>JAQQAF010000003.1:43612479-46522340 GCA_029747655.1 Ensete ventricosum
AGTAATGTTTTGAAAGTAGATGCTCAAGACTTGAGATCTAATACTCTTTCAAAGCTCACTAGCCTATGTAACAATAATAATAAAAAATTATTTGAATTAAGATGTTTGAAGCTTAATGATCCTTGTTTCTATTATAACAAATCATTTTATTGAAAATAGTGTTCATCATTATATAATTAATCTTAATTATGCTTAATGCTAGAGCATGCTAGAATTAGAAAGAAGAAAGTATAGTTAACTTAAATAAAACTCATATGTATGAAAGAAAGATTTTGATGATGATTATTGTATTGATGTGTATTAACTTGTGCTGATGATTTATGTTATTTTTTAACCTAGAAAATCATATATGAAATCATCTTTCTTTAAAAGAAAAACTTCTTGATAACATAATAGAATCTTCCAACATGCAAAAATCATTGGATTTAAAATGAATCAAAGATTTTGTTTGAAAATATTTTTGCAATGATCATAATGAAATTTTATTTTTGACTTTAAATGCCAATGCATTCTTGAAATAAATTTCGAAAGAAGGATACTTCTTCTTGAAAGAATATTTATCCCATGAATCCTTCAACAAAGATAAAATGATACATTTATTGTTGAATCTCTTTAACTATAAAAATAAATAAAAAACTCTAGTTATTTTCTTTTGGAAAACAATCTATGATACTTTATTGAAATTTTCTAAAAAGTGATTTTTGATGATGATTTTGGATAATTTTTCAAATAATTTTAATTTAAAAAGAGATTAATGAATCAATTATGTTATTTTTATGACTCTCTTGAGCTATGAAAGTGATTCTGACGATTTGATGATCTGAACTTAAATAAATTATTATCAAAATTTTGGTAAGTTTAGAAAATAAAATTTGAAAATCTTATTATGAACCATATTCTTGAAAACTTGAAGTTTCATATATATAAATCAAGATTTTTTACTTTTTTTATTCATAAAATTAACTCATGATCTTGATATCTATAATATGATATCGTTATGAGATGAAGACTTTTCCTTGTTCTCTTATGGTTCTATTTTATCATCTAAGAAGAGATTTATTAAATTAAATTATGTCTTTAATATTCATGAATGTCTTTTGATATCAATATTTATCTTGACATGATTTATTTTAAAAATCATGATTGACATAACTTATCACCAAATTAGTATTTCATAAATTTGTGATAAGTTGAAAATTGAAAGAGATTTGTATTATCATGAATATTCCCTTAATTTATTGACATGACTTTTACATTATGGGAATCACATTATTGATCTCTATAATTTTCTCTTTCTAATAAAAAGGATATTTATGATCTTAACAATAATAATTAAATTTTTTATCAAGATCATTCTTTTTTATTAAAAAGATTTATCTTGGATGAATTGAGATTATCCCCTAAGACTCATTTTTATTATTCACAAAAAAATGGGGAAAAAACTTATTAAATGAAATAATGTCTTTTGATATTCAAACATTTGATTTTATCTTTAATAACATGATCTCCTTGTAATTTTGACGTAATTTGAATATGAATGCTAAGAAAAAATTATGTCATCATATTCTTTCTTGACAATGACAAAAAAAAGGAGAGATAAAATTATTAATATGATTAGAAGTAAATTTGGATATGATAACATTGAATGAGGAATAGTTGCTTAGAAGAAAATTAGGACTTTCTAAATGATTAGAAGTAAATTTGGATATGATAACATCAGGAGTTTACCAGGGTGGTGTAAGGGAGTTTATCAGAAGAAGATCGAGACTCGCTGGAAGATTGTCAGGGGTAGCCGAAAAGCTTGCCAGGAGTTAGGATGGTCTTGTAATAGATATTTGACAATTATGATTGTATTTCATTATGTCATAATTAGCATCATGCTGGACCAACTATGATAGGAGCAATGGAGTTACAACCAAATGATGGGCCAAGATCAAGCTTAAGCATCGGGCCGGGGTTCGGACGATGTAGTGGGATCTTGCTGGAGTTCGCTAGGAGATTCGCCAAAGAGATTGGTAAGCTCGCTAGGAACATATTGGGAGATTGCAAGAAGAAAACCATATGACTCGCTACAAGAATGCTGGAGGCTGCCGGATTGGCGGGAGTTAGATATTTATTTGGCTTATTAGTCATTAAGTGTTGTAATAATTGAGTCGTAGTTATGAATTGTCTTAATTGAGTTGGATTTGGATGAAATTTAAATCAACTTAATAAGGCAACCGGGTCCACTATAGGGTTTGGTTGAGCTCAATTAGTTAACTAAAGGAATTGTCAACTGATGGTTCGAGCTGGAATTCGAAAAGTGGAGGGAACCACTTTTGTAGAAATTCTGACGGGTAAATTATCGGTGATTGACGGGTGCACCGCCACCCGCCCAGGCTTTCGAACAGTTGATGGTGGCTAACCTGCTCAAACTGGGTGGTTGAACCGCCCGTACCCAGGGAATCTAGGTACTTTCGAATGTTGACCTGCTCAGGACCGACGGGTAAACTACCTGTACCCTAGTGTTCGGGCGGTTGAGCCATCCAGGTCGGCGAGTAAACTGCTTGTACCCGATTTTTTTGGGTATGTTTGATTTTTTGCTCTAAAAGTCTGAAGCCACTTGGGGCCTATACATACCCCAAGTTTTCTTTCATTCTACATAATAATTCTGGGGATTATATTCTGTGATAAAATTATGTGTGATTTGTAAGAAAAAGAAAAGGAGAAGGGAGAAAGCTTAGAGTAGAAAATTCTCAAATATCCCTTGTCAACTTAAGTGTAAGGGTTTGGTCTTCACCCAAAGAAGATCGGTAGTGGATGTCAGTATGCCTCAAGAAGGAGGACTCGGGAGTGGACGTAGGCCTTTGGTGCCGAACCACTATAAAAATTGTGAGTTCATCTTTTGCTTTCCTTATTAACGCTTTCGATCTTGTTTGCTCTTTCAAAGCAAACATTTCATTTACAACATTTCTTATCTTTTGGATTTCTTTGCTCTTTCTTAAGTAATTAGTAAGCAAGTAACTTAGCAATCTTCTTATCATTCACTTGCTTTATTGGAACAATAAGCTTTGGATCTTCCTATTTTTCTTAAAGCCAAAATGTTTTTGTTTAAAATGAAAAACTTACACTTGCACTAATTCACCCTCCCCCCCCCCCCCCCCCCCCCCCCCCTCTTAGTGCCAATTGATCCTAACAAAGGTCGCTGACGATCGAATCTTCAATTGCGACCAATAATGCTCGTAGATAAAATTGCTCTTACAAGACCAAGAAGTTGTAACTGATTTCTTCCTCCTACCTATCAATGACTATGAAGTCGTGCTTAGGATCAAATGGCTTACAACATTATGTGACATCTCCTGAAATTTCTCTAAGTTAATCATGAAGTTTTATTGTAAAGGGAGACAAGTCACATTACGAGGCAAGCGCGGGAGCCATATTTTCACCGTTTCGACATAGCGAATGGAGAAGGTGTTACACAAAATAAGTGATGGATTTCTAATGCATATCTAGCAGCCATCAAAGGAGGAAAAAGTGTAAAATTCAAATCCTAAGCTAGCCCTATTGTTGGATGAATTTGCAAATGTTTTCAAGGAGCTGCGTGGGTTGCGCCCTAACCGGTCACATGATCATTGCATCCCTATATTGTCGGGCAAACCTCAAGCAAATTTGAGACCATAACACTATCCTCATTTGTCGAAAGACAAGATTAAGAATATCATTAAGGAGATGCTCAACATCGGAGTGATTCGACTAAGCTACAACCCATAGTCCTCGCTAGTATTGCTAGTTCGCAAGAAGGATGGTACGTGGCGGATGTGTGTTGATTATCGGGCTTTGAATGCCATCACCGTCAAAGACAAATACCCTATACTAGTAGTAGATGAGCTCTTGGATGAACTAAAAGGAGCCCGAGTCTTTACTAAATTGGATCTACGTTCTAGATATCATTAGATTCAGGTATGCACTAAAGATGTTCTAAAAATTGTATTCCGCATACATAATGGCCACTACGAGTTTTTGGTAATGCCCTTCGCACGTACAAATGCTCCTTCTAAATTTTAAAGCTTAATGAACAACATTTTTAGGAGGTTTCTACGCAAGTTCGTGTTAGTATTTTTTGATGATATTCTCATTTATAGCCTTACACTTGATATGCATTTTCAGCACTTGAGAATTGTTCTAACAATCCTTTAAGAGAATACCCTTTATGTTAAACAATCAAAGTGTAGCTTTTTTAGTATAAAGTGGAGTATCTAGGGCACATTATATCAGAGGTTGGAGTGGTGGGAGACCCGACAAAGATCGAAGCAATGCAATGATGGTCGAAACCTACGAACATAAAATCGCTGCATGACTTCCTTGGACTCATGAGCTACTACCAAAAATTCATGAAAGATTATGGCAAAATCAGAGCCCCACTCACGTCCCTACTGAAGAAAGACTCCTTCTTCTGGTCAGATAAAGCTTTCACATCTTTTGAACGACTCAAGGCAGCTATGATGACGCCGGTCCTAGCCTGCCCGATTTCAATCGAACCTTCGTGATTGACGCCAACGCATCCGGAGTTGGAATTGAGGCTATTCTAATGTAAGATGACTGACCTCTTGCTTACACCAGCAATGTTTTGTCTCCCATCCATTTTAAAATGTCTATGTATGATAAAGAAATGCTTGTCATCGTACATGCCATCATGAAGTGGAGACCCTACTTGATCGGTCGATGCTTCTAGATTAAGACCGACCACCGGAGCCTCAAGTATTTTTTGGAGCAAAATATATCTTCCCCAGAGCAACAACGATAGTAACTAAACTTCTTGGCTTTGATTATGAAATTATTTATCGAAAGGGGAAAGCGAATGTTATTGCAGATGCTCTATCTCAACTACCGGGACAAGTCGAAATTTCAGCCATCTCCCTTACCTCCACCAACTTCCTCAAAGATATTAGAGAGTAGCGGAAGAGCGATCCAGAAACCTGAGGCATCATAGAAAAATTAAAGAAGAATCCAGGTTCCATGGGCCACTACACTTGGGATTCAAAGGACCTGCGCTACAAAGACCGAATTATGATTGTTCCTTCTTCCCCTTGCATTAAAATTATTTTACATGAGTTGCACTCTTCAACTTCAGCTGCACTCCGAATTTCTGAGAACATAAAAGAGGGTGAGCAAAACTTCTTTTGGAGGAGTCATAGCATGATTTAAGGATTACTGATATTTGATATGTTTGATGTGCAAAGTATATTGAGACTTTATTAATTATATAATGATGGGTGGAGGTATGATAAATTTAGAGGACTAAATTTTCTATTTAAGGGGGGGAGAGTGTAATATCCCTCATTTTTTAAATATTTGTAATAATCTATTTTAAATTATTAATGAAGATTTATTTAATAATAGATTATTTGTAAGGACCTATTTGTAAATATGAGAATTTATTTAAAAGCTTATTGCTAGGGATCTAAATGTAAAACTTAAAAGTTGGATATTAATTATGTAAGAGTCACATTAAGTTATAAAAAAATGGTGATGATATGTGTCATTACCTAGTTTAAAGTGGTGCCACTTATGCATATTGCATATGTGACACATAAGCATCTTGCATGCATGCTTGTCACCTAACAACCCATATGTTAGCTTAAACCATTAATAATAGAGAAGAAAGTGATTTGGCTACAATGTAAACTTGAGAGAAGAAGAAGAAAAAGAAGAAGAAGAAGAAGGAAGAGGAGAAGAAAATATTTAAGGGTTTTGAGATTTTGAATCAAATCCACATTTGGGATCAAAATTGTAAAGGCAAGTGTTCTAACTCTATCCTACATAATGTCTTCGATCCTTTTTCTACTGAAATTTATCCTTGCTCTTACTTTGATTATGAGAAAAATTTGGAACAAATCTGAAATCTCTTTTGCTTGGCTACTAAAGTGTGAATCTATGATATTTTAGAGACTATGACCTATCTGCCTTATACAACTCATAACATTCTATACAGACCTTTGTTTTGGACAAATCTTAGTTACCTTAAAAATAGATTCATAGATCTTTCTTTTGAAATCGAGTTTGAAGAGTTTGGAGTTTATTTTATAGCCTAAACGTTTACTTCTAATGAGCATATATAATATGTAAAATAGAATATATAGCTTTTGACCTTTCATCATTAGATTACTTATATCTCCCTGTTGGAGTCTCTAATTCATGTAAAACTTGATTATTAGAAACTAGGCTCATGGATCTTTCATTTAATACTAGGATTGAAAGATTTAGAGTCCAAATGACTATCGAAGTTTCTATTTTGTTAGACCTTATGGATTCTATAAAACAATGATCATAATTCCTAACCTTTGGCTGCCAAATCATCTATAACTTTTTGTAGAGACTTCCAATTTATATGAAACTTATTTTATTTAAAATTAGACTGATTTAGCTTTTCAAAGATATCCTTTCTAAGTAATTTGAAATATATTTAATTATTCAAAATAACTTTCAGATGTGCCTTTTAAATTTTATTAGAATAGTTATTATATCAATTTTGCCTATTCTTGCTTCATCCATTTTAAAATTGAATTCTTTGATGCTCTTGCCATTGATTTCTTTGCATATCTGAATATATTATGTATTAATCAATGTTACATCATATTATTTTGTTTAGACGCATGCATGATTTATTGTTCCGTATGTACTTTCGATATATGCCAAATTTATTGCTCATGTCCTTTTGTAATCAAGTGTTTGTGGGATATTCTAAACCTTTGCCAGAAATGATAAGGGGTATTATGCTTAGAGCTCACGATGCTCTGTCAGACCCCATTGACTTCACCTAGACATGGGTGGATGGAGCTCCAAACGTGGGAGACTTCTATCTATTAGTCATCTAGAAATAGATGTACCATATTATGTCTGATCTTACTTCACCCTTTATGTCTTTGATATGATATCCAAAGCATTGCTTATGAGTTTGATTATGTACTTTGGATAAGAATAAAATGAATGTTATATCTGATATGATATTTGATCTTCTGTTCCTTAATTGTTCATTTGATAAGCTTTGAGATTATTCATATACCATTGATATGCTTTGAAATATAACCTATGCATCTTTGATAAGCTCTGAAATGTTTCATTTGTCATTTATATGTTCCAAAAATATTTCATATGTCTTTGACGTGCTCCTAAATGTTTCGAATGTCATTGTTATGTTCTGAAATATTTTATTTACTATTGATATATTTCGAAACATTTCACATATCATTAATATATTTCAAAATGTCCTATGCATCTTTGATATGCTTTGAAACATTTTGTATTCCCATTGATATGTTCTTAAATGTCCTATATGCCTTTGATATGCTCTGAATCATTTCACATTCCTTTGATATGTTTTGAAACACTTTATACATCTTTGATATGCTCTAAAATGTTTCGTATTCTCATTGATATACTCCGAAATATTTTGTTTGCCATTGATATGTTGCTTGACATTCTTACGTCTTTGATATGCTTTGAATCATTTCATATTCCATCGATATATTCTAAAACACTTTATACATCTTTGATATGCTTCGAAATATTTTGTATTCTCATTGATATGCTCCGAAATATTTCGTTTGTCGTTGATCTGCTGCTTAACATTCTTACGCCTTTGATATGCTCTGAATCATTTCACATTTCGTTGATATGCTCTGAGTTGTTTCATACGACATTAATATGTTTCAAGATATTTCACACCAATGATATGCTCCAACTACTCTTCCTCTACTGTTATGATCAAAGTATATTTCAAATAAAATGATTTATGATTATGTATCTTACGAGATGCTATATATGGATTATTATACCTTTGCCATGCTATCTGATATCAAGTTTATTTTGAAAACTATCCTTCTTTGTTGTGGATATGCTAGTCACTTGCTGAGCTCTATATGCTCACTCTGTTGCTATATAAATTTTATAGGTTTGCTTGTCACTTACAGAAAAAGTTAGAACTGGGCTGAGATAGTGGAAAGCTAAGTAGATTTTGGGCAAGTCTTGTTAGGAGATGTTGTATAAGAATATTTTGCACGTAATGAAATATTGTAGATAAATATGAATTGATGTATCCTGTAAATATTAGAATACCTCTCAGTGTAGAATCTTTGAATGTTAAATTTTACAATCATGTGAAGTGATGGGAAATGGTTGGTTTTGCATTCATATAGATTTTCTGAGACTGGTGGTTATATAAGTGTGGTTATTGATTTTGGATAAGTTAACTTTGAGTTTTGTGGATTATCGATTGATGTGGTGTAAGATTTATAAATTGCACAGGTTTTATGAATGGATGTGAATGATCTTTAAAAATATTTAATTAGTATCCTTAATGTTAGTTTAGATCCTGATTTCAGATTGTTGATAAATTCTAATGTATTTCTGACTTACAATGGGTTTACGCCTTTCAAATACGATAATATTCGGGGGGCGTGACATTAACTCCCGTCATCAATTGATTGTCGTCATCAAAAAGGGAAATATTGTTGAATCTCATATTTTGATAATAAAATCATTTTATGAGTGTTTAATCTAACATTATGTGTTAGAGGAAGTATTACAGGTCAAACTACGTCGGATGAATTGAGTTACAGCCAGATGTTAGGCCATGATCAAGCTTGGGCATCGGGCTAAGGTTCAGACGATGTAGTGGGAACTCGTTGGGAGTTCGCTAGGAGTTCGCCAGTGGGATCGGGAAGCTCGCTGGAAACACGCTAGGAGATTGCCAGAATAAGACCGTAAGACTCGCCACAAGAATGTCAGAGGCTGCCGGATTAGCATGAGTTTGGTCATTGTTTAGCTTGATGGTCATTATAGTTATAATCATTGAGTCATAATTAGGGATTGAGTCCTAATTGAGTTTGATTTGAAAGAAATTCAAATCAACTCAATTAGGCAACCGAGTCCACTAAGGGGTTTGATTGAGCTTCGGTTGAGCTCAATTAGTTGACCAAGGAATTGGTCAACATAATGTTCAAGTCAAAATTTGAAAAATGGAGGGAACCACTTTTTTAGAAATTTCAGCAGCTGAATTGCCGATGAGCGGTGGTTGTACTGTCGCTGCCCAAGTTTTCAGGCAGCTTACGGTGGCTGAACCGCCCGTACCCTATTTTCATAGTGCTTTCAGCGGCTGCACCGACGGCGTCGGTGGGTGAATCGCCCTTACTTGGATTTTTCGAATACGTTTGAATTTTAACACCAAATTTTGAAGCCATTTGGGGTGTTAGGATCAAAGCGACACTAAGAGAGAGGGGGGGAGAGAGAGGGGGGATGAATTAGTGCTTATAAAAGTTTCACTTCGATTTAAATACTCACTCAATAAAAATCGTATCGAAAATGCATTTAAGCGTAAAGATGCATTTAAGTATAGAGATGCGTTTAAGCGTAGATATATTTGTAAGAGTGCAAGCAAAACTAGTAGACAATTAAGCAATGAACATAAAGAGCAAAGAAGAGGAAGCAAACCGATTTTATAGTGGTTCGGTCCCCTTGACCTATATCCACTCCCGATTCCTCTTCACTTGAGGCCACCAGCTTCCACTCCTGATCCTTTTCAATAGGCAAAGATCAAACACCCCTCTTATAGCTCTATTCTCCTTTTACAGGTTCAGGAGATAACCTTTACAATTCTCTCAGCTCTCCCTTAAACAAAAACTACACAAGAAGAAATAAGGGGAGCTCTCAAGAAAAGGTGGGGTATTTATAGGCCCCAAATGACTTCAAAAGTGAAGCCAAAAATCAATTTTAAAGTGTTCCCGAGGTGCTAGTCTCGAAGACTGCATTTTGGGTGGTTCAGCCGCTTGACAGTTTGGGAGATTGTGTTCTAGACGGTTCAGCCACCTGACAGTCAGGGAGACTGTGTCTGGGCGATTCAATCGCTTGACACGCCTTCGAAGATTGTGTCATCTTGGAGATCGTGTCTTCGAAGACCGTGCCTTATCTGACCTTGGGTTATTGAAATGACTTTTATAATGAGTCTAAATCATTCTTAATTAAGGTCTAATGACCTCTTAATTGAGTTAGACCTGCATTACTTCCTCTAACGCACAAGTTAGATTAAACACTCATCGATTGATTTCATCATCAAAATTCGAGATTCAACAATCTCCCTCTTTTTTATGATGACAATCAATTGATGACGTGAGTTAGCCTTAACTCCCCCTATTTCCATGTCGTAGTTCAGATAAAATAAACTTAAATTCAAGAGAACCAAACACTCTTGAATTCAAGTATGGTATTTTAGTAATTTTCATCAATAGATGTAATATTACACTCATCAATGATATAATATCAATTTCAAATATTTTGCTTTAAGATATTAAATCATCAAAGATTTTCAAAGTAAATAATATAAATTTTAAAATTATGCATCAATCATACATTTGAAAATCTCCCCTTAATTTATTAATCATTTCTCCCCTTTATTTATCAACAAACAATAAGAAATGCCCATGTAAAAATTTTCTTTTATGTGTCATCAATATTCATTCCTCCCACCTTTGTCATCAACAGAAAGGTGAAATAACAAGTAATTTATGATACATAAGGTCATCATGTATCAAAGTTTTCATATTTTTACATAATAAAATTTTCATTTCTCCCCCTTAGTAAAATAGGATAAAAACCTAATTTTCTCATGAAAATTCTTCTCCCCTTTGTAAATAAGAAAGTAGAACCAAGGAAGAGGAGGGGATGTCAAAGATTCAAAAAATTAAAAAAAATGGTACATTCATCTAAGGTTTAATACAAATATCATATCAAGCATTTTATATCACATATTTTTCTTTTGTAGATATTCATCATAAATTTAAAATGATCTTTGAGAAAGGATAAAAATATTGTTACAAAAGGAACTTTGAATCTTATTCTTGTCAATATCAAGGTAAATCTTTTTGGAAGATGAGCTCAAAAATTCAAGAAATCCAAGAAGAGCTAAGAGATACTCATGCATTCATCTTATGTAAATTTCAAGCAAAAATAGCAAATTAAGAAATATGAAAAATAGTAAATCATGCATTGGAATGGTTTAGCATTTCTAGTTCTCTTCTAATATAATCAAATTGCTCTTCATTTAATGATTTTATAAAAATATTAATTAATTGATTCTTAGTGTCAATAAATTCCAAAGAAATATCTTGATTATTCACATGATCCCTAATAAAGTGATATCTAATATCAATATGCTTAATTCTTGAATGTTAAATGAGATTTTTAGTTAAACATATGACACTTATGTTGTCACATTTTATAGGAATATTTTTCAATTGAATTCCGTAATCTTCTAATGTGTTTTTCATCCAAATGACTTGAGCACAACAAGCACTAGCTGCAATATATTCAGCTTCAGTAATAGGTAAAGCAATTGAATTTTATTTCTTGAAAGACCAAAAAATAATTGCATGCTCTAAAAATTGACATGTTCTAGTAGTACTTTTTATATCTATTCTACAACCACCAAAATCGACATCAACATAAGCAAGTAAATCAAAGTTTTTGGATTCTGGATACTATAATCCTAAGTTAGAAGTTCCTTTTAAATATATAAATATTTGTTTAACTGCTTTAAGATGAGAAAGTTTAGGATTGGATTAAAATCTTGCATATAATCCAACACTAAACATAATATTTGGTCTAGTAGTAGTTAAATATAACAAGCTACCTATCAGTCCTTTATAAGTTCTTTAATCAAAATTTTCTCCTTCATTATCTAAGTCCAATTGTGTAGAAGTACTCATGGGTGTGTTTATGGCCTTAGCATTTTCTATACCAAATCATTTTAACAAGTTTAAGGTATACTTAATTTAACTAATAAAGATATCATCATTCAATTATTTTATTTGTAATCCTAAGAAAAAGGTTAACTCACATATTAGACTCATCTCAAATTTTTGACTCATACTTTTGGCAAAAGATTCATATAAGGATTCATTTGTTGAACTAAAAATGATATCATCAACATAAATTTGAATAACGAAAAAATTATTTTCAAAATGCTTAAAAAATAATATGGTATCAACTTTTCTCAAAAAATATTTGAAATAAGGAAAGAACTAAATCTTTCATACCATGCCCGAGAGGCTTGTTTTAATCCATAAAGAGCTTTAGAAAGTTTGAAAACATGATTCGGAAGAAGACTATTTTCAAAACCAAGGGGTTGTTCAACATACACTTCTTCGAAAATAAAACCATTAAAAAAAGTACTTTTAACATCCATTTGAAACAACTTAAAATCTTTAAAAGATGCAAAGGCAAGGAGCATTCTTATAGTTTCAAATCTTGCCACAGGAACAAAGGATTCTTCATAATTGATTCATTCTTCTTGGTTGAAACCTTTGTCCACTAATCTAGCCTTGTTTCTAACCACGATACCATTTTCATCTTGATTGTTTCTAAAGACTCATTTAGTACCAATCACTAAACGGTCATTAGGTCTAGGAACAAGCTCCCATATATCATTTCTCTCAAATGATTTAATTCTTCATGTATTGCAATAACCCAAGAGTTATCTCTTATGGCTTCATCAATGCATTTTAGTTTAGCTTGGGAAAGAAATGCAGCATTAGCATAAAAAATTTTAAAAGAAGAACGAGTTTGAACACCTCTTGATGTATCTCCTATTATAAGCTCCTTTGGATATGCATTTGCATACTTCCATTCCTTGGGTAAGGATTTAGAAGTAGATTCATCCAAGTTGCTTTTATGAGAGTTATCATTTAAGTTCAAAGTGCCAAAATTAAATTTATCATCAAAATTAATTTTCTTAAGTTCAAAAATCTCATTGAAAACAATATCAATAGATTCTTCAATTACTAAAGTTCTTATATTGAATACAGATAAGCTTTTAAAATAGAAGAATAACCAAGAAAAATGTCATCATCGAATTTTGATTTTCCTAAGGCATCCTTTTCATTCAAAATAAAATATTTGGAACCAAATACTTTAAAATAAGAAATATTAGGTTTTTCAACATTCCACAATTCATAAGGAGTTTTAGTGAGTAATGGTCTTACAAGAACCCTATTTAAAACATAGCATGTCATATTAATGGCTTCGACCCAAAAGTATTTTGGTATGCTATGTTCGTTCAACATTGTTCTGACCATTTCTTATAAGCTTCTATTTTTTTCTTTTTACTACATTTTGTTATGGATTTCTAGGAGTAGAGAAGTTGTGGATATACTCATTTGATTCACAAAAATTTTGAAACTCATTGTTTTGAAATTCACCACCATGTTCACTATGTCTTGATGAAATCATAAAACCTTTTTCATTTTGAATAATTTTATAAAATTTTAAAAAATATTTAAAGAAATCACTTTTGTGTGTCAAGAAATAAGTCTAAGTATATCTACTATAATCATCTACTAAGGCAAATGCATATTTGCTACCTCCTAAACTTGTAGTATCAATTGGTCCAAATAAATCCATATAGATCAACTATAGTGGCCTAGAGGTGTTTATTTGATTTTTTGACTTAAAACTACTTTTTATTTGCTTTCCTAATTAGCAAGTATCACATATTTTATCCTTAACAAACTTAAGGCTAGGTAATCCTCTTACTAAGTATTTAGTTGAGATTTGGTTGAGTAATTTCATGCTAGCATGACCTAGTCTCCTATACCAAATCCAAGCATCATCATTTAAAGCCAAAAAGCATGTTTTATCATAAAAATTTTCGATGTCAATAGTATACACATTTTTCTTTTCTTAAGGCAAACAAAGATTTATTCTTATGTGGCATTTCAATAATACAAGTATTAGATTTAAATTTAACAATATATCCTTTATCACATAATTGGCTAATACTAAGTAGATTATGTTTGAAGCCATCAACTAATAGTACATCTTCAATCAAAAGGTTTGATATGTTACCTATGGTTCATTTTCCAATGAATTTTCCTTTATTATTGTCTCCGAAGGTGACAACTCATTCATTTAGGCTAGTGAGCTTAAAAAAGTAAGTTGGATCTTTGGTCATGTGCCTTGAGCATCCACTATCAAGGTACCATTTGGTACTACAAGAAATATGATTTTAATTTAGGTATTCATTTTACTTTGGGTCCCTCATGAAGAGTTTTACCTAATTTATCTAAAGGTCTTTGGTTGTTTATAGTTCCTTTAGGAACCCAAATTAATTTATATGAACTATACTTCTTAAATGAACATTTGTAAGCCATATGTCCTAATCTACCACAAAAGTTATATTTTATTTTCGTTGACAAGTTTAGAGTAGGTCCTTTAACGAATGTAGTTGGCTTTTGTTGGGCATTGCCTACAAAGCTTATCCCTAGTCTCCTATGACCATGATCCTTATTAGCAAGGATCATGTTTAGAAATTTATTTCCTATTTCAAAAATTTTTAATGTTAATTGCAATGCAATATTTTCCTTTCTAAGTTCTTCTAAACTTTCACATTTGATGCATGAACTATGTGATGATGATGCTACATGTATTTGTTCAAATTTACTAACTAATGAATCATGATCTTTCTTAAGCAGTTTATAAGACTTGCTAATTTTTCTAAACTCGTCATAAAGCTAATAAAAAATATTTAATAATTCAACAAAAGAAATATTAGATAACTCACTTACCTCGTCATGGATAGCCATGAGAGCATAGTTGGCAACTTCTTCCATAGAGTGGTCTTCTTCATCCGATGAGCTTGAGTCATCCTAAGTTATCGAGAGAGCCTTCTTCTTGTGGGATGCCTTCTTCTTTAATTGAGAATACTCATTTTTGAAATATTCATGCTTCTTGCACTCAAAGCATATAATGTTGTCTCGTTTTGGTTCATTTTTATTTTTATAACTTTTGTTCCTTTTCATCCCATCACTTGAGGTTTCACTCGATGAGTCATCAGTAGTTCTCAATGCTAAATCCTTCCTGTTCTTTAGAAGGGATCTTCAAGTTCATCATGAGCTTTACAGCTTAATTCATAAGTCATAAGTGATCCAATAAGTTCTTCAAGAAAAAAATTATTTAGATCTTTAGCCTCTTGAATTGCAGTTACTTTATGATCCCAACTTTTGGAAAGAGATCTTAATATTTTACTAATAAGTTTAAAAATTAGAAAAATATTTACCAAGAGCTTTAAGACCATTGATGACATCCGTGAAACGGGGGTACACCAATGGACTCACTTGGTTTCATTCTAAACAGTTCATAATTATGAACTAAAATATTAATTTTAGACTCCTTGACTCTACTAGTGCCTTCATGTGTGATTTCAAGAGTATGCCAAATATCATAAGCAGTATCACAAACAGAAACTCGATTAAATTCATTCATATCAAGTGCAAAAAAATAAGGCATTCATTTCCTTTGCATTTAAAGAAAAATTCTTCCTTTCCAAATCATTCATTTCATTTATTGGTTTAGAATATTTTTCAAAACCATTCTCAATAATGTACCATAAATCAACTGCCGCCCACCGGTGGTTCAACCATCGAGAATCCCAGAAAAGTGATTCACTTCACTTTTCTGATCCTGACTTATACCTTTTGTTGACCAATTCTCAGGTCAACCAATTGAGCTCAACCTGAGCTCAATCCAATCTCAAATATGGACCCGGTTACTTCACATTGAGTTGATTTGGATTTCTTCCAAATCAAACTCAATTAGGACTTGAACCTAACTATGACTCATTGATTACAATCATACAGGACCATCAAGCTTAATAAATGACCTAACCCCTGGCAAACCGACAATTGCCAACATTCTTGCAGCTCGTCTTACTGTCTTCCTCCGGTGATCTCCCGGCGTGTTCCTAGCGAGCTTCCTGATTCCTTCGATGAACTCCCGACGAGCTCCCACTACATCGTTCGAACCTTGGCCTGATGCCTAAACTTTATCCATGCCTATCATCTGGTTGTAACTCAATTCCTCCGTCATAATTAGACATGCATTACTTCCTCTAACGCACAAATTAGGTTCATCATCAAAATCCGAGATTCAACCTATACATCACATGTACACATCATCATGAAGGACTATTAGATAATTATGAATTAGTTAAACTATTTAATTAACTATTTTTCTGGAAATCGGGATATGCTAGGAATTTTCAAAATTATTAAGGGCATTTTTAATATTTTGGACAAAAGGATAAATCATTCAATATCCCAAATTCTAAGGGGCATATTTGTCCTTCTGCCAAAAAGAAAGCCCTAGCCCTCCTGCCCTCTTCCAATTGGCCATTGTCGTTACCCCCTGAGCATTGACGGTACTACGGGCCGCTAGTGGCTACCTCTGCCGGCAAGTGGCCGCCCTTATGCGGTCGCCCTTATGTCATGGGCTTAGCCGATTTTGTCTAAGTCGTGCGGCACCCATGCGTATCCGTCCGCAAAGGTCAGCCTTCCCCGAGATCTCCTAGAGTCCCTTAGACTTACAAAAGAGAAAACGGGCTAGAGGAAACAATTCCAACGGGATCCACAAGCAACTTGCTCAAGCAAACACTTTATAAAGCTAGATACAAAGTACACCCACGGGCATTACAAACTCAGAGATGTTGCACACAAAGGCAAATGATCCATTACAGACCGAAGTCCCCACAAGTGCTTACAAAATATACTCGTATTTACAAGCCAAAATTGACCACAAAGTAAACCAAGATAGAGCTGCTAAGCCTACTACACGCCTGCTACTTGCTGTATAAGGTATGTACACAAACCGAATGACACGGACAAACATGAGCATTTCATCGAACACCTTGTTTACATTATTGTCCGTGACATTCTCCCCCACTTATTCCTTCGACGTCCTCGTCGAAGCCACTGTAGATGCTGCATCTCCTCACATTTTGTTGAATCTTCAATCTTCTGCTTTGGCTGCAACATGCCCCTTTGGCTCCCAGCCGCTCGCCGTCGCTGTTGTTGAGTAGTCGAACTATGATCCCCCATACTGCATCAACTTGCCAATGACTGAATTTGGTGTGGGGTTGGCTGAGTTGTGCTGATCCTTGTTGGTTCTCACGGATCCTTCTGATAAAGGAAAAGACCTACCTTATTATGCGCCAGTATCACAGTATACTCATATTGCTTGAACTGGGTGGATGCTTGTTAGAACTTTGACGAGTATTGCCTCGTAGACTTTAAGATTTTTGAGGTCCTTCCTCCATAATATTTGCCCATTGATCCTTCTTCCATGTTTAGTTGTCACTTTCAAGTAGGCTCACATCACTCCTACTTTCGATTGACATTTAATTGAGAAATGAAGCGAAAAATCTACTCTCAATAGTACTAATCACCAATGGTGAGGATTTAACAACTATTATCTTTCATAAGCTTTCTTTGAAGGGTCACTGAACTTATGTAGACCTCCTCTGCTGGATAAGTAAGAGAACTGGGATACTCGACTTCACCCATTCTCTTAGTAGTTAAGAAGGCAAAGTTACTTGGATTCGCTCACCTCCTCGAGTTAAGAGAATTGGGGTACTCAGTTTCGCCTATTCTCTTGAGTTGAGAAGGCAAAGGTTACTCGATTTCGCCTGCCTCCTCGAGTTTGTACTTCATGCATTGAGCTGGTTATTAACATTTGCCCACTCTTTGCTCATATTTCTGAAGCACTTGAAGTGTTTGCACTCCTTGCGTTGAGTTAGCTACTGTGATTTGCCTTCCCATTGCCATTGAACTTCTGGAATACAAGAAGTTTTGCCCGAAAAGAGCAAAAAGTTTACCCCAACTTGGAGTCCCCCAACTTGGAGTAAGTCTTTGTAATTCTGGTCGCCTCTGGGATTGTACCGCCTTCTCCATCACCTTTGTTGCCTACTCCTCTGAGTAGAAAATGTAAAGTACCACGTACTGCCTACTTCATTTCTTGGTCGAGCACTTTTGCATCAACCCGAAGTCCCTCGCTTTCGGCTATCTTGATGAGAAGCCCATTAACACTGGTCTTATGAAGTTTCTTGGCCTCTGTCCTTCCGCCCTGTCTTGGTACTTAGAGTTTGCCTTTACATTCTCCACCTCCTCGGCCCTTTTTTTACGACCAATGCTCTCCCTCCATGAGAGCAAGGGATTGATGACTCCACGGAAATCCTGTCTCTGAGATACCATGGTGTTACCAAGCCCATAGCCGTACTTTTCATTGCCTTGCATCTGCATACCTTCCTTCACGATCGGTAGATCCGCCTCTGCGGCACTATGGTGCTCTTCCGAGTCCACCTCTTTTCTAACCTACGCTTTGCTTTTGGGTAACTGAGCCCCACTGGACTCGTCGTCGCTTCGTCGCCCCTTTCGACCACCAGCTTTGACACTACTATGTCCTCCTAACAGTTCTTCTTGGTCGATGGAAAGACAGACTACAACTCTCATGCATGGCCTCCGCCATCTTGTTGCAGGGCTCGTGCCAATTATGTTCTCCTTAGCTTCCTTGGTAGCAACGTTCGCTTACTCGGCTTCGTCCTTTGACTTGTCAGGCTCCCTTAAGCGAATGTGAGCACTGAAGCAATCCAACTCTCCAGCTGCTCCGATCATACCTTTGTATAATCAAGTCTCATCCATGGGACTCACTAGTACTTGCAATCTGACTTCTCCCTCAGTGGTACACAGCCCCCATATGCTGATGATCAAGGCTTTCATCTGATGCAAACTTCGATGTGCACACACGGAAAACCCGCCTCTACAGTACCATGACATTCACCCCTTGAATCCATAGTCCTTCTTGTCGTTGCATTGTTCATCGAAGTGGAGCTCCCAACAGCTCCTAATCATTCACATGATCACGTCCCCCTCGATGGGACTCACTGGTACGTGCACTTGGACTTCTTCCTCGGTGGTATACAACCCCCATATGTTGATGACTAAGGCTTTCATCCAATGCAAGCTTTGATGCACACACGAAGACCCGCCTCTGCGGTACCACGACATCCTTGAATCCATAGCCCTTCTTCTTGTTGTGTCGTACACCAAAGTGGAGCTCCCAGTAACTCCTGATCATACCTCTGCATGATCTTGTCCCTCACGGGACATGATCGCCTGCATTGCATTGCCACGAACTATTCCACCATGATCTGCTGCACCATGTCACCTCCTGGTGACATCTCCATTGCATACAGATTCTCGTGTGATGAACTTAGACTATGACTTCTCCATGTGTGGCCTTTGCCAACACCTCGTAGGGCCTCCGCCATCTCCGATTTTTAGTTCGCTCCCTTGGCAATTCACCTTCGTCCACCCACTCTTGGGTCACACCTGGACGAAGCATAGCTCTAGGACAGTCCGTCGCCTAGTAGCTCATGAAGTCCCCCTGACTTCGCTAGAATTGGTGCACCATTGTCTGGATCCTGGGCCTCTATCCCCTACCAGCATAATCTTTGTTATGCATCACTTGTTCCTGACAACTCGAATGGCAACACTGTGGCATATTCTTCAAGAGTACCCGCCTCTGCATCCTCTTGCCCCATGCTAAGGTCTCCTGATCCCAACTTTGCCTCTGTAAGTTGAATCACCTTAGTTACTCCATCAAATGTATCTCTAAGGTAGCTTGCATGTGCCTCGAAGCTCCCTTTATCTTTGGCACCATGCAAGATAAGTCCGCCTCATCAGAATGAAGAACCTATGAAATGACATGATCTCACTCTTGCCTCTACAAGAGTTCATGCCCTTGACCTCTGTCCAAGGAAAGCTCTGTGCCTCCGCTCCATGTTTCATCTTCTATGTCGACTCCCTTCATGCGGCTTGGATACTTCACCAAGTTCCATCCAAGTCGCTCCACTCCTCGATTTGCATTGAATTGATAGTGGCCCTCGTGTCCACCATTCCACGGGTCAGCCCCCTATTGAGTTCAATTTTTGCATTGACTCTAAGTGTGCCTTCATATGATGTTGCCTTGGATTACTCCCCCACTTGATCTCAAAATGCATCCACTAATGCATTACCTCATTCGAGATCATGCAATGATTCACATCACTCGTTCGGTCCGTTGAGCTTTATGGAGATATTACCTTGAGAAACAATGATTCCACATCCTCAATATGTGTGGTCCATTGCACATGATTCTCCCTCTAGAGAATTAGGACTTATCCCTCCTAGATATCTGTCCTGTTGGAGTAACTTTCCTCTTTACATACTTCCCACTGGAAGTTTCGGAGACCACTATCCCCTTTGGACTACTCCGTCTTGCTGAACAGCTTATGCCTTATTCTACCCCCGCAAATGCACTTAGATTGCGACCCTTCGCCAATACAGTCTCCACTGCACCCTTCAAGGTCTAGCAATGTGCTGAACTTATTGCACATTTCAGTCGCCTATGGACGTATCCTTTCTATGTCGAAGAGAAAGTTCTGATGCTCCATGGCGTCGAGTTCCGATCGCGCCTTGGGATGGCTATGAACACTTTGTCGTCCGTGTACAAGCCCTTGCACGAGTACCGAATCCTTCGAGTTAACAATCCCCTCACCTTTGTAAGCTTTGCACAACTCTTTCAGTCATTACGCAACACCTCCCACTTTGCACGGTCTCATCTTTCACCAAGTGCCTTGCTTTGCCTTGAGCACCGTCAAGTTTGGTTGCCAACATCGAGCTATAGCTCGAACTCAACTATCCCAATCTTTGTGTGCTACACATTCTTCGCTTGCTTGTCCTCATGGTGCCTATCGCGCAAAGGGGTTGGCCATTCCTCTAAATGACAAACCTGGATGCCCGCTCCTCTGAGCAACTCCTTTCCCTACATCTCAATGTCCGTTTTCCCCCCCAAACGGTTGCACGTGCTGGCTGTCCTCCATACAGCCCAACTAGGTCCCCCACATTTGTATGACGAGTGTTTCTGCGTATGCTTGTCATGCTCTAATACCATATTGTCACGGGCTTAGCTGATTTTGCCTAAGCCGTATGGCTCCCATGTGTGTTCGTCCGCAAAGGTCAGCATTTCCCGAGATCTCCTAGAGTCCCTTAGACTTACAAAAGAGAAAATGGGCTAGAGGAAGCAATTCCAACGAAAACCACAAGCAACTTGCTCAAGCAAACACTTTATAAAGCTAGATACAAATTACACCCATAGACATTACAAACTCAAAGAGGTTGCACACAAAGAAAAATGGTCAATTACAAACTGAAGTCCCCACAAGTGCTTACAAAACACACTCGTATTTACAAGCCAAAATTGGCCACAAAGCAAACCAAGAAAGGGCTACTAAGCCTACTGCAAGCCTGCTACTTGCTATACAAGGTATGTACACAAACCGAAGGACACGGACAAACATGAGCATTTCATCGAACACCTTGTTTACATTGTTGTCCATGACACCTGTGAGCAAGTGTTGCCGCGTACTCGCGCGGCCACTTGGTGGCCCGCTCGTAGGCACTGTGCCCACAAGCGCCGCCTCCACGTGTGACCCTAGCCGTAAGCGGCCTGGTCGCGGGTGACTGTAGCTTGTCAGTCATTCAGTGTTGTAATCATTGAGTCATAGTTAGGGTTTGAGTCCAAATTGAGTTGGATTTAGAAGGAATCCAAATCAACTCAATAAGGCAATCGGGTCTACATTTGGGGTTTGATTGAGCTCAGGTTGAGCTCTATTGGTTAACCAAAGGGTTAGTTAACATCATGTTCAAGCCAAAATTCAAAAAGTGGAGGGAACCACTTTTGCGAAAATTCTGATGGGTAAACCGCCGGTGAGCGACGGATGTACCGCCACTGCCCAGGTTTTCGGGCGGCTGACCCGCAGATGCTAGGTGGTTGAACCTCCCGTACCTAGGAGTCTGGGTACTTTGGGTGGTTGACCCGCCTAGGTTGGCGGGTGAACGGCCCGTACCCGAATTTTCTAGACACGAATGGATTTTGGCTCCGGTTTTGAAGCCAATTTAGGCCTATAAATATCCCAAGGTTTCTTACATTCAAGACACTTTTTTGGGGGATTATATTATGAGAAAATATTATGTGAGAATTATAAGAAAAAGAAAAAGAGTAGGAGAGAGCTTAGAGTTGTAAATCTTGTCTCTCTTATAAGCTCAAAATGTAAGGGTTTGGCCTTCACCCAAAGAAGATCAGTAGTGGACGCCGGTGTGCCTTAAGAACGACTCAGGAGTGGACGTAGGCCTTTGGCGCCGAACCACTATAAAAATTGTAAGTGGCTCTTTGATTTCATTGATTACATAATTCTTATATTGAATTATAGCCAATTGATCCTAATAATTGGTATTAGATCCTCAGTTTTTCTCATTTGATTTAACACCCATGAGAAATGGCACTTATTGGCTTTCAAGAGGGTTTTTCTATCGTTCGTCCTCCCATATTCAATGGGACGGACTACACTTATTGGAAAACTCGGATGAGAGTTTTCTTACTTTCTTTAGACTTTGATTTATGGACTATTGTTGAAAATGGATTTCAAAAGTCTTCTCTTTCAATGAATAATTGGAATGATTTGGAGAAGAAGACTTTCTCTTTAAATGCAAAAGCTATGAATGTCTTGCTTTGTGCTCTTAATAAGAATAAGTTTAATCGTGTTTCCGCTTGTGATTCAGCTTTCGATATTTGACATACTTTGAAAATCACACATGAAAGCATAATTAATATAAATGAATCAATGAATAAAATATCTTACCAAAATGAACTTGAAGAACACCTTCCAAAGAATAGGAAGGAATTTGAACTGAGAACATATGACTCATCAAGTGAAATTTCTTGTGATGAGGACCTTGAACTTTTGACAAATGAACTAGAAAAATTAACGAACTTAAACCTTAAAAATAATGTAAAGATGAACAAAACCTCTTGCTATGAACGCAAGAAGCCGAGGAGCTCCAAAGATCAAATGCTCAACCAAAATATGGAGAACCTTGCTTTAATGGTGATCGAAGATGAGGTTAGTGATCCTTTAAATATTTTATTTTCAGAATTATCAAGCATGTTCCATGATTTATTTAATGAGTTTAGAAAACTTAGCAAGTCTTTTAAACTGCTTAAAATTGATCATGATTTGTTAGTTAAAATACTTGACGAAATGCATGACTCTTTATCATCACATAAAGCATGTTCTAAATGTGATATGCTAGATAATGTTAATGAAGAGAATTGCATGCTTAAAACAACACTAGAGAAATTTGAGATAGGGAATAAATCCCTAAATATGATCATTGCCAATAAGGGTCATATTAATAATAGAAATGGCATAGGTTTTGTTGGAAATATTCAACAAAAGCCAACCATCTTTGTAAAGGACCTACATTAAATGTGCCACAAAGAATCAAGTGTAATTCTTGTAAAAAATTAGGACATAAAGCCTACAAATGTCCATTCAAAAATTATAGTCCACATAAATTAATTTGGGTTCCTAAAGGAACCATAAACAACTTTATGCCATTAAAGAAAAGGGAAGAACATGGCATCAAGGACTAAATGTTAAATGGGTACATAAATTAAAACCTCCCATAATATAAAGTTATTTCTTAACAAGGCTAGGAGTAATAAAAATATTTTGAAAGTAGATGCTCAAGTCATATTACTTGAGATCTAACACTCCTTCAAGCTTACTAGCCTAAGTAGTAATAAAAAAATTATTGGAATTAAAATTATTGATATTAAATCTTTTAATGATTCATCATTATACAATTAATCTTGATGATGCATAGCTAGAACATATAAGTATGAAAATGAACTAGAACCAAAGAACCTTAGTTATTAAAAAATATGTTAAAATTTACATAAATAAGATTTTGATTATGATTGAATAATAAGTTCAAAATCATTGGTTTGAATATTTGGAAAGGCTATTGTTAAAATGAATGTTTGATAGTTGAATAGTTGTATGTTAAGATTAAATGTGTGATGATTACCTTTGAATTCAAATATGAAATAAATAAAAATTTGGAAATGAGTTTCAACTCCTTGCACTATGTGTAAAAGGGTTAAAAGTTAAATTTTAGATAGGTTAAATTTTGATTGAAGATGTTTTATGAAACCATGCTTGATAGTGATTATACTTAATGAGCTTACATTTCAAAATTATGCAAGATGATCTTTGTAATTGGTAGAACCCTAGGGTTATATCGTAGAGGAAAAAGGTGAAAAGAGGGATAATCGATCTTTTCGAGGGGATCAGGCCTCCTAGATCACTTCGAAGGGATCTGACTCCTAGAGTTTTGCTTGTGACTAAAACTAATACTTCTTTATTGATTGATCTCATGAAAGAGT
Organism: Ensete ventricosum; assembly: GCA_029747655.1. Taxonomy (NCBI): domain Eukaryota; kingdom Viridiplantae; phylum Streptophyta; class Magnoliopsida; order Zingiberales; family Musaceae; genus Ensete; species Ensete ventricosum. The sequence goes on from JAQQAF010000003.1 coordinate 43,636,609, forward strand.
TTACAGCCTTATTTATAGGGATTTGCCAAGAATCCTGCCAATCTTTGACTCTTAACTAACTTGATAAACTTCTAATTGAAAATAATAATTGACTCCATCCTAACCGAAGATAAAAATCAACTCATAATTGACTCGATTAGGCTCACCCGACTCATAACTGATTTCAACTAGACAGACTAACATGACTCAACTCAATTTAATCATGAATGGATGGACCCGACTTAGCTAGGGTCCTAACAAACCTGACCGCTTCAAATCAGCCTTGCTCTTAAGGCTGAGTAGTATCAGATTTTGGGAGCACTTTAATATTTGCCGCACATCACGACTCTTTGATCGATTAAATAGGGTCTCCACTTGGTGTAACCGATGGTTTGGTCTTCTTGTGCAATTGTCATTGTAGTCTTCTAGAGAATCCTTTTCATCTAATAGCTAGTGGTAGTACCATATCTTCTTTTAAGGATCATCACTTTGAAGTCTTCCTAGGGCATCAAAAATATGTTTTACCTTTGAGCACCTTTTATCATAAGTTAGGATTTGCCCATTAGCAATCTTATCTTCAGATTTGGCATAACCTTCATGATCGGACTCCACATTATCAAATTTTGATTCCTCTTTAGCTGGTTTAATCGTCAGAAGTTTATCACAGTCTTCAAATTTGGGTTCCACATTATCAGTTTTTATTTCCTCCTTAATTGGCTCAACTGTCAAAAGCTGCTCTTGTTTGCTATTGTCTATGTTGACCACATTAAAGTCTTATCTATTGAAGCTTCTATTTCGATGAGTGTCCATAATGATTTTTCCTTCATGCTTATTGGAGAATGATATGGCTGTTATCATGGTGCAAGGATGGCGAGCTTTAACTTTGCACTGAATCTTGGGAGTAAGTCCCTCAATAAATTTTCTCACCAACTATATCTCATACCAATCTCGGGTTTGGTTCGACAGACACTCAAATCTGCTTTGGTACTCATGTATTGTGGAAGTCTGGCAGATTTTGGCAAGCTGTCCATTAATGTTCTTATATTCCGATGGTCCGAAGCGAATCAGGAGCTCTCTCTTGAATTGTCCCCACGAAGGGACTCCGTGATAGGTCTCGTATAAATCATACCACTGGATTGCATCACCTTTGAGTTGTGTGGAAGTAATATCCACCATGGATTCTTTCGGAGTCCTGTGAAAACGAAAAAAAAATTCAACATGTGAGATCCAACCGATTGGGTCTTCATCTTCCCATCTAGGAAACTCATTGTCTTGCCCTTGATCATATTTTCCAAATTTGTTCCCTTTGAGATTGAAACTTCCAGTATGAGATTTGTTGGGGTTCTCCGATAAAATTCTTCTAAATTCATGAAGGAGTTCTTATTATCTATCTTCTATGCGGGTCTCGAATACTTTAAATCTTACATCTAGTACATCATCCATAGCATCGCATTAGTTGTCTATAAAGAAGTGGGATGGATGTTGTTGAGGCTGTGAATCAGATGCAAATGGTAGTTAAGGGAGTTGGAGAAGGAGAAAAAGGCATCTGTCGGTAATGCAGCAGAAATATATGGTCGCGGTTGATGTTGTTGTTGCTGGTTACAAGTGCCCAGCAAGCCAATCACGCGAGTGATGGCACGTATGACACACTGCGTAATCCTTTTGTTTATAATTAATATTGGCATATTTTCACATTATATTATCTGTAGCATATATATTGTGATGTCCTTGGTTCTGTGCAATGGGAATCGGATCGTGATGAGATCACGATAATGAGATCGATTCACTTTTAAACACAGATCCTAAATAATCTCGATCATAGGTTACTCGAGAGGGACATCGAGATAACCGGATAGACCGGTGTACTATTTACCCATCCATATGATGGAGGCGACTGGTCTCATAGCCACTTGTGTGGAGACACTAAGGATATAGTACAGGTGCTCATTGGAGAATGAGTTCACTAATTGATCCGCTTATGGAATGTTGTATGGTTAATGATACATAATGTCAGACAACGATCCCATAGTCTCAGTTATGTATCTGGTCCTTACACTTGAGACACCAAGGATGCCTTGTATGAATACTCATTTCTTTGACGCCAGACTTACAGGTTTGGAAAGCTCTAGATCTGGTACAACTGGTTATCAGGATTGGTAGTCAACCTTACGAAGGCAATTGAGTGTCAATAGAGGATCATCCACTCTCGGTATCACGAGAGGAATATCTCATATGTGCTTGCTTAGATAAATCCCTGGCCAGGGTCATTCGGATTGAGAGAGGAGTTCTCCGGTAGAATCCGATTAGAGCAAGACAAACTGATTCTGTATATGACCTGACAGTACCATATCCAATATACGGTCTCTGGGATATTATTTGGATGAGGGATTATAGATACATGGTAACTGTGGATGGACAGGTCCAATGGATTTGATCCCCCTATACCGTTTGGGGACTATGGTGTAGTGGCCTAGTACGTCCATAGTCGATGAGTCGAGTGAACTATTATGGGGATAATAATTCACTATATCAGAAGGAGTTCTGATGGGAGTAACTCACGGCCAGCTCGATATCGGGCCTAGAGGGTCACACATATATGGTGGATGCTTCAGTAAATAGATGATTGGATGAAGATCCAATTAGCCCCTATTCTCATTAGATGAGACCCTTTGTTGATGGGCTCCTTGATTAAAGCCCAATTATAAGTCTAAGGAGATTATTGGATAGAGATCCAATAATACAAGGTTAGTGTGTTATTGGATGGAGATCCAATACTCACTAAGGAATGAGCCCTAAGGTTTTGGTGGCTCTCTATAAATAGGAGGAGAGACTCAGAGTTGATAGGCTGCAACTTTAGCAACCACCTCCTATTCTCCTCCCTCCCTCTCAGCAAGAGTTGCAAGATCAGATTGGAGGAGTTTCACTGTAGAGATCCATCGTGTGGATACCGCTAGAGAGGAGGACGCTTGACCTCCATCTTCTCTATCCGGATCTGAAATACAGGGATATACGATCTCCGTAGGTAAAATCAATCTCTCACACATCGTGAATTTTTTGGTTTTTACGGTTTTTCTCACGACCCCATTCTTTTGTACGACGATTTGATCTACGTGGGAAATCAGTTTTTGTTTTGATTTCCACTGCGCATGTGATGCACCCGCTATAGGTTTCCCAACAGTGGTTTCAGAGCCAAGGTTTTCGTACAAAAGATTGGTTTTAAACTACGTGTGATGAGATTGAATCGCGTAGAATCGTTCAACGCGTTCGCAACAAGAACAACGAGGAGGAGGGGTTGGCCGTGAATCGTTGCAAGGGGTAGCCGGCTGCGGCCAAGGCCCCCTGCAAGGCGGTGGCTGGCCATGGCCAACCCCCCCTGCAGGGGCAGCCGGTTGCAACCAAGGTCCCCCTGCAAGGGAGCTGTCGGCCACCTGTAAGGGGCCGCCACCCGCGGGCGCGGTAGGCTGCAGCCAGCCAGCAGGGGCGGTTGCCAGCGGCGCGCTCGCAAGGGACGGCCGCCAGCGGCTAGCCCGCAAGAGGTTGCCCACGGTGCACCCGCAAGGGGCGGCCGCCAGTGGCCAACCCACAAGGGGCAGCCCGTGGCGCGCCCGCAAGGGGCTGCCGCCAGCAGGGGCGACGGCGCCGGTCGCAAGGGTGGTCCGCAATGCGCAACGCCGCCGCCTGCGCAGGGGCAGCGACGGCAGTGCAGGAGGGTGAAGGGGAGGGTTAGGGCTTCTTTCTAGAAAATAACTAAAATGCCCCTTAGAATTTAAAAATTCCAAGGACTGTCCTTGTGTACAGAATTCTGAAAATACCCTCAATAATTCTAGAAATTCGAAGGACTATCCTCTCATCTAGAATTACAAAAATGCCCTTGATAATTCTGGAAATTCTGAGCATGTCCTGATTTCCTGAAAAATAATTAATTAAATAGTTTAATTAATTATTATATATATCTAGTAATCCTACATATGATGTGATGTACATGTGATGTTTGACGTGGATGGATGATCATGAGTCATGTGTTGTGATGTGTGTAATTATGATTATTATTATTATTATTGGGGCCTGTGAGCTTGCGTTTTTCTCATTTATTGTTGGGCCTGCGTGTTTGCAATTATTTGTATTTACATGGAGAGGCGCAGCGGGAGTGTGGAGATGACAGCGGGACCCACGATGCTGTGGCGGGAGATCACGACGCATGGTGATGCGATGATCCGACGGAACCGATAATGACGAGATCAACAATCATAGGGCATGGAGATGCGCCAATGCTCACATAGATCCTATTGTGAGTAATTAGGCCCATTGGCTCAAGCTTAATCATATTAGGTCACGGCACATGATCATCCGGTGTGGCTTATATATGTGATGTGTTTGTTATACACCTACTAGATATATGTATATATATTTGCATGCGATGTAGATATATATTAAATATGTATGTGTGTGACACGACATATTAGGAGACCGATATGAAACAAAAATCTCTCCTACGATAATATTAAGTCGGTAAGCGTGAGGCAATGAGATTGACCCACGTGGCCTGCCATCGTTATAGGAAGAAATTGAATCACGACATAGGTCGAGTTGGTCGAGTTGGTCGAGTCCCTCGAGGCTCACCTATCTACGTGATCGAGTTCTTGCCTACGACATAGAGATGTCACTGGTGACCTGAGGACATGGTATGCTTGGTTGAGTCCCTCGAGGGCATATCATCGAATCAGACTCATCTTGTAACGATGGTGATGACTTAACTGAACGTCATGGTTGGTCGAGTCCCTCGAGACCATGATAATTCGGAGGCCGAACATGACGGGAATCATAAGGAGTTGTGATTGGCAAGAGTTGCCTACCTTTTAAGCTTAGTGCAATTAGTCGAGTCCCTCGAGGTTGCACTAAGATGTCAATTGGATCTCGATCCCCACTATGAGTCTGCCGGAGACTTCCATCTCATGTGTCGAGGGTGTCGCGTGATTCACTAAGAAAATAGTGGGAGTATATTAAGATAGAAGTCTATATCTTAATTAGTATTTTTTATAAAATCTGTATGTTATTTAATTTATGCTATATCTTGCTCGTCGCTTGCAAAAACCCTACATGGCATACTTGATGCCAACCGCCTCATTGGTCCAAAAGCTCCGTAATTTGAGAATTGTTCTCATGACGGAGAAAATCGCGTACGTCCTTGATACAATCGTGCCTACGCCGGAAGAAGGGGCGAGGATGAGACCGCTCACTATGTGAAGTACATAGATGATTCCACGTTTGTAAAATGTTACATGTTGGCCTCCATGACTCTTGAGTTACAAAGGCAACATGAGAGCATAGATGCATATTCTATTCTTCTTCATCTCCTTCAGTTGTTTGAGAAACAGTGAAGAACTCGAAGATATGAGATATATAAGAAACTCTTCCAAGTTAGGATGACAAAAGGGACATCGATTGAGAACCATGTCCTAAAGATGATAGAGTGGATCAAGAAACTCACAGGTCTGGGAATAGTCCTAGAGGATAACCTATGCGTTGATCATATACTTCAGTCCCTACCATATTCCTTTTCTTACTTCATCATGAATTTTAACATGACCAAGTTTGAGGTGACTCTCCCTAAGCTCATCGATATGTTGAGGGAAGCTGAGAGTGCCATCAAGAAGGAAAAGTCAGTTCTCTATATTGGTGAGACCAAAAAGAAAAGGAAGGCTAGCAAGATCCTTAAGAAGGGCAAGGGCAAAGAAAGACCAGGTAAGGCAAAGGTTGCTAAGAAAAACCCGGCAAAGGACAAAGGATAATGCTTCCACTGTGGCCAAGATGGACATTGGAAGAGGAACTGTAAGGACTACCTTGCAGAGAAGGCGAGACAGAAGCTTGGAGAAGTTTCAGGTATATTCATGATCAGTCTCCACTTGTCAGATTTTCATGATAATACATGGGTATTGGATACTGGGAGTGTTTATCATATCTGTAATTTGTTGCAGGTTCTGGCAAGACCTAGGAGATTGACAGAGGCGAGATGGACCTCAAGATGGGTAATGGAGCAAGAGTTGCTGCAGTTGCTGTTGGAGAGGTCACCCTACATCTGCCTGGTGGAGCTATTATTGTATTAGATGCATGCTATTTTGTTCCCTCTATCATCAAAAATATTATTTCTATCTCTTGTTTACCAATTAATGGATATAAATTAGTTTTTGAGAATAATAGTTGTTCAATAATAATGGATGATAAGATCATCACTAGAGGGACCCTAATAAATGGCTTATATGTGTTCGACATTTCTCCACATATCATGAATATAAATATGTCTAAGAGAAAAAGAAATGAGGTGAATAATGCATACCTATGGCATTGTAGGCTAGGTCATATACATGAGGGAAGGATTCAAAAGTTGTTGAAAGCTAGATACTTAGATCTATTTGACTATGAGACATATGCAACTTGCGAACCTTGCCTTCGTGGGAAGATGACCAACTCTCCTTTTAGTGGAACTGGAGAGAGAGCCACCAAGTTATTGGAACTCATACATAGTGATGTATGTGGTCCCATGTCGACTCAAGCTATAGGTGGTTACTCATACTTCATTACATTCATTGATGATTTCACTAAGTATGGACACGTGTATTTAATGAAGTACAAATCTGAGGCATTCGAGAAATTCAATGAATATAAGAATGAGGTAGAGAACCAAATTAGAAAGAGTATTAAGACTCTTCAATCAGATCGAGGATGAGAGTATTTGAGTACGAAGTTCACCTATTTCCTCATAGATAATGGGATTCTATCCCAATAGACACCTCCTTATACACCTCAGCTCAATGGTGTATCAGAAAGGAGGAATTGCACGCTGTTAGACATGGTGCGGTCCATGATAAGTTTCGCTGACCTACCCATTTTTATTCTAGGGGTACGCCCTAAAAACTATAGCTTACCTTCTGAACAGAGTTCCATCAAAATCGGTAGTATCTACACCATATAAGATATAGAAAGGAAAGAAGCTCGATCTTAAAATTGTTAAGATTTGGGGCTATCCTGCTCACGTTAGAAGACACAACCCTGATAAGTTAGAATTAAGGACAGAATGGTGCACATTCGTGGGATACCCAAAGGAAACTTATGGGTATTATTTCTATCATCACGAGGATCGAAAGGTCTTTGTTGCCAAGAGAGCTGTGTTCCTTGAGAAGGAACACATTCTTGGTGGAAACAGTTGGAGTAAGATAGAATTGAGCGAGGTTGGAGAACCTAGCTCAAACACCATTCCAGAGCCCGAGTCTGTTCAGGTACCTAACACATAACTTCCAAATTTACATAGGTCTAGTAGAGTATCTCATCCTTCTGAAAGATATGTAAGACATATCAGTGGAGATGACTCTCAGGATGTTGATCCTCAGACCTACGATGAGGCTATTATGAGTATAGACTCCGGAAAGTGGCAAGAAGCCATGAATTTTGAGATGGATTCCATGTACTCTAACAAGGTTTGGAACCTTGTGGATGCACCTGAGGTTATTATACCCATCGGCAGCAAATGGATCTTCAAGAAGAAGATCGGAATGGATGGAAAGGTGGAGACCTATAATGCATAGTAGCTAAAGGATATCGTCAAAGGCAAGGAGTTGACTATGACGAAACCTTTTCACCTATAGCCATGCTTAAGTCCATTAGAATTATTTTGGCCATTGCAGCACACTATGACTATGAGATCTGGCAGATGGATGTCAAAACAGCATTCCTCAATGGCAATCTCGAGGAAGAGGTGTATATGATACAACCAGAGGGATTCATATCCAAAGAGAGTCCAGATAAAGTGTGCAAGTTGCTTAGATCTATTTATGGATTGAAGCAAGCTTCCCGAAGTTAGAACACACGATTTGATGAGGTGATCAGATCTTATGAATTCGTTAAGAACGAAGATGAGCCTTGTGTATACAGGAAGGTAAGTGAAAGTGCTATCACCTTCTTGGTGCTATATGTGGATGACATCCTAATCATTAGGAATGATGTAGAATGCTCTCCACAGTAAAGGCTTGGCTATCTAGAAACTTCTCCATGAAAGACTTAGGGATCCTATATTTTGGGGATCAGGATCTATAGAGATAGATTCAAAAGGATGCTTGGCTTGTCCCAGTCTAGGTACATAGACTCCATTGTCAAAAGATTTGGCATGAAAAATTTTAAGAGAGGTCTCATACCGATGAGACATGAAATATCACTTTCTAGGAGTATATCCCCAAAGACTCCTGAAGAAAGGACAAACATGGATAAGATACCTTATGCTTCAGCGATAGGATCTATCATGTATGCGATGCTATGTACTAGACCTGATATAGCACATGCTCTGAGTGTCACGAGCAGGTATCAGGCAGATCCAGGTTTAGAACACTGGAAGGCAGTAAAGTGTATCCTTAAGTACTTGAGAAGGACTAAGGATCTTTTACTGGTATATGGAGGAGGTAGCCTGCAGGTTGAGGGCTACATAGACTCAAGTTTTCAATCTGACATTGATGATAGCAAGTCAAATTCAGGGTATGTTTTCACCATGAATGAAGGAGCAATAAGTTGGAAGAGTTCCAAGCAAGACACTACTGCTGACTCGACCACAGAAGTGGAATACATTGCTGCAGCAGAAGCAACAAAGGAAGGGGTATGGATGAAGAAGTTCATCAAAGATTTGGGAGTCGTACCAAGTAGTGTAGAACCAATTCCCATATACTGCGACAACAATGGGGCGATAGCTCAAGCGAAGGAACTCAGGTCTCATCAGAAGTCTAAGCATGTTCTGAGGAGGTTCCATCTGATAAGAGAGATCATAGCCCATAAAGAAATAGCAATGGAAAGAGTTTCATCCGAAGATAACATTGCAGATCCACTGACGAAGCCGCTGGCTCAGATTGTATTTGAGCGTCATAAGGGTCTGATGGGGATCAGACACATACGTGATTGGCTTTAGGTCAAGTGGGAGATTGCTGGTTACAAGTGCCCTACAAGCCAATCACGTGAGTGATGGCACGTGTGACACACTGCGTAATCTTTTTATTTATGATTAATATTGACATATTCTCATATTATATTATATGTAGCATATATATTGTGATGTCCTTGGTTCTGTGCAATTGGAATCGGATCGTGATGAGATCTCGATAATGAGATCGATTCACTTTTAAACACAGATCCTAAATAATCCCGGTCATAGGTTACTCAAGAGGGACATCGAGATAATCGGATAGACCGATGTATTATATACCCGTCTATATGATGGAGGTGGCTGGTCTCATAGCCACTTGTGTGGAGACACTAAGGATATAATACAGGTGCTCATTGGAGAATGAGTTCACTAATTGATCCGCTTATGGAATGCTGTATGGTTAATGATACCTAATGTCAGACAGCGATTCCATGGTCTCAGTTGTATATCTGGTCCTTAGACTTGAGACACCAAGGATGTCTTGTATGAGTACTCCTTTCTTTGACGCCAGACTTACACGTTTGGAAAGCTCCAGATCTGGTCCAACTGGTTATCGGGATTGGTAGCCAACCTTATGAAGGCAATTGAGTGTCAATAGAGGATCATCCAATCTCGATATCATGAGAGGAATATCTCATATGTGCTTGCTTAGACAAATCCCTGGCCAGGGTCATTCGGATTGAGAGAGAATGAGTTCTCCGGTAGAATCTGATTAGAGCAAGACAAACTAATTCCATATATGATTATAGATACATGGTAACTGTGGACAGACAGGTCCGATAGATTTGATCCCCTCATACCGTATGGGGACTATGGCGTAGTGGCATAGTACGTCCATAGTCGATGAGTCGAGTGAATTATTATGGGGATAATAATTCACTATATCATAAGGAGTTCTGATGGGAGTAACTCACGGCCAGCTCGGTATCGGGCCTAGAGGGTCACACACATATGGTGAATGCTTCAGTGAATAGAGGATTGGATGAAGATCCAATTAGCCCCTATTCTCATTAGATGAGACCTTTTGTTGATAGGCTCTTTGATTAAGGCCCAATTATAGGCCTAAGGAGATTATTGGATAGAGATCCAATAATGCAATGTTAGTGGGTTATTGAATGGAGATCCAATACCCACTAAGGAAGGAGCCCTAGGGTTTTGATGGCTCTCTATAAATAGGAGGGGAGACTCAGGGTTAATAGGCTGCAACTTTAGCCACTGCCTCCTATTCTCCTTCCTTCCTCTGAGCAAGAGTTGCAAGATCAGATTGGAGGAGTTTCACTGCAGAGATCCATCGTGCGAATACCGTTAGAGAGGAGGACGCTTGACCCCCTTCATCTTCTCTATCCGGATCTGGAATACAGGGATATACGATCTCCATAGGTAAAATCAATCTCTCACACATCGCAGTTTTATTTTTACGGTTCTTCTCGCAACCCCAATCTTTTGCACGATGATTTGATCTGCGTGAGAAATCAATTTTTGTCTTAATTTCCGCTGCGCATGTGATGCACCAACTGTAGGTTTCCCAACAGTGTTCGGTGGAGAAGAGTGGCTGGCGGTAGCGATTGAGGAGGAGAGCAAGGCAGCGGTGAAGGTCGGTTGGAAGTGGCTAGATAGCGGCATAGGGAGGAGAGGAAGGCAACAACGACAAGGGTAGTGCGCTGCCAAGGGCTGGCCGATGGTGGATGAGGGGATGGCAGTGGCTGGGAGCGACTGCTACAGAGGAGGGGTGGTAGCAGCTATGTGGCAGCGACGAGGGCTGCAAGCGGTGGCTGTGCGTGGCCGAGGAAGGACAATGACGGCCGGCGGGAGGAGGCTATGGGCGCATCGACGTTTAGGGCAGCTACTGCGACAGGGGAGATGGGGATATGGTGGCCGGCGGCAACAGTAGGGGCAACTGAGGGAGAGGAGGAAAGGAAGAGTAACATGGGTAGGGATGGCCCGTGGTGGTGGCAAGGAGGAGAGACAGCGACAACTGGGAAAATGGGCAATAGCGAGGTGGCTGGCAGCAGGTAGGTGGGGAGGAAGAAGGGGGAAGGTGCGGGGCCCCTTCTTCTTCTTCTTCTATCTCTCTCTCTCTCTCTCTTTTTAGCCTGACGAGGAGAAAGGAGGGGTGGCTGCCATTTCTTTTTCTTCTCTCTCTCTCTCTCTCTTTCTCTCTCTTTTTCTCTCTTTTTTTTTGTAGCAAGGTGGCAGATATGACGACGATAGCAGTGACGATGGCATTGACGACGATGGCAGTGACGATGATGTTGACAACGATGGCGACAGCGACAATGATGACAAGAGGAGCAGCTATGAAATCACAGCGGGAATGTTGAGAATTGTTCCTCTGGTACCAATTGATAGAACCCCAAAGGTTTCTATTGATGCTCTGATACCAATTGATAGAACCCTAAAGGTTTCTATCGATGCTCTGATACCAGATGGTAGAACCCTAGGGTTCTATCGTGGAGGAAGAAGGTGGAAAGGGGGATAATCGATCTCTTCGAGGGGATCGGGTCTCCTAGATCACTTCGAGAGGATCTGCCTCCTAGGATTTTGCCTGTGGCTAAAACTAATACTTCTTTTTTGATTGATCTCATGAAAGAGTTTACAGCATTATTTATAGGGCTCTGTCAAGAATCCCGCTAATCTTCGACTCTTAACTAACTTAATAAACTTATAACTGAAAATAATAACTGACTCTATCCTAACTGAAGATAAAAAGCAACCTTAACCAACTCATAATTGACTCGATTGGGCTCACCCAATTCATAACTGACTTCAACTGGACAGACTAATATGACTCAACTCGATTTAATCATTAATAGATGGAGCCGACTTAGTTAGGGTCCTAACAGTGATTTATGGATTATTGATCCTTATCATAATGAAAGTTCTTTTTGGTTTTAAATGAAGATATGTGTTTTTATTTAGCTTAAAAGACAAAGGCATGTATGAAATAAAGAAAATACATTTTTACTTGAAAAAATTTTTATCTTATAAATCTTTTAAAAAGAGATTAATGAATCGATTATGTTATCTTTTATGAATCTCTTAAACTATAAAAGTGATTTTGATGATTTGAACTTGGATAAGTTATTATCATGATTTTTGGTAAGTTCAGAAAATGAAACTTGAAATCTTTACATAAATACTTTGATTTTGAAAAATCTTTGTTGAATGAGGAATGATTTGCCAAAATTAAAATTATGAATTTTAAATACATGAGGTTTTACATGATTGGATTTCTATTTTACTTAGAATTTTGAATATATAAGATTTCTTGATTACTTATGTTAAAATTTACAAACAATAAGGAGGGGCAAATTTATTAACTTGAATCATGTTTTTTGGTATTCATGAATATCTTTTCATATCAATATCTTTCTTGACATGATTTATTTTAAAACTCATTAATAACATAACTTATCACCAAAATTAGTATTTCTTAAATTTGTGATAAGTTAAAAATTAAAAGAGATTTTTATTATCATGAATATTTCCTTAATTTCTTGACCTGACTTTTACATTATGGGAATTACATTATTGATCTATATGATTTTCTATTTTTAATAAAAAGAAGATTTATGATCTTAACAATAATAATTGAAATTTTTATCAAGATCATTCTTCTTTTTTATTAAAAAGATTTATCTTGGATTGAATTAAGATTATCCGCTAAGACTTATTTTTATTATTTACAAAAAAGGGAAAGAAACTTATTAAACGAAATCATGTCTTTTGATATTCAAAAATTTGATTTTATTTGTAATGACATGATCCCCTTGTACTTTTTAGCGTAATTTGAATATGGATATTAAGAAGAAATTATGTAATCATATATTTTTTTTTACATTAACAAAGGGGGAGATGAATTTGGAAGCAAATTGGATATGATAACATTGAATGAAAAATAATTTACTTAGATGAAAATTTAGAATTTTAAATTATCTAAATACATACAAAATGCATAATTCACAATTTGAGCTTAGTCTACTATCATGTTTTCTTTTGGAATTCATGATGATTATTATCAAAATTAAATGAGATAATTTTAAATACATAAGTAGCTCTTAAACTTTTGAATCACCTTGAATATCTTGAAGTTTTGAGCTTAATTTTAAAATTCATGTCTATAAAATTTATATTTTTAAAATTAAGTATTTTTGTGATATGGTGTTTTTCATTTCTCTACCTTGATTCTACATTCTTATTCACACAAAATGGAGAAAGGAAATCACTAGCATTTCAAGAGACCAATAAGTCTATTAATTTTATTTTGAATCTCTTGAAAATGATTTTGATGATTTTGAGTATTAAAAATTAAATGTTCTTTACCTATGTCATGATTTTGATTTATCGAAATTATAACTTGAAATCTTTAATAAATCAAATCTCTTATGTCTTCTTGTATTATTTAAAATAAGATTTTTGCATAAATCATGATCTTGACAACTTGAGAATTATTATGCATGAACCAAGATATTCTATGATTTGTTTCTTGATATTCATAATTTGTTTTCACAAATTGAATATCTCATCACTATGTTAATTGTTCTTGATATATTTCATGTGATGATTGGTATATTTATTGTAATAGGAAAAATTTTGTACTATTCTAACCATCCTTTTTGTTGATAATGACAAAGGGAGAGCAAAACTTGTTAGCTTATAAAATTACTAGCTAGAATAATGAAAAGGAAGTAAATATTTACTAGCTTGCACTTCTCAAAAGAGAAGAATGAATTCACTAGCTTGCATGTTCTAAAGTAATTGCTAAGCTTTCATATATCAAAAACTTGCTAATTGCACTTCTCCTTTTGTTGATGTCAAAGAGGGAGAAGATATAATGATGTGAAATCATGTATGATGATCATGCATGTAATGATGATTTTAAAAATCTATATAAAAATAATGATTTGTTATTGTTTGGATTTACTTGCTACATTTACTTGAAATTTACATGAAAAAAATTTGTTGAGCTCATATTCGAAATTATATATATACAAGATTAAGGTTAAGACCTAGAAATGCTAAATCATGAAAATATATAAATTAAATGAAGCCTTTCTGTGATAACATTTCTTGAAAACTTTCTCCATGATTTTATCTTATTGTTTTCAAAAAAAGGAAGAAAAAATTGCATGAAGATGTGTCACATTTGAAAATTAAAAGAGATAACTTTTGCTATATTTGAAATACATAAGTAGTCTTTAAATCTCTTGAACTTTTGAGTTCATCATAATATTGCTTTTAAAATTTATTAAGAGCTCTTTTCTATGATGAAATAATTCAACAGCAACTCCCTTATTTTTCTCCTTATTAAAGAGGAAGAAAATTTTTATAATACATATACTAAGGGGGAGTAATGTCATCATGTGCTTTGAAATTATTAACTATATTTCACCTTTTTGTTGATGACAAAGGGGGAGAAATATATATAGATGACACATGATATAAATTGATGAATATATTGATGACAAATGATCTTGTTAAAAAATATGGATATCTTGATATGGACATGGATTGATATATCTTGGATTTGGATATAAGTGCAAATTTCTTTTTACTCATGATTTGATATCTTGAATATGCAAATTTATGTTAAAATTTACATAAAATATTGATTATTTGAATTTAAGAGTGTGTGATTCTCTTAAATTTAAGTGGTATGGATTTAGGGGGAGTTAGGATTAACTCCTGCCATCAATTGATTCTCATCATAAAAAAGGGAGAGATTGTTGAATCTCGGATTTTGATGATGAAATCAATTGATAGGTTATAAATCTAACATGGATTGTTAAAGTTGATTGATGCATGATTAATTACGACAGAATAATTGTTACAATCAGGATTGACCAAAGTAAAGTCCATGCATCGAATCGATGTGGTTGGGAACTCGCCAAGAGTGCATCGGAAGCTCGCTGAGGGTATCGGGAGCTTGCCAGGATGACGCAAGGGAGTTAGCTATAGGAACACCGAGACTCGCCGGAAGATTATCGGGGGTAGCTGAAAAGCTTGCTGGGAGTTTGAATGGTCTTGTAATGGATGTTTTGGCAATTATGATTATGTTTAATTAAGTCATAATTAGCATCGTATAGGTCTAACTATGATAAGAGCAATGAAGTTAAAACTAGATTATGGGCCAAGATTAAGCTTGAGCATCAGGCCGAGGTTCGGACGATGTAGTGGGATCTCGCCGAAGTTCACTAGGAGATTCACCGAAGGGATCGGGAAGCTCACTAGGAACATGTCGGGAGATCGCTGGAAGAAGACTGAAAGACTTGCCGCAAGAATGTCGGAGGCTACCAGATTGGCGGGAGTTATGTCTTGTTTAGCTTGTTTGTCATTAAGTGTTATAATCATTGAGACATAGTTAGGGTTTGAGTCCAAATTGAGTTGGATCTAAAAGGAATCTAAATCAACTCAATAAGACAATTGGGTCAACTATTGGGGTTTGATTGAGTTCAGGTTGAGCTCAACTGGTTGACCAAAGGGTTAGTTAACATCAGGTTCAAGTCAGAATTCGAAAAGTGGAGGGAACCACTTTTACAAAAATTCTCGCGGGTAAAACGCCAGTGACCGACGGGTGTACCACCACCGCCTAGGTTTTCGGGTGGCTGACGACGGTGACCCACCCATGCTGGGCGGTTGAATCGCCCATACCTAGTAATATGTGTACTTTGGGCCGTTGACTCACCCAGGTCGACACGTGAGCCACCCGTACCTAGATTTTTCGGATACAATTGGATTTTGACTTCGATTTTGAAGCCAATTTGGGCCCTATAAATATCCTAAGTTTTCTTACATTCAAGACACATTTTTTTAGGATTATATTCTGAAAAAATATTGTGTGAGAATTATAAGAAAAAGAAAAGGAGTAAGAGAGAGAGTTTAGAGTTGTAAATCTTGTCCCCCTTGTAAGCTCAAGTGTAAGGGTTTGGTCTTCACCCAAAGAAGATTGGTAGTGGACGTCGGTGTGCCTCAAGAAGGACTCGGGAATGGACGTAGGCCTTTATCACCGAACCAGTATAAAAATTGTGAGTGGTTCTTTGCTTTCATTGATTACATAGTTCTTGTATTGAAGCTTCTGATTTATCTCAAATTTTAGAAAGCAAAGTTTTCACGATAAGTTCTTTCCTTCAAATGTTGCTTATCTTTCTGGATTGATTATTATCTTAGTAACTTTTCTTAATTCACTCAATCATTTCACTAAGAATGAAAAGCTTCGATTTCCCTATCTTGTTTTAATCGAAAAGATTTTATCTAAAACCAAATATTTAGATTAGCACTAATTCAACCCAACCCCCCCCCCCCCCCCCCCCCACCCTCTTAGTGCCAATTGATCATAACAGTCAAATGTCCTCCTCTATAGCGGTATCTACACGATGGATCATTGCAACGATGCTCCTCAAATTATAGCCAAAATCTCGTAACTCTTGTGCAGAAGATGAGGGAAGGAGGAGAATAGGAGGGAGCACGGACAAGGTGCAGCCTTTCACTAATGTATCATCCCTGCCTCCTATTTATAGAGAGCCACCAAGAAACTCTAGCGGATCCTACCTTAATGGGTATTGGATCTCTATCTAATTACCTACTAATCTTGGATTATTGGATCTCTATCCAATAATCTCAATTAGTGTTTAATCGGGTCTCATGTAGTGATCTATAAATATTGGGTTTCATCCAATAAGAACAAGGGCTAATTGGAAAACTCATGTCTAATCCTCTACTTGCTGAAACTTCCACCATATGTGTGTGACCCTCTAGGCCCCATACTGAGCTGGCCGTGAGTCCTCCCTATCAAAACTCCTTCTGACTCAGTGAATTGTTATCTAATAACAATTCAATTAACTCATCGACTATGGACGTACTAGGCCACTATGCCATAGTCCCTAGACAGTAAAGGTGATCTTATTCAATGGATCTATCTGTCTTCAGTTATCATGTATCTATAGTCCCTCATCCATCTAATATCTCAGAGATCGTATATCGGGCATGGTACTATTATGCCATATATAGAATCTGTTCGAGTCTTGCTCTAATCAAATTCTCTCGTATAACTCCTTCTCTCTTAATCTGAACGATCCTGGCCAGGGATTTATCCGAGTAGCACCACACGGGATATTCCTCCCATGATATCGAGAGTAGATGATCCTCTATTGACACTCAATTACCTACATATGTTTGCTACTAATCCCGATAATCGGTTGTACTATATTTGGAACTTTCCAAACCTATAAGTCGCGGTGTCAAAAAAAGGAGTGTTCAAATGAGACATCCTTGGTGTCTCAAGTCTAAGGACCAGATACATAATTCGGACTACAGAATCATTGTTTGACGTTAGGTATCATTAACCATATAGCATTCCATAAGCGGATTAATTAGCGAACTCATTCTCCAATGAGCACATGTATTATACCCTTAATGTCCCCACACAAGTGGTTATAAGACCAACTGCCTCCATCATTGGATGAGTATACAATACACCGATCTTTTTGGTTATCTTGATTTCCCTCTTGGGTAACCTATGACCAGAATTATTTAGGATCTGTATTTAAAGGTGAATCATTCTCATTATCGTGATATCATCATGATCTGATTCCTATTACGTATAACAAAGGACATCACATATATATATATATATATATATATATATATATATATATATATATATATTCAGTAGATAATATAATGTGAGAATATACCAATAATAATTATAGAAAAAAGGTCACATAGCATGTCACATGTGTCATCACTCACGTGATTGGCTTGCAAGACACTTGTAACCAACAAAGGCTTGGCTATCTAAAAACTGCTCTATCCTACATTTTGGGAATACGAATCTATAGAGATAGATCCAAGAGGATGCTTGGTTTATCGTGGTCCAGATATATAGACTCAATTGTCAAAAGGTTTAGCATTAAAAATTCTAAGAGGGGTCTCATACCAATGAGAAATTAAATATCACTTTCTAGGAGTATGACCCTAAAGACTCCTAAAGAAAGGATAAACATTGATAGGATACCCTATGCCTCAATGATAGGATCTATCATGTATATCATACTATATACCAGGCCTGATATAGCACATGCTTTGAGCGTCACGGGAAGGTATTATACGGATCCAGGTTTAGAACACTAGAAGGCAGTAAAGTGTATCTTTAAATATTTGAGAGAAGGACTAAGGATCTTTTACTAGTATACAAAAGAGATATCCTCCAGGTTGAGGGCTACACAGACTCAAGATCTCAGTCCGACGTCGATGATAGCAAGTTGCACTCATGGTATATCTTCACCCTAAATGGAGGAGCAATAAGCTAAAAAAGTTTCAAACAATATACTATTGCTAACTCGACCACAGAAGCAAAGTACATTACTGTGGTAGAAGTAGTAAAGGAATGGGTGTGGATGAAAAAGTTCATTAGGGATTTGAGAGTTGTACCAGGCAGTGAGGAGTTGATTCCCATATATAGCGACGCTAATGGGGCGATAGCTCTAACAAGGGAACCCAAGTCTCTTCAGAATTGTTCTAAGGAGGTTCCAACTGATTAGAGAGATTATGGCCTATAGAGATGGAAAAAGTTCTATTTGAATATAACATTACAGATCCACTAATGAAGTCATTGTCTTTCAGCATCACTACTGGTTACAAGTGCCCTGCAAGCCAATCATGTGAGTGATGACACGTGCTACACGCTGTAATTTTTTTGTTTATGATTACTAATGGCATATTCTTACATTATATTATTTGTTGTATATATACATTGTAATATCCTTAGTTATATGCAATGAGAATCAAATCGTGATGAGATCATGATGAGACTGATTTGCCTTTAAACATAGATCCTAAATAATCTCGGATATAGATTACTTGAGAGGGACATCGAGATAACTAGACAGATTACTATACTGTATACTCGTACATATGATGGAGGCGGCTTGTCTCATAGCTGCTTATGTAGGGACACTAAGGATACAATACAGGTGCTAATTAGAGAATGAGACCATTGATTAATTTCGCTTACAAAATGATATATAATTAATGATACCTAACATAAGACGGTGATTTCATAGTCTCAATTGTGTGTTTGGTCCTTAGAGTTGGGTCAATAAAGGCAATTGAGTATCAATAGAGGATCATCCACTCTCACTATTATGAGAGGAATATCTAATGTGTTCTTGCTCAGACAAATCCCTAGTTAGGGTCGTTCGGATTAAGAGAGAAGTTCTCCGGGAGAATTCA
Source organism: Ensete ventricosum (assembly GCA_029747655.1). Taxonomy (NCBI): domain Eukaryota; kingdom Viridiplantae; phylum Streptophyta; class Magnoliopsida; order Zingiberales; family Musaceae; genus Ensete; species Ensete ventricosum. Next base: position 43,655,777 of record JAQQAF010000003.1, read on the forward strand.
ATTAGAGCAAGACTCAGATAGATTCCATATGTGACCTGATAATACCATACCCAATATACGATCTCTAGGATATTAGATTGATAAGAGACTATAGATACATGGTAATTGAGGATAGGTAGGTTGAATGGATTTGATCCCTTGTACTATTAGGGGACTATGGCATAGTGGCCTAATACTTTCATAGTCGATGAGTTATGTGAAATGTTATGGGATAATAATTCACTGAGTCAGAAGAAGTTCTGACAGGTAAGACTCACGGTCAGCTCGGTATTGGGCCTAGAGGGTTACACACATACAGTAGATATTTTAGTGAGTAAAGGATTAAGTATGAGTTATCTAATTAGCCCTTGTTCTCATTGCATAAGACCCAACATTAATGGACTCCTTGTATGAGGACCAATTAGAGGCCAATTGAGATTAGTAGATAAAGATCAAATAATCCAAGAATAGTAGGCAATTAGATGGAGATCTAATGCCCACTACGATAGGATCCATTAAGGTTTTTGGGTGGCTCTCTATAAATAGGAGGTAGGGGTGGCACAATAATAATAGGCTACACCTTTGGGCACTTCCTCCTATTCACCTCCCTCCCTTATCTTCTCAACCGACTAGCCCTTCTCTACTGCGAGAGGGTAGCAAAGAAGATAACAGATCTTTTTCCACGAGTGTTGTGAGAAGGTGCACAAGAATTTTGAGTTTTGAGCTATGATTAGAGAAGCATCGCTATAATGATCCATCATGTGGATACCACTAGAGAGGAGGATGTTTGACCTCCTTCATCCTCTCCATCTAGATCTAGATTTTCATGGATATACGATCTCCCTAGGTAATCAATCTCTTACATATCATGATTTTTATTTTTGTGGGTTTTTTTCATACACCAATCTTTGCATGGTGATGCGATACACATGAGAAATTTGTTTTTTTTTTTTTTCTTCCACTGCGCATGTGATGCTCCTGTTGGGTTTCCCAACAATGGTATTAGAGCCAGGTTGCTTGTGCAAAAGATTGGTTTTTAAACTATGTGTGATGAGATTGATTCACATAGAACTGTTCTACGTGTTCATTGCAACGATTGGCAGTGAAGGCAACACACACAGGCAAGCTACCTACAAGCGACGAGTGGCCACATGTAGGCAGGTCACCTATAGGGGTGGCTGCCCAAGACTAAGCCCCTTGCAGCACCTATGGGCACTAAGATCGTAGGTAGGCTGCCTGTAGGCACGACACTCGCCCGCACGGTAGGGTAGCGGCGCCCGCCGCAGGGGCGGTTGTCTGTGTTGAATCTTATATTTTGATGATGAAATCAATTGATGTATTTTATTATCTAACCTATGTGTTAGAGATGAATGATGCAGGATTAACTATGACAAGACAATATAATCAAATGTTAAACCAGAGTCAAGTTCAGGCATTGGGTCGGGGTTCGAACGATGTAGTGGGAACTCGTCAGGAGATCGCCGAAAGCTCACCGAAGGTATCGGGGACTTGCCAGGAGTTTGCTAAGAGCTCACCGAGGGTGATCGGGAGCTTACCAGGAGTTCACCGGGAGCTCGCTGAAGGTGATCGGGAGTTTGTCAGGAGTTCGCCAAGAGCTCGCCGAAGGTGATCGGGAGCTTGTCGAGAATGCGCCGGGGGTTCGCCAGAAGATGATCGAGACTTGTAAGAAGTTACCAGAGGTTGCCGAGAAGATCGCCGGGAGTTAGGAAGGTCACTTGACAGGTTGGTCAAATTGATTGTATTTGTATGCCTTAGTATATCATAGTTAGCATCAGATTGGTTTAGAATCCAAAGTGAGTTAGATTTGGAAAGAATCTAAATTAACCTAATGTGAGGCAACCGAGTCCACTTTGGGTTGGATTTAAGTTTAGGTTGACTCATTTCATTGACTTAGGACTAGGTCAACAGGAGGTACGAGTCAGGTATGCAAAAAGTATAGAAAAAGTGGCTTTTGCGAGATTTCTAATGACAGTACCACAAATAGGTGATGGTAGTACCACCCAGGCAGTGGTAGTACCACTTAAGTGGTGGTAGTACTATTACTGCCTCAATTTTAGGGGTACTTTCGGCGGTAGTACTACTAGCACCGTCGATAGTACTACCCGAATTTTCTCGAATTGGTTGGATTTTGGCTCAATTTCTAAAGCCAATTGGGGTCTATAAATACCCCAAGTTTTTTTTGCTTGGAGAAGCAAGGGTGGTGAATAAAAAAGGAAGAAAATTCTTGTAAAAAGTGTTGTAAAAATCTTCAGAGCTTTCCTTGTGAGCTATAAGTGAAAAGAAAGACTAAGGGAAGAAAGATTCTTGTAAGAAGGTTCTGCTTCTAAACCTATGAAAAAAAAAAGAGAGAGAAGTGTAAGGGTTTGATCTTCACCCGAAGAAGGTCACTAGTGGATATCGGTAGGCCTCAAGGAGGAGGACTCTAAAAAGTGGACATAGGCTAAATTTTGGCCGAATCACTATAAACTGTGAGTCTTCCTTAACTCTTCTTTTGAATTTACTTATTCTTGCTCGAGATTTATTTAAACAAGATAGTAACTTAGCATTAATTACTCACGTATTCAACTTAAACGAAACGCTTTTGATTTTTAATTTTATTTCGGGCAAGTATTTCTAAAACTAAGGTTTTCAATACTTGCGGGCGAGTGTGATGCATGTGATGCGCCGAGGATCTGACGGAACCGATGGTGGCGAGAAGGATGATCACAAGGCATGGAGATGTGTTGATATGTATATATTAAATATGTATGTGTGTGATATGACATATTAGGAGACTGATACAAAACAAACAAAACCCCCTCCTATGATAATATTAAGTCGGTGAGCATGAGGAATAAGATTGACCCATATGTTCTTCTATTGTTATAGAAAGAAACTGAATCACGATATAGGTTTAATTGGTCGAGTCACTTGAGGCTCACCTATCTACGTGATTGAGATCTTGCCTACAACATAGAAATGCCACTGATAACCTGAGGACATTGCATGCTTAGTCGAGTCACTCGAGGACATATCATCAAATCAAACTCATCTTGTAATGATGAGGATGACATAACTGAATTTCATGGTTGGTCGAGCAGTCAAGACCATGATGATTCAAAGGTCGAACATGACGGGAATCACAAGGAGTTATGATTAACAAGAGTTGTCTACCTTTTTGGGCTTAGTGTAATCGGTCGAGTCCCTCGAGGTTACACTAAGATGCCGATTGGATCTTGGTCACCACTAAAGTTTATCAGAGACTTCTGTTTCATGTGCGAATGGTGTTACGTGATTCACCAAGAAAATAGTGAGAGTAGATTAAGATAGAAGTTTGTATCTTAATCATTAATTTTCTGTAAAATCTACCTATTATTTGTTCATGCTACATCTTGTTTGTTAGAAACATGTCGCTTATAAACCCTCTACGTGGCATACTTGATGTCAATTGCCTCATTGGTCCAAACTACACGGATTAACTCTGCAATTTAAGAATTATTATCATGACGGAGAAAATCATGTATGTCCTTGACATGACTCTGCCTTAGAAAGAGAAGCCAGTTCTCTATGTTGGTGAGACCAAAAAGAAAAAAAAGGCTAATAAGTCTCTTGAGAAGGGCAAGGGCAAGGACAAACCGGGTAAGACAAAGTTTGCCAAGAAAGACTCGATAGAGGACAAAGGCCAGTGCTTCCACTACAGCAAAGACGGGTACTGAAAGAGGAACTACAAGGATTATCTTACAGAGAAGGCGAAACAGAAGCTTGGATAAGCTTCAGGTACATTCATGATCAATCTCTATTTGTTAGATTTTTATGATAACACATGGGTATTGAATATCGAGAGTGCTTATCATATATGTAATTTGTTACAGGTTATGACAAAGCCTAGGAGACTGGTGAGAGGCAAGATGGACCTCAAGATAAGCAATGGAGCAAAATAGCTACATTTGTTATTGGTGAGGTCACCTACATTTACCTAGTGGAGCTACCATTGCATTAGATGTATGCTATTACGTTTCTTCTATTATCAAAAATATTATTTTTATTTCTTGTTTGATAATTAGTAGATATAAATTAGTTTTTGAGAATAATAGTTGTTCATTAATTATGAATGATGAGGTCATCATAAGAGGGACCTTAATTAATAGCTTATATGTGTTAGACACTTCTCCATATATCATGAATGTAAATATGTCCAAGAGGAAACAAGATGAGGTGAATGATGTGTACCTATGATATTGTAGGCTAGATCATACCCATGAAGTAAGGATTCAAAAGTTGTTGAAATGTGGATACTTAGATTCATTCAATTAGTGAGTCGTATGCAATTTGGAAACCTTACTTTTATGGAAAGTTGACCAATGCTCCTTTTAGTGTTATTGGAGAGAGAGCCACTGAGTTATTAGAGCCCATACATAGTGATATATGTGATCCCATATCAACTCATGCTATAGGTGGTTACTCATACTTTGTTATATTTACTAACGATTTCTCTAGGTATGGACACGTGTACTTGATGAAGTACAAGTCCAAAACCTTCGAGAAATTTAAGGAATATAAGAATGAAGTGGAGAACCAGATCAGAAAGAATATTAAGACTCTGATGAGATCGAGGAGGAGAATACTTGAGTACAGAGTTCACTCATTTCTTTAGGGACTATGAGATTTTATCCTAATGGATACCTCCTTATACACCTCAACTCAATGGTGTATTAGAAATGAGGAATCACATATTGTTAGACATGGTGTGGTCTATGATGAGTTTCACCGACCTACCTATCTCATTCTGAGGATACGTCCTTAGACTTAAGGCACCAAAGATGTCTTGTTTGAGTATACCTTTCTTTGAAGCTAGACTTATAGGTATGAAAGTTTTAAATCGAGTACAATCGGTTATCGAGATTAGTAGCCAATCTTACGAAGATAATTGAGTATCAATAGATGATCTTTCACTCTCAGTATCACGAGAGGAATATCCCGTGTATTTTTGCTTAAGCAAATCCCTTGCTCCTGGAGAATCCGATTAAAGTGAGACTCAGATGGATTCCATGTGAGGCCTAACAATACCATGCCCAATATAATATCTCTAGGATATTAGATAGATGAGAGACTATAGATATACGGTAACTGATGGTAGGCACGTCCAATGGATTAGATCCCCCTGTACTGTCTGAGAACTATAACGTAGTGGCATAGTATATCCATAGTCGATGAGTTGAGTGAATTATAATAGGATAACAATTCACTGAGTCAGAAGGAGTTCTGATGGGTGTAACTCACAGCCACTCGGTATTGGGCCTAGGGGAAGTATCGTTGCATCAATCCATCATGTAAATAATGTTAGAGAGGAGGACATCTGACCTCCTTCATCTATGCATACAGATTTAGTTTTCAATGATATATGATCTCCCTAGGTAAAACATCTAACACATGCTGCGTAGAAATTTTTAGTTTTATGATTTTTCATGCACCAATCATCGCACAACAACATGATAAACGTGGGAGACCTTATGTTTTATTTGTTCGCTAAGCATGTGATGCTCTGATAAGGTTTCCCATTAGTACCTGGTGAGATCGTATATCCTTAAAAATTCTAGATTCATAGGCGTAGATGAAGGAGGTTAGATGTCCTTATATCTAGTAGTGATCCACACGACAAATGTGGCAACGATGCTCCTCAAATCGTAGCACGATCTTTCTCTCCACGTGCACCTCAAGGCTTAACTCTTGTCAAGAAAGGGTTGACCCTTCTTGCTATCTACACACCTCAAACATGGGTTATCGGTTGTGGAGGAGAGGAGAGGGAGGATAATAGGAGGGGCGACCAAAAGGAGTCTAGCCTATGATCATTATGGCCCCTTCCTATTTATAGAAGTTCATGACAGCTTAACCCTAATATATCCTACCCTATTGGGTATTGGATATCTATCCAATTATGTAACCTCTTAAATTAGTGGATCTCTATCAAATAATCTCTTTTTAACTCTTATTGAATCTCATCCACAGGATCCAATAATATAGGGGCTTATTGGATATCCAATAAAATAGGGGCTTTACGGATATCTCATATCCAAACCTCTACTTGTCACAACATCTACCATATGTTTGTGACCCTCTAAGCCCAATGTGACCCTCTAAGCCCAATACCAAGCTGGCCATGAGTTGCGTCTGTCACAACTCCTTCTAACTCAAAACTCTTTATGGCTCAACAAATTGTTATCGTATAATAATTTACTTAACTCATCGACTATGACATAGTCCCTAGATGATACAAGAGGATCTAATCTATTAGACATATTTGTCCTTAGTTACCATGTATCTATATTCTCTCATCCATTTAAAATCTCAAAGACTATATATTGGATATGGTACTATCAGTCCTCATATGGAATCCATCCGAATCTCACTTTAAACAGATTCTCCGGAGAACTCTTTTAATCTAAACAATCTTGGCCAAGGATTTGCCTAAGCAAGAATATGTGAGATATTTCTCTCATGATACCGAAAGTGGATAATCCTCTATTGACACTTAATTATCTTCTTAAGATTGACTATCATTCCCAATAACCGGCTATATAGTGTTTGGAACTTCCAGACCCATAAGTCTGATGTTAAAAAATAGAGTATTCAAATAAGACATCATTGGTGCCTCAAGTCTTAGGACTAAACACACAATTGGGACTATGGAATCATTATCCGATGTCATGTATCATTAGTCATCCAACATTTTGTAAACGGATCAATTGATGAACTCATTCTCTAATGATCACCTGCACTATATCCCTAATGTCCTCATACAAAGCAGCTATGAGATCAACTGCCTCTATCAATTGGACGTGCATTTAGCACAATGGTTTGTTTGGCTATCTTGATATTCCTCTCGAGTAACCTATGATTAGGATTATTTATAATTTATATTTAAAAAATAGTATTATTATTATGATCTAATTTTCATTACACAAATCCATAGACATCACAATATACGTAACGAGCAATATAAAATAAGAAAACATCAATAATAATAATAAGAAAAAACATTAATTATAATATAATAATAATAATAATAATAATAATAATAATTAGCACAAAGATCATGTCTCATTGAAAGTGTTTGTCATCTAGAAAATAAAATAATCCATTCGAAAGTATTAAGTATCATATACTTAAATGACATTCAAATTAATAATACAAAACTATAGATATGTATTCATTTAATACTGTACATTTTGTTATTGTTGTAGCAAATGATTCACGATATACTTAATGATAGGTTGATGCAATCTATGCTTTAGTGACACTGAGAAGTAAGATGCCAAGGCTTAAATTATACTAATTTTTTTTACCAATATTACAATAAGTTATAGAGCAATTCAACGAAGTTGTACAAAACTAAATAACACGATGATGAATCATTAATTATCAGGCTCTACAAGGCTTCATTGAAGGCAACAACGATTAAAGGGACTAAGTATGTTCACATCTTATGATTTAGTGACAATTATGCTATAGCTTCATTGCCCAATTGTTCACTAAGGCTCAATAGATAGTTTTATTGACGATGACAACCACAGATAGATATGCTGACTATAGAGATCACAATAAAGGCAAATAGCATGAAACCTCATGTACTGTTAACGGGAAGGCAATGTCCACCTCCTACCCCTTGTCGATGATGATTGTGATCCCCTTCCTCTACTCTTTGGTGAACGACTTGTTGGTAGGAAGTTGACGCCGATGGTGCCACCACCAATGTTGTCAATGAGACCCCTTCCTCTTATCTCAAGGGGATACTCACTTGCTATTGCTATAAAGAAAGCTAGGGCTTGCTTTATCTTTGCTTTTTGTTGGTGATGATGATGGCGATGTTGAAGGTTCGCAATCACTACTGACAAGCATGTTGGTAACGATGATCTTCTTATGCATTGTTATTGTATTGATAGAATGCATAGAGAGGTGATTTGATAAAACAAGAAGATCAAACAAGAAGTTAAAATTTTTATTAATCGATCTATTCTAGTTTAAGTCAAACAAATTGATTCAATTGAAAGAAATCAAAGTCAATTAAGATAAATGGATATCAGGTATCCTTTTTAAATTTTATAAAAGATATTTTGATCCTAATTAAAAAAAAGTGACTCCTAGTAAAAACAAACAGGGCCATTTATCTGATAAAACTTTATTATATGAAGTTTTTTTGGATAAATTAAAAATAAATAATATATTAACTAAAATAGGAAGTACTCAGGCTATCAGCACTCGAGAAGATCATCAGAAAGGTTTTAATAATATGTCATAAAATTATGAGTTTCAATCACGCATTGGCCATTTATCTTTTTAAAAAAATCATCGGGAGGGAAGAACCCCATACTGATGTTAAAAGCTTTTCGCATGGACGGCGCAGATCAAATCGTATCACTGATGTTATGAGCTCAGTTTTTCCAGGTGGGTGCCCCACTAGCAAATTACGAACCCTGCCCGGGATCAGACCCGCGAGCCGCACCTCTCTTCCAAGTTCGAACCAAATAAGAGAAGGGAAAGTGATCTTCGCCCTCACCGCGTCTAATACTGTTCCAGCGGAACAGCAAATTCGACAAGCGACGCGCTTTGACGCAATTCGCAGGTCGCGGCCAATTAAACGGAAATAATAATTGCGAAGGAAAAGGGATATTATACAACAAGGGGTTTTCGTTTGAGATCTCGATTTCCTTTGCTTCTTTCTTCGCGTCTCGATATCCGACGGATCGTCATGGCCCCGGTGTCGGCGCTCGCAAAGTACAAGCTGGTATTCCTGGGGGATCAGTCCGTGGGGAAGACGAGCATCATCACCCGGTTCATGTACGACAAGTTCGACAACACCTACCAGGTCGATCTACGTTCTTGTTTACTTTTGTTCTTCTTCTGCAACCCGAGATCAGGCTTCCGCATGTTCTTGTTCCACCAATTATGTTCTCTGCCCTTCCGTTGTTTGTTAACATTCTTGATTAGGGTCTCGTTATTTGTGGCAATGTTGGATCGAGATCGATCTGTGCATTTCTTGAATCGACATATCTAAATTAGGTTTTATTCGAATTATGCAATTATGACCCTTTTACCTTTAGGTTTTTCGCATCTCTCGCGATCTGGATGGTTGTAAATACGGCTCTTGAATTGATTCTTATTAGCTTAATGGTTTAAAAGATTATAGAGACCTGTCGTTGGTGATAATTAAAATTTCAAGAATATATATATATTGAAGGACCGGAGAAATATAGGAAACGAGAAATGGTAGGGAGAAGAGGGACAAAGGAGATGTGAGTTGTCTGGTTCCTTCATAAATTCGCTTGACCAACCCCAATCTCACACGACCTAAGTATCTAAAGCACCTGAGTGAGGTAATGATAGCACCCACATATTGCCTTGCCGAAATAGCCTAAATGCAGTATCTTTTTGCTCCAAGTTGGTGTGCCTTTACCACTGAATATGTCCTTTGTTGGTGATGTTGTGTTCTGGAGCAATAAGCTTGTTTCAAATGAATCTACCTTCATTCAAGATTCTCTTGTTTAGTTTGTCTGCTCTTAGCGCCGCAATCAGATAATATTACTGTCCATGCCCGGTTTTCTTGAAACTTCCTTTTCTATTTACCTCGAGAAAAACGCACCATAGATGTGGTAAATAAGGTTAAGATTGATGTGTTTATATTTTAAGCCAAACTTATATCCTAGGCAGGAGTAGCATCTTCTTTCTTTCTTTGTAGAAAACTTTGTAATTCAAATTAATAAAAACTTTTATTCTTTATCTTCAATCTTTTGGTTCTCCTACCGTCCTTATGTATATCTGTCACACAAGAATTTTGTTTGGGCAAGAATCAAGAGAAACTAATGTATGAACCTTAATGCTTTAGATTTTTTCCTCTTAATGTACAAATGCCAAGACATCTATCTCAAGAGTCCATGATGTCTTTTGAAACAAGGTTACTCTGTGAAACTTGTTGATTATATGTTCCATCGTGGCTACCGAGTCATATTCACTCTATTATTGAAGACTTTAAGCCTCATGATCTTTTGAAGTGATACAAACTTTAGAATTTTTTTCTGATTTATATCGGTGATCATTTGTTTCCCAACATTTAAATGATTGAAACTTCAGCTTTGGTAACACAACATACTGGTTCATATTTGTAACTTTTGTATGTTAATTGATGTGGAAACAGATTCATAGTTGCTTGTTACACTACTGGGATCACAATGTTGTTTATAAGATTTGGATATTTGAAACTTTCATAGAAGATGGCTGCTTGGAATACTTGGACAGATCGATTAATATCTATCCTTTGAAATATTATAGCTGATTGCAGTTTTCATTGGGATTGCTATTAGTATTATCTTCATAACTCATATATGTAGGAGAAGCATTTGAAGGTTCTTGTATATGAAGAGAAAGAGAGAGAGAGAGAGAGAGAGAGAGAGAGAGAGAGAGAGGGAATCGGAATCACATCATGCATGAACAATGACATTGCAGTGGCAGGGATAAATGCGAAACTCATGCTGACTTTATGAGCCACTCCTAATTAGATTGTCTCACACCATAGGAAATAAAATTTTCACTTATTAAATCATCTTCTCTGATACATGCCTTTTGTTCCTTTTTGTAGACCACTAAGTACAAGAAAAAAAAAACAAGAATAAATTAAAAAATGTAAGCATAAACAAGAATAAATAAAAAAACAATCAACAATGTTAATTTTCTTAAAATCAAGGTTTATTAACCTACTTTGCCTATTCAGGGATGATTTACTTTCAAAATTATTTTGCAGGATAATCTTTGCATTCACAAAATGTTTAGTTGCTATAGACTGGCTTCTTTGTAAAATCTCCAGTCAAATTTAAATTTCTTGTAGGAGTAAACTTTTCAATAATTCCCAAGGTTTTTGATTTCTATCTTTTTTTGTTTGGTTTCATTTTTTTTCTCCTTGAGAAATCTAAGAAAGTAAGTAGATGTCTTATGGCAAACTTATGACATTTGTAAATCCCCTCTTAACTAATAAAGTTTACTAAAAAAAAATAAATTAAAATTGTCATATGGCAACTTTTCTGGTGTATGAATTTGTCTTGACCCTCGAGTTGATATGACTGAAAATTTGGATTGATGTTGATCATGGAACATCTTACCTAAACTAGAAGCTCTGGTATCAATATATGATATAGGATAGGATCCTGTGATACCAAATCTCACATGACAAATGAGGAATGAGGTCTATTTGTTGTTTATGCCTTTTGTATGATGATAAATTTTGTCAACATAGGCATTCTTGTTATTTTTCTTACTCATGGAAAGCGAAACTCACAATATAGTAAGTTTGTATCATTCTACTTTTGTTTAATTTAGTGTTTATATTGTCTTTTAATTCTTCATCTTGCCTCTTATCATTCGGAAGTATTAACATGATGAACAGGCTACAATTGGTATAGACTTCCTATCAAAGACTATGTACCTTGAAGATAGAACAGTCAGACTACAGCTTTGGTAGAGTTATAACTTCACTGCTACATTTTCAATTCTATGCTATTCACCATTCACAAATCTTATTGTCCTTTTATTACTACTATGACAATACTTGATATTAAATATCTTTTACTGCTTGTGCTTATGGTTTGTTATTCTTCTTCTTAACATTGTTATTCTCTATCATTGTGTGAAATTATAATTTGGGATATATCTAAGAGACAAAATAACATTTGCTCAAAGTGGGTGCTAACAAGAAAATATGCTTTGCATCTGGTACTTAATAATCTACTTGTTTCTAAAATCAATATTGTTAGTGCAAAATTATAATCTGGGGATATATCTAAGGTACAAAGTAACACTTGCTCAAAGTGGGTGTTAACAAGAAAATATGCTTTGCATCTGGTACTTACTACTCTGTTGGAAATTGTTTATGAAGGCAATATTGTTACTCATTAGTCTCAGCATATCGAGATGAATGAGATATTGGTATATCTTAGCCCATTATAATATTTGTAAATTTAGAATACTGAGGTATATATATTCACTTGACCCATTTGTTATGACTGAATATCTCAAGATATTTGATAAGAATGGACCAAAATGATAGAATCTGATATTACTGTGTGCTATGTTGGTTAATAGATGAGATTGATACAAACTTCTTGAGTTGGGTTCATGGCCTGCCTGAAAATTATGCTTTGGACACTTTTCACTGTGATTGTTGACTTTTTTTTATTGTAATATTTAAGAGATTTTAGGATGTTTATGAGGTCTTTTCTCCCCTTCTCTGCCACATAATTTGTTCTCCTGAACTTCATGTTGCAGGATATGTTAGTATTGTTGGAACAGTGGAACTGGTGTATGATAAACTTGAAGCCAGTTTAGTCAGATAATATGGTGCATTTAGGTTTTATAAATCCTCATGATTGCACATCTGTGCAGTTATTTGTATTTTGTGCATTTCATTCTAGTTTCAAAATTTCCCTAGATATTTTTGCTTCTTTCAGAAGAACTGTTGTGTTTGTGTTTTGTTTTTGTTTCTCAAGTGAAATTAAACTGGTAATAGGGTTTTGACTTATCATTATGAGTAAGAATTGGAATTCCAAAGGCCCAGCAGTTTTGAACAGGGAACAGAATAAAAACCAGATTCTAGTGGAGAAACTATATTACAACTGTAGGCTAGCATGGACCTAAAGCAATATATAATGTATCCATAAGAACTTACACTCAGGAATTTTTTATATTTAAAAGATTCTCTCTTTTGAAGTTCTTATTGCTGATTTCTGATTATTTATCAGGGACACAGCTGGGCAGGAGAGATTTAGGAGCCTGATCCCAAGTTACATTCGAGACTCTTCGGTTGCTGTCATTGTGTACGATGTTGCAAGTATGCTTCCTTGGTAAATCTTATTGGGAATTCAACAAGATGTTTGTGTATCTAGTTCATGCATTTATTTTGACTGAAAAATGACCAATGATTTTCCCCTCTTTTTTGTTTCTGATTGCTGACAATATAGGCTATATGCATACTCAAGATTCATACTGTAGATCATGTTTTCCTTTTAGATAATATCATCCTTATTTATTCCTTTGCTATTTGTGATGTAGGCCGACAATCTTTCTTAAATACTTCAAAGTGGATTGAAGAGGTTCGAACAGAGAGGGGAAGTGATGTTATCATCGTCCTTGTTGGGAATAAAACAGATCTGGTTGACAAGAGGTGATCAATGCCTTTGTACGTTTATATGTAATTTAGTGAACTTATAGACTAGGTGATCTGTTTAGGCAACAAAACTGAAAAAAATAAAATGAAGATGAAAATAATTCCTTCTTACCTTATCATTTAGAAAAAATACTTTTGTAGATAGCATTAATTTTTCTCGAGTCTCGTCTTAAAAAACAGAGCAGAGATCCAATATGTGGTCATTAAAATTGGTCAAATTCATATACTGCATAATGTAAGACCATTGATTAATAGTAATCATGCAATATGTGGCCACCACAATTTCTAACACAATATTATACGAGACATTGTGCTGTAAAAATATGGTTGGTAGTTTACCTTTCTAGTATTGGAATTCAAACATCATAATTTAATCTGTTAACCATGAATATGGAAAGCTAAAAATTTTACAATTTAGAAAAATAGTGCTAATGCGAACAACCAATGATAAAAGATGAACATGAAGAAATTGAAGGATTGATGGACAAATATAAAATTAGATGTTAAAAGTGGGCTGATTGCCTAAGCAGTGGGTGCTCAACTAGATGCAACCCATCAAGGTAAGCGTCCTGGGCGACGGGTGCTTTGGGCTTTAACCAGGTCTATCTTGGTAACTGGCTGAAATAAGGCCATGCACTAGGATGGTGCCAGTAATAACTGTCAACTTTTCCAAGATAAGAACAGCAGCAGCATATTAGGGAAAAGGAATGGGAGTTGGAAATTGACTGTCCTGGCAACCATTAAAAATCAAAATTCAAATATTTACTCTTCTTTTTCTAAAAAGAATACTCCCTTAATTAACTAATAATCTGAGACTTTGAAAACTATTTATTCTTTTAAAAAGTGATAAGAACACCAAGAAAAGTGAATGCTTGACACTTCAAATATATTAGATGCTGCAGGTTTTGCTTAATTAAAATTCTTGCACTGTACATTTGATTAAACATTTCAATATGACTAGCCAGCCACTTTTCAGGATCTGACTCGTAAATCTACTAAGAATACTTAATCTTAGCGCTCGAGGACACTACCCTACATCAAGCAAATTGAGCTGTTGACTAACATGGGTTGCGAAGATATGAAATCTATTCTGGAAAGATAAGAATGTTAAGGTTTTGAAAATTAATTTGAAAAGGTTAAAGTATTCAAGCTGATTATGAACATCTATGCTGTATGTTTGAGAACAATTATGTACTACTTGTCGTCTATTGCTATTTTCACACCCTTATATCAAGTTGAAGCTGGGTTTATATCAAAATTGTTTCACCATGTGAAACAAGCTATTAACTTTGTTTTTCATGATTGTATGACAACTTTTTCTTCCTATTTTTGCATGCTTGCCTGGGGCTTCAATGTTGTTTATTTAATTATATTTCATGGTTCATTTAGTTGAGTTATAATTTTCATACTATGAAATAGGCAAGTCTCGATAGAGGAAGGAGAAGCCAAGGCACAGGAACTTGGTGTTATGTTTATTGAGACAAGTGCAAAAGCTGGCTTCAATATAAAGGTACATTTTTCCCATGTAAATTTGTCTCTTTCTTTTGGCCAGATCATGGAAGAATGAACTATTTAATTTGAAAGCAACATATTTTTACACTTATGCTGTACAAATTATTAAAACAAAGAGGTGCCTGATAAAGCAGAGCCAAAACATCCTTCAGAGGCATTAGGCATGTGGTTGACTCTTCTGCTGTACTCATCTGTAACAGTTTGTTTTTGAGGTTCCAAACAATCATTTTGGTGATGAATCTTAAATAAAAGTGATGTATGAGAGATGGACAACATTTTTAAAGTTAAATAGGATTTGATCTTTTTTTTACCCGAGTGGATTGAGGCTCTAACAAAGTGGGGTGTTTGGCATGCTACTCAATTTATTCACTGATAAATTTTTCTTCTAAGGATTTCTCAGTTCAGATTTTTAAGGAGTTTGGTGTTTGGCATCCATTATCAAAGTGATCACTAACAGCTGCTTTGGTCTTTTTAGGCTCTGTTCCGAAAGATTGCTGCTGCTCTGCCAGGGATGGAAAATCTTTCTTCAACAAAGCAGGAAGACATGGTCGATGTAAATCTGAGGGCGACAAATGCAAATTCATATCAGTCGCAGTCACAGTCTGGAGGTTGTAGTTGTTGAACTCATCTCGACTTACAACCTGCATTGACCAACTAAGGGAGTGATGGTTTCCGGCAGTATATGCAATCAGCAAGACCCACGCTATTCTGTCGTGTGCACTATAAGTTATTTCCAGCATTTTCATTTCATATCTGGATCTAGGGATGTATTCTGCAATTGTGGGAAGGTATGCTTGGATTTTGTCTGAAAGTAATTGTCATAGTAGGTGAAGGTGTCGCTGTTAGCCTAGCTTAACAAAATATAATAGTAGAGTTTATTTATCAGATAATCCTTCATGCCCAAATTGCTTTGGTTTTATTGATAATTCATACTGGACTATCATGCATTGTGCTTGAAGGGTAGGGTTGAGTTACAAAATATGTGCACAACAGGCCTTTCTCTCCAATCCAATGGATTTTTGTGCTTGCACCGAGACATGCACAGATCCTTTGCCCATTCTAAGTTGTAGATAATTCAGATATCCACAAATGTGGCAGTTGTTTATTTCGTTTACCATGTCTAAAGTATAGTCTAATTCTATTCTGGAAGTCACGACCAGTTAGAAATTGTTGATTAGATCCATGCCACTTATTTTTCAACCAAGCAATCCTTTTGTATATTAAGACAGTTTGGGAATATATTTTTATTTTTAATATACAGATGAAAAGAACTGAGTGAATGTATAATTGTGGAATGCTAAAGGTTACATTATAAGTGTGCATCGAGGAAAATTCTGTTTGGTAAAAGTATATTTTAAAATTATAAATTTATCCTTATAATATTTTTAACATTTACTCAAAAGTGAATATATCTATTTTATTTAAATAAATAAATAAAATATGCAAGTGAATGTATCTTATCTTATAAAAATTTTATATGGCCCAAATTTTATTATATAAATAAATATAAAATAATCTTTACAAAGTATATATAAATATATATATGTATATATGTGTGTATATATATATATATATATATATATATATATATGTATATATATATATATATATATATATATATATATATATATATATATATATATATATATATATATATATATATGTATATATACATGTATACATATATGTATATATATATGTGTGTGTGTATATATATATATATATATATATATATATATATATATGTGATGTTTAGATGATTTTTTTTCTCTTCTGTGGTCTTTGTTACTCGCATGTCCATCTTGTGACCAATCCATGATCTGCTGACCATTAAAGTTTGACCTCTTTGATTCCTTAACATAATTCGATCAGAATTTTTAGTCTAGTTCTTTTACATAATTTAAAAAGATGACTTTTATAGTCCAGTTTTTGTTATTTACAATCTCATATTAAGAATATTTATATTTTTAAGTTATTCTTCTGTAAATCAATATATACCTTTCATTTATAATTTAATTTTAATAAAATATTTAGCTCTTTATCTACCATCCTTTTTTTCATCCTCTATTTCCTCTTCCTGTTTTTTTTTTCTCCATCCAAGTTGGATGAGGTCGGTAATGATGGCATATATAACCAACAAAGCTGATGGCATCGGTCACAAGGAGCAAGAGCAAGCAGAGTTGTGGAGAGCCTTTATAGGGTGCACAGGCGAAAAGGTAGATATGGGATATGTTAGGGGTAGTGATTAATGAGAAAGGGTCATGCGTAGCGTCAGCAATACTATTGCTAGTTATAGGTATTATATAAGTCTCTCAGTAATATGGTTGCTAGTTACAGATATTCTATAATTTAATCATGTGAGTGACATAACATATTGCATGATCTTTTTTATTATTATTATTATTGATATATTCTCACCTTATATTATATATTGTATATATTATAATATCCTTGGATCTGTGTAATGACAATTGGATTATGATAATAAGATCAATGCACTTATAAATATAGACCATAAATAATCCAAGCCATATGCTGCTCAAAAGGGGCATCGAGATAATTGGATAGATCGGTGTACTGTATACTCGTCCATATAATGGAGGCGATTTGTCTTATAGTCGCTTATGTGGGGACACTAAGGGTACTACAGTACAAGTGCTCATTGGAGAATCATTTCATTGATTGATTCACTTACAGAATACTGGATGGTTAATGATAACTGATGTCATATAGTAATTCCGTAGTCCCAGTTGTGTGTTTGATCATTATACTTGAGACATTAAGAATGCCTTATTTGAGTACTTCTTTCTTTGATACCAGACTTACAAGTTTGGAAGTTTCAGATTTGATATAATTGGTTATCGGAATTGGAAGCCAAACTTACAAAGACAATTGAGTATCAATAGAGGATTGTTCACTCTCAGTATCATGAGAGGAATATCCGTGTATTCTTGCTCAAGCAAATCCATAATCAGGGTCATTCAGATTGAGAGAGGAGTTCTCCAAGAGAATCTGATTAGAGTGAGACTCGGATAGATTCCATATGAGGTCTGACAGTACCATGTCTGATATATAGTCTTTGAGATATTAGATGGATGAGAGACAATAAATACACGGTAACTATCGATAGAATAGTCCAATGGATTATATCCCCCTGTATTGTTTGGAGACTATGGTGTAGTGACCTAATACGTCTATAGTTGATGAGTTGAGTGAATTATTATGGGATAACAATTCACTGATTCAGAAGAAGTTCTGACAGGTGCAACTCACCGCCAACTTGGTATTGGACCTAAAGAGTCACACACTTATGATAGATGTTGTGACGAGTAAAAGTTCAGATATGAGGTATTCGTAGAGCCCATATTTTATTGGATATCTAATAAGTCCATATATTATTGAATCCTATGGATGAGATACAATAAGAGCTAATAAGAGATTATTGGGTAGAAATCTACTAATCCAATAGGCATGGGTAATTGGCTAGAGATCTAGTACCCCAATAGGGCAGAATCCATTATGATTAAGTTGACAGAGACCTCTATAAATAGGAGGGGGCTAAAGGATTCATAGGTTAGAGCTTCTGGTGGTTATCCCTCCTATTCTCCTTAACCTCCTCTCCTTCTTGGGCGATAGATCTTATGTATACTACACGTGGAGATGGATATCTTACAGCGATTTAAGAAGCATCATCGCCTCATCCACCATTTGGATACCGTTAGAGAGGAGGATATTTGACGTCATTTATCTATGCCTATGGATCTAGGTTTTCATGGATATACGATATCCATAAGTAAAACATCTAAACACAATGCATAGATATTTTGGTTTTATAGTTTTTTTACGCATCAATCATTGCACCAATAGTGGTATTAGAGTCAGGTTCATCATGTGATGATTAGCTTATAAACTGTGTGTGTTGTGTTGAATCATGTAGAATTGTTTTATGCGTTCTTACTACGCTTGAAGATTCCAACGACGGCCACTTGCGGAGAGGCGACGTGTATGCACGTAAGGCTACGGAGGAGATGCTTGCCCGCAAAGGCAATGCCTGCGGGCAAACCACCTGTGGGTAGGGATGGAGACTATGGACACAACACCTATGGGTCGGCCGCTTTCGGGGGCGGCGCCCGTGGCTAAGCTACTTGCGGCAACAGTGGTATTAGAGTCAGGTTCATCATGCGATTATTAGCTTATAAACTGCGTGTGTTGTATTGAATCATGTAGAATTATGCTATGTGTTCTTGCTGTGCCTGAAGATGCCAACGACAGCCACTCATGGAGAGGCGATGTGCATGTACGCAAGGCTACAGAGGAGATGCTTGCCCTTTTTTAAAGGCAATGCCTGTGGGCAAACCACCTATGGGTAGGGATGGAGCATGTGGACACGACACCCATGGGTAGGCCGGTTGCGGGGGCAGCACCCGTGGCTAAGCTACTTGCAGGCACGATCGGTGGGTAGTGGTGGCCGCCTACAAGGGCAGTGTTGGCGGCTAGGCCGATTACGGGCACGACGCATGCGAGTGGGTCACCTACTGCGCGTAGTAGAGGCGATAGAGGTGTGCGCCGCCTCATTGGTGGTTGCCTGCGGGTGAGGCGGTGCGCTGCTTGCGCGAAGGCGGCGGCTATAAGAGGAATTACGATTTTTTTTGGAGAAAAGGATAACTCTACCCCTTTACAAACTATTTCACACAATACCTCACACCTTAGAATAACCGCTAAACTCAAGGAGGAAGAGACTCAAACTCTTTTAAGAGTTTATAATACTTTAACCTCGAGAATTATTTCTCTTTTCACCCTTATTCATGCTTTATTAAGCAAGAATAGGTAGGATATTTATAGACCCATAATGGCTTCAAAATTGAAGCCAAAATTTTAAATCTATGATTTTTCGAGGTACTGGTAGTACCATCACTAGCACCGAGTTGTACTATTGCCGAACAGAGCCCGAGAATTTGGGCTCTAACATACCACCTGTCTAGGTGGTACCACCACCAGTTGGTGGCAGTACCATCGTCAAAAATCTTGAAAAAGCACAAATAGTACTTTCAAATAATTTGGGTAGTACCATCGCCTGGACCTGACGGTACCACAACGCAGGTCAACTTCAAGTCATCGAATTGGCCTTTCATTAGGCCTAATTCAACCTGATTCAATTCTAATGGGCTTCGAATCAAGTTGGCATGGCTTTGACCCAATACTAGCTTAATTTATCTCTAAAAGACCACGGTCAAGACCTAACCAGTTTAATTACAATCACGAAGCACATTGTCCATCATTTCAACATGTCATTTGATCAATCCAACATTTCTTCTAAACCTCCGACACATCTTTTGATCCGATGCCTGAACTTCGCACGAAGTCCATCTTATTGCACAGTTATAGGCAAAAATATAAAGAGAGTGCTTGATGTAATACTCATGTATGTTCATATCTTTTGGTCTTTATTCATGCTTTGTACAATAAGTAGAAGGCTAGCAGTAGGCTTTGTAACCCTACTTTGGTTACCTTCCGTGATAATTTTTGACTTGTAAATAGGAGTTGTGTCATATGGACACTTGTGATGACTTCGGTCTGTAATGAACCATGATCCTTTGTGTGTGACCATTCAGAGCTTGTGAAGTCTATGTTTGTAATATGCATTGGCTATAAAGTATTTGCTGAAATGGTTGCTTGTGGATCTTGTGTGAAACACTTTTTCTAACCCGTTTTCTCTTTTGTTGGTCCTAAGGGATCATAGGAGGTTTCGGGGAGGCTGGCCTTTGCGAACAGACATACAATGGTGTTGCACGACTTAGGAAAAACTAGCTAAGTTTGTGATATATGGTATCAGAGTGACACGAGCACACATAGAAATAGTTGGTATGCAAACATGGAGAACTTAGTTGGGCTGCTGATAGGACTCCAACAGGATTGAATCCTAATCACCCTAGAAGCAGTCAAATAAAATCTTGTGAGATTATAATAAAACCTCACCTAGCCACTTCTATCCTATAAAGAAGTGTGGTTAGGGTTTAGATTGGGGCCTTAGGGCTTAGTGGTCGCTGCCTCCCTTAATGGGCAGGTCGATCAGGGTTTCCATCTGCTTAGGTCGGCTATAGTTGCCACCTGTTCCTATTTAGGCAGGTCGGCTATAGAAGGGATCAAGGGGTAACTTTACTTAGGTAAGCACCCCAAAGGCTAGGGTTTAGAACCCTATATAATGATGTAGCCGTCCCCTCTCTTTTATCAAACAATTATCAACTTTTATTCAGCCTTGTCCCGAGTCTAGGAGGGAGGAACCCTTACAGCATTCTAAGGGTTGATCCCCTCAAGGGTCAAAGTCTATAGAGCTCCTTCTGGGGTTCTATCATCTGGTATTAGAGCCGTGTTCCTACTGCCCTGTAGCCATCTCTAACGCCTCTACCTTTCCTAAGCAATTTTCATAATTGTTTTTGACGTCGCTTCCACCTTCCACCCCAGCAGCAAATCAAATCAATCTGCTGCTGCCCCTTATGTTTGATCTGGAGATATGGTATATTTTTATTACCCACACTTCTTCAACATTGCAAAATCCTTTACCTTACATGTTGAAGAGTTTTTTCATACTTTCATTGTTGCAAATTTCGACCGTAAAAAATGTTATCGTTATTGCGAAGGCGAAATGCTACAGAAATTTTCAACCGCGCATTTGTCTCTTGAAACCAGTTTATTGCTGCTCCTTTTTGGCTGAAATTTTTATACAAATTCCTAGATCAGCTTAGCTTTCATCTAAGATTGATCTCTGAAAAAAATTCCTTCTGGATCCGGACTTATAGTGCTGCAATTCTTTATCACGCAGTGCTAAAATTTTATAATGAAGAATCTGCCTTTCGCCTGTTAGCCTCTTGAAACTGAACTTTTATTCATCCTTTTTGGCTGAAACTTTTACACAATTTCATAGATCATCTTAGCTTTCATCTAAGATTAATCACTGAGAAAAATTCTTTCTGAAACCGGAATTATAGTGCTACAATTATTTGTCACGCAGTGCTGAAATTTTACGATGAGAATTCTGCGATCTTGTTTGCAACAATTTTCCTACCGTTACACTGCCAAAATTTTCTTGTTCCAAATTACTATTACCACTACCATCTGAACCAAGATTCTGATATTGAAATTCTCCATAAATTTCTTGGATTTTTTTTGGAATTAATGTCGAGAAACTGCTGCTTCTTCGATAGGAATTCTGTTCGGCAGTATAGCGTATACCGCAATGATCTTTCATCGAAACTTTATCAGATTTGCTGCCATATTTTCCAGATTTGAAACTCTCTTTTCCTCATCTTCATCCCCTAACACCACAGCCCCAAAATTCACAATTTTTGGCTGGAATTTTCATTGAGAAACTGTTGTTTCTTCAACAATAATTCCGCTTCTGCAAGGCAGCATACGTTGCAGCGAACTTCGTCGAATTCTATCAAACCTTCGTTGCCATCTCTTCCAGATCTAAAACCATCTTTCCCTAACCTTCACCCTCTACTATCACCACCCAAAAAACCTATCAAATCATAGTAAAAAACTCATCCCAATCAGCCCCAAAAATAGCCCTAATCGCAGCCTACTTCCTTACCGATCCACCTACCTTTTCAGCCCACCTTCCTTATCGATCCACCTACCTTTGCTGCCATCTATCCTAGATCCAAAATCCCTTTTCCTAACCTTCATCCACTGCTATCATAGCCCTAAAATCACACCAAATCATAGCTAAAACTCCACAAAACCGCAGCCCCTGACCGCACCCAAAAATCGCACCCTTCGGTCCACCAACCTTTCAGCCACCCAATCTCCCTTATCCCTTCAACCGCATCATGCATCTTTCACTGCACAATGCTGCCAATAGTGACCTCTTGTTACCATCCTCCTTGATCATAGCGAACAGCGATCCTTGCGGCAAAAAGCTACCAGCAGTGATCTTTCGTTGCAATCTATTTACATCGCAGCCCGCAACAATCGTTCGCTGCCAACTATCTTAATCGCGACCAACAACAAATTGAACACGACAACAGCCATCTTTCACTCCATACCACTGCTGTCCTCCTCCGCAACAGCCATGCACATCACTGCTCATCTTCCTCCTATTGCAGTCGCACCCTTGCTGCAACCGACGCCACTTGCAGCCACAAAGTTATAGCGCAGCCACAGCCGACGTTGCTGCTGCTCTCTTCTTCCTCCATCGTTGCTGTTGCCTTCCAACTCAGATCTTCTAGTTGCCATCTTTCGACAGATATCAGCCACCTAAAAAATCATAGCCTCGACGATATTGCAGCATCAACATTGCAGAATCACTGAAGGACTGCAGCCAACATTGCTGCTGCTATTTTCTTCCTCTACCGTCACTGCTACCCTTGGCTGCCATCCTCTACTTGGAGACTTCACCACCGCAGCCCCGACATTACTAGCATTTGTTGCCTTTAACCTGAAAATTGCAACTACACTCTTCATTCGATTTATTTAACAGGTTGGAGATCCTTACGTCATAACATCGGTGAGCTTATTTAAAGTCAAATTGGAGGCTTTCGAGATGCGTATAGATGCTAAATTATGGGCTCTCTTCGAAGAGTTTAGATTGGGCCGATCATTGAGCCCAAGAAGATAACAACGTGATGCAAATTCATATTACAAAAAGAACCCATCGGAGATAAGAAACAAAGTTAAGACACGGTAGCCCTACACCTCGACAACATCAACCTCCTTTGCACAACTTCAAGAAGGGCACTTCAATCAAGATGCTCAGAGCATGAGAGCCACATCCCAACCAACAACATATAAACCTTTAGTACCAATTGATTGCATGAACCATGATGAAGAACTAATAATGATCCGTCAAACCTCTACCATCCAAGAGTACCAAACCAAGTTTGAAAGGTTATCTAATCAAACTTATGATTAGTCTGAAAAGCAGATATTGAGGACTTTTATTGAGGGCTTGAAGCCGAAGATTCGTGAAGAAGTTAAAGCATGACAGCCATACGCACTTAAGGTAGCCATCTCCTTTGCACGACATCAAGAGGAGCGGTTGAACTATGAAGCCTGGAGGACTAGGGTCACTCCCTGACCAGCGGCACCAAAGCTTTCACCTCCCCCTACTATCAACCGATCCCCTCAACCGAAGAAACTAATAAGAGAAGACTTTCATGATGGATCGACAAAGGAACCCAAACTTGAAGATATGATTCTCGAGCCCAAGGAGAAGGATACACCATAACCAGCCACCTGCATGGTCCCTACCTTAGCCGGCTACACCAACCTCCAAAAATTAAAGCTTGAAGGGTTTCTCGAGCAGCAGTCTATCATCATCCTCATTGATACCAGGAGCACACAGAACTTCATGAGCAGTAAGGTTGCTGCCCACTTAATGCTTTAAAAAAAAGATTACAACAGGTTCGAAGTCAAGGTAGCTAACGGCCAAGTTCTGAAGTGCAACAATAAGTGCCCGCGGGTTAAACTAAGCATACAGGAGCAAGACGTAGTTGTTGTTTTTTTCCTCCTCCCTCTTGATGATTTTGATATAGTGCTAAGCATTGATTGGTTGTCTATGATTAGAGATATTTTCTGAGATTTTTCAAGGCTAACCATGAAAATTTTCAGCAAAGAAAAATATGTGGTCCTATGAGGGAGCACAGCGACTACAACCACAACACCACACTTAGAGGGGGTACCAAAAGAAGAATTCAACAAAGAAATTTTTTTGGGCATCTCCACTCAACCGAGCCGACTACCTCCTCTGAAGTTGGTCGACCCCCTTATACTGAAGTGGTCAAAACTTGTACCAACTGATGCTCGGCCAGATTGCTTCCTACAACCTCAAAAGATTAAAGCTAAGAGGACTGCCCAAGAAATGATAGGGACATGGATTGTCCGGCCATACTTATTTCCCACTACGACACATCCCTACATCCTTTTCACTAGGGATAAGTTACTTTTGAAGTGTTACATACAGCTGAACTCACCATGGTTACTGATGCAACAATTCCAGATCTCAGGAGACTTTCACGACTTTCCCCATGATCAGACCATGATACTTAAAGACTTCCTTGTTGATGACCTCCGATCTATGGCCTAAGACTGTGAGAAAATTGAGCCCCTCCAATGGCGAAATTAGAATAAGAGAAGGATCATTTGTAGTTCTCAACAAAACATCATCCCTCTCACTAAGAAGAAAGATTGGATATTACTAAAGATTAACCACATGGCAGCACATGCAAAGAAGAAATGGCCTCCCGATAAACTACAGAATGGACGAAAAATTGAAGATCAAGTTTTCCTATACCTCCAGCCTGCTAGTTACAGGTGCCCTGTAAGCCAATCACATGAGTGATGGCATATGTGACACGCTGTATGATCTTTTTATTTATGATTAATATTGGCATGTTCTCACATTATATTATCTGTTGTATATATATTGTGATGTCCTTGGTTCTGTGCAATGGGAATCAGATCGTGATGAGATCACAATAATGAGATCGATTTACCTTTAAATATAGATCCTAAATAATCTCGATCATAGGTAACTCGAGAGGGACATCGAGATAACCAGACAGACCGGTGTACTATATACCCGTTCATATGATGGAGGCGGCTGATCTCATAGCCACTTGTGTGGAGACACTAAAGATATAGTACATGTGCTCATTGGAGAATGAGTTCACTGATTGATTCACTTATGGAATGCTACATGGTTAATGATACCTAAAATCAAACATTGATTACATAGTCTCAGTTGTGTATCTGGTCCTTAGACTTGAGACACCAAGGATATCTTGTATGAGTACTCCTTCCTTTGACACCAAACTTACAGGTTTGGAAAGTTCCAAATCTGGTACAATTGGTTATCGGGATTGGTAGCTAACCTTACGAAGGTAATTAATTGAGTGTTAATAGAAGATCATCCACTCTCGGTATGACAAAAGGAATATCCCATATGTGTTTGCTTAGTCAAATCTCTGGCCAGGGTCATTCGGATTAAGAGAGAAAGAAATCTCTGAGAGAATCTGATTAGAGCGAGACTATGACGGATTCTATATATGGCCTGGCAGTGCCATGTCCAATATACGGTCTCTGAGATATTAGTTGGATGAGGGATTATAGATACACGGTAATTATGGACATAAAGGTCCGATGAATTTGATCCCTCCCTATACCATCTGGGGATTATGACATAGTGGCCTCGTACATCCATAGTCGATGAGTTGAGTGAATTATCATGGGGATAATAGTTCACTATATCAGAAGGAGTTATGATAGGAGTGACTCACGGCCAGCTTGGTATCGGGCCTAGAGGGTCACACACATATGGTAGATGCTTCAGCGACTAGAGGATTGGATGAAGATCCAATTAGCCCCTATTCTCATTAGATGAGAGACTCTATGCTGATGGGCTCCTTGATTAAAGCCCAATTAGAGGCTTAAGAAGATTATTGGATAGAGATCCAATAATATAATGTTAGTGGGTAATTGGATGGAGATCCAATACCCACTAAGGTAGGAGCCCTAAGGTTTGATAGACTGCAGCTTTGGCCTCCCCCTCCTCTGCGTAAGAGTTGCGAGTTCAGATTGGAGGAGTTTCACTATAGAGATCCATCGTGTAGATACCGCTAGAGAGGAGGATGCTTGACCTCCTTCATATTCTCTATCCGGATCTAGAATACAGGGATATACGATCTCCCTAGTTAAAATCAATCTCTCACATATCGTGTTTTTTCAGTTTTTATGATTTTTCTCGCGACCCTAATCTTTTGTACGATGATTTAATCTTCGTGGCAAACCAGTTTTTATTTTGATTTCTACTGCGCATGTGATGCTCCCGCTGAGGTTTCCCAACACAGCCCGATCAGCAGAAAACTCGAGCCTTAAGGAAATGGTCTCCCTATCTCTTTAGGCATTGTAAAACTAGGGATCACATTGGGGCCCTAACCTGGAGATTAGATTTACACACTAGATCAAGATTACAGTTGATCTGCTGGGTATCCCACCTCAAATGTAAATTTAATGAAGACGACTCAGCCCAAATCCTTCCAAATAACACATCAGCTGATGAGGAGGCTAAAGTTTAGTTGATGATAGCATGAGAATCATATGAGAGCTAAAGACCTGATTCTCTGAGTTCATGGAACCCTAGCCTTGAGGACAAGAGCGATTTTAAGAGGGCGGGTTTGATAGGACTCCAACAGGGTTGAGTCCTAATCACTATAGAAGTAGTCAAATAAAACCCTGTGAGATTATAATAAAACCCCACATAGTCACTTCTATCTTATAAAGAAGTGTGATTAGGGTTTAGATTGGGGCCTTAGGGCTTAGTGGTCGTCGCCTCCTTTAATGGGTTGATCGACCAGGGTTTCCCCCTGCTTAGGTTGGCTATAGAGCCAACCTAGCTACCATCTGTTCCTACTTAGGCAAGTCGGCTATAGAAGGGATAAAAGGGTAATTTTAATTAGTAAGCACCCCATGGGCTAGGGTTTAGAACCCTATATAATGATGTAGCCGCCTCTTCTCTTTTATCATGCAATTATCAACTTTTATTTAGCCTTGTGCCGAGTCTAGGAGGGAGGAACCCCTACAACGTTTCAAGGGTCAAAATCTATAGAGCTCCTTCTAGGGTTCTTTCTATCAGCTTCGTGGAGGGTAGCTAGCATACCAACTGTTTGGGGGAAACAGGCATTGAGATGTAGGGAAAGGAGTCCCTTAGAGGAGCGGGCATCTAAGATTGGCATTTAGAGGAATGACCAACACTTTGCGTGAGAGGCACCATGAGAACAAGCAAACTTGTGTAGTGCACAAAGATTAGGATGACTGAGTTTAAGCTCTAGCTTAACATTGGCAACTAAAATTAATAGTGCTCATGGCAAGTGGAGCGCTTGGTAAAGGATGAGAGCATACAAAGTGGGATATATTGCACAACGACCAAAAAGAGTTGTGTAGCAGTGAGGGGAATTGCTAACTTAAAGAATTCAGTACTTATTCAAGGGCACCATAGAGCATTGGAACTTTCTCTTCGGCAAGGAGGTCGAAACTCGGCACAATGGAGCATTGAAACTTTCTCTTCGGCATGAGAAACATATGTCTGTAGGAGGCTGAAGTGTGCAACAAGTTCAGCATGTTGCTAGGCCTTGAAGGGTGCTGTGAGGGCTGTATTGGCGAAGAGTCATAATCTACCAAGTGCATTTGCCAGGACAGAACAATGCACAATTTGTTCAGCAACGTGGAGTAGTCCAAGGGAACAGTGATCTCTGAAACTTCTAGAGGGAAGTATGTAAAGAAGATAGATATTCAGGAGAGATGAGTCTTGGTTCTCTAGAGGGAGAATCATATGCAACAGACTATACATGTTGAAGAGTAACAGACCGAGCGAGTAGCGAGGAGTCATCGTATGTATGATCTTGCTTGAGGTAATGCATTGGTGGATGCATTACAAGATTAAGTGTGGGAGTGACCCATGACAATATCAAACAAAGACACACTTAGAGCCAATTTAAAAATCGAACTTAACTTTGGGCTGACCCGTGGAATGGTGGGCGTGAGGGCCACCATCAACTCAATGCAAATCGAAAGGCGGAGCAACTTGGGTAGAACTTTGATAGAACCTCACAGAATTCTATCGTAGTTTGATCACTTGAAGGGGATCAACTCCTTTGGAACGCTAAAGGGGTTCCTTCCTCCTAGGTAATCGGCCACAAGGCTGAAATAAAAGATATCTTTGATTTATTAAAATTGGTGGCGGCTACATGCTTTATATAGGACTCCAAACCCTAACCCTAGAGAGACTCTTTCCCTAAGTCAAATTCCCCTTTCACCCCTCTACCCTAGCCGACTTGCCCAATAAAGGGGCGATGGTTAGGAGGCTGCAACTCCTCTTGTGCTCCCTCCTCAAACCATAGCCGACCTGCCCAATAAGGTGGGCGACGGCTAGGAAGCCCTAAGGCTCCAAAACTTCTTCCTCCAAAACCCTAGCTGACCTGCTTTATATGATAATAGGTGGATAGGTGAGGGTTTATTACAATCTCTTAAGGTCTTACTAATTGCTACTTTTCAGATCAGCCTTGTCCTCAAGGCTGAGGTTCCATGAATTATGAGAACATGATCTTTGGGTCTTCATATGATTCCCACGTGGCATCTTCCATAGGTAAATTACTCCAATCCACTAGTACTTCAGTAGAGGGACATCAGCGGTGCATGACGATCCTACGGTCAAGTATTGCTTGTGGCTAGATTTGAATGTCTCCATCAACAGTAGTGTTTGGTAGTTTATTTTTGGCAGATTCGTTCTCTCCCGGCTTGAGTTTTAGGTAGGAAACATGGAAGACAAGATAGTCTTAGCGCCAGTAGGTAAATTTAATCTGTACGCCACAGCAACAATATGCTATGTGATATGGTAGGGTCCATAAAAGAAAGGAGATAACTTCATGGATGCTCATGTGTTGATTGACATTTACTTATATGGTTGAAGACGAAGAAAGACCCAATTTTCTCTCGCTTTGATGTGTGTCAGCTTGTTGTTTCATTCTGACTTGAGTGACTGAGAGGTTATTATTTAGTAACTGCAAGATCTTGTCCCTGTCAGTTAACTGTCGGTCGACCTGATCTATTTTGGCTGAGCCAATTATATATTTTGGAATTATAGGGGCTGGTCGACCATACACCATTTCATATGGGGTACATTTAGTAGAGGAGTGATATGTCGTATTGTACCACTATTCGGCCCAAGGGAGTCATTTTGTTCATTCCTTTGGCCGATCATTAGTGAAACATCTGAGGTATGTCCCTAAGCACCTGTTCACTACTAGTTACAAATGCCCTGCAAGCCAATCATGTGAGTGATGGCACGTGTGACACGCTGTGTGATCTTTTTACTTATGATTAATATTGGCATATTCTCATATTGTGAGAATGAGAGTCAGATCGTGATGAGATCACGATAATGAGATCGATTCACCTTTAAACACAGATCCTAAATAATCCTGATCATAGGTTACTCAAGAGGACATTGAGATAACCGAACAAATCGGTGTACTATATACCCGTCTATATGATGGAGGCGATTGGTCTCATAGCCACTTGTATGGAGATACTAAGGATATAGTACAGGTGCTCATTGGAGAATGAGTTCACTGATTGATCCATTTATGGAATACTGTATGGTTAATGATACCTAATGTCAGACAGCGATTCCATAGTCCCAGTTGTGTATTTGGTCCTTAGACTTGAGACACCAATGATGCCTTGTATGAGTACTCCTTTCTTTGATGCTAGACTTACATGTTTGAAAAGTTTTAGATCTGATATAGCTGGTTATTAGGATTGATAGCCAACCTTACGAAGGCAATTGAGTGTCAATAGAGGATCATCCACTCTCGGTATCACGAGAGGAATATCTCATATGTGCTTGCTCAGGCAAATCCCTGGTCGGGGTCATTCAGATTGAGAGAGAAAGAGTTCTCCGGGAGAAACCGATTAGAGCGAGACTATGACAGATTTCGTATGTGACCTGACAGTACCATGTCCAATATACGGTCTCTTGGATATTAGTTAGATGAGGGATTATAGATACATGGTAACTGTGGATAAACAGGTCCGATGGATTTGATCCCCCCTGTACCGTTTGGGGACTATGGCGTAGTGGCCTAGTACGTCCATAGTCGATGAGTTGAGTGAATTATTATGGAGATAATAATTTACTATATCATAAGGAATTCTAATGGGAGTGACTCACGGCCAGCTCGGTATCGGGCCTAGAGGGTCACACACATATGGTGGATGCTTCAGCGAATAGAGGATTGGATGGAGATCCAATTAGTCCCTATTCTCATTAGATGAGACTCTATGCTAATGGGCTCCTTGCTTAAGGCCCGATTAGAGGCTTAAGGAGATTATTGGATAGAGATCCAATAATACAAGGTTAGTGGGTTATTGGATGGAGATCCAATATCCACTAAGGCAGGAGCCATAGGGTTTTTGGTAGCTCTCTGTAAATAGGAGGGAAGACTCATGGTTGATATGCTATAGCTTTAGCCACCACCTCCTATTCTCCTCTCTCCCTCTGCACAAGAGTTGTTAGATCAGATTTGAGGAGTTTCGCTGCAGAGATCCATCGTGTGGATACCGCTAGAGAGGAGGACGCTTGACCTCCTTCATCTTCTCTATCCGGATATGGAATATAGGGATATACGATCTCCCTAGGTAAAATCAATCTCTCACACATTATGATTTTATCGGTTTTTACATTTTTCTCGCGACCCCAATATTTTGCACGATGATTTGATCTGCTTGGGAAATCAGTTTTTGTTTTGATTTTCGCTGCGCATATGATGCACCCGCTGAGGTTTCCCAACATTCACACCACTTTAGTTTGGCCATCGGTCTGCAGGGGATATGCCGTGCTCATCTTTAATTTGGTGCCTTGCAATTAAAAGAGTTCGGTCCAAAATTTAATGGTAAAGGCCCTATCATGATTACTTATAATCGAACTTGGCATCCCATACAATTTTACAATATTTTTCATAAAAATTCAGGTAATGCTAGAGGCGGTGTAGGGATTTCAGATAGCATAAAAATGGGCATACTTCGTAAGACGATCAACCACGATGAGAATTGTAACTTTCACTTGGATGAGGGCAGCCCTTCAGTGAAATCCATTGATAAGTCAATCTATATTGAGTCCGGTATCGGTAGAGGTTGCAGCTTTCTGGGACTTGTCACTGTTTCACCTTTATGTCGTTGGCAAACGTCACATTGTGCTACAAATTCAACAATAATATTTTTCATCCCTCTCCAATAAAAATTTTACTTAATTCTTTTGTAAGTTCTAAGGAATCCAGAATATCCTGCTACCGGTGTGGAATACATCTCTTGTAGGATAGTTTTTATGCAAGGAGAATCAGGTACAAGTACGATGCATCCCTTATAGCGCAAGTCTTTCATATCCAAACTGTAATGAGCCATGGAGCTTGGTTCCTTCTCCTCAAAGTCTACTCTAGAAAATATTTAAGGCTCTTATGGTTGATTTTTATTTAGAAGTGCCTGTTGATCAAGTAAGGTCTCTACTTCATTACTGCGTGTACAATCACAAGCATCTCCTTATCATAGATAGATAATTTTAGATGGGAGGGAGACAATGCCTTACTAATGTAGGTGAGGGGTCGGCCATCTTGCATGAGGACGATGCCGATCCAAACTCCAGATGCATCGGATTCAGTGACGAAGGTTTTGTGGAAGTCAGGTAGCGTTAATACGGGCATTGATGTCATGGCTGCCTTGAGATTGTCGAAGGCAGTGAAGGCTTTGTCCAACCATTGGAAAGTATCTTTTTTTTAGTAAGGATATGAGGGGTGCACTGATCTTCCCATAATCTTTGATGAATTTACGGTAGTAGCCCGTCAAACTGAGGAACCCGCGCAGCGAATTTATGTTCTTTGGGGTCGACCAACTTTGCATGGCCTCGATTTTGGAAGAGTCCACTACCACTCCTTCTGATATGAGGTGCCCAAGATACTTCACCTTTTGTTGAAGAAAGCTGTACTTTGATTCCTTGACAAAAAGAATATTCTTATAAAGAATCGTCAAAACAAGTCATAAGTGTTAAAAATGACTTTCATGGGAAGGGCTATAAATGAGGATGTCGTCAAAGAATACCAGCACAAACTTATAGTGAAATATTCAGAAAATATCATTCATAAGGCTTTGGAAGGTGGAAGGAGCATTGGTGGGCATTACCAAAAACTCGTAGTGACCATTGTGCTTTTGGAAGGCAGTATTTGGTACGTCATCTTCGCATACCCGGATTTGATGATATCCGGATCGAAGGTCTAGCTTTGTGAAGACTCGTGCTCCCCTTAATTCATCAAGTAATTCATCAACTACTAGAATAGGGTATTTGTCTTTGATGATTATGCCACTAAGAGCATGGTAGTCGACGCACATTCGCCATGTTCCATCCTTCTTTCGTACGAGAAGCACCGACGAAGAGTAGGGGCTGCAACTTGGCTGAATGACCCTGTTTCAAGAATCTCCTTCATAATTCTTTCTATTTCATCTTTCTAGAGGTGGAGATAGCAGTATAGCTGAGTTTGCTAGTGGTTTGCCCTGAAGAATCAGAATCTGATGATCATGCTGACGTGTAGGAGGTAGGCTGCGAGGTTCGATGAAAACGTTAGAAAATTTAGCAAGCAGTTATAGAAGGTTTTGGTCTTTAATTTTTGTTGGCTCCCCCTTAGGTTACCGCTGGAGTTGCATCAGAAAGCTACCATTTGTTTTGTGTAGAATTTTCTCCATCCATTGTGTAGAAACTGTTGTTACATTGCTTCAGCATTTTCCGCGTAGGACCACCTGTTTCCCTTTGTAATAAAATTCAATAATTAATTTTTAAAAATTCCAAGAAATATCACCTAGCATCATCAACCATTTAATGCCAAGCATGACCTCATAATCGTCAAGTGGAAGGAGGAAGAAATCGATAATTATTTCCTGGTCCTACAGCAACAATTTCACCTGTGGGCATCTTCGATCGCACTTCAAAATCTAGCCGTCGGTGACGTTAACATCAAATTTGCTACAATCCTTGATGCGAAGTGTCATCCAAGCACCAACCTTGCTATTTAAGAAGTTATTGGTGCTCTCGATATCGATAAAGATGGTGATTGGCTGATGTTTGAGTAGGCCTCATACTTTCATAGTCTGTGGGCTCGCGTAGCCGACAAGAGCATGCATCATGTAATCGGTTGGTTGTGACTCCTTCTCTGTGTCCTCCTCTTCATGGTCAACGTTCTCTTCTTCATGCTAAAGGTCATCCTCTTTAATGGGATCAATCATGAGGAGCGTCCCTTTTTTGCAATGATAGTTGTGGCTCCAAGGCTCGTCATAGTGCTAACACAAATCTTTCGTAGACCGGTCTCAAAGTTCTTCTCTCGTTAATTTTTTTCATTGAGAAGGTCGGCTGACAATAGAGGGGGCTAAAGGCCTTGGTGCTGCTAGTTGGGTGATGGCCCTAGTCCTTTGAACGTCTTGGTTCAATCGCTCCTCTCGAAGTCGTGCAAAAGAGATGGCCGCCATTAGTATATATGGTTGTCATGCCTTGACTTCTCCTCGAATCACCAGCTTCAACCCTTCGATAAAAGTTCCTAGAAATTATTTTTTAGACCAATCCCTTGTTTGATTAGATAATTTTTTGAACCTAGTCTGGTATTCATGAATGGTAGAAGATTGACGGATCTTAGCAAGTTGGTCGTCGATGTTCTCGTATTCAATTGGTCTGAAGTGAATTAGCAGTCCATCTTTAAATTATCTCCATGTAGGGACTCTGTGCGTATGTTCAAACCAATCATACTATTGTATTGTGTCTCCTTTGTTAGGATCAATTGGCACTAAGAGGGGGGGGGGGGGTGAATTAGTGCAAGTATAAAATTCTCGTTTTATACAAGAAACTTTTTGTTAAAGCAAAATCATAGATCGTAAGCATCACTTGATAATTTGTAGACAATAACTAAAATCTTGATTAAAATCATAAGGAAGAAGATCGTATTTCTCAGTGAACTAATTTGGAACACTATCAAGAAGTAAACAAAACAAGAAAATGGAACACTTACAATTTATAGTGATTCGACACCAACCAGCCTACATCCATTCCCGAATCCTCCTTATTAAGGCACACCAGTGTCCACTATTGATCTTCTTTGGGTGAAGACAAACCCTTACACTTGAGCTTAAAAGGGAGCCTAAAACTTTATAACTAAGGCGCACTCTCTTCCCCTTTTCTTTTTCTTACAAATCACACAAGTTTTTTACAGAGATTTAATCATCAAAATTATTATTTAGAATGGAAGAAAACTTTTGGTATTTATAGGCCCCAAATGACTTCAGAATTTAGAGCCAAACATAAAACTTAGAAAAATCGGGTACATGCAGTTTACCTATCGACCTGGGCGGTTTACTCATCGTCAGCCGCCCAGAAACCAGGTACGAGCAATTTACCCACCTATCCTAGGTGGTTCAGCCGCCCTATTTCTAGGGTACTAGCGGTGTACCCATCGCTCACTGACGGTTTACCTGTCAGAATCAACAGAAAAGTGGTTCCCTCCACTTTTTAAATTTCGGCTTGAACTTGATGTTGATCAATTCATTGGTCAACTAATTGAGTTCAACCTGAGTTCAATCAAACCCCATAGTGGACCCGGTTGTCTCATTGAGTTGATTTAAATTTCTTCCAAATTCAACTCAATTAGGACTTAATCCCTTACTACGACTCAATGATTACAACACTTAATAACCAACAAGCAAAACCAAGACCTAACTCCCACCAATCTGATGACCTCTGGCATTCTTGTGATGATTCTTCCAGTCTTCTTTCGATGATCTCCTAGCGTGTTCCCAGCAAGCTTCCCAATCCCTTCGGTGAATCTCCTAGTGAACTCTCGACAAGGTCCCACTGCATCGTTTGAACCCGGCACGATGCCCAAGCTTGATCTTGGCCCATCATCTGGCTGTAACTCCATTGCTCCTGTCATAGTTAGACCTGTAATTCTCCCTCTAACACACATGTTAGATTTAAACACTAATCAATTGATCTCATCATCAAAATCCGAGATTCAACAATCTCCTTTTTTATGATGACAATCAATTGATGTGGGAGTTAATCCTAACTCCCCCTAAATTAATTCCATAATAAAGAAGACTTAAGTTCAAGAGAATCATACACTCTTGAATTCAATTAAATCAAGACATTTAATATTTCAAACAAATCATATTTCAAGGATACTCATATGTCAACAAAAATTTACTTTTAAATTTATCAAGTCATCAACTCATCAAGGATTTTCATGAACTTCAAAATATTTAAAAAAATTTCCTTAAGTCATAAACTTCAAAATATTTAAAAAAAATTTCTTAAGTTATTACATAAGTCATCAACATCAATTTATTTATATAAGTCATCAACATCTATTTCTCCGCCTTTTTCATCAACAAAAAGGTGAAATGTGAGGCTAAAGATTTTAAGGCATATGAGTTTTTGCGCTCCCTTTTTAAAATACGATATGAGTCATAAATAATTTTCTTCCTCTTAAGAACAAGAAGGAAAGAAAATAAGGGAGGAGTTATAAAACATCATTAAACATAGCTCTCAATTTTGTAAAGGTGAATTTCAAAGATAAACTCAAAACTCCAAGACATTCAAAGAGATTCAAAAGTTTAAGAGCTACTCATGCATTTAAAATTATCTTAAGTTATTTCTAGCAAATAGGTTTGTAAAACATCATGTAAATTTTTTCCCTTTTTGTGAATAATAAGATAATCATCTCATAGGAACAATAAGATAATTTCAAAAACATTATCACAAAGAAAATAACTCATTTCATGAAATCAAATAATTTATATATTTTCATGATTTAGCATTCCAAGTTCTCTTCTAATAAAATCAAATTGTTCTTAATTTAAGGATTTTGTAAAAATATCCACTAATTGATGCTTAGTGTCAATAAATTCCAAAGAGATATCTTGACAATTTACATGATCCCTTATAAAATGATGTCTAATATCAATATGTTTGGTTCTTGAATGTTGAATAGGATTTTTGGTTAAACATATAGCACTTGTATTATCACACTTTATAGGAATATTTTTCAATTTTATTCCATAATCTTCTAGTGTGTTTTTCATCCAAATCAATTGGGCATAACATGCACTAGCTGCAATGTATTTTGTTTCTGCAGTAGACAAAGCAACTAAATTTTGTTTCTTAGAAGTTCAAGAAACAAGTGCATGCCCTAAAAATTGACATGTTCTGGTAGTACTTTTTCTATCTATTCTACATCCACCAAAATCGGCATCATAATAGGCAATCAAGTCAAAGTTCTTTGATTTTGGATACTATAATCATAGATTTGAGGTTCGTTTTAAGTATCTAAAAATTCGTTTAACTGCTTTTAAATGAGATAGTTTCGGGTTAGATTAATATCTTGCACATAATCCAACACTAAACATGATATCCGGTCTAGTAGCAGTTAAGTATAATAAACTTCCTATCATACCTCTATAAGTTTTTTGATCAATGTTTTCTCCTTCATTATCTAAGTCCAACTTTATAGATGTGATCATGGGAGTGTTTAATGCTTTAGCATTTTCCATCCCAAATCATTTTATCAAGTTTAAAATGTACTTAGTTTGACTAATAAAAATACAATCATCAAGTTATTTTATTTGTAATCCTAAGAAAAATATTAATTCATCCATTAGGCTCATTTCAAATTCTTGGCTCATTTCTTTAGTAACAGACTCACATAAAGATTCATTTGTAGATCTAAAAATGATATCATCAACATAAATTTGAACAACAAGAAGATTATTTTCAAAATGCTTAAAAAATAACGTGGTATCAACCTTGCCTTTTGAAAATTTATTTGAAATAAGAATAGAACTAAGTCTTTCGTACTAAGCACGAGGGGCTTGTTTTAATCCATAAAGAGCTTTTGTAAGTTTGAAAATATAATTAAGAAAAAGATTATTTTCAAAATCTGGGGGTTGTTCAACATACACTTCTTCAAAAATAAAACAATTTAGAAAAGCACTTTTAACATCAATTTGAAATAACTTAAAATTTTTAAAAAATGCAAAGGCAAGGAGCATCTTTATGGCTTCAAGTTTAGCCATGGAAGCGAAATTTTCTTCATAATTGATTCCTTCTTCTTGGTTGAAACCTTTGGCCACTAATCTAGCCTTGTTTCTAACAACGATACCATTTTTATCTTGCTTGTTTCTAAAGACCCATTTAGTACCAATCACTAAATGGTCATTAGGTCTAAGAACAAGCCCTCATACCTCATTTCTCTCAAATTGTTTAAGCTCTTCATATATTACATTAACCCAATAATCATCTCTTAGGGCATCATCAATGCACTTTGGCTCGATTTGAGAAAGAAACATGACATTCACACAAATTTTTTGAAAAGAAGATCGAGTTTGAACTCCTTTTGATGTTTCTCCTATTATAAGCTCCTTAGGATAATCATTCACATACTTTCAATCCTTGGGTAAGGATTTGGAAGAAGATTCATCAAAGTTACTTTTAGGAGTATTATCATTTAAATTCAAGTTACCAAGATCAAATTCATCATCAAAATTAATCTTTTTAAATTCGAAAAACTCATGAAAATCAACATGAATAGATTCTTTTGTTACTAATATTCTTTTATTAAAAATACGATAAGCTTTTGAAATAGAAGAATAACCTGGAAAAAAATACCTTCATCAAATTTTGCATCAAATTTACCTAAAGCATCATTTTCATTTAAAATAAAATATTTACAACTAAATATTTTAAAATAAGAAATATTAGGTTTTTTATCATTCCACAATTCATAAGGAGTTTTTGTGAGTAATGGTCTTACAAGAATCCTATTTAAAACATAGCATACCATATTTGCTAGTTACAGGTGCCTTGCAAGCCAATCACGTGAGTGATGACACGTGTGACACACTGCGTAATCTTTTTATTTATGATTAATATTGACATATTCTCATATTATATTATTTATTATATATATATTGTGATGTCCTTGGTTTTGTGCAATGAGAATCAAATCATGATGAGATCACGATAATGAGATCGATTTACCTTTAAACATAGATCCTAAATAATCCCGATCATAGGTTACTCAAGAGGGACATTGAGATAACCGGACAGATCGATGTACTATATACTCGTCTATATGATGGAGGTGGTTGGTCTCATAGCCACTAGTGTGGAGACATTAAGGATATAGTACAGGTGCTTATTGGAGAATGAGTTCATTGATTGATCCACTTATGGAATGCTGTATGGTTAATGAACCTAATGTCAGACAGTGATTCCATACTCCAAGTTGAGTATCTAGTCTTTAGACTTGAGACACCAAGGATGCCTTATATGAGTACTCCTTTCTTTGACACTAGACTTACATGTTTGAAAAGTTCCAGATCTGGTACAACTAGTTATCGGGATTGGTAGCCAACATTACGAAGGCAATTGAGTGTCAATAGAGGATCATCCACTCTCGGTATCGTGAGAGGAATATCTCATATGTACTTGCTCAGATAAATCCCTAGCCAGGGTCATTCAGATTGAGAGAGAAAGAGTTCTCCCGTAGAATCCGATTAGAGTAAGACAAACTGATTCCGTATGTGACCTGACAGTACCATGTCCAATATACGATCTCTAGGATATTAGTTGGATGAGGGATTATAGATACACGGTAACTATGGACAGACATGTTCGATTGATTTGATCCCCCTGTACCGTCTTGGGACTATAGCATAGTGGCCTAGTACGTCCATAGTCGATGAGTCGAGTGAATTAATATGGGGATAATAATTCACTATATCAGAAGG
Organism: Ensete ventricosum; assembly: GCA_029747655.1. Classification (NCBI taxonomy): domain Eukaryota; kingdom Viridiplantae; phylum Streptophyta; class Magnoliopsida; order Zingiberales; family Musaceae; genus Ensete; species Ensete ventricosum. Next base: position 43,694,844 of record JAQQAF010000003.1, read on the forward strand.
AGTTATGATGAGAGTGACTCACGGCCAGCTCGGTATCGGGCCTAGAGGGTCACACACATATGGTGGATGCTTCAGCGAATAGAGGATTGGATGAAGATCTAATTAGTCCCTTTTCTCATTAGATGAGACCCTAAGCTGATGGGCTCCTTAATTAAGGCCCAATTAGAGGCCTAAGGAGATTATTGGATAGAGATCCAATAATGCAAGGTTAGTGGGTTATTGGATGGAGATCCAATACCCACTAAGGTAAGAGCCCTAGGATTTTGGTGGCTCTCTATAAGTAGGAGGGGAGACTCATGGTTGAAAGGTTGCAGCTTTAGCCACCACCTCCTATTCTCCTCCCTCCCTTTGAGCAAAAGTTGTAAGATCAGATTGGAGGAGTTTTGTTGCATAGATCTATCGTGTTGATACCACTAGAGAGGAGGATGCTTGACCTCCTTCATCTTCTCCATCCGGATCTGGAATACAGGGATATACGATCTCCCTAGGTAAAATCAATCTCTCACACATCATGATTTTATCAGTTTTTATGTTTTTCTCGTGACCCCTATCTTTTGCATGATGATTTGATCTGCGTGGGAAACCGGTATTTTGTTTTGATTTTCGCTGCGCATGTGATGCACCCGCTGAGGTTTCCTAACAATATTAACAGCTTCGGCCCAAAAATATTTGGGTAGACTATATTCATTCAACATTGTTCTAGCCATTTCTTGTAAGCTCTTATTTCTTCTTTCTACTATCGCATTTTGTTACGGATTTCGTGGAGTAGAGAAATTATGGATATACCCATTTGAATCATAAAATTTTTGAAAATCATTATTTTGAAATTCTCCACTATGATCACTTCGTATTAAAGAAATCATACATTCTTTTTTATTTTAAATAATTTTATAAAATTTTATAAAATATTTAAATGTATCACTTTTATGTGTCATAAAATAGGTCCAAGCATATCTCTTAAAGTCATCCACCATAACAAATGCATATTTACTATCACCTAAACTTGTAATATCAATTGTCTAAATAAATCCATATCGATCAATTGAAGTGTCTTAGAGGTGCTTATTTGATTTTTCAACTTAAAGCCACTCTTTATTTGTTTTCCTAATTGACAAGTGTCATATACTTTATCTTTGATAAACTTAAAATTAGGTAAGTCTCTTACTAGTTTCTTAGTGGAAATTTTGTTTAGAAGTTTAATGCTAGCATGTCCTAGTCTTTTATGCCAAATCCAAGCATCATCATTCAAAGCTGAAAAACAATCATAAATTTTTTTGATATCTATAGTGTATATATTGTTGTTTCTTAAGGCAATTAAGGATTTATTTTTGTGTGGCAATTCAATTATATAAGCATTAGGATTAAAATTTAATCACATATCTTTTATTACATAATTGACTAATACTAAGCAAATTATGTTTTAAGCCATCAACCAACAATACATCTTTGATAATGAGGTTTGATGTGTTACCTATTGTTCCTTTTCCAATGATTTTACCCTTGTTGTTGTCTTCAAAAGTAACAACTCCTTCACTTAAGCTAGTGAGCTTAGAAAAATAAGATGGATCTCTGGTCATCTGCCTTGAGCATCAACTATCAAGATACCATTTGGTGTTCCTAGCTTTAGTTTGGAGACAAACCTACAAAAAGGATATTTTTGGTTCAGGTACCCATTTTACATTGGGTCAATCATAAAGAACTTTATCTTTCTTTTCTAATTGTTTGTTGTTGTATAGAATTCCTTTGAGAACCCATACAAGTTGATATGAACTACATTTTCTAAATAGTCATTTGTTTGCCTTATGTCCTAATTTTTCACAAAAGTTACACTTGATTCTTGGTGAAAATTTAATATAGGTCTTTTTTACAAAAGATGGTTGGCTTTTGTTGAACATTGCCAATAAAGCCTATGCCATTTCTACTATTAATATGACCCTGATAAGCAAGGATCATATTTACGGATTTGTTCCTAATTTTAAATTTTTCTAGTATTATTTTAAGCATGATATTTTCTTCTTTAACACTATCTAATATCTCATATTTAGAACATATACTATATGATACTAGTGAATCATGCATTTCGTCAAGTCTACTAACTAACAATCATGATCATTCTTAAGCAACTTAAAAGATTTACTAAGTTTTCTAAACTCATCAAACAAATCATGAACATACTTAATAATTCCAAAAAGAAAATACTTAAAAACTCATTAACCTCATCTTCAATCGGTATTAGAGTATAGTTAGCAACTTCATCTTTGGAGTAGTCATCCTCATCCGAAGAGCTTGAATCATCCTAAGTGACCGAAAGCGCTTTTTTCTTGGGTGTTGGCTTCTTCTTCAAATGAGGACATTCATTTTTGAAATATCTTATTTTTTTGCATTCATAGCATATAACATTGTCCTTCTTTGGTTCCTTTTTATTTTTATAATTTTTATTTTTTTATAAATTTTTTAAATTTTCTTGATAAAAGTGTAATATCATGGTCCTCATCACTCGAGGTTTCACTCGAGGAGTCATTTATTGTTCGAAGTGCTACATTCTTCCTGTTCTTTGGAAGGGGTTCATCAAACTTATCATGAGCATTACAATTTAGTTCATATGTCATAAGAGAACCAATTAGTTCTTTAAGAGGCAAGTTGTTTAAATCTTTGGCCTCTTGAATAGCGATTACTTTAGGATCCAATTTTTAGGTAAAGATTTTAAAATTTTACTAACTAATTTAAAATTCAAAAAATATTTTCCAAGTGCCTTAAGGCTATTGATGACATCCGTTAAATGGGTGTACATCTCTCCGATGGAATCACTTGGTTTCATTCGAAATAACTCATAATTATGAACTAAAATATTTATATTAGATTCTTTTACTCTATTAGTCCCCTCATGTGTGATTTCTAGTGTGTGCCAAATATCAAAAGTTGATTCACAAATGGAAACACGATTGAACTCATTCTTGTCAAGAGCACAAAATAAGGCATTCATAGCCTTTGCATTCAAAGAAAAACTCTTCCTTTCCAAATCATTCACTGATTCATTAGATTGGAAGATTTTTCAAATTCATTTTCTACTATATTCCATAAATCAAGATATAAAGATATAAGAAAGATACGCATCATTGTCTTCAAATATGTGTAATTCGTTTCATTGAACATGGGAGGACGTGAGATGGAATGTCCCTCATTCATGCCAAAATAAGCCATTTACTCAAGTGGGTGTTAATCCAACGAGTAACTACCTTGCTCTGATACGAATTATTAGGATCAATTGGCACTAAGAGGGGGGTGGGGGTAAATGAGTGCAAGTATAAAATTCTCATTTTATACAAGAAACTTTTTGTTTAAAGCAAAATCACAAATCAGAAGTGTCACTTGATAATTTATAGATAACAATTAAAATTCTGATTAAAATCGTAAGGAAGAAGATCGTATTTCTCAATGAACTAATTTGGAACACTATCAAGAAGTAAACAAGACAAGCAAATAGAACACTTACAATTTATAGTGGTTCGGTAACAATTGGCCTACGTCCCTCCCGAGTCCTTCTTGAGGCACACCAACGTCCATTATCGATCTTCTTTGGGTGAAGACCAAACCCTTACACTTAAGCTTACAAGGGAGACAAGAACTTTACAACTAAGGCTCACTCCCTTCCTTTTTTATTTTTCTTATAAATCACACAAGTTTTTCACAGAGATTTAATCCTCAAAATTGTTATTTAGAATATAAAAAAACTTTGGGTATTTATAGGCCCCAAATGACTTCAGAATTTAGAGCAAAAAATAAAACTTACCTAGAAAAATTGGGTACGGGCAGTTTACCCGTCGTCAATCACTCGGAAACTAGGTAAGGGCAGTTTACCCGCCTGTCCTAGGCAGTTCAGCTATCCTATTTCTAGGGTACTGGCGGTTTACCCGCTGCTCACTAGCAGTTTACTCGTCGAAATCTCTAAAAAAGTGGTTCCCTCAACTTTTCAAATTCGGCTTAAGCCTGATGTTGATCAATTCATTAGTCAACTAATTGAGCTAACCTAAGCTCAATCAAACCCCATAGTGGACCCAGTTGCCTCATTGAGTTGATTTGGGTTCCTTCCAAATTCAACTTAATTAGGACTCAATCCCTAACTATGACTTAATGATTATAACACTTAATGACCAACAAGCTAAACCAAGACCTAACTCCTGCCAATCCGACAGCCTCCGACATTCTTGCGGTGAGTCTTTCGGTCTTCTTCCGACGATCTCCCGACGTGTTCCCAGCGAGCTTTCCGATCCCTTTCGATAAATCTCCTAGTGAACTCCCAGTGAGGTCCCACTGCATCATCTGAACTTGGCCCGATGCTCAAGCTTGATCTTGGCCCACTATCTGGTTGTAACTCCATTGCTCCTATCATAGTTAGACCCGTAATTCTTCCTCTAACACACATGTTAAATTTAAACACTCATCAATTGATCTCATCATCAAAATCTGAGATTCAACATCCTTCAAGGTGTATAGCAGCAACGTCTACCATGGATGTGTCCTAGGTCTTGTGGTAGCGAAAATAACATTCTGCCCATGAAATCTAACCAATCGGGTCTCCTAGGGAAGACTCCTAGGGAAGTCCACCCTCATGCATAGATAGGGAAGGTCTGGCATAGGTCCTCCTCTCTCCTGGGAGTCTTCTCTATGATTTGAACTTTCGCTTTGTTGAGATCTCCTTGGGCTCAATGGTCGACCCAAACTGAATTAGCAAAGAGGGCACATAGTTTGTTCTCCATACACGTCTCAAAAGCCTCCAACTTGGCATCAATTAGTTTTTCGGATGCCATGACATATGACTCTAGGTCTATAATGTTAAGGTTCTTCTTTTGTTGCTGGGTTAAGGGCATATATTAGTTGAGAGGGTTGGTGGCCAATAGGATTGGTGGATCGAAGGATGAAGGTTGCGGTTTTGGGTTTAATAGGTTGCTATTCAAGGTGCGGTTTGGGTTGTTGTTTGGAGGTGTTTTGGGGGTTATGATGGCAATGGCCGGAGGTTAGAAGGATGGTCTAGATCTGTTGTTGATAGCAGCAAGTTTTACAAGGATCGATTAAGTATGCCACGAATAGATGTTGTTTGTGGAAGTATAATTTTTCATCGAAGAGACATCAGTTTCTCGACGAAAGTTCTAGCAATAAACTGATGCTTTGTGGAGAGAATTGATAGCAAGAATTTGGTGCTGATGACATCAAGGATGATGAAAATATAGTAGGAAATCTCAGCAGCAATGTAGCAAGAACAGTGACAAATATTTCGGTAGTAGAATTCTCGTTAAAAAAATAAACAGTTTTACGATGGAAAGTTGCAACAGTATATGAACGTTTTTAGAGATAATTCCAATGAAGGATCTAATGTAAATGAAAGCCGAGATGATGTAGAAAGTATGCAAAAGTTTTCATCAGAAAAAGATGGTAGCAAGGTCAGTTTTGTTGCAATAAGTATGCGGTTGAAAACTTTTGCAACATACTTTCATTCGTCAAGATAGCAACTTTACGACGATGAGTATTTGCAGCAAGGGAATAGATGAAAACTCTTTTTGGGTTTTTCGGGTATAAAATTGTAGCACCAATAATATTTTGCGATAGAGGCAATAATACTAGATACTAATGCAATTTGGAGTAGCGGCAGCAAATGATGGATTTGCGATAAACGATGATGACGGTGGAGTCGACGATGAAGATAGTAATTGTGGGAATTGCTTGGATGATGGTGGGTAGTTGGATGGATAGCAAGGCAGCAAGATCGCTGCTCTAATATCGAATGATAGAACCCCATAGAATTATATCATAGTTTGATCGCTTGAAAGGGATCAACTCCTTTGGAATGTTATAAGGCTTCCTCCCTCCTAGATAGTCGGCTATAAGGCTGAAATAAAAGAGATCTTTGATTCATTAAAAGTAAGGTCTACTAGCGTCCACTATTAATCTTCTTTGGGTGAAGATCAAACCCTTACATCTTTCTCTATCCTTTTCATAGGCTTAGGAGATGAACCTTACAAACTCACAAGGGAGACTTTACAAGAATACAACTCTTCTCTTCACTCTCTTGCCCTCTTTCTTTTTTTTACAATTTTAGTACACTATTTTTTCACAGAATTTCTAGCCCAAAGTGTTGTGGTAAATACAAGAAATCTTGGAGTATTTATAGACCCTAATTGGCTTTAGAAATGGAGCCAAAAATTCAAATATTTCTATAAATTTTACATACCGGCAGTACTACCACCAACATCGATAGTACTACCATCGTCAGTTACTCGAAAATAAGGCTACGACAGTGCTATTGCCGCCTGGGTGCTACCACCACTGCCCGCTAGTGATACTACTACCGGGAAATCCCGTAAAAGCCTCTTTTTCTATACTTTTGCATACCTGACTCGTACCTCATGTTGACCCCTTTCTAGATCAACCAATTAAGCTCAACCTGAGATTAATCCATCCCCATAGTGGACCCAGTTTGCCTCACTTGAGTTAATTTGGATTACTTCTAAATCTACTTAAGTAGAACTCAAATCCAAATCAAAGCTAACTACGACTTAATCAATTATAATCATGTGACTATCAAGTCCAACAAGACTATTCTAACTCCCGACAAGCTTTTCGGCAACCCCCGACGATCTTCCGATGAGTCTCTGGGTCTTCTTCTAGCAAGCACCCGATGGCTAGCTCCTGATTACCTTCGGCAAACTCCCGATGAACTCCCAGCAAGCTTCTAATACATTCGGCAAGCTTCCAGTGAACTCTCGACAAGCCTCCGATCCCTTCGGCGAGCTTCCAGTGAACTCCTAGCAAGCTTTTGATACCTTCGGCAAGCTTTCGGCGAGTCTCTCGACGAGCTCCCACTGTATCGTCCAAACCCTGGCCCGATGCCCGGACTTGACTCTGGCCCACATCTGATTGTAATTCTCCCTCTATTGTAGTTAATCCAACATCAATCATCTATAATATACATGTTAGATTAAATACCCATCAATTATTTTATCATCAAAATATGAGATTCAATAATCTCCCCCTTTATGATGATGACAACCAATTGATGACATGAGTTAACTTTAACTCCCCTAAATCCATGCCATAATCCAAATAAGAAAATTTAAATTCAAGAGAATAAACCACTCATGATTTCAAGTATCATAACATCCATTTGAAATGATATACCATAAGTTTCAAAATCAAATCATCAACACATCAATAATTTTTAAAGTATATAACATGAATTTCTAAAGTATGCATTTTCAAAGTATGCAACATGAATTTCAAAATTATGCATCAATCATACATTAATTTTCAAAGTATATAACATGAATTTTAAAATTATTCATTTTCAAAGTATACAACATGAATTTCAAAATTATGCATCAATCATACATTAAGTTGAAATTCTCTCCCTTTGGTCATCAATTATTTCTCTCCCTTTGTTTATTAACAAAATAGGAGAAATATTTATTTATTTATTTTTCTATATGTGTCATCAATATGTCATTTCTCCCCCTTTGTCATTAACAAAAATATGAAATGTTAGAGTAAATGATTTCAAGTCACATATGTCATTGCTCCCCTTAGTAAAATAGGATATTAAATTTCTCATGAAAAATTTTCTTCCCCTTTGTCATATATGTATTATTTTTCATATTTATGTCATCAATACACTATTTCTCTCCCTTTGTCATCAATAAAAAGAGGTGAAATAATGAGTAAATAATTTCATGATACATAAACTCATCATGTGTCAAAAAATTTATATTTTTACAAAATATATATTGATTGAATATTTAATAATTCATTGCTCCTCCTTAAACATAATTTTCTCATGAAAATTTGTTTAACCTTTTTGTTAATAAGAAAGTAGTAGAAACAAGAGAGAGAAGTGAATAACATCGTATCCTCGTGTTTGATAAAATGCTCGTGTTTGTTCGTGTCCTTCGGTTTGTGTACATACCTTGTACAACAAGTAATGGGCTTACAGTAGGCTTAGCAGCCCTATTTTGGTTTGCTTTGTGACCGATTTTGGCTTGTAAATATGAGGGTGTCTTGTAAACACTTGTGGGGGACTTCGGTCTGTAATGGATCATTTTTCTTTGTGTGCAACCTCTATGAGTTTGTAATGTCCATGGGTGTAATTTATATCTGGCTTTATAAAGTGTTTGCTTGAGCAGTTGCTTGTGGATCCTATGGGAATTGCTTCTTCTGGCCCGTTTTCTCTTTTGTAAGTCTAAGGGACTCTAGGAGATCTCGGGGAGGGCTGACCTTTACGAACGGACACGCATGGGTGCCGCATGGCTTAGGCAAAATCAGCTAAGCCCGTGATAATATGGTATCAGAGCGGGACAGGCATACACAAAAACACTCACCATACAAACGTGGAGGACCTAGTTGGGCTGTATGGAGGACAGCCAGCACGCGCAACCGTTTGGGGAAAACAGACATTGAGATGTAGGGAAAGGAGTGGCTCAGAGGAGCGGGCATCTAGACTTGGCATTCAAAGGAATGGCCAACACTTTGCGTGAGAGGCACCACGAGGACAAGCAAGCGAAGAAGAATGTGTAGCGCATAAAGATTGGGATGGTTGAGTTCGAGCAACGGCTCGACGTTGGCAACCAAATTTGGTGGTGCTCAAGGCAAGCGAGGCGCTTGGTGAAAGATGAGACCATGTAAAGTAGGATGTACTGCTCAATGACCGTAAGAGTTGCACAAAGCTCATATAGGTGAGGGGAATTGCTAACTCAAAGGATTCGGTACTCATACAAGGGCTTGTATATGGACGACGGAGTGTTCGTGGCCATCTCAAGGCGCGATCGGAACTCGGCGCCATGGAGCATCAAAACTTTATCTTCGACATGGAAAGGATACGTCCGTAGGTGGCTGAAATATGCAATAAGTTCAGCACATTGCTAGACCTTGAAGGGTACAGTGGAGACTTGCTTGGCCTCCGCCCTCCAACTGTATAGCATTCACTAGCTCCACTTTCCGACTCAATGCATCAGCCATGACATTTGCTTTCCTGGGCTTGTACTCCATCACCATGTCGAACTCAGCCAAGAAGTCCTACCATCGTGCTTGCTTTGGGGAGAGTTTATTTTGAGTTTAGAAGTAACTCAATGCGACATTGTCTGTCCTTAGCACAAATGGTACTCCCAGAAGGTAGTGTCACCACACTCGTAGACAGTGGACCACCGCTGTCATCTCCTTCTCATGCACAGGATATCGCCGCTCGGTCTCATTGAGCTTGTGACCTTCATAGGCCACTCGATGACTCTCCTGCATAAGAACTCCTCCAATAGCAAAATCAGAAGTGTTTGTATGGACTTCAAAAGACTTCTCATAGTCTGGTAATCTGAGTACAAGTTCCTCCAACATAGCAGTCTTTAGGTCTTGAAATGTCGCCTCATATTTGTCCGACCATCTCCAGGACTGCTCCTTCTTTAGCAACTTCGTCAACGGAGCTGCGTGCTTCGAATATCCAGCTATGAAGCACCGATAATAGTTGACGAACCCAAGGAAGGATCTCAACTCTGGCACCTTCTTTGGTGTTTGCTAGTCTGCCACAGCTTGCACCTTAGACTTGTCCATTCGAATGGAACCATTGCCGATTCGATGCCCCAAGAATAAAATCTCCGTTGGGCCAAGTAGCACTTTTCCCTCTTTACGAATAAGGTGTTCTCCCTGAGAACTTTGAAAATTGTTCAGAGTTGTCTAACATGCTCCTCAAGTGTTTGGCTATAGACGACGATATCATCTAAGTAGACGACCACAAACTTGTCCAGATACTCCTTGAATAGTTGGTTCATGAGAGTGCAGAATGTGGTCGGAGCATTGGTTAAGCCAAAAGGCATCATCAAGAACTCGAATGCTCCATACCTGGTCACACAGGTAGTCTTCACCTCAACACCTTCTGTAATGCGCACCTGCCAATACCTTGATCGAAGGTCAAGTTTGGAGAAGTACTTTGCCTTGCCCAATTGATCGAACAAGTCTACGATGAGCGGGAAAGGGTACTTGTTCTTCACCATCATCTTATTGAGAGCTCGATAATCAATGCATAATCGGACACTCACATCTTGTTTATTCTGGAAGAGGACTGGAGCTCCGAAAGGTGCTTTTGAAATGCGGATGAGACCACCGCTTAGCAGTTCATCCAATTGCTTCCTCAGTTCTGCCAACTCTAGAGGGGCCATGCGGTATGGTGGTCTCACTGGAGGCTTAACTCCCGGCTCCAGCTCAATCCGATGATTCATGCCTCTACGTGGTGGTAGAGTTCTCGGCATCTCTGTTGGCATCACATCTAAGAACTCCTTCAGGATGTTCGCCACAACAACAGGTTCCTGAATGGCCTCCCCGTCAAGTGTCTCTAGCTTCATAGCAGCTACAAAGGTTGATTCATCTTTTTGTACCCCTTTCTTCAATTGTAATGCCGATATTTATTGTAGGTCCTTGGTTCCTCCTCGAGAAATTGGAACCACGTAGGGATCATCGCCTCCCATCAGACACAAGAAGTTCAGGAATGGTACTAGCACCAACTTTGCTGCGTCAATAAACTCCATTCCGAGAATCACTTGGAAGTCATCCAATGGCACCGCCATCAAGTTTGTGCTCCCGCTCTATGTCCCGATCTTGATGGGGACCCCCCTTTGCTTGTCCGGAGATCCGCTTGGCCTCCGAGTTCACAGCCTTCATACAACTTGGGCTCTTCTTTAAGATTAATCCCAGTCGCTTAGCTTCGCGATCGGCAATAAAATTATGGGTAGCGCCCGTGTCCACCATTGCACGGGTTGTTCGGCCATTAAGCTTGATGTCCACATACATCAATTTCCTGCTTCCTACCTTCGGTGGCTTTGTCTTTGTGTTCTCCCCCACTTGACCCTGCAACGCATTCAACAAACGCATTGCTCCCATCCTGGGTCCTTGCAACGCCTCACTATCGCTACTGGATTCAGAACTATTTGAACTAAGGGTGATAGCTTTACCCTTATCTGCCTTACGTGGCTGTATCGATGCAGTTAAAACATTGAGCGCCTATTTTTGCGGGCACTCCCTCATCATGTGTGGTCCTCTACACAAGAAGCATCTACTAAAGTTTGGGACTTTACTTATTGAACTCAGTCCATCGTGGGAATTCTTCTTCTTTTGTTCGCCCCCAGACTCCTTCGCTCAAGAGTATTTAGTTGGGTAATTTCCCGAAGATTATTTCTTCTTTCTCAATTCCTCTGAAGAAACAAAGTCAATTAGCCTTTCCACGGCTACAATTGCCCCGACTACGTCGGTGATATTCCTCCGATGTAGTTCTTGTTGTGCTCATGGCTTCAAGCCATCGAGGAAGCTGAATAGCTTGTCATTCTCAAACATATCCTGTATATCCAGCATCAGTGCTAAAAATTGTTTAACATAGTCTCAGATTATTGTACTTTGACAGAGTTGTCTCAGTTTCCTTCTTACGACAAACTCTGTATTCTCAGGCAAGAACTGAGTTCTCAACTCTCGCTTCAAGTCTCCCCATGTATCCACTCGGCATCGGCTTTGATGGATCTCTTTCCAACGGGTTCGCCACCAAAGTTTTGTATCCCCATTTAGATACATTGTTGCTATAGCAACTTTGGTTTCTTCAGAATCGAGCATTGTAGCACGAAAATATTATTCCATGTCGAACAAGAAATTTTTAAGCTCTTTGGCATCCCTAGCACCCCTGTAGCATTGCAACTCCGGTGCCCTGAAGTTTTATGGTGGCGCAGTGCGGGTATTATTCCCTCCCGCATAAGAGTCCTTGTTAACACCATCACCTTAGCCGTGAGTTCCGCCACAACTTCGTGTAGATGTTGTATGGAATCTTTGGTGTCCTCTGTCAGTTGATCAATCAGGGATTCAACTTTCTTGATTTGAGATCCAGCTTCTTCTTGCGAGCTCTCTACCCCAAGTATCCTTTGCTGGCCTTGGTAGAGTTCCTCCACGCTCGCTTCAAGAACATCAAGGCGGGTCTCCGCCATTGTAAGTCTCTCTTTGTGGCTCTTTTTTCCAGTTGGTGCTCCAGATGGCGCCTTCTCCACTCATGGAGAATACCCAAATTTACGCTCGTCTTATTCACTGCCATGCTCCTCATGAGTGGCTCCAACAGTTTGCGAGCGAGTTTGCACTTGCAGCCTACCTGTGGTTGCTCGAAGTAAGGGTCTGGCTTGCCCCATCTTGCTTGATTCACCATGATGTTTCACCATGGCGAGATTGTGAATCTTCTTCGCTGTTCGTATGAATTGCTTGCCTTTTCTGATACCACACTGTCACAGACTTAGCTAAATTTGCCTAAGCCGTGCGGCACCCTCGTGGCACTCTCGAAGACTTAGCTGAAATTGCCTTAGTTGTGAAGCCACCTTGCCCACTGTTCCGGACTTAGCTGGGATTGCCTAAGTCATGAAAGGTCTAAAGCGTTATTTGTCCGCAAAGGGTCAGCCCTCTTACAACCTCTTAAGGTCCCGTAGGACCTGCAACGAAGAAGTTGATTAGTTTATAAACGAGCGACGGACAAGTCCAGACGTCTCGCAAAGCGGAAAGCTATACGAGCAATTTGTCGAACACCTTGAGGGCACAGAGAAAAGAGAGAAAGAGAGCGAAATAGGACTTTAGAGGGTTGTAAAAACGGTCGTAAGTCCACAAACGATGGTTCCCAAGGTATCGGACACAAGACAAGTTCAATTGTTGATGAACGCCTACGCCCAACATTTACCCGGAACCCCATCCAGCCCAGTGCCACCCGGAGGGTTCCAAGGTGCTGAAATGACTGATATTTCATACCGCTCAGAAAGGGTGCTGTGGCACATGAAAAAGACCCAAAAACAGGGCTATTTTTGGGTTGTTTTGACTCCGCATAGCGAGCGATCGTTCTGCAACCTTCTACACTACTTTTGCTCATATTTTTTAGGTAAAAACACATAAACTCAAGGCAAAATAAGCTGCCAAACATATGTACAAACAAGAACAAGGGATAAACGATTCGCAGAGTGAAGATGTTGCGATTGAGCAATGATCGTTTGTGACACTATGGTATGGTTCAGGATGATGGTTCAAGATGTGACACTATGGTATGGTTCAGGATGATGAAAACAAGCTGCCAAATACTATAGTAAGAGTATGGATTGTAATTCTTCTAGTTTAACTCCTCTTTCGTGCCATAGACCTATGTCCAACCATATTTTAAATTTAGTAGTAATTAGTATCTCCTATAAAAACCTCGTATGAAGTGTAGGAGAAGCCTCAGTATAAATTAGGAGTCGACTATCTTGCATAAGAATAGCCCCAATTCCAACTCCTGATGCATCGGCCGCAATGACCAAAGTGCGATCGAAATCGGGCAGCGCAAGGACCAATGTCATCGTCATGGCTGCCTTGAGTCGTTCGAAGGCTGCAGATGCTTTATCTGACCACAAGAAGGAGTCTTTCTTTAGTAAGGATGTGAGCGGGGCACTAATCTTGCCATAATCTTTCACAAAATTTTGGTAGTAGCCCGTGAGTCTAAGGAAACCGCACAATGATTGTACATTTATAGGTCTCGGCCATCCTTACATTGCCTTGATCTTTGTCGGGTCCATCGCCACTCCATCCTTTAATATAATGTGCCCAAGATACTCTACTTTACGCTATAAGAAGCTGCACTTTGACTGTTTAACATAAGGAGTATTCTCCCGAAGAATCGTTAGAACAGTTCGTAAGTACTGAAAATATATATCAAGCGTAGGGCTATAAATGAAAATATCATCAAAGAATACCAATACGAACTTACGTAGAAAACTCTGGAAGATGTCATTTATTAGGCTTTGGAAAGTAAAAGAAGCATCTGTAAGTCCGGAAGGCATTACCAGAAACTCATAGTGGTCGTTATACGTGCAGAATGCAGTTTTTAGAATATCTTAAGTGCATACCCGAATCTGATGGTATCCGGATCGGAGATCCAATTTAGTGAAGACTTGGGCTCCTTTTAATTCATCCAAGAGTTCATTTACGAATGGGATAGGATATTTATCCTTGACGGTGATGGCGTTCAAAGCCCGGTAGTCAACGTACATCTGCCACGTACTATCTTTCTTGGGCACTAGTAGCACTGGTGAGGAGTAAGGGCTGCAACTCGGTCGAATCACCCCGGTGTCAAGCATCTCTTTAACAATATTCTTGATCTCATCCTTCTGCAAGTGAGGATAGTGGTATGGTCACAAATTTGCTAGAGGTTTGCCTGGCAAAATAGGAATGTAGTGGTCATGCGACCGATTAGGGGGCAGCCCGCGCGGCTCCAAGAAAACATCAGTGAATTCGTTAGCTGAGGATCTAAGTTTTGTATATTCATCCCCATCGATGGCTACCGAATATGAATCAAGAATCCACCATATGCTTTGTGTAAAACTTTCTCCATTTGTTGTGATGAAACGGTGGAAATTTGGCTCCCACGCTTGCCTCGTAACATGACCTGTCTCCCTTTGCAATAAAATTTCATGATTAATTTAGAAAAATTCCAGGAGATATCACCTAGTGTTGTGAGCCATTCGATGCCGAGTATGGCTTCATAATCATCGATGGGTAGGAGGAAGAAATCAGTTATCACTTCTTGGTCTTGGAGGAGTAGTTTCACCCGCGGGCACAATTGGTCATAATTAAAGATTCGACTGTTGATGACCTTTACGTCAAACTTGTTGCAACCTTTGATTTGAATCGCCAAATGTGCAGTAACCTTACTATTGAGGAAGTTATTGGTGCTACCCGTGTCAATGAAAACGGTGATGGGTTGCTATTTTAGAAGTCCTCCAACTTTCATCATCTGCGGGTTGGAATAGCTGGCCAATGCGTGCACTGTGTAGTCGACCGGTTGGGACTCTTCCTCTATGGCTTCTTCTTTAGGTTCAAGGGCTTCTTCAGATGTTTTATTGTCCTCATCCTCTACTGGTTCAATCACGAGGAGTCGGCCCTTTTTGTAGTGATGTTTGTGGCTCTACGGTTCGTTGCAATGCCAACACAACCTCTTGGCCAATTGTTCGCGAAGCTCGTTGTCAACTTTTTTGGTGCAAGGGCTTGGATGGCAGTAGAGGGGGCAGTAGGCCTCAACATGGCTAGTCAGGGAGTGACCCTTGTCCTTCGTACCTCGTGGTTCAATTGTTCTTCCTGGAAACGCGCGAAGGAAATCGCCGCCATAAAAGTGTACAGTTGCCGCACCTTTACTTCTCCTCGGATCTCCGGCTTTAGGCCCTTGATAAAAGTACCTAAAAGTTATTTCTTAGACCAATTCTTAGTTTGGTTAGATAAATGCTCAAACCTTGTTTGGTATTCTTGTATTATAGATGTTTGACAAATCTTTGCCAATTGTCCATCGATGTTGTTGAAATTGGTTGGTCCGAAGTAGTTTAGTAATCCTTCCTTGAATCACTACCAAGAGAGTCCTCTATGGGTATACTTAAACCAATTAAACTACTGAATAGCATCTCCCTCAAGGTGGATGGCAACAGTCTCCACCCATGTGGCGTCAGCAGTTCGGTAGAATCAAAAATAGTGCTCCGCGCGCGAGATCCACCCGATCGGGTCTCCTTCTTCCCATCTAGGGAAGTTAACCTTCATGCATGGATTATTGAGATCAGAGGTGATGTGGCCATCTTGAGGATCATCTCGCCAATCCGAAGTTTCTCTGTGTTGTAATTTCCTGGGGTTCGACGGTCGGCCAATGTTGAATTCGACGAAAAGGGATCGCTTCTTCTCTTCCATTTGATTTTCAAAAGTTTCAAGCTTTTACATTGATAGCCTCCTCTGATGCCATAGTATACACCTCTAGATTTGTAATATTGAGATCTTTTTTCTATTGTCGGGTTAGTGGCATGGAAATTTTGGAGAAGGGGGGTGGCCGGTTGGAAGGTGAATTGATTTGGATAGGAATAGGCTGATTTGGGTGGCTGATTTGGGGCTACAGTTTTATGGAGTTTAGGCTGTGAATTGGTATGGTTTTAGGGCTGTGATAGCTGTGGATGAAGGTTAGGAAAATAGATTTTAGATCTGGGATAGATGGCAGCAAAGGTAGGTGTCTTGGTAAGGAAAGTTGGCTAAAAAGGTAAGTGAATCGATAAGGAAGTAGGCTGATTTGGGGGGCTATTTGGATTCGGTTTAGGGTAATATTTAGAAGAGTTTTTGGTGAGGATGGTAGGGTTTGGAGATGAGGAAAAGAGAGTCCAAAATTCCACAAAAAAATAGCACTCAAATCTGATAGAATTCGGTGAAAAGAAGTGCTGCGATGTGATGTCCTGCTGAACCGATTTTTACGTCGGAGAAACGATGACTTTTCAATGTAAATTCTAAAGGAAAGTTTAAGGAAATTATGCCGAAACCCTTGGTTCAGATGTTGTCAATATCAGTAGAAACTTTGATGAAATTTTAGCAGCATAACAGTAGGGAAATAGGGCAAAAGATGCAAGGTAGATTCCTTTATCGTAAAATTTTAGAACTACATGATAGTAAAAGATCATACAAGAAAACTGGTTCCAGAAGGAATTTTTTCATAAAATCAAATTCAAATGAAAGCCAACTTGATTTTGAGAATTGTGTAAAAATTTTGGCCAGAAAGGATGAACAAACGTTTGGTTTCAAGTAGCAACAGTCAGCTAAAAATTTCTCCAGCGTTTCACCTTCGCAATGATGATAACATTTACGACGGTAAAAGTTTGCAACAAGAAAACTTTTGAAAAACTTCTCCCATATATAATATGAAGGATCTTGCAGTATTGAAGAGGCGTGGGTTATAAAAATATATCAAAATTCCATATCAAACGCAGGGGGCAGCGGCAAATTGATTTGATCTGCTGTTGGGGTGGAAGGTGGAGCCGCATGTCATAGCAAGATCACTACTCTGATACCAGATGATAGAACCCCAGATGGAACTCTATAGATTTTGATCATTAAGGGGGATCAACCATTGGAACACTGTAGGGGTTCCTCCCTCCTAGATTCGGCATAAGGCTGAAATAAAATTGATAATTGATTGATTCAAGAGGGGGGGGGGGGCAGCTACATCTTTAAATAGGAATCAAAACCCTAGCCTAAGGGGGTGCTTGCCTAAGTTAAATTACCCCTTTGCCCCTCCTATAGCCAACCTGCCTTAATAGGAACAGGAGGCGGCTACTAAGTTCTAAGGGCTAATCTAAATCCTGGCCATACTCCTTTATAAGATAAGAGTGTCTTTATTACAATCTAACAGGATTTTTATTGACTAGTACTATGATGATTAGGACTCAACCCTGCTGGAGTCCTATCAATCATCCCTTGGGCAATCCTCTTAGTTTCAGTTTTCTGAGGGTGTGGGTAGCAATTTGGCTGAGCATCAGTTGGTGGTTCCTTTGGCCAGTTCAGTGTAAGGGGGTCGGGCAGCCTGATAGGAGGTAGTTGACTCGCTTTAGTGGAGGCACCTGAAATTTCAGCAAGCTGTGGGAGAGGGTTCATGTCTTCAATATCCTTTGGTTCATATCCTGAAGTTCTTGAATTTGAATTAAGAAGCTGCTAGACTCTTTTTGTGGTACCTTCTCTAAGCGTTGTGTTGCAATCGTAGTTGCTTCGCTCCCTCATTTCCCACATAGGATCACCTGTTTTCGTTTGCTGAAAAAATTTCATGGTTAGCTTTGAAAAGTTTCAGGAAACATCACCTATCATGGATAACCATTTAATATCAGCACCACTTCATAATCATCAAGAGGGAGGAGGAAAAAGTCAGTAACTACTTCTTAGCTCTATAGATACAATTTTACTTGCGGGCACTTCTAGTTGCACTTCAAGATTCAGCCATCAGCTACCTTGACGTTGAATCCACTACAATATTCTTTTTAGAGCATCAACTGACAGCAACCTTGCTGTTCATGAAGTTGTTCGTGCTCACGGTGTCAAGGAGGATGATGATGAGTTGCTACTCAAGGGACCCTTCGAACTTCATTGTCTGCGGGTTTGTGTATCCGGCTAAGGCATGGACCGTGCTAACAACTAGTTACGAGTCCTTCTTCATGTCCTCTTCGGGCTCGGGGTCCCCTTCTTCAGATTCTTCAATAGATTCTATCATGAGAAGCCTCCCCTTTTTGCAGCGATGTTCGTGGCTCCAAAGTTTATCATAATGCCAGCATAAGCCCTTCATGGATCTGTTGTGAAGTTCTTCTCTCGTTAACTTCTTCGGCTGGTGGTAGATGGGGTGGAGGGTCTCTATGTTATTTGTCATGGACTTAGCTGGTTTTGCTTAAGTCGTGCGGCACCCTTGCGTGTCCATCCACAAAGGTCAGCCTCCCCGAAATCTCCTAGGATCTCTTAGGACCTACAAAAGAGAAAACAAGTTAAAGGAAGCACTTCCCATGGGATTCTCAAGCAATAGCTTTAGCAAGCACTTTATATAGCCAATACAAATCACAATTATAGACTTTACAAGTTCTGAATAGTTGCACACAAATGATAATGGTCCATTACAAACCAAAGTCCCCACAAGTGCCTACATGACACAACTCCTATTTATAAGCCGAAACCGACCACAAAAGCTAACAAAATTAGGGCTGCCAAGCCTACTGTAACCCACTACTTACTATACAAAGAATGTATAAAAATTGAAGGACACAGACAAACATGAGCATTACGTTAAACACCTTGTTTATATTTTTGTCTGTGACATTCTCCCCCACTTATTCCTTCGACGTCCTCATCAAAGCCGCTACAGACACTGCATTTCCTCGCCTTTTGTTGAATCTTCAATCTTTTGCTTTGGGTGCAACATGTCCCTTGGCTCCTAGCTACTCCTTGCCACTGTTGGTGAGTAGTCAAACTCTAATCCACCATGCACTTCAACTCATCAATGACTAACTCTGTTGTGGGGTTGGCTAAGCTGTGCTGATCCTTGTTGATTCCTACGGATCCTACTGATGAAGGAAAGGACCTTCCTTATTATGCGCCAGTATCGTAATGATCTCATATTGCTTAAACTGGGTGGATGCTTGTTGGAGCTTTAACGAGCATCGCCTTGCAGACTTTTCAAGTTTTTGATGTCCTTCTTTCATTAAATTTACCCGTTAATTCTTCTTCAACTTAGTTGTCACATCCATGGAGGTTCACATCATTCCTACTGTCAATTGGCATTCTATTGGGAAATAAAACAAACAATCTACTCTTAGTAGTACTGATCACCAACGGTGAGGATTTGACAACTATTGTCTTTCATAAGCTTTTCTCGAAGGGTCACTGAACTTGTGCAGAGCTCCTCTGCTGGATAAATAAGAGAATCAAGGTACTAAGTTTTGGTCATTCTCTTTGAGTTGAGAAGGCAAAGGTTACTTGAGTTTGCCCGCCTCCTTGAAATATGAGAATTGGGGTACTTGGTTTTTCCCACTCTCTGAGTTGAGAAGGCAAAGGTTACTTGATTTTGCACGCCTCCTCGAGGTTGTACTTCATGTATCGAGCTAGTTATTAGCATTTTGCCTACTCTTTGCTAACACTACCGAAGCACTTAAAGTGTTTGCACTCCTTGCATTGAGTTAGCTATTGTAATTTACCTTGCCATTACCATCGAACTTCTGAAATACAAGAAGTTTTGCTTGAAAAGAGCAAAAAAAAGTTTACGCCAACTTAGAGTCCCCCAACTTGGAGTATGTCTTTGATACTTTTGGTTGCCTCTGGGATTGTATCGTCTTCTCCATCATCTTTGCCGCCTACTCCTCTGGGTAGAAAAGGTACAACAACATGTACTACCTACTTCATTCTTAGTCCAGCACTCCTGCATCAACCTGAAGTCCCTCACTTTCGACTATTTTGTTGAGAAGCCCGTCGACACTGGTCTTATGAAGTTCCTTTACCTTTGCCCTTCCACCCTGTCTTGGTACTTAGAGTTTGCCTCTGCATTCTCCACCTCCTTGACCCTTTTTACGACCAACGCTCTCCCTTCATGAGAGCAGGGGATCAATGAGTCCACAGAAGTCCTGCCTCTATGATATCATGACACCGCCAGCCGACTCGGACGAGTGTCATAGTGCCACAAAGGGGGATCTACCGATTACGAAGAAAGGGACGCAGATGCAAGGCAACAGATGCTTTGCTTTTTTTGGTAGCTAAGCCCATCTGGACTCGTCGTCGCTTCCTTGCCCCTTTCGACCACTTGCTTAAGTACCTCTATATTCTCCAACCAGCTTCCCTTGGTTGTCAGAAAGATAAATTACAACTCTCATGCATGGCCTTCACCATCTTGTTGCAGGGCTCACGCTGATTCTATTCTCCTTAGCTTCTTTGGTAGCAACGTTCACTTACTCGGCCTTGTCCTCTAACTTGCCAGGCTCCCTTAAGCGAATATAAACACAGAAGTAGTCCAACTCTCCAGTCGCTCTGATCATACCTATGTATGATCAAGTCCCCTCCATATGACTCACTAGTACTTACACTCAGAATTCTCCCTCGGTGGTACATAGCCCCTATATGTTGATAACCAAGGCTTTCATTTGATGCACACATATGGAAGACCCATCGCTGTGGTACCATGACATTCACTCCTTGAATCCATAGTGCTTATTTTTGTTATATTGTTCATTGAAGTGGAGCTCCCAATAGCTCCTGATCATACCTCCGTATGATCGTGTCCCTCACGGGACATCTCTGCATGTGTTGTATTATCGTGAACTATCCCACCACGATCCGCTGTACCATGTCACCTCCTTGTGACATCTCCATTGCATTTAGATTCTTATGTGATGAACTCGGATTATGATCTCTCCACGTGTGGCCTCTGCCAGCACATCGTAGGGCCTATACCACCTTCAATTGTGTTCGCTCATTTGACACTTCACCTTCCCCCACCCATTCTCGGGTCACCCCTGGACGAAGTATTGCTATAGGATAGTCCGTTGCCTAGTAGCTCTAGAAGTCCCCTGACTTCGCTAGGATTGGTGCACCATTGTTTGGATCCTGGGCCTCTATCCCCTTACTAGAACAATCTCCACTGCGCACTACTTTCTTAATGACAACTCAAATAGCAGCACTGTGGCATATTCTTCAAGAGTACCCGCCTCTACGTCCTCTTGCCCCGTGCTAAGGCCTTCTGATTCCAACTTTACCTTTGCAAGTTGAATCACCTTAGTTTCTCTGTCAAATGCTTCTCTAAGATAAGGTGCATATGCCTCGAAGCTCCCTTCATCTTTGGCACTATGCAAAATGAGTCCACCCCATCAGAATGAAAAACCCATGGAACGACATAATCTCACTCTTGCCTCTACAAGAGTTCATGTCCTTGACCTCTGTCTAAGGAAAGCTCTGTGCTTCCGCTCAATGTTTTCATCTTCTACGTCGACTCCCTTAATGCGACTTGGATACTTTACTAAGTTTCACCCAAGTTGCTCCACCTCTCGATTTGCATTGAGTTGATGGTGGCTCTCATGTCCACCCACTAATTTCACGGGTCAACCCTCCATTGAGTTTGATTTCCACATCGACTCTAAGTGTGCCTTCGTATGATGTTGCCATTGTCGCTCCCCAACTTGATCTCGTAATACATCCACCAATGCGTTACTTCATTCGAGATCATGCAATGACTCCTCACTGCTCCCTCGGTCTATTGAGCTTTGTAGAGATATTATCTTGAGGAACTCTTCCTCAACATATACGATCTGCTACACATGATTCTCCCTTTGGAGAACTAGGACCTATACCTCCTAGATATTTGTCCTGTTGGAGCAACTTTTCTCTTTTCATTCTTCCTCTAGAAGTTTTGGATACCACCATCCCCTTGGACTACTCCGTCTTACTGAACAACTTTGCTAACGCAAATGTGCTTGCTAGATTGTGACTCTTCGCCAATACAGCCCCCACTGCACCCTTTAAGGCCTAGCAACATACTGAACTTGTTGCACACTTCAGTCTCCTTCGGGTATATCCTTTCTATGCAGAAGAAAAAGTTTCAATGCTTCACGTCGTCGAGTTTCGATCGCCTTGGGATGGTCACGAACACTCCATCGTCCGCATACAAGCCCTTGCATGAGTACCAAATTCTTCGAGTTAGCAATTCCCCTCACCTCTGTGAGTTTTGCATAACACTTTCAGTTGTTAAGCAATATATCCCACTTTACATAGTCTCATCTTTTACCAAGTGCCCTGCTTGCCTTGAGCACCGTCAAGTTTGGTTGCCAACGTCGAGCCGTAGCTCGAACTCAGCCACTTAACCTTTGTGGGCTACATATTCTTTCTAGCTTGCTTGTCCTCGTGGTGCCTCTCGCGCAAAGGGTTGTCATTCCTCTGAATGCCAATCAAGGATGCCCGCTCCTCTGAGCAACTCCTTTCCCTACATCTCCATGTCCATTTCTCCTAAACGATCACATGTGCTGGCTACCCTCCATGCAACCCAGCTAGGTCCCCCATGTTTGCATGGCAAGTGTTTCTGTGTGTGCTTATCCCGCTCTGATACCAAAATAACACAGACTTACCTGGTTTTACCTAAGTCGTGCGGCACCCTTGCGTGTCCGTCCGCAAAGGTCAACCTCCTCGAAACCTCCTAGGGTGTCTTAGGGCCTACAAAAGAGAAAATGGGTTAGAGGAAGCGCTTCCCATATGATCCATAAGCAACAGCTTTAACAAATACTTTATATAGCCAATACAAATTATAACTATGGACTTTATAAGTTTTGAATAGTTGCACACAAAGAATAATGGTCCATTATAGACCGAAGTCCCCACAAGTGCCTACATGACACAACTCTCATTTACAAGCCAAAATCGATCACAAAAGTTAATAAAACTAGGGCTGCTAAGCCCACTGCAAGCCCACTACTTGATGTATAAAGAATGTACAAAGTTCGAAGAACACGGACAAACATGAGCATTACGTCGAACACCTTGTTTATATTTTTGTCTATGACATGCTGGTCATGTGATGACTTTGGTCCTCTGATCTTCCTGGTTCAACCATTCTTCCAATAGATGTGCGAAAAAGATAGCTGCTATAGTCTAGTATCTTTGAATTATAGAGGTCTGACTAATCTTTGCAAGTTGATCATCGATATTTTCGTACTCGGACAGTCCAAAGTGGATTAGTAGCCTGCTTTTGAATTGCCTCAATGTTGACACTCCTTGGGTGTGCTCAAACCAATTATACCATTGAATGATGTCTCCTTCTAGATGGATGGCAGTGATAACCATGGAAGCCTCTAGGGTCTGGTGACAGCAAAAGTATTACTCTGCGCGAAAGCCATCCCATCGGGTCTCCGTCTTCCCATCAAGGAAAGTCCACCCTCATGCGTGGATACATTGAATTATCACTTGTTCCTCTTTCTCAGGAGGGTTTTCTTTGTGATATGAACTTCCACCTTGCTGCAATCTCGTCAGGCTCGGTGATCGGCCCAATCTGAATTCTGCGAAGAGAGCGCATAGTTTATCCTCCATATGCATCTCGAAGGCCTCCAACTTAGCATCGATCAGATCTTCAGATGTCATAGTGTATGCCTCTAGATCTAAAATATTATGATCCTTGTTCTATCAATGGGTGAAGGGCATAGGTTGATGGAGGGATTGGTGACCATTAAAGTTAAGGATGGTGGAAGGTTGCGGTTGCGGTAGGCTACTATTTTACGCTGCTATTTGGGTTGTTGTTTGTACTACTGTTTGGGCCGACTGTAGAGATTAAAAGTGGGCTATGACTACTATGTCTTAAGGTTAAAGGATGCCTTAGGGTTAATGTGGGTGGCAGCAACAATCTCAGTAAGTTCGGGTGGTGTATGCAGTAAAAGACACTGAAAGGTAGTGCCACAGAACTCTGTGTTGATAGGCTGTTGTCGGAGGTGTAATTGATGCTGTGATTTGAGGTCCTTGTAGAGGTTGTAAGGAGGGTTCTTTGGTAGTGGTTTAAGGCTAAGGAGGCGGTATATGGTTGCTGTTGATGGCAGCAACTGGTTTGGTAAGGTTCGGGTGTTGGTGTAGCAAGATATTTTGAAGGGTAATGCTACAAGATTCTTCGTCATGGAATAGTACTTTTATAACGAAGAATTCCAGCAGTATGCAAAGGGTTGTATGATCATTTTGATAGCAAGAAATAGATGAGGATGATAGCAAGTAAATGGAAATATCAATGGTTGTAAGGTCAGCAAAGATATGTTAGATATGCAGCAAGACATATCGATAATTTTGGTAGCATAATTCTTGTTGAAAAGTCAACAGTTTTATGATGAAATGTTTCAGCAGTATACCAATGATATAGAGATGATTTCAGCAAGGAACTGATGATGATGAAAGCCAAGCCGATGTAAAATATGAAGAATATTTCATTAGCAAAATATGGTAGCAAGATCGGAAATATGGTAGCAAGTACACTACTGAAACTTTACAGCGTAACATTTCATCGTAAAGATAGCAGCTTTACAATGATAAGTTTTTACAGTATGTGAATGACTTATGGGGATGTTTGCAGCAAGGAATAGATGGCGATGAAGGCTGAAACAAAGATGGCGATGAAGGCTGAAACAAAGATAGCGATGAAGGCTGAGACAATGTAAAAATTGAGAGGGATTTGATAATAAAATATAGCAGTGAGGTTTGACGAGAAACACGATAGCAAAGTGGTAGGCGGCTGAAAACTGCGTCAATGACGGAGATCATTATAGCAATTTTTTGTAGCAAGATATATGTAATTATTTTTTGGTTTTTGGATAAATAATTGCAACAACAGTAAGGTGTTGCAAGAAGGGAAATACCAGATCTTGTTGCAATCTTCGTGGTGGCAGCAAATGGTGGATCTACGGCAGGGGGTGATGACAGCATAGTCAATGACAAGATCAGTAATTATGGAAATTGCTTGGATAATAGTGGGCAGCTGGATGGAGGTAGCGGTTGTGGTGGAAAGGCAGCGAGATGCCAAGAACGTTGCTCTTATACCAAGTGTTAGAACCCTGTAGTATTCTAAGGCTTAGTTAATTTCTCTAAGAGATTGGCCCTCCTTAGAACGTTATAAGGGTTCATCCCTCTAGGTAGTCAGCTAATTGGCTGAAGAAATATCGATCTATTGCTTGTTGAATAAGTGGCTACATGCTTTACATAGGGTCTTGAAACCCTAATTTCTAATAGGACTCCTACTCCAAGTAAACTAAGACTCCAACTCCTAATCAAACTCCTACTCCAAGTGAAAAACTCTCATCTTAAACCCTAACTGCCTCATCACAGCCCTAGCTGACTTCCCCTCCTCAAGGTGGGCAGCCAATTAGGTTGATTATAAGTTTAACTTGGTTGACTCCAACCTGGATCCAACTCCAACTCCTAACCAGACTCCAATTCAGTCGAATCCTAATGCTACTAGGATTTGGGCTGATTATTACAATGTACTCAAATCTCCTGTTACCCGAGCTAATGTCAGTCTAAGCTAACCAATAAGGCATAATCTAATGACTCGACCCAATCGACTAGGACCCGACTCAGCTAGAGTCCTAATAAGAAGCTTCAAGTATATTCATGATCAATCTTTATTTGTCAAATTTTTATGATAACACATGGATATTGGATACCGGGAATGCTAATAATATCTGTAATTTTTTGCAGGCTCTGGCAAGGCCTAGGAGACTAGCGAGAGGCAAGATGGACCTCAAGATAGGCAATGGAGCAAAAGTTAATGTAGTTGTTGTTGGTGAGGTTATCCTACATCTACCTAGTGGAGCTACCACTACATTAGATGCATGATATTATGTTTCCTCTATTATCAAAAATATTATTTTTATTTCATGTTTGATAGTTAGTTAATATAAACTATTTTTTAAGAGTAATAGTTATTCAATAATTTTGGATAATGAGATCATCATAAGAGGGACGTTAATTAATAGCTTATATGTGCTAGACATTTCTCCACATATCATTAATGTAAAGTATGTCTAAGAGGAAACAAGATGAGGTGAACAATGCACACCTATAGCATTGTAGGCTAGGTCATATCCATGAGAAAATGATTCAAAAGTTATTGAAAGATGGATACTTAGATCCATTCGACTATGAGTTGTAAGCAACTTGCGAACCTTGCTATCATGGAAAGTTGATTAACTCTCTTTTTAGTGAAATTAGAGAGAGAGCCACTGAGTTATTGAAACTTATATATAGTGATATATATGGTCCCATGTCGACTCAGGCTATAGATAGTTACTCATACTAACGATTTTTTTAGGTATGGACATGCATACTTGTGAATTACAAGTCCAAAGCTTCAAGAAATTCAGAGAATATAAGAATGAAGTAGAGAACCAGATTAAAAAGAATATTAAGACTCTTCGATCAGATTGAGGAGGAGAGTACTTGAGTATAGAGTTCACCCATTTTCTTAGGGACCATGGGATTCCGTCTCAATGGACACCTTATTATATATCTAAGCTTAATAGTGTATCAGAAAGGAGAAATCACATGTTGTTAGACATGGTGCGATCGATAATAAGTTTTACTTACATACCTGTCTCATTCTGAGGATACACCCTGGAGACTATAGTTTACCTTCTGAATAGAGTTTCATTTAGGTCGGTAGTGTCTACTGTTGGGAAACCTCAGTGGGAGCATCGCATGTGCAGCGAAAATCAAAACAAAATATTGGTTTCCCACGTAGATCAAATCGTTGTGCAAAAGATTGGGGTCGCGAGAAAAATGTAAAAACTGATAAAACCACGATATGTGAGAGATTGATTTTACCTAGGGAGATCGTATATCCCTGTATTTCCGAATCCGGATGGAGAGGATGAAGGAGGTCAAGCGTCCTCCACTCTAGTGGTATCCATACGATGGATCTCTATAGCAAAACTCCTCCAATTTAATCTCGCAACTCTTTCTCAAAGGAAGGGAGGAGAATAAGAGGTGGTGGCTAAAGCTGCAGCCTATCAACCATGAGTCTCCCCTCCTATTTCTAGAGAGCCACCAAAAAACCCTAGGGCTCATGCCTTAGTGGGTATTGGATCTCCATCCAATAACCCACTAACCTTACATTATTGGATCTCTATCCAATAATCTCCTTAGGCCTCTAATTGGGCCTTAAGTAAGGAGCCCATCAGCATAGGGTCTCTTCTAATGAGAATATGGGCTAATTGGATCTTCATCCAATCCTCTATTCGCTGAAGCATCCACCATATGTGTGACCCTCTAGGCCCTTACCGAGCTAGCCGTGAGTCACTCCCATCAGAACTTCTTCTGGTATAGTGAATTATTATCCTCATAATAATTCACTTGACTCATTGACTATGGACATACTAGGCCATTACGCCATAATCCCCAGACGGTATAAGGGGATCGAATCTGTCAGAACTGTTTGTCCAGAGTTACCATGTATCTATAATCCCTCAGCCAAATAATATATTAGAGACCGTATATTGGATATAGTACTGTCAGGTCACATACGGAATTAGTTTGTCTTGCTCTATTCTGATTCTATCGGAGAACTCCTTCTCTCTCAATCCGAATGACCCTGCCAAGGATTTATCTGAGCAAACACATATGAGATATTTCTCTCATGATACCAAGAGTGAACGATCCTCTATTGACACTCAATTACCTTCTTAAGGTTAGCTACTAATCCCGATAACCAGTTGTACCAGATCTGGAGCTTTCCAAACCTGTGAGTCTAGCGTCAAAGAAAAGAGTACTCATACAAGGCATCCTTGGTGTCTGAAGTCTAAGGACTAGATATATAATTGAGACTATAGAAAAGAGTACTTAAACAAGGCATCACTATTTGACATCAAGTATCATTAACCATAAAGTATTCCATAAGTGGATCAATCAATGAACTCATTCTCCAATGATCATTTGTACTATATCCTTAGTGTCTCCACACAAGTGGCTATAAGACTAATCGCCTCCATCATATGGACGGGTATATAGTACACTGATCTATTCGGTTATCTCAATGTCCCTCTTGAGTAACCTATGACCGGGATTATTTAGGATCTGTATTTAACGGTGAATCGATATCATTATCGTGATCTCATCACGATCCGATTCCCATTGTATAGAACCAAGGATATCACAATATATATGTAACAAATAATATAATGTGAGAATATGCTAATATTAATCATAAGCAAAAAGATCACACAGCGTGTCACACGTGCCATCACTCACATGATTGGCTTGCAGGGCACCTGTAACCAGCAATCTCCCACTTGACCAAAAGCCAATCACCTATGTGTCTGATCCCCATCAGACCCTTGTGTCGCTCAAATATAATCTGAGCTAGTGGCTTCATCTGTGGATCTGCAATGTTATCTTTGGATGGAACTATTTGCATTGCTATATCTTTTTGGATCAGGATCGTTCTAATCAGATGGAACATCCTCATAACAGAGATTTGAGTTCCTTTGTTAGAGTTATCGCCCTATCGCTGTCAACAATATATGGGAGTCAGCTCCACGCTGCTTGGTATGACTCCCAAATCCTTGATGAACTTCTTCATCCACACCCCTTTCTCTGCTGCTTCTGCCGCAGCAATGTATTCCACCTCTATGGTCGAGTCAGCAATAGTATCTTGCATAGAACTCTTCTAGCTTACTACTCCTCCATTCATGGTGAAAATATATCCTGAATTCAACTTACTATCATCAATGTCGGACTAAAAACTCGAGTCTGTGTAGCCCTCAACCTGGAGGCTACCTCCTCCATATACCAATAAAAGATCCTTAGTCCTTCTCAAGTACTTAAGGATACACTTTACTGCCTTCCAGTGTTCTAAACCTGGATCTGCCCAATACCTGCTCATGACACTTAGAGCATGTGTCATATCAGGCTTGGTACATAGCATCGCATAAATGATAAACCCTATCATTGAGGCATAAGGTATCTTATTCATGTATGCCCTTTCTTTAGGAGTCCTTAGGGACATACTCCTAGAAAGTAATATTTCACGTCTCATCGGTATGAGACCTCTCTTGGAATTTTTCATGCCAAACCTTTTAACAATGGAGTCTATGTACCTAAACTAGGACAAGTCAAGCATCTTTTTGGATCTATCTCTATAGATCCAGATCCCCAAAATATATGATGCTTCCCCTAAGTCTTCCATGGAGAAGTTTCTAGATAACCAAGCCTTTATTGTAGAGAGCATTCCTACATCATTCCCAATTATTAGGATGTCATCCACATATAGCACCAAGAAGGTGATAGTGCTCCCATTTACCTTCTTCCTATACGCACAAGGCTCATCTTCGTTCTTAACGAAGTCATAAGATCTGATCACCTCATCAAATCTTATGTTCCAACTTCGAGAAGCTTACTTCAATCCATAAATGGATCTAAGCAACCTGCATACTTTATATGAACTCTCTTTGGATACGAATCCCTCTAGCTGTATCATATACACCTCCTCCTCGAAGTTGTCATTGAGGAATATCGTTTTGACATCCATCTTCAAGATCTCATAGTTATAGTATGCTGCAATGGCCAAAATAATTCTAATGGACTTAAGCATGGCTACAGGTGAAAAGGTTTCATCATACTCAACTCCTTGTCTTTGACGATATCCTTTAGCTACCAGCCTTGCTTTATAGGTCTCTACCTTTTCATCCACTCCGATCTTCTTCTTGAAGATCCATTTGCAGTCGATGGGTACAATACCCTCAGGTGCATCCACAAGGTTCTAAACCTTGTTATAGTACATGGAATCCATCTCAGAATTCATAGCTTCTTGCCACTTCCCGGAGTCTATACTCATAATAGCCTATTCATAGGTTTGAGGATCAACATCCAAAGAGTCATCTCCACTGATATGTCCCACCTATCTTTCAGGAGGGTGAGATACTTTGTTAGACCTACGTAAAGTTGGAACATGTGTGTTAGATACCTGAATAGACTCGGGCTTTGGGATGGTGCTTGAGCTAGGTTCTCCAACCTCGCTCAATTCTATCTCACTCCCACTGTTTCCACCACGAATGTGTTCCTTCTCAAGGAACACAGCTCTCTTGGCAATAAAGACCTTTCGTTCCTCGGGATGATAGAAATAATACCCATAAGTTTTCATTGGGTATCCCACGAATGTGCACCATTCTATCCTTGATTCCAACTTATCGGGGTTTTGTCTTCTAACGTGGACAGGACATCCCCAAATCTTAACAATCTTAAGATCAGGTTTCTTTCCTTTCTATATCTCATATAGTGTAGACACTATCGACTTTGATAGAACTCTGTTCAGAAGGTAAGCTGCAGTCTTTAGGGCGTATCCCCAGAATGAAACGGGTAGGTCAGCGAAACTCATCATGGATCGCACCATGTCTAATAGCATATGATTCCTCCTTTCTGATACACCATGAGGTGTATAAGGAGGTGTCTACTGGGATAGAATCTTATTGTCCCTGAGGAAATGGATGAACTCCGTACTCAATTACTCTCCTCCTCGATCTGATCGAAGAGTCTTAATACTTTTTCCAATTTGGTTCTCTACCTTATTATTATATTCCTTAAATTTCTCAAAGGCCTCAGATTTGTACTTCATTAAGTACATGTGTCCATACCTAGAGAAATCATCAGTGAATATAATGAAGTATGAGTAATCATCTATAGCTTGAGTCGACATGGGACCACATACATCACTATATATGAGTTCCAATAACTCGGTGGTTCTCTCTCCAGTTCCACTAAAAGGAGAGTTGGTCATCTTCCCATGATGGCAAGGTTCGCAAGTTGTATATGACTCATAGTCAAATGGATCTAAGTATCCATCTTTCAATAACTTTTGAATCCTTCACTCATGTATATGACCTAGCCTACAATGTCATATGTATGTATTATTCACCTCATCTCTTTTTCTCTTAGACATATTTATATTCATGATATATGAAGAAGTGTCTAATATATATAAGCCATTTATAGGGGTCCCTCTAGTGATGATCTCATCATCCATAATTATTGGACAACTATTATTCTCAAAAGCTAATTTATATCCACTAATTGTCAAACAAGAAATGGAAATAATGTTTTTGATAATAGAAGGGACAAAATAGTATGCATCTAATGCAATAATAGCTCCACCAAGCAGATGTAGGGTGATCCCTCCAATAACAACTACAATAACTCTTGCTTCATTGCCCATCTTGAGGTCTATCTCACCTCTAGCCAATCTCCTAGGTCTTGCCAGAACCTGCAACGAATTACAGATATGATAAACACTCCCAATATCCAATACCCATGTGTTATCATGAAAATCTGACATGTGAAAACTGATCATGAATATACCTGAAGCTTCTCCATGCTTCTGTCTCGCCTTATCTGCAAGGTAGTCCTTACAGTTCCTTTTTTAATTCCCGTCTTGGCCGTAGTGGAAGCACTGTCCTTTATCCTTTACCAGGTCTTTCTTGGCAACCTTTGCCTTACCCGATCTTTCTTTGCCCTTGCCCTTCTTAATGGCCTTACTAGCATGCCTTTTCCTATTAGTCTCACCAATATAGAGAACTGACTTCTCTTTCTTGATGGTACTCTCAGCTTCCCTCAACATATTGATGAGCTCAGGTTGAGTCACCTCAAACTTGTTCATATTAAAGTTAATAATGAACTGTGAAAATGAATCCGATAGGGACTGAAGTATAAGATCAACATACAGGTTATCCTTTAGGACTATCTTTATACTTCACAAAGCCTCAGGGACTGAAGTATAAGATCAATATACAGGTTATCCTTTAGGACTATCTTTATACTTCACAAAGCCTCATCCTCGCTTGTGCTTTCCTCCAGCATAGACACAATCATATTAAGGACATACACGATTTTCTCTTTCATGAGAATAATTCTTAAATTACGAAGCCTTTGGACCAATGAGGCGGTTGGCATTAAATATGCAACATAGGAGTTTTGCAAGCGATAAATAAGATATAGCAAAAATAAATAACATGCAGACTTTACAGAAAATATTAATTAAGATATGGACTTCTATCTTAATATACTCCCACTATTTTCTTAACGAATCACGCGACACCCTCGACATGTGAGACGTAAGTCTCCGGTAGACTCCTAGTGGGGATCAGGATCTAATTGGCGTCTTAGTGCAACCTCGAGGGACTCGACCGATTGCACTAAGCCCAAAAGGTAGGCAACTCTTACCAATCACAACTCCTTATGATTCCTGTCATATTCGACCTCTGAATCATCATAGTCTCAAGGGACTCGACCAACCATGACGTTCAGTTAAATCATCACTATCGTTACAAGATGCGTCTAATTCGATGATATGCCATCGAGGGACTCAGCCAAGCATACTATGTCCTCAGGTCACCAGTGACGTCTCTATGTCATAGGCAAGATCTCGATCACGTAGATAGGTGAGCCTCGAGGGACTCGACCAACTCAACCTATGTCGTGATTCAATTTCTTCCTATAACGATGGAAGGCCACGTGGATTAATATTATTGCCTCACGCGTACCGACTTAATATTATCTTAGGAGGTGTTTTCTGTATCAGTCTCCTAATATGTCGTGTCACACATATACATATTTAATATATATCTACATCGCATACAAATATATATATATATATATATATATATATATATATATATATATATATATATATATATATATAGTAGGTCTATAACACATCACATATGCAAGCCACACCGAATGATCATAAGCCATCACCTAATATGATTAAGCCCGAGCCAATGGGCCTAATCACTCATAATAGGATCTATGTGTGCATTGGCACATATCCATGCCCGGTGATTGTTGATCTCATCATCATCGATTTCGTCAGATCGTTGCATCACCATGCGTCATGATCTCCCACCACGATATCGTGGGTCCCATTGTAACCTCCACGTGCCCACTGCGCCTCTTCATGTAATTACAAATAATCACAGGAATGTAGGCCCAACAATAAACGAGAAAAACGCAGGCTCGCAGGCCCCAATAATAATAATCATCATAATTACAGATCATAACATATGGCTCATGATCATCCATCCACATCATACATCACATGTACATCACATTATATATAGGATTACTAGATATATATAATAATTAAGTAAACTATTTAATTAATTATTTTTCTGGAAATCAGGATATGCTCAAAATTTTTAGAATTGTCAAGGGCATTTTTATAATTCAGGATGAGAGGACAGTCCTCAAAATTATCAAGGATATTTTTATAATTCTGAATGAGAGGACAATCCTCGAAATTTCTAGAATTTTTTAGGGTATTTTCAGAGTTCTGTACATAAAAGGGATAAAGTTAAAATTTCTCAAATACTGAGGGGCATAACCATCTTTTTCTCAAAATGATGCCCTAGCCCTCCTTCATCCTCACTGCGCGGCCGCCGCCCCTATTGGCGGTAGGGCTGGCCGCGGGTTGGTCGTAACTGGCCATGCCTGCAGGTAGGTACTACCCTTGCGGGTGGTCACCCCTTGCGGGCGATCGCCCCTTAAAGGGGCCTAGCCGCAGCCGACCGCGCCCCTTGCAGGTGGTCAGCCGCCCCTACAGGGGGGCTGGTCGTGGCCCTGCCCGGCTGCCCCCTCTCCTCGCTGCCTTCGCTGCGAAAATGCAGCAAGAATGCATAGAACAATTCTACGCGATTCATTCTCATCACACGCAGTTTAAAACCAATCTTTCGCACGAAAACCTTGGCTCTGATACTACTATTGGGAAACCTCAGCGGGAGCATCGTATGCGCAGCAGAAATCAAAACAAAATATCGATTTTCCACGCGGATCAAATCGTCATACAAAAGATTTGGGTCACGAGAAAAACACAAAAGCCGATAAAATCACGATATGTGAGATTGATTTTACCTAGGGAGATCGTATATCCCTATATTTTCAGATCCGGATGGAGAGGATGAAGGAGGTCCAGCGTCCTCCTCTCTAGCGGTATCCACACGATGGATTTCTGCAGCGAAACTCCTCCAATATGATCTCGCAACTCTTGCTCAAAGGAAGGGAGGAGAATCGGAGGTGGTGGCTAAAGCTGCAGCCTATCAACCATGTACTCCCCTCCTATTTATAGAGAGCCACCAAAAAACTCTATGGTTGATGCCTTAGTGGGTATTGGATCATCATCCAATAACCCACTAAACTTACATTATTGGATCTCAATCCAATAATCTCCTTAGGCCTCTAATTGAACCTTAAGAAAGGAGCCCATCAGCATAGGGTCTCATCTAATAAGAATAGGGGCTAATTGGATCTTTATCCAATCCTCTATTCGCTGAAGCATCCACCATATGTGTGTGACCCTCCAGGCCCGATACCGAGCTAGCCGTGAGTCACTCCCATCATAACTCCTTCTGGTATAGTAAATTATTATCCTCATAATAATTCACTTGACTCATCGACTATGGACGTACTAGGCCACTACGCCATAGTCTCGAGACGGTACAGGGGTATCGAATCCGTCAGACCTGTCTATCCATAATTACCATGTATCTATAATCCCTCATCTAAATAATATCTCAGAGACCGTATATTGGATATGGTACTGTCAGGTCACATACGGAATTAGTTTGTCTTGCTCTATTCGGATTCTACAGGAGAACTCCTCTCTCAATCCGAATGACCCTGGCCAAGGTGTTGTTTGAGCAAGCACATATTAGATATTCCTCTCATGATACTGAGAGTGGATGATCCTCTATTGACACTCAATTGCCTTTGTAAGGTTGGCTACTAATCTCAATAACCAGTTATACCAGATCTGGGGCTTTCCAAACCTGTTAGTCTGTCGTCAAAGAAAAGAGTACTCATACAAAACATCCTTGGTGTCTGAAGTCTGAGGACCAGATACACAATTGGGACTATGGAATCACTGTCTGACATCAGGTATCATTAACCATATAGCATTCCATAAGCGGATTAATCAGTGAACTCATTCTCCAATGTGCAACTGTACTATATCCTTACTATATCCCCTTAGTATCTACACACAAGTGTCTATGAGACCAGCCGCCTCCATCATATGGACGGGTATATAGTACACCGATCTATCCGGTTATCTCAATGTCCCTCTTGAGTAACCTATGACCGGGATTATTTAGGATCTGTGTTTAAAGGTGAATCGATCTCATTATCGTGATCGCATCACGATTCGATTCCCATTGCACAGAACCAAGGATATCACAATATATATGTAACAAATAATATAATATAAGAATATGCCAATATTAATCATAAGCAAAAAGATCACACAGTGTGTCACACGTGCTATCACTCACGTGATTGGCTTGTAGGGCACCTGTAACAAGCATCTACACCATATGAGATATGAAAAGAAAAAGTATGATCTTAAGGTTGTTAAGATTTGGGGCTGTCCTGCCCACGTTAGAAGATATAATCGCAATAAGTTTGAATCAAGGACTGAACGATGCAAATTCATTGGATACCTCAAGGAAACTTGTGGGTATTATTTATATCATCCCCAGGACCAAAATGTCTTTGTTGCCAAGAGAGTTATGTTCGTTGAGAAGAAATATGTTATTGGTGAAAACAATGAGAGTGATAGAGTTGAGCAAGGTTAAAAAATCTAGCTCAAGCACTATTCTAGAGTCTAAGTCTGTTCTGTTCAGGTACCTAGCACCCAAGTTCCAACTTTACACAGGTCTAGTAGAGTGCCTCACCCTCCTGAAAGATATGTGAGATATATCAATGGAGATGACACTTAGGATGGTGATCCTCAAACTTATGAGGAGGCTATTATGAGTATAGACTTCGGGTAGTGGCAAGAAGCTATGATTTCTGAGATGAACTCCATGTATTCCAATAATGTTTAAAATCTTATGGATGCACCTAAGGGTAGCTTACCCATCAACTGCAAATGGATCTTCAAGAAGAAGATCGGAGTAGATGGAAAGGTGGAGACCTATAAGACAAGGCTAGTAGCCAAAGGACATCGTCAAAGGCAAAGAGTTGACTATAGCAAAACCTTCTCACCTATAGCCATCTTGAATCCCTTAGAATTATTTTGCTTATTACAGCACACTATGACTATGAGATCTGGCAGATGGATGTGAAAACTGTATTCCTCAATGGTAACCTCGATGAGGAGGTATATATAATATAGCTAGAGGGATTTATATCTAAAGAGAGTCCAGATAAGATGTGCAAGTTACTTAGGTCCATCTATGGACTGAAGAAAGATTTTTAAAGTTGGAACATAAGATTTAATGAGGCGCTCAGATCTTATGACTTTTTTAAGAACAAAAATGAGCCTTGTGTGTACAGGAAGGTAAGTGGGAGATCTATCACCTTCTCGGTGCTGTATGTGGATGACATTCTAATCATTGAAAATAATATAGGAATGCTCTCCACAATTAAGCCTTGGCTATCTAGAAACTTCTCCATTAAGGACTTAGGGGAAGGATCCTACATTTTAGGGATTTAAATCTATAGAGATAGATCCAAGAGGATGCTTGGCTTGTCCTAGTCCAGGTACATAAACACCATCGTCAAAAGGTTTGGCATGATAATTCCAAGAGAGGTCTCATACTGACGAGACATGGAATATCACTTTCTAGGAGTATGTCCCGAAAGACTCATGAAGAAAGGGTAGCCTCAATGATAGGGTCTATCATGTATGCTATATATGTACCAGGCCTGATATAGCGTATGCTTTGAGTGTCACAAGCAGGTATCAGGCAGATCTAGGTTTGGAACACTAGAAGGTAATAAAGTGTATCTATAAGTACTTGAGAAGGACTAAGGATCTTTTACTGGTATATGGAGGAGGTAGCCTCCAAGTTGAGGGCCACAAGAACTCGAGTTTGCAGACCAACATCGATGATAGTAAGTCAAACTCAGGGTATGTCTTCACCATAAATGGAGGAGCAGTAAGCTAGAAGATTTTCAAGCAAGATACTACTACTGACTGGACCACATAAGCGGAGTATATTGTTGTAGTAGAAGTAGCAAAAAAGGGGTGTGGATAAAGAAGGTTATTAGGGATTTGGGAGTCGTACTAAGCAGCGTAGAGCCAATTACCATATATAGCGACACCATTGGGAACTCAGGTCTCATTAGAATTACTTTAAGGAGGTTGCAGATGATTAGAGAGATCGTGGTTTATAGAGATGTAGCAAATGGAAAGGGTTTCATCTGAAGATAACATTATAGATCCACTAATAGAGCCGCTGGCTCAAACTATCTTTGATCGTCATAGAGGTCTGATGGGGATCAAACACATAGGTGATTGGCTTTAAGTCAAGTGGAAGATTACTAGTTACAGGTGCCCTACAAGCCAATTATGTGAGTGATGGCATGTGTGACAAGCTGCATGATCATTTTACTTATGATTATTATTGGCATATTCTAACATTATATTATCTACTATATATATGTTATGATGTTGTTGGTTCTGTGCAATGGGAATCGAATTGTGATGAGATCACGATAATAAGATTGATTTACCTTTAAAAATAAATCCTAAATAATCCCGATCATAGGTTACTCAAGAAGGACATCGAGATAACTAAATAAATCGGTGTACTATATGTTGGGACACCTCAACGGGAGCATCACATGTATAACAAAAATTGATTTCCCATGTAGATCAAATCATCGTGGAAAATATTAGGGTCGCGAGAAAAATATAAAAACTGAAAAATTACGATGCGTGAGAGATTGATTTTACCTAGGGAGATCGTATATTCCTATATTTCTAGATCCGGATGGAGAGGATGAAGGAGGTCAAGCGTCCTCCTCTCTAGCGGTATCCACACGATAGATCTCTACAGCAAAAATCATCTAATCTGATCTCGCAACTCTTGCGTAGAGGGAGGGAGGAGAATAGGAGGGGGAGGCCAAAGCTATAACTATAGAGAGCCACCAAAAACCCTAGGGCTCCTGCCTTAGTGAGCATTGAATCTTCATCCAATAACCCACTAATCTTGCATTATTGGATCTCTATCCAATAATCTCCTTAGGCCTCTAATTGGGCCTTAAACAAGGAGTCCATCAGCATAGGGTCTCATCTAATGAGAATAGGGGCTAATTGGATCTCCATCCAATCCTCTATTCGCTAAAGCATTCACCATATATGTGTGACCCTTTAGGCCCGATACCGAGCTGACTATGAGTCGATCCCATCAGAACTCCTTCTGATATAGTGAATTATTATCCCCATAATAATTCACTCAACTCATCGACTATGGATGTACTAGGCCACTATGCCATAGTCCCCATACGGTACAAGGGGGATGGAATCCATCAGACCTGTCTATCTATAGTTACCGTGTATCTATAATTCCTCATCAAACTAATATCCTAGAGACCGTATATTGGACATGGTATTGTCATGTCACAGACCGAATCGGTTTGTCTTGCTCTAATTAGATTCCACCGGAGAACTATTTCTCTCTCAATCTGAATGACCCTGGCTAGGGATTTATTTGAGCAAGCATATACGGGATATTCCTCTCATGATACCGAGAGTGGATGATCTTTTATTGACACTCAATTACCTTCGTAAGGTTGGCTACCAATCTCGATAACCAGCTGTACCAAATCTAAAACTTTCTAAACATGTAAGTCTGGCGTCAAAGAAAGGAGTACTCATACAATTCATCGTTCGTGTTTCAAGTCAAAGGACTAGATACACAACTGAGACTATAAAGTCACTATCTGACGTTAGGTATCATGAACCATACAACATTCCATAAGCGGATCAATCAGTGAACTCATTCTCTAATGAGCACTTGTACTATATCCTTAGTGTCTCCACAAAAGTAGCTATAAGACCAGCCACCTCCATCATATTGACGGGTATATAGGACACTGGTTATCCAGTTATCTCGATGTCCCTCTCGAGTAACCTATGACCGGGATTATTTAGGATCTGTGTTTAAAGGTGAATCGATCTCATTATCGTAATCTCATCATGATCCAATTTCCATTGTACAGAACCAAGGATATTATAATATATATGTTACAGATAATATAATGTGAGAATATGCCAATATTAATCATAAGTAAAAAGATCATGCAGTGCATCACATGTGACATCATTCACATAATTTGCTTGCAGGGCACCTGTAACTAGCAATCCATCAGACCCCTGTGATGCTCAAATATAATATGAGCCAACGGCTTCGTCAATGGATCTGTAATGTTATCTTTGGATGGAACTCTTTCCATTGCTATATCTTTACGGGCTATGATCTCTCTAATTAAGTGGAACCACCTTACAATAATTCTGATGAGACCTGGGTTCCCTTGCTAAAGCTATCGCTCTGTCACTGTCACTATATATGGGAATCGGCTTCACGCTGCTCAAAATGATTCCTAAATCCCTGATGAATTCCTTCATCTATACCCTTTCTTTTGAAGCTTCTGCTTTAGCAATGTATTCTGCCTCTATAGTCGAGTCAGTAGTAGTATCTTGTTTGGAACTCTTCTAGCTTACTACTCCTTCACTCAAGGTGAAAACATACGCTGAGTTTAACTTGCTATCATCAATGTTGGACTGGAAACTCGAGTCTGTGTAGCCCTCAACCTAGAGGCTACCTTCTCCATATACCAGTAAAAGATCTTTAGTCATTCTCAAGTACTTAAGAATAATATACTTTACTGCCTTCCAATGTTCAAAACTTGGATCTGCCTATTACCTGCTCATGACACTCAGAGCATGTGCTATATCAGGCTTGGTACAAAGCATAGCATATATGATAGACAATATCACTGAGGCATAAGGTATCTTATCCATGTCTGTCCTTTTTTAGGAGTCTTTGGGGATATACTCCTAGAAAGTGATATTTCATGTCTCATCGGTATGAGACCTCTCTTGGAATTCTCCATGATAAACCTTTTAATAATGGAGTCTATGTACCTAGACTGGGACAAGCCAAGCATCCTCTTGGATCTATCTCTATAGAACCGGATCCCTAAAATATAGGATGCTTCCCCTAAGTCTTTCATGGAGAAGTTTCTGGATAGCCAAGTCTTTACTATGGAGAGCATTTCTATATCATTCCCAATGATTAGGATGTCATCCACATACAATACCAAGAAGGTGATAGCACTCACACTTACCTTCCTATTCACATAAGGCTCATCTTCGTTCTTAACAAAGTCATAAGATCTGATTGTCTCATCAAATCTTATGTTCCAACTTTGGGAAGATTGCTTTAGTCCATAAATGGACTTGAGCAACCAACACACTTTATCTAGACTCTCTCTGGATGAATCCCTCTAGCTGTATTATATACACCTCCTCCTCGAGGTTGTCATTGAGGAATGTCGTTTTGACATCCATTAGTCAGATCTTATAGTCATAGTGTGTTGCAATAGCCAAAAGAATTCTAATGGACTTAAGAATGGCTACAAGTGAAAAGGTTTCATCATAGTCAACTTATTGTCTTTGACGATATCCTTTAGCTACTAACATTGCTTTATAGGTCTCCACATTTTCATCTACTCCAATCTTCTTCTTGAAGGTCCACTTGCAGTCGATGGGTACGATACCCTCAAGTGCATCCACATAAGTTCTCTTGGGGTGTCCCACGAATGTGCACTATTCCATCCTTGATTCTAACTTGTTAGGGTTGTGTCTTCTAACGTGGGCAGGACAATCCCAAATCTTAACTACCTTAAGATCGTTCTTCTTTCCTTTCCATATCTCATACGATATAAACACTACCGACTTTAATAGAACTTTGTTCAGAAGGTAAGCTGTGGTCTCTAACGTGTACCCCCAGAATGAGATGGGTAGGTCAGCAAAACTCATCATGGACCGCATCATGTCTAACAGTATGCGATTCCTCCTTTCTAATACACCATTGAGCTAAGGTGTATAAGGATATGTCCATTGGGATAGAA
Source organism: Ensete ventricosum (assembly GCA_029747655.1). NCBI lineage: Eukaryota > Viridiplantae > Streptophyta > Magnoliopsida > Zingiberales > Musaceae > Ensete > Ensete ventricosum. The sequence goes on from JAQQAF010000003.1 coordinate 43,735,590, forward strand.
TCCCATTGTTCCTGAGAAAATGGGTGAACTCCGTACTCAAGTACTTGGGTATTTAGTCCAATAAGTAGCACGTGGCTCTGAGACCAATTGTTAGGATCAATTAGCACTAAGAGGGGAGGGAGGATGAATTAGTGCAAGAGTGGAAGTGTTCGATTCGAAAACCTTGCTAACGAAAATTGAAGAAAGAAAATCAGAAGCTTCTTTGTGTATTTTGTTAGAACCGATTTAAAAATCGATTTAAGAGAAGTCGATAGATTGAAGCTCGTATATAACTATAAACTAATTAAGAGCAATATAAAGTAGCAAATAAAGCAAATAAGGAATATTCATAATTATAATGGTTCAGCCTCAACCTGGCCTACGTCCACTCCCGAGTCCTCTTCTCCAAGGTCCACTGGTATCTACTATCAATCTTCTTTGGGTGAAGATTAAACCCTTACACTTCCCACTCTTCTTTTCACATACTCAAGACAGGAACCTTACAAACTCACAAGAGAGACTTTACAAGAATACAACTCTTCTCCTCACTCCCTTGCCCCATTTCTTACAATTTTAGCATATTATTTTTCATAGAATTTCTAGCCCAAAGTGTTGTGCTAAATGTATGAAATCTTGGGGTATTTATAGACCCCAATTGGCTTCAGAAATGGAGCCAAAAATTTAAACCTTTTTGTAAATTCTATGTACGGGTGGTACTACTATCGACACCGACGGTACTACCACCGTTAGTTGCCCTAAAATACGGCTACGGTGGTACTACCGCCACCTAGGAGGTACCATCGCTGGCTTGGGCAGTACAACTATTGGGAATCCCACAAAAGCCTCTTTTTCCATACTTTTGTATACCCGATTCATACCTCCTGTCGATCCCTTTCTAGGTCAAGCAATTGAGCTCAACCTGAGTTTAATCCATCCCTATAGTGGACCCAGTTTGCCTCACTTGAGTTAATTTGGATTCCTAACTTAATTAGAACACAAACCCAAATTGATACTAACTATGACTTAATTAATTATAATCATGTGGCTATCAAGTCCAATAAGACCCTCTTGACTCCCGGCAAGCTTTTCGGCAACCCCCGATGATCTTCCGACGAGTCTCTTGGTCTTCTTCCAGCGAACCCCCGACGCCATCCAAGCAAGCTCTCGATTACCTTTGGCAAGCTCCCAACAAACTCCCAGCAAGCTTCCGATACCTTCGACAAGCTTCCAGCGAACTCCCGGCAAGCCTCCTATCCCTTCTGTGAGCTCCAAACAAACTCCCAACAAGCTTCCAATACCTTCGGCAAGCTTCCGGCGAGTCTCTCGGTGAGTTCCTACTGCATTGTCCAAACCCCGGGCCCATGCCCCAGACTTGACTCTGGCCCACATCTGATTGTAATTCTCTCTCTGTCGTAGTTAATCCTACATCAATCATCTCTAACACACATGTTAGATCAACAACCCATCAATTGATTTTATCATCAAAATTTGAGATTTAACATTGATAGCCTCTACCCCCTTGGAGTCTATATTATGGCGATCGTACTGCCAGCTTGGGTGGGACCGCCTGACATAGTTTGGAAGACTTTGTCTGGGTGGTACCACCACCGAGTTTGGGCGGTACCACCACCTGACACAGTTTTAAAGGTTGTGTCTATTCGGAGACCGTGTCTTCAAAGATCGTGTTTTACCTATCCTTAGGTTACTAAAATGAGATTTTTAATAAGTTCAAATTAGTCCCAATTAAGGCCTAATAACCTCTTAATTGAGTTAGTGAAACTAACTCTTATTATGATGCTAACAACGATACTTAAGATAAATAATTAAATACACAATCTTTGTTGTCCAATCGTCAATTGATCTCTCAGCAAACTCTCGATGAATTCCCGGCATCCTTTTGGTGAACCCCTGCAAGCTCCTGATCTCCTTCGGCAAACTCCTGACAAACTCCTAACATCCTTCTGGCGAACTTCTGACGAGCTCCCGATAACCTGTCGGAGAATTCCTAACGAACTTCCTAGCAAACCTCTGGAGAACACTCGGCAAGCTCTTTACAACATCATCCGAACCTTGGCCAACTTCTGGCGAACTTTCGACGAGCTCCCGACCATATCGTCAAAACCCTAGCCGACCTCTAGCAAACTCTCGATGAGCTCCTGACCACATCGTTCAAACCCTAACTGACTCTCGACGAGCTCCCGACCATATCGTCCGAACCCTGACCAACTCTCGACGAGCTCCTGACCTTAACTCTGTCCCAACGACAGATTCTTCCATAATTGTTTTGCCTTTTCCTAGTCGTAGTTAATCCTGCATCATTTATCACCAACATACATGTTACAAACACATCAATTGGTTTCATCATCAAAATCCAAGATTCAAAAATCTTCCCCTTTTTGATGATGACAACCAATTGTTGATACAGCTAACATTAACTCCCCCTTTTTCATGAATAAAAAAGAGAAATGCTTAAATTATAATTGATTATTCTTAAATATTTTTCACATAAAGAAATTACTTTCTCCCCCTTAAAAGTATATCACACGTGCATGATTAAATCATCCAAAATTCTCTCCCTTTGTCATCAACAGAAAAGAGAAAAGTACAACATGCAAGTTTTGTCTTCTCTTTTGGGATATACAAGTTTGTATATTTTTCTCCTCCTTTATCATTTTCAAAAAGAAAGGGAAGGAAAGGATTCAATGGTGTAAAAAAATTTCATCACATGAAAAATGAAAGATCAAGTCATGAAAAATATAAATCATTTCGACAATTCACTCCTTTTATAAATAGCTCAAAGAGAAATCATTAAGAAACGATCTTGACTCAAAGGAAAAAACTTAAGTCATGAAACTTGGAAATCAAGATAATGATCAAAACATATATGTAAAGAGTTCATTCATTAGTAGATTCAATATGCTTATTTCTCTCCTAATAAAATCAAATTATTCTTCATTCAATAGATTTGTAAAGATATATCATGGTTATTGACATAATCTCTAATAAAATGATGTCTAATATCAATATGCTTGGTTCGAGAATGTTGAATAGGATTTTTTTATAAGCATATTGCGCTCGTGTTGTCACACTTTATAGGGATGTCTTTAAAACAAAGCCCATAATCCTATAAAGTATTTCTCATCGGTATTATTTATGTACAACATGCACCTGTCGCAACATATCCAGCTTCAGCTATGTATAGTGTGACAATATTTTGCTTCTTGGAAGACCAAGAGGCTAGTGCATGACCTAGAAATTGATAGGTTTCGGATGTACTTTTTCTATCTATCATACATCCTCTAAAGTCGGTATCAACATAAGTAATTAAATCAAAGCATGGATACCATAATCCTGGATTTGGAGTTTTTTTTAAGTATCTAAATATTCTTTTAACTACCTTGTAATGAGATTGTTCAGGATTGGATTGGAATCTTACACATAGAGCAACACTAAACATAATACATAGTCTAGTTGTAGTTAGATATAGCAAACTATCTATCATTCATCTATAAGTTTTTTTTATCAAAGTCTTCACCTTCATTGTCTAAATCCAATTTTGTAGAGGTGATTATAAGTGTATTTATAGCTGTAGCACTATTCATATTAAATCATTTTAACAAATCTAAAATATACTTAGTTTGACTTATGAAAATACCATCATCTAATTATTTAATTTATAGTCCTAAGAAAAAGATTAATTCACTCATTAAGCTTACTTCAAATTCTTGACTTATACTTTTGGCCAAAGATTCACATAAGAATTCATTAGCAGAACCAAAATAATGTCATCAATATAAATTTAAATAATGAGAATCATTTTCAAAATACTTAATAAATAATGTGATATCGATTTTTTATTTCAAAAAATTGTTTTGAATAAGAAAAGAGTTCAGTCTCTCATACCAAGCTCTAGGGGCTTGCTTCAATCCATAAAGAGCCTTAGATAATTTAAAATTATGATTTGGAAAAAGATTATTTTCAAATTTAGGTGGTTGTTCAACATAAACTTTTTCCGAAATGAACCCATTAAGAAAAGCACTTTTAACATCCATTAGAAATAATTTTAAATTTTTAAAAGAAGCATAGGCAAAAAGTATCTTTATGGCTTCAAGTCTAGCCATAGGAGCGAAGGTTTCTTCGTAATCAATATATTTTTCTTGGTTGAAACATTTGGCCACTAATCTAGCCTTGTTTCAAACTATAATACTAAGTTCATCTTGCTTGTTGCTAGAGACCCACTTAGTACCAATTACTAAATGGTCGTTGGGTCTAGAAACAAGCTTCCACACCTTATTTTCTTAAATTGGCTCAACTCTTCATGCATTGCAATAACCCAAGAATCATCTTTTAGGGCTTCCTCAATGCATTTTGGTTCAATTTGAGATAAAAATATGGCATTAGCACAAAAAATTTTAAACGACGAATAAGTTTGAACACCTTTTAATGTATCACCTATTATTAGCTCCTTAGGAGAAGCATCTACATACTTTCATTCCTTGGGTAAGGATTCCTTAGAAGGAGATGCATCCAAGTTTTTTTAGAGAGGAGACTTATCATTCAAATTTGAAGTACCAATATCAAAATCATCATCAAAATCAATTTTTTTAATTCAGAAATCTCATTAAAAATAATATGGATGGATTCCTTAATTACTAGAGTTCTTTTATTAAAGAGACTAAGCTTTTAAAATTGAGGAATAACAAAAAAATATGGCTTCATCGGATTTTACATCAAACTTTCCTAAGACATCTTTTTTATTCAAAATAAAACATTTACAACCAAACACTTTGGAATACAAAATATTTGATTTTTTATTATTTCATAATTCATAAGGAGTTTTGGAAAGTAATGGTCTTACGAGAACCATGTTCATTACATAGCATACTGTGTTAACGGTTTCAGCCTAAAAATATTTGGATAGGCTATATTCTTTTAACATGATTTTAGCCATTTCTTGTATGCTCATATTTTTTTCTTTCCACTACTCCATTTTATTCTGGATTTCTAAAATTAGAGAAATTATGGTTATATTTATTTGACTAACAAAAAATTTAAGAATCATGATTTTTGAAACTCACCACTATGATCACTATGTATATATGAAATCATAAAACCTTTTTTGTTTTGAACAAGTTTATAAAATTTTAAAAAATATTTAAAAGAATCAATTTTGTATGCCAAGAAGTAAGTCCAAGTGTATCTACTATAATCATCTATAATAACAAATGTATATTTGCTACCTCCTAAGCTTGTAGTATCAATTAATCCAAATAAATCCATATGGATCAATTATGGTGGTCTAGAGGTGCTTATTTGATTTTTTGATTTGAAACTACTTTTTATTTATTTTCCTAGTTAGGATCACAAACTTTTTCTACAAACTTTATGCTAGGCATAATTCCTCTTTACTAGATTTCTAGTTGAGATTTGGTTTAATAATTTCATGCTAGCATGTCCTAGTGTCATATGCCAAATCCATGTATCATTATTCAAAATCGAAAAATACATTTCATCACAAAAATTTTCAATATCAATAGTATACATATTTTTATTTCTTAAGCCAATCATAGATTTATTTTTGTGTGGTATTTCAATTATATAAGCATTAGATTTAAATTTAATAATATATCCTTTATCACACAATTAGCTAATGCTTAGTAGATTATGTTTTAAACTATCAACTAATAGGACATCTTCAATTAAAAGGTTTGATTTGTTACCCATGGTTCCTTTCCCAATGATTTTTCCCTTATTGTCTCTGAAGGTGACAACTCCTTCATTTAGGCTAGTGAGCTTAGAAAAATAAGTTAGATCTCCAGTCATGTATCTTGAGCATCCACTATCAAAGTATCATTTTATGCTCCTAGCCTTTATTTGGAGACAAACCTACAAGGAAGGTTGTTTTGATTTACGTACCCATTTGATTTTGGATTCCTCATGAAAAGCTCTACCTGATTTAACTATGGGTATTGTGTTGTTTATGGTTCCTTTAGGAACCCAATTCATGACCCTTATTTAAGTTATATTTAAACTTAGTTGAAGAGTTAAAGCAGGTCCTCTAACGAAGATAGTTGGCTTTTGTTGAGTGTTTGTTACCTACAGAGTCAATACCTTCTTTCCTATGAACATGACCCTTATTAGCAAGAATCATATTTAGATATTTATTTCCTATTTTAAATTTTTATAAAGTTTATTGAAGTATGACATTTTCCTTTCTAATTTCCTCTAGTGTTTCATATTTAGTGCAAGAATTATATAATGTTGATGCTTCATGCATATTTTCAAATTTACTAGCGAGTAATGTATGTTCCTTCTTAAGTAATTTATATGTTTTGCTAAGCTTCTTAAATTCATCAACTAATTCATGAAATATATTTAATAATTCATCAAAAGTAAAGGAGTCTTCGGAAGATTTACTTACCTTGTCATGGATAGCCATGAGAGCATATTTGAGAACCTCTTATTTGATGTTGTCTTCTTCTTATGATGAGCTTCAATCATCCCATATTGTTGAGAAGACATTCTTTTTGTTTGGTGCCTTTTTCTTCAACTATGGGCATTCCATTTTGAAATGCCCTGGCTTCTTGCATTCAAAACATATTCTATTATCCTTCTTTTATTCATTTTTATTTTTATAATTTTTATTATTTTCATGAATTTTTTTAGTTTTCTTATTAATAGTGTAAGATCATTGTCCTCATCATTCGAGATTTCACTTAAGGAGTCATCTACTATTCTTAGTGCCAAATACTTCCTATTCTTTGGAAGTTGTCCATCTTTAGTTCTAGGCAAATACCTTCCTATTCTTTGGAAGGTGTTCTTCAAGTTCATAATGAGCTTTATTTCATAGGTCATCAGAGATCCAATAAGTTCTTCAAGTGGAAAATTATTTAGGTTTTCTACTTCTTGAATTGTTGTTACTTTAGGATCCCAACTTTTTGGAAGGGATCTTAATATCTTGTTAACAAGTTCAAAGTTAGAAAAAAATTTACTAAGTGCTTTTAGACCATTGACGACATCCGTAAAATGGGTGTATATGTCTCCAATAGTCTCACTTGGTTTCATATGAAACAACTCATAGCTATACACTAAAGGATTAATTTTATACTCTTTGACTCGACCAGTGCCTTCATATGTGATTTCGAGTGTGTGCCAAATTTCATGTGTAGTTTCGTATATGAAAATCTGATTAAACTCATTTTTATCAAGAGTACAAAATAAAGCATTTATCGACTTAGCATTCAAATAAAAAGCCTTCTTTTCCAAATCTTTTCATTTGTTCATCGGTTTTGAAGCTTTTTCAAAACCACTTTCAATAATATGCCATAAATCGAAATCCATAGAAAGTAGGGAATTTCTCATTCGAGTTTTTCAATCCGTATAGTCTGTCCCATTGAACATGGGAGGATAAGTGATAGAAAGTCTCTCTTGATTATCGATAAAAGTCATCTCTCTTAGGTTTTAAGTCAAATAGAGAGAAACGTGGCTCTGATACCAACTGTTACGATCGAATTGGCACTAAGAGGGGAGGTGAATTAGTGCTAAGTAAAAAAGTTTAGTTTGAAAAACTTGTCGTTCAAAGAAAACTGATATTGAAAGTGCTTTAACTTGGAATTAGTTAATAAGCAATTAAATCCAAGAACAATAGTAATGAAAGGCAAGAAAGAGATAAAACAAGTGAGTGATTAAAAGTAAGAAGCCAAAAAGATAATCACGTTTAAGGAAAAGAACTTATCGTCTTGCTTTCAAGGAGTTTAATTAAGTTGGAAGCATTAATTCAACAACATTCAAGCAATGCAAGTACGAAACACTTACACTTTTATAGTGGTTTGGTGCCAACGGCCTACGTCCACTTCCGAGTCCTTCTTGAGGCACACCGGCATCCACTACCAATCTTCTTTGGGTGAAGATCAAACCCTTATACTTGCTTACAAGGGAGTCTTAAGAACTTACTATCTCTAAGCTCTCTCCCTTCCCCCTTTTTTTTTTTTTTACAAATCACACACACTTTCTTTTTCACATAATTTAATTGCCCAAAAGAGTTGTTGGTGAATGTAAGAATACTTAGGTATTTATAGACCCCAAGTAGCTTCAGATTTTTGGAGCCAAAAATCAAATATACCTGAAAAAATGAGGTACGGGCGGTTTACCCGCCATTCTAGGCAGTTTACCCACCGTTAGCCATTGGCGACCACTCATAATCTGTGGTACGGGCGATTCAACCGCTATCTGGGCGGTTTACCCATCGACACCTGATGGCCACCGCCGGGATTCTATGGTACGGGCGGTCCAACCGCTATCTGGGCGGTTTACCCGCCGACACCTGATGATGAATTATTGCAAGCTAAGATTTTTTCTTTCTAAAGCAAAAGCTTTTCGAATAAGATAGAATATAAAATCTGAAGCTTTTCATTTTTAATAAAACAAGTGAGTGATAAAAGTAAGAAGCTGAAAAGATAATCATGTTTAAGGAAAAGAACTTATCGTCTTGCTTTCAAGGAGTTTAGTTAAGTTGGAAGCATCAATTCAACAACATTCAAGCAATGCAAGTATGAAACACTTCCAATTTTATAGTGGTTCGATGCCAATGGGTTACGTCTACTTTCGAGTCCTCCTTCTTGAGGCACACCGGCATCCACTACTAATCTTCTTTGGGTGAAGATCAAACCCTTACACTTGCTTACAAGGGAGTCTTAAGAAGTTACTATCTCTAAGCTCTCTTCCTTCCCTTTTCTTTCTTTTACAAATCACACACACTTTCTTTTTCATAGAATTTAATTGCCCGAAAGAGTTGTTGGTGAATGTAAGAATACTTGGGTATTTATAGACCCCAAGTAGCTTCAGATTTTTTGAGCCAAAAATCAAACATACCCGAAAAAACCAGGTACGAGCGGTTTACCGCCATTCTAGGCAGTTTACCCACCGTCAGCTATTGGCCGTCACTCATAATCTGTGGTATGGGCGGTTCAACTGCTATCTGGGCGGTTTACCCACCAACAACACCTGATGGCCACCGCCGGGATTCTGTGGTACGGGCAATCCAACCGCTATCTGGGCGGTTTACCCACCGACACTTGATGGTGAATTAGTGCAAGCTAAAATTTTTTCTTTCTAAAGCAAAAGCTTTTCGAATAAGATAGAATAGGAAATTCGAAGCTTTTCATTTTTAATAAAATAAGTGAGTGATTAAAAGTAAGAAGCCGGAAAGATAATCACGTTTGAGGAAAAGAACTTATCGTCTTGTTTTCAAATAGTTTAGTTAAGTTAGAAGCATCAATTCAACAATATTCAAGCAATGCAAGTATGAAACACTTATAATTTTATAGTGGTTCGGCACCAACGGCCTACATCCACTTCCGAGTCCTCCTTCTTGAGGCACACCGGCATCCACTATCAATCTTCTTTGGGTGAAGATTAAACCCTTACACTTGCTTACAAGGGAGTCTTAAGAAGTTACTATCTCTAAGCTCTCTCCCTTCCCTTTTCTTTTTTTTATAAATCACACACACTTTCTTTTTCATAGAATTTAATTGCCCAAAAGAGTTGTTGGTGAATGTAAGAATACTTAGGTATTTATAGACACCAAGTAGCTTTAGCTTTTTGGAGCCAAAAATCAAACATACCCGAAAAAATGAAGTACGGGTGGTTTACCCGCCATTTTAGGCAGTTTACCCACCGTCAGCCATTGGCCACCTCTCGTAATCTGTGGTACAGATAGTCCAACCACTATCTGGGTGGTTTACCCGTCGACACCTGATGGCCACCGCACAGATTCTGTGGTACTAGCGGTCCAACCGTCGCTCACCGGTGGTTTACCCATCGAAATTTCCGCAAAAGTGGTTCCCTCCACTTTTCAAATTCCGGCTTGACTTTTACGTTGACCAGCTCTGTGGTCAACTGATTGAGCTCAACCTAAGCTCAACCAAACCCAGTAGTAGATCCGGTTGTCTCATTGAGTTGATTTGGATTCCTTCCAAATCTAACTCAATTAGGACTCTAACTTCTAACGACTCAATGATTAAAACACTTAATGACCAATTAAGCCTAATTAAGACCTAACTCCCGCATACTCCGGCAACCTCTGGCAATCTTACGGCGAGTCCTCCTGTCTTTTTCCCGGCGATCTCCCTTCGCATTCCCAACGAGCTTCCTGATTCCTTCGGCGAATTTCCTAGTGAACTTCCGGCGAGATCTCACTGCATCGTCCGAACTCGGCTCATTGCCTAGGATGTATCTTGGCCCATCATCTGGTTGTAGCTTCATTGATCCTGCCATAGTTAGACCTGTAATATTTCTTCCAACACATATGTTAGATCAACATATATCAATTGATCTCATCATCAAAATCTGAGATTCAACAATCTCCCCCTTTTTGATGATCACAATCAATTGATGATGGGAGTTAATTCTAACTTCTCCTAAATTTATGCCATCATATAGAAGACTTAAATTTAAGAGAGTCACATCCTCTTGAATTCAAGTAAATCAAAGCACTAAGCATTTCAAGCATTTAAGCTTTCAAGTATAACAAAGATTGCTTTCTAAACTTTTCAACTTATCAAGAATTTTCAAGGATTGTCATGAAGTTGAAAATATTTAAAAAAAATTCTTCAAATCATCAAGCATAGAAAATTTTCAAATCAATAAGCATAGAATATTTTCAAGTCATAAAGTATAAAAGATTTTCAAGTCATTGAGCATAGAAAATTTTCAAGTCATAGAGCATAGAAAATTTCAAGTCATAGAGCATAGAAGATTTTTAAGTCATTGAGCATTGACAATTTTGAAGTCATAGAGTATAGAAAATTTCAAGTCATAGAGCATAGAAGATTTTCAATTCATTGAGCATAGAAAATTTTTAAGTCATAGAACATAAAAATTTTCAAGTCATAGAGCATAGAAGATTTTCAATTCATTGAGCATAGAAAATTTTCAAGTCATAAAGCATAGAAAATTTCAAGTCATAGAAAATTCTCAAGTCATTAAGCATACCTTCTCAATAAATTTAATATATTTAAAAATTAATCTCTAGTCATCAACCTTACATTTCTCAATAAATTTAATATATTTAAAAATTAAACTCTAGTCATCAACGATACCTTTCTCCCCCTTTGTCATCAACAAAAATAGGTGAAGGGTGGGGTTAAACTTTTTAGCAAATGAGTTTTTATTCTTCCCTTTGTAAAATATAACAAATGAATTTTCTTTCTCTTGTAAATCAAGAAGGAAAAAGAATAGAGGAGTTTTAAAACATCGTCAAATGTAGCTCTCAATGTAAAATGGAATTTTTTGGAAGATTAAAAAATCCGAGAGATATATAAAGAAAAGAGCTACTCATGTATTTAAAACATCATGTAATTCTTTTTGTAAGTAAACATCACTTGAATTAATCACAAAGAGAAATAGGTTAATTTCATGAATTTATAAATTATCATGATTTAGCATTCCAAGTTCCCTTCTTAGAAAATCATATTGCTCTTCATTTAAGGGTTTTGTAAAGATATCCACTAATTGATGCTTAGAGTCAATAAATTCCAATGAGATATCTTGGCAATTTACATGATCCATGATGTCTAATATAAATGTGTTTTATTCTTGAGTGTTGAATACGATTTTTTATTAGACAAATAGCACTTGTATTATCATATTTTATAGGAATATTTTTTAATTTTAATCCATAGTCTTCTAGTGTGTTTTTCATCCAAATGACTTGGGCACAACATGCACTAGCTACAATGTATTATACTTTTGCAGTAGATAATGCTACTGAATTTTGTTTCTTGGAAGTCCACAAAACAAGTGTATGCCCAAAAAATTGACATGTTTCAGTAGTACTTTTTTTATCTATTCTACATCCACCAAAATCAGCATCAGAATAGGCAATCAAGTCAAAGTTTTTTTTATTTGGATACCATAAACCTAATTTAGATGTCCCTTTTAAGTATCTAAATATTCGCTTAACCACTTTTAAATGAGAAAGTTTCGAGTTAGATTGATATCTTGCACACAATCCAACACTAAACATTATATTAGGTCTCGTTGAAGTGAAGTATAGCAAACTTCCTATCATACATTTATAAGTTTTTTATCAAAGATTTCACCTTCATTATCTAAGTCCAACTTAGTAGTGGTGCTCATGGGAGTGTTTAATGCCTTAGCATTTTTCATCCCAAATCTTTTTATCAAGTTTAGGATGTATTTAGATTGACAAATAAAAATCATCTAGTTGTTTTATTTGTAATCTTAGGAAGAATGTTAACTCACCCATTAGACTCATTTCAAACTCTTGGCTCATTTCTTTAGCAAATGACTCACATAAAGATTTATTTATAGATCCAAAAATGATATCGTCAACATAAATTTGAATAACAAGAAGATCATTTTCAAAATGCTTAAAAAACGATGTGGTATCAACCTTGCCTTTAGATATATTATTTGAAATGAGAAAAGAACTAAGTCCTTCATACCAAGCCCGAGGGGCATGTTTCAATCCATAAAGAGTTTTTGTAAGTTTGAAAACATGATTAGGAAGAAGATTATTTTCAAAACCGGGGGGTTATTCAACATATATTTCTTCATAAATAAAATTATTTAGAAAAGTACTTTTAACATCCATTTGAAATAGCTTAAATTTTTTTAAGGAAGCAAAGGCAAGGAGCATTCTTATAGCTTCAAGTCTAGCCACGGGAGCGAGAGTTTCATCATAATCGATTCCTTCTTCTTGGTTGAAACCTTTTGCCACTAATCTAGCCTTGTTTCTAACCACGATACCATTTTTATTTTACTTATTTCTAAATACCCATTTAGTACCAATTACTAAATGGTCATTAGGTCTAGGAACAAGCTCTCATACCTCATTTCTCTCAATTTGATTAAGCTCTTCATGCATTATATTAACCCAAGAATCATCTCTTAGGGCTTCATCAATGCATTTTGACTTGATTTGAGAAAGAAATACGGCATTTGCATAAAAATATTTAAAAGAAGACTGAGTTTGAATTCCTTTTGATGTTTCTCCGATTATAAGCTCCTTAGGATGATCATTCACATACTTCCATTCCTTGGGTAATGCATTAGAAGTAGATACATCCAAGTTGCTTTTAGGAGTGTTATCATTTAAATTCACAATATCAAGATCAATATCATTATCAAAATCAATCTTTTTAAATTCAAAAAACTTATTAAAGACAACATGGATTCTTCTATTACTAATGTTCTTTTATTAAAGACACGATAAGCTTTTGAAATAGAAGAGTAACCAAGAAAAATGACTTCATCGGATTTTGCATCAAATTTACCTAAAGCAACCTTTTCATTCAAAATAAAACATTTGTATCATTTTAAAATAGGAAATATTAGGATTTTTACCATTCCATAATTCATAAGGAGTTTTAGTGATTAATGGTCTTACAAGAACCCTATTTAAAACATAGCATGTCGTATTAATGGCTTCGGCTCAAAATTATTTGGGTAATCTATATTCATTCAATATTATTCTAGTCATTTATTGTAAGCTCCTATTTTTTCTTTCTACAACTCCATTTTATTGTGGATTTCGTGGAGTAAAAAAATTATAGATATACCCATTTGAATCATAAAAATTTTAAAAATCTTTATTTTGAAATTATCCACCATGATCACTTCGTATTGAAGAGATCATGTATTTTTTTCATTTTGAACAATTTCACAAAACTTTTCAAAATATTTAAATGTATCACTTTTTTGTGCTAGGAAATAGGTCCAAGTGTATCTACTAAAGTCATCTACTAAAACAAATACATATTTGCTACCTCCTAAACTTAATATCAATTGGTCTAAATAGATCCATATGAATCAATTGGAGTGGTCTAGAGGTGCTAATTTGATTTTTTGAACTTAAAGCTACTCTTAACTTGTTTTCCTAATTGACAAGTGTCACATACTTTATCTATAATAAACTTAAGATTAGGTAAACCTCTCACTAGTTCCTTAGTAGAGATTTTATTTAAGAGTTTCATACTAGCATGACCTAGTCTTTTATGTCAAATCCAAGCATTATCATTCAAAGCCGAAAAATAAATTTCATTACAAAATTTTTCAATATCTATAGTGTATACATTGTTGTTTCTTAAAGCAATTAAAGATTTGTTTTTGTGTGGCAACTCAATTATGCAAGCATTAAGTTGAAATTTAATCACATACCCTTTATCATATAATTGACTAATGCTAAGCAAGTTATGTTTCAAGCCATCAACTAACAACACATCTTCAATCAAAAAGTTTGATGTGTTACCTATTGTTCTTTTTCCAATGATTTTACTCTTATTATTGTCTCTGAAGGTGACAACTCCTTCACTTAAGCTAGGGAGCTTGGAAAAGTGAGATGGATCTCCGGTCATATGCCTTGAGCATCCACTACCAAGATACCACTTGGTGCTCCTAGCTTTAGTTTGAAGACAAATATACAAGAAATATATTTTCGATTTAGGTACCCATTTTATATTGGGTCCTTCATAAAGATTTTCATCTTTATTTTCTAACTAATTTTCATTGTATAGAGTTTTCTTTGGAACCCATACAAGATGATGTGGTGTACATTTTCTAAAAATACATCTGTTTGCCTTATGTCCTAATTTACCACAAAAATTACACTTAATTTTTGGTGACACATTCAATGTAGGTCCTCTTACAAATATGGTTAGCTTTTGTTGAATATTTCCAACAAAGCCTATGTCATATCCATTATTGTTATGACCCTTATTGGCAAGAATCATATTTAGGGATTTATTCCTATCTCAAATTTCTCTAATGTAATTTTAAGCATACAATTCTCTATTTTAACATTATCTAGCATATCGTACTTTATACATGGTTTAGGTGAAGCTAAGGAGTCATACATTTCATCAAGTCTTTTAAGTATCAAATCATGATCAACTTTAAGTAGTTTATAGGACTTGCTAAGTTTTCTAAACTTAATAAACAAATCATTAAACATGCTTGATAATTCTAAAAATAAAAAATCTAAAGACTCACTAACCTCATCTTCAAATGCCATTAAGGCATAGTTAGCCACCTCTCTTTGGATTGGTCTTCATCCTCGGAGGAACTTAAATCATCCTAAGTGGCGGAGAGTGCCTTCTTTTTTAGCATCGGTTTCTTCTTTAGTTGAGGACATTCACTTTTGAAGTGTCCCAATTTTTTGCATTCATAGCAAATAATGTTGTCTTTCTTTGGTTCCTTTTTGTTTTTATAGTTTTTGTTCCTTTTTACAAATTTTTTAAATTTTCTTGACATAAGTGCAATGTCATGGTCATCATCACTCGAGGTTTCACTCAAGGAGTCATTCATTGTTCGAAGTGCTACATCCTTCTTGTTCTTTGGAAGGGGTTCATCTAGCTCATCATGAGCTTTACAATTTAGTTCATAAGTCATAAGGAAGCCCATCAATTCTTCAAGAGGCAGGTTATTCAAATCTTTAGCCTCTTGAATAGCGGTTACTTTAGGATCCCAATTTTTAGGCAAAAATCATAAAATCTTACTCACAAGTTCAAAATTTGAAAAATATTTTTCAAGTGCTTTAAGTTCATTGATGACATCCGTGAAACGGGAGTACATGTCTCCAATAGACTCGTTTGGTTTCATTAGAAACAACTCATAGTTATGAACTAGAATATTTATCTTTGATTCTTTTACTCTACTAGTCTCCTCGTGTGTGATTTCTGGTGTATGCCAAATATCGAAAGCCAATTCGTAAACCAAAACATAATTAAACTCATTTTTATCAAGTGCACAAAACAAGGCATTCATAGCCTTTGCATTTAGAGAAAAATTATTTCTTTCCAAATCATTTAACTCGTTCATTGGTTTAGAAGATTTTTCAAATCCGTTCTCAACTATATTCCATACATCAAAGTTCAAAGAGATGAGGAAAATATAAATCTGTGTTTTCCAATATGTGTAAGTCATCTCATTAAACATGGGTGGACGTGAAATGGAATGTCCCACATTCATGCCAAAATAAGCTATTTAC
The DNA here is from genome assembly GCA_029747655.1 of Ensete ventricosum. Classification (NCBI taxonomy): domain Eukaryota; kingdom Viridiplantae; phylum Streptophyta; class Magnoliopsida; order Zingiberales; family Musaceae; genus Ensete; species Ensete ventricosum. Next base: position 43,751,578 of record JAQQAF010000003.1, read on the forward strand.
TCAAGTGTGTGTTAATCGAAAGAGTAATAACCTTGCTCTGATACCAATTAATTATTAGGATCAATTGGCACTAGGGGGGTGGGTGGTGAATTAGTACAAGCTAAGATTTTTCTTTCTAAAGCAAAACCTTTTCGATTAAGATAGAATAGGAAATCTGAAGTTTTTCATTTTTAATAAAACAAGTGAGTGATTAAAAGTAAGAAGCCGGAAAGATAATCACGTTTGAGGAAAAGAACTTATCGTCTTATTTTCAAAGAGTTTAGTTAAGTTAGAAGCATCAATTCAACAACATTCAAGCAATGCAAGTATGAAACACTTACAATTTTATAGCGGTTCGATGCAAACGGCCTACGTCCACTTCCGAGTCCTCCTTCTTAAGGCACACCGACATCCACTATCAATCTTCTTTGGGTGAAGATCAAACCCTTACACTTGCTTACAAGGGAGACTTAAGAAGTATTATCTCTAAGCTCTCTCCCTTCCCTTTTCTTTTTCTTACAAATCACACACTTTCTTTTTAATAGAATATAATTGCCCAAAAGAGTTGTTGGTGAATGTAAGAATACATGGGTATTTATAGACCCCAAGTAGCTTCAGATTTTTGGAGCCAAAAATCAAACATACTTGGAAAAACCTGGTACAGGCGGCTTACCCACCATTCTGGGCAGTTTACCCGCCGTTAGCCATTGGCCGTCGCCCATAATATGTGGTACGTGTAGTCCAACCGCTATCTAGGCAATGTACCCACCGATATCTAATGGTCGTTGCCTAGATTTTGTGATACGGGCGGTCCAACCGTCGCTCACCGGCGGTTTACTGGTCAGAATTTTTGCAAAAGTGATTCCCTCCACTTTTTGGATTTCGACTTGACTTTTACATTGACCAGCTCTTTAGTCAACTGATTGAGCTCAACCTGAGCTCAACCAAACCCAGTAGTGGATCTGGTTATCTCATTGAGTTGATTTAGATTCTTTCCAAATCTAACTTAGTTATGACTCTAACTTCTAACTATGACTCAATGATTAAAACACTTAATAATGAATTAAGCCTAATTAAGACCTAACTCCCGCATACTCCGGTAACCTCCAGTAATCTTGTGGCAAGTCCTCCGATCTTCTTCCCAGCGATCTCCCTTCGCGTTCCCAGCGAGCTTCCCAATTCTTTTGGCGAATCTCCTAGCGAACTTCCGACGAGATCCCACCTCATAGTCCGAACTCGGCCCAATGCCTAGGTTGTATCTTGGCCCATCATCTGGTTGTAGCTTCATTGATCCTACCATAGTTAGACCTGCAATATTTCTTCTGACACATATGTTAGATCAACACACATCAATTGATCTCATCATCAAAATTAGATATTCAACACTACCGACCACATCGTCCAAACCCCGATCGACTCTCAACGAGCTCTTGACCTTGACTCCAGCCCAACGACATATTCTTCCATAATTGTTTTGTCTTTTCCTAGTCATAGTTAATATTGCATCACTTATCACCAGCACACATTACAAACACACCAATTGGTTTCATCATCAAAATCTAAGATTCAACAGAAAAGACAATACAATCTAATGTTGGGTTGGAGTCAAGTTTGGGCATCAGGCCGGGGTTCAGACAATACAATGGGAACTCACCTAAAGATCACCGAAAACTCGTCAAAGGTGATCGGGGACTTATCGGGAGTTCGCAGGGAGCTCACCGAAGATGATCGAGTGCTCGCTGGGAGCTCACATAAGGTGATCGGGAGCTTGCTGGGAATGCGCCAAGAGTTCGCTGAAAGATGATTGAGAACTTGCTGGGAGTTTACCGAAGGTGATCGGGATCTTGCGGGGAGTTCGTCGTAGGATACCTAGAAGTTCGTAGGGAGTTCAGAAAATCGATTGACGTGTTAGACAACAAGAATGACTGTAATTATGTCTTCTAGTTAGCATCGTGTGTTTTGAGTCCTAATTGAGTTAGATTTGGAGAATACAAATCCAAATTATCGAATGATTTTAGCTCAGGTTGAGCTCATTTCGTTAACCTGGAAAGGGGTTAATATGAGGTACAAGTCAGGTCGAAATAGTATTGGAAAAGTACTATTTGGGGATTCTTGATGGTAATACCACCACTACCCAGGTTTTTGGGCTATTGTCATCGGTGGTATCGCCGGTGTCGGTGGTAGTATTGCCCATACCCAGGTTTTTCGATAAAGCTTAAATTTTAGCTCTATTTTTTGAAGCCAATTAGGGTCTATAAATACCTCAAGTATTCTTTCATTGGATAGCAAGAAAGTGATAAGAAAGTGCAGGAAAAGTGATTGTAATCTTGGTCGAAATTCTATAAAACTTAAGAGCTTCCCTTGAGTGCTACAAAGTGCAAAGTGAGTCTAAGGAAAGAGAGAAAAATTATAAAGGTTCCTCTCCTGAAGCTGTGAAAAGGAGAAAAGTGTAAAGGATTTGATATTCACCTGTGAAAGAAGATCATTAGTGAACACTGGCACCGGCGAGCCTCGATGCAGGAGGACTTGAAAAGTAGATGTAGGTCAAGCTTTTAGTCGAACCACTATAAATTTGTGAGCTTTCTTTTACTTGGTTTTTATTTTAGCATTCTGTAACTAAATCGAGATTCTTTATTCAGTCTTAAATTTAATCACTCACTTACTTGCTTTCAATGAAGAAACTCTTTTGATTTCTTCTTTACTTCAAATAAATTTTTTAAAACAAGTTCTTCTTGCACTTGCACTAATTCACCTCCCCCCCCCCCCCCCCCCCCCCCCCTCTTAATGTCAACTTGATCCTAAAAATTAGATGGATGAGAGACTATAGAAACACGGTAACTGAGGACAAGCATGTCTAATGGATTAGAACCCCTATACCATCTTGTTGTGAACGGTCATCAAGCACCTGCAACATCTTCGCTCAACGAACCATTCATCGCTTTTGTATATTTATACAAATGTTTGGCCCCTTGTTTTGCCTTAGTTTTATGTGGTTTTGCCTAAGAAATATAAGTTAAAATAGTCTGTAATGCTACAGTGTGACCGCTTACCATATCGGGCCAAAACAGTTCTGTTTTCATATATTGCACCCTGATTTCTATAGACCATGATACAGTGTAAAATGTCGGCCATCCCAACACTTTGGAACCCCGTGGGTGGCACAGGGCTGGATGGGGCTTCGGTATTATGTTGAGAGTTAAACATTATTTACAAGTTGAGCTTGTCTTTGCACCCAGCACCCGATGAACCATCATTTGTGGACTTATGACTGTTTATTCAACCTTCTAAAGTCATTTTTCGCTCCTTTCTCTCTCTTCTCTCTTACACTCAAGGTGTTTGTTGAATTACTTGTAAAGTTTCCCTCTTCACGAGATGTCGGGACTTCCGTTGCTCGCTTCTAAACTAATCAACCTTCTCTTTGCAAATCCTTTGGGATCGGCATGAGGTTGCATTTAGGTTGACCCATTGCGGACAAATAATGCATCGGCGTTTCATGACTTAGGCAATCTCAGCTAAGTCCGAGACAGTGGCTCAAGGGTGCTTCACAACTTAGGCAATTCCAATTAAATCCTTAAGTTTGCCGCAAATATGCTACATGACTTAGGCAAATTTAGCTAAGTATGTGATAGTGTGGTATTAGAGCAGGGAAGCAATTCAAACAAACAGTGAAGAAGTTTTGTAATCTCATCATGGCAAAGCATCATGGCTAATTAGGCAAGATGGGGCAAGCCGAACCTTTATCCCAAGCAACCATAGGCAGGCTGCAAGTGCAAACTCACTCTCAAGCTATTGGAGCTGCTCATGAGGAGTGCGGTAGTGAACAAATTAAGCAAGAAGTTGGGTATTATCCACTTGGTATTCTCTATGAGTGGAAGAGGCACAATCTGGAGCGCCAATTAGGAAAAGAGGCCACAAGGAGAGACTTACAATGGCGGAAACCCACCTCAATGTTCTTGAAGCAAGTTTGGAGGAACTCTAATAAGGCCAACAAAGGCTCCTTGGGGTAGAGAGCTCGAAAGAAGAAGTTGAATCTCGAATCGACATGGTTGAGTCCCTAGTTGACCAGCTAATGGAAGACACCAAAGACTCCGTGCAATATCAGCATGAAGTTGTGACGGAACTCACGTCCAAGGTGACGTTACTCACAATGACTCTTAATGCGGGAGGGAACAACACCCACGTTACACCACCACACAGCTTGAGGGTACCCGAGCCACATTGCTATGAGGGTGCCAGGGATTCTAAAGTGCTCAAAAAAAATTTGTTCGACATGGGACAGTACTTTCGTGCTACGAGGCTTGACTCTTAAGAAACCAAAGTTTCAATAGCAATAATGTATCTGAATGGAGATGCGAAACTTTGGTGGCAAACCTATTGGGAAGAGATCCAGCAAGGCCGATGTTGAGTGGACACACGGGAGGACTTGAAGCAAGAGTTGAGAATTCAATTACTATCCGAGAACACAGAGTTTGTCACAAGAAGGAAGCTGAGACAACTCCACCAAAGTACTTTTATTCAAGACTATGTGAATCAATTTTCTGTGCTGATGTTAGACATATAGAACATATCCGAGAAGGATAAGCTATTTGGCTTCCTCGTTGGCCTGAAGCCATAGGCATAACAGGAACTGAATTGAAGGAATGTCACCGATGTGGTCGGGGCAATTGCAGTCATAGAAAGGCTAACTAACTTTATTTCTTCGGAGTACATGGGGAAGAAGAAACAATCCTCAGAAAATCGCTCACTCAAATATTCCCGAACGAAGGAGTTTGGGAGCGAAGAAGAAGAACTTCCACAAAGGACCAAGCTCAAAGGCAAGGCCCTGAAACCTAGCGAATGCTTCTTCTATGGAGGACCACACATTATGAGGCAGTGCCTACAAAAATAGGCACTCAATGCCTTAACTGTATCAATGCACCCCCACAAAGTGGATAAGGGCAAGGTCATTGCCCTTAGTTCAAGCAGTTCAGAATCTAGCAGCAATGATGAGGAGTCACAAGGGCCCCGAATGGGAGCAATGCATTTGTTAAATGCATTGTGGGGTTAAGTGGGGGAGAACACGAAGATAAAGTCATAGAAGACATGGAGTCACGAGTTGAAGTATGTGGACATCAATCTTAATGGCCAGACAACTCATGCAATGGTGGGCACGCACGTACACTACCCACAATTTTATTATTGATCGAGAGGCAAAGTGACTTAGACTAATCTTGGAGAAGAACCCAAGTCGGATGAAGGTTGTGAACTCGGAGGCCAAGCAAATCTCTGTTCTAGCAAAGGGGTTCACCATTAAGATCCTGATATGAAGTGGGAGTATAAACATGATGGCAGTGTCATTGGACGACTTCCAAGTGATTTTTCGAATGGAGTTCATGCACGTAGCGAAATTGATGCTAATGTCGTTCCTAAACTCACTATGCCTAATGGGAGGTGATGACCCTTGTATGGTTCTTCTAGTTTCTTAAGGAGGAACTAAGGATCCACAACAAATATCGATAGTACAATTGAAGAAAGAGGTACGAAAAAGAGAATCAACATTTGTAGCCGCTATAAAGCTAGAGGTACTTAATGGAGAGGTCATTCAAGAACCTATTGTGATAGCGAACATCTTGAAGGAGTTCTTAGATGTGATACCAACCGAGTTGCTGAAAACTCTTCTACCACGCAGAGGTGTGGATCATCATTTTGAGCTGGAGCCAGGAGTTAAGCCTCTAGCGAGACCACCATACCGCATAACCCCTCCAGAGTTGGCAGAACTCAAGAAGCAATTAGATGAACTGCTAAGCAGTGGTCACATCCGTAGCTCAAAAGCATCATTCAGAGCTCCAGTCTTCTTTCAGAAGAAACAAGATGGGAGCCTCTGATTATACATCATTATTGAGCCCTCAACAAAGTGATAGTGAAAAATAAGTATCACATCCCCCTCATTACAAACTTGTTCGATCAATTGTTTAAGGCAAACTATTTCTTCAAACTCGACCTTCGGTCAGGGTATTAGCAAGTGCGCATTTGCAAAAGATGATGAAGTGAAGACTACCTATGTGACCAGGTATGGAGCGTTTGAGTTCTTGATGATGCCTTTTGGCTTAACGAAAGCTCCAGCCACATTTTACACTCTAATGAACCAACTCTTCAAGGAGCATTTGGACAAGTTTGTGGTCATCTACTTAGATGATATCGTCATCTACAGCCAAACGCTCGAAGAGCATGTCGAACACGTTCAAACAATTTTCAAAGTTCTCAAGGAGAATACCTCGTTTGTGAAGATGGAGAAGTGCTACTTTGCTCAGACAAAGATTCTATTCTTGGGGCATCAAATCGGTGATAGTTTTATTCGAATGGACAAATCCAAGGTGCAAGTTGTGGCAAAATGGTGAACACCAAAGAAGGTGTCAGAGTTGAGATCCTTCCTTGGTTTCGTCAACTATTATCAGTGTTTCATAGTTGTATATTCGAAGCGTGTAACTCCACTGACAGAGTTGCTGAAGGAGCAGTCATGGAGATGGTTGGATAAATGCGAAGCGATATTCCAAGACCTAAAGACTGTTGCGATGGAAGAACCAATACTCAAATTGTCAGACTTTGGGAAGTCCTTTGAGATCCATACAAATGCTTCATACTTCACGATTAGGGGAGTACTTATGCAAGAGGGTCACCCGGTGGCCTATGAGAGTCGCAAGCTCAACAAGACCGAGCGACAATATCTGGTGCATGAGAAGGAGATAACAGCGGTGGTCCACTATCTACAATTTTAGCGACACTACCTCCTCGGAGCGTGATTTATGCTAATGACAGACAACATCGCGTTGAATTACTTTTAAACTCAAAAAAAACTCTCCCCAAAGCAAGCACGATGGTAAGACTTCTTGGCCGAGTTTAACATGGTAATGGAGTACAAGGCCAGAAAAATAAATGTCATGGCCGATACATTGAGCTAGAAAATGGAGTTGGTGAATGCCATATAGTTGGAAGGCAGAAGCCAAGCAAGTCAAATGCACTCTAACTTCCTTTCTAAGATCAGGGATGGATTGTACAGTGACCCTGATGCAACTCATCAAAGAGGGCAAGACACGACGATTTTGGGTTGAACTCCTGAGATAGTGTCATGATTCTCTTTAGGTTGGACATTCGTGTATTCATCGAACAATGGCCCTCGTTGAGAGGGCCTTTTATTAGCTGAAGATGTGGACCAACGTAGAGGAATATGTTTGAATATGCCTTACTTGCCAACAAGATAAGGTAGAGCAGTGGAAGCTGATGGGACTTTTGGAGTCACTGTCCTGTACCAGAAAGGCCATGGGAGAGCACTTCCTTAGATTTCTTATCAAGCTTGTAGGTAGTAGAGGGACTCGGATCGATACTCATGGTGGTCGAGTAGTTTTTAAAGTATACAACATCCATTACTGTAGCCCTACACTATTCAGCAGAGGAGGCGGCCAAGTTGATGATGAAAAATATGGTTAAGTATTAGGGAGTCCCGCACAACATCAAAAGTTATCGAGATGTATGATTATTGGGATGATTCTAGACTCAACTATTCAAACTGTTGAGGTTTAAGTTATACTTTTCCATAAGCCTCCACCCCCAAACAGATGACCAAGCTGAAAGAACAAATTCTCTCCTCGAGTAATATCTTCGGCACTATGTGAGTGCCGACCAACGAGATTAGGTGAAGATGTTGGACATAGTCCAATTCTCCTGCAACTTGCAGTGGAGCTCTGCATCCAACAAGAGCCCCTTCAAGATTATTACGGGATAACAATCATCAACTTCTCACACCTTAGCTATTGGTTATATATAGAGTAGCTCATCAGCATATCACTTTGCAAAGGAATGACATCAAAATACAGATATTGCGTAGGCTTACTTAGAGAAGGCGGCCAAAAAGATGAAGAAGTGGGTAGACTTAGGAAGGTGACCACAGGAGTTTAAAGTTGTTGACTTGATGTTGGTGAAGCTCCAACCAGAATCACTCCAGTTCTTTAGGCATAAAGTACATAAAGGATTGGTACGTAAGTATGAAGGGCCCTTCTCAATTATCAACAGGGTAGACAATGTCTCCTACAAGTTGCAACTGTCGATATGGCTCAAAATTTACAATGTTTTCTATTGAAGTAACTTAAAATCCTACCACTCAGATCCGCAAGATGTTTCTCGAAGTATTCCAATTCGATCACCCCCCGCAAGAGCCTCCTATGATAAGCGAGTTGAAACAATTATAGTGGATCGCAAGACAAAGCTACCCAACAGAGCGGAGCAAACCGAGTACTTGGTGAAGTGGCGAAAACAGATAGTTACATGTGCCCTGCAAGCCAATCACGTGAGTGATGGCACGTGTGACACACTACATGATCTTTTTGCTTATGATTAATATTGGTATATTCTCACATTATATTATCTGTTGCATATATATATTGTGATGTCCTTGGTTCTGTGTAATGAGAATCTCATGATGAGATCATGATAATGAGATTGATTTACCTTTAAACATAGATCCTGAATAATCGGTCATAGGTTACTCGAGAGGGACATCGAGATAATCAGACAGATCGGTGTACTATATACCCGTCTATATGATAGAGGTGGTTGGTCTCATAGCCACTTGTGTGGAGACACTAAGGATATAGTACAAGTGCTCATTGGAGAATGAGTTTACTGACTGATCCACTTATGGAATGTTGTATGGTTAAAGATACATAATATTGGACAGCAATTCCATAGTCTCAGTTGTGTATCTGGTCCTTTGACGTAAAACACCAAGGATGTCTTATATGAGTACTCCTTTCTTTGATGCCAGACTTACAGATTTGGAAAGTTTCAGATTTGGGTACAGTTAGTTATCGGGATTGGTAGCCAACCTTACGAAGGCAATTGAGTGACAATAGAGGATGATTCACTCTCAGTATCATGAGAGGAATATCTCATATGTGCTTGCTCAGACAAATCCCTGGCCAGAGTCATTCGAATTGAGAGAGAAAGAGTTCTCCGGTAGAATCTGATTAGAGCAAGATAAACTGATTCTGTATATGACCTGACAGTACCATGTCCAATATAAGGTCTCTAGGATATTAGTTGGATGAGGGATTATAGATAAACGGTAACTGTGGATAGACATGTCTGATGGATTTGATCCCTTTGTACCGTCTGGGGACTATGGTGTAGTGGCCTAGTACGTCTATAGTCGATGAGTCGAGTGAATTATTATAAAGATAATAATTCACTATATCAGAAGGAGTTCTGATGGGAGCGACTCACGACAAGCTCGGTATCGAGCCTAGAGGGTCACACACATATGATGGATGCTTCAGCGAATAGAGGATTGAACGGAGATCCAATTAGCCCCTATTCTCATTAGATGAGACCCTATGCTGATAGGCTCCTTGATTGAGGCCTAAGGAGATTATTGGATAGAGATCCAATAATGCAAGATTAGTGGGTAATTAGATGGAGATCCAATACCCACTAAGGCAAGAGCCCTATGATTTTTTTGTGGCTCTCTATAAATAGGAGGGGAGGCTCATGGTTGATAGGCTACAGCTTTGGCCTCCCCCTCCTATTCTCCTTCCTCTGCGCAAGAGTTACGATCAGATTAGAGGAGTTTTGCTATAGAGATCCATCGTGTAGATACTACTAGAGAGGAGGACGCTTGACCTCCTTCATCCTCTCCATCCGGATCTGAAATACAGGGATATATAATCTCTCTAGGTAAAATCAATCTCTCACACATCGTGGTTTTTCAGTTTTTTTGGTTTTCTCATGCTACCCTAATCTTTTGCATGACGATTTGATCTGCATGGGAAATCAATTTTTTTGTTTTGATTTTTGCTGCGCATGTGATGCACCCACTGAGGTTTCCCAATAGTGGTATTAGAGCCAAGATTTTCGTGCGAAATATTGGTTTTAAACTACGTGTGATGAGATTGAATCATGTAGAATCATTATATGCATTATTACTACATTTTCGCAGCAAAGGCAGCAAGGAAAGAGGGTGGCCAGCCATGGCCAAGCCCTCTGCAAGGGTGGCTGGCCACTGTCAGGCCCCATGCAAGGGCGGCCAGCCATGGCCTGGCCACCCGCAAGGGGGCGGCCGACTGCGGCCAGGGCCAACCCACAAGGGAGGCCGGCGGTGCCAGCAAGGGGCGACAAACGCTAGCGGCCTACAGGCGACCGCCCATAGGGGCAGCAGCCCGCAAGGGCAGTAGCCCGCAAGGGTAGTAGCCCGCAAGGGCAGCAGCCCATAGGGGCAGCGCCAGTAGGCAGAAGCACCGCCCGCAAGGGCAGCCGCCAGCAGGGGCAGCGCTCGCCTGTGGCCTATCTGTCGAGGGTCGGCGCCCGTGGAGGTGCCGCCATGGGAGCAGAGCCGGTCATAGGGGCGACAACAGCGGCAGCGTAGAGGGGGCAAAGGGGTTAGGTCATTCCTTTAGAGAAAAAGACTATTTTATCCCTCTAAATTTAAGAAATTTTGAGGAATGTCCTCGTTTATAGAATTCTTAAAATACCCTCAACAATTCTAGAAATTCTTAGGACTATCCTCTGAACCAAAATTATGAAAATACCTTTAACAGTTTTGGAAATTTCAAGCATATCCTGATGTCCATAAAAATAATTAATTAAATAGTTTAATTAATTATTATATATCAAGTAATCCTACATATGATGTGATGTACATGTGATGTATAATGTGGATGGATGATCATGAGTCATGTGTTTTGATGTGTGTAATTATGATTCTTATTATTATTATTATTATTGGGGCCTGTGAGCATTTATTCTTCTCGTCTATTATTGGGCATATGTGCCTGTGATTATTTATAATTATATGGAGAGGCGTAGCAGGAGCATGGAGGTGATAGTGGGACCCACGATGTCGTGGCAGGAGATCACGATGCATGGTGATGCGACGATCTGACGAAATCAATGATGACGAGATCAACAATCACATGCTATGGAGATGCACCGATGCATACATAGATCCTATTGTGAGTGATTAGGCTCATTGGTTCGGGCTTAATTATATTAGGTGACGGCTCATGATCATCCGATGTGGCTTGCATATGTGATGTGTTATACACCTACTAGATATATGTATGTATATATATATATATATATATATATATATATATATATATATATATATATATATATATATATATATATATATATATATTTGCATACGATGTAGATATATATTAAATATGTATGTGTGTGACATGATATATTAGGAGACCGATACGAAACAAAACCCCTCCTACGATAATATTAAGTCGGTAAGCGTGAGGCAATAAGATTGACCCACATGGCCTTCCATCGTTATAGGAAGAAATTGATCACGACATAGGTTGAGTTGGTTGAGTCACTCGAGGCTCACCTATCTACGTGATCGAGTTCTTGCCTATGACATATAGATGTTACCGGTGACCTAAGGACATGGTATGACTTGGTCGAGTAGTCGAGAGCATATCCATCGAATCAGACTCATCTTGTAACGATGGTGATGACTTAACTTAACTTCATGGTTGGGTGAGCAGTCAAGATAATGATGATTCGAAGGTCAAACATGACGGGAATCACAAGGAGTTGTGATTGACAAGAGTTATCTACCTTTTGGGGTTAGTGTAGTTGGTCGAGTCCCTTAAGGTTGCACTAAGATGTCGATTGGATCCCGATCCCCACTAAGAGTCTGCCAGAGACTTTCATCTCACGTGTCGAGGGTGTCGCGTGATTTGCTATGAAAATAATGGGAGTACATTAAGATAGAAGTCCATATCTTAATTAGTATTTTTTATAAAATCTACATGTTATTTAATTTACGCTATATCTTGTTTGTTGCTTGCAAACCCCCTACGTGGCATACATGATGCCAACAGCCTCATTGGTCCAAAGGCTCCGTAATTTGAGAATTCTTCTCATGGAGGATAAAATCCTATATATCTTTAACATGATTGTGCCCACGCTGGAGGAAAGGACAAGCGAGGATAAGATCGCTCGCTTTGTGAAGTATATAGATAGTCCCAGAGGATAACCTGTATGTTGATCTTATACTTCAGTCCTGACCTAATTCCTTTTTATAGTTCATATGAACAAGTTTAAGGTGACTCTACCTAAACTCCTCAATATGTTGAGGGAAGCTAAGAGCACTATTAAGAAAGAGAAGTCAGTTCTCTATATTGGTGAGACCAATAAGAAAATGAAGGCCAACAAGACCCTTACGAAGGGCAAGGCCAAAAAAAGATCAGGTAAGGCAAAGGTTGCCAAGAAATACCTGGCAAAGGACAAAGGATAGTGCTTCCACTACAGCTAAGACGGGCATTGGAAGAGGAACTATAAGACTATCTTATAGATAAAATAAAATAGAAGCTTGGAGAAGCTTCAGGTATATTCTTGATCAGTCTCTGCTTGTCAGATTTTCATGATAACACATGGGTATTGGATACCAGGAGTACTTATCATTTCTGTGATTCATTGCAGGTTCTGGCAAGACCTAGGAGAATGGCCAGAAACGAGATGAACCTCAAGATGGGCAATGGAGCAAGAGTTGCTGTAGTTGCTATTAGGGAGGTCACCCTACATCTACCCGGTGGAGCTATTATTACATTAGATGTATGCTATTTTGTTCCCTCTATTATCAAAAATATTATTTCTATCTCTTGTTTGACAATCAGTGGATATAAATTAGTTTTTTAGAATAATAGTTATTCAATAATTATGGATGATGAGATCATCACTAGAGGGTCCCTGATAAATGGCTTATATATGTTATACACTTCTCCATACATCATGAAAATAAATACGTTTAAAAGGAAAAGAGATGAGGTGAATAATGCATACCTATGGCATTGTAGGCTAGGTCATATACATGAGGAAAGGATTCAAAAGTTATTGAAAGATGGATACTTATATCCATTTGACTATGAGTCGTTTGTAACTTGCGAACCTTATCTTCGTGAGAAGATGACCAACTCTCCTTTTAGTGGTACTGGACTGAGAGCCACTAAGATATTGGAACTCATACATAGTGATGTATATGGTCTCATGTAAACTCAGGCTATAGGTGGTTACTCATACTTCATTACATTCACTGATGATTTCTCTAGGTATGGACCATGTACTTGATGAAGTATAAATCCGAGGCCTTTGAGAAATTCAGGGAATATAAGAATGAAGTAGAGAACTAGATTGGAAAAAGTATTAAGACTCTTCAATCAGATAGAGTAGGAGAGTACTTGAGTACGGAGTTCACCCATTTCCTCAAGGACAATGAGATTCTATCCCAGTGGACACCTCCATACACACCTCAGCTCAATGGTGTATCAGAAATGAGGAATCACACACTATTAGACATGGTGCTATCCATGATGAGTTTTATTGACCTACTCGTCTCATTTTGGGGATATGCCCTAGAGACTGCAGCATACCTTCCGAACAGAGTACAATCAAAGTCGGTAGTGTCTACACCATTTGAGATATGGAAAGGAAAAAAGCATGATCTTAAGGTATTTAAGATTTGGGACTGTCCTACCTACATTAGAAGATATAATCCTGATAAGTTGGAATCAAGAATGGAACGGTGTATATTCATAGGATACCCTAAGAAGACTTTGGGGTATTATTTCTATCATCCTAAGGACCGAAAGGTCTTTATTGCTAAGAGAGTTGTGTTTCTTGAGAAGAAACACATTCTTGGTGGAAACAGTGGGAGTGAGATAGAATTGAGTGAGGTTGGAGAACCTAGCTCAAGCATCATTCTAGAACTCGAGTCTGTTCAAGTACCTAACACATAAAAACATTACATAGGTCTAGCAAAGTATCTCACCCTCCTGAAAGATATGTGGGATATATCAGTGGAGAGGACTCTCAAGATGTTGATTCTCAGACCTAGGAGGAGGCTATTATGAGTATAGACTTCAGGAAGTGGCAGGAAGCCATGAATTCTGAGATGGATTTCATGTGCTCTAATAAGATTTGGAACTTTATGGATGCACTTGAGGGTATCGTACCCATAGACTACAAGTGGATCTTCAAAAAGAAGATCGGAGTAGATGGAAAGGTAGAGACCTATAAGGCAAGGCTAGTAGCTAAAGGATATCGTCAAAGACAAGGAGTTGATTATGATGAAACCTTTTCACCTATAACCATGCTTAAGTCCATTAGAATTCTTTTGGCTATTGCAGCACACTATAACTATGAGATCTGACAAATGGATGTCAAAACCATATTCCTCAATAGTAACCTCGAGGAGATGTATATGATACAGCCAGAGGGATTCGTATCCAGAGAGCGTCCAGATAAAGTGTGCAGGTTGCTCAAGTCCATTTATGGACTAAAGCAAGCTTCCCGAAGTTGGAACATAAGATTTGATGTGACGATCAGATCTTATGACTTTGTTAAGAACAAAGATGAACCTTGTGTGTCCAGGAAGGTAAGTGAGAGTGCTATCACCTTCTTGGTATTTTAGAAATGCTCTCTACAGTAAAGACTTGGCTATCTAGAAACTTCTTCATGAAGGATTTATGGGAAGCATCCTATATTTTGGGGATCCGGATCTATAGAGATATATCTAAGAGGATGCTTGGCTTGTCTCAATCTAGGTACATAGACTCTATTATCAAAAGGTTTGGCATGAAGAATTCCAAGAGAAGTCTCATACCGATGAGACATGGAATATCACTTTCTAGGAGTATGTCCCCAAAGACTCCTGAAGAAAGGACAGACATGGATAAGATAACTTATGCCTCAACGATAGGGTCTATCATGTATGTTATGCTATGTGCCAGGCCTGATATATCACATGCTCTGAGTGTCACGAGCAGGTATCAGGCAGATCCAAGTTTAGAACACTAGAAGGCAGTAAAGTGTATCCTTAAGTACTTAAGAAGGACTAAGGATCTTTTACTAGTATATGGAGGAGATACCCTCCAGGCTGAGGGCTACACGGACTCGAGTTTTTAGTCCAACATTGATGATAGCAAGACAAACTCAGGGTATATTTTCATCTTAAATGGAGGAGCAATAAGCTGGAAAAGTTTCAAGCAAGATACTACTGTTGACTCGACCATAGAGGCGGAATACATTACTGCAGGAGAAGCAACAAAGGAAGGGGTGTGGATGAAGAAGTTCATCAAAGATTTGGGAGTTGTACCATGCAACGTGGAGCCGATTCCCATATACTACAACAGCGACAGGGCGATAGCTCTAGCAAGATTATGACCCATAAAGATATAACAAAGGAAAGAGTTTTATCCGAATATAACATTGCAGATCCATTGACAAAGCCATTACCTCATATTGTATTTGAGCGTCACAGGGGTCTAATAGGGATCAGACACATAGGTGATTGGCTTTTGGTCAAGTGTGAGATTGCAAGTTACAGGTACCCTCCTGCAAGCTAATCACGTGAGTGATGGCACGTGTGACACACTACAGATCTTTTTACTTATAATTAATATTAGTATATTCTCATATTATAGTATATGTTGCATATATATATTATGATGTCCATGGTTCTGTGCAATGAGAATTGGATCATGATGAGATCATGATAATGAGATCGATTCACCTTTAAACACAGATCCTAAATAATCTCTGTCATAGGTTACTCGAGAGGAACATTGAGATAACCGGACAGACCGATGTACTATATACCCGTCTATATGATAGAGGTGGCTGGTCTTATAGCCACTTGTGTGGAGACACTAAGAATATAGTACAAGTGCTCATTGGAGAATGAGTTCACTAACTGATCCACTTATGGAATATTGTATAGTTAAAGATACCTAATATTGGACAGCAATTCCATAGTCTCAGTTGTGTATCTGGTCCTTTGACGTAAGACACCAAGGATGCCTTATATGAGTACTTTTTTTGACACCAGACTTACAGGTTTAGAAAGTTCCAGATTTGGTACAGTTGGTTATCAGGATTGGTAGTCAACCTTACGAAGGCAATTGAGTGGCAATAGAGGATCATTCACTCTTGGTATCACGAGAGAAATATCTTATATGTGCTTGCTCAGATAAATCCCTGGCCAGGGTCGTTCGGATTGAGAGAGAAAGAGTTCTTCGGTAGAATCCGATTAGAGCAAGATAAACTGATTCTATATGTGACTTAATGGTACCATATCCAATATACGATCTCTGGGATATTAGTTGGATGAGGGATTATAGATACATTGTAACTGTGGACAGACATGTCTGATAGATTTGATCCCCTTGTACCGTCTAGGGACTATGGTGTAGTGGCCTAGTATGTCCATAGTCGATGAGTCGAATGAATTATTATGAAGATAATAATTCACTATATTATAAGGAGTTCTGATGGGAGCAACTCACGACCAGCTCAGTATTGGGCCTAGAGGGTCACACACATATGATGGATGCTTCAGCGAATAGAGGATTGGACGGAGATCCAATTAGCCCCTATTCTCATTAGATGAGACCCTATGTTGATGGGCTCCTTGATTGAGGCCCAATTAGAGGCCTAAGAAGATTATTGGATAGAGATCTAGTAATGCAAGATTAGTAGGTAATTAGATGGAGATTCAATACCCACTAAGGCAGGAGCCCTAAGGTTTTTTGGTGGCTCTATAAATAGGAGGGGAGACTCATGGTTGATAGGTTACAGCTTTGGCCTCCCCCTCCTATTATCCTCCCTCCCTCTGTGCAAAGTTGCGAGATTAGATTAGAGGAGTTTTGCTGTAGAGATCCATCGTGTGGATACCGCTAGAGAGGAGGACGCTTGACCTCATTCATCCTCTCCATCCGGATCTGGAATACAGGGATATACGATCTTCTTAGGCAAAATCAATCTCTCACCATCGTGGTTTTTTAGTTTTTGCTTTTTTTTCTCGCTGCCCCAATCTTTTACACGACGATTTGATCTTCGTGGGAAATTGATTTTTTTTTATTTCCGTTGCACATGTGATGCACCCATTGAGGTTTCCCAACAAAAACTTCCCGAACAGAAGCTACTTGGGAGCCTAAAGACACCCTATGACATGAAGAAGCCATCATCAATGCCTACCAACAAACATGGATAAAATTGTCAACATTTCGAATGGGAGAGAATGCCATGAACGGTCATCGTGCAACCGCAACATCTTCTCTCAACGAACCATTTGTCATTTTTGCATACTTGTACAAATGGTAGCAGCCTGTTTTGCTTTAGTTTTATGTGGTTTTGCTTGAGAAATATAAGCAAAATTAGTTTGTAACATTATAGTGTGACCACTTATCGCATTGGGCCAAAATTACCCGAAATAACTCTATTTTCGTGTGTCACAGCCTGATTTCTATAGATAGCAGTAGTGTAAAACGTTAGCCATCTCAGCACCCTGAAACCCCCCGAGTGGCACAGGGCTGGGTGGGGCTTTGATATTATGTTGGGCGTCGACCACTCTTCATAAGTTGAGTTTGTCATAGCGCCCGGCACCTAGTGAACCATCATTTGTGACTTGCGACTATTCGTTCAACCTTCTAAAGTCCTTTTTCACTTATTTCTCTCTTTTTTATCTTGCATTCAAGGTGTTTGTTGAATTGCTTGTAAAGCTTCCCTCTTCAGGAGATGTCGAGACTTGTCCATCGCTTGCTTCCAAACTAATTAACCTTCTCTTTTGCAAGTTCTTGGGACCAACACGAGGTTGCATTTAGGCTGACCCATTACAAACGAATAACGCATTGGTGTTTCATGACTTAGGAAATCCCAGCTAAGTTCGAGAGAGTAGCATAAGGGTGCTTCACGACTTAGGTACTTTCAGCAAAGTCCTTAAGTTTGTCGCAAGGGTGTCGCACGACTTAGGCAAATTCAGTGAAGTCTATGATAGTCTAGGGACTATAGCACAATGGCCTAGTATGCTTCAATCGATGAGTTGAGTGAATTGTTATGGGTTAACAATTCATCGAGTAAGGAGTTCTAACGGGTGAAACTCACAGCCAATCGATGTTGGACCTAGAGAGTCACACACATGATGGATGATTGCAGCGAGTAAAGGATTGGATATGAGTTATCTAATTAGCCTATATTCTCATTGGATGAGACCCAACATTGATGGATCCCTTGCATAAGGTCCAATTAGAGGTCAATTGAGATATTAGATAGAGATCCAATAATCCAAGTAAGGGTAATTGGATAGAGATCCAATGCCTACTAAGGCAGGATTCATTAGGGTTTTGCTAGCTCTCTATAAATAGGAGGCAGGGGCGGCACAATAGTGATAGGTTGTACCTTTAGCCACCCTATCCTATTCTCCTCCCTCCCTCATCTTCTCAGCCGACTAGCCCCTACTGCAAGAGGGCAGTGAAGAAGATAGTAGATCTTCTTCCACGAGTGCTATGAGAAGGTGTACAAGAGTTATGAGGTTTTGGGCTATGATTGGAGGAGCATTGCTGCAACGATCCATCGTGTAGATACCGCTAGAGATAAAAACATTTGACATCATTCATCCTCTCCATTTGTGTCTGAAAGTTCAAGGATATATGATATCCCTAGGTAATCAATCTCTCACGTAATGTGGCTTTTAATTTTTATGATTTTTCGGGCACCAATCTTTACACAGCGACGTGATAACTATAGGAAACTGATTTTATTTTGTTCTTCTACTACACATATGATGCTCTTTCATGTTTTCCTAACACTTTGTTCATGCTTTGTGTAGCAAGTAGCGGGCTAATAGTAGACTTTGCAGTTTGTTAGCTTTCATGACAGTTTTTCGCTTATAAATGAGAGTTATGTCTTGTGAACACTTATAGGGATTTCGGTCTGTAATGGACCATGATACTTTATGTGTGATCATTCATAGCTTGTGAAGTCTATGTTTGTAATTTGCATTAGCTAGAAAGTGTTTGCTGAAATGGTTGCTTATGGATCCTATGTAAAACGCTTTCTCAAATCTGTTTTCTCTTTTGTAGGTCCTAAGGGACCATAGGAGGTTTCGAGGAGAGTGACCTTTGCGAATGGACATGCAAGAGTGCCATATGACTTAGGCAAAACCAGATAAGTTCGTGACATTATGTCGACTAATCCTTCGGCCCGACGTCCAATCTTTGACATGATACTTTTCAACCCAATGTTTGC
Organism: Ensete ventricosum; assembly: GCA_029747655.1. Taxonomy (NCBI): domain Eukaryota; kingdom Viridiplantae; phylum Streptophyta; class Magnoliopsida; order Zingiberales; family Musaceae; genus Ensete; species Ensete ventricosum. The sequence goes on from JAQQAF010000003.1 coordinate 43,770,625, forward strand.
TTTGATAAATTACCCTCTGATGGTTCAAGTCCATGATCGAAGTTATTCATGTATTACTTATCCTGAAAGCATATTAGTTTATAAATTTATCAATTAATTTCATCATCAAAATCTGGGATTCAACAATAACATGTCTAAAGAAAAAGAAGTGAGTTCTTCATCAAATGATCTTTTGGTTCAAGCAATGCAACAATAATTTGAATGTATGTTCAAATAATGGAAAATATAAGAGATCTAGAAAGGCATGATAATGCAACTAATAGATTATAATGAGAACCATATCGTGGGAGACAACCAGCCTTTGTCAATGATGAATATGATAGTTTAGGAAAAATTGATGATGACTAAGTTACTCTAATTACTTAAGATATTAATCATAAGAGGCAAACTATAAGAGGATGTTTTGATGGTGTGGACAGAAACACAAGCAGCATCAAAACAAAAAATTTCTCATTTTGAAGAAAAGAATAATCCAGATGCATATTTAGAGTGAACGAAAAGTGGAGCTGATATTTGAATGTTAGAACTACTCTGAAGAAAAAAGGTAAAAATATATGTTGAATTTTATGATTATGCTATTGTTTAGTAGGATTAATTATGTAAAGACAGTCGTAGAAATAGTGAAAGGCCCGTGGATATTTGGTTGGACATGAAACAAATCATAAGGAGGATAATTGTCCTTAGCCATTATTACTATAGGGATTTGCATCAATGGCTACAAATTTTGACACAAAGTTCCATGAGTATTGAAGAATATCACAATAAGATGAAGATAACCATGATAAGGGCTAATGTGGAGAAAGACCATAGGCCACCATGGCTGGATTCTTGATTGGATTAAATAAAAACATTGTTGATCTTGTGGAGTTGCAACATTATGTGGAAATTAAGGACATGGTGAATGTGGCCATGAAGATTGAGAGACAACTCAAAAGAAAAAGCACAAGTTATGATTCAAAATCTTATTCAGGTTCTTCTTCTTCTTGGAAACCAAATTGGAGTAAAAAAGATAATAAACTAATTGTTAAGCTTAAAATTGATGAAACTAAAGGCAAAATTGAATTAGGCAGCAAGGGTAAAGGTGTAAATCAACCTAAACAAACTAGAGGCATTAAGTATTTTAAGTGCCTTGGGAATGGGCATATGATACATGAATGTCTTCATAAAAGAGTTATAATCGTGAGGGGTGGGATTGTGGAATCTGAAAGTGAGTGAGAGGATGATGATAACACTCTATCATTAGAGGATGCTAGTGATGTAGAGTATGTTAAAGGTGAAAATTTTGTTATTTAACACATACTAAGTTTGCAAAATAAAATTGATGAACATGATGAACAATATGAGAATTTGTTTCATACTTATTGTTTGATTGCTAAGAAGTTGTGTAATGTGATTGTTGATAGTAAAGGTTGTACAACTCCCAGCATCCTTCCGATGAACTTCTGATTAGCTCCTAACAACCTATCAGCGAACTCCCAACGAACTTCCCAGCAAACCTCTGGAGAACACTCGACGAGCTCCTGACAACATCATCTGAACCACGGCTAACTTCTGGCGAACTTTCCATGAGCTCCCAACCACATCGTCAAAACCCTGGCTGACCTCTGGCGAACTCTCGACGAGCTGATAGGACTTCAGCAGGGTTGAGTCCTAATCATCTTAGTACTAGTCAATAAAAACCTTGTTAGATTGTAAAAAAGCCACTCCTATCCTATAAAGGAGTATGGCTAGGGTCTAGATTAGCCCTTAGAGCTTAGTAGCCACCACACCCCTTACTGGGATAGTCGGCTAGGGTTTTCCCCTACTTAGGTCGGCTGTAGAGCCACTTAGCCGCCTTATGTTCCTATTAAGGCAGGTTGACTATAGGAGGGGCAAATGGATAATTCTACTTAGGTAAGCACCCCCTTAGGCTAGGGTTTTGATCCCTATTTAAAGATGTAGCCACCCCCCCTCTTGAATTAAGCAATTATTAATTTTATTTCAGCCTTGTGCCGAATCTAGGAGAGAGGAACCCCTATAGCGTTTCAAGGGTTGATCCCCCTCAAGGATCAAAATCTATAGGGCTCCTTTTGGTGTTCTATCATCTGGTATCAGAGCAGTGATCTTGTTGCCCCTATAGCCATCTCAGCCGCCTCCACCTTCCCAAGCAATTCCCACAATTGCTACGACACGCGCCTCCACCTTCCACCCCAGCAACATATCAAATCATTTTGTCGCTGCCCCTACGTTTGATCTGAAATTCTAGTATATTTTTATAACCCATACCTCTTCAATACTGCAAGATCCTTCATATTGTATGTGGAAGAAGTTTTCCAAAGTTTCCTTGCCGTAAATTTTTACCGTCACAAACGTTATCATCGTTGCGAAGGCGAAATGTTGCAGAAATTTTCAGCCGATTGTTACTACTTGAAACCAAACTTTTGTTCATCCTTTCTGGCCAAAATTTTTATACAATTCTCAAAATCAAGCTGGCTTTCATCTAGATTTGATTTTATGAAAAAACTTCTTCTAGAACCAGTTTTATTGTATGATCTTTCACCATCACGCAGTTCTGGAATTTTACGACGAAGGAATCTACCTTGCATCTTTTGCTCTATTTTCCTACTATTATGCTGCCAAAATTTTGTCAAAATTTCTACTGGTATTGACAACATTTAAACCAAGGGTTTTTGTATAATTTCCTTAAACTTTCCATTGGAATTTATGTTGAGAAGTCATCATTTTTCTGACAAAAAATTGATTCAGCAGGACAGCATATCGTAGCACTTCTTTTCACCGAATTCTATCAGATTTGAGTGATATTTTTTATGGGATTTTAGACTCTCTTTTCCTTATCTCTGAGACTCTCTTTTCCTTATCTCCAAACCCTACCATCCTCACTAAAAACCATTCCAAATATTATCCTAAACTAAATCTAAATAGCCCCAAATCGCACCCAAAACAGTCACAAACCGCACCCAAAAACTGAAGCCTTCGGTCCACCAACCTTTCAGCCGCCCAATCTCCCTTATCCCTTCAATCGCAGCATGCATCTTTTGCTACCCAACGCTGCCAACAACGACCTCTTGCTGCCATCCTCCTTGATCGCAGCCAACAATGATCCTTGTGGCAAAAAGCTACCAACAGCGTTCTTTCGCTGCAATCTGTTTACATCGCAGCCCGCAACAATCGTTTGCTACCAACTATCTTGATCACAGTCAGCAATAAATTAAACACAACAACAGTCATCTCTCACTCCATACTGCTACTGCCCTCCTTCGCAATAACCATGTACATCGCTGCCTCGTCTTCCTCCTATTGTAGTCGCACCCTTGCTGCAACCGACGCCACCTGCAGCCACGAAGTCACACTACAGCCGCAGCCGACGTTGTTGTTGCCCTCTTCTTCCTTCGCCATCGCTACTACCTTCTGATTTAGATCTCTTGGCTTCCATCTTTCGACAAATATCAACCACCTAAAAAAATCATAGCCTCAATGACATTGCAGCGTCAACATTGCAGCATCACCGAAGGACCGCAGCCGACGTCACTACTGCCATTTTCTTCCTCCACCGTTGCTGCTATCCTTGGTTGCCATCCTCCACTTGGAGACTTGACCACCATAGCCCCGACATCGTTGGCATTATTGCCTTCAACCTTAAAATAATAGCTACACTCTTTAATCGATTTGATTTGACAGGTTGGAGATCCTTACGTCATGACATCAGTGGGTTTATTCGAAGCCAAATTGGAGGCTCTTGAGATGCAAATAGATGTTAAATTACGCGCTCTCTTTGAGGAGTTTAGATTGGGCCAATCACTAAGCCCAATAAGATCACAACGTGGTGCAAATTTAGATTGTAAAAAGAACCTTAGCGAATAACTAGCGATAATCCGTCAAACCTCCACCATCCAAGAGTACCAAATCAGGTTTGAAAGGTTATCTAATCAAACTTATGATTGGTCTGAAAAATAGATATTGAGGACTTTTATTGAGGGCTTGAAGCCAGAGATTCAGGAAGAAGTTAAAGTGCAACAGCCGTACACACTTAAGGCAGCCATCTCCTTTGCGCGACATCAAGAGGAGCGATTGAACTATGAAGCTCGGAAGACTAGAGTTGTTCCTCGACCAACGGCACCAAAGCTTTCACCTCCTCCTACTATCAGCCGACCCCTCAACCATAAAAATTAATAAGAGAAGACCTTCATGACAGATTGACAAAGGACCTATGTGGATGTACTAGGCCACTACGCCATAGTCCCCAGACGGTACAGGGGGGATCAAATCCATCGGACCTATCTATCCACAGTTACCATGTATCTATAGTCCCTCATCTAAATAATATCCCAGAGACTGTATATTGGACATGGTACTGTCAGGTCACATACGGAATCAATTTGTCTTGCTCTAATCGGATTCTACCGGAGAACTCCTTCTCTCTCAATCTGAATGTCCCTAGCCAGGGATTTGTCTAAGCAAGCACATATGAGATATTCCTCTCGTGATACCGAGAGTGGATGATCCTCTATTGACACTCAATTGCCTTCGTAAGGTTGGCTACCAATCCCGATAACCACTTGTGTCAGATATGGAGCTTTCAAAACCTGTAAGGCTGGCATCAAAGAAAGGAGTACTTATACAAGGCATCCTTGGTGTCTTAAGTCTAAGGACCAGATACACAACTGGGATTATGAAATCGTTGTCTGACATTAGGTATCATTAACCATACAACATTCCATAAGCGGATCAGTCAGTGAACTCATTCTCCAATGAGCACCTGTACTATATCCTTAGTGTCTCCACACAAGTGGCTATGAGACCAGCCGCCTCCATCATATGGACGAGTATATAGTACACCGATCTATCCGGTTATCTCAATGTCCCTCTTGAGTAACCTATGACCGGGATTATTTAGGATCTGTGTTTAAAGGTGAATCGATCTCAATATCATGATCTCATCACGATCTGATTCTCATTGCACAGAACTAAGGACATCACAATATATATGTAACAAATAATATAATATGAGAATATGCCAATATTAATCATAAGTAAAAAGATCACACAACATCACGTGATTGGCTTGCAGGGCACCTGTAACCAGCAATCTCCCACTTGACCAAAAGTCAATCACCTATGTGTCTGATCCCCATCATACCCCTGTGACGCTCAAATATAATCCGGGCCAACGGTTTCGTTAGTGGATCTGCAATGTTATCTTCGGATGGAACTATTTCCATTGCTATATCTTTTCGGGTCATGATCGCTCTAATCATATGGAACCTCCTCAGAATAATTCTGATGAGACCTGGGTTCCCTTGCTAAAGTTATTGCTCTGTCGCTGTCACAATATATGGGAGTCAGCTCTACGCTGCTTGGTATGACTCTCAAATCCTTGATGAACTTCTTCATCCATACCCCTTCGTCATGCTGCTTCTACGACAGTAATGTATTCTGCCTCTGTGGTCGAGTCAGCATTAGTATCTTGCTTAGAACTCATCCAGCTTACTGCCCTCCATTCATGGTGAAAACATACCATGAATTTGACTTGCTATCATCAATGTTAGACTGAAAATTTGAGTCTATGTAGCCCTCAACCTGGAGGCTACCTCCTCCATATACTAGTAAAAGATCCTTAGTCCTTCTCAAGTACTTAAGGATACCCTTTACTGTCTTCTAGTGTTCTAAACCTGGATCTGTCTGATACCTGCTCGTGACACTCAGAGCATGTACTATATTAGGTCTAGTACATAGCATTGCATACATGATAGATTATATCGCTGAGGCATAAGGTATCTTATCCATATCTGTCCTTTCTTCAGGAGTCTTTGGGGACATACTCCTAGAAAGTGATATTCCATGTCTCATCAGTATGAGACCTCTCTTTGAATTTTTCATGTCAAACCTTTTGACAATGGAGTCTATGTACCTAGACTGGGACAAGCCAATCATCCATTTGGATTTATCTCTATAGATCCAGATCCCCAAAATATAGGATGCTTCCCCTAAGTCTTTCATGGTGAAATTTCTAGATAGCCAAGTCTTTACTGTGGAGAGCATTCCTATATCATTCCCAATGATTAAGATGTCATCCACATATAGCACCAAGAAGGTGATAACGCTTCCACTTATTTTCCTGTACACACAAAGCTCATCTTCGTTCTTAACGAAGTCATAAGATCTGATCAACTCATTAAATATTATGTTCTAACTTCGGGAAGCTTGCTTCAATCCATAAATGGATCTAAGCAACTTGCACACTTTATCTGGACTCTCTTTGGATACGAATCCCTCTGGTTATATCATATACATCTCTTCCTCGAGGTTGCCATTAAGGAATGCTATTTTGACATCCATCTGCCAGATCTTATAGTCATAGTGTGTTGCAATGGTCAAAATAATTCTAACGGACTTAAGCATGGCTACAGGTGAAAAGGTTTCGTCATAGTCAACTCCTTGTCTTTGACGATATCCTTTAGCTACCATCCTTGCTTTATAGGTCTCTACCTTTCCATCCACTCCGATCTTCTTCTTGAAGATCCATTTACAGTCGATGGGTACAATACCCTCAGGTGCATCCACAAGGTTCCAAACCTTGTTAGAGTACATGGAATCCATCTCAGAATTCATGACTTCTTGCCACTTCCGGGAGTCTATACTCATAATAGCCTCCTCGTAGGTCTGAGGATTAATATCCTGAGAGTCATCTCCACTGATATGTCCCACATATCTTTCAAGAGGGTGAGATACTCTACTAGATCTACGTAAATTTGAAATTTGTGTGTTAGGTACCTGAACAGACTTGGGCTCTGGAATGGTGTTTGAGCTAGGTTCTCCAACCTCGCTCAATTCTATCTCACTCCCACTGTTCCACCAAGAATATGTTCCTTCTCAAGGAAGATAGCTCTCTTGGCAACAAAGACCTTTCGGTCCTCAGGATGATAAAAATAATACCCACAAGTTTCCTTTAGGTATCCCACGAATGTGCACCATTCTGTCCTTGATTCTAACTTATCGGGGTTGTGTCTTCTGACGTGGGCAGGACAGCCCCAAATCTTAACAATTTTAAGATCGGGCTTCTTTCCTTTCCATATCTCATATGGTGTAGACACTACCAACTTTAGTGGAACTCTGTTCAGAAGATAAGCTGCAGTCTCTAGGGCGTACCCCCAGAATAAGACGGGTAGGTCAGTGAAACTCATCATGGATCGCACCATGTCTAACAGCGTGTGATTCCTCCTTTCTGATACACCATTGAGCTGAGGTGTATAAGGAGGTGTCCACTGGGATAGAATCTCATTGTCCCTGAGGAATTGGGTGAACTCCATACTCAAGTACTCTCCTCCTCGATCTGATCAAAGAGTCATAATACTCTTTCCAATTTGGTTCTCTACCTTATTCTTATATTTCCTGAATTCCTCGAAGGCCTCAGATTTGTACTTCATTAAGTACACGTGTCCATACCTAGAGAAATCATCAGTGAATGTAATGAAGAATGAGTAACCACCTATAGCTTGAGTCGACATGGGACCACATACATCACTATGTATGAGTTCCAATAACTCGGTGGCTTTCTCTCCAATTCCACTAAAAGGAGAGTTGGTCATCTTCCCACGAAGGCAAGGTTCGCAAGTTGCGTATGTCTCATAGTCAAATGGATCTAAGTATCCATCTATCAACAACTTTTGAATCTTTCCCTTATGTATATGACCTAGCCTACAATATCATAGGTATGCATTATTCACCTCATCTCTTTTCCTCTTAGACATATTTATATTCATGGTATGTGAAGAATTGTCTAACACATATAAGCCATTTATTAGGGTCCCTCTAGTGATGATCTTATCATCCATTATTATTGAACAACTATTATTCTCAAAAACTAATTTATATCCATTAATTATCAAACAAGAGATAAAAATAATATTTTTGATAATAGAGGGAACAAAATAGCATGCATCTAATGCAATAATAGCTACACCAGGCAGATGTATGGTGACCTCTCCAACAGTAACTGCAGCAACTCTTGCTCCATTGCCAATCTTGAGGTCCATCTCGCCTCTAGCTAATCTCCTAGGTCTTGCCAGAACCTACAATGAATTACAGATATTATAAACACTCTCGGTATCCAATACCTATGTGTTATCATGAAAATCTGACAAGTGGAGACTGATCATGAATATACCTTAGGCTTCTCCAAGCTTCTGTCTCGCCTTCTCTACAAGGTAGTCCTTACAGTTCATCTTCCAATGTCCGTCTTGGCCACAGTGGAAGCATTGTCCTTTATCCTTTGTCGGGTATTTTTTGGCAACCTTTGTCTTACCTGGTCTTTCTTTTCCCTTGCCCTTCTTAAGGGTCTTGCTGACCTTTCTTTTTTTTTTGTCTCACCAATATAGAGAATTGGCTTCTCCTTTTTGATGGCACTCTCAGCTTCCCTCAACATATTGAGGAGTTCAGGGAGAGTTACCTCAAACTTGCTCATGTTAAAATTCATGATGAAGTGAGAAAAGGAATCTGGTAGGGACTGAAGTATAAGATCAACGCATAGATTATCCTCTAGGACTATTCCCAGACCTGTGAGTTTCTCGATCCACTCTATCATCTTTAGGACATGGTTCTCAACCGATGTCCCTTCTGTCATCCTAGCTTTGAAGAGTTTCTTAGATATCTCATATTTTTGAGTTCTTCCCTATTTCTCAAACAGTTGACGGAGATGAAAAAGAATAAAATCTGCATCCATACTCTCATGTTATCTTTGTAACTCAGGAGTCATAGAGGCCAACATGTAATATTTTACTAACGTGGAATCATTTGTGTACTTCACATGGCGAGCAATCTCATCCTCGCTTGCCCCTTCTTCCGGCGTGGGCACGATTGTATCAAGGACGTATGCGATTTTCTCCGTCGTGAGAAAAATTCATAAATTACGAAGCCAATCTGTATAGTTTGGACCAGTGAGGTGGTTGGCATCAAGTGTGCCACGTAGGGGGTTTGTTAGCGACATGTTTCTGACAAAATAAGATATAGTAAAAATAAATAACATGCAGATTTTACAAAAAATACTAATTAAGATATGGACTTTATCTTAATGTACTTCCACTATTTTCTTAGTGAATCACGTGACACCCTCGACACGTGAGACGGAAGTCTCCGGCAGACTCCTAGTGAGGATCGGGATCCAATTGGCATCTTAGTGCAACCTCGAGGGACTCGACCAATTCACTAAGCTCAAAAGGTAGGCAACTCTTGCTAATCACAACTCCTTGTGATTTCCGTCACGTTCGGCCTCCGATTCATCGTGGTCTCGAGGGACTCGACCAACCATAACGTTCAGTTAAGTCATCACCATCGTTACAAGATGAGTCTGATTCGATGATATGCCCTCGAGGGACTCGACCAAGCATACCATGTCCTCAGGTCACCGGTGACATCTCTATGTCGTAGGCAAGAACTCGATCACGTAGATAGGTGAGCCTCGAGGGACTCGACCTATGTCGTGATTCAATTTCTTCCTATAATGATGGAAGGCCACGTGGGTCAATCTTATTGCCTCACTTACCGACTTAATATTATCGTAGGAGGGGTTTTTGTTTCTTATCAGTCTCCTAATATGTCATGTCACACACATACATATTCAATATATATCTACATCGCATGTAAATATATATATATATATATATATATATATATATATATATATATATATATATATATATATATATATATATATATATATCTAGGTGTATAACACATCACATATGCAAGCCACACCGGATGATCATGAGCCATCACCTAATATGATTAAGCCTGAGCCAATGTGCCTAATCACTCACAATAGAATCTATGTGTGCATTAGCGCATCTCCATGCCCTGTGATTGTTGATCTCGTCATCATCGGTTTCGTCGGATCGTCGCATCACCATGCGTCGTGATCTCCCGCCACGGCATTATGGATCCCGTTGTAACCTCCACGCTCCCGCTGTGCCTCTCCATGTAATTACAAATAATCACAGGCACGTAGGCCCCAATAATAATAATATTCACAATTACACACATCACAACACATGACTCATGATCATCCATCCACATCATACATCATATGTACATCACATCATATGTAGGATTACTAGATATATAATAATTAATTAAACTATTTAATTGATTATTTTTTTGGAAATCAAGATATGCTTAAAATTTTTAAAATTATCAAGGGCATTTTTGTAATTCTAGATGAGAGGACAGTCCTCGAAATTTTTAAAATTATTGAAGGTATTTTCAGAATTCTGTACATGAGGACAGAGCTGGAATTTCCCAAATGCTGAGGGGCATAACCATCTTTTTCTAAAAAGTTGCCCTAGCCCTCATTCACCCTCACTGCGCCGCCATCGCCGATGTTGCCACTGCGCAGGCGGCGGCTGCCCTTGCCCGCCGACAGCCACTCTGCCAAGGGGCGGCCACCCCTGCGGCCGGCACCTCCACGGGTGCCACCCTTGCAAGCGCTGTCGCTGCTGGCGACCGCCCTTGCATGCGGCAGCCCTTGCGGGCGGTGCCTCTGCTCGCAGGCTGCCTTCCTACGGGCGCCGAATCTACAATCGACCGCCCCTTGCGGGCTGGCTACGGGCGGCTGTCTGCAGACTATTGGCAGCAGCCCCTGCGGCTGTCGCCCCTTACGGGCGTCGTGCTGTAGTCGGCCGCCCCTGCAAGGGGGCTGGCCTTGGCCCTGCCCGGCTGCCCCTTACAAGGGCTTCCTTTGCTGCAAAAATGCAGCAAGAACGCGTAGAACGATTCTACGCGATTCAATCTCATCACACGTAATTTAAATCCAATCTTTCACATGAAAAACTTGGCTCTGATACCACTATTGGAAAACCTAAAGCGGGTGCATCACATGCGTAGTGAAAATCAACACAAAAAATTGGTTTCCCAAGTAGATCAAATCATCATCCAAAAGATTGTGGTCACGAGAAAAATGTAAAAACCAATAAAACCGCGATGTGTGAGAGATTGATTTTACCTAGGGAGATCGTATATCCCTGTATTCCAGGTCCGGATGGAAAAGATAAAGGAGTTCAAGCATCCTCCTCTCTAGCGGTATCCACACGATGGATCTCTACAGCAAAACTCCTCCTCTCTGATCTTGCAACTCTTGCTCAGAGGGAGAGAGAAAAATAGGAGGTGGTGGCTAAAGCTGCAGCCTATCAACCCTGAGTCTCCCCTCCTATTTATAGTGAGCCACCAAAATCCTAGGGCTTCTTCCTTAGTGGGTATTGGATCTTCATCCAATAACCCACTAACCTTGCATTATTAGATCTCTATCAAATAATCTCCTTAGGCCTATAATTGGGCCTTAATCAAGGAGCCCATCAACATAGGGTCTCATCTAATGAGAATAGGGGCTAATTGGATCTTCATCCAATCCTCTATTCGCTGAAGAATCCACCATATGTGTGTGACCCTCTAGGCCTGATACCGTGCTGGCCGTGAGTTACTTCCATCAGAACTCCTTCTGATACAGTGAATTATTATCCCCATAATAATTCACTCGACTCATCGACTATGGACGTACTAGGCCACTACGTCATAGTCCCCATACGGTACAGGGGGATCAAATCCATCGGACCTGTCTGTCCACAGTTACCATATATCTATAATCCCTTAACCAAATAATATCCCAGAGACCATATATTGGACATGGTACTGTCAGGTCACATACGGAATCAGTTTGTCTTGCTCTAATCGGATTCTACCGGAGAACTTCTTCTCTCTCAATATGAATGACCCTGGCCAGAGATTTATCTAAGCAAGCACATATGAGATATTCCTCTCGTGATACCAAGAGTGGATGATCCTCGATTGACACTCAATTGCCTTCGTAAGGTTGGCTACCAATCCCGATAACCAACTATACCATATTTGGAGCTTTCAAAACTTGTAAGTCTGGCGTCAAAGAAAGGAGTACTCATACAAGGCATCCTTGGTGTCTCAAGTCTAAGGATACACAACTACGACTATGGAATCGTTGTCTGACATTAGGTATCATTAACCATACAACATTCCATAAGCGGATCAATCAGTGAACTCATTCTCCAATGAGCACCTGTACTATATCCTTAGTGTCTCCACACAAGTGGCTATGAGACCAGCCGCCTCCATCATATAGACGGGTATATAGTACACTGATCTATCCGGTTATCTCAATGTCCCTCTTGAGTAACTTACGACCAAGATTATTTAGGATCTGTGTTTAAAGGTGAATGAATCTCATTATCGTGATCTCATCACGATCCGATTCTCATTGCACAGAACTAAGGATATCGTAATATTAATCATAAGCAATATGAGAATATGCTAATATTAATCATACGCAAAAAGATCACACAGCATGTCACACGTGCCATCACTCACGTGATTGGCTTGCAGGGCACCTGTAACCAACACACGATCCCTACTTTTGCCGGCTAAACCAACCTGCAAAAATTAAAGATCGAAGGGTTTCTCTAACAGCAGTCCGTCATCATCCTCATCGATGTCGGGAGCACACATAACTTCATGAGCAGTATAGTTGTTGCCCACTTAATGCTCCAAAAAAAAGATTACAACGAGTTCAAAGTCAAGGTAGCTAATAGCCAAATTATAAAGTGCAACCAGAAGTGCCTACGAGTAAAACTGATCCTATAGGAGCAAGATGTAGTTGTTGATTTTTTCCTCCTCCCTCTTGATGGTTTTGATATAGTGCTTGCATTGATTGGTTATCCATTATTGGAAATATTTTCTGAAATTTTTTGAAGCTAACCATGAAATTTTTCAGAAAAGGAAAGCAGGTGATTCTACGAGGGAGCCCAACGACTATAACCATAACACCACACTTGGAAGGGGGTACCAAAAGAAGAATCCAGTGGTTTCCCAATTCAAATTTAAGAGTTTTATGAGATTGGAGATAAAAAAACTCCTCCCACAGCTTGTTGAATATTTGGGCGTCTCCACCCAACCAAGCCGACTACCACCTCTGAAGCTGGCCGACCCCCCTATAGTGAATAGGTCGAATCTTCTACCAGTTGTTACTCTACCAGATTGCTTCATACAACCTCAGATCGTCGAAGATAAAAGGGTCGTCCAAGAGATGATAGAGACATGGATTGTTCGGTCATGCTTATTTCCTGCTACGACACATCCCTACATTCTTTTCCCTAGAGATAAGCTACTTCTAAAGTGTTACATCCTGTTGAACTCACCATGGTTGCTAATGCAGCACTTCCAGATCTCAGGTGACTTCCATGATTTTTTTCAGCATCGAACCATGATGCTTAAAGACTTCCTTGATGATGATGACATCCAATCTATGGCCCAAGACCACAAGAAAATTAAGCCCCTCTAGTGGCAAAATCAGAAAAGGGGAAGGATCATTTGTATGACTCAACGAAGCATGAACATCATCCCTCTCATTATAAAAAAAGAAGCACCACCTTGGCCGAGTGAAACTATAGCCCTCACGGTCACGATATCGTCCACACCAAATCGTGGCCAGATGTTTATTATTGGAGTAGACATACCTAGAGTGAGGGTCAGCACCATCCTTATGCAAGATGGCCAACAACATGAAGAAGTAAAAATGGGCCTCGAAAAATCACCACTCCTACCTACCTCGGACTCAAATCGGGCTTAGACCACTAGAGATTTTATTAGAGGACAGCCTTCACGCCAAAAGAAGGCACAACTACTATTACAGAGCAGCCATATGGTAGCACATGCAAAGAAGAAATGACCTCCTGACAAACTTCAGAATGGATGAAAAATTGAAGATCGAGTTTTTCTACACTTCCAGCCCGATCAGTAGGAAATTCGAGCCTTAATGAAGTAGTCTCCCTATTTTTTTGGCCTTGTAAAATTGAGGATCACATTGGGGTCCTAACTTGGAGATCAAATTCATGCACCAGATTAAGATTATAGTTGATCCGTCAGGTATCCCACCTTAAATGAAAATTTAAAGAAGATGATTCAGCCTAAATCCTTTCAACTAACACCCCGGTTGATGAGGAGGCCAAAGTTCAGTTAATGATAGCATGGGAGTCACATGAGGAGTTGAATATCCAATTTCCAGAGTTTATGGACCCTCAACCTTGAGGACAAGGTTGATCTCAAGAGGGCGGACTTGATAGAACTCCAGTAGGGTTGAGTCCTAATCATCTTAATACTAGTCAATAAAAACTATATTAGATTATAATAAAGCCACTCCTATCCTATAAAGGAGTATAGCTAGGGTCTATATTAGCCCTTAGGGCTCAGTAGCCGCCACACCCCTTACTGGGTTGGTCGGCTAGGGTTTCCCCCTGCTTAGATCGGCTATAGATCCACTTAGCCGCCTCCTGTTCCTATTAAGGCAGGTTGGCTATAGGAGGGGCAAAGGGGTAATTTAACTTAAGCAAGCACCCCCTTAGGCTAGGGTTTTGATCCCTATTTAAAGATGTAGCCGCTCCCTGCACCCCCCCCCCCTGAATTAAGCAATTATCAATTTTATTTTAGCCTTGTGCCGAATCTAGGAGGGAGGAACCCCTACAGCGTTCCAAGGGTTGATCCCCCTCAAGGATCAAAATCTATAGGGCTCCTTATGGGGTTCTATCATGAGCCACCGACCACATCGTCCAAACCCCGATTGATTCTCAACGAGCTCTTGACCTTAACTCCATCCCAATGACGTATTCTTCTATAACTGTTTTGCTTTTTCCCAATCGTAGTTAATCCTGCATCACTTATCACCAACACATAAGTTACAAACACACCAATTGGTTTCATCATCAAAATCTCAGATTCAACAGAAAAGATAATACAATCTAATGTTGGCCTGTTGTCAAGTTCGGGCATCGGGCCGGGGTTCAGACGATGCAGTGGGAACTCGCCTAAAGATCACCGGAAGCTCATCGGAGTCAAGTACTGCCTATACCTAGATTTTTTGATAAAGCTTGAATTTTAGCTCTATTTTTTGAAGTCAATTATGGTCTATAAATACCTCAAGTATTCTTGCATTGGATAGCAAGAAAGTGATAAGAAAGTGCAAGAAAAGTGGTTGTAATCTTGGTCAAAATTCTATAAAACTTGAGAGCTTCCCTTGAGTACTACAAAGTGCAACATAAGTCTAAGGGATGAGAGAAAAATTATAAAGGTTCCTCTCCTGAACCTATGAAAAGGAGAAAAGTGTAAGGGGTTTTGATGTTCAGCTGTGAAAGAAGATCATTAGTGAACACCGGCACCAGTGAGCCTCGACGAAGGAGGACTCGAAAAGTGGATGTAGGTCAAGCTTTTAGCCGAACCACTATAAATTTATGAGCTTTCTTTTACTTGCTTTTTATTTTAGCATTTCGTAACTAAATCGAGATTCTTCATTTGGTCTTAAGCTTAATCACTCACTTACTTTCTTTCAATGAAGAAACTCTTTTGATTTCTTCTTTACTTCAAATAAATTTTTTGAAACAAGTTCGTTTTGCACTTACTAATTCACCTCCCCCCCCCCCCCCCCCCCTCTTAGTGTCAACTTGATCCTAAAAATTTGATGGATGAGAGACTATAGATACACGGTAACTGAGGACAAACAGGTCTAATGGATTAGATCCCCTATACCATCTTATCACGAATGGTCATCAAGCACCTACAACATCTTCGCTCAACGAATCATTCGTCACTTTTTTATACTTATATAAATGTTTGGCCCCTTGTTTTGCCTTAGTTTTATGTGGTTTTGCCTAAGAAATATAAGTTAAAATAGTTTGTAATGCTACAGTGTGACCACTTACCATGTCGGGCCAAAACAGCTCTGTTTTCATATATTGCAGCCTGATTTTTATAGACCATGGTATAGTGTAATATGTCAGCTATCTCAGCACCTTGGAACCCCGTGACTGGCACAGGGCTGGATGGGACTTCGGTATTATGTTGAGTGTTAAACATTGTTCACAAGTTGAGCTTGTCTTTGCACCCAGCACCCGATGAACCAACATTTGTGGACTTGTGACTGTTCATTCAACCTTCTAAAGTCATTTTCCGCTCCTTTCTCTCTTTTCTCTCTTGTACTCAAGGTGTTTGTTGAATTACATGTAAAGCTTCCATCTTCACAAGATGTCAGGACTTGCGTCGCTCGCTTCTAAACTAATCAACCTTCTCTTTTGCAAATCCTTTGGGATCGACATGAGGTTGCATTTAGGTTGACCCATTGCGGACAAATAACGCATCAGCGTTTCATGACTTAGGCAATCTCAGCTAAGTCCGAGATAGTGACGCAAAGGTGCTTCACAACTTAGGCAATTCCAGCTAAATCCTTAAGTTTGCCACAAAGGTGCTACACGACTTAGGCAAATTTAGCTAAGTCTGTGACAGTGTGGTATTAGAGCAGGGAAGCAATTCAAACAAATAATGAAGAAGTTTTATAATCTCATCATGGCAAAGCATCATGGCCAATCAGGCAAGATAAGGCAAGTCGGACTTTTGTCCCAAGCAACTATAGGTGGGCTGGTGCAAACTCACTCTCAAGCTATTGGAGCTGCTCATGAGGAATGCGGTAGTGAACAAATTAAGCAAGAAGTTGGGTATTCTCCACTTGGTATTCTCCATGAGCGGAAGAGGCACTATCTGGAGTGCCAATTAGGAAAAGAGGCCACAAGGAGAGACTTACAATGGCAGAAACACGCCTCAATGTTCTTGAAGCAAGTTTGGAGGAACTCTAATAAGGCCAACAAAGGCTCCTTGGGATAGAGAGCTTGGAAGAAGCTGAATCTCGGATCGACATGGTTGAGTCCCTAGTCGACCAAGTAACAGAAGACACCAAAGACTCCATACAATATCTGCACAAAGTTGTGGCGGAACTCACATCCAATGTGACATTACTCACAAGGACTCTTAATGCGGGAAGGAGCAATACCTGCGTTACGCCACCACACAGCTTAAGGATGCCCGAGCCACATTGCTACGAGGATGCCATGGATTCCAAAGAGCTCAAAAATTTTCTGTTCGATATGGAACAGTACTTTCATGCTACGAGGCTTGACTTTGAAAAAACCAAAGTTTCAATAGCAACAATGTATCTGAATAGATATGCGAAACTTTGGTGGCAAACCTATTGGGAAGAGATCCAGCAAGGTCGATGTTGAGTGGACACATGGGAGGACTTGAAGCAAGAGTTAAGAATTCAGTTCCTACCCGAGAACATAAAGTTTGTCACAAGAAGGAAGCTGAGACAACTCCACCAAAGTACTTTCATTCAAGACTATAAGACATACAAGAAGGAAGCTGTGAATCAATTTTCTGCACTGATGTTGGACATATAAGACATATTCGAGAAGAATAAACTATTTAGCTTCCTCGTTGGCCTGAAGCCATAGGCATAACAGGAACTGAATCAAAGGAATATCATCGATGTGATCGGGGCAATTGCGGTCATAGAAAGGCTAACTAACTTTCTTTCTTCGGAGTACATGGGGAAGAAGAAACAATCCTCATGAAATCACCCACTCAAATATTCCCGAGCAAAGGAGTTTGGGAGCGAAGAGGAAGAACTTCCACAAAGGACCAAGCTCAAAGGCAAGGCCCTGAAACCTAGCGGATGCTTCTTCTGTGGAGGACCACACATTATGAGGCAGTGCCTACAAAAATAGGCACTCAATGCCTTAACTGTATCAATGCACCCTCACAAAGTGGATAAGGGCAAGGTCGTTACCCTTAGTTCGAGTAGTTCAGAATCTAGCAGCAATGATGAGGAGTCACAAGGGCCCCGAATGGGAGTAATGCATTTGTTGAATGCATTGTAGGCTTAAGTGGGGGAGAACACGAAGATAAAGCCACAGAAGACAGGGAGTCATGAGTTGAAGTATGTGGACATCAATCTTGATGACCGGACAACTCGTGTAATGGTGGACACGTGTGCTACCCATAATTTTATTACCGATCAAGAAGCAAAGTGACTTAGACTAATCTTAGAGAAGAACCCAAGTCGGATGAAGGCTGTGCACTCAGAGACCAAGCAGATCTTTGTACTAGCAAAGAGGTTCACCATCAAGATCGGAACATGGAGTGGGAGTACAAACATGATGACAGTGTCATTGGACGACTTCCAAGTGATTCTTCGAATAGAGTTCATGCACATAGCGAAGTTGATGCCAATGTCATTCCTAAACTCTCTATGCCTAATGGGAGGTGATGACCCTTGTATGATTCTAGTTTCTTAAGGAGGAACTAAGAAACTAGAACCATACAAGAGTCATCACCTCCCATTAGGCATATATATATATATATATATATATATATATATATATATAACACTTTAAAGAAAAATGATTTTTATAAAGAAGAAATTATAAAAAAATATATTTTTATCAAAAACACTTCAAAGATAGTTTGATGTTACCGTCCCTCCAAACAGATAAACAACTTATACTACAAATAATAAATGACAATTACATCAATTATAGTAAACTTAATTTTGTCAACCACAATTGAAGACTTAATGTAATTTTTTTAATTTAAAACTAATTTGACAACCTCTACGTCGTCCCTGCCTAGCGTCATGTAAATCTACAAAATAAAAAATATTAGTAAACATATTAAGTAATAGACGCTAGTGACAATAGATGCATCTTAGCCAAATCCCCAGATGCATCTTTAAATATCTACGACTATCTTAGCCAATGGTGATTTCACTGATGAAGAAGTAATAGATGCTTCTGAATCTATTATTATATGTACTATTGAGAAGATAGAAATTTTTATCATCAATTTACTTTTCGAGTGATTTTTAGGTTTATGATATATTTTTGACATTTTATCAATTACTTTATGATAAATCAATAACTAATTTTTTTTTTGTTTTTTAGGTATAGAAAAATTATCCTGCATTTGGGTTAAAAATTAAAATATAAGCTACAAAACCACCATTGATGACTTATATATTTTTGTCCCGCTATTGAATACGAAGTAAAGGCATTTGATGATCATAGATCTTTAAGTGAACTATTTCCATTACAAGTCTAATATAAAAAAAACACCATATTTTTAGATCAGTGGTACGTGTTTCAAAAAATTAGTTAGTGCATTATATTATTGTTTCAGATATTAATTATTTATTTGTTTGAAAATAAATCTAGATATTTAAGAAATGCCATCAGTGATTTTTAGACAATCTCCATCATGATAATTTGAAGTCTATAGACATTTTTCAATAATAAATTCTTATCATTAGAAATATTTATTATAACACATTGCATTACAACATCCTATAAAATGCATTCGGCCACTTCTTTCTATCTAATTTAGAAGTCCAACGATAGCTTTTAATATTTTTTTCATTATTTTTTATATACATTGATTGAACTTGAACTAGGTATATGCCCTTGTGACATCCAAAAAAAGTCTAGTTGCTTCTTTATCTTGTACATCACTTACTAAATCTTTGAAATAATGACAATACAATAACGTGATGTGCATCAGAAAATATATCTTATAGTTGCTGTAGAAATTTCTTGATTTTTATCATTTACAATGCATAAAAATTCATAATACACACAAATGTATTTTCTCAACTCAAAAAAGAAACTATTCTAATGAGTTTATCGCCTCAATCTCGACTACTGCAAATACTATAGGAAATAACTAATTAGCATTATCAATACCAATTTTCGTCATTAAAGTTTTTCACATAAATATCTTATATTGTCACGAACAAAAATATAAATAAGGTGTTCAATGTAATGCTCATATTTGTTCATATCTTTTGATTATTTTACATATTTTTTACAGCAAGTAGCGGGCTTATAGTAGGCTTGGTAGTCCTCGTTTGGTTATCTTTCATGATCGATTTCAGTATATAAATGAGAGTTATGTCATGTGAGCACTTGTGGGGACTTCTGTCTGTAATGAACCTTGATCATTTGTGTGCAATCGTTCAGAACTTGTAAAGTCCATGGTTCTAATTTGTATTGGCTATATAAAGTGTTTGCTAACATGATTACTTGTGGATCTCGTGAAAAATATTTTCTCTAACCCGTTTTCTCTTTTGTAGGTCCTAAGGGACTATAGGAGGTTTCAGGAAGGTTGATCTTTGTGGACGGACACACAAGGGTACTACACAACTTAGGCAAAACCAGCTAAGTTTCTGATAGATGGTATCAGAGTAGGACATGCACATGCAGAAACACTTGTCATGCAAACGTGGGAGACCTAGTTGGGCTATATGGAGGGCAGCCAGCACGCGTGATTGTTTAGGAGAAACTGACATGGAGATGTATGGAAAGGAGTCGCTTAGAGGAGCAAGCATCCTTGAATGGTATTCAGAAAAATGGACAACCTTTTGTGCGAGAGGCACCATGAGGACAAGGCAAGCGGGGCGCTTGGTAAAAGATGAGACCGTGCAAAGTGGGATGTGTTGTCCAACGACCGAAAGAGTTGTTGTGCGAAGCTCACAAAGGTGAGGGAAATTGTTAACTCGAAGAATTCGGTACTCATGCAAGGGCTTATATGCAGACGATGGAGTTTTCGTGGTCATCCCAAGGCGACCGAAACTCGACGTCATAGAGCATTGAAACTTTCTCTTCAGTATAGAAAGGATACGTTCGTAGGAGACCTAAGTGTGTAATAAGTTCAGCATGTTGCTAGGCCTTAGTGCAATGGGGGCTGTATTGGCGAAGTCACAATCTAGAAAACATATTTGCGAGGGCAGAACAATGCATAAATTGTTCAGTAAGACAAAGTAGTCCAAGGGGATAGTGGACTCCGAAGCTTCTAGAGAGAAGAATGCAAAGAGGAAAGTTGCTCCAACAGGACATATATCTAGGAGGGATAGGTCTTGGTTCTCTAGAGGGAGGATCATGTGCAACGGACCATACATGTTGAGGAAGAGTACCTCAAGACAATATCTCTATAAAGCTCAACGGACTGAGCGAGCAGCGATGAGTCGTTACATGATCTCAAATAAAGTAATATAATGATGGATGCATTGTGATCAAGTGGGGGAGCGACTATGGCAACATAATACGAAGGCACACTTAGAGTCGATGTGAAATTCGAACTCAATGAAGAGTTGACCCATGGAATGGTGGGCGTAAGGGCCACCATTCAACTCAATACAAATCGAGGAGCGGAGCAACTTGGGTGGAACTTGGTGAAGTATCCAAGCCACATGAAGGGAGTCGACGTTGAAAATGGAACATGGAGCGAAGGCATGGAGCTTTCTTTGGACAGAGGTTAAGGATATGAACTCTTGTATAGGCAAGAGAGGGATCATGTCGTTTCATGGGTTCTTCATTCTGATGGGGTGGACTCATCTTGCATAGTGCCAAAGATGAAGGGAGCTTCAAGGCACATGCACCTTGTCTCAAAGATGCATTTGATGAAGAAACTAAGGTGATCCAACTTGCAGAGACAAAGTTGGGATTAAAAAGCCTTAGCATGAAGCAAGAGGATATAGAGCCGGGTACTTTTGAAGAATATGTCATAGTGCTATCATTCGAGTTGTTATGAAGGAAGCGGTTGGCAACAGAGATTGTGATGGTGGGGGATAGATGCTCAGGTTTCAGACAATGATGCACTAATTTCAGTGAAGTATGGAGACTTTGAGGGCTACTAGGCCATGGACTGTCCTAGAAAGATGCTTCATCCAAGTGTGACTCGAGAATGGGTGGGCAAAGATGAATTTTCAAAGGAGCGAACACAATCGGAGCTGGCGGAGGCCCTATGATGCACTAGCAGAGGCCACACATGGAGAGATCATAGTTCGAGTTCATCACACAAACATCTGAATGCAATAGAGATATCACAAGGAGGCAACATGGTGCAACGGATCATGGTGGAATAGTTCGAGGCAATACAACACATGCGGAGAAGTCCCATAAGGGACATGATCATGCAGAGGTATGATTAGAAGCTAGTGGGAGCTCTACTTCAGTGAACAACACAATGGCAAGAAGGGCTATGGATTCAAGGAGTGAATATGGTACCACAGTGGTGGGTCTTCAGTGTGTGCGCATCGAATCTTGCATTGGATGAAAGCCTTTGTCATCAACATATTATCACGAACGGTCGTCGCTCAACGAACCGTTCATCACTTTTGCTTGCTTATACGGAAATACAAGCGAAAATAGTCTAGAACGCTATAGAACGATCGCTCTCTGTGTGGAGCCAAAATAGCCTAAAACAGCTCTGTTTTGGATCATTTTTGTGTGCTGCGATGACCGCTCTAAGTAGCCCAAAACGTCAGCCATCTTAACCCTTTGGAACCCTTTCGGTGGCACAGGACTGGATGGGGCTTCAGTTGTATATCGGGTGTGAGCATTCATTAACAGTTGAACTTATCTTACGTCCGATACATTAGGAACCATCATTTGTGGACTTGCACAGTTCATACAACCCTTTAAAGTCCTATTTCGCTCTCTTTCTCTCTTTTCTCTATTGCACTCAAGCTGTTCGATGAATTGCTTACAAAGCTTCCCTCTTTACGAGACGTCGGGACTTGTCTGTCGCTTATTTTCAAGCTAATCAACTACTTCTTTGCAAATCTTTCAGGACCAGCACAAGGTTGAAGTGGGCTAACCCTTTGCGAGCAAATAATGCTTTGGCATTTCATAGCTTAGTCAATCCTAGCTAAGTCCGGAACATTGGGCAAGGTTGTTTCATGACTTAGGCAATTTCAGCTAAGTCTTCTAGTTTGTCGCTATGGTGCCGTACAGCTTAGGCAAATTTAGCTAAGTCCATAATAGTGTTGTATCAGAGTAGGCAAGCAATTCGAACAAGTAGTGAAGAAGATTCGTAATCTCGCCATGGCGAAACACCATGGTGAATTGAGCAAGATGGGGCAAGCCGGACCTTTGCCCCAAGCAGCCGCAGGTGGGCTACAAGTGCAAACTCGCTCGCAAGCTGTTAGAGCCGCTCATGAGGAGCATGGCAGTGAACAAGACGAGCGGAGGAGGCACAATCTGGTGCGCCAACCAGGAAAATAAACCACAAGGAGAGACTTACAATGGCGGAAACCCACCTCGATTCTTAAAGCGAGATTGGTGGAACTCTACCAAGGCCAATGAAGGCTCCTTAGGGTAGAGAGCTCGCAAGAAGAAGCTAAATCTCAGATCGACAGGGTTGAGTCCCTAGTCGACCAACTAACGGAGGACACCAAAGACTCCATACGGCATCTACATGAAGTTGTGGCGACACTCATGGCTAAGGTGACGTTGCTCATAAGGACTCTTAATGCAGGAGGGAATAATACCCGTGCTGCGTCGCCACAAAGTTTCACGACACCCAAACCGCATTACTACGGAGATGCTAGAGATGTTAAAGAGCTCGAAAAATTTTTATTCGACATGGAATAGTATTTTCATGCTACAAGGCCTAATTCTAAAGAAACTAAAGTTTTAATAGCAACAATATATTTAAATGGGGATGCAAAACTTTGGTTACAAATATGTTGGGAAGAGATCCAGCAAGGTCGATGCCGAGTGGATATATGGGAAGACTTGAAGCGAGAGTTGAGAACTCAGTTCTTGCCCGAGAACACAGAGTTTGTTGTAATAAGGAAACTGAGACAACTCTGCCAAAGTACATCAATTTGAGACTATGTGAAGCAATTTTCGGCACTTATGTTGGATATACATGACATGTTCGAGAAAGACAAGCTATTCAGTTTCCTCGATGGCTGAAGCCATGGGCACAACAAGAACTACATCAGAGGAATGTCACTGACGTGATCGGGGCAATTGCAGTAGCAGAAAGGCTAACTGACTTTGTTTATTCAGAAGACTTGGGAAAGAAGAAGTAATCCTCAAGAAATCACCCAACAAAATAATCTCGAGTGAAGGAGTCGAGGGTGGAACAAAAGAAGAAGAGCTTCCACAATGGACTAAGCTTAAAAGGCAAAGCCCCAAAATCTGGCGAATGCTTCTTGTGCGGAGGACCATACATGGTGAGGGAGTGCCCGTAAAAGTATGCACTCAATACTTTAACTACATCAATACACCCCCACAAGTTGGACAAGGGCAAAGCCATCGCCCTTAATTTGAGCAATTTTGAATCCGGTAGCGACGATGAGGAGTTGCAAGGACCTCGAATGGGAGCAATGCATTTGTTGAATGCATTGTGGGGTCAAGCGAGGGAGAACACAAAGGCAAAGGCACCGAAGATACGGAGCAGCGAGTTGATGTATGTGGACATCAAACTAAATGGCCAAACAACTCGAGCAATGGTGGACACGGGCACTACCCACAATTTTATTACTGAATAATCCTATAGAAGAACCCAATTCGTATGAAGGTTGTGAACTCGGAGGCGAAGCAGATCTCCGGACTAGCAAAGGGGTCTCCTTCAGGATCGAAACATGGAGCGGGAGCTCAAACATGATGGCGATGCCATTTGATGACTTTCAAGTGATTCTCGGAACGAAGTTCATGCACGCAATGAAGTTGGTGCCAATGTCGTTCCTGAACTCCCTATATCTAATGGGAGGCAACGACCCCTGCGTGGTTCCAATTTCTCAAGGAGGAACTAAGGATCCACAACAAATATCGGCATTACAATTAAAGAAGTGGGTATTAAAAGGTAAATCGACCTTTGTAGGCGCCATAAAGCTAGAGACACTTACATTCAAGAACCTGTCATTGTGGTGAGCATCCTAAAAGATTCTCAGATGTGATGCCAATGGAGTTGTCAAAAACTCTACCAC
Organism: Ensete ventricosum; assembly: GCA_029747655.1. Lineage (NCBI taxonomy): Eukaryota > Viridiplantae > Streptophyta > Magnoliopsida > Zingiberales > Musaceae > Ensete > Ensete ventricosum. The sequence continues at coordinate 43,795,289 of JAQQAF010000003.1, forward strand.
CACACAAAGGCATGGATCATCAGATTGAGCTGAAGCCGGGAGTTAAGCCTCCAGCGAGACCACTATACTGTATGGCCCCTCCAGAGTTGGTAGAACTTAGAAAGCAATTAGACGAACTGCTGAGCGATGGTCTCTTCCGCAGTTCAAAAGCACCATTCGAAGCTCCAGTCCTCTTCTAGAAGAAATAAGATGGGAGCCTCCGATTATGTGTCGATTATCGAGCCTTATACAAAGTGACAGTGAAGAACAAATATTCATCCCGCTCATCGCGGATTTGTTCAATCAACTAGGCAAGGCCAAGTACTTCTCCAGACTTAACCTTTGGTCGGGGTATTTACAGGTGCGCATTGTGGATGGCGACAAAGCGAAGACTACCCGTGTGACAAGATATAGAGCGTTTGAGTTTCTGGTGATGTCTTTCGGCTTAACCAATACTTCGGCCACATTCTGCACTCTAATGAACCAACTTCTGAAGGAATATTTGGATAAATTTTATAGTCGTCTACTTGGACGATATCATCGTCTATAGTCAAATGCTTGAGGAGCATGTTAAGCACCTTCAAAAAATTCTTAAAGTTCTTAGCGAGAATACCTTGTTTATGAAGAGAGAGAAGTTCTACTTTACTCAAACGAAAATTCTATTCTCGGGGCATCGAATCGGCAATAGTTCTATCCGAATGAATAAGTCTAAAGTGCAAGTTATGGCGGACTGTAGAACACTAAAGAAGGTGCTAGAGTTTAGATCCTTCCTTAGGTTCATCAACTATTATCGGTGCTTCATAGCTTGATATTGGAAGTGCGTAACTCCAATGACGGAGTTGTTGAAGAAGGAGTAGTCTTGGAGATGGTCAGAGAAATGTGAAGCGGCATTCCAAGACCTAAAGACTATTGTGTTGGAGGAACCAGTACTCAGATTACCAGACTATGGAAAGTCTTTTGAAGTCCATACAAATGCTTCCAACTTTGCTATTGGGGGAGTACTTATGCAAGAGAGACACCTAGTGGCCTACAAGAGTCGCAAGCTTAACGAGACCGAGCGGCAATATCCTGTGCATGAGAAGGAGATGACAGTGGTGGTCCACTGTCTACGAGTGCGGCGACACTGCCTTCTGGGAGCACCATTCAAACAAACAATGTCGTATTGAGTTACTTCCAAACTCAAAAAAAATTCTCCCCAAACAAAGCACGACGATAGGACTTCTTGGCCGAGTTCGACATGGTAATGGAGTACAAGCCCGAAAAGGCAAATGTCGTGGCCGATGCATTGAGCTGTAAAGTGGAATTAGTGAATGTTATACAATTGGAGGGCGGAGGCCAAGCAAGTCAGTTGCACTCCAACTTCCTTCCTAGGATCAGGGATGGACTGTACAGTGATCCTCGGGCAGTAACCCTGATGCAACTCAGCAAAGAGAGAAAGGCACGATGATTTTGGGTCCAAGAGAGACTCATCTACACCAAAGGGAATAGAGTTTATGTTCCACGAGCGGACAATTTGATGCGTGAACTCTTGAAAGTGCGTCAAGACTCCCTTTGGGTCGGACATTTGTGTATTCATCGGACCATAGCTCTCATGGAGAGGGTCTTTTATTGGCCGAAGATGGGGATCGATGTGAAGAATTATGTTTAAACATGTCTTACTTACCAAAAAGATAAGATAGAGCAGTAGAAGCCGGTGGGACTTCTAGAGCCACTGCCCGTACCAAAAAGACCATGGAAGAGCATCTCCTTAGACTTCATATCAAGCTTGCCGACAATAAGGGGACTCGGATCGATACTCGTGTTGGTCGATCAGTTTTCAAAGTATGCAACCTTTATTGTAGCACCCCTATACTGTTCAGCAGAGGAGGCAATTAAGTTGATGATGAAGAATGTGATGAAGTATTTGGGGAGTCCCGCACAACATCATCAGTGATCGAGATTCATGGTTCTTAGGATAATTTTGGACTCAACTATTCAAATTGCTAGGGCCCAAGTTATATTTCTCCACAAGCCTTCACCTCTAGACAGATGGCCAGGCTAAAAGAATCAACTCACTCTTGGAGCAATATCTTCGGCACTACGTGAGTTCCAACCAACGAGATTGGGTGAAGCTGTTGGATATAGCTCAATTCTCCTACAACTTGCAGCGAAGCTCTACATCCAACAAGAGCCCCTTCGAAATTATTACGGGATAACAGTTGTCGACTCCTCACACCTTGGCTATTGGTTATACAGGGAGTAGCCCGTCGGCATATCACTTCACAAAGGAATAGCATCGGAATGTAGATATTGTATGGGCTTACTTTGAGAAGGTGGCCAAAAAGAAGTGGGGCCAACTTGAGAAGGTGACCACAGGAGTTCAAAGTTGGTGACTTGGTATTAGTGAAGCTCCAACTAACATCACTCCAGTTCTTTTGGCATAAAGTACATAAAGTATTTGTATACAAATATGAATGGCCATTCTCAATCGTTAGCAGGGTAGGTAATGTCTCATACAAGTTGTAACTGTCGACATGGCTCAAAATTCATAACATTTTCCATGCAAGCAACCTGAAAGCCTACCACTCATATACGCAAGATAATTCTCGAAATGTTCCAACTCGACTACCCCCCACTAGAGCCTCATATGAGAAGCAAGTTGAAACTATTTTAGTGGATCGCAAGAGAAAACTGCCTAATAGAGCGGAACAAACCAAGTACTTGGTGAAGCGATGAAAGCTTCCCCGAATAGAACCAGTTGTGAGCCTAAAGATGCCCTATGACACGAGAAGCCATCATCAAAGGTTACCGACAAGCGTCGATGAGGGCGTCGATGGTTTAAGTGAAGGAGAATGTCACGAACGATCATCGCTCAACCGTAACATCTTCGCTCAATGAACCATTCATCGCTTTTGCTTGCTTGTACAGATGTTTGAGTTTGTTTTGCCTTGATATAATGTTTTTACCTAATAAATATGAGCAAAAATAGTCTGCAACATTGTATATCGATTGCTTGCTGCGTGGAGCCAAAAAAGCTCCATTTTGGGTCATTTTTGTGTGCTATGGTGACTGTTCTGAGCGACCCAAAATGTCAGCCATCTCAGCTCGTTGGAACCTTTGGGATGGCACAGGGCTGGATGGGGCTTCGGTTATATGTTGGGCATGTGCATTCATCAACAATTGAACTTATCTTGCGTTTGATACGTTGGGAACCATCGTTTGTGGACTTGCGACCATTCATACAACATTCTAAAGTTTTGTTTTGCTCTCTTTTCTCTGTTACACTCAAGGTGTTCAATGAATTGCTTATAAAGTTTTTATCTTTGTGAGACGTCGGGACTTGTCTGTTGCTCGTTTTCAAGTTAGTCAACTTCTTCTTTACAGATCCTTCGGGACCCGCACGAGGTTGCAAGTTGACTGACCCTTTGCAGGCAAATAACGCTTCGGCGTTTCATAGCTTAGGCAATCCCAGCTAAGTCTGGAACATTGGATAAAATTGCTTCATGACTTAGGTAATTTCAGCTAAGACTTCTTGTTTGTCGTTAGGGTACCGCACGGCTTAAGCAAATTTAGCTAAGTCTATGACAATATGGGGGTTGTGTACCACCGAGAGAGAATTCAGATTACAAATACCAGTAAGTCCCATGGGAAAACTTAATCATATAGAGAGATCATTAGAGTGATTGGAGAGTTGAACCACTTTAGTACTTATATTCGCTTAAGAGAGCCCAGCAAGTCAGAGGACAAGGCTGAGTAAGTGAACGTTGCTGCCAAGGAAGCTAAGGAGAACAAAATCAGCATGATCCCTACAACAAGATGGCAGAGGCCATGCATGGGAGTTGCAGTCTGTCTTTCCATTGACCAAGGGGAACTGCTTAGAGAACATAGAGGTATTAAAGCAAGTAGTCGAAAGGGCAAGGAAGCGAAGACGATTCCAAAGGGGCTCAGCTACCTAAGAGAAAAGCGTCAATCAAAAAGAAGGTGGACTCAGAGGAGTGCCACAGTGCCGCAGAGGCAGATTTACCCATCACGAAAAAAGTGACACATATGCAAGGCAATGGATAATAGGGTCGTGGGCTTGACAGTGCCATGATATCGCAGAGGTGAGACTTCTATGGAGTCATCAATCACTTGCTCTCATAGAGGGAGAGCGTTAGTCGTGAGAGGGGCCGAGGAGGTGGAGAATGCAGAGGCAAACTCCAAGTACCAGAACAAGGCTGAATGGCAGAGGCCAAAGAACTTCATAAAATCGGTGCCAACGGACTTCTCATCAAGATAGCCGAAAGTGGGGAACTTCAAGTTGATGTAAGAGTGATCGACTAAGGAACAAAGTAGGTAGTACATGGTGCTATAACTTTTCTACTCAAAGGAGTAGGCATAAAAGATAATGGAGAAGACGGTACAATCCTAAAGGCGACCAAAACTATCAAAGTCTTGCTCCAAGTTGGGAAAAAATTTTGCTCCTTTCGGGTAAAACTTTTTGCATTCCAGAAGTTCGATGACAAAATAAGGTGAATCATAGTAGCTAACTCAATGCAATAAGTGTAAACACTTTGGGTACTTCGGAAGTGTGAGCAAAGAGCGAGGGAAGACTAGTAACCAGCTTAATGCATGAAGTACAATCTCGAGGAGGCGGGCGAAGTCAAGTAACTTTGCCTTCTCAACTCCTACGAGAATGGGCAAAATCAGTACCCTAGTTCTCTTATTTATCCAGCAAAGGAGCTTTGCACAAGTTCAAAGACCCTTCGAAGAAATCCAATGGAAGACAATAGTTGTCAAATCTTCACCATTGATGATTGATGCTACTGAGAGTATATTATCAGCTTCACTTCTCAATAGAATATCAATTTAAAGCGGAAGCGATGCGAACCTACTTGGAAGCGACAACTAAGTTGAAGAAGAATCGATGGGTCAATTTTATGAAGAAAGAATCTCAAAAACTATAAAGTCTACAAGATGATGCTTGTTAAAGCTCCAATAAACATCCATCCAATTTAAGCGACGTGATACGTTTGAGATACTAGCGCAAAACAAGAAATTTCTTTTCCTTTATCAAAAAGATATGTAATAATCAACAAGGAATAGCACAACTCAGCCGACCCCACACCTAAATCAATCATTGGTGAGTTGAAGCAACATGGCGGATCAGATTTTGACTACTCAACAATAGCGACGGAGAGTAGTTGGGAGCCAAGAGGCGTGTTGCAACTAGAGAAGAAGATCAAAGATGCAGCAAAAGGCGAGGAGATGCAGTGTCTGCATTGGCTTCGACGAGGATGCCGAAGAAATAAGTGGGGGAGAATGTCACGAACAAAAATATAAATGAGGTGTTCGATGTAATGATCATACTTGTCTGTATCTTTCAGTTTTTGTACATGCTTTAGCAAGTAGCGAGCTTACAATAGGCTTGGCAGCCCTCGTTTGGTTAGCTTTCATGGCCGATTTCGACTTGTAAGTAAGAATTGTGTCATTTGGATACTTAGGGGGCTTCAGTCTATAATGAACTTTGATCATTTGTGTGCAATCGTTCAGAGCTTGTAAAGCCCATATTTGTAATTTGTATTGACTATATAAAGTGTTTGCTGAGATAATTACTTGTGGATCTTGTGAGAAATATTTTCTCTAATCTGTTTTCTCTTTTGTAAGTCCTAAGGGACAATATGAGGTTTCAGGGAGACTAACCTTTACGGACGGATACGCAAGGGTGTCGTACGACTTAGGCAAAATGAGCTAAGTTCATAATAATATAATATGTGATACCAATAACAAGATGAATGTACCGCATAAAACTAGTCAAACATGCTCAGAATATTCAAAAAAACTTGTTGAAAACATGCATCTCATAAAATGTAATTAAACAAACATCTATTTGTTAGTCGTGAACTTTACAACTCTCGTAAGAAAGATTTTAACACTGTGCATGATCTATCGAAATCTTCATCAATTTTATTTAATGTAAGTTTATGTGTCAAATATGCTTTTCTATATGAAACAAGCATTCAAAATCTTTTTTTTTAATATCTGCAATGTTCATCTTAAGAATATATTGTTCATTCAAGGGAATTTATTCTTTAATTTGTTCAACTATAAATTTATTGGTATAATATAGATGATCTCGATTAATTTAAGACAAATTGCATTGGTGTTCTTTGATGAACTTTGTAATTCTATATATATTAACTCAACGAGCAACTATTTGCTATCTACAATAATCAACATTATACCATACTTTAAGCTTGAAATTTCAAAAATAATATTTTTATTTTAAAATTCCTATTTATAATATATTCTCATGAAGTTCTTTTAAACTCTAAAATATATTTTTATATCATGAAAAAATTAAATGTCAAATATCAGAAACAAATTGCTATATTTAACATTATCATATTAGAAATTTAAAATTTATAAACTCATATTTGTCTATTGTATAATTCATTGATGACACATTCATCTTCATTTGGATATGGAACGAAAGCATCAAGGTTGAATCATCTTCTCCTATAAACCTTTTCTATGAGAGGTTCCCATACAAATCTGGCCAATCAATCATCTTCTTCTGTAATATACATCTTGTTCAACTTCATCTGTTATTCTTTACTCATCTCATGTCTCAATTTGATCTAAGTTAGAAGTGGCATAGAAGTACATCCTTCAATTTGATCTTGTATCTCATGACTATTTTCCAAAAATACTCTTGATTGCAGGAGAGACAAATGTTGTGTGTGATTGAAATACTTCATCTCATCTAGAATATAAAATAATTTACTTGGAAGAGAGCATCCCCGGCAATAGTAGTGATATTAGTATTCAAATGACATTGGAAATCTATAATAGCAATCAAATATAACCGAAATACAGAGATAATTATCTAATATGAAGAGGAGCTTATTTCTAGTTCAGAACTTTGTATAACCAAGAGATTTTATTTTGAAGGTTTTCATTTTAATTTGAACTAAATATTATTCTATTGGAAAAGTGGTATAGCCAAGAGATTTTATCTTGAAGGTTTTCATTTCAAGTTGAACTAAACATTATTTCATTAGAAAAGGGATCAACATATAACAATAATTAGGGGATGACATCGGGTAGAGACTTTTTTCTATAAAATAACAAAAAACTTCTCAAAGAATATTTAACAAAAATATAACATAGATATATTTTAAATATAATGAGTCTAGAAACTCATCACCAAAATTGCTTAAGTGTAAATTATTAATCATAATTTTAGGGACTTGTTCTTGTTGGGCAAATGGCCCAGATTCAGCCCATAATGAGCTTTAGTGAAGCTCACAGCCCAAAACCTCTCATATATATTAACCTAAAACCTAGATTAGGTGGCTAGGGTTGAGATTAAGAGAGCAGTGGCGGCTGAAAACGTGAGAGAGAAAAAGCAGACTGCAGATTGACAGTAGAGGCCAGAAAACAAGAGATCCAGGAAAGGGAAGAAGACAAGGGCAGGAAAAGACTATTCTCAATCATTCAAATCTCATGTTAGATCAGTTTGCAGTGGATTCTTACTGTGATCTCTTGGGAAGGTTTTGGATATTGTGCTTAGGATTATAGTCCTTGTATCCCTGAGATTCTCTTGTGGCTATTGCTTTGGGCTTGGGCAAGAAGCCTGAGATCTGTATATTCATTATTTTGATAGTGGATTTTCTCTGGCTTGTCCCGTGATTTTTACCCTTCGAGTTGAAGGGGTTTTCCACGTAAATCTTGGTGTTCATCTGATTGTGATTTCTGTTTGATTCCGCTGTGTGTGACGGTCTGCTAGTATTTGTTCGTATACAAAGTTGATTCCTGTTTTATTCCCATCAACTGGTATCAGAGCAGGGTTTTGGTGGTATTTAATCTTTTGTATCTGAACATGGAGGCCGGTAATATTTCTCGCATGATTAGTTTAAACGGAAACAATTGGATGATATGGAAACCAAGAATAGAAGATCTCTTATATTGCAAAGATTTGTATGGACCTTTGCAAGGAGATAATGCAAAGCCCATATCTATGACAGATGATGAGTGGAAGAGGTTAGATCGAAAAACAGTTGGCTTTATTCGACAATGGCTAGATGATAGTGTCTTTCACCATGTCTCTACTGAATGTTCTGCATACTCTCTTTGGAAAAAGTTAGAAGGTCTTTATGAAAGAAAAACGGCTGACAACAAAGCTTTTCTGATCAGAAAACTTGTGAACTTGAAATATAAAGAGGGTACTTCTATTCCTGAGTATTTAAATGAAATGCAGAGTATTACTAACCAGTTATCCTCTATGAAAATGTCTCTTGATGATGAGTTACAGACATTGTTACTTCTCAGTTCTTTGCCAGAAAGTTGGGAGACACTAGTGGTTTCTCTCAGTAATTCGGCACCAGATGGTATTGTCACCATGAGTCAAGTAACAAGCAGTTTGTTGAATGAGGAGTTAAGGAGAAAGAATTCAACAACTTCTCATATTGATTCACAAGCACTTGTCTCAGAGAACAGAGGAAGGTCAAAGTCAAAGGATAGAAGTGGTTCACGTGTGGGTAGAAGCAAGTCAAGGTCAAGGAAAGATATTGTTTGCTACAATTATGGTGAGAAAGGACATTACAAGAATCAGTGCAAGCAACCTAAGAAGAACAAGAAAAGAGTGAAAGAAGTGGAGCATACAGAGTCAAAAGAGAATATCACAGCTACAGTACAAGGTAGTGATTATTTGATTTTGTCTACTTCCGATGATATTTTTTCTTGTGTGTGCGAGGATCTCGAGTGGATAATTGACACAGGTGCTTCTTATCATGCTACACCATGGAGGGAGTTCTTTGCTACTTACAGGTCTGGAAATTTTAGTGTTGTCAATATGGGCAACTATGGCATGGCAAACATCATTGGCATGGGAGATATCCATATAAAGACCAACCTTGGTTGCAAGTTGGTACTTAAGGATGTGAGGCATGTGGTTGACTTAAGACTAAATTTAATTTCAGTTGGAAGGTTGGACGATGAAGACTTTAATGTCAGATTTCATAAAGGGCAGTGGAAGCGCAGTAAGGGTTCTCTTATTGTAGCTAATGGGAAGAAATGTCATACATTGTATAGATTACAGCCTAAAGCTTGTGGTGAGCAGTTGAATGCTACAGAGAAAGACTCCAGTATAGAGTTGTGGCATAGGCGACTAGGACACATGAGCGAGAAGGGGCTGCAAGAACTTTCCAAAAGAGAGGTATTGTCATACCTCAGGGGTACACATTTAAACCCTTGTATTGATTGTTTGGCTGGTAAACAACATAGAGTTTCCTTTGTTAGTCCTGCCTTATCTAGAAAAATACATGCCTTGGATCGTGTCTATACAGATGTGTGTGGTCCTTTGAGGACAAAAACTCCTGGTGGATCTGTTAATATTCCTAGTATCAGTGGTGCACTTTATTTTGTTACTTTTATAGATGACTTTTCTAGGAAAGTTTGGGCCTATGCTTTGAAGACTAAAGATCAGGTTATTAATGTTTTCAAAGAGTTTCATACCAGAGTTGAAAGAGAGACAGAAATACAATTGAAATGTATAAGATCAGATAATGGTGGTGAGTACACATGATTGTTTAATGATTATTGCAGGTCACATGACATCCAGCATGAGTTGACAGTCCCTGGTACGCCTCAGCATAATACAATTGCAGAGAGGATGAACCGCACCATCATGGAAAAGATCATATGTATGCTTTCACATGCCAAGCTACCCAAAAGGTTTTGGGATGAGGCTTTGAGGACTGCAGTTGATGTAATCAATTTATCACCATGTACAGCTCTAGATGGTGATGTTGCAGAGCATGTATGGTCAAGGAAAGATGTCTCTTATAGGCATTTAAGAGTGTTTGGTTGTCGTGCATTTGCACATGTTCTAAACAATGAAAAGTCCAAGCTGGATGGTAAGACAAAAGAGTGTATTTTTCTTGGTTACTCACATGATCAGTTTGGTTACAGACTTTGGGATCCAGAAAAGCAGAAGGTGTTCAGAAGCAGAGATGTTGTCTTCTTTGAGGATCAAACCATTGAGGATTTGAAGAAGGAGGCACCAGCTAAGACTTCTGCAGAGGGATTTGTAGACTGTGACCCAGTTATTCCTCCAGTATATCAGGGTGATGGGGGAGATGTGCAGGAAGATGGTGCAGAGCCAAATGTTGATCTACCTGCAGGACATGTTGAGCAAGAAGAAGAAAGAGAGCAAGTTCCCACAGAACCTCAGTTAAGAAGATCTTCTAGACAACGTCAACCTTCCAGAAGATACTCTACATATGAGTATGTGATGCTTACTGATGCAGGTGAACCAGAGAGTTACCAGGAAGCAGTTGAAAGTGAGCAGAAAAAGAAGTGATTTATTGCTATGCAGGAAGAGATGGATTCTCTGCAGAAGAACCACACATATGATCTGGTGCAACTACCAGAGGGAAGTAAGGCCTTGAAGAACAAGTGGGTTTTCAGGTTAAAGACTCAAGAATATTGTTCTCAACCAAAGTATAAAGCTAGATTGGTTGTGAAAGGCTTTGGTCAAAAGAAAGGTATTGACTTTGAAGAAATTTTTTCTCATGTTGTTAAAATGTCTTTTATCCGTGTTGCTCTTGGTATTGCTGCTAACCTAGACTTGGAGATTGAACAGTTAGATGTGAAAACAGCTTTCCTTCATGGTGATTTGGAGGAGAAAATTTATATGGAGCAACCAGAAGGCTTCAAAGTCAAAGGTAAAGAAAATCTTGTCTGCAAGTTGAAGAAGAGCTTCTATGGGCTGAAGCAAGCTCCAAGACAGTGGTATAAAAAGTTTGATTCATTTATGATTGAAAATGAATATAAAGAACAGTTTCAGATCATTGTGTGTACATCAAACGGTTTGGTGAGGATTTTATTATTCTCTTACTTTATGTTGATGATATGTTTATCCTCGGAAAAGATATGTCTATGATTGACAGGTTGAAGAAGGACCTGAGTGAATCTTTTGCAATGAAGGACATGGGGCCAGCAAAGCAAATACTGGGCATGCAGATTTCTCGTGACAGAAGAAAGAGAAAGATTTGGTTGTCACAGGAGAAATACATTGAGAAGGTATTGGATAGGTTCAGTATGAGTAATGCAAAGCCAGTTGGTTCTCCTCTTGCAGGTCACTTCAAGTTGTGCTCAGATCAGAGTCCGTCAAGTGATGAGGAGAAGGAGAAAATGCAAAAGGTTCCTTATGCTTCAGCAGTTGGAAGTTTAATGTACGCAATGGTATGTACGAGGCCGGACATCGCATATGCAGTGGGTGTTACTAGTAGATTTCTTGCAAATCCAGGTAAAGAGTATTGGGCAGTAGTGAAGTGGATTTTTAGATATCTCAGAGGAAGTTCTAAAGTTTGTTTAAGCTTTGGAGGTAGACCACTTGTATTGACAGGTCACACAGATGCAGATATGGCAAGAGATATTGACACAAGGAAGTCCATATCAGGTTTTGTACTTACTTTTGTAGGGGGAGCTGTGTCATGGCAGTCCAGATTGCAAAGGTGTATTGCTCTCTCCACCACAGAGGCAGAATATATTGCTGCTACAGAGGTTTGCAAAGAAATGTTATGGATGAAAGAATTCTTACAAGAATTGGGGCTAAAACAGGAAAACTATATGGTGTATTGTGACAGCCAGAGTGCCATCCATTTATGCAAGAACCCAACATTTCATTCCAAATCAAAGCATATAGATGTCAGATATCATTGGATCAGAAATGTGCTTGAAGAGAAGCAGTTACAGCTTCAGAAAATTCACACATATGATAATGGGGCAGACATGTTGACAAAGGCTTTACCGAAAGAGAGACAGAAGATGTGCCGACAGTTGGTCGGCATGGCTTCACATTGAGGAGTCATGATACAGCCTCCCTTATGGGTTGAAGGGGGAGGTTGTTGGGCAGATGGCCCAGATTCAGCCCATAATGGGCTTTAGTGAAGCCCACAGCCCAAAACCTCTCATATATATTAACCTAAAACCTAGATTAGGTGGCTAGGGTTGAGATTAAGAGAGCAGTGGCGGCTGAAAACGTGGGAGAGAAAAAGCAGACTGCAGATTGACAGTAGAGGCCAGAAAATAAGAGATCCAGGAAAGGGAAGAAGACAAGGGCAGGAAAAGACTATTCTCAATCATTCAAATCTCAGGTTAGATCAGTTTGCAGTGGATTCTTACTGTGATCTCTTGGGAAGGTTTTGGATATTATGCTTAGGATTATAGTCCTTGTATCCCTAAGATTCTCTTGTGACTATTGCTTTGGGCTTGGGCAAGAAGCCTGAGATCTGTATATTCATTATTTTGATAGTGGATTTTCTCTGGCTTGTCCCGTGGTTTTTACCCTTCGAGTTGAAGGGGTTTTCCACGTAAATTTTGGTGTTCATCTGAATGTGATTTCTGTTTGATTCTACTGTGTGTGACGGTCTGCTAGTATTTGTTCGTATACAAAGTTGATTCCTGTTTTATTCCCATCAGTTCTAATACCAATTGTAAGTTCAAGTTGACAACTAATCCATTGACCTCATAAGAAATTCTGAATCATATCGGCCAAAATACTTCAACTTAAATTATTAGTAAGAGATATATCGAACCTAAATTATCATCGTAATGCTCTTCCATTTTTTGCATGGAATAATTTTAATGTGTCATAATGTTTGAATTTAATTTTATCCCATGTCTGGAATTTTTTTTCCTTTGATCCATAGGTGTATAATGTACATTATGTAAAGTTGCAAAAACTTCAGACGTGACATACTGTTGTTCTGTCTATCGGTGACACAGATCCTGGACATGGCTAAGCATCATGGAAATGTAGAACAAATGCTTCCTTGTGATGCTTCTGGTTTTCACAACAGACGATGATGATGTGATGGCACTGCCCATGGTCTTATCCAACTCCTATTACTATTGTAGTCACAGGAGTTGAGTCTTAGCTTAGCTCTATAACCCTATGTCCTTATGATTGATAGAAGATAAGAGTAAGTTATGACTTAGATATGATTTCCTTAACTGAATGAGGAAATCACGTAGGTTAGTTGAGGGAAATCCTCCTATCTTCACCTGTATAAATTGACGATGGATCAATGAATCAATTGGGCATTTCATTACTTCTTCCTATTTCCAACATGATATCAGAGCCCCTCTCTCTATAAGAGAGATTACTTTACTTTTTTTCTTCACTGTCAAACGATAGCTTTTATTACCGTTTGTTCGTCGATAACCCCGCTGTAAAACTGCAGATACTAAGGGGTCATCTGTCGCCACCCTCCTAGACATTCTCTGCTCCGAAGATCTCTCATACCTCATCTACAGTAGATGACGACTTCTACACCCGCTCGTCGGCATCGTCCCTCCTGCAGCCTTTATTCTCTCTGCCAAGAGCACCTGTAAGGGCCACTGCCCATCGTCTCTCGGTGCTTTATAGAGAGGGCACAACAAGTTCCTTCTTGCTATCAAACGACAGCAAATCCCCACCCCGTCGACTGCCCTTTTGCGAAGCCGCAATTGTCGACTCCTCTTCTGCAAAGCCGCGATCTCTGTTTCCTGACCAAAAAAAAAAAAATAGAGCATCGCCAACGCCGTTTTCATTCGAGGATCTGAAGATTCGGGTCCCGCTCTATAATTGATGTCCACGTCGTTGGTCTGGCAGCCCTCTCGCTCAACCTCGCTGGCACTTGCCGTTGCCATCGCTAGCATCGGCGACACTATCTGCCTCATTGTTGCCTACCATCGGCTCACCGTTCGCTCGCTGCTGCTGCCGTCACAACAATAACTCGGTCGCTTCTCTTCGATGCAGATCCCTCTCTGCATTATCTCTACACCTCCAAAGAAGGGACCGCAACATTGTGGTCCTGAAGTCAGGGAAGAAAGGGAAGCACACCTTCACTACAGCGGCTTCCTCATCTTCTCCTTCGGCAGTTACTATGCTCGCTGCCGACCCCCCTTACTCCAACAATTGCAATCGCAACTGCAACCCTCGCCGGCCACAACTGTTGCCCTCTCCTTAGATCTATCGCTTCTTGTTGTCAAACGACAGTCTCTCGTCGACATCGAAGCTAGAGACTTCTAGTGCGTCGACTTTCTCAATTCCTCTACCGAGGTGTTCTTCTGCACGAGGCCATCTTCCTTGTGCACCACCATTGTCGCATCAGCACCAACAAGCAGCGGCACCTTCCCTACCCCATCAGCAATAAGTTTCTTCTCGCTGTCAAACGATAGTAAATCTACGACCGTAGCGCTTCTCTCGCTGCTCTTCAGATCTATCGATCGCCCCAGCCGTAGCAGCATCTCCTTCGTCGAAGTCAACCGTTGTCAGACCTTCGCCGCAGTTGACAACACAGCGGTCTCCTTGACATCGGAATCGTCTGCTCCTTTCTTCGGATTCATCGTCATCGGTTCAAGATCAACGTCCTCAGTTCAAGATCGACGTCCTTACAGGAGCTCGATCTTGCGGGGGCATGATAGAAGATAAGAGTATGTTATGATTTAGATATGATTTCCTTAACTGAATGAGGAAATCACGTAGGTTAGTTGAGGGAAATCCTCATATCTTCACCTGTATAAATTGACGATGGATCAATGGATCTCACCATTTTAGTTTATGATAGCAACGGCTTGATGAATCAATAGATAGATTGAGAGAGAGAGAGACGAATGTAAAAGCTTTCATGTAATCTCAAACACAAGTAGGGATTGCATAAAACTTTTGTGGATCTGCATAAAGATGCTCCGTGTCAAGCATACAGATGTACTTGTTAAAGTAGAAACATAGGAAAAAGATAATATCATCTATTTATAGACTGATGAAGAGATTTAGGAAGATATTTTCCTCAATTAACAAGTGAGATTTTATTGTACAGTTAAAAAAATTTATTATTTATTATGCCCTTATAAGATTGAGCTTCTATCAAAGATATCAATCTTGGATCAATATAATAAAAAGAGTTTGTAAGCAAGAGGCTTCATGAGGTAATCTATTAGTTGATCAGTCGTATATATATGGAAGACACGCAGTTAACATCGGATAACTTGATCTCGCACGAATTAGAAGTTGATGACAATGTGTTTCAAAAGAGAGTAGAATATTAGATTGGCGCATATGTAAGTGGCTCCAACGTTATCATAATATATTATAAGAGTAAGAGTAGAGGTGATGTTGAGTTCCTTGAGCAGATTCATGATCTAATTGAGTTCAATAGCAGTGGTGGCGATGGCACGGTATTCAGTTTCGATTATAGACCGTGTGACTATCTTATGCTTCTTAGAACTCCAACTGATTAGATTAGCTCTAAGAAAAATAAGATACCCTGACATGGATATTCTATCATCAAAGTTCTCAGCTCAATCAGCATAAATAAATATGTGCAGGTGAATCAGGGAGTTTTTGCGGAGAAAGATATCATGATTAAGGGTCCCCTTAAAATATCGCATGATTCGTTTAACTGTAGACCAATATATAGTAGACGATTGATGCATGAATTGTAATAGTTTATTAACTACAAATGAGATGTCTAGGCAAGTGAGAGCTAAGTACTGTAAGGAGCCAACTACTTGACGATATTGAGTATGGTCTATAGCAGGACTTCTATCATATAATTTAAGTGATGTATTAGTAGAGAGGGGAGTGGTAATCTTTTTAGCATCATGCATATTCGTCTTTAATAATAGATCTTGAATATATTTTCTTTGTGAGAGGAAGAGTTCTAAAGTTGTATATGTTGCTTCTACTCTTAGAAAGTAACTCAAGGCTCCTAGATCATTGAGAGAATTGATATGTCAATTGATTGATGAATGTTTGAACCTCCAAAAGATTATTACCTATGATAATAATATCATTCATATACACCAATAGATATATTGTGCCTCTAAGTTGTTGTCTTAGAAATAGTGATGTATCATACTTAGAATTAACGAAGCCAATAAAAGTGAAAAATAAGCTAAGTTCAATATACCAGGCTCTTGGAGCTTGATGAAATCCATAAATGACTTTTTGTAATTTACAAATATGCTTTGAATACTGAAGATGGATGAAGCCATGAGGTTGATGCATAAAGACATCTTCAGTAAGAGTTCCCTGTAAAAAGACATTATTAACATCTAGTTGTCTTAAGCACCAGCCTTTCAAGATAGTCAAACTCAGGATAAGTCAGATTGTGATGGGTTTAACAACAAGACTGAATCTCTCGTGAAGTTAATACTAGGTAGTTGATGAAACCCTTTGGCCACTAGATGTGTTTTATATATGGCAACTGATTCGTTGGGGTTCCGCTTAATTCAAAAGACTCATTTATATCGGATGATATTTTATATGTGATGAAAGAGAATAAGTGTCCAAGTAGACTTATGGAGAAGAGCATTATATTCCTCGCACATGGCTTTACGCCAGTGTGAACATTTTTGGGCTTGAGAAAATGAAGTAGGTTCTATGGTCTCATGTGGAGATTCTACACTAGCATATACCACTTTTGGAATGGGTTGTCATGGGATGTCAAGGGGCTACAATATTGTTAGGAGAGTCATGAACAGGGTTCAAATCAGGTTAAGGGGCTTCAGTTGCACTATGTCTAAGTGAAGGTGGTTGTGTCTCTAAGGGTAATGTGTTAGCAACAGGAGAAGCTTGTGAAAAAGTAGAGGAGGGAGTAAGGAGCTAAGGAATTGGAGTGATAAGAGAGTACGAATCCAGAGGAGAATGACTAGATGATATGGATTGAGACTTGATTGATGGAACCAGAGGTGCAACCCAGTGATGCATGTTTGGTGGAGTTGGACACACGGCAAGAGACTTAGGTTTATGAAAAGGGAAGGTAGACTCCATAAAAGTAACATGACGTGAAGTAAAGACTTTATGTGAATGAGGGTCATAGCATCAAAAGACATTATATTCCAGAGAGTACCCGATGAAACACAAGATTAAGATATATGTGTTATCTTATGTGAGACATAGGGACGTAACCATAAATAATAAAGGCAACCAAATACTTTGAGTTTCTAAAGATTTTGATATTTTTGAAATAGTTTTTCAAATGGTGATTAATATTATATAACGAGAATAAGCATACGACTAATGAGGTAGACTATAGTTTGAAAATCTATTGACCAAAAGGTTGGTGGCATAGAGGTTTGGTGTAAAAGTGCTAAACCAGTTTCAACTATATGTCGATGTTTACGTTTGGCAGAGCCAACTAATTGAGGAGTATATGGAGGTGACTTGAGATGTTGAATATCACAAGCTGACAAGCAGGATGTGATGGCTTGCAATTCACCTCTGCCATCAGCATAGACTGTTGTAATTATAGTATGAAAGAAGTTCTCTACCAACTTTTGAAAGTTGGTAAAGACTTTTGAAACCTCATATTTATGATGAAGAGGATATAACCATGTGTAATTAGTGAAATAGTCTATGAAAATGATATAAAATCTGAAATTATCAAAAGAAATGATTGGAGCAGGACTCGAAACATCTGTATAAATGATTTCAAAAGGTTGGGAACAGGAGACGAAAGAGTTACCAAAAGGCAAGTTATGACTTTTAGAACTAAGAGAAGCATCACAGTGAGTTATGTTGCTTCGAAATTAAAAATAGGAAGAGAATAATGATAAAATAAATTCTATTGAATAGAAGAGGAGGGATGACCAAGGCGACGATGCCACACATCAATTGGAGCTGCAACGGAAGAGTACAAAGTAGGCTGAGATGTTTGTGAAGCAGACCACCACTCGTAAATATTATCTTTATTATGATCGCGAACCAAGAATGCTCCAGCGCTCAAATCCTTAACACGAAAAGAGTAAAGAAAGAATTCAATTGAAGTATTATTTTGTTTGCAGAATTGAGAAACGAAAATGAGATTTTGTTTCATATGTGATGCATGCATAACATTATCGAGTGTAAAAGTGGTAGTGTATGAATTAAGTGTTGTGGTACCAATATGAGTAATAGGGAGTCAGTCATTTACCATCACCGATGATGATGTCTTCATTTCCGCCATAGTTGTTATAGAAGGACAGGTTCTGTAGGTCAGAGATGATATAGAAGTCCTAGAGTCCACGATCCAATTATGTTGACTAGTAAGCGAAGTGTTGGTTACAGGTACCCTACTAACCAATCATATGAGTGATGGCATATTTGACACATTACACAGTCACTTTGCATCATTATTATTATTGACATATTCTTACATTAAATTATATGTTGAATATATATATATATATTATGATATCCTTGATTTTGTGCAATGGGAATCAAATTGTGATGAGATCATGATAATGAGATTGATTCGCCTTTAAACATAGATCATAAATAATCCTAATCATAGATTACTCAAGAGGGACATCGAGATAACCGGACAAGTCGGTTCTGTATACCCATCCATATAATGGAGGCAACTGATCTCATAGCCACTTATGTAAAGACACTAAATATACAGTACAAGTGCTCATTGGAGAATGAGTTTACTGATTGATCTGCGTACAAAATATTATATGGTTAATAATACATGGCGTCGGACAATGATTTCATAGTCTCAGTTGTGTATCTGGTCCTTAGACTTAAGACAATAAGGATGTCTTGTTTGAGTACTCCTTTCTTTGACGTCAGACTAACAAATCTGGAAAGTTCCAGATCTGGTACAATCGATTATCGGGATTGGTAACCAATCTTACGAAGGCTATTGAGTGTCAATAAAGAATCATCCACTCTTGGTATCATGAGAGGAATATCTTGTATGCCCTTACTTAGGTAAACCCCTAATCAGGTTAGTCAGATTGAGAGAGAATGAGTTCTCTGAGAGAATCTGATTAGAGCGAGACTTAGACATATTTCATATATGGTCTGATAGTACCATGCCTGATATATGGTCTTTGGGATATCAGATGGATGATAAACTATAGATACATGGTAACTAAGGATATACATGTCCAATGGATAAGATCTTCTATACCGTTTGGGGACTATGACATAGTGGCCTAGTACGTCCATAATCAATGAGTCGAGTGAATTATTATAGGGATAATAATTCACTATATTAGAAGGAGTTCTAACATAGAGGACTCATGGTCAGCTCGGATTGGGCCTAGAGGGTCGGTCACACACATATGGTGGATATTTCAATGGATAGAGGATTGGATAGAGATACAATTAGCCCATATTCTTATTAAATGAGACCCAATATTTATGGGCTCCCTGCATAAGGCCCAATTATAGGCTAAAGGATATTATTGGATAGAGATCCAATAATCCAAGGTTAGTGAGTAAGTGGATGAAGATTCAATACCCGATAAGGCAAGATTCCCTAGGGTTTTTGGTGGCTCTCTATAAATAGGAGGCAAGGGCGGCTCTTATGTGATAGGCTGCACCTTTGGCCGCCCCCTCCTATTCTCCTCCTCTCCCTTTCCTTCTCAATCGATCAGCCCCTCTCTGGATGAGAGGGCAACAAAGAAGATAGAGGATCTTCTTCTAAGTTCGTTACAAGAAGCTGTGAAAGAGTTACGAGACTTGGGGCTGTGATTTGAGGAGTATAGCTACACCAATCCATCGTGTGGATACCGCTAGAGAGGAGGACACTTGACCTCATTCATCCTCTCTATCCGGATCTGGAAAAATCGAGATATACAAACTCCCTAGGTAAATAATCTCTCACATGATGTAATTTTTCGATTTTACGACTTTCTACATATTAATCTTTGCACGACGATTTTGATCTACGTGGGAAACTAGTTTTGTTTTGATCTTTCCCTGCGCATGTGATGCTCCCGTTGAGATTTCCCTACACAGAGTAGTCATGAGATTCATCTGAGGCCAATTGGATGGAGCTAAAAGTCGGGGTCGATACCGACTTGTGTGGAGTGTTCAACTTTATCGCACAGTTAGCAGACAACTCGTTGTTGGTTTGTGTGGGCAGGACGCCATGACTGAAAGGTGCCCCAATGGTAGTTGTTGATGTTGGGGTTGAAATATGGAAGATGTGGAGGAGGGGAGGTTGGATTGGTGTTCATAGAGGCAGGAGGTATCTTGTCCAAACCTTTGTTGGCTTTCTTGTTATACTGATTGCCTTTCCTTTTGTATTTTTAACTGACCTGAGCTATGATGGTGGTCCTGGCAACTTTTCTTCATGCTTCAAATACGTCTCGTAATCAGTCAATTTATCATAAAGTTCTTCAAATGACATTGGTGACACGTGCTTGAATTGTGATTCTCAATTCATTGAGCTCGTCTCTAGGCCATTGAGAATATGGACAAGGACTTCCTCATCACTGAGAGAATGACCTATCAAAGTCAGGTCATCAATGATAACTTTGATATTTTGGAGATAATCAGCAATAGTACTTTCCTCTTATTTTGTGTTTATTAGACTAGAGAGGAGGCCAAGCATACGAGTACTCGAACGATTTGCTAAGGTAGTTTGCAACTTACATTATGCATCTGTAGCAGTAACACAAGAGGGCATAAGTGGGGCAACGAATCTAGCAACGGATGCTTGAATTGCATGAAAAATGAGACAATCTTGACGTAACCACAATTTGTGCTCTCGATTTGATACTAGATTATGAGCTCCTGGGACGTTGATCATTGTCGATGGACAACTAAGAGAACTGTCAATATAACCTAACAAATCATACCTAAATAATAGATTAAAAAATTAAATATATCGGGATGCATAGTTATGATCTTTAGATAATTTAAAAAGGATAAAAATTACAGTATTAATAAAGATTGAGTCCTGTATTTTAATAAGTCTTATGATTTTCTACGAAGACATTAACGAGAACACGAGACAAAGTTCAAAAAATTATTATAAAAATATATATCGATCTCCGGAGGAGAGAGAGAGAGCAGATTATAGCCTTTCGTATGTGAAGATCAGATTGCGGACGAAGGACTTAAGGAAGAAGCGAAATCACTTCTTTGCCGGGACCACCTTACTGTTGGTAGTGTGTTGAGAATGACACTCTTAGAGGATGAGAAGACAATCAATAGTTTCAGGTAGCACTGGCAAGAATTATTCTGCAGATGCGTAGCACTATTCCCCTTGGACATAAATGGGAAGTAATGGTTGATCTGTTCTTCTATAGAGATCCTAAGAAGGCCGAGGAACAGTTCCAGACTATGGTGCCATGGTACCAAACGGTCAGTGGACTACTGAACAGTGGATGTCTGATGCAGCTGTACCTGCTGGTGTTCCTCCTGTGGCTGGAGTTGAGTGGACTACTGGTTAAGCACCTGTGGCCGTCGAAGGATGGGATGCTGCTGCTGCTCCACCAGTGGAGTGGAAGGTGTTGTTACTCCCGGTGTTCCGTCTGGTTGGAAGCTGCTGCTCCCACTCCCTCAGGCTGGGAGTAACTGAGAGGAACTCGTAGACGAATAGCTTCTCTTCTTCCGAGCAAAAACCGATGAGCCTCACAAGATTCCTATGCTGAAGCTTAGCAACAAAAGCAACCTCGTTTCATAGCTCTGCAAATCCTTGCTGTGAGCTTCTTGCAAGTCTTTTCATAGCTATTCCCTGGCCATCAGATAGTACGCTCATATCTGTTTTGAGTGGTGGCGGTTAGAGGATCTCGGTGGCAACGGAAGAAGATGGGATGAAGCTGCCGTAGAGGAGGACTACGACACCGCCGTAGAGATGCTTCTAACAACCTTCTTGAGATGGAGGGGCGAGGCCAAAGACGGAGAGCTGCGGCTACACTAGCGGAGGCCAAAGGCACGATGGCAGCAGGCTTTGGCAGATCTGGGAGTGTCGCCGTCGATGCTCTCAGAGCGGCAGTCGCAGCAGAGGTGAGGCGAGCCGAGATGGAGATCACGAGGCGGAACGTCGATCCGACTAGGCGGAACCAATCCGACGCCGACGTCCTACCGTGCGAGCTAATGGTGCCGAGTTCGAGACCCGACAGAAGGGATTGGTCGGTGCTGGCGGAAGCTATTGTTAGACAAGAAGGAGTGTTGGGTCCAGCCGATAGGTGGGCTTGGATCAGTCAAATTTATTATAAAAAAAAATAAAGTTAGAAAATCCTAAGTGGAGGTGTGTGCTATTGCGACGACAAAAAACAAAGAGCACAGTAAGCAGAGAAAGAGCTTTGCCAAGATCGAACGATGAAACTTCCTTATATTTGGTCCAAATCATATACGGAGAATCCTTGCAGCAAGCTCTACAATCCTAACGGTATTGATTTATAATTTATACTCTCTATGATGATTTCATGTAATACCCATTTGGTGAGATTTTATATTTTTCTATTATGAAATTCATATAGTTTGATGATACTATCTCATTTGTAAATCAAGATCTATATTCTTAATGTTATGGTGATCATCTAGTTGTCTAGAGAAGCTTCATTGTAAACCTATTATCAATAGTGGTGATAGTGGAAGTTAAGTAGACTACGGTCTCGTGATTTTTCTCGTTTTGGATTTTCTACGTTAAAATTTAGTATCTAATTTTATGAATAATTTATTATCTTGCTCTGGTTAATATTTGTATTTTGGTATCAAATTGATAAGTTTGATGAGAATTATATTTTTATACACAAAGGGAAAGATATTATTCTATATTCTATAGTTTTTTTTAAACGAGGAGTCAGTTTCTGTTAGAGCGAGATTAGCTCTTTCTATCGTTTGACGTCAGCAAGGCAGCCGGCGATAGCATGGCAGGGCAGAAAGAGGAGAGGAGGAGAAGCCCTGCACTGGAGCGACCAGAGGTGACCGTCAGCAGGGGAAGAGGAGGGAGCAACCTTCGTCGGTTTCAGCACCGACGGAGGAGGAGAAGGAAGAGCCGCCGAACCGACAGCAAGAAGGCTCGGCTCGAGCTGACGCAGGAGGGGAGAAGCTGCCATTGGACGACAGCGAACGAAAGTAATCTATATTAAAGAGAGAAATGATCTGACAACATAATGTAGAATCATAGACTATCAATGCTCCTGTGGAGAATGTTCAACCTGGAGTTGGCACAAAAGCGGTGGAGAAGCCTTTCTCATCCACCTTTTGCTCACGTAAAGCTGTGGAGAAGCCAACACCAAGGATTTCCCAGTTCGGTGTAGGAGCTTCCTCTTCTGATGCCTATGTCTAATGGTTACTTCTCTGTTGACGTATCTAAAACAACTCTAAGTGGAGTTATTAAGGTCAATGACGATATTAATCACCTATCAGTTCATTCTACATAATGTTCTGCTTGCAACTCAGTCAGAGAACTTATTTCCTCAAAGTTCATTTTGCCCATGCATTGTATGGATCATTACCATAGGTGTGTTGTTCTTAAAGGAAAAATTGAGATGTATGTTCATGTCAGGAATCATAACAAAAAATCACCAGTCCTTTACACTCCAACCACTAACAAGCTACAAGAAAGCTGTTGGCATTTGAAGTTTACAGTCATTGAGCATCATCTGCCATTGTCTTTATATGCTAAGCAGATCACTTGATAGTATTTCTAGGGTTGTAAGCCTATTAGAAGTCTGTTAGAACTTAAAAGTCAAACCAATTCAAAGAGGTCTGCATCATTTTCTTTATAAATGCCCAGCTTAAGCTTCACTTCCTCACGATCTCACTTCTCCCCTGTTAGCTGCTTCTCCTCTTGCTTCCATGGCTCTGTTCACTGAAATCCTGCTCTTCTTCGTCTTGCCTTCACTTTTATTCCAATCTCCTGTAAGAGCAGCAAATACTTGCAGTAATTGCTTTGCGCGGTCCTCCCCAGCTTACTACCCCAAATCTGACAAACAAGGAACAGAGAGTAAGATCCAAACAATTGCATGAACTTGTTCTTCGTTTTATGCCATAAAATTCCTTTGATCCCTTCTAACGTTCTTATCTGATTACGGCTGGAGCATGCAACTATGGCGCGCTCGGAGCGACTCTGAACGGCGGAGATGTTTCAGCAGCATCAAATCTCTACAGAAATGGTGTTGGTTGCGGTGCGTGCTATCGAGTTATCCTTCGTCACCATTGCCTTCATGTTAATCAGATCAGTCTGTGTCATAGTACCGGCATGTGATTCTTCATCAAGTGAGATGCACCGATGCCAACCGCTGCTCGAACGACGGCGTCACGGTCACCATCACGGACTCGGGAGCAAGGGGCGGTGCTGATTTCATCCTTAGTCAGCATGCCTTCGCCAGGATGGGTCAGATCGCTGATGCAGGTGCACCTCTTTTTGTCGCTCGGTGTGGTCGCCGTCGAGTACCGGAGGTATTTGCTGCTGGATTGTCTCACCGTGATGGTTGATTCAGCTACAACAGCAGACATGGACATGCTTCTCATCTTTCTTGCCATCACAGGGTCTCTTGCAGCCATCCAAACAAGAACAACACCTACAAGATTGACCAAAGTAGTAACTATCCATCTTACCTTGCCTTTCAAGTGTGGTATCAGCAAGGAACGAAGGATATGATTGCTGTTCAATTGTGTGCGGTATACAGCTTAGAATGATCTGTTTCATAGAAGAATAAAGTCATATCAGCTTAGTATATAACTCTGGATTTACTGCTACTGCAGACTGAGAACTTAACATCCAAGCTGCCGGAGAGGAGCCACAGGAGCAGTGTTGGGCAGTAGTGTTTCCACCAAGAGCACCTCTCTCTGTGAGGATGCTGTTGAGTGGAGGTGATGAAGACGAGACATGCCTGGTACCTCCTGATGGCTTACCACTATACTGGATTGGTGGAGCAACGTATAAGTCTGGAATACAAGCTTGATAGTAGTAGCAAGATGATTCTATTACTCTAGCCTTTTTACCGGTCAATACATAGAACAAATAATTCAATATATTAAAGTTTATTATTTTGTTTAAGGGCTAATTATATATTAGTCGTCGTGTAGTTAACCATCTTTGGTATTCCTATAATTATAAAAAGTAAAATATTTAATCTTATTTCTCCTCACGTTGTTGATTTTATCGACGGGATATATGACACGTGCAAGGTCTTCGTTCTAGCTCGACCATCGATACCCTTATCTTCCATGACTATCTATACTCACTCTACCTTGAGGATTAGAAGGAGGATTGGTCTGGCGATGACTCCATCGACCTTGTCGCAACCACGCTAATGACGAAACTTCAATCCTTGATCTCACCCCTCTTTGTCATGCTCACCATATCCGTATGACCCTCGACCTTAAGGAGTACTTCTGGCGGTACTACTGTGAGAATCATAAACTGCAACTCACCTCTGATTTCTAGGTCTCCTCCTTGACTCCCTTCCTCGAGTCACACTAGACCTTCTTCACGTAGATCGCTAGCTTCTTCATCGTCGAGGACCGCATCCTTCACACAGGCGGCAGCCTCATTGCACGGCCCGATGTTAGACCCTTTGGGAAATCAACATTACCAAGATAGTGTCAGTGCTCAAAGACCAACTCTCCTGGATGCATACGACTAACTATTTCCTCCTCATCAACGACTATATCTTCCTTCTCGACATCAGACTCTATCATTACTGTTACTCACTCGACCCTCTACTTTACGTCCTCTCTAAACAATGCAATAAATACCATGATCTTCTCGTCTCCGACTATCATCGGGAAGTGTCTGACACCCTTACCGGTGTCAAGTTCAATGATTCCATGAACGTGCTCCTCCTTTTAGATATAGACATCTCCTTGTAGATATAGACATCTGACATCACCTCGACCTTTCCCTATGTTGCCTCCTCCTCCTATATATCCTTGACCTCTACAGCGTCTGCGATCCTTTCCCAAAGATCAAGGAAAGGAGATGCAACAAGCTCAACTACAAAGAAAGTGATCGCAGTAATTGAGAAGTTTACGGAATCATCAGATCGATTATTTGAAACTTTTGGCACAAGGGGTGCAAGGTAAAATGCAAAACAGAAATCCATAAATGTTTTAATAACAAGAAAGAATCCAAAACAGTAATTAAAAATTATTTTTTAATCATTTATATATATATGACGACAGTAGGTGCATGAAGTTGATGGTATAAGAAGAAATAAAATTAAAATATTTTACTTTCATAATCATATGAATGCTAATATAATTTTTTTAAATCTATTTTTTAATATATATTTCATCAAATGCTGCTGTCGAACGAGGTTGGTTATCATTCTCTTCAATTGGCGACTGTGTTTCCATCATCAGGAGAGATCAATGCGTTGTGGAGCTCCACTGAAGAATATGTTCCCCAACTGCTGTCTCCTTCCTTGTTCATGAAGGCAGTAACCAGGAGATGTGACACGAGGGTTAATCAGCACGTAAATCTCATATGATTTGATTCCAAGATTATTATAATAATAAGAATGCATCAGAAACACAGAGAATTAAATAGGAGCCTTGTCGACGACTGCACCGCGAATTATTCGCGTCCCCAGCGGCGCAACCGTAGGGATAGGGAACAAATAAACTAATGCGTCAGACTTGGGGATCGCCGAACCGACACAATTACAATAACAAAACATGTGAAATTGAATGCTATGGGCCCGGACCGGACCGGTGCGGTTCGGTCCGACCCTATAAATGTTTTAATAACAAGAAAGAATCCAAAACAGTAATTAAAAATTATTTTTTAATCATTTTTATATATATGACAGTAGGTGCATGAAGTTCATGGTATAAGGAGAAATAAAATAATCTAATATAATTTTTTAAAATCTATGGATCGGAATGCTAAAGATGACTTACCACATGGGATAATAATGAACCCTCTGTTTAGAGGGTCAAAAGATTAATGTAACCTAACTCAAATAGTTGAGCTATTATGCTTTCACTAAGCATCATTAAAAGTTGTCACTATGGACAACATCAATTTTACGGGAATCATCACTTCACAAAAAGGAAAACTAGTTCAATTCTGACACTTAATGCCATTACCTCTTTCGGCATCATTTGCTATGAAATTTTCATTTCACCAAAAAAATAAGAGAACAACTTGGCTTCAGGCCAGATTCAACAGATCATCAAGTAGCTAATTCATCAGAAGAATCAGAAGCTAAACCTAAAATCAATAGCATGAAAACTCAATCAGGTGGTGCTCATTCCTGCTGACAGCTAACAACCAATTTGGTTTTAATTAAATCATACCATCATAGTCTTTTTCATCAACAACATACATTGTGCAACACTCTTCCCATAATTATATTAAGAGGTTGCTGAGCATATTCATAAATATTCCATTAAACAAGGAAAGGTGGTGCCTCATACACAAGATATATTAACATACAGTAAATCCATATGCTTCTACACTTGGACAGAATTGTGGTAATTAAAAATGGTTCAAACAAAAATGATTCCATTCTCCTTTATGGTGTCGAGTACAATTGCAAGCTTGCCTTCAATTCTCTCATTTTTCTTGGGTTCATAAGATATTGCAAATACATCTGCATCCTTTGATCTTTCAGCAATCAGTTGTCCGATGGTCCGACACGCATCATTGTCGGTCAGGGATGGCAAAGTATTCCTGAGGTCCTTCGCATTCGTGCTTGCAACAGAGATAACTTTACTTGTTCCCCTGTGCATCACTTTTGCATGAATGTATCTCTTAGAGAAGAAAACATTTAGCAAGAAAGGCCGCATATACATATCTGTTTTTTGCTTCCATGACTTTTTATTGGGTCTCTTTGCGGCTTCACCTCTCGATCTACGAGTCCAAGCTGCTTGAACCACACCAACCTACAAAAGGATTATTAGGGAACCAAATGTATTGCAATAGAGTGAATAAGAGATAAATACAAATGTGTAGCAAGTTGCAACCTTAGCACCTAAAGAACATATCTTTTAAAACACTATGTCAATTACTGGTAAAAAAAAAACACCATAATTTGACTCTACTGTTTGTTAACCGACAACTGGATCACCTGAAACAAGGGATGAAACTTAAACTGCTCCTTCTCTAGCTGATTCTGATTCTCGAGTTGACTTAACTAGAACATAACTTGAATTGCCAACCTCAACTCTCGCTGCTTCTCTAAATGACAAAACTGCTTCTTCTCTAGATCCTGCTTCAGCTTTATCTGGACATTCTGCTTCTGTTCCTTTTTCTAATCTCATAGGCTTTCCTCAAACTGCATTAGCTTCAGAAACACCTATCTCTCCACGATGCACTCTACTTCTGCTTCAAAACCCGATGAACAAAGTGAAGTAAGAAGAGGGGCCGTGGGTCGTGCTCTTGATAGTAACCGAGGGCATAGATCCCTTATTGGACTGCTACAAATGTAAACGCATTTAGTGAAATAAACTCTTCTTTTTCGGGGAACAGAAGCAGTAACACAATCGGGATATCCGGGGTCTAGGAACCTGGAAACTACTTATAGATAGGCACACTAGAAGGCCCTCTGCTTGATCTTCTCTTGCTCTTGCCCGAGTCCTAGGAGCTCGTCCTCCGGCCGAACCAGAGTCTCGTACTTTCTATTTGACATATGCTTTTTTTTACACGCTTTCTAATTTCCTGGGCTCATGTACAAAATCACATATAGATGGACATGATTTCCATTCCATTTGCACATTTTATTAAACACAATCATGGGAAATTGTACCTGTAATAGCTTAACCCCTTGAACACTCCAGAGCTTTGTGATTACTCTCAACCTAATAATCAATCTTCGTATTCTTCCAAGTTCCGTCATGCCTGAAAACTTCTAGTCTAAGATATCCAAAATCCTAACCCTGATTCCATAAATTATGCTTTAAGAACAAGCCGATATCACATGCCGCTGCTAGAAAATTCAATACCCTCGAAAAGCCTACTTGTTTCACTGGGAACTAATCCCTGATACGGATAACATAAATAGAGGAAGAAAGAAGAAAAAATGAGAATTTTAGCAATACTAACCTGCCGACTGGGTGTGATTGAACTGGGTGGCTTGCGGAGCTGCTGTGATGAGATCGGCACGAGTGGGATCGACGATGACCACGAAAGAGAAGAGGGCCGCTTCTCCAAAAGGCTTCTGTTGGCCCCAGAAGAAACCGGGGAAGGAGAGACGCAATAGAGAATGGCAGCAGCCGTAGAAGAAGCGACAGAAGCCGAAGCTACTGCCATTCGAGCGCGTGAAGGCAATAGGTGGCGGCGACGGCGCGGTGGCGATGATGATGGGAGGAAAGAAGCCACTGGATTCTGGCCGATATTATCCGACCCCCTTTAACCTCATCGTAACGGTCAACTAAGCGGTTCACGTTGCTTCCACGTGGATCCTATGGACGGTGGATTCACCAACCGCATGTAAACTTTCTCTGCGTCACTGGAAAAGTAATCTCCGTCTTATCGGAACCCTTTCCCGTCCCGTTTCCTTCCCTCTCACGGGAATTAGGGTTTATCCTCAATCGAACCAGGATTTTGCTTGCGCTCATGTTTGCCCCAAGAACTTGACCTAATTGTGAATGTCGTCGAGGTTGCTCTCTATATTATCTTGTGTGAATCGAGGAGCAAACTTTATCTTGAATCCTAAATCTGCCTGCTTCGCTGCTTTGTAGGGTTTTAATTTGGTTGACCTTCAGTTCCTTTCGATTATATTGAAACGATGTGCATAAAGATATGATCTTTTGCTACGAACGTGGTGGCGGATACAGAATCCACGGCTGGGCGCCCCTATCTTCCGACTCCCTCAGAGGAAGATTTCGGGATCAAGAACCCTAGTTCCCTTTTCACTGTTAATGTGATCCTAATCAGCAATTTGTTGAGCTTTGCTCTCGTCACGTACTTAATCTGTGGCCAACAGATCCAGAAGCACAAAGTGTGCCTCGAGTAACTTGACTTCTTTGTTGCTTCGCAACAGTGGCGGAGTTCCTGGGGCTTCAGAGGCCGCCTTTACAGTTACGTCCCGAGAAAGAGGGAAGAAATCGCCAAGAACCTACGTGACGGTAGTGGCAGGAGGGAGAGGAAGAGCGGAGGCCAGCGATGAGGAGGGCAAGTTAGCGCGGAACTCGTGGCCTCTCACCGTGGGTGGTTGCCGTACACCGATAGCAAGCGTGTCATTGGAAGGCACTGTGGGTCCCACGCCACTCGCGCCAATAGAAAAAAGAATATGCTTGTGGAACCCGCTCGAGTGAATCTCTGCACTACAGTGGAACGAAGATAAGGTGGAAAAGTTTTTTTTAGTTCCTGTGGACACAGTTTATGAGCCTCATCGCGTAAATGTACACGTGGTGACTTATTACTGATCAAAGATGTGACAAAAGGGCAGCACAGCCATGGGGGCGTCTTCGTTAACAGAGATGGGGAGTCGCCTTGTCGCGGACAATCGACTATGTAACCGTCCATCAATCACTACGTATCTCCCGCGCTCGCCACGTGGTGGGAGATCATTGCTTGCTTCGTCCACCAAAGACAAGTGATAAAATGCGAAAAAGGGAGGCAAAAAGGGCAGATTTTGGTGGGACGAGGAGACGAAGAACATCTTGCCAGGCAAGAGAAAATTGAGCTCGACCCGCCGTCGCGATCGCCCGACGAACGCATAGGTTTTTCTTTTTGATCTGTTTTCTCGTTCGTTCAAAACTGTCAAAGAACCAATTCTTTTGTACAATTCCGTAATCTTTTAGTAGTTTCCGTATCTTGTGCCGGCTTCTTGGTACTAGGGTTTCCGGATAACGTGATTGGGTCTTTGATTGGCCGGTGATTTGAGGAAGAAGAAGAAGTGGAGCGCTAACCGAAGAGCTTAGAGATCGACCATGGCGTGTAAGGGGTTCTGGGAATGTTTGTTGAAGCTTCTCAACTTTCTACTGACGCTCTCCGGCTTGGCGATGGTGGGATATGGGGTTTACTTGCTGATCGAGTGCAATAAAGTCTCTTCTGGCGGCGACGGCGATGACGAGGCTGCGCCGACAAGCTACGATCCCAAGTTCTGGATGATTGGACGGCCCATGCTCCTCTTTTTTCGAGTTTTCTCGATCATCTCCCCAAAGCTTGGTATGCAATACTTCTGATCAATCCTCAAATTTGAATCTAGTTTTCTTTTTGCTAAAAAGACCACACCAAAGTATGTTTTATGAAGTTAAGTCATGTCTGCATCCACCAATAGTATCTTCCAGCTCATTGACTCGTACAAGGAAATAATGTGCCTGCTGGCAAATAAAGCATTGTTCTTGGTGTATTTATCTACTTCCATATTTTGGATCCTCTAACTCGAACCTATCTACTCCCCCTGTCATAGTAGCATATCTTGTCATTTAACCCAAAAGTCCACTGTTGTCTCTTTTTGCTGTTAGAATCTCGTTGCAGAATTCCAGTCCTATCATCTTATCTGAGTCAATTAGTTAAGCAGCATTAGCATATTCCTTTTCGTACCCTTCTTGCACCATAACCTTCTAAAAAAACAATTGTTTTGTTTCTAGCTATGGTTTTATATATATACTATTTCAAATACGAACGGTGTCTTATTTCCTTATTTATAGTATGTTTCCCTTTCAGTCATCCACTGGATTATCTGTTCAATTAGATCAATAATTCAATGTTATTGCAGGTTCATTTATTTGTTTATTGGTGTTGTGGCTATCCTCTTTGTCATATCGTGCTTTGGGTGCATTGGAGCAGTGACAAGGAACGGGTGCTGCCTGTCTTGTGTATCCTGACCTTCTGAAATTAATATATTTTTATTTACTAAAGTTTATTACTAGGGTTTCCCGTTGCCATGTTTAGTCCTTATTGTACATTATATTGTGCCATTAGTTGAAGTGCTCTTGTAGTTTCAGGTTTATTTAGACAAAAGATAGAGATTGAGCCATAAGTTTTAAGTGCTATAGCAATTTCAGGCTTATTTATATTGAACTGAAAATGACAAAGCTATAGCAATTTCGAGTTCCCATACAAACAATCAAACCCAATCAGATATCAACAAGCCACTGCATCTCAGGCAGAAGAAAGAGGGAGCCGTTGTAGCATACATACTCTGAGCATCTCATCTTGGTGAGTTCTCATGCGCATAATCCGCTAGTTGGTTCTCTTGCAACGTGCAAAACTTATGAGATTTCTCCATCTTTAGTTCAATGTGTAGGCTAAATTTCTCCTTTAATGCTGCATCAATTACCTCTGGGATGAATAATATTTTGCAACAACTAAATTAATTCAATCGCATGTTTTTTACATGAAAACACAGAAACATTTATTAACGGAGAAAACTAATATAAAAATGCATTTAATTACATTTATATAAGAAAAAAAATAAAACATAGTGACATGACACGAATTTAATGACTCTGCACCTCCGAAATCATATTCTTATTGTCTGGAATCTTCCGACCGAAATTCCTTTTTTTTCTGTTAAAAACAAATGATCGAAGGGGAGAGGTTTTTTTTTTATATATTTCTGTTCTATAATCTAATGCTACTGCTTAGGCCATAAATTTTCTGGCACAAAACAGGGTAGGAGTAGCTTTAATTGCATGGTGAGTAAATTAATATTGTTCTTTTAAAAAATGAGAAGGAATTGTTTATTACATTTACCAAGTACTAAAAATACCTACAAGATGCTCACCCAAGAGAACTTGAGACTCCTACATGGACTTGATCTTAATACTTCCACTGAGATATCTCAAGAGAGAAGCAAATTATTGTTGTTTTGAATCTTAGGAAGACCAACAAAAACTGGACATGTCTAATTACTACTACGTAAGTCGCAAGATAAGGAGGGCTTGGGGAGGATGATCAGATCATCTCGGGATATCATGAGTAACATCACGGATGCATGTCAGTGGATTGACAGACCATGAATCTTCACATCACTTCATCCCCCCAAACTTAACAAACATATTCAACAACTTCACAACATGAAATCAAATAGCAGCAGCAGAATAAGAAACAAACAACGTAAATATATCAAAACAATACTGAAAATAATCCGAAGAAGATGAAGAAAAGGCTCAGAACTTCTTAGAGGGTTTGTGTCACCTGTCAGCGATGATTCGATCCATCTCCAGGGCACACGGATTGGGTTTCTTCATTGCCTTTTACCAAATAGAACAGCAACGAGGTAGAAGAAGCAAAGAAAGAAATAGAGGCTGAGATGAAGTCCGACTTGTGAGGAATTGGGTTGAAGTTGTCATCGGAGTCGGCCGGTGGTTCTGTTATATAGGTTTGGTGGGAGGCCGAGACGAAGAAACCCTAGCTTTTGTGATCGAATCACGTCGATTTGAACCGTTGATCTTAGCCAGACCTGGGGACGCCGCCACCGTTTTGAGCCTCTGCCCAGCTGGCGTTGATCTTTGCCTTGTCAAAAATATTACATATCCCATATATATTCTTCTTTCAAAAACCTAAAAGCTTAGGAATGGGTATCAGCTGACAGTTAAAAATTTATTTAGCATCAAGCCTAAACTTTATTATGATATTAAAAAATTAGGATTAGTATACCTAATTGTATATCTGTATATTTGAAGTTTGGAAGTGATTCATTTGACGATCAAGGTTCACAATTTATATTTTGAAATATATATATATATATATATATATATATATATTAGTGCGCGCGCTAATCTTTAATACACCAACCATTAAGATGATACTGTCTATTTTTTTTCTAATTACTCCCTTTTATCACCTGGATATCTTCGGAAATACAACAAAACTAGAAGATGATCAATAGAACGCAACCCACCCTTCACCGTAGCGCCCCGACCCCGGCGGCGCCAGGCCAGCGGGAAACGCCTGTTCAAAACCGTGTCGGGCTCTTCTATGGATTCCGTGCCTGTAGCGAAACGGGAAACGTCTCTTGAGAAAGCTCTGTCTGCTTAATTGATGGAACCCTGTGCCGTCGGATGAAGCTTTGAACGGCCAGCACTTCATCCATCACCGTTTTCAACCCTTCAAGTGGTCGCGACAAAACAGAGGGAGAGATAGCACAGAATGGTGGGCGGCGGCGTTGGAAGACAGCGGGTGGCGACGATGCTGCCGTATCTCGTGAAGACGCTGCGCAAGGAATCCATCAAGCCCTCAAATCGAACCCTACCTTCTCTTAGGTCTCTTCCTATCTTATAGTCATCACCGTCATCAACATTTTCCTCCTTTTAATTCTTGATTTCGGATGTTCTCGTTCTCAAGTTATATCTCTGTCGTGCTTCATGGATTGTGCACCACCAGGCGCACGTTCTCGCTGTATGATCAGATTAATCTCATCGACACCGTGCCTGAAGACCAATTGCGTTTCCAGTGGTATGTATATCTCCTCTAATCGCCCTAATTAGTGTTCGATCTTTTACATGGCATTGTATGTATATGAGAAAGTTTTAGGTTCTTGATCTCTTGTTATGTGCTTGATTTAGATCTGGCGATCATCCTGATAATATCTATAGATAATTCTCTTTTCCCCCCTTATTATGTTAGTATATTGGAGATGAATTCTGATGTTTGATATGAACCCTTTTTTGGTTTGAATGTCCTTTGACGGTGAATGCCAATTTTGGAGGTCTTAGTATCTTGATTTTTAGGTTCTAAAACTTTAGGGCTTAGTATTAGTTCATATGTTGATTATTTCTAGGGTATAATTTCTGTCTCTTAGTGTTGTGAGTCCTCCACCGTATCCGGTGGATCCGCACAATGGGGTTCGAGCCGCGAGCTCGAGAGGCGCTCCACGCTGTCTATCCGAGGGCGGCATGTGTGGATGCTCCGGTTGTCACTTTGATGCGGGTCCATTTAACCTCGCTGGGCTGTTCCTACAAGACAAGACCTCCCGGGTGGTGAGTTCCCGGGGAGGTCCCTCTGATGATCAAGTTAGGATTGATTCAAAGGGTGAAGTCCGACGTCCTTCTTGAGCGTCGGAGCTTCTTCTCCTTTTTGATTAAAGTAGAGGGAGTGAGAGAGTGAGCCCCCTCAGAGAGCCCTTGGGGTGCCACTTTTATACTTGTATATCGTCGATCGGTCAAGTCTCGACTTCATCATTCCTTTGGCGTTTTCTGTCAGCCCGTTTAATGTCGTCGGCAGCGTCGGCGGTTATTCGTGCTGCCAGTTGTGTGTTGCTTCTGCTCTGTTGCCGTGTGGTTCCCTCAGGTTCTGATGGTGACTGCACGGTATCCGATGCTGTCATACCTCAGGTTTGTCTGCCCGCTTGTGACACGTTGCTGGTGTGTCAGAGGGCGGGGTCCGGAAAATTGGTCATCCGGCCCTGTCCTTCCACGTCGGTTGGCCTTGGGCCACGTCGTCCGGTTTGGGAGGGGGACCACTATTATCTCTATC
This sequence comes from Ensete ventricosum, assembly GCA_029747655.1. NCBI lineage: Eukaryota > Viridiplantae > Streptophyta > Magnoliopsida > Zingiberales > Musaceae > Ensete > Ensete ventricosum. Next base: position 43,830,334 of record JAQQAF010000003.1, read on the forward strand.
ACTTAGCGAGTTTGTTCTACAGCGAATTCTCGAAAAGAAGCCTCTAACTTTGGATTTTTCTCGCAAAGCGCCTCAAGTTTGAAAAATTCTCGTGGAGCGCCCCTAGTTGTATGAAAAGATCATTTTGCCCCTATAACTTTGAAAGAATTTTGTCGCAGCCCTAGCCCTAGTTGCATCTCTTCCTGTGCCTAGCAACCTGGCCTGCCAATCCTCGTGTATCCATCGGCCCTTACGTAAAGCTGTAGGCGGCCAGGGGAGGGGTCTGGGGCAGCCGCACTGCTAGTCCACATGTAGAGTAACAAGCAGCCATGGGAGGGGAGGGGGGACGATCAGTAAGGCTAGTCCGCATGTGGAGGCACAAGCAACGACGGAAGGGGAGGGCGGCGATCGGCATTGCTAGCCCACACACTGAGGCACAGGCGACCAGGAGAGGGGAGGGGGGCAACCGGCGTTGCCTTCCAATCCACGCGCAAAGGTGCAAGTAACTAGTGGTGGGGAGGGGGGCGGCCAACGAGGGTCGTGGTCGACCATGATATGTGGGCAAGGGCCAGCGGACGGAGCTGCCAAGTGTGGTGCGGAGGCACGGTGGAGGGCAGTGCCTGATAGGGGCAAAGTGGTTATTTCTGATAAAAGGGGTGCTCTCTGTGGGAAAACCCAAAGTTAGGGGCTTTTTTCAAAAATTTGCCCTTTGTTCTAAATTATTAAGTATTATTTGGTGAGAAACCATTGGACATGCTTTTTGAAAGGATTATTCAGATTGACTCAATTGCATTGGATTCAGGGCAAATTTAAGAAGTCTCATTGTGTTGTTATTTTTGGTACTCAATGGGACAAATATCTAAAATATTACTCAATGGGATGTTTCCATGGGTTCCCTTATTAGGTGGGCGGAAACCCAAATTCTTAAGATTATGAAAACTCCCACAGGAGGGCATAAATTTTAGCTAAGTCTGTCATGTTGTTGAATGCTTGGACTTGGTTATCGGTTATTACAGATGTTTCTGCCTTTGACTTCCCAAATGCTATTAATAGATGCTATGGAGAAGTTTTCTCATGGTGTACATTTTCTTTTTTTATAATTTCAATGATGATTTGGCTACAGTTTGTTAGTATTATTTTCTGAAAATATTATTTCATTATGTTTATTAATCTGTACAGTGAACCTTAAAATGGATTAGATACCACTCAATGATGTCTCATCCAATGTAATTTAGAAAGAAAAGTTCTTTCATCTTGTAAATGATGTCTTAGCTTCACTACAAGTTCTTGATGCTTGATGAGATTTTGCGAAAAGGTTATCCATTATAAGGGGCATTAGATTTTGGAGCAAGATCTTCAATCAATTGCCAACTCCTTGAAACCTTAGCCCTATAGTTTTCAGACAGGAATCAATTTATTGAGCATGCCAGGTGCGCAAAGGACAAGCAAGGGCTTCCACACTTTGTTAGTCAGCACAGCTGTTGTGAAGCTGGGTAACACAAGCTTGATTGAGATTTTGTAAAAGAGAGGTGTAATAAAAATCTGATGGTGGATTTAGGTGTCATTGTTCAATACTTCAATCGTTATGTGGTGATGGTTTCATGTATATGGTACAATGGGCATTTGTTTCTGAATTTGTACCATGTTAGTTACACCAACTCACGCCATATATTCCTGACTTATGGGTCTACTGGAGATACCCACCTTGATCAAGCTACCCACATGTATGTTATCAGATGATACTTAAAGGTCATTTAAATGCTAAGTTCTTATGCATGTAAGCTTAACATTTTGTCTTGAAAAGGGCTGAAGACAATAAAATATGTCTTGTTTAAGCAAAAAAAGGTTGTATTGTTGTCATTGTCTTAATCAGCCTCTTACAGAACTGTCGTCAACTTTTAGAATGACTAAAGATTTTTTTTTCATGAATGAGAACTTTCCTTATGGCTGATGAGAACTCATAAGCTGATTCTTAACCTTATTAACTGGTAAATCATTTCTTATATACCTTGTATATGCGACGGGTTCTCCTCAAATATTTTGAAATGATCCAGTATGGTGTGACATTGACATCCATACAACCAGTTTGTTTAGTATCAGTCTCACTATCTGAGCCTGGCCCACCCAAAACAACCGGTTCTCTCACCTACGCAAACAGAGCTGTCTAAAGTTAAATTTTGACAGACCTGCCTTTTTAAGGACACATATTTAGCCATGGAATTTGCAAATGCTTGACTAAAAAAGCAAAAAATAAAATACTTTAATTTTAGAAAGGTGTTCTATCCAATGCATTGTCAACTGTTCTGTTTATGACTAATGGGATCAAGGGCAATGTTACCTTCCAAAGATTAGTGAATCATGCCTTCCAGAGATGTTCATTGAAACAATGACTTGTTTTTTTCTGTTATTCTTTAAATTTGTAGCTTCTGTATCTGCTAGAATTCTCTTTGAAGTAAACGTATTAGAAAGTGATTCTTGTTTAATCCCTTGCTTAAATTTTTTTAATTTTTTATTTTGATAGAGTCATGAGCATTGCCTTCTTTAGTCCTAATCTAGGCATGTAGGCGAGCTGCAGCAGGGGCACTTTCTATGATTGATTGATCTGATTATTCTATTATGATGTTATCTTTTTAATATTAATTTGTAGGTATGGCGATACAGGATTTACTGTCAATGGTGTGAAGTATGAAGGCAGCTTGCTTGTTGTGGAACATAAGCTCATGACATGGACGCCAAAAACATTTTCTGAGATAACCCCTGAAAGGTATGCACAAAATTTGCTTATAACTTGATCGTGTGCAGTTATTAATTGTGACATTCCGGATTTTGAGCGAGGATGTATGATGGACTTTTACCTCTCACCTGTTAGTCGTGTGCTTTAGTTTTGTAAGTATATGAACATACAAAGTTCTTATAGTTGATGTCGCTTACTAACACAATTTTCTTTTTTCTCTTTGTTGCACCAAGTGCAGTTTATCTGTATTCAAGATTCTGAGGCCAGTTCCAGGTATATGTTGTACAGGCACTTTGTTGTGTTCTCGTCACATATAGGCTTTCACAGTTGCAAAATTTATGTGAATCTTTTTTATCTGTTGTATATCTGGCCTGGTATTGCTTTTTTCTTTTTTCTTTTTCTTTTAAACCAAGAGACTGAGTGCAATTCTGTATTCTTATTCGATGCACTTTAAGAGTTGAGCTAGATTCGTAGTTTTCTGTGTTGATGCAACTTTTGTTGAAGCATGCGCATCTATAAGAAAATTCTGGACTTTGTATTTTTCTCATGATATCTTAACAATTGATGGATCTATGTCTTATTATGAATCAACAGGTTGAGATTTTCAATTGATAAATATTATTATAATATTGATATATCTTGTGGAACTTGTCAAAGTTTAATACTTGTTTGCTGCTTAATGTCTGACCTATCATCTTTGCTCCTGACTTTTATTCTTTCCCTGCCAATTTTTACATTTTTTGTTCCCTTATATTTTGATATATTTTGATTGCTTATCATCGAAGTTTTCTGTTTTTCAGAGATTCTGATTCTTGGCTGTGGAAGGCACATTCAGCCAGTAAGCTCTCAGCTGCAACAATTCATTCGTTCAACTGGAATGAAACTGGAAGCAGTTGACTCGGTATTCTTTTATATTCTATTTAGTTATTTTGTGTACTCATAGATTAAAAGATTGCTTTATTTTTCTTGTTGCACTAAAATAATCATCTGTGCCCTTTATTTATATAAAATCCCTCCTAACTATATTTGAGTCTGCGTCTGGTGCTTTAAGCAGGTGTGGTTCATCTGTGTAATATCCCCTTTTTTTAATTTTTGACAGAGGAATGCTGCTTCAACTTACAATGTATTAAGCGAAGAAGGAAGGCCAGTGGCTGCTGCCCTTCTCCCATATGGAGTTGCTTCATAAATGTTCCATGAACTACATAAGCATACATGTAAGTTCACTTCTCTTGTTGTAGATGCTAATTATTTTTTCCTACCCTAGGCGAAGAGAGTGGAGATATATTCAAACAACCAGATTGAAATTTTCATATGCCATGTAATAAATAAATAATGTAACTGATTGCTTACTGCTTAAAAGTCTATGCATTAATCACTTGCAACCTATTATGTGAAAAAACAACCAGATGGACTTGTTCATTGGTGGTTGCTGAGTCTCACAGTGCCTTCTTTTTCCAAATGTTAAGACCATAATTCAGATTGGTGTCCTAAAAATCAGGCCAAGTAGCTCTCTGTAGGTAAGATAGCATTTGGGATGGGTCTCCTCAAATTGGTGATGCATCACTGTGCTTTATGAATTATGAAGAAGTCCTCCTTCCAGTAGAACTTGAAATGGCCAACTTTCCTGCTCTGACTTTGCTCTCTCTGGATTTTTTTTATTGCAGCACCTTAACGTAGTTTCTTGCTAGCTTGTCCAAATAACACATACTCAAATATAGGATCATTTTGTAGGTTTCACCCCAACAATGGCCAGATGCAGACCAGCTGCTTGAGTACCAATCGACAGACAGCATGGACTTTGGGTTTCTTGCTACGTTCTTGGAATATTAGAAACTGCACATTAGTTGTTTAAGCAATCATACATATATGTTTCTTGCTTCTGGTAATAAGTTATCATTGGGCAAATCATCTAAAAAGATGATCTTGATAAAAGTATTAAGCCCCTTAAGAGTAATAATAATTTATCAAGAATGATTGTATATTTTTCTATTGTATTATGGAGCTGCTTAGTTATGATATACCTCTAGCAAAAAATTATTGTAAGAGGATATTGCTATCAACTTCTAGCCGACAACCTTGCAAGTGGAGTGTGATGAAAAAGTAGAGCAGCAAATTTTGTGATATTGATCATCTGTGATCATGAAAATGATCAAGGAAACTTCTAAAACAATCCCTCTTTAGGCTTTTAGCTAGTGCCTCCTTTTTCAAAGTTTCCAAAGGAGTCTTTGATCTTTTCATAATATTCGGGTTACTCCCAACATGACCTAGCACAAATTTTTTGCTATTGGGTGAATCAGTCCAATCCCTCTTTTTTTTTTTTTAATAGTTTTGTAATGTTTTTGACATGTCCACAGAAAAATCTACTCAATTCAAAATTTAATAAAAACCAATTTATATAAAAAAAGGATTTAAATAATTAGTTGAGGAATAGGTTTAGTCAAATATGAAGACTTTTATGTCAGTTATAATGTTTTTTGGATTTTTTTTTTAACAGGCTTATAATGTTTTTGGTGCTTCTACTAAAATACTATAATTTTAAGCTTGTTTGAATACTGGAGCAAACTCAATAAAAACCAATTTATATACCAAAATAGGGTTTAAAAAGATATTCTTATTAGTTTATATTGGTTTAGGAATAAGAATAATTAAATGAGGAGTTTCTATATTAGCTACAGTGTATGTGTTTCTGGTATCTCACTAATGCAGTATTTTATAAAACATTATACAATATAATATTATCCAAAACACTATAAGTTTATTCAAAAATATTGGAATTGAGAATTTCCATCAGTTCACCTTATGGATGAATCCAAAATTGATGAATCAATTCATTTTATAGATTGATCCACCAAAAAGGAAAACTCTTATAATGTCATGCGAGGAGTATTACAAAGATTATGAAAAAATATGGGTGCCCCATCGGAAATATGAAATAGGGGCCACCTCCCTCTAAAAAAAAAAAACTCAAGAAAGAGACTTATCCCGAAATTCTTCTTCATCATCATATATATATATATATATATATATAGTGACGGAAAGATCTGATTGCTAAGAAACTTTTCTTTTCGTCGATGATACTCATTCTTTAGTGCTTGATGATTATTGATCTCGTTTGACATATCGGTTGCATAACATGCACCCGCGTGTTACCCAATCCCCAGCGTGGAGCCACTACATACAGAAAACTGAAAGAGAAAACAACCCAGTAAATTGGATTGGTTCAGATTTCGGCAACAGATTCTCCATTTCGGAAGAAGATATCAAAAGTTTGTATGCACTGCACCACCACCAACCACAACCCAAAACCCCTCTACTTACTGTAGCAGCTAAAAGGACGATACACCGAGCGCAGCGCCGCAGCAGCCTCTCATCCTGCAGCGGTGCACAACCCAGAACTTGGACGACCTCCGATCGCCAAACTTGGAGGACGAACCATCAATTTGCAGCCATCTTTAGATCATCCATGCTCGCCTCCGAGCACCCAAACACCACCCCGTGCATCGGCCGCGCCTCCACGCACGCTGGCCGCAGAATCCTCTCCCACCTGCACCCTCCTCCCTCCTCGAACTCGCACAGCAAGAACTCCCCCAGGTACGACGGGTTGTAGACGTACGCATAGTCCCCCTCGCTCAAGAACCCTATCGACCATAAGCCCCATCCGGCGTCGTCCACCAGCCCCTCCACCATCTCCCTCGGCATCCTCCCCACCTCCTCCGCCACCTCCAGCGTCTCCTCATCCACCGCCCACAGCCGCACGCTCTCGGCCCTCCATCCCGCCCCCGTCCCGCTCCCGCCCGCCCCCGCCAGCAGTAGGCGCCCGTTCCCGAACCCCATGGCCGCGTGGCGCACGGTCGGGTCCGGGATGCGGACCCGGCGCGTCGGCCCCCACCGCTTGGCCGCCGGGTCGAACCAGCTCGCGGTGAAGGGAAACCACTTGTCCATCACGTACAACCTCTTCCCGTTCGCCGCCGCTGAGAACGCGGACGACCACCTGAAGGCATCTGGCATCGGCTCGCAGGCCTCCCACCCACCACCGCAGGTGTCGTGCACGTCGACGGAGTTCGCGTCGTCCTCGAACTCGCTCGTGCCGCCCGCCACCACGACGTGGGGCCCCACGAGGGCCACCACCGGGTCCGTCCGCCAGTAGCGCGGCGCCTCCAACTCGCGCCACGCGGTGCTGAAGGGATCGGTGGCGAGGGCCAACCCGGATGGGGAGAGGGCGTAGAGGCGTGTGCCGCCGCGCTGGGAGCAGGCGTAGGTGGAGACCTGCGGCGCGGGGGAGTGGGGCCCCGCCGGAAAGCTACACCAGGGCACGCGGGGGATGGAGCGCCACGCGCGGGAGAGAGGATCGAAGCCGTGGGTGGTGGCGGTCCCCCGACGTCCCCGGAGGTAGAGGACGAGCCACGGTGGGTGGCGGCGGGGGGAGTGGCGGACGGAGGAGAGGACGGCGGCGCGCCACGCCTTGGAGACGCGGGAGGCGGGGAGTAGGTCGAGGGCGGAGACACGGGAGATGACGGCGTCGAGGATGTCGCCGTGGAGAGGGCCTTCGACCTCCTCATCTCCTCCGTGTCGTTGATGGTTGCCGTGCATTCCCATTCCCAAATGACACCGCTGTCCCACCGTCTGTGACGCATAAAAGACATATATATAGACTGCACTGAAATCGAAGTCAACGCCGTGGACAAAATAACAGTGAGGACGCGCCATCCACATTGGATTCTTTAGTGCCCCAGAGTGGCTGCATCCAGAACATTTATTGTACCCTTCTTACATACATGCCCCCTGATTGGCGAAACGGATGGGCCCCCTCACGAGGCCCTCAGCATCGATGCCATCATCTATCCTTCCGATGAAACCATCACCTTGCACTGCCAACATGAAGGTGACCGTATCGTTTAGAATATTACCACGATGACCGACACCATAATTTATCCGCCATCCCTTCCCCTCATGCCATCGTGTGATTGGCTACCGATGTCGTCCCTCCTTTTGTCAATGCGAGCCACCGGTAGTTGGTCTCATCAACCATCACCGTAGAATTTTTCGTGTTTGGACTCGCTCGGTCCAACATTAGGTTTTATCGGGCAAATATTAGGCTTATCTAGTAATCTCAGTCACACCGGTCCCGAGGACAATATAGAGTTTCCAGATCTCTCGGTTTTGATCACCTCAATCATATCAGCACCATGGGGTCATCAACTCACGTCGGCATTCCTAGACCACAACACAGTTGACCCAGTATGGTGTCACTTGACGAGGTGTCGGTTATACATCATGTCGATCGAGGCCCCGAGAACCGACGAGAGTGACGTCCGACGTGGGATCGTACCACCGAGTCGACCAAAACTCGCATTGATGATCTCGGTACGATCTTTGTCTGACTCATAGGTATAAATACCCCATCGTAGCCAACAGAGTGGGGGGGCTCTTCCTAACTCTTAACTCTCTCAAGATCTCACACCGTCTCGGTGACTAGTTCTCACATCCTGAGAGCTAACTTAACCATCAAAGGGGTCACGTCGGGCACACACCACCCGACCAAGGTCTTCTTGCAAGACCCATTTGAGGATCTGAGAGGCGCTCTAGCAGATTTCTCGACTCGAGGCTTTGTCCTCGAACGCTGCTACTCTAGACCCCGACCATACCTCGCCAATCCTCCAATCCAACGCGGACGATCTGGTACACGCGGATCGAATCGTGTCGTGCTAACTCCTCGGCCATGTCATAAAATCCAACAATATTTTGGCTCTAGAAGGAGGGTCCGATGTCGCAAGAACACCCGTTGCCTAACAATCTTAGGGAAGAATCCTCTACCGCCCAGTAGGCTCCTGGAGTAGGAGGATTGCCTTCCTTCCTCACCCCAAGCGAGGAAAATCTGTCAACGCATACTCTCGATCATTACTGGAGATTGTTCAACAACCCAGGACTTTCCCCTCCAACGCTCAACCTCGGGGTTCCGATTGTCTCCCTCGAAGCCTTCCTCGGGCTCAACCATCAAGTGCAAGCTTTGGTGGGGTGATCCAATTGATCATCCCCTATATCCCTCAAGTGGTACAACAGTCAACACTTCAATAGCAAACCTATCTAGAAACATGATAAGAGCCTCCAGCCTCGCGAGGACAGCCCCAATCCCATGGCGACCCAATGATGCGGTCGTATAGCTCTCCCAAGAGCTTCCCCCGAGACCTCCCAAAGACAATGTCGAACGACCAGCGCCTATCGCAAGCACCCTCACTCATAGCATGCCTGAGCTAGACACACTATCCTCTGACTCGGTCGATTCCCTCACGGCATAACTACGACTAATGAACCGATGACTAGACAAAGTGAATTTGTCAAGTCAAAGGAGGAACTCGAGGAGAGCTTCACGGTCGAATCTCCTTTCGTCCTTGAGATCTAGGATAAGCCAATTCCATAAAACTTTCGGCTACCAACGCTGGAGGCGTATGACGGTAGCTCCGACCCAACGAAACACATTGCGACATTCCGAGCATAAATGATACTCTACGACACTTAAGATGCTCTAATGTGCTAAGTATTCTCAACAACCTTGGGAGAGCATGCCTGAATGTGATACATTTGTCTAAGGCCCTTAATTTTTCTTTACAAACATGATTTGTGCTCCCCATAATGAAAAGTAAAGGCAAATGAACCATTTATCAAGGAGCTCCTACAATTATATATTTGATTCCTTAAGTTCTAATAAAGCCATTCTGTAAAGTGGTTTTGAAATAGGTTTAATACCTGACATTAAGTATATGACAAATTTAATCTTCTTATCCAGTGGCCAGCTTAGGGAGGTCCTCTAAAACTACATGAAGGAATTCGCTCGTAATCAGCACATCCTCTAGTTTGACCTTTAGTTCCACTCTAATGTTAATCATATTTAATGGATATCATATGCATCCATCGACCTTTAGTTTCACTCTAATGTTAATCATATTTAATGGATATCATATGCATCCATCCTTTGAGAGTCTTTGTGCTTTTATTCTTGAGATAAAAGGGAGTGATATCTTTTTTTCAGAATCAACAAATATAAACTCTGTTGATCTTAGAGGTCGAAATACTATCTTCTTATCGTAGTCAATGAAACATAATGTTTAGATAATCAATCCATACCTAATATAACATCAGAATTTTATATATTCAATATTATCATATTTGTAATTAATTTTTTGAACTCAATCCCTAACCTAAATACATTATATCTCTTGATCAAATAATTATGTAATACATCATGTATAATATCTAATATTTTAGATGGTTTGCTTATTTTCTCCACACAAGCTAAGAATGCTTAATGTCGGAATCAATTAATACATGTAAGAAAATTTCACAGATAAATATCTTACCTGAGATTATTGATGGGCTAACTTTGCTTCTGTCTTAGTCATCATAAATATTCTGCCCATTACTCTTTTCTATTCTGATAAGATTATTATGTAGTTATTTGTTAAACATTCTCACTTTTCACTACTAATAAGATTATTAGCGAGTCTTTGTGTCTGAGTTGATTGAGAAGATTGAAATGTCTGACTCATTCTCTTTTTTATGTAGGGCATTTGAGTTACCTTTGTTGTTGTTCTTAGTATGGGTGTCATCTTTTTTTTTTTCTCAAAATATATTATGGGGGATTATTACCAAAAATTAATATCCTTTCTTGATATATCATAGTCATAACACTGTTGGGTGTGAAAATTTTATTGTTTGGCCTCCTCTTCTTCTAAGGCTTTCTTTATTACTAAAGATTATGGGACATTCATTATCATCTTTATATTTCGATAAATTTTTAAGTTTTTATAAAAATTGATCGACCTTTAAGACAATAGTGCTAATCACATAAATTATAAATCGGGATAACTCCTCAAACTTTCGAATATAATTCATCACCGATTAACCTTCTTGTTTGATATTAACAAACTCCATCGTTTTAACGAATCATTGGATTATATGAAAATATATTTAGTAAAAGATCTCACTAAATCTTTCTCGGGTCATTTGTCTAGTATCTACAATCTCTCTTCTTATATCCCACTAATGACGATCAATTTTTTGCAACATATAACTATACAAATAATTTTATTTTCATTTAAAATCCTTACATGCTCAAACATTTCCTCAATATTTCTTATCCGCTCATGAGTCACTAGTGGGTCTAAATCACTTTTAAAGATTGGTTTAACATTTTTTTCTAAACCTTTCACTTAGCGATTCTATCTACAATATCATGTTGTTGAGCTACTACTGGTACCACCTCCTGTCCTCTGACCAATAACTATTATAATTGTCTAGATTATATCTCCACTAATTCTGCTAACATATTGATCACTATATCTCTTAGATCTCTCCATGTTGACACCTCCTAGTCGTCGGGCGGCCGAGGCGACCGCCTGAGCCAATTGTGATTCGGATCGAGCCAAATGAATTGGGTTTATTGATTTTGTTTCGGCCGAACCAGATCTAGGAAAACTTAACAGCACGCGGTCGGGGTTTCCTCCGCATCGGCGAACGAATGACGGCGTCTTCCTCTTCATCGGCGTTCGACGGTGACATCTTCCTCCGATGAGGGGTTTTCGTGCGATCTCCGGCGGACTCTTTCTCGGTAACACACACACACACACACTCTCTCTCTCTCCTCGTTCTCCCCCGTCGTCGTCACCCCCTCCCCCTCCCCGTATCCCAACAACATCCCAATCCCTCCTCCTCCACACACCGCCGCCTGAACCCCGACTGCCTCTCCCCAGACAGCATTGTCCGCTGACATTCCACCTCTCTCTCTCTCTCCGTCGCACCCTCCCCGCCCCGGACCCCGATATACTATTTTGGAACAGTTTATCAGCCGCCCTTCCCAGTTCCCTCCTCCCTCTTTCCCCCTTCATCGCAAACCCCTGCCAAACCATCACCTCCCCTGATCCATCCTCCCTCTCCCCCCCTTCATCGCAAAACCCCGCCAAACCATCACCCCCCACCTCCCCTGAACCATCCTCCCACTTCCCCCCTTCGTCGCAGCTTCCCCCCTCCTTCCCTGACAGCATCCTGGCCCTCCCTTCTCCTCCCTCTTTCCCTTCCTCTTCCCACCTTTGCCTTTGTAGCAGCCACCCCCTTCGCCGATCCTTCCTCCGTCTTCCCCCCCAAACCCCACCCACCCCCCCGCCTTCCCCGACACCATCCTCCACTCCCTTCCCCTCTCGGACCAAAGCCCCCTTCGTTTCCCCTTCCGGACTACAGCTCCTCCCTCCTCCCTCTTTCCCCGGACACCATCCTCCCCATCCCTTCCCCTCCCGGACCATAGCCCCTCTCCCTTCCCCTCCCAAACTACAACTCATCCTCCCTCCTCCCCTCCCTTTCTCCTTTCATCTCTGGCCCTGCCCCACCTCGTCGTAGCTCCCCCGTTCCCTGATAACATGCTCCTCCTCCCTGCACCCAGACCACAACCACCTCTTGTTCCTCCTCCCTCCTGTGCGAGAATTCTGAATTTTTTACTTTTGATGTTAAATTTTTACTATAATTTTGAATAATCTTAATTTTGATGTTAATCTTCTTTTGTTTTGTTATTTTATTATTAGATTCGAACAACTTAGCTTTTTAATGTTTTGTAGATGATTAAATGAATGTAATTTGATATTTAGTGGTGATAATTTGAATATGGAAGTATGTGAAACTCATATTTTGTATAATTTATTTTTTAACAATCTTAACTATATTTTTTTGATCATTTTTATATTGGCGAGCTTCTCGCTTCGCTCGGGCAAGCGCCTTACATCTCAGATGTTTTGGAATCTTGATGCTTTTGGCAACACTTTGGTCCTTGTTCCTAAGAGGCATGGACATGGACCCAATGACATGTCATATTTAAAAAAATTAGGACATTGACAAGGTGAGGACACATGTATTTTTTAATATATATATATAATATTTGATTAACATGAGTTTATAGCATTTATATATAAATTTTATAAAATATCATACACATTGAAACAATTAAAATTATCTAAATTTAAGTTTTCAAAATAAAAGTTGAGTACATCAAATAATTGATATATGTTTCCTTGTGACGATTTTCAGATTTCTTTTCTTGTGAGCATATGGCCCTCAGGTGAGCGCCACATGAGCATAGTACCTACCCAATGCGAGTGTCTGACGTGTGTCTATGTATCCAAGTTTTTGACACATGTTAGACTCGAACACGTCCACCAAAACCATGTGTTCGTGCTTATTAGGTTGTTTCTGCTGTTTATTGTGTTTTTACCTATTATTTACCACTTGATGATCACCCTAAGATCTTGACTTAGGCCTGATTCTGCTGCCTATGTCATCTTTATAATATTTATGGCCCTCTGAGCACTAAGGCCAATTTATATTTACTTCGTCAATGAGATTGAAGATTGGTATCGCTATTTGTTCTTGAAGAGCCTATTTTGTGAAATTGTACACGGGGTTAAATAATTTCTTAGACTCTTAGTTCATGTTGCTCCTTCCAGTGGATTGTTTCTCCAACATTTCTTCATCCTGTTGGGTCAGGCCTTGTTTTCTTATGGTTCTGTTCATATTGCTCTAAAGGATCTTTGCAGTATATATACTAAGATTCACCAAATCGTATTGTATCGACGTACCAAGTTCAGGTTGGTGCTTAGGCATACTGCTCGGTACGTATGTATGTTGCAGAAGAAATTGCCCGCGAGCGACGGATCGCGCGGGCGACGGACCGCGGGTGACGGATCGCGCGGGCGAAGGAATCGCCTGCAGGCGACAAATTAGAATCAGGAGAGTAGTGTCAGACTCCAGGTTCTCTCCCTTTTCTTCTCCCTCTTCTTCTGATACCGCCTGAAATCGATCGCCGACGGTCTAAATCGACCTTACTGCCCGATAGCGGTCGGCGATGGTCGAAATCGACCATTACCGGTCGATTTCTTGTGGTAACGGGGCGGAAACTGCCCCAATCGGCGGTACCGATCGATATTGCAAACCTTGATATATACTGTCTGACCATGCATGCTGGAATTATTTCTCATTTGTTTAATGAATGAGATTAATTTAAATTGGGGAATCACCAGATTTTGTGCATTGTCATCTTGGAGATTGGTTTTCTTGATCTGAAAATTTTGACCACTCAATTTTATGTAATCTTGGAAATTCGTGACCTAAATGTTTGTGTTAGTGGAAGCAATTGGCTTATTTATAAAGTTGATATTTTAGTGGAAGTTGGTGATTGACAACTGATTTTAAAGCAGAATAAGCATTGTGCATAGACAAGCAGAGATTGGCTATATTAGAAGAATAGAATCCTTCTTTTTTCTTTCATGTGCATTATCCCCAAAGGTCAAGGCAGGACTAATGTTAGACTTTTTTTCTCTTTGTACTTCCCACATTGCTTGAAGATTTTAGTTTGGAGCACAAGTAAAATTTTTGTAGATATGAACTGATTTTGAGCTACAATAGGAGGTACATAAATGCCCGTTAGGATTTTTAATCATCATATGCAACTAGTCCATCATCAACTTTGGCATTTTTGTGGATCTTCTCTTGTGTTGGAATATTGTTTAATTTGTGTCACATTAATATTATATTGAAATCTTCTTTTTGTTTTTTTCTTTGGCCCTTTAGAGGTTGTATACAGTTGCTCTAGACTTGAGTCAGTCATGATATCTTTAGGCCAGAAAGATGATGAGAGATCTGAGTCGATGGTCGGCCTTATCTCTTGGACCACCTTAGTTGTGTAAATGTTTTGTTATTTTGAAATGTCTTCTCAGTGCAACTTACCTAGCACTCAAGCAACACCTAGTCAGCCTTATATGTTGCTTAGTAAGGTTTTGATTGTCTCATGTGGATGCTAATTAGAATCCAACCGAAGTCCCTCTCCGTGTTTGTCTAAGAGTGATGTGGTATCGGGAAAAGGGAATTTCGACCCAAAATGCAAGATTGTCGGGGACGATTACATAATGAATTTGCCAACGTATCTAGCCTCTTTGTCTAAGTTATCCCTATCGCCTTGATCTTTTGGAGTGTCATTTCGATGGTTGTATCTAATTGAATTTGATTCGATCCTTGACATTCTGCAATGATTACATGATGCCTTGTGTCTGTGGCCCATTTAGAGAGAGCTCCATGTAGCAGCCAACCAAACCACCAGGGATTCAGAAAGATAGCAATCTTTGTGATGGATCATCTTCGACCAATAAGGTGTTGCTAGGTCACTTACCGATATAAATCATTTGACAAACGAATGGTCCGCCAGGGGCAGCTCAAAGGTCACTAGAGAACATAGAAAATCCTTTTGAAGGTCAAAGATGACTTCCAACTCTTCTTCCTCATCCTCCGGTTGGGACTTAGACGAGCCATCGGGCTCGTGTCGATGTTGGCCAGATAGGCTACCTCCTCTTTTGAAGGGGTCGACGTCACTACTATGAGGGAGGATGTCCATTCGGAGACGAATCCCTTGGGTAGTGGAGTCCCGTAGTCCTTGACGAGATCATTTAACTTCTAGTTGTGCATTAGAACCACAATAGTAAAACACATTAAAGAATCCATCCACATCCTGATTGAATTAAAGTTGATTGTTGCTCTACCTAATGATTGGCTCTATACACAATTATTATCTATATAAATATAAAAAACACACTGTAGGCAGGACTTTAATTCCCCCTCCATCCTTTCGTTGTTGAAACCTTCTAGTTTTGGAAGTTTTGCTCTACCTAGGTGGCATAAAATTCTTAATGCTATCTTGTTACCTTCACCAGAAGTGTTGAAGGCTTAGTATTACCCCGATGTTGACCCTACTACATTTGTACTATAATGTTTGCTTTAGAGGTAAAACTAAAGGGCATAGAGTTCCAATAAGGCTAGAAAGGTAGGTTCTATTATGTATATTTGAGGAAGGGTGGCCTTTTATCTTGTATTAGGCCACCCAAAAGTTTGCCAATGCCCCTTAAGGCTATTGGGGGCTAAGAAGGAGCAATTTCATTGGATTGCCCTTGACTTATTTGAGTCCACTACCATCTTTAAATGAGCAAACCATAGATTATGGATACAAAACTATATTCTATCCTAGGGAAATTCAACCCTCAAAGTTTGTAGTTGATAAGTCCATGGTCAGTTGTCTTTTGAAATGCAGTAAGGTACCTAGTTCGATGCAAGTTTTCCTCGAGAGCGAGTCGGGTCATAACTTTGGCCTCTCATGAGACTAAGTCATGATGTCAGACCTATTGTAGAACTTAGTCATAATGCGTTTGTAAGCTAAGTTTCGTAGATATGCCTTTGCTTGAACCTCAACGATCCGATCGAGATTTGTCTGAACTCGTTGTTTCGATGCCTTCCCAAGTAGTTTTGGGTTTGAATTGTCGACACCATTATCTCGGTTGGGATCACAACTTTAGTTCCATATGCAAGACAAAAGGGAGGCTTGACTGCGGTAGCTTTCGAAGTAGTCCGATAATTTCGGAGAATGCTTGGGAGTTCATCCACTTATGCCCCCTTGGCTTCAACTACTCTTTTCTCCAGGATGGCACGGTTGGTGACTTCCATTTGTCCACTAGTTTAGGGATGCACCACTAAACAAAACTAAAGCTATTTAGTTTGCTCTCCTTTTAGCGTCAATCTATTAAGTCAAATTCTTGTTGTTTGATGGGGATGTTGATTTTGATCCAATTGAGGTCCCTCTCTATGTTTGTTTTAAAGTGATGTGGTGTCAAAAGAATTCCGAGTCAAAATCTTGCAAGATCGCAACAGGTATATGCTCAACAAAGCCCCTCCGATGCTTAGTCCCTCAAATGTCTCATGTGACTTGAACTGAATGGATGTCTGTTGTAGCTTTACGAGCATCGCCTTGTAGATTTTGAATTCTTATGATCTTTCCTTCATAAAATTTGCCTACTTAGTTCTCTTTGTTAGTAATCACCTCTAAGTAGGTTCATATTATCTCCGCTCTCGATTGGGATTCCGTTGGGAGTGAAGCATATACTACCTTCGATGGAACCGATCAAGGTTTGACTTACCGGTCCGTACCGGTGTATCGAGTTCATCTCGGTACTGGTATGGTACCAGTATCGGGCGGTATGTATAGTGCATATCGCCCGGTATATTAAAATATAATATAAATATTTTATAATATAATATTTTATAATATAATATTTTATAATATAATATTAAATATATTAAAATATTAAAAAAAGAGAGAAAAGGGGCGACGTCGTCGACGCGATGTTGCCTAGATCTTTCTCCCCGTGTGGGAGAAAAAGCGTCGTGACCCGCGGGCGGCGACGGCGCGCGGGCACTAGGTATTCTTCTTCTCCTCTTTTCTTTTTTTCTTCTTTTACTCTTCTTCTTCTTCTCTTTTTCTCGCTCAATCGATCGCCAACGGTCGATTTCTCCCTCAATCGACCGTTGGTGGTCGATTTCTCCCTTCAATCGGCTGTCGACGGTCGAAATCGACCGCCGATGGTCGATTTGTGGCGGAACCGCCCGGTAGCGGGCGGTCCACGTACCGGCAACTTGACGGACCGGTATGTATCGCCCGTATCGGGCGGTATAGCTCGAAATTGCAAACCTTTCGTTCAAGGTGGACATAGCTGCCATACAACTCGATGGGGACGCAATTCAATGATACAATTCGTTCGAGCATACACATGGCATACCCACGTGGGAGCAATTCAAAAACGGGCAGCTGATCCGTTTCGGGCAATCGGAGTACGAGAATACGGACGGACAACTTGCGAAGATTCGTCAAACCTTCATCGTACAAGAATATCAAAGCAAGTTTGAACATCTCCCAAATCATTCTTGTGATTGGTCCGAAAAACAATTGCTAGGTACATTCATCGAAGGACTCAAACCGGAGTTCATATGTAAAGTTAAGGCTTGCCAACCGTACACCTTGATAGCTGCCATATCCTACACCCGCATTCAAGAGGAAAGGCTTAACATCGACACCTGAAGGGCCAAGATCATAAATAAGCCAACAATTGTTAAACCGCCAGCCTCCCTCGCTGCCAACCGAACTCCTATACCAAGGAAGCATACTCAAGAAGAACTCCGAGAGAGATCGACCAAGGGACTTTGTTGGCACTGCGACGAACAATGGAGTAGAGATCATTATTGCTAAAGAGGAAAACTTTTGATGATCGAGCCGATTGAAGAACGAGAAGCTAAGGACATGGATCCGGATGTCGAGGAGGGAGACACGGAGGAAGAGGCAGAGCCAATCACCAGCACGGTTTATGCCCTAGCCGGCTATGCTAACCCTCAGATGATAAAAATCAAAGAACTTGGCAAACATCAACCGGTAACAATTCTGATCGATACCGGTAGCACTAACAATTTCATGGATAACAAGGTTGTTGCCCGGTTAACCTACCGGATTGAAGATTTTGATACGTTCGACTAGAAGGTAGCAGATGTTCGAATCGTAACCTACAACAACAAGTGCCTGGGGGTGAAATTGATCATGCATGACCAAGAAATAATTGCGGACTTCTTCTTGTTGCCATTGGAAGATTACGAAGTAGTGCTCGGCATTGAATGGTTAACAATCCTAAGTGATGTTTCCTGGAATTTCTCTAAACTCATCATGAAGTTTTTCATTAATATGAAACAGGTGATCCTAAGGGGCAAACGTGGAGGCAAGGTTTCTACTATTATGAGTCAACAGATGGAAAGAGTACTTCAAAAGGCGTATACCGGTTTCTTAATCCAATTGCAAGGGTTACAACTTGAAGAACCGACGGTGCAAGAAAAAAACTCTACACTCTCTTCCTTGCTTTTTAAATTTGCAGATATATTTGATGAACCGCAAGGACTTCCACCTATTCGGTTATAACCACTGAATTCCCATCTTGTCGGGGAAGGCTCTAGCAAATGTTCGACCATATCGGTATCCCCACTTCCAAAAGGCTGAAATAGAGAGGATCGTCAAGGAAATGCTGGAAACAAGGATCATCATGCCGAGTGTTAGCCCCTACTCTTCACCGGTTAGTACAAAAGGACAGATCATGACAGATGTGCGTGGATTGTCGGGCCCTTAATAGTATCATCGTAAAGGACAAATACCCGATTCCTTGGATGAGCTGCTAGATGAATTGAAGGGAGCCCAAATCTTTATCAAACTGGACTTGCGGTTAGGCTATCATCAGATCCGGGTGCATGAAGATGACATGCCAAAAATAGCCTTCAAAACATACAATGGGCACTACGAATTCCTGGTAATGCCTTTCGGCCTAACCAGTGTCCCCTCCACATTTCAAAGCCTCATGAATGATATCTTTCAAGTTTATCTGCGTAAGTTTGTTTTGGTCTTCTTCGACGATATTTTGATTTATTGCTCCTTCGAAAGCCACATCTTACATTTGCAGATTATTCTAACGACTCTATGAGAACATTGCCTTTTTGTCCAAAAGTCCAAGTGTAGCTTTCTGCAGGGTGAGGTTGAATACCTCGAGCACATAATTTCAAGGAAGGAGTGGCGGTTGATCCTTCAAAGGTTCAAGTGATGAAAGACTGGCCACTGCTGAAAACAATCAAGGCTTTACGAGGATTTCTAGGGCTGACCGGCTACTACTGCAAATTTGTGAAAAATATGGCAAAATCAACGCTCCGCTCACGATACTCCGAAAGAAAGATGCCTATAAGTGGTCGGATGCAGCAATTGAGGCCTTCAACTCTCTAAAAGTTACGATGACTTCTACATTGGTGCTAGCCCTACCTGACTTCGACAAAATGTTCGTGATCGAGTTTGACGCTTCGGGAGCCGGTATTGGAGCTGTATTAATGCAAGAAGGCCGACCACTAACATACACCAACAAGGCCCTTTCCCCAACACATCTGAAATTCTCTGTCTACGACAAAGAAATATTGGCCATAGTACATGCGGTTACTAAGTGGAGACCTTACCTGATCGGACAGCGATTTCAAATCAAGACGGGCCATAAGAGTTTGAAATACTTAATGGAGCAAATGATTTTCTCCCCTGAGCAACAAAAGTGGGTAACGAAATTGCTGGGATATGACTATGAAATTGTTTATAAAAAGAGATAACTTGGTTGTAGGTGTGCTTTCCCACCTTCCTGAGCATGCCGAATTGGCAGCCATCTTCCTCCCTCTTTGTGACCTCTTGGAAGACATTAGGAAGGAATGACAAGGTGACTCGGAGATCATTAAAAAATTATAGGAGAGTCCGGGTTTAATTGCGCACTACAGTTGGGACTCGAAGGATCTGTGATACAAGGGCCGAATTGTGGTGGTGCCTCATTCTCCTTGCTACGCCGCCATCCTAAAGGAGTTACACTCATCGCCTATGGTCGGACATTCGAGATTTCTTCGCACTTATAAAAGGGTTCGTCAAATTTTCTATTGGAAGGGCATGAAAAAAATCATTGGAGAATTTGTGGCTCAGTGCGACACATGCCAGTGGCACAAGAGAGAAAAAGTAGCAAGTTCGGGAAAATTACAACCTCTGCCTATTACGGATTTAACTTGGACCAACATCAATACGGACTTCATCGAAGGGCTGCTATCATCTCAAGGGAAAGGTACTATCCTTGTAGTTGTAGATCGCCTATCTAAATATGCTCACTTTTGTGCTGTTAGAAATCCCTACACCGCCTCCAGCATTGCTCGAATTTTTATAGAGAATATAGTTAAATTGCATGGAATTCCCCGCTCTATTGTAAGTGATTGTGATAGGGTTTTTTATCAGAAAATTTTGGACGGAGCTCTTTCAGTTGCAAGGCACACAATTGAAGATATGCATAGCCTATCATCCACACACTACTGGTTAAATAGAAGTGGTAAACAGGTGCTTGGAAAACTACCTTAGGTGCTTCACTAGTGACAGGTCCAAGGAGTGGACTAAATGGCTTCCTTAGGTTGAATGGTGGTACAATACAATCTATCATTTGTCTATCAAAAGTATGATAGAACCCCGCATAATTCTATTGCAGTTTGATCACTTGAAGGGGATCAACCTTCTTGGAACGCTATAGGGGTTCCTCCCTCCTAGGTAGTCGGCCATAAAGGCTGAATAAAAGAGATCTATTGCTTGATTAAAAGTAGTGGTGGCTACATGCTTTATATAGGACTCCAAAACCCAAACCTTAGAGAGAACTCCTCAATCAAGGGGGATGATGGCTAAATTAGGGGGATCCTACATGACTCCTCAATCATGGGGTTTGGTGGCTAAATTAGGGGGATATGACTCCTCAATCAAGGGGGATGATGACTAAATTGGGGGGGATATTACATGACTCAAGGCTTTATTGACTCCCTGACTTATTGGGCTTAGGACCCCATCCAAGCTAGGGTCCTAACAGACCCACCCTTTTCAAATCAGCCTTGAGGAGCCTTGTCCTCAAGGCTGAGACTCCATGTCTCGGGGTGCTAATCTACAACTCCTCATGAGGCTCCCTCGTGGCCCCTGTAGAGGCGCCTCCTACTCCTGCGGCCCAGCATCAGTAGTAGTGACTGGACGGTGGCGTGTCAAGATCCTATGATCCCATGCGATCATCAGTTGAACTTGGACCTCTTCATTAGCTTGGGTGTCGGTTGGATTGATCTGGGCTGAGTCGGCCTTTTTAAACTTCCATTTGAGGTGGGGTACATGAAGGATCAACTGTATTTTTGATTTGATACGCATATATGATCTCCAGGTTAGGACCCTTATGTGATCCCCAAGTTTGCAAGGTCCAAACTAGCAGGGGGATCGCTTCCTTGAGGCTCGAATTTCCTACTGGTGGGGCTGGAGATGAAAGGAAACTTGATCTTCAACAACTAACTTTCTTCTGCTCCGGCGTTTGTCGGGAGGATATTTCTTTCTTGCATGGGCTGCCACATGGTTGTTCTTTAATAGTAATCAGGCCTTCTTTTGGAATGAGGGTTGCCCTCTGATAAGGTCCCCGGTGGTGTGAGTCTGTTCCGAGTTTGAGGTGGGTAGGAACTGTGATTTTCCCGGGCCCATTTTCACTTCTTCGTGTTGTTGCCCTGTATCATGCCATACTTTAGTAGCAATTAGTATTGCCTTGTAGATTAGAAGCCTCGTCTGAAGTGTAGGGTGAGCCTCGGTGCGGAGTAGGGTTTGGCCTGCTTGCAAGAGGGAGGTGATGATCTCAACTCCTGTTATGTCTGCTCCAATTTCGAACACCTCATCACGATCTGGTAATGCTAGGACTGGTATAGATGGAATCGTGCTGTGAGGGCCCTATAGATGGTGGATGTATGGATGCATTCCTCCTGTTCCTTTAGAATTTTGATCTCCATCCAATCACAGATTCCATGCTGGTACTGTTGCTGGAGGGACTCTATCTTCTTGTGGTCATCGGAAGTGGAACGAAGGTCGTCAATAAGGAAGACTTTGAGTAGCGTGGTCCGCTCTTGGGAGAGGTACTGGAAATAGTCCGAGATTTGGGAGCGCTGCATTAGAAGCCATAGCTGGTTCAGCTGGATGTGACACTTCAGGAAGAGCTTATCCCTGCAGACAAAGAGGCAAAGCTTTTGGAGACAAAGTGTCGTTGTAAGGGAAGGTCGTGGCTGAATGATCCGTGTCTCCTGGACGATCCTTTTAGCTTTGACCCTCTGAAGATACGGACATCAATATGGCCGAATATATGCTGATGGTTCCTCCAAGTGCTGTGTCGAGATTGTCTTTTCTTCAATCACTCGTTTCGCACATAAGGTCACTTGTTTTCCTTTGCCATTCATAAGATCGTTGGGGCTCCTGGTGTCGGTGAGGATGGTGATGGGTTGATGCTTGATGTGGCCATTAACATTCATTATCTATGATTTCGCGTAGCCAAATGAAGCATGAAAGGTGCGGGCGACCGATTGCGGCTTTTCCTTTGTATCCTTCTCCTCGAACTCGAGAGCTGCATCTTTAAGTTTAGGTTCTTCTGTGAGCTCAATCATCAGAGGTCTCTCCTTTTTACAACGGTGGTCTCGGCTCCACAGTTTAGCACAATGCCAACATAGGCCCTTTGCCAATCTGTCACGAAGCTCTTCTCTTGTTAATTTCTTCGGCTGAGTGGGACGGTTGGAAGTGGATGGTGCTGGAGGTTTATATGCTGCTGGTTGTGATGTGGTTCTCGTGCTCCGAGCATCTTGATTGAGCCGCTCCTCTTGAAGTCGTACGAAGGAGATCGCTGCCGTCAAGGTGTAGGGTTGCCGCGCATTCCCATCGAGGAAAGTCCACCCTTATGCATGGATACGACGAGTCTGTCGCTTGTTTCTCTTTCTCCAGTGGGTTCTCTTTGCGATCTAAACTGTTGGTCTGCTGTGATCTTGTTGGGCTCGGTGATCGGCCCAATCTGAATTCAGCGAAGAGAGCGCGTAGTTTGTCTTCCATGCGCGTCTTGAAGGCCTCCAACTTGGCACCGATCAGATCTACCGATGCCATGACGTAGGGATCACCAATCTGTCAAATAGACTGATTGGAGATGGTGGCTGCAATATTGAGGTTGACGGCAGCAGTGGCAGCAAGAGGATGAGAAAGGGTGGCTGTGGTCTTGAGATTGATGGCAGTAGCGTCAATATGGTGATGAGAGAGGGTGGCTGCGGTGATGCTGCAAGATCGTGGAGGCTGTGTTGATGCTGCAAGATTGTCGAAGCTGTGGCGAACAGAAAGGAGTAGTGCTGCAGGTTGCTGTGTTGTTGGAGGATGGCAGCCGAGGGAATCTGGATGGGGAAGCAGCAGCGACGGTGGAGAAAGAAGAGGGCAGCAGCAGTGCTGGCCGCGGCTGCTGTGAGACTGCGTGGGCTGCAGGCAGAGATGGTGGTTGTCTGCAGGCGGCTATGGAAGAGGCGGTTGCAGCAAAGGTGCAGCTGCGTAGAGGGAAGAAGAGGCAGAGGAGGGCACGGCTGGAGCAGAAGGCAGCAGCAGTGTGGCCGGCTCCGGAATAGCGTGGAAAGAACAGCGGCAGCAGGGTCGTGCAGCTGCGGCAGAAGAGGAAGGCAGTAGCGTGGGCTGCTGGTGGCTGATGGGGGCGGAAAGCAGAGATGGCAGCGGTGGGCCGCAGGTGGTGGAGCGAGAGATCGCTGCTGGCAACTTGTGCTGCGAGGGATCGTTGCTGGCCGCGACCAAAATCGCTGCTGGCCACAGGAGATCACTTCTGGCTGCGAGAGATCACTGCTGGCAGCGTTGTGCAGCGATAGATCGCTGCTGGCTGTGAGAGATTGCTGCTGGCAGCATTGTGCAGTGAGAGATCGCTGCTGGCCATGTTGTGCAGCGAGGGATCGCTGCTGGCCGCGAGCAAGGCAGATGGCAGCGAGAGGGCGCTGCTGGTCATGACAAAGGAAGATGGCGGCGAGAGATCGCTGCTGGCAGCGTTGTGCAGCAGCGATGCTTGCTACGGTTGAAGGGATAAAGGGAGATTTAGTGGCCGAAAGATTGGTGGACTGAATGTTGAAGGCTGTGGTTTTGGACTTAGTAGACTGCTGTTTGAGGTGCGGTTTGGGCTGCTGTTTAGAGGTGTTTTGGGGGCTATGGTGGCAGCGGCTTGAGGCTAGAAACATGGTTTAGAACTGCTGTTGATAGCAGCAACAAGTTTGACAAGGATCGGTTGGGTATGCAGTGAATAGGTGCTGAATTGTGGAAGCAGAATTTTTCGTCGAAGAGAGCAGTTTCTCGACGAAAGTTTCAGCAGTAAACTGATGTTTTGTGGAGGGAATTGACAACAAGAATTTGGTGCCGATGATAGCGAAGATGACGTGTATATAGAAGTAAATCTCAGTAGCAATGCAGCAAGCACAGCGATAAATGTTTTGGCAGCAGAATTCTCGTCGAAAAATTCGGCAGTTTTGCAACGTTTTCAGCGATAATTTCACTGAAGAATCTGATGTAGATGAAAGCCGAGTCGATGTAAAAAATATATAAAAGTTTTCGTTAGAAAAAGATGGCAGCAAAGTCGGTATTTGGCAGCAAGTATGCGGCTGAAAACTTTTGCAGCGTACTTTCGTTCGTAAAGATAGCAACTTTACAACGACGAGTATTTGTAGCGAGGGAATCGATGAAAACTCTTTTTAGGTTTTTTGGGTATAAAATTGTAGTAGTAGTAAGGTTTTTGCAATAGAGACAATACCAGATCCTGATGCTATTTAGAGTAGTGGCAACAGATGATGGATCTACGGCAAACGGTGATGACGGTGGAGTCGGCGATGAAGATAGCAATTGTTGGAATTGCTTGGATGATGGTGGGCGGCTGGAAGGGCAGCAAGGCACCAAGATTGCTGCTCTGATACCAAATGATAAAATCTCACATAATTATATCGGTGTTTGATCGCTTGAAGGGAATCAACCTCCTTGGAACGCTATAGGAGTTTCTCTCTCCTAGGTAGTCGGTCACAAAGGCTGAATAAAAGAGATCTATTGCTTGATTAAAAGTAGTGGTGGCTACGTGCTTTATATAGGACTCCAAAACCCTAAGCTTAGAGAGAACTCCTCAGTCAAGGGGGATGATGGCTAAATTAGGGGGATCCTATATGACTCCTCAATCATGGGGGATGGTGGCTAAATGAGGGGGATATGACTCCTCAATCAAGGGGGATGATGGCTAAATTGGGAGGATATTACATGACTCAATGCTTTATTGACTCCATGACTTATTGGGCTTAGGACCCATCCAAGCTAGGGTCCTAACAAAGTACTATGTTAGAAGCTGCATATGGTCGGCCTCCTCTAGCAATTACAAAATATGTGGCCGACATATCAAAGGTGGATCAAGTAGACAAAGAGTTAATTGACGGGGATAAAATTTTGTAGCTCTTGAAAGACAACCTTACAGTCGCCCAAACAAGAATGAAACAACAAGTCGACAAGCACTGGAACGAAAGGGAATTTGCCATAGGAGATTGGGTCTTCCTTCGCCTTCAGCCATACAAGCAAACATCTATAAAGACCCGAGCCTCTATGAAGCCGTCTCCTCGCTTTTTCGGACCCTACAAAATTTTGGAGCGCATTGGAGCCGTTGCTTACCGATTGGATCTACCAGCAGACTCAAAGATACATCCAATCTTCCATGTTTCCTGCCTCAAATTGAAGCTAGGAAGAGATGAATCAGTGCAGAATCACTTACCCGACATCTCTACTGATGGAGAAGTCCAGGTTCGGCTAGAGACTATTTTGGATCGTAGGATAGTGATATGCCGCAGACGCCCTTCAACTGAAGTATTGGTACAGTGGACCAATCTACTTGCTGATGATGCTACTTGAGAGATGAAGACGAAATTCCCGGAGTTCATGGAGGTTCAACCTTGAGGATATGGTTGTTTTGAAGAGGGCGGATCTGATAGGACCCCAATCGGGTCGTGTTGTCTGTTGAGTCATGTCCGCTGTTGGGCCCTGTTGATCGGCCTAGACCTAATCTCAAGTCAATTAGGAGTCTAAGGGAGTAAGAGTCCAAGTAAGAGTCTAAGTAGGAGTTCAATTACGAGTTCTAAGTAGGAGTTTAATTAGGAGTTGGATTGGAGTCCTTATAAATAAGGGTGTAACACTTATAGCGCCTCGGAAAAGCAAAGCTAGCGAACGTTTATCTTTGATTGAAACCTTTGGGTTCTTATCAGAGCGCCTTGTCACGGGCGATCGTCGCTCAACCAAAACACCTTCGCTCAACGAACCGTTCGTCGCTTTTGCTTCCTTGTATAGTTGTTTGGCAGCCTGTTTTGCCTTGTTTTTAAGTGTTTTTGCCTAAGAAATGCGAGCAGAAACAGTCTAGAAGGCTGCAGAACAACTGTTCAGTGAGCAGAACCAAAACAGGCAGTTTTGGGCCATTTTCGCGTGCTACGGCAAGTTTTTTGAGCGGCGCGGAATGTCAGCCATCTCAGCCCTCTGGAACCCCTCGGGTGGCATAGGGCTAGATGCGGCTTCGGGATAGTAGTCGGGTGTGAGCACTCAAAAGAAATTGAAGTGTTTTGCGTCCGACACCCTTGGGAACCGTTGTTTGTGGACTTGCGACCGTTTTTACAGCCCTCTAAGTCCTGTTTCGCTCTCTTTCTCTCTTTTTCTGTTGCACTCAAGGTGTTTAACGAATTGCTTGTAAGAGATGCCCTCTTTGCGAGACATCGGGATTTGTCCGTTGCTCGTCTTCAAAACTAATCAACTTCTCTTTTTGCAGGTCCTTCGGGACCAGCACGAGATTGCAATTGGGCTGACCCTTTGCGGGCAAATAGGCTTCAGCGCTTCATGACTTAGGCAATCCCAGCTAAGTCCGGAACATTGAGCAAAGGTTGCTTTGCGACTTAGGCAATTCCAGCTAAGTCTACAAGTTTGCTGCAAGGGCGCTTCATGACTTAGGCAAATTCAGCTAAGTCCGTAACATTGTGGTATCAGAGTAGGCAATCAATTCGAACAAGCAAGGGAAGAGGATTCACAATCTCACCATGGCGAAGCACCGTGGTGAATCGAGCAAGATGGGGCAAGCCGGACCCTTGCCCCAAGCAGCCGTAGGTGGGCTGCAAGTGCAAACTCGCTCGCAAATTGCTGGAGCCGCTCATGAGGAGCGCGACAGTGAACATGACGAGCGTGAAGTTGGGTACTCTCCACGAGTGGAGGAGGCACAATCTGGTGCGCCAGCTGGAAAAAGGAGCCACAAGGAGAGACTTTCAACGGTGGAAATCCGTCTCGATGTTCTTGAAGCGAGCTTGGAGGAACTCTACCAAGGGCAAGGAAGGCTCCTTGGGGTAGAGAGCTCGCAAGAAGAAGCTGAATCTCGGTAAGGTTGAGTCCCTGGTCGACCGACTGACGGAGGACATCAAAGACTCTGTACGACATCTACATAAAGTTGTAGCGGAACTCACGGCCAAAGTGACGTTGCTCACTAGAACTCTTAATGTGGGAGGGAACAATACCCATGCTGCACCGCCACAAAACTTCAGGGCACCAGAGCTGCATTGCTACGGGGGCGCCAGAGATGCCAAAGAGCTCGAGAATTTCCTGTTCGACATGGAATAGTATGGCGGATCGAAAGACTAAGTTATCCAGTGGAGCAGAACAAACAGAGTACTTAGTGAAGTGACAAAAGCTTCCTCGAACAGAAGTTAGTTGGGAACCAGAAGATGCCCTACGACATGAAGAAGCCTGTGTCAAAGCCTACCAACAAGCGTCGACGAGGGCGTCGACAGTTTAAGTGGGGGAGAATGTCACGGACGGTCTTCGCTCAACTGCAACACCTTCGCTCAACGGACTGTCTGTCGCTTTTGCTTCCTTGTATAGTTGCTTGACAGCCTGTTTTACCTTGTTTTTAAGTGTTTTTGCCTAAGAAATGTGAGCAAAAACAGTCTGGAAGGCTACAGAATGACCGTTCAGTATGCAGAATCAAAACAGCCCAAAACAGCCCAATTTTGGGCCATTTTCTCGTGCTGCGGCAAGCTTTTTGAGCGACGCGGAATGTTAGCCATCTCAACCCTTTGGAACCCCCCGGGTGGCAAAGTCTGGATGGGGTTTCGGGATAGTAGTCGGGCGTGAGCACTCAAAAGAAATTGAAGTGTTTTGCGTCCGACACCCTTGGGAACCGTCGTTTGTGGACTTGCGACCGTTCTTACAGCCTTCTAAAGTCTTGTTTCGCTCGCTTTCTCTCTTTTTCTGTTGCACTCAAGGTGTTTGACGAATTGCTTGTAAGAGCTGCCCTCTTTGCGAGACGTCGGGACTTGTCCGTCGCTTGCCTTCAAAACTAATCGATTTGTCCTTCGGGACACACACGAGGTTGCAATTGGGTTGACCCTTTGCAGGCAAATATGCTTCGGCGTTTCATGACTTAGGCAATCCCAGCTAAGTCCGAAACATTGGGCAAAGGTTGCTTCGTGACTTAGGCAATTCCAGTTAAGTCTACAAGTTTGCCGCAAGGGTGCCACACGGCTTAGGCAAATTCAGCTAAGTCCGTGACAGCCTGGGTAAAGCAAAGCTAGCTTAGTTGGTTCAATTGAACCAACTAAGCTAAATAGCTTTACTAAAGCTACACATGCAAACTTAACACCCCCCTCGTGCGACCTCAACCAATTAACCCTACTTCGTGTGCAGCTGTTGCCTCCGCATTGTTGCTTTCTCTGCCGCTATGTCTGTCGTCGACGCGCAGGATTGACACATCCTCTGTCGCCGATGGACCAATATGAAGGTCGAGCTTCCATGCACAGTTCCCTTCGCCACTACTGCTTTTGTGTGTAGCTCCTTCCACCGCCGAGGAAGAGGATTGTTGCTTCCTCTGCCATCGATGGACACATCTGAAGCTTCTTTCGCCCACGACGTCGTCATCTGCATCTTCCACCGCCACCGCTGCCGCTGTCGCTGTCCAAAGCTTTCTTCGTCGTTGCTACTACTGTCCATAACTTCTTTTATCATTGTTGCTGTCATTTAAAGCTTCCTCCATCGTCGCTACTACAATATGCAACTTCCTCCACCGTCACTTTTGTCGTTCGAAAGTTCGTCCATCATCGTGACTCTTTTCTCCCCTCTTAACTATTGTTAGCAGTGTTATTAGACATTAAAAATTATGTTTAAGTTGCTATGTAGCCTCTTAGGTCGCACCTTGACAACATAGTTATCAACCTAATCTAAATTTGATTAAGAATTAAAGTTTCCAAATTTAGATCCAACTCTAATGTATAAAGCAAAATTTAAATTTGACGCCCAACATAAAACAAGACATTCTTTATGTAGTTAACAAATGTTAGTCTCATTGTCATTGTTAAGCTTAATTATCTCTTGTAGATCTCAATACATTGGCGATAACATCACTAAGATCCCATCACATCAAATCAAAGTCAATGATAGACACCACATCACCTTGTGTAGTGAAAGCCTTGTCAGAGTACTAACGCAAGAACTTGTTTATTGATTTATAAGCTTAGAGGCTTTCGAATTCTACATCCGGTAATATGTGTGCCTAAATCTAATCGGAAACATAGGGGTTTACCAGCTTCACAATATGAGTCTTCAATGGATCCATTTAATCTGATCCGACTCGGCCTGGCCTGTCTTGTTCCTATATAGAGAGCCCTACATAGCACAAAACGGGTCGAACCCCTACAAGGTCCAATCATCGTGTCAAGTGGCCTTCTGCGACTCCAAGAACAACGAACCACAAACCCAAGTAAAGAATCCGTCTTAAGAGTCTCCATCGTGAAGGTCGGAGCCCATGAATTCGGTGTCCCATGAATCCGTTTTAATGAAACACTTATTGGAATCTTATAACATTGATCTTTTGGTCTTGATTGCATGAATGCCAACAGGATCCAGTTTCCCTCTTTTTTGGGGTTCCAAGGCAAAGAAGGATCTCAATAAGTCACCTAGTTTAGCATATATCCTTATATCTTGTTCCGAATAGCCAATGTTGTAAATAAATCCAATTGGATTAGTTAAAGATTTGCAGATCTTTCTTTTAGAATTATTTTTATTGATTATGTCTTATAATTTTTGATATCCTACAAACTTTTAATTTCTTTCTTGTTCTTGTTTAATTTGCAACAAATTAGAAGTGTTGGAAACTAATCTTAATGAGTAGATGTAATTTAGTGGATGCTAGTAAACTCATAATCAGTGTTTAGGGCACTTTGCTCTGGTTTCATTAGATTATCCTCTAAAATGCATATTCATTATTGCGTGATAAACAATCTTCCTTCTTGAATATTAAAACATGCTAGCCTTTTGTTTTTCGATGGTAGGTTCTTTACCTTGGAATTGTAAATCCTATTTGTAATAGTTTATATATTATTTAGCAGAATCAATATCTTGGAGCATGTTGTAAGGGCAGAAGTTACATTCTTGGTGACAAGTGAGTCTGAATATATATAATAATGGCTGGATTTAGAACAAGATTTACTAGGTCATTCTACAATGCCATGGATTCTTGCTTCAAGACAAGATCTCTTGGGTCATTCATTTCTCCACTTGAAATTTCAAGGCTAACCTTGTGTAGTGTTTCTTTAGTATCACGTGACCTTACACCTGACAAATACAGTGTACAAGACTGGCCTCGGCAACATACAAAAACAAGTAAAGGTAAATTGTTTACTTTCTTCTCTTTTGCTGAAACTCGGAGTTGCAGAACTGATGGAAAAACATATTCAACTACACTTTCAGTTAGCAACCAATCAGTCACAAATTTGTTAAGCTTTGGAGGTACTTTATCTCCATGGTGCTTAAATGCAAAATACAACTATCGAACTTATTCTTCCCATTCTGGAGGCAAACAAGATGGTGTCCAAAGTGCTCTTGAAAATATTGCAAATACAGAAGCATCAAAGAATGGAAATACTGGTGCTGTGGGCAATGACTGGGTAGCTATACTCGACCATGCTCGTGAATCTGTTGTAGATGCTGCTATTAGCACAGAAAAGAAAGCTAAAGACTTCTA
Organism: Ensete ventricosum; assembly: GCA_029747655.1. NCBI lineage: Eukaryota > Viridiplantae > Streptophyta > Magnoliopsida > Zingiberales > Musaceae > Ensete > Ensete ventricosum. The sequence goes on from JAQQAF010000003.1 coordinate 43,861,369, forward strand.
CGATAATGTGACTCCATATTTACAAGAGTTATATGATTCACATCCATATCTAGAGAAGGTGATTGTTCCAGTCACTGGGACTGTGTCTGCTACATTGTTGGCTTGGTTTGTCATGCCCAAAATATTCAGGGAACTGCACAGTTATGCAACACGGAGTCCTGTTGCTTTGTTATCGGGGAATTCAACCAAAGAACAAGTTCCTTATGATAAAAGTCTATGGAGTGCTCTAGAAGACCCTGCGAGATACCTTATTACTTTTGTGGCATTTTCTCAACTGTTAGTTTCTTTTGTTGTAATTAAAACTAATTACTGCTTCAATATATTTGTCATCATCCTCATTTTTGCAGTTTTTGTTATGCTAATCGTCTTTTTTATTTAGTTTTTCATTTCAATGGAGGAACTTAACTATCTTCTGCACACATATCAGCTTATTTTTAAGTGGTCTCAAACATTAAAATAGGCAACTTCTGCTTGTATTGTGTCTCAAATGTTTGGTTCCATTAGGTACTGGTCTGCTTACTGTTTAATAGGACCCACACTGTGAATTTTTCGAGCTATACAACCTATATTGGACTTACTGGGTGAAATCACTGCTTTTATGGCCCAGTTGGCTTTCAGATCAGTATATGCAGTATCATAAATCTTATTTATAACAACATGTTTTCTGTTGACCTGTCATCCATAAGTGCCGTCACTGTGTCACATCACTGGAACAGACCCTTGTTACAAACATTGAGAAACTTAGATGAGGGGACATTTAATTTATATATATTGAGCAAAGATAAACCACTATGAACATTTATAGTAGAGAAAAGACAATATTCTGTTCTGAGTTTGTGTAGTTATGAACCATATGCAAGAATCTGATATGTATGAGAAGAAAACTCAGTGATGAGATGGACTTATTAATGCGAAGGAAGAGATCAAGAATATTGCACTATATGCTATTTTAATTATGGGAATAGGGGAGCTAAGAGTTAGCAGAAAAAGACACAAGGAAATTTAATATTGAAGTTGCATAATCACAGTTTGTATAGGAGTGAGGAAATTATAGCTCAGAAAAGTGCAATAGTGGAAAGCATATAAGATAATATAGGAACATACATGTTTCTACATAATTTGAACACTCTTGTGTAATAGTGGTGCTGACATGATGAGGTTCAGAGCCATGTTACGGGAAGAAAAATTAAGCGTGAGTCAGAAAAACTAATTGGATTACCATTTTTAGAGAAGCAATTATTAAGGGGTAAGTATATGTTGTAAGCATTACCACATTTAATCTTAGAACTTATTGTAACTTTGTAAAACAGGAAGCCAGGGGCTAGGATGGATAAAAGAGTACATTAATGCAATAGAACATTTGTTGGTTGCACAGATGTAAGTGGCAATTACCGAATGATTTGTTCCTTCTCATTATTCATGAGTTCATTTGTCATTTTTCACATAATTTTTTGTTCTTGTCAAGGTTGTTCATAACGCTTCCTATTGTTTAGCATGTATTATTTTATTGTGTCGGCCCTTCATATGTGCTAGGTACAAGAAGTCAATGTAACTTCTTAGGTGGCTTATAACCTATTTGTTTCTGACCTTTTACTCCTAATATATGTACTTTGAGAGCTTGCTCTTGATTGAACTGTGACTCTACTGTCAGATTTAGACAGAATGATAAACCATGTTGAGAAATAAAAATATATTATTTAATCAGTTTTGTGGAGGTCATTTTTATTTTATTTATTTATGAATTGGCTTTGTAGATATTTAGCATAATGATTTTATTTTTCTATTCTACACTACAGAGGTATCATGATTGCACCAACTGCTACAGAATATCTTTCACAAGCATGGAGAGGAGCAGTTGTTCTTTCTTTCATCTGGTTTCTTCAGAGATGGAAAACCAACTTCTTTGCTAGGGCTTTGACAGCCCAGACCATTGGAGGGCTTGATCGAGACAAGTTGTTAACACTGGAGAAGTTGTCATCCGTGGGATTAATTGTACTAGGAGTAATGGGCTTTGCTGAAGCAGTAGGTGTACCACTGCAGTCTATTGTTACTGTCGGTGGCATAGGAGGTATGATTACATCTGGATAAAATGCTTTGGTTTTTCCCTCTAAACCATCAATATTTTGTCATTAGTATCTATATGCCTGTGTTACTGTATTGATGATGTTATTTTAGTTCTTTGTACCTTTTCTTAACATTTTAAAGTCTTACAACTGCTAGAGATGCTAATTTTTCAGTGACTTAGGGCCAATATATTGTGCATCATGCCTTTAATGAAGAAGTTTTCTGGATAATCTTTATTTCTAGTCTCAATTAGATTATAAGCGGGCCCAGTTTAGGTTGCATACTTGTAGTTAACCTGAATCTGAATCCAAACCCAAGCTGACCTTCCCAAAACACTATCTTTGTGGATTGGTTAGACAAAGAAACTAGTTGGTTCAGATCGCAATCTTTGAATGAATTAAAGTGAGACAAGAGTCCACATCGCATCACATAGATGACATGATACACCAGCTGAAATAGTATATGTTGGCACATACTGTCTTCTTACCCTTGATAGAGCTCAATGCTAGGGAAAGACTTATGTAGCCAACCTTAGAGTTGGCTTGCTATTCCTTGTTCCTAGTCTTTGACTGCAGTCCCTAATTCTATGTAAGATTTCATGCTGTGCATGTTCTCTGCAATTTTTTTGTGATTGGTATGTTATTAATATTGGCAAACTCTTTTTTTTAAACTAGGTAATCATCACCAGTTACCTTTTGAAGCAACAGATATTATCTATTGCAGCTGAAAACTTCAGAAAATTGTAATGATATTTTAATTAGGGAAACTTTCCTGCAGCAGTGTGCAGTAAACTCTCATCTTTTTGCTCTTTTTTTTGGTTGGAACCGACACTTGGCAGGCCCTGTTGAAACTGATCATGTTTTAGATGACTGACTGATGTATTCCAAGTCTAATTGCTTTGCAACAGAACCAATATAGATAGCTGACACTTGTTTGCTGTTGTATAAAATTAAATGTTATCTGTCATTGGATAATTTATTCTATCAATTTGATAATGAGAAGGTACTTTCTTATAGGTAATGAATGTATATCCATCATAAACGAAACACAACTCGGTATAAGGAAAAAAACCATCTGGTACAAAATGGTATACCTCTTGTAGGCATGGCTACTCTGGATTTTCATGTTTAATTGTAGTAAGTTAAGGTAACTGCTCACAAGTACATATCTTGCTGACTCCAGAGTATTCACTAGTCTAGCTTCTAATTGGTAACCATGTTACAGAAGTAACTGCTAAAAATACACACACTGGCAGATACACAACACAGGCATGCGCGCTCGCTCATCACTTTCCTCTTGCTGAATTTATTTATTTTATTATGGTAGACAATCGTTTTTGTAGAATTCTTTAGGTATCTATTGATAGATGATGTCCTAATTTTTATATATTGTTTATTATATATCATTTTTTAAATTCATGGATAAAGATTTAGTTAACTTTTTCAACAGGCGTGGCTACTGCTTTTGCTGCTAGAGACATTCTTGGAAACTTGTTTAGTGGCCTTTCTTTGCAATTATCAAAGCCTTTTGGAGTAGGCGACAATATTAAAGTATTTATATTCTACTAGTTGTTTTGTATATATATTTTTTATCATAGTAGATCATGATTGTTAGTAATGTGAGTAGTGCCATGAGGCCCATGCAATTGACTCTTGGTATCTGCCCCCACCTATACAATTAATACAAGATAGCATTGAGCCATTGAGGCACAGTTTTGACCTGATCTTTGGAGTACTGCTGTTATAATGATATTAGTAGGATTTCTTGTAGTCTCTTTTAGAATTTAAACTAGACTTGTATTTGTTTTGATCATAGAAATGGAGAGAGATGTTTCAAGTGCAATGTATCTGCTGGATGCCCCTTACATTGAAAGGAGAAAAAAATAAGATTATTAATTTTGGCAATGTTTTATGCATTTAAAATGTGGGCAATTTGGAATTAATAAAAAAAAATTGCGTCTAGTTATTAACATTTTGAGGCAGATGCTTAATTCTGCAGGAAATGATAGAATACCTATGCTGCTAATGCTAAATACAATTTGCATACACATGCACAGTAACTAGCTACACTGCTAATGCTAAATGCATATGTACATGCGCATGCCCAGTAACCTTCTTTACCTACATTACTAATGCCAAATGTAATTTATTTATTTGAATATTATTTCATTTCCATTCAAGTATTGATCCTAGATATGAAATGGTCGCTGTCTTTGAAGACCTCTATTTCCTAAAAACCTCACCTCAATAAGTATTCCCAAATTTGTCACTTTACATTTGCACTAAAGAAGAAAAATCAACTAGTATCCATCTTTTGTTGTGATAATGTATCTTTACAGAAAATTGTGCTACTGAACTCATGTTTCACAAAGTGTCACCTAATTCCATTTCTCATTATTTGGAAGGTTAAAAGGCAACTATGAAATTAGAGCCAGGGTTCGTCGTATTGTGCCGTACAGCTCGGTAATCATTATTGACCTGTACTGGTCGATAACGGTCGGATTTTGATTATTACTGATCAAGGGCTCAGATTGCCTTATTTCGAACGGTCAATTTGACCGTTTGAACCATAAGAAAATATTTTTAAACCCTTTCTTTCGCCATAGTCGTCCGCCCAGTGTGCAAATGCAAAGGCAAAGTGGAAGGCAGTAGCATTAGCTGCACCGTTGGAAAGAAACAAATCGGGTGTTAAGACATCTTGTCAATCACATTCAACAACCCGCTCGATCCAAAAACATGGCAACAACGCAGACTCTAGTTCCTCAACCAATGATGGCAATGTCGGGGAGTGCATAGTCCTATCTACACAATTTAAGAGTGGTGCATGAACCGAGTAGTATTTTATACATTCTACCCAAGATTCAGATCATGGAGCTTGATGAGGTATTGGTTAAGTTTATACATGGAAGGAGGAGAATGGGAAGGGGAAGGCAATGGATGATTTTGAGCAGATACGACATAGCCTACACGATGTAGCCACAGAGGAAGCGCATCGTATTCACAGTTATCGTTTCATGGAGAATCTTATAGCCAATAGCAGTACGATAATAGTAGGTCATATTTCTCTGAGTAGTAGTATAATAATCAATCGTATGATACAAAGCAACAAATTAGTAGCGTAAGTAGGAGTTTTGATATTCTCTATGCTTTGCACCAATAAATGCCATAATCGTCCTTGCCCAAGGAGTTACCTCGGACACATGTGGTTCACGATGATCAAACTACGACCATCACCCTATTGATGCACCAATGGAATATAATATATTAGTATATTATGTCGTGAGATCATTTTTAGGATTGGGTCTGACAAACATATTAAATTGATATACATATACATAGGATTGAGGACCCCGATCTATTGCCCATGGAGTCACATCATTCTTTTTGGTGGTAGAATCATGTATATCTATCAATTGATTACTTGATTCATTTGAATCTTCAATTTAGGTAGTTTAAAAAATAATTTAACAATTCAAATAATTTCTTTGTAAATAATTCAATATTAACATAAGGTCCGAAACATATCATAGAGTTACTCCGCAAAGCTCGAAAAAGATATGTTACTATTCTTTTATAATTTAGATTATTTTTACTAAAATTATACTAAATTTATGTTGATTTTCAACTTAAACCTTACTCTAATTTTTTCTATTTTTTAGAAAATTTTGGAGCTATTTTTTGGTAATTTTATCGTACTATCGATATGCCTAGGCATACTAACATATTGTCACGAACTTAGTTGATTTTGCCTAAGTCGTGCAGAACCCTTGCGTGTCCGTCCGCAAAGGTCAACCTCCTCAAAACCTCTTATGGTCCCTTAGGACCTACAAAAGAGAAAACGGGTTTGAAAAAACGTTTCACACTGGATCCACAAGCAACTATTTCATCAAACACTTTATATCCAATGCAAATTACAATCGTGGATTTAACAAGATCTGAACGGTCGCACACAAAGGAACATGGTCCATTATAGACCGAAATCCTCACAAGTGTCCACATGACACAACTCTCATTTACAGACCATAAACGACCATAAAAGCTAACCAAATTAGGGCTGCCAAGCCTACTGCTAGCCCGTTACTTGTTGTACAAAGCATGAACAAAGATCGAAAGACATGGACATACATGAGCATTACATTGAACATCTTGTTTATATTTTTGTCCAACACATTCTCCCCCACTTATTCCTTTGATGTCCTCGTCGAAGCCGTTTTAAACGCTGTCTCCTCGCCTTTTGCTGAATCTTCAATCTTCTACTCTAGTTGCAACATGCCTCGTCGCTCCCAGCTACTCTTCGCCGCTGTTGTCGAGTAGTCGAACTTTGATCCGCCATGCTGCTTCAACTCGCCAATGACCAACTCTGGTGTGAGGTCGGCTGAGTTGTGCTAATCCTTGTCGATTCTTGTGGATCCTTCTGATGAAGGAAAAGATTTTTTTGTTATGCTCTAGTATCTCAATTGTCTCATGTCGTTTAAACTGGATGGATGCTTGTTGGAGCCTTAACGAGCATTGCCTCGCAAACTTTAAAGTTTTTGATGTCCTTCCCTTGACAAATTTGCCCATCGATTCTTCTTCAACTTAGTTGTCGCCTCCAAGTAGGTTCACATCACTTCTACCTTTGATTAGCATTATGTTGGAAATGAAGCATACAATCTAGTCTCAGAAGCACCGATCATCATTGGTGAGAATTTGACAACTCTTGTCTTGCATTATATTTCTTCACAGGGTCTTTGAACCTGTACAAAGCTCCTCTACTGGATAAATAAGTGAACTGGAGTACTTGATTTGTCCATTCTCTTAAGAGTTGAGAAGACAAATGTTACTTGACTTCGTCCGCCTCCTCGAGGTTGTACTTCATGCATCTAGATGGTTACTAATCTTCGCTCACTCTTTACTCACACTTCTGAAGCACTCGAAGTGTTTGCACTCCTTATATTGAGTTAGCTACTGTGATTAACCTTCTTACTGCCATCGAACTTCTAGATTGTAAGAAGTTTTGCCTGAAAAGAGTAAAATTTCACTCCAAATTGGAGCAAGTCTCTAATAGTTTTGGTTGTCTTTTGGGATTGTACCGTCTTCTCCATCATCTTTACTGCCTACTCTGAGTAGAAACGGTATAGCACCACGTACTGCATGCTTTCGTTCCTTGGTTGAGCACTCTTGCATCAAATCGAAGTCCTCCACTTTCGGCTATCTTGATGAGAAGCCCATTGACACCGCCATTATGAAGTTTCTTGGCCTCTACCCTTCAGCCTTGTCTTGGTACTTGGAGTTTGCCTTTGCATTCTCCACCTCGGCCCCTATCATGACTAACGTTCTCCCTCCATGAGAGCAAGGGATCGATGACTCCACGGAAGTCCCGCCTCTGTGGTACTATGGTGCTGCCAAGCCCATGGCACTACTATCCGTTGCCTTGCATCTGTGTCCCTTCGCGATCAGTAGATCCGCCTCTGCGGCACTGTGGCACTCCTTCGAGTCCACCTCCATTTTGACCAATGCTTGGCTTTTGGGTAGCTGAGCCCCTCTGGACTCGTCGTCGCTTCCTCGCCCCTTTCGACCGCCTGCTTCAACACCTCTGTGTTTTCCGAGCAGTTCCCCTTGGTCGATGGAAAGATAGACTACAACTCTGATGCATGGCCTCCACCATCCTGTTGCATGGCTTGCGTCGATTTTGTTCTCCTTAGTTTCCTTGGTGGCAACGTTCTCTTACTCAGCCTTGTCCTCTGACTTGTCGGGCTCCCTTAAGCGAATATGAGCACTGGAGCAGTTCAACTCTCCAGCCGCTCTAATCATACCTTAATATGATCAAGTCCTCATGGACTCACTAGTACTTATACTCAGAATTTCCTCTCGGTGGTATACAGCCCCCATATGCTAATGACCAAGGCTTTATGTAAAATTCGCATGCATGGAAGACTCGCCTTTGCGGCAAGGTTTGCAATTTCGACCAGTACCGGGCGGTACATATTGGTCTGTCAGGTTATCGGTACGCAGATCGCCCGCTACCGGGCGGTTCCGCCAAAAATTGACCGTCGACGACCGATTGAAGAAGAAATCGACCATCGATAGTCGATTGAGAGAGAAATCGACCGTTGGCGGTCGATTGAGGAAGAAAAAGGGAAGAAGAAGAGGAAAAGAAGAAAAAAATAAGCGGAGAATACCTCGCCCGCGCGCCGTCCTCGCCCGCGCAACGTCGTCGCCGGCGGGTCGCCCACGCGCCGTCGTCGCCCGCTGGTCGCCCGCGCGTAGTCACCGCCCGCGGCCGCTTTTTCTCCCGCCCGAGGAGACGGAGCGTCTCCCCACGCAGGGAGAAAGATCGAGGCGACGTCATCCTTTTCTTTCATTTTTTTCATATTTTAATATTATATTATAAAAATATTATATTATATTTTAATACCGGGTAGTACGCACTGTGCATACCGCTCGGTACCGGTACCGACAATATGTCGGTACACCGATACGGATCGATAAGTCAAACCTTGCTTTGCGGTACCATGACATTCACTCCTTGAATCCATAGCCCTTCTTGTCATCATGTTGTTCACTGAAGTGGAGCTCCTGATCATACCTTCGCATGATCAAGTCCCTCACGAGACTTCTCCCGCGTGTTGTATTGCTTCGAATTGTTCCACCACGATCGTCCACACCATGTTGCCTCTTGGTGACATCTCTATTGCATTTAGATTCTTGTGGGATGAACTTGGACGACTATCTCCCGATGTGTGGGTTTTGCCAACACATCGTAGGGCCTCTGCCACCTCCGATTGTGTTCGCTCCTTTGACAATTTAACCTTCTTCAACTTATTCTTGGGTCACCCCAGGACAAAGCATCGCTCTCGAATAGTCCATCGCCTAGTAACTCTCGAAGTCCACAGACTTCCTAAAATTGGTGCACCATTGTTTGGATCTTGGGCCTCTATCCCCCACCAGCACAATCTCCACTGCGCACCGTTTTCTTCATGACAACTCGAATGGTAGCACTGTGGCATATTCTTCAAGAGTACCCGCCTCTACGTCCTATTGCCCCCCATGCTAAGACCTTTTGACCCCAACTTTGCCTCCGCAAGTTGAGTCGCCTTAGTTCATCCGTCAACTGCTTCTCTGAGATAAGGTGTATGTGCCTCAAAGCTCCCTTCGTCTTCGACACCATGCAGGATGAGTCTGCTCTATCAGAATGAAGAACCCATTGAACGACATGATCCCGCTATTGTCTCTTCAAGAGTTCATGTCCTTGACATTTGTCTAAGGAAAGCTTCGTGCCTCCGCTTCATGTTTCATCTTTTACGTCGACTCCCTTCATGCGGCTTTGACACCACCAAGTTCCACCTAAGTTGCTTCGCCCCTTGACTTGCATTGAGTTGATGGTGGCTCTCGTGCCACCATTCCACGGGTCAACCCTTCGTTGAGTTTGATTTCCACATCGGCTCTAAGTGTGCCTTCGTTTGATATTGCTATAGGTCGCTCTTCCATTTGATCTCGCAATGCATCCACCAATGCGTTACCTCATGCGATGACTCCTTGCTGCTCGCTCAGTCCGTTAGGCTTTGTGGAGTTGTTGTCTTGAGGTTCTCCTCCTCAACATGTGCGGTCCGCTGCACATGATTCTCCCTCTTGAGAATCAGGACTTATCCCTCCTGGATATCTCTCCTGTTGGAGCAACTTTCCTCTTCCCGTCCTTCCCTTTGGAAGTTTCGGAGATCACCATCCCCTCGATCTACTCCGTCTTACTGAACAAATTGTGCATTGTTTTGCCCCTACAAACTCACTTGCTAGATTGCGACTCTTCGCCAATACAACCCCCGCTGCACCTTTCAAGGCTTAGCACATGCTGAACTTGTTGCACACTTTAGCCTCTGACGGACATATCTTTCCCATGCTAAAGAGAAAATTTCAATGCTCCATGGTGTTGAGTTTCGGTCGCCTTGAGTGGCCAAGGACACTCTATTTTTCGCATACAAGCCCTTGCACGAGTACCGAATTCTTCGAGTTAGCAATTCCCCTCACCTCTGTGAGCTTTGCACAACTCTTTCGGTCGCTGTGCAAACCATCCCACTTTGCGTGATCTCATCCTTTACTAAGTGCCCTGTTTGCCTTAAGCACCGTCAAGTTTGGTTGCGAACGTTGAGCCGTAGCTCGAACTTAACTATCCCAACCTTTGTGCGCTACGTATTCTTCCTAGTTTGCTTGTTCTCGTGGTGCCTCTTGCGCAAAGGGTTGGCCATTCCTTTGAATGCCAATCTTTAGATGTCTGCTCTTCCGAACGACTCCTTTTCTTACATCTCAATATATGTTTCCACTAAACGTGCGTGCGTGCTAGTTGTTCTCAATGCAGCCCCGTTAGGTAGCCCACATTTGCATGCCAAGTGTTTCTACGTGTACTTATCCCGCTCTGATACTAAATGTCACGAACGTAGTTGGTTTTACCTAAATCGTGCGGCACCCTTGCGTGTCTGTCCGCAAAGGTCAGCCTCCCCAAGATCTCTTATGGTCCTTTAGGATCTATAAAAGAGAAAATGGGTTAGTGAAAGCGTTTCACACGGGATCCACAAGCAACCATTTCAGCAAACACTTAATATCCAATGCAAATTACAACCCTGGGCTTCACAAGCTCTGAACGGTTGCACATAAAGGAACATAGTCCATTACAGATCGAAATCCTCACAAGTCTCCACATGACACAACTCTCATTTATAACGACCACGAAAGCTAACCAAACTAGGGCTGCCATGCCTATTGCTAACCCGCTACTTGTTGTACAAAACATGAACAAAGATCGAAAGACACAGACATACATGAGCATTACATCGAACACACTATTTATATTTTTGTCCGTCATAAATACGATACATTGGTACATCTCGATATGTACTATACTGATGACTGGTCGATACATCATAACGAACTGATAAGGCTAACCTTGATTAGAACTATCTTTTTTTTAGATTGAATTACAAGTTTGGAGGAGACATTATGTGGTCTTCTATCTTTATATCTAGGGCAAAGTATTAAACGCATAATAACTCTTTTAGCCGTCTTGAGTTCTCAGAACTTGGAATATATTGGTGTACCCTCAAAAGCAACTACTGGTGTATCTTTCACTATAATATTTTTCACAATTATGTTATTGTGGTTATAATTTAAACTATCTAATCATGGAAAATTAATCAGAATAATTAGTACTCAATGGAATATAAAAATTTATTCATTTTTTGTGAAAAAGAAAAATGTTGTTGGTAAACAAGTATCTGCATCTAGAGAAATTGTAGAGTCAAGCTTTGGTTGTAAGAGTTTCTTCTGTTGGAAGAAAATAATATTGTACAGCAGTTTAAGTTGATATAGCTTCTACTAGCCACTTCTCCCTGTATCATGGCAGATGATGGCATTTGTGAGGTCTAGATTCCAAAGGCCTTTATACCAGGTTTGGGACCCCAAGAAGCTTCTTATGTGTGGACTGTTGTCAAGTTTTTATAAGCGTGACTCACCTACCTGCGTTCATCATTGTCATTACAACATGTAACAAGATTTCCTTCTGAATGCTGCTGCACACATTCCTTTTTGTAGTGTGTTTAGGCTTGTGTGGATAAGCAAACATGAAAATGTTGGGTATGCCTTATCTTCTGTTAAATGCTTGGCCTTTTTTATATGGTATAAATGATAAAATTCACAAATTGACTGTCAAAACCAGCATGAGCAACGGAATTACATGTGACCATGATGGTCATTGCCATAAATGATTTCAGTTATTTGAGTCACATCCTTTGTCTTTCCAGATTTTCATATTCAACTAGACTAGTTCATCAGCTGCAAATAATCTGTTTTCTTTCAGCAAGTCAGATGTGAAAGATTTGTCTTGTTGTCTTTATTTGATTTGAGATTTGTTTTAATGATTTATACTTTTTGAAAAATAGGCTGGATCAGTAGAAGGCCAAGTGATGGAAATGGGACTCACCACCACATCCTTGATAAATTCTGAAAAGTTCCCTGTCATAGTTCCAAACTCGCTATTCTCTAGTCAGGTGTGTATATAATAGATGTTAGGTGCTGACTCATTCACTTGTTTATTAAGAAGTTGCTACTATGAATTTCCAATATATCTGAAGTTTTTGCCTTATGATTAATTCAAGTTGTATGGAATGAAATATAAGTCTTGACAGTTGACACTGTAATGCCTTTTTTCCTTGTGGTGCAGTTCTTGGTGCAGGACAATACCATGCCTGAATAAGTCAGGCTATGAATTGGACATGACCTGGTTAAGGTTGCGTTAAGATGAATATATGGCTACTTTTACTGTAATAGTCACAAATAAGGTTGACCTTGTATATGCACTAGGTACAGTAACAAATCTTGTTTTTTTTAATAAGATGTACATAAATAGTCACAGTTCACTGTACTATCTTCCTGAAAGGTGGTTCTTTGGTTTCTATAAATTCCTATATCATCCAAGTTTGCTATAAGCTCACAACAAACTTAGACAAACTTCAAAAGATAAGTATTGTTTTAGAAATGTACAGAAACGTGGATTGGCTTGCATCGGTAAGTATCATGGATTTTATAATTAATTGCTACTTAAATTACTCACACCGAAGCAATTGTTAGAGTTAGTGTGAAAAACAAACTAGTATGAATCAATTATGTTTACCAACACAAAATACTGGTTAGAAATGGGGATGTATATCTAAGTTGAAGAACCAAGGAAACTCCATGTCATAAAGACCCGTAAACATTCTTTGGGCAATACGTCGGATATATAGTGTCCTAGTAACATGTCATTTTTATTATCCATGGGCAGTCCTTTCCTACTAACCTCACTAGTGAACATGGAACATTCTTTGGGCAATACGTCGGATATATAGTGTCCTAGTAACATGTCATTTTTATTATCCATGGGCAGTCCTTTCCTACCAACCTCACTAGTGAACACATCCATGGCCCTAGGAACTCACGAAATATCAATTGCCTGACCTTATCAAGCAGATCTACTAAGTCAACAATATGGATATTGGATAGGATGTATTTTTTTTTTTCGGTGTGACTTGTCTGGTAGTGATCTTATATACTGATTGACCCATCATCAACTTTAAACTAGCGTTTCAGACTTGATCATATAGAAATTTAATCAAATCCAGTGCAACTTGTTGTCACCCCCCAGTTGCCAGTAGGTGTCCAATTAGAATCGAGGTCAAGAATTGCTTTTAATTGGATTGGAAAAAAAACATTCTATGCATGCTTCAATAAGTTTTCATTTTATATTCTAGATTATGCTGGAGAGCTGATTGTTTTAGAAGATTGTAATAGTGAACAATTAATAGATAATTAATATATATCCAAATCACTGTTTAGCAGTGCAGATGATTAGTGTACTTTTTTTTATGTCTGGGAGTATGACTTTTGTCTTTGTGCTGCTGGCCTTTTGCTCAGTTCTCTTTTTTTTTGTGGTTCCTTTGTTGGTGATGTCAGTTCAAAGATTGATAGAATCTTGATTATCTGATCTAAGATCTATTTTGCAGCCTTGTCAGCAGAATAAGTGTCATCCATGAAAAGCATGCCTCTGCATGTTTTGTTTGCCAGTGTGGTACCTAGCATGCATATATGTACCATTCTTGCATGACATGTGCTGCATGGACACTTTATAATTGAGCTTTCCTTAGCATGTGCAGTTTCATCTTATATGGTGGTATTACTTGGCCATTGCCATAACCTCTGTTTGATGGTCAGCCATTTCATGGATTGGTTGGACTGTTCACATTTTTCAATACATATTTTGCCAAGATCAGCAACCAATTTCTGTATCTTGATGATTAGACAGTTGGTGCAGGATTCCAGGCTAATGTTTTGAACATTTCTTTAGTTATTTTGTTGACATTGAAATACCCATCATCAGTCTGATGTCTGGCTGAATTAACTGTGCTAAACTGATGCCTGCATAATTTTTTTATGTGGTTCAATTTTTCCTTGAGTTAGGAGAGTTCTATTTAAAAGCTATCGAATCCAGCAACAGGTATTTATTATGCTAAATTGTGGTCATAATGTTTGTTATCTTTTTGAACTTACATGAAAATACTTCCCAGGTGATTGTAAACAAATCAAGGGCTCAGTGGCGTGCTAGTCTTACCAAAATACCTATACGTATTGATGATATAGAGAAGATACCCATTATTTCTGAAGAGATAAATTCTATGCTGCGAGCTCATCCAAAAGTTTTCCTAGAGAAGGATGCCCCTTATTGTTACCTATCTCGGATAGAATCATATGCAGAGCTTACTCTAGGATGCAACCTCAAAAGTATGGTGAGTTTTCTTTTACAAAATTTTACACCTATGGAAATTATGTAAATATCCGCATCATTGTTGAAATGTTCCAACAAAATTTAGCAATCTTAATCTAGAATGCAATTTGCTAATTCCAAGAGCATGGTGAGATTTCTTTTAATTACTTGCACCCATGGTATTTTACAAATGCTTACAACCAAGGTTCGTAATTTCGTACCATACTAGCGTACCGAGCTCTGCTCGATATAGTACGTTATCGGCATATTAAGCGGTACGCTAGGGCATATCAAGTGGTATGAGCTCGGTACAGTACGTTATGGGCATACTGAGCGGTATGCTAGGGCATATCGAGTGGTATGCCTATATATATAATATATATAAAAATATAAAAAAATGTAATAAATTAAAAAGGAGGCGACGTTGCTGCCTTAGCGATGTCGCCTCCTCTTCTCCTTATCGTCTCAGATGAGGAGAAGAACGCGATCTTTTCCTTGACTAAGGCGATGAGGAGAAGAGGAGGCGACGACTTCTCATCTACGGCATTTGGCGAAGACATCGATGGCCGTAGACGTCTTGGCCTTTAGCAAAGAACGCGGCGAAGAGGAAGCCGAGCCACCGCCTTGCAATTACCTATTCGATCGGGATCGTCGAGGGAGGGTGGCGTCATATCCTGACACATCGATGTTCTCCCTCTTTCTCTTTCTTCTCCCTCGTCACTTCTTCTTCCCTCGCTGCAGCCAAGTCGCAACTAAACTAATACCGCCCGATAGTAGGCAACAACAGTCAAAATCGATCGTTATCGACCAGTTTCGGGCGGTAACGGGGCGGAAACAACCCCGTTTTTCATTGGTTACGGGGCTAGATAATGGGTACCGCCAGGTAGAGGACGGTCCGCGTATCGGTATGTACTACCTGGTACGTTTTGAAAACCCTGCTTACAACCATGGAAAATCATATATGTGTTCACATTATTGTTGAAATGTTTTGATCAATTTTAGCAACCTTTATCTGTAATGCAATTTGCTAATTTTGAGAGCAAGGTGAGCTTTCTTTTACTTCACCCTTTGTGATCATATACATGTCCACATCATTGTTGATGGAATCATCTAACATGTCTACCTCATTGTTGAAATGTTTCGATCAATTTTAGGAACCTTTATTTGAAAATGCAATTTGCTAATTTTGAGAGCATGGTGTGCTTTCTTTTACTTGACTTCACCCTTTGTGGTCATGTACCTGTTCTCATCATTGTTGAAATTTCTTAACAGTCATTGTTTACTGCAAAAGTAAATTTATCGTAAAGCTTAATAATTTTAAATGTTGGCACAAGCTACTTAGAAGTCCGTGGTGCAACAAAGAATGTGAATTTGCTGTCATAACACACCCCATTACACATGCTTGAAGGAATATTAATACTTACAGAACTGGATATAATCTTTCTGATCAAGGTTTACCATCACTTGTCTATATGCTAGTCCTAGATTATGAACTAGAAACTTTATATTTATGGCACAAGCTACATTTGATGTAATTTTTGTTGGTTGTAGAGAAAAGATGAGCTATTTGCCGCAGAGCAAGATATTCTTCTACAAGCTGCTAGGATTATCAGGCAACATGGTGCTGAACTTGGAAGTACCCTAAATGACTGCATGAAATGTTGATTCAAAATCAATGGATGTTGCTGAAGGTATGATTGTTATTTGTGCTCAACTACACAAAGCGAGCAATATGGATATTACTATTTGGAGATGATTCTATTTCGTTTGTTATGCATTCTTTTTTTCTAGTACTTTTTATCTGGAGCATTTAACAAAAAATCTTCTTGTCTCTACACCAATACAAGTGTTTACATCTTCCGAAGTTTGTTCTATTATTATTGTGTTGCACAGCACATTACATGGAGTTTTGGTTCGTGCCTATAAGGCTTAAATAGCTTCATGGTGCAGACCATGTCGGGCACTGGCAACCTAATGTGAGTTCTTAAACTAGATTAGTTGGAGCGACCATGACCAAATAACAACCAGTAAAATAAACAGCCCTGTGGGTGATCAGATATCTTCAGATGTAGTGGTAAAGTATAGGACATGGCAGATAATTTGAGGAGAGTATTAGCCAATTGTCGGTTATTAATGTGTGCAAGTGTTTGTTATCTAGCTATGCTCAAAGTAAGTCCATGATCATTGTTTGACAATTCCGTATATTAATTTCTGCATCAGAGAGATCATGATATAATTGTTCAATCCGAATGACGAAGCTTACAGTTAATATCATTGGTGTGCACTAATGGGTGATTTGGATGTGCAGGTCAAAACTTTTTTCGTGTGCTGAAAGCTCTTATCCGTGTTTGAAGAAAGAGATGACTGTAGATGCGTGCATGTTAGTCTCTTCTGTTCGAGTGTGTGATGACTGATAAATGAGCCTGTTCCCAAGTAGACTACATTGTGTCGAAGTAGACAGGACCAGTTTAGGGTTTAGGCTGAAAACTGAACTCTTGATCAACTTTGGTTGTAATCAATTATCATTTTTATTCACCAATAAGGTCTTCTGTTGTGACACCGTTGCAATTGCACCTCTAGCGGCGTTGGCGTTTACAAAACCGTGTTGCTAAGTACAATCACATAAGAGGAAACGGTGGATGAGACGATAGGAAAAGATATATATATATGTGTGTGTGTGGCTCCGTATGCGACTTGCAAAAACTTCATACCCGTTTGATTACTTCATCCATCCTGGGCCTCTCAAAGTGACCATTAAACACGATGAAATGAGGTTGACAGGTCTTCCGAAGCCAACCGTGCAGGTTGGATTTGAGAAGCGATAGGCATGCCCTCTTCGCCGGGTTAACGAAGCGCGTACAAGGATCTTTTACCTCTCTCTCGTGATCCGGTCCGTCGGTCCCGGGTTTCACGGCGGACAACCGGCTCGTACCGCGCGAACCGAACCGGGTCGAGGTCAGAATGGTCGTCTCGGAAATAGGTGGAGGTGGGAAGGGCAATTGGGAAGGCGAAGGGGTGTGGGTCTACCGCGGGGCAGGCACAAATAAGTGGCAGAGAACAAAATAATATACCCAACAGTGAGGGGGGCGGAGAAGAGAGGAGCGGAGGAAGGAGAAAGACAGCGGAAGGGAGCGTCCAACAACAGCGACACTGATGCGGCAGAGTAGTTGTTGACGTTGGCGTGGGAGACGAGGAATCACCTTCGTTTCTTCCTTCCGGACGTGTAGGCGACGAACGCGAAGGAAGGAATCCGAACCCATCCGTGTGAACAGGTTGAAGGATAAGGAAGGGAAAAAGATAGGAAGGAAGGAGAGGGAGGCGGCTGATCTGCAACCCTTAGGTCCAGGTATTGAAACCCTAGTTCATGATTTGTGTATGCTTTCTTTAGATCGTCTTGCAACTCCAATCTGGGAAGTGCCTGTTGGGGGATAATGACTGAAAGGTTCTGTGGGATACTCTTGGTTGAATCGGCTTTTTTTTTACGCCGGAGAAGAAGTTTTTGGCTGGTTTTTCGGAGGTTATGCTCATGGATGCCATGTTCTTGGTACTTGAAGACAGTTTACCGTGGCCTGGATGGTGGATCTGTGCGGGTATAGTCTGAATCCTGTCATGGACACGACAAAGGGTACCCGTACTTTGAGGTTCTGGCTTCGGATGGTCGATCTCGGAAGAAACCTGATGGATGTGTTCCCTGTAACCTGCCTCTTGCTGGATCTGCTGCCTGCGTTATAGTCCTCTTCTTTAGGACTGGCCGTCCCAGGCATGTGATTAGGGAAAGGTGCTGAAGCTTCTTCTCAGAGTTTTGCAGGGATGTTAGGTGATATTAGGTCGCAGAGGCTCTTGAATCTTGCCCCACCTGTTGTTTGCTCCGATCTTCCTGCCGTCTTCTTCTTGTGGAACTTTTAGGTCTTGGGTTTGGCGTTGGATCTACTACCTGCACCATCATCATCGTACAGAGCTGTTATTATGGTCTTTTTGTCCAGATAAGCAGACTGGCAACATTTCTTCTCGTTGGAGTGCCTGTTCACTGGGATGTTAGATGATGTAGGTTTCACAGGGTTGAAACTTCTCTCAGGATCCTGATTCTTGTAGCTCCTGCTGGTTACTATGATATGCTCCCATCTACATCTTGTTTGATCACTCCTGGGTCTTGGATTGCTGTTGCTTGGGCATCCCCTTCTTTCTGTGCCGTCCTAGTAAAAAGAGAAGTGACAGGTGTTATATTTTGTTTTCTTTGACTGGCTGAGGAGGGTGGTGACTTTGGGTCTGCCGTGACATCATCATCCTCTTCTTTTGGGCGGTCTTGGTCCTAAGAGGAGAGACAAGTTCTGTTTTTTTATTGGACCAGCTGAGGAAGGTGGCACTTGTGATTCTTCTTGGGATGCCTGTTTACTTGTATTTTAGATGATATTAGGTTTCACAGGGTTGAAGAAAATTTTTGGAGGGTTTTGGGTCTTGTTGTTTTTGCTGTTTACTGTGTTTTTACCTGTGATTTACCACTTGATGATCACTCAAAGATCTTGGCTTAGGTCTGGTTCTGCTGGCTGTATCATCTTTATTATATTTATGGCCTTCTGAGTGCTAAGGGCAGTTTATATTACTTGGTCAGCAAGATTGGTATCGTTATTTGTTCTTGAAGTTCCTGTTTGTTAGATTGTACACAGGATTAAAAAAATTCTTCCGGACTCTTAATGCCTATTGCTCCTACCAGTGGATTGTTTCTCCAAGATTTTCATCCTGTTGGATCAGACCATGCTTTCTTATGGTTCTGTTAGTATTGCTCTAAAGGATCACTGCTGCACATGTACTGTCTGACCATGCATGCTGGAATTATTTCTCATTTGTTGAATGAATGGGATTAATTTAAATTGGGGAATCACCTGATTTTGTGTATTGTCATCTTGGAGACTGGTTTTCTTGATCTGAAATTTTTGACCTCTTTTTTTCTAATCCGGAAATTCATGACCTGGATGTTTGTGTTAGTGGAAGCAATTGGTTTGTTTATGAAGTAGATATTTTAGGGGAAGCTGGCAATTGGCAATTGATTTTCAAGCAGAATGAGCATGTGCATAGACAAGCAGAGATTGGACTACATTAGAAGAATAGAATCCATGTTTTTTCTTTCACGTGCATTATACCCACCTGTCAAGGCAGGATTAATTGTTAGATTTTTTTTTGTGTATTTTTCACATTGCTTAAAGATTTTAGTTTGGAGCACTGTTAAACTCTTTCTGTAGATATTTTGACTGATTTTATGCAATAATAGGAGGTACATAAATGCCTATAAGGTTTTCTAAGCATGATATACAAGTGGTCCAGGATCTTCTCCTGGGTTGGAATATTGTTTAATTTTATCACATTAATATTGTACTGAGATATGTGATCTTTAATCCTTGTGTTTTCCTTTGGCTCTCCAGTGGTTGTTTATGGTTGCTGTGGACCTGCAGCCGGTGATGATTTCTTCGGGCTAGAAAGATGATGACGGATCTGAGTTGATGGTTGGCCTTATCTCTTGGACCACTTTAGTTGTTTAAATGTTTTGTTATTTTGAAGTGTCTTCTCACTGTAAATTATATCTAAATTTCTGGCTTTTACCTTGCAGATTAATTTGTCAACTTTTTCTGGAGTTTGTGCCTCGAAATCTGAAAACCATCATCCTGCAGTTGTCATTATAATAAATGTGCAGTTAATAGTTGTGGAACTTCATCAGGAAACATGCGGAGGAACATAGGGCTTGAACTTTTAGGAGCTATAGATTCTCGCTTGAAGTGGAAGACAACCACTAAGGACAGGAAGAGGGCTGTCAGACGAGCTAGAACTTCATATTCTGGTGGGTTCAGAAAGAACTCTGCAGTCAAAAGTTCCAAAAGGAATGAGGATACCAAGGATCAGTACCTAAAGAGAGCAAGAGATTTCTCTGTCTCTGAGTCTGAGAAGGTTTAGCTTTTGACATCAATGCTATTTAGAGTACCCTTTTTATCAAACCTTTTTTAGTGCATTTTTAATGATTCTGTTTTCGGTTTGCAGGTCGGTGTCAGTGTTCTTGGAGGACGCTTCAGTGACTCCCTCGAAATTGTTCCCATAAAGAAGAGGAGATTTCTGTTAGTTAGTTCTCCATCATCTCCTCTGCAGTCTTCTTATTCAGATGATTCGGATCACTTAATAGAGGTCCAGCCTCCTTCGTATCAGAAGCCTTCAGCATATGACAAAAATCATGTCAAAAAAGCTGTTGCTAATTGGACCAGTAATTTGCATGACATAAATGAAGAGGCCAGTGCTGCTGCAGATTTCTCTGGAATTTCAATATTGGCTGCTGCAGCCTGTGATAGTGAAATACTGAGTGACATCATAAATACTGGAGGCTCAGTTTCAAAAGGACATTATTGTGAAGTACTTTTCAAAGACACACAAGGAGCTAAATCACATTCCTTGTATGGAGATAAGGAGCGACAACCTCAATCTACTCAAGATTTACATGAAAATTGTGATGTATTTATGGAAAAATGTTCTACATCTATATCTGCTGTTGATGAGAAGTACCAGGGTTCAGCAAATGAGAAAAGCTTAATAGACCCATTACAAAATGCTTCTGATAAGATGAGGTCTTCTGGCTCTGATTCTAGGCTTCACTGGGATCTTAACACTGTAATGGATACATGGAATAGCAAATATGATGTTGTAATCTCTGAGTCTGAGCCACATCCCATTAAACCTGCATGTGAAAATCATAATCACAATAAAAAGCTGGAAGACTTTGAAGCTCTTCAGCATCAAGTAGAAAACTGTGAGAGCACATGTTATACTGAATTTGGTGAAAGCGGGGAAAATGTGGCTGGTCTTTCAAAGGATAATTGTGCATTACTTAAGTCAGAGGCTTGGGAAAAACCTGATGTGTGTAATGACAGTTCAGTTGTTGATCACGAGAAAGTAAAACAATGGTCTCTTCCCCATTCTGATGGTTTGGTTGAAGAGCTGGAGGATGCTACCTCTATTTCTTTGGTCAACTCCAGTGGAGAAACAAAAGTTGTGTCCAATCAAGCGAATGACATCTGTGGTACCAAAGTTGTTTCTTCTGTTGTTGGAGATGTTCTTGCTTCCTTGAGGGATACTACCATGGTAATTGAATCTGTTAAAGCAAAGGCTGATACAGACTCCGACTTGGAGTTGGAAACTGCAACATCATTTTCTCATTTGCCTCCTAGTTTGGATGTCAGCTCCGACTTTAATACTCATCCATATAATTCACATTTGAAATTTGGCCAGTCGATCAGTAAGCCAATCTTTGATGAAAAGCCAAATGCAGTTGCATTTAATACTGACCATTGTCTGGCTAATGCTGAAGTAGAACATCCTAGCCACATAAACAGTTCTCAATTTGAGAAGCAAGGACTTCTGAATACTGATTCAGAGAGCAGTTATCATTGTCCACCCCAAGCTGAAAAAACTTCTGATCCTTTGTTCCATAAAAGTACATCTCATGAAATTGAACACTCTGATGACATTGATGTCACAAATGATCTCCATGCTGATGGATCCCCCGGAACAGTGGACAGGTGTTCTTGCCTATTAAATGGTCGTCAGCAGGGCAGCTTAGAGTTATGTAATCCTGATGCATTGCCTTCTGGAATCACATGTGTTGATAAACGTGAACAGGCTACAGCACAGCTAAATGTTGATGATGATAAATGTGTTAATCCTGTCGTTCCTGTTTCAGTTTTGGCAGGTATGACAGAGGATGTCAATTTGGTAGATGATGCTGTGGGTACTCAGGAGCCAGGCAAAAGTTACATGGTTTCTTGTGTAAATTATTCTGGTGAAGTTGCTCTCAATGATTGTATACATAATTATGGCTCAGGTGCATCTCTTGCTGATTTAGGGGAGGCCAGTGGAGTGGAAAAGGTTGACCTTCTGGGAGATGATGACTCTCAATTTGAGGATGGTGAATTTAGAGAATCTGTTCTGCAAAGTTGGGGAGATGGAGCTGAGGAAGGAGAATCTGAACATTTGGATTATGGATCTGACAACAAAGAGAATGTTGCCTTTGAAGCAGTTTCTGGTTTTCCCTATTCTGTTTCTTTCTCTAGTGAAAGCATGACTTGCAAGAACAGGGATGCACTAGTTGCTGCTCATGATGGAGCAACTCCTGTTATGAATAGTGTTTTTGCTGTTTCTGAACCTCCATTGAAGTGCTCATCCAAATCAACTTCTTTGGATGCAGGAGATGGGAAAAGAAGTTTTGTGGATGTTGATAGAAAAGACTGCACAGATCATTTTGTGGTAAACAACTGGAGGAGAAAGCAGAGAAGTGGTAGCAATTCATCAGTACCTGGTTCTCATGGTGAGAACATGATTGGACATAGTGGATTACAGGAAAAGGGTGATAATGATAGGGAACCTTCAGCTAGTGTGAGAATAAAAGCTTCCGGATGGGATAAGTTACCTATAGACCATGTGCATACTGGAGATACAATGTTGGATGCTGGGATTGGTTCTGTTAAACAAGGTGGTAAAGCCGGTGCTTTAGATATATTTGATACTGACAAATTATTGGAAAGATCTTGTTTGTTGTTCAGAAGAGGCTTGTCATCTCAAGTTGAGAGGCTGATGTCCTCGGATGAGTCATATAGGAGAGATAGGTCTTGTGTCAAGGGATGCAGGTATTTTTATTGCTATTGTCACTCTGATTTCTTTTAGTTCACTATAATTGCAAACTGTATAAAGGATCATATTTCTTAAGTTCTAAATACGCTGTAACGCTTGCAGATCTGACAGCAATGGTGGTCTAAATACAAAAGCTGAAAAGAACAGTGCTGCCCCTAAATCAGCTGACATGGGAGAATCATCTCAGCATACTAAAGGGAGATGCAGAGACGAACATTGGTTTGACTCTCCCAGTTATTGTGGTCCCAAGCATCATGATTCACCTGAATACTGCGATGCACCTAATTATGCTCGACCAAGTGTAAGGAATGCGGCTGCAGCTGCCGTTGCAAAGGTGGAGAGTAATGGTTTTGTTGTTGCACCTGATGGCACCATAGTTAAGGCAGGAGGTGTTGGAAATGCTGGCCCTATGCTCAGACGAGCTGCAAATGCTTCATTACAAAATAGATGGCGGTCACAAACTGAGACAGAGCTTGCATATGGTATGCAGAGAAGACTTGGAAATGTAAGGAACATAAGCCCTGACAGGCACTTCAGTAGTTCTCGGGGTCGGGCTGGTAAATATGGTCATGAAATGGCTAGGTACCGGTATCACAGGTCTGTGCCTGATGGCATCATGGACTCATCACTAACAATGCACCATCTATCTAGTAGAGATAGAAGTTTCTCTCCACACAGAGGGCCTCTTCGTCTGTCACGTTCTCGCACCAGATCTCCTTCGAGATCGAGATCAAGATCCCCTCATATGTGGACCTCTCCTAGGAGAAGGGAAATTGGGATGAGTGATACCCATGGGTTTCGCAAGCGCAATAGGACTCCCAAAATCAGAATGGAGAGAATGAGGTCACCCCAGTCACGACCTAGTTCGGAGGACTTTACGGTAAGGTATGGCCCCACATCGAAAACCCTTGCTTCCCCATTGCATTCTTCAAGATGGATTGATGAAAGGAGGGATTCACACAATCATCATAGGAAACATGAAGACAAACGGTCCTCTAGAAGAAGCCCGTCTATTAAAGTGTTCAGAAATCCTAGGCTTGACTCGATGGATTCACAAGGAAGATCAAAGCCTGACAATTACTGCCGTCCTCTGCACTCTAGCAAGATTCCAGAGGTTGCTGTTTTTAATAAAAGATATAGATGTGCTGGAAGTGATGATAGAAGGGGATATGATGATAGGTATGATTCACTCCAACCAATGAGACGATACAACCCTGATAACAACGAGAAGCGCTTCAGATAAGATGTTGAGGGTTCCAGGCTCATAAATCTCTATAGTGCCAGGCTCATAGGCGCTCATAAATCCCCAATGTTTCAGCAAAGTGGGAGCCCTAGGGTTCTTGGTGGGGCCAATTTGAGTAAGTTACCTCAAGAACTAAATGAAAGAAGGGTTATTTTAATTATAACAAGAGTGCAAACCCCCTAAATCTAGGAGTGCAGTTCACCATCTTGCTTTAGTCTGCTGGTCATGTTGGATTCAAGAGGATGTGATGGAGCCATGACACTTTGGTCTTCTCGGAGGGAAAGATATCAAGTTTCACAATTCTAGCATGTAAAAAACTTCACGTCGTTAGTCAAAACTTGTGATTTGTGGGCTTAAATCACCTCCCTTTTGCTTTCACTCTATTTATTTCTTTCTCTAATCTGGGCCCATTTTGAGTGGGATGTATTCCCTGTTCGAGGGTCAAAGGAATATGATGAATTAACAAAGTTGAGTCTGTGTTGGCAATTGGGAAGCATTTAAACCTCACCACAAATAACTTTTGAGCTCCCTTCTTTTATCTGGAAATCAAGAATGCACTTTTCAAGTGTTCCTGTAGTTCAGGGCTCCTTGTAGAGTTCTCCTGGATCGCAAAATTGCAGCAACATCCTAAGTTTTTTGTCCAGCAAAAAGCTACTCAAGGTAATATCTTCCATGAAATTGTTTGGTATGGTTAGCAAAACTATTTTGATGGTACTGCAAAAAGCTGTTTCAAGGTGATATCTTCCATGAAATTGTTTAATTTGGTGGTTTTACTGTGTTACAGAAACTAACTTCATCTAGCATTTGAGTTATGTTTCTGTATCAGGAAATCTATGATTCATTGTGGTAGATCATGCACACAGATATTCAAGGGCAATTTTCTTACAGGTACTTCTCAGATCTGGATATCTTTTATGCCTCCAGTAATTTCTGTTTTGTGTCTCTCAGTTTCAATAATAAATGAAAACCAGCACTGATCATCAACATGTCATGGTTGTAAATATCTCATTTTACTTGGCACGATCATGCAATTGGCTTAATTCTAGTTATTAAATATCTTTCCATTTAATCATTTGTATGTGCTTGGTGTTCTGATATGGGCTTAAAAAGCAATTATAACTAGCATAATTACCCAATTTGTCACTAGTTAATTTGTGCTTCCACTTACTAGTTCTTTAATCTGCCACAATATCTTGGCATCCATGTTTTAACTTGAAACATTTTAATGGGATAAGTGACATCTTATAATTGTTTATTGGTAAGGATTGGTGTTTACCATTATTCTTGAGGTCATTCATCTTTAGGGGTGATATTTGATCTTTCCTTTAGCCTCTCTTAGTCATCTAGTTAGACATCATAACTAATTACTAGTTTACTTTGCATAGACATCATAACTAATTTCATAAGCTGATACTTCACTGAAGCAGTGGCTTCAATAACAATTGGGAGCATTTTCTGCTGGCAGGAGAATATCTTAATAGGTTATACTAAAGTTCTTTTGAGAAGCTTCACCTTGGTGTCTATCAATAAATGACCACTACTGCATATCTCCAGTGGTAATTGGTAATCTAGATTCCATGCTTTGAGCAGGTTGCTTCTAACTTTTCCAAAACATTTGTTCCAACTTAGATAAGTTATGGGAATTAGATCACTCAAAGAAAAGTAAAAAAGCGCAATTTTAAGTTTTAAATGAGATTGAAGTTCCAAACTTTCATTCATGGATGTTACCGGACCTTTAAATTCTATAAATGTACAATGCTGAGAGCTGCAGTTGTAGCTTGAAGGAGAGGTAGCTGGAGGTTGGAAGAAGAAAGTACTTATAATAGAAAAGGAAAGAACTAATTACTTGTGTCTCAGGAAATCCCAGAGCTAAGATGGGTGCTTGCAATATGGAGCAGAAAAGAAGAGAGGACTGAGGAAACTGGGGACTGTTGCCCCTTCAAATATTTGGCAATATAGTCCCCATGATTCTCCAATTATGTGTCAACAGTTTCCTCATTAGAGTCAATTTTGCAAATGAATGAAGGCCAGCCACATCATCATGTGAATAGAAAACATGCTTACTGAAGATAGAACGGTTTTAGAGTTCTCTTGATTATCTAAATAGATTTTGCAATGCGCCATATTCCATGACCACTGCAAACTGTATAATTTGGGTGCTTATGATGTGTTAGAGACGAAGTAAATGATTGTGCCTGATTCTGCATACCCAGTTACATACCCAGATATGCTTTATCATAATTTGTTCATCTGTTTTCTTGTTATCTAATTCTTTGTATCAATTAGTTCTTGCGGTTGGGTTGGTGGTGGTCTCAACTACATAGCCCGACTCATTATAAATTGGCAGCTAGAGGTGCAGGAGAAGAGTAAATTAGATTTCCCTCTAGGGTTTCGACTTGGTGGTCGTGTATTCTTTTTACAATTAGTAAGTCGTCATAAATCAGAAACTTGTTCTACATAGCAATTCATGTCATCTAAGTGACACTCTTAAGTAAATACCACATCATGATCAGGATGTGAACGTTGTTTTGTGTGTATGCTTTGATAATCAACCTTGTCACAGCTAAGGTAAATGAAGTAGGAAATAAGTAAATAACTATTGACTAGTGTTTTTTTTTTTTTTTGGCTCGAATGACCTTTGATCTGATCAAAGGTTAGTTCTTGTCCATGATAAATTTTTATTTACCTCTTATTTTAATCTTATTCCACTGACTTCGATAACTTTTTGAGAGCGGTGTAGAGCGCAGCCTCTGATACCAGTGATTGCTTTGACTTGTCGTTCGTGGCAAAACCCAGTAACTCGCGCTACATAGCAAACGTGTCGTGCGGATTCATCGACTTGTGGTTCAGTGACGCGTCGATTTTTCGGATCGCTATCGAGTACGCCTGAACCGGCATTCTGCCGCCTTAGTCACCGTTTCAGATCAATGGGAGCAATGCTTTCTACGCACATAATAACCGAGATAGAAGCTGGACCTGTCTGCCCAGATATGCATCACTGCCCTCAAATGAACACCCACCCCGGACGGCAGTACATCGTAATTCGATTGATAACCTGGGGTGGCTGGGAGGAGGAAGGGGACTCTACCGCAAAACCTATGAACTAGTGTTTGGCCTCAAGAACAAGAACAAGATGCTGGCAACACTAATGTACGCAACAGAGGCGGCGGAGGAGAGAGAAGGGAAGGGATCGTCGAAAAGAAGGCGGTCGATCTTTGCAACCCTTGAAGCCCAGGTATCGAAACCTAGCTTCATGATTTGTCTATGGTTTTGTTCAAGTCGCCTTTCAGGTCCAATCTGCGCGACGGACGCGGGGTGTTCCCGTGGTGGAAATCGCCGTTGAGTGGAACGGAGTCTTGGCTCTTTGGTGACAGGACAGGACAGAACAAGGGAATTGATTGGATGACGTTCTTGGCTCTGGAGTATCGGTCTTTGCCGGTAACGGATTTGGGAAGCAGAGACCGAATTCATTGACACCGCGAGGAGTATGTGATGAGAAGTTCTCGGTTCATGGCATCGATTGGATCTTGGAGAACGAAGGTGGCGGGACATTGTTGCTGCAATTTGACCTCATCTTGGTTCGGTCCCGGATCTTCTGTTGATGCCTTGGTCCTGTTCTTTAGGATGTAGCAGGTCCTAGATAGATCACATGTTGGGCCTGAATCTGGTGTCCACATCGTCATCCCCTTCCTTTAGGTTTCGTCCGTCTCTAAGAGCAAGCTACATCTTTGATCAGCGGAGATTGGCATTGTTTCTTGTTCTCGGAGTGGGTATTACTGCGGTTTTAGACGTCATTGGTTTTTGTAGTATTGAAAAAAATTACTTCAAGAAACTTGATTCTTAGCACTTCTGCGAGTGGATAGTTTCTCCAAGATTGTTCCTCTGCTTTTCCAAGTTAAACTACATTCTTTCTTGGCCTGTTTGTTTCTTTATCTAGATATCCTTTTCTTGCCCAGAATATCTGATCATGTGGGACTGAAAATTGTATCTTATTCTTCCAGTTAGTCGGATGAGCATCATCAATCCTTTTGTTGCAGATCATGTGGTTCTATAGATCTGGAAATCTTTAATTTAAATGTAGCAGATGTGATTGTCTTATTAAATAAGGACATAATTGTGGGAAATATGGTGGTAGGAAAATATGTAAAGCAGGCTACTCATTATGCATAATCCATTAGAAATGGGTTATTTAATAAGGATTGAGAGAGCCATTGCTACTTTTTCTCTTGTGTACATTGTCCCCAGCTGTCATGACAGGACCTATGCTAGATTTTGTATACTGTTAATGCTTGAAAATTTTAGGTCGGTAACATTAATAATCTGTCTCCAGAAATTTGTACTATCTTTTAATTGAAATAAAAGGTTCAGAATGTGCCCATAGATTTATTTAGAACCATTTTTACAAGCAGTGTTATCAGCCCTATGGCCCTCATGTCATGGATAAGTCTATATATAAGGTGTTCGATGTAATATTTGTGTATGTTTGTGTCTTTCATTTTGCTCATGCTTTGCATAACATGTAGATGGCTTGCAATAGGTTTGGCAGTCTCGTTTTGGTTGACTTTTTTAGCCATTTAGTCTTGTAGACACGTGTGCGATCGTCACATAGAAGCAAAACCAACTAGTCTTGATAAATGGTATCAAAACGGGACAAGTACATTTAAAAAACACTTGGCATGCAAACATGGGGGATTTAGCAGGACTACGTTGAGGTTAGTCATCATGAACAATAGTTCGAGGTAAACGGACGTAGAGACAAGGGAAATGAGTTGCTCAGAGGAGCGAGGATCCAAGATTGACAGTTAGAGGAATGACTATCATTTAATGTGAGAGGCACTATATGGGCAAGCGAATTGGGAAGAACGTGTAGTGCACAAAGATTGGAATGGCCGAGTTCGAGCTGCAACTCAACATTAACAACCAAATTTGACAATGCTCATGGCAAGCCGGAACACTTGGCAAAGGATGAGACTATGCAAGGAGGGATGAGTTGCTCAATGACCAAAAAAGTTTGGGTAAAGCTCGTAGAGGCGATGGACATTACTAACTCGAATAATTCGATACTCATGCAAGGGCTTGTATGCAAACAACAAACTGCTCATGGCCATCTTAAGGCAGTTAAAACTCGACACCATGAAGCATGAAAACTTTCTCTTCGTCATGAGGAGGATACGTTCGTATGATGCAGTAGGTTCAGCATGTTGCTAGGCCTTGAGGGGCGCAACAAGGACTGTATTGGTGTAGAGTCGTAATGTAGTAAGTGTGTTTGCAGTGGCAAATAGTGCATAGTTTGTTCTGCAAGGCAGAGTAGTCCAAGGATATGGTGGTCTTTGAAACTTCTAGAGGGAAGGATGTGAAGAGAAAAGTTTCTCCAACTAGACAAGTATCTAGGAGGAATAAGTTCCAGTTCTCTAAAGGGAGATCCATGTGCAACGGACCTTAAATGTTGAGGGGGGTACCACAAGAAGGAAGCTCAATAGAGCTCAATTAATCGAGCAAGAGATGAGGAGTTGTCTTATAATCTCGCACGAGGTAAAGCGTTGGTAGACGTATTACGAGATCAAGTGGGAGAGCAACCCAAGGCAATACCAAACGAAGGCACACTTATAGTTGATGTAGAGATCAGACTCACTGGAGGGTTAACCCATAGAATGGTAGGCACGAGGGCCACCATCATCTTAATGCAAACTGAGGAACGAAGCAACTTAGGTTAAACTTACTGAAGTGCCGAGGCCAAATAAAGGGAGTCGACATAAAAGACGGAATATGAAGCTAAGGCACGAAGCTTTCCTCGGACAAAGGTTAAAAACATAAACTCTTGTATAGGCAAGAGTGGCATCATGCCGTTCCATAGGTTCCTCATTTTGATGGAGGGGGCTATTATTGTATGGTGCCAAAGTTGAAGGGAGCTTAAAGTATATACACTTTATCTCGATGAAGCAATTCACGAAGGAATTAACATGACTCGACTTGTTGAGCCAAAGTTGGAGTCAGAAGGCCTTGGAATAGGACAAGAGGATGTGGAGGCGAGCACTCTTGAAGAATATGCTACAGTGCTGCCACTCGAGTTGTCGTAAAGGAAGTTGTACGCAACAAAGATTTACTTGGTGGTAGAGGCCTAGGATTCAGACAATGATATACCAACTTCAACGAAATCGATGGACTTCGAGAGTTGTCGGGTGACAGATTAACCAGAGCTGTACTTTGTTCATGTAGTGCCTGAGAGCAGGTGGATGAAGGCCGATTACCAAAAGAGCGAATACAATCCTAGATGATGGAGGCCCTACGATATGCTAACGGAGGCCACACATGGAGAGATTACAATTCGAGTTTATCATACAAAGATTAGAATGCAATGGAGACGTCACCATGGGGCGACATGGTACAACGAATCATGGTGGAATAGTTTGAGGCAATTCGACAAAATGGAAAAGTCCTGTGAAGGACTTGATCATGCAGAGGTATGATCTAAAGTTGTTGGAAACTTTGGTGAGCAATATGACAGCAAGATGGGTTATGGATTTAAAGAGTGAATGTCATGGTATCGCACAGGCGTGTCTTTCGTGCGTGCATCAAATTTTGCATTGAATAAAAGTCTTTGTCATCAGCATATTGGGATTATATACCATTGATGGGGATTTTCAAGTGTGAGTACTAGTGAGTTCCATGGGGGGCATTTGATCATACAGAGGTATGATCGGAGCGATTGGAGAATTGGATTGCTCTAGAGCTTATATTCACTCAAGAGAGCCCGACAAGTCAGAGGACAAGGCCGATTGAGCAAACACTGCTACCAATGACACAAAGGAGAACAAAATCAACATGAGCCTTGCAACATGATGATGGAGGCCATGCATGGGCTTCAATCAACCAATGTGAAATGCTTGGGGAGCATAAAGGTGTTGAAGCAAGTGGTCAGTAGTGTCGTGGGGTAGATCTACTGATTGCAAAAAAAAAAAAAGATGCAAATATAAGGCAACGGATAGTAGGGCATGGGCATGGAAGCGTTATGGTGCATGAGACTTCCATAGAGTCATCGATTCCTTGTTGTCATTGAGAGAGAACGTATAGGCAGGAAAGGGGTCGAGGAGATGGAGAATGCAGCTGCAATCTTCGAGTACTAAGACAAGGTAGAAGGGTAGAGATCAAGAAACTTTGTAATATTGGTGTTGACGGGCTTCTTATCATGATAGCCAAAATGGAGGACTTCGGGTTGATACGGGAGTGCTCGACTAAGGAACGGAGTAGACAGTACATGGTGTTATACCTATTTTTCTCAGAGGAGTGGGGGATAAAAATGATAAAGGCAATACAATCCCAAAGCCAACCCACCCCAATAGAGACTTGCTCAAGTCGGAGCGAAATGTTGCTCTTTTAGGGAAAAACTTATTGTATTTCAAAAGTTCATTGGCAATGAGAGATGAATCACATAGCTAACTCATCATAAGGAGTACAAACACTTCAAGTGCTTCAGAAGTGATAAATAAGTAGGTGAAGGCTAGTACCCAGCTTAATGCATAAAGTACAATTCTCAAGGAGATGGGCGAAGTCAAGTACCCTTGGCCTTCTCAACTTTTAATTCTTAAGAAAATGGGCAAAAGAGAGTATCCTAATTCTCCTAGTCATCTAGTAGAGGAGCTCTACATTTGTTCAATGAACCTTCGTAGAGACATAATGATCGACAATGATTGTCAAATCCTTACCAATGGTGATTGGTTCTACCAAGAGTAGATTGTCCGCTTCATTTCTCAACAGAATCTCAATTGAAAACAGAAGTGATGCAAACTTACTTAGAGGTGATGACTAAGCGATTATAGGAATTGATAAGGTGATGCTCGTTAAAGCTCCAACAGGCATCTATCCAGTTCAAGCGGCACG
The DNA here is from genome assembly GCA_029747655.1 of Ensete ventricosum. Classification (NCBI taxonomy): domain Eukaryota; kingdom Viridiplantae; phylum Streptophyta; class Magnoliopsida; order Zingiberales; family Musaceae; genus Ensete; species Ensete ventricosum. The sequence continues at coordinate 43,893,479 of JAQQAF010000003.1, forward strand.
AGACCGTTGAGAGACTAGCGTATAATAAATAAAGGTCTTTTCCTTTATTCGAGGGATCCGTAGGAACCAACGAAGATCAGCACAACTCAATCAACCCCACACCAAAGTTAAAGTCGCCAGCGAGTTGAAGCAGTATTGGCGGATCAAAGTTTTGATACAATCGTAAAGGTACTAAGATGGGGGGTGAATTAGTGCTATCACAAAAAGATTCGATTTGAAAAGTTCAATCGATAAATCTGTATCGGAAATACGTTTAACCAAAAGCGCAAGAAAGGAAAGTGAGTGAAGTAAATCAGTAAACAATAATAAAGCAAAGCAAGAGAAGGATGCAAACCGATTTATAGTGGTTTGATCGTTCGAACCTATGTCCACTCCCTATTTCTCTTATCTTGAGGCCACCAGCTTTTACTACTGATCTTCTTTCCAACATACGAAGATCAACTACCCTTGTTACAACTCTTTTTCTTTTAATAGACTCAAGAGAGAACCTTTACACCTCTTCTCCTTTTAACAGGCTTAAGAGAGAACCTTTACACCTCTCTTTTACAAGAAACCACTACCCTCCTATAACCTAGAAATACTTCTAAACTCAAGGAGGAAGAGACTCAACCAATGTTCAAAGAGAGTTTACAACACTTTTAAGCTCTCGAATTCTTGCTCCATCAAGCAAGCATGAGTAGGGTATTTATAAACCCTAAAGGTTTCAATAATGGAGGCAAAAATTCAAATCCTCGAGATTTCGGGGTATTGGCGGTACTATCGTCGGCGTCGGGCGGTACTACCACCAAAATAGAGATTGGGAATCTAGGATCTGGTGGTACCATTGTCGGCCTAGGTGGTACCATCGCCGTCAATGCTGACAAGCACAAAACAGTGGTTGTCGGTTGTCTGGGCGGTACCACTACCTGGGATTGGCAGTACCATCGCCCAAGCTTGCTCAAGACCACTAATTTAGTCTTCTAATGAGCTCAACTCGGTCTTGGTTCAAGCCTAATAGGTTTCTTGATAAGTTGGCATGGTTTCAGCTCAATACCAACTCAATTTGACCCCAAACAATCTCGATCAAGACTTAACCACTCAATCGCATATCTAGCACAATCACAAAGCTTTCAGCATGTTGTCCAGCATTCTGGCATGTTATCTGATCATCCGACACTTCGTCCGAACCTTCGGCCCATCGTCCTTTCCTTCAACGTATCGTCCGATCTATTGGCATGTTGATTTCCCACAACATTCGATCTTTTGGTACAATACCTGATCCTTTCGGCTTGATGCTCGAACTCATGGCACGAAGTTCATCCTTCAGCATGTCCTCCAATTCTTCGACTCGACGTCCAATCTCTGACATGATACTTTTCGGTCCAACGTCTAATTCTCTTGCTTCGACAATTTGCCCGGTGATAGTTCGTGTTCGTAATCGAAGTTTTTCCAGTGTCACTTATCTCAAAAGCTTATTAGTCCATAATCTCATCAATTGATGTCGTCATCAAAATCTTAGATTCAACAAATTCGACTACTTAACAACAGCGATAGAGAGCAGTTGAAAGCTAAGAGAGGTGCGTTGCAAATGAAGCAAAAAATTGAAGATGTAGCAAAGGTGAGGAGATGTTGCGTCCGCAAAGGCTTTGACGAGAATGTCGAAGGAACAAGTGGGAGAGAATGTCCATGTAGCAAAGGGCGAGGAGATGCAGTGTCCGCAAAGGCATTGATGAGGACGTCAAAGGAACAAGTGGGGGAGCAAGTCACGGACAAGTTTGTACGTAGGGTGTTCGATGTAATGTTTTTGTGTTTGTGTCTTTCAGTTTTATTTATGTTTTACACAGCATATAGCGGACTTGCAGTAGGCTTGGCAGTCCCATCTTGGTTGGCTTTTGTAGGTGTTTCAGTCTTGTACACATAGGTTGTATGCGGTTATTGTGCAGAGGCAAAACCAAGTAAGTCTGTGACACTTATGCCATAGATTATTTGCCTTTTGGTTAGGAATATTGTATCATTTGCATGACACAATGTCCTGAGATCCAATTTTAGCATATATATATTTATTGCTTTTCAAAGATGCATAACCTGCTAGTTGGTCATTCAATCCATTCTTGTTTGGGCTTCAAAAAATATATGGAATCTGAGTCAGTGGTCGGTTTTATCAATTTGAGCATGCTAGTTGGTGTTATATTCTTTTAAAAATCATTTAATGTTTTTGAACATAGTTTAGATTCTCAGGATGATGGTTCTGGTTGTTATTCTCTATATCCTCCGACATGTATAAGCTTAATATAAGAATAGTATGGAGTTACTTCTCAGAATGATTCATGTCTAAATCAGGATGTTATCCTTGCAGATCCATCTGTGTACTTCTGGAGGTCACAGATCAAAGTCGAAAACCACCAAGAATCAGAGTCTTGCAAGAGTCATGGTGGCACATTTTGTGTCTAATGAAAAAGCTAAGTGAAGTTGGACTTGAGAAGAAATAGGTTCTAATTTGAATCAGAAAGCAGCCACCTAGAGGGGGCAGTTGCTGTAAGATGATTCGAACTTCATTTGCTGGGTAAGAAGTGCATCATCAAAATTTATCCGAGTAGTGAGAATACCATGGATAAGGCCCCCAGTGGAACAGGAGACATTCCTTTATCCTATTCTGAGAAGGCGTTGCCTCTGTTGACCTGAGCATTCTTCTGTATTACCTCTTTGTACTGCCAGTTTTTGTATAGGATTTTCACCAGATGTCTGTTCTGACGATAGGGGTGGTGTAAGCATTCTTGGAGGACATCTAAGTAGCTCACTTAAAGTTATTCCCATAAAGGGAAGGAGATTTCTACTCGCTGATTCTCCATCATCTCCACTATCTTATTCAGACGATTCTGATCATCTATTAGACACAGCCAGCCTGCTGACATACCAGGAGCATTTAGCATATGACAAACTTTGTGACAAAAGATTTGCTGCAGATTTCTCTGGTATTTTGATATTTGCCACTGTTGCCTGAAATAGTCAAATGATGGGTGCCACTATTATTAAAGGGGACTTGGATATGGATAAAATTTCTTATCAACAAATGTCCTTATGGAAATTGTAATGTCCCAATGGAAACTTCTTCGTTTATGCATGCTGAAGATGAAATTACATTTGATGGGTCCCAGAATGGAAAGAAAAACTCCACTTACTGATATCAGCAAAATGTTTCTGATGAAAAAAGGCCTTCCTCTTACTTGGCATCACTAGGACCTTGATGCTGATATGGATGCATGTAATAATCTGATCTCTGTACCAGTGGCCACTGATTAGTAGTTGGAAATAACAATCCCAATGAGAAGCTGGAAGACCTTGAAACTTGTCAGTTTCACTTAGAGAATGGAGCACGTCCTTCAAAGTTTGGTGAAAGCTTGCAAATGTGGCTGGCACAGTCAATGCTAATGTGGTATCAGAAAAACCTGATAGATATACCTGTAGTTCTGCCATTGAAAGTTGCTAACAACAATTATGTTGGTTCCAGAACCCCTATTTCTATTCCATTTCTTATAACTGTGGCAAAAACTGGTGCCATTTTGATAGATGGTGACATGGACACTCGGGCAACTAGGAAAATCTACATAGATAGTTGTGCAAACTTCCATCACAACCATGATGCAGATGCACCACAAGTTTGTACTGGCCAACCCACAAAACTGGAGATGATGCATCAAGGGATTATTCTCAATTGGTGGATGGTGAGTTTGAAAATGTAGATATGGGTCTAGCAACCAAGCAAATGATGTCTTTGAAGCGGTTTCTGGTTTACATGCTTTTGCTGCCTTTTCCATTAAGAACATGGTATGCAAAGAGATGAAATTGTTGGTTGCTGATGTGGCAAATGCTGGGAAGGTCGGGCAGGTTTTGGTTTCTCAACCCCCATCAAAGTACTTATCCAAATCAGACAGTCCAAATACAGGACAAAGACAGAGAGCCTCTGGAGATGTAGGTATACTGGATCATGCAAATTATTTGGCATTAAATGGCAACAAAGAACTGTAAATGAAGCATATGTGGGTTTAATAATGAAGGTGATAACAAACCTTTAGCAAGTGCCAGAATCAAATCATCAGGATGGGATCGGTTGCTTGAAGGCCGTAGGAGATAGCTTGTTGGATCATGGGATTGACAGTGTTAAACAAGAGAATGATGCTGATTCTTTAGATGTGTATTGTGCTGATGAAACCATGATAAGATCGACTTGTCATCTAGGGGAGATTTATCAGCTCCAGTCAAGAGGCCAAAATATTCTAATCTCACATTAAGCAGGTGATGATCATGATATTCAGTCATGATATTTTAAAAAAATAGGTCAAATTTCAGATTAAGCAGGTAACTACGAAGCAAATTTGTCTATTCAGTAATTGGATATGATAATCTTACTATCTTCATATCCATGTATATTTATTGTATTTGCTCTAGTATCTCCAGGTCTAGTGATCATGATGGTTTCGATGCAAAAGTTGAAAGTATTACTGTTCCTCCTAAATTATGTGGAAGCCAGCGAATCTCTGTGGCATAACCAAGGGATGTTCAGAGATGATCAATGGTTTGATTCTTCCAGTTGAATTTGTCTATTTTCAGATTAAGCAGGTAACTCCAATGCGAATTTGTCTTTTTGGTCATTGGATATAATAATCTTACTATCTTCATATCCATGTATATTTATTGTATTTGTTCTAGTATTTCCAGGTGTAGTGATCATGATGGTCTAGATGCAAAAGCTGAAGGTAGTACTGTTGCTCCTAAATAATCTGGAAGGTGGTGGATCTCTGTGGCATACCCAGGGGAGGTTCAGTGATGATCAATGGTTTGATTCTCCCGCCCTGGTCCCAGGCATCATGATTGACCGGCTCACAGTGATGCAACCAGTTATGCTTGAAGTGCATTTCGAACATAATCAATCACAGATCGTCTGAGCCTGTTCTGTTTATCAGAAATCTGGCATTGATCTGGTTGTGATCTGAGGTTCACTCTGCTCCTTTCTTCTTTTCGAGATATTACAAGGGAAAAGGTTCTATAGCGTGTGATTGTTTTGCATCATCTGACATAATGAGTGTAGGCCAGGACTAATCACTTCCATATATAGTCTTAAATTTACATGACACTGCTGCTAAACCCAAGCATAATGATAGTAAATTGCATGACTGTATGGTCATGGTTTATTGTCTTAAGCTGTATTAGTTCGAATAACATGTTATATGTTTTAATTATTATTTTTTTTCTAGTAAATTCCTAAGCAAGGTTTGCAATATCGGGCGGTATTATCGATTGGGGCTGTTTCTGCTCTGTTACCATTCGAAATCAATCGATAACGATCGATTTCGATCGTCGGCGGTCAATTTCGGATGATATTAGCCGAGGGAGAGAGAAAGAAGAAGAGGGAGAAAAAAAACCTAGAGTCCGTTGATCCATCGCTCGCACGATTTGTCGCCCGCGGGTGATTTCTTTTCTCCACGCGGGAAGAAAAAACGTCTCCCCGCGTGGGGAGAAGGAATGCGACGACGTCGCTCCTGTTTTTATTTAATTTTTATTTTTTATTTTTATATTATATTATATTATATATATATATCTCGAGTGGTATATCTATGTGTACCACTTAGTATTGGTGTACCGTGTATCAAACCGAGCTGAGCTTAGGTAATTTGTTAAGTTGTACCTCTGTTCTGTTTGTTGAGTAAATGTTTGGTTTCATCAGCATTTCTTGCTGTCAGTAAACTGAAATATAATGCCTTTGTTATTCCTTTCTTTTTCTATATTTTCTATTTGCAGGTGGGACATGATTAATCATTACAACTAATATTGGATAAATATTTGCCATTGTCCCTGGTGTAGTGTCTCCCCTTACGAGTCATGTTTGTCTGGCTGCATGCTTTGTTTTCAAAGTTTATGCAATAAAATGTTGGAATTGGGTCTACGTTTCTGATTATAATTGTTTCTAGTTGCATGTAGGGATATCACGGAACGCCTGAATTCCGGAAAGAATTCAGGAATCCAAATTATTACTTGCAGATTTCGATCTCATCATCAACGATTTCTGCAAGCTGCTGCTGCTCTCTGAAGATAAAGAATCATGAAGGTTATACCGGCAAGATTGTGCTGGAGTTGTAGCACTCGTGATCGGCGAGCTTGAGCTCGTCTCCATCGATCTTTCTATCATTTACCGATGCTTAATCCTCAAAACTCACAATCAAAAAGGAAGAAGAGAGGTTTGTAGTCGACTCTTGCAACTCTTGCGATACTAATTATATTCACCTACCAAACTACACACGGGGAAGAAACAGTGGCTCTGATACTTTTTCTTATACTTAAATATATATATATATATATATATATATATACACATTTTTTCCTTTTTATTTCCTTGGAAAACTTCTAACTCTTCTCTTTTTCTTTTTTTTTTCTTCTTCTTTTTTTGTGTTTGATGCTCTGTTTCTCCCGTTAAACCTTCCAGTGTACACTACTTTATGTACAATTTGGCCGATCCAAGTGTCTTCTCCACCTACGAGGAAGAGAAGAGCTGGTGAGCGAGTAGCAGAGTCGGACTCGGCGACGAGGCCGAGGCAAGGGGGAAAGAGAAGTCGTCGTCGTAATACGAGTCCGGGACGCCGGCGGCTGCCCACATTTGATCATCGATCGCGACCTGCATCTCCTCCGGGACGAGCGGCGTGCGGCAGAGCGGGCACGTCCGCTGGTCGTGCTCCAGCCACCGGTCAAGGCAGCCGCGGTGGAACACGTGCCGGCAGTTGCTCAGCCTCCGGACCTCCTCCACCGCCTCGAAGTCATGGAGGCAGAACACGCAGCTGCCCCCCACGTGCTGTCCCGCCGCCGCCAGCTCTTCGTACCTCACCACTGGAAGCGCCTCCTGTATCAGCATAGCCGACAGCGACCGGAATCGTGGCTGCTGGAGGTAGCGGTGGTGGTGGTGGATGTCGAGATTGCTGTGGACGGTGTTCTCAGGCCAGGGGGCGTCGGCGTCGAGGAGGTCGCCGAGGCCCACGGTGTCGAAGGCCCGGAAGATGAATCGCCGCACGTAGCCGAGGATTAAGGCTATGTGGAGGAGAAATCTCGGCAGCAGCAGCAGCTCCGAGTAGCCGACCGGGAACCCCATGCTGATTCAAGAACGAGTATGGCAAGGCCTCTGAGCTGGGTTGCCTCTTCCTCCCTCTCCTCCCCTCCCCTCCTGCTCTACGGTGAGAATTGAGCTGCGCAGAGCCAAGTCTTTCTCCTCCTCCTCCTCCTCCTGTTCTCCGCTGCTCTGCTCGAGTCGTAGGAGCCAGACAGAATGGAGGCGCACCTCTGGATGATGGTCGGGGTGCAGAGATCTGATCACCTTCTGGGCCAAGAAGAGTTTGTTTGGTAGGGCTGTGAATCTGGTGATGGAACTGTTGTGGTTGGTTGTTAATATATATATATATATATATAAACAAATGGGATATTGCCGTGGAATTGGGAGATGAGATGGTATTATTATTTATTACACACTGCTCCTCCTCCCTCCCCTGTTTTAAATAGCAGAAAAGGAAGGAAGGTGCGAGGCTCTCCTCCTTCCTCTGAAGCTCTCTGGCTTCTGGGCCACCCACTTGCGGTTGTCTTGCATGCATGACCTCATCCTCCGCTCTCTCTATGACCAGTGACTGCATCGGCTTTTGTCTCGTTGTATGCAGGTTCAAGGAGGCGGAGGCTGCTTCTCCAATGAATTTTTTTTTTTTTTTGACTTTGCCACGTCGAGGATACTGATGCTGGAGGTAATTAATTACCACATCCCGTACAGCAGGAGTTTTTGGATCAGGTAAAAATGAAAGCCAAACCCCGATCTGTTCTTCCCGTACGTTATAGATCACAACTTACGGGCATGCCTAGGTATTGATAATTCAAGATTGATAACATCTTCATACCTCAGGAACAGAAAGAAAAAAATAAAGTCGAAATCAATATTTTTAGGTTACATTACTAATATGTGTAGTATAGTAGTTAGTACCTATGGACCTAGTCTCGAAGGAGCAAAACCCCCCAAGTTTAGTGCTAAAAGATGCATGCACGACTAGATGACACGACTCCTAATCTAATAATATTGTCCATTCTGCTCCTGCTCGCCCATCCTGACCTCAGATTTGGATGCTTCTCTCTCTCTCTCTCTCTCTCTCTCTCTCTCTCTCTCTCCCCCCTTCCTTCCATCCATCGCATTCTTTGTCCGTCCATCAGCGGTGTTCGGAGACAAGTGGGGAATCCCAAAGGGAAAAGATGGGTCGGCAGCCACACACAATCGCACATATATTCCTATGGTTGCCGGTGGAGTGCCATTTCAGTGGGGACCAGAGGGGGACGTGTGGGTGGGAGGGAGGGAGGGATGTAGTGTGGACCATCTCCCCCTCACGTGGAACTTCCTCTCACCCTTTTGTCCCCTTTCTTTCGGTCATCAAAGCGTCATGCCGACCGTAAAAAAAAAATAAAAAATAAAAAGGGTCCTCACCCCCACCCCCAACTCACGAGGGGTTGGTTTGTCCTCCTTTGTTTCTGGATCTTACCCCCATAGCCGCCGCCCCCCAATCATAATAGTCTTCTTGTTCTTTTCTCTGATGATTCTCATTGGTGGCACCAAATGGTCCCGATTGATCGCTTTAGACTCTTTTAACATTTATTGTGGATCTGAATCTATGTGAAATAAACAACCTGGGCTTTGGATCCATAATAAACTTGTCGCATTTTTTTTTTTGTTCTTATTACCCAACCCGATGATATCCCACCCACCATGTGCAGAAACAGTGTCCCATTCAATCACTAACACATCCATCCCACCACGTATTACCAAATAATGGCTCCAATTCTTCCCCATATGTTTCTCATGGTTTATCACTGCGAAGAGGAGGAGCATGCATAGATCATTTTGTCCTATCCAATAATCCCATGTGACTGTAGACCACGTTAGTTACCATATCAACCCACATACATGCATGATTTTGGTTATATATTTATTGTAGTACGCACCGCACCCTTTGATCAAACATTTTTTTATTTTTTATTTTTGTTTTATTTTATTTCATTTAATATTTATTATATGAAGCACAGGAAAGAAAGAAAGCATGATGATTGAGCGGGCGTAGCGTCATCGGACGCATGATGGACGACGTACGTACAGGGACAAGATTAAATGGCGTTGCGATCACTTTTCAATGTTCTGGGCTTTTTATTTGTGTTGCAGACAAAAACATAAAAATTCATAAAGACGGATTTTAAGAGGTAACTGCTGATTTCAAATTTTTTTTTTTTTTCCTTCTTTTAAAGTTGTTAATGAGCAGCAGCCCCTACTTCGACTGTCGCAACCCCATGAGCTAGCTGGTGGGTCCGTCCCGTCAACTCAACTTTGTATTGGCTGACCCATTTACCAGTCGGATGAAGTGAACCGAATCCACATGCAGTTTGGCATTGAGTCCTCTGTACGTCCAACTCATCTTCGGAGCAACAAACCGATTTGAGGCTACGAAATTACTAAAAACTCTAAAGAAAATAAAACAAAAAAATACGTGATTGCATTATATCCTATCTCTAGAACATAGTTTCTTTCGTATAGCAAAATAATAAAATGTAAAGAAAAAAAAATAATTCTAAATGACATGGACATCAACTTAAACATGTTCCTTATTCAGATATGGCCATCTATCTAATCTAACACATGATGCATCTGAAAACAATATCTTAGCAGTAATTTTAGTATGAAACAAAAGACCACTAATTACAAGAGAAAAGCCCAGTTATAAATGCAACTAATTCAAAAAATGCATGCTATATAGTGTTTTAAATGAACACCTCTTTTCATCAGAAGCATCTCTTCTAAAAAAAATCAGATGCCTCCAATTGAATTCTCTAAATTGCCCAAACCTTATCAGTCTTTATCATTGTGATCCTTATGTAAAGCCAACAGATACAACATACATGCAACCATTTATTTATAGTACACGTCCTTTGTTTCACTAGGCAAGATACAAACAAAATACCCAACAGCAATTTACCCTTTCTTTCAAGACCCACATCAGCACACGACCAGCCACATAATGAATGGCATAGATAGATAGTAGATATAAGAAGAGTTCATGATATCTCGTCTCGCGAACAACAACAGCTTAGCAATGGTATTTAACAGTGATTGAACTGAAGATGGCAATCTTGTAGTACAAAAACACTAGACAATATCCCAATAAAATGAAACCTAGTAGAGTAAAAGAGCTTATGGAGAAAGCATCGCGACAAAAAAAAACAAAAAAACCAATCATATCATTAATTGAAGGTCCCAGATCGAGTCAGCTGAGGTTAATGTATAGAGTGTCATTTGGGATAGAAGTACTTTTCAGTGCCTTTTCTTTTTCATGTCTGGTTCCCTAAATAAAGCCTATTTCTTGTAGGACAGGAATGTGTTCGTAAGAAGGACAAGGACAAGAATCTATTCCCTGTAGCTAACAGATTGAGAACAGAACATCATCAGTTTCACAGTAAAAGCATCACCAACAACCAGCAAACCAATCCTCACAATCTATTTACCCTACCTGACTATTTAAAAGATGAACACCAGTGACAACTGCTATGATCTTCACAATCCATGAGCAGATGCATCGAAATGATACGGGTAAAAAAAAAATAAAAAATAAAAATTCAAGATCGTCTACCATCCACCGATTTGGGGAAACATCAATGTTCCAGATAACAACAAGAGAACGCAATTACGGGTGAAACCAAAAATGGCATCGACAAAAGAACCGACACTGGACCTATCCGCAACATAAAAGCCGAGGATTTACCACCAAAGCGTCAGAAAGCAGGCCGCCGCAAAGCGGATCGGAACATATCCTTCGGTTATTGTCGAAAAGACGGAGGTACTAAAGAGGGACGAGGACAAAAAAGAAGGAATCTTACGGGAGAAGTCGTCCTGGATGGTGCTCATGAGATCGGTGAGCCAAAGGTGCTGATAGTTATGATGGAGAAGCATCTTGTAAAGGTACTCCTGCGACTCCATGGCCGGCCCACCGATCCAAGACGCGATGGGAGGAGTAGGATGGTGATCGAGAACGGAGAAAGAAGAGTGAAGATATCCTGCAAATCAATCACATAAGTGATGTGACATGTTATAAGTTATTACAAATCAATCATATAAGTGGTGTAACATGTTGTATGATCTTTTTACTTATGATTAATATTGACATATTCTCATATTATATTATCTGTATTATATATACTGAGATGTCCTTGGTTATATACAATATGATGTCATTGGTTTTGTATAATAGAAATCGAATCGTGACGAGATCGATTAATAATCTCACTCATAGGTTACTCGAGAGAAACATCGAGATAACCGGATAGATCAGTGTACTATATCCCGTCGATATGATAGAGGTGGCTGGTCTCATAGCCACTTGTATGGAGACACTAAGGATATAGTATATGTGCTCATTAGAGAATGAGTTCACTGATTGATCCGCTTATGGAATATTGTATAGTTAATGATACATAATGTCAGACAGCGATTCCATAGTCTCAGTTGTGTATTTGGTCCTTAGACTTGAGACACCAAAGATGCCTTATATGTGTACTCTTTTCTTTGACGCTAGAGTTACAGGTTTGGAAAGTTCTAGATCTGGTACAGTTGGTTATCGGGATTAGTAGCTAACCTTACGAAGATAATTGAGTGTAAATAGAGGATCATCCACTCTCAGTATCATATGTGCAATATCTCATATGTGCTTGCTCAGACAAATCTCAGGGTCATTCGGATTGAAAGAGAAAGAGTTCTCCGGGAGAATCCGATTAGAGCGATATTATGACAGATTCCATATGTGACTTAATAGTACGATGTCCAATATACAGTCTCTGGAATATTAGTTTGATGAGGGATTATAAATACATTGTAACTGTAGACAGACAGGTCCAATGGATTTTCGATCCCCCTGTACCATCTAGGGACTATGGCGTAGTGGCCTAGTACGTCCATAGTCGATGAGTCGAGTGAATTATTATAGGGATAATAATTCACTATACCAGAAGGAGTTCTGATGGGAGTGACTCACGGTCAGCTCGGTATCGGGCTTAGAGGGTCACACACATATGGTGGATGCTTCAGCGAATAGAGGATTGGATGGAGATCCAATTAGCTCCTATTCTCAGCTGATGGACTCCTTGATTAAGGCCCAATTAGAGGCCTAAAAAGATTATTGGATAGAGATCTAATAATGTAAGATTAGTGGGTAATTAGATAGAGATCCAATATCTACTAAGGAAGGAGCCCTAGGATTTTTTTGGTGGCTCTCTATAAATAAGAGGGGAGACTCATGGTTGATAGACTGCAGCTTTAGCCACCACCTCATATTCTCCTCCCTTCTTCTGCGTAAGAGTTACGAGATCAGATTGGAGGAGTTTCGCTTCAGAGATCCATCATGTAGATATCGCTAGAGAGGAGGACGCTTGACCTCCCTTTATCTTCTCCATCCGGATCTGAAATACAGGGATATACGATCTCCCTAGGTAAAATCAATCTCTCACACATTGTGGTTTTTCAATTTTTACGATTTTTCTCATGATCCCAATCTTTTGCACGATGATTTGATCTGCGTGGGAAACCAGTTTTTGTTTTGATTTTTGTTGCGTATGTAATGCACCCGCTGAGATTTCTCAATAGTGGTATCAAAGCTAAGGTTTTCGTGCAAAAGATTGGTTTTAAATTGCGTGTGATGAGATTGAATCGTATAGAATCGTTCTACGCGTTATTGTTGTATTTTCGTAAAGAAGGTAGCAAGGAAAGAGGGTGGCCGGCCACGGTCGGACCCTCTGCAAGGGTTATTGGCCATGGCCTGGCCACCAGCAAGGGGGTGACTGGCTGCAGCCAGGGCCAACCCGCAAGGGAGGCCAGCGACGCCCGCAAGAGGTGGTGGACGCCATCGGCCGTTCGTAAGGGCAGCGCCTGCGGGTAGAAGCGGCGCCCGCAAGGGCTGCTGTCGCCTATCGCCAGCAGGGGCAGCGTCCGCCTGCAGCCAGTCCGCAGAGGGGCAGCGCCCGTGGAAGTGCCGCCCTCGGGAGCGGAGCTGGCCGCAGGGGCGGCCACCCCTTGGCAGAGCGGCTGCTGGCGCGCAAGGTAGCCGTCGCCCATGCAAGGGCGGCGGCGAAGAGGGGGCAAAGGGGTTAGGGCATTCCTTTTGAGAAAAGGACTATTTTAGCCCTCTAAATTTAGGAAATTTTGAGGACTATCCTCGTTTACAGAATTCTCAAAATACCCTCAATAATTCTAAAAATTTTGATGACTTTCATCTGATCCAGAATTATGAAAATGCCCTTGATAATTCTAGAAATTTTAAGCATGTCCTGATTTCCAGAAAAATAATTAATTAAATAGTTTAATTAATTATTATTATATATATCTAGTAATCTTACATATGATGTGATGTATGATGTGGATGGATAATCATGAGTCATGTGTTGTGATGTGTGTAATTATGATTATTATTATTATTGAGGCCTGCGAGCCTCCGTTTTTCTCGTTTATTGTCGGGCCTACATGCTTGTGATTATTCGTAATTACATGGAGAGGCGCGGCGGGAGCGTGGAGGTGACAGTGGGACTCACGATGCCATGGCAGGAGATCACGCTGCATGGTGATGCGACGATCCAACGGAACCGATGATGACGAGATCAACAATCACAGGGCATGGAGATGCGTTGATGCACACATACATCCTATTGTGAGTAATTAGACCTATTAGCTCAGGCTTAATCATATTAGGTGACGGCTCATGATCATCCGATGTGACTTGCATGTGTGATGTGTTATACACCTATTAGATAGATATATATATATATATATATACATACATACATATATATATATATATACATACACACACACACACACACATATATATATATATATATATATATATATATATATATATATATATATATATACATACGATATAGATATATATTAAATATGTATGTGTGTGACACAATATATTAGGAGATCGATACAAAATAAAAACTCCTCCTATGATAATATTAAGTTGGTAAGCATGAGGCAATAAGATTGACTCACGTAACCTTCCATTGTTATAGGAAGAAATTGAATAACGACATAAGTTGAGTTAGTCGAGTCCCTCGAGGCTCACCTATCTACCTGATCGAGTTCTTACCTACGACATAGAGATGTCATCGGTGATCTGAGGACATTGTATGCTTGGTCGAGTCCCTCGAGGTTGTACTAAGATGCCAATTGGATCCTGATCCCCACTAGGAGTCTGCCGGAGACTTTCGTCTCACGTATCGAGGGTGTCGCGTGATTCGCTAGAAAAATAGTGGGAGTATATTAAGATAGAAGTCCATATCTTAATTAGTATTTTCTGTAAAATCTGTATGTTATTTATTTTCGCTATATCTTTTTTTGTTAGAAACATGTCACTCACAAACCCCCTACATGGCATACTTGATGCCAACCGCCTCATTGGTCCAAACTATACAAAGGCTCCGTAATTTGAGAATTGTTCTCATAGAGGAAAAAATCGTATATGTCCTTTAACATGATTATGCGCATGCCGGAGGAAAGGATAAGCGAGGATGAAATCGCTCGCTTTGTGAAGTATATATATTATCATAGAGGATAACCTGTGTGTTGATCTTATACTTCAGTCTCGATCAGATTCCTTTTCACAATTCATTATTTTTAATATGAACAAGCTTGAGCTCCAATATTTTCTAATATTAGTATCTTTTCTAATATACTAACCAAAAAAGGAACTGAATATAAGGAGTAATGCACATTACTTATTTTACCAATTAATAATCTATAATAATATGCAATTTGAATACTAAGAAAACCAATATTTTGCAAGAACCCAAGAATTTCTAATGTTTAGATTGTTAAAAAGTATCTATGAAAAGAGCAAACATACTTTGGCTTTCTCATTATGATGTATGTATGATATGATCAATTCAGTAGCAGTGATTGAAAAAGCGCTAAGCGCCAAAAGGCGTCAGAGTCCTAAAATGCCCGAGGCGCTAGGTGCTCGCCCAGGCACTTGCCCAAGCGAAGTGAGACGCTAAAATAAAAAAATATATATAATATAATTAATAAATATATAAAAATATATAGTATACGATTAATAATAAGTTAATAATATACTGTTAACGATAAGTTAACAATATATTGTTAACAGTAGAGACGAGGTGAGGCGCTGATTGAGAGCGAAAGTTGCTTACTGAGAGCAGCGACAACGACAATGACAGTGGCAATGGAGAGAAGTAGAAATGAGGTGACGAGCTGCCCTGACTGAGAGTGAAAAGGAATCTGGTTCTCTATCTGAGCTCCTAAATATGTTGAGGGAAGCTGAGAGCACCATCAAGAAAGAGAAGCTAGTTCTCTATATTGGTCCAATAAGAAAATGAAGGTTAGTAAGACCATTGAGAAGGGCAAGGGCAAAGAAAGACCAGGTAAGGTAAAGGTTGCCAAGAGAGACCCGACAAAGGACAAAGGACGGTGCTTCCACTACGGCCAAGATGGACATTAGAAGAGGAACTATAAGGACTACCTTGCAGAGAAGGCGAGACAGAAGCTTGGAGATGCTTCAAGTATATTCATGATCAGTCTTCAATTGTCATATTTTCGTGATAACACATGGGTATTGAATATTGGGAGTGTTTATCATATATGCAATTCATTGCAGGTTCTGGCAAGACCTAGGAGATTGGCTAGAGGCGAGATAGACCTCAAGATGGGCAATGAAGCAAGAGTTGCTATAGTTACTGATGGAGAGGTCACCCTACATCTGCTTGGTGGAGCTATTATTGTATTGGATACATGCTATTTTGTTCACTCTATTATCAAAAATATTATTTCTATCTCTTGTTTGACAATTAGTGAATATAAATTAGTTTTTAAGAATAATAATTGTTCAATAATTATATATTATTAGATCATCACTAGAGGGACCCTTATAAATGACTTATATGTGTTAGACATTTTTTCACATATCAAGAATATAAATATGTATAAGAGGAAAAGAGATGAGGTGAATAATGCATACCTATGACATTGTAGGCTAAGTCATATACATGAAGGAATGATTCAAAAGTTACTAAAAGATAGATACTTAGATCCATTTGACTATGAGTCATATGCAACTTACGAACCTTGCCTTCATGGGAAGATGACCAACTCTCCTTTTAGTGGAACTGGAGAGAGAGCCACCGAGTTATTGGAACTCATACATAGTGATGTATGTGGTCCTATGTCGACTCAGGATATAGGTGGTTACTCATATTTTGTTACATTCACTGATGATTTCTCTATATATAGACACATATACTTAATGAAGTATAAGTCTAATACCTTTGAGAAATTCAGGGAATATAAGAATGAGGTGGAGAACTAAATTGGAAAGAGTATTAAGACTCTTCGATCAGATAGAGGAGAGAGTACCTGAGTATGGAGTTCACCCATTTCCTTAGGGACAATGAGATTCTATCCCAGTGGAATACACCTCAGCTCAATGGTGTATCAGAAAGGAGGAATCACACGTTGTTCGACATAATGCAGTCCATGATGAGTTTTGCTGACCTACCTGTCTCATTCTGAGGATACACCTTAGAGACTGCAGCTTCCCTTCTAAACATAGTTCCATCAAAGTCGGTAGTGTCTACACCATATGAGATATGGAAAGGAAAGAAATCTGATCTTAAGGTAGTTAAGATTTGAGGCTGTCCTACCCACGTTAGAAGACACAACCCTAACAAGTTGGAATCAAGGACGGAATGGTGCACATTCATGGCTTACCCTAAGGAGATTTTGAGGTATTATTTCTATCATCCCGAGGACTGAAAGGTCTTTGTTGCGAAGAGAGCTATGTTCCTTGAGAAGGAACATATTCTTGATGGAAACAATGAGAGTTAGATAGAATTGAGCGAGGTTGGAGAACCTAACTCAAGCACCATTCCAGAGCCCGAGTCTGTTCAGGTACCTAACCCATAAGTTCCAACTTGCATAGGTCTAGTAGAGTATCTCACCCTCCTAATAGATATATGAGACATATCAGTGAAGATGACTCTCAGGATGTTGATCCTCAGACCTATGAAGAGGCTATTATGAGTATAGACTCCAGGAAGTGGCAAGAAGCCATGAATTTTGAGATGGATTCTATGTACTCGAACAAGGTTTGAAACCTTGTGGTTGCACCTGAGGGTATTGTACCCATCGGCTGCAAATGGATCTTCAAGAAGAAGATTGGAGTGGATGGAAAGGTAGAGACCTATAAAGCAAGGTTGGTAGCTAAAAGATATCGTCAAAGACAAGGAGTTAGCTATGGCGAAACCTTTTCACCTATAGTCATGCTTAAGTCCATTAGAATTATTTTGGTTATTGCAGCACACTATGATTATGAGATCTGACAGATGGATGTCAAAACGGTATTCCTAAATGACAACCTCGAGGAGGAGGTGTGTATGATACAGCCAAAGAGATTTGTATCCAAAGAGAGTCTAGATAAAGTGTGTAGGTTGCTTAGATCCATTTATGGATTAAAGCAAGCTTCCCAAAGTTGTAACATAAGATTTGATGAGGTGATCATATCTTATGACTTCTTTAAGAACGAAAATGAGTCTTGTGTGTACAGGAAGGTAAGTGGGAGCACTATCATCTTCTTGGTGCTATATGTGGATGACATCCTAATTATTAGGAATGATGTAGGAATGCTCTCCACAGTAAAGACTTGGCTATCCAAAAACTTCTTCATGAAAGACTTAGGGGAAGCATACTATATTTTGGGGATCCGGATCTATATAGATAGATCCAAGAGGATGCTTGGCTTGTCTCAGTCCAGGTACATAGACTCCATTATCAAAAGGTTTGGTATGGAGAATTTCAAGAGAGGTCGCATATCAATAAGACATGAAATATCACTTTCTAGGAGTATGTCCGCAAAGACCCCTAAAGAAAGGGCAGACATTGATAAGATACCTATTGCCTCAGCGATAGGGTCTATTATGTATGCGATGCTATGTATCAGGCCTGATATAACACATGCTCTGAGTGTCACGAGCAGATATCAGGCAGATCTAGGTTTAGAACACTGGAAGGCAATAAAGTGTATCCTTAGGTACTTACGAGGACTAAGGATCTTTTACTGGTATATGAAAGAGGTAGCCTCCAGGTTGAGGGCTACACAGACTCAAGTTTTCAATCCGACATTGATGATAGCAAGTCAAATTATGGTATGTTTTCACCCTAAATGAAGGAGCAGTAAGCTGGAAGAGTTCCAAGCAAGATACTACTGCTGACTCGATCACATAGGCGGAATGCATTGCTATAGTAGAAGCAACAAATGAAGGGGTATGGATGAAGAAGTTCATCAAGAATTTGAGAGTCATACCAAGCAGCGTGGAGCTGACTCCTATATATTATGATAGCGACAAGGTGATAACTCTAACAAGGGAACCCAGGTCTCATCAGAATTATTCTAAGGAGGTTCAATCTGATTAGAGCGATCATGACCCGAAAAGATATAGCAATGAAAATGGTTCCATCCAAGGATAACATTGCAGATCCACTGACGAAGTCGTTGACTCAGATTGTATTTAAGCATCACAAGGGTCTGATGGGGATCAGACACATAGGTGATTGATTGACTTTTGGTTAAGTGGGAGATTGCTGGTTACAAGTGCCCTACAAGCCAATCACGTGAGTGATGGCACGTGTGACACGTTATATGATCTTTTTACTTATGATTAATATCGACATATTCTCACATTATATTATATGTAGCATATATACTGTGATGTCGTTGGTTCTGTGCAATGAGAATCAGATCGTGATGAGATCACGATAATGAGATCGATTCACCTTTAAACATAAATCCTAAATAATCTCGGTCATAGGTTACTCGAGAAGGACATCGAGATAACCAGACAGACCTGTGTACTATATACCCGTTCATATGATGGAGGCGGCTGGTCTCATAGCCACTTGTATGGAGATACTAAGGATAAAGTACATGTGCTCATTGGAGAATGAGTTCACTGATTGATCCGCTTATGGAATGTTGTATGGTTAATGATACCTAATGTCAAACAGCGATTCTATAGTCCTAGTTGTGTATCTAGTCCTTAGACTTGAGAAACCAAGGATGTCTTGTATGAGTACTCATTTCTTTGACGCCAGACTTACAGGTTTGGAAAGTTAGAGATCTGATACAGCTAGTTATCGGGATTGGTAGCTAATCTTACGAAAGTAATTGAGTGTCAATAGAGGATTATCCACTCTCGATATCATGAGAGAAATATCTCATATATGCTTGCTCAGACAAATCCCTGACCATGGTCATTCGGATTGAGAGAGAAAGAGTTCTCCGGGAGAATCCAATTAGAGCGAGATTATGACGGATTTCGTATGTGACCTGACAGGACCATGTCCAATATACGGTCTTTAGGATATTAGTTTGATGAGAGATTATAGATACACGGTAACTGTGGACATATAGGTCCAATGGATTCGATTCTCCTATACCGTCTGAGGACTATGGCGTAGTGGCATAGTACGTCCATAATCAATGAGTCGAGTAAATTATTATAGGGATAATAATTCACTATACCAGAAGGAGTTCTGATGGGAGTGACTCACGACCAGCTCGGTATCGGGCCTAGAGGGTCACACACATATAGTGGATGCTTCAACGAATAGATGATTAGATGGAGATCCAATTAACCCATATTCTCATTAGATGAGACCCTATGTTGATGAGCTCCTTGATTAAGGCTCAATTAGAGGCCTAAGGAGATTATTGGATAAAGATCCAATAATACAAGGTTAGTGGGTAATTGGATGGAGATCCAATACCTACTAAGGAAGGAGCCCTAGGGTTTTTTTGGTGGCTCTCTATAAATAAGAGGGGAGACTCATGTTGATAGGTTGCAACTTTAGCCACCACCTCCTATTCTCCTCCCTCCCTCTGTGCAAGAGTTGCAAGATCATATTGGAGGAGTTTTACTGCGAGATCCATCGTGTGGATACTGCTAGAGAGGAGGACACTTGACCTCCTTTATCTTTTCCATCCGAATTTGAAATACAAGGATATACGATCTATCTAGGTAAAATCAATCTTACACATCGTGGTTTTTCGATTTTTATGATTTTTCTCACGATCTTAATCTTTGGCATAATGATTTGATCTATTTGGAAAATCAATTTTTATTTTAATTTCCGATGCACATGTGATGTACCACTGAAGTTTCTCAACACGCGTCTCTTCCGAAAACCCCCTTACGACAAGAGCACGAAAGGAGATAATGAACCGTGGTTCAAACAATAAAACTTCTTTTAACTCTTATTGTCTCCTCATCTCCGACTCGGTTGCTTGACTTCGGGAGGAAACTGAGGTCCAATCAGAACAGCATCGTGGCTCCAATGATCGGTCGTGTATTGTTTTGTCAAAAAAAAAAAAAAAAAAAAATTATAGCATCAGCCTTGCATAATAGTAAAATAAATAAAAAATTCCCCCCTTTACAAAATAAATTCTTTAAGATCCTAACAAAAGTTTGCAGTCCGACTGACCGTCCTATTGCCTCCTTTCCTGTCAATATGGACATTTTGAATATAGGTTGGTTGAAGTGCTTCAGTGATAAAGGCCCCGTAAAAGAAGAAAATTTTTCCCTGTAAAACCTGCATCCGAAGAGATGCCATTAGGATTATGTATTGGAACTTTCTACTCCAGGAATTGAGGGCATAGCCCATTCATTAGTTTCTTCGAGTCCTACGAAACACGGTGTGGAGCAGTAATGACGTGGACCCATTATTTATGAATTTAGGGCGTG
Organism: Ensete ventricosum; assembly: GCA_029747655.1. NCBI lineage: Eukaryota > Viridiplantae > Streptophyta > Magnoliopsida > Zingiberales > Musaceae > Ensete > Ensete ventricosum. Next base: position 43,914,317 of record JAQQAF010000003.1, read on the forward strand.
TCTCACACAAGCCTATCCAAGAACAAGAATATACTCATCGCATCAATGCCATTGACGAGCACCCACCAGAAGAGCCATGCGTCGAGAGGAGTAACTCGGCGAATGCATTCTCGCCAGCAAATCTTGAAAGGTACAAATTAAACTGACATAAATCAGAAGGAAAGAAAATTACATCGAAAGGCAACATTATGGGTATAGGCAAAGGCTCCCTTCGTCGGCCAACCAATCCGCAGATCTAATACGACTCCCTTCCATCATAAATCTCAAACCTGTAAAGCAGCAATGATATCCTCGCATCCTGGATTAAGAGAATGAGAGCTCGAGTCACCTTCCAGCAATAATAGCATACTGCACCCTCAGATCACAAGCAGCAGTCTCCAAATCTTTCCATACTGATAGAGGCACCCAACAGAAAATACGATAACCCAGCTCAATGAATACAATTGATGTGTCCCTCATCACGTATCCAGCGCAGCAGCTTTCCCCAAGATAAATTCAAGTCTCCATCAATGTCAAAGGAAAACAAAGATGGAATTACACAGCCCTGAAAATCCCCTGTTTAAGATAAGCACATTCTTTGCATATTGGTAGGGCAACAAAAACCAAACTAACCTAAAAAACTTTGGCAAAAACTCGACCAACAGAGCAGTTTCAAACTTTTGCAGCTTGGAGAGAAGCTTACAAGGGATGGCCGCACTTGCAGTTCGATCGTCAGGAAGTGTAGTTTGTTACAGTTACATAGGATAAAGGGATATTGCAAATGACAGGACTTACTTTCCAAATGAATTTAGTCCATCTGAGTGAACACTCCAGTATATGCATCCACCTAATAGGCTCCTTGAAAGAGGAATGGTACAAAGCCAGGAAGCACATCACATTTGACTCCTCAATCATCATCTGCCCCAAGTTTCTGTCTTTTCCATTTGTATGCTGCCTCCATTATCTTCAGATTAGGTGCCATAGCTACTTCATCAGGGAAAATGTAATCAATGTACTCCTCAAACCTGCACCAGAATCACCTTTCTGTCAGCTCAAATTCAAACGTCACAAGTAGAAGAAACCAACAGATCTTCAATGTAGTAAAGATGGAGGGATAAGCAGCATACCCAGCAGGAGTTCCATCTTCAGATGATATAGGTCTTCTCTTCTTTACCTTCCTAGGCAATTTCTTTTGCACTAAACTAACATCTCCAAGACTTCCAAAACTACTCTCCGTATTCAACCAATCTTCCAATAGCATTGCCCTTTCCTCCTTCAATTCAGGGGCACTTGTTCTGAAGTAATCAAATGCCCTTTCAAAAACACCTGTTGGAATAATCATGAAAACTTAAGCAACCTCCATTCCACAATATGTTGAGCATATCCATTTAAAAACTCAAGTCATTCACATCTGACTACAAGCAAAGCAAAATCAAATTCCAAATTACCTCGGGATCTTTCGATCCGCTTCCTTTGTCGCTCTTCATTGTGTATATCATTCTCCTCCAAAACCTCACCATCTGTCTCCTCGTCTTCCCCACCAGCTGAAGCCTCAAACTTGGCGTAACTAATCCACACTTTCAAGTGCTTTGTTCTATCAAGTAGCCTCTCATAAAGCTGCCTTGTTCTCTCATATTCTCCCTCTGATATCTCAAAGTCGATATATGCCTGTGATGCCAGGAAAATGATAATGATGCTAAACCACATATCACAGTGTCTGTATGACAGAAAAGCAAGCATATCCATATACAACAGAAAGGGAATTGAACTTCCCTATATAACAAATAGCCATTACTAAAGCTTATCAACAACTGCACCTTATTTTAGGGAAAAACATCTATCTCATGTAAAAAAGTTCTTTCAACTATGTGCTCTCTTGCAGCATAAAGAGACGAGCAATCTTATCTCAAGTACAAGCATAAATCATATGTTGGTCTGAAGAAAAAGAATATTACAAAACCAAATACATGTGAGAGATCATTGGTTGACAAAATCTTTTGAGTTTGGGTAGAGTGGTCTTATAGTGGTTAATTTTGCTGAATTGGTTACACATTTCAGAGCACAAGTGAACAAGATAATAATTGGCTGCCAAAAGCTATCTTTTCTAATATACTAACCAAAAAAGGAACTGAATATAAGGAGTAATGCACATTACTTATTTTACCAATTAATAATCTATAGTAATATGCAATTTGAATACCAAGAAAACCAATATTTTGCAAGAACCCAAGAATTTCTAATGTTTAGATTGTTAAAAAGTATCTATGAAAAGAGCAAACATACTTTGGCTTTCTCATTATGATGTATGTATGATCCGATCAATTCAGTATCAGTGATTGAAAAAGCGCTAAGCGCCAAAAGGCGTCAGAGTCCTAAAACGCCCGAGGCGCTAGGTGCTCGCCCAGGCACTTGCCCAAGCGAAGCGAGACGCTAAAATAAAAAATATATATATAATATAATTAATAAATATATAAAAAATATATAGTATACGATTAACATTAAGTTAACAATATACTATTAACGATAAGTTAACAATATATTGTTAACAGTAGAGACGAGTAGAGACGAGGTGAGGCGCTGATTGAGAGCGAAAGTTGCTTACTGAGAGCAGCGACAACGACAGTGGCAGCGGCAATGGAGAGAAGTAGAAACGAGGTGACGAGCTGCCCTGACTGAGAGTGAGAGGAGCGACAGCGACGGCGGCGAAGAGCAGCAACGACGGTGAAGACGAGCGACTGCAGTGACGGTGGCGAAGAGAAGCGATGGCAGCGAAGACAACAACAGCGGCAGCAGCAGCGGCGAGATGTCGACGACGTAATCCCGATTCGAGATGAGAAGATTAGGGTTGACTCAACGAAATATATATTGCTACGTTAGTTGGTTCGATTGAACCAACTAACGCGAATGACCGAACCAGAGCTAAAAGCCTGGTTCGATCGCTTGGTTTAACCCGGGCGCTCGCTTGAAGCACGTTGCCCGGAGATTGAGCGAGGCGCTCGGGCCTCGCCTCGCCTCGCCCTGTACCTTGTTAAATCACTGTTCAGTAGGTTTAGAATAAGTTGGAGTTGCTTGGTTATACAAGTGTAACAACAAATGTTTAATTCTGTAACAATTGGAGAAACTGTCATGCTAATATTAGTCCTAAGTTGGGAATTACTTGTAGTCATAGTCCCAAATGGCTAAACTGGCATAATTGCCTAGAGATCAAAAAATGCTTATGATCAATTTAGTAGGTTTAGGTTAGGATTGATCTAGTTGGGTCCTGGATAGTGTTATCATAACTTTGTATTTATGTAATACTTCTAAAGAAACATTCATCCTGGTTTTCAGTACTAACTAGTGGATTTAGATACAGTCATAAATGAGAAAAAAGAGGCTGGATGAAGCCATTGAAAGATCTGTAGATATTTACTGGCCAAGAGAGCCACAAAGCAAATCAAAACCTCAGAAAGATGCAGTCCTACACTTTCAAGTATATATTTGTTTTTATCCTGAATAGCTCAAATCCTAAACACGATGAGGGCATTAATCAAGGATTTCAACTTGAAAGATATAAATCAAATAATTTTTTGAACTCCCCAGCGAAGGGGCAAGATTATGTGAGGAAATTCTAAAATTCTACTGGTGACTCAATCTGAAGAGTGAGGACTTGATTTCCTAGGTTATAATGGTTGTAAAGGGTACTTCTACAAAGGTAATTCATGACTTCCCTTCTTTAGCTAGGGATTCTGGATTGCAAGATTCTCTATTACCTGGCAAAATGAAATATACAAAATATTTGAAAAAGAAAAGAAGATACAAAGTATTGATGCATGAAAAGACGAATTTGGGATAAATGACCAAAGGATTCATAATCCATTACCCATAGTTGCTAAAGAAAAGAAATAATGCAATTATAAAAGCTTAAGGAGAAAACCTCCTTAACTACAGGCTTTCTTTATATTTGTTCAGAAGTCTGAATTCTGAGGATGCAGGTAGACTGGATACTGAGGAAGTTAATAAGAAAACAATGGACAACATGTTCTATAGCTATAAAATGGAGATGATTCCTTTTCAAGCTATGGAAAGGCATGTTTGCACAAGATGAAGTTTTTATGGTGCAGTGACAATGTAATGCTTGATTCAAAAATTTTCATCTCTAATTATAAAGAAGGATGCGAAACAAACTAAACTAAAATGGGATATTGGTTCTTAGAAGGCCTTAAGTTTTAAAAACCATGGACACGTGGTGAAGTTATGTGAAAAAAGGAGATACAAAGGTCTGTACTATTTAAATAAGACTTCCTTGTCTAAGATTACGACATGGACAAAATGTACCATGATTGCCCATCAAATCTGTATCCCTGCATTTATAGATATCTGTAAAGCAGAATAAATAACTATTGATGCACAAATATAAAGATAGAATGGGTATGCTGAATTGGTCGATAAGGTGAACCACAAGTGTTATCCAATAAATTACAGGTTATTTGAAAAAAAGCTGATCAGTGAAGCTGGTAGGTAAGCTATGCACTCATAGTGTACGGGTCAAGATGGAAAGAGAGTTGTATTGTGTAAGACTAGATGTCCCATTTGTAATCACAAGCATTCATGTAATAAAATCTTCTTTCAGACAAGAGAAAGTAATATTATCGGTTATCCTATAAGTGAACAAGATAAATTTTAATCTATGTTTTTCCACAAGCCTCTTTCCAATAAATTACAGGTTATTTGAAAAAAGGCTGAACGGTGAAGCTGGTAGGAAATCTATGCACTAGTGGTGTATGTGTCAAGATGGAAACAGAGTTGTATAGGCTAAGACCAGATGCCACATTTGTAATCACAAGCATTCATGTAATAAAATCTTCTTTCAGACAAGATAAAGTAAATATTATCGGTTATCATATAAGTGAACAAGATTAATTTTAATCTATGTTTTTCCACAAGCCTCTTTCTTGCATGGAAACAGTCATTCAAAGAAAATCATAGCATGCTGCTTGCCAACACACCACTGCCAGGCAACAAAATTAGAAAGCAGCATTACGTATACAAGGGTATCCATAGAATCACCAAGTCCGTGCAAGGCATCTTGGTATTAACAAAAAACACAATGATAAGATGGAAATGCTCACAACCCAAAACAGCAAACAAAGAGCAAATTGGCAGGAGAGAATAGAACAGTCAATGAGGGTTGAAATGTCTATCTCAAACTAGGGCTACACATAGCCTGAAACAAGGGTTTTTGCAGTATATGAGCAATACTTCTTTAAGACAAGATTTTACTTCTTTAAGACAAGACAAACTAATAGCATCCAGCATATGAGCAACACAAAAGTCACCTATCTTTCTTTGCCTAAGGTTCATTTCATTATCTTTAGATATTTTTAAAAACAATTTATGGCATCCTGCTATTAAAATCACAAAGTACATGAAATTTTGTTTCCGATCTTATGTTACAAAATCCTTTGGTTTTAAGCACTTTTCAAGTGCTTTGCAATAAAACTATTCTTCGTGTATTTAAAGAATTCATATAAATGAAAAGAAACAGTTTCGATAACATACCTTCCAGAGCAGCTCTGGCATGTCCAGTGCAGGTTGAGCAATTGCAAGCTCAAATAGCGCTCGAGCACGTTCTGTTTCACTCAATGACCTTTCCAACTCAGCATATTTACACCAAGCATAGCAGTTTGCAGGAGCCCACTCGAGATACTTTTGATACAAAGTTCTGCAACGAGTTATGTTTCCTAGTTGCAGTTCAATCTCAATATACTTCTTAAATATCTGTTGCAATACAAAAGAGCATTAGGCAAAGTTTCACTTGATTACAAAAAGAAAACTTCTGAAGCATCTTCATTTCTACAGATAATATCATAATGAGGGTTAGCAAGTATGACATACCTTATCCTTTGGAGCCATTCCAATAGCATTGCCCAAGATTTTCCGTGCACCCTTTAGATTCATTTGCCTTATCTCAAATTGGGCTGCCATGAGCCATATTTTGGCAAATGAAAACTTCTTGTGAGGTATCAATTTAAGGCATTCCCTGGAGCAATTGCAAAGATACATCAAGATAATTTCTATGGATAACATGAAATATTGACAGAGTGTCATGTGTTTTGTTTTGTACACATAATGAACTTAGTGGCTGCAAGAAAACACGATGAGTTAACTATCAATTAAATTAACAAGTTCAAAGAAAAAAATAAAAAGATCTCATGCAAGTCCAAAAATGGGTAAAAGGGAAAAAGCAACAATAGAGTTGTAATCAAGCACTGCCTGATGACTTCCTTAGAAAATTGATTCTAAAAAGAAAATCAAAGGGAATAAGCTCAAGACCATGTTTAAGCTTAAGAAACTTCTGTTTATGAGATTCATATGAGTGTGTATATTGAACAAGAAAAAGACATGGAGCCACAAAACAAACAAAAAAACAGAGAATATTAATGACAAACTAAAGCAGATGATGTGTATTATTAATTAGTTGTGAAGCTCCTAAGCCTCATAATAAACATAATAGTGATGCAACATTGTGCCCTTCTAAATGACATAAGAATCTTTTTCTCATGGGTCAGTCAGAAAAATAGATACATAACTCACACAGATCAGAACTATATATCTTTACAACACTGTCCTTGAGCTGAATTGCAATAACCATTGCCTCATTTAGGCCTACTTACACTTTCGCAACTACATGTGATTCATTATTCTTTTTGTATTTAAAGAAAAAACACAACTTCTTGAAGATATTGATGATCACCTGTAAACCTCTCTTGTTCTATCCATGTCTTGAGCATCAAGTTCTTCATACAATGCATAGTTTATCCTATGACAAAAAAAAACAATAGATCAAAGAGGAAATTGATAAGGAAAACTACCAAAACAAAAAGAGACAAGAAAAACCAAAATTTTGGGAAACTCTTAGTATATAAGGGCCCATAATACAACCGTCAATTGGATAAGAAGGCATACCACAAGTAGATGTATCTTTGCCAGTACCGCTTCTCCTCTGCTGGAGGCACATTAGCAATTGCTCTCTCATACACCTCCCTCACCATATCCTTGTTCCCAACACTCTCCTCCAGCCTTATATAATCGAACCAGCAGTCATAATTCAAAGGGTTCTTTCTCACCTCCTCCTCATACTGGAACCTCCTCTTGCTAACAATGGCATCCTCAATCCCCTTCCGGTCACCATACTGCTTCTCAAATGCAACATACTTCCTGTAGAGCTCCTCCGCCCTCCCCTTGGGCACATGGTCAAGGGCAAAGCGGTAGATGCATCGGGCTCGCTCAGTCTCCTTGCACCACTCCTCGAACTCGGCAAAGGCAACGAAGAGCTGCTCAGCCTCCTCATCATCGGAGAGGAGGTCGACAGCACGCTCATAAATGGCACGGGCACGGGCGATCTCACCGCGCTTGGCCTCGAACTTGGCATACTTGATGAAAGAGGAGGGGCGGGGGTGGTCGGCGACAAATCGTTCGTAGATGGCACGTGCCCGGTCGACCTCATTGTACCGCAGCTCGAACTTGATGTAGGAGAGCCAGCCCTGGGTGTCGGGGTGCCAGTCCATCCAGCGCTCGAATATCTGGCGGGCGCCGGCGACGTCGCCGAGCATCTCTTCCATGTGGATGTACTTGTACCATAGCTGGTCGACGCGGGGGAGGAGCGCAACGGCGCGGTCCCAGACGTTGCGAGCATGGTTGACGAAGCGGTGGCGCATCTCGAGCTCCGCATACTTGAGCCACAGGGTGGGGTTGCGGTAGTCGACCTCGAGGACGCGCTCCCAGACGGAGCGGGCGCGGGCGAAGTCGCCCTGGGACTCCTCCCAGGCGGCATACTTGACCCATGCGCCGGTGTTCCAGCGCGCGCGGCGGATAAGGTCCTCGAACTCCTTGCGCTTGCGGAGGCGGTAGTCGGCGAGCTCGTGGACGTCGGTGATCTTCTGCTTGGGAGGGCGGATCTCGGGCTCCTGCCGCTCCCGGGCCTCCCGCAAGATCTGCTCGGCGGTGATCTGGATAGTAGCCGGGGTCTTGTTCTTCACGCGGGTCGGCCGCGGCAGCTTCACCTCCGTGTCCCGCTTCGTTAGGAACCCCAGGTTCGGGTCCGACGCCATGTCGAAGAACCTAGCGCTGCAACTATGGGAATACGGTTTCAGAAAACAAGGGGCGGAGGAGGAGGAAGGCGAAATAGAAAGGATCAAGAATTAGGGTTTGAGGTCGTACAGTTGGGCACAGGAAGACCCTCGACACAAAGGAGGAGGGGTTGTGGCGGCAGATTGGATATTGGTATTATGATAATTACCGCGATTTACCACACACGCCCTCATATCCCCAATATTACTTCACTATTGGGCCTTGATAAGGAAGAGAAAAGCCCACGAAGGGTGTAATTGGATTCCCATCAAGAAATCTGATTAGGGAACAGAGGTCCTTCGTAACAAAGCAACGTTCGATGATTGTAATTGAAATCATGTAACTACACAAAGAGTATCAAGTTAAAAGAGTATATATATATATATATGTTAAAATGTTATTTTCAAGCTTTCTTAGAATTTTTAAAATTTTAAAAACTATTGAGTTATACTATTTTTAAATGAGATTATATTATTTTTAAATAGCAACACAAAAATAGTGTCACTCAAGTGTCCAAAACTTTTTTTATATCCTTAAAACTTCAAATAATATTTTTGAATAATATTTCAAGTGATTTTTATTCCAAATGGATTGTAAATGCACCTTAAGTTGGGTATGATGTAAAAAACAACATAATTTCATGCTTTTAACAGTCGAATTATATATAAGTACCTATTTTAAATTATTTTTGAAATCGGTCGGTCACACTATTAAATTATTTTAGAATTAGGTTGCACTATTTTTGTATAGGATCACAAACACAGTGTAACCTTAGCATCATTATATATATATATATATATATATATATATATATATATATATATATATATATATATATATATATATATATATATAACTCAGTTATCCAATTTTTTTTCCCTATTGTCCCAAAGGATAGTAAATTCATCCTAGATTGGATAACTGAAAAATGATACAATTTTGATGCTTTTAACGACCAAAATAAATTGAATATACCTATTTTTAAATACTTAAAATAGAAAAGGGTCTTTTGGATCTTTGTTCTTTATTCATAAGATTTCCCAAAAAATTAAGTATTTATTGATTTACTTAATGACTTTAATATTTATTATTCATCTAACTTATATACAAACAATATCGTTATATAATGTTTTCTTGATATTCAATAATATGATTTTATTTTATTTTATTCTTAACTTTGTTGGTTTACCCTTATTTTTTATTTTAAGAATAATTTTTAAATTTACTTTATATTTTTATTAATATGAATAAAAATATTAATATTTTTTGATGATGATGATGATGATTATTATTATTATTATTATTATTATTATTACTGTATCAATTTAACGTTGAGTTAAACCAGTATAGTATCATGGTTCTTTTGAATTTAGATTAAGATGAATGAAAAGGAAGAAAAGAAAAGATAAATTAGTTATCGAAGATATTCTTTGCAACTATAGAAATAAGGAGCTCGTTTTTTGTTTTTTGAAAAGTTAAATAAGTTAATCATCCACTATAAGAGCATAAATGTTTGAATTTTATCTAGAGAAAGCATAAATATTTGAATTTTATCTAGAGAAGCTAAGTTCCCACAAGAAATTGCTGAAAGGAAGAAAAATCTCAACATCTCCTTTGGAAAATGATACTGGCTAAACTCATCTTCACTCCAAATGATAATAACGTCTACATATTAAATAATGAGCCATGATGAAATTGTTTGACATAAAAAAAAAAAAAAAAATTAAAGAGTGATAGGGCAAGTAGTGGGCCGACCTAGCTCACTAAGACCCTCTCCAGCTCGACAGGACACGACGACAATGGATTCGACGTGGATCGCTCCTGGGGTCGTACGACCGAGGTGGCATAGTACCTATCGATCAAACCGCCACGTCAGTAAGAACCTCTTCACAACTTTCATGAATGAGAAATGACACCCACATCCCAACCCAATGACGGTCAGGAGTACGGTCGATAGACGACAGTGTGTCGACCTTATCCACTACGCTGGCAATGGTAAGGGCGGGAGTACGACTAACAAACGTCAAATAAGTATAAAAACCCCTCCTGAGAATAGGAAAAGGGGGATCAGACTCTCTGTCTTCAATTCCACTTAAACTCAGCTCAGTCAGGGCACGACATCAAATCGTCCGAGGGGCCACGTCGGGCACCCCCACCCCGACGGAGCCGTGGTGCAAGAACTCCATAGCGGACCCAAGGTGGAGATCGCGGTGCGGTCCCGAGCAGAGCCTATCGACCTGTGCCCAACCGACGTGGACAAGCTTGCGGATACAGGCAGGACCAAGTTGCGCTGACTCTTCGGCCACGACATCAAATCCCACAACAAAGAGTTATCAACTATTGCCATTTAACTTCTGATAGTCTTATTTTACTGGAAGCACAGAATTATAAAGAAATCCAAAACTACTCGATGTTGTGACAAAAAAAAACTATTGGAATCATATGGAAAATGCAACTAAAAACATTTTACCGGTAAATATGTTTCTGACATCGAATTGCAAGAACGTTTTAGCGTGCTGACTCCTCGGCCACGACATCAAATCCCATAACATTTTGGCGCTAGAGAAAAGGCCCGATGTTGTAAGAATGCCTGTCGAACAATACAAACCCAGAGCACCTCGGAGGACAGGCTCACATTCCCCCATCGACTCTGCAAATTGGAGGGTAGAGCTCTTTCCTCCTAATGGAAGAAGCGAATGTGTCGGCGCCCACACCAAACTGTTACTAGAGGTTGTTTAACGATCCGAGATTTTCCCCCTCGGTAGTGAACCTCGGGCCACCCATTGTCACTACTAAGGCCTTTCTAGGCCTCACCCACCAAGGCCAAGCACTAGTCAGGATGATGCAAACCATCGTTCCATGTATTTCCCAACTCATGTAGTGAACGACGCCCCAACAACCGACCCCTCAGTTGGCACCCCAGCAATTAAAGCCTCAATCGACACTGATTCGGGAAGACCAGCCCAACATGGAGGGACAACGATGCCCTACGACCGAAGTGGCATCGGGGGACCCCGAGCGCTACCACTGCTCGGTCGGTGAGCCATCCTCGAGACTCAACCCGTGCGACTCCCGAATTGGATACACTCTCTTCTAATTCAACCAACTCCATGAGAGAACAGTTACAACAAGTCAACTATAGGCTGGATGAGGTCCAAAACCAATGTTAAGTCAAATGAGGAACTCGGCGAAAGCTCCAAGGGTGGATCTTCGTTTGTACCCGAGATACAAGAGAAGCCAATCTCGACCAACTTCCAACTGCCTTCGCTTGAATCTTACAATGGCATCTCGGATCCCATAGCATTCCGAGCCCAAATGGCTCTCTACGACACTTCGGATGCGCTGATGTGTCGAGCTTTCCCGACTACTCTGAGAGGCCTAGCCCGGCCCGGATGTGGTATAGCTGACTCAAACCATCATCCATCTCATTGTTCGACTTGCTCGTGAGGGAGTTTGAACTCAACTTTTCGGCAAGCTCCCATCCGAGACCTATGGCTGCATCACTCCTCGGCCTAACCCAAGGAAGTGACGAGCCCCTCGCCTAATTTGTCAGGCAATTTACAGTCGTGATCCGAGGAATGCCCGTCGCCCACCCCTTGTTGGCAATCCAGGCATTCTTGATGAGACTCCAGCCCCCCAAGTTCTTCTGGTCATTAATTGAACAGCCACTGACAATAGTACCTAAGATGCTACAACGGGCAAACCAGTATATAGCAGTCGAGACACTGGTGGCTGGGAAAAAGGATGATCAGAAGCGCCCCTGAACCGACCAGTCCCGAGGATAGCCCTCGGGACCCCATAAAAGAAGAATAGATAGACCAGAGTTGCCTTCGCTTAGACCACCGTCAGCTCCTCTCAACTCAACTCGGACGAAGATTTTCCTTCAAATATGAGAGAAGGGGCTCCTCAGGCCCCCTAACCCGATCAGGACAAGGCCCAAAGGACGTATCAAGAGAAGATACTGTCGATTCCACCAAGAATACAGACATGATATAGAAGAATACAATGATATGAAGAACCAAATTGAAGACCTTCTTATTCGGCAGGGACAACTTCATCGGTACGTCCGAGACCAGAGACCATTTCTCGATAATTACCATTGTCGTGATAGGAATTCCTTGCCCCACCCAAAAGGGCTCACCGAGAAACAAATCGACATCATCGTCAACGACCTTGCTTCTGGAGGTAATAGCTCTTTGGGGCGTAAAGCCTACGCACGATCCACGATGGAGAAAATATTGAGGTACAACTGTGATCCTGAGATCACTTTTGGGTCGGGGAATGAGGAGTACCCAGACCACGACGATGCCTTAGTAATCTCGGCACAAATCGCGAACGCTTGAGTCAAAAGGATCATGGTTAACATGGGGAGTTCAGCCGACATCTTATGCCTTGACACCTTTCAAAAATTGGGTTTAACTGACAAAGACCTTTTTTTCATGACATCAACATTGACAGGATTCATGGGAGACTCCATCTCTCCCCTCGGATCAATGACCCTCCTAGTCACCATCAGAGAAGAACTAAGGTCGAAAACGTTGATGATCTCATTTATTGTGGTTGGACTCCCATCGGCGTATAATGCCATCATCAACCGGCTGACACTCAACAAGCTCAAGGTAGATGTCTCAACATACCACTGAACTATGAAGTTTCTAACTAGGGTACGGGTCAGTGAAGCAAAAAGTGACCCTTGGGAATCGAGACAATGCTACCTGATAGCAACGTCGTTGCCCAAAAAGTTCAAGACCCCGATACCCACCGTCGACCCTCGAGATCCTGACAAAATGGCTCTAAAGCCTGAACCAATCGAGAAAGTGGTGGAGACTCTTCTTGACCCCAAGCGTCCTAGTAGGACCATTAAAGTCGGCTCAGCACTTCCCGAAGAACGACGAGTCCAACTGGTGGAATTTCTCAGAAAAAATGCTGAGATCTTCGCTTGGTCCCCAAAGGACATGCCCGACAGTAACCCGGAAGTGGCCCAACATCACCTCAACATATCACCTGGCACTCGACTCGTAAAGCAACAACCAAGGAAGTTCGCTTTCGATCGACAAAAGATCATTGAGAATGAGGTCGCTTGGTTTCTGGACGTAAGTTTATCACAGAGGTCAAGTACCCGACCTGGCTGTCCAATGTTGTACTCATAAAGAAATCTAATGGAAGCTGACATATATGTATTAATTATATCGACCTCAATCGGGCTTGCCTAAAAGACTGTTATCCCCTCCCAAGAATCGATCAACTGGTAGACATGACGTTGGGATACGAGCTACTTTCCTTTATGAATATTTTCTTAGGCTAAAACCAAATCCAAATGACATCGGGGGATCGGGAAATCACGACCTTCATCACTCACCATAGCACATATTGTTACAAGGCCATGTCGTTCGGGCTAAAGAATGTTGGAGCGACTTATCAAAGGATGGTCAATCACATATTCAAGAATCAGATCAGGAAAAGCATGGAAGTTTATGTTGATGATATGATAGTCAAAAGTCAAAGGACCGATAGTCACCTCTCAGACCTAGTCCAAGAGGTTCCAAACATTGAGGAAGTACAAAATACGCCTCAACCCGACCAAGTGTGTCTTTAGCATCGCATCAGGCAAGTTCCTTGGATTTGTCATTCATCAGAGAGAAATCGATGTGAACACCAAGAAAGTGGAAGCCATCCTACAAATGCAATCCCCTCGGACGGTGAAAGACGTCCAGTGACTCACCGAAAGGCTGGCGGCGTTGAGCCGATTTATCTCCTAACTTGGAGACAAGAGCTTCCCCTTTTTCTGAGCGTTAAAGTGAGCAAAGGACTTCCAGTGAACACCTTAGTGTGAAGAGGCATTCCAACAATTAAAGGTGCATCTCACCCGTCTACCATAGCTCACATCAACCACCCTCGGAGAATCCCTCGGGATATATCTCGCGGCGTCCGACGCCATAGTCAACTCGATCTTGGTGAAGCTCGATAAGAGTGGGGGGCAAAAGCTAGTGTACTATTGCAGCCACATCCTGGTGGTCCCCAGGAGCGTTACCCGCCCATTGAAAAGCTAGCCCTAGCACTGGTCCTAGCATCAAGGAAGCTAAGGCCATACTTCTAAGCACACCCTATCAAGGTAATTATCGACCAACCCCTACGCCAGATTCTTTTAAAGTTTGACGCTGCAGGCAGGATGCTCAAGTGGTCAATCAAGCTCGAGAAATTCGACCTCGAATATGTCCCGAGGACAACAATAAAGGCTCAAGCGTTAGTCGACTTCATATCAGAATCGGCGGTTCTAGAGAGTTCGTGATCGAGTTTGAGATGGACGTTGCACATAGATGGCTCAGCCAACACTAAGCGCGGAGGAGCTAGACTCATTCTCAAGGGCCCCTCTGATCAGGTCTACGAACATGCGCTCCGACTCGAATTCAAGGCCACAAACAACGAAGCCAAGTATGAGGCATTACTGTTTGGGTTGAAGCTCGCCGACGAATTACATGTGGGAGATATCAAAGTTTCCATCGACTCCCAGCTTGCCGCCAGCCAGGTCAATGGAGAATTTGAAGCTCAGGAGAAAATAATGGCTAAGTAACTCGCTGAGGTGTGACATCGCATCGATCGATTCAACCGCTTCACCATCACAAAGGTACCTCGGACTGACAACTCACAAGTCGATGCTTTGGCAAGACTAGCCTTCATGCGCGGGTCGGATGAATACCCGATGTGGATGGTCGGGATCCATAAACCTTCCATAGACTCAGCTGAGGTGGCTACCGTCGAGGTAGGGCACGACTGGGTCGACGAGATGCTTAAATTCAAGAATGATGGCTTATTGCCTAAAGATAAAAGTGTTGCCCGATGGGTGAGAAGGACATGTGCATGGTATTGTGTGGTTAACATATGACTATATCGGCAAGGCTTCAGCCAACCACTGCTTCGATGCCTACACCCGACAGAAGCACAAACGAACTGGCCGAGGTGCATGAAGGAAAATACGAAGAGCATATCGACACTCGAACCCTCGCACTTAAAGTGTTAAGACAAGGATATTACTGGCCAACCATGCACTGAGACACCCAAGCTTACGTGCAAAGATGCGAGCAGTGCCAGAGGCATGCCAGGATTCAACACCAATCGACGGTTCCGTTATCAACCTCAGACTACACCTGGCCATTCGCCCAATGGGGAATGGATCTCCTTAGCCCTTTCACCCCGACTTCGAGACAATGCAGCTTTTTAATAGTCGATGTCGACTATTTCACCAAATGGGTCGAGGTCGAACCGCTTGCATCTATTACAGAAAGACAGGTCGAAGGGTTCATCTAGAGAAACATAATCACCAGATTTGGCATCCCGAAGGCCATCATCACCGATAATGGGATCCAATTCAACAATCTCAAGTTCAAAGCATTCTACCATAATTACAAAATCTAGTTAAGGTTCAGTTCGGTCGCACACCCCCAAGCCAACTAGCTCGCCGAGGTTACCAATCGGGCCATCCTCGAAGGGTTAAAGAGAAGGGTCATTAGGGCGCATGGAATCTGGGTGGACGAGCTCTCGAGCATCCTATAGGCATTTTGGACAACCCCGAAGACCCCAACAGGAGAATCCCCATTCAGCTTGGCCTTCAGAATGGAAGTAATTCTCCCTCTTGAGGTGGTTTACCCCACTTTCCGGGTTGAGTCCTACGAGGAGTCTGAGTCATCTAACCGACTGAGGGAGAACCTCAATCTGCTTAAGGAACGAAGAGCCGAGGCACATTTGTGGGCACTCACATACAGAAAAGTTGTAACAAGACTCTACGACCGAAGAGTACATCCTCCGCAGATCTGAACATACGACCTAGTGCTGAGGAAGGCTGAGGTAAGCGACCTGACCCCGTCCCAGGAAAAACTGGCCCCAAATTGGGAAGGTCCCTACCAAGTGACAGACACCTTTAGAGAAGGGACTTACACATTGACCATGATGGAGAGAAAACAATTGCTGAGAATGTGGCACATATCAAATCTGCACAAAATTTATGTATAGAGAAAAGTCTAAATGACTAAACAAAATGACTACTTGTATTCATTAAAAATGGAGTACATGTCCGAGCCGAGAACCGAGACATCACAAAAGGGACAATTCTCACAAAATACTCGACATCAAAACAAAAGACTATCATAATGCTCCTACTCCTCGGGTGGGGGCAGTGAGTCGTCGAAAGGCTGCTCGGCTGCCATCGGCACAGTCATGTCTTCGGGCAGGATCAAGAAAGGATCCTTTTCGATCTCAAGATCAGGGTATCAGGCCTTGAATCGAGCCAAAGCCACCCGATACCCATACTCGTACGACACCTGGCCTGTCCGCACCAGATTCATCTCAAAACTGGTTGACTTTTTATACTCGACAATAGCTTCCACGGGCAGCTCGACCTTCAACTTCTCTAGGGTGCCCGTCATCTTCAGCAACTCATCTTCCATTACTCGACATCCAGCTCGAACATCCTTCAGCTGCCCTTAGTAATCAACCAGGTGGAGGCGGTAGTTCTCTATCTCCGACTCGAGAGATTCTCAACGTTGCCCCGCCTCCTCAAGCTCAGTCTTTAGATGATCGGCAAGAGCCTGTGCTCTGAAGGCTCTTTGCTCGGCCACTGCGATGACTTCTAGCCTTGACTCGGCCTTAAGGTCGGTGATTTCCTTCTTGAGGCCTTCCATTTTGTTGTCCACGACACTGATGACCTGACTCGCATCATGAACACAGTCGACCAATGTCATGCAATAGTGCTGGCTCTGTGAACAAGAGATGAGTTAAAATTACCAAAACAAGGCTTGAAGGGATGCATGGGTGAAAGGTCAAAGAAAACACTTACCAGCACCATAGATTTCAGTGCCCAATCGATCAGCACTTCGGACGGTGAAGAGTATAGGTCGGCCGCTAGCCGGGGAATAAGTACACCCCGGGCGTAATCCGCAAAGGATGACCTATCTGCCCAGACTTTAGTCCCCTGCTTCAACGAGGACCACCGAACTTCTAAAGGCATATTAGGGTCTCTCATCAGCAGTTCCATCATTCGTAAGACGTAGTAGCCCGCATCCCACTTGCCAGCGAAAGTCTGGCAGAGCTCCTTCATAGACTTCAAATGCTGGGGATGAGAGTCTAAGTTTCCCAAGTGGCCCTGACCTGCTCCTTGCCCTTTGAATGTGATTTGGAGCCTTCTCCCCCATGCCAAGACTTATGGTGGTCCGAGACCTTAACCTTCTTCCGAGGGTGAGGCACTCCCACGGCCGACCGTTTCCCAAAAGCCTCGGTGCCCTTCTGGGCGATAGCTTCAACTCGAACCTCTTGGACCTCAAGCGATGATCCCGCGGCAGCGACGATAGGCGTGGGGGCTCAAGTGGCTGATCTGGGGCATCCTCTGGACTATGCTACGCCGCATATCATTTCAAGATTCACCATTTCTGCAACCCAAACAACAAGTTAAAAACAAATCAAGTACTGAGGCATTGGCAAGGGAAGGGGGGTAAATGACATACCCCGGGAAGCCAGACTGAGGCCCGCCTCAATCAACCACACCTCAGTCAAATATTTGATTGCCTGAGAAGAGGATAAAATACCCTTCAGCCGCCTGACCAGGATGGATTCCTCATTGGTTAGGTATGGGGGCACACTACTGTTGGGAAACCTTAGCGGGTGCATCACATGCGCATCGAAAATCAAAATAAAAATTGGTTTCCCACGTAAATCAAATCGTCGTGCAAAAGATTGGGGTCACGAGAAAAATCGTAAAAATAAAAAAAAATCACGATGTGTAAGAGATTGATTTTACTTAGGGAGATCGTATATCCCTGTATTCCAGATCCGGATGGAGAAGATGAAGGAAGTCAAGCGTCCTCCTCTCTAGCGGTATCCACACAATGGATCTCTACAACGAAACTCCTCCAATCTGATCTTGCAACTCTTGCTCAGAGGGAGGGAGGAGAATAGGAGGTGGTGGGTAAAGCTACAGCCTATCAACCATGAGTCTCCCCTCCTATTTATAGAGAGCCACCGAGAAACCCTAGGGCTCCTGCCTTAGTGGGTATTGGATCTTTATCCAATAACCCACTAACTTTGCATTATTGGATCTCTATCCAATAATCTCCTTAGGCCTCTAATTGGGTCTTAAGTAAGGAGCCCATCAGTATAAGGTCTCATCTAATGAGAATAAGGGCTAATTGGATCTTCATCCAATCCTCTATTCGCCAAAGCATCCACCATATGTGTGTGACCCTCTAGGCCCGATACCGAGCTGGCCGTGAGTCACTCCCATCAGAACTCCTTCTGATATAGTAAATTATTATCCTTATAATAATTCACTCGACTCATCAACTATGGATGTACTAGGCCACTACGTCATAGTCCCCAAACGGTATAGGAGGATCGAATCCATCGGACCTGTCTGTCCACAGTTACCATGTATCTATAATCCCTCATCCAAATAATATCCTAGAGATCGTATATTGGACATGGTACTGTAAGGTCATATACGGAATCAGTTTATCTTGCTCTAATCAGATTCTACCGGAGAACTCCTTCCCTCTCAATCCGAATGACCCTGGCCAGGGATTTGTTTGAGCAAGCACATATGAGATATTTCTCTCGTGATACCGAGAGTGGATGATCCTCTATTGACACTTAATTGCCTTCGTAAGGTTGGCTACCAATCCCAATAACCAACTGTACTAGATCTGGAGCTTTCCAAACCTGTAAGTCTGGCGTCAAAGAAAAGAGTACTCATACAAAGCATCCTTGGTGTCTCTAGTCTAAGGACCAGATACACAACTGAGACTATAGAATCACTATCTAATATTAGGTACCATTAACTATACAATATTCCATAAGCGGATCAATCAATGAACTCATTCTCTAATGAGCACCTGTACTATATCCTTAGTGTCTCTACACAAGTGGCTATGAGACTAGCCGCCTCCATCATATGGATGGGTATATAGTACACCGATCTATCTGGTTATCTCAATATCCCTCTTGAGTAACATATGACCGAGATTATTTAGGATCCGTATTTAAAAGTGAATCAATCTCATTATCGTGATCTCATCACGATCTGATTCCCATTGCACAGAACCAAGGACATCACAATATATATGTAACAAATAATATAACATGAGAATATACCAATATTAATCATAAGAAAAAAGATCACACAGTGTGTCACACGTGTCATCACTCACGTGATTGGCTTGTAGGACACTTGTAACCAGCAATCTCCCACTTGACCAAAAGCCAATCAATCACCTATGTGTCTGATCCCCATCAGACCCTTGTGACGCTCAAATATAATCTGAGCTGGTGGCTTCATCAGTGGATCACTCTAATCAGATCACTCTAATCAGATGGAACCTCCTCAGAACAATTCTGTTGAGACCTGAGTTCCTTTGTTAGAGTTATCGCCCTATCACTATCACAATATATGACAGTCAACTCCACGCTGCTTGGTATGACTCCCAAATCCTTGATGAACTTCTTCATCCACATCCCTTTCTCTGCTACTTCTGCTGCAGCAATGTATTCTGCCTCTATGGTCGAGTCAGCAGTAGTATCTTGCATGAAACTCTTTTAGCTTACTGCTCCTCCATTCAGGGTAAAAATAAACCCTAAATTTGACTTGCTATCATCAATGTTGGACTGAAAACTCAAGTCCATGTAGCCCTCAACTTGGAGGCTACCTCCTTCATATATCAGTAAAAGATCCTTAGTCCTTCTTAAGTACTTAAGGATACACTCTACTGCCTTTCAATGTTTTAAACCTGGATCTACCTGATACCTACTCGTGACACTCAGAGCATGTGCCATATCAGGCCTAGTACATAGCATCGCATACATGATAGACCCTATCGCTGAGGCATAAGGTATCTTATCCATGTCCGCCCTTTCTTCAAGAGTCTTTGGGGACATACTCCTAGAAAGTGATATTCCATGTCTCATCGGTATGAGACCGCTCTTGGAATTTTTCATGCCAAACCTTTTGACAATGGAGTCTATGTACCTAGACTGGGACAAGCCAAGCATCCTTTTGGATCTATCTCTATAGATCCGGATCCCCAAAATATAGGATACTTCCCCTAAGTCTTTCATAGAAAAGTTTCTAGATAGCCAAGCCTTTATTATAGAGAGCATTCCTACATCATTCCTATGATTATGATATCATCCACATACAGCACCAAGAAGGTGATAGTGCTTCTACTTACCTTCCTGTACACACAAGGCTTATCTTTGTTCTTAATAAAGTCATAAGATATGATCACCTCATCAAATTTTATGTTCCAACTTCGGGAAGCTTGCTTCAATCTATAAATGGATCTAAGTAACCTGCACACTTTATCTAGACTCTCTTTGGATACAAATCCCTCTAGTTGTATCATATACACCTCCTCCTCGAGGTTGCCATTGAGGAATGTCGTTTTGACATCCATTTGTCATATCTCATAGTCATAGTGTGTTTGCTGCAATGGTCAAAATAATTCTAATGGCCTTAAGCATGGCTACAAGTGAAAAGGTTTCGTCATAGTCAACTCCTTGTCTTTGACGATATCCTTTAGCTACCAGCCTTGCTTCATATGTCTCTACCTTTTCATCCACTACAATCTTCTTTTTGAAGATCCATTTGCAGTTGATGGGTACAATACCCTCAAGTGCATCCACAAGGTTCTAAACCTTGTTAGAGTACATGAAATTCATCTCAGAATTTATGGCTTCTTGCCACTTTTCGGAGTTTATACTCATAATAGCCTCCTCGTAGGTCTGAGGATCAACATCCTAAGAGTCATCTCCACTGATATGCCCTACATATCTTTCAGGAGGGTGAGATACTTTATTAGACCTACGTAAAGTTGGAACTTGTGTATTAGGTACCTGAACAGACTCGGGCTCTAGAATGGTGCTTGAGCTAGGTTCTCCAACCTCGCTCAATTCTATCTCACTCCCACTGTTTCCACCAAGAATGTATTCCTTCTCAAGGAACACAGCTCTCTTGGCAACAAAGACCTTTCGGTCCTCAGGATGATAGAAATAATACCCACAAGTTTCCTTTAGGTATTCCACAAATGTGCATCATTCTGTCCTTGATTCCAACTTATCGGGGTTGTGTCTTCTAACGTGGGTAGGACAGCCCCAAATCTTAACCACCTTAAGATCGGGCTTCTTTCCTTTCCATATCTCATATAGTGTAGACACTACCAACTTTGATAGAACTCTGTTCAGAAGGAAAGTTGCAGTCTCTAGGGCGTACCCCCAGAATGAAACGGGTAGGTCAGCGTAACTCATCATGGACCGCACTATGTCTAACAGCGTGTGATTCCTCCTTTCTGATACACCATTAAGCTAAGGTGTATAAGGAGGTGTCCACTGGGATAGAATCACATTGTCCCTGAGGAAATGGGTGAACTCTATACTCAAGTACTCTCCTTCTCAATTTGATCGAAGAGTCTCAATACTCTTTCCAATTTAGTTCTCTACCTTATTCTTATATTCCCTGAATTTCTCGAAGGCCTTAGATTTGTACTTCATTAAGTACACGTGTCCATACCTAGAGAAATCATCAGTGAATGTATTGAAGTATGAGTAACCACCTATAGCCTGAGTCGACATGGGATCACATACATCACTATGTATGAATTCCAATAACTTGGTGGCTCTCTCTCCAGTTCCACTAAAAGGAGAGTTGGTCATCTTCGCACGAAGGCAATGTTCGTAAGTTGCATGTCTCATAGTCAAATGGATCTAAGTATCCATCTTTCAGCAACTTTTGAATCATTCCTTCATGTATATGACCTAGCCTACAATGTCATAGGTATGCATTATTCACCTCATCTCTTTTCCTCTTAGACATATTTATATTCATGATATATGGAGAAGTGTCTAACACATATAAGCCATTTATAAGGGTCCCTCTAGTGATGATCTCATCATCCATAATTATTGAACAACTATTATTCTCGAAAACTAATTTATATCCACTAATTGTCAAATAAAAGATAGAAATAATATTTTTGATAATAGAGAGAACAAAATAGCATGCATCTAATGCAATAATAACTCCACCAGGCAGATGTAGGGTGACCTCTCAAACAACAACTGCAGTAACTCTTGCTCCATTGCCCATCTTGAGGTCCATCTCGCCTCTAGCCAATCTCCTAGGTCTTGCCAGAACCTGCAACGAATTACAGATATGATAAATACTCCCGGCATCCAATACCCATGTGTTATCATGAAAATCTGACAAGTGGAGACTGATCATGAATATACCTGAAGCTTCTCCAAGCTTTTGTTTCACCTTATCTGTAAGGTAATCCTTACAGTTCCTCTTCCAATGCTCGTCTTGGCCATAGCGGAAGCATTGTCATTTGTCCTTTCCCGGATATTTCTTGGCAATCTTTGCCTTACCTGGTCTTTCTTTGCCCATGCCCTTCTTAAGGGTCTTGCTGGCCTTCCTTTTCTTTTTGGTCTCACCGATATAGAGAACCGACTTCTCTTTCTTGATGGCACTCTCAACTTCCCTCAACATATTGAGGAGCTCAGGGAGAGTCACTTCAAACTTGTTCATATTAAAGTTAATAATGAACTGTGAAAAGAAATCCGGTAGGGACTGAAGTATAATATCAACACATAGGTTATCATATAGGACTATCTATATACTTCACAAAGCGGGCGATCTCATCCTCGCTTATCTTTTCCTCCAGCGTGGGCACAATCATGTTAAGGACATATACGATTTTATCTTCCGTGTGAACAATTCTAAAAATACAGAGCTTTTGGACCAATGAGGCGATTAGCATCAAGTATGCCACGTAGGGATTTTGCAAGCGATAAATAAGATATAATATAAATTAAGATTAAATCATGTAGAATCATTCTACGCGTTCGCAACAAGAACATCATAAATTAAATAACATACAGATTTTACAAAAAAAACTAATTAAGATATGTACTTCTATCTTAATGTACTCCCACTATTTTTTAGCGAATCATGTGACACTCTCGACACGTGAGACGAAAGTCTTCGGCAGACTCATAGTGGGGATCGGGATCCAATTGGCGTCTTAGTGGAACCTCGAGGGACTCGACCAATTACACTAAGCTCAAAAGGTAGACAACTCTTGCCAATCACAACTCCTTGTGATTCCCGTCACGTTCGGCCTCTGAATCATCATGGTCTCGAGGGACTCGACCAACCATGATATTCAGTTAAGTCATCACCATCGTTACAAGATGAGTATGATTTGATGGTATGCCCTCGAGGGACTCGACCAAGCATACCATGTCCTCAGGTCACCGGTGACATCTCTATGTTGTAGGCAAGAACTCGATCACGTAGATAGGTGAGCCTCGAGGGACTCGACCAACTCAACCTATGTCGTGATTCAATTTCTTCCTATAACGATGGAAGGCCACGTGGGTCAATCTTATTATCTCACGCTTACCGACTTAATATTATCATAGGAGGGGTTTTTTGTATCGTATTGATCTCCTAATATGTCGTGTCACACACATACATATTTAATATATATCTATATTATATGCAAATATATATATACATATATCTAGTAGGTGTATAACACATCACATATGCAAGCTACACCGGATGATCATGAGCCGTCACCTAATATGATTAAGCCAAAGCCAATGGGTCTAATCACTCACAATAGGACCTATGTGTGCATTGGCACATCTTCATGCCCTGTGATTGTTGATCTCGTCATCATCGGTTCTATTGGATCGTCGCATCACCATGCGTCGTAATCTCCCTTCACGACATCGTGGGTCCCGTTGTCATCTCCATGCTCCCACTGCGCCTCTTCATGTAATTACAAATAATCACAGGCACACAGGCCCAACAATAAACGAGAAAAACGCAGGCTCGCATGCCTCAATAATAATAATAATCACAATTACACACATCACAACACATGGCTCATGATCATCCATCCACATTATACATCACATGTATATAACATCATATGTAGGATTACTAGATATATATAATAATTAATTAAACTATTTAATTAATTATTTTTTAAAAATCAGGACATGCTCAGAATTTTCAGAATTGTCAAGGGTATTTTCATAATTCTGGATGAGAGGATAGTCTTCAGAATTTTTATAATTGTCAATGGTACTTTTATAATTATGGACGTGAGGACAGTCCTCAGAATTTTTAGAATTATTGATGGTATTTTCGAAATTCTTGATGAGAGGACATTCCTCAGAATTTTCAGAATTGTTGAGGGCATTTTCAGAATTCTGTACAGTCCTCGAAAATTTTGAAATTCATAGGGGTACGATCATCCTTTTCTCAAAAGGATGCCATAGCCCTCTCCTTGCCCCCCTCTGCGCCGCCGCCGCCGTCGCTACCCTTGCGTAGGCGGCGGTGCTGCACGCCATCGGCATGGGCAGCCGCCCCTACGACATGCACTGCTACCCTCGAGCGGCACCTCGCGGGCGGGCGACGCCGCCTTGCGCGAGCGCTGCCTACGCCCACAGGCGCCAGCCATGCCCGCGGGCGGTCGTGCCTACTGGTGGCTGCCCTTGCAAGGGGCTTTGGCCATGGTCGGTAGCCCCCTTGCAGGGGGCCTTGGCCGTAGCCGGCCTGGTTGTGGGTGGTCGGCCCTGCATGGGGGTTGGCCGTGGCTGGCCGCCCCTCCTCCTTGCTGCCTTCGCTGTGAAAATACAACAAGAACGAGTAGAACAATTCTACGCGATTCAATCTCATCACACGCAGTTTAAAACTAATCTTTCGCACGAAAATCTTGGCTCTGATACCACTGTTGGGAAACCTCAGCGGGTGCATCACATGCGCAGCAGAAATTAAAACAAAAAATTGATTTATCACGCAGATCAAATCGTCGTGCAAAAGATTGGGGTCGCGAGAAAAATCGTAAAAATTAAAAAAAAATCACGATGTGTGAGAGATTGATTTTACCTAGGGAGATCGTATATCCCTGTATTCCAGATCCGGATGGAGAAGATAAATGAGGTCAAGCGTCCTCCTCTATAGCGATATCCACACGATGGATCTCTATAGCGAAACTCCTCCAATCTGATCTTGCAACTCTTGCTCAAAGGGAGGGAGGAGAATAGGAGGTGGTGGCTAAAGCTGTAGCCTATCAACCATGAGTCTCCCCTCCTATTTATAGAGAGCCACTAAGAAACCTTAGGGCTCCTGCCTTAGTGGGTATTGGATCTCCATCCAATAACCCACTAACCTTGCATTATTGGATCTCTATCCAATAATCTCCTTAGGTCTCTAATTGGGCCTTAAGCAAAGAGCTCATCAGCATAGGGTCTCATCTAATGAGAATAAGAGCTAATTGGATCTTCATCCAATCATCTATTCGCTGAAGCATCTACCATATGTGTGTGACCCTCTAGGCCCGATACCGAGCTGGCCGTGAGTCACTCCCATCAGAACTCCTTCTGATATAGTGAATTATTATCCGCATAATAATTTACTCGACTCATCAACTATGGATGTACTAGGCCACTACGCCATAGTCCCCAGACGGTACAAGGGGATCGAATCCGTCGGACCTGTCTGTCCACAGTTACCATGTATCTATAATCCCTCATCCAAATAATATCCTAGAGATCGTATATTGGACATGGTACTGTCAGGTCACATATAGAATCAATTTATCTTGCTCTAATCAGATTCTACCGGAGAACTCCTTCCCTCTCAATCTGAATGACCCTAGCTAGGGATTTGTCTGAGCAAGCATATATGAGATATTCCTCTCGTGATACTGAGAGTGGATGATCCTCTATTGACACTCAATTGCTTTCATAAGGTTGGCTACCAATCCTGATTACCAGTTGTACCAGATCTGGAGCTTTCAGAACCTGTAAGTCTGGCGTTAAAGAAAAGAGTACTCATACAAGACATCTTTGTTGTCTCAAGTCTAAGGACCAGATACACAACTGAGGCTTTGAAATCACTGTGTGACATTAGGTATCATTAACCATACAACATTCCATAAGCCGATCAATCAGTGAACTCATTCTCTAATGAGCACCTGTACTATATCCTTAGTGTCTCCACACAAGTGGCTATGAGACCAACCGCCTCCATCATATGGACGGGTATATAGTACATCGATCTATCTGGTTATCTCAATGTCCCTCTTGAGTAACCTATGACCGGGATTATTTAGGATTTATGTTTAAAAGTGAATCGATCTCATTATCGTGATCTCATCACAATCCGATTCTCATTGCACGGAACCAAAGACATCACAATATATATGTAACAAATAATATAATGTGAGAATATATCAATCTTAATCATAAGCAAAAAGATCACACAGCGTGTCACACGTGCCATCACTCACGTGATTGGCTTGTAGGGCACTTGTAACCAACAACTACTTAAGGGGTAGGGTGACCATTCGAGACCAAAGTCCTAACCCTAGCAATGACTTACGAACAAAAAACACGTCTTCCAACCTTTGTTGTTGGAAGGGGCGCCCCGACCCTAAAACTAGCCCGAGCAATCAAATGGTAACCATCCTGACCTTTGCACAAACTAAAGCATGATAGAAATAGATCTTGAGTTAGGATTATTCTGACCCTCGGCATTCTCCGAGGAACATTATGAGATAACGCTAGGAGTTCGGCGCCATCTGACTAGGAGAAATTCTCCACCGACTGAGACACTCCCCTATCATCGAGTGAAGGAGAAACCTTAGTCCTGCTTCCAAGGCATCGGTGGAGATGTTGAATCCCCCAGGATACGCATGATACGGGCGTTGCCCGGCCAGAGGAGCATGTAGAGCATACTCGTCCGGAATGCTATAGCGCTTCTAGATCATCACTAAGAACTCGACGGTGAGTGTCGAGTCAAAGTCGTGGCACAACTTCATTATCTCCAGAGCCTTGAAGGCCCTAGTGTCTGATCGGGTCATTATGCCCGAGGATGAGCTCAAAGGCTCGGACCGACCTCTCTTGGAGCCGCTAGAGCGACAGTCCTTCGCTCGAGGTGGAGGAACCGAGGAAGAAGAAGGGGCAGAAGTAAAGCCAGAGGTTGCGAATGAAGGTGAGGAGGCCATTCCGACTTGATCGGACAATGACAACTAAAGGCAGGCAATTTTAGGTGACCGAGATACGAAGGTCCAAGAACTGGAGAAGAAAGCCCAAAGGAATGCAAGTGACCTCTCACCGCCATCGTGATGAGGCTTATAAGAGGAGATGTCGATTCGACAAGAAACGTTTCGACTCCCCGAGGCGGCGAAATGACTCCGCCTAGGAAATACGCAAACTGCATTGAGTGCGGCACACAACAGGGTGATGGGAGCACCATGTAAGCCCTACTCTTCAGAGGCCATATCAGTATCCAGCTTAGCGACATTACATCTCCCGCCCATCACGCGCCTACACTGCCTAGCACGCGCGTTGATCGTTCGCATTATGTGTTGTCCATGTGTAAACCATGCACAACAAGTAAGTCTTTGCCCGAGTTATGTATCTCGACCAATTCAGTATGTCTTTGCCCGAGTTGTCTATCTCAGCCAGTTTAATAAGTCTTTGCCCAAGTTGTGTATCTCAGCCAGTTCAGTAAGTCTTTGCCCAAGTTATGTATCTTAGTCAGTTCAGTAAGTTTTTGTCCGAGTTGTCTATCTCAACTAGTTTAGTAAATCTTTGCCTGAATTGTGCATCTCGGCCAGTTCAGTGAGTCTTTGCCCGAGTTGTGTCTCGGCTAGTCCAATCAATCAGTCTTTGCCCGAGTTGAGTATCTCAACCAATCCAATCAGTCTTTGCTCGGGTTGTGTATCTTGGCCAATTTAGTAAGTCTTTGCCCAAGTTGTCTATTTCGGCCAGTTCAATAAATCTTTGCCCGAGTTGTGTATCTCGGCTAGTTTAGTGAATCTTTGCTCGAGTTGTGTATCTCGGCCAATCTAATCAATCAGTCTTTGCCCGAGTCGAGTATCTCAGCCAGTCCAATCAGTCTTTGTCTGAGTTGAGTATCTCGGCCAGTTCAATTAGTCATTGCCCGAGTTGAGTGTCTCGACCAATACAATCCGTCTTTTGCCCGAGTTAAGTATCTCGGCCAGTCCAATTCTCGAGCAGCAGTGCACAGCCATTTCAGTCTCGAACAGCATCAAGACGGGGTTTCAGTCACAACCAAGGGCTTTGAGGCCCGACTAGCTCCAGTGGGCTTCTAGTCCCAACCATCTCATACTGGTTTCACCTCGGCCCAACCTTAGTATGGCCAGTTCATACCAACTTCGGCCCGATCAATCCGCACCGATTCCAAATCGTCAACTCACTCTCGACCGACCCACAACAGCCTCAACATAGGCGAAAAAGATAGTGGAAATATAATTTCTCTCCTCAGAATAATACATTGCTACATCAGAAGCAGCAAAGGAAAGGGTGTAGATGAAGTTCATCAAGGATTTGGGAGTCATACCAAGCAGCGTAGAGCCAATTCTCATATACTGCAACAACAACGGGGCGATCATTCAAGCAAAAGAATTATAGTCTTATCAGAAGTCTAAGAGCATTTTGAGAAGGTTCCACCATAATAGAGAGGTCATCGTCCGTAAAGATATAGCAATTGAAATAGTTTCATTCGAAGATAACATCGTAGATCCACTAACAAAGTCGTTGACTCATATTGTCTTTGAGTGTCACAGGGGTATGATGGGGATCAGACACACAAATGATTGGCTTTAGGTTAAGTGGGAGATTTCTGGTTACAAGTGCACTGCAAGTCAATCACGTGAGTGATGGCATGTGTGATATGCTGCACAATTTTTTTACATTATTATTGATATATTCTCACATTATATTATCTGTTGAATATATATTGTGATGTCCTTAGTTTTGTGTAATAAGAATCAAATTATGATGAGATCGTGACAATGAGACTGATTTATTTTTAAACATAAATATTAAATAATCTCGGTCATAGGTTACTTGAAATGGACATCGAGATAACCGGACAGACTAGTGTACCCATCCATTTGATTGAGGCAACTGGTCTCACAACCACTTATGTGGAGACATTAAAGATACAGTATAAGTGCTCATTGGAGAATAAGTTCACTGATTGATCTGCTTCTAGAATATTGTATGGTTAATGATACCTAACGTCAGATATCAATTCTGTAATCTCAATTATATATATGGTCCTTAGACTTGAGACAGTAATTTTGTAATCTCAATTATATAGGTGGGTTTGGACGGACAATTTGGGTATTGAGCCTAAATTTGATTTGTTATTAAAAAAAGGGGAGAAAACATAAGACATGTGCTGCGTGAGAAGCAAGCTCATGGTGAACATTGGCCGTATAGAAACATTAAAGAGAGTGAGGAGAGAGAAAAGGTAGGGTTTCAAGACTTTTGCCAGAAAATAAAGGGACTAAACTTTATTGATTTTGACCTAAATTTTATGTGAAGAATCCTTACACCAAGCTGATATATTCATTTGGTGAGATCTAAACATTTTCTTTGATGAAATTCATTTATGGTGATGATGATATGTTATTGTTGAATCAAGATTTGTGTTCTTAATGTTATTACGATTCTCTAGTTATTCTAGAGAAGACTTATTGTA
Source organism: Ensete ventricosum (assembly GCA_029747655.1). NCBI lineage: Eukaryota > Viridiplantae > Streptophyta > Magnoliopsida > Zingiberales > Musaceae > Ensete > Ensete ventricosum. The sequence continues at coordinate 43,943,979 of JAQQAF010000003.1, forward strand.
AATATATTATCATTATTTATGATAGTAAACTTTTGAAGTGGATTACGATTTCGTGGCCCCATATTAGATTTTTCACGTAAAAATTTAATATTTCATTTTGCAATTGATTCATTGTTTTATTGTTTATGATGCTCTGATTAATATTTAATTTTGATAATAAATTGATATTTTAATGAAAAATTTATTTTAATACACAAAAAGAAAAAAAAATCGGCTACAATTATTTTTCTCAACATTTTGTAGGGGTGATTTTATTCTAGGTCTTGTGCTCCTCCACGAGGCCACCGCATGCTCCCAATCATCCTTTCACTTTCCAAGTTCTCTTCTTTCCCCTCTCTCTCTCTCTCTCTCTCTTATATTGACTCTCAATCATCCTTTCACTTTCCAAGCTCTCTTCTTTCCTCTCTCTCTCTCTCTCTTATATAGACGATGACTTAGAAATTATTTCTTTACTCTTATTTTAACTATTATTATTATTATCATCATTTTCTTTCTTAATCATATTATTATCATTATTTTGTCACAGCAAATAAGATAAAAAAAGCGCTCAGCCTTATGCTACTTCATGAGACAGTTACAGACTATTATGCACTTGGATATCCTCTCTCTCTCTCTCTCTCTCTCTCTCTCTCTCTCTCTCTCTCTCTCTCTCTCTCTCTCTCTCTTTTAGATGACGACTTCAAAGTTAATTTTTAACTTTTATTTCTATTATTATTATTTTTTCTCAATGATACTATTATATATATATATATATATATGGTGATTTTTTTAAAAATATTCATATTTTAGGTATTTTTAATAGGTAACCCCATTTTTGTTTTTCCTAAATAATATGCCTAATTTGAAAAATATCCAAAATGCCCCTCAACAACTCTTCTCACCAAAATTTCTCATATATTGTTTTACCAGTTTTAAACTATTATAAAATTTTTATTTGGCTCATTTATAGTGTTTTTAATAGTATCTGCAATTTTTTTGTTGATGCACTAAAAACACCGTGAACATTATTAAAAAAATATTGTAAGTGTATTATCCTTTAATTATTTATGATATGATAATTTTTTTACTATTTTAATATGATAGTTAATTTAATAATTTCCTATATTGAGTAATTTTATATTAGAGGATTAATGTTAGGGACCTAATTGTGAATCCTAGAATTTAGATAAGATTTGTGAAAATTTTCATGTTAAGTTAGTGGCTGAGAAAATATGAAAAGAAGAGAAGAAAAGAGAAAATAGAGTACATGTGTCACTAGCTAAATAAAGGAGTGTGTCACCCATGCTTGCTACATTGTAGACACCTAAGCCTCTTTGTTGTATGCTTATCACATTGTAACATCTTATGTTACCTAAACATTTATAATTAGAGAGCAAAAGTGAGAAAATATTACTAAGTTAGAACCTTATTGCCCTCTACCTAATGAAGAGAAGCTTTGGAGGAGGAGAAGTGAAGTCTTCTTGCGTTAGCTTGAGGATTTTGGATTAGTTCAACATCTTTTGAGAATTAACTTTTATTAAGACAAGTATTTTATCTCATCATAGAGTATTTCTTTTCTCTGATTCCTTATTGTTTACGAATAATTTATAAAGCTTTGTCTCTTTTTGATAGCATCAACCTTAATTGAGTTGTAAACTTGTAATGCTGAAATTTTAAGAATTCTGATGTATCTGTTTTGTTTCATCCATAATATTCTGTACAAAACTTGAAATTGAGTAAACTCTCTTATATTGGAAACTAAACTCTTATATCTTTATGTCAATGTCTTGTTTAAATAAATTGGAGCACAATTGCTGATTTAAACATCTTGTGAAACTTATCTTACAATTTCTACCAAAATAGATTGGTCTTCAATTTATCAATTCTTGCTTTTTACCTTTTGGAATCTAATTTCAGCTAAGAATCCTCTCTCAATAAGACTTATGTTGCTGATTAAACTCCTTTATCTCTTAATCGATGATCTTAATTTTAATTGAATGAATTATGTATATGTTCAAGTTACCTTTAATATAGCTCCGTACCTGCGCACGTCTACCTTTGTTATTTCACATGTGTTTATAGTACATTTCTATTTTATTAATCAAAACTTTTTTTTATATATATTCTAGTATTTGTAAAAAGGGGATTGTGTTATGTTGTGGAGCCATGATGAGCTTTAGACTAGTGGACACCTAGAAATGAGTGATATTGTGCTATGTTTAAAATGATTTCATTTCATATCATATATTCCTATGATATAGTTATAAAGGATATGTTTATGTATATATGCTTCTTTGATATATCAATGAATTGAATGAAATATTATATATATGTGTCTTGAATTCATTTTTTACATTATAATATTAATTTGCTCATATGTTGTTACATGCTCTTTTGATATCAAAAAGTATATATCAAATATACTTTTTGAGCTCGTACCTTATGTTATGATCATGATTTGCTCATATATTATTATATACCCCTTTGATATCAATTGATCGAATGCAACATCAAATATGACTCTTTTGATCTTGATATACTCATATGTTGCATCTTGTTCCTTTATTATCAATGAATCAAATGAAACGTTAAACATGATAATCGAGATCATGCATTCATTACATTTTGACCTTAATCTGATCATATGTTATTATATGCTCTTTTGATATTAATGAGAAATGAAATGACCAATTTTACACTTGAGCTCATTCATGCCTTTGAATCTTGACTTATTTGTAAGTTACTTTTTATTCTCTTGTTATCAATGAATTGAATAAAATGTCAAACATAATGCTTGAGTAATACCTTATATTATGATCTGATTTGCTTATATATATTGCTATATGCTCCTTTGATATCAATGAGTTGAATGAAATGTTAAATATGACTTTACATTTGAGCTAATTACTTGTAATTGTTCTTGATATGCTCATATGGTGTTCTTTATTCTGTATGAATCTAATGAAATAATATTATTGACTCTTGAATCCATGCCTTGCACCTTGATGCTTATGTCACATGATTTCTCATCTCTATGTCGTAGATATAATAGTCATTCATTGAACTTTGTAGCTCGTATTATTGTTATATAAATTTTTCGGATAGTGGAATGCTAGAATTTTGTGACATGTTTTTAGTTGTTTAACAAAATGTTATTATAAAGAACACTTTGCTTGTAATGTTGTCTAAAATTATGAGTTAATGTGTTGTTGTAAAAGTTAAAAGATCTATAAAGTTTAGATAGTTAAATATGAAGGCTTTATGTTGATATGAATTTATGATAAATTATTGATTTTATGATTATAGTATTTTATTGATCTTGTGAGTTTATAAGTGGTTGTTAATGATTTTTTATTTAGGTAAAAGTTTTATAAAGTTATCAAGTGATATGTTGACGGATTATAGATTATAAGGTTTTATAGTGTCTTGTGAATGAGAATTGAATGCATATGATATCCTCAATTTCTATATAATAAATAGATCCTGGGTTTGGATTCTGAATAGTTGAAAAATTATACTCCATTTTTTTATCTCTTTAATTGTGATTACTGGTACGATTTCATAAGTTTGTTTGGTTACAGTACTACTATGATTCCATAAGTTTAAGCTTATAGTTGGTTTGGTTAAGATTAAGAGTTCATTTAGATCACTTACACTATTTTCGAGTAGGTCTATAGTGTTCTTCTTATCGTGATGGTCAAAATACTATGATAAGTCAATTTTTTACTTTTATTCAAGCGATTTTTGTTCCTAAATTATTATAAATACATATTTGAGTATGATATATCAAATGTATTCATGTGTGTTTTGGTTTCAATCGACTCATTTATAATATTTTTAAGTAGGTTCTATAATATTTTTATTGCGAGAGTCAAAATACTATAAAAGGTCAAAAATATTGTAACGAGCTAAAATATTATAATAAGTAATTTTTTTTAAAGGAATAATTTATATGTTTTAATTAAGAATATTATTTTAAAAAATAAAATGAGAAATATCGATTGAAAAATACCAAAATATGAGTATTTTGAAGGAAGATCTCCTATATATATCCTTCCCAAATCGATAACTCTCCTTTTGAGGCCTAAACAGGATGGATTTTATGTACCTATATCTTAATAGATACTAATATTTATCTTCCTGAAGTTGGAAATAGATATTATGGACTTTCATTTAATTTATCGAAATTTCATGAATGATCTTTTCGATATGGTGCGGTACATGTTTTAACTCTATTGGGATTTTTAAGTAATACATGAATAAATGCATCTACCTCCGCTTGTGATGGTTTACTAGGAGTAATTGATGGTTTACTAGGCATAATTATACTACGTGGAAGCTTGTGAGCTGTACTGGTGGTTGTTACCGTATTACTTATGCTATGGTTGAGGTATTGACATGGTTTAGTTTGATCCGAGTATATAAGATCATCAATATTGCTTCAAGTCGACAAAGGGGGATTGACATTAAACTCAATCACAAGATCTTTGGGTAGATTTTCTGAGATGTGACGGATGATTGTCTCTTCCTCCCAATTGGTCGCCTCCTACACAAAGGTCAGAGTCGGGCGAAGGGTCTCGTAACTCGGCCCCTCCGATGCTCAAGTTATTCGGAGCTGGAGCTCTAGAAAAAATCAAGAGTTGTGGTGTGCGTGTGGCTTTTTTTTTTCCTATCCCCTCAGTACTGTTCCTGAGGGTGACTTTTATATCTATGGCCTTGGGTCGACGTACGTGGATGAACACGACTGTCGGCATTAACGTACACGTGTTTAATGCACGCTAGTGCCTCAAGAGATCGGCCCGTACATTGAGCGCCAACCCCGCTTGGATTGTTTGATGCTGCTCCTTCTCGGGATATAAGAATGTGCTACCCCATACTTGTCAGGGGGGCATAGGATTCACAGGGCTGAGTTGGCTTGGGATGTCCTTTTAGCCCTTCCATGGCGGTTTGGGGGTCTCGTGGATTGGGGGGCAATAATATGTCTTATCATTCTCTCTCCTTGCAAAAGAAGTCATGCCTTGGGAGAATCGAGAGGCATGGCTTGAGGCCTAAGTCAACATGTTTATTGGTCTCGCTGATAGAATGCATTTTGTCGGGGTATGCTTGGGTCCCTACGATCGAAGGGCGGCTTGCGCTGCTCCTATTACATCGCATCGTAATGCCAAACTGACTGGGAGTACTCAACAATAGATCGACCGAGACTAGGTCCGCAATAGACTGGCCAAGACTAGGTCGGCAATGGACTAACCAAGACTAGGTTGGCGAAGGACTGGTCGAGAGACTAGGTCAACAATGGACTGGCCGAGACTAGGTCAGTGATGGACTAGCCAAGACTAGGTCGACGATGAACTGACTGAGACTAGGTCGACGAAGGACTAGCTGAGACTAGGTTGGGGAAGGACTAGCCGACTAGGTCGGTGATGGACTAGCCGAGACTAGGTCGGTGATGGGCTGTCCGAGACTAGGTCGGTAATTGACTAACCGAGACTAAGTCGGTAATGGACTGGTTGAGACCAGGTCAGCAATGGACTAGCCGAGACTAAATTGGCAATGGACTAGCCGAGACTAGGTAGGCAATGGACTGGTCGAGACTAGGTCGACAATGGATTAGTCGAGACTAGGTTAGCAATGGACTGGCCGAGACTAGGTCAACGATGAACTGACTGAGATTAGGTCGGCGATGGACTAGCTGAGACTAGGTCGGCCTTTTCCGATGAAAATTTTGAACTGTGGCAGTTACCGGTGGGCCTCGCTCCTTCTCGAGGGAAATACTTTCTCCGATGATGAGGTGTTGAGCTATTGCATCACAAGTGGTCGGTTCCATAGGTGGAACGCCTTTCTCCGGGTGGTTCTTGAGGGGCTCCGAACCCATTTATTGCGAATCTCCTCGGGATCCTATGGTGTTACGTAGTCCCCTTATCGGGAAGGTGAAAGGTTGCTCCGGGCGGTGAGTTCATCACCTCACGGGGTGCCCCTTCGATTGAAAGGTTGCCTTGACTTAGGAGCCCGCATCCGTCTTTATAAGCCTTGCCCCATCTTACCCAGAGGAACTTTTGCCCCTCGTCCTTCCTCCGGCTAGTGTTTCGCTTCGCCCCCAAATTCTTCCGACGTTGGACTGCCCACCTATCATCTTTAGGTCTTTCGCGGTTGAGTCTCCCAGTTTCCCTTGTTTCTCCCGTTCGTTCAGTGGCTTTTCCTTGCTCCTTGGCTTTCTCTCGTGATGTCTCCCTTGTCTTCCATTTTGAGTCGGTCAAGGTTGAAGAATGCGGCCTCATCCTTTAGTAGTGAATGGAACGCTGAGAGTGTCCCCTGTTTGGGTCCTCATCTTCTTTAGACAAGAAGGCCTCCATTGCCTTGGAGGCCATGCTCAGAGAGTATGATGAGGATTCGGTCATAACCGAGTCCTTCTTACCCATGATTAGGTCTAGGTACCATATTTCTGCTAAATATGATCTGCATGTCCAGGATGTCGGCCAACGGCCATTCGATCCGTTTCTAAACGGATTTGGATTGTCGGTTGATGCCTTTGAGGCGGGTCTGAGGCTTCCTCTACACCCATTGGTGATGTCGTGCCTCCAACACTAGAGGAGTTCTCCTTCTCATATAGTGCCAAACTCCTAGCGTTATCTGGTGGTTTTTATTGGGGAGTGTCGGGCGGCCAGGATTGAGTCATCGCTCATCCTATTCCTGGTCTATTTTTACCTCAAAAAGGGGCAGGGGAGCTACTACCTTATCGCTAGGAGAAGTTTTAAGGTTACTGGTGCTCCTTCAAATAACAAGGGGTGGAAGTCGTGCTTCTTCTTTCTTAGCACCTTCAGAGGCTAGGGTTTCGGCCTGAAGTGGATAGGTCACGACATTGAAAACTCTCCTCCCTTTTTGTCGAAGGAAGAGACGGAGCAGGTGGTGCATCTCAAGGGGATCCTCTCCTCCTCAAAAGCCATTAAATCAATGATCAAGGACTAACTGGTGGCGGGCCTCAGCCCAGCCCTTAAGGGTATGGCTTATTCAGTTCTAGTAGTTTGTTGTCCTCCTATGTTTCTCTCCTTTCATCTTACAAACGGGTGTTGATTAATGTTCTATTCTTCACAAGAATGAACCTCAAGGGGATAAAATAGACATTCATGGGACAAGCTCTGCGTCCCATGCCTTCTTCGACGCATGATGCTCCCACCACACAAACGGGTGCCGTCGGGGAGGCCGACCAGCCTTTAAAGAAGATGAAGGTCTTGGTCAGCAAGCCACCCTCCAGTGCGACCATCGTCATCCCTGTTATGACCGCCCCTCGTAAGGAGACTCCAGCACTAACTGTCCGTGAGAAAGAGGCTGCTCCGCATGGGGAGGGGAGCAGTAGGCGTCGGGACAAGGCAATGTCTTGGCCCCGATCCATGAGGGATCTTTGCATGGTTAGAGCTCATTCTCGGGACGAGCCCTTCCTTGCCCAGGAGATAGTAGATCTCCCAGAGCTATCAGGGCATATTTGCTTGAAGCTCGCTGGGCCACACCGCGGATAGTGCCGATGCACTAGTTGTTCTACTGAGGCTCCTCTGCTCCCCACTAGTGAAGGAGGTCTACACCACTCCTTTTGAGGTGTAGCTAGACAATGTTGCAAAAAGCTTGGTCATGGTGAGTCTTCTTTCCTGAGTTTCTTTTATACTTTGTCCGGCTTTGGGGCTGACGCGAGGCTTTTACAGCACCATCTCCATGAGGTTGATCGATAGGGTGTGTGACTCTAGGAGGGTCATCGATGAGCTTTCCAAAATAATTGACAAACATCAGGCCAAGGTCTGAAAACTTAAAGAGGAGGCGAGCCCCGTGGTGGTGGCGACCACCAAGGCTCGGGTCAAAAAGGTGACCCAGCAACTGGAGGATCTTAAGTCCCAGCTCGAGGAGGCTCAACGCCACAAGAAGGAGGCCTGGGGGCGAATACAAATCTTAGAGGCTCAGCTCCAAGGCTTGGGAGTCGATCTGGACGTCGCCCGAGCCAAGACCTGGGAGGTCGAGTAATCCTTGGCGACAGTCTAGTCGGCACTATAGAAGACCAAGAACTCCCTTGCCAAAGGAGTAGCATGTCACTCCCGAGAGAGCCCAGGCGACCATCACCCACAGTACAAGGATTCAAGCTTGGCTTAGAGAGGATGGGCTGGGTCAACTATGAGTATGAGTTTCGGGTCACCCTGGCACACTTCTGAGCGAGATACCCCTGGCTGGAGATCGAGGATGATCCTTACGCCATCCTCCCAAAGAACGATGACGTGTCGATGGAGGTCCCCTTTGACAATAGTGACCCTCCAACTGCTTGAGGGTTCCCTTGGAAGCCATTGTCGATTCATTTCTTTTTTGCTCTTCTCTCATCCTTTTGTAATCCATTAGGTAAGGGTCAATGTCGTACATCCCCGACCAAAATGTACTTTGTTTACTCATTAATGAAAATTCACCTTCTTCAATCCTTGTGTCTTCTGCTACCTATTGTTTTGTTGAGTGTGTTTTGTCGGTGGATGACGGGATCAAGGGGTGGTCAATGCGCTCCGGGAAGAGGAGGTCGATCAGCATCCCACCCGAGGAGGCTCACTTCTCAAACTTCTATGGTGGACAAGTTGTGTCTCACGATGCACTTTGCCTTTAGTCATCTTGAATTATGTTGGTAACTCGATAAGGCCCTTCCCAATTCAGGGCCAACTTTCCCTAGGATCAGGTCGGATCAATGGCATCAGCTTTTCATAGCACTATGTTACCGAGCTTGATTGGCCTAGGTCAGACCTTTTGATTGTATAGTCTTGTCGCAGTGTTCTTTTATATCAAGGCCAACAAGTGTGCTTCGGCTCTTCATCCTCGACAAGGTCGAGGTTCACTCGGAGCCCTTCTTCCGAGTTGTTTTCTTCATAGTTCTCGATCCAGAGGGTCGGGAAGACCACTTCAGGTGGTAGCACTACCTCAATTTCAAACACCAAGCTGTAGGGGGATTCGCCTATAGTGGTCCTCGACGTGGTTTGTGAGGCCCATAAGATGCTTAGGAGCTCATCGATCCACATGCCTTGTGATTCACCAACCCTTTTATTAAGGCCTACTAGTATCGTCTGATTGGTTACTGTTAGGATCGTAATGGCACTGGGGGGATAAATTAGTACTTACAAAAAAGATCTAATTTGAAATCGTTCGAACAAAAATATGAATCAAAAATTCATTTAACTTGAATGTGTGAGTAGGAGTAGTAAGTAAAATAAATCAGTAAACAAATGATAAGGAAAATCAAGAAGGAAACACAAACCAATTTATAGTGGTTTGATCGTCCCGACCTACATCCACTCCTAATTCCTCTTCTCTCGAGACTATCGACTTTCACTGTCGATCTTTTTTCCAACGGGTGGCTCAAAAGAGAACCATTACAAACTCTTTCATACAAGGCCTCATACCTCCTTATATTAACTGCTTAACTCAAGGAGGAAGAGACTCAAGAGTTTACAACACTTTATCCTTAAGGTTTCTTTATATTTTTTTAACATTTTTACACCCCTTATTCATGCTTCATCAGGCAAGAATGGATGAGGTATTTATAGACCCCAAATGGCTTCAAAATTGGAACCAAAATTTTAAATCCTCAATTTTTTCGGGTACTAGCGGTACCACCATCGGCACCGAGTAGTACTATCACCGAACAGAGCTAGAGAATCTGAACTCTGACTATACCATCGTTGGACTAGGTGATACCACCATTGCCTATGGTACCATTGTCGGTAGGTGGTAGTACCATCATCAAAAAGCATAAATTATGCTTTCTAACACTCTGAGCGGTACCATCGTTTGGACCTGGCGGTACCACCATCTAGATCATTTTTAGAACATCGAATTGGCCTTTTATTAGGCCCAATTTAGCCTTAGTTTAGGCCCAATGGGCACCGAATCAAGTTGGTATAGTTTAGCCTGATACTAGCTTAATTTGACTCTAAATGACCATGATCAAGACCTAACCACTCAATCACATATCTAGCATAATCATGAAGCAACAGCATGTTGTCTAGCATTTTGATATGTCATCTAATCATCCAACAGTTTGTCTGAATATTCGACGTATCATCCTTTCTTTCAGTGTATCGCCTGATCCATCGATATGTTGACTTCTCGTAACATCTGATCTTTTGGCGCAATACCCGATCCTTCGGCCCGATGCTCAAACTCATGACATGAAGTCCATCCTTTGGTACATCGACCAATTTGCCATCTAATTTTTCTACTTTGAAAATTTATCATGTGATGATTTATGTCTGTGATCGAAGTCTTTTCTACGTCACTTATATTGAAAGTCTATTAGTCAATAATTTCATTATCAAAGTTCAAGATTCAACGATCACCCCCTTTATGATGATGTAACAAATTGATGATATCATTTCATCATGATGCTACTTCTTCGTTTATATCAATGTGCCAATGAAGGATATTAATACAAAGAAGTCATATGACATAAATTTCACATCATTTATGTATTTGAAATAAAGATAATGATTAATGAGATGAATCCCCTCTTTATTAGTAAAAGGAAAGGAAAACTATAGGAGAATAAATAGTAATAAATCTCAAGTTAAAACATCGAGAAGTCAAGATTTGTTTGAATAAATCTCCTTCTTAATAAATAGCACAAAGAATTATAGGAGAATAAATAATAAAATATCTTGATTCATATAAATAAATCTCAAGTTAAATATCGAGAAGTCAAGATCACGATTTGTTTGAATAAATCTCATTCTTAATAAATACCAAAATAAGTCATAGGAGAATAATTAGTAAAAGATCATGATTCTTACGAGATAGATCTTAAATTGAAAATATCAAGAAGTCAAGTGAAAGATCATGATTCTTTTCAAAAAAATTTAATCAAATTCAAAATCATCATCGAAATCATTCTTTTATCTTTGAAAAATTCATTGAAAACAATATAGATAAAAAACCTAAACTTCTTTAGTTTCAATTTATAAGATTAATTTCGTACTTGTATGTAGTAATCTCTTATGCCAAAGTCATGCATCATTGTTAAAAATCAAAAAAATAAGTTTCGTCATAAAAATCATCAAGATTAATATCATAAATATTATTGCTCCTTTAAGGCAATCATAGATTTATTTTTATATGGCATGTCATTACACTCAAATTTAATATTGTATCCTTTGTCGTATAATCAACTAATACTTAATAAGTCATATTTCAAATTATCTAGTAAAGGAGCATCTTTAATCATCAAATTCTATTTGTTACCAATTTTAAATTTTTCTAAAGTTTATTGTAATAATATATTTTTATATTTTTTTAAATCTAACTCTTCACATTTAGTGTAAAATATTAACATATAATTGTTATGCTTATTTTTAAATTTATCAAATTCATTAGAGAGAGATACATGACCCCTTTTTTTTTGTAATTTATATTTCTTACTAACCTTTTTCATCAAACAAATCATTAAATGCATTAAGTAATTCATCATACAAAAAAGATGTTTCGGGTGAATCACATACCTCATTATTAAAGGTCATCAATATGTAGTTTGCCACTTCGTATTCGTTGATTGGCTCTTCATCATATAATGCACTTGAATCAGCTCAAGTTGTCTTGAATGCTTTCTTCTTCTTCGTTTGGGTTGATAACTTCTTCCTCAGTTGTGGATACTCATTTTTGAAGTGTTATGACTTATTGCATTTATAACATATTATAGTATCTTTTTTAGTTTCATTTTTATTCTTATGAGTTTTGTTCATTTTTATCAGCCTTTTAAGTCTTTTTGAAAACAATTCTATGTCATCTTCATCATCACTTGAGCTTTCACTTGATGAATCTTCTTTGGTTCTTAATATAATATCTTTTTTATTCTTTGAAAGGTTTTTCTCTTGTTCGTTATATGTTTTATAAGTTATTTCATAGGTCATTAAAGACCCTATGAGTTCTTCAAGAGGAAAGTTGTTCAAGTCCTTTGCCTCTTGGATAGCTATTACTTTTGGATCCCAACATTTCGGAAGAGATCTTAAAATTTTATTTACTAATTCAAGGTTAATATAATATTTACCAAGAGTTTTCAAACCATTGATAACATCCATAAAACGAGTATACATATCACTAATGGTTTCGCTTGATTTTATTTTAAATAGTTCATAACTATACATCAAGAGATAAATTTTTTACTCTTTTCCTCTACTTATCCTTTCATGAGTGACTTTTAGTGTGTGTCAAAGTCATGTCTAGTGTCACACGTCAGAATATAATTAAACTCATTTTTATGCAAAGCACAAAACAAAACATTCATAGCTTTAGCGTTCAAAGAAAACGTTTTCTTTTCAAAATCATTTCATTCATTCATTGCATTAGAAGTTTTAAAATCATTTCAATGACGTTCCATAAATCAAAAGCTAAGGAAATCAAGAATATTCTTATTCTTGTTTTCCATTAAGTGTAGTCTGTCCCATTGAATATAGGAGGACGAGTGATAGAGTGACCCTCGTGAATATGAGAAAAAATCATTAAGACTACTTAGGTGTTAATCCAACTGAGAGAACTTAGCTCTGATACCAATTTTTAGGATCATAAGGACACTATGAGGGGGAATGAATTAATGCTTATAAAAAAAGATCCAATTTGAAATCATTCGAACAAAAATATGAATAAAAAATCCATTAAACTTAAAAGAGTGAGTAGAAGTAGTGAGTAAACTAAATCAGTAAGCAAATGATAAGGAAAAGCAAGGAGATACAAAATCGATTTATAGTGGTTCAGTCATCCCGACCAAAGTCCACTCCCGATTACTCTTCTTTTGATACCACTGGATTTCACTATAGATCTTCTTTCTAATGTATGAAGATCAACTATCCTTACCACCCTTTCTCTTTTTACCGAGCTCAGGAGAGAACATTTATAAACTCTTTCACACAATACCTCGCACCTCCTTAGAATAATCGCTAAACTCAAGGAGAAGGGGACTCAAGAGTTTACAACACTTTATCCTCAAGGATTGTTTCTCTTTTTTAATTTTTTTCACCCCTCATTTATGCTTCAGCAAGCAAGAATAGGTGGGGTATTTATAGACCGCAAATGACTTCAAAATTAGAGCTAAAATTTTAAATCCTTAATTTTTCGAGGTACTAGTGATACCACTGTTGGCACCAGGCGGTACTATCGTCAAATAGAGCTTAAGAATCTGGGCTCTAGTGGTACTATTATCGAACTAGGCGACACCACTACTGGCAAGTGGCGGTACCACCGCTTAAAAAGCCCGAAAAAGCACATACTGTGCTTTCCAACACTTTGGGCGGTACCATTGCTTGGACTTAGCGGTACCACCTCCCAAGTCATTTCTAGAACACCGAATTGGCCTTTTATCAGGCTCAATTCAGCCCTGATTCAGGCCCAATGGGTCTCAAATCAAGTTGGCATGGTTTCAGTCCAATGCTGCCTTAATTTGACTTTAAATGACTATGATCAAGACCTAACCACTTAATTATATATCTAGTAAAATCATGAAGCAATCAGCATAATTTTTTAGTATTTCGACATGTCATCTGATCATCCGGCATTTCGTCTAAACCTCTGGCACATCATCCTTTCCTTCGACATATCGCCCAATCTATCAGCATGTTGACTTCCTACAACGTCCAATCTTTTGGTGCAATATCCAATCTTTCTGGCCTGATGCTCGAACTCATGGCACAAAATCCTTCCTTCGGTATGTCGACCAATCCTCTGGCCTGACACCCAATCTCTGACACGAAACTCTGTCAGCCCAACATTTAATTCTCCTACTTTGATAATTTGTCATGTGATGGTTTGTGTCCGTGATCGAAGTCTTTCCTGTGTCACTTATCTTGAAAGTTTATTAGTTCATAATTTTATTAATTGATTTCATCATCAAAATATGATATTTAATAGTTACCTCGGCTAGGCCATTGGTTTGAGGATGTGCCACTGAGTTGAACCTTAGGTGGATTTCGTAGGCTATGCAAAACTCCTTAAATCTTGCATTCTGTGTCCCGTTGTCGGTGATGATGGCATTCAGGATGCTGAACCGAGTGATGATATTTTTACATACAAACTTTTCAACTTTCTTCTCTATTATGGATGTCAAGGGTTCGACATTGACCACTTGGTGAAGTAGTCGACGACGACTATGATGAACCTCCACTATCCCGAGGCCGGGGGAAAAGGGTCGAGAAAGCCCATCCCACATTGTGTAAAGGGTCATGCATAGTCAATCAACGTTAAGGAGACTATTGGTTGATGTTGTACCCGAGCATGTAGTTGATCGACATTAGTTGATCCCAACGCATGCTTGACCAATAATAATCCTTCCAGAGGGTTTTGAATGCCAGGGTTCGGCCGCCAAGGTGTTCTCCATATACACCTTCATGGATCTCGTTCAGCATCGTTTTTGCTTCTACTAGTGTGAGGCACCGGAGGAGGGACAGACTGAACAACCTGTGGTAGAATCAGCCATTGACTTTGCAATAGCAAGCTTGTGTGCATCTCAGTTGTCGAGCGATGATTGGGTTGATTGGGAGCGTCCGGGGGGGAGGGGGGTCGCATCTCGATTATAGCCCATATTTTCTTTGGGTTCACGTCTATCCCCCTCTGATGAATGATGAAGCCGAGAAACTTGCCCAAGCCAACCTCGAAGTCGCATTTGGCAGGGTTGAGGTGCATTATGAATTTCCTAAGGATTCAGAATGTTCCGGCAAGGTCCTCCAAGTGAGTCTCGACGACTTTATTCTTCACAATCATGTCATCGACATATACCTCCATATTCCTTTCGAGTTGATGCTTAAACATCTAGTTCACCATCCTTTAGTACATCATGTCGGCATTCTTTAGGTCGAATGGCATGACCTTGTAATAGTAAATTATTAGGAAATCCAATGAGAATATCATATGCACAACAGAAGAAAAAAAATAAAACAGGTTTCCCACGTGCATCAAGTCGTCATGCAAAAGTTGGTACATAAAAAAACTCGTAAAAATGAAACTACAATACTGTGAGAGATTGATTACATAGAAAGATCATATATCCCTAAAAATCCAGATCCATATAGAGAGGATAAATGAGGTCAAATGTCCTCCTCTCTAGAGGTATCCACACGATGGATCGTTGTAGTGATGCTCCTCCAATTGCATGCAAAATCTCATAACTCTTGCGCAAAAGATGAGGAAGGGAGGAGAATAGGAGGGGGCGACCAAAGGTGCAGCCTATCATCTATATGCTGCCCTGCCTCCTATTTATAGAAAACCTCTATAAAACCCTAATGGATCCTGCCTTGGTAGATATTAAATCTTCATCCAATTACTTACTAATATTGGATTATTAAATCTCTATCTAATAATCTCAATTGGCCTCTAACTAGGCCTCAAGCAAGGAGCCCATAAATGTTGAGTCTCATTCAATGAGAATATGGGCTAATTGGATAACTCATATATAATTTTTACTCGTTGAAATAACCACCATATATTATGACCCTCTAGGCTCAACACCGAGCTGGCTATGACTCCTCACTGTCAGAACTCCTTCTTATTTAGTGAATTATTATATCATAATAATTCACTCGGCTCATCGACTATGGACGTACTAGGCTACTATTTCATAGTCTCTAGATGATATAGGGGATCTAATCTATTGGACGTGTCTGTCCTCAGTTACCATATATTTATAGTCTCTCATCTATCTAATATCCCAAATACCATATATTAGGCATGGTTCTGTCAGGCCACATACAGAATCCGTCCGAGTCTCACTCAAATCGGATTCTCCCGGAGAACTTCTTCTCTCTCAATTCGAACAACTTGATTAGGGATTTGCTTGAGTGAGAATATACGAGATATTTCTCTCATGATACCGAGAGTGGATGACTCTCTATTGACACTTAATAGCCTTCGTAAGGTTGGCTACTAATCTCGATAACCAACTGTACCCAATCTGAAACTTTTCAGACCTGTAAGTCCGGCATCAAAGGAGTACTCAAACAAGACATCCTTAGTGTCTCAAGTCTAAGGACCATATATACAACTGAGACTACGGAATCGCTGTCTAACGTTTGGTATCGTTAACCATACAACATTTTGTAAGTGGATCCATTAGTGAACTCTTTCTCCAATGAACACCTATACTGCATCCTCAGTGTCTCCACACAAGTGTCTATGAGACCAACCACCTCCGTCAAATCAACGGGTACACAGTATAGTAGTCTGTCTAGTTATTTTGATGTCCCTCTCGAGTAGCCTGTGACCGAGATTATTTAAGATCTGTGTTTAAAGATGAATCGGTCTCATTATCGTGATCTCATCACGATCCGATTCTCATTGCACATAATCAAGGACATCATAATATATATATTCAATAAATAATATAATATAAAAATATACTAATAATAATCATAAGTAAAAAGATCGCTCAGCGTATCACATGTGTTATCACTAATGTGGTTGGCTTATAGGACACTTATAACATGTAACCTCTCACTTGACCTAAAGTCAATCACCTATGTATCTAATCCGTATCAGACCCATGTGATGCTCAAAGACCGTTTGATCCAACAGCTTTGTTAGTGGATCTACGATATTATCTTCGGGTGAAACTCTTTCCATTGCTATATCTTTATAGGCTATGATCTTTCTAATCAAGTGGAACCTTCTTAGAACATTTTCGATGAGACATGAGTTCTATTGCTAGAGCTATTGCCCTGTTGCTGTCGCTATATTTTGGAATTGGCACCTCGCTGCTTGATACAACTCTCAAATCTCTTATGAACTTCTTCATCCATACCCCTTCCTTTGCTGCTTCTGCTGCAGTAATGAATTCCGCCTATATGGTCGAATCAGCAGTAGTATATTGCTTAGAACTCTTCTAGCTTACTGCTTCTTTATTCAAGGTGAAGATATATCCTGAGTTTGACTTGCTATCATCGATGTCGAATTGAAAACTCGAGTCCGTATAGCCCTTAACCTAGAGGCTACCTCATCCATCTACTAATAAAAGATCCTTAATCCTTCTCAAGAACTTAAGGATACACTTTACTGCCTTATAGTGTTCCACACCTGGATCCGCCAGATATCTGCTCGTGACACTCAAAGTATATACTATATCAGGCCTAGTACATAGCATACATGATAGATCCTATCGCTGAGGCATAGGGTATCATATCTATGTCTGCTTTTTCTTTAAAAGTCTTTAGGGACATACTCCTATAAAGTAATATTCTATGTCTCATCAGTATGAGACCTCTCTTAAAATTCTTCATGTCAGACCTTTTGACATGGAGTCTATACACCTGGACTAGAACAAGCCAAGCATCCTCTTGGATCTATATCTATAGATCTGGATCCCCAAAATATAGGATGCTTCCCCTAAGTACTTCATGGAGAAGTTTCTAGATAGCCAAGTCTTTACTGTGGAGAGCTTTCCTACATCATTCTCAATTATTATGATGTCATCCACATATAACACCAAGAAAGTGATATTGCTCTCACTTACCTTCTTGTATACACAAGGCTCATCTTCGTTCTTAACAAAGTCATAAGATCTAATCGTCTCATCATATTCTAACTTCGGAAAGTTTGCTTCAACCTATAGATAGACCTAAGCAACTTGCACACTTTATCTAGACTCTCCCTAGATACAAATCCCTCTAGCTATATCATATACACCTCCTCCTTGAGATTGTTATTAAGGAATGCGATTTTCACATCCATCTGTCAAATCTCATAATCATAGTGTGCTGTAATGGCCAAAAGAATTTTAATGAATTTTAGCATGGCTACAGGTGAGAAGGTTTCATCATAGTCAACTCTTTGCTTTTTATAATATCCTTTAGCCACCAGCCTTGCCTTATAGGTCTCCATCTTTCCATTTACTCTAATCTTCTTCTTGAAGATCCAATTACAACCGATAGATACGATACCCTCAAGCGCGTCTATAAGATTCTAAACCTTGTTTTGGTATATGGAATCCATCTCAGAATTCATAGCGTCTTGCCACTTCTCGAAATCTATACTCGTGATAGCTCCTCATAGGTCTAAGGATCAATATCCTGAGTGTCATCGTCATTGATATGTCCAACATATTTTTCAAGAGGGTGAGGTACTTTGCTAGACATGCACAAAGTTCGAACTTATGTAGTAGGTATCTGAACAGACTCGGGCTCTGGAATGGTGCTTGAGCTAGGTTCTCCAACCTCACTCAACTCTATCACACTTCTAATATTTCTACCAAGAACATGTTCTTTCTCAAGGAATATAACTCTCTTAGCAACAAAGATTTTTTGGTCCTTAGGATGATAGAAATAATACCCTAAAGTTTCCTTGGGGTATCTCACAAACTTACACTATTTCATTCTTTATTCCAGTTTATCGGGGTTGTGTCTTCTAACGTGGGTAGGGCAGCCTCAAATCTTAACAACCTTAAGATCAGGCTTCTTCCCTTTCTATATCTCCTATAGTGTAGACACTACCAACCTATAAGGAACTATATTCAGAAGGTAAGTTTATGTCTCTAAGGCATATCCCCAGAATTAGATGGGTAGGTCTGTAAACCTCATCATGGACTGCACTATGTCTAACAGCATGTGATTCCTCATTTCTGATACACTATTGAGCTGAAGTGTGTAAGGAGGTGTCCACTGGGATAGAATCTCATGGTCCCTAAGGAAATGGGTGAAGTTAGTACTCAAGTACTCTCCTCGTCGATCTGATCGAAGAGTCTTAGTACCCTTTCTAATCTGATTCTCTACTTCATTATTATATTCCCTAAATTTTTCAAAAGTCTTGGACATGTACTTCATCAAGTACACATGTCTATACCTAGAGAAATTATTAGTAAATGAAGTACAAGTAATCACCTATAGCCTAAGTCGGCATAGGACCACATACATCACTATATATAAGTTCTAATAACTCAGTGGCTATCTCTCCAGTTCCACTAAAAGGGAGAGTTGGTCAACTTTCCATGAAGTAATATTCGCAAGTTGCATATGACTCATAGTTAAATGGATCCGAGTATTTATTTTTTAGCAACTTTTAAATCCTTCCCTCATAAATATGACCTACAATGCCAAAGGTATGGCTCATTCACCTCATCTCGTTTCCTCTTAGATGGGTTTACATTCATGATGTATGAAGAAATGTCTAATATGTATAAGTCATTAATCAAGGTCCCTCTTGTGATAATCTCATCATCCAAAATTAATGAACAACTATTGTATGGGAACATAATTGCATGCATCCAATGCAATGGTAGCTCCACCAGGCAGATGTAGGGTGATCTCGCCAATAGCAATTGTAGCAACTCTTGCTCCATTGTCTATCTTGAGGTCCATCTCACCTTTCGCCAGTCTCCTATGTCTTGTCAGAACCTGCAACAAATTATAGATATGATAAATACTCTTAGTATCCAATACCCATATGTTACCATAAAAATATAACAAATGGAGACTGATCATTTTGAAGCTTCTTCAAGCTTCTATGTTGCCTTTTTTGCAAGGCGTCAAGTCGATGCAAAAGTTAGTAAGCGATACATGAGAGATTGATTACCTAGAGAGATCATATATCTCTGAAAATCCAGATTCAAATAGAGAGGATGAAGGAGGTCAAATATCATCCTCTCTAGTGTATATATATGATAGATCATTGCAGCGATGCTCCTCTAATCATAGTCAAAATCTCATAACTCTTGTGCACAAGATGAGGGAGGGAGGAGAACAGGAGGGGGTGGCCAAAGGTGCAGTCTATCATCTATGTGTTGCCCCTACCTCCTATTTATAGAGGGCCTCCATAAAACCATAATGTATCCTACCTCAGTGGGTATTAGATCTCTATCTAATTACTCACTAATCTTGGATTAATAAATCTTTATCTAATAATCTTAATTGACCTCTAACTAAGCCTCATGTGTGTGACCCTCTAGGCCCAACACTGAGTTGGTCGTGAGTCCTCCCTATCAGAACGCCTTCTGACTTAGTGAATTGTTATCCTATAATAATTCACTCGACTTATCTACTATGGACGTATTAGGCCACTATGTCATAATCCTCATATGGTACAGAGGATCTAATCCGTTGGACCTGTCTGTCCTCAGTTACCATATTTTTATAGTACTCTATCCATTTAAAATCTCATAGACCATATATTGGGAATAGTTCTGTCAGGCCACATACGTAAATCTATTTAAGTCTCGCTCTAATCGGATTCTTCATCCGATTAGATCTTCATATAATCACTCACTAATCTTAGATTAATGAATCTCTATCCAATAAACTCAATTAGTCTCTAACTAAGCCTCATACAAGGAGCCCATAAATGTTGGGTCTCATCCAATAAGAATAGAAGCTAATTGGATAACTCATGTCCAATCTTTTACTTGCTGAAATATCCACTATATGTGTGTGACCCTCTAGGCCCAACACCGAGCTGTTCGTGAGTCCTCTATGTTAGAACTCCTTTTGACTTAGTGAATTGTTATCTCATAGCAATTCACTCGACTTATCTACTATGGACGTATTAGGCCACTACACCATAGTCTCCGGATGATACAAGTGATGTAATCCATTATACTTGTTTGTCCTCAGTTACCATTAGTTTATAGTACTTCATCCATTTAATATCTCATATACCATATATTAGGAATAGTTCCATTAGGCAACACACATAAATCTGTCTGAGTCTCGCTCAAATCAGATTCTCCCAGAGAACTCCATCTCTCTCAATCTGAACAACCTGATTAGGGATTTGTTTGAGCGAGAGTATATAGGATATTCCTCTTATGATACTGAGAGTGGATGATCCTCTATTGACACTCAATATCCTTCGTAAGGTTGACTACTAATCCTAATAACTGGTTGTACATGATCTGAAACTTTTTGAACCTGTAAGTCCGACGTCAAAGAAAAGAGTACTCAAACAACACATCCTTGGTGTCTCAAGTCTAAGGACCAAACACACAATTGAACTACAGAATCGCTGTCTGACGTTAGGTATCATTAACTATACAACATTCCGTAAGCGGATCAATCGGTAAACTTATTCTCCAATGAGCACTTATATTATATCTTTAGTGTCTCCACACAAGTGGCTATGAGATCAGCTACCTCTATCAAATGGACGAGTATACAATACACCAATCTATCCGATTATTTTGATATCCATCTCGAGTAACCTATGACCAGGATTATTTAGGATCTTTGTTTAAAACTGAATTGATCTCATTATTGTGATCTCATCACGATTCGATTCTAAGGACATCACAATATATATCAACAGATAATATAATGTGAGAATATGCCAATAATAATCATAAGCAAAAAGATCGTGCAGTGTGTCATACGTACCATCACTCATGTGATTGGCTTGCAGGGCACTTGTAACCAGCATAAACCCCCTATCAATTATAAGGTAGTGTGTTCCTGATCCTTGGGAGCCATATGGATCTAGTTATAACCCGAGAAAGCATCCATAAAGGTGAGGAGCTCGTGCCCTAAGATTTGGTCGACTAATTGATCTATTCTCGGGAGGGGGTAACAATCCTTCAGGCATGCTCGGTTGATATCAGTATATTCAATGCACATCCTCTAACTTCCAATAGATTTTTTGACAAGGACTATATTGGAATGCCATTGAGATTACTTAACCTCCACTATGAACCCTACCTCCACCAGACAATCCACTTCATCGCTAATAGCCTTCTATCGGTCTCGGGTGAATTTCCAAGACTTCACTGGTCGTGCCTCAGAGAGGATGCTAAGGTGATGTTGCATGACCTCGGGATTGATGCTTGGCATGTCCTTGGGTGACCATGCGAAAACATCGACATTCTTTGTTCAAAAACTAATAAGATGAACCTGGTCCTTTTCTGGGAGCATGAACCTGATCTTCGTGACCCGGTCAGGTCGACATTTGTCGAGGGGGACTTCCAACACCTGCTCCACGGGCTCTAGATGACATGGGGTCTAAATGCCTCCCGGGGATCGATTAAAGGTCGATCGAAAAATGGTTGTAGTAGCTTAGCATTTCCCAGGGTTGAATGATCGGGCTTTAACTACTTGGACAATGTGACAGCAGTCAGGTAACATTGCCTAGACTCCTGAGGGTCGCTTCTCACTTCTCTGATCCCTGCTCGGGTCAGGAATTTCATCGCTCGATGATAGGTCAAGACGATTGCCCTCAACTTGTTAAGAAATGACCGACCAAAGATGACATTATATACTGATGGGAGGTTTACCACCATGAAGGTGACCATTATGGTCTTGGACTTCAACTCTTGTTCAATGGTGATGGGTAGAATGGTCATCCCGAGAGGCGATAGAGTCACATGTGAACCCGGAGAGGGTGGAACTCATCGAGGATAAGTCAGTGATGGTTAGCCTGAGCTTCTGGAAGGCGTCAAAATATAGGACATCGACCGAGCTTCTGGTGTCAATCATGACCCTCTTGACTCGAGCATTGGCAATGCTGATTGACGCCACTATAGCATCCTTGCGGTTAAGGTATTCAATTTCCTTTGTCTTGAAGGTGATCTCTGGTTCATCTTTTCACTTGGGGCACTTTTCCATGATGACTCGGGCATAGGCCTTCCAATCTGATGCGCTATCTCCATCGGACGCTGGTCCACCAATAATGATGTCGATCTGCTTCTCTATTAGACCATGGGGACATGGACGTGGGGAAGGCTCTCAGGGCCTCTTCACATAACGCCCGAGGTATCCCTTGCGTATAAGCTCCTTGATCTAGTTCTTGAGGTCATGGTATTCCTTTGTGTAATGGCCATAATTTGGATGGAAACGATAATACTTCGCTCGATCCTTGAGCTCCTGTGGGGTTTTCATTATGTTAGGCATCCTCAGGAGCCCTTTTCTTTGATCTAGAGGAAAATTTTCATCCTAGTCGAGTTCAGAGAGGATGGAGGTGGCCTTGAGTAGGATGGTTTTGATGGGTCGAGGTGCCTCCTTGGGGGCTCTAGTGGTTGACCTCGGGGTTTCTCCGAATGAGGCCTCTTGTGATCCTCACACTTCCCCGCCACTAGCGCCTCTACAGCGATGCACTGATTGGCGCGCTGGAGCATCTCGGGCACGATCGCTGGTGGTCTCTTAATCAACGATCAAAAGAACCTAGATGGTTGTAGCTTTATTAAGAATTATTGCATAATTAAAAAAGGATGAGCATCGGGGACTACCCCGATCTCCGTAACGAAGTAAGAGACGAAGTGAGAGAGGGGCTCGCCGTTCTTCTGGTTTAAGCTGAGGAGCGCAATCGCATACGGTTTCAGTCTAGTACTAGCTAAGAAGTTGAGCTCGAATTCCCTTGTCAGTTGGTCGAAGGATGAGATTGAGAAAAGCTTCAATCGATTGTACCACATCCGGGCAAGACCTCGGAGGGTGGTGGGGAAAGCTCAACATATTAGGGCGTCAAACGTGCCATATAGAGCCATCTGGGCTTGAAAGCAGCAACATGCTCCGTCGGATTAGAGCTTTCATCGTAGGACTCTAGCGTTGGCAAGCGAAAATTGGGGGGGATCCGTTTGTCTTGGATTCTTGGACGAAAAGGGATCCCCCAAGAGAGCCTTCTCTACGTTCTTCCTTTGACTTGTGGAACTCCCTTTGGACTTTGTCCAGACGACGGTTAACCTAGCGTAGTCGGGCCCGGAATGAGACCGAGGAGTTGGATGATAGAGTATCCGACTCGAGATAGCCCGCAGGAGTCAGTGTGGCCTTTGAAGTCTCATCCTTGGGCATGAGTCATATGCCTCCAGACGACTCTTTGTTCGGCGGGCAACCATCCTGGGCTTGCCTGTCGAACATGGGTGGGCCTGGAGGTGCTTGGAAAAGGTTCGGTAGGGACGTAAGAGGCACCCAGAAAAGATTTGATTGGGGCACTGATAACGACACCCGCGGTGGCACAACCTGTTGAGTGAGTTGGGGGATGAGGAGAATGATGTATTTATTGCATTATTTCGGTCAAGGCTTGGACTTGTTGTGTGAGGCTAAGAAACGCCTCTAATGAGACAACAGGTTGCCCCGCACCTCTCCCGGGAGGAGAGAGCCCCGGTCATTGAATAAACTTCAGTACTAGCTCGAGGTCTAGGATGGATCATTCCCATCCTGGGGAGGGAGAGAGATGATTATGCCCCTAGGCCACGGACAGAGTGTGCCATGTGGGTTTTTTCCCCATGGTTACTTAGTTGTTAGTGTTCTTGCAACATCGTCCAAAAATGTTATCGTACTTATGTCATGGCCGAGGTGTTGGCATGACTTGGTCTGATCCGAGTGAGCAAAACCGTCAACGTTGCTCTGAGCCGACAAAGGAAGATTGGCGGGAAAGTCTTATGGTAGACTTTATGAGATGTGATGAATAATTATCTCCTCCTCCCAATTGGTCGCCTCCTGCACCAAGGCCAGAGTAAGGCGGAGGGTCCCTCAACTCGGCCCCTCCAATGCTCAAGTTAGTCGAAGTTGAAATTCTAGGAAAAATCAAGAGTCGTGGTGTGTGTGTAGCTTTTTTTCCCCTTTCCCTTCAGTGTTGTTCCTGATGGTGGCTTTTATATCTCTGGCTTGGGTCGACATATGCAGATGTTTAATGGTTGTCGACATCAATGTCTACATATGTTTAATGAGTGCATCGACCTCTCCTAAACGGTTCGGTGCTATTCTTTCTTGAGATATGAGGTTGCGTTGTCCCATACTTATTAGAGGGCCGTCGGTGTAAGAAATCAACAGTTAATTTGACCCGAGTTCGTAAGATTGAGTTGGCTCAAAAAAATGTTTTGTTGATGTTACATTGACGATCTAAGTGTCCCATGAATTGAAGTGTTAGGATATGTCCTACCACAAAGTAAGAAGTCAAACACCTCTGCCCGTTACAGCCAGAAGCCAATAGAGACGTCTCCCTTAGAGAGCCTTATAGCGACAGGCGCTTGCGGCCCCCAATTTCATCGCTCCTCGACCATGGCAGCAGCTGAGTCCATAAAGCTGATCTCCAAGGTCTCAACAGACGAATTAATGCCTTCAAAAAGCTTCGAAAAAGCATCCTCATTGGAGGAATGAGTCCAAGATCTTCATCTCAAGTTTTGATGGTTGCAGGTAGTGTCGGTCTTCAACGAAAAAGAGGCGCATGTAGCTGACGCAGCGGCAGGTTTTCGAGACTTGCATGCAATCCACATCCATCCAAAAAGTTTGTCCAGGTCGAGAGAGAGAGAGAGTCAACAGTGACAGGGCTATGGCTGAGCCTAAGTGCGAGGCTACGGAATTGTAGCGATCGATCAGTGTGATGAGGCTGATGAGAGATATCAACTTCCACGGAACGGGGGCCGATGGCTGATAGAGATACCTACCCAACACAGTTCAGTATCCACCTGTGAACACCTTTAGCGGTTCGCGCGTGCGAGGACGACCGTAGCAGCATGCAGTAGCTTAGCTACCTATTATGGCCACAGTGGGTATGCCTCAGCACACAGTCCTGATCGGATCAGTGTGAGGCACTCTTGTTCCTTCAACATAAAACAATTGCTTGATCACACAGTGAGTGCAAGACGGAATCCTCGTACTTCAGAGCCCGAGCTCGAGCTTGTTTGGATGCGCAGACATGTAGGTGGGGAGCTCCCATCCAGTGCTCCAACTCAAAGAAGGCGACGGAAGTGGAGAAAACAGGTCGACAATGACGCAACGTGAGGAAACATCATCCATGGGGAAAGAGAGAGAAGCGGTCGCCCTCACGCCCAGTTAGCCACCACCACCACCACCACCATTTTCATCGATGGGGGGATGCAGTGGGCTTTTCCGAGACCTCCCTCCTCACCACAAATATATCTCCGCTTGCTTCTTCTTGTAGTAACCCAGACTTTTTACCTTTTGAGATCTCATCTCCTCTCTCCATCACCATGCAGCTAACGGTTAGTTGGGGAATTAATGGCCCATGCACTCAGACCTTCCCCGTTCTGTTCTTTCTTTCTCGGATATGGGAAATTCCATGGTGGAGTCAGGTTGGCGCCCAAGACTTGCCAAAAGAGAAAGCAAGCCATAGGAAAGACTTGCCACCAGCAACCAGCAACCAGCAACGTAGGTTTGTTTTCCCAGAATCCATCTGCTCTCTCTCACACTCACATTATTTCTCGCTGCACATCTATCTAGTGATGGATATCGCGAGCACAAACCGAGAACCCAAACATTACTTCTCCTACTACTTCGATGGCGTCATTTTAAGCCGAGGAGCAGTATATTCGTCCCAGGGCAGGATTCAAATCTTACGCGATAGGCGTCGTAGTATTTATTATTTGAGATGGCCAAGGCAGCACAGCACGTAATCCTATAAATATCGTTCGGGTACGTAAAAGCTGACCAACGGACGGCCCCCGATGCTTCACGCTGACATGATAGGATGCGTGTAGCACGCGACACGTAGCGCGGCCCCCCCTCCTCTTCCGTAGGACATGATCACCTCAACCTAGTAATCTCAGAAGCGGCGTCATACCTGCAATTGTCTCTCCTTCTCGCTCTAATTTTATCTTGAGATCTAAAGGAAGGCTGAGTGAGCTTATTTGTGGAAGACGAGCGTTTAAGGAGCAGACAGTGTGCTATATATATCTTATGTGGGTTAAGATGAGAGAGAAGCAATTGGCTGGGTGACGATGATGGGATGGGATACGAAACAATGTGGAAAGGGATAGGCAACAGTGGTCGTGCCCTATCACTGTCACCTCTAATATTCTCTCATCCCTCAACCATAATCGTATTCTCTTCTTCTCCAACACAGCAGCATCAAGGCAAAGCAAGAGGAGAGGAAGTGTAGGGAGGGGAAGGACGACATGGGGAGGGGACGAGTGGAGCTGAAGAGGATCGAGAACAAGATCAACCGGCAGGTCACCTTCTCGAAGCGGAGGAACGGGTTGCTGAAGAAGGCGTACGAGCTCTCCGTCCTCTGCGACGCCGAGGTCGCGCTCATCATCTTCTCCAGCCGCGGCAAGCTCTACGAGTTCGGCAGCGTTGGGTACACCACCAACACACGCTCTCTCTCGCTGATCGCCTTCACTTTCGGTCCTTAACCCATAGATCTACGCTGGATCTACGATGGCTTTAACCTTTTTAGCTGGTCCTGCGGCGTGTTCATTATTCATTCATAGTACTGATGCAGGTCGATTCTAGTGTTGGCATGGATACTGATCTGAGGTTTGATCCTTGCCATTTCTATGCTAAGGAGAAGGAGGATTGACGAAAAGTTAGTGGATCCTATTTTCTGCTTCATGTCTTTGTTGGAAGAGACTGAGCAGGACTGGTCGATCTTTATTTAACCCTTCATTTCTCTTATTTATGGTATCATCTGCCATTACTTTTTCGGATCCTCGGCTTTCCTCGCCTTTCTTTTTACCCTTCTTGTGTTAGCTCTCGTCACCCAGATATCAATCTCTAGAAACCCTCTAAACCTAACCCTTGGATCACAGGAAGAATGAGTTCCCCAAGGAAAGAAAAGAAACAAGGAGCAGCTCTCTCTTTCTACCATCCATTCAAGCCAGTTTGTGCTTTCTCTCCATGGATTTGTCAACTCGATGCACACACGTGCCTGCTTCGAA
The DNA here is from genome assembly GCA_029747655.1 of Ensete ventricosum. Taxonomy (NCBI): domain Eukaryota; kingdom Viridiplantae; phylum Streptophyta; class Magnoliopsida; order Zingiberales; family Musaceae; genus Ensete; species Ensete ventricosum. The sequence goes on from JAQQAF010000003.1 coordinate 43,971,520, forward strand.
TCCTTAAGGATCTCAACCCTTCTTCTTTTTTTCCTTTTGTTTTCTTGTCAAGTCTCGGATTTTTTAGATCGTAGATAGTAAGTGATGGCATATTTATGCAGATCTTCAAATGTTAAGTGTCAGCGTACTCATCTACATATGATTGTCATGTAAGGTATACATATCTTACTTGCTTTTCCTGATCCTTCCTTGGGTCTAAGAACTGATCCAATGCAACCATTAGCAAGTAGGCAAGGAAGAAGCATAACATCACCTTTCACGTAAGAATATTAACAGAGTCATTTCAAGTAAAATTGCTGCTCTCTATTTTTTTTTATTTTTTATTTTTTATTGTGAAGATGAAAGAGTGAACGAACATTAGACTATCTTCCAAGCTTTGTTGTGTACACAATGAGTCAAAAATGCATTCTGTGCACAAGGAGCTACCCCCTAAGTGAAAAGCTTTGAGATGAACATTCACAATGCCAGACTGTGTTTATATCAGTTGTGAGAAGGCAAAAAAAATAGGTGTAATTTGGTAGGAAGAAGAAGAAGAAGGTAGAAATGATAAGAAAGGAATGAGAAAAAGATGTGAACTGAATTTGATGATGGTATATAAGTTATTTCTTTGTTATGAAAAATTGGTCCAAAATACAGTCAAATTTTTCAGGCACAAAAAGTAATACAAATTTAAATTCAGAAATACAAGACTAGTCAGATGTTAATCAAACAGTTGAATGGCACAGTTAATTAGTCATCCACTGCAACAAGCTAATCAATCGTCCATCAAGAATACTTGGGTGGGATCATCGGTTATCTCATCTTCATATGTTGATCGAACATAATTCTTGAGCTTAAAAGTTTCTTGAAGTAAACAAACTTCTCATCTAGACGGCAAACCAAATATCATTTTTGTTCAAAAGTATATAGATCTTAAATTTTTTTTTTTTTTTTGTCATGCTGTAAGTAGGATTTTATTCAAGTCAAATATGTAAGGAGTATCCCAATAGCTGTGGTCTTGAGATTCAAAAAGATATAAAGAAATTATGATAACATTAATAATTATTGTGCAAATATATCTTCCTTCCTACGAACAAAGGCTACTACACTGCAATGTATATATATATATATATATATATATATATATATATATATACATTGTTACGATATCTTGTTTTATGATAAAAATAATTATCCATCATGCAAAAGCATGATCCTTATGGATAGCGTTTAACATTCATTCTTCTTTTAGTTTCACCTCATCTTCCTAGATGTCCTTCTACTTGTTGCTTTGTAATTGAACCGGTAAGTTCATCAAGTTTTTTTTATTTGAACCTTAGTATGTCACTGAGACACTTAATCTCAACTTTTCAATTTTGGTTTCATGATTTTACTGAGGGTAAGATTGTTCATCAGTCAGTCCTTAAGGTTCGTTACGTGCACCATTGCTATACTACTACTAATTTTCTTGATGGAGGGGGGTGTCAAATTTTAATGGGATGATTGATATATGAAACAAAAAAAGAACAGCCGAGGAATTAAGTGATAATTAAAGGGTCCAGATTTAGCAATTTAACAGTAAAAAAAAAAAAAAAACAAATAAAAAAGAGAAAAGTTGTAGCAAAAGTAAAACTTTGACTTTATGGTGTTAATGAAGTTGACTGCCTCTTGTCAATTCTTTACGAGGTCAACAACAAATATGTGATGATTAATATTTATGTGGAAGTCGAGTATTCTAATTTTATATGGTCAGTCAGTGCTCAGATCATACATTTGATGAGTTTTGGAAAAAACGTTTGTCAAAATTCCAAATTGAGTTTATCAGCTGATGATACTTAATTTCTGATTATAGATGATGAGGATATTGATTGCCATTATTATCCCTCTCTCATTTGACAAGTGGGCATACTTTCTAGTCATTCATAATGTGTTAATCTATAATATGTGAATGAATATATGTGTGTTAAAAGGATGGTATATTTTTGTTTCTCCAAACTTCAATGAGATCTTACATTCATCTTCAGTGTAAGCTTAAACTTGGAAGATTATTTCATTCTCTGAAAAAAAAAATTTGAAATGTCAAGGCTGTATTTCATTTCTCATGATTGATGACCATCATTGATATCGAATAAAATCTTGTGATTTTGTATACCAAAAAAAAAAAAAAACATAATCCTAATTTTTAGTTTATTCCTTGTCATTTCCTTTTAGAACCTTTTTGAGTCATACATACATAACTACAAACAGGTGCAACTTATCATTGTGGTATATATGACAATTTTACTTGTGGCATGCACCATGTTATATATACATTTTTATTTCGGTTGCAAGTAATGCACATTGGATATGCATATGATCACCAATGGTTTTCATTTTATGACCTTATCATCAATCATCACACGTAGTATCATTGATAAAAAGTCCTGTTGCATTGATTGCATTGAAGAACAACAAGCAAAACACTGGAGCGATATCAACGTTGCTGTTACACATCCCAGGATTCTAACGTTGCTAATCATGAAGCACAGGTTTGTTTGTGTTCTTTGTTTGGGATTTCCATCATGTCAAATAATATTTTGTGACCATTTTTCATTCTCTTACATTATTTTGCATCCAACACTTGGTTTTTTTTTTTTTTTTTTTTTTTTTTTTTTTGACAATGTGAAAGAATTATGCTACCAACCTAAAGTTGAATATAACTGTGAATTTGCATATCCCTCCCTCAAAGCCAGTTGATCTGATTCCAACACATAAAAGATTTTTCTTTCGTATGTAGAGTTTATGTCACAGCCATTTCCGACCGAGTACAGTGGGAACGATGTTATTTCTTTTTTATCTTCATTAGTCTTCATGGTTGCGAGATTTCTTGTACATATATATATATATATATATATATATATATATATGCTATTCTAATTGGTTTGAGAGGAAGGAAGGAAGGTTGTCATAACAGAACCCTCCTTTGTGTTGCAATATATGAATGTAATCTATCTACTTCCTGCTCTCCTTTGTGTTGCAATAAAATATATAATCAATCAAGCAATTAGAAGACATGATGCTGATGATGAGTTTACTTGGTTGGGGTGTAAGGATGATGTTTGCTTTGTCATTTTGCACCACATTGTAGAATTGGTACCAAGAAATGGCCAAGTTGAAGGCAAGGTTGGAGTCCCTGCAACGCTCCCAGAGGTTTTCCTTCTTCCAGCAGCAACACATTTTTTTTGTTTTTTTTTTTTTTTGCCAAAAAATCAAACTTGATCTCATCTATGATTTATTTGATGATAAATAAATGTAAAAAAAAAAAAAAAGTACTAGTTACACCAATTATTAACATAGTAACTGCATATTATTATGTGAAGGCATTTGCTTGGGGAGGAGCTTGGTCCACTGAGCGTGAAGGAATTGCAACAACTGGAAAGACAACTTGAATCTGGACTCTCACAGGCCCGGCAAAGAAAGGTGATGTACAGATCCTAAGGGTTTTTTTTTTTTTTTTTTTTTTTTTTTTTTGAAGTTTGAATTAGTCAAGAGTTTTCGATCACATAAAAGCCTCATGCATGCATGCATGCATGCATATAGAGAAGCATCAAATATAATAATAAGTCTGATTACTTGGATTGTCATTTTGGTGTATTCCCAGCAGCAAACCTTCAATTTTTTTTTCTTTTTATCTCCTCAAGTCAAGTGAACAATGACACCCCCTACATGTTTCAATCTAGCTTTGGCATAACCCAAATGAAATGTATCCTTCAGAAACACATTCCTCTTCGTATGAAAAATGTTCCTATACATCAGAACAAAGCAATAGTAATTGAGGATGGTTTAGGGTTTCAAAATAGTTTTGCTTTTTCTCCAAGTTTGCCATGGAATCTGATTGACTCGGTCTCATGAAGCTTGTAATAATGACCCATTTCGAGATACCATTACAGATTTTTTTCACTTGCATGTATGTCCCCATCTCATTTTTTTCTCCTTTCTGAATCCAAAATTCATAGTTGCCATGGAATCTGATTGACTCGTGCAGTAGTAAAGTTACACTCATCTTGTTATTGAATTAAAGATGCCTTCTAATATTCTATCATCAAGCATGTGGTGAAATCAGGCATTCTTTAGGTCGAATGACATGACCTTATAATAGTAAATTACACTACTTTAGGATGGGAATTAGCTTTTGAAATGCAGCAAACCATTTAACAGTCCCTTACCCTTTAACTTGGCCATTATATTTGTTTCAATATGGCTTTATTTGTCGATCTTTAATGTGGATTTGCATTGCATTATCACAACGATTAACATGACAAGGTTTTCTGTCTCCGGGGAGACATCCCAATGATTAGGAGGACACTTTGTTACAGTAATCTCATCCTTCAGACATCTAATGAAGTGATGATATGATGCAAAAGGCCTTTTCTGCCAAAGTGGGTTGACTGTCACGGCAACGACACATAAGGTTTCATCATATTTCAATAATGAGCTACCATAAAAAAAAAAAAAACAACTACTGTTTTAAGCTCCATGGCAAGAGTTAGAAAAAGCCACAAGTAATTTTACTAAAACACACACGCGAACAGAGAGAGAGAGAGAGAGAGAGAGAAGGTGTCATATCTTGTTGTTTATGCTCTTATTCTGCTCTTAAAAAATTGTCGAACAATTGCTTAAGAAGCTTCAAGAATTCTCAAGTGCAGACTCAGTTGATGCTGGACCAGATGGAAGAACTTCGGAAGAAGGTAAGCAACACTCGATCCTTTCTTTCATCCATCTACCCCCTTTGTGTGTGTGTGTGTGTGTGTGTGTGTGTTTTTTTTTTTTTTTACCTCTACCTTAATCTTGCATTGCATTGTTCTTTAACCGAAGAAGATTAAGTAAACTCTTTCATTTTCTTCTTGAAATGCATAGATGACAACACAATCGACATTGCTATTTAACTGAAGATTGAGTAAACTATTCTTTTTTTTTTTTTGCTTCTTGAAATGCATAGATGATGAACACACTATGTATGCATTCAACTTATTTTCCAATTCAGCTTTCAGCTGGATCGATTTCCTCGACCCGAAATCTTCTGGCATTTTTGGCATGAACAAACAGCAAGCAAATGTGGTGGATGAATGATGCCTCAATTTTATTTCGAATGCTCTTATATCTCCATCGGTTAGCAGTAATCCTTTTTTTTATATATATATATATTTTGGTGTGTGATGGAAGGAGCGTCATCTTGGAGAAATAAACAAGCAGCTGAAAGAGCAGGTATGTTCGTTCTTACACCAACAATGAAACCTGCAACGACTGCAGAAATCCCTCTCTTGTGTTGCCAGCTCGATGCGGAAGGTGCCACCTTCAGAGCTCTTCAAGGGCCATGGTGCTCTGACGCAACCGCCGGCGGCAACGCGTTCCCCGTGCAGCCACTGCAATCCAGCGGGATGGATCGTGAACCCACCACGCTGCAGATAGGGTATGATGAGTTCTTCCTTCTCCCCACTCTATCTATGTTGGTTGGCATGCAGATCCGGAGAACATGGTCTTTTAGTTTCTCTTGTATGATCGCGCAAGATGTGATTCCTCAACAGGTATCACCAGTTTGTTCCTCCCGAAGTCATGGCGATGCCCAGGAACTCACCAGGAGAGAACAATTTCATGCTGGGTTGGGTGCCATGAACGAAGAAGAAGAAGAAGAAGAAGCCTGTAGTAAGTAGTACGTACGCGTCTCCAAGTGTGCCTGGTTGCTGCTATTGTTGTGCACTTTGTAGTAGTAGTACGCGTCTCGAGATACTACTACTGCCTTTGCCTACTTTTGGCGTAGGACAAACTTCATGTGCTGCTACGCTAAAGCTGTGCTGCCATCCATCACCTTCTTCTGCTGCTTTGAAGGTTTTCAGTTTCCGGCATTTATACTGCGAGAGTTATCAGTGGCCCCCAATGGCAATAGGAACTTCACAACCATGCATGGGTTCTAGTTTTAGGGTTTGATGGCCATGAACTATTTCTTTCACAAGACCTGAACTTGTTCCCTGTCGTTGCCATTTCCATCGACAAAGAGTAATGTTGCATCTAGACAGACTTTTAAGCAAAACTCGTTTCATGATTAATAAATACCTAGGAAAGTTGGGTGAATAAAGAATTCAAATGTGCAGCAGCAGTAATCTAACCCCACCTCCAAGCAGTAGCACAACAAATGTGCCAACTGACTGACTGACTATTGCTGATGCACCATTTTATCAAAGATGGATGATAAAATGCACACCATGTTTGCCATTTATTTCAATATGATTCGCATGCCCAACAATTGCCGGTATAATGAGGTTTAAGCACCACAGGGAGCAACATCATATGGTGGTACAATATAACCAGAAACTATAAGTGAGTTTGGCTAAGAAAATTTAAAACACATTTTTCCCAGTGATTTACCAGGCTTTCTTGTGGAATCAAGAAGAATGATGATGTGCACCATATACGGGAAAACTAAAAAGCCTTGAACCACTCTACCCCTCTGAAGAAAAACTGAACTCTAAACTGTACCATGCCGCCACTGTGTGCTCTTGCCCAAGCAGGCGGCTAGCATTTCACAGATTACATACTTCCTTTCAGAAAAATCAGATGAGACTTTGTCCAATGTATTTTGTCTTGCACGATCAATACTGCACCAGAAAGAGGCCCCTCCGAAGAATTCTGATCTTTCACGAGTCTATTTTCTAGACTTGTGTGCAGCTGCGGCCAATTCAGTAATTTGTCTTCAACCAGCTTCTACCTGCAGCTCCCTCTCAACATCCTTCAGCCTCTTCAAACTTCTTCATATATTCTAGAGAGTAACTTCACATAGAATTAGTAATAAGGTCACAACTGAGAAACAAAATTCTGTCAAATAACTTAATAATTGATGGTTTTTGAATCATTTGATAAAAAATAAAAATAAAAACTGATTTTCCTCTATTATCAACATCTCATGTTTATATTAACAATATAATAATGAAGTGATGCAAACATGAGGTTTCAGCTTGGCCAAGGTGTTACAAACTACACAGATTGGTCATATATGGCAATCAGGATTCAATCTTTGCAAGTAAACAAATGGAACCATTATTAGATGAACCCGATCCCACCTGTCCATATGTGCTCCATCTTCTACACCATGTCTAGAGAACCATCGGATGCATCCATTGTCGGGCAGAACCAACGATCCAGATATGTTAAGTATTTCTTCATCCAAACTGTATCACACAATATCATTATAGAACAGTCAGTCCAAACTGCATGGCCCAAAATCGTTATAGTCAACTTTCCCATATGTGAATAACGAGCCTTTTATTAATAAACATTGAAGCATGAAAATACTCATTTGTCGTGGTATGTAAATACTTTCAGCATCTCCAACATCATCACAGTGTTGGCATTGTTAGGATCAATTGGCACTAAGAGGAGGGAGGGTTGAATTAGTACAAGTGTAAATTGATCTTTTAACGAGAACTTTTCGTTTGAAGCAAGACAAGAAAATCGAAAGCTTTTCGTTCAAGTAATTCAATCTTATAGAGAAATACTAAGCTTCTTGCTTAAAAGATGACTCAAAAAAGAACAAGCAAATTCGAATAAAAAGATAAGCAACGTCATAAGAGAAATGCATGATTTCAAAGCCTTACTTTCAAAAGTAAATAATGTCGGAAGCGTCTTTTGGTATTTTGTTGTAAACAATTAAGAACCCGATTAACAAAATCGTGAGGATGAAGATCGCATTTTTCTATGAGCTAATTAAAAGCAACATAAAGAAGTAAACAAGATAAGCAAATAGAACTCAACAACTTATAGTGGTTCGACCTCAACCTTGACCTACATCCACTTCCCGAGTCCTCCTCCTTAAGGCACACCGACGTCCACTATCAATCTCCTTTAGGTGAAGACCAAACTCTTACAACTTTTCAACTTACAAAGGAGACAAGATTACAACACTTGGATCACTTCCTTACCCCTTTTTTTTTTCTTACAATTCACACAAATTTTTCACAGAATTTTAATCCCAAAAATTATTTATGAAATACAAGAAAACTTGGGGTATTTAAAGGCCCCAAATGGCTTTAGGATTTGGAGCCAAAATTCAAACTCACCCAAAAAATCCGGGTACGAGCGATTCACCCACCGGCACAAACGGTACAACCGTCGAAAGTAACCTTGAAACCAGGGTACGAGCGATTCACCCACCGGCACAAACGGTACAGCCGTCGAAAGTAACCTTGAACCCAGGGTACGAGCGGGTCAATCGTCGACCTGGGCGATTCAGCCGCCGTCAGCCTGGGTGGTTCAGCCGCCCGAGAACCTGGGCAACGACGATACAACCGCCGCTCAACGACGGTTCAACCGCCGGGAATCCCGAAAAAGTGATTCCCTTCACTTTTTCCAATCCCGACTTGACCCTTATGTTGACCAATCCTCTGGTCATCCAATTGAGCTCAACCATCTTTGAGTTGATTTGGATTTCTTACAAATCACACTCAATTTGGACTCAAACTTAATCTATGACTTAAGTATTACAACCATACATGACCACCAAGCTTAATTAACGACTTCACTCTCGCAATCCTACAACCTCCGACATTCCCTACGGCGAGTCTCACGGTCTTCCTCCGGCGATCTCCCTACGTGTTCCTATCGATCTTCCCGATACCTTCGGCGAAGTCCTAGCGAACTCCCGACGAGCTCCCACCGCATCGTCCAAACCTTAGCTCGATGCCTAAGCTTGATCCTGGGTCCATGTCTGATCTGTAACTCCTTTTCACCTTCGTGGTTAAACTTGCACGATGCTAACTACTACTTAATTAATTACAATCATGACCAACAAATCCACTTGAAAACCTTCCCAACTCCCGGCAAGCTTTTCGGCTACCCCCGACAATCTTTCGACGAGTCTCGGTCTTCTTTCGACGAACTCCCTTGCGCCATCCTGGCAAGCTCCCGATACCCTCGGCAAGCTTCCGACACACTCCAAGCGAGTTCCCAACCGCATCGCCCTCACTCCGGTCCGATGCCTGGACTTGACTTTGGTCAATCCTCTTATTGTAATATGTCGTAGTTAATCCTGCATCAATCAACTTTAACAACCTTGTTAGATCTATCACCCATCAATTAATTTCATCATCAAAATCTAAGATTCAACAATCTCCCCATTTTTTATGATGACAATCAATTGATGACGAGAGTTAAACCTTACTCGCCCTACATCCATGTCACAATAAAGAAAACTTAAATTCAAGAGAATCACTCACTCTTGAATTCAAGTATCTTGAGGCAATCCATATTCCAAGCAAATCAAAATTTGCATCAAGTCATCAAAGCATGAATTTCAAAAAATTATGCATCAATATCCATTATAGAATCTTGATGCATCAATATCCATGTGTCATCAATGTCCATTTCTCCCCTTTTGTCATTAACAAAAAGGTGAAATGTATAGCTGACAAGTTCAAAGCACATGATGACATTACTCCCCCTTAGTAAAATAGAATATGCATTATAGAATTTTCATCTCCCTTGTGAATAATGAGAGAAACAAGAGAGGAGTTGTGAAAGCATTACATCATTAAGAAGAGCTCTTAATAAATTGAAACTATTAAGATGAGCTCAAAAGTCCAAGTTGAAATTATTTTAATCACATCATATGCAATACATCATATCATCATAATAAAATCATGAGTACTGCATGCATTATTCCAAATCATCATGTATATTTTTAAAATCATCATTACATGCATGATCATCATACTTTCTCCCCCTTTGTCATCAACAAAAAGGAGAAGTGCAATTAGCAAGTTTTGAGATATGAAAGCTTAACAATTTAGCAATTTTTTTAATCACTTTAGAACATACAAGCTAGTGAGTTCTTTCTTCTCTTTTGAGAAGTGCAAACTAACAAATTTTTGCTTTCTTTGCAATGTTCAAGTTAGCAATTTTACATCATGCAAGCTAACAAGTTGGCAAGTGTTACTTCTCTTAGCAATTTTTGAGAATGTGAGGTTAAGCAAAATTTTTGCTTCTCTTGAGATTTGTCAGATAGCATTTCTTGCTTCTCTTTTGAGATGAGCAAGCTAGCAAGTTTTGCTTTCCCTTTGTTATTGTCAAAAAGAAGGGATGGTTAGAATAGTGCAAAACTTTTCTCATTATATCGTTTTCCAAATCATCACATGAAATATATCAAGAAAAATTAACATGATAATGTTATATACAATTCATGAAGATAAATTGTAAATATCAAGAAACAAATCATAGGAAAAACAAATAAGATATCTTGATTCATGCATAAGAAATTTCAAGTTGTCAAGTTCATGATTTATATAAAAATCTACTTTTAAATAATACAATAACACATATAATAAGATATTTTGATTCATAAAAGATTTCAAGTTATAATTCCGAAAAATCAAAATTACGATATAGGTAAAAACTCATTCAATTTCAAATAATCAAAATCACTTTCAAGAGATTCAATTTCAAATTATCGATCTCTTGAAATGCTAGTGATTTTCTTTCTCCCCTTTGTAATTGTAAATAAGAAAGAAAAAAAAAGAAAATAATACATAAAAAAATTTCAAGTCATAAATTATCAAGATGTCAAGTAGCATATCATGTTTTATTAGGATATGTCTCCTTTTTAGTGAATAGCCAAAGGAATCATAGGAGTACAAAGAATGAAAAATCTTTACTCATAATAAATATCAAGGAATCAATATCATGATTTGGATAAAACCTTATTCAAATACAAACCATCAAATCATGAAAATCAATTTCATAGTTCAAGAGATTCATAAAAAATAACATAATCGATTCATTAATCTCTTTTTGAAAAATTTATAAGATATAAATTTTTTTAAGAAAAATGTATTCCCTTTTTATTTCATACAAGCATGCCTTTGTCTTTTAAGCCAAATAAAAGTATGCATCATCATTTAAAACCGAAAAAGAACTTTCATTACAACAAAGATCAATAAGCCATAAATCACAAAGATCATCATGCATAGCTTTGAAATATAAACTCAGTAAGCATGATCACTATGCATCATTAAATCATCAAGTATGATTTCATTGAACATAAAACATCTTCAATCAAAATCAAAAAGCAATAGAAAAATCATCAAGATATACATTATTGTTTCTTAAAAGCATACATAGGATTATCTTAAGCATTAGATTTAAGTCTAACATTTTGTTCCTTTATCATAAAACATGCAACTTTCATGATCCGTATAATTTTTCAAAATCACTAGAAAATGAAGCATGATTTTTCTCTCCCTTTCCTATATTGTTTTATTGCTCAAATTCTATCATTCAACAATAATTATTGAATCATACAACCCATATTTCAAGTTACTTCTTCAACATCATCAAAGTCATTACAATAACTCATCAAAATGTTAAAACATCTTCAAGCAAAAAATTCAACCAATCTCAATTCCAACATTCAGATGAGTCTAACTCTTTACATATAGTGCAAGTGTAAATTGATCTTTTAATGAAAACTTTTCGTTTGAAGTAAGATAAGAAAATCGGAAGCTTTTCATTCAAGTGAGTAATTCAATCTTATAGAGAAATGCTAAGCTTCTAGCTTAAAGACGACTCAAGAAAGAACAAGCAAATCCCAATAAAAAGATTAGCAACGTCGTAAGGAAAATGCTTGATTTCGAAGCCTTGCTTTCAAAAGTAAATAATGTTAGAAACGTTTTTTGGTATTTTGTTGTAAACAATTAAGAACCCGAGTAAAAAAATCATGAGGATGAACATCGTATTTTTTTCTGAGCTAATTAGAAGCAATATAAAGAAGTAGACAAGATAAGCAAAGAAAACTCACAACTTATAGTGGTTCGACCTACGTCCACTTCCCGAGTCCTCCTTGAGGCACACCGGTGTCCACTATCGATCTCCTTTGGGTAAAGACCAAACCCTTAAAACCTTTCAACTTACGAGGGAGACAAGATTACAACACTTAGATCACTCCCTTACCTCTTTTCTTTTTCTTACAATTCACACAAGTTTTTCACACAATTTTAATCCCAAAAATTATTGTATGAAATGCAAGAAAACTTGGGGTAATTATAAGCCCCAAATGGCTTCAGAATTTGGAACCAAAATTCAAACTCACCCGGAAAATCTGGATACGAGCAGTTCACCCGCCGGCGCCGACGGTGCAGCCGCCGAAAGTAAGCCTGAAACCAGGGTACGGGCGGGTCAATCGCCGACCTGGGCGGTTGAACCGCCGTCAGCCTAGGGGGTTCAGTCGTCGTCAGCCACCCGCAAACCTGGGCGGTACCGTTGCTCACCGGCGGTTCAACCGTTGGGAATCCCAAAAAAGTGATTTCCTTCACTTTTCCAATCCCGACTTGACCCTTATGTTGACCAATCTTGTGGTCAACCAATTGAGCTCAACCTGAGCTCAATCTATCCCTTTTTGTGGACTTGATTGCCTCTTTGAGTTGATTTGGATTTATTTCAAATCACACTCAATTCGGACTCAAACTTAACCTATGACTTAAGGATTACAACCATACATGACCACCAAGCTTAATTAACAACCTCACTCCCGCAGTCCGACAACCTCCGGTATTCCCTGCAACGAGTCTCACGATCTTCCTCCGGCGATCTCCCGACGTGTTCCTAGAGATCTTCCCGATACCTTTGGCGAAGTCCTAGCGAACTTGCAGCGAGCTCCACCGCATCGTCCAAACCTTGGCCCAATGCCTAAGCTTGATCCGAGGCTCAATCTATCCCTTTTTGTGAACCTGATTGCCTCTTTGAGTTGATTTGAATTTATTCCAAATCACACTCAATTCGGACTCAAACTTAACCTATGACTTAAGGATTACAACCATACATGACCACCAAGCTTAATTAACGACCTCACTCCCGCAATCCGACAACCTCTGGCATTCCCTGCGACGAGTCTCGCGCTCTTCCTCCAGCGATCTCCCGGCGTGTTCCTAGAGATTTTCCCGATACCTTCGGCGAAGTCCTAGCGAACTCACGGCGAGCTCCCACCGCATCGTCCAAACCTTGGCCCGATGCCTAAGCTCGATCCTGGGTCCATGTCTGGTCTGTAAATCCTTTTTACCGTCGTAGTTAAACATGCACGATGCTAAATACGACTTAATTAATTACAATCATGACCAACAAATCTACTTGACAACCTTCCCAACTCCCGGCAAGCTTTTCGGCTACCCCCGACAATCTTCCGACGAATCTCGGTCTTCTTTCGGCGAACTCCCTTGCGCCATCCTAGTAAGCTCCTGATACCCTCAGCAAGCTTCCGACGCATTCCAGGCGAGTTCCCAACCGCATCGTCCTCACTCCGACCCGATGCCTGAATTTGACTTTGGTCAATTCTCTGATTGTAATCTGTCGTAGTTCATCCTGCATCAATCAACTCTAACAACCATGTTAGATCTATGACCCAGCAATTGATTTTATCATCAAAATCCGAGATTCAACAGGCATGTCATATACACCATACTTATTCACAAAGTCTCATGCCCCCAGAGGCCAATCTTTAATTACCCAGCCTTAATCATGTTCGACACTTATATTCCACTGGACAATCTTTAAGCTCTTCCTATTAATTTTGACTGATGCTACAGAAAATGGAAAAACATATTGGTCGAATATAAAAGGATACCTTCTCCGGTTGATCTAAAGTGGACGAGTGAAACATGAGGGATGAGAAAAAGAAACGACATAATGTGATGTTAAGGCATCTCATGAGAATTAAAATTTACACAAGGCAAAGTTTCAAGTTCTACCAACTCCAGGCAAAGTTTTGTTACTTTTATTTTTCGGATACTTCTGCAACTTCTTTCATACAAAAATCTAGAACATGTGTTACAATAGAATAGGAGTGAAAATAAAGAAGAACGACTTGGGCCTAGCTAACAAACATGTCATGAGTTGCAGGAGAGCAATCAGTTATTCTCTGTCATATTACTACAGTTTCTGTGGGTCTATGATCCCTCATATTCCCATATTGTTTATTACAATAGAAGAACTTCCTAGTTCTGTGTAATCAGATATTAATCTTATATTACTAAAACTTCGTGAAAAAAAGAAAACAAAGTCAACAAACATCAGAATAGATTAAGCAACCAGGAGACAGACAATTGTTGCCATAAAATATCAAAACTAAAGTGATCTACTTTAATGAAGGCATGGTGTGAAAAAATGAGCTTTTTATAGAAGCATATACCTATCCACCATGATGAAGTGTCAGAAAATGCAGTACATTAACACTTTATGCTGGTTTGATATGCACAGCAAAAATAAGCACAGACCTATAAAGGTAGCAACAATTCCTATCCATATGACAAGGAAGCATGAAAGTCATATTACAAATACATCTCACCGTTTAGCCAGCAATAAATTGGAGCTACATCTAAATTATAAATATGGTGTCACATTATTAGGTGCAACTACAAATTTGAATGCTTCTACATTTACTCATGTCGACATATTCTCCCACAACCTTCACGTGCATATATCAATATATTAATTTTGCTACCCTGACTTGAAGAGTTGACATGGACTGACATATGCCAAAGAGGACACAACAAAATCTATGAACACTCATGCTGAGGAAAAAATGTTAATTTTAGTTTGTTCTAATGTTAGTTACCACTCAGTAATGTTCCCAAACACTAAAGAGAATGATTTTAGAGAGAAGTGTGACATCAGAAATTTTCCAAGATGGAATAAAGCATCATGTCATTTTGTTCTTTAAGCAACATAACTTAGTTTCGAAGTTTTGATTACTCGTAATGATCAACAAGTTAAAAGTGTTCACATTCCAATTGCACGTGCAACATACAGGCCATAGCATTACTGCACTAGTAAGATTAGGAGAGAGTCTTAAGAGTGCATTTGGAAACACATTCAAAATGTGCATTGAAGGCCCAATGCACATTTCAAATGTGAATTGATGCTTGGTAATTTTTGTCAAATAGCATTTCGCGTGGATGCCGCATTGCAAATACTCAAATACTGATATTACCTCAGGATAGCATTAGTATTTCGACATTTGTGGGATAGCAATGAATTTTTTTAGTTTTTTTAGATTTTCCAAGGTATCCTATGACATTCTCTAAAGTTACAAGATTGTCACTATATACTAGAATCCCTAACTCTTATTTCCTCTTCCCTTCTCTCGATTTTTGCCATCGTCAAATCTCCTCTCACAAGAAACCCACATGATTTATTTCTTCTATAAGGTGAAATCTTATTTATTTATTTTCAAATGTTATTTTACATTCATTTATATGATTATATTTTTTATTTATTATGTATCTAGGCCATATGAATTTTTTTCTAAGATTGCATACTTATTTTATTTATTTACTTATTAATTTAAGTAAAAAATATGTCTTCATATTTGAATAAATATTAAAAATGTTAGATGGATAAATTTGTCACATAATATTTAATGGATTTTTGAAATACACTTACATCAATACACATTTAAGATTCAGGTTTCATCGAACACTTAAAAATGTTTCATCAACAGCTTCTTCAAGAATCAGGCATAAGCATATATCAACTTACTTCCCTTTTCTTTCAAGAATGGCTCAGGCTGCCATACAAACTGGTTACAAGAGAGACTCAGCATATAGCAATATGCTTGGACACAAAATAAGTACGGGCATAAAAGTAGCATGATCCATGACATGATATACTTTACCTAATAACATGTTTAGCCTAGGAGGAAAAAGCAATAAATTTGCTTTCACTTGACGCCAAAGTATAGAATTAGACCCGAAAGAATCTTTGTACATTATCAGTTTCATAAGACAATATTTGCCATCAAATATTTCATCATATCTGTCAAAGAAAAAGAATAAGAATAATATGCTGTTGAAACATTTTTGGAACTCATCCTTCCCTATGAAGTACTTCCAACAGGCTTGAATAAAGGATATACCAATATTTGTGATCATAGCAATATATCCAAAAGGATTACCAAAAGATCAAGAGGTAATATATCTTGATTAAATATAGTATTCACAATAAGTAACCTAAAGTTTCCAACATCTAGTTCCACACATCAGAAATGTGCATATGCAGGATGATAGCTGCACAGCTAGAGTAATATTTTCATAGAACAGTAAGAAATAAACACTTGAAAGGCACATGAAAGCAGGATCTTGATAGTTAGTCATAGTGTCTTCTCGTTTTTGCTTAGGCGTGTTTGCATGTTGTGAATGGGAGTGATCATAGATCCACAGAGATTCACATATGCTAAAGCTTCTTTTGGGGGGGTTTCATTCCTAAACATTTTAAGTTGGTTTATAAGGACAACAGAAGGATTTTCAAGAAGAATACAACCAAATGAAGAGCAAGAAATTAATACATACAAGAAGTCAAAAAATATTTTTTTTCTTAAGATAATAATAAATCTAGGATAGCAAACCATAAAGTTCAATTCAGTTCTGAAGTTTACAAGTAGAGACATAATTGCATGAAATATATAGATATACAATGACCTAGTATCATCAGTCTTATCACATCTAGTCATCTTCATCATATTTAAATAATCAAAGTTGCTCGTTATGCTTCCTTCCACCACTAAAGGAAAATAAAATGTTTAAGTCCGATCAAGAAGTCATCGATCATAAAGAAGAACTAATGACTTTGTCTAAATATTATTTCAAGTGCATCAAACAAAATACAAATGCACAAAATATAAAATGTCCATTTTAAATTTTCATTTGCAGTTAATCGATGTGTTAAAACAAAAACTAAACACCACGTAAAAGTTGTGAGACTCAAGACCTGTATTTCCTTACCTTTATAGCATAGAAACTCTAACAAGGTTGTTATACTCCCTTTTAGATCAAAGGCAACCAGAAAGAACAGATATTCCAGTTGCTTAAAGACAGACAGGAGTCCCTAATAGCTGAACTTTCCATGACTCAAATATGAAATAATCATGGTTTTGTCTCAGAAATTTATCTTACACCAACACTTTCAATACTTCATTTGGTCTGGTTCCTCGTGATGGTCAATAAATTGGTCGTGGTTAAACAAAACATGGGTCTTTGCAAGATGGCTGTGACATTATGGACATTTTATCGAAACCCTAACTTCTATGATTATGATGCTAATACAACCAAATTAAACACATGCCAAACAACCTGTTCTTGCTACATTTTAAATGAAATTAATACGACGAACTAAATAAAATAGAAAAAAAAAGAACAAAATACACAAGTTTTTTCCGAAGAGATTAAACTATCAAGAAACGGAAAAAAAGAGAAGGAAATATGAAGAACACATATAAAGAAAGAGATTGAGCGTAAAGATTTCTAGAGTAGTAGCTGGGAAGGGCGGGGATCACCAACGTGAAGAGCAAAGAACTGAGCAGGCGAAGGATGGCGCGGCGGACCTTGAGGGCGATAGAAGGGTGGACATACACACACCACCAGGCCACACTGCATCTCCGCCGGCGCGCCATGCCTCGGCTTCGTCCTTTTCGTTCGGAAACCCTAGAGGAAGACGAGGGCGCCACCTAGGAGAGGTCGGGTTGTCGGGTTGTGGAACCCAATCACAACACTTTCATCTTATCACGTACTCGGTTAATCCGAAACCCGATCCGAACCCATCCGACCCGGAAAGGTGGTCAACCTGGTCAGGTCGACTGGATCGGATTGCCACAACCTTCTTTTTATGTCAATAATTTTCCAATCAAACAAATGTAAGTTGGCAAGAAATAGAAATGTCCAAACCTAATTGGTGGACTAAATCAAAATCCTTATTAGATAGAATTTGAATGGCAATGCAATTCTTCATGTTATATGTATAAAATATGGATGGCATCGAGTCAACAATAGTGAGAGGACTCCCAATTGAGTGAGAGGGCACGGCAGTAGCATAATCCAAATAATAAGTCTGTCTGTTGTCTTCTGACGGCCATCACGAAGGCAAAGTGTTTCAATCCCATTTTTGCTTGACAAGTCATCCTCTTATGGTCGTATTTTATCTGTCAGTGCTGCTGCATAATAACACTTTGGTGAACTCTGGTCTTCGTTTGCTTGCGGTGGCTTAGTGAGTCGTACCTTAACGCATTACAATAAGCATCACGATCGAAAGAGACAAGAGGGTTTGACTTTGCAAAGGATTTGATTTCCGCTGTCGATGGCTTCGGGTCATTCTTGGACTATGACGGCTTTGGAGGGACTTCAATTCTTTCCTGATCTGGAATCAGGAACTACCCCATAAGATTTGTGTTCAGTCTCCATTCTCTCTCTCTCTCTCTCTCTCTCCGTGGTGGCGTATCCCATGGCAAGCCAACTGCTCTCCGCGGCCGGCAACCACGTCTCCCTCCCCGAGATCTACGTCCGGCCAGAGTCACAAAGGCCTCGTCTGCACGACGTGATCAACGACGTCAACATCCCCGTCATCGATCTCGGCTCACCCGATAGGCAGCAGATCGTCGCGCAAGTCGCCGACGCCTGCAGGTCTTTCGGCTTCTTCCAGGTGCGTTCCTGCCGTCTGCAACCTCGTACTTCCCTGCTGCTTTAACTAGGTGTTCACTGCTCTCTCTATACGTATATATATGTCTGTTTGTAGGTAGTGAACCACGGAGTGGCGGTAGATTCGATGGAGAAGATGATGGAAGTGGCTTCGGAATTCTTTCACCTCCCACCGGAAGAGAAGGCGAAGTACTACTCCGACGACCCCACGAAGAAGATGAAGCTGTCGACGAGCTTCAACATCAGGAAGGAGTCGGTCCGCAACTGGAGGGACTATCTCCGCCTCCACTGCTATCCGCTTGAGGAGTTCGTGGCTGGTTGGCCTTCAAACCCCGCTTCCTTCAAGTAAGATTTCCCCCCTTCCCTTTATTGGCTTCATGTAATGTCATATGCATGTATCCATCCCATAGGCATTATGTGACTTCACATGGAATGTCTGATGAGCCCTTGGATATGCTCATCTACGTGTGCTGTCTATTAAATCTTGCAATTCTACGTGTATATATAGAGTATGAGAAGATTAAATTTCATAAACTCTATATCTTTCATAAGATTAAATTCTCAGAAAGAGTATGAGAAGACTAAAAAATAAATTTCTTTATTTTTGTTAATATTTTTTTATAATTTCATAAACTCTATATCTTATATAGTCCCTAAAGATATATTAAAAATGAATCTCTTTATTATATCAATGTATTAAAAATGAATCTCTTTTTTTCAAGAAACTATTTCAAGAATCACTATGATGAAATTAATCTCTTTATAATACTTGAACAAGTTCAATTCCAATATTATCCCCTCTTAAACTTGTTTCATTCAACATGTCAAGTTTATTTCGAAGTTGTTGACATATTTGAAATTTGAGAGGCTTTGTAAGTATATCGGCCACTTGTCTTGATATAATGTAGCTTCATTTCTTTGTTTTTAATATGATTCCTTATAAAATGAAATCTTATATCGATATGCTTCGATCTTTCATGGTAGACTGGATTCTTGGCTAAGACAATAGTTAATTTATTATCAACATAAATTTTAGTTGATTTCTCTTGTGACATATGAAGTTCCTGGAGTAATCTTTTTAGCCATATTACATGACAATCACATGAAGATGATGCTATATATTTTTTTTTCACAACTTGATAATGTAACGATATGATGTTTTTTTTAAGACCAAGTAAATATAGCTTTACCAAAATAAAATACAAAACCAGTTGTACTCTTTTAATCGTCATAACTTCCAGCTCAATCACTGTCACTATATCTAATTAGATCTAATCTTTTTGATGATGAATAGAATATTTCATAAATTGTTCATTTACTATATCATAAAATCATTTTAGCAACATTTAAATGAAAGATCTTATGAACTTCCATATATCTATTTATTAAACCAACTCTAAATAATATATCAGATCGAGTGCATGTCAAATACCTTAAACATCCAACTAGATTTTTGTAATAAGTTGGATTAATATATTTACCTTCGTATTCCTTGGTCAATTTAGTGTCATATTCAATAAGTGTATCTGTATGATGACAATCTTCCTTCGATAACTTCTTTTGCATAATTTTCTTGTGAGATAAAAATTACTTCATTGTCTTGTATAACTTCAATACCAAGAAAATAAGTCATTTGACCCAAGTAGGTCATCTCAAACTCCATCTTCATAGAGTGTTTGGAGCTACTACTACTTATAAATATTAAATCATCTACATATAGTCATACAAACATGATATCTCCATCAGAGTTAGATTTCGTATAGAGAGCATCTTCATGTGAACATTTAGAAAAATTATTTTAAATAAAATAAGCATCCATCCGAGAATTCCATGCTCGTGAGGCTTGTTTAAGCCCATAAAGAGCTCTCTTTAACTTGTATACTTTGTCTTCTTGTTCATAAATAATAAAACCATCGGGTTGTTGAACATATACCTCTTTTTTAAGAACTCCATTAAGAAATATTGATTTGACATCCATTTGTAAAAATTTTCATTTCATTTGAGCTGTTAGAGAGATAAGTAATCTTATTGTCTCCAATCGAGCAACTGGTGCGAACACTTCTTCATAGTCAATCCCATATTATTGTTTATATCACTTTGCAACTAATCGTGCTTTATATTTCTCCACCTCTTCTTGTGCATTTCTTTTTCTTTTAAAGATCCACTTAACGTCGATCACTTGGTGGTCTTCTGGAAGTGTAGTAAGCTCCCATGTATCATTTTTGTTGATAGCATTAATCTCCTCCTTTATAACTTGTCTCTATTTTTCTTCTTTACAAGATTTTTCAAAAGTTAATGGATCTGCAAAAAGATAAAATAAAGAAAGTTCATCATTGTTAGTATCAATTTTTGAGTCACATCATATGGCTCCTGAATCGGTCTTGTCTTTCTTACAATCAGACTTCTTAAATCATGTGACCTAGCTTATCTCGGTGATGATTCTGGTAAAGCCTCTTTTGTGCTTGCTTGTATTATATATCCTCTTCTGATGATATAGCTTTTTTATGTTGTTCATTACTTTTCCAGTTCCAAATCTGTTGTTCATCAAACTTAATATATCTGGACATCACAACTTTATTTGTGATAGGATTATAGAGTTTGTATCCACTGGAATTCTCAGTATAACCTAATAAAATGCATTTCTGACTTTTATCTTCAAGTTTTGTTCTCTTTTCTTCTGGTATCTTGGCAAATGCAACACTTCCAAAAGTTCTTCAATGATTAACTCTTGGTTTTTGTAAGCTCCATACTTCTTCTGGTGTAAAATTACTAATTCACCTTGTTAGAAACCTGTTAAGCAAATAAACTGCACAAGCAACAACATCTCCTCAAAATTCTTAAGGAATTTTTCTTTCCTTTAACATGCATCGGACCATATTAAGTATAGTTCTATTTTTCCATCATTTTGTTGAGATGTGTATGCATTATAAATTGATGTAAAATTTAATTATTTTGATAAAAACTTCCAAATTCATTTGATGTATATTCACCACCTCTATCTGTTTATAAATATTTAATCTTGTAAACACTTTGTCTTTCAACCAAGTTTTTAAATTTTCTGAATTTGTTTAATACTTCTTTCTTTTCCTTCAGTATGTAGACCAAAGTTTTACCACTATGATCATCACTGAAAGTAAAAGAATATACCTGCTTCCTCTAAGTGATACTGGGCTGATAGGGCCACAAACATCTGAGTGTCTCAAATCAAGTCGATGTCATGCTCTTTTCGTTCTGTTGATTTTGAAATACTTTCTTTCTTGCTTACTCATAACATATACTTCACATAATTTTGATAGACGATCAATTCTTGATATTCCTGTCACCATATTAAACTTCTCTAGAAGTTTTAAAGTCTTAAAATTTAAGTGTGCATATTTAAGATGCAATAATGTAGAAATGTCCTTAATATCAATCTTAAAATAATTTGATCGATCAAAAATACATAAATGCAGAGGAAACATTATATTTTTCACCATTTTCATATATGAGATTAATGTCTTAGTCTTATTATAAATTTAAAGAGCCATATCTTTCATTTCAATATTATAACCTTTTTTAAGTAATTGTCTCAAGCTAAAAATATTATTTTTCATATCAGACACATAATAAACATATGAAATGCATAAGTTTTTGACATTATTGAGTCCAAGAATAATTTTACATTTGCCTTTTACTAGTCTTTCAGACAGATCACTAAATGTAATATTCCTATAATAACTTGTATCCATTTTTCTGAAAATAATTTTTTAATGTCACACATGTGATTTGAAGCTCCTATATCTAGATACCATGTCATAAACTAATCTTTCTTCAAATTATCATAAGTCATTTACAAAACTTGATTTTAGTTATTCTCTTCTTTTTCAACAAAATTTACCTTATCACCTTGATTGTTAGGATTATAGTAACATTCAAAGAAGTAATGTACATACTTTTTGCAAACATAGGATTGTATTTCAAACCTTTTAGAATTTATACCACGTCCACGGCATCGATCACGTCCTCGACGATAACCTCGGCCTCTTTAGCTAGAATTTTCTCCACCTCCTTCATTGTTTTGAGATTCTTGATAGGTTTGATTTCTGTCACCTCTTCCTTTTTGTCCACGACCTCTTCCTCTTTGAAAATTTGATTCACATTTATTTTCAAGAGTAAGTTTGGTCTGTAGTGCTTGTTCCACAGTTTTATCTTATGCTCTTTTTGTAATCCTATGTTCATGAACTTGAAGGGAACTCATAAGTTGTTCTAAAGATATTTTTTTCAAATCTTTATATTCTTCAATCGCAATAACAATAAAATCAAAATTTTAATCTAGTGATCTTATTATCTTTTCAGTCACTCTTTGATCACTTATTTGTTCACCATTTATTCTCATTTGATGAACAATAGAAATAACTTTTGTGAAATAATTAGAAATAGTTTCAGAAGTACCTTGTTGTAATTTTTTAAGATCGACTCGTAAAACTTGTAGACAGAGTTTTTTTACCTTATCAATACCACCAAATACTTTTTGAAACATTTCCCAAGCCTTTTTTGAAGTATTTACCAGAGTGATGATCTCGAACATTGTATCATCAAGCTCTTGGTAGATCGTGAATAAGGTCTTTTTCTCCTTCCTTTTATCTTTGAGTTGCTCTCTTGCTTTTGCATTCATTGCTGCTTCTTCTGTTGGACTTGGTTCAATAAATCCATCTTCTACAATCTCTCATACATTCTGGGAGCTTAGAGAAACCTTCATTTGGATGCATCATATGTCATAATTTTTTTTTGTCAATCTAGGGATATGGAGTTGGAAGGTGCTTGGGGATGAAGTCATAGCTCTGATAGCAATTATTGAAATCGACAGGAAGAAAGTATAAAGTTATCACATTAAGAAAGAGTAGGAGAAGGCTAAATCTTTTATATAATACCAACATATGAGGTTTATATAATACCAAAAATACATTACATTAATTTAATATATTAAAATTTATCTTTCTATTTAAATATATTTTTTTAAGAATCAATAGTTAATTTCACTCGTACTTCTATAAATATTTTATTTTGATGGAATGAACTTTTTTTGATAAAATTAATATACTTAAATAAGTTTAATTCCAACATATATAATTGCTGCTTGTGAGTAGAGAGAGAAAAGCACCGTGCGTCATATGCGCCATTCTCTTTACGTACTCTGCATGCGGTACCATCTTTGGAGGGGAAGAAAACAATCTCGCCTGCTTTGTACGCGTGTCAGGGAAGTGGTGAGCGCTTACTGCAGGGAAGTCCGTCAACTAGGGTTTCGGCTGCTGGGAGCAATCTCTCTGAGCTTAGAACTGGAAGAGGACTACCTGGAAAAGATGTTCGGTGAGCAGGAACAACATATGGCAGTGAACTACTACCCCAAGTGCCCCGATCCCGAGCTCACGTATGGCTTGCCGGCTCACACCGACCCCAACGTCCTAACCATTCTTCTCCAGGATCCAAATGTGACTGGCTTGCAGGTCCTCAAGGACGGCAGATGGATCGCCGTTCGTCCCCTACCCAACGCCTTGGTCGTCAACATCGCTGACCAACTGCAGGTATCCCTCATCACATAAAATGTCATATATGATCACATGAAAGAGAGATACAGCCTTGGTGTTCTTCCGTGTCTCCATCTAATTAATGATCAATTTGATCCTTCTGCGCACCTGGGAAAGAAAAGTAAAAAAACACATTGTTCTTTTTTTCCTCCCACTAGCATTTAATTCTCCTTGAGATTTTCCAGGGATTGAACTTAATTTTCTTCCTAAAAGTCTTCTTGGTTTGGAGGTAGCAGAAGAAGTCAAGAATGCCATGCCATCACTCCCGACTGTTCCAGTATAAGACTGGAATGCCGCGAGAGATACCGAGTCTTTGTGCTCGTCTTTCTCTTCTCTGTCTGCCTGCTCATCTTTGAATAGCTTACAGTCCGAGAATTTGACTTCCACCTTCCTTTCTGTGTAAAAAAAAAAAAAAAAAGCTGTGCGTGCGTGAATGCAGGCATTAAGCAATGGAAGGATTAAGAGCGTGTGGCATCGAGCGGTGGTCAACTCCGACAGGGAGAGGATATCGGTGGCGTCCTTCCTCTGCCCAGGCAACAGCGTGGTGATCAGCCCCCCGGAGAAGCTCGTGGGCGGCGACGGGTGTCCGGCCATTTACACCAGCTACACTTACGAAGAGTACTACGACAAGTTCTGGAGCACGACCCTGGACGAGCATTGCTTGGACTTCTTCAAACGCTGAGGGGAATATTGAACAGGCATCGAGGAGGCGAAGTAAGTGATTGCATCATCTACAATAAGGAGCGTCAAGACATATTCTCCATTGTTGTAATAAAAAATAAACAAAAAAACATTATATATACATGCTAAAGAGGGGCTCTCGAAATCGTAGTTATTTTAAATTTATGATTGATGACATTCCTACGACATGATTGATAATAGTTGCATAACACACCGATCTGCATCATTCTAGAACGCAGTCGATCTGTGATCAAGGATCAAACTTGACTCCATGTCTCTCGTCTGTTTGGTAAAAAGCATGAAGCAATTGGGCTCTCGATGAACGGCCTACAAATTAATTTGGGTCACATCAAAAAGCCCACTACAGTGTAAAGCTAGAAAGGATGGATACTCTATGGCAGAGTTGATCTTATATTTAACACTGAAATGTTTTCTTTTTTTTTTCTCCCATGAGAATGTTTGTTTTGGCGGCCATCCACACCACAATAAAAGCTATCTGAGGTGTATCGGATTATTATGTTGCTTTGGATTACCCTTGGGTTTTGAACAAAGAATTAAACATTCCATTTGAGCTGCGAGTGTGAGAGAAATGGTTGAATGAGATTTAATGGTAGAAGTTTTAACAAGAAAGATCTTAAGATGGCAGGCACATCAGGCAGTAAACTGCATGAACTTGCAAAAAAAAAAAAATTCCAAGAATATAAGAAAACATGACATGATGATAAAATTGTTGGAATAATGCATTTAAAATCGGTCTCCAACTTCGTGACAAGATGTAAACTTTCAGCTAAGCAACAATGCTCACAATTTTCCTCTGGGATTAGCACAAGCAATGAGATATAGGATGGAAGGTAAAGTCAACGTTGCAAAACCAGTAATGGATGCAGTCTTGTAGGGTGGCTCCTGACCATCAAGCTCTGCCCAAATTAAGCTGTGCTTTGAACTAACGAGGTGAACTGAAAAGAGCTCTACTGATGATACCGGTTGCCTCGATGTACCGATCCACACATCGCGAGATGCAACTACTCTCACTTCCACTCAAGCTTGTTCCAGGCTTTGTGATGCACTTGGCGAAGCACTTGCTCCTTATAGTCTGTAGCGTAAAATTCAGCACATAGACTTAGTAAGACGAACAAGCAATAACTTGTCAAAATGAAATCAAAATGGCAACTGGTAAAAAATGTACAATTTTTAACCTATTGTACATAACTTTTTAACAACTTCAGGTGATATGCGCACGAGAACAGTAACACTGTGAGCATCAGTACCCATCAATCTAAAATCTCTCTCTATAAAGCAGGAAAAATGAATAGTTTCCTTTCTTTTCTGATGGTGCAAACTTGATTATCAAGGCAACAAGTTTAAATTTGGATTTGCCACATATGAACAAACTGTCCCTGTTCAATCTTATTCAGAGTCAGCTTTACTGGCTGGCTATGATATCACAAACCTCTCTTCAGTTGATTCTGAGGCTGCAGTTGTCCTGGGTGTGCATGAGGCTGCCACAAGGCACACTATAAAAAAGATGGAAAATTAAGAATCCTTTCACTAATCGTCTTAAACTGTTTAAATCGTTTTGAGATATAGATTTTGTGCATATCTACAGAAATTCAAATAGATCAGCATTTTTTTTTCTTTTTGCAAATTCTGCTGGGAAATATAGGCAGGTCTTTTCCACGGAAACCAATGGTTTCCGAGTAACTAAGGATCCACATGCGGATGATATGCTTGGTCAATGGTTCAGAAGGTTATTTGCTGGTTTTCTCTTTTTTCTCTTTTTACTCGGAAACAAGATCTCATGCAAAATTACATGTATGAAATATTGAATATATAGCGGACACAAGTTAACTACAATTATTCTTTGAGTTTATCTTCCAAGTAGCAACAGATTCACAAGGGATTTTAAAGGCAAAAGGGTTATATGCAAATATAGTGCACTGACCATTTCACCTAAGAATAATCTTTACTTTATATATCTAATATGATTTTGCACAAATTCGTGTAACAGTACCAACTTAGCACTACTAAAAGGCAAATTTTAAGTGCATAATAGTGCCTAGACAAATTTTAAAAGCTGAAACCATTACTATAAAACCATATCACTTGTTTCTAGTGCAATAATTTATAACACACATTATTCAATGAAAACCTCAGAGAAATATCTAATTTTTAAACTGCTATTTCACAGAATAGCCACATGACAGTGAATCATAGCTAATCTAAAACTTCATGCTTCACCAAAAAGAAGCACACTTTTTTTTTTAGAAGACATCTTACCGCTTATACATTCTCAGTTTAATTGTATTCAAATTACATAGTTTCCTTGATTATATGTTAAAAGTTTAGATAGGCCACTGAAGATAGGGCGTGGACATGCATTTGACCCTTTCATGGTCTAAGTTGTGAATTGTGTACACCCATCCTGGACAGTCTAATTGGAAAAGCCATCTTACTATTTTTGTTTTCATCAGTTCTTTTTCCTCTCGACTTTTGCTCAAGAAATTGCTACAGATTAGCCCCTACACCAACAGAAGCTTAAAAAAAGAAGAATTTGCATGGTCCAGCAAGGAAAAGCTGAATGAAAGAGGTCAAGCATTCTAACTTGCACAGCATTTCTAGAGATATAATCCGACAGAGAAACAACTACGAGAAATAAATCGATAGCCTTCTTATTAACATCCTGCAAGATCTCCAATCAAGTTTCATTTATGTTTCACAATGTAGTTTAGCGATGGTCATGGAAATTTTCATAGTATATCTTCATCTAAAACGAAAAGAAAAAGGTGAATTTTCAGCTTCCATAAGTGCACATATACATGTGACTTCAGTATTACCCAGTTTGAAGATGAAGCTTTTGAACATAAGCCTTTTCAAAACTGAAATCATGAAAGAACAAAGAGTACAACCATGCATTAGTAGTAACCTGTCTCTTCCCAATGAACAAAAAGTCCTCGCGTTCAATTCATCGACGACAAATTAAGTGTACTTGACAATGAATGCACCAATAACCTGTCTCTTCCCAATAATCATCAGCAAAAGAATGCCCAAAATTCTTTATGTGTGGCACACGAATAAAATTACCTAGAAAACCTAAATAGTGGCAATCTACTATATTAAAGGTCAAAATTCTCATGTGTGCTGATCTTTTCAGAAGAGAGACCCTAAATCGTAACAGAAAAGAAAGAAGAAAGAAACTTGTCTGACATCATCGCAAACAAGATGGAAGAGTTCTACTGCCGGTTTTTATCCTGAAGAGACCGACTTCCCGGTGACTTGATCATGATCGAATGGTATAGCTAGAGAAAACATTAGACAACCGTGTTTCAGAGAAGCAAATCGCAGTTACAAACGCCCAGGCTTAGCACCAAATCGAGAAGCAGATTCAAGAACAAACAGGGTTACAAGCATGAAACCCTACTAAATCCACCTTGGAATCAAGGACTCGATAACTGACGCTGTACCTCGAAGAACTCTTCGGCGTAGGCCTGGGCGAGTTGGTTCTTGAGCTGGTCCATGAGGGCCTCGGCCGACGCCGCTGACTGCCCCGACGAGGAGTCCAACGGCGAAGGTGACGAGAAGGGATCCATCGGCAGCAGAGAACCAAAAGAGATGTTGCGCTGGATTCTGCCGCAATCTTCTTCTCCCTTTCCTGGTTACGCGAGCGAGCGAGCGAGCGAGGGACCGAGGGAGCGAGAGGGAACAGAAACAGAAATGTGATGAATAAAAACCCTAGTTTTGGGATTGAAACTATATATTTACATCTATATCCTTTGAAAGTTCTGAAATAACATTGCTATTCCTATATATATATATATATATATATATATATATATATATATATATATATATATATATATATATATATATGCGCGCGTGTGTGTTTGGAACGTATGCTATTTTAAGATATTTGAAAAAGTATTATCCTAAAAGGTGATCAATAGTTTCTCTTTTCTTTAGAAAGACTTCGTCTTTTCCTAATATTCTATTAAAAAAATGAAGATTTAGGATGATACATACGAATATTGCACTAGGTTTTCTGAAAAATAAAAAATAAAAAATAAAAAATATTGCACTAGCTTTGGAATAATGTAGCATGTGTATCAGATTAAATTGGTAATAAAATAAATACGGATTTTTTTAATAAGGTAGGGAAATATTTATTTTAATAAGACAACTCTTCGAATGAAAACAATACGATTTAGGGATAATACAAATCCACAACACAACTGATTAATCATACTTATATGCTGGGTACATTGACCCTAGCCTTGATAGGTCATTCTCTAACTGATGAAGAGGTTCTCGTCCACACACTTAATGGACTATGTGCAGAATTCAAGGAACTGGCAGTAGCGTTTCGAGCACGTGACTCTCCAATCTCATTTTAAGAACTTCATGACAAGTTAACAGACTTTGAAGCTTACCTCCAGCGTCATGATAAGCCTACAGGACCTCCTATCACTGCTCAATTTAACCACAAATCCAAACGACCAAATTGCAAATACAATAAGCATGCTTCAAAAGGTGTGCCCAACTTACCTCCTATGGGCACAATACCACCTGTTCCCCCTCCACCGTCTCCAACCTTCCACCATCATCAGAATACTTCTTTCCGACCACGTCGTCCTCCTCCTGCATTTCATCAGCCTGTCATTTGCCAGTTGTGTGACAAACTCGCTCACTTTGCAAAGGTTTGCTGATCTCGGCCTCGTCTTCCAGCTCTATCAATCTTGCCTCAGGCGAATGTCATGACTGCTCCGTCTGAAAGTCAACCCAATTAGATTATGGATTCTGGTGCTTCCCATAATATCACTTTCGATCTTCAGAACTTGTCGATCTACAACAACTATGATGACAACGAAGACATTGTCATCAGTGATGGTAAAAGAGTTCTAATCACTTATATTGGTTCTACATCGCTTAATTCACATGACACCTCTTTTACACTCGATGATGTTTTATGTGTACCCCACATTAAAATAAACCTTATTTCTATCTCTCAATTCTGTCAACAAAACTATACCTCTATTGAATTCTTTCCTGATTATTTTGTTGTCAAGGACTTGAGCATGGGAGCATTTTTAGTTCGTGACCTGAATAAAGACAACATCTATGAATGGTCGTCAGCCTTGTTTCTCACCAGACCTACTGCGCACTCTTCCACTGCTGCTCTAGTCGACATTTGGCATCAACGTCTTGGTCATCCCTCGACCTCTATTCAACAAAAATTACTTTCTAGCTATTTCATTCTTGTTTTTAAATCTAGTAATGTCATTACTCATTGTGATGCTTGTCTTAGCAATAAGAGTCATCAATTACCTTTTGGTATATATGATATTTCCTGCTCTAAACCATTTGAGGTTGTTTACACTGATGTTTGGAGTCCTGCATCGGTTGTCTCCTTTGACAAGTTCAGATTCTATGTTATCTTTGTAGACTATTTTACAAAGTATACATGGTTATATCCCCTTCGTCAGAAGATTGACGTCCCTATTGTCTTCTTCAACTTTAATAACTTAGTCGAGAATTACTTTCAGACTTCTATTAAAACTATTTATTCTGATGGTGGGGGTGAATATCAAGCCCTTGCGTCCCAGGTGTCAGCTTGCGGTATTCAACATCTCAAATCCCCTCCATACACTCCTCAACTGGTTGGTTCTACTGAACGTAAACATCGACATATTGTCGAAACGGGCCTAACGCTTCTTCATCAGGCTTTCATGCCATCCAATTTTTGGTCTGTAGCATTTCAAATTATTGTCTACCTTATTAATCAAATGCCTACTCCAATTCTACAATATCAATCACCATTTAAAAAGTTGTTTCACAAACGGCCCAATCTGCAGACATTAAAAGTATTTGGTTGTCTATGTTATCCATGATCTCTTGAACATAATACCTATCGATGTTATAACTCTCATTCTGCTAAAGTCTTTGTTTCTAGACATGTTACTTTTGTAGAGTAGATCTTTCCCTTTTGAGATCACTGACAATCTGTCGTTTCATTGGACGTCTACGAACCATCTTCCTCCTCCACTTTGTCTTCCTTATATCCACACTCTCTTATTATTTCTGTTCCATAGTTTCCTTCCCCCTCTCCTCCGGTTCCTCCTCTCCCCGTGTCCTTGTCCTCACCTCGCCAGGATACTCCTATCGTCCTTCCGTCTGACTCAACCAACACTGACCCTTAGCCCTTACCCCCCAATCCTACTGTCACCTCCCGGCATCTAATGCAAACTCGTTCCATGTGTGGTATCTTTAAATCACATCGAGTTCTTCATTTACATGCTAGTACTAAACCCTTCATTGACTCTGTTGAACCATCTTCTTTTTCTTAGGCCCAAAAAATATCATTATTGGTATAAAGCCATGTGTGAGGAGTATGATGCTCTTATTCATAATGCTACTTGGACTCTTATCCCTTCTCACACCACACAAAACATTATCGGGTGCAAGTGGGTTTTTCGAATTAAGCGAAATCCCGATGGTTTAATTGCTCGCTATAAGGCTCGACTTGTGGCCAAAGGATTTCATCAATAGCCTGGTGTTGACTACATTGAGACATTTAGTCATGTTGTTAAACATACTACCATTCGGCTTCTTCTAAGTCTGGCAATATCAAAAGGCTGGTGCTTACGTCAATTAGATGTTAACAATGCCTTTTTACAAGGGACCCTTACTGAAAATGTCTTTATGGAACAACCTATAGGCTTTATAGATCATCAATTTCCATGGCATGTTTGTAAGCTTAAAAAGGTCATTTATGGACTTCGTCAAGCTCCACGAGCATGGTATACTAAACTTGGTCTATACTTATCTTCAATCGGCTTTATCAACTCTAAGTCTGATGTCTCCTTATTTCTATGCCAATATCATGGGTGCACCATCTATCTCCTAGTCTATGTGGATGATATTATTGTCACAGGCGATAACTCTATGGAGGTTTAGGCGTTTATTACGTAATTGGCAGATCGATTCTCTCTTAAAGATCTTGGTACCTTACATTACTTTCTCGGTGTTGAGGCTATATTTACATCCTCTGGTCTCTTTCTTTCACAACGTAATTATATTCATGATTTATTGTTGAAGGCAAACATGCAAGACACTAAAGAGGTTTTCACTCCTCTATCTCCAAGTGAATCACTGAAACTTTATGATGGTAGTCCTGCTACAGATCCTACTCAGTATCGGTAGGTAGTTGGCTTCTTACAATATCTAGCACTTACTCGTCCAGATGTCTCCCTTGCGGTTAATAAATTATCCCAATTTATGCATCAACCATCTACTTTACATTGGACTGCTGTCAAATGCATTTTGCGTTATCTCAAGGAGACCATTGATCATAGCATTTTTCTTCGCAAACATTCTCCCTCTCAGCTTCATGCCTTTGCTGATGTGGATTGCGCCGACAATATTGATGATAGAACCTCTACATTATGGTATATTATTTTTCTTGGTGCTAATCCGATAAGCTGAAGCTCTAAGAAACAAAAGACAGTTGCCAGATCTACTACCGAAGCTGAATATCGAGCTGTTGCCACCGCTGCTGCTGAACTTAATTGGATTAGCAACCTGCTTCAGGAACTTCAAATTCACTCTGTTTCTATGTCTGTTATTTATTGTGATAACATCGGGGCCACTTACCTTTGTGCAAATCTAGTTTTTCACTCCCCAAGCACGTTGCTATTGACTTTCACTTTATCCGAGATCAAGTAGCCCGCAAGCAGCTCTGTGTTTCTCATGTCCACATAGCTGATCAACTAGCCGACTCCCTCACGAAGTCTCTGGCTCGTAAACTGTTTTCCTTCCATCGATCCAAGATCGACATCCTTGACAGGAGCTCGATCTTGCGGGGGCATATTAGCTATAACAAATTTTCCTAACTGATCGAGAAGATCTCATTCATCAGTTGAGGAAAATATGTCTTTTATCACTGTATAAATATATAGTGCAATTAAATAACAAGTGTGCTTTTCGTTTTCCACGTTCATTCTTAACAGTTTCCACTTGTTGGTGAGGACATCTGAATGTTCTGACCCAACATTCAGATCTCTTATCTTAGATACATCTTCTATCAGCTTGTGATCCCTTAAGGGGACTCTTCCGAAATGGCAGTATCAAATCAAATTTATTGTTCATTTCAACAAATATCTTATTAGTGCTTTATTTCCGATCAACCCTGGCGGTATGAGAACGAGCATAACGCCATTTCTTTTGTAAGATTGCTTTCCTACGTTCCAGTTGCATGCTCGATCATCATTGCAGTTGGCCTGTAATAACTAAGAGATTCACAATGGTTCATACCCACACTTGTTTGGTGATCAAAGGAGGTTCTGAAAACAACGGGCTTGACCCTCTTTTTTTGTGCATTTGGTGCATAAATTGCACTGCTGATCTTGCATCATTTGTTTCAGCAGTCTCCTGTTCTTGCTTTCCAGCAGGAAAGTGTTGTACTGATCAGGATTGTTTAAGGGGGGAAACAGCCTGGATTCAAGTGGAAGATTAAGTTGGAATCTGTTGCTTTCAATATTCTGCTGAACAACTGGAGCTGCTGCATATTTTATGATTTAGGTCTCATGCTGAAGCCAACTCGGGCCTTCAAATTTAGCTCTGTCGTTCCCTCTGTTTTGAAATGGTGCATGCATTCCAGGTTTGTGGATTTAGATTGATGGAAGGAGCTAACTCTTCATTCCACACCACAGGCCTCCTTTCAACATTCAGTGATGAACAGAGAGATGGCACTCCTGCCATTGTTCTTTAAGCAAAGTTGATTATACACAGTAAAAAAAAAAAAAACAAGTTTAACTACTACAGCTAAAGCTGATATTTCTAGTTAAAGAGCTATTTTTTTTTTTAAAAGCTTAATGGTCAAGTCACCAGATTATTTATTCTCCCTAGTGTTACTGTTCGAATGAATTCTAACTTTGTCTCTGCTTAAGATTATATTGAAACATCATCTTCTACAGTAGGTTTTGCATAGAATCTAGTTTGCTAGCGAAGCTATTGACGTCCTAATAGGTACGACATGTGGTTCTTATGATCACAGCACAGCAACATGAGGTGGAGCTTAATTCCATGATCACTGCACTGCATCACTACTCTAAAAGCTGCTAACCAAGGCAAGAAGGCAGGAAAATGCCGGTGAAGCGTCCAAGAACCTGGACCTACTGATGAGTTTGGTAGCAGGCACAAGGGCACACAACTCCCTGATGATCCCTGAAAAAGATGGAAATAGAACAGTAAACTTTTTAGAGGTTTCTCCCTCTCTGCATCTTGCTTGCAGCTCTTAATTTCACCGAACCCGCATTATTTGATCTCTTCAAATACATTATATATGTGTTTTCTTTGCTTTGTGTCTGCCATTGTCCTCTTGAGTCTTGACCCACATTTTTCAAGCGTTGATACGGGGAAGGACAGATACCGATGTAGAATTCCCCGCCTCGAGGATAAATTATTTCAAGGAAAACAAGCACTTGCGGCACAAGAAAACAATGATGAAAAGAAGGGTGCAAGGGGAAAAATGGAATACTTGGGAAGAAATATAATAACATGACCAAGGAAAAGTGATTCCTGGAATATCTTGTGCTGCCTGCCTTCCATTAGCTCTGTTCCCATCCTACCTCCCCATTTTAAATCCGCAACCCTCTGAGCCATGGGAAGAGACTTTAGCTCTTGGCTCTCCAACTTCTCTTTCGGATATCGAGGCGATCACCGCAAGAGTCGTAATCCGAGCATCTACTACTTCTACAACCCCAGCAATAGCAGCAGCAGCAACAACAACGACTCCTACTCCTACATCGAAGACAGAAGTATGATCCGCAGGAAGATGGCCAAGGGAAGACCTCTCGCCTTGCAGGTTAGCCTTCCTCCCTTGTCTACTTACTCTATTGTTTCAGCTCTTATTTCATGAACACAACCTAAGAAGAGAGAGAAGGGAAGATGAGAAGGATACTGCAAAACCTACTTGTTCTGAAGCATGTATCTTCTTCCCTTTGGATAATAATCATGATAAGTAGATGAATCGTGTCTTCCACCTTAGATCTCGATATATATAATTTATCCAAATCGTGCTTCCAAGGGGGCAAGACGAGCTTTCTGTTGATCATCAACCCTTCCTTGTGCGCAGACCGTGGAACTTAAAGTGAGGATGTGCTGCACTGGTTGCGAGAGGGTGGTCAAGCATGCTCTCCGAAAGCTTAGAGGTGACTGATGTCAAATGGTCTGATGGCAGCAGTCCATCTCTTTTTACCAATTTAATCACCGATCAAACAATGATCTATATATAAGCCTCACAACATTTTGTTCTTTATGCACATTCACGAGATAGCTAATCTGTTTGATCAGGCGTCGACTCGGTGGAGGTGGAGCTGGAGCTGGAGAAGGTGACGGTGACGGGGTACGTCGACCGGAACAAGGTGCTCAAGGAGGTGCGGCGTAGCGGGAAGAAGGCGGAGTTCTGGCCCAACCCCGGCCTCCCGCTCTACTTCACCACCGCCAAGAACTACTTCCACGACGAGGACTCCTTCCGCGACAGCTACAACTACTGGCGCCACGGCTACAACGGCGACAAGCACGGCCATGTCCCGGCGCCGCACCGGGGGGAGGACAGCGTCAGCAACATGTTCAACGACGACGACGTCAACGCGTGCAGCATCATGTGAGAAGGGATGGATGCATCTGCCTGCATCAAAGGACCACCAGAAATGATGGGGGGACTGCACGGGACGTGATCATGATGCATCCTGGTTGCATGTGGGAATAATGGAATGATGTGTGTGTATGGAATGGCTTTCTGGGGGGGGGGTGTACCAGTTCATGTGTAAAAAGATGTGTGGCAAAGCATGCAAGAGGTGTATGTAATATGGATTTCCCATTTATTTACATTATAATATTCGAATGCTTTACCTAAACGTTGGATTCAAGTATATTTAGTCAGTCACTTGATATTTTTGGGTAGGTGTTTTGGATTATAATACTAAGTAATTAATCACATGCATCTGTTTTATAATGATTATGCAGTGCATATTTTGGTATGACATTTATGTGCCTTTAGATATTAAAATACTCATCAAGAAAACTCAGATTGACCGCTTTTATCATGAGTGATATAATTTTGTTCTGGTCAGCCCAATATATAAAATATCTGAAATAGTTTTTATATTTTTGATGCTATACATATGTTAAGACTTAAAATTTAGAGAAATAACGAAAAAAAAAAACTAACTAAAGAGGGATTTGACGAGTGAAACCAACATCAACAAAAGGTTCAGTACGATTTAACCATCGGACCTCATTGGTGTGAGTGATTAAATCAATATGATCGAAATCTGATTATTATTGATGGATATAGGATCAATAATGATGGAGTTTTGATCATATTACATGATACAAGGGCATATCAGGTAATAAATTCTCACCATCCGAAATGGGTTTATATATATTGGCCATTGGATGGATTGGTTGGTACTTATCAAGTCATATTATTTCATATCAAACGGTATCACAAACATTAATTATATCTATCTATTTATATAATTATATATATATATATTTATATTTAATAGATTTGGTGGAGTTTTGACTTTATCGTTGGATGTAGGGGCATCTATCTACCACCCTCGCAATGTTGCATCATATCATCTGACAAAAAGGATGGATGGATTCATGTACGATCATTGGAGGAACTGGTATTATGCACCATACTTTTGCGCTATCATATTGGAAGGTAATGAATGACCAGTTCTGCGTATTCATAATGATTGTATAATTCTTTTAATGGATATATACATATCTATCTATGCTTTTCAAGTTTGGAAATAGTAAGTACATTTCGACATGACATTTATGTCCCTTCAAACATGAAAATACTCATCAAGTTTGGAAATATTAAGTAATTTAATTTAGTTAGGGCTAACGCCACGTATACAAAATCTAAAATGGTTTATGCATTTTGATTCTATAGACATGTGAGAATCAAATTCAGAAAAATGAGTATGAAAATTAGAACTCAAGAGGGATAAATGCATGTAAAATTTGTCTTTTTCATTTATCACTAATCATAATAAATATGATATTATGCTTAACCCTGCAACGAGTCAATTG
Source organism: Ensete ventricosum (assembly GCA_029747655.1). Lineage (NCBI taxonomy): Eukaryota > Viridiplantae > Streptophyta > Magnoliopsida > Zingiberales > Musaceae > Ensete > Ensete ventricosum. Next base: position 44,008,325 of record JAQQAF010000003.1, read on the forward strand.
ACCACTCCAACCCAACTTCTTCCTCTTAACAAGTAAATTGACCACTTCCGCCCATCAGCCACGGATGCCCAGGCGGTACCCTTAGAGAGAGAGAGAGAGAGAGAGAGAGAGAGAGAGAGAGAGAATGGTGACGGGATCGCTCCTGGGGCTCAAACCCTGCACCTCGCTGCCCTCAATTGCTCCCCTAGATCGTCTGCCCGCTCCGAGAAACGCCCTTTCTTCTCCTGGTATGAGATCGATCCTTTGATCTTTTCCCGGTGTTGGTGTTTGGTGAATAATTTAGCTTTCTTTCTCTTCTCGTTGCTCTGATTTTTCAGTTACGGCGGTCACGGGTTGTCGGAACAACCAGTTCAATTGGAACCTAAGGTTTCACTGCCCCAAGCCTGCGATTCCGATCAGGAAGCAGACCACGGTGCGAAGAGACACCGTCGTTAGATCGGAGATAGCGGCTTCCGGGCTCCCTGATGAGGCAGCAAGCTCCCTTTCAGGTTTTGCTGCGAGAAAAATGTGTTCTTGGAAATTTATTTTCCTTTTTCTAGGAACGTAGAGGAAAAGATAAACCTTGTTCTTTCCGGCCGTTGATATTTTGTTTTATAATCTTAACCGCAGCGAATCGATTATGATTATGTTACCAAGCATGCCGACAAGTTGTTGCTTTTTTGTCATCTGGCTTTCGTGAATCATATTTTGATTACAAGTGGTATGAGAAAATGCCCTAAAGAAAGAGGAAACTCATTTCTTCAACTTTGGAAGAATCAATTATACATGTGACACCATGTCCTCTCCATTCTAGATTGCATGGTACACATGAAGATATTTAGAAGAAACAATTAAAAACCCATTTTTTGATCCCTGCAAGGAGGAAAAAGAAGAATTTTAGAACGAAGACTGGGTTAAATGGATTTAATCATCTTGATTATATATTATATGAGAAAATTCATTGTAATTGCTAAATTTTAATTTCTCACATTTGGATGGGGTTTGCTGTTGATCAGACTTTCAATTGGTTTCAAGAATCAGAGGGATTTGCTTTTACTTTGTCACGGCTGTGTCTGCGATCTTTCTGTTTGCCGTAATGGTGGTGGTGCACCCATGTGTGGTCCTTTTTGATAGGCATCGGCGCAGGGCTCATCACTTGGTTGCAAAGATTTGGGCAACAATGACTATTGTTCCGTTCTATAAATTTGAGTTTGAGGGGATGGACAATTTACCTCCTCAGGACACCCCAGCTGTGTATGTCTCTAACCACCAGAGCTTCCTGGACATATACACTCTTCTGACACTCGGAAGGAGCTTCAAGTTTATAAGCAAGAGAAGCATATTTCTGTTCCCAATCATTGGATGGGCAATGTTCCTCATGGGTGTAATACCTCTTCGCAGAATGGATAGCAGGAGCCAGTTGGTAATTGTTTTACTAATGTTTCAATTTTTCTGGGGTCATTGTTCCCGAGATATCTCAGTTTCTGTTAGATATATCAAATTAGTGTTTTCCGATATGTAAACCATTTAAGTTTTTGCAATGAAAATTTTAATCAGTCACTTGGAAATTAAGGTTTAATGATATAATCAATAATAGTTCGCCCTCATTCTTTCTAAATGTATCTAAATCCAAGATATCTTTTCACCTTCATGATACCCTTGTTATTTTTTTTTCCTTGCACAAAGGGGGAATTACAGATGTCCTGGTTCCTATTTAAACTGGAATTTTTATGAGAATCAGTAGAAGAGTATTTTGTACACAGACTTCCAGTTTGCTGATTCTCGTATGTTGCATTATTTTATTACATGCAATTTATTAATCTTGTTATTGTTTGCAGGATTGTCTCAAGCGTTGTATGGAGTTGGTGAAGAAGGGAGCATCTGTTTTTTTCTTTCCAGAAGGAACTAGGAGTAAGGATGGAAAGTTAGGTGCTTTCAAGGTGAAATTTATAGGCTCCATTTAAAGTCATTAAATGTGATCATGTCAGTGGAGTTTCTGAAATGAGTTGTCTTAATTATTGACCTTGTAGAAAGGGGCATTTAGCGTTGCTTCAAAGACTGGTGTACCTGTTGTGCCCATAACCCTTATGGGAACTGGAAAGATTATGCCTGCAGGAGAGGAGTGTATGATAAACTCGGGTTCAGTGAAAGTTGTAATACACAAGCCTTTAGATGGCAAAGATGCAGACAAACTCAGCAATGAAGCTAGAGATTCAATAGCTCGAACACTTCTGCTTCATGGCTATGGCGTACATTGAATAAACAGATACTGCTGAATTTTGGACATCTCATGTTGATGTTTTCACTTTGTCGAACACCTTCAGGTATCTTTTTTTTTTTTTAATTCTGTATAGGGAAGTTCTTTGTCAAACCCTTTCAGGTAATTTTTTTGGTTCTATTCTGTATATGAAAGAACTCAAACATGGTTATATTGCTCAAACAAGTAAACAGAGGTGCTAAAATTAACAACTGAACCAGACATGTTATTTATATCCTAGTTTGTTTTCTTTATTCCCTTGTTATGACCTGAACCATATGTTACATGATTCAATACATAGCTTTGAGACTTTCATTTGTGCATTGACTGCAGAGCTGAAAGTTTGTTTCATTTCCCTGATAAAGGTGATGTGCCATTTAATGTTTTACATCTGGCACCATCAAACCACAATCATGGAGCAATCTCTGAAAAGCTTTCGTGTGGTCTGATCTTGCTGACCAGAATTATGTGGACAACTCTCTATAATAAAACCTTATTGAGTATCATTAATTTTAGTTCAATGGAAATAACTAAGGTTCGCTGTATTGGTCCATACCAAGGTTTGCACTTTCGATATTTACCGCCCGGTACGGGCGGTACATACCGGTCCGCCCGCTACTGGGCGGTTCCGCCAAAAATCGACCGTCGGCGGTCAATTGAAGGGAGAAATCGACCGTCGACGGTCGATTGAGGGAGAAATCGACAGTCGGCGGTCGATTGAGCGAGAAAAAGTGATGAAGAAGAAGAAGAGGAAAAAGAAGAAAAAAAAAGAAAAGAGGAGAAAAAAGACCTATCGGCCGCGCGCGGTCCTCACCCATGCGCCGTCGCCGCCCGCGAGTCGCGGGCGCTCTTTCTCCCGCGTAGGGAGAAAGATCGAGGCGACGTCGCCCCTTTTTCTCTTTTTTCTTTATATTTTAATATTTTAATATTATATTATATAATATTATATTATAAAAAATTATATTATATTTTAATATATTGGATGATACACACTGTATGTACCGCCCAGTACCGGTACCGAGATGAACTCGATACACCGGTACGGACCGGTAAGTCAAACCTTGGTCCATACTAGCAGCTCGAGCTCAGCTCGGTATGATATGTATGGTACATCGGTATCGAGCGGTATGCCCAAACATATCGCTCGGTACTTATATATATATTATATAATATAAAATAAAAATAAAGTTGAAAAACAAAAAAGAGAGCGATGTCGTCTCATTCTTTCTCCCCACACGAGGAGACGTTTCTTCTCCCCGCGCTATCACAAATGATCGTCGCGCACTAACAACATCTTCGCTAAACAAATCGTTCGTCATTTCTGCATGCTTGTACAGAAGTTTGGTAGCCTGTTTTGCCTTAGTTTTATGTGGTTTTGCCTGAGAAATGCAAGCGAAAACAGTTTGCAACGCTGCAGTGCGATCGCTCACCAAGTCGGGCCAAAACTACCCAAAACATCTCCGTTTTTGCGTGCCGCGGCTTGATTTCTACAGACTACGGTGCGCTGCAAAACGTCAGCCATCTTAGCCCCCTGGAACCACCCGAGTGGCACAGGGCTGGATGGGGCTTCGGTTATATGTCGGGCATTGAGCACTCATCACAAATTGAGCTAGTCTTCGCGCCTGAAACCCGGTGAACCGTCGTTTGTGGACTTGCGATTGTTCGTTCAACCTTCTAAAGTCCTGTTTTGCTCCTTTCTCTCTTTTCTCTCTTGTACTCAAGGTGTTTGTTGAATTGATTGTAAAGCTTCACTCATCGCTAGCCATCGAAACTTGTCCGTCGCTTGCTTTCAACGTAATCAACCTTCGCTTTTGCAGGTCCTTAGGGACCGACACGAGGTTGCATGTAGGCTGACCCATTGCGGACGAATAACGCATGGGCGTTTCATGACTTTGGCAATCTCAGCTAAGTCTGCAACATTGGCGCAAGGACACTTCACGACTTAGGCAATTCCAGCTAAGTTCGAAACTTTGCTGCAAGGGTGCCATACAACTTAGGTAAATTCAGCTAAGTCCTTGACGTTGTGGTATCATAGTGGGCAAGCAATTCGAACAAACAGCGAAATAGTTTCACAATCTATTCGTGGGAAAGCATCGTGGCGAATCAAGCAAGATGGTGTAAGCCGGACCTTTGCCCCAAGCAGCTGCAGGTGGGCTGCAAGTGCAAACTCGCTCGCAAGTTGTTGGAGCCACTCATGAGGAGCACAACAAACAACGAACAAGATGAGCGAGAAGTTGGGTATTCTCCGCGAGCGGAGGAGGCGTAATCTGGAGACCGAACATGGAAAAGGAGCCATAAGGAGAGGCTTACAATGGCGGAAACCCGCCTCGATGTTCTTGAAGCCAACTTGGAGGAACTCTACCAAGGCCAACGAAGGCTCCTTGGGGTAGAGAGCTCGCAAAAAGAAGCTGAACCTCGGATCGACAAGGTTGAGTCTCTAGTCGACTGACTGAAGGAAGACACCAAAGACTCTGTACAACATCTGAATGAAGTTGTGGCGGAACTCACGTCTAAGTGATGTTGCTCACAAGCACTCTTAATGAGGTAGGGAGCAACACCCGCGCTGCGCCACCACAAAGCTTTAGGGCACCCGAGTTGCATTGCTATGGGGGTGCCAGGGATGCCAAAGAGCTCGAAAATTTTCTGTTCGATATGGAACAATACTTTCGTGCTATGAGACCCGACTCTGAAGAAACCAAAGTTTCGATAGCAACAATGTATCTAAATGGAGATGCAAAACTTTGGTGGCAAACCTCGTTAGGAAGAGATCCAGCTAGACACATGGAAGGACTTGAAGTGAGAGTTGAGAACTCAGCTCCTACCCGAGAACATAGAGCTAGTGGCAAGAAGGAAGTTGAGATAACTCCGCCAAAGTACTTCCATTTGAGACTATGTGAAGCAATTTTCTGCTCTGATGTTGGACATACAAAACATATCCGAGAATGATAAATTGTACAGTTTTCTCGATGGCTTATAACCATGGGCACAACAGGAACTAATCAAAGGAATGCCACTGATGTGGTTAGGGCAATTGCAACCGTAGAAAGACTAACTGACTTTGTTTCTTCGGAGGACTCAGGGAAGAAGAAACAATTCTCGGGAAATCGCCCACTCAAATATTCTCGAGCGAAGGAGTTTGGGGGTGAACAAAGGAAGAAGAACTTCCACAAAGGACTAAGCTCAAAAGGCAAAGCCCCGAAACTTGGCGGATGCTTCTTGTGCGGAGGACCTCACATGGTAAGGGAGTGCCCACAAAAGCAGGCACTCAATGCCTGCGTCAGTACACCCCCACAAGTCGGGCAAGGGTAAAGCCGTCGCCCTTAGTTCGAGCAGTTCAGAATCCAGCAGCGATGATGAGGAGTCGTAAGGACCTCGAATGAGAGCAATGCATCTGTTAAATGCGTTGTAGGGTCAAGTGAGGAAGAATGCGAAGGCCAAGCCACTGAAGGCAGGGAGTAACGAGTTGATATGTGGACATCAAGCTCAATGGTCGAACAACCCGTGCAATGGTGGACACCGACGCTACCCACAATTTTATTGCCGATCCAAAAGCAAAGCGACTTGGACTAATCTTGGAGAAGAATCCAAGTCGTATGAAGGCTGTGAACTTGGAGGCCAAGCGGATCTCCAGACTAGCTGCTATAAAGCTAGAGACACTTAACAGGGAGGCCATTCAAGAACTTGTTGTGGTGGTGAACATCCTGAAAGAGTTCTCAGACGTGATGGCAACTAAGTTGCTGAAACCTCTGCCATCACGTAGAGGCGTGGATCATTGTATTGAATTGGAGCCAGGAGTTAAGCCTCCAGTGAGACCACCATACCGCATGGCCCCTCCAAAGTTGGCAGAACTAAGGAAGCAGTTAGATGAACTTCTAAGAGGTGGTCTCATCCGCAACTCAAAAGCACCATTAAGAGCTTCAGTTGTCACTCAACAAAGTGACAGTGAAGAACAAGTATCCCATCCCGTTTATCGCAGACTTTTTCGATCGATTGGGCAAGCTTCTCTAAACTCGACCTTCGATCGGGGTACTGGCAGGTGCGCATTGCAAAAGGTGATGAAGTGAAGACTACCTAAGTGACCAGGTATGGAGCGTTCTAGTTCCTGGTGATGCCTTTCGGCTTAACCAACGCTCTGGCTACATTCTGCACTCTAATGAACTAACTATTCAAGGAGTATTTGGACAAGTTTATGGTTGTCTACTTAGACGATATCGTCGTCTACAACCAAATGCTCGAGGAGCATGTTGAGCACCTTCGAACAATCTTAAAAGTTCTCAAGAAGAACACCTTGTTTGTAAAGAGAGAGAAGTGCTACTTTGCTCAAATGGAGATTTTGTTCTTGGGGCATCGAATCGGTGACGGTTCCATTCGAATGGACAAATCTAAGGTGCAAGCTGTGGCAAAATGGCAAACACCAAAGAAGCTGACAGAGCTAAGATCCTTCTTGGTTTCGTCATTTATTATCGGCGCTTCATAGCTGAATATTCAAAGCGCGCAGCTCCATTGACGGAGTTGTTGAAGAAGGAACAGTCTTGGAGATGGTCGGCCAAATGCGAAGCGGCATTCCAGGACCTAAAGACTGTTGTGTTGGAAGAACCAGTACTTAAATTGGCGAACTATGGGAAGTCCTTTGAGATCCATACAGATGCTTCAAGCTTCGCGATTGTGAGAGTACTTATGTAAGAAGGTCACATGGTGGCCTATGAGAGTCACAAACTCAACGAGACCGAGCAGCGATATCCGGTACACGAGAAGGAGATGACAGCGGTGGTCCAATGTCTACGAGTTTGGCAACACTACCTCCTCGGAGCGCGATTTGTGCCAAGGACAAACAATATCGCGTTGAGTTACTTTCAAACTCATAAGAAACTCTCCCCAAAGCAAGCCCGATGGCAGGACTTCCTGGTCGAGTTTGATATGGCAATGGAGTATAAACCTGGAAGAGCAAATATCGTAGCCGATGCGTTGAGCCGAAAGGTAGAGCTGATGAATGTCATACAGTTAGAAGGCGGAGGCCAAGCAAGTCAGTTGCACTCCCACTTTCTTTCCAAGGTCAGGGATGGACTGTACAGTGATCCTCAAGCAGTAACCCTGATGCAACTCATCAAAGAGAACAAGACACGACGATTTTGGGTCCAGGAGGGACTCATCTACACCAAAGGGAATAGAGTTTATGTTCCGCTGGCGGATAATTTGAGGCATGAACTCTTGAAAGAGTGTCATGATTCTCTTTGGGTTGGATATCCAAGCATTCATCGAACAATGACTCTCATAGAGAGGGCCTTCTATTGGCCGACTATGGGGACCGACGTGGAGGAATATATTCGAACATGCCATACTTGCCAACAAGATAAAATAGAGCAGCGAAAGTCGATGAGACTTTTGGAGCCGTTGCCTGCACCAGAAAGGCCATAATAAAGCATTTCCTTCGATTTCATATCAAGCTTGCCTGCAGTAGGGGGACTCGGATCGATACTCATGGTGGTCGATCGGTTCTCAAAGTATGCAACATTCGTTGCTACACCCCTACACTGTTCAGCAAAGGAGGCAGCCAAGTTGATGATGGAGAATATGGTGAAGTACTGGGGAGTCCCGCACAACATTATCAGTGATCGAGATGCACGGTTCTTAGGATGATTCTGGACCCAACTAGTTAAACTGCTGGGGTCCAAGTTATACTTCTCCACAAGTCTCCACCCCTAGACGGATGGCCAAATTGAAAGAATAAATTCGCTCCTCAAGCAATATCTTCGGCACTACGTGAGTGCTAACCAACGAGATTGGGTGAAGCTATTGGACATAGCCTAGTTCTCCTACAACTTGCAGTAGAGCTTTGCGTCCAACAAGAGCCCCTTCGAGATTATTACGGGACAACAACCGTCAACTCCTCACACCTTGGCCATTGGTTATACAAGGAGCAGCCCATCAGCATATAGCGCGGAATGACATCAGAATGCAGATATTGCGCGGGTTTACTTGGAGAAGGCGGCCAAAAAGATGAAGTGAGCAGACTTGGGAAAGCGACCATAGGAGTTCAAAATTGACGATCTGGTGTTGGTGAAGCTCCAACCAGCACTTCAGTTCTTTAGGCACAAAGTGCACAAAAGAATTGGTATGCAAGTATGAAGGGCCCTTCTCAATTATCAACAGGGTAGGTAATGTCTCCTACAAGTTGCAAATGCCGGCATGGCTCAAAATTCACAATGTCTTCCATGCAAGCAACTTGAAAGCTTGTCGCTCAAATCCGTAAGATGCTTCCCCAAGGGTTTCAACTTGATTACCCCCCACAAGAGCCTCTTATGAGAAGCGAGTTGAAACCATTCTAGTGAATTGCAAGACAAAGCTACCTAACGGAGCGGAGCAAACCGAGTATTTGGTGAAGTGGCGAAAGCTTCCCCGAACATAAGCCAGTTGGGAGCCTGAAGACGCCTTACGACATGAAGAAGTCATCGTCAAGGTCTACCAACAAGTATCGACGAGAGCATCGACAGTTTAAGTGGGGAAGAATGTCACGAACGATCGTCGCACACGTGCAACATCTTCGCTCAACGAACCGTTCATTGCTTTTGCATGCTTGTATAGATGTTTGGCAGCCTGTTTTGCTTTAGTTTTATGTTTGTTTGCCTGAGAAATGCAAGCGAAAACAGTTTGCAACGCTGCAGTGTGACCGCTTATCGCGTCGGGCCAAAATAGCCCAAAACAGCTTCGTTTTCGCATGTCGCGGCCTGATTTTTGCAGACCACGGTGTGCTGCAAAACGTCAGCCATCTCAGCCCCCTGGAACCACCCGGGTGGAACAGGGCTGGATGGGGCTTCGATTATATGTCAGGCGTTGAGCACTCATCACAAATTGAGCTAGTCTTCGCACCTGGCACTCGGTGAATCGTCGTTTGTGGACTTGCGATTGTTCGTTCAACCTTATAAAATCTTGTTTCGCTCCTTTCTCTCTTTTCTCTGTTGCACTCAAGGTGTTTGTTGAATTGATTGTAAAGCTTCCCTCTTTGCGAGCCGTCGGGACTTGTCCGCCGCTCTATCACGAATTTAGCTTGTTTTGCCTAAGTCGTGCGGCACCCTTGCATGTCCGTCCGCAAAGGTCAGCCTCCCCGAAACCTCCTAGGGTCCCTTGGGACCTACGAAAAGAGAAAACGGGTTAGAAAAAATATTTCTCACAGGATCCACAAGCAACCATGTTAGCAAACACTTTATATAGCCAAGACAAATTACAACGGTTGCACACAAAGGATCAAGGTCCATTATAGATCAAAGTCCTCACAAGTGTCCACATGACACAACTCTCATTTACAAGCCGAAACCGGCCATGAAAGCTAACCAAACGAGGGTTATCAAGCCTACTGCAAGCCCGCTACTTGCCGTACAAAGCATGTACAAAAATCGAAAGACACAGACAAGCATGAGCATTACATCGAACACCTTGATTGTATTTTTGTCCGTGATAGCTCGCTTTCAACCTAATCAACCTTCTCTTTTGCAGGTCCTTAGGGACTGACACGAGGTTGCATGTAGGTTGGCCCATTGCGAACGAATAACGCATGGGCGTTTCATGACTTAGGCAATCCCAGCTAAGTCCGAGACATTGGCGCAAGGACACTTCACGACTTAGGCAATTCTATCTAAATTCGAAACTTTGCCGCAAGCATGCCGCACGACTTAGGCAAGTTTAGCTAAGTTCATGACAGTGTGGGGAGAAGAAATCGCCCGCGAGCGACGGATCGTGCAAGCGAAGAGCAGTGCCGGACTCCAGGTTCTCCCTCTTCTTTCTCCCTCTTCTTCTTTCTCCCTCCCTCGGCTGATACCGCCCGAAATCGACCGTTACCGCTCGACGCGGTTGGCGACTAGGCGGAAACAACCCCAATTGGCGGTATCGCTCGATAGCAGGGGGTCCACATACCGGTTAGCGGGCGGATCGATATGTACTGCCTCTACCGGGTGGTACGATTTGAAATCGCGGACCTTGGAAATAACTATACTAGAATTATGGTTTCCATAACTGTATTGCTTTTTCACTGCTTACACTTGCAGTTGCAAGATTATGATTTATCGTCACTAGGCTCTTTAGCTAATGTTTTTGGGGTTGTCGGTTCTGTAATTGGCTCTACAATACCTACATGAATCTAACAATACTGAATATGGGTGTTCAGGTTTTGAGCAATGCCATTTAGTGCCCCATTTGATTGCTTACATGTGTCAGTTAATAATTTTCAGCAAACTTAAATTTTAGTTAGTCCATGCCTGATGCATACTGCATATTTATAATTTGTTTGTGGCTTGTCCGAATTGCAGGAGTAGCATTTTCTGACTCCATAGAGGGTGAACAAACTACACAAAGCATGGGAAGAAACTTGATAGGCTTTTAGAAGCACTACCTGTTGCAGAGGCAGTGAGGACTACTGGTTTAACCAGGAATTCTGGCGAGTGAAGCTAGTTTCAGAGTAATGAATTAGAATTCCTAGATTTTTATTTTTATTTTTATTTTTTTTGAAGAAATTCTGAGACTCTTTAGTAAGAGTTTTCCTAGTCTTCCTTTCTGTTATTAACATTAGTAATGTGGAAAGTTATATGAATAAATGGTTTCTGACTCCTAACGCTGATATGGCGAATATGTTTTCTTTCTCTATATATATCTTTACTGTAAATGATATCCCGGTTTACGAAGTTAGATGTCATTAGTATATATATTTTTTGCCATTATGGAAAACTGATATGACAAAAATTGCAATAGATGTTGAACCCCAAACAATCGATAGTCATGAGAGAGAGAGAGAGAGAGAGAGGAGAGATACTCCCCTTCTCCTTTGTTCTTGCTCTCTAGAACGGCCTGTCAAAAATTGCTCCGTGGTCACAAATGACACGTGTTGAGCTTTGTATCTGACTCGAGTTCAATGAGGCCGAAGAAGCTACGCCAAAACGGTTTGGACCGAAACCAATTAGGGTGTACCGTTGGGCTAACTAAGCAAGGTTTGGCCCACGTTAAAAGACGTCCACGTATGCCCAGCCTACCTAGTATGATTCTAGAGTTTGCTGTCTTATGCCCAGCAGGAAATCCTTCGGTGCGCGCGATTTATATAATACATACATCTACCGGTCCTGAAACCCTAGTCCGCAGCGCAAGGAGCGGCTAAACCTAAGCGAAGCAGCCGTCCCTCCACCAACCAAGAGCGCCACAGCCAACGCCGCCGACATGGGCCGTGTCCGGACGAAGACGGTGAAGAAGTCGTCGCGCCAGGTCATCGAGCGGTACTACTCGCGGATGACCCTGGATTTCCACACCAACAAGAAGATGCTGGACGAGGTGGCCATCATCCCCACGAAGCGCCTCCGCAATAAGATCGCCGGATTCTCCACCCACCTCATGCGCCGCATCCAGCGCGGCCCTGTCCGCGGCATCTCCCTCAAGCTCCAGGAGGAGGAGCGCGAGCGCCGCATGGACTTCGTCCCCGACGAGTCCGCCATCAAGGTCGACCACATCGAGGTCGACAAGGATACGGTCGACATGCTCGCGTCCCTTGGTATGACCGATATCCCCGGCGTCGAGCAGCAAGCCGATGCGCCCACCGCCCCCACCTACCCTTACCAGTCGCGTCCCGGCGGCGGTTATGGCGCTGGCCGCAGGAACTAAGACGGGATCTTGTCCCAGCGGGCTCGATCTTTTTCTGAAAACAAGTTCCCTTTTAAGGATTTTATCGCTTAAGGCTTAGATTTTTGTGTGGATTGTGGTTACTATAGCCATGCGGACATCCTCTTTTGATTTCTGTGTTTGATTGCTTCAAAATGGTTTGTCTACAATCAAGTAGCTTATCTTGCTTTGTGCTTTGAGTTCTAACCCTTTTAAGCTTGGTTTTTTCATGTGCTGTAGATTTTTCTTTTTTCATTGTGCATTTGGAATAAACAAGTTCTTTTCTTTAAAGTACTGATGTTTTGCAGCAGGATCTATGAATCTATTAGTTTGCTGATTACTACTGAGGCATAAGATCGTGTTCTAACTTTATATCTATCAAAAGTTTTGTTATTTGTTTGGCACTACTTAGCTCTCTGTAGATTTGTAAATGCTTAATAATAGTGGCTAGGCAATCAATTCAATTAATAAATGCAGAATCAAGCCCACTCATAAAATTTAGTTTCTTTAGATCTGCTAGAAATACAAAAAAAAAAAAATTTAATCAGGTCAATAGTTCTAACTTTAGGATGCTGATTGCAGGTTGTAGATTGCTGCTAGTTGAGTTAGTGTCAACGGTAAGACGAAACAAGGGACAAGGACTAGGAGAACTAGTGCATCTCCCCCTGCATTAAACTGGTGGTCTTTTTGCTTGTTTCTGATTGCCTGGTCACACTGTCTCACTGGTTTTAGTTTCTAAATAGTCTTCTTTATTTTGATTGTTTTTAAGTTTTTAATGCTCTTGTACGAAGGGTAGATCACGAAGAAAATAATTATTGACCTAATAGTGGTTTTTTCACTTGTTAGTCTTTGCTACTATACTTTCTTGCACTGATACATATGTCTGCACCTCTGTAATGCTTTGTTTGCTCCCCAGAGTTGTGGATTTACCGGTTCCCGGTGTGAATGCTCAAATCCTTCTCTCTTAATCGAAATAAATTGACTTGCTTTGATACATTGTCTGCACCTCTATAATGGGTGTCCAGGGTATGAATGAAGAATGCTCAATCCTTCTAATTGATTAAATGCTCAGGGAATTCGATTAGCCCGATCCGAAAATTGACTTGCATTTGTGGTATGGTTTCTTCACATGTTGAACTTGCAGCTTTTTTTTTTTTTCTGATTGTTACTTGAGCGCATTTTTCATGTTGAATGATGGGACTGTGGTGTCTCTTCCTGCACCTATCCTGAGGCATTTTATGGTATTGGGGGGATATGCTGGTGGTTTCTTTCCCCTGCTGGCTTTAAAAAGCATTCACTTTTGTTTGATCAATAGTTCTATTTGATTCTTCCCATCTGTTAAATAAAGGACTGAATCATGTATCTTATCACCAGGCAAATCAGTTCAATGACTGGAGTCCATACAGATTGTGTTTTGAGTTTATTGGATTGTTCTGTGGCTGATAGAGAGACCCAAGTTTTTTTTTTTTTTTTTTTTTGTCTTTGCAAAGCACGAACATTAAGGTGATGCAAAAATATGCACGCTTCTTATGGCATATATGGGTTCTTGGCATATCCCTTTGCATCTAAAGCCCATTTAATGGCCCCATATTAGATTGATGGAAACAATTAGAAAACATTCTTAGATTCGAGACCAGCATCATGTGTGTGTGTGTGTGTGTATCGGGATTTTACTCCTAATCGTATCCATTACTTAAATCCGATCCGTTATGGACGTCAATCGTAAGCCTCCTCGTGGGTCCCACAGAAAGGTGGAAGGTAAGGTTCGCGGGAGAATTTTGGGGACGTGTTCTCCAACTCCTTCCAAGTTTATCCGTCGTCTATCGCCCTTTTTGTCGAGATCCAAATATCTTCTTCTCTCAACGCCTCCGTCATTTCGGCGTGGAACGAAGCGGAATGGCCTCCCTCCTTAGCTCAAAGCTCGTGTTTTCTTTTTGACCTTGCGTTTGCTTCCATTGTGCGATCCGTGGTTCGTGATTCAGGTAGAGTAGAATCTCTTGTTCCCCTGATTTGTCTGTTCTGTGAACTCCTCTTCAAGATTCTATTTTGATGTTCTAAAGCAGTTGCGCGAGCTGTCTTCGTCATTTCTGGTATTGATTCGGGGCGGCAATAAACCAAATCTTGTACCTTTATCTGAAATTGACAGTTCCCCTTTTAAAAAAGTTTGATATTTGGCACCAGTTTTCGCGACCCGTTGCTTTGTTGGGGGTGTTTAGGAGCAAGGACAAGAATCGAGATATAAGATTTCTAGTTCGATATCTGAACAATCAGGAGCAGTGTTGTTGCTCATGGCTGTAATGTTTTATTTATTGAAACTTCCTTCCCATTTTTGAATCCTGCTTTATTCCTACCTAACCTAATCCAGCAGATATTTCACGGCTGGCTTGCGAAGCCAATATTTTCTTCCTGATGATCTGGTTTGTCATTTGGTGGAGCATCCGGAGTCCAGGCTATGCTGCTTTTGCGTCCTTTTTCTTTTCAGGTGCAGTGAACCAACGCAGTGCACTCGGTTGATGTTCATGCACTCAAGTCCTTTTTTGTTGTTTTTTTGACTCGTCGATAAGTTTTTTCTTTCGGATTTCGAGTAAGAAAAGAATTTAAAGGTATTTCATTCTCTTTTTTCCTAGATTTTTGAGTTCTTGGAGTTTTTGTAGGAGGAAGAAGGAGATTAAAGGAAAGCTCTAAAAGGTGGTTTTGAGGCATCAAGGAGTGATTGTGTCGCTAAGAATCAATGCTGAATGTTGAAGGTGGTGGTGGAATGGGGCAGAATCGGCACCAAGATTGTTCTCAACCCTGTTCAAATTTGTTCCCTAATCATAGTTCACAATGTGATTCTTCCTCTCAAAGTGGTGACGAAAAGGGAGGAGGGCCAGGTCAGACTTCACAGGGAATTCACACGGGTGGGGCAGTGCATTCTCCTGATCTTAGCGTTGTGATCACTCAGCCGGAGGAGGAGGTTCCACACCCCGGCATGAGCATCTCCCAGAGTAAAGCGTCAGAAGCCAATGAGAAAATCGGTATGATGGCTGCTACGTCTGCGGTTACTTCCCTGAAGGTTTTCTTGCCGAGGAGTGAGAGTTGCGAGGATCAGTGCAGGTACCATGCAACTTTACCATCTAACTTTGTTTTATCGGTTCACATGTTATGTCTTGTTTCTGATTAGGTTGATGGATGCATTTTATTTTTATACAAATTTCAGTATAAAAAGCAACTTATGCCTTTTATTCTTTTCTCTTCATACTCATGATTTCTTCTGTTGTTAGAAGGTCACTGAATGTAAATAAACATTATACCATAAACAAAATATTTTCTTAAATAAGGAATCCTCCGCACATTTTTATATTTGCTATGTCCATCTAGAGGAGAATATGATTGACTTAATAATCCATAATACCTCACATTTAATGCTCTAGCATCAGTATGCTTTCTTTTCCCCTCTTGTCCAAGTGTATGCATTCAATCTTTTTTTTTTCAGGTGTGTTAGACAAATTTAGAAAATTTTGATCACTGACTGTACCTTGAAACAGGAATGATTATACTGTGAGATCATCAGCAGATCTCACAGTATAAATGACACAGTGACATGCTATTTTAGAATATCATCTTTTAAGCAACAGGAATATATACTTTGACCAAGAATTTATAAATTTTTTATGTGCATGCTGATGCTTGCATGACCTTATTGCAAACACACATCTAATATTAAGTATGAACTATATTGCTGATATTTCGGATTATCATTCAAAGTCCTGAATTACTTTGTATTTTCAAAGGCTAGCTTAACCTAATGCACCAGATTTACTCAAAAATGTTCAGGTTACCGTGTATGTTTATGATGACTGACCAATTCCTCATGTCAGTATGGTTTGCTTTTCTGCTCATGCTTTTTGTTTGGATTCTTCAGTTTCTCCATAGTGCCATTATAATGCTGATGCTTGATTTATGATGTTATTTACTTGAACAGAGTTTGTCAGCAGCAAACAGAAGAACCACTGATTGATCTTGGGTGCAGATGTCGAGGTGAGCTTGCAAAAGCGCACAGCTCTTGCATAAAAATTTGGTTCCGCACCAAAGGTTCAAATAAATGCGAGATATGCCAGTATGTCATCTGCATACAAATGCATCCTTGTCTTTTAATTCTTAGTAGGATTAGTATCTCAAATTAAAACCTTTTTCTGCAGGCAGGTGGCTGCAAATGTGCCATTTCAAGAGCCCCAGTCAAGTGTAAGTGCACCTTATATAAATTTTAGCATCTTATGGACTGGTTAGTGTTGTTTGGCACCTTATGTAGGTTGCTACTTGTGTCTCAATATAATATGTACCTGATTCGCTGTAGCAATTAAGATTCACTGCTTGCTTAAATTTTCATGGAGCAGACAAGTTACTGGATTTGGAGGGTAAATTCAGATCAAGACAGGGGGCAACAAGAAAATGAAAGAGTATGTATTATATTATGTTTCAAGTTGAACTGCATGTTCTTAATTTTGCAACTGTACCATCCCGCTACGATCTAGAATGCTAATTGCATGAACCACTATTTTCATTTTATTCACCACCACCACACCTATAGTTATCATTCTGGTAGTTTCTGCCTATGCCATTCTATTGCTTGGACATGTTTATTTTCTTTTTATGTCAACAGGGATGGTTGAACCCACGGCTGAACCCACTTTGGGTTGCATTTGCCATTATAATTGGAGGACTTATGTTGGATGTACTAATATCAGTTTCTCTTGGAATTTCTTCACATCCGGTGAACATCATAACTGGTATTTTCTTTATCCTTTCAGAACAATATTTGTTTATCTCTTGTTGTTAATCATCATAAAAGTACCTGCTTGGTTTCATATAGTATTTGATAGCATAAACTTCATAGCATGATTCACACCCTATTATACATGACATGGGCTTCTTTTTGAGAAGCTTCCAAATTGAGATGGGTTTCGTTTTGAACTCCTTTTGCAGAGTTCACAGAACAGATGCATCGAAATTGTCCTATATCTAATGTCTCTAGACTACACATCATTTCAATCCTCCTGCATCGGGATCTTTTTCTCTTGTTCTTCAGTAAGGTTTGGAGAAGTTGGACTTAATCTTCAGGATGCATGGGGTGCTGGAAGAAAGTTCTATACACACGTGCAAGCAAAAAAAATTTCCTCCAGAGCAAAACTATTGTCCCTTGCTAGTAAATATGCACATATATCCAGCTAAATCATGGTTTAACTGGTAAAATGCTGTAGGTGTTCTTATCATGCTGGGACTGGCTGCTGCTTTGCGGCTTTCGCTGGAATGCTGCCGAGAGTTGGGTCAAACAAGAAATACTCACGCACAAGTGACTTTTAATCCTGGGTATCATCCTGCAATATAGCTCTTGTCGTGAATAACACAGAGAGTAGAGCTTTTGCCTTTTTTTTTTTTTTTGGTGTCATACAAACAGCTGACTTCACAGGTGATTGGGTCAATGCCAATTATCGGCTTCTTAAATATGCTGCATAGTGTTCACTTGTCATTTGAAGTTTCTTGAGATTTATCTGCTATTTATGCTTACATTCTGCTCTTGTTGTATATAATTGTACCACTAGCTTTGATTTTTTGTTTTTATGGAATGTGATAGGGCAAATATTAGGCTCTTATAGTCAGTTCGGTCACATTAGCCCCGAGGACCACGTTGGGTCTCAAGGCCGCGGTTATCTTGGCCAAACTAGTGCCTCGGGGTCACCAGCTCACGTCAGCATCCTTAGACGACGCTTGACATAGCATCGTCGACCCAGTACGTTGTCAACCAGGTTGACACAGTGATCGAATGTCGACTACGAGTCCTCGGGAACTGACGAGGGTGGTGCTCGGCACAGGATTGTACCTTCGAGTCGGTCGACGGCGTCGCCTACATTGATGATCTCAGTACGGTCTTCCTCCGACACGTATGTATAAATACCCCCATTGTCGTTAACACATAAGGGGGTTCTTCTCGACTCTCAACTCTCTCAAGATCGTGTAGTGATAGGGCAAATATTGGGCTCGTCCAGTCAGCTCAGCCACGTCAGCACCTCGGGGACACCAGCCCACGTCAGCATCCTTAGATGGTGCCTGACATAGCGTTGTCGACCCGATATGGTGTCAGCCAGGTCGACACAATGATAGGCCGTCAGCTATGGATCCTGTCGACTGAACCAGCGACGGTGGCACCCGGCGCGGGACCGTACCTCTGATTTGGTCGAAGGCGTTGCCCACATTGATGATCTCGGTATGGTCTTCCTTTGACCCGCAGGTATAAATACCCCCTACTGAGCCAATACCTAAGGGGCTCTACCCGACTCTCAACTCTCTCTAGACCTCACATCACCTCAGCTACCAGTTCTCACATCCCGAGAGCTAACTTAATCATTGGAGGGGCTACGTCGGGCACACACCATCCCGTCTAAAGCCTTATTGCAGGACCTTTTGGAGGACCCAAGAGTTGCTCCAACGGATTTCTCGACTCGAGGCTCTATCCCCGAATGCTACTGCAGACCCCGACCAAGCCTCGCTAGTCCTCCAATTTGATACGGACGATCTAGCACATGCGGGTCGAACTGTACCATACTGATTTCTCAACCACCGCATAAACTCCAGCAACATTGATTCTTTATTAGCAATGAGCTTCCTATTTCCTCCTTAATCAATGTTCATTAATTGTTCTTTCATTGTTTGATGCAGAAACAGGTATAGGTTTTTAAAGGTTTCTGTCAATGCTAATAGGCACTATTGCAATATATATATATATATATATATATATATATATATATATATATATATATATATATATATATATATATATAGAAGCAATGGTTGCAAAATTTTAAAACACAATATAACTTTTTTTTAGCTATAATATAAACTCATGATACATAGTGTTCTCATTCATCAGTTATTTTCAACCAGTAGTAAATTTATTCTTATAACCCATGCAACATTAATTGATTTCTCACTATACAGAATGATGAAGCAAATAAACACAAAACTGAATATTAGTCTTATTCACTTGTACTAAAAAAATAAAAATTTATTTTTAAGTTTAAAGTAACATAGTAACTAAATAGTCATATGTTTAAATATATACTTTATCATTAATCTATGTGATAAAATAATAAAATACATTCAATTAATAATCCAAAGTTAGTAGGTTAGTGACTTTAGCACTTAAGACCTCTACTCCTAAATTGAGTATGAGATTAAATAGGACTATCTTATCATTGGGCCGAGGCTACTAAGCATGTTATTTGATAATATTCTTCAGCGTGAACATGGGAGCTCTCTACCACCGTACGTACTATATATATATATATATATACTTCATTAATATGTGATTTGTGTTTCATACATCCATCTCGAATAACAGGAAACACACTTCAAAAAGTATTCAATTTATATGTGATGTATTCGTCTACGATAGAAAAATATTTGAAGCAAATGGTGCACTCCCAAAGCATCTGATTTGTACGGGATACACTCGTCCAAAAAGCATTCGAAGCACCACCTAACACACATCCCTAAAGCATCTGCCATAGACTACTAAAAACCCTCTGATTACCCTTTGTGCATAACACATTCACCTACCAACAAGAAATTGTAGGTAAAAAAAATACAACAATAGTCTGATTACCCAAAGTGGATGCTGCACTCCGAGATGGATAAGCCCTCCTTACCTTGAGCACAATTGGACCAATAATATAACCATTATTTTCGATCAAATAAACATCTAAAAAGAATATTTCATTATTAAACCAACTGTTCATATATATGATAAATTACTCTTATCATATATATATATATATATGATTAGTCGAAACATCATACTAAATGAACGATTATGAACTTTAGATGCTCGTAGACACAAAGCGTCGGAGGGGTTTTGCAAGATAAATCTTGACTTAGTCTTTTCTAGGAAACAAGATACAAACATTTTTTGCCCTCAAACTTAAGTGATATAAGAAACACAAGATACAAATATTTTTTACTCTTGAAAAAAATTCTTTCATCGTTTCGGACTTAAATACTTAGACATCCTTCTCATCCGAACACAATAGTAATTGGAATACGCGTCAAGTCAAATCAATTTCGTCACGTTAAAATCGATTTTGGCCTTATCAAATAACTTATTTAAATATATGCTTTTAAATATAATAATCATATATATATATTAGCCATCAGTGAGCTCTAACACACACCGAATTGCTCGGGATGCAGCAACCTCCGTGCACAGCTACAACAACGCGAGTTGACCATAGTATTCTTTTAACTAGTCTTCGATGCAACAATTATCCACACAAGTCAACAAACAACACAATCTTAATGCCATATTGTTGATTCGATCTGTATAAAGAAAATTCAACCCACTATTTTGAAGCAGTGCACATAAGATGTGTTGCATTGCGGCTTTGAGCTTGCAAAACCTCTCCCTCTACATGGCCTAAGGTTTAATTGCCAAGTATTGGAACGACTACCACAATCAACCTACTGAACAAAGAGAACATACCTTGCTTGCCTTACAAAAATGGAAGATAAATTATCCCTAGAACAAGTTACAAGGGATGATTGTTGCCAAAGAGAACAAACCATGGTTCTCTCTTATTACGTTAATTCTACATCTAATTGAGAGAGTTTGCGATATCGATCACGAAGCGATACTTCACGTCTCTTTTAATGAGCCTCTCAAGAGCCTCATTTATGTAGTGAATATTAATAACTTCTATCTCAGGGTATACTTGATTTGTTGCACAAAAGTTCAACATCTCCTGTGTCTCTTTGGTGCCGCCTGTCATGCTCCCAGATATGCTTTTTGCACCTGAAACATGTTGCTGAACTGGTGAGACATGTGAATTAACACGGTGATAACCACCTGTAGCAATATAGAGATTCGAACAAAGACATGACTGAACTTGGTAATCGACATGAACAAGAATCATACCCATGTTGAGGCTTATAGGAAGTAGTCGGACTTCACTTGGGAAGCCTACCAGGACCAGAACCCCACCAATTTTCAAGAGAGACATGTATGGATCAAAAGGGTGATCTCCGGAAGCAGTGTCGATGATGTAATCCAATGACTTCGTCAAGGACTGGTAAAACAGAAAGAAAACAAGAAACATATCAGAGAACAGTAGAAAAACCAGTTTCATGTTTGTAATGCAACATCCATAATTCGTACAAAGAATAGGCCAAGTGTGCTCCAGTTTTCTGATACAAGGGACAAAATTCAAGTATATGACAAAGTAGACATCTGAAAAAATTGATATAGACCGACCGTACCATCATCTGCTGCTTGTCTGATGAGATCACAAAGTTGTCGGCTCTGAGGAGATTCAAGGCTTCCTCTTTTTTGGATTCACTAGTACTGAAAACGGTAACTTTCAAACCAAAAGCTTTGCCAAACTTTACAGCCATATGCCCAAGGCCACCGAGCCCTATCACCCCGAGCGATTTACCAGGCTGGTTCATCCTATGACGCATCATGGGACTGTATACTGTGATACCTGCACATAGCAAAGGTGCAGCCTTATCCAAAGGATAGCCATCAGGTATCTTATAGCAGTACCTGTTGAAGGACAACAAATGGATTGATATCATCCACAAAGTATCTGTTCTTATCCTTGTAGTAAAGAAGCACATAAGCATTTTGGTTTAATAACAAGATCATACGAATGCTGACTAAATTATGTGAAATTTTCGGCAATGATTATATTCCTTCTGCTACCAAAATAGCATGGATAATTAATTATTAGAAGAATTTCAAATTAGTTGCATCAGTCAGTCTAAGTAACAGTAATTGCTCTCAAACTCCAACATCATTTAGAAACCAGATAAAAGAAGAAAACAACATAATAAGTCTCATTTTGCACTGCATAGGTCCATGAGCTTGTCTTCACAGATACAAGCTTAACTACAAGGTGAAGAGAATAATATCATCTGTACCAATAGGCACAGAAATTGGAAATTCTGAACAAGATTGTGGACATTTATTCCCAGTCTCACCCCTATCAGTGTTATACCCTACCAGATTGAATTGGGATATGAGAGTAATTTGATAATTAAGCATTTAGACCACAGATTTGACTGATGAGATCGCCAGGTTTTGTTTGGGCAGTAACGGTAGATTGGATGTTATATTTTTCTAACCAAATATTACATTATTTCCTTCTACCTTTCCCTTCCTTGCGAATGTCTGTTAGGCACACAAATCCATGACTAATAATTGCTGGGCTTCTGTAGATATGGGCAAAGCAACAAGGAGAGAAAGATAAATTCTCTCTAATCAATTTTTCCAACCAAATCCTTTGTCACTCATCAAGTTACAGTGCAGAAACCATCAACCAGATTAAATAATAAAAAAGTAATGGGTAAAGTCCATCCAGATAAAGGATCTAATATGGTAAAGATTAGCATTATATTGAAAGGAGGTACAATGACAAACAGCAAAATAGAAAAGATCTCCACATGATTTGGAAAAGACAACAAAAACCTAATGAACAAGATAGAAGGAAATTATTAGAAAGGACTTCAACTAAACACATCCTCATCCTTCTCTATGATCACCAACAAGGAAGCCTCAATCTTCTATCCAAAACAAACTCTTGCAAGAAAGGGAAAGACAGAAGGAAACAATGTAACGTTTAGCCGAAAAGGGATAACATCTAATCTATTGTAATTCTCCAAACAACACCTACCAATCTCATCAATCAAATCTGATATCTAAATGCTTAATTACCAAATTACCCTCATATCCCAATTCAATCAGGTCCGTATAACAATCAGTCTATCATAAAAAAAAATATGTAAGGTTTGACTTAGGAATTTGGTGCAGCTTAACTGCATGTCTAAAATCTGATACATAATAATGGAAATACTGAGCTCACGGAACCCTTGCCTTTCATGAACAACAATGAAGTTGGAATATCCCCCCTTTGTGACTGTCCCATCTGAATCAATTCCGTTGAAAGTAAGGGTTGCCCCCTTGGAACAAAAGACCTCTATAAAATCATCACAATACTCGCAGTTTCTGCATGAATTTACATACGTCCCCACCCCAACATGGTCACCGACCTTGAAGCCTTTAACATTGGAACCAGTTGCTGTGACAACTCCAACAATCTCATGCCTGTAACACTTAAATGTTGATGCCAAACTTTAGCATAAAAATATATATTTGATTTTTTCTCATAGAAATGAACAAGTAGCATGTATTGCTATGTGGTGCAACTCATACAGTTAGTAATTCTCGAATTATCGATGGTCCACTTTTTCTGCATATTTGAAATTTTTAATCCTATTCTCATAAGAAACATGTTTCCACTTACAGATTTACTTAAGTAGGTGATAGTCTTTTAAATAAAAACAACTTTACTGGTCTGCCAATGCTGACAGAACAGAATAAATATATGCATATGAGCCTTTATATCAAAACTTTCTTGTAGATTCCCTTTGTCTAAAATATTCAGTTAATTTAGATCAGCTGATGCTTGTGATTAGCTTTAACTTACAAATTGACAGAAGTACTAATAATAGAACAATAAAAGATACTAAGAATTTTTTATGGTGATCTGTTAACATATATCAAAAAAAATTTACCTCTACCCAAGCATAGAGTGGTTTCCTTAGCATTTGAGTATGTGATTTATACAACACAGTTTCACAATTAGACTATAAACAATCAACATCATAATTGAACTAAAACTAACATACCCAGGCACCAAAGGGTACATCGAATCACCATGTTTATTTCTTGTCCAAACAACATCAGCGAAACAAACTCCACAATATTTTATCTTCAAAGAAATGTCATCTTCTCCAACAGATCTGCAAAAGTTTTCAAACAAAAATAATTGTGATTCATTGGAAATTGTTGTTCAATGAGAATTAGAAGATATTGCAAAATATAATGAATGCATTAGACATAACCACAAAAGTAAACTTGATGTGAGGTAAGTCCATGTATAACTTCAGTGTCTGCATGTCCATGCGAGTTACAAGATTTGGAATATTTTCATTGACAACATGAATTCAGTAATGTGTTGATCTCAGTTCTGATGTTCTCTGTACCAAATGTTTCATCCGAACTTAACAGTATCTTTTTGTGCTTGCGGGTCCAAAGAAGATGGTATCACTGAGAAAAAGATTCGCTTATTTTCAATCTTCAACATCTGACACACCTGCGGTCAAATCTATAGGGTGAAAGGATTCCAGTCTCATTCCTTGCTGCCCATGCAAGACAATTCTCATGACCAAGTTCGGCTTCCATTTTTGAATTATCTGCTCACATTTCAAAAGATCAGACGTTAAATGATGCACTCATATACATGTTTAATGAAAACAAGCCAAAGAGCAATTAGATCTATGACACTAGTTGTTATCGGCATGTTGGACGTATGGCACGAATGCAGACTAAATTTGAAGATTTTTGCATCTGGGAGCCATACAAGGGAGGTTACTCCACAGATACTCTTTCCAATCCCCTTTTTCCTTTTTTTCTGTTCAATTGAGGGGTGGTGTCAGACAGAGAAAATCTACTGAGCAGAATTTATGAACACCGGAAGAACTCGTGCCTATGGCAAAGCTATGTATATTGTCATTCACTGTTATGTGAACAACATAAGTGCACATGAACAAGCCACTTAAGCTTGTAAAGAAATCAACAGCCTATCTGCAGAAGAAACTAGGTTTTTCTCATAAAGTTAGTGTTGTTAGAAATCATAATATAAATAAATATAAATTTTTTTTTGAAAAACACCTAGTATAGCTGTATGATTTTGTATAAGCAATGATGCAATCTGCTGCAATTAGCCTTTATAGCCATTTAAGTGAACTATAAGAACACAAAATTCTGGAAAAGAAAAGCCGACTGACAGCGAAAGATCAATCCTTTAACTTGTTTAGAAATTCAATACTCTCGGAAAACACAGAATCCGACTGCAATCTTGACAAAAAAAAGAGAGACTTATTGACGTGGAAATCATAAAGAGGAAAACGCAGTACGATGTCTATGCATACAACAACAAGAAGCTGGCTTGATTTTTTACTTTCAGTGACATAATCGATCTGATTTCTTATAAGTTTCAATATCAACTCCGGGATGCCCCCATTTCCCCTTCAAAAAAACAACCAGGATGTATCTTGTAACATGATTATGCTGTGTTCTTCCTTATACGACCGTAATTATATATAGGAGATTATAGTTTCTCTGTCTCAATTTCTCCATATAGAATCCATGTTCTCGATCACTTAGCTGATCAAAGAAGCACAAAGGGAAGTAGAGGAGGAGGAGGGAGCAACATGATTTCTTGCGCAGCAGATCGTACGCAAACAAGAACCAGATGAATAGCTTCTGAAGGAAGGAAGAGATACGAGGAGAAATCAAGAGAAAATAAGTGAGGGCGACGAATGCGATTACCTGGCTTCGGGGGATTCGCTGATACGTTCTTTGAGGAGGAACCCTATCAGATTCACTGCTCTCCGGGATGTGAAGCGAAAGGCTTCGAAGCATCGTCTAAATCATTATCAGTGTAGTACGAGATATTTGTTTGTTACTTTTGATCCGACACCAACCGTTGGATTTCTACGACGAAGTGGAACAGTAACGCATCGATGACGTCACACGCCCACGGAAAGCGCCCTACCTGATCCGATAAGTCAAATCCGAACCGTAATGTTTCGGATAAGGATCCTTCGGATCCATGAGCATTATCGGATCGTAAACGCGTCCTGGCATACATACGTACGTACATATATACGCTTCCAAATATTAGGCATGGATCCTCTTTCTGGATTATTTATATAAATTTATCGGGTTTAGATAGGAATTCTGATGATGGATCCGACTTTAATCCGAGCCAACATGTGAGAACCTTAACACTAATAAAAGAAAACGACTATACACAAAAAAATACAAATAAAAGGAGAGAAAAAAAAGCGTCTCCCGGTTTTTTCCAGCTGTACTTGGAACTCCAACCGCTAAGTTTAGAGGAGTTGGGAATAAAGACAAACCCACCTTCTTCTTCTTCTTCTTCTTCTTCTTCTTCTTCTTCTTCCACATCAACAATCCTCTCCTCTCAACATAGCCAAAAACACGCCCCCTCCTCCCAAATTCTAAACTTATCATCATGTTAGACTATATTCTCCTCTCTCTCTCTCTCTCTCTCCCGAGTTCTAATTATCCTTTAAATCCCTTGTTAGACAATATGATCATATTTTAGTTAAATAAGATATATTATAATTTTTTAGATTTTAATTATGATTATAATTAAAATTATATTTATGAGATTTTTTTAAGAAAAATAGAATGTACTTTCTTACCTTCTTTTCCTACACTCACTACTCTTGCATATATATATATACTCTATAAAATTATGTATAATTAGCGATCTATTCTAAATTAATTATTCCATCGCTTAGAGTGTTTAAGAATATGATAGGACCCTAGTTAAGTCGGGTCCATCTATTCAGGTTGAGTCATGTTAGTCAGAGCCAGTTATGGGTCGGGTTAACCCTATCAAATAAGTTATAAGTGGTTAGAGTTAGTTTTTATCTTCCATTGAGATGAAGTCAATTATTATTTTCAGTTAAGAGTTTATCAGTTAGTTACGAGTCGAAGTTTAGAGGGACTCTTGACAGAGCCCTATAAAAAGGCTGTAAACTCTTTATGAAAATTAATCGATAAAGAATTATTTTGGACAATAGGCATAAATCCTAGGAGGCAGATCCCCTCAAAGCGATCTAGGAGGTACTGATCCCCTCGAAGAGATCGATTATCCCCCTTTCCACCTTTTTCCTTTTTGATGGAACTCTAGGATTCTATCAATTGGTATCAGGAGCAGCGTTCCTACTGTGATTCCGCAGCCACTTCCCTTGTCATCGCTACCATCACTATCACCATCATTGTCGTTATCGTCGTCTTACCGCTGCCATCTCTCATCCTTCCCTGCCACCTTGCTGCAGCAATAAAAAAAAAAGGAGGAAGCGGTAGCCGCTCTCGATCCTTTCCACAGTCGCTTCTCTTCCCAGCCATAGGCCACCATCTCCCTTCCTCCTCGGTCGTATCATCCCCTATCACGGTTGCCCCTTCTTCCTCTCCTCCCTCATTTGTCGCCCCCTTCTTCCTTCCCTGCCGCAGCAGCTGCCCACCCTTGCCATCCCTGCCGCCACTGCCAACCGTCGGCCCCACGCTCTTCCTCTCCATTGCCCATCTGTCGCCCGTTGCACCCAGCCACGCCCTCTGTGTTGCCCAGTCGCACCCCTTCCTTTCTCCTCATCTGTCGTCGGCCAACCCTCCTAATCTTGCTGCTATCTGTCGGTCAGCCCTCGGCAGAGCACAACCAGCACCGTCATTCCTTTCCTTGTTGCCACCCACTCCTTCCTCTCCTCCTCTGTTAGCAATGCCTCCATTGCTGTCGGCCCCCTCCCTTTGAAGCACCAACAACAACGCTGCTACCTTGTTGCTCCCCACATGTTGGGCGTTGCTCCTCCCTTGTCGCTGCTGCCCTCGTTACCGCAACCATTTCCAACCGCGCCCTTACCGCTGCACCTCCCTACTACCACTGTTGCACATCCTTGTTACCACTACTACCCCCACCATCTCCAACCAGCTTTTCGATATATTGGTGATTCTTACACTGATAATCTCGTTGCGACCAAGTCCTACCACATCTATGATGCAAACTCATGCCCTTGACTTGACAGCAAAAAAAGAACTAAACATCAATGATCTACAATCCTACACGATGATTACAGATGATGCACTTGACGCAAGGTTTAAAGCCTTCGAGGCTTGCATGAAAGACATATTTCAAGAGCTCCTCTGTGAAATTAGAAGAAGCCGATCAGAGAGCTCCAACAAAACTAAACATGGTGAAAGTTCTAAAGAGAGTCGATCTGAAAAGTATGATCATGGGCAGGACATATGATACATATGTATGAGGGTGGAGTTTCTCAGATAGGAAGATGGAGACCTGATTAGCTGGATTTCACGTGCTGAAATTTTTTTCATTTTCACATGAGTCCAGAGGAATCCAAGTTGGAGATCGCCTCCATTCAACTTGAAGGAGACGCGATCCAATGGTATAATTAGTATGAGCATACTCATGGAGAACCCTCGTGGGAGCAATTCAAAAGCGGGTTTCTGATTCGCTTCGAACTATCGGAGTACGAAAATATGGATGGACAACTCGCTAAAATTCATCAGACCTCTATCGGACAAGAGTACCAGAGCAGATTTGAGCGTCTCTCAAACCAAACCTGAGACTGGTCCGAAAAACAACTGCTTGGAACATTTATTGAAGGGTTCAATCCATAGATTCAGTACAAAATTAAGGCTCGACAAACTCGTACCGTAATGGCTACCGTATCAGTTTCTCGTATACACGAAGAAAAGCTTAACATGCACAATCACAAAAATAAAAGCATAAATCAACCAGTAGTAAGCAAGCCGACAGCCCCACCTCCCTCAACTCAAAACCCTTAAAGACTTACCAAAGAAGAGCTCCAAGAAAGATCAGCAAAAGGGTTGTGTTAGCATTGTGATGAAAAATGGAGTAGAGGACATCGATGCAAACAAGATCATCTTCTGATGATAGAACCAATTAAAGAGGAACCACAAAATGATGATGTGGACTCTGATCGAGAAGGTACGGATTTTGACAATGTTATTGGACCTTTCGTATATACAGTACATGTAATAGTAGGCTACTATAACCCGCAAACCATGAAAATCGAGGAAATTTTGAAACAACAGCCTGTTACTATTTTAATCGATACTTGTAGCACTAATAGTTTCATGGACAGAAGGCTTGTTGTCTAATTGGCCTATCAAATTAAAGACTGTGACAGATTTAAAGTCAAGATTATTGATGGTTAAATTCTAACTTGTAATAGTAAGTGCTCAAAAATCAAACTGATGGTACAAGGCCAAGAACTGCGGGTAGGTTTCTTTCTGATACTCTTGGAGGACATCAAAATAGTGCTTAGAATTAAATGACTATCAACCCTGGGTGATGTCACCTGGAATCTTTCTAAACTAATTATGAAGTTTTTTATTAATGGAAAGTAGGTGATCCTCAAAGGAGACGTGGAAGCAAGATCACAACTGCTAATAACCATTGAATCGAGATGTTTCCTCACAAGACTACAATGACGGTTGCACCAGAAGGTCGACCTGTTGCTTACACAAAGTAAAGATCTTATTTAATTGATCAAAAGAATGTGATGCGTGGTAAATATCCTGGACCGAAGTATCCCCGAAGTTTGATGCTGCTTAGCCTTGAGGGCAAGGCTGATCTGAAGGGGCGAGTCTAATAGGACCCTAACTAAGTCATGTCCATCTATTCAGGTTAAGTCATGTTAGTCAGAGTCAGTTATGGGTCGGATGAACCATATCAAGTCAGTTATAAGTGGTTAGAGTTGATTTTTATCTTCGGTTGAGATGAAGTCAGTTATTATTTTTAGTTAGGAATTTATCAGTTAATTACAAGTCGAAGTTTAGCGGGACTCTTGGCAGAGCCCTATAAAAAGGATGTAAACTATTTATGAAAATCAATCAATGAAGAATTGTTTTGACAAATAGGTAGAAACCTTAGGAAGCAGATCCCCTCGAAGTGATCTAGGAGGCCTGATCCCTCGAGGAGATCGATTATCCCCCTTTCCACCTTCTTCCTCTTTGATAGAACCTTAAGGTTCTATGAGAATAGAAATAGGGCAAGAGATGAGTCTAATACTTATTATATCTCTATTTTCTTTGAATCCTACAAAATGGTATTCAAAATGTTATTGAAAGGTACATAATCTTACATTTGATCTATTGTTATTTGATTTCATATTTTTACATTAATTTTTTTACATAATAATATATTATTATAATTTTTATATTTATAATTAATATCAAAACACATTTTAAAATTAAATATCTTAGATAATAGATATATAAGATATGTTTATGCTATCGCCCCTTGCTTGCAAAGGATAATCCAATACATTTTGTTTATCTCATCCATCCTAATCGTTTGTTTGCTAGTGATCGAAGACATTTTTTCCACAAGGATGAAATCGTGAATAGAAGATTATTGTCCCATCTTAATCAATGAGCTAGGTCGATAATTTAACCACAGACAATAGCACTATCAAACTTTATGACCTACCTTGGTCATCGATCATGTCGTGGGCAAGGGATGGCTCTAATTAGGGTGAGTGATGAGTCACAACGATGCACGATCGTGCACTTGCCTATGATTGAGGTTGGTGGCTTGCGGCAAGAGAAGGATTATCATGCGTCGCAACATAGAAGGTCCTAGCAACAATGTCGATGTTTTTCCATCGATGTGTGCTTGGTCACAATTAGGTTTTAAGGAATCATCCGAGGCTACGTTGATTTGGGTGGTTGATAAAGGTGAAGGAGCAATAGCAATGGTGCATATTGATGTAGGTTTTCCACGAATGGTGGAGACAGAAGTAAAAAGAAGTAAATTTACTGAAACAACAAATGTCAATTGGGAACATGTTTGCTTATCCATAAAGAGTCCAACACCATCTTGATGATTATTAAAGCTTTACAATCTAAAATATTTTAAATAATATATTTTTTAGAATTAGTCTTGTGAGCAAGTCATAAATGCTATTATTGATATTCTTTTATTTAGTTAAAAATATTTATTTCTACTATCCTATTTATATTTATACTTATATTATAGTTGAAATGTAATAACATGATTATTTTAATAAGATAAATTATATGGGTCATTATAGACTATATTAGGAAGGCTAATAATATTGTGATACAAAAAATGAGTATGATATTGATAACATATAATCATTGTGACTCGTATTAGTAATTGACTTAATATTATATTATTATGTTTATTAAACTTATTGACTTAATTTTAAAATTCATGACCATATATAAAATGCTTTTCAAAAATTTTTAAAATCTAATTAGTAAAATTGTTTTAAACAAATTTTGTTTTATTTACTTTGATTTTAAATTTTGTTTATATCTTATCAATTAATAGATCAAGTAGAAGAATGTAAAATTGTGTGACCCTATCTAATTTGGTAAAATATATTATAGATCTGATTAGATTTTAATGATGATGATTAACTAATAGAAAGGATCTTTGGCTATCATTATCAGAATCCAATTAGATCTATAATATATCTTACCTAATTAGATAGGACTACATAATTTAAAATTTTTTCACTTAGCCCATTAATTAGTAAGATATAAAAAAAAATTAAATTAAAATAAAAAAAAATCAAAATTCGCTTGAACACAACTTTACCTAATAGGATTCTAAAAAAATTAAAAAAAACATTTTATACATGTCATGAATTTAAAACAAGTCAATAAGTCCAATAAGCATAATAATATTACATTAAGTCCAACTATAAATATGAGTCATAGTTGTTGTTATCATTAATGTTATACTCTCTTCTACTCACCAAAATATTATTAGCCTTTCCTAATATAGTTCATACTGACCCCTGTAATTTATTTTATCATGATAATTCTATTATTACATTTAACTATAATATATAAACATAAATATAAATATGATAGTATAAATAAATAACTTTAATTAAGTAAGAAAAATATCAATAATAGAATCTGCCTAAATATGCATCAACATATCTTTTATGACTTGCTCGCAAGTTTCATTCTAAGAATATATTTTTAAATATTTTAGACTATAAATTTTAGTATATGGATCAATAATCATCAAGGTGGTGCTCTAGTTCTCAATTAACACTTGTTATTTTTAGACTCTTTCTTTAACCACCAAGTATTTTATCTCGATGTGCTTACTTGTTATTCTTAGAGAAAAAACTATAGTAGTGTTATTACAAAATATCTTAAGTAGTCTGATAATTAAGTTGACCACATCAAGTCTTGAGATGAAATTTTACAGTCATAAAACTTGATTTGTAGTCTCAAGGCGTGCCACAAATTTAATTTCTATTGTTGATGAGGCAATAAGTGATTGCTTTATTCTTTTTTCAAGAAATTACCTCTTCAACTAACATGAATATAAATCCTGAAGTGGACTTACTACTATCGAGGTATTTTACAAAATCAACATCTAAATATCTCATCATTTCAAGCTTATCTAATCTCTTGTATATTAGTATGCAATCTTTAGTCCCCTACAGATATCTCATTACTTTCTTTCTAGCTTTCTAATGTGTAATTCCTAGGTTGCTCAAGTATTTGCCTAGCATTACAACTACAAAACTGATATATAAGGAATATCCTTCATTTTATTTTTTAAAATCATTTTCGGACACTAGCTTTGATTAAATCTTTCACTTCTAGTAATATATATATCATTAGTTGAATAAAGCTACATACTAAATCTCTTTAAGACTTGATTAATATATCCTTTTTTAGATAGTCCTAGCAATCCTTAAGATTTACCCCTAAATTTCTTAATACCAATAACATAGGCTGTCTCATTCATATTAATTTTTTAGTAAAAAATATCTTAGTTTCGTGCAATAAATTAAGATCACTATTGATAAATAAAATATTATCTATATATACAACTAATATAATAAACTTACTTCCATTAACTTTTAGATATATATACTGAATAATAATATTTTTCTTAAATTCGAAGGAAGTAATAATATCATAAAACTTTATATGTCATTGTCTAGAAGACTATCTAAAGCCAGAAATAGATTTTCTAAGTTTACAAGCATAATTTTCCTTTTCCTTTTCTATGATTTTTTGGATTGTTCCGTATAGATTTTCTCATCTAGATCCTCGTTCAAAAATATTTTTTTTATATCTATTTGATATAACTCAAGATCATAAAATGCTACTAATGCCATGACAATCTTCAATGAGTCCTTTTTGAAGATTAGAGAAAATGTATCATTACAATCGATGTCTTCTTTTTGAGAAAATTTTTTGGCCACAAGTCTAACTTTATATCACTCCATATTGCCCGTTGAGTTACATTTTATCTTAAAGACTCATTTGTAACTAACTCTTTTATAGTTATTGAATAATTCATCGATTCTCAGACACCTATCTAGTCTATCAATTTTAACTATTTTGTTATCGCATCATATCATATTTTAGAATCGTTATTTTTCATGACTTATAAAAATGAGAAGGAATCCATTTTCATCCCTATGTCATAATCTTATCTTTGCAAATATACCATATAATCATAAGAAATAATATGTCTCTTTTTCATTTGAGATCTCTAGAAAACTATAGATTATGATTATTTTATAAAATCATTAGCGATGAAATTAATATCATGTAAGAGGTCATCAATGTTATTTTCTTATTCACCCTCATCAATTCTCTTAATGATTTAAGAAATAACAATTTTTTGAATAGGAGATGATAAAGGAGAATTAATATATATCTCCTCGATATCAAAATTGATCTTTCAAAATTTTCCATTCTCACTGATTTCACCATTTTCTAATAATCTTATCTTATTACATTCTACTATCCTTGTACTATGATTAGCACAATAAAGTTTATATTGCTTGGATCTTTCTAGTTAACCAAAAAAATATCTAAAAATAATTCTTGGATCTTATTTCTTTTTATGTGCATTGAAGACTCTTATCTCTATAAAATATTCCCAAATATATAAATGTCTAAGATTGGGTTTCCTATCAGTCAATAACTTAAATGGAGTTGATGAAATCGAATTACTAAGAACCCTATTTAAGATATGCATGCTTGTCCAAAGTGTTGAATCTCAAAATTTGATTACGAAATCAATTGATGAGATTCTAGATTAATAAAATTTTGAGATAAATGATGTAGAAAAAACTTCGTTCACTGATACGAATCATCATAGGGTAAATTGTTGAAGTAAGAGATCAGACGTTGGGCTGTCAAGTATCATGTTAGAGTTTGGACGTCAAGCTGGAGGGTTGGTTGATGTGTTGACAGATGAACTTCATATCATGAGTTCGGGCATCGAGCCGAAAGGATCAATCATCATGTCAAAAGATCGAGTGTTGCTGGAATTTAGTATGTTGATAGATCGGGCGATACGCTAAAAGAAAGGACGATGCATCGGAGGTTCGGACGAAGTGTTGGTGATCGAATGATATATCAGAATGCTGCATAACATGCTGAAAGCTTTGTGATTGTGCTAGATATGCAATTGAGTGGTTAAGTCTTAATCGAGATTGTTTGGGCTCAAATTGAGTTGATATTAGACTAAAATTATACCAACTTAATTAGAAGCTTATTGAGCCTGAACCAAGGCTGAATAAAGCCTATTGAAAGACTAATTTGGTGACCTGAGGTTGGCCTGGGTGGTAGTACCACAAGGCCCAAGCGATGGTATCATCTGAGGGTTAGAAAGCACTGTTTATGCTTTTTTTGGAATTTCAATAGTGGTACCACACCCTGTTGGCAGTGGTACTGCCCAGGCCAGTGGTGGTACATTCTAAGCCGATGGTGGTATCACTAGAGCCTAGATTTTTTGGCTCTGTTTCGATAGTATTACTAGCCTAGTGTTGACTGTAATACTATCAGTATCCCGAAATCTAGAGAATTTATAATTTTGGCTCTATTTTTGAAGTCTTGAGGGTCTATAAATACCCCATTGAAGCTTGCTTGATGTAAGAAAAATTCTTGAAGATAGAAGTATTGTAAACTCTCTTTGAGTGGGACAGACTACACTTATTGAAAAACACGAATAAAATTCTTTTTAATTTCTATGAATTTTGATTTATAAAATGTCATTGAATATAATTTTTAAAAATCTTCTAAATCGATGATTGAATAGAATGATTTTGAGAAAAAAATATTTTTTTGAAATGCTAAAGCTATGAATGCTTTATTTTATGCTCTAAACAAAAATAAGTCTAATCGTGTTTCTTTATATAACACTATTGGAAAACATCAATAGGAGCATCACATGCGTAGTAGAAGATCAAAATAAAATTGGTTGCCCATGTAAATCAAAATCGTCGTGTAAAGATTGGTGCAAGAAAAAGTCACAAACCGAAAAATGCATCATGTGAGAGATTGTTTACTTAGGGAGATCGTATATCCCTACTTTTTCAGATCCAAATGAAGAGGATGAAAGAAGTCAAGTGTCCACCTCTCAAGCGGTATCCACACGATGGATCACTACAACGATACGCCTCCAATCGTAGCTACAAATCTCGCAACTATTACGTAGAGGGAGGGAGGAGAATAGGAGGGGACGACCAAAGGTGCGCAGCCTATCATCTATATGTTGCCCCTGCCTTATATTTATAGAGAGTCATAAAAAACCTTAGGGATCTCGTTTGGCTTCTAATTGGGCCTCATGCGAGGAGTCCATCAATGTAGACTCTCATCTAATGAGAACATGGGTTAATTGAATAACTCATATCTATCCTCTATTCGCTAAAGCATCTACCATATGTGTGTGATCATCTAGGTCCAATACCGAGTTAGTCGTGAGTCTCATCTATCAGAACTCTTTCTGACTCAATGAATTATTATCTCATAATAATTCACTCAACTCATCGACTATGGACGTACTAGACTATTACGCCATAGTCCACATACGGTATATGAAATCTTATCCATTGGACCTATCTGTCCTCAGTTATCATGTATTTATAATCCCTCATCCATCTAATATCTCAGAGATCATATATCGGGCATGGTATTATCAAGCCACATATGGAATCCATGTAAGTCTTGCTTTAATCGGATTCTTCCGGAGAACTCATTCTCTCTAAATCTGACCAACCTGATCAGGGATTTACTTGAGCGAGAGCATACGAGATATTCCTCTCATGTTACTGAGAGCAGATGATCGATCCTCTATTGACACTCAATAACCTTCGTAAGGTTGGCTACTAATCTCGCTAACCGGTTATATCATATTTGAAACTTTCCAAACCTGTAACTCCGGCATCAAAGAGATAAGTACTCAAACAAGACATCTTTGGTCTCAAGTCTAAGGACCAGATATACAACTAGGACTATAAAATTACTATTTAACGTCAAGTATCATTAACCATACAATATTTCATAAGTGGATCAATCAATAAACTCATTCTTCAATTAGTACATGTAATGTATTCTTGTTGTCTCTACACAAGTAGCTATGAGACCAGTCGTGTCCATCATATAGATGAGTATATAGCATACCGGTATATTCGGTTGTCTTGATGTCTCTCTCGAGCAACTTATGATCGGGATTATTTAGGATCTATATTTAAAAGTGAATTAGTCTCATTATGGTGATCTTATCATAATCTGATTCTCATTGCACAGAACCGAGGATATCACTATATATATATATTCAACAAATAATATAATGTAATAATATGCCAATAAATAATAATGTAAAAAGACTGTAAAGCGTGTCAAACGTACCATCACTCAAGTGATTGGCTTGTAGGGCACTTGTAACCAGCAGACACTACACATGATATTTGACACACACTTAAAATCACTTATGAC
The DNA here is from genome assembly GCA_029747655.1 of Ensete ventricosum. Taxonomy (NCBI): domain Eukaryota; kingdom Viridiplantae; phylum Streptophyta; class Magnoliopsida; order Zingiberales; family Musaceae; genus Ensete; species Ensete ventricosum. Next base: position 44,044,657 of record JAQQAF010000003.1, read on the forward strand.
TACAAATAGAGTAAAAGAATCTAAAATCAATCTTTTAGTATATAGTTATGAATTATTTAAAATGAAGTCAAATGATACCATTGATGACATGCACACCTATTTTAGGGATGTTGTCAATGGTTTAAAAGTTTTTAATAAAAGCTATATTAATCTTGAATTGGTGAATAAGATTTTACTATCTCTTTCAAAAAGTTGGGATCTAAAATTAATGGCTATCCAGGAAGCAAAGGACTTGAACAACTTTTCTCTTGAAGAACTCATTAGATTTTTAATGACCTATGAAATAACCTACAAAGTACATGATGAATAAAACTAAAACTTTCCAAAGAACAAGAAGAATATTTCACTTAGAACCAAAGAAGACTACTTGAGCGAAAGCTCAAGTGATGATAATGATGACATTAAACACTTTACAAGAAGACTTAAAAAATTCATAAAAAGGAACAAAACTAATTGTGTAAGACAAGAATGTAAGAATAAAAGTGAATCTAAATAATATAATAATATGTTATGAATGTAAAAAACTATGGTACTTAAAAAATGAGTGTTCGTAATTAAAGAAGAAGTTGTTAATCTAAAAGAAGAAATCATCCAAGACAACATGGTATGAATCAAGTGCATGACGAAGACCAAATCACTAAAGACGAAGTGACAAACTATGCATTGATGACCTCCAACGATGAGATTGTGACTCTTTTGAAACATCATTATCTTATGATAAATTATTTGATACATTTCATGATTATGAGGAACTAAGAAAGATTGGTAAAAAATATAATTCACGAAAAGGGATCATGCATTACTTATTAATAAATTTGATACATTAAAAATTATGCATGACAAATCAGTATCTTGTAATCCTTGCTCTAAATGCCAAGAGTGTACTCACTCAAAAATAAAAATATATTATTACAACAAATATTAAAAAAATTAAAATTATAAACATATCATTAAACATGATTATTGTTAACAAAGATTATGTACATACAAAGGAATGAATCAACTTCTAAAGTAGCAACACTCAACAAAAGTCAATAAAATTTGTTGAAAGACTCACACTACATATTTCTCCTAAAGTTAAATATAATTTTTGTAGAAGATTTGGGTGATGAACTATAAAATATACAACAACATTAATGTTTTAAGTTTTTTAAGATATGATGAATTATTAATATCATCTATATCTTATCTTTGGGTGAAATATTGATATATCTAGTGTTCACTCAAGATTATTTATGAAGAACTAATATCATCATTATAGAATAATATTAATATATTTGGATATACAATCCTAAATTAGAAGGATATTTAAAATAGTACATTCTACCCTATCACATAAATATTTAAAGTAGATTATTTTTTGAAATTATCTAAATCTCATAATTATATATGCTATTCGGAATATTATTTCCTTAATATCATTTATGATTAATTTCTTAACATAATTTTATAAATTATTGGCCTATAAATAATAAAAATTTTATTATAATTTATATCCCATAAATATTAATATTTTATAAATAATAAAATATTTATTATAATTTATATCTCATAAGGTTATCATCCTAAAATACAAGACTAATATTATAATATAAAATACCAACAATCTATAAATAATAAAATATTTATTATAATTTATATCCCACTTCCATCCTACGCCACTTTGCTGGCTATCGGTTAGATAAAACTTAGAGGTATAAATTAACATAATATTCACTAAATATCTTTTAATATAATTTATATCAAAATAATTTAATAATAATAAAATAAAAATTATGATAATTATTGAACAAAATAAAAAAATCATATGATAACTATAATAATAAAGCAGAAATCGTGTCTTTACATAAAAATAAATATAATTTCATAATCTTTAAAGATATATTTATGAATAACTAAATAAATACCCAAAAATAATTATTGGAGTTTAATTATCATATGCAAAATTATATAAAAACTATAAAAAATCATAATTTATATTTTTGTATTCGACATAAAATCCTAATTAGACCGATCAATCGTATTTACTTAGGAAAGTTTGGAATTGGGCTAAATATTAGTTCGATTAAGTAAGTTAAAAATAAAAATTGATCAAAATTTTGTTTTTTTTTTCCAGATTCGATCACAACTTAATTGATCGAAACCAAATCCAATCAAGCAGTCAAAATATAATTATGATCAGATCTAATCAATTTAGTTCAAAATAAATCATATTGGTTGGTAATTGAGAACATAAATAAAAAATTCTCAATTTTAGGGATACAACTATAGTTTTGATAGGATATAATTAGAATTACAAAGTTTTTGAAGGGTAGAACTATGAAAAGAATGTAAACTAGAATTAGTAAAATTTATAAGGGTAAAAATATAATTTTAAAAATCAGAACCTAATTCCTTTGTTATGTGAGGCATTCAACCACCACCTACGTAGCCAACATAATGTGTGATTATTGCCTTCTTAGCCATCGCAATGAGTGATTGTTGCCAGTGTAGTGTCGTGCGATAGTGCGCATGCACCGTTTGATGTAGCCACTAGGCTTCGATTTCTAATGATGCCATCCGCGGCTAGCAGATGTCGTCGTAGTGGCATGACTACAACTACTGCAGCTATCACATGCAACAACGCTGCCATCAGCAGCAGTGTTACGCAGCCACCACAACCGGTGCAAGTAGCGGTGCTGCTACAACCGCCATAGGCAACAATGTTCTATAACCAACACAATTGTCACAGGGTTGACGATTGTCGAAGATCGTGGCCCTCAATAATACTATCAACAACAGCAAGCTATCGATAGTGGTCCATTGATCTAATGCAAGAAACCTCGTATCGCTCACAAGCGGGTGACACGATAGACTAAATAGAAAGATAGATCCATAATATACACGGATCATTTGAGCATCTTAAATCAAAAACCAATAGACCTAATGTATTTGATTTCAAAAAACTCATAACATGCTACTGTTATGTGAAAAAAAAATTAATGATAGGATTGAAATCAAATAACAATATATTAGTTTTATGATACATACCTTTTGATACCGTCCAAAAAACTTTTATTTGATCTGCAAGAGCACCATGCTCGGATCCTGATGAACGATAGAATAGGAACAAGGGGAGATGAGGGCAGATTTGTAATAACTCAATAATGTCACGTATCCACGTCGTCACATATTATGTTTTTAATCCCTAAGAGATCTTGTTTATTTATAGACGAGAATAAAGGATCTAAGATAAATAATTAGGAGAGTTTCTCCCATCAAGATAATCTCCTAAGGAATCCTATCATGGTTGGACTTCCTTTAATTGGTTGATAAACATCATCAAATAGAATATAATTAGATCTATAATATATCTTACTTAATTCGATAAGATAACATAATCTAACACTATATTACACTAATTTAACTTTGAACACATGTAGAATGAATTAGCTTCAAGATAATAGTTCATGCATTTTGTTGGAGCATTGGATCATGAGTTAAATACCAAGTTCATATGCTGTCCCAAGTAATTGCCAAACTTAATCAACTCTAGGTTACATTAGGTATTCATCTAATTACCTAACTTGCAATCAACTCTAGGTTTCATTAGATATTCATACTGAAATCATGATCTTGGTATGTAAAAGCTACGAGATAAACACAGGAGAGGAACCAATACATACGGAACATTCAACAACTTTGATTAAAATCTCTATAAAATTAGATCTTCAGACAGGCCTCGGAAACTTGTACATATGAACACACAATTGTTTTTCCATTTTCAAGATACTGAATAAACATGTAAAAGAGTTGTTTCCACAACAAAATTATTTGAATGAAAAAGAAAACCTGAAACTGGGTTGGCATAAATTATGGCATACATTTCTTGAGAAACAGGATTCAAATGACAAAGATACAAAGAAAAACACTCATATCCAGAATGGCAAAGACTCGAGGAATGATAGCATCAACTAGTCTCTGCAGATTAAGTATCAGCTACTCTTTGCCTTCGGAGCTCCACTTGTTCTCTTGAACCAAGGAATCCAGACGGATGTTCTCCTCTGGTACTCCCTGTAGGCCTCAGCCCGATGATCTTTCTTTAGCATCCGCCGCTCAACCAGCACTGTAACATATGCCAAGCACAAGCTATTCACCAGTGGGCCAATGAACATCCAACCTTGTCCAACATTCCAAGCAAACACAAACAAGGACCACCACCAGAGCTGTTCCCCAAAATAGTTTGGGTGGCGTGAGTAGCGCCAGATCCCGGTGTCAAGATTTGGCACTAAGGGCGCATCAAGTTTACTTAAAGTTTCATTTCTGATCACAAATTCATAGAGTTGTGTATCTGCAAAGTATGCGATGACTATTCCACTTAAGCATGCAACTGTCGCAAGAGAGTCCCAGATATTCCATGGTTTATCGCTCGAGTGAATAGCATACATTGGCAGGCATATGCCAATCAAAAAGACCTGTGAATAAAGAGCTTGTTAGGACCTGCATCACATCTGATAGAGAAGTATTCAAGTGTTTGATGTAATACTTAGCAAAAAAGAAACTTGACGATAAATGAGGAACCAAGTTCAATTGGTCCTCATTGTGTAGAGATCTCTACTACTTTGATAATTTAGAAACATTAGAAGATCACGAGTTGACTCAATAGATGATGTAAAATCTATGTAAAAATATGGACATGATCTCAACATATACCCAAAGCTAAAATTATTAAAAAAAAACTGGAGTTATTGTAGTTTCTCCAATTAACTTATTTATTCACAGATCTGTTAGCTATTTTAGTGCTAACCATTAGTAAAGTTAAAATATAATATTTTCATTATCGAAATACATATATATATGTATATAGTATATATATTCATATGTATGTATATAATATATATATATATATGTATATAATATAATATTATATATATACACACACACATATATATACATGTACATATATACATATATGTAATATATGTATAGCTAACAGGGAAGTAGGAGATTAGTGTCAATCTCTAATGGACACTTCAAGTAACTTCTAGGATAGCTAAAACCTCTAGATGATTTTGTCATTGCATTTTGCAATATACTGTTTAACAAGTATAACTGAAGGTTTCATCACCAAAAGCTAAACACTCATGCGATCACTTGATTGCACTTGTGAAATTATCTTGCAAGAGAAAGAGTTAAGTAAGTGGTTGCGTTAAATCAAACCATTTCCTCAAGAGAAAGAGTTAACTAAGTGATTCTAAGATTCACATTGGCATTTCCTCAAACAGGTTGAGAGGATACAGAGAAAAAGGGAAGAACGGGCTTTCTGACTCACCTGCTGGGAGAGATAGACGGCAAAGAAGGATATCCACCACCAGGGTCTGCCATACTCCTTCCTCATCTCGTTGAACCGCCAATCCTCTCTAGCGCCCCATTGCCACCGCTCCCTCCTGAAATAGTTGTGGGTGAGCCTCACGCTCCACACCCAAGTCAACAGGGTCACAACCGCCGACCTAGCCGCGTCCGCCTTCGCCAGCGGGTGGCTAGCGAAGTAGTGGACCAGCATCACGGGGATCACCGTCCAATACAGATCAATCAACTGCAAGCCCAAACAAAGAAACATTAGCAGCCGCAACAACGAGGAATGCTCCAAAGAACACGGAGATTGTGAAGAACGTAACCCAGTGGTTGGAGAGGAGGAGGCCGATAAGCCAGAAGAGGACGTCGACGTTGGCGAAAAAGAGGACGTTGGCGAGGAGGAGAGGGTGGTGGAAGCACCAACCCCAGAGGTGGTCGGAAGGGGGAGGGGAGGGAGAGGAGCGGCGGCGGTAGTGGTGGAGGAAGGAGAGGTAGAAGAGGAGGGAAGGGAGAGGGGCGAGAAAGGCAATGGCGGCGTACTTGAAGCTTCCCATGGCGACTTCTTTCGGGGTTGGGTGGATCGAGCCGAGAAGATTTCAAAGGAAGAAGAAGGCGATGATGCTTTGTTGAAGGAAGAAGAAGGCGATCGAGCCGTGAAGATTTCAAAGGAAGAAGAAGGCGATGATGCTTTGTTGAAGGAAGAAGAAGGCGATCGAGCCGAGAAGATTTCAAAGGAAGAAGAAGGCGATGATGCTTTGTTGAAGGAAGAAGAAGGCGATCGAGCCGGGAGGGGGGAGGGTGTGTGTTGCAGAGCGGTATTTAAAAGGAAGAAGAAGGCGATGATGCTTTGTTGAAGGCGGCGCGTGATCACTTGGCACTCACATGCCACTACAGATTCCGACTATGGATCCAACCCAAATCTTTTCTTTATGTATTAACTAATATAATACGGGATCAGTGAGCTAGCTTAGAAGATTTCACTCTTTCAAAAAAAAAAAAAATAACAATAATAATAATTCTAACGGTAAAAGACATACATTGTTAGTATGTCCTCCTTTTAAATATCAAAATAATTTATAAGATATCGATGATCAAATCAATTTACTTGGTGCTCGCATACACAACAAATTCTTCTATGGAAACAAAGATAGGTTAGACACTTTTGATTCTCCCCTCTTTGTTTTGCTAGGAAGAGCTTGTAGTGAGTAGTAAGTCAAACACCCATTTGCTTCAAACAGAGATGATCACTGTCATTCCAAGTGGCTAATGGCACCAAAATGTGCAGAGAAAAGAAAAGAGATGGAATCATAAGTCTAAGGGTAATATGAGTTAAATAACATGTCAGAGTCTGGCTTGTTAACCTAGCAGCAGAAGCTTAGGGTGAGATGGAGAGAGACAGCAGCCATCATCATTCATGCACCTTTGCTGCTTGCTTTCAGCTGGTATGTATGCCATGATGATTCGAAGAAAAAGGCTCGTCAAAACCATTTTTCTTTGAGCTGCAGCGAGAGAAATATGTGCCTAATGATGACCCCAATCCTCCCCTCATATGTTTTAAGAGAAGTGATGAGTTCCTGTGGGTCCTGTACTTGTGGGAGGTAATTAAGAGGATCGCCGCTTGCCCACCTCCATCTTTCTTCTCATCATCAAACACCACAAATAAAAAAAAAAAAAAAAAAAAGCCCTCAAAGCCAGCCATATCATCATTGGAGTGAATGTTCTACCAGCTCATTCTGCTTTAGTTTCTTTACAGTAATAAATAAATCCCTTAGATTTAACTGAAGATTGCATTCATGCGTTGGTGATTAGCAATGTTGCAGCCCAAATAATAATAAAAAAATAAGGTTCGATTACTTTTACGATAAAGATATATCAAAGATTTAATTATATTTTTAATTGAAATTATCAGTCAATAAAGAAATTCATATTTTAGAAAAATGTTGAAAGATAATATTAATAGGAGGGAGTGACTCTCCCTCCTAATTATCATGATTTTATATAAGTTCTTTTGATGATCAATGATCTCGTATCATCAGATGTGTGAGATCTCTTCTCACCTCTCTAATTAGTTTCTATTTTGTGTAAAAAGAAAGCATAGAGGAGAAAGAAATGTCTATCTAGCTTTTTCTTAGAGAATGATCATCTTTCTTACTAGTTCTTCATCGATGATGATGATGGTGATCTTATAAAATAAAAATAAAAAAAACTGAAGTGTATAACTTTTTTATTGTACATATTCACGATGTCCGAAATTATAACATTTGATGTATGATATTTATTTATTTTTATTTCAATCAAGAAATATTTGTGTGTGTGTGTGTGTGTGTGTATTACAGCTTATTTGTAACAGCGTAAAACCATGAGATTAACGGTGCAGTACACTAAAGAACAGAATGCAAAAAGAGCAGAATGTAACGCTATGGATTTGGATTTAAAAAAAAAAAAAAAAAAACTTAAAAACATTCATCGATACAAGCGATGGGCTCTGCCACGTGAGAAGATGTATTGGATGCTTGTAAAGTTTCAAAACAGACAGAAGCATCCAAAGTTTCAGTTTTTTTCTTTAGGGGAATTTTATAAGCACGATTTTTTTTTTTAATTTTCTTAACATTTTTAAATATAACAACTCAGGTAAGTACAACGCTTGAGATGATACATTCATTTGATTCCACAAGCACAACACTGACTTGGAGATGAAGAAGTGATTTCATTCAAGCTCTTGATCGAGGTTCCAAAATATAACTTGTGTAATAAAAATAAAATAAAAAATCACAGCTCTTGATCTCTTTGCAAGGGACAAGAAATGCTCTGTTACGAGCTTAAAAAGGAAAATGCAAAAGTTAGTTATTTGGGAATGCATTTTGTGTAATGGCATTTATGAAGGAAACAGCTAAAAGATAAAAAAAATGGTATTCTGTAGATCAAAGGGAGGAAGAGGGAAGTCGTTTGGATCGTCTCTGTTCTGTTGAAGCGTTGGTGTTCAGTAAACACGTTATTGTATCGATCGGTTCCTCTAGATGGAAGGAATCCCATCTTTTTCTTGAAGTTGCAAAACTTAGAGACATCAAAGGTAAAAAGGGAAAGGTAATTAATAATTTCGCGCCTGCTAAAAGCTTGCTCCGGCGCGGCCTCTTTGCTGCTGCTGCACCCTCCTCCATGTGCAGCTGTCTCGGTGGCCCATCTCTTTCTTCCCCCCCGCACTCCAAAGACATCCCATCGCCAGTCACCCTCTCTCCCTCTTCATTGCTTCTAATTTATTATCGACAGTAGAGGAAACGACGACTTAAATGAATCGAGCCAATCCCACCACACACCCCATCATAGCTCCTTTCTTTATATCATCAGCACATGAAGATAGTACGTGACTCCACCCTTTCCAGGACAGCAACTGGGAACGGTGACGGAGCTCCGTCATGGAGTGGGGAACCAACTTAGGCAGGCAGTAGGGTGGTGGTGGTGGTGGTGGAAAATGACCAGCTTGGAATGACGAGGTAATTTCCTTGAGATGCGTGTGCTAGTCTTAAACATCGCAACCAGTTGCGTAATATCCGGTGTCTCTGTCTGCTAGTGGATCCCTCACCCATCGCTGGACTTTTTGTTCGCTGTGGATGCCTAACTGAAGTCATCAGGCCGCGAAGTGATCAGAGACGTGAAGTGTAGTCAAAGAAAGCTGAAGAGCTTGCCCTCCTTTTATCATGATGTATTCTTCTGGTCCAACTCCATAACCTTTGCTTTTGCAGCTTCGTCTTCTTTTAGGTCGGTTATGACGTCCAATCTTCCTTCCGTTCCTCCTGTTTTGCTTGGGAGTAACAGTTCATTTGGAGAAGAAGAACATATGAATTGGACGCTGATGAAAAGAGCAGTAGCTATGTTTGTGGGAGTGTGTGTATTCACGTCAAAACTTCGACTAGCATTATACATCCATAGAGAAACGCTTAACAGCTTCATTTACATTAGATTACACTCTTCTCCACATATACATACGTACTTAAAAAGAGTCATCCATTCATAGAGTCCATGGATGGGCACAACACAGTTCAAAACGTAAGGGCGACGACGACGGAGAGGACCTCGAACCCCGGTTCAGTTCCTGGGGCCGAGTTGGTTCACGAGAGCCAGGGCGTTGCTGGTGACCTGAGCCACCTCGACCACCTTCTTCCTGATGGCCGCCCGCACGGCGGGGCCGGCGTACTGGGAGATGCCGTCGAGGCAGGTCGTCTCGTCGGTGAGCGCGGCGCTGACCCAGGTCTGGACGTTGCTGAGGTGCCAAGCGAACCGAGGGCTACGCGCCCGCCCCATCCGACCCATCTCCTCCACTGACTGCCGGAGCCGGTCGACGCTGTCGTGCATAGTCTCGATGCAGTCCCGCACCGCGCCGGCCTCCCGGGACCGGACCTTCGTCTGGCCCCCGGAAGATATCCGGCTCACGAAGGCAGAGGCGGAGCGGGCCCGGTCGGCGCTGACGGCCAGGGCGGTTCGGGCCAACTCGCGCTTGCTCCGGTGGACCGCCGGCGCGTAGGCCACCAGGCTCTGCTCGCACAGGGCGGGGTACCGCGTGCCCCTGCAGGAATCGCGCACGAACTCGGCAGGGGAGGTGGTGGCGGAGGCGAGGCAGATGGCGGCGGCGAGGAGAACGAAGGCGAGAGTGGAGCGATGCATTGCGGCGCTACTCTCTTCTTCAACACTAATTCACATAAAAGGGTTTGAAAGCGGAGGTCTGTCTATATAGACGACCACAATGCCGACTAATTACAGTGCCACACGTGACACTGTCTATTCTTTTATTGCTGTGGTTGCTCTTTCTTTAATGAGTCTTGAGGGGTTGTGAGAGAGGTGTGTAGTAGATAACCCTGACACACAGCATCATGGACATGGAGCACAAATATGTTGCTTTACGCTAAGGTGTTGCATTCCCACGTCCACCGGTCAAATGGGGCCGTGGTTCCATGCAGGCATCACGTGGATGCAGCAGGCTGGAGGAGGTACCCATGTAACATCGGGGGGCTATACAATGTAGATAATGAATACTGATTTAACCACAACAAATCCAACGATAGATCCATCGTGCTCTTCTTACTGTCTCTTTGTGAAAGAAAGCATGCCACGGCAACAACTGCCGGTTTGTCGATGCTGTGAACGATAGATACACTTTTTTTGTGAATAAAGTAGCAGCAGCTACCTACCTTACACTCGATCAACGTCGTCGTCAAGGCAGGCAGGCATGCATGCATAGGTTGTGGTGTAGACGACGAGGTGAAGTGAACAGATATCATCATACCCAGCGTAGTGGGTGGCATCGTCTCTCTACGAAGATTTAGAGTTGGGTCAGTGCCATTCCAACCCTCCCAACGTGGTGGAACCCATTCCTTCCCAGAAATCATTGCAGCCAACTTCTTCACTGTCCACTCCTTCCTTGCTGCAATCCCACCATCCACTTCCATTTGCATCTGAAACATACAAAAAAGCTTCTTATGCTAAAAGGTTTTATGACGGAAGCATATTCTGAAACGATTTCAAAGGTAAAAAAAAAAAAAAAAAAAAAACTAAGACGCGCGCGCGGCTTACAGTGATCGTACAAGGGTTTATTTTTGGCTTCCACCGTTGTCTTCCCTCTTCTGCTTCGCCGGGGCTTTGGATCATCACCAAGAACAATCACAGATTTTCGAGCTGTCACCCTCTCACCAGCACCACCTGGGAAAGCTAATATATGTTACTGATGCAACCTTACAGAACAGACTCTGAATCAATGAACGATGCCGAGGAAAAGCTACATCAAAAATGAACCTCAAAATGTTTGTGGAGCAGATTATCATTATCAACGAGTGGAATGCCTACCATCTTGAGGATGGCACGATGACTAATGTAAGAACACTTGACGAGTATGAAACTTAGTGAGGAGGCTTTGTGGAAAACTTTAGTTGACAGATCCACCAATTAAAGCCTTATTAGTCTTTCAAGTGTTTCTTTAATCTATAACATTGACTGGAGCAACTCATGTCTAGTATGACAGACACTACTAGAAGATCAAAATGATGATAGATGCTAGCGATAAATTCTGCAATCCTCTGTACTATGCTCATCAAACGATTTCACATGGGCTCCACTCAGACCCTCGATTGCTTGAGCACAATTCTTTTTCTTGTTTACCATACAAAGTGAAAGGTGAATCAATATAAGAAAGATCCTAAAGCCAATCTTCTAATGAAGAGTGAGACCCCCAAAAAAAAAAATAATAATAATAATAAAGAGCCAAAGATACTGACTCTTAGGGCACCGAATAAGAACAATTTAATGCAGAGAGTGAAATCAACTGTAAATAACCTTTATGACATGAGTGATCATGGTTCGAATCAAAGAAACAATCTTAAACAAACTTGCCAAAATACTTTGGCAGGCAGCCACCCTTCAGAGTAAGATCGACTGAAGGTAACTTCTACACACCTTGACTGATCGGATGTGCAACTAAAGTGAGACAAAAGGGCAGTGAATTTTTGTTATTCTAGCGAAAGTCTAATTAGTAAGAGAGCAATTTATTTGCATGCTAACAACCGGAGCATAGCCTACATATTCCTAGCAAGCATTGATAAAGATCATCAGGAAATCTCTCATTGGAATCAAGAAAGCTCATATATATATATATATATATATTTCATGAGTACAACAAACCTGAAGAATCAAAGGGGTTCTTTCTTTTCCTTGAATTGTCGCCTCCCTCAGTATATGATTCTAGCTGAGATCCCCTGCTTTCGCCTCCTCCGGTGATTTCCGATTGTTCTTTTCCTTTGGTTGAGACCTTAAATTGCCGGAAAATCACATCATCGAGAATGAATCTACCGCACGCTTCATCGGTTCTACTTGATGAATCCTTGGTAGCAGTACCAATCGATGAAAAAGAGGTTTGCTTCTCCTGCCATCCGAAGAGTATTCCGAAACAGCTGCTCTTCGATCATGCGAATAACGTATAAATATCATCTATTGTAACGAAGATGAGATACCTTAACTGATCTGTCAGTGGTTTTGATGAGCTTTCGATTCAAGAACTCGGAAAGTGGCACCGGCTGCTTGTTGGATGATCTTTTCGGATGATGCTCGTCGGGAACTCTGGAAATGTGCGTTTGCAGGGCAGAAATCTTCCAGATCAGAGAGGAACACCCACAACAAAGAAACAATCGAAATAGGAGAGATCTAAGAAGGGAGAAGAACAGCACCTCCTAGATTTGGAGAAGAAAGATAGTGGAAGAGAGGTCTGGCCGAATTGCCTTACTCCCGACTGTCTCGGCTTCATTTTTGTTCTTCCTCTTCTTCTTCTTCTACTCTCGTGCTCTTTGCCTGCTTGTAATGGTGGGAATTTGGGATACATTGGCGGGAATTTTAGGGTTTCTGCTTTCCAATTCTCCCCGCCAGAATTTTGATCCACTGGGAAATTGGCATTTGCGTACGTCATCTGACTCTCCAGCCCATGGGTCTAAGCCACTTAAGCATATTACTAGCAGTTGAATTGGGTCGAGTTGACAGATTAAATTTCAAATCAGATCGATGCGAACCGTATTGTCTATATATATATATATATATATATATATATAGACCTAAATTTGATCCTGATATTTATTATCTTTGACCTGACCGAATGGTTTGGTCGATGAGACGTGTTTCGAATCGACATTGGCTCACAGCAGCTTGGACCGGTTGGGGCTCCGTTAAAAAGTGTTCGTTTCGAACCGAACCGAGCCCATTTATCTGAGGGGGAGGGGGGGTTCACCTAAGATATTAATTTTGAACGGATCTACACATCATCATGACAACCATTAATGGGTTATCGGATTGTCGAATTCTCCATGCGAACAGAAGAGAGACCAGTGTAGGTAGGTAGGCTTCGGCACCGTATGTTTCACTAACTTGTCAAATCTAATCCTCCACTTGTTAACGGGTGGATCGAGCAGAGCATCTGGTGGGTGGGGTCCTCGACAACCTTGATAGAAGATCGCACCCGCTCGGGATTTACTATCAAGAGCCACGCTTTGCTTACATCTCTCGGGGGGGCACCCTTCGACTTACTTGACCTCTGGGGGGCCAGCCGGCGGAGTGGGCCGGGCGTCGAGTCCATTGACGACGAATTATTGATCGGTACGACCCACGGGCTAACTGCCCTGATGGCAGGCACTTCCGTCAATTCACTCCCGGCCGATGCTAATCATGTACCAGCTTGAAGGATTAACCCGGCGCATCGGAAGGCGTGCCGTGGTCCTTGGCTTCCACGTGGTAACATATTAGACGTCGATCTCGCAGCGGATAACAATCGCGGTACGTTGCACCCGCAACCAGCCTCCAAGATCCCCCTCGCTCCGGCACCACACGTACAAACCCACCTTCCGTTTAGAATGACTCTTTTGCCCCGGAAATCGATTGATTCGTCTTGACGATCGATATATATATAAAACAAACACACACAAGGCAAGTATTGATGGGTCCGATAACCTGCTTGACGCGATTCGAATTGGGTCGGATTATACGGAGATTAGAGATGGAATCAGGCAATGCCTCGTCCTCCTTTCATATTCTATTCCAACAATAGATATCGGACAAAAATATATAATCAAAATATATGAATAAGAGTATAAATGTTTTATTGGATACCGGCTGGGGTCGGACACGGATCTGAGTCGATAACACGTCTTTGTCGTGGCCAATTGAATAAAAGGCCCCTTACGTTTTGGAATATCCTCATCTGGCACCTGTTCAACACAATACAGCGGAGTAGGGGGGGTGTCCTCCACCGTGGCAAGTAAACGCTTAACCCATCGGTGGGTCAACCAGTCGATGATCCCGATCGTAGTGGGATAGAGGAGAAAATAATTAATATGATGAAGCAGTGGTTTCAAGGGTACCCGTCTGGCAATTTGGTAGTTTTGTCCAACTTCGGGGCATATGCGGGATGATCTCTGCTATATAAGATGGCTCCGCTTGCGAGCCGCTCCTCGCCTAAAAATCCCTCATTCCCCCTTCGCGTCTCTCCTTTCTGTTCGAATTGCTCCTCTTTCTCTCCGTTACTCAGCGGCGATCGCCGTTATAACGGCGGGATTCGACGGAGTCCGGTCATCTTTCTCGTCCTCCTTCCTTTATTCGTTTCCAATTTCTTTCACGTTCCGCGACCTTCTTTGCCGTGTCGCTCCTCTTCCTCGTCGGGTCAATTTAATAGAAACTGTGGTCCTTTTTTTTTTTTTTTTTTTATTCTTCTTCTTCTTCTGCCCTCTTCCCATCTTAAATAACGCCACTGGGGGGGGGTTGCATCTCCTCTTTCGGTGTGCTGACGTGGCGAGAATCGGAGCGGTTCGGATGTCGAGCCACGCCCGTCCTGCTGAGCCACTTGGCGTGTCGAGGAAGCGGAAGGACCGCGAAAGCCCGCCCGACCTTCCCCGTGCCCATCCCGCAAGCAAGGCCGAGCCGGGTAAGGAACCGACCTCGGCACGCTGGCCTACGTCCAAGGAGGGCAACCTGCTCCTGGCCGGCTATTTGGCGAACGAGTTCCTCACCAAGGGAACCCTCTTTGGGAAGAAGTTGGGACCGGGCCGGGCCGACCCGGGTAAAAGGCCTCTTGAGCCAGACTCAGCCGAGCCGGCGGGGACCTACGCGGAGGTCTCCTATTTGCTGATGCGGGGCGGGGCCCAGATCCCTGGCGTGGTCAACCCCACGGAACTGGCTCGGTGGCTCCAGATGTGACGACACCAGCAGTGTCGCTGCGGCGGCGGGAGGACACGTGGAGATCGTCGATCGAAGGTGCGATGAATCCCATGCACTACTACTACTACTACTACATCTCGTTTCGTTTCGCTGCAGTGGCGCGAGCTGGTGGGTGATACCAACAATCGAGTGACATACGAGACAAAAAAAACACGTCGAAGGACGATGCCAGATCGAAGCTTTCGTACCGTCTTTATCTCCTGCATTTGTTATGTTTCTTTAGTCTCTGCTTTCTTGTAGCTTCGGACGTAGCTGAACTGCTGCTGCATTTCCCGTTTAAATGGCAGGACTTGGTTTTTTCTTTGTTACCCTCTCTCTTCTGCTGTTGCTTATTTTAATTAAAATGGCGTGCTTTTACAAGGATCGAAATGTTATTCTCTTGGTGCTTCTGCTCCTACTTCGGTAGTAGCATCCGTGGTTAAGACAATGAACCAATATGTTGCTGTGTGTTTGCTCTCAAGCTTTTTATGAGTATCTAATTTGTGGATACGTAAATGATTGACCCAAGGCACCCACCACATTTAAATTTGAAGCTCGTGCTGAGGATAACAATTCTATGAGATGATTGGGGCTCATATTTATATATTGTCTCGCATGGAGTATATTGATATATAAGTAAGAAAGGAACTGAGATTTTTGTTAGACTTTTCTCATATGATAACAGCAATTTGTGCCGATAAATTGGGACTTGAGCTGTTATGCACTATGTAGTTTCGCTAGTTAGATCTCTACAAGTCATCCTTAATTTCCTGGCTGTCTATAGGTTAGTTAGTTACATTATCAGAAATCGGAGACGTCGAGGAGGCATTTTGTTTCCATTTGATTGCCTTAGAAGATGCTGGATGCTCTTACTCTGACATTAAGTAGAATGTGAACTAATTAAATAGAGCTTTCTGTTCTTTTTAGGGAAAATGTTCTCCTCTCTTTTTGTATAACTCTCTTGCAGAGACGTGACATTTAGAATGGAAGATGTACGAGTTGTGATGTGCAGTGTTCTCATGAATAGTGTGTAGAGCAGTTCTGTCTGTAATATGTTCTCGTGATTCAGAAGGAAGGTGTGCGTCCGAGCATAACAAGTGTTAAACGTAAACGACCTCTCCATCCATACATTGACAAGGAAGGCATCAGAGTCTCTAGCTACGGTCATCATCAAGAAAAGAGAGAACACAGACACAGCATCAAGGCTGTGAGTAAATATTGGGAGTTAAAGAAAGATGAGACTATTGGAAGTGCATTCTCATCTCACGGTAAAATGTCGACATGCATCGTAGCTAAATGTGTGAAGCAGTTCACGCCGCTCCAAAAGAACGAACGAAACATGTCTGCCTTCGAACACTCGTCTTGTCGCCATGGCTACAGCCTTGCTTGCATGTACGTGTCGTCCTGGTTGCCACGACAGCGGCGATGATCTCTTCCTGCATGCACTTTGTTGTGAGGTTCACCGAAGGGATGGATCTATATCACCAGAGGGTCCTTTCTGTAGCAGGTTTCACCGCAGGTGGAGCTACATTTCCACCATCGCGAAGCTTAAGGAAGGAGCTTGTGGCACAGCACCCGCCCGCCTACGTAGCTGTCTCCAGCAGCTGAAGCATGGGAGGAACTTTATATCGACACATGAGAGAGTGAGCGCGACGAATATTGGTCTTCCTTTCGAGCTCCACCCACAAATCATCGTAAAACCACAAAAGCCAACCATGGACAGACAGACAGTCCAATACGAGGAATATTTCTTTGACCGCACCCCCAGCGGTCAAGGAAAGATCAGTTTGTTATAAAAGGTAAAGGCGAATACGAGGAATATTTTTTTTTTTTTTTTTGCTTTGCTTGACCGGCACCGCAAGCGGTTTAGGAAGGAAGTGTTGTAATTAATCCAATAGTTAAGATTTATTTCAGGAGTTATGATTAGATATAATAAAAAATAAAAATTTAGATGATGATGAGATTAATTTAAATGAGGGTGAGATTTATTAAGATGTGATATATTTTTTTAGCATTTTAAAATATCTATATTTTATATTTTAATTAATATAAATAAGTGTTATTGGATTATTCAAAAGTACTATAGACTACTGTTGATTGAAAGTACTTCTGATGTCCTTTACTATTATCTTCTCCTTCTCCCTAAAGTTCTACAGAAAAATCAATCAGAGCCTGGTTCAAATAAAATCAAAATGAGGGCATCGGTTAAAAAGAAGGAAAGACTAGTATTTCCAGAAAAAGAGAAAATTATCGGCCTTAGAGTAATTGTTCCTAATCAATTTATTTCAATCCTCAAATGTGATAATTATCAATTTTAGGTTATTAAAATGAAAACTCTGCTTATTTCACAAGGATTGTGGAATTTTGTATACAATGGTTTTGTTGAGTATGATCTACAGGATCCTAAGATTACTAAGGATCAAAAGAATCAGATGAATAAAAATATGTAAAAAGATACAAAGGCCATCTATATTCTACAACAAGCAACAGATGATTCCTTATTTCCCTTAATTATGATGGCATCAACATCAATAGAAGCATGGAAGATACTAAAAATTATATTTAGAGGCACAGAAAAGGTAAAAATTTTAAAGCTTCAAATTCTTCGACGTAAATTTGAGACTCTTATGATGAAATATTCGGAATCGATTGCTGATTTCTTTTCGAAAGTTTCTTCTATTGTGAATCAAATGAGGTCTTATGGTGAAAATCTAAAAGATAAGATTGTAGTGAAAAAAGTTTTACGAAGTTTACCTTTAAAATTTAATATAATCTCTACTGCTATAGAAGAAGCTAAAGATATAAGTACAATAAATTAATGGGTTCTCTTTTAGTTCATGAACAAAAACTGAACAGATCTTCAGATAATGTTTCAGAACATGCTCTCCAAATGAAGATAGATCATAAAAAGGAACAGAAGAAAAATCCAAAAACTAGATCTCAAGGGAGAGATCAAAATGATAAAGGACGAGACCAATTAAATGAAGGTAACAAAGAAACTCAAAAATATTTTTATTATAAAAAAATATTATATATTTAAAAAGATTGTTGGTACAAAAATAAAAATCTAAATGTTCTTATTGTAGAAAATATGGACATCTTGAAAAAGATTATTGGAACAAAAATCAAACAAACTATCATGATAAAAATAATGATGACAAAAGAGATGAGGAGAATATTTTCTTTATATCATCTAATGAAGAATATTCTAGATTTATTTGATTTTTAGATAGTGGATGCAGTAATAATATGATAGGAGATAAAAGTGTGTCGTAAAAAGGTTCAAGT
Organism: Ensete ventricosum; assembly: GCA_029747655.1. NCBI lineage: Eukaryota > Viridiplantae > Streptophyta > Magnoliopsida > Zingiberales > Musaceae > Ensete > Ensete ventricosum. Next base: position 44,062,996 of record JAQQAF010000003.1, read on the forward strand.
AAAAGGAAAAGGAACAGTTGATGTGAACACAAATTCTAGAAAAAAAATTATTGATGATATGTTATTTATTCCTGATTTAAAATAAAATCTTATTATTATAAGACAACTAATGAGAAAAGGATATTATGTTATTTTTTATGATAAAAAATACCTGATTTATAATAATAAAAGTAAAAAATTAATAGCAACGGTAAGGATGACAAAAAAGATAGTGTTTGTCTTATTAGTTTTGGATTTTACTACTTATACTAATGAATCAACATTATGAAAAAATAGTTATGATTATCTAAAATTTTGTGGGTCTATGCAAACTATCTCAGATGATGAAGGTCATGATACTTTGGAAACTATAGTTGATAAAATATATCCACATGAAAAGGATGAGATCTTAAACTCCAAGGACAATAATGAAAGTACATATACAGAGTTGGTAGAAGTTTTTGATGATGTGAAGAAAGATAAAAGAAAAAAAAATAAAGCTTTTGCATTCAAAAGGATTCCATCCTACAAATACAAAGCTGCCATCAGATTATCAGAGATGGATATCAAAGAGAAAAAGATCAAGTTATAGACCTAAGCAGAAGCATAAGACAACTGCTACAACATCAAATATCAGCTCGTTGATGTCTTCACAAAACTTTTGACGAAGAAAATATTTCTTTGAAAATAATTTTAAATTATAACTACTTGAATTAAGGGGGTGTGTTGAAAATAATCCAAGTAGTTAAGATTGATTTAAGAAGTTAGAATTAGATAAAATAAAAGATAAAGATTTAGATCTAATTTACTTTAGATGATGATGAGATTATTTTAAATGAGGGTGAGATGTATTCAGATGTGATAGATTTTTTATATTTTAAAATATTTATATTCTATCTTTTAATCAATATAAATATAAAAGTCAACAAGAAGCACCTTTTATAAAAGGTAAAGGCTGATATGGTTATTGAGGTGGAACATATTATATATATATATATATATATATATATATATATATATATATATATATATATATATATTCCAAAAATTCAATTCGAGGTGCCTAATTTGAGTATGGGAGAGATCGCATCATAATCTCTCTGACACTAATCTTTATGCAGGGAATCATCTTGGGTTCAGAACCACATCTAAGCTTTTTGCACATCCGATAGTATGAGATCTTTCGATGCGAATTAGGTTTGAACCTTGTTAAATTGATAGATCAAGTGATACCACTTTGATGCAAGAATCATGCATCAAACAATGGATGTAGAATAAAACTTTAACTTGAGCATCACAAAAGATAACTTTTTTTTATATTAGTGTCTATGTGGGCAAAATGTCTCTAGTTTACAATTACATCAAAAGCTTCCTCCACATTGAGCATTGTCAAATTTTGTAATCTTCATCAGATTTGAATCTCTAGTCAGGTTGATCCATCCATTTGATAATGACCATCCTCATAAGATAATCGTAGAGAAATTTGAACAATGTTAATAAGATTGTGATCATCCAAAACCATAATCGTGGTTACAAATTATCTATGTAAGACTATGAAGCCTTCACAAGAAAATCAAACATGAGATCAACTATATGACTTTAGAAAATCTGCGATGATTAACATCACATATGCAGTGAAAAGCAAAAACAAAATTAGATTTTCTAAAATCAAGTACTTGGCCGTTGTGCGACGATTGATGTGCGAGAAAATCGTAAAACTGAAAATAGCACGTATCATATGAGATGTGTTTGTTACCTAGAGAGATCGTATATCCCTGAAATTTCTAGATCCAATGAAGAGGATGAAAAAGAACTCACATGCTCCTCTCTAACGGTGATCCACACGACAAATGCAATGACGATGCTTCTCAGATCACTGTGGGATCTCCATCTCCACGTGTAGCACAAGAGCTGTCAGGCAAGGAACAGAGGAGGCTGAGAAGAATAGGAGGGGTGACCAAAAGAAATTCTAGCCTATGAAACCTAAGATTCCATGTAGGACGACGATGGTACCATCATTGCTCAGATTCTCGAGCTATGTTCGGCGATAATACCACCCGTCGTTGATGATGGTACTACTAGTATCCCGAGAACTCGAGAATTTAAATCCTTTAGAGGTCTATAAATATCTCACTCATGCTTGTTTTATGCTAGGGTGAAAAAGAAAGAATTCTTGAGGTTAAAAGTGTTGTAAACTCTATTTGAGCATTATTTGAGTCTCTTCCTCCTTCTTGAGTTTAGAAGTGTTTCTAAGTTGTAGAAGGTCTTAGGTCTCTTATAAAAGAGAGTTGTAAATGTTCTCTTTTGAGCCTATTAAAAGGAAAAGGGATTGTAACAAGGGTAGTTTATCTTTGCCCATTGGAAAAAAAATGGTAATGAAAGCCGGTGGCCGCAAGGGAAGAGGAATTGGAGTGGACATAGGTCGAGATGACAAAACCACTATAAATCAGTTTTACATCCTTCTCTTGCTTTGTTTTACTATTTCTTACTTATTTACTTCACTCATTATCCTTGCATTTTTGGATAAACATATTTTTATACGGATTTATCGATCGAACTTTTCAAATCGAATATTTTTATGATTTTCTTGCATGATTTGGATCAGTTATTTGATTGGTATCAAGTATGTCAGGTAGGGAGTCTGAAGATAATATGTTTCTGACAAATAAGTGATATAGCATAAATAAAGAATATGTATATTTTATAAAAAAATAAATAATTAAAATATAGACTTATATCTTAACTTGCTCCTACTATTTTTCTAGTCAGTCACACGACACCCTTAACACGTGAAACAAAAATCTCTAGCAGACTTTTAATTGGGCTTGGGATCTGATCGATGTCTTAGTGGGACTCGACCAATCACACTAAGCCCAAAAAGATAGGCAACTCTTGTCAATCATAATTCTTTGTAATTCTCATCCTTTTCGACCTTCGAACAATTATGGTCTCGAGGGACTCGATCAACTATGATGTTTGGTTAAGTCATCATCAATGTTATTAGATGAGTCTCATTGATGATATATTCTCGAGAGACTCGACAAAGCGTACAATGTCCTAAGGTCACTGGTAACATATCTTAAATCACGATATACGTGAGCTTCAAGTGACTCAACCAACTTAACTTATGTTAGGATTCAATTTCTTCCTATAATAGTGAAAGTCCACAAAGGTCAATCTAATTATCTCACGCTTATCGAATTAATATTATCTTAAGAGTAGATTATATATATATATATATATATATATATATATATATATATATATATATATATATATATATATATATATATATATATATGTGAGATGTGTTACCTAAGGAGATCGTATATTCCTAAAATTTTCAAATCCGATAGAGAGGATGAAGGAGAACTCACATGCTCCTCTCTAGCGCTGATCTACACGGCAGATGCAACAACGATGATTCTCAGAACACTATGAGTTCTCCCTCTCCATGTGTAGCACACAAGAGCTGTTGGCCAATGAAGAGAGGAGGTTGAGAAGAATAGGAGGGGCAACCACCAAAAGTTATAATCTATGAATTTGAGGTTCCTCCTATTTATAGATGTGCATGTAGCTTAACCTTAATGGATCCTACCCTATTAAGTATTAGATCTCTATATAATTACCAAAACCATTTAGACTAGTGAATCTTTATCTAATAATCACTTATTGGATCTCATCTATAGGATTCAATAATATAGGGGCTTATTGGATATCCCATAAAATAGGAGTTCCGCAAATATCTCATATCTGCACCTCAATTCGTCGCAACATCTAATATATGTATGTGACCCTCTAGGCCCGATACCGAGTTATCCGTTAGTCGCTCTTGTCAGAATTCATTCTGACTTAAAACTTCTTCTGATATAGTGAATTATTATATCAATAATAATTCACTTGACTCATCGACTATGGCGTATTAGGCCACTACGCCATAGTCCCCAAACAATATAGAGGATCTAATCCATTGGACCTGTCTATCCATAGTTACTATGAATCTATAGTCTCTCATCCATCTAATATCTCATAGACCTTATATTGTGCATGATAACGTCAGGCCTCATACGAAATTCATCCGAGTCTCACTCTAATCAGAGTCTCCCGGAGAACTCATTCTCTCTCAATCCGAAAGACCATAATTAGGGATTTGCTTGAGCGAGAATACACGAGATATTTGTCTCATACTGAGAGTGGATGATCCTCTATTAACACTCAATTACAAGACATCATTGGTGTCTCAAGTCTAAGGATAAGAGACATAATTGGAATTACAGAATCACTGTTTGACGTGAGGTATTATTAACCATCCAGCATTATGTAAGCGGATCAATCAATGAACTCATTCTTCAATGAACATATGTACTATACCTTTGGTGTCCCCACACTAGCGGCTGTGAGATCAATCGCCTTTATCATATGAATGAGTATATAGTAAGTACACTAGTATATCTGGAATAACATATGATCGGATGGTTTAGGATCTATATTTAAAATCAAATCGTTCTCATTATCATGATTTTATTACGATATAATTCTCATTACACAGATTCAAAAATATCATAATATACATTCAGATAATATATAATATAAAAAAATATCAATAATAATAATCAAATAGATTGTTGAAACTTATCATATGTATTATCATTTAATTATATAACTAATACTATCCACATAGCATGGATGAATCTTTTAATAAATTAGGTATAACTGATGATGAATTTATTCAACACAATTAAAAAGAAAAAAGGGCTGCCAAAGCACTACGGCTATGAATTCTAAGCACCAAAATTAAGTGTGAGATGCGAACAGGAGTGCCAGAATAATAAGTTCAAAGCTGATCGCTACAACCAAACCAGACTAATCAATTCAACCTAAACAAGATTCATCAGATGAATAATGCCAGAGTAAGAAGCTTACCATACAGCTTCGGTATCCTCTCCCAAGCCACCGAAAGCTGCCGAGCAAGTTCTTTATCACGCTGTCGGATCACTGTAGAAAGCATCCGTAGGAAATAAATGTCACAGGCAAAGCCGAAGGAGACCGAGACAAGGAGGAAGGAGGAAGGAGGAAGAAGGAAGAAGGCCAAGTCCTCTCGAGTTGGACAAGACCTTTAGATGATTGGCATCTAAGCAAAACGAAAAGAACCAACGGTCAGGATTGAAGTACTTGACTCGCTTGCAAGAATCGAGGAGTCACTCGCTGTGGGTAACGTGGCAGCTAGCGATTGGTGGCATTGGGAGAAGCTTCTGGTATCCTGTAAAGGGCCGCGGACTGGGTCGGCAAGCCCACGAACTTGAGACACACGAATGGACCGGAAAAACAGGGACCGTCCATCGAATGGTTGCACGCATTTCAAAGAACAATATCACTAAATTATATATTAATTATTTAGTAAATCTAATGATAAGTTTCAGTAAGCTAAGGTGAGAATATATATATATATATATATATATATATATATATATATATATATATATATATATATATATATATATATATATATATATATATATATATATATATATCTTATTAGTCGTTATAATTATTTCAGAGAACAATAAAGTTTTAATTCATTCGATATCACAAATTATGCATTTGCTAGAAGAAGTCGATCAGTGCTCCTTTTGATGCGTTTCTTTTTACATTCACCAAGAGTTCTATCCTATAAATCATTTGACAAATTGCAAATGCTGCTTTGATAAAAACAAGTAAAAGCAGATCAGAGCAAATCATTATAATAGATCGCTTCACAATTGATGGCAAGAAATGTAGCACGAAAAGTTTTTCTTACACAAAAAAATTAAATTAAATATAATGCATATATCTATTTAATTAATTAAAAATGATAAAACCAAAAGTTATAGCATTTCTGACATCATTCATTCAATTAACAATATGAAGAAGTTTTAAGACAACACTTTGTATATATATATATATATATATATAAGAAAAAAAATTAATTTAGGATAATATAAAACATGAAAACTGAAAGTCAACCCATAAAAATAGTTTCGGGGAATTGAATTGATTGAGAAACCAAATCAGAACAGGATCTTCATGCAAAAATTGGTAAGAGAGATTATCTCTCGGCATCCTCTGGTTGACGTCAAAGCTAGAGACTTTTGGTGCGTCAGCTTTCTCTTCCCTTGCTGGACCCCGTCGACTTTCTCATTCCTTTACCGAGGCGTTCTTCTGCACGAGGTCATCTTTCTCGTGCACCACCACTATCGCATTAGCTCCAACGAGCAGCGACACCTTCCCTACCACATTTGCAGCAGATGACGGTTTCTACACCTGCTTGTCGGCGGCATCTTTCCTGCAACCTTTGTTGTTCTGTTCTCTCTACCGAGAGTACATGTACGGGCCACCGCTCATTGTCTCTCAGTGCTTTGTATAGAGGGCACAACAAGTTCTTTCTCGCTGTCAAACGATAGCAAATCTACGATCGTAACGCTTTTCTCGCTGCCCTTCAGATCTATCGATCGCCCTAGCCGTAGCAGTATCTCCTCTGTCGAAGTCAACCGCTGTCATACCTTCACCGTGGTTGACAACACATCGGTTTCCTTGACATCGGGTCAAGATCTGCATCTTTCACAGGAGCTTGATCTTGCGGGGGCATGATAGTCTGATCTAATCGGATTGTCAAATTTGACTCCAGTAGAATCATCTACTCTTTCCTTCAGATTCATTGTCATCGGTTCAAGATCAGCGTCCCTAGTTCAAGATCGACGTCCTTACAGGAGTTCGATCTTACGGGGGCATGATAGAAGATAAGATTAAGTTAGGATTTAGATATAATATAAATAAGATTAAATTAGGATTTAGATATGATTTTCTCAACTGAATGAGGAAGTCACGTAGGTTAGTTGAGGGACATCCTCTGCTTCGAAGGCAACTGTCTCCTCATCGGTGCAGGTCTCCCTCTCCAACGAAAGACAGGCGTCGCTCATGATGCTATCGATAGCGCTCGCTCTTTTCCTCTACCAATGGTAGCCCTCTGAGGTCTAACGACCCGGGCGACCATCCTCTCTGTCGTCTCCCTTTGTTGTGTTGGAGAAGTTGCTCCAAGCGATCCTCATCTTGTGGCATCTCTTCTTCGGTGCATGCTTACCTCAAATCGATCAAACGACCTGTGTGGTCCCAGTGGCACCACCGACCTCTCCTACAGTTGATCTGTTGACCTTTTTTCTCTATTGATCTTTTTCTTATGCATATATCTCCTCCCCTCTTTCACGGCAACGTCAAACCCACAACCATGTCTCTTCCTTCCACTTCACCGGCACACGGCAGCGTCGATGCTGCTTCCGCTGTCGTCGGCGTCGACTTCTGCACAGCCTTTCCGCTGCACATGGTCGATAAATTCATCTACTTCCTCTCATCCTCTGCTGGCAAAGTTGCCTCAACTGCCAGCCTTCACTGCAAGCCGCTGTTGCACCCTACCTGTCGTTGTTGCAACCTCCTCTGCTAAGAGCTCCCCTGCTTCTCCTCTCCGACGCCCAGCCCCTCTTTCTCCCCTATCGCCTACCACATCGCTGCTATTAGTAGTAGCAGCAGCCCTTGGCCGCGCAAAACAACGGCCACCTCTGTTGCACCAGTTGCTTTCCCCACACCCCCGCAGCTGCCTCTGTTGCACTTGTCACTGGCTAGCTCTTCTTCTCCTCCTGCCGCAGCAATCGCCCCAAAACGTCGATGCAATTGTCGCCGGCCAGCCCTTTCTCCACCTGCACTAGCAGCGTTGTTGCTGCTCTGCTCTCCCTCCCGGCAACGAACCAACCGCCGCCATCTCTCGCTGCTTCCTAGCCGCAGTTGCACCATCTTGCTGTCACCCAAGTTACAGCAGCCAGCGTCAATCCCTACCACCATCAGCGACGTTCCTTCCTACCACTATCATTGGTCATACCTGTCAGCTCCAGTCGCCAGCCGCCGCTACCGCACCTGCTCCTGTCGTCGGCCACTCCTCTTCATCCCCTTTGCCCTGTCGCTGCGTAGTCTCTCCCCGCCGGCCATCTAACGTTGCGTTCCTCAACCTCTGCCCGACGGCCCTGCCGCCTCTGCTTTGCCGCTATGCAGCCTCTCCCCGTCGCTGCTCAGCCGTGCCCTACTCTACCATGTTGCCATTGCTTCCCCACTGCGCGACCGAAGGTTGCAACCAGCCGTAGCACTTGCTACCATCACAGACCATGCTCATCGCTGGCTGCGCCAGTCGTCCTCGATCCCACCAGCGTGCGCAGTAGTGAAAGGATCGCTGCCACCACTGCAGCGCACCATGCCTTGCCACCGCTGCCATCTCCCCCTTCATCCTCTGCTTCAATCTTTCAGCCGCTAGCACAGCTCCCCATGCTGCTGCCCCGCCCTTCACAGTCGGCCTTTCTCCCCTACCGCAGCCGCCTCCAGCCGCGCCTTTTATCGCTGCCCTCTTCGCAATCGCCGCTTCCACTCATCCTTTGTGGAAGCAGAACCTTGATTACTGCCGACCACCTTCCGCAACAATTATAAAAAAAAAAAAAAAAGAGAGAGAAAGAGAAGAAGACGAAGGGCATCACTATTGCATCTTTCTCTCTTTGATTTCAGTCCTTACTATAGTCATCCGCTCGCCCGACAAGATTCTTCTATCCGCTGTCGCTGCTTGGCAGCACTGACGCCTTCTTCCTCGGCAGTCGACCCCAACTCTTTCAGTTCTCAGCTCTGCTGGCCAACGACAGCTTATGCTCCATCCTTTCTGCTATGCGTGCCCCATGCCGGATCTCCTCTTAGCCATGTCTGCACCCTCCTTCTTAGCCAGGTTTACATGGTCGTCGAAGTCAACTACTGTCAAACCTTCACCGTGGTTGACAACATAGCTGTCTTCTTCCTTCAGGTTCATTGACATCTGTTCAAGATCTGCGTCCTTCACAAGAGCTTGATCTTGCGGGGGCATGATAGTCCGATCTAATCGGATTTTCGAACTTGGCTCTAATAGAATCATCTGCTCTTTCTCAACCAGGCTAATATCCCCGTCAAAGTCAATCGCCATCAGATCTTCACCGCGGTTGACAACACAATGACTTCCTTCTCAGCTAGGTTGACATCACCGTCGAAGTCAACTGTCGTCAGATCTTTCACGGTTGACAACACAACGGCTTCCTACATTCAGATTTATTGTTATCGGTTCAAGATCGACGTCCTTACATGAGCTTGATCTTGCGGGAGCATGATATAAGATAGGATTTACATATGATTTTCCCAACCGAACGAGGAAATCATGTATGTTAGTTGAGTGAAATCCTTCTATCTTCACCTGTATAAATTGATAATGAATCAATAAACTCAATGAGCATGTTCGTTACTACTTTCTATTTCTTGCAGTTTTCTAATGATTCATGATTCTATCTTCATTTTTTAATAAGCGTGTATAGAATGAAAAGTTATTAAGATGGAAGATGGTTGATCAAGTATTTGTCCAAGTGATTCTTTAGGAGAATAAAAATATGGATAAACTTAAAACTTAAAAAGAGCACATTCATGTGGGGATGTATGAGTGTGTGTATGTATATTCTTGTCCGAAAGAAGATTTTTGGTTTTGGGACGTGCTTCTAGATTTGAGTTCCATGAAAGATTCTTTCCATGCACGCAGATCCAAAGCTGTTCGACGAACATGTTGTCATCGAACCATCAAAAAATCAGCGACGCCTTTCTCTCTTAGAAGATGATGGTGGGAATCAGCGTAACCCGTAAACAGTGGGCTATGCTTCTGCTCTCACACAGAAGATACATGCGACGGTGTCGGAGAGGCGCATGAACTGCACTAACGAAGAACTCCTCGCCCCCACAAACATGTCTTCTATGTCTCCCACAGCACAGCCCGCGTGAACCGTTGTTCGTCTCCGGGACCAGATTGCCAGCCCCTCAGATGATGATGATGATGACCTTTGAACGGTGTTCTCTTGGCGATGGAATTTGTGATAGGTGGAAGTGGGTAAAAAGCTGGAGAAACAGTAGGGAGATAAACAGCTCAGCAAATGCTTGCAGGAAGTGATGAAGAGTTTGAATAATGGGGGGGAAGAAGATCTGCAGGTACCGCATCGGATTGGATTTAAGGGAAAAGCGAGTCGGCCTCGGAACCCAAACCCTGATGCTTTTGGATTGAAATAATGGCAGTCTCGTACCGAATGCATGACCATCGATTCGAAACAGAGAGCACAAAACTTGAGAACCAACAAAGGTCACAGTGGCCACATCAAGGAAAGGGAGGCTCCATCTTAATCCAATGATGTCCTTCTCTCGACTGGATAAGCACGATTCCTTCCTGCGAAATTCTTGTCCGTAGTCATGGAGGGAAGGGAAGGATAAAAGGCTTGCATGCACTGCAAGAAAAAAAGGGAGTGCTTTTTCGCAGAGCTTTCCTGATGATGGATGCCTTGGATCTCAATGTTCACATGGAGCTATGCTGCAATGATCACAAGTAGGGTGGCCATCAATTTTTTTTTTTTGGTCAGAAGTGAAGCATGAAAGGAAGGGACGACGGGTAAGTGAGAGCTCAAGAAAAGTCTCTCTTTTTCCTGCAGAGAGAACCCTAATGCGAAGGGATGCGCTTTAAGAGTTTGGATTCTCATCATATATCATGCCTTTTGACTTAAGCAGCTCGTCCGAAAGTGAAGGAAACCAACCTCTTTTTGGCTTTCTCGGCGTCGATGTCCAGAGATCTATGCGTTAAGATTGTAGGTGACAGATTTATGTTAGATATCTTCATTGACTGACCAAGAAAATGTAAAGAACAAAAGAAAACATGGTGTTGGTGACTTTTCGAGAAACACCTCGTAATGCGAAACGTGATTTCTTCGTGGCCTCTATCAATCATGAAACCTTTCGACTATATTGGAGCGACGAATTTTAGTAAAGAAAACAATTAACTCTGAAGAAGAAGAAGAAGAAGAAGAAGACTGTCTCGACAGACGACATGATATATCGCTGGCAGTGTTACGCCGACGATTCTGCCAGCGAGAAACAAGTGGCATTATGGTACATAAAAATCGTGCAGGACGCGATACGAGCGGAGATTTAAGACCGCCGATCTGTTGGGAAATCCTCGGCGAGGGGGAGTGGCCGCCGGACGTGCGGCACGGACGGCGGCGCAGCGGCCGAGGAAATGGAATTTTCGGACCGGTGTCGTGCCGCGAGTCGTTGCGCCATCCCACTCCCCCATCGAACGCGAACCACTCACCGAGTCGGCGGATTCCGTCGTCACGCGTGGGGACCACTCCAATTGCGGGCGGGTTTTGACGGGCGACGTTTGCCACGTGGGACGTCTCGGCCAGGGAATCTTTTTTTTTTTTTTTTTTTGGCGGGAAGCTCAGAAGACGCGCCTTCGGGATTTGGCGGGAAACATCCCGCTTGATATATATATATATATATATATATATATATATATATATTGAGCTCATTTATTTATTTATTTTTATAAAATTAAATGGCGAAAAATAGAATTTAATCTCATGAAGATGGTCGCCATCTTTATTAATTAAACTGGTTGACTTTATTTATTTATTTCAAAGAAGGACATCCCAAATTTATATTGAATTTATTCTTTTTCCTTATTTGTTTATCTGCTGTATTATCATGATGGCTTTTACTCTGATCCATTTTTTTCTTTTTTTGTTCAATCGTAATCACTGTTACAATACATTATTGTCGTTTGATTTCCTTATGAATCATTTCTTATATATAAAAGGAGGGATGTGCTGCCCGTTTTACACAATAAAATTGTAGCACAAATTATATGAATCACTAATGCAACAATGACAAGACTAATTAATTATATGAATTTTCATCATCAAATTTTTATTAAAAATAATTTAACTATTAAACAATTGGCTTATAAATTTTCATATACATTTATTTATACAATTTCCACTCGGTTTATGTTCTATCTAAACAAACCTACACATATTTTTACTTGCTAAATATAAATATTTTTATCTTTTCTACTGACTTCATCACATTGAACTTTCCATAATTTACTGAATTCGAAATAAAAAAGTCAACGGTTCTTTGATTGGAACTTGGGAATTGTTCTCAGGTGGTGTTCGGTCTGCACATTAAAAATCATTTCTTTTTTTGGGCGTCTCAAACTCTCTGTGCAAAGAAAGCTCCCCCGTATGCATCGATCCACATTGAACGATGGAGAAGTTAACGCGAAAGTAGATAAATTTACCTCAAATTAACATATTCTAATTCGACTTTAGTGGCTAATTTTATAACTAGTACTAGATTTGCTATGTTATCTTTTTTTTTACTACACGCCTCTATTGATAATTTTTTATGAATGGATTCTTTTAGTTATGTTATATTCTTTTAGTAGTTTTGAGTATGAATCCAAATATTTATTTATATTTGAATATGAATACTGTTAAAGATTTTTGAAATCGAATCATCGAATTCAGTTATAATTAGTTTATAGAATTTTGAAAAAGAAAAATCGATTAGAATACCTAAGTAAATCTGAAATTTAGAGAAAACAAAACTCTATATGATAATTTTTAATTATTCTAAACGAAATTTATATGAAATTTAGAGAAAAAAAAAAAAACTCTCTACAACTACACACCACCCAAATAAATAAATAAATAAATAAAGCAACCCAATAAATTAGGCATTTCTCCGCACCAAAGAAGGCGCAGAGGCCACTCCCATCATTTCTATATACAAGCAAACACCGAGCTTTCCTCTTCCTTCTCACTCCCTTTCTCCCGCAGCTATACCTTCCCCAAGCCTTCCAACCTCATTTTCTTTCTCCCGCTTCCATTCCTTCCCTTTCTCTCTCTCTCTCTCTCTCTCTCTCTCTCTTTTGTGGAGTGAAGGGATAGAGAGTAAAGGAGGAGGATATGATGGGGAAATATATGAGGAAAGCCAAGCTCTCCGGCGAGGTGGCGGTCATGGAGGTCACCGCTCATCAGCCCTCTCTCGGCGTCCGCACCCGCGCCCGGGCCCTCGCCGCCGGGCAGGACTCCTCCCTCGCCTACCTCGAGCTCCGCAGCCGCCGCCTCGAGAAGCCTGTGCCGCCGGCTCCGGCATCCAAGACCAAGGCCCCATCCAAGGATCCCCCCGATTCCAGCCCTAACCCTAGGCTTAGCTCCCAGAAGGTGAGCCGTTCTCCGACGTCGAATTCGGGGACGAGGAGGTGTTATGAGAAGGGCCGGGGCGCGTCGCCGGATGTGGAGGTGTCGCTCGGGGAGAACGTTTTTGAGGCCGAATCGAGAGAAAGGTGGGTTCTTGCTGGAGGAATCTTTGCCCCAAACTGTGCTTCTTGTTGAATCTCGATGACTTAGAGATGATGATGAAACAGCTGTTTTCAGTTCTTTGCCCAAGTCGTTCCTTTTACTTCTCCTCAAGAACGTCGTCCTTTGTGTTCCTTTTTCTTGAAAGTTCGGGCTTTTCTCTTTTAGCACCGAAGAAAAGAAGAGTCTTTTTGCCGAAACATAGGTTAACATGAACCGTAATTTTCGAGTGCCTTGTGTAGTTTCGGATGTCTTCTTCAGGTTTGCAACATAAACTGTTGTATCATTCATTCTTTGCTTTTTTTGTTCCTTCATTCTTGGTGGGTGCTACCTTCAAATTTTTATTTTTTTCTTATTAATTAAGGCTTTAACAGAGTATTTTCTTAAAGTTTGATATTTCGTTATTACTGCAGAGTCTCCACATATTTGAATCTCAATTGAGACTTGGGAAATGTATTTACTTGGCTTCCATGTCTTGGTCACTAAGGCCTTGGGGTGTCTTTTGTCTTTGCAATTTTGTAGGTTTTTTTTCTTCTTTTTCTAATATATTTTTAGTCTCATCAGCAGAAAACAGTTGTTATGAGAGTATCTAATTCTACCGGATTGCTTGATTTTATTTGCTTCTGCTTCTCTTAGAGAACTTGTAATTTGATTTTTATGGTTCGTTTCTGAGATATGAACTGCAAGACTAGCTAGCCATCATTTTTCTTCTTTTCAGTCAATTTCTCACTTCTCTTTAAGCATTTAGTAATGTTATATATCCTCGATGGCAATATATGACTGATAGAGGATATCCATATATGACATAGCCTGAAATCATGGCCTTCATAATGTCTGTCTTTTTAGTTTCCTTGGGGCCAATACACTATTTATCATGTCTCCCCCACAAGCTATCCAAACTCGAGAGAGATGATTAGTGTTGGTATTAAGGTTGATTTGATCCCTTCTGATTCTGGGGTTGTTGATGGTAAAAGAGAGTGGAGAATCATTTAGTGAGAAAAGTAAAAGAAAAGGTGATGGTTGAGATATCTCGATTAATGCTGAGGTTGCCTTCAGATCACTTGACAAAACTGATCCTAGTCGATGACAATCTTGTAATCAGGCCTGTGTTGCAAGCAACTGCTTTGGTTTCCAAGTGGTTTTTGTCAATAAATGTCCCCTGGAGGCATGCGTGCAAGTGAAGTTGAATTTTAAGGGACATGGATGGGTCTTCCTGTCAAACATAGGTGTCCTCAACACACTTGACTGTATCATATGAGCATATATTTTATTTTTGATGTGTAATCTCTAGAATCCCTGTAGATTTTGCACATTTATCTTATGATCTGATGACCTGTATGACTTGGAAGCCCACTATGGTTCCTTTGGCTATCTTTCTTTCCTGCCTTGTGGCTGGATGGATGCAGGAAGACATGTTCAATTTGTGATGTTCTTGGGAGTAGAAATTGTGTCCTCTGGTGAATGTTTATTATATATTGAAAGATTGGTCCTTAGTTGTGGGGCTTTTGGCCATGACACCAGTATATACAAGTTAAGGACTCTTCGTTAATGCTTTTTGCTGTTCATTCTCAAGTAGCTTGACACTTTTATACCATGCCTACATCTTAAATAAAAATTAATATTAAGTTCCTTGAGAATGAATGAATGCTATGGTTCTAATGCTATCAGTCGGTTACTGCCTGCCATACCAGGGAGACAACACCTTGCAGTTTGACAAGGGACTCGGAGCCAATAGCAACTCCAGGTTCTACAACAAGATATAGCGATGGTAACCAGAGACTTCCGACTCTGGTGCTTCAGAACATCCCCGCTGGTCACGAAATGGAGGAGCTTTTATCGGGGCTAGAGAAACTCCAGCAGCAAGCATTCATAGAAAAGTACATGATTCTTGGAATGCTTTTCTTTTGTTGGCTTAGTAAAAAACATGGATGCTTTGGTTTTCAAATTAATAAAAGAATATGCTGATGAGTTCCATGAGCACGTCTATAGCATGCCAAAACTCCGAGCATTTCTCATAACCTGTTTCTTACCATTGTTGGCTACACCTTGTTTCCAGGTACAACTTCGATACCGTGAACGACCTCCCACTCTCGGGCCGCTACGAATGGGTAGAGCTCGACCCCTAGTGAGGAAGACCATGCGGACACAGCTGCTTCTTTTGCTCCTCCGGTGATCTCTGCCCAGAATTTTCAGCGTCTGGTTCAACGGCGACGGTTTCTCTGCCGACACATTCTTTGATGTTGTAAAAAATCCAGAGGTCCTTAGTCTAATGAATTGTAGTGTCTAGAGCTATGATAAGTCAAACACCCAAGAAAAAGAGGTTGAAGCTTATTGTAACTGTTGACCTGTGGGAGATGGGAGATAGGTGTCACTCACCATTGTGGCTTCAGTAGCTGATCGGATTCAGATTGTTCTAGTATGGAGTTCAACAATTGCTGCATCGGTTTCGGATTGTTCTAGTTAGTAGTGCACAAGGGGGGGGGGGCTTTGTGATGGATACAAATGGTTTGGGCTCAAGTGAAATCTACAGGTATTTTGCATCTGCTGCGGAGATCATCAGAGAGTGCAATCGAAACATCATGGTGACTGACTGGTAAGAATCAATGTTTTGTTGTTTTAGCAGACATTAATTACATTTGACTTCATGAGCTGCAGTTGGAAGTCTTGAGAAATATATGACCAACCTTCGATGGGTAAACACTCGTTTATCAGCAACAACATCATTGGGTGCATATCATCATTGGAAAAAGTTTGTCTCTGGTTATGATTTATGAAAGCTGGAGGAGGGTGTGTATATGTTCCAGAGATGACAAGTAGTTGGAGCCACTAGTAGATTTTAAATTTACAATGAATATTCAGAGAAAAAAAAAGAGAGACGGATATATATATATATATATATATAGTAAAAGGAAGCTACACAATCTTTCTGACACTTTCTTCGACTACATTTAAAGCTACAAAAAGGGTTCTTATGTAGATGAAACGAACCAAGTTTTGGGAATAGACAAAAAACTTGTGCCGGAACAAAGAGTGCTGGAGGCTTCTCTTGATATCTACAGGCTCCTATATCACCCCACTCTACTGTCTTTATTCTGCATTTCCAGAGCATAAGAAAGAAAACCCTGCTCTTCTCATAATTTTACATCATGAGCTCAACAATGAATGAGCATTCAGTTTCGTCCCGTCATAATTGCAGCTACCACATCAGACGATGACTTCAGCTTTAAGCTTCAACTTTGCCATTCCTGTCTTCTAATGAAGTTGAGTTGGGTGGACACATGAATCTTGTTGACCAAATCTCCCACTTCTGCAACATAAATCCCAAATCTTTCAGCAGTCACACCACCATATTTTTGTAGTTAGTTGAAGGGTCGTTTTTCCCTGTACCAAAAACAATTAGTAGATGGAGCATATCATTGTCGAGTGCTCTGAAATCAAATGGTTAGCATGAGAATTGGTTTGCTTCAAAGAGACAACACATCGTTGGAAAGGAGTTGCTCTCACCTGCCCTTTTCATCAGCTTGTTCTTGAAAAACCAAGGCTTGCATGCAAAGCAACAAGGACCATCCATCCATCTGACATATATATATACACACACACACACACACACACACACACACACACCATCATATACTCCCTTCATGACTTTCAAGCCACAGATATGGCATGCTTCAACAGGGTGTCACCTGCACTGGTGGAAATCCTGAACAAGTTACAGAGGTATGTCTTTTCTGAACCTTAGTCCCACCTTCATGGAGCTTCTCTTCATTCAAGCAGACTCTAATCGAGTAAACATGCATGTTCAGCTTCAAACTGCTTTGCTCACTGACATCCTCTTTATCTTCGTTCTTGCTAGCGGTGAAAGCTTGACAGACTTCGATCATAACCTATATGAATATGGCTCAGTTCGATACAATATCCAGGTGCTTTTGCCACTGCATATAATTGGTTTGCGAGATCATGTTTTCTTGATCCCACACAACATCAGATACTGCAACGGGATTCTAATTCTTGTAGCCTTAGCGTACGTAGTAAGCATACACCGTTCTTTTAGCCTGGTTTTGACACTTTCAATAGCTGTGACCAGGCATCGGCATCAAGTCCACAAATTGTCAACTTGTCCACATGGATGCCACCACTTTCTCCACAGTTCTCTTCAGATTGTCTACCTGACTGTGCCCTACAAGATGTCAAAAGGGTATACCTTGATTCTGCACAAGTAGTGGAACCTTCGAAGCAAGGTTATATGCTTACTCTCAGAATCAACTTTGCAGAATTTCCACAGAGAAAAGGTATGGAATTTTCCTGTACTCTGTATAAACAATAAACATTAAAACACAAAACAGCAACAGCTGGAGAATTCTTAATGCTCGGTCCTATCCTTGACAGTGATGATTTAGATCAATGGAGATGAAACAATCTGCTTGACCTTTCAAAGCTTTTGTTAAAACACAAATTCTGACATCCCGATAAGATACTGACATCCAAACTATTTCAGAAGATCGGATGAAGGCTATCAGCGATATCTCCTCATTACAAGCAGTCATACTGAGTTCGCAAATGAAGGAAATGTTGTGGAACCTTGAACCCAAGTACACCGGCAACGGCATGTGCAACCCAATCAAGATTGTCTATCAGCCAAAAGAGCCCTTCTTTGTCATCAAAATGGTACTTCAAGAACATTGCCATGTTTGCATGAAATTGCCATAAATTTCAAGACGATTCTACTTTTTACACGGTATCACATAAACTTAAGCAAGCCAATTGAAAAGGTATCAATAGATCAATGCCATATGATTCAGAAAATGAGAAACCACTCAGTGAATCACTATTTCATGTAACAATATTTCCGTTGACAATTTCTTCGGCTTCCATTTTCTGTGTTTTTCACAAGGCCACTTTGTTGTCACAACGAAAACATCATCTTTATAATGCAGCTGGAGAAGACAACCGTGATATATCCCATGCGCTTCAAAGATGATACGGATGTAGTTTTGGCAACATCATTCTTTCAGGTAGGCTGCTGAGACAGCAAGATGATGTCGACAACAACCTATCTTTACCTATGTTTGTCATTCTGAAAGTAGAGGAACTGGATTGCAGGAACTTGTAGATGTTAGCAATTTAGAAGCACACTCAAAAGCACCACGTTGCACCTGGTCACCAATCCCTCCTCCGGAGTTGAGAGGAGAGCCATTCCAATATCTGACAACAAATGGAGGATTTGTATCCCTAGGTACAAAGCATTTTTGTTCATTTCTGCCCTTCTGTAAGAAAAATGGCACAACTCATGCTGATGAATGATACGTGCATCTGGCAGACAACGGTTTCTAAATCTGCAGCATTCTGTTCCAGTTACAGTATGCTAAACATTAGATCATTCACGTACCACCAGGGGAATTCACTAACAAGTTCTATAAGTATTTGTTGCTTAAAGAAACAACCATGGTTTTTTTTTATGAGATTTAATGTTTAATAACCTGTTGGTATAACACATTGTCTATCTGGGGATTTTGCAGAAATTTTCTCACAGCACATGAGAGGTACAAAGGCAGAAAATACTGTCTGGAATTTACTGACTTTCGTTTCCTATGTGAAGTATCATGTAAAGGTGAGTGAGTGCAATAAAATCTAGTTCCATTGGCAGATCTCAGATCAAGAACCTGATACAATATTTCAGCAGTGCATCAGAAGCTTTATCCAAAGAAAGATGAGGCGGCGTCAGGAAAACTTAACCGAGGTTGATATCCTGCTATCATGAAAGAAATACAATTAGCAAGAAGTAATTTTATAGTTCATGTGTTCATTGTCATATCCTTACTGGACTCTTATTCATGCCCATTTGTGTTCGTATCATTGATTTTTGCAATATTTTCCCACATTTGATCGCCATTTCCTCCCATTCATTAGAAACAAAACCACCAAATCAGCTAAATAATTTAAATTGAAATGGCAGAAAATAAACTTGGATTTGAACAAACTTCTAAATTTGTGATAGTTATTCAATGACATGTGGTATAAATTCAATACCCTGCCCGTCACTTAGATTGAATTCAGATCCTGCAGTACTTGGGACTGATCCATCATGATGGTAATTGGCATCCCAAAATACTGAATGTTAGTCGAATAATATCCCCTTTGATCCTATGCTCTACAACATCTACTAGGAAAACACTAAATGTTTTAAGTTGTATGTCACGCAGTAAAAAATTTGATAACTAGCAGTATGAGTATTCATGTTAGGATCAATTATCATGAAGATTTGTGTTAGGTTCATGCTACATATCAATATTTTATAGATATGACCATCTAATAATCTACAGGATGCAGAAACTCACGTCTAGTACTTGCAGTTGCTAGTTACTGACAGTGCAACACTAAATTGTATACTTACTAATTTCAGGTAATAAGAAGTGCAAGAATCAGAGGAGATGAAGATGACAAAAAACATCAAATCGGTAATCATAAACTTGGATACTTCCATTTAAGATTTTTTAAGTCAGTAATTTGGTTCATGGAAGGATCTTATATAATGTGGAATAGTACACAATTATCAGCTTGCTAGTTTGATATAGATTAGGGGCTACATTTTTATGCACGTTCTACAATACATGCATTATTTGAGATAATGGATCTAGTGTAGATAATTACTATTACAACAAATCACCTTCTTGCAAGAACATGCATTATGCTAAACATCGAAGACCACCACTGGTAATTGGCAACAATAGCGCAAGTTAATTCTCTGCTAATCATATGGAACAAGAGCAAGCAATCATATAGCTCATTCATAATGTTCCTTACGTGCATCAATGCAGGTGGTCACAAAAATGTTAAGAAATTGATGAATTTCTCAAGATCAAAGATGTTCAAAAAGAGGTATACAACCATAACTAACAAAATCAAGAAATTCCACTATCGGATCAGAATAAAGTGGCTACTACATCGGTTTCGACGGCAATGGCTTAGAGTTCAAAAGATTCCTTTGTTGAGGAAGTACAGAAAATTAGATTAAGCATCATCAGCTTCCCAAATAAACCATTATAACAAATAAGTTGTGTGTAAGTCCCTCACATTTTTATCTCCATCAAAAGTGAAATTTTACATTTTCATTTTTAAGCATAAAAAATTATGCTTTGAATTCAATTCTTTGATTTCTTTGGGTAGAAGGAGCAAAAGGAATGGCTGTTGATGCATCTCATCTTGAAAACAAAGATTCATGTCAGGATTCAGGTATATGCTGGCATAAATTGTGTTGAAGAAAAAAATATAGTTCCATGCTTGAGAAATGGTCAAACTCTCAAACAGCTGATATTTTCTGCTTACTGGAGTGGGGCTGTAACTTTGATCGTGTGGCCTTTGTACGCTATGATTGCTCGTGAGGTATCAGTAAATAATTATGGAGCCCAAAATGCTTCTCCAAACACACTATGACAAGGATAAGACAGAATGACAGATTACAGGTAAAGAACAAAAAAGCTATGGCCTGCAAAGGCTGATTAATTTTTAGCAGACCGCATGCATAATCTACTTTCGGAGGCAAATATGAATGAGCCCATTGCTTTGAACACTGCTCTCTCATGATGTTAGCCTCAAGGTGATACCCTTTATGAACGAATACATTTTGAGCTTCAGCTGAACCCTATCTGGATCACTGGAAACGATAGAGATCGCTGATGATCCAGTCTCATTATTTGGTCCAAGAAATATGGATGGTGTAACTATTTGCAGATGGTTCAGCCGAGTGCAGTGAGGGTTGGCAATGATCCTTAGATCAGCTTCTAGTTTTTCCTCACTGTATTAAGCACTGTATCAACTGTCATTAGACTCGAAGTCCTTGGGATGCCAACGAGCAAGAAACAAATCTTGTTTGCAGTGCAATGCATATAATGAAATCCAAATGGTATTATATCATTGTTGTAATACCCTTTTGTTTTTCTTTCACTAATAAATTTGTTCAATTTATATTTAAAATTAAAACTAATACGAAATAGATCTTCTCATACTACTTAAGATTCTCCCTCATCTCACCCGCCCTTTTCGTCTTTAGTTTGGGACTGACTGCAGGGGAGAATTGTGAAGCAGGAGGTGGAAGTAATTATAAGGAGAAGCAAGTCCTCCACTTTTTTCTTTTAGTTTAAGTTTTGAAATACTTGATTGATGTTTTAGTTGATTAATATTCCATAAAATTTTAATATTCATTAATTTTATATTTTCAATATAGAATTGTTAATGTTAATTTAATTGATTTACAATTTTGTTTCATGAGATAAAAATTAATAAACCATATCTTCTGATGTTAATGTTTTAAAACCATATTAATGATATTCATGTCTTCTTGTATTATATTAGATTACATTGTTAATGTATGATGACACAAAATTTAGTAAATCACATTTAAAATTTTTTATGTCTTCAAACCATATTTACTGATATTCATATATTTCTGTAATAGGTTAGATTTTTTGACAAAAAAAATATTTAGGATGATTGTTGGATTCGGTTCAAGGTTCGTTTTGGACCCAAACCAGTCAGTTGGATCCAAGGCAAGCACTAGAGTAGCTTGGACTGAATTTGACATAGGTTTGATCCCTAGATTTGAGCCGGACTACATCTGACTTGGGTCAGGTCCGACATAACTCGACACCAAGTCGGTGTGGCTCAATGGCCCAACGTAGTCCAATGGCCTGGAGTGACATGAATAGCTTGGCGTGGCTTGACGCTCGATAAGGCCGAACCCAAACCAGGCCAATTTAAGTTGGTTCGGTTCATTCAATGTGATTTAAGCTGATTTAAATCTGATACAGGCTAGTTTTGGATGATTCCAGACGGGCTCGAGTCGATTCAGGCTTGTAGCTTGACTTGAGGTCAGATTAACTCAAAACATAGACCACTTCAAGTTGATTTTATGTGATTCTACATACATTTTAGTTGTATCAAGCCAGTTCCAAGTTAAAAGTCCAAGCCATCTCAGCTTGAAATTAGGTTAGTTCAGCTCAAGTTTAGGCCAATCTTAGGGCTAGTGGGCTAGTTACCCCTTTAGCTCTTGGTCTAGTAAATTTGAAGAGATTCTATATGATGTTCTTTCATGAATTTTAAGATTAATCAATCTTTAACTTTAACCATTAATTGAAATCGATGTTGATATTATGATGTGTATGTTTGACTTGAATTTTACTATAGGTATGAAGTACATGTGGCTGTGGTGAGTTATCCAAATTGGACATGCTTCCTCGACAAAGGGGCTACCAACCCATCATAGTATAGAAGTTCCACTGGACTGGATCTTTCATGCCATATACCAAGTATGGTCTATGTTGACACTTTCAATATATATTTAAATGTCTCTAAGAATGCGTGTATGGATGAGTGAAACTATAAATGAATGAATGTGATAAATACGATGATACATATGAGGACATTGTTTTTCTATAAAGGGCAAGCAAACCAGTACTTGTACGGTGATTACTGGACCATTAGACATGACGACTTCATAGTTTCTCCATCTACCCAATTTGTTGTTACAAGGAATTGTTGAATCTCGGATTTTGACAATGAAATCAATTGATGAGTGTTTAATCTAACTTGTGTGTTGGAGTAAGTAATGCAGGTCTAACTACGACAGAGGAATTGAGTTACAACCAGATGATAGGCCAGAATCAAGTTTGGGCATCAGGCCAAGGTTCAAACGATGATGTGGGCTCGCCGGGAGTTCACTAGGAGTTCGCCGAAGGGATTTGGAAGCTCGCTGGGAACATGCCGGGAGATCGCTAGAAGAAGACCATAAAACTCGCTGCAAGAATGCTGGAGGCTGCCGGATTAGCGGGAGTTAGGTCATTGTTTAGCTTGATGGTCCTTATGGTTGTAATCAGCGAGTCGTAGTTAGGGATTGAGTCCTAATTGAGTTTGATTTAGAAGAAATCTAAATCAACTCAATGTGAGGCAACCGGGTCTACAAAGGGATTGGATTGAGCTCAAGTCGAGCTCAATTAGTTGACCTGAGAATTGGTCAACAAAAAGTATAAGTCGGGATTGGAAATATAAAGGGAATCACCTTTCTAGGATTCTTGATGGTTGTACAATCGATGGGCGACGGTTGTACTACCCACGCTGGTGATTGTACCACCCAAGTTGACGGTTGTACTGTCGCCGCCCAAAATTTCGGGCTGATTTCGACGTCGGCGTCGTTGGCGCTGATGGTGGTACAGCCTGTACCCGACTTTTCCGGGTGCGTTTGAAATTTTGGCTCCAAATTCTAAAACCAATTGGGGTCTATAAATACCCCAAGTTTTCCTACATTTAGCACAAGCATTCACACAAGTCATTGGGCGACAAAAAATCTGTGAAGAAGTGTACAAAAAAAAAGAAAAGGGGCAAGGGAGTAAGTCAAGTGTTGTATTTCTTGTAAGAGGGCTTGTGAATTGAGATTGAAAAGCTTGTAAGGGTTTGGTCTTCACCCAAATAAGATCAATAGTGGACACTAGTGGGCCTCGACGAAGCAGACTCGGGAAGTAGACGTAGGCCAATATTGCGGTCGAACCATTATAAATTGTGAGTGCTCTTTACTTGTCTTGTTTACTACTTTCTATTGCTCTTGATTAGTTCATAGAAAGATACGAGCATCATTCTCAATGACTTCTTTTAAATCGCTTTCTTAATCGTTTCTAACAAAGTACAAAAGATGCTTTCGATTTTATTTATTCATTTTCCGCAAGTAAATGTTTTTGAATCGAGCACTAGCACTCTTGCACTAGCACTCTTGTACCGAGATGAACTCGGTCTATCGGTATGAACCGGTAAGTAAAACCTTGGTCCTGCACACGTTATAAGACAACCCCGATAAGTTAGAATCAAGGATAGAATGGTGCACATTCATGGGATACCCAAAGGAAACTTGTGAGTATTATTTCTATCATCCCGAGGACCCAAAGGTCTTTGCTACCAAGAGAGATGTGTTCCTTAAGAAGGAACACATTCTTGGTGGAAACAGTGGGAGTGAGATAAAATTGAGTGAGGTTGGAGAACCTAGCTCAAGCACCATTCCAGAGCTCGAGTTTGTTCATGTACCTAACACACAAATTTCAAATTTACGTAGGTCTAGTAGAGTATCTCACTCTCCTAAAAGATATATGGGACATATCAGTGGATATGACTCTCAAGATATTGATCCTCAGACCTACGAGGAGGCTATTATGAGTATAGACTCCGAAAAGTGATAAGAAGCCATGAATTCTGAGATAGATTTCATGTACCATGACAAGGTTTGGAACCTTGTGGATGCACTTGAGGGTATTGTACCCATCGACAGCAAATGGATCTTCAAGAAGAAGATCGGAGTGGATGGAAAGGTAGAGACCTATAAAGCAAGGCTGGTAGTTAAATGATATCGTTAAAGACAATGAGTTGACTATGACGAAACCTTTTCACCTGTAGTCATGCTTAAGTCCATTAGAATTATTTTGGCCATTGTAGCATACTATGACTATGAGATCTGGCAGATGGATGTTAAAACGACATTCCTCAATAGCAACCTCGAGGAAGACGTGTATATGATACAACCAGAGGGATTCGTATCCAAAGAGAGTCCAGATAAAATGTGCAAGTTGCTTAGATCCATTTATGGATTGAAGCAAACTTCCCGAAGTTGGAACATAAGATTTGATGAGGTGATCAGATCTTATGACTTCGTTAAGAACGAAGATGAGCCTTGTGTGTACAGGAAGGTAAGTGGAAGTGCTATTACCTTCTTGGTGCTATATGTGGATGATATCCTAATCATTGGGAATGATGTAGGAATGCTCTCCACATTAAAGGCTAGGCTATCTAGAAACTTCTCCATGAAAGACTTAGGGGAAGCATCATATATTTTGGGGATTCAGATCTATAGAGATAGATCCAAAATGATACTTGACTTGTCCCAGTCTAGGTACATAAACTCCATTGTCAAAAGGTTTGGCATAGAAAATTCCAAGAGAGGTCTCATACTGATGAGACATGAAATATCACTTTCTAGGAGTATGTCCCCAAAAGACTCTTGAAGAAAGAAAAGATATAGATAAGATAGCTTATGCCTCAGTGATAGGGTCTATCATGTATGCAATGCTATGTACTAGGCCTGATATAACACAAGCTCTGAGTGTCATGAGCAGGTATCAGGTAGATCCAGGTTTAGAACACTGAAAGGCAGTAAAGTGTATCCTTAAGTACTTAAGAAGGACTAAGGATCTTTTACTGATATATGGAGGAGGTAGCCTCCAGGTTGAGGGCTACACAGACTCGAATTTTCAGTCCGACATTGATGATAGCAAGTCAAATTCAGGGTATGTTTTCACCCTGAATGGAAGAGCAATAAGCTGGAAGAGTTCTAAGCAAGATACTACTGTTGACTCGACTACAGAGGCGGAATACATTGCTGCAGTAGAAGCAGAAAAGGAAGGGGCTTGGATGAAGAAGTTCATCAAGGATTTGGGAGTCATAACAATCAGCGTAGAGCTGACTCCTATATATTGTGATAGCGACAGGGCGATAACTCTAGCAAGGGAACCCAGGTCTCATCAGAATTGTTCTGAGGAGGTTCTATATGATTAGAGCGATCATGATCCGAAAAGATAACATTGCAGATCCACTGATGAAGCCGCTGGCTCAGATTGTATTTGAGCGTCACAGGGATCTGATGGGGATCAGACACATAGGTGATTGCCTTTAGGTCAAGTGGGAGATTGCTAGTTACAGGTGCCCTGCAAGCCAATCACGTGAGTGATGGCACGTGTGACACACTGCGTAATCTTTTTACTTATGATTAATATTGGTATATTCTCATATTATATTATTTGTTGCATATATATTATGATGTCCTTGGTTTTATGCAATGAGAATCAGATTGTGATGAGATCACGATAATGAGATCGATTCACCTTTAAATACAGATCCTAAATAATCTTGTTCATAGGTTACTCGAGAGGGACATCGAGGTAACCGGATAGACCGGTGTACTATATACCCGTCCATATGATGGAGGCGACTGATCTCATAGCCACTTGTGTGGAGACACTAAGGATACAGTACAGGTGCTTATTGGAGAATGAGTTCACTGATTGATCCGCTTATGAAATGCTGTATGGTTAATGATACCTAATGTCAGACAGTGATTCCATAGTCCCAGTTGTGTATTTGGTCCTTAGACTTAAGACACCAAGGATGCCTTGTATGAGTACTCCTTTCTTTGACGCTAGACTTACAGGTTTGGAAAGTTCCAGATCTGGTACAGCTGGTTATCGGGATTGATAGTCAACCTTACGAAGGCAATTGAGTGTCAATAAAGGATCATCCACTCTCGGTATCATGAGAGGAATATCCCATATGTGCTTGCTTAGACAAATCCCTGGCCAGCGTCATTCGGATTGAGAGAGGAGTTCTCCGGTAGAATTCGATTAGAGCAAAACAAATTGATTCCGTTTGTGACTTGATAGTACCATGTCCAATATATGATCTCTGGGATATTATTTGGATGAGGGATTATAGATACATGATAACTGTGGATAGACAGGTTCGATGGATTTGATCCTCCCTGTACCGTTTGGGGACTATGGTGTAGTGGTCTGGTATGTCCATAGTCGATGAGTCGAGTGAAGTATTATGAGGATAATAATTCACTATATCAGAATGAGTTCTGATGGGAGTAATTCACGGCCAGCTTGGTATCGGGCCTAGAGGGTCACACACATATGGTGGATGCTTCAGCGAATAGAGGATTGGATGAAGATCCAATTAGCCCCTATTCTCATTAGATGAGACCCTATGCTGATGAGCTCCTTGCTTAAGGCCCAATTAGAGGCCTAAGAAGATTATTGGATAGAGATCCAATAATGCAAGGTTAGTAGATTATTGGATGGAGATCTAATACCCACTAAGGCAGGAGCCCTAGGGTTTTTTGGTGGCTCTCTATAAATAGGAGAGACTTATGGTTGATAGGCTGCAACTTTAGCCGCCACCTCTTATTCTCCTCCCTCCCTCTGAGCAAGAGTTGCAAGATAAGATTGGAGGAGTTTCGCTGCAGAGATCCATCGTGTGGATACCGCTAGAGAGGACGCTTGACCTCCTTCATCTTCTCCATTGGGATCTGGAATACAAGGATATACGATCTCCCTAGGTAAAATCAATCTCACACATCGCGATTTTATCGATTTTTGTATTTTTCTCGTGACCCTAATCTTTTGCACGACGATTTGATCTGCGTGAGAAATCGATTTTTGTTTTGATTTCCACTGCGTATATGATACACCCGCTGAGGTTTCCCAACAGTTGGTAGTGTCTATAACGTATGAGATATGAAAAGGAAAGAAGCTCGATCTTAAGATGATTAAGATTTGGGGCAGTACTATAACAAGGTTTGGAACCTTGTGGATGCACCTGAGGGTATAATACTTATCGAGTGCAAGTGGATCTTCAAAAAGAAGATCGGAGTAGATGGAAAGGTGGAGACCTATAAGGCAAGACTAGTAGCTAAAGGATATCGTCAAAGACAAGGAGTTGACTATGACGAAACCTTTTCAATTGTAGCCATGCTTAAATCCATCAGAATTCTTTTGGCCATTGCAGTACACTATGACTATGAGATCTAGCAGATGGATGTCAAAACAGTATTCCTCAATGGCAACCTCGAGGAGGAGGTGTATATGATACAACTAAAGGGATTCGTATCTAGAGAGAGTCCAGATAAACTGTATAGGTTGCTCAAGTCCATTTATGGACTAAGGCAAGCTTCCCGAAGTTGGAACATAAGATTTGATGAGACGATCAGATCTTATGACTTCGTTAAGAATGAAGATGAGCCTTGTGTGTACAGGAAGGTAAGTGGGAGTGCTATCACCTTCTTGATATTGTATATGGATGACATCATAATCGTCGGGAATGATGTAGGAATGCTCTCCACAGTAAAGACTTGGCTATCCAGAAACTTCTCAATTAAAGACTTAGGGGAAGTATCTTATATTTTGGGGATCCAGATCTATAGAGATAGATCCAAGAAGATACTTGGCTTGTCCCAGTCCAGGTACATAGACTCTATTGTCAAAAAGTTTGGTGTGAAGAATTCCAAAATAAGACTCATACCGATGAGACATGGAATATCGCTTTCTAAGAGTATGTCCCCGAAGACTCCTGAAGAAAGGGCAGACATGGATAAGATACCATGCCTCAGCGATAGTGTCCATCATGTATGCTATGCTATGTACCAGGCCTGATATAGCACATGCTCTGAGTGTCATGAGCAGGTATCGGGCGGATCCAGGCTTAGAAAACTGGAAGGCAGTAAAGTGTACCCTTAAGTACTTGAGAATGATTAAGGATTTTTTACTAGTATATAGAGGTATTTTTCACCATGAATGAAGGAGCAATAAGTTGAAAGAGTTCCAAGCAAGATACTACTGCTGACTCGACCACAGAGGCGGAATACATTACTGCAATAGAAGCAACAAAAGAAGGGGTATGGATGAAGAAGTTCATCATGATATGGGAGTCATACCAAGCAGCATGGAGTTGATTCTCATATATCGCGACAGCGATAGGGCGATTGCTCTAGCAAGGGAACCCAGGTCTCATCAGAATTGTATTGAGGAGGTTACATCTGATTAAAGCGATCATGAGCCGAAAAGATATATCAATGGAAAGAGTTTCATCCGAAGATAACATTGCAGATCCACTATCGAAGCCACTGGCTCAGATTGTATTTGAGCATCACAGGAGTCTGATGGGGATCAGACACATAGATGATTGACTTTTTGTCAAGTGGGAGATTGCTGGTTACAGGTGCCCTACAAGCCAATCACGTGATGGCACGTGTGATACGTTGCGTGATATTTTTGCTTAAGATTATTACTGATATATTCTCATATTATATTATCTGTTGCATATATATATTGTGATGTCCTTGGTTTTGTGCAATGGGAATCGGATCGTGATGAGATCACGATAATGAGAATGATTCACCTTTAAACACAGATCCTAAACAATCCCGATCATAGGTTACCCGAGAGGGACATCGAGATAACCGGACAGATCGATGTACTATATACCCGTCCATATGATGGAGGCGTTGGTCTCATAGCCACTTATGTGGAGACACTAAGGATATAATATAGGTGCTCATTAGAGAATGAGTTCACTGATTGATCCGCTTATGAAATACTGTATGGTTAATACTACCTACTGTCAGAGAACAATTCCATAGTCCTAGTTGTGTATCTGATCCTTAGACTTGAGACATAAAGGATGTCTTGTTTGAGTACTCATTTCTTTGACATCAGACTTACAGGTTTGAAAAGTTTCAAATCTGGTACGATTGATTATCGGGATTAGTAGTCAACCTTACGAAGGCAATTGAGTGTCAATAAAGGATCATCCACTCTCGATATCATGAGAGGAATATCCCGTATATGCTTGCTCAAACAAATCCCTAGCCAGGGTCATTGAGATTAAGAGAGAAAGAGTTCTTCGGTAGAATCCGATTAGAGCAAGACAAACTGATTCCGTATGTGACTTGACAGTACCAAGTCCAATATACGGTTTTTATGATATTAGTTGGATGAGGGATTATACATACACGGTAACTATGGACAGACAGGTTCGATGGATTTGATCCCCCTGTACTATTTGAGGATTATGACGTAGTGGCCTAGTACGTCCATAGTCGATGAGTTGAGTAAATTATTATGAAGATAATAATTCACTATATCAGAAGAAGTTCTGATAGGAACGACTCATGGCCAGCTCGGTATCGGGCCTAGAGGGTCACACACACATGGTGGATGCTTCAACAAATAGATGATTGGATGAAGATCCAATTAGCCCCTATTCTCATTAAATGAGATCCTATGCTAATGGACTCCTAGCTTAAGGCCCAATTAGAGGCCTAAGGAGATTATTGGATAAAGATCCAATAATGCAAGGTTAGTGGGTTATTGGATGGAGATCTAATACCCACTAAGACAAGACCCTAGGGTTTTGGTGGCTCTCTATAAATAGGAAGGGAGACTCGTGGTTGATAAACTGCAACATTGGCCTCCCCCTCTTATTTTCCTCCCTCCCTCTGCGTAAGAGTTGCAAGATAAGATTGGAGGAGATTCGTTGCAGAGATCCATCGTATGGATACTGCTAGAGAGAAAGACGCTTGACTTCCTTCATCCTCTTCATCCAGATCTGGAATACATGGATATACGATCTCCCTAGGTAAAACAATCTCTTACATGATGTGATTTTTTCAATTTTTATGATTTTCTCGCGACCCAATCTTTGCACGACGATTTGATCTGCATGGGAAACCTGTTTTGTTTTGATTTCCGCTGCACATGTGATACTCCCGCTGAAGTTTCCTAACAGTTGTTGCAGTTGCCATCTTCTTCGATTACTGTTGTTGCCATCTTCCTCGGTTGGTGTCGTTGCTATCTTCCTATTGCTATCACTGCCACCCTCCCTGTTGTAGCCGCAGCCAATACTCTTGTTGCTGCTGCAACCCGTAACCCTAAGGTGGCCATCTAGCCTTAAAATGTTATCGTCATAGTCCTCTTTTACCCCTTACAGCCGACCCCAACAACAACCACATACCGTAGCCTTCTAACCCTAGATCGCTGTCGCTGCTGTCGCCCCTTTTTCCTTCTCTTATTGCCACCAGCCCTATCTGCCGATCTATGCCCCTAACTAGTCAACAAAAGAACTTAAACATCACAGATCTGCAATCTTACGCGATGGCCTCAAACGATGCAATTGACGCGAAGCTTGAAGCCTTCAAGGCCTGTATGAAGGACAGATTACGCGCACTCTTCGAAGAATTCAGATTGGGCTGATCAGAGAGCGCAAAGAGATCTCAGCACGAAGAAAATTCATATTACAAAGAGAACTAATCAAGAAGGGAAATCAAGCACAGGACTCTGCATACCCACGAATGAGGGTGGACTTCCCTAGATGAGAATATGGAGACCCAAGATCTCACGCTGAATGATATTTTCACTTCCACAAGACTCCAGATGCATCCATGGTCGACATGGCCGCCATACACCTCGAGGGAGACACGATCTGGTGGTACGACTAGTTCGAGCATACTCACGACATACCTACATGGAGACAATTCAAAATTGGGCTACTGATTCGCTTTGGACCATTGAAGTACGAGAATGTGGACGGCCAACTCGCGAAGATTCGTCAAACCTTGACCATCCAAGATTATCAAACCAAGTTTGGACGACTTTCGAACCAAACTCATAATTGGTCTAAAAAACAATTGCTATGGACGTTCATCGAAGGATTAAAGCCAAATATCAGATGTGAAGTTAAAGCATGACAACCATATATATCGATGGCAATCATCTCCTTCGCCCGCATCTAAGATGAAGGGCGTGACAACGATGCCCGAAGGACCAAGATCATAAATCGACCAGCAACCATAAAACCTTCGGCCTCTCTTGCTGCCAATCGAACCTCTCAGCCCAAGAAATTAACTCGAGAAGAACTTCGCGAAAGATACGCGAAAGGGCTATGTTGGCACTACAACAAACCATGGACTCGAGAGCATCGCTACAAGAAGGGAAGGCTTTTGGTGACTGAATCGATCGAGGATCCAAAACTCGAGAACATAGATCTCGAGTCCGAGGAGGAAGATGCGGAGGAAGAACCACAGCCAGCCATCAGCACAATACATGCCCTAGTCGGCTACGCGACCTGCAAACCATGAAGATCAACGGATTCCTCAAGCACCAGTCGATTACTGTTCTGATAGACATCGAAAGCACCAATAATTTTATGGACAACAAGGTTGTTGCCCAATTAACCTTCCGGATTAAAGATTGCAGTAGGTTTGATATGAAGGTCACAGATGGCCAAACCCTCAATTGTAGCCACAAATTTTCGCAGGTGAAACTAGTCTTGCAGGGCCAAGAGATCACCACAGATTTCTTCCTTTTGTCGTTGGACGAAGTGGTGCTCAACATCGAGTGACTGTCTACTCTAGGTGATGTTCCTGGAATTTTTCCAAATTACTTATGAAAATTTTCAACCATGGGAAACAAGTGATCCTATGAGGAAAATGCAAGGACAAAGCTTCGACTGTTTCGACACAATGCATGGAAAGGGTGCTGCACAAGACGCATGTCAGTTTCCTAATCCAATTGCAGGGGCAACAAATTGAAGATCTGACGATGCACAAAGACCCAAACCTCTCCTCATCTTGTGTTGTCGTCGCTGTTGCCTTCCAACCTCATATCGTAACCGCCAACAGCAACATCGTCGCCCTATCATCTCCTCATCTTGTGCTGCCGTCACTGCTGCCTTCCAACCTCACCGAGGGGCTGCCAACATCTCAAGGGAAAGTTTTACAGTCATTGAAGAATGATCACATGACAGCTCAGGTAAGGATGAAACAACCACTGGACAAATGCAGGAGCGAAAAGAAGTTTGCAGAAGAGACGACAACAAGTTCGGGAAAATCACAACCCCACCCACTTCAGACTCAGCTTAGACCGACATTCCCATGGACTTCATTGAGGGGCCTCTATCATCTCAAGGAAAGACTATTGAAGAACAACCTTTCAGCCACCTAAGCAAGAATGAAACAATAGGCTGAAATTGTTGACAAACACAGGAACAAAAGGAAGTTTGCTGTTGGAGATCGAGTCTTCCTTCGCCTTCAGCCTGCCAATAAAAATCCATGAAGACTCGAGCCTCGAGGAAGTGATCTCCTTGTTTCTTCGAACCTTACAAAATTATGGAGCGCATTGAAGTCGTGCCTTACAGACTGGATCTACCCGCAGACTCTAAGATTCTTTCAGTCTTCCACGTGTCATACCTTAAACTGAGGCTTAGAGAGGATGAATCAGCCTAGAGCCACCTACCTGACATCTTGGCTGATGGAGAGGTCCAAGCTCAGCCGACTACTATACTGGACCACAAGATCATGACGCGTAGCTAACGCCCATCAACTAAAATGCTGATGCAGTGGACCCAATTGCTTGCCGAGGATACTATCTAGGCGTCCTATAAAAAATTGAAGCTGAAGTTCCCAGAGTTTATAGAGGCTCAGCCTTGAGGACAAGGCTGATTTGAAGAGGACATGTGGGTTTGATAGGACCCTAGTTGGGTCGGATCCTAGTCTAGTGAGTCGAGTTCGTAGATTAGGCCCTATTGGCCGACCTAGACCTGATATTGAGTCGACTAGGAGTTGATTTGAGTCAATTTGAATAAATCAGCCCAAATCCTAGTGGGATTAGGATTCGATTGAATTGGAGTCCTAGTAGGGTTTGATGGATCTAAGTCATACTAGGGTTAGGATTCATCTAGGAGAGTTTCACTTAAAGTAGGAGTTGGAGTTAGAGTTAGAGTTTTATTTCTAGTAGGACTCTTATTAGGAGTCCTGGTTCAGAGGGTCTCTTCATAAACCCTATAAATAAGCATATAAACTTTCTCTTCTACATAAAAAAAAACTTAAGCAAATTTATTCAGCCTGATGGTCAAATAGTGGAGGGCCGAATCCCTATAGAGTTCGAGGAGGATCGATCCCCTATAGCGATCAGTTATCCCTGACAGAACCTTAGGGTTCTACCAGAATAAGATATGAGTTTTTTTTTATATGCTACTAGGAGAATATAAGAGATCCCAATGGGCCTCAGCCTCTCCATCTATTATTGAAAAAGTGCACCATCAATCTTTATGTATATATTGTATGTGGATATCCCTTAATAGTTTTGTATATTTTGGGCTATTGAGTATTCATGATATGAAAATTTTATTATCAGATGATTGAAAATATTTTATTAATATTGAAGATTATATTTATGATTCAAAGATTTTTCAAAGATTTATTCTTAACACGGTTTCTGTAATATCTCAAGAATTGTTTACTTTCCTTTTAAATAGGTGATTTGATCTATGTTACAATAGAATGTAAATGATCGAGAAAAGCACAATAAAAAAAGAAAGACTGTAATTATGGATTTCTAAGGAATCGTTTCCACACGGTATGAATTTTCAACAATTGGAACACTTGTTTCAGTACCCCTCGATTTCTTTGCGCACACGCCATCAACATAACGATGGAGATATCAATCCATATGCAAATCGTCCCTCAATTTAAAAAAGCGAACACGTAGGCTTCAAAAAGAGCTCCTTTTAATCAGGTTGGAAATGAAAAGCAAATGCATATATCGAATGCATCATCACGACGATAGCTAAATAACGAAAAAGATCATGAACTTGGGATTACAGAACAGTATGGAAAACGATTTAAAGAACCTGCTTCGATGCGATGACACATGCGTGCCTGAAATGGAGGGTTTCGACAACTTCCCACAAACTCATGCTCATTACGAAAAGGAATGAGATCCTCCGTGGCTGTAGAAAGATATGCAGACGTGGAGGCGGAGGCGAAGAAGAAGATGATGAACGCAACGCCAGCAGAAACCGGAGAGAATTGGGCGGAAGCATATCGGTGGAGGAGAGAGAGAAAGTTTAGGTTAGAGTGGAGTCGGCCAAGCCCAATTTGATTCGGGCCGTCCGATCCATTATTTAGCAGATGGGTACAAACTTTATGGCCGTTCGGCGGTTGGCCCCTCTACAATATCCTTTTCTCTTCTTATCCGTAAACAGTTTACCCCTTTGAGATACCAGTGTAGTTGTTGGTAACGTACATAGGCCCCACAGGATCTACCGACGGCGAATCCATCGGAGGAAAACTAAGGGTAAGATTCAGGGGTGGCCAGGCCAAGATTCAGTTTTCTTGGCGATAAAGATGTGGGGCTTTCCGTAGCCCGCCTTTCTCCTCTCTCAATTCCCCCTCGCTTCTCTCGCCATAGAATACAGATCGTCTTCTATTTCGCACGATTTCTTGTGATTTGTTCCCGTTATTGCATGTTCCTATCGATTTCCATCGGCTTCTCGGCTTAATTTCGGATTTCGCTGTGGAGTTTTGCTTGGGAAATACGGCGTTGTATTTACGATTTTTATACCCAAAGTCGTAGCTTTTTGGTGCAGGATTTTCTTCCTGGTTACATCTTTGATCGCAATCACGATTTGGGTTGGGAAGATTTCAAGATTTCTTTTGGTTGGACTGGGTTCGGGAGATCTAGGTTTTCTTGTGGGCTTTTGGTTGGAGGGGCGAAAATTTTCCTATGAGACGTTTCTCGAATGCCCTTTCTCGCGGCTTGTTATCTGCGGTGAAAAAGACATGAGTTTGAGTGGCAAGATCCGTAAAGTTTGCAATAGGAATAGGCCCTCTGCTGTGGTGGGATCTGTGAAGGGTGCTAACAGGAGGGAAGAGCCAGAAGCCGAGAAGGAATCTCTTTTGCCTGCGAAAGAGAGCGGAGGAGTGGCGACCGGTAGGAGGAAGAAGGGCTCGGCGAGGAACGTCCAGTGGAACGATTGCAGAGGCGAGAATCTAGTGGAGGTTTTGGAATTCCAGCCCAGGTCAATCCTAAATCCCTATGCCAGGCATTCCAACTTTTTTTCAATGGCCTATTTAATCTTTCTTTCTGATTTCTTTTCTTATATGGTTGAAATAGACGAACTAGCCATCTCTGTTTGAGGAAATCTATGGTTTACTTCGTACATGGAGCACTGATCTTTATAATTGTTCGGTGGCATCATTCTTCTTTTTTATTCTCTTTTTTATATCACTGATTTATGCAAGGCGACTGATCTTTGTGTTATGCGGTTGCTTTACTTTTTTATTCTTTCAAAATTTAGTGCCATAGGTTATTGTGTATATTAATCTTTGTGTTATGCAGTTGCTTTACTTTCTTTTTTTTTTTCAAAATTTAGTATATGTGCTTCTACGAGCAAGATTAGTATTTTATTACTTAGACTTGATGACTCTGTATTATTTATGGTATATTTGGGAACACATTTGAGATATGTATTGAGGGCCCAATACATATTTCAAATGTGAATTAATATTTGATAAAAAAAAATTTAAAATTGTATTTGTTTTGGATGCTACATTGCAAATACTCAAAAGGGTGTGTGCTATCTCAAGATAACATTAGCATTTTAGTATTTGTAGGATGCTAAGGTAATTTTTTAAAATTTTAAAATATCTTATAATATTATCTAAAATTACAAGATTACCAATATGATTTAGTGAGAAACTAATATGATTTATGTCTTTTATACGATAAATTTTTTATTTTATTTCTAAATATTATTTATTTATTTATATGATTATATTTTTATCTATTATATATCTAGGCCATATAATTTATTTAAAAGATTACACACATAAAATATTAAAAAATATTAAAAGATAAATTTATCATATAATATTCAACGTGCTTTTGAAATATAATTTTAATAAATAACACTTACATCAAAGTAAATCTAAAATATAGTTTTCATCTATTCTTTATCAAGTATTCAAACATTCCATAATTGTACATTCATTCAAGTTTCTTTCTCAAGATGCATATTAAAAGAATAAATATATTCCAAATGTATCCTGAATGCCTCTTCATTAGTTAACCTGCCAAGAACAACTATATGTTACAAGAGATTATGTTAACAAATTGGAACAGAGTTTACACTAAACAGAGCTGAATACTTGGAAAGTAACCATGTAGCTGACGCCCTATTGCTTGCTGCAAACAGTATCTCTGTTGTTGTTGATTATGAAAGTCCGAGCGGATTACACGACTAAGATATAATTAGATCGAGAACTTGTCTAGTTCCCTTTTAGTGTCGAGCTGCATGTGATCGAAGGTCTGTTACAAGACACTTGGTTTTGGTTTTGGAAAGTAGACATCTCTAAAGGAATTGTGGTGGAAGCGCCTAGGATTATAAACTACTATTAATTATCATCATATGGGTAGTATGTGTTTAAAGAGAGATAGGATTTTGTTTAAGAAAAAAGGTAAGCTCCTTAAGTGTATTGTAAAGGGTCTGTGTGGCTGTGTAACAGATTGGAATGAAGTAGATACTTCTGGATTATAAAATAATCATTCTGAATATTTTGATATTACATGCCAAAAGAGACATTTGGTTTTCTTTTCTCTGGTAACAATTGGTTGTGGAAATTTAATTTCAAAGGCTTGTCAAAGTAAGAATTACTTTTCATATTTTTGGTATTCATATACTTAATAATTTTTTCCTGGATTACTTACAGTGATTCAAGCGACTCTGAGGATGAGTATTTGGATTCTTGTTTGTGCACCATTATGTAAATCTTTCGCACAGATTACATGGTTTCTGCGGTAGAAGTATTCATTCAATACCAACAGATTGTGGGAAGCTCTGATCACAGAAGACAGTGTCTGCATGCTTTTTTGCTCACTATTTATTTAGTTGATGTAGCGGAAAATCTAGAGGATGACCTTCTTTATTATTGCTTGACTTGTTAGTGTTGAAGCAACTCAAAGAGAGAAATCTTTCTTGACATTTTGTACTTGTTTTGTCAGAAGATTTATGCGCATTCCATACTTGATGCCTTTTGTGGAAGCAGATCCTTTTGTGAAAATCTATCCATCTTTTCTTTTCTTTTCTTTGGTAAGGATATCGATTTGTTTCTACAGTGGATGCTCAATCAGAATATTCTCCGGTGACTACTTGCTTCAGTATGTGTGCAAGTTTTAGGAACATAGGAGCCATGGAGGATAGATCACCTCTTCGTCAACGTGGATATCGATTTGTTTCTACAGTAGATGTTCAACCCGAACATTCTTAGGTGACTATTTGTTTCAATATGTGTGTAAGCTTTAGGAACATCGGAGCCATGGAGGATAGATAGATCACCTCTTCGTCAACGTGGATATCGATTTGTTTCTACAGTGGATGATCAACCAGAACATTTTTAGGTGACTACTTGCTTCAGTATGTGTGCAAGGTTTAGGAACATTGGAGCCATGAAGTATATATAGATCACATGGATAACCTGGACAGCACCTTTATCCATGGAACGAAAGTAAGCAAGCCTCCACGATGTTTTGAAGGCTAAAAGACCTATGAATCCACAAAAACCCACCACAAATCCGTGTCCGCAGCAGCCGAGATATAACCATATGATTTCATCCCTGTCGCCGTTCTCCTCGACATCAGTCGACCATTCCGAATGATCCGAGCACTTGTTGGGTAACGGAGGTCCACAGAGATGAAATCATAGACTGAGGGGCCAAGCGTCTGCAGTTGATTGCCGGAGGGTATTCTCCCCGACAAGTTGTTGCTTGA
This sequence comes from Ensete ventricosum, assembly GCA_029747655.1. Classification (NCBI taxonomy): domain Eukaryota; kingdom Viridiplantae; phylum Streptophyta; class Magnoliopsida; order Zingiberales; family Musaceae; genus Ensete; species Ensete ventricosum. The sequence continues at coordinate 44,101,428 of JAQQAF010000003.1, forward strand.
TAGGTCCAACGAATCCAGAAATATGTCAATGACGCGATGCTCCGGGGGATTGCACCTGAAAGTTGATTCCTTGACAAGTCCAGATTGCCGATCGCACTTGGTATAGATCCTGTCAGATCGTTCCTGGATAAGTTTGGGTAGACCAATCCTGAATGATTCGTCAGCTCCGATGGGATCTCCTCCGAAAGAAAGTTGCACGAGAGATCGATGCCTGGAACCAGTGAAAGTGTCTGCTTGAACAAAGACATTTCCCCCTTCCACATCAATGATACGCTGTCTGAGTAACCAAATGCATTGCTATCCAGATCGTCTCGCTGTTAGACCACCGATGCTCCGTGGTATGCTTCCCGTGAGCTCGTTCTCAGCGAGGTGAAAGCGCCGCAAGGCGAAATAGCTGTGGTTCCGCCGCTGAACCTCCGAGGTCAAGCGTGAATTAGGAGTACTTTCAATATGCAGTACTTTCAATATGCAGTAGTCCATTTGAATATCTTCTTTATCAATCAATTCACGAATAAAATGATGTCGGACTTCAATATGTTTGATACGCTCATAGAAGACAAGATTCTTTGTCATTGCAATAGCAGACTTGTTATCGCAATAGATTTTAGTTGGTCCATCTTGATTTTCTTAAAGATCTGCTAAAATTCTTCGAAGCCAAATTGTTTGACATGTTGCACTTGTGGCCGCAACATACTTTGCCTCGTGCTTGAGAGAGCAACACACACTTGTTTTTTTGTTGTCCATGAAATTACACCTGAGCCAAGGCTGTTCATAACGAATGCCATAATTGAGAATCTCTCTGATATATCTAATAACTCTTTTAGCTGCTCCAAAGTGATGCTTGCTAGGACTCTGCATGAATCTAGATAACAAGTTAACTAACTGTAAACATAATATCTGGCCTTGAGTGTGTGAGATACATCAACCCTCCAATTAAACTTCTATATTGTTGTTCATTTGTTTTTTCCACTCCATCATCTGAAATAAATTTATCATCTATATTCATTGGAGTACTCACTGGCTTACAAGTTGACATATGAAATTTACCATTCCCAAGAAATAGTGTATAAGCCCCAGGTCAGTCATTTTAAATTCTAATGTCATATTTATCTTAAATTCAATAAGTATATCTGATGAGTTTCACTTAAACTTTTCTGAAAGTTATGATGAAGAAAATAATTGTCAATCTGACTATACCATGCTCTTGGTGCTTGTTTTAAGCCATATAATATTTTGTCTAATTTATATACTTTATCTTCTGATCCTCTAATTTCAAATCATTCGGGCTGCTTAACATAAACTTCCTCTTGCAATTTTCCATTCAGGAATGCTGATTTAACATCAAATTCATAAACCTCCCTTTTTTTTGGGCCGCCAATGCTAATATAATTCTAATTGTCTCAATTCTAGCAACCGGAGAAAAAGTTTATGAGAAATCAATACCCGAAATTTGAGTATATCCTTTGGCAACCAAACGGGCTTTATGTTTTTGCAACGAGCCATCAACATTAAATTTTGACTTGTACACTCATTTAAGTCCAATTGCTTTTTTTCCTGGAGGCAAATCTACCTATTCCCAAGTCTTATTTTTTTCTATAGCTTGTAACTCATCATTCATTGCTTGTACTAATTCTTCTTTCTGAACTGCAACTTCAAAACAAGTAGGTTCGAATGCAAGACATGCAAAATCACCAGATTGATATTTTTCTGAAATACTACGAAATTTTCGTGGAAGTGATTCAGTATCATTGGATTCATTTGAGTCATTCAAAATACGATAAGAGTTAGATGATGTATTAATATACAATGAATCATCTGTTTTATCTACTTCTTCTTCTACAGATATTGTTGTTTCAACTGCTTCAGAGTTCCAAGCTCCTTCTTCATTAAAAATAACATCACGACTTATAATTATTATTTTTGTTGTAGGATCAAAAAGTCTAAAACCATTTGTCTCATTACTATACCCAACAAATATGCATTTAATATTTTTCTCATCAAGTTTACTTCTTTTTTCAACAGGAATATGGAAGTAAACAACACAACCAAATACTTTTAAATGACTTACTTCTGGCTTTCTGTTTAACCATGCTTCATAAGGTGTTTTTCCTTGTACTGCCTTAGTAGGAAAACGATTTAGTAAATACACTGATGTATTCACAGCTTCTGCCCAAAACTCCTTTGGTACTGTTTTTTCTTTAAGCATACATCTAGCAGTCTCAACCACCACTTTATTTTTCCGTTTTGTCACTCCATTTTGTTGGGGGGTATAGCTTGTAGCGAGTTCCCTGTGAATGCATGTATTCTTACAAAAATTAAAAAAATCTTTGGAAGTGAATTCACTCTATCAGTACGTAGAGTCTTAATAAAACAACAACTTTGTTTTTCAACAAATACTTTAAATTTTTTAAAAACTTGAAAAACCTCAGCCTTTTCTTTGAGAAAATATACTCACATCATTCTTGTACAATCATCTGTAAATAGCATAAATATCTGTATGTATAAGTTCCAATCGATTTTTTGCTCTCCAAGAATGACATGTTTGAAATGTATTTCTATGTTGTTTTCCATAAATACAGGATTCACAAACTGTATCTTTATTTTTAATTTCAGGCAATCCAACTACCATATTTTTTTTATTTAATAATTCTAGTCCATCATAATTCAGATGACCATATCTTTTATGCCACAATGTTGATTCATCAGTAATAGTAGCAACGAATACATATAAGGAGAAATCCGAAAGTACTAAGGGAAACATTTTATTTTTTGTCATCCTTACTGTTGCTACTAATTTACCAACTTTCTTTTCATGAATCAAACATTTTTCATCATCAAAAATAATATAATATCTTTTTCTCATCAGTTGTCCTACACTAATGAGATTTTGTTTTAAACCAGGAATAAACATCACATCATTAATAATTTTTTTACCAGATTTGGTGTTCACAACAATTGTTCCTTTTCCTTCCACTTGAATTTTGTTGTCATTCCCCATCAGCACTGTAGATCTGACTGAGTCATCGAGTCTCTGAAATAAGCTTCTAACCCCTGTCATATGATTACTACATCCACTATCCAAAAACCATACAGAACTAGAATATTCTTCATTAGATGCTATAAAGTGAATATTTTCTTCATTCATTTCTTCACTATTATTTTCCTCATGATAATTTGTCTGATTTTTGTTCTAACAATCTTTTTCAAGATGCCCATATTTTTTACAGTAAGAGCAAAGAGGAACATTTTGATTTTTATTTTTATACCAGCAATCTCTTTCAATATGTCCTATTTTTTTTGCAACAAAAGCATTGTCGGGTTTCTTTATTACCTTCATTTGATCGACCTCTTCCTCTGCCATTTTGATCTCTCCCTTGAGATCTGGTTTCTGAAATTTTCTTCTGTTCCTTTTTTTTATCTATCTTCATTTGGAGAACATGTTCTGAAATCTCATCTGAACATCTGTTCAATTTTTGCTCATAAACTAAAAGAGAACTCATTAATTCATCAATAGATAATATGCTTGTATCTTTAGCTTCTTCTATAGCAGTAGAAGCCATATCAAATTTCGGAGACAAACTTCGTAAAACTTTTTCTACTACAATTTGATCTTTTAGGTTTTCACCGTACGATCTCATTTGATTCACAATAAAAGAAACTTTTGAAAAAAAATCAGTGATCGATTCTGAATCTTTCATTATAAGAGTTTCAAACTCACGATGAAGAATTTGAAGCTTTGAAATTTTTACCTTCTCTGTGCCTCCAAACACACATTTTAATATCTTCCAGGCATTTGTTGATGTTGATGGCATCATGATTCGGGGAAATAGAGAATCGTCTATTGCTTGTTATAGCATATAGCCCAAAACTGATAATTATCACCTTTTAGAATAGGAAGAAGTTGATTAGGAACACTTACTCAAATAACTCCTGATGATCTTCTTTGAACTTGGCTGTGATACCACCGTTGGCTTTTCTATATAACTTCAGAGAAGAGTAGAAAAACTAGTAAAGAGAATTAGGAGTACTTTCAATCTACAGTGTATTGGAATGAGTACCTATTTATATTGATTAAAGGATGAAATATAAATATTTAAAATACCAAAAAAATCCATTGTATCTAAACACATCTAACTAATTTAGATCTATCCTACTAAATCGTAACAAAATGAATTAATCTCAACAATCAGACCCTGACACTTGCGCAGGGACAAAGGGAAATCGGCCGGTGAAAGAGTTGTTTTTTCAAGTGCAACGTGTGAAGACCAACCATGGAATCCATCGTGCTTGGAATCCTTCCGGTGAGATTATTGCTGGACAAATCCACGAAGGTCAAGTTTTCCATGCGCCGCCAACAGTCGGGAATATGTCCGGAGAGCTGGTTGCCCGCCATGAGCAAGTAAACGAGCGTCCTGGATTCTCCCAGGTGTGGCGACAGTGTTCCTGTCAATTGATTGTGGGAGACGTCCATGTACTGTAGGTTGGAATCGGATCCCAGTGCTTCTGCTAACACCGATGGATGGATCTCCACTGAAGTGGTTATATGAGCAGTCCAATTTATAGAGCCACCTTGCTCCTCTGATGTCCGGCAGCCTGCCAGAGAAGTTGTTGTTTGTTGAGAAACAGAGAATTCAGTGGCTTAGCCTCGCCGATCGCTGCGCTTACCGGGCCGGAGAAGTCATTAACAAATAGTTGGAGGGAGACGAGGTTCTTCAGACTGCGGAGCTCGGAGAGATCCCCTTTCAACAAATTCATGGACGCATCGAGGTAGACCAGGTTGGAGAGGTTTCCGAACCCGGGCGGAAGGCTTCCGGTTAGCGAGTTGTTGTAGAGTTCCAGCTGGCGGAGCTCGGTGAGCCTTGCGATCTCCGCAGTGATTCCACCGGTGAGGAAGTTGTCGGCGAGTTCGAGGACGACGAGGTGCGTCAGGTTCCCGATGGAAGACGGGATCTCGCCGCGGATGTTGCAGTCCGATTAGGAACAGCCAAGCGAGCTTGGCAAACTTCACGACCACCTCGGGGAAGGGACTGGGATCGAAGAAGTTGTCTCCGAGGCTTAGCACCTCCAACGCTGTGAGGTTACCCAGAGAGACCCACGGGAAGAGGCCGGTGAGGGCGTTGTCTGAGAGGTTCAGGACTCGGAGCTTGTTCAGAGGCGCCAAGCCAGGGACGGCCCCGGCGAGAGAATTGAAGCCAAGATCGAGATGGCGGAGACCGGTGCAGTTGAGAAGGCCGACAGTTATGGAGCCGCAGAGGGGAGGCGGCAAAGGGAACGGAAGGGTATCGTGCCGGAGAGGCCCGAGTCGGAGACGGAGCCGGTGGAGTCGCACTTGATCCCGGCAAAGCTGCATGTGGAGCGACCCTCCGAGGTCCATGATTCGAAGGTGTTATTCTTGGTGGTACTCAGCGACTCTTTGAATTCTAACAGGATCTGCAGCTCTTCCACCGGCGACGAATTGCCTCCCGGGAGGAGGCAGAGGAAGAGGAGGAGCAGCAGAAGGGAGCTCATGTTTGATGCAGCAATCTTGAAGGGAATTAATAAATAAATTGCCGATGCTACAAATCTCTTCTATATGACAGTGTCCTATTTGCTGCACATGCTGAAAACCCGTGTTCTAGGAAGTTGCAGTGTTATAGAAATTATTCTTCCTTACCTGCCAAGTGGGAGGCACAATGAATAATACAATATTAATTACGATGGAACTTAGAATCATAATTTTTATAATAATTTTCAATTTATTATTAGAAATAATGATGCTGTTGTAATTTTTATTGGCAGTAGATATTTAACTGATGGGAATAGTCTGCATGGTGGGAGCTGCACAGGCAATAGGACATTACCCAGTCAAGAATTTTAGTGGATATTCTTCCTGGAGTATTTTAATTCTGGTCAGGTAGATTAAAAAGATTAGCATACTATTTATTTATATATATGGATTGATGGTTTGGATGGCTCAAAAAACCTTTAGTTACATATAAAAATAAATTAAACACTAATTTCAGTCTTTCTCTCTCTCTCTCTCTCTCTCTCTCTTTTAAAAAAAAAAAATCAATACATTACATTAACCCCTATTTACATGGGGATTAATTAGTACATGTACTTCTAATTTAACTAAAAATTTTAAACTACTTACATATCTAATCATATATTTTAATCTAATACTTATACATACACTCATCAAACTAATGATTTAGTTTATTTCATGATGGATTTACTACTGACTCTTCTTTTACTTCTATCACAGTTGAGAGTTGCATAAGAACTATCAAGATAAAACTGCAAGCCGAATAGATTGTCTTTGACATGAATCATATAATCTCATAAAAAATATGAAAGGTCACTTATGATAGCTTCCAACATTGGATCAAAATGGACACATAATGTCACATATATCTTGAGTATTGATGACACATGATCTTAATTTGTAGTCTTTAACACTCCTCCTGCTCACATGTGGATTGAGATAACTTAACCTAACACATGAAATGTAAGTAGTCATGGATATGCTTTAATAAGTGTGACCTAACACATGAAATGTTAATAAATTTTAAAGTGCATGTGAAGGTTACCCAATGATGGCTCCACCAAACCCTTCACCAATCCAATCCAAGGCCTCAAACTCATCTCAGCTACCAAGAATATTTAAGCTGAAGGTGATAGGCTAATTGGCTTATCAATTTCATTCGGCCATCAGACCAACTCAACTAAGAGGGTTTATTTTCCTTTCTTCTTCTTCTTCTTCTTCTTCTTCTTCTTCTTCAGAGACAGGCGTTGATCCGCTTGGCAAAGAAGAACGCAGAAAGACTTGGATTCTTAGCATGAGGATACATTTTTTATGATGTTTCTTTGGGTTACACTTCTTCTTCTTCTTCTTCTTCTTCAGAGACAGCCGTTGATCCGCTTGGCAAAGAAGAACGCAGAAAGACTTGGATTCTTAGCATGAGGATACATTTTTTATGATGTTTCTTTGGGTTACATGATCATCACTAGAGTGGGAAAAGTAATATAAATATGCACACTGGATTTACATCAGAGAGGTTGAATCACTTTGTAGGCTGATTCAATCAAACTAAAACAATATTTTCCTTCTATTTACCGTGTGTCAGTTCATCGTTTCAGGAAACTGTTTCTGCAAGTTGATCAAATCTAAAGACACATATCCATTCCGTTCTACATATAAATTTAGGCAGCACTGACTTGAAAGATACAAAGCTATAAAATAAAAAGAGAAACTATAATGATGCAATAAAAGAAAGTAAAACTTCTCTATGCTACAGCTTTGGATACAATTCCGGAGTTTGTGAGTGGATGAAAGCAACTCCTATGGAGAAAGACTGCAGGGCTGATAGCTTTGACTGGAAGTTCACTACATACAAGTCTTTGCTCACATTCAACATTTGGAGAGTCGGCTGTGTGTGTTTTCCACCCTAAGAATGAAGACAAGCAAATTTACATATTAATGAACATTAATCACATAGAAACAGTTATGTAGTGTCTGTCCTTTTCATCTATCTATTAGGCACTAAGCATGCATGCAATGAGAAACATCCAAATGGTTAACTCATACCGATGCAATCTACGCTGGGAAGTAACAAAGCTATTGTTCACGGTTAGACATGTAACCAAAGTAAACACAAAAGAATGGTCTGTGTTTTTTGCAACATGAAGTATGACTACTACTGCATAGATTGTACAGGACCTTGTGTTCATCTAGTAAAGGAAAAAGCCAGACTAGAAATGAAAAGCACAAAAGAAGAGAAAGGACAGTCCACTTGTGTGATGCCAGGAGCATGGGAATGAATGTTGATGAAAAAAAGTATCAAAAACAGATCATGATCTGTGTGGAATCGATGATTTATTAGCAATTGGTTCAGCAATCATCAGCGGCATAACTGGAGAGATCGATGTGTGCAGGAGTTGAAAGAAAAAGGTGGATGACAATCCATTTAATGATCATCGCTATGGTACCAAAATTCACCTGCATGGAATCTCACAGAATGACCAGGAAAATTGTGTGGGCTACATAATCAGAGAAGAAGAACAAACTGGCAAGACAGATTTTCAATCTATCACGTAGGACAGATGATGTAGTTTTTAGACCATATAAATTCACTGATCTTATCTACACATGCTAACTTATTTGGAAATCTCTAGAAGATACAGAAGAATTAATGAATTTTTAGAATTGACGATAAAGTCTAAACAATAACGTGATATCCAATGATTCATCGTTTAAGCTCAAGAAGATGAAAAACCAGATTAAACCATGGAACTTCGCTTAAAATTGCTAGGCAACATCATGTTCATAAAAATGCCATGCGATCATCCAAGTTCAAATAATCAATACAAATGCTGTAGACAACAAAAGTAGTAAAAAAGAGACCAAAAAATCTAATGAATTAAAATGTATACCACACCTCTATAAACAGTTCAAATGGCTTGCAATCCTCTTCCGACTCGGCCTCAGGCAAAACTTTTGAACAGATAGAGTCATTGTTTAGTACTTCTATGGGACACCCGACATCCCATCCACCACAGTCACAATGTCCACTCGACTTCCATCTCTCAGTAAGACTAGAAGGGCCACCACTTCTAGTAATTGGACCACCATGAAACCCAGCTGGGACTAGAACTGTCACATTCCTGGAAATCTTCTTCGTGACACTTTTGGATGTGTTTTCACAACTTTCAGAAGAAGATGATGGGTACTCTTGAGAAAAATTAGCATCATCGGTTTCAACTTTCTCTAAGAACTTGAGGCCCCAACCGCCAAAAGCTGCTCCTTTTGAGCTATTATATCCATAATCTCTGACAACTATTGCAGTCAACTCAAGATTGGGTGGGAACTCATTTGCAAAGTGACCTGCACGATCTGATTCATCAATAGTTTGCAGCTCATCAGGAAGAAGATGGCATAGCTCCTCAAACTGAGTACCTGATTCATCAACCTTAAGTACAGGATTGTGCCTGGACATATGGGTAGGTCTAAATATCTTAGCCGCTTTTTTGGATCTCCTATTAATCCTCCTGAAATTAGATAATGACTTTTTCATTTCAGTGGACCGTTCTTCTTCTTTGGCACCAAATAAAACAAACTCAGTCTCCATGAATTTAGATCTGTCAGAGTTCACAATTAAAGAACTTGATACCTTCATCTTTCCAACATGTGAAGAAGCATCAATAACAATTTTCTTCCACTTCTTTCTGCTAGCTTTCCATGAATGGAACTGATAAATATAATCCAGGGGCTTGTCAACAGGGGCTCTGATCTTCTGAGGTCTGGCCATGTATACTTCACATCCATCATCATCCACGACAAATAAGAAATAAGGAATGTTGCCCTCCCATACACAGTGAAGAAGTGCAGCAGATGTCACAAAGCCATCTGAAGGTGAACTGGACTGGTAGGAGGAAATTGACCTGGTAGTTGAGCAAGAACAAATCGACTCTTGAGAGAATTTTGCTTCAGATCCGTGTTTCCTTAGAGGTTTTGCCAGTAATCTACAAATCCTAGAAGAGCTTGCTAAATTCGAGGATTTCATTTCTTTGGTGCTGGTCAATCGCGATCTGATATGATTCATACCAACAGCTTGTCTAAGTGGATCAAAAGGCAATGGCATTTCCGTGAGGCCTATTCTCTTCATGATCCCTTCTACCGAATCATATCTTAATTCCGACTGCTCATCAGGTGAACATTCAACAGAGAATGTGGTAAGATTGTCTATGCTTTTAGTAGTTTTCTTATGCTTTGAGCTTTTGAAGACTATACCAGGAGCAGTCATGTCAGTAGGGATGTTTATATCGTCATCCATGATATAATCATGAAAGTTGATCCGATTGCTGCATGGATATGTTCTTTGGATCTGTCTCAATCTTCTACTACGTTTTGGGTTTTTGATATCCAAAACCAAAGGCATCTTGCTAATAAGCTCCTTCAAATCCAGTTTAACTTCCAAAAAATTAACATTTGTGTGGTTGTCTTCTCCAACTTCTGCACTATTTACCAAACAAGTTACAGCACATTTATCTCTTAGCAGTTCTTGCCCTTCCAACTTCATATTTTCTGATGTCATGTTAGACAGCAAATATCGCGACACCAGCCTTCAGAAGAACAAACCTGGCAAACTTCATGCTGCAATGATAAAAACAATACACATGTCCATGACAGAGTAAAGGCATAGCATCTATTAGATACACATTTATACGAAAAAGTTCCCTCTGCAAATAAATTTGATGTATCTTTTGTATTACACTAGTGAAATCACAAGGACACCTATCAAGAAAATATTTTGGGAAGGATAACTCAAATTTCATTTGGTTTCTAAATGCCACCGATTCAAGGCATACAGTTTCCTTAGAGTATCATTTTCTTTTTCTGATTGACGAAAAAAATATTTTCTAACATATAAATAATGCCATGAATTTGGTACAAAGAAAACTCCATTTGAAGAAGGAAAATGAAGATGTAACATTACACTTGAGCATGAAAATGATATTAGCAGCTCATGCGAGCGAAAGCACAAGCTGCTTTCTACTTGAATACATTATAAAGATGAGTTCTAAATTTATATTACTACTGCGAGCCTAAAGTGCGTTCTTCTTCTTTAATTCCCAAAGTTAATATACTATATTCAAATCTAAATTTCACTTCCAATTCATGTCAAACAGAACTCCATGTTGAAGGTCTTTGTTACCACCCATAAGCTATCCATGTGAGACATTCTCCTAAATTATCATTAGAGAAATACTTCACGGTCATATCTACCACTCTCACTAGATATATATCAACAGTTGGAATGTCATTTCTTTTTTCTCCTACAAATTCCCTATCACATGTTGAGTCTTTACTTTTATTATTCCAAAGAGCAATTTGGTAAAGTTCCTTCTTATCTTCATCAGATGCTTAACATCCAAAACCCTTCACAAAATCCTAAATAAAGATATGAAACTAAAGAAAAATAAGAGCAGGGCATCAACGATCTCACCTCGGATGCAGCTGTTATTGCGTCGGAGCTGCTTATAGAAGGGGCTCGTTTTTTGTCTTTTAGCGAATCAAGATCTCAAGACCACAGGGAGGATCAACAAGAAGAGGAAGGCATGCACAATATAGTCTTAAGGGTGAAAAGCGAGCGGGTCTTCTGCTGATATGATCAGTAAAGAGAGAGATTGGAGACGGAGATTGGAAAGGAAGAGACAACAGGATTCTTAGAGGAAAGAGAAGGGAAGGGGAATAAACCGATGACTGTAGCAGCAAACGAAGGAGTAGAAATGAAGTACTTACTGTAAAGCAAGGTAAGGAGACCAGCAGAGAAAAGAACGTTTTCCTCCCCAAACCTGGGTAGCCATTTTTGCCTCAGAAGTTCTCGAAGCATTGAACAGCTATAGTTCCCTCACAGAGAACCAAAAACGGCCATCAAAGCACCGGAAACAACTGTAACGCCCCCCAATCCACCATTAATGACTGCAGCAGCGTGTAAGGATAACAAGAACTAGAGAAGGAAGCAGTCCAAAAAGAACAATCAAATCCAAGACGTCGTGGTTAGCGGTGGGAATGCCACCTGCTCCGCGACCCCCATGTGGTGCAAAGCCTCAAAATCCGGTCTTTTCTGTAAAATACATCCCAAAATCGGACTTTTTTTTAACTCGTTCTTCCCTCTCTGATAAGCGAGAAAATTATGACGCTAATAAAAATTGCTGCGCGTTCGATCCATTTCTGCTCGCCTCTGCTCCAGTCAAAGACTAAAGAAGAGGACAGAGGGAGAGGTGGCCGCAGAGTGCAGAGGACAGCGGGTCCCCATCTCCTTGGCCGACTCTAGTCAAAGAGAGAAAAAGAAGAAGACGAGAAGTAAAGAGAACAAAAATAGAGAGAGAGAGAGAGAGAGAGAGAGTTGTTGGGCGAAGAGACGGAAACCAAATTGATGTGAACGTGCGTGGATTTGTGTTGCGTCCACCACCATCCGTCTCCCGATATCCTTGCTTGGTTGCTTCCGGTGTTCCTTCTACACGACTCCAAGAAGGGAGGCTGCATTGGGTGACACAGGAGCAGGGAACGCTGCACTCGGTCTGCTCTGCGACAGAATTTAATCCGTGTGGGCGGTGAGCAGCGCGAATTAAGACGCATGCTGGTCGATTAATTGCAGGGTGGCGAGACGACGTGGTTGAGGCCGAGAAACGTGCGACCAATGAAAAAGAAAGCAAGAGAACAAGACAAAAAAGTTTGCAAGCATCTGTGTTCCAAGAGCTTCACAGAGAAGAACCAAAAACTATTTCTGCAGCTTGCAGAGTGATATGGCATGTGATGGATGATCTGATCACCCATTTTTCAGAGAAAAGATGTAAATCTCTGTTTCTTTCCTTCGCACCATTAATATGTTCGCAAGCATCGGAAACCACAACAGCAATGTGATCTTTTTATCTTGCCCCATGTTCCTCCGTGAACATGAGAAAGGACTAATTTACTTCACTGCAGCAACCCAAATGGCATCTAACTCTAATATCGTGTAGCAGCACTTCAACCAAATGGCATCTCAAGAGTACATCAACTAAAAAGATATAAGAGGATTTTTTATCATTCGAATTCCAATTTCATTCTGTTTGCAATTTGTTATATGAGCTTCTCAGAACTTGGATGTGTGGGCTTTTTTTGGTTGTCGTTGTTGGTGTTGTTTTAAGAATACTGCTAAAAAGTTATTGGAAACATAAAAAAAAGTACAGAAGCATAATAGTTACTTTTATGATGTAGATGAGGTTCATTGCTTGCATTAGAATTTATAAGGATCTGCAATGGTGTTTTAGGATGATCTATTGCGAAAGGCTCTGGATTCTGTTCTTAACAAAAGATTGATCCAACTTTTTCCTGGTAAAAGCTTCTTCTAATGGATTGATTATATTTGTCCCAGAGCACGACAGAGACGGTGTCTGTCTCTCTTCGGCCTTGACAAGCGCCTGACGTCCATTCTTGGATTGGGTCAAGGGCGAATCCAACAAGAGTTGACCTTTGTCGGTGTCAGCGTACAGCGTGGCGAGCAGTGATGGGCACAGACGAAGATTTCCTGTTCTCCAAGACTTGCTTCGTCCATGACTCTTTGCCTTGCCTACTACTAATAAAGGTTCGATATCATGCATGAATGGACATATTTATTGTATAGCAAACATGTCTTTCTTTTTTGTTAAATTTTTTTTTTATTGATGGAAAAGACATGTAGTAAAATCCGGCCTCGTTTTGTTATTGTTACCATTCCTTTGTTTTATTTTTGTATTGCATATGGTGCATCACCCCAGAATACAAAAGGAAGGGGAAGAAGATGAAGCAGAATAAAGAGAAAAACCTAAACCACTGCATAAATACATATATCGTTATCTTCAAATCGCACAATTTCCATGTGTATATCTAGAGAGAGAGAGAGAGAGAGAGAGGGAATGGCGTGAGAAGAGCAGATCGAGAGAAGGTTGGGTTCCGAGGTTGACGGTGGTGTGGAACACCGGAGTGGAACCACTGAGGGAGGGTGGAACCAGAAACAATAACAACAAAAAAAAAACATTTTTTTTTTCGTTTTCTTTGATAGAAATCAAGATAAATAGATCATCCTGGTATTGCATTGCATGCATATCCTAGTCGTCGTGGTATGGAGAATCTGCAATGAGTCCACCAATTTCAATCCTTCTTCGTATACAGGCGATTGTTGAAGCTTTTGGGTGGAGTTCGAGAGCATCTCTATGTGTAAGCTGCAAATGAGTCACGCAAAAGCATCTCTATTCCCTTCCACACAAAAGCCTAAAGTAAAAGATAGGGAGGCTAACTTAGGAGTAGTAGAAAGTATGCCGTACTCATTTAAGTATAATTTAATTGTAAAATAGATATATGACTAAAATTCATTCAACCCACTAACATATATCAAATACAATAAGGATCAGTCTCCTAACGATGAGTGTGGAGGTTTTATCATATTAGATTAGTTTATACTCTCCCAACAATGAATGGATTTGTATCTCTCATCCGTCAAAAATAGGAACACATTTTTCCCAACAATGAATAGATGAACTGTCTTACGAAGCATCTAACCATCACCATTTGATGACTCATCAATCTCCAAAGAGAATCACTCACCTGCCCTTGGTTGGTAGGGAAATAACATCATTTTATACAAGTCATGTCTATATCGGATTGAAATAATATATTTTGAAACATTTCTTTCAAGCATTATTAATGTCAAATAATATCAGTTAGCTCTCAATTAACTTGAATCATAATTCAATCGGTCCAATCAAACTCGATTTAACTAGAACCTAGCTTAAGCGATCTATAATCCTCGTTTAATCAATATGAAAACATCCTATATTGATATAATTTGAATCAAATTAAGCTCAATTTAAGTTAAACAGACTTAAATAAATCAAATCAATTTGGAATGATCCTGAATTAATCTAAACTGATCAAATCTAGTTTGACTCAATTAATGTTTGGATCCAAATCAAACAAAATAAGGGTAATAGATATAATACTGGGCTATGTTGGGCTAGCCCATGTACAATGGTCATGTGCACTACAAATAACTATATATACACCACACCAGGATGAACCAACCCATAACCTATTGACTGGTCATGTACACCGCACATAATTGCTCATGTTAGGCTGGGTTGAGCTAGGATATACTCATAAGATTTCAACTCAAATCTTAAATAATTCCCTCGATTTCAAATTACAACAACATAAAATTATAATCAAGCATATACTCATTATTAGCAATAAATCATTGAAACATAATAAATGATAACATATTAAAAAGATAAACTCTATAAAAAGAAAATAATATTCTTACTCAAGTATCAAATAAATCGAAAAATAAAAATCGAATATCATGTATTAAAAAAAAAGAAAAATAGAAATGCATATGACATGAATAATTTTAATATATTTTAATTTCAAAATAAATCTTAAACCTTTAAATGGAAAAAATGATTTTAGTAACTTCATATAACATATTTTAATCTAACAATAAAAATTTTGATAATAAAAAGATTTATATATAATATGTTTTAGAATTATATATAATACATTTTAATCTAAAAAATTAAATATTTAAAGGAATTGAAGAAATTTTTTTATTTTTTAAGAATGGCAAAAGAACCTACCTCTCCTCATTATAATGCAATTTCTTATTCCTCCCACTGCTAGACTTAGCTTGGTGAAGAACGAATAAGAGGAATCACTCCTCTTAAATAGGAGACGAGCCCTCTATATAAGGAATTTTTTTATTTTTATATTGAATTAATATTTATTTTATTTTAATTTACTAGCAAAAAATGATATTACCCTACTTGAATAGTTATTTTCTAAATTTTATTACCAAGAAAAGAAATAAAAAAAAGCCTAAATTGAGGATTTGTTTACATTCCGTGCTAAAGTCACTAAATAGGTAAGTTATAAATATCTAAAACTAATTATGCAATACAATTTATTTGTGAATACTGGTAGGTATTTATCAGATGTTTTATCAATCTACCATTGTGGAATTCCTCTTGAATCATATACAAGACATAAATTTTCAAATGGACTCTCCATTAATTAGATAGAGAAGATTGTCAAGTTTTTATGATCCCTATCATCAAATCCAATAGATTAGCTCAGACTCAGATCATAGGATTTTCAGAATAATATTTAGTATCACGAAATAATAGATTCAATATATATGATTGATTCAAATAATAGATTCTAATTGCTCATTCAATGAACATTATCTCAATTATGCCTTAAAGAAACTCAAATCTCCATGCATTAGATTTTGAGCCTCATGTGTCTAGCTAGCTAGCATTTTACTATGTGTCTAGCTAGCTAGCATTTTACTATCGAGGTATCATAAAAGTGAATCATATTTCATGAATATTTTATCTATCTAATGTTCTATAGAAAGCATATGAGAAAGGTAAGTGTTAAGAGTACTCGTATCAATTATATAGGCTCGAGTTAGATAAAAAATTATTTTGAATTGAGTTATCATATACCTAAAAAAATAATAGAATTGATGGGAATAAAATAGGAATAAACTTTGTATACGAACAAATACTAGTAAACCGTTATACACAGCGAAATCAAACAGAAATCACAATCAGATGAACACCAAGATTTATGTGAAAAACCCCTTAAACTCGAAGGGTAAAAACCACGGGACAAGCCAGAGAAAATTTACTATCAAAATAATGAATATATAGATCTCAAGGCTTCTTGCCCAAGCCTAAAGCAACAGCCACAAGAGAATTACAGGGATACAAGGACTATAATCCTAAGCACAATATCCAAAACATTCTCAAGAGATCATAGTAAGAATCCACTGCAAACTGATCTAACATGAGATTTGAATGATTGAGAATAGTCTTTTCCTGTCCTTGTCTTCTTCCATTTTCTAAATCTCTTATTTTCTGGCCTCTACTGTCAATTTGTAGTCTTCTTTCTCTCACCCACGTTTTAAGCCGTCGCTGCTCTCTTAATCTCAACCCTAGCCACATAATCTAGATTTATATTAATATAAGTGAGGTTTTGGGCTGTGGGCTTCACTAAAGCCCATTATGCGCTAAATCTGGGCCATCTGCCCAATAACCTTCCCCTTCAGCCCATAAGGGAGGCTGTCTCATGACTCCTCAATATGAAGTCATGTCGACCAACTGTCGACACATCTCATGTCTCTCTTTCGGCAAAGTCTTTGTCAATATGTCTGCCCCATTATCATCTGTGTGAACTTTCTGAAGCTATAACTGCTTCTCTTCAAGCACATTTCTGATCCAGTGATATCTGACATCTATATGCTTTGACTTGGAATGAAATGTTAGGTTCTTGCATAAATGGATGACACTCTGGCTGTCACAATACATCACATAGTTTTCCTGTTTTAGCCCCAATTCTTATAAGAATCCTTTCATCCATAACATTTCTTTGCAAACCTCTATAGCAATATATTTTACCTCTGTGGTGGAAAGAGTAATACACCTTTGTAATCTGGACCGCCATGACACAGCTCTCCTTGCAAAAGTAAGTATAAAACCTGATGTGGACTTCCTTGTGTCAATATCTCTTGCCATATCTGCATCTGTGTAACCTGTCAACACAGATGGTCCACCTCCAAAGCTTAAACAAACTTTAGAACTTCCTCTGAGATATCTAAAAATCCACTTCACTGCTGCCCAATGCTCTTTACCTGGATTTGCAAGAAATCTGCTAGTAACTCACACTGCATATGCGATGTCTGGCTTTGTACATATCATTGCGTACATTAAACTTCCAACTGCTGAAGCATAAGGAACCTTTTGCATTTTCTCCTTCTCCTCATCACTTGATGAACTCTGATCTGAGCACAACTTGAAGTGACCTGCAAGAGGAGAACCAACTGGCTTTGCATTGCTCATACTGAACCTATCCAATATCGTCTCTATGTATTTCTCTTATGACAACCAAATCTTTCTCTTTCTTCTGTCACGAGAAATCTGCATGCCCAATATTTGCTTTGCTGGCCCCATGTCCTTCATTGCAAAAGACTCACTCAGGTCCTTCTTCAACCTGTCAATGATAGACATATATTTTCCGAGGATAAGCATGTCATCAACATAAAATAAGAGAATAATAAAATTCTCACAAAATCGTTTGATGTACACACAATGATCTGAAGTTATTCTTTTATATTCATTTTCAATCATAAATGAATCAAACTTTTTATACCACTGTCTTGGAGTTTGCTTCAGCCCATACAAGCTCTTCTTCAACTTGCAGACAAGATTTTCTTTACCTTTGACTTTGAAGCCTTCTGGTTGCTCCATATAAATTTTCTCCTCTAAATCACCATGAAGGAAAGCTGTTTTCACATCTAACTGTTTAATCTCCAAGTCTAGGTTAGCAACAATACCAAGAGCAATACGGATAGAAGACATTTTAACAACAGGAGAGATTTTTTTTTCAAAGTCAATACCTTTCTTTTGACCAAAGCCTTTCACAACCAATCTAGCTTTATACTTTGGTTGAGAACAATATTCTTGAGTCTTCAACCTGAAAACTCACTTGTTCTTCAATGCCTTACTTCCCTCTAGTAGTTGCACCAAATCATATGTGTGGTTCTTCTGTAGAGAATCCATCTCTTCCTGCATAGCAATAAATCACTTCTTTTTCTGCTCACTTTCAATTGCTTCCTGGTAACTCTCTAGTTCACCTGCATCAGTAAGCATCACATACTCAACTGTAAAGTATCTTCTAGAAGGTTGATGTGGTCTAGAAGATCTTCTTAACTGAGGTTCTGTGGGAACTTGCTCTCTTTCTTCTTCCTGTTCAACATGTCTTACATGTAGATCAACATCTGGCTCTGCACCATCTTCATGCACATCTCCCCCATCACCCTGATATACTGGAGGAATAACTGGGTCACAGTCTACAAATCCCTCTGCAGAAGTCTTAGCTGGTGTTTCATTCTTCAAATCCTCAATGGTTTGATCCTCAAAGAAGACAACATCTCTGCTTTTGAACACCTGCTTTTCTGGATCTCAAAGCCTGTAACCAAACTGATCATGTGAGTAACCAAGAAAAATACACTCTTTTATCTTACCATTCAGCTTGGACCTCTCATTGTTTGGAACATGTGCAAATGCACGATAACCAAACACTCTTAAATGCCTATAGGAGACATTTTTCCCTGACCATACATGCTCTGTAACATCACCATCTAAAACTGTACATGGTGATAAGTTGATTACATCAACTGCAGTCCTCAAAGCCTCATCCCAAAATCTTTTGGGTAGTTTGGCTTGTGAAAGTATACATCTGATCTTTTCCATGATGGTGCGGTTCATCCTCTCTGTAATTGCATTATGCTGAGACGTACCAGGGACTGTCAACTCATGTTGGATGCCATGTGACCTGTAATAATCATTAAACAATCCTGTGTACTCACTACCATTATCTGATCTTATATATTTCAATTGTCTTTCTGTCTCCCTTTCAACTCTGGCATAAAACTCTTTGAAGACATTAATAACCTGATCTTTAGTCTTCAAAACATAGGCCCAAACTTTCATGGAAAAGTCATCTATAAAAGTAACAAAATAAAGTATACCACTGATACTAGGAACATTAACAGATCCACTATGAATTTTTGTCCTCAAAGGACCACACACATCTGTATAGACACGGTCTAAGACATACATTTTTCTAGATAAGGCATGACTAACAAAGGAAACTCTATGTTGTTTACCCGCCAAATAATCAATACAAGGGTTCAAACATGTACCTTTGAGGTATGGCAATACCTCTCTCTTAGAAAGTTCTTGCAGCCCTTTCTCGCTCATGTGTCCTAGTCGCCTATGCCACAACTCTATGCTGAAGTCTTTCTCTGTAGCATTCAACTGCTCACCACAAGCTTTAGCTTGCAATCTGTATAATGTATGATATTTCTTCACATTAGCTACAATAAGAGAACCCTTACTGAGCTTCCACTACCCTTTGTGAAATCTGACATCAAAGTCTTCATCGTCCAGCCTTCCAACTGAAATTAAATTCAGTCTTAAGTCAATCACATACCTCACATCCTTAAGCACCAACTTGCAACCAAGGTTGGTCTTTATATGGATATCTCCTATGCCAATAATGTTTGTTGTGCCATAGTTGCCCATCTTGACGACACCAAAATTTCCAGACCTGTAAGTAGCAAAAAACTCCCTCTGTGGTGTAGCATGATAAGAAGCACCTGTGTCAATTATCCACTTGAGATCCTAACACACACAAGAAAAAATATCATCGGAAGTAGACAAAATCAAATAATCACTACCTTGTACTGTAGTTGTGATATTCTCTTTTGACTCTGTATGCTCCACTTCTTTCCCCCTTTTCTTGGTTCTTTTTAGGTTGCTTGTACTGATTCTTATAATGTCATTTCTCACCATAATTATAACAAACAATATCTTTCCTTGATCTTGACTTGCTTCTACCCATGCGTGAACCACTTCTATCCTTTGACTTTGACATTCCTCTGTTCTCTGAGACAAGTGCTTGTGAATCAATCTGAGAAGTTACTGAATTCTTTCTCCTTAACTCCTCATTCAACAAACTGCTTGTTACTTGACTCATGGTGACAATACCATCTGGTGCCGAATTACTGAGGGAAACCACCAGTGTCTCCCAACTTTCTGGTAAAGAACTGAGAAGTAACAATGGATGCAACTCATCATCAAGAGATATTTTCATAGAGGATAACTGGTTAGTAATACTCTGCATTTCATTCAAATGCTCAGGAATAGAAGTACCCTATTTATATTTCAATTTCACAAGTTTTCTGATTAGAAAAACTTTGTTGCCAGTCGTTTTTCTTTCATAAAGACCTTCTAACTTTTTCCAAAGAGAGTAAGCAGAACATTCAGTAGAAACATGGTGAAAGACACTATCATCTAGCCATTGTCGAATAAAGCCAACTATTTTTTGATCTAACCTCTTCCACTCATCATCTGTCATAGATGTGGGCTTTGCACTATCTCCTTGCAAAGGTCCATATAAATCTTTGCAATACAAGAGATCTTCCATTCTTGGTTTCCATATCATCCAATTGTTTCCATTTAAACTAATCATGCGAGAAATATTACCGACCTCCATGTTCAGATACAAAAGATTAAATACCACCAAAACCCTGCTCTGATACCAGTTGATGAGAATAAAACAGGAATAAACTTTGTATACGAACAAATACTAGTGGACCATCACACATAGTGAAATCAAACAGAAATCACAATCAGATGAACACCAAGATTTACGTGAAAAATCCCTTCAACTCGAAGGGTAAAAATTACGGGACAAGCCAAAGAAAATCCACTATCAAAATAATGAATATACAGATCTCAAGGCTTCTTTACCCAAGCCCAAAACAACAGCCACAAGAGAATCACAGGGATACAAGGACTATATAATCATAAGCACAATATCCAAAACATTCCCAAGAGATCATAGTAAGAATCCACTACAAACTGATCTAACCTGAGATTTGAATGATTGAGAATAGTCTTTTCCTATCCTTGTCTTCTTTTCTTTCCTGGATCTCTTATTTTATGGTCTTTACTGTCAATCTATAGTCTTCTTTCTCTCACCTACATTTTCAGTCGCTGCTCTCTTAATCTCAACCCTAGTCACATAATCTAAGTTTTAGGTTAATATAAGTGAGGTTCTGGGCTGTGAGCTTCACTAAAGTCCATTATGTGCTGAATCTGGGCCATCTGCCCAACAAGAACGAGATATTGTTAATATAATATTCTCTCTATATAAACATAGATATTCGACAAATAGAAAGATTTATATAGGCTACTTATTTTATTCGTGTATCTATCTATCTCATTTGAAATGAAATGAAAGATAAAGACTACGGGAACAAGAGCAAGCAAACAAAAAAAAAAGGAGGAAAAATAGATCAAAAAGTGACAAATCGATATAATATCAACTAAAAATACAACATTAGCTCAGTTAGTTACTTAACAACGACGATAGGTGGTGTTGAAAAACTAATAGATTCCCAACCATTGTGCACCGAAGCTTCGAAAAGCAAGACGAAGCTGATGGTTAGGCCAAACGCTCCATTGTTTTGTGGGGTTGTAAAGAATCCCATGGATCACCCTCGTGAAGGAGGTGAGGGGCACCCGTAGGGATGGAGGTAGACCTTTGGTGGGGGAAGCCCCTCACCGTAGCAAG
Organism: Ensete ventricosum; assembly: GCA_029747655.1. Lineage (NCBI taxonomy): Eukaryota > Viridiplantae > Streptophyta > Magnoliopsida > Zingiberales > Musaceae > Ensete > Ensete ventricosum. The sequence goes on from JAQQAF010000003.1 coordinate 44,123,131, forward strand.
ATTTCGAGCAATAGTGGGGTTGGTAAAACATAGAATTTAGTTTATGCTATGATGATCCCTATGCTTTCCCATTTATAACGAAGAATAATAAAGAAAATCTTTGTGTTATGTGTTCAAAGAATATCATCACAAAAAATTATATATATATATATATATATATATATATTTCAAATGAAATAGCATCACATTGATGATTGGGAGTATAAAACTCAAAATCACATAGAATAGAATGGATGAGACATTCTCACCTAGGAAAACTAGTATATCCCCTTACGCCTAGCTCCTAGCCAAATAATTCTCACAAAATTCTCTCTAGCGAAAGTCCACATGGTGGATGACGACTATGACTCTCCTCCTCACAGTGGACTCTCTCCTTATGACGACACTCCACCACGCATCAATGAGCAACCCATACTCTCCTCTCACACAAGGGAAGCTATGGGAGAGAGATGAAAGGACAAGTTGGAGGCCGACTTCTCCAAAGGGTCTAACCTATGACTCTTGGAGAACTACTCTCATTATAGACAGCCCCTCTAGGTAACCATAATAGATCTATGTAATGACTTAATGGGTATTGGATCCCCCTTTTAATAACCACTCTAAGTTATATGTTCTATTGGATCTCACTCAATGAATCCATTAAAAACCTAAAGGAGTCTTATTAGATATCTCATGTCCAATCCTTTATTCGTCGTGTGATCCACCTTATGTGTTTGACCCTCTAGGACCAATACCAAATTGGCTGTGAGTTGCACCTGTCATAACTCATTTTGACTCAATGAATTACTATCCCTATAATAATTTACTCAACTTATCGATTAATCCATTAGACTTATCTACCCTTAATTACTATACTTATTCTCCAATAATTACTTATACTTTACCCTTGGTATCCCCATATGAACAACTATGAGACCAACCACATCCACCATATGGACATGTATACAATATACTAGTCTGTCCAGTTATCTTGATCTCTCTCTCTAGTAACCTACAATCGAGATAATTTAGAGTTTTTGTTTAAAGGTGAATCGATCTCTACAGCACCAAGAAGGTGATAGTGCTCCCACTTACCTTCTTGTACACACAAGACTCATCCTCGTTCTTAACATAGTTATAAGATTTGATCGCTTTATCAAATCTTATGTTCCAAATTCGGGAAGCTTGCTTTGTTAGGATCAATTGGCACTGAGAGGATAATTTTTTCAAATAAGATAGAATAGGAAATCCAAAGCTTTTCATTTTTAATAAAACAAGTGAGTAATTAAAAGTAAGTTGATAAGGAAACTGGAAAGATAATCACGTTTAAGGAAAAGAACTTATCGTCTTACTTTCAATGAGTTTAGTTAAGTTGGAAGCATCAATTCAACAACATTCGAGGAATGCAAGTATGAAACACTTACAATTTTATAGTGGTTCGGCGCCAACGACTTACGTCCACTTCTGAGTCCTCCTTGAGGCACACTGGCGTCCACTACCAATCTTCTTTGGGTGAAGATCAAAACACTTGAGCTTACAAAGGAGACTAGATTTACAACTCTAAGCTCTCTCCATTACCCATTTTCTTTTTCTTACAATTCTCATACAATATTTTCTCAAAATATAATCCCTCAAAAGTGTTATACTGAATGTAAGAAAACTTGAGGTATTTATAGGCCCCAAATTGGCTTCAAAACCGGAGCCAAAATCCAATCGTATTCAGAAAATTCGGGTACGAGCAGTTTACCCGCCGACCTGGGTGGCTCAGCTGTCCGAATACCAAGGTACGGGCGGTTTACCCGTCAAAAGCTACTGGCCGCCGCCTTGGTTCTGTGGTACGAGCGGTTCAACCATCACTCATCGACGGTTTACCCATCAAAATTTTTGCAAAAATGATTCCCTCAACTTTTCGAATTCCATCTTAACTTTTACGTTGATCAGCTCTTTGGTCAACGGATTCGATTGCCTTATTAAGTTGATTTGGATTCCTTCCGGATCCAACTCAATTAGGACTCTAACTTCTCAGTACGACTCAATGATTACAACACTTAATGATAAATTAAGCCTAATTAAGTCCTAACTCCTGCATACTTTGGTAACCTCCGGCAATCTTGCGGTAAGTCCTCTGGTCTTCTTTCCTACGATCTCCCTTCGCGTTCCCAGCGAGCTTCCCGATTCTTTCGGCGAATCTCCTAGCGAACTTCCAACGAGATCCCACCGTATCGTCTGAACTCGGGCCGATGCCTAGGCTTTATCTTGGCCCATCATATGGTTGTAACTCCATTGATCCTATCATAGTTAGACCTGGATGATGCTAATTATGACTTAATTAAATATAATCATAATCACCAAACTATCTATTATAAGACCATCCCGACCTCGGCAAGCTTTTCGGCTACCTCCGACAATCTTTCGGCGAGTCTCGTCTTCTTTTGGTGAACTCCCTTGCGCCATCCTGTCACAGACTTAGCTGAATTTGCCTAAGTCGTGCGGCACCCTAGCAGCACTCCTGAAGACTTAGCTGAAATTACCTAAGTCGTGAAGTAACCTTGCCCACTATTCCAAACTTAGCTGGGATTGCCTAAGTCATAAAACGTCCAAAGCATTATCTGTCCGCAAAGGGTCAGCCCTCTTACAACCTCTTAAGGTCCCGTAGGACCTGCACAGAAGAAATTGATTAGCTTAGAAATGAATGACGGACATGTCCCGGCGTCTCACAAAATGGAAAGCTATACAAGCAATTTGTCGAACACCTTGAGTGCAGTAGAGACAATAGAGAAAGAGAGCGAAACAGGACCTTGAGTGCAAGTCTACAAATGATGGTTCCCAAAGTATCGGATGCAAGACAAGTTCAATTGTTGATAAAAGCCTACGCCCGACATATACTCGGAACTCCATCTAGCCCGGTGCCACTCGGGGGTTCCAAGATGCTAAAATGGCTAACATTTTGCACTGCTCAGAAAGGTTACCGCAACACATGAAAAAGACCCAAAAATAGGGTTATTTTGGCTCCGTGCAGTGAGCGAGCGTTCTATAGCCTTCTACACTACTTTCGCTCACATTTCTTAGGTAAAAACACAAACTCAAGACCAAATAAGCTGCCAAACATATGTACAAACAAGAAAAAGCGACGAACAGTTCACGAAGCGATTAAGCGATGACCGTTCGTGACATTCTCCCCCACTTGAACTGTCGACGCCCTCGTCGACACTTGTTGGTAGGCTTTGACGCGGGCTTCTTCATGTCGTAGGGCGTCTTCTGGCTCCCAACTGGCTTCTGTTCGAGGAAGCTTTTGCCACTTCACCAAGTACTCGATTTGTTGCGCTCCATTGGGTAGCTTTATCTTGCGATCCGCTAGAATAGTTTCAACTCGCTTCTCGTAAGAGGCTCTGGTGGGGGGTAGTCGAGTTGGAACATTTCGAGAATCCTCTTGCGGATCTGAGTGATAGGCTTTCAAGTTGCTCGCATGTAAGATATTATGAATTTTGAACCATGCTAGCAGTTGCAACTTGTATGAGATATTGCCTACCCTACTGATGATTGAGAAATACCCTTTATACTTACGTACCAATCCTTTGTGCCTAAAGAACTAGAGTGATGCTAGTTGGAGCTTTACCAACACCATGTCACCAACTTTAAACTCTTGTGGTTGTCTTCCCAAGCCCACTTCTTCATCTTTTTGGTCGCCTTCTCTAAGTAAGCCCGCGTAATATCTGCATTGCGATGCCATTCCTTTGCGAAGTGATAGGTTGATGGGCTACTCCCTGTATAACCAATAACCAGGGTATGAGGAGTTGATGACTGTTGTTCCATAATAATCTCAAAGGGGCTCTTGTTGGATGCAGAGATCCACTGCAAGTTGTAGGAGAATTGAGCTATGTCCAACAGCTTCACCCAATCTCGTTAGTTGGCACTCACGTAGTGCCGAAGATATTGCTCCGAGAGTGAGTTAATTCTTTCTATTTGGCCATCCGTTTGGGGGTGGAGGCTTGTGGAGAAGTATAATTTAGATTCCAACAACTTGAACAACTCGGTCCAGAATCGTCCCAAGAACCGAGAATCTCGATCATTAATGATGTTGTGTGGGACTCCCCAATACTTCACCATATTCTTCATCATCAACTTAGCCGCCTCCTCCGCTGAGCAATGTAGGGGTGCAGCAATGAATGTTGCATACTTCAAAAACCGATCAACTACCATGAGTATCGATCTAAGTCCCCCTATTACGGGCAAGCTTGATATGAAGTCCAAGGAAATGCTCTCTCATGGCCTTTCCAGTACAGGCAACGACTCCAATAGTCTCACTGGCTTCTGTTACTCTACCTTGTCCTGTTGACAAGTAATGCATGTTCGAACATATTCCTCCACATCTGTCCCTATTTTCGGCCAATAGAAGGCTCTCTCCATAAGAGCCATTGTTCGATGGATACCCGGATGTCCAGCCCAAAGGGAATTATGACACTCTTTCAAGAGTTCATGCCTCAAGTTATCCGCTCGCGGAACATAAAATCTATTCCTCTTGGTGTAGATGAGTCCCTCCTAGACCCAAAATCGTCATGCCTTTCCCTCTTTGATGAGTTGTATCAGAGTTACTGCCTGAGGATCTCGGTACAGTCCACACCTGATCTTGAAAAGGAAGTTGGAGTGTAATTGACTTGCTTGGCCTCCGCTCTCCAACTGTATAGCATTCATTAGCTCTACTTTTCAACTCAATGCATCAGTCACGACATTCGTTTTTCCGGGTTTATACTCCATTACCATGTCGAACTCAGCTAAGAAGTCCTGCCATCGTGCTTGCTTTAGGGAGAGTTTCTTTTGAGTTTGGAAGTAACTCAGTGCGACATTGTCTGTCCTTAGCACAAATGGTGCTTCCAGAAGGTAGTGTCGCTACACTCGTAGACAGTGGACCGCCGCTGTCATCTCTTTCTCATGCACAGGATATCGTCGCTCGGTCTCGTTGAGCTTGCGACTCTTGTAGGCCACCGGATGACCCTCCTGCATAAGAACTCCTCCAACAGCAAAATCAGAAGCATCTGTATGGACTTCAAAAGACTTCCCATAGTCTGGTAATCTGAGTACAGGTTCCTTCAACACAGTAGTCTTTAGGTCTTAAAATGTCATCTCACATTTGTCCGACCATCTCTAGGATTGCTCCTTCTTTAGCAACTTCATCAACGGAGTTGTGCGCTTCGAATATCCAGCTATGAAGCACCGATAATAGTTGATGAACCCAAGGAAGGATCTCAACTCTGGCACCTTCTTTGGTGTTTGTCAGTCCGTCATAACTTGCACCTTAGACTATTCCATTTGGATGAAACCATTACCGATTCGATGCCCCAAGAATAAAATCCCTGTTTGGGCGAAGTAGCACTTTTTCCTCTTCACGAACAAGGTGTTCTCCCTGAGAACTTTGAAAATTGTTCGGAGGTGTCTAACATGATCTTCAAGTGTTTGGCTATAGACGACGATATCGTCTAAGTAGACGACCACAAACTTGTCTAGATACTCCTTGAACAGCTAGTTCATTAGAGTGCAGAATGTGAACGGAGTATTGGTTAAGCCAAAAGGCCAATAACTCGAATGCTCTTTACCTGGTCACACAGATAGTCTTCGCCTTATCATCTTCTGCAATGCGCACCTGCCAATACCCCGATCGAAGGTCGAGTTTGAAGAAGTACTTTGCCTTGCCCAATTGATCGAACAAGTCCACAATGAGCGGGATAGGGTACTTATTTTTCACCGTCATCTTGTTGATGGCTCGATAATCAATGCATAATCGGAGGCTCCCATCTTGTTTCTTCTGAAAGAGGACTGGAGCTCCAAAAGGTGCTTTTGAACTACGGATGAGACCACCGATTAGCAATTCATCTAACTGCTTCCTCAGTTCTGCCAACTCTAGAGGGGCCATGCGATATGGTGGTCTTGCTGGAGGCTTAACTCCCGGCTCCAGCTCAATCCGATGATCCACGCCTCTGTATGGTGGTAGAGTTATTGGCAACTCTATTGGCATCACATCTGAGAAGTCCGTCAGGATGTTTGCCACAACAACAGGTTCCTAACTGGCCTCCCTGTCAAGTGTCTCTAGCTTCATAGCAGCTACAAAGGTTGATTTACCTTTTCGTATCATTTTCTTCAATTATAAAGCCGATATTTGTTGTAGGTCCTTGGTTCCTCCTCGAGAAACTAGAACCATGCAGGGATCATCGCCTCCCATTAGACACAAGAAGTTCAAGAACGGTACTGGCACCAACTTCGCTGTGCGCATAAACTTCATTCTGAGAATCACTTGGAAGTCGTTTAATGACACCGTCATCAAGTTTGTGCTCCTGCTCCATGTCCCGATCTTGATGGGGACCCCCTTTGCTCGTCCGGAGATCCGCTTGGCCTTCGAGTTCACTGCCTTCATACAACTTGGGCTCTTCTCTAAGATTAATCCCAGTCACTTAGCTTCGCGATCGATAATAAAATTATGGGTCGCGCCCATGTCCACCATTGCACGGGTTGTACGACCATTAAACTTGATGTCCACATACATCAACTTACTACTTCCTGCCTTTGGTGGCTTTGCCTTTGTGTTCTCCCCCACTTGACCCCACAATACATTCAACAAACGCATTGCTCCCATCTTGGGTCCTTGCGACGCCTCACTGTCGTTACTAGAGTCAGAACTGCTCGAACTAAGGACGATAGCTTTACCCTTGTCTGACTTACGGGGCAGAATCGGTGCCGTTAAAGCATTGAGTGCCTGTTTTTATGAGCACTCCCTCACCATGTGCGGTCCTCCACACAAGAAGCATCCACTAGACTTTGGGACTTTACCTTTTGAGCTCGGTCCCTTATGTAAATTCTTCTTCTTTTGCTCGCCCCCGGACTCCTTCGCTTGAGAGTATTTAGATGGGCAATTTTCTGAATATTGTTTCTTTTTTCTCGAATCCTCTGAAGAAACAAAGTCAGTTAGTCTTTCTACGGCTACAATTGCCCCGACTACGTCGGTGACATTCCTCTGATGTAGTTCTTGTTGTGCCCATGGTTTCAAGCCAACGAGGAAGCTGAATAGCTTGTCTTTCTCAGACATGTCCTGTATATCCAACATCAATGCTGAAAATTATTTCACATAGTCTCGAATTATTGTACTTTGGTGGAGTTGTCTCAGTTTCCTTCTTGCGACAAACTCTGTGTCTCGGGCAAGAACTGAGTTCTCAACTCTCGCTTCAAGTCTCCTCATATATCCACTCGACATTGGCCTTGCTGGATCTCTTCCCAACGGGTTCGTCACTAAAGTTTTGCATCCCCATTCAGATACATTGTTGCTATAACAACTTTGGTTTCTTCAGAATCGAGCCTTGTAGCATGAAAATAATGTTCCATGTTGAACAAGAAAGTTTCAAGCTCTTTGGCATCCCTAGCACCCCCGTAGCACTGTGGCTCCGGTGCTCTGAAGTTTTGTAGTGGCGCAACGTGGGTATTGTTCCCTCCCACATCAAGAGTCCTTGTTAACACCATCACCTTAGCCGTGATTCCACCACAACTTCGTGTAGATGTCATACAGAATCTTTGGTGTCCTCTGTCAGTTGATCAATCAGGGAGTCAACTTTCTCGATCTGAGATTCAGCTTCTTCTTGTGAGCTCTCTACCCCAAGTAGTCTTCGCTGGCATTGGTAGAGTTCCTCCACACTCGCTTCAAGAACATCAAGGCGGGTCTCCACCGTTATAATTCTCTTCTTGTGGCTCTTTTTTTCGGTTGGCGCTCCAGATTGCGCCTCCTTCCCTCGTGGAGAATATCCAACTTCACGCTCGTCTTGTTCACTGTAGCGCTCCTCATGAGTGGCTCCCACAATCTACGAACGAGTTTGCACTTGCAGCCCACTTGCGGCTGCTTAGAGTAAGGGTCCGGCTTGCCCCATCTTGCTCGATTCACCATAATATTTTATCATGGTGAGATTATGAATCTTCTTCACTGTTCATTTGAATTGCTTGCCCACTCTGATACCATACTATCATGGACTTAGCTGAATTTGCCTAAGCCATGCGACACCCTAGTGGCACTCCCGAAGACTTAGCTGAAATTGCCTAAGTCGTGAAGTAACCTTGCCCACTGTTTCAGACTACAAAGGGCCAGCCCTCTTACAACCTTTTAAGGTCTCATAGGACCTGCAAAGAAGAAGTTGATTAGCTTAGAAATGAGCGACAGACACGTCCCGGCGTTTCGCAAAGCGGAAAGCTATACAAGCAATTTGTCGAACACCTTGAGTGCAGTGGAGAAAAGAGATAAAAAGAGCAAAACAGGACTTTGGAAGGTTGTAGGAACGATTGCAAGTCCACAAATGATGGTTCCCAAGGTATTGGACGCAAGACAAGTTCAATTGTTGATAAAAGCCTACGTCCGACATATATCCGGAACCCCATCCAATCTGTTGCCACCCGAGGGGTTCCAAGGTGCTGAAATGGCTGACATTTCGCACCGCTCAGAAAGATTACCGCAGCACACGAAAAAGATCAAAAAATAGGGCTGTTTTGGCTCCGCGCAGCGAGCGAGCGTTCTGCAGCCTTCTACACTACTTTCGCTCACATTTCTTAGGTAAAAATACATAAACTCAAGGCAAAATAGGCTGTCAAACATATGTACAAATAAGAAAAAATGATGAACGGTTCACGAAGCGATTGAGCGACGATCGTTTGTGATAATCTTGGCAAACTCCCGATACTCTCGACGAGCTTCCGACACACTCCTGGCGAGTTCTCAAACGCATCGACTCAATGCATGGACTTAACCTTAGGCACCCCTGATTGTAATAATTATTCTATTGTAATTAATCCTACATCAATCAACTCTAACAATCCTGTTAGATTAATAATCCATCAATTGATTTCATCATCAAAATTTGAGATTCAACAATCTCTCCCTTTTTGAGATGATAATCAATTGATGATAGGAGTTAATCCTAACTTCTCTTAAAACTATACCACTTAAATTTAAGAGAAGCACACACTCTTAAATTCAAGTTATCAACATGCTATGCAAATTTCAACACAAATTTACATCAAGTCATCAAATCATGAATTGTAAAATATCCAAGTTATATCATTAAGTGTTATCAATGAATATTTTTCAATGTTATGTGTCATCAATATATATTTCTCCCCCTTTGTCATCAACAAAAAGGTGAAATATAGAGCTAATAATTTTAAAAACACATGATGACATTACTCCCCCTTAGTATATACATTAATATAGAAGATTTAAATTCAAAAGAGTCACATCCTCTTGAATTCAAGTAAATCAAAACAATAAGCATTTGAAGCATATAACATTTCAAGTATAACAAAAATATGCTTTTTAAACTTTTCAACTTATCAAGGATTTTCAAGGATTGTCATGAAGTTGAAAATATTTGAGAATTTTTCTTCAAATCATCAAGTATAGAAAATTTTCAAATCAATAAGCATAGAAAATTTTCAAGTCTTAGAGTATAGAATAAGTCATTGAGCATAGAAAATTTTCAAGTCATTGAAAATTTGAAGTCATAGTGCATTGAAGATTTTCAAGTCATTGAGCATAGAAAAATTTCAAGTCATTAAGCATACATTTCTCAATAAATTTAATATATTTAAAAATTAATCTCTAGTCATCAACCATACCTTTTATAATTAATAAGGAGAGAAACAGGGGAGGTGTTGTTGAATAATTTCATAATGAGAAGAGCTCTTAATAAATTTTAAAAGCAATATTAAGATGAGCTCAAAAGTCCAAGAGATTTAAAGACTAATTATGTATTTCAAATATAGCAAAAGTCATATCTTAATAAAAAATTATCTCTTGTAAATTTCAAATATGACACATCTTCATGTAATTTTTGAAAACAAGAAGATACCAAATCATGGAGAAAGTTTTCAAAAATGTTATCACAAAAAGCTTAATCTCATGAAATCTAGATTAGTAATTTATATATTTTCATGATTTAGCATTTCTAGGTCTCAACCTCAATCTTGTAGATATATAAAATTTGAATATGAGCTCAACACATTTTTCTCATGTAAATTTCAAGAAAATATAATAAATAAATCTAGTAAGTTCTTTCTTCTCTTTTGGGAAGTATAAGCTAGCAAATTTTTGCTTCCTTTGCATTGTTCAAGCTTACAATTTTACATGCTAATAAATTTTGCTCCCACTTTGTCATTGTCAAAAAGAGGGGATGGTTGCAATAGTACAAAACTTTTCCCATTTCACTATTTTTCAATATCATCACATGAAATATATCATGAAAAATTAACATAGTGATGAGATATATAATTCATGAAGGTAAATTGTGAATATCAAGAGACAAATTTATAGGAGAAACAATTAAAATAAAATCTCTTGATTTATCTATAAGAAATCTTATGTTGTTAAGTTACGATTTGTATAAAAATCTCCTTTTAAATAATACGAAAACATATAACAAAAGATTTTGATTCATAAAAGATTTCAAGTTATAATTCGAAGAAATCAAAATTATGATATCATTTAATTTTAAAATCACTTTCAAGAGATTCAAAATGTAATTAATAGACTTCTTAGTCTCCTAAAATGCTAGTGATTTCTTTTCTATACTTTGTGTGAATAAGAAGGTAGAATCAATGTAGAGAAATCAAAAATATCATATCATAAAAATATTTAATTTTAAAGATGTAAATTTTATAGATATGAATTTCGAAATTAAACTTAAAACTTCAAGATATTCAAGGAGATTCAAAAGTTTAAGAGCTACTCATGCATTTAAAATTATCTCATGTAATTTGGATAAAAAGCATCAAGAATTTTATAAGAAGGCATGATGGTAGATCAAGCTCAAATTGTAAGTCAAGTATTTTGTATGCATTTAGAAAGTTCTAATTTTTTTCTAAGCACTTACTCATCATTCAATATTTGCTTCTAATTATATTAAAAATTTTATCTCCTACTTTTGGTTATTGTCAAGAGAGAAATATGATTGCATAATTTCTTTTTATCCATGTTCAATTTATGTCAAAAAATATAAGAGATATCATGTCATTAAAAATTCAAATCTAAAAGACATTATTTAGTTTAATAAGTTTCTTTCCCCTCTTTTGTAAATATTACAAATGAGTCTTAGGGGATAATATTAATTTATCCAAGATAAATCTTTTTAATAGAAAAGAATAATGATATTGATAAATTTTTTAATTATTATTGCTAAGATCATAAATCTTCTTTTTTTTTTAAATCATAGAGATTAATAATATGATTCTCATAACATATAAGTCAAGTCAAGAAATTAATCGAATATTCATAACAATGCAAATCTCTTTTAATTTTTAACATATCATAATGTTAAAAAATACTAATTTTGGTGATAAGTTATATTAAGAAAAAATCATAAGTAATCATGTCATAAATAATATTATTATTAAATCATAAATGCCAAGAACATGGTTTATTTTGACACATTTCTTCCTAGATGAAATTTCAAAGCTTTTAAAATCTGAGACAAAGTAAGAAGGATCTTGATTCTTATAGAAATATCAAGTTATAAATATTAAGAAGTTAAGATCATATTTAAGATGAAATGAATTTTAGTAAATAAAAAGATCTCTAATTATAATTTTTAAGATTTCAATATCATGATTTAAATTATCAAATAATCAAAATCAACATATCAATGAAGTTGGATAGATTCAAATATATCCATTCTTTAAAATAAAATTATTTGAAAACATGTCAAAAATTGCTTTTCAAATTTTTTTAATAAAGTCATCATAGATTGTTTTTCAAAAGAAAATAGCTAAAAGTTTTCTAATTCATTTTTGTGGTTAAAGATATTCAACAATAGTATCATTTTATCTCTTATTGAATGATTCATAGGATAGAAACATTCTTTTAAGAAGAATTATCCTTCTTTTAAAATTTATTTTAAGAATACAATAACATTTAAGATTAATTATTCTCTTTTTGGTCGTTTCATGTGATTTCTTTCTCTCCCTTTTCTATATTATTCTATTTTAAAATTCTATTATTCAAATCAATCATAGCATTTCAATCAATGTAACATTTAAATCAATCATTCTATAGACTTTGTCAATATTTAAACCATTTAACAATAGTTTTTATATTTAAACCAAATTTTCAATCATCATCAAAATCTCATTTATGTAAATTTCAACATGAGTAAGTTTTTATTAATAATAACTTGTGTTCTTTTAGTTCTAATCTTAGCATGCTCTAGCTATGCATTATCAATCAAGGGTATGATAATATAAATCCAAATGAGTAAATCATTTTTAAGTGAAGTCATTACTACGAGATATTTTTTAACCAAAATCCAATGATTTTTCTATATTGAATCATTCTGTTATGTTATTAAGAAAATTTTCTTTTAAATAATGATGATTTCATATATGATTTTTAGGTTCAAAAACAATATAAATCATCAACATAAGTTAATACACATCAAGACAATAATCATCATCAAAATCATTCTTTCATAAATATAACTTTTATTTAACTACACTTCCTTCTTTCTAGCATCATCAAGATTAATTATATAATGATAAACTATTTTTAATAAAAGAAGTTGTTATAATAGAAATAAGGATCATTAAGCTTCAAACATCTTAATTCAAATAATTATTTTTGTTATTGTTACATAGGCTAGTGAGCTTTGAAAGAGTATTAGATCTCAAGTCTTGAGCATCTACTTTCAAAACATTAGTTAGTGCTCCTAGCCTTAGTAGGAAACAACTTTATATTATATGAGGTTTTGATTTAGGTACCCATTTAACATTGGGTCCATTATGACATGTTCTTATTTTCTCTAATGGTTTAAGGTTGTTTATGGTTCCTTTAGGAACCCAAATTAATTTATATGGATTACAATTTCTAAATGAATATTTATGTGTATTATGTTCCAATTTTTCACAAGAATTATATTTAACTCTTGGTGGCACATTTAATGTAGGTTCTTTTACGAATATGATTGGCTTTTGTTGAATATTTCCAACAAAGCCTATGCCATGACTATTATTGATATGACCTTTATTGGTAAATATCATATTTAGGGATTTATTCCCTATCTCAAATTTTTCTAATGTAGTTATAAGTATATAATTCTCTATTTTAACATTATCTAGTATATCACATTTTAAACATGGTTTAGGTGAAGCTAAGGAGTCACGCATTTCATCAAGTCTTTTTAACTATCAAATCATGATCAACTTTAAACAGTTTAAAAGACTTGCTAAGTTTACTAAACTCATTAAATAAATTATTAAATATGTTTGATAATTATGAAAATAAAAATCTAAAGACTCACTAACCTCATCTTCGATCGCCATTAAAGCAAGGTTCTCCACTTTTTGGTTGAGCATTTAATCTTTGGAGCTCCTCAGCTTCTTGCGTTCATAGCAAGATGTTGTGTCCATAATTTTTATAAGGTTCAAGTTCATTAATTTTTCTGGTTCATTTTTTAAAAGTTCATGGCCAAGGTTCTCATCGCTCGAGATTTCATTCGAAGAGTCATATGTCATTCTTAATTCACAATCCTTCATGTTCTTTGGAAGGTGTTCTTCAAGTTTATTTTTGTAATGCATTTCATTAATTGATTCATTTATATTAGTTGTGCTTTCATTTGTGATTTTCAAAGTATGCCAAATATCGAAAGCCGAATCACAAGAAGAAACATGATTAAACTCATTCATATCAAGAGCACAAAGCAAGGCATTCATAGCCTTTGCGTTTAAAGAGAAATTCTTCTTCTCTAAATCATTCCAATTATTCATTGGAAGAGAAGACTTTTCAAATCCACTCTCAATTATTAATGATTAATGCAAGCTAAAATTTTTCTTTTTAAAGTAAAAGCTTTTCGAATAAGATAGAATAGAAAATCCGAAGCTTTTTATTTTTAATAAAATAAGTGAGTGATTAAAAGTAAGTTAATAAGGAAGCTGAAAAGATAATCACATTTGAGAAATAGAACTTATCATCTTGCTTTCAAGGAGTTTAGTTAAGTTGGAAGCATCAATTCAACAACATTCAAGCAATGCAAGTATGAAATACTGACAATTTTATAGTGGTTCGACGCCAACGGCCTATGTCCACTTCCGAGTCCTCCTTCTTGAAGCACACCAGCATCCACTACCAATCTTCTTTAGGTGAAGATCAAACCCTTACTTGAGCTTACAAGGGAGATTAGATTTATAACTCTAAGCTCTCTCCCTTACCCCTTTTTTTTCTTATAATTTTCACATAATATTTTCTCATAATATAATCCCCAAAAGTATTGTACTGAATGTAAGAAAACTTGGGATATTTATAGGCCCCAAATTGGCTTCAAAATCAGAGCCAAAATCCAACCGTATCCGAAAAGTCCGGGCACGGGCGATTTACCCGTCAACCTGGGTGGTTTACCGCCGAAAGCTGTTGGCTGCCGCCCGGGTTCTATGGTACGGGTGGTTCAACCGTCGATCACCAGCGGTTTACTTGTCAGAATTTTTGTAAAAGTAGTTCCCTCCACTTTTCAAATTCCAGCTTGAATTTTATGTTGACCAGCTCTTTGGTCAACTAATTGATCTCAACTTGAGCTCAACCAAACCTAGTAGTGGATCTGATTGCCTCATCGAGTTGATTTAGATTCCCTCCAAATCCAATTCAATTAGGACTCTCACTTCTAACTATGACTCAATGATTACAACACTTAATGACCAATTAAGCCTTTAAGACCTAAGTCCCTTATACTCCGACAACCTCCGGCAATCTTGCGGCAAGTCCTCCGGTCTTCTTTCCGGCGATCTCCATTCGCGTTCCCAGTGAGCTTCCTGATTCCTTCGGCGAATCTCCTAGTGAACTTCCGACGAGATCCCACTGCATCGTCTGAACTCGGTCTGATGCCTAGGGTTTATCTTGGCTCATCATCTGTTATAACTCCATTGATCCTGTCATAATTAGACCTGCACGATGCTAATTATGACTTAATTAAATATAATCATAATTACCAAAATATCCATTACAAGACTAACCCGACTCCTGGCAAGCTTTTTGGCTACCCCCGACAATCTTCCGGCGAGTCTTGATCTTCTTTTGGCGAACTCCCTTGCGCCATCCTGGCAAACTCCCAATACCGTCGGTGAGCTTCCGACACACTCCTAGAGAGTTCCTAAACGCATCGACTCGATGCATGGACTTAACTTTGGTCACCCCTGATTGTAATAATCCTTCTATCGTAATTAATTCTACATTAATCAACTCTAATAATCCTATTAGATTAATAATCCATCAATTGATTTTATCATCAAGATTCGAGATTCAATATGCTTCAGTCCATAGATAGATCTGAGTAACCAGCACACCTTATCTAGACTCTCTCTAGATACGAATCCCTCTAGCTATATCATATACTCCTCATTGAGGTTGCCATTGAGGAATGCAGTTTTCACATCTATCTGCTAGATCTCATAGTCATAGTGTGCTACAATAACCAAAAGAATTCTGATAGATTTTAGTATAACTACATGTGAGAAAGCCTCGTCATAGTCAACTCATTGTCTTTGACGATATCCCTTGGCCACTAGCCCTGCCTTATAGGTCTCTATCTTTCCATCTACTTTGATCTTCTTCTTGAAAATTCATTTGCAGCCAAAAGATACAATACCCTTAGGTGCATCGATAAGGTTCCAAGTCTTGTTGGAGTATACAGAATCCATCTCAGAATTCATGGCTTCTTGCCACTTCCTGAAGTCTATACTCATAATAACCTCCTCGTAGATCTGAGGATCAATATCCTGAATATTATCTCTAATGATATGTCCTACATATCATTCAGGAGGGTTATGTACTCTGCTAGACCTGCACAAAGTTGAAACTTATGTGCTAGGTTCCTGAATAGACTCTAACCCTAAAATAGTGCTTGAGCTAGGCTACCTAACATCGCGTAACTCTATCTCACTCCCATGTTTCCACCAAGAAGTGCTCCTTCTCAAGGAACACAAATCTCTTGACAATAAAGACCTTCTGGTCCTTTGGATGATAGAAATAATATCCATAAGTTTTTTTGGGATATCCCATTAACTTACATACTTCTGTCCTTGATTCCAACTTATCAGGATTGTGTCTAATAACGTGGGTACGGTAGCCCCAAATCTTAACAACCTTAAGATCGAGTTTCTTCTCTTTTCATATCTCATATGGTATAAACACTATCAACATAAATGGAACTATGTTCAAAAGATAAGCTGTGGTCTCCATGACATATCCCAGAATGAGATATATAGGTTAGTGAAATTCATCATAGTCTGTACCATGTCTAACAGCGTATGATTTTTTTTTTCTAATACACCATTGAGCTGAGGTGTAAAAGAAAGCATTTATTGGGACATAATCTCATGGTCCTTGAGAAATGGGTGAACTCTATACTCAAGTACTCTCCTCTTCGATCTGATCGAAGAGTCTTAATACTCTTTCCAATCTGATTCTCCACTTCATTCTTATATCCCTAAATTTCTCAAAATCCTTAGACTTGTACTTTATCTAGTACATATATCCATACTTAGAGAAATCATTAGTGAATGTAATGAAGTAGGAGTAACCACCTATAGCCTAAGTCGACATGGGACCATATATATCACAATGTATGAGTTCTAATAACTCAATGGCTCTCTCTCCAGTTCCACTAAAAGGAGAGTTGGTCTTTTTTTTTTGAAGGCAATGTTCGCAAGTTGCATATGACTCATAGTCGAATGGATCTAAATGTCCATCTTTTAGCATCTTTTAAATTATTCTCTCATGGATATGACATAGACTATAATATCATAGGTATGTCTCATTTTCTTTTGGATGTATTTATATTCATCATGTGTGGAGAAGTGTCTAACACATATAAGTCATTAATCAAGGTCCCTCTTGTGATGATCTCATCATCTAAAATTATTGAACAACTATTATTTTCAAAAACTACTTTATATCCACTAACTGTTAAATAAGAAATAAAAATAATATTTTTGATAATGGAGGGAATATAATAGCATGTATCTAATACAATGATAGCTCCACCAAGCAGATAAAGAGTGACATCGCCAATGACAACTGTAGCAACTCTTACTCCATTGCATATCTTGAGGTACATCTGGCCTTTGGCCAGTCTCCTAGGCCTTGCTAGAGCTTACAATAAATTACAGATATAATAAGTACTCTTGGTATCCAATACTCATGTATTATCATGAAAATTTTGATAAATGAAGACTGATTATGAATGTACCTGAAGCGTCTCTAAGCTTCTGTTTCGCCTTCTTTGCAAGATAATTGTAATTCCTCTTCTAATGATATCTTTGCCGTAATGGAAGCACTAGCCTTTATCCTTGGCCAAGTCTTTCTTGGTAACCTTTATCTTACCTAGTTTGCCCTTGCTCAAGCCCTTCTTAAGGGTCTTATTATCCTTCCTTTTCTTATTGGTCTCACCAACATAGAGAACTGACTTCTCTTTTTTGATAGTGCTCTCAGCTTCCCTCAACATATTAAGAGCTCGGGTAGAGTCACCTCAAACTTGCTCATATTGAAGTTCATGATGAACTATGAAAAGGAATCTGACAGAGACTAAAGTATAAGATCAACACACATGTTATATCCTCTAGACTATTCATAAACTTATTAGTTTCTCGATCTACTTTATCATCTATAGGATATTATTCTGAACTGATGCCCCTTCTATCATCTAGCTTGAAAGAGACTCTTGGATATCTCATATCTTTGAGTTATTCTCTATTCCTCAAACAGCTAGCGAATATGAAGAAAGATAGAATTAGCATCCATGCTGTCATATTGCCTCTGTAACTAGGGAGTCATGGAGGCTAATGGATAGCATTTTGTCAAGGTGAAATCATCTATATACTTCACATAACGAGTGATCTCATCATCGCTTGCCCCTTCCTCCGGCATGGGCATAATTATATTAAGGATACATATGATTTTCTTCACCATGAGAATAATTCTCAAATTGTGGAGCCAATCAGTGTAGTTTAGACCAGTGAGGCGGTTGACATAAGTATGTCATGTAGGTGGCTTGTAAGCGACATGTTTTTAACAAATAAGATGTAGCATGATTTAATAGCATACATATCTTATAAAAAATTAAGTAAGATATAGACTTCCATCTTTATCTACTCCTACTATTTTCTTTGTAAATCATGCAACACCCTCGGCTCATGAAATGAAAGTCTTCGTTGGATTTCTAGTGGGGATCGAGATCCAATCGGCGTCTTAGTATAACCTTGAGAGACTCGACTAATCACACTAAGCCCAAAAAGTATGCAACTCTTACTAATCACAACTCCTTGTGATTCCCGTTATGTTCGACCTTCGAATCATCATGGTCTCAAGCTCCCGATCAACCATGATATTCAATTAAATCATCACTATCGTTAAAAGATGAGTCTGATTTGATGATATGTCCTCGAGGAACTCTACCAAACATATAATGTCCTCAAGTCACCAATAACACTTTATCATAAGTAAGATCTCGATCGCGTAGATAGGTAAGCCTCGAGGGACTCGACCAACTCAACCTATATTATGATTTAATTTCTTCTTATAACGATGGAAGGCCACATGAGTCAATCTTATTGTCTCATGTTGATCGACTTAATATTATCATGAGGCAGTTTTTGTTTTGTATCGATCTCCTAATATATCATATCAAACATAAACATATTTAATATATATCTACATCACATACACACACACATATATATATATATATATATATATATATATATATATATATATATATATATATAGTACGTGTATAATCATATATCACATATGCATGATACACTGAATGATCATGAACCATCACCTAATGTGATTAGGCCTGAGCCAGTAGGCCTAATCACTCACAATAGGATCTGTATTGGCGTATCTCCATGCCCTGTGACCATCCTTCTCATCATCGTAAGATCCTCGGTACATTACCATGTGTCACGATTGCCCACCATGGCATCGTGGGTCTTGCTGACACCTTCATGCTCCCACTGCACCTCTTTGTGCAATTATAACATAATCACAAGCACGCATGCCCGATAATAAACGAGAAAAATGGAGGCTTGTAGGCCCTAATAATAATAATAATATTTACACACATCACAACACATTGCTCATGATTAACCGTCCACATCGTATACCATATACACATTATCATGTAGGACTATTAGATAATTAATAATTAAATTAAACTATTTAATTTATTATTTTTTAAAAATCAAGACATGCTCGAAATTTTAAAAATTATTAAGGGTATTTTGAAAATTTTGGATAGAAGGACAGATCTAGAAATTTTATAAATTTTAAGGGGTAGTATCATTTTTTGTCATAAAAAACCCTAGCCCTTACTGCCCTACTCTCGCAACTGCCACCGCCCTTGCGTAGGTGGCTCGAGTCATAGCCGCCACCACTGCCCTCGGGCGACCAACCCTGCTTGCGGGTGCTGCTTCTATAGGCAGCTTTGTTCGCAAGCGGTCGACCCTACAAGCAGCCTAGCCACCCCTCCATGTCGTATGGCTGTGGACGATCACCCCTGCACGCAACCAGCCCGTAGGTGATCACTCCTCGCCCATAGGCAGTTTACCTATGAGCGCTGCCTTGCTACCAATCGTTGCAAAAATACGTGTAACAGTTCTATACAATTCGATTTCATTATATACAGTTTAAAAGTCAATCTTTGTAACTTGGCTTTAATACCACTATTGAGAAACCCAACAAAAACATCACATGTGCATTGGAATAAAGAAAACAAAGTAGGTTTCCCACATAGAGAGGATGAAGTAGGTCAAACGTCCTCCTCTCTAGCGGTATCGACATGATGGATCGTTTTAGCGATACTCCTCAATTGCAACCCAAAAGCTCACAACTCTTGTATAGAGGAAGAGAGGAGAATAGGAGGGGGTGGCCAAAGGTACATACAACCTATCACTAATGTATCACCCTTGTCTCATATTTATAGAGAGCCACCAAAAAACCCTACTGTTATTGTATTGATTCTTGAATGTTATTGTATTGATGCTTCCAATTTAACTAAACTCCTTGAAAGCTAGACGATAAGTTCTTTTCCTCAAACGTGATTATCTTTCCGATTTTCTTAGCAACTTATTTTTAATAACTCACTTATTTTATCAAAAACGAAAAGTTTTGGATTTCTTATTCTATCTTATTCGAAAATCTTTTGCTTTAGAAAGAAAAATCTAAGCTTGCACTAATTCAACTCCCCCCCTCTTAGTGTCAATTGATCCTAACTATTGGTATCAGAGCAAGATTATTATTAATGTGTCACCAATAATATCAACTGGCCTCTAACTGGACCTCATGCAAGGAGCTCATCAATGTTGGGTCTCATCCAATGAGAACATGTGTTGATTGAATAACTGATATCTAATTCTCTAATTGCTGAAACATTCATCATATGTGTGTGACCCTCTAGGCCCAATACCGAGTTAGTTGTGAGTCATTTATATTATAACTCTTTCTTATTTAGTGAATTATTATCTTATAACAATTCATTTGACTCATCGATTAAAGATGTACTAAGTCATTACGCCATAGTACCTAGATGGTACAGGGGATCTTATCTATTAGACTTATTTGTTCTCAGTTATCATATATCTATAGTCTCTTGTCCAACTAATTTCGATGATATACCCTCAAGGGTCTTGATCAAATATACCATATTCTCAAGTCATTGATGATATCTTTATATCGTAGCCAAGATCTTAAATCCCAATATAACTGAGCCTTGAGGGATTCAACCAACTCAGCCCATATCGAAAAATAATTTTTGCTTATAATAATGGAGGTCGCGTTGGTTAATCTCATTATCTCAGATGCTTACCGACTTAATATTATTATTATAAAAATTTTCCAATTTGATTTGGTATGATAGCTAAATATAATGAGTCACTCATATATATTTAACATATATATGAAGTGATAGATAGGTAGCTAATAAATGTGATGAGTATTTGTGAGACTATATATATATATATATATATATATATATATATATATATATATATATATATATATATATATATATATTTATAGCTCTGTGTAATAGATTTTTAAAGAGGGGGTACGAGGACTTGATAAACATTTACAAAAATACCTACTAATATCCTTATTAAATCTTTAATTACTGCATCTTTTAAGCTTGATAATACTTACTTGATAGAAGTTTTTAGAACTAAAACAGAAAATTTCAAAGTTTAAATAAACTAGAAAAACCGTGGTAAAATTTTATGGTTTGACAATCCGATGTCCAAGAAAATAATATCCTTACTATATATATGAGAAAAAACAATCACTAAGAATAACTCTATCTTGAGTTAATCTGAAAAGTTCAAATTTTTTTCTAAATCTTCTTGCATAGACTTCAAAGAATTCTTCTTTTAACTCTCTAGATCAAAACCTTAAGATCCAAGATAATTTTTTTATTATATCTCATGTAAGTATAGAATATTGATATAATAAATAAGACCTAAATAACTAGAAAATATTTTCATACTTGATTTTTTTTTTTTTTTTGATCTTCTCAATTGTTTGAATATAATTAGGGCCCTTAAAAATACCTCCAAACCCAACATGAAAGTGAGATAAATATAGAAATAATTTACTATAGAAAACCCTAAGTGTTTACTCAAGTGAACACCTCAAAAAAAAAATTAAAGGATACTGTAAAAGAAGTCATTTGTTACATCAGCTCTCATGGTAAATATGAAATTTAGAAAAAGTGAGGTGCTATTTGGTAATTTACAAAAATCAAATTGACAAGTTTAGGTTTTTCCTGACTATAAAATAACAAAAATATCTTCTTTTTTTTTCTTTTCTTTTTGGTACACCCCACTCCCCAACACATACTACTGTACATATAATCACACAAGTACAAACACTCCCATGTGTCTCAAATACTAAAACTGCATAAATGAGAAGCTTCTCCAAGAAATGAAGCTTTAAGAACAGCTCATATGCACAATTCTTTATTCCTGTGGAAGAATTTGGTGATGCTAAGTAAGTATAATGACCCTGTATTATATTTTAATGTGTGCATGACAGCAAGTTTCTCACAAGAACAAGCACAGCTATTGGGAGAAAAAGTAGCATAGTAAAACCCATCTCTCAACATAATTAATTAATATTTAGATGAGATCCACAGCACATAACCAAAACTTAGCATGTATTCTGTGAAAATAATCCATTGAATCTATCTAGGTTTACATCTCTCTCTATGTAGGTATTAATGATATGATAAAACACCCCAGATTGGAACCAACCCATTATTCCTTCTCCCTTCTCCCCACCATCGCATCACTTCTTGTTGGGTGTCAAACCATATACGTGTATAGCAGACAGACAGCCAAATCTATCTCTCGCTCTCCATCCCCACCACTTTCAATCTACAACCCCCATAGAAGAGAAACCTACAGAATTGTACGTCCCATTGCTCTTCCCCATCTGTCACCCACCGAACCAACCTTCAAAAATCTGAAATAAATTGAAGGCACAAAAGAGTTTACAAGTTGAACAGGTCTTCTTCTTGCATCAATCAGATAGCCAAGATTTGTTTTAAGAGCATCACTCACCATCTTTCTTTTTCATCGAACTCCTGGCAAACAACAAGCAGATGATCAAAAAACCCACCCCTGCTGCCCCTCCCACCACTATAGCCACTGTCTTCCCTGTTTGCCCTGATCACACCAAGCAGTCAACTATCATCAATTTTATTTGGAACCATGCACATAACGTCCCAACTCCACAACACCTTCCTCCAAGAAATAGAAGGTCAATACCATTCCGATAGGTCGACAACAAATGAAACATCTAAAACTGTAAAATAGCAAAAGGGGGAAACACAAAGAAAACCTATAAGCCGGAGATCGAACGCAAACAACAGTACGTTTAGATTGTAAGGATCAGAGAGAATAATGAAATTTTTTTTTCAAATCCCTGTAATATTTATTATTAATGAAAAGTAGCATATGACAAAAGGAAACAAGAAATCAGATGCTATATGATGTATATGCACGAGAGGCTTCCTTCAAACCAGAAGAACCCGAGACAGAATGAAAAAGGAAAACGATGTTCCTTCCTATACCTATACATGAGAAGGAAACCAAAAACCTCATAAGATGGAAATCCAATGCAATGTGAGCTATAGGAACACAGAAGAAGAAGAAAAGACAAAACTCGCTTTTTTAGAACAATGAGAATCAGAGAAAAGGAAAGAAAAACTATCTGTGAAGATAAAAAGGAATCAAAGTTGAAATTTCTAGTCATACTAACAGTACTCACCTCCATTACCGCCACCGCCGCCGCCGGCGGAGGTGACGCCATTCGCGTAGTAGCTGTAACTAATGTAGCACTTGTCGAGGTAGATCTGGCCGGAGGTGGCGCCGCCGCACTCCACCTCCGACTTCTGGACGGCCTGGGCCACGCAGTCGCTGCAGTCCCCGTTAGAGAGGTCGCCCTCGCACTGCGCCATAGTGTAGATGGAGTCGTAGCTACTGGTGTAGAACCCCTGCCCACCAGCGACGCCGCTCTGTAGCTGGCTGAAGGCCGTGTCCCGCTTGACCTCAAAGTCGCCACCGCCAACGCCGGAGCCGCAGGTCTTGTAAAGCATCTGGGTGCCAGAGATCTGAGGGAAGGGGAAGCCGGACACCTGGTACAAGGCGTTACAACCGGAGAGCTGGACGCGGGCGGCGGCGGCGTAGCCGCAGAGAGACAGCCACATGGGAAGGAGACGGCCGACGCAGGCAGAGCAATCGGAGGAGGAGAGGTCACTTCGGCACTGGAAGAGACCGAAGAGGGACTGGCCGCCGTTGGCGGATGAGGCGGTGGTCTTGTAGAACTTGGAGGTGGCGGCGCGGGTGGTGAAGGAGGAGGAGAGGGCGGCGAGGGTCTGGCCGTAGGCTGCAGCGCCGCCGGGGAAGGACTGGTTGGCGCAGCCCTTGTAGACAAGGTTGTAGAGGTCGCCGACAGCGGCCGGAGACAGGAAGGCGAGTACTGTGAGGGCCAGCCTTAACAATGGCAATGCGAACGAAGAGCTCGGAGGAGGAGTAAGAGAAGAATGACGGTAACGGGCTGCGAGGTTGCCCATCTATTGCAAAGTGGTCTCTCTCTCTCTCTCTCTCTCTCTCTCTCTCTCTCTCTCTCTCTCTCACTGTATCTGCTCTTTCATTGGGTTATTATTGCGGGTGCTTTCTTTTTGAAGGACTTCGGTTGTGCAAAGGAAGTGACTTCTTAGAATCTGCTCATGAAAGGAACAAAAGAAAGGTAAAATTAGTCCGAGGGAGCGTGATGGGGGAGAAAAGGCGCGGGGGGTCGTGGCGATAAGACTAATGTCAACTTGGTCAAATGTTGATGGGAGCTCTGTAAGTTGTGAATAAAGAAAGGCTGCTGCGGGCATGCATGTGATGATGAGTTGGTGGTCGGTGATTTGGGCCAGTAAGGAGAAGTGTTCCAATGGCAGAGTCCCGGTCAGAAGAGGAGGCTGCTGTCGATTGCAGAAGAAGGTTTTGACTGGATGGAGTACACGAAGAAGACGACCATTTCTGGAGCGAGGCGATGGAGAACAGTGAAGGTGGATTTCTTTCTTTCTTTACCATCTCCCACTGCCCCTTTATTGCTGCTGCTGCTGTCGTCGTCGTCGCCAAAGTTGGTTTCCTGCATTCGTCGGAAAGGAGATCGAGGTGGTGAAACATGACCGCCCTCAAGATTTGGAGCGTGGTTTTTTTTGGATCTGCAAAAGGTGGGATTCGTGAGCTGGTGAGCTAATAAAAAGGAAGCTTGTGAATCCCAGTACAAAGTATTACCGAAGAAGCATTTGGCCATGGTCACCATCATCATTGTTTCCAACGACAAACGACTTGGTTTCACCCCGTACAATTGTCACATCCGACCTTTTTTTTTCACATACACATACATATTTTTCCATAAAAATAACTCAGGCAAAATAAAGATAATAATAATTTTAATCAAAATAAATTTTAAATATTCATATGTTATAAAAAAAAATCAAGATCTCATGATTAAATTGAAAATGAATAAAACTTAAGCGTCTTGCTAACTAGCTAGTGGTAGGTAATGCTTCTTTGTGCTCCGGTAATTGTTCTATATATATATATATATATATATATATATATATATATATATATATATATATAATAGGTAATCAATAGAAACTAAGTATGATATTTTACACATCCTCTCAAAACATATAAAGAATAATATAGAAGATACAGAATAAAAAAATTAGAGCAAATCATTGATCATACGATCACAATTCTCGAAACCAATTGGATAAGAGAATAGAATTGATTGCACTCATTATATAATCAAATAATTGAGTTCCCTAGTCATTGGATATCGGTACTCTTGATTTTTTATACTTTATTTGAATGATACTTGATATCTTTTTATAAGGTCGGGAATCGTAGAATAAAACAAACTTTGAATTGACAATGAATATAAGAGAAAGTGCACATATGCAGAATAAAACAAACTTTAAATTTCATGTTTTGCATTCTAAAATTTTGCCAGAATTGATAGAAAATTCTATAAAATTAACATTGATCACAAAATCATTTTATATCATTAATACTAAAGTGAAAGATGATAGTTTTATTAAATTTGGTTAGCCAGAGCACCTACCTCTCCGATGATTGGGGCTTCTCACCGTTGTGATGAACAAGAATAGTGCAACCAATCCCTATACAAGAGAAATGGATGAGAGTTTTTTTTTTTTAATTCGGACTATAATTTTTTAGATTAATATTTGATTAATTTAATTATAGTTTTCTAGTTAACAAAAAGATAGAATATTTTCGTTGGGATAGAATATTCCAAAATTTTTCTAATTAAAATTCAAATATTTCGAATTTAGAATTTGTTAGGGGATAACAACAATATACAATTGTAACAAATAATTGGGCTGGGCATCAACAATGAGAGACTACTAATTCATTGACACAATTAATGGGATTCAGTAAAAAAGCCTGCCTACTTTTAAAAATCTAACATAATGTGTTGGGCATGGACAATACGAAGGAAGCATTAGCATATGAGATCATTCAAGTGGTTCATCACAAGATGACAACATGACTTGGAAAAAACCCAAAATTTTCATATAATAAACATGGATCTCTCACTGTCGAATTACATTCTGAGTCTGACATTTTAGAAGCAGCAATTTTGCTGTTTATATACATCCATAAATGCACACGAGTGTTTCCAGATGTCATAGACTTGGGTTTCAGATCTTTCATACAAATAAATACAGAGTTTACGTCGTTCTTTCGTTCCTGTACAATTTAATTACAAGTGACCATGCAACTTGTTCTTAGCATCTTTAGAAGGACTCGCCCTTCTTTGCCACAATAACAGCCGAGAAGAGCAAGGCAAAAGATAACCGAGGATTCTTAAGAATGCAAACGTAAAGATTGATGCAAACTGCCAACAAAGTCAGATCAATTAAGGTGGAATAAGTGACATTACAGATTTCAGCAGAAATTATACACAAATGGCTTAAGAACCATCTTTTGACCTTTGAGCGGAATAAGGAATAAATGGCAACAAAGGTTTCGAGGAGACTGATGCAGAGAGAACATATGTCTGAAGAGGTTATTTCCAGCTGAAAGAAAGCATTAAAAAGAAAAATATGATGGGAAACGCTGCATATCTAATGGACCTAAAATCAAGAACCTCTTTAAGAATTTATGTCAATTGGATGTTCCACATCTCATATAATCAATCCATGTCCAAATCTAAATGGAACATTTGTGGGGGGTCAGCTACATGGAACATTTGCTGCGGATGAGCACAACATAAGTTATTGGTATGCACCACAAGTAATGTCCACTTCTTTCCCCGAACTTGTTACCCTAGAAGAGATTTGAGGCTACTAAAAGATAAGAAATGTGATAGGAAGAAATAGAAAAGAAAATCAACTGACACTGTTAGATGCTTGATTCTGAAAATTAAAAACATCAAAGGAAACCTCAAAAGTTTGCATCTTCTCAAGCAGCAAGGAATTGTGTGAAGAAGGTATGACATGAATGGTAGGTACTAAATGTGGACCATGCAATACGGTGTTGAATACAGATGTAAAGAGAAGGGTCAGGTTTCAACTAATAATTTGGCGAGGCAAGTCAACAAGATGGATTCCTTAGGTTTTCGTGGCGATTCCAGTAATCAAAATATATTTTTTATTTGATTAAATAAATGCAAAACATGAAGACGACTTTTAACTCTGTTTTTGAATGATTCGTTGTGGACCTATCCATGAGAAGTCTAACCTAACAAGTGTTTTGGTGCTTTTGCATAGACTTTTTTTGAGGAAGGAAGGATCTCTATAAATACACCCTAGCACGAATTACATTTCAATGTCGAAGTGACCATTGCAATGATTCAGACTTGGACAGTTTTCTAGCATGTGACATGGATTGACAAGACAAGAAGTGCTGCATCGAATTGTTTGCCATCCAACACAGAGTTTGCGGATTATGGCCAGCGAGCAAGACCCTATCGGAAAGATCCCTACAAACCCTCAAGAACTCAAGCCCATCGAGAAAAAGAATCAAAAAGGGGAAGAGCGGAGATCCGACTGACCTGGACAATTGGCCGGGGTCGCGGCTCGCCGAGGAGGCAGCGGTACTCCTCCCGCTCCCAATCGACGACGAGGGCAAGGAAGGCGAAACAAGATTTGCGGCACCTTTGCTCTCGCCGACTAATAAATATATTCGAAATCAGAACCCCATCTTTGTTCAAAGAACAACAACATCTCGATGCATAACGATCTCAACAGTGTGTTTGGTTTTGTTAAGATGAGATTTCACATTTTAATTAATAATTAGAAATGATGTTTGAATCAAATTGGTGGACGATAAGAGAAAAATCGTCCCATTAAAATTCGACGTGTGGTTACTGACATGACAAGAAACGATAAATTTTTTTTTTTCAAGTCAAATAATGGTCATTTCACGTGCTTGTTTTAAGCTTTTCTTTCTTTTGTATAGTTTTATAAACAAACCGTTTTAAACCGAGAAGAGAGAGAGAGAGAGTACTTTTGATGGTCATGTGTTTCGTCATTGCTGTGATCATTTAAATCGGAGCGACATGCCCACCTCAAGTAGAATCGTATCATTTCTTGTTTTAATCGACGACGGACGGATACGCGGCATGAAAAGAAGCCGAAATTTCTCTTGTATTTTTTTCTCGGTCAGAAGGAAAGAACAACACGGTGTCATCTCGAAGCTTTGATATGTCTCCACATGGTAATCTGGCTCGTGTACGTAGCCCAAAACCAACACATGATTCCATATTTAAATTTAAATAGATGATTTTTTTTTTAATTTTCTTTTAAAAGATCTCAATATTTTTTATTTTTTTTATTTTAAATAATATATTTTTTAATCTTGTAAATACCCTTATACTTTCTCATCATTGTCTCCATCACCTTCCTCCCACTACGAGACTCCGTCACCTGTGTGATGTCAATCGTTCATCGCTTCCACCATGTGCTCCCGTTGTAAGGCCTCACCAATTTTAAGAATACCGACATAGATTAATAAGTGGAGGGAGAGACAGTGAAGGAGGTGACAAGAGGGGATGGAGAAGGGAGAAGGCAATGGGTGATGAGGAAGGATGAACGGTGGGAGATGATGAGGAGGTGGAGAACGAGGGAAAAATGAGGAAGGGAGGAGGGGGAGAAGACGATGGAACACAAGGAAGGGCAAGTAATAACCGAGGATGAGAAGAAAAGGTAAGAGAGGGGAAGGGAGGAGATGATTAGCAAAGGCAACTAATAAAGGATCGTCATTTCACGATAGGACGAAGGCACGAGAAAGCATAAAAATATTTATGAAATAAAAAAATATTATCTAAAAAATAAATAT
Source organism: Ensete ventricosum (assembly GCA_029747655.1). Taxonomy (NCBI): domain Eukaryota; kingdom Viridiplantae; phylum Streptophyta; class Magnoliopsida; order Zingiberales; family Musaceae; genus Ensete; species Ensete ventricosum. The sequence continues at coordinate 44,152,030 of JAQQAF010000003.1, forward strand.
ATAAATATTTTATGAAAAAATAAAAATAGAAAATTCTAAGCAAATCGTACAACTTAAATTAATAATCCAACTTATAAATAAAGTTCACATTAGCTAATTATGCTAGGTAATTATCTATTATCCCCTATAGTTAATTATGATTAGTATTCCGATCCTTATACTTTAAAAGATAACAATAGAGTCTCTATCCTTATATCATTAATTTCATCAACTAAAAAAATCGCATGTGACAATATATGCAAAAAGGATAAAAATATAAATGATAAAAAAAATAATGATATTATTTTTAAATTATTAATTTTATATCACGATAGCTAAGGATGGCTTCGACGACGTCAAGACCATTGGCAAAAGCTATCCTTCGTGTCCCCGCTAAAGTACAGGTCACCTAGAGCCTAACCAACATGATATGATCGACGACGGGATATCCAAGAGTAAGCTCACCTATAGTCTCAACTATATCGACAACACAACTATCTTCAAGACCGCCACAGTTGATGAGTGCACCATCTCCACATCTACATTCGTTTTCGGCCACTAACTATATGCATGACGATTGATGCAACTATCATCCATGACGGCTTCATCGGAAAGGACCTTTGGATTGAGAACTCGATCAGAAAACGAAGCACTAAGCGATGGTGCTGTGGGTGCAATTGGACAAGTCAATCTTCTACAACGTCCGGATGGACGGGTACCATGACACGTATGTGCATACCAAACAACAATTCTACCACGACCACACCGTCTCCTACACTATTGACTTCATCTTCAGGAACTCAGCCTCAGTATTCTAGAACTATCTTATCTTGGTGAGAAAGCCACTCGACAACTAGTAGAACATCGTGATGACACAAGGGTGCAAGGACCGATGCCAAGCTAGCACCATCATCCTCAACAACTGCATCATTAGCGCACATCCCTGCCTACTTACCCACCCGAAAGAAGTTTGCCACCTTCCTTAGTTTGCCATGGAAGGAGTTATCGAGTACCTTTGTGCTGCAATCACAACTAGACGACCTGATTTGATCCAACAAGTTTAGCCTAAGATCTTGCTTCTACACTGAGGTCGACAACCATGACCCTGACGATGACATGAACCAGAGGATGAGTTGAAAGAGAGTGAAGTCCATCGACTATGCCCACACGTAGAAGTTCACTGCGGAGCAATTCATCCAGGGCAACGCATGGCTGCGGTGGGCAAGCGACGGTGACAAGTGAGTAGGTTGGAAAAAGGAGGGGAAGAGAAAATCGATCAGGGGAAGAGAAAATCGGGTGAGAAGTTAATATAAAATTAATAATTTTTAAAAAATAAAAGTACATTTTTCTCCTTTCTATTTTTTTTTTTTTTTTTTTGCACGGGACATAAATTTTTTTTAAATGTTTCACCATAGAGATTTAGGGATTCTAATGCTATTTTTTGAAGAATAAGAATCGAGATATTAATCATAAATAATTATAAAGATAATCTTTAATTACCTCGAATTATACACGTTGGGCATTCGATAGGTCCATCAATCATAGCACTTCACAATGCATGATTTTTTCATGACCTGAAAGCAGCCTTAGAATCATCAAAGAAGACAGCTGCACTACGTTCACAGACTTCGACCCTTCGAGGAGAGGAAATCGCGAAGAAAAAGGCGGGGGGAGGCGATCGAAGAAGACAACTGCACTACGTTCACAGACTTCTCACCTCCTCCCGCCCTCCCTCTCTCTCCCTCTCTCGCACACACAAAAATACGTCACGTTATAGCTGGAAAAGAGATTGAAAGCGAGGTTGTCGCGTACTCTCACCGCAGGAAACGTGCGGTGGCTTTCGCCAATGCTTGCAGAATCCTCCATCAATTCCCACCGTCAAAACGCCGAGCAGACTCGTCGTCAGCGGTAGCCAAGAACGAGATCACCTCTTCCTCTCCATGGGGCCTTATAAGACCTGCAATATTTCTTGTTCCATGGTGTTTTGTCTGCTCTTATCTTCCTCGCTAAGTTAGTCTCCACTCTCTCTGTCATTCATCTTGGAAGAGTGAATATATGATGATGCTGAGGAGTTCGTCGACACCAATTCTTGGCTCCCTCCTCCCCTCTTCCTCTTCCCTTCACTTCTCCGAGAGCCCAAACAACTTCCACCACCACAACTCTCCCAACCCCAAACTTCACACCTTCTCCTGCCAATTCTCCCCTGCCTCAGATGGCCTTCACGACCAGAGCCCGTCCCTCGGCATCCGGAGAAGCCGCTCCGACGGCAATCTCGGCTCCTTCCTCTCCGACCAGTCCGACGACCCTAACCATCACTACCACCTCCTCCCCCCGTCCCTGAAGTACTCCTCCGCTCGACGCCCCCATCTTGCTCTCGAGAGCGTCCCCCTTTCATCCTCCTTGCGCAATCCAAACACTCTGCCAGAAGAGGAGGAGGAAGGGGAGGAGGAGGAAGATGGCCAACAGAATGACGGGCAGGGCGCGGCTGGAGGATTTGGCTTCGGGAGCGACGATCGAAAAGGTGGGTTGAAATATCCGAATTCCGAGGTCGAAAGCCCCGCGCCACCACCTTTGTTCCTCGCGAGGGGGCTCGGGATCGACAGGGTCGGATCGGGGTTACTGACCGCGGGCGGTGGTGATGGTGGCATCGGCGGCGGCCGCAGCGGTAAGTGGGATGTTTTGACGGGGAACGGCGGAGAGCATTCGGATGTGGAGACGTACTACAAGAAGATGGTGGAGGAGAACCCCAGCAATGCTCTGTTCCTGAGGAATTATGGGCAGTATCTCTACCAGGTATCGTTGATATCGTTGCTGCTGCTTCACATCGGCTTTGTTTGAAAGAGAAGCATTCTTTGCCTCAAATGATTTCACCATATCTCAATTATCCGTCGATTGCTATACAAAATTCTTTTGTACTGTAGGTCAAGGGAGATCTGAAAAGAGCACAGGAGTATTATTCTCGTGCTATACTTGTGGATCCTGGTGATGGCGAAATCCTGTCACAGTATGCTAAGTTGGTTTGGGAGCTGCACCATGACGAAGAACGAGCTTGCAGCTACTTCCAACAGGCAGTTCAGGCAGCACCACAGGACAGGTAAACATCCATGGCTCAAGCACAAATTGCTCTGGAATCGTGTAGCTTGGAGAACCGTGAAATCTCAGAGCTGACAACAGCTTCTCACCGTCGTTTTATTTGCCATGACAGCCATGTTCTTGCTGCGTATGCTGGGTTCCTGTGGGAAACAGAGGAGGAAGATGGTGGTGGATCGCAAGATTCCGTGGTGGAATCAGCTCGTAGCGGAGGATTGGCTCCGGCGACTGCTTGATGTTATGTTAGATATGGGAGGGGGAGGTGGAGGTGAGACAAGTGTATTTAGGCTGCTTAATCTGCTAAAAAGTGTTGTGGGAATTAAAAGGGGATCGGACGCCAAACTCATGACTTTTGATTCTGATTTATGAAAGATTAGGAGGATGATATTAGGTTAGGTTTCTGGCGTTACTGTGGATGAAATATCCAATTATATATATATATATATATATATATATATATATATATATATATATAGGCTTAAAAACTACAATTTTTCTACCCATAAATGTGTCATTTAAGGACTAAGATGATCAGTAATAGCAATTCCCTATTATTTCCTTTGAGAGAAAAATCTAAAATGGCACTATTACCGTGTCGGAGTTTAACAAAAGTTAGAATGTGATGGAAAATCCATTATTCCAAGTCCAATTACAATAATTAGATCTGATCTGAATGGTAAATTAGCTGGGTCTCAAGTCAGACCACTAGTAGCCCTAACACTTGCATCCAATTCCAAGATTAGATGTTTTGGAATATTCGAGGAAATTAATGCAAAAAGAATATGAGGGTCATATCTTTCCAAAAGAAAAAAAAAATCAGTTGACCAGTCGATTGTCCTTTCTGTATAGATAAGAAAATTTATATTCGTCAAAATTCAGTGATAACGATTTGATGTCATTAATAATATTTTAAGGAGTAGAATGAATACGATTCTTCAAAATTTGTCGGCTGATTTGGTGAAAGCTGTATCTCGAGATCATCATATGACCTAAAAACTAAGTCAATATCACAAATTGCTAAGTTAATATTATAAATTTTATTTGTTAAAATTGGACATCTAGCTTTACTCTGTCCCTTTATCACAAAACCATGTACAATTGGCGTGATTGCTAGTGGATATCACAATAAAAGACATGTAATAGTTCCAACATTAAAAGTGTATTAGACATGTCCAATACGCCTCCTCATCATCGCTTTGGTGATGGGGTACCTTATGCGGTGATCAAAGTGTATTTTGTCCAATCCAAGTATATAACATCTTTTGAGTCGGCCAGAGGCAACTGACAGAAAACCAGTCGTGAGATCTTCGGACGAATCTTCGAAGATGTGGTGAATGATTGTCATTTCCTCCCATCTAATCGTGTCCTGAAAACAGGCTAGAGTCAGGCGGAGGGTCCTTGACTCGACTCCTCCGACATTCAAGTTAGCCGGAGTCAGAGCCCTAGGAAAGACAAAGAGTTGTGGTGTGGGTGTTGGTTCTCCTTCATAGGGGTGGCTTTTATATCTACCCTTGGAGGTTAACGTACGGGATGATTTTATGATTGCTGGCGTTACTGTTCGTGGGTGTTTAATGTTCATTGGTGTCTCGAGCGATCGAACTATGCATTGGGTGCAGACGCCACTTGGATCATTCGAGTTAGCCGGAGTCAGAGCCCTAGGAAAGACAAAGAGTTGTGGTGTGGGTGTTGGTTCTCCTTCATAGGGGTGGCTTTTATATCTACCCTTGGAGGTTAACGTACGGGATGATTTTATGATTGCTGGCGTTACTGTTCGTGGGTGTTTAATGTTCATTGGTGTCTCGAGCGATCGAACTATGCATTGGGTGCAGACGCCACTTGGATCATTCGACGCTGCGTTGATCCGTACTCCCTCGGGAAGAGTTTGCATGGGGGGTGGGGGGTGTGGGTGGGTTCGGGAGGTGCTAGAGCAGGTGTTAGATAGTCATTATAGTAGGTGTCAAGAGATCACCGAAGCAGGTGACAGGTGACTGTCTCACCCCGGTTTGTAGTACTGAGATGAGTTGGTGTGTGATAGGACTCCAGCAGGGTTGAGTCCTAATCACCATAGAAGTAGTCAATAAAAATCATGTGGGATTATAATAAAACCCCACATAGCCACTTCTATGTTATAAAGAAGTGTGGTTAGGGTTTAAATTAAGGCCTTAGGGCTTAATGGTCGTCGCCCCCTTTATTAGGTTGGTCGGTCAGGGTTTCCACATGCTTAGGTCGGCTATAGAGCCAACCTAGTCGCCGCCTACACCTACTAAGGCAGGTCGACTAGAGAAGGGGCAAAGGGATAATTCTACTTAGGTAAGCACCCCCTAGGGCTAGGGTTTGAGTCCTATTTAATGATGTAGTCATCCCGTCTCTTTTATCAAGCAAGATTAATCTTTTATTCAGCCTTGTGCCAAGTTCTAGGAGGGAGGAACCCCTATAGCGTTCCAAGGGTTGATCTTCCTCAGAGATAAAAATCTATAAGCTCCTTCTGGGGTTCTATCATCTAGTATCAGAGCAGCGTTCCTGATACCCCTGTAGCCATCTCAGCCACCCTCACCTTCCAAAGCAATTCTCATAATTGCTGCGACATGCGCCTCCACCTTCCACCCCAACCACATATCAAATCAGTCTACTGTTGCCCCCTGCATTTGATCTGGAGATCTGATATATTTTCATCACCAAGCCTCTTCAATACTGTAAAATTCTTTACCTTACATGTTGAAGATATTTTCCATATTTTATCTGATGCAAATTCGACCGTCGCAAACGTTATTGTTGTTGTGAAGGCGAAATGCTGCAGAAATTTTTAACTGCTTATTTGACTCTTGAAACCAGTTTATTGCTTCTCCTTTTTAGCAGAAATTTTTATATAATTTCATAGATCATCTTAGCTTCCATCTAAGATTGATCTCTGAAAAAATTTCTTCTGGAACCGATTTTATTATGCCTTAATTCATCATCATGCAGTGCTGGAATTTTATAATGAAGGATATACCTTCCGTCTTTTGCTCTATTTTCCTACCATTACTCTGTTGAAATTTTGTTAAATTTTTTGCTGATATTGACCACATCTAAATCAAGGATTTATCTATATTTTTCTTAAGTTTTTCTCTGGAATTTATGTTGAGAATCCATCGTTTCTCCAACGTAAAATCTGTTCGGCATGACAGCACATCGCAACACCTTTCTTTGTTGAATTCCATTGGATTTAAGTGTTATCTTTTGTGAGTTTTTAGACTCTCTTTCTCTCACTTGTAAACCCTACCATCCTCACTAAAAACCCTTCCTAACCACACCCTAAACCGATCCCAAATAACCTCCCAAATCAGCCCAACCCATCCAACCGGCCATCCCCTCTCCAAAAATTCTCGTGCCACTAACCCGACAATAGAAAAAAGATCTTAATATTACAGATCTAGAGGCATACACCATGACATCAGAGGAGGCCATCAATGCCAAGTTTGAAGCCTTTGAAATCCACATGGAGGAGAAGATGCGATCCCTTTTTGCTGAATTCAGTATGGGCCGACCACCTAGCCCGAAGAAATTGCAACAAGGAGAAACTTCAGATCAGTGAGATGATCCTCAAGAGCATAACCACATCATCCCTGATCCAAACACTTCATGCATGAAGGTTGACTTCCCTAGATGGGAAGAAGGAGACTTGATCAGATGGATCGCGTGCGTGTAACACTATTTTCGGTTCTACCGAACTGCTGATGCTACAAGAGTGGATATTGTTATCATCCACCTCAAGGGAGATGCTATTCAATAGTTTAATTGGTATGAGCACACCCATGGAGGTCTCTCGTGACAGCGATTCAAGGAAGGACTACTAAATCGCTTCAGACCAATCGATTTCGACAATCTCGACGGACAATTGGCGAAGATTCAACAAACCTCGACAATACATGAATACCAAACAAGGTTTTAATGTTTATCTAACAAAATTATGCATTGGTTTGAAAAGCAACTTTTAGGGACTTTTACCGAGGGTCTAAAATTGGTGATTCGAGGAGAAGTAAAGGTACGACAACCGTATACTCTTATGGCGGTGATTTTCTTCGCGAGAATCCAAGAAGAACGATTGAACCACAAAATATGAAGGACAAGGGTCGCTTCCCAACCAGCTATGCTGAAGCCTTCAGTCCCCTGTACTACCATCCGAGCCCCCAAACCAAAAAAAATTTAACAAGAGACGAGCTTCATGAACGATCGACCAAGGGGTTGTGTTGGCACTGTGATGAACCGTGGAGCCGAGAACATCACTGCAAAAAGCGTCGACTCCTCGTGATTGAACTAGTAGAGGATGAGGACATCGAACCATTTGAAAGAAAGCCTCAAACTCGAAGATGAAGCCACAGAGGAAGAGCTCCAACCGGCCGACTACGTAGTGCACGCGCTGGCCGGCTACGCTAACTCGCAGACGATAAAAGTTGGAGGACTTCTTAAACAGCAACCCATCACCGTTCTCATCGATACGGGTAGCACAAATAACTTCCTCAACAGCAAGGTTGCTGCACATATGACACTTCAAATCGAAGGTTGCAACAAGTTTGACGTAAAGGTCATCGACGGTCGAATCCTCAATTGTGACCAACGGTGCCCGTGGGTAAAATTGATCCTACAAGACCAAGAAGTCGATTTCTTCCTCCTACCCATCAATGACTACAAAGCTATGCTTGGGATTGAATGACTCACAACATTATGTGATATCTCCTAGAATTTTTCTAAACTAATCATGAAATTTTATTATAAAGAGAGACAGGTCACATTGCGTGGTAAGCGCGAGAGCCATTATTCCACCGTTTCGACACAGCGAATGGAGAAGGTGCTACACAAAACACATGATGGATTTTTTATGCATATCTAGCAGCCATCAAAGGAGGGAAAAGTGCAAAATTCATATCCTAAGCTTGCCCTCATACTGAATGAATTCGCGGATGTTTTCACAGAGCTGTGAGGGCTTCCCCCTAACTGACCACATGACCACCACATTTCTATTTTACCGGGCAAACCTCCGACAAATTTGAGATTGTACCACTATCCTCAATTATAGAAGGATGAGATTGAGAACATCACTAAGGAGATGCTCGACACCGGAGTCATTCGACCAAGCTGCAGCCCTTACTCCTCGCCGGTGTTGTTAGTGCGCAAGAAGGATGGTACGTGACGGATGTGCATTAATTACCGGGCTTTGAACGCCATCACCGTCAAGAACAAATATCTTATACCAATAGTAGATGAGCTCTTGGATGAACTAAAAGGAGCCTGAGTCTTCACTAAATTGGATCTCTATTCCAGGTACCATCAGATTCGGGTATGCACTGAAGATGTTCCAAAAACTACATTCTGCACATATAACAGCCACTACGAGTTTTTGGTAATGCCTTTCAAACTTATGAATGCTCCTTCTACTTTCCAAAGCTTGATGAACGACATTTTTTGGAGGTTTCTATGTAAGATGATATCCTCATTTACTGCCCTACACTTGATTTACATTTTCAGCACTTATGAATTGTTCAAACGATTCTTCGGGAGAATATCATTTATATTAAACAATCCAAATGCAGCTTTTTATAACGTAAAGTGGAGTATCTAAGGCACATTATATCATATGATGGAGTGGCGGTAGACCCGACGAAGATCGAAGCAATGCAAGGATGGCTGAGACCTATGAACATAAACTCGCTACACGTCTTCCTTGGACTCACATGCTACTATAAAAAATTTATGAAAGATTATGACAAGATCAGTGCCCCACTTATGTCCATACTAAAGAAAGACTCCTTCTTGTGGTAAGATAAAGCCTTTGCAGCCTTTGAACAACTCAAGGCAGCCATGACGATGACGCCGGTCCTAGTGTTGCCCAATTTTAGTCGTACCTTCATAATTGAGGCCGACGCATTCGGAGTTGAAATTGGGGCTATTTTAATGCAAGATAGCTGACCTCTTGCCTACACCAGCAAGACTTTGTCTCCCTCCCATCCTAAAATATTCGTGTATGATAAAGAAATGCTTGTCATTGTATATGTTGTCACGAAGTAGAGACCCTACTTGATCGATTGTCGCTTCTAGATTAAGACCGACCACCGAAGCCTCAAGTATTTTTTGGAGCAGAAAATATCTTTCTCGGAGCAACAACTTCTTGGCTTTGATTATGAAATTATTTATCAAAAGGGGAAAGAGAATATTTTTACGGATGCTCTATCACGACTACTGGGACAAGCCAAAATTTCAGCCATCTCCCTTTCGTTCATTGACTTCCTCAAAGATATTAGGGAGGACTGGAAGAATGACCTAGAGACCCGAGATATCGTAGAAAAATTGGAAAAGGATCCGAATCTTATGGGTCACTACACTTGGGATTCGAAGGACCTGTGCTACAAAAGCCAAATTGTAATTGTTCCTTCTTCCCCTTGTATCCAAATTATTTTGCACGAGATGTACTATTCACCTTCAACAGGGCACTCTGGATTTCTGAGAACATACAAGAGGATGAAGCAAAACTTCTTTTGGAAGGGCATGCAAAAATTGATTTATGATTATGTATCCAAAATTGATGTATGCCAGAAGCAGAAAGGTGAAATAATGGCAAATCTGGGAAAACTACAACCATTACCTATACCGGACTCAGTATGGACTGACATCTCCATGTATTTCATTGAAGGGCTACCACCATCTCAAGGTAAAAGCATGATTTTTGTGGTGGTAGATCATCTAACCAAATATGCTCATTTCTGTACTGTGAGACATCCTTTTACTGCTGCCAGCATTGCTCAACCTTTTGTTGATAATATTGTAAAACTACATGGGATGCTAAGGTCGATTGTAAGCGACCGTGACAGAGTGTTTACAAGTAAATTTTGGACTGAGCTCTTCCAACTACAAGACACCCAATTGAAGATGAGTATAACCTATCATCCATAGACGGATGACCAAACAAAAGTGGTGAATAGATGCCTTAAGACTTACTTATGGTGTTTCACTAGTGACCGGCCCAAAGAGTGGACAAGGTGGCTCCCTTGGGCAAAAGCCGAATTGTACTTGTTCCTTCTTCCCTTTGTATTTAAATTATTTTGCACGAGATGTACTATTCACCTTCAACAGGGCACTTTGGATTTCTGAGAACATACAAGAGGGTGAAGCAAAACTTCTTTTGGAAGGGCATGCAAAAATTGATTTATGATTATGTATCCAAAAGTGATGTATGCCAGAAGCAAAAAGGTGAACCAGTGGCAAATCTGGGAAAACTATAACCATTACCTATATCGGACTCAGTATGGACTGACATCTCCATGTATTTCATTGAAGGGCTACCACCATCTCAAGGTAAAAGCATGATTTTTGTGGTGGTAGATTATCTAACCAAATATGCTCATTTCTGTGCTGTGAGACATCCTTATACTGCTGCCAGCATTGCTCAACCTTTTGTGGATAATATTATAAAACTGCATGGGATGCTAAGGTCGATTGTGAGCGACCGCGATAAAGTGTTTACAAGTAAATTTTGGACTGAGCTCTTCCAACTACAAGACACCCAATTGAAGATGAGCACAACCTATCATCCATAGACGGACGACCAAACAGAAGTGGTGAATAGATACCTTAAGACTTACTTATGGTGCTTCACTAGTGACCGGCTCAAAGAGTGGACAAGGTGGCTCCCTTGGGCCGAATGGTGGTATAACATAACTTATCATTCATTAACTAAATGCACCCCTTATGAGGCATTATATGGTCGATCGCCCCTGTAATACCAAAATATGTAATTGGTACAACCAAAATAGATCAGGTCGACCAAAACTTAATTGACACTCATCGGAGCGAGCAAGGATTTTCAGTAGGAGATTGGGTCTACCTTCGCCTACAACTATACAAGTAGTTGTCAATCAAAACTAGAGTATCGATGAGGCTATCTCCACGATTCTATGGACCATATCAGATTTTGGAGCGTATTAGGGCCGTGACATACAAATTAAAGCTTTCATATGACGATAAGATTCATCCCGTCTTCCATGTATACTTGTTAAAGCCGAAATTGGGGGAACGTGAGTTAGCGCAGACTCAGCTATCGAACACTATAAATGATGGCGAGATTCAAGCTCAACCATAAGCTATATTTGATCGAAGGATTATGATGCGCCGTCGACACCCTTTAACTGAAGTGGAATAACTTACCATCTGAAGATGCAATGTGGGAGTCTTACGAGGAGTTGAAGACCTGGTTCCAGAGTTTATGGACCCTTAGCCTTGAGGACAAGACTGATTTTAAGAGGGTGGGCTTGATAGGGCTCCAACAGGGTTCAGTCCTAATCACCCTAGAAGTAGTCAATAAAAACCATGTGAGATTATAATAAAACCCCACCTAGCCACTTCTATCATATAAAGAAGTATGGCTAGGGTTTAGATTAGGGCCTTAGGGCTTAGTGGCCGTCACCCCCTTTACTGGGCTTGTCGGCCAAGGTTTCCACTTGCTTGGGTCAGCTATAGAGCCAACCTAGCCACCATCTGCACCTACTAAGGCAGGTCAACTAGAGGAGGGGCAAAGGAGTAATTTTACTTAGGCAAGCATCCCCTAAGGCTAGGGTTTGAGTCCTATTTAATGATGTAGCCACCCTCTCTCTTTTATTAAGCAAGATTAATCGTTTATTTAGCCTTGTGCCGAGTTCTACGAGGGAGGAACTCCTATAGCATTCCAAGGGTTGATCCCCCGCAAAGATCAAAATCTATAAGGCTCCTTCTGGGGTTCTATCAGTGTGCTAGGTTGGCTCTACCATGGTGATTCAGGGCCTCTGTGGAGCGAGAAATCAGGATATGCCAGAGCGAGGTGCAGCTCTGGAGAATCGAGAGGCATAGCTCAGCGCCCAAGCTGGTTTATTTCATCAATCTTGTTGCTAAAACGAATTTCGTTGGGGCATGCTCGGTTCCACGTGATTGGAGCCTGGGGAGGCTTGAGCATTACTTCCCGTTGTATTGCACCATGGTCCTAAATTGGCTGGGAGTATCTTGCGATGAATCGATCAAGACTAAGTCAACAACGAGCCGATCGAAACTGAGTTGATAGTGAATCGACCGAGACTGGGTCGACGATAAATTAGTCAAAATTGGGTCAACATTAGACTAGCCGAGACTAGGTCGACATTGGACTGGCTGAGACTAGGTCGACAATGGACTGGTCAAGACTGGGTTCGTAATGGACTGGTCAAAACTAGGTCGATGATAGACTAGCCGAGACTGGGTCGGCAATGGACTGGTCCTGACTAGGTCGATATTAGACTGGTCGAGACTGGGTCAACGATAGATTGGCTGAGATAAGGTTAGCGATAGATTAGCTGAGACTAGGTCAGTGATAAACTACCAAGACTAGGTCGACGATAGACTGATCGAGATTGGGTCGGCCATAAACTAGCCAAGATTAGGTTAACAATACACTAGTCAAGACTGGATCGTCAAGGGACTGGCCAAGACTAGGTTGGCATTAGATTGGCCGAGACTGGGTCAGCCAGGGATTAGATGAGACTAGGTCGATATTAGACTAGTCAAGATTGAGTTGGTCAAGGACTAGCTGAGGCTAGGACAATATTAGACTGGCCGAGATTAGGTTAGCATTAGACTGACCAAGACTGGGTCGATGATATATTGGTCGAGGCTAGGTCGGCAAGGGACTGTCGTGACTGGGTTAGCGATAGACTGGCCAAGATTGGGGCGGCAAGAGACTGGCCGAGACTAGGTTGGCATTAGACTCATCACGATTGCACGATGATAGACTGGTCAAGACTAAGTCGGCATTAGACTAGCCGAGATTGGGTCGACGATACATTAGTCAAGACTGGGTTGACATTGGATTGGCTAAGATTAGGTCAGGTAATGGAATATGGCGAGGCCTACTTTAGGTAGGATATTTGAACTATTGTGTAGCCGATGCGCGCTACTCCTTTTCGAGTTAGATCCTTTTTTACGACGATGAGATGCTTGCTGGTTATAGGTGCCCTTCAAGCCAATCACGTGAGTGATGACACGTGTGACATGATGTACAATTTTTTTTGTATTATTATTTATTGACATATTCTCACATCATATTATATATTGAATATATATATATATATATATATACATATACATGTATATATACATATCTATATGTATATATATATATATATATATATATATATATATATATATATGTATATATATATATATATGTATATATATATATATGTATATATATATATATGTATATATATATATATGTATATATATACATATGTATATATATACATATGTATATATATACATATATATATATATATATATATATACATATATATATATATATATATATATATATATACATATATACATATATACATATATATATATATATATATATATATATATATATATACATATATACATATATATACATATACATATATATATATATATATATATATATATATACATATATATATATATATATATATATATATATATATATATATATATATATATATATATATATATACACACACACATATATACCTGTGTGCTATATATATATATACACACACCTGTAGTATATCCTTATTGTCTCCACACAAGTGGTTACTCGAGAGGGACATCGAGATAACTAGATAGATCGGTGTGCTATACACCTGTCTATATGATAGAGGTGGTTGGTCTCATAACCACTTGTGTAGAGACAATAAGGATATGCTACAGGTGCTTATCCGCTTAAGGAATTAGTTCACTGATGATCCGCTTAAGGAATATTGTATGGTTAATGATACTTGACGTTAGACAGTGATTCCGTAGTCTTAGTTGTGTACCTGGTCTTTAGACTTGAGACACCAAAGATATCTTGTTTGAGTATTCCTCTCTTTGACATCGGACATACAGTTTTGGAAAGTTTAAGATCTGGTACAACCGGTTATTGGGATTGGTAGACAACCTTATAAAGGCTATCAAGTGTCAATAGAGGATCATCGACTCTTGGTATTATGAGAGGAATATCTCGTATGCTCTCGCTCAAGTAAATCCCTGATCAAGTTGGTCAAATTGAGAAAAAGAAATTCTCCGAGAGAATCCGATTAGAGCAAGACCTAGAAGAATTTCGTATGTGACCTGACAGTACCATTCCCGATATACAGTCTCTAGGATATTAGATGGATGAGGGATTCTAAATACATGGTAACTAAGGACAGACCGATCCAATGGATAAGATCCCTTGTATCGTCTGGGAACTATGGCGCAGTGGCCTAGTACGTCTATAATCGATGAGTCAAGTGAATTATTATGAGATAATAATTCATTGAGTCAGAATAAGTTGTGGTAGGTAGGACTCACAGCCAGCTCGGTGGTGGGCCTAGAGGGTCACACACATATGATGGATGTTTTAGTGAATAGAGGATTGGATACGAGTTATCCAATTAGCCCCTGTTCTTGTTAGATGAGACCTACATTGATGGACTCCTTGTATGAGGCCCAATTAGTGGCCAAAAGAGATTATTGGATACAGATCCAATAATCCAAGGTTAGTGGGTAATTAGATGAATATCCAATACCCACTAAGGCAGGATCTGTTAGGGTTATATGAATGACTCTCTATAAATAGGAGGGGAGGCATATATATGATAGGTTGCACCTTTGGGCTCCCCCTCCTATTCTCCTCTCTCCCTCTATATAAGAGTTGTGAGACTTGAGGCTGCGATTGGAGGAGTATCGCTATAGCAATCCATTGTGTGGATACCACTAGAGAGGAGAATGTTTAACCTACTTCATCCTCTCCATCTGGATCTAAGAAAATAATGATATACGATCTACCTAGGTAAACAATCTCTCACATGATGTAATTTTTAGTTTATGGCTTTTTTTATGCATCAATCTTTGCATGATGATTTTGATCTACGTAGGAAATCAATTTTATTTTGGTCTTTTGCTGCGCATGTAATACTCTCGCCGAGGTTTCTTAACAGTGTTGTGCCATTTCGCTGTGAGCGACCGATCCCATAGATGGGGTGCTTTCCCCCAAGTGGTTATTGATGGGATCCAAGCCTATTTATTGTGAATCTCCTCGGGATCCTAGGATGTCACTTATCTCCTATCAGGGATGCGAAGGGTTGCTCCGGGTGGTGAGCTCATCACTTCATCGCTGCCTTCTACCTGAAAGGTCGCGTCGACCTATGTGCTTGCATTTGCCTTAATAAGTCTCATCCCATCTTGCACAAAGAAACTTTTGCCTAATCCAACCCCAAAGATGCATTTGGCCAGGTTAAGGTGCATTCAGAACCTTCTGAGGGTTCGAAATATCATGGTGAGATCCTTAGATGAGTCTTAGCAGCTTTGCTTTTTACAATCATGTTGTTGACATATCATATGTTAAAAACCTTAGCGGGAGCATCGCATGTGCAGCGAAAGATAAAAACAAAACTAGTTTTCTACATAGATCAAAATCATCATGCAAAGATTGGTGCACAGAAAAAGTCATAAAACCAAAAACCGTATCACGTGAGAGATTGTTTACCGAGAGCATATGAGATATTCTTCTCATGATACCGAGAGTAGATAATCATCCTCTATTGACACTCAATAGCCTTCGTAAGGTTGGCTACCAATTCTGATAACCGACTGTACCATATCTGAAACTTTCCAAATTTATAAATCCGGTGTCAAAGAGAGGAGTACTCAAATAAGGCATCTTTGGTGTCTCAAGATATCGATTTTCGGCTTTACGGCTTTTTCTACACACTAATCTTTGCATGATGATTTTAATCTATGTGGGAAACCAATTTTATTTTTATCTTTCGCTGCACATGTAATGCCCCCGCTAAGGTTTCCCAATATATGATATGTCAATAACATGATTGTAAAAAAGCAAAGTTGCTGAGACTCATATGAAGGATCTCACCAAGACATTCGGAGCCCTCAAAAGGTTCTGAATGCACCTCAACTCGGCCAAATGCATCTTTGTGGTCGGACCAGGCAAAAGTTTCTTTGTGCAAGATGGGGTGAGACTTATAAAGGCAAATACAGGCACATAGGTCGACGCGACCTTTTAGATAGAAGGCGACAATGAAGTGTGAGCTCACCACTTGGAGCAACCCTTCACCTCCCCGATAAGGAGACAATGTGACATCCTAGGATCCCGAGGAGATTCGCAATAAATAGAATTGGATCCCCTCAATAACCACTTGGGGAAAAGCACCCCACCTGTAGGCCACTCACAACGTGATGGCGCAGCACTATTAGGGAACCTCAACGAGAGAATCATATGCACAACGAAAGACCAAAATAAAACCAGTTCCCCACGTAGATCAAAATCATCATACAAAGATTAGTGCACAAAAAAAGTTGCAAAATAAAAAAAACTGCATCATGTGAGAGATTGTTTACTTAGGTAGATTGTATATCTCTATTTTTTTAGATCCAGATAGAGAGGATAAAAGAGTTCAAACGTCCTCCTGTCTAGCAGTATTCACACGATAGATTGTTACAATAATACTCCTCAAATCACATCCCCAAGTCTCACAACTCTTATATAGAGGGAGGGAGGTGAATAGGAGGGGATGCCCAAAGGTACAACCTATAATCTATGTGCCTCCCCTTTTATTTATAGGGAGTCATCCATATAACCCTAATGGATCCTACCTTAGTGGGTATTTGATCTTCATCCAATTACCTACTAACTTGGGATTATTAGATCCCTATCCAATAATAAACTCCTCTGGTCTCTAATTGGGACTAATGCAAGGAACCCATCAATATAGGGTTCTCATCTAATGAGAACAAGGGCTAATTGGATAACTCATATTCAATCATCTATTCGCTAAAGCATCCATCATATGTGTGTGACATTCTAAGCCCAACATCGACCTGACCGTGAGTCCTACCTGCTAGAACTTCTTCTGACTCAGTGAATTATTATCTCATAATAATTCACTCGACTCATCGACTATGGACGTACTAGGCCACTACATCATAGTTCTCAGACGGTATATAGGATCTTATCCATTGGACCTGTTTATTCTCAGTTATCATGTATCTATAATCTCTCATCTATCTAATATCTCATATACTATATATCAGGCATGGTACTATCAGGTCACACACATAATCCGTCTAAGTCTCACTCTAATCGGATTCTCCCGGAGAACTCATTCTCTCTCAATCCGACCAACCTGATCAGGGATTTACTTGAGGGAGAGCATATGAGATATTCTTCTTATGATACCGAGAGTGGAAGATCCTCTATTAGCACTCAATACCCTTTGCAAGGTTGACTACCATCCCGATAACCAGCTGTGCAATTTTTGAAACTTTTCAAATCTGTAAGTTCGGCATCAAAGAGGAGAGTACTCAAACAAGATATCTTTGGTATCTCAAGTCTAAGGACTAGATATACAATTAAGATTACAGAATCGCTCCCTGACATTAAGTATCATTAACCATACAATATTCCATAAGTGGATCAATTTGTGAACTCATTCTCTAATAAGTACTTGTACTATATCTTTAGTGTCTCCACACAAGTGGCTATGAGATCAATCACTTCCATCATATGGACAGGTATATAGCACATCGATCTATTTGGTTGTCTCGTTGTCCCTCTCGAGTAACCTATGATCAAAATTATTTATGATCTATTTTGAAAGGCGAATCAGTCTTATTATCATGATCTCATCACGATCTGATTCTTATTGCACAGAACAAGAATATCACAATATATATATATATATATATATAATCAACATATAATATAATTTTAGAATATTCTAATAAATAATAATGCTAAAAGACTATGCAACATATGATACATGTCATCACTCACGTGATTGGCTTATGGGGCACTTATAACCAACATCATATTCCTCTTGATCTAGTGTTTGAATATCTGATTCACCATCCTTTGGTACGTTGCCACAATATTCTTCAACTTGAATGACATGACCCTGTAATAGTAAATTTCTATCAGTGATGAAGGCGATGTGTTCCTGGTCCTTGGGAGCCATGCATATTTGAAGCCCGAGAAGGCGTCTATAATCGTGAGGAGTTCATGCCCCAAATTTGGCCAACCAATTGATCTATCCTTGGGAGGGGATAGCAATTCTTTGGGAATACCAGATTAAGATCGATGTAATCAACGCACATCTTCCAACTTCAATTAAATTTCTTGACAAAGTCTACATTGAAGAGCCACTAAGGGTACTTGGCTTCGGCTACGAATCCTGAATCCTGCCTCCATCAGTCGATCTACTTCATCGTTGATTGCCTTCTACAAATCCGGAGCAAACTTCTGAGGTCTTTATTTCACCGGTCGTGCTTTGGGCAAGATGTTAAGGTGATGTTGCTCAACTGCAGAACTGATGTTTAGCATGTCCTTGGGTAACCAGGTGAAAACATCAGCGTTCTCCATCAGAAAATTGATAAGCTAAACTCGATCCTTTTACGAGAGCTCGAACCCAATCTTTATAACCTAGTCTGGCTGACGCTTGTCAAGGGGGATTACTAACACCTACTTCATGGGCTCTGGTCGGTGTGGGGTCTCAAACATCTCTCGGGGGTCAACAAAAGGGAGGTCAGAAGGCGGTTGCGACTGCACTGCCTCCCTCGAGATTGATTAGTCCAAATCAAGCTTTGACCTTTTGGGTAGTGAGACAACAATCAGGTAGCACTGTCGGGTCTCTCGAGGGTCACTTCTCACTTCTCCAACCCTTGCATGGGTTGGGAATTTCATCGCTCGATGGTAGGTGAAGACGATTGCCCTTAACTTATCGAGGATTGATCGATCGAAGATGACATTGTATGTTGACATGAGGTTGACCACCATGAAAGTGACCATCATGGTCTTGGACCTTGGCTCTTGTCTGATGGTGACGGATAGAATGGCCATCCCGAGAGGGGCGATGGAGTCACTTGTAAACCCGGTGAGGTGGAACTCATTAGTGATAGGTCACGGTGGTCTACCCGAGCTTCTGGAAAGCATCAAAATACATAACATCGATTGAGCTTCCATTGTGGAACATGACCCTCCTGACTTCAGCATTGGCAATGCGAACTAAGACCTTTAGGGCATCATCGTGGTCATGGTACTCGGTTTCCCCTGCCTCGAAGGTGATCTTCGATTCATCTTTTTTGCTTGGGGCACTTCTCCATGATGACTCAGACATAGGCCTTTCAAGCCAATGCACTATCTTTATCAGACAATGATCCGCCAATAATGACATCAATCTACTTTTCTATTGGACCATGGGGGTGCGAAGAAGGCTCTCGAGCCCTCTTCACATAACGCCCGAGGTATCCCTTGCATATAAGCTTCTCGATCTAGTTCTTGAGATCATGGCATTCCTTCTTCATGTTATGGCTATAGTTTCAGTGGAAACGACAATACTTCTCGCCCTGTCCCTAAGCTCCCGTGGGGTTTTCATCGGGTTGGGTATCCTCAGGAGCCCCTTTTCTTTGATCTGAAAGAAAATTTTAGTCCTAGTCAAGTTTAGAGTCAACGGAGGTGGCCTTGGGTAGGATGGTTCCAGGCAGTTGGGCTGCCTCATCGGAGGCTCCGGCTATTGGCCTTGGGCTTCTCTAGGTGAAGCATCTTGTGATCCTCCTGCGTCCCCACCACTAGCACCTCTATGACGATGTACTAATTCGCATGTTGGGGTATCTCGAGTGGTCTCTCGATTAGGAACCTGGACCACCGTAGCCCTATTAAGAATACATGCATGATTAAAGAAAGAATAATGAGCATCGAGGACTACCCTTATCTATGCAGTGAAGCGAGAGATGAAATGAGAGAGGGGCTTATCATCCTACAGGTTTAGGCCGAGAAGCGCAACCGTGGATGGCTTCAGTCTGGCGTTAGCCAGGAAGTTGAGCTCAAATTCCTTTACTAGTTGGTCAAAAGATGAAAATGAAATAGGCTTCAGTTAGCTGTACCGCATCCAGGCAGGACCTCGGGGGGTGGTGGGGAAAGCTCAGCACATTAGGGCATCAGATGTGTTGTACAGGGCCATATGAGCCTGAAAGTCGATGACGACGTGCTCCGCTGGGTCAGATTTTTTGTCATAAGCCTCTAGCGTCGGCAGACGGAAGTTGAGGGGATCAGTTTGTCTTGGATTTTTTGGACGAAAGGGGATCTCCCCATAAAGCCTTCCCTATGCTCTTCTATTGACTTATGGAACTCCCTCTGAACTTTGTCTAGACGATGGTTGACCTGGTGTAGTTGGGCCTGGAATGAGTCCGATAAGTCAGATGACAAAGTATCCGGCTCAAGGGAGTTAGTGGGGCCTTCGAAGTCCCATGCTCAGGTGTGGATCGTCTGCCCCCAAATGACTCTTCATTCGATGGGCAATCATCTCAAGCTTGCATGTCGGACATGAGGAGGTACGAAGATGCTTGGAAAAGAGTTGGTTGGAGAGACGAGGACCCAAAAAAGAGTTGTTTGGGGCTCCGATAATGATGCCCGTAGTGGCGCAATCTACTGAGCGAACTTGGGGGGGGGGGGGGGGGGGGGTGGCTCGCTTGTGAAACGAGAGGAATGATGAATTGTATCATTCTAGTTAAAGCTTAGACATTTTGCGTGAGGCTAGGAAATGCCTCTAACAAGATGACAGGGTACCCCGCACACCGAGGGAGAGAGCCCCGGGTTGTTGAACAGCCTCTAGTACCGGCTCAAGGTTTGGGATGGAGGGTTCCCATCCTGGGAAGGAGGGAAAGAGGAGTGTCAAGCAGTTGTCTTGTCTCGATTTACTATACTGAGTTGAATTGATATGCTAGGTTGACTCTACCATTGTGATTCATGGTCTTTGTGAAGCGAAAAACCAATATGATTTCGAGTTCTATGATGATTGCCTTTACTGCTCGCGTTTGTCCATCTCCTTCGTGGGCCCCTTCAAGAGAAAGTGTGAAATCAAAATTGTTAGGATCAATTGACACTAAGATAGGGGGTGAATTAGTGCAAGTATAGATTTTCATTTTAAATGAAATCTTTTTCGATTAAACCAAAGTATAAAAACTGAAGCTTTTAGTCTTTGGTAAAAATGAAATGAGTGTATGAATGAAAGTTGCTAAGTTGATAAGTAAACCCGAAAGATAAGCAACATGAAAATTTTACTTTCAAAGAGTGAGTTAAATCGGAAGCATCAATACAAGAAAATGTAAACAATTGAAAGCAAAGAAACAACTCATGATTTTATAGTAGTTTGACGCCAAAGGCCTACGTCCACTTCCGAGTCCTCCTTCTTGAGGTACACCGACGGCCACTACCAATCTTCTTTGGATGAAGATCAAACCCTTATACTTGCTTACAAGAGAGACTTAAGAATTTATTATCTCTAAGCACTCTCCTTCTCTTTTCTTTTTCTTACAAATCACATATAATGTTTTCTCAGAATATAATCTTCCAAAAAGTGTGTTTTGAATGCAAGAAAACTTGGGATATTTTTAGACCTCAAATTGGCATCAAAACCAGAGCCAAAATCCAACATACCCAAAAAAATTAAGTACGAGCAGTTTACTTGTCGTCCTAGGCGGTTTACCCACTGTCAGCCGTTGGCCGCCGCCTGGATTCTGTGGTACAGGTGGTCCAACTGCCACTCACCGACGGTTTACCCGTCGAAATTTCTGCAAAGTGGTTCCCTCCACTTTTCAAATTCTGGCTTGAATTTTACGTTGACTAGCTCTTTGGTCAACTGATTGAGCTCAACCTGAGCTCAACCAAACCCAATAGTGGATCCAGTTGCCTTATTGCGTTGATTTGGATTCCTTCCAAATCTAACTCAATTAGGACTCAACTTCTAAGTAAGACTCAATGATTACAACACTTAATGACCAATTAAGCTTAAATAAGACCTAACTTCCGTATAATCCGATAACCTCCGGTAACCTTACGGCAAGTCCTCCGGTCTTCTTCCTGGCAATCTCCCTTCACGTTCCCAGCGAGCTTCTCGATTCCTTCAACGAATCTCCTAGCAAACTTCCGGTGAGATCTCACTGCATCGTCTAAACCTGGCTTGATGCCTAAGCTTTATCTTGGCCCATCATTTGGTTGTAACTTTATTGATCCTACCATAGTTAGACCTATACAATGCTAATTATGACTTAATTAAATATTATCATAATTGTCAAACATCCATTACAAGACCTCCTAACTCTCGATAAGCTTTTTGGCTATCCCCGATAATCTTCTGGCGAGTCTTGATCTTCTTCTGGTGAACTCCCTTGCGCCATCCTAGCAAGCTCCCGATACCCTCGGTGAGCTTTCGACACACTCCTGGCGAGTTCCCAACCACATCGACTCGATGCATGGACTTAACCTTGGTCCATCTTGATTGCAATAATCCTTATGTCGTAATTATTCATGCATCAATCAACTCTAATAATCCTGTTAGATAAATAATTCATCATCAAAATTCGAGATTCAACAATCTCCCTCTTTTCGATGATGATAATCAATTGATGACAAGAGTTAATCCTAACTCCCCCTAAATCCATACCACTTAAATTTAAGAGATTCACACACTCTTAAATTCAAGCAATCAACATTCTATGCAAATTTTAACATAAATTTGCATGTTCAAGATATCAAATCATGAGTAAAAAGAAATTTACACTCATATCCAAATACAAGATATCCATGTATTTCAACAAGATCATGTGTCATCAATATATATATTTCTCCCCCCTTTGTCATCAACAAAAATGTGATATCCATGTATTTCAACAAGATCATATGTCATCAATATATATATTTCTCCCACTTTGTCATCAACAAAAAGGTGAAATGTATAGCTAATAATTTCAAAACACATGATGACATTACTCCCCCTTAGTATATGCATTATAAAATTTTCTTCCCCTTTATAATTAATAAGGAGAGAAACAAGGGAGGTGTTATTGAATCATTTCATCATGAGAAGAGCTCTTAATAAATTTCAAAAATAATATTAAGATGAGCTTAAAAGTCCAAGAGATTTAAAGGCTACTTATGTATTTCAAGTGTAGCAAAAGTCATATCTTGATACCAAAAATTATCTCTTGTAAATTTTAAACATAGCATATTTTCATGCAATTTTTCTCCACCTTTTTGTAAGATAAAAAAAACATGGAGAAGGTTCTTAAAAATATTATCACAAAAAGCTTAATCTCATGAAATCTAGATTAGTAATTTATATATTTTCATGATTTAGCATTCTTAACTTTCAATCTTAATCTTGTAGATATAAAAATTTAAAAGAATATTTCGAATATGAGCTAAACAAATCTCTCTCATGTAAATTTCAAGAAAACATAACAAATAAAGCTAGAAAATTATTTCTTCTCTTTTGGGAAGTGCAAGCTAGCAAATTTTTGCTTCCTTTGCATTGTTCAAGCTTGCAATTTTATAAGCTAACAAGTTTTGCTCCCCCTTTGTCATTGTCAAAAAGAAGGGATAGTTACCATAGTGCAAAACTTTTCCCATTATATCATTTTTCAATAAAAATATCAAGAAATATACCAATCATCACATAAAATATATCAAGAACAACTAACATGGTGGTGAGATATTCAATTTAATGAAGACAAATTATGAATAGAAATAAATCATAGAATATCTTGATTTATGCATAATAATTCTCAAGTTGTCAAGAGCATGATTTGTGCAAAAATCTCCTTTTAAATAATACGAGAAGACATAAGAGATTTGATTTATAAAGATTTCAAGTTATAATTCCAATAAATCAAAATCATGATATCATTTAATTTTAAAATCATCATGAATTTCAAAAGAAAATATGATAGTAGATTAAGCTCAAATTGTAAACCCAATATTTAGTATGCATTTAGAAAGTTCTAATTTTCTTCTAAGCACTTGTTCATCATTCAATGTTTTCTTATAATCATATTAAAAATTTTATCTCCCACCTCTTGTTATTGTCAAGAAAGAAATATGATTGCATAATTTTTTTTCATCCATGTTCAATTTATGCCAAAAAGTATAAGAGATATCACGTCATTAAAAATTTAAATCTAAAAGACATGATTTCGTTTAATGTTTTTTTCCCTTTTTTTAAAAATAATACAAATGAGTCTTAGGGGATAATCTTAATTTATCCAAGATAAATCTTTTTAATAGAAGAATAATCTTGACAAAAATTATAATTATAATTGTTAAGATCATAAATCTCCTTTTTACAGAGATCAATAATGTGATTCCCATAATGTATAAGTCAAGTCAAGAAATTAAGAGAATATTTATGATAATATAAATCTCTTTTAATTTTTAACTTATCACAAACTTAAGAAATGCTAATTTTGGTGATAAGTTATACTAAGAAGAAAGTCATAAGTAATCATGTCATGAAGAATATTATTATCAAAACATAAATGACAAGAACATGATTTATTTTGACATATTTCTTCCTAGATGAAATTTTAAAGCTTTTGAAATCTTATGAGACAAAGTAAGAAGGATCTTGATTCTTATAGTAATATCAAGTTATAAATATTTAGGAGTCAAGATCAAGATTAGGATGAAAACTTTTCTTTAATAAAAGGTAGAAATCTTAGTGAATAAATAGATCTCAAATTATAATTCTCAAGATTTCAAGATCATGATTTAAGTTATCAAATAATCAAAAGCAAAATGTTAATGAAGTTAGATAGATTCAAACATATCCATTCCTCAAAACAAAATCATTTGAAAACATATCAAAAATCATCATCAAAAATCAGTTTTCAAATTTTTTTAATAAAGTCATCATATATTATTTTTCAAAAGAAAATAGCTAAAAAAATTTCTAATTCATTTTTGTAGTTAAAGAGATTCAACAATAATAGTATCATTTTATCTCTTGCTGAAGGATTCATAAGATAAAAATATTTTTAAGATTAATTATCCTCCTTTTGATTGTTTCATATGATTTCTTTCAAGAATAATTTTCAAATCAATTATTTTTTATTTAAGACTAAAAACCAAATTTCATTTCAACATGGCCATTACTATAAGACATAAAATATTTTTATAGCAAAAGTTAACCAATCTTAATTTTAATATTTAAATGAGTCTAACTTTTTACAGATAGTGCAAGGAGTTGACAAACTCATCTTAAAAATGAAGCATATATATTTTGTATGTTCTAATCATAAGCATTCAATCATAATGGCATTTCAATCAGTATAACATTTAAATCAATCATTTCATAAACTTAGTCAATATTTGAAGCATTTTAATAATAATCTTTACATTTAAAAAGCCAATGATTTTAGCATTCACTCAAAATCTCATTTTTGTAAGTTTCAATATATTTTTCAATAACTAATGTTCTTTGATTCTAATTCATTTTCATACTTGTATACTCTAGCTATGCATCATCAATATTAATCGTATAATAATGAACCATTAAAAGATTTATTATCAATAATTTTAATTCTAATAATTTTCTTATTACCACTTAGGCTAGTAAGCTTGAAGGAGTGTTAGATCTCAAGTAATATGACTTAGCATCTACTTTCAGAATATTTTTATTACTTCTAGCCTTGTTAGGAAATAACTTTATATTATGAGAGGTTTTGATTTAGGTACCCATTTAACATTAGGTCCTTCATGACATGTTCTTCCCATTTTCTCTAATGGTTTAAGGTTGTTTATGGTTCATTTAGGAACCCAAATTAATTTATGTGGACTATACTTTCTAAATGAACATTTATAGATATTATGTCTTAATTTTTCATAATAATTATATTTAACTTTTGGTGGTAAATATAAGGTATGTCCTTTAACGAAAATGGTTGGCTTTTGTTGATCATTACCAACAAAGCCTGTGTCATTTCTTCTATTAATATGACCCTTATTGGTAATGATCATATTTAGGGATTTATTCCCTATTTCAAAATTTTCTAATGTAGTTTTAAGCATGTAATTCTTTTCTTTAACATTATCTAGCATATCACATTTTAAGCATGATTTATGTAATGCTAAGGAGAAATGCATTTCATAAGTCTTTTAACTAATAAATCATGATCAACTTTAAGTGACTTAAAAGACTTGCTAAGTTTTCTAAACTCATTGAACAAATTATCAAACATATTTAATAATTCTAAAAATAAAATATTTAAAGACTCACTAACCTCATCTTCAATCGCCATTAAAGCAAGGTTCTCCACTTCTAGGTTGAGAATTTGATCTTTGGAGCTCCTCGGCTTCTTGCGTTCATAGAAAGAGGCTGTGTCCATAAAAAAATTTATAAGGTTCAAGTTCATTAATTTTTTCGGTTCATTTGTCAAAAGTTCATGTCCAAGGTTCTCATCACTCGAGATTTCACCCGAGGAGTCGTATGCATTCTTAGTTCATAATCCTTCTTGTTCTTTGGAAGGTATTCTTCAAGTTTATTTTTGTAATATATTTCATTAATTGATTCATTTATATTAATTATGCTTTCATGTGTGATTTTTAAAGTATGCCAAATATTGAAAGCCAAATCACAAGCGGAAACACGGTTAAACTCATTCATATCAAGAGCATAAAGCAAGACATTCATATGCTTTGCATTTAAAGAGAAAGTCTTCTTCTCCAAATCATTCTAATTGTTCATTAGAAGAGAATACTTTTCATATCCACTCTCAACTATATTCCATAAATCAAAGTCTAAAGAGATGAGGAAAATACACATCCGTGTTTTCCAATATGTGTAATATGTCCCATTGAACATGGGTGGACGTGAAATTGAATGTTCCTCATTCATGCCAAAACAAGTCATTTACTCAAGTGAATATTAATCCAAAGAGTAAGTACCTTACTCTGATACCAATTGTTAGGATCAATTGGCACGGGGGGGGGAGGGATGAGGGTGAATTAGTGCAAGTATAGATTTTCGCTTTAAATGAAATCCTTTTCGATTAAACCAAAGTATGAAAATGGAAGCTTTTAGTCTTTGGTAAAAGCAAATAAGTGTTTGAATGAAAGTTGCTAAGTTGATAAGTAAACCCGAAAGATAAGCAACATGAAAATTTTACTTTCAAAGAGTGAGTTAAATCAGAAGCGTCATTACAAGAAAATGCAAGCAATTGAAAGCAAGGAAACAACTCACAATTTTATAGTGGTTTAGAGCCAAAGGCCTCCACTTTCGAGTCATCCTTCTTGAAATACACCGGCATCCAGTACCAATCTTCTTTAGGTGAAGATCAAACCCTTACACTTGCTTACAAGGGAGACTTAAGAAGTTAATATCTCTAAGCTCTCTCCCTTCCCTTTTCTTTTTCTTATAAATCACACACAATATTTTCTCATTATATAATCTCCCAAAAGGTGTGTTTTGAATGCAAGAAAACTTGGTGTATTTATAAGCCCCAAATTAGCTTTAAAACTAGAGCCAAAATCCAACATACACGAAAAAATCGGATACAGGCGGTTTACCCGCTGTCAGCCATTGGCCGCTGTTCGGATTCTGTGGTACAGGCGGTTCACTCACCACTTGGGCAGTTTACCCGTCGAAAGCTATTGGCCACTGCTCGGATTCTTTGGTACGGGTGGTCCAACCACCACTCGCCGGTGGTTTATCGGTCGAAATTTTCGCAAAAGTAGTTCCCTCCACTTTTTAAATTTTGGCTTGACTTTTACGTTGACTAGCTCTTTGGTTAACTGATTGAGCTCAACCTGAGCTCAACCAAACCCAGTAGTGGATCCGATTACCTTATTGAGTTGATTTGAATTCCTTCTAAATCCAACTCAATTAGGACTCAACTTCTAACTAAGACTCAATGATTATAACACTTAATGACCAATTAAGCTTAAATAAGACCTAACTTCTGCATAATCTGACAACCTCTGGCAATCTTATGGTAAATCCTCTGGTCTTCTTCCCGGTAATCTCCCTTCGCGTTCCTAGTAAGCTTCCCGATTCCTTCGGCGAATCTCCTAGCGGACTTCCGACGAGATCCCATCACATCGTCCGAACCCGGCACGATGCCTAAGCTTTATCTTGGCCCATTATTTGGTTGTAACCTCATTGATCATGCCATAATTAGACCTGCATGATACTAATTATGACTTAATTAAATACAATCATAATTGCCAAACTAACTCCTGGTAAGCTTTTCGGCTACCCTTGACAATCTTCCAATGAGTCTCGATTTTCTTCTGACGAACTTCCTTGCGCCATCCTGGCAAGCTCCCAATACCCTCGATGAGCTTCTGATGTACTCTTAGCGAGTTTCCAACCGCATCGACTCGATGCATGGACTTGACCTTGGCCAATCCTGATTATAATAATCCTTCTATCGTAATTAATCATGCATTAATCAACTCTAACAATCATGTTTGATCAATAATCCATTAGTTGATTTTATCATCAAAATCTGAGATTCAATAGAAAATGCTCACAATTCTTGGACTCATGATTCTCGTTGAAGCTGTTGGGCATATAGCCCAGATTCAGCTCATAATGGGCTTTAATGATGCCCACAGCCCTAACCTTGATTTATTTTAACCAAAATCCTAATTTTGGTGGCTAGAGTTAAGGAAAAGTAGATAGCGGTGATTGAAAATATGGGAGAGAAGAAAGCATCAGATTGACAGTAAAGGATAGAAAACAAGAGATCCAGGAAACGGAAGAGGACAAGGATAGAGAAAGACTATTCTCAATTATCCAAATAATATTCTCATCTCAGGTTAGATCAGATCTATAGTGGATTCTTACTGTGATCACTTGAGAAGGTTTTGGATATTGTGTATAGTAATATAATCCTTGTATCCCTGTCATTCTCTTATGATTGTTGCTTAGGCTTGGGCATGAGGGTTTTGATATTTATATATTCATTATTAAGATAGTAGATTTTTTCTGGCTTGTCTCGTGGTTTTACCCTTCGAGTTGGAGGGATTTTTCACGTAAATCTTGGTGTTTATTTGATTGTTGATTTTGTTGTGTATGACAACTTGCTAGTATTTGTTCATATATAAAAGTCTTTATCCTTTTGTATCCCAACTGGTGTCAAAGTAATATTTTATGGTATTTATTCTTTTGTGTTCGAACATAGAGATTGGTAATGTTTCTCGCATGATTAATTTGAAAAAAAATAGTTAGATGATATGGAAACCAAGAATGAAAGATCTCTTGTATTGCAAAGACTTGTATGAACCTTTGCAAGGGGATAGTGCAAAGTCCACAATTTTGACAGATAATGAGTGAAAGAGGTCAGACCGAAAAACAATTAGTTATTTGATAGTGGCTTGATGATAGTGTCTTTCACCATGTTTCTACTGAAAGTTCTGCATACTCTCTTTGGAAAAAGTTGGAAGGTCTTTACGAAAGAAAAATGATTGGCAACAAAGCTTTCTTAATTAGAAAACTTGTGAACATGAAATATAAAGATGGCACTTCTATTTCTGAGTATATGAATGAAATATAAAGTATTACTAACCAGTTATCCTCTATGAAAATGTCTCTTGATGATAAGTTGCAGGTCTTGTTACTTCTCAGTTTATTATCAGAAAGTTGAGAGACACTAGTGGTTTCCCTCAGTAATTCTGCACCAGATGGTGTTGTCACCATAAGTCAAGTAATAAGTAGTTTGTTGAATGAAGAGTTGAGGAGAAAAAAATCAGCAACTTCTCATATTGATTCATAAGCACTTGTCTCAGATAATAGAGGAATGTCAAAATCCAAAGATAGAAGTGGTTCACGCATAGGTAAAAATAAGTCAAGATTAAGAAAAGATATTATTTGCTATAATTATGGTGAGAAAGAATATTACAAGAATTAGTGAAAGCAACCAAAGAAGAATAAGGAAAAGGGGAAAAAAGTTGAGCCTACAGAGTCAAAATAGAATATTACGGCTACAGTACAGGGTAGTGATTATTTGATTTTATCTACTTCTGATGATATTTTTTCTTGTGTGTCTCAGGATCTCAAGTAGATAATTGACATATGTGCTTCTTATCATGCTACACCATAGAGGAAGTTTTTTGCTACTTACAGGTCTAAAAATTTTGATGTTGTCAAGATGGGCAATTATAACACAACAAACATCATTGGCATAGGTGATATCCATATAAAGTCCAACCTTGACTGCAAGTTGGTGCTTAAGGATGTAAGCCATGTGGTTAACTTAAGGCTAAATTTAACTTCAGTTGGAAAGCTAGATGATGAAGACTTTGATATCATATTTCACGAAGGGCAGTGGAAGCTCAGTAAAGGTTCTCTTATTATAGCTAGTGGGATGAAATGTCACATCTTGTATTGATTACAGGCTAAAGCTTGTGGTGAACAATTGAATGCTACAGAGAAAGACTTTAGTATGGAGTTATGACATAGGCAACTGGGATTTATGAGCGAGAATGGGATGTAAGATCTTTCTAAGAGAGAGGTATTGTCATACCTCAGAGATACACGTCTGAACCCTTGTATTAATTATTTGGCTAGCAAACAACATAGAGTTTCCTTTGCTAGTCCTGCTTTATCTAGAAAAATGCATGTCTTGGACCGTGTCTATACAGATGTATATGCTCCTTTGAGGACAAAAACTCCTAGTAGATCTATTAATGTTCCTAGTATCAATGGTACACTTTATTTTGTCACTTTTATAGATGACTTTTTCAAGAAAGTTTGGGCCTATACTATGAAAACCAAAGATCAAGTTATTAGTGTCTTCAAGGAGTTTCATGCCAGAGTTGAAAGGGAGACAAAAAGACAATTGAAATACATAAGATCAGATAATGGTGGTGAGTACACAGGATTTAATGATTATTACAGGTCATATGACATCCAGCATGAGTTGATAATTCCTAGTACTGCCCAGCATAATACAGTTGTAGAGAGGATAAATTATACCATCGTAGAAAAGATCAGATGTATGCTTTCACAGGCCAAACTACCCAAAAGGTTTTGGGATAAGGCTTTGAGGACTGAAGTTGATGTGATCAACTTGTCACCCTATACAACTCTAGATGGTGAATGGTCAGGGAAAGATGTCTCATATAGGCATTTAAGAGTGTTTAGTTATCGTGCATTTACACATGTTTCAGACAATAAGAGATCCAAGCTAGATGGTAAGATAAAAGAGTGCATTTTTCTTAGATACTCACATGATCAGTTTGGTTACAGGTTTTGGGATCCAGAAAAGCAGAAGGTGTTTAGAAGTAGAGATGTTATCTTTTTTTAGAATCAAACCCTTAAGGATTTGAAGGATGAGGCACTAGCTAAGACTTCTACAGAAGGATTAGCATATTATGATCCAGTTATTCCTCCAGTACATCAGAGTGATAGAGGAGATGTGTAGGAAGATAGTGTAGAGCCTGATGTTGATCTACCTGTAGGAGATGTTGAGCAGGAAGAAAAAAGGGAGCAAGTTCCCACATAACTTCAGTTAAGAAAATCTTCTAGACTACGTCAATCTTCCAGAAGATACTCTACAAATGAGTATATGATGCTTACTAATGCATGTGAATCAGAGAGTTACCAATAAGCATTTAAAAGTGAGTAAAAAAAAAGTGGTTAGTTGCTATACAGGAAGAGATGAATTCTCCATAGAAAAACTACATATATGATTTAATGCAACTACCAAATGGAAGTAAGGCCTTGAAGAACAAGTGAGTTTTCAGGTTGAAGACTCAAGAACATTATTCTCAACCAAAGTATAAAGCTAGATTGGTTGTGAAAGACTTTGGTCAAAAGAAATGTATTAACTTTAAAGAAATTTTTTCTCCTGTTGTTAAAATGTCTTCTATCCGTGTTGCTTTTGGTATTGCTGCTAACCTGGACTTAGAGGTTGAGCAGTTGGATATGAAGACAGCTTTCCTTCATGGTGATTTGAAGGAGAACATTTATATGGAGCAACCAGAAAGCTTCAAAGTCAAAGGTAAAGAAAATCTTATCTGCAAGTTGAAGAAGAGCTTGTATAGGCTAAATCAAGCTCCAAGACAGTGGTATAAAAAGTTTGATTCATTTATGGTTGAAAATGGATAAAAAAAATAGCTTCAGATTATTGTGTGTACATCAAACAGTTTGGTGATGATTTTATTATTCTCTTATTTTATGTTGATAACATGTTTATTCTTGGAAAAAATATGTCTACAATTGACAAGTTGAAGAAAGAATTGAGTTAGTCTTTTGCAATTAAGGACATAGGACCAACAAAGCAAATACTAGGCATACAAATTTTACATGACAAAAAAAACAAGAAGATTTAGTTGTCACAGGAGAAATATATTGAGAAGGTATTAGAAAGGTTCAATATGAGCAATACAAAGCCAGTTGGTTCACTTCTTTCAGGTCACTTCAAGTTATACTTAGATCAGAGTCCGTCAAGTGATGAGGAGAAGGAGAAAATACAAAATGTTCCTTATGCTTTAGCAATTGGAAGTTTAATGTATGCAATGATATGTACAAGGATGAACATCGCATATACAGTGGGTGTTACTAGCAGATTTCTTACAAATCTAGGTAAAAAGTATTGGGCAACAGTGAAGTGGATCTTTAGGTATCTCAGAGGGAGCTCTAAAGTTTGTCTAAGCTTTAGAGGTGGATCACATATGTTGACAGGTTACACAGATGCATATATGACAAGAGATATTGACATAAGAAAATCCAGATCATGTTTTGTACTTACTTTTGCAAGGGAAGCTGTGTCATGACAATCCAGATTGTAAAGGTGTATAGCTCTCTCCACCACAGAGGCAGAATATATTACTGCTATAGAGGTTTGCAAAGAAATGTTATGGATAAAATGATTCTTAAAGAATTGGGACTGAAACAGAAAAACTATATGGTGCATTATGACAGCTAAAGTGTCATCAATTTGTACAAGAATACAACATTTCATTGCAAGTCAAAACATATAGATGTCAGATATCACTAGATCAGAAATGTGTTTGAAGAGAAGCAGTTATAACTTTAAAAAATTCACACAGATGATAATGGGCCAGACATGTTGACCAAGACTTTACCAAAAGAAAGACAGGAGATGTGTCGATAGCTGTTCGACATGACTTCATATTGAGGAGTTATAAAACAGCCTCCCTTATGGGCTGAAAGGGAAGGTTGTTGGGCAGATGTCCCAGATTCAGCCCATAATGGGCTTTAGTAAAGCCCACAGCTCTAATCTTGATTTCTCTTATATAAAACCCTAATTTTAGTGGCTAGAATTGAGGAAAAGTGGATAGCCCGACTAAAAACATGAGAGACAGAAAGGAAGCAGTAGATTGGTAGTAGAGGACAGAAAATAAGAGATCCAGGAAAGGGAAGAAGATAAGGATGGACAAAGATTATTCTCAATCATCCAAACAGTATTCTCATATCAGGTTAGATCAGATCTGTAGTAGATTCTTACTGTGATCATTTGAGGAGGTTTTGGATATTGTGTATAGTAATATAATCCTTGTATCCCTGTCATTCTCTTGTGATTGTTGATTGGGCTTGGGCATGAGAGTTTTGAGATTTATATATTCATTATTTTTATAGTAGAATTTCTTTAGCTTGCCCCGTGATTTTTACCCTTTGAGTTAGAGGGGTTTTCCACATAAATCTTGGTGTTCATTTGATTGTGATTTCTGTTTGATTACGTTGTGTACGACGACCTACTAGTATTCGTTCATATACAAAAGCCTTTATCCTTTTATATCGCATCAAAAGTATGTACCATCAATTCGATGGAGTTATATAGCTAGGGTTCTGCGTTCACTATAGACCTGGAAACACTGCAATATGGGTTTAGTGGAAAGACTAGTTACTAGTGAGGGTGATGAAGTCTTCGTCACACTCCACTTCCCTGGACGACACCATGCTTAAGTGTAAATTGGGTTGGATAAGTCTTGTCGATAGAAGATAGAATTTAGCTAGAATTTAGATATGATTTTCCCAACTAATAAGGAAATCTTATATGTTAGTTTGGGGAAATCCTCCTATCTTCACATGTATAAATTGATGATGAATCAATGAACTCAATAGACTTTTCATTACTACTTCCTATTTCAACATGGTATCAAAGCCCCTCTCTCTATAAGAGAGATTACCTTTCTTCTTTATTCGCTATCAAATGACAGCTTCTATCACCGCTTATCTACGACGACCCTTCTTCTCCGTCGGCTTCCTCTAGACCCACTGTCGTCGACTTCCTCACTCCTCTGCTGAGGCGTCCTTATGCATGAGGCCATCTTCCTCATGCACCACCACTGTCGCATCAGCTCCAATGAGCAGCAGCACCTGCCCTACCCCATCTACAGCAGACAACGGCTTTTACACTTGCTCGCTGGTGCCATCCCTCCTGCAGCCTCTGTCAGAACCACTACCAAAGATTATCTCTATTTTCTTTCTTTGCTATCAACCAATAGCATCTATCTCTGCCGCCTACCAAATCATCGGTGCCAAGCCTCTCGTTGCCAGCCGCCCGTGGACAACCCTACTACAACTCTTGTTGTTGCCGCATCAACTATTGCCCCTCTCCGCCGGCTACTTCTGTCGCACCTGCTACTATCACCGGCCAGCTCTTCTTCCTCCCCTACCACAGTAGTGGCCCCAAAATATTGACGCAATAGTTGCCTTTCCCCTGCTTCACGTTACAACCACTGCCCTCTCCTTCTGCCTCCTCTGCCTTCTCTCCTGCTCCAAAAATTATAATCATAGCCCTTGCCGGCCATAGCCGCGGCCCTCTCCTTCCACCTCCTCTACTTCCTGCAGTGTCCCACCCCTACTCGCAAGCTTTCTTCTCTCTGTCAAACGGCAGAAGTCCCCATTATGTCCGACCGTGTGCGAAGCCGCAGCCGCCGGTCGACTCCTCTTTTGTAAAGTCGCGACCTCTGTTTCTCCTTTGAGGATCCGAAGATTTGAGTCCCGCTCATCACTGGCTGCGCTCATCGCTGGCCACGCCAGCCACCCTCAATCCACCATTGTAACCCACCCGCGTAGTAGAGAAAGGATCGCAGAGCCGGTGATACCCAGGGCGTTGCCCTCCCCCTGTGTGTTCTCTTTGATGCGTCTCTGCAACCCCACAACCAGACCACTGCCATCCTCCCAGCCGCCTCTCGGAGGAGATCCCCCTCTACATTGTCACTTTACCATCAACGAGGGACCGCAAACACTCCATCTCTAGTGGTCGCTGCCCTTAACCTACATCAATAGATCTGGACACCTCCCTATTCTTCTGCAAGAGAGGCGCCACTCCCTCTCTCTGTTGTTCCGCTGGTGACTTGCAGCGCCTGCTTCTCTATTTCACTGTCCGACGATAGCATCTTCCCATCCTTTGTCTGGCACTACTAGCATCTTCACCCAACAGTCGAAGACCATTCATCCACTGCTAAACAACCACCAACATCATCTCTTCTCCCTGATTGCGGGCGCACTCTAGTCGCCCCATCAAGCTCGATGAGATCCTTCTCTCCGAGATCCTTCCTGTCGTAGCCCTCGCCGTCGACCTACCACTCCCGTGAAGCCGCTCGTCGCGTCCCCTGTCTTGAAGCAGTCATTCCCCAACCCCATCACGAAGACACCCACCGCATCCCCTCTCGCCCCGCCTACCTCAGCTTCTCCCTCTTCCACTATGTGGCCCTTTAGATCTGCCGGCCGCCTGCTCTTCCCCTTCGTCTCAGCAGCGGCCCCCTTTCCCGAAAGCCTCTTGCATTGCGAGGCCGTCGATGTAGTTGGGCTTCGACGACCACCCGAACAGCGAGACCCACCAGGTGTTGCCACCTTCGCCAGCGGACTTCGTGGTCATCACCCGTGCTCGCCCGGGTCATTGCCAGCTGGATCAAGCCTACCTCTATTGGAGAAGACGTTACCAGCCTCTCTTCCCAGCAACATCCCAAGCACTCCACGCATAACAACGACAAACTCTTTCCTTTGATCAGATCTATTTATCTAATCAAATCTCTAGCAAAAGAGGATGATCCCCTGTTGACTCCTCATCCTCTTATCGCCATCGCCCACTCTCCGTTGGCAGCAACCAACATCTTCTAGCGATTGGCATTCGTAGTGCACCCGCTCCTGTCGATGCCGACTCTTACTACCTCTCCTCCACCGATGGCAGCCCTTTGTTGTCCAACGACAGCTTCTTATCTCTTCTTTCGGCGGCGTCAGTGTCTTCTTCTGTAGTGCAATAGAAATAGAACAACTTATGCCTTTTGCTTCATCCATGCTGCTGCGCTTGCCTCGTGCCAGACCTCCTCTTCCTGCCATGCCTGCACCCTCCTTCTCAGCCAGGTTTACATGGTCGTCCAAGTCAACTGACGTCAGACCATCACCGTGGTGGACAACATAGCGATCTCCTTCCTTTAGATTTCTTGACATTGGTTCAAGATCTGCTTCCTTCACAGGAGTTTGATCTTGCGGGGGCATGATAGTCTGATCTATTCAGACTGTCAAACTTGACTCCAGCATAATCGTCTGCTCCTTCTTAGCCAGGCGGACATCGTCGTCAAAGTCAATCGTCGTCAGATCTTCTCTGGTTGATATTACTGTCGAAGTCAACCATCGTCAGATCTTTATCGCGGTTGACAACATAACGACTTCCTTCCTTCAAATTCATTGACATCGATTCAAGGTCGACATCTTTGACAAGAGCATGATAGATTAAAGGGGCATGATAGAAGATAAGATTCAGCTAGGATTTTGTAGGGGCATGATAGAAGATAAGATTCAACTAGGATTTAGATATGATTTTTTCAACTGATTAAAAAGGATTTAGATATGATTTTTTCAACTGATTAAAAAGTCTAATACGTTAGTTAAATGAAATATTTCCTATATGTTAGTTAAAGGAAATCCTCCTATCTTCACATATATAAACGATGATGAATCAATAAACTCATGTTACTTTCATTCATTTTGCTCGTTACTTCTTAATAATCTTGTTTCTGCTGGGGACAAAAAAAAGTATATTTTTAAGGTTTGCATAATCATATTTTAGAGAAGGTTTGTTCCCATGATTTACCAAAAGATGTATCAAAATCATTTCTTTTCAAGCCCAACATCTTCATACTTAGTTTCACAAAAACCTGGTCATAATATTGCATGTCATATATCCATTTTCTGAAACGCAAAACTGACCTCAATGATGCTCGTTGGGATCTGCCACTTCACAATGAATCGCGTGAGAAGATAAATTTTCCAAAGCAGTAATGAATGGTACGACTGGTGAACATTACTGCTCCCAATGCGCAGACCATTTGGAAACGCCTGCTTAGTTTGACTTATCGTCACCAGGCGGCATAAAATTCTGGACGCCTATTGACTTTTGCATTTGGGACGATCATGGTTTGACTGTGGAGTACATTCTGATGTAGCTGGTGTCAGTTTCTTACTGGCAGCGTGATGAGCATCCGCAGCCAGAAGGTGAAGCAGATCAGGCTTTGACCACTGGTGAGACATGCAATAAAGGTCAGATTTCAATTTCAGCTCCATCGATCGATCTTTCTCATGTTGCACTCTGATCTGACCTCCACTTTCTTTCTCTATCCCACTCTCCACCGCCCAAGCATTACATGCTTGCATGCATGACTCATTGCCCTTTGAGTCTCATCAAAAAGTTTGTAGTGGCCTCTATCATTGAGAATCTTGCTACAGCTTTCTTGCACGCTTCGTTAACCATGTTGGGTCATTGGGATCATATCTCACTAGGTTTCTCATGCATTCTCATGTAATGTAAGTTGGTCACATGTAAGTGCGAGACTTCGTTAACCATTCTCACGCATTAAAGAAAATGATTTTGAATCTTTTGACCCATAACTTCTCCAACACATTGTCTGGGACATATTGATTCTGCAGGAAATTGAGGAACGCACATACCTCTTCCTTCATATTTTGGCTCAATTGTCTTTCAAGATCTTAGCCTTAGTATCCATCAAATTACTCTTTGCAAAGGAAGTTTTACTTTCTGAATCGATACATCTTAATGTGTCATATATCTACAGCACAATATTCTTCGTTTTCTCTCTACATCTTACTTCTCATAAATTTCAGCATTGTGGAAAGCATCTGAATCAAATGTTTTTTTTTTTAGAAGACAGACATCGTTGGTAACATGATTGCTGTTTCACACGGAAACAATTGCAGTCCAACTATTATTAGGCAGCCAATGGAGAACTAGGAAACAAATCAGTAAGGTCCACTGCAGTCTTAACCTCAGGCATGCATCCAAGAGAACACAACAGGTCCAGCGACCCAGCACGATGCACGATCCACAGTCACACAGCAAAGACATCAAAGCAAAAGACTATTACTTGACATGTCTTTCCTAGAACTAGAAACCCTAGAATATTTTCTTCCTACACATCCCTAATAGCTTAAGTGATACACCACCTCCATTCTAATCTCAAACCATTTGCCGATGGACTGCCAAAACACTGGAGAGGTGGACAGATCACGGATAAACGCATAAACAAGACAGAACAAAAATACTAGTGTTCATCAAACATCATACTTCGTTTAAACATTAGATGTAAGATTGTATGCATAGGCGTTTTTCCTCTGTCACCGAAGTAGTGGTGGTCAAGGGAGCGTTTAAACCTCATTCAAAGACAGAAGAACTATGATGACTTCGAAAGAGCCTTGCATGCATTGTCTGAGAAGAGAGTCTTTGACACGAATACTTAAACGACCCTAAGCTCCTCTTAAGCAAATATCAAGTGCGACCACATAATATACGCAAGGAAGAAGTCTGATGTTACAGAAAAAGAAGGGGGCAAAGAAGAAGAACAATAAGATGGAGAAGATACTAGAGTGTTAAGAACATGAATCAAATTTGTAGTGCTTATCGACAGCGGCGGCGACATCCCATGTGCAACTGAGTCCCTTGGGGAAGATGACAAGGTCTCCAGCGCCGAACTCCACGAACTCAGAAGAACCCTTGGCGTAGGCCTTAACCTTCCCCTTGAGGAGATAGCAAGTCTCCTGTGCATCAAACTTGAGAGGAAACCTTCCTGGAGGACATGCCCACCTGAACGGCAACGAAAAACAAGCAGAAAGAGGAAAAAGGAATGAACAAAGGTAGCCTCCACAAGATCACAACATGGCAGAAGAATCCTGGTGCAACTCTAGTGGAAATAGGCATTACGAGGTACGGAGAAACAAGAGAAGGAAAGATTAGAAGGGAACGCATGGTTTTACTTGGGCCAGGACTTGATACCAAGCTGTTGTAATCGCGACTCGGGAGGGTTCCGCTCGACGGTGATGGCGGGGCTGCGTGCATCGCTCTCCATTGCGCCTTGCTTTGAGCTTGTGGCCATCCGAGACGAGG
This sequence comes from Ensete ventricosum, assembly GCA_029747655.1. Lineage (NCBI taxonomy): Eukaryota > Viridiplantae > Streptophyta > Magnoliopsida > Zingiberales > Musaceae > Ensete > Ensete ventricosum. The sequence goes on from JAQQAF010000003.1 coordinate 44,191,294, forward strand.
AGTGCACAGGAGAAAGCGGGAGAAGGCGACTGAAGTGAAGAGGTGAGGGCCGTTCCCGGAGTTGCTCTTATCTATAATTGATCGAGTGGTTGGCGGCGTTACCGAGAGGAAAACTACGAAGGGAGAGGTGATATTTGTATCAACTAGTGTATGTGACGCGAGATATATAGATGGAGTATTGTCTAATCCAGTGAGTCGACTCATCAATCCGGAGTGCATCCAATGCTCGTCGGCGCAGTTGACTATTACGACCCACCTAAACCCGGAAAAAATATGAGGTAAAACTGAATCAGATGACAGCGAATAAGCTACGTTTCTTCACGATCCATCGAGTTGGGTCTCTGAGTCAACTCAGCCGAGACGAGGAAATCGGATCGAGAGAAGATGTCCAATTTTTTCCCCTTCCTGTTCGCGGATATCGGCGGTGTCTACGCGTCATGTTCCCATCGGGTCAAAAGGTTGACCGCGGGCTCTCCTGACGTGGCAGCACAAATGGAGTCGGTTGGACGAATCCCGTTTGACCGAGAAGGTCGCATAGTATTTTTTTTATCTTTTTTTTTTTTTTGGGGTTAAGTGAGAAGGCCGCATAGTAGCCAAGACGTCGACGCAGCGGTCGGCCACCTTATTTCTTCCTCCTGTAGCCGGGCACGGGCACCAAGGACACGTGCGAGAGAGTGACATCCTAAAGCGATGGCCACGGTGGGGTGATTCATCCACGGAGTGATGTGGAATGGGTCAAAGTGAATGGGATCTAAGCGTAGGGTACCATACGTATGTATTAATTATTATACAACAGGCATATTATTGGAGCGTACTCATAATGTGGTCCTCAACCAATTCATTACTTGGGACATCTCCAGCAGATCTAACCAAGTTACCATGATGCTGCACTGAATGAATAGGGGGGGATAAATTGTGATGCGACGCTAAATGCCAAACCGGAGTTGTTTGATTTAGCGCGGAGTGCGAGTGTGCCTGCGAAGACTTCCGACCTATCCACACATGCTGCTGAACCCGAAGAATTAAATGCACTTCGTCCTCTGTGTCATAAGCTCACAAGGAGCTGTTGCATTTTTCAAACACTTTCACACCTAACTCTGCTCCTTCAACTAAGGAGGGGTCATCACCCACCACTCAAAGCTGATTCTGTTTCGTTATTGGCACACCACACCTACTTCGGGACTCTCATTTACGAGCACCAGCATGGGAATAAGCCACCCACAGTTTAATTGTATTGAATCCCAGAGTGAGAGCAGCTGCGAGTTCACCGGACCAACATACTCTGCTGCTACTGCCTTCTGGTTTCTTTACATGCGAGGCAGTGGATGCGGGAATAGGACAGCTGCTGCTGCATTTCACCCATCCCTTTCTTTTTACAGGGAGGTCCGACACAGACTGGGAGTCGCCACCGGTTGGGCCGCAGGGCATGGACGGCGAGGGAATCCGAGACATGTTTTTGTCGCGTTGTCGGTGTAGGACTTTTGTCGAACATGTATGTGGCGTGATACAATCAATCGGAACAGGGCGTGGGATTTTTGTCTGAAACGTGTCGTGGGGCAGTCAGTTGGAGCAAAGCGTGTGATGTATGTACCTGGGGGCAGGGGCAGTAACGTTAGGCCGCACACGTCGGGCCTTGTGAGATCCACAACAACTGGGCTTCTTGTACCTTCACATCTCATCTACCTGCTTGCACAATATTACTGCTTGTTGTTGCGGGTGAGCAAAACAGTCGGCTTGAATCTGACCTGATCGATCAACAATCCCAGGAATTGGAAGTCAAATTCTCACAAGAGAAAACAAAACAAGAGCTCGAGGTTGCCGTCCATGAGTTGGGAGTCGTCGTCATCCTCCTCCATCCACGTCTGTCGTACCACTTCTATGCTCTTCATCTCTCCCGGGAATTCTCTCGAACAGGTGGTGGAATAAGAGCGCTGTGCTTCTTTTTTTTTTTACTATAAAGGCCTCAACAGCCAACGCGTACTTAATAATCATAGAAGATGGGCCTGCACGTTGCAATCATAGAAGATGGGCCGGATCATTTTACATCGTTGGATCCGCTTCGACAACTATAAGTAGCGCCTTCCATGTAAACCCTAACTAACGCCGTAGCAGGTGGAGGCGGAGCGAAAGAAGAGGAGAGAGGAGGGACGATGCCAGCTGGTCACGGACTGAGGTCGAGAACGAGGGACCTCTTCTCCCGGCCATTTCGGAAGAAGGGGTACATTCCCCTCACGACGTACCTGCGCACCTACAGGATCGGTGACTACGTCGACATCAAGGTCAACGGCGCCGTCCACAAGGGAATGCCCCACAAGTTCTACCACGGCCGCACCGGTAGGGTCTGGAACGTCACCAAGCGCGCCATCGGAGTCGAGATCAACAAGCAGGTCCGAGCTCCATCCCCTTCCTTTACACTGCCCCCTCCTTTTGCTGGTCGTAGTTGTTACCATGTTTTGATTCGTAGGATTAAGCTGTTGAATGATCAAATAACTTTTAGACTGCTTCATTTTGTTTGTATTTTGTGTTACGATTGTTAATCTGCGAAGTCTTTTGGTTACGTTGCTGTGATGATGATGTTTGTCGCTAAGCCCCAGAAGCATTGCTGTGGTATAACGTGTCCTTAATTATCCTCCAGAGGTCAGAAACCGGAAAGAAAGAATAAAAATTGCCCTCGAGAGATCATGAACTGAAAAAGAGCCTGCATTTTTAAAGCTCATCCTCCCGGTGGTTAGAAAATATCTTCTGCCTAGGTCATGAACAGAAATGGCCAAAACATTGATCCAACAATGGAATTAGACCAGATTGTTTCTGATATTGGTTACCGGTAAGCAATGTTTTCTGGTGGATCAATCATCAAATATGTGATGTAGAGCTTTCATTAATTTTGATATTATTGTTTGTGTGTATATGTATAACATAATAATGAAGTTTCTTGGATCAAAAACTTTTGCAGGAACTTGACATGGTTATGAATATTATTGTGGTTTATAAAGATAAATTTGAAGTCAGGTCAAGGTGATAGTGGCTGGTATAATCATTAGACCAAGGTTTTAAGTGCGTGCGATGAGGTCTATTCAGTCAACATATGATGTAAAGTTGGTGACAGAAACTGATATTTAATGGGATTCCATTTAATTTCGATCTATGGATCGGGCTAGACCACATCTTTATGAGCTGTGGAAAGTTTCTTTATCTCTTTCAATGGCGTGAACCTCCTCTTCATGTTTTCCCTTAGGTGTTTGCACCAGAGGTCCTCCTTCTATAGGAGGCTGCCTCAACTCTGCTTAGTGGGAAAGACTTGTCATTTTCGCTTCATCCATGCATTGTCAACTAAGTAAGTTATCAGTTGGTTCTTCTGTACTCAGATCTGCATTCATTTGTTTTTACTCGGAATATATGCACTCTTGGAATTCTCTCACTAGGACATGGATATGCTTGTACCTTTAGCTTTTGGTAGTCTTTTTAGGGACAAAATCTGTATTTTTTAGATGATGATGTTCACACCATGTTAGTGAGCTTAGTTTGCGGCTAACAAGTGGTTAGGCCTCATCGGTGCCAATTGACTGTCATGTGTTTCTAAGAAGCACAGACACGTGCTTTTGGTGGATGTTTACGGACACATGTTGGACACTTGCGTGCGATGTTGCGCTTGCGTGGCCCTGACGCGGGGGCCATATGCTTCATAAGAAAAGAAACTTAGAGATCGTTGCAAGAAAATATATATAAGTTATATCTAGAAATTGTTAAATATTATTTGATGAACTTAACCTTTATTTTGGATACTTAAATTTAGATGATTTTAATTATTTTAACCTATATGATGATATTTATTTGTTTTTACGTTGTTGAGTTCTTAAAATTTAAGTATAAATATTATAAAACTCATCTTAATCGAATATTATATACATATATATATATATATATATACACATGCATACTAAAATACATATGTCCTCGTTGTATCCGTGTCCTAAGTTTTTAAAAAATGATGTGTCCGTGCTTCTTGGTTGTGGTTGAATCATGGCAAGTCTTTTTACATGTAGGGTTGGTTGGTTCTAGCATATCTCAACATGCCCAAACCCTATAGTGATCAGTGGGCTTTGTCCATTAAGCTACTTGGTTTTAGATGGAACTGCACTTGGGGGATAATTGTGAGTAGGATTCGAGTCATGGAAACAGTCTTTTTAAGTATTTAAATGTAAGGTTATGTACATTGACGACCTTCCTCCGACCCCGCATTGGCAGGAGCCTCGTGCACTGGGGTATATGCCCCTTTAGCCTTTGAGGGATAATTAGACGACAGGTGCCCTTGGTGCATGCACAAAGCAAACATGACAAAAAATTATGAAGATGTTCAACATCTGGTAAGAACTGAGTATTCCTTTGGTTTTTCACATCAAATTCCTCAAGAGTAAGTACATGGCTGTTGTGTTTTAGCAGTTCTTATTTTCATCTAAAGTCATTTGTACTACAGCTCCTTGTGCAATGGGAGGGTGGTACCATTTCACACCCTACACGGGTGGATACTAAACCTTAGGATCACACAAGGAGAACAGAAGAAAGATCACAAACTCAGATGGATTATTGTTGTTTTTTTGTTTTCATCAGGTTGGCAATCGGATCATCAAGAAAAGGATTCATGTCCGAGTTGAGCATGTGCAGCCGTCCAGGTGCCAAGAAGATTTCAGTGCGAGGGTGAAGAAGAACGACCAACTGAAAGCGGAGGCAAAGGCACGAGGCGAAGTCATCAGCACCAAACGGCAGCCGGAAGGTCCCAAGCCTGGCTTCATGGTGGAAGGTGCCACTCTCGAGACCGTCACTCCAATTCCTTACGACGTCGTCAATGACCTCAAGGGTGGCTACTAGTTCATCTTCTGCATTAAGACGTCCATCTTCCATACTATGATTTGTTTAGGTCCAGATCTTGTGATGAGCATCTAAATTTCTTATTCACTCACATGTTTTTAATCCGGTCTTATCATTCCCGAGAAAAACATTTTTCCAAAACAGAACTTTTTCCAAAACAATGTCAGTGTTTTTTATTAGACTGAATGGCGGTTATATGCTAGATAATGAATAATGTTGTGATGCATATTTTAGAATCCAATTGTCTTAATTCGAACGGGGCAGGGTGGTGAATTTTTTTTTTTTTATTATTAGTTTTTGGATTTGAAGATTTGTATTCAACAATTATCCCTAAATAATCAGTGAAAAATTCAAACAACGAAATGCATGCATGCAGAATCACAGTTTCATCGACGTCATCATCAAGCTGCTCTTCTCCTTTTGGGCATCCTCATCTCCTCCAGACTCCTCGTGATAGGTATGCAGGAAATCCAGCCAAGAGGAACCAAAGCAGCCACGAACTGCACCAGAATTCCAATCGCCATGCTCGAGTAATCCTCCGAGGTCACCCCAATCAAGGAGGCAAGCCCGACACCAAAAATTCCGCCCAGTATTGACGACAAGCACATCGCCGAAGCGAAGAATGCGAAGAGGGAACCTTCGCAACCCGACGGGAATAGCCTCGAAAACAGAACCGAGAAGGGCAGCATCTTAAACTGCGCGATGGCCTCCGCCAACGCCGACAAGCACAGCACGCAAGCTTCATTCGATATCCCCAACTTGACGTTGACTTGTTTCACCAGAATCAGGTCGGAGAGCAGGGAAAGAGCATAGAGGATCTGTGCTCCACATATCAGTCTCCTCATCGGCAATCTCTTCAGGTATCGCTCGTAGAAGAAGGCCGCCGAGAGGACCACCAGCTGGCCGATAACTTTCGACAGGCCTATGACGGCAGGATCGATCTTTAGGCACTGTGTCTGGAAGCAAAACATGGAGCCTGAGAGAATGGGAACGACGGCAACCGAAGCTACGATCCACGAAAGAGGAAAGGAGATGCTTTCCTCGTGGATTGCTGTGATGAGATTGGAGAACTGCTTGCTGAGGTTTTCAGATAGGGAGCTGCGGACCAGGGGATGATGATTCGAGATTTGGGGCAGACAGATGGATGTCTCTTTCGTGGTCAAGGAAAGAGCAAGCTGGGCAGAGAGGAGGAGAGCAAAGATGACGAACAGGATCTGCGGCTCTTGGGTTTTCAGCAAGAGGAATCCACCGGACAAATTGCCCAACATTGCTCCGGCTGCCAAAGCGATGAATGCGTGAGACTGGAGTTCACCTGATCTCCGTTTTCTACTGAATTCAGCAACCAGAGCATCCGTAGCAACTTCGGCGAAGGATGCCCCGAGATTGCTCAGTAGAATGCAGGTGACTTGGGTTGGAAATGTTTCTCCTGTGACAGGGATCGATGCCAGTGTTCCCCATGACACAAGCTGCAATACGACTGCAAAAGAGACGCACATTGTCGTCGGGTTATGATCACCGCGTGAGAAAAAGGATAATAGCTTCAAACAGGAAGCTAATTCCTGTGCCTAATGACACTCTTACGTGTGCAGATACGAAACCAGATGTAGAAAGAAGCCCCAAAACAACAACAAAAATAAAGCAGAGATGACACCCAAGAGAGGCTTGGCCACCATGGGGAGGTTCCCAGTGTTCTGAACCAGCTGAACAGTACAGCTGGCCATCATGGGGAGACACAAAGAAAAAGCACGCAGGTGAACAGTAAAGCTGCGAGAGAGAGAGAGAGAGAGAGAGCGGACCTCCAATGGAAATATAGGGGAGCCTGTGAGCATCCCCGATGTAGAGGGCATCAGAGATGACACCCAAGAGAGGCTTGGCCACCATGGGGAGGTTCCCAGTGTTCTGAACCAGCTGAAGTGTGGCAGGGCTAAGGTTGAGGGCATGAACCAGGTGGAAGTTGAGGGCCAGCCATGGGAAGCACCTGAAACCCTGCACCCAGTACCCGAACCCACACAAGGCCAACACCTGACTTCCAGAATCAGTGCTGTTGTCGCCTGTACTCTCCTGGGTGAGCGAAGAAGACTCCAGTGCGGGGCTCGCCAGGGGTTTTATGACATGGGCTTTCCTGCCAAAGCGAGCAGCACTTCTCCTTGGTTCCTGGTTGGAGCCGAGGATGGGAAGCTGGTGGTGGTGGCGGTGGTGGAGAGAGGGTCGACAGGGGATGGTTCTGTGGAAGATTGACGTGAAGGAAGGTCTCCTGAGGCAAACCATGAATACGGCAGCTGGGAATGAATGTAAACCCACCCCTTCGAGGCAGAGAGAGAGAGAAAGAGAGAGAGAGAGAGTCCAAGAAACAGCAGAGCACTCCTGGCGAATGGAGCCGTGTCCGTCGTTGCTTCAAAACTTTAGTCGCCCAATTAGTAGTAGTCTATTATGAGAAGGGAATTGAGCGTTGGGTAACGCGACACTTGTCGGAAATCGAAGCATGTAATGTAGAAGAAGCATTGAGAGTGCAGGAGTCGGTAGCGCACGTGAAGGCAACAACGGTTCCCCAATGCTCCTCCTCCTGTGGCCTTTACTGTCGTCTTGGAGAGCCGTGTGTGTGGAGGGAGGAGCAATGAATCCATTTGGAGTGTACCTAAAAAGTTGGACACCGATGCAGTCTTATCAGCGTCGAACTGACTCCTTCAAATCACCCCCCACACTGCGCTAATTGATTCCGTGGCTATAGTTGATCATATACTATGTATGCATCAGGTTCTTTTTAGTAATAATAAAAAAGAAAAAAAAAAGAAAAATACCAATACACAATAGTATTATTAGATGCAAAGACTAATAAATGAAATACACATATAATGAATAAAATCCAGAGCAATTACTTTTTAACTTGTTGGATAAGAAGAGCATGATGCAGAATCACAAAGAAATTTGAACTGCTTCACCATTCATCAATACATTACCATGTGGTTGGAAATTGTGTTACAATACATGCAATTTTTAAAGTTGGATAACCAGACATACCCAAATGTGCTGATCTGGAATACAGGAACAAGAAAATAACACCTCCACAAGAGGAACTTGTAATCTCTACCTTGATCATCCACCACCCTGTGCTACTACTAGACCTACTACCATTGCTCCGATTACCATACATACAGTTGCAGGTGTGGGGGGAGTACATTTACAAAATGATGTGGTATGTGATAGAATACGGAATGACAACTGAAGCTGATTATATTCCTTAAATGATGCACTTTTATCATAATTGGTCGGATCACAACTCTCATTTGGTGTATCCAAAATGGTTTTTTTTACCTAACTTTCGAGATCATAAATGGCCAGATCAATGCAACTGTGCTGAATTGAGTACTTTCAAAAGTTTCTGTATGTTCCTGAAAGATGAGAATACAGCAACACTGCTCCTGAATAGGAGGACAAACTCGGTTACCACCTTTCATCACCTACCCAGTTGTTCTTCTCCTTGGGTCCTGTGGGTCCTTCCTCGCCATATAACTCCATAGGAAGACTGTCAAATATGTTCTCCACCGTGAACCTGAGAGTGAACGGTAAGAAGTTCAGAATCTTATCTAATTCTGACCTAGAGTTATATGTTATAGTTGGACCCCATTCTCGCATGTACCGCAACCAAAATGGTTGTTCCACAGCATCACCTAGATGCTCTGCTGCAACAATCTGATATCTGGTACTGGAGTCGACGAAAATTGAGCTTCGAGCAGTATCATTCCTCACACCAATTCCCAGCTTTTCCGAACCTTGGAGGTAGTTACCAGGGTGAGGGAAGCTTGCATGGCCACTCTTTGAGGAATAAACGACTGCCCTGTTACCTCCGAAGAACTCCAAGCCACAAGCATCGATCCACTCCCCTCCACTGTGCTGAGAGAAATATATACTCCAGAGTTCGCCGGTGAAGTTGCTTATCCGAAGTGTGTAATGCTCCCAATCGCCTACATGCTGCCCGATTTTGTTCAGCGGAAAGTTTGCCATCCCGACCTTGATCGTAGCAGGGCCGTTGAAGGGGCAGAAGATCCACATGGCAATGTCCGTGAACGTGCCTCCCAGCGCTGGTTTCACATGAACGTAAAGTTCTGCACTGCCTATGCTCCCTCTCTTAACGAGATTATTCCTATCATCATCAGGAAGATCTATCCAGTACTCCCCATCATTTGTTCCCCCCAATGGGAGGTTTGAACCTTCTGAATCTATAATATCTCCAACTTTGACACCTTTCTTATACAAAGTAGCACCCTTCTCAAAAAACCATGAAACTGACGAAGGCAAATATACTTCTTTTGGATGGAACATAAGAGTAGGACCATAATGCTTGATGAGAGCATGAATCTGCTCCAAGTTTGGCATTGCTTTCAGAGAAGAATCACAGTTCTTCAAACAACAGATGTTCAACATATCTTCAGAGGCCGAGTCCGTATTGCAACAGAAGGTGCCAACAGAAACACCTGTCCCCAGCAGTCCCCTAGACGAAGGTCTCATCTTCCAAACTTGGCAGGGCAGCTCTGGAAATATCGTTTCCATATCGATCATCAATTCATGAGCTTCACATGTGTCTGTAAGATCGCTCCGAACGCATCTAACTTCTACAACCGAGGGCTTGTTGGGTCCACTGGTAACCAAGTAGCCCAATGCTCGATACCCCTCAGGTGGTATTGGAAGCCAGAAGTAACCACAACCATCATGGGATTCCTCTGCGAAGTCATCTGAACTCCAGACGAGTGTATAATCCAGTGGCTTCCGAAGAGCTGGCAGATCAGCCACCGATCGGAATTCGGCGTTTTCTCTCGCCACAAGCACAAAACCATGCAAAGGTTGGTCACACTGCTGACCATAATGGCCAAGGCTGAAAAATCCATTTGGTATTTCTAAGGGTTCATAGAAAACAGCTCCTTTACCCTTCTCCTTTGAAGAGAAACAACTCCAAATGCGCTTAAACTTGGTGATCTGTACAACTTCCAATTCACCGATGCATATTCTTCCTTTAGCAAACGTCCCACCTGAAAAACCAGGTATTAGAATATACCTGAAACTCAAAAACACAAGACATTTTCCAGAAGATGCAAAGATATCTATTTGAACCCAAAAACACTAGAAAACATGAAACAGTGCCCACGAAGAAAAGATATTACTACAAGTCACTGCTGCAATCGCAAAAATCCAGTGTAAGAACCACATATGCAAATTTGGAAAGTTGGTTCCACAGTAAATGCAAGTAGCAGTTGACGGATGTCAAGAAAGATCCTGCAATGAATCAAGCTGGGATGACACATCATAAAGCCAACGCATTTGAAGACAACAACTTTTGCTACTTCTATGTGGAATTCTTCCAATCTTTAGCAAAACAAAGATGGAAAATTGTATAAACAGATGGATCACATAATTAGAAACTAAAACAACAAGGAAGAAACACTTCACATAAGTATTGCTGAAGATAAGCAAACATATGGGAAAGAAATTATAGGAAGCCAACATGAAGCTATGCCAGATGGAAAAAAAAAGTCAACTCTCTTGTTTGGAATTTCTTGAGAGCACAAGAAATAACAAATAAGGAAAGCAGAAGAAAGATCAACAAGAATACGATTTCATGATGCCAAGGAGACGAATTTGGTTTCAGTCAATTTTTTCTCAACTTCGTGATGTAAAAAGACGATATCTCACTTCGGGGCCATTCAGGAATGGGAGAAGGGAGGGAGAAGGACTCCGGCTCGGGAGGAACGGCATGGGAGGGGACTCCTCGGCTCCAGCAAAACCACTTCCACCCCTCCATCTGCGCCTTGTACGCCTCCACAATCCCCAAAACCAAGGAGCCCCAATTCACCCACTCCCCGATTAAATAGATCAATCTTGCACCCAATTCAGCACCAGGAACGTCATGGTCCCGATCGATCAGGCATCAAAGAGGAATCTTTACTCAAGGATTCGGGGCTGCGTCCAAAGATGGCCACTTCGCTCACCCTTTTTCTGGGGGAGGGTTTCGTAGGGGGCCTTCGCCGGCGTCGTACGTAAACGCGAGCTAACTTGCACATTTACCGGCGGATTACTGCAAATAAAATGGTTCCTCCCCTCGAATGAGATCCTAGCCGTTGGATCCGATGACGAGGGATGGTAAGGATAGACGCAATATCGGGCTCCACGTTTGCCTCGCGGAGCATCATACATGACAGAAGCTTTGCGATTGGATTATGGCGTTTGAAGGTCTGGGTTTGACTATTGTGACTTCTCATTAATTTGTCGACCAAACCAAAGTTTTGGTTACGAGTATGCCATAAGATAAATTTAAGATACTATCTATCCAATTATATATTCTTGGGAACTTTCAATTCCTTAAAACAAATATCCATTATATTATTATTATTTTCTTTTTCCTGTCCTCGACTCCTCTCTCTCTCTCTCTCTCTCTCTCTCTTCTTGGACGTCAAGGCTATGTGAATCAACAAGGCGGCGGCTATACCCTTCATTGTCTACTTGTTTCCCACAACACATGCCCTCCGATGGTAATGACATGTACTACCAACCAAGTTGGAGAGACCGGCAAGCTTGGTTAAGTGCACAAGTGGCAATGGCAAGAGCATGAAGAAAGCAACTATAAGAATCTTGGACGGTGAGTGATTGCTACTGCAACTAAAAATTTACGAAATATAAAAGGTGTTTGCTCTTGGATTGTGTCGGAGTCACGGATACCCACGGGAAATCCGTGTCTATTGGAGGGTATATAAGAGAGAATACACGGGGATGGGTTAAAAAAATGTAAGATATTTTATTTTTCTCCAATAGTTTATGGGGTGATGAGGATGGATAGAGCAGGAAATTCCATCCCTTTCCTGTTTATATTATTATATGTAATATTTATTAATAATAATATAAAAAAATATACATATTTCATAATTGAACTCAAAGTTAATAACTCTAACATTTCAACATTAACCGCTAAATCAATCTTATGTATGTTTTAATTTTTTAATATTATTTAATTTTTTTATAAATAAAAGAATGAATAAGTAAGTAAAATGTTTTATCAACAAAAAATTAAAATCTACCTCTTCTATCTCATTTCATAGTTTTCATTTCCTAAACCCGTCATGAGAGTGTCACTGACTCCTGTTACAATCGCAGTCCTTTGGTTTACTTAAACCATACAAAAAAAAAAAAAATTAAGTAATTGCTCTGTCTATATAGGAAAATACACTAAATTATATCTATAATTTTGATTGATAGATATATTGAAGGTCTCATTGTCAGCATATTATGTCAACTAATCAATTGGGAAATAATTATATCATGATCCTAACTTTAACTGAGCAAGTGTCCATAATAACATCGAGTACCACTCCTTCACCTCAGGTAGACTTGACTACATGCGATACCGAGAATATAATCTTGAAAAGAAAACTCAATCCTGTGGAATGGGATCACTTTAAGATGATTAAAATTGAGGGGGTTGATAAGATAGTTTGTAATTATTATAGTCAAAAGTTATCTGGTATAAGTAAGAACGAGACTAAATATTTACATGATCATTTCAAAAAATATTATTTAGGAAAACATAGGGACGGACATTAAGCAATCAGTATTAATATTTTTCAACACAAGTGAGGTAAAAGCGCTCTTGGCACATATAATTTTAACCTAGAAGTTGTGAAGAGAGAGCTTGTAATCATGATTATATGATTATATTACATGACTATGAACATCTGCGAAAAAAAAAAAAAATGCATAAATGATGATCATATGAACATTTTTGAAAACATATTATTCCAATGGTCGACTATAATGATTTTAAAATATAATTTAAAGTTCTTCAATCACTATTTAATATTATATCTAGAAATACAATTAAGAGTGATATCATACAGATCTATGAAATTGAGAAGACTAAAATGATGGAATTGATTGAGCATAGTCATAATATAATTATCATTACTATAGACATGTGAACTTCTACTAATAATAAGAAGGAAAATATGATTGTCACTACTCATTTCATAGATGACTCTTGTAAACTATGAAGTCAAATTTTGAGATATTAATTTGTAAATGATTCAATTAATATTGACATTTTAAAATTTTATAATAGCAATCAATACACGTATAATTTAGGTTTATGTATGTGCTATGTCCTTATATTGGTAAAGCATTTTCTTCATTATTGATGGAGTGTTTGTTAGATTGTAATATTGACCATAAGTTGTCTACTCTAACCGTAAATAATTGTTCTGCCATTTTTTAATGCTATGATTTCTATATTTTCAGATAAATTTTATTGTATTTCTCTTATGTTGGATTGGAAATGATGAGTGAGGGCATTGAGAGGATTAGAGAGTGTTTGTTGCCTATTGGATAACAACACAAAAAAGAGTTCAAATATTTGAGGTTACCGCTCCTCAGTTGAGCATTTTGAGTTTGACCAATAAGAAGTTGGCAATTGATTGCAAAATTAGGTAAAATTTAACTTATTTGATATTAACACTGTTTTGATTGATTCTTAAAAGTATTTTTAAAATTTGAAATAACAAGAATACAAATATAAATGTGTGCCAGAAGAATTAGATTGGATTGTGGCAAAAGAAATTTATGAATGTCGAACTACATAAATGTTATGTTTGTTTTATTCTGAATTTTGTGTTTTATGAAACAGAGGGTATTTTGGATGGTGTTGGATTCATCTGATGTGATTTCTACCGTCCATGAAGAGGTTGGCAGTAATAAGATATGTCTGAGTTGATTAATATTTGATAAATTTCAGGAATCAAATTGTTAGAAAGATAATAAATTAAAATATGATAACAATTCTATGGAAAGAAGAAAATCTTATAAATTAGGATTTGATTGTTTTATAAATACCACGGGCATCATAAAATTAAGGTTAGCGTCTATACACTCCTTACGATTTTTATATACCAAAAAGAGTGAATAAGGAGTTTGGGTCATACCACGGGCATCTTATTCTTATTTCATATTATAAAAATATTTTTTTATAGATGTAAATCAATGATGTCATATGTCATGTGTTTTCTATATTATGAATTTTGTAATGAAAAAAATGATATTTCTTATTTCACTTTATGACAGTTATGAAATTGCTAAAACCACATCTCATGAACCTCATAAATCTGGCTTGTCACTTTTAATTTAGATCGATCAACTAAAATAATTGATAGAACTTTAGGGTTCTATTATAGAGAAAGAAGATATAAAAGAGGGATAATCGATCTCTTTGAGGGGATCGAACCTCCTAGATCACTTTCGAGGGGATCTACATCTTAGGGTTTTATCTTTTCGGTAAAACTAATACTTCATTCCTTGATTTTCATAAATAATTTATAAGCTTTTTTATAGGAATCTACCAAGAGTCCTGCTAAACTTTGACTCTTAACTAACTGAAAAACTCTTAACTGAAAATAATAACTGACTTCATCCTAACCGAAGATAAAAATTAACTCCAACTAACTCATAACTGACTCGATTGAACTCACTTGACTCATAACTGATTTCGATTGGACATACTAACATGACTCGGCTCGATTTAATTATGAATAGATAGACCCGACTTAGTTAGGGTCCTAACAGACCCGCCTACTTCAAATCGATCTTGTCCTCAAGGCTGAGCAATATCATATTTTGGGAGCTCTTCAATATTTGTCTCTCATCATAACTCTTTGATCGATTAAGTAGAGTCTCCACTTAATAATGGTTTGATCTTCTCGTGCAATTACCATTGTAGTTTTCTGAAGAACCCTTTTCATCTTATGGCTAGTGGTAGTATCATGTCTTCTTTTGAGGATCACCACTTCAAAGTCTTTCTGGGGCATCAAAAAGAAATCGATAAGTAGTTGTTTTACCTTTGAGCACCTGTTATCACAAATTATGATTCACCTATTAGCAATCTTGCCTTCGAATTTGGCACAACCTTCATGATCAGACTCCATAATGTCAATTTTTGATTCCTCCTTAGTTGGTTCAATTGTCAAAAGTTTGTCACAACCTTCATTATCGGAGTCCTCATAGTCAGTTTTTTATTCCTCTTTAGTTGGCTCGAGCGTCAAAAGTGTCTCTTCTATGTTAACCACTTTAAAGTCCTCTTTTATTGATTTTTCCTGTTTATTGAAGCTTCTGTTCCGACGAGTGTCCATATTAATTTTTTCTTCATGTACGCTAGCGAATGATATGGCTGCTATCATGGTGCGGGGATGACGAGCTTTAACTTCGTACCGAATCTTAGGATTAAGTCCCTCAATAAATTTTCTCATCAATTATATCTCGGACTAATCTCGGGTTTGGTTCAGTATGTGCTAAAATCTGCTATGGTACTCCTGTATTGTAGAAGTTTGATGGATTTTAGCGATTCGTCCATTAATATTCTTGTACTCCGATGGTTCGAAGTGAATCATGAACTCTCTCTTAAACTGTCCTCATGAAGGGACTCCATGATAGATCTTGTACAAATCATACCACTGGATCGTATCACCTTCGAGTTGAGTGTAAGCTATCTCCACCATGGATTCTTTCGGAGTCTTGTGAAAATGAGAACACTTTTTAGCACATGAGATCCAACCGATTGGGTCTTCATCTTTCCATTTGAGAAATTCCACCCTTATGCATGTGTATCTTGTGTCCTGCCCATGGTCATACTTTTCATATCGACTCCCACTTTCATCATGTTGAGCTTTGTTGGGGCTCTCTGATCGGCTTCTTCTAATTTCACAAAGGAGCTCTTGAAATCTATTTTCCATTCGATCCTCGAAGGCTTTAAACCTTGCATCAAGTACATCATCTGTAGTCATCGCGTAAGATTGTAGATCAGTGATATTCATTTTTTTTTTCTGCTGTCGAGTCAGGGGTATGAGTTTGTGTCGTAGATGTGGTAGGACTTGATTGCAATAAGATTATCAACATAACAATCACAAATATGTGACAGCAAAGGCAGGAGCGGCAAGGGAGGAGGTTGCGGTATCGTGAGGAGCGCCCAGCAAGTGGGGAGCAACAAGGTAGCGGCGTCGTTATTGGTGCTTCAAAGGGAGGGGGCCGGTAGCAATGGAGGAAGAGGGCAACGGTAAAGACGACCGGCTGCAGCAGCAACGACAAGGGAGGAGAAGAGGGCTGGCCGGCGACAGGAGCATGTGCGGCAAAGGGAAGAAAAGGCAGAGGAGATCGAGGCTGCGGTAGAGTAGGGCTTGGTTGCGGTGAAGAAGCGACTGGGAAGAGAAGGAGGTAGGGACCAGCGACGGGTGACAAGTATGTCCAGCGATTGGCTATGGCTGCAGACAGACTACGGTAGCAGGAAGCAAAGGAAGAGGGCTGGGTGGCTGCTATAGCAGGGAAGGAGGTGTCTTGCGGTTAGTGGCAGCAGTAGTAGCCATGGAAGAAGAAGGAGGCTGCAGAGACGCAGGGAAGGAGGATGCAGCGAGGGGAGGAAGGTGAGGAAGATAGCGACTGGGTAACGAGGCAGAGGTGGCACGACTGAGAGTAGCATGCGACAAATGGGCACTGAAGTGGAGGGAAGGAACAAAGGTGCAGAGGACAGCGCCGCTTTCTGTGACTGTTGAGAGGTGGTCGCGCGACTGCGGTTGGACCGATCGCACAACTGGCGGCAAGCAGCAAGGTATTACAAGGCAAAACTGAGATGAGAAGAGATAGTGAGGATGATGACGATGATAATAAACGGTAACAGTGAAAATTGTAGAGGAACGCGACTCTGATACTATGATACCATATGGTAGAATCCTAGGGTTCTATCGTGGAGTAAGAGGGTAGAAAATGAGGATAATCAATCTCTTCGAGGGGATCGAGCCTCTTAGATCACTTCGAGGGGATCTACTTCGATTTTACCTTTTGGCTAAAACTAATACTTCATTCCTTAATTTTCATAAAGAATTTATAGTCTTTTTTATAGGAATCTGTCGATAGTTCCGCTAAACTTTTACTCTTAACTAACTGATAAACTCCTACTTGAAAATAATAACTGACTCCACCTTAACCGAAGATAAAAACCAACTCCAACCAACTCATAACTGACTCGATTGGACTCGCCTGACCCATAATTGACTTTAATTGGATAAACTAAAATATGACTTGACTCGATTTAATTATAAATGAATGAACCTGACTTAATTAGGATCCTAACAATAATACTACTTCAACGAATGACTCTCAACTTAAGCCCAAAACTCTCAACATAAGCCCAAAAAGAACAAACCCAATACCTTAAGAAACAAGATATCATGCTTGCTATCTTTGTGCTTTATCATCATATTACATACGACTTTAAATAACATGAATCAAGTTAGACCGTATCCAAGCCCATCTATAAGATTTTAATTTCCAAGGAGCCTGGACCTAGACCTAGGCCATGAATCTTTCATCCAAAGACCAGTGTGGAGCTTTGGTTTAGAGCCTTACAATAGCTTTAGGTTGCTTCTGATTTCATGGTCGTCATCTTTGTTTTCCCCTTCCTGTGTATACTTCTGGTTTGATGCGCGTCACCCCACCCGCAACTTCAAGTTGAGGTTCTGAGGCCAATCGATTTAGTTAATAATTGACTTCCTCTTTCTCAGACTGCAGCTTGCAACATTTTTGACTGCTTCTGTCTTTTTTTATTACAGCAATCAACTTGCAAGATTTCCCCCTTCCTGTCGGAGGATGACGCATGTCTTCCAATATTGTCCGCCATTTTTTTTCTCAGACAACAACTCCACTGGTTTTGACTCAGAAGGATAAACACTGAAAGATCACAACAACTTTATTCTTTTTGACTCTGCACGTCAAAGTAAGGTAGAGGTTGACACAAGGCATAGCACTTCTTCTTCAAGAAAACATAAAAAGAGAGAGAGAGAGAGAGAGAGTGGAGTGGATCACCTCTTTCAGTCCGTTAAATTGGCATTTGAAGAAAAGAAAGAGAAGACAGAGAAAGGGATAGGTGGATGCTTGCAGTGAATCAGTACCCTCTTAGTAGTCCTAGAACGGTTCTGCTGGTAATAACAATGACATATGACCTAATAAGCTAACCTACTTCAACCATGTCCCACCCACCTGTTCCTCCCAGTAAACATCTCACGTCCTCCCATTAAACTAAAGAAAACTATTCAACAAGAAAGGGATCGACCTGCTGCCGACCATGGCTTTAGTTTGACACAGCCCCACCTCCATCCTCGAATATATACTCGACAGCTGACAGTTCCCTTCAGATTTTGAAGAGGTGGGATAAACTCACCAGGAGAGAGGGGGGGAGATAGTTCCTTTCTCCCAGAGAGTGGGGTGGGGCGTGAATGGAAGCCAGTCTGCAGTTGCTTTGCTGAATCCAAATATTTTAATCTCTATAAGATGGGCAGGTCCCTCGAGAGATAGCTAGCTGTAAGGGGTTGTGGATCTTCATTATGTCACCTCTCTTAGTTAGACTCCACTTTCTCTACTTATAAATTTGGAGACAAAGTCCTGAGCAAACACCATTGAGGACTTAATTAATGGGGGTGGATCATGACTTGACTAACATTATCCAGCTTGGCTGAGTCGAAGCCAAAACCTTATTACAACCCGCAGCATCAGCATGTGGTGTCAGTGCCACAGCAATATGTTCAAGTGCTCAAGTTAGTGACGACGTAAGAATCTGATGACATGGTGTAAGCTATGCTTCAACGATGAGATTGGGGATATGAAGTGATAGGAAAAACCTGAGCTTGAGGCTTGAGCAGTAGAGTTTTAAGAACGTGTACGATTCTGTGTTGGGGGTGGAATGGAGGGAGGGGCCGGGCCGGGGAACATTTTCCAGCAGTTGATAATTGTTGTCTCTACCTTTAGAATACGATAGATGGATGCAGGATGTGAAGGATGGAGAACCAGTTGCTGGTGCACAAACCCAATCCGAGTGCTGTTTAAAGCATATGACAACCCACATCGGATTCCATGCTCCAAGATAAAATGTGCTAGAGTTGGAGGAGGACCATCTTGTACATGTACAACGGGGAAAGCTACGAAGCAAAACGCTGCAGTAGACGTCGATGACCACCACCACCACCATGTCTTACAGTAGATAAAGGTTGAACATCCCAAAGGCAGCAGGTACTGTTGTATCCTCGAACACCACTTACAAGGCTCGCCCAGGATACTCTATAGGCACAGTTGACAATATGTTATAGGAAACGGTGAGGTGTAAACCTCATTGCATGCGCCTTTTCGCTGCCGTTTCCTCCTTTTTCTTCCAATGGGAAGTGGATGTATGAATCATCTGCGTGAGACAGGCCAAACCAACATCCGCTTCATCTCTGTCCTCTCTATGAGCTGACTCTTTCTTTTTGTGTTATATTTATTACAAGTGGTGGCAGCAGCTCGATTTGGGGTCTCCCAGCTTCTGAGCGGCCTTGCCTGCGCTCCTTCGCCGGAGATCGATCGATGGCGCAGCTTGTTCACGACCTGAGGAGTTCTTGTCAGCAGATTAGGAGGAGGACAGGAACTCGGAGGTCGGGTTATGAGCTCAAGAAGGCAGATTGGAAATGCAAGCCGAAGTGGAAGAAAAGCTAAGTGGGAGACTGTGACTCACTCTATAGGCAAGTCTAATGCTTGGCTTTGGGGAAGGGGGCAGTTGATCCTTTTCCCCTCTTGTTCCTGTTTTCCGTATTCTCTTCATCAAATGACTTCCCTGCTTGGAAATTATTTGTCTTTGACAATGTGGTCTTCTTTAATTTGGTAGTGTGTGTTGTGCTGATCTTTCCTTCTTTTTTCCTGGGAAGAAGTATTTTAAAGCAACTGTTTTTGTTGAGACGTAATGGCATATCCGATGGATCGAAGATGGATCATCAAATAATGAGACTTCATGACGTGTTGCCTGTTGCCTTTTTAGCCTGAGATTAGATAGCACGGAATCTACGAGTTGATAGTATTGCTTGGGTTCTTTAATCTACTACTATAAAGGGTTTTTTTTTTTTTTTTTGAAGGAAACAACTGCATTACCTTGAGAAAGAGTTGCTTGCGGATCATTAGCAGCATTCAAAAAATAAAAACCATGGGATCTATCAAAAAAAAAAAAAAAATGCCAGCGAGTGGCATGTGTTGTTAGAAGCTCTAGGGATGTGACGAACTTTACAACCAGAATCTTATCAACTACAGAAGAAGATGTCACAGTAAAGACATCTTTATAAAATGAAGTAATGGGAGTAAGACCCTGAACAAAATTGACAACTTGGATATTGAATCAGACTTGATCTATACAGTTGATAGTTAAAGAGAGTCCACAGCTTGCAAGGCCTCCAGCCATAAGGGTTGATCGGAAGAGTTTTTATGAGAAAACCTGTACCTACAAATAGATCAATAGAAGTGAATGAGCCATCAAACTCTATATATATATATATATATATAAATAATCAAAACTTATCTCTTGTTTGTCTAGGCTACCATTAGAGACTTTAACGTTGCCCCCTCAGGATCTTAGGTGATCGAATAGGAGTCATTGACAGCTCACATGACCTTCTTAAGAGAGAGGAAGGACTGGCAGAGCGGTTGTCATATTTTTTACCTTATTCCTATTGTCCCCACAAGAATCAGAAAATAGTAGTAAGTAACAATGTAGAAATGACTTATCACAGGATGGTTTATCTAATAATGATGCACCTTCAGGACAATTTAAAGTTGAGGAGTTGTTGAAAAAAAAAAAATCCTAAATGATCTAGATTCAACACATAATAGACTTTAGTGAATCTCACGACCCAGAACCTCACTTATATTAACCTAAAACCTAGATTAGGTGGCTAGGATTGAGATTAAGAGGACAGCGACGACTGAAAACGTGAGCGAGAGAAAGAAGACTACAGATTGACAGAAGAGGTCAGAAAATAAGAGATACAGGAAAGGGAAGAAGACAAGGATAGGAAAATACTATTCTCAATCATTCATATCTTAGGTTATATCAGTTTGCAATGAATTCTTAATGTGATATCTTGAGAATGTTTTAAATATTGTGCTTAGTATTATAGTCCTTGTATCCTTGTGATTATCTTGTAGCTATTGCTTGGGCTTGGGCAAGAAGCCTTGAGATCTGTATATTCATTATTTTGAGAGTAGATATTCTATGACTTGTCCCGTGGGTAAACTCTTCGAGATGAAGGAGTTTTCCAAATAAATCTTGGTGTTCATCTGATTGTGATTTCTGTTTGATTCTACTGTCTGTGATGGTATGCTAGCATTTGTTCATATACAAAATTTATTCCTATCAACCGATTTAAAAAAAAATAATAATTATATCTTGGGAGCAACTTTTAAGTCTCGATATCTCATTCCAAACTTGCCAAGGGACCTTTTTAGTGTAGAGTCTATTCAAATGCCTATATGCATTGCTCACAATTGTATTGCCTGAAGGAGTAGTAGTATAGGTCTAAACCTAGAATCGAAATAGGAGACTGAATAGAGTGATATATTTATTGCCTGAATACATTCCAGTGGTGAAATAGAGACTCGAGACCGCTAGAATTCTATTACTAATTAATTTTCTGAAGTCATTATTAATGTTAATAATCAGATTAAAATTGAATCTGAACTTATGCAACGTGCAATTACCATTTGGAAGACGATAACTATAGAGGGTTGGGAAGTATTAACGATGTTTCACAACTTGAAATCATAAAAAATAATTGATATAATAAGGACAGGTGGATATAAGAGAAACATCAAAAGAAAATATTTGGCATATCATTTTCATTTCAAAATTCACATAATCTTGGTTCAAACGCCAAGTAAGAATGTTTTTATCCTTTGCACAAAAGAGAAATAAAAAAAGGGGTACAGAAAATAAAAAAGATATTTATGTTCCAATTTGATGAAAATAATCTTATAGAGCAATCGAAAATGAGAAGGGAAAGCAAGAGAGGAGAGAGGGGGGAAGTGGATTTCATAACACACTCGAAGATTATTCACACAAAGAGATATAAATCAACGGAAATGCATTATTTTTGGAATAAGAAGTCATATGAATAGAATCTTGAGTGTATTACATGAGAGATAATAATGAAAAAAAATTTATTTTAGCTCATGTAATCTTGATCATAAATCACTTAAGTCTCTATAATTTATTTGTATTTAAAATAACTTCTACATTTTTAAAAAAATATATACCTATAAGCCCCTCTCATTAAGTCTGATTTAATAGATGTTATAGTTTACTTATGTGGCATACTGACTCATAATAAACTATTAATATAATGATACATATAATTTAAGCTAAAAAAAAGATTTATTTTAGCCCTTATGATTTTGATTATGGATCATTTAAGTCTTTATGATTTTACTCATATTTAAAATAACTCATACATTTTAAAAAATATAGCATATATGATCATATTGTTAAGTCTGAGTTAACAAACATTAAAGTCTCCTATCTGACATGCTAATTTATAATAAACTATTAATATAATAATATATATAATTTAAATTAAAAAATTAAGACCATCATTAGCGGGAGGAGACGTCGTCGTGGAAATGACCACCAATAGTAGCACCGAGCCATTCTTGTCTAGCACAAAGTCATACACACGCAACCACTCCCACATTGATGATGGGCTCAGGAACTTCCAATCCTATCTCAGGTGGATATGCATCGACTAGTCCGATGCTAAGCATGTAATAGTCTCCTGGTCCATCTTTATACTCCTGGGTTATCTCCCACTTCGTCCTCTCCTACGTTCTCATTTGTTGCACTTACGATGTAGTAGTCCAATTCCCACCTTCAGTTATTACAGCCTCCATTCGCTTCCTCTTCTTTGCCAATATGGATTTTTTTTAAAGCTTAAATTATACATATCAGTATATTATGATTTATTATGAATCAACATATAATGTAAAAATTTGGACTTAGACCAGAGGGGAAAACTTATATGCTTCATTTTAAAAATATAAAGGTTATTTTAAATACGATTAAAATCACAAGAACTAAAATAATTTTTTAAAAAACTTAAATTATACATATTATTATATTAATAATGTATTATGAGATAGACTCTAACGTCTATTAACTTAGTTCTAATGTGAGTAGCTTATATGCTATGTTTTAAAAAATATAGAAATTATTTTAGATACAACATAAAAGTTTAAGTGGTCCATGATCAAAACCTTAAGTGGTAAGATGAGTTCAAATATTATTAAAATATCCAAATCAAATAAGTAGACGAGGCCAATTTTGTACTTATTTTGTTTAAGTAATATATAGTTTTCAAACAAAAACAAAACTAGTAAGAAAAAAGTATACGATTTGCAATAAAACTTAAGAAAAAATAATTTGTATATTTTTTCTACAAAAGATATATTTAAATCTCAAAACAATTTGCTAAATATCATACCATAATTCCAATCTATCATAATTTAAAGAAGGAAAAGTAGGGCTTCAAATGAATAAAGAATGCTAACTAAATTAAGTGCCAAGGGTTAGGTATTAACGAGTTAACCAATTGACATACGTTTACTTTAATGTAAATATTCATATAATTATATAAAAATCAGACTTTTATTACCAAATCGATAAAGAAATCTAACCAAGTTAGACGTGGAGGATTGTATACGAGCATTATTATATTAAAAATTAGATATAAAAGTTTCGAGCCATAGTTATTTGGTAAAAAAAAAGGTGATTTCGATGCTTCCAAGGATTGCAGTTAAATTGTTCTTAATTATGAGGGAAACATGGAGTAATAATGGAGGTACCACATCGATAGGGAGTTGGAATTACAAGAACTCCATAGCAATGATCACACGACCTTTGAAACCTGGAAGAGTCGGTGGAGTACCTTCGTGGGACCCCGGCCCAGGTAAAGGTAGTAGTAGTTAGGAAGGTGTACGATTGATTTATATATATGTTGCACGAGTAGGACCGCATCTTCCTACCAATAATTTAATCATGCCAATCGCATTCCTAATACTAAACAAATCACCGGTACCATTCTCCATGGATATATATAGAGTTCGACGAGAGTAGCGGCATTAGGTAAAGACTAGGCACCTTACTTAAACCTTATCCTCTAAGCCTGATTTAAATAAAGTACGGTGATGGGTGGGTCCCACAAACACGTAGGCAAAAAGAAGCACCGTGTCATTTACTCTTGTGCCCCCCTACTCTAAATTTAATTTTTGGTAAGGTTTGATAAGGATATGTATTAATAATTCTTTTATAATTATAAACAATGAAACAGAGCGACGGAATAAACGGTCGAGGATGGATGAGCGTTCAAAGAAGGAAACCCGTATGGGTTCATTGATTCCAATTAATTAAAATGATCTACGAGGGTTGATACGGTATCTCCTTGGGCCTCCTATTCCATGGGCCTCCAGATCGCTACTATAGAGCTAGTTAGGCATCTCGAGTCGACTCAACCCTACGAACCCGTAATAAGTCAGCTATCTATCTTCCACACCAATGACCCTTTGACAAGTACGAGACAACACAACCTCATATCCTATTACTCGAGAAACGAGGAGCAGCGTCGAACTACATAGGCGACGTGATGCCCAATGTACAGGCTGCCCGATTGAGACGCTGACAGGAATTAAACACATGCATACACTGATCATTAAACAATAACATACTGTTACGAACTTAGCTGGTTTTGCCTAGTGTCGTGCGGTACCATTGCATATCCATCCACAAAGGCCAGTCTTCCCGAAACCTCCTATGATCCCTTAGGACCTACAAAAGAGAAAACGAGTTAGAAAAAATATTTTTTACGGGAACCACTTTAGCAAACACTTTATATAACCATTTAAAATTACAACCATAGACTTTACAAACTCTGAATGGTCGCACATAAAGGATTAAGGTCCATTACAGACTGAAGTGCTCCCAAGTGCCCACATGACACAACTCTCATTTACAAGCCGAAACCGACCACGAAAGATAACCAAACTAGGGCTGTCAAGCTTACTGCTAGCCCACTACTTACTATACAAAGTATGAACAAAACCCGAAATACACGGACATACATGAGCACTGCATTGTGCACACCTTTTATATATTTGTCTGTTACATTTCCCCCACTTATTCCTTCGACATCCTCGTCGAAGCCGCTATAGACGCTGCATCTCCTCGCCTTTTCCTGAATCTTCAATCTTCTGCTCTACTGTAACACGCCTCTTGGCTCTCAACTGCTCTTTGCCACTATTGTTGAGTAGTCAAACTTTGATTCGCTATGCTGCTTCAACTCGCCAATGACTGACTCAAGTGTGGGGTCGACTGAGTTGTGTTGATCCTTGTTGCTTATTGCGGATCCTTTTGATAAAGGAAATGACATTCCTTGTTTTGCACCAATATCTCAAACGTCTCATGCCGCTTAAACTAGATGGATGCTTATTGGAGCTTTAACGAGCATCATCTCACAAACTTTAAAGTTTTTGAGGTCATTCATTCACAAAATCCGCCCATCAATTCTTTTACAACTTAGTTATCGCTTCCAAGTAGGTTCGCATCATTTTCGCTTTCGATTGACATTATGTTAGAAAATGAAGCGGGCAATATGCTCTTAGTAGCACCGAGTACCAATGGAGATGATTTGACAATTATTGTCTTTCATTAGGTTTCTTCGAAGATTTTTTTTTAACATGTGCAGAGCTCCTCTTTTGGATAAATAAGAGAACCGAGGTACTTAATTTTGTCCATTCTCTTATGAGATGAAAAGACAAAGTTACTTGACTTCGCCCGCCTCCTCGAGGTTGTACTTCATGCATCAAGCTGGTTACTAGTCTTCGTCCGCTCTTTGCTCACACTTCTGAAGCACCCGAAGTGTTTGCGCTTCTTGCATTAAGTTAGCTACTGTATTCACCTTCTCTCCGCCATCGAACTTCCAGAATATATTCATCTTTGGGATAGTACCATCTTCTCCATCATCTTCGTCGCTTACTCCTCTGAGTAGAAAAGGTACAACACCACGTACTGCCTACTTCATTCCTTAATCAAGCTCCTGCATCAACCCGAAGTCCCCCACTTTTGGCTATCTTGATGAGAAGCCCATTGACACCGGTCTTATGAAGTTCCTTGGCCTATGCCCTACTGCCTTGTCCTGATACTTAGAGTTTGCCTCTACATTCTCCACCTCCTTAGCCCCTTTCACGACCAACGATCTACCTCCATAAAAGCAAGGATCAATGACTCCACAGAAGTCCTGCCTCTACAACACCATGACACTACCAAACCCATGACCCTACTATCTGTTGCCTTACTTCTGCATCCATTTCTTTATGATCGGTAGATTCGCCTCTGCGACACTCCTCTGAATCCACCTCCTTTATAACTGATTCTTTACTTTTAGGTAGCCAAGCCCCTCTAGACTCGTCGTCGCTTTCTCGCCCCTTTCGATTGCTTGCTTCAACACTTGTGTTCTCTCCAAGAAGTTCCCCTTGGTTGATGGAAAGACAGACTGCAACTCCCATGCATGGCCTCCGCCATCTTGTTGCAGGGCTCACGCTTATTAGCTTCCTTGGAAGCAACGTTCACTTACTTGGTCTTGTCCTCTGACTTGCGGGCTCCCTTAAGTGAATATAAGTATTGGAGCAATCTAACACTCTAGTTGCTCCGATCATAGCTCTGTATGATCAAGTCCCCCTTACAGGACTCACTGGTACTTGTACTCAAAATTCTCCCTCAGCGGTATACAACCCCTATATGTTGGTGACAAAGGCCTTCATCCAATGTAAGATCTGATGCACACACAAAAGACCCAACTCTATACGGTACCATGACATTCACTCCTTGAATCCATAGCTCTTCTTGCCATTGTGTTGTACCATAAAGTGGAGCTCCTAATAGCTCTTAATCATACTTCTGCATGATCACGTCCCTCACGAGACTGTTGGGAAATCTCAGCGGGTGCATCACATGCGCAGCGAAAATCAAAACAAAAACTGGTTTCCCACATAGATCAAATCGTCGTGCAAAAGATTGGGGTCGCGAACGAAAAAATCGTGATGTGTGAGAGATTGTTTTACCTAGGGAGATCGTATATCTGTATTCCAGATTCGGATGAAGAAGATGAAGGAGGTCAAGCGTCCTCCTCTCTAGCGATATCCACACGATGGATCTCTGCAGCGAAACTCCTTCAATTTGATCTCGCAACTCTTGCACAGAGGGAGGGAGGAGAATAGGAGGTGGTGGCTAAAGTTGCAGCCTATCAACCATGAGTCTCCCCTCCTATTTATAGAGAGCCACCAATAACCCTAGTTCTCCTGCCTTAATGGGTATTGGATCTTCATCCAATTACCCACTAACCTTGCATTATTGGATCTCTATCCAATAATCTCCTTATGCCTCTAATTGAGCCTTAAGCAAGGAGCCCATCAGCATAGGGTCTCATCCAATGAGAATAGGGGCTAATTAGATCTTCATCCAATCCTCTATTCGCTGAAGCATCCACCATATGTGTGTGACCCTCTAGGCCCGATACCGAGTTGGCCGTGAGTCACTCCCATCAGAACTCCTTCTGATATAGTGAATTATTATCCCCATAATAATTTGCTCGACTCATTGACTATGGATGTACTAGGCCACTACGCCATAGTCCCTAGACGGTACAGGGGGGATCAAATCCATCGGACCTATCTATCCACAGTTACCATGTATCTATAATCCCTCATTCAAATTATCCCAGAGACCGTATATTGGACATGATACTGTCAGGTCACATACGGAATCAGTTTGTCTTGCTCTAATCGGATTCTACTGGAGAACTAATTCTCTCTTAATCTGAATGACCTTGGCTAGGGATTTATCTGAGTAAGCACATATGAGATATTCCTCTCGTGATACCGAGAGTGGATGATCCTCTATTGGCACTCAATTGCCTTCGTAAGGTTGGCTACCAATCTCGATAACCAGCTGTATCAGATCTGGAGCTTTCCAAACCTGTAAGTCTGGCGTCAAAGAAAAGAGTACTCATACAAGGTATCCTTGGTGTCTTAAGTCTAAGGACCAGATACACAACTTGGACTATGGAATCACTGTCTGACATTAGGTATCATTAACCATACAATATTTCATAAGCGGATCAATCAGTGAACTCATTCTCTAATGAGCACATGTACTATATCTTTAGTGTCTCCACACAAGTGGCTATGAGACCAACCGCCTCCATCATATGGATGGGTATATAGTACATAGATCTGTCTGGTTATCTCAATATCCCTTTTGAGTAACCTATGGTCGAGATTATTTAGGACCTATGTTTAAAGGTGAATCGATCTCATTATCGTGATCTCATCACGATCCGACTCCCATTGCACAGAACCAAGGACACACAATATATATGTAACAGATAATGTGAGAATATGCCAATATTAATCATAAGCAAAAAGATCACACAGCGTGTCACATGTGCCATCACTCATGTGATTAGCTTGCAGGGCACTTATAACCAGCAGAGACATCTCCCACGAGTGTTGTATTACCTCGAACTGTTCCACCATAATCCGCTGCACCATGTTGCATCCTAGTGACAACTCCAATGCATTTAGATTCTTGGGGATGAACTTGGACTATGATCTCTCTAAGTGTGGCCTCTGCCAACACATCAAAGGGCCTCCGCCACCTCCGATTGTGTTAGCTCCTTTTGGCAATTCACCTTCGCATGCCCATTCTCAGGTGACACTCGAACGAAAAATCACTTTAGGATAATTTGTCGCCTAGTAGCTATTGAAGTCTCCAGACTTTGCTAAAATTGGTGCACTATTGTCTGGATCCTGGGCCTCTATCCCCCACTAGCACAATCATCGCTGCGTATCACTTTCTTCATGACAGCTCGAATGACAGTGCATATTCTTCAAGAGTACCCGCTCTGTGTCCTCTTGCCCCATGCTAAGGCATTCTGATCTCAACTTCGTCTTTGTAAGTTGAATTACCTTAAGTCCTCTATCAAATGCATCTCTGAGACAAGGTGCATGTGGCTCAAAGCTCCCTTCGTCTTTGGCACCATGCAAGATGAGTCCGCCCTATCAAAATGAAAAACCCATGGAACAACATGATCTCACTATTGCCTATATAAGAGTTCATGTCCTTGACCTCTGTCCAAGGAAAGCTTCGTGCCTCTGCTCCATGTTTCATCTTCTACGTCGACTCCCTTCATGCGGCTTGGACACTTTACTAAGTTCCACCCAAGTTGCTTCGTCTCTCAATTCATATTGAGTTGATGGTGGCCCTCGCACCCACCATTCCACGGGTCAGCCCTCTATTTAGTCTGATTAAGTGTGCCTTCATATGATCTTTCATGGTCATTCCCCTACTTGATCTCACAATGCATCCACCACTGCATTATCTCATGCGAGATTATGCAATGACTCATCGCCGCTCGCTCGATTCGTTAAGCTTTATGGAAATACTGTCTTGAGGTACTCTTCCTCAACATATGCAGTTCGTGGCATATGATTCTCCCTTTAGAAAACTAGGACCTCCTCCTAAATATCTGTCCTATTAGAGCAACTTTTCTTTTTGCATTCTTCCCTTTGGAAGTTTCGGAGACCACCATCCCCTTGGAATACTTCATCTTGCCGAACAATTTGTGCATTGTTCTGCTCCCGCAAATGCGCTTGTTAGATTGTGACTCTTCGCCAATACAGCCCCTGCTGCACCCTTCAAGGCCTAGCAACGTGCTGAACTTGTTGCACATTTCAACCTCCTATGTACGTATCCTTTCTATGCCGATGAATAAGTTTCAATGCTCCATGACGTCGAGTTTCGATCATGTTGGGATGGCCCCAAACACTCCATCGTTTGTATACAAGCCCTTATATATGTACCGAATTCTTCGAGTTAGCAATTCTCCTCACCTCTGTGAGCTTTGTACAACTCATTCGGTCATTGCGCAACACATCCCACTTTGCATGGTCTCATCTTTTACCAAGTGCCCCTCTTGCCTTGAGCACCATCAACTTTGGTTGCCAACGTCGAGCCGTAGCTCGAACTCAGCTATCCCAACCTTTGTATGCTACGCATTCTTTATAGTTTGCTTGTCTTCATGGTACCCCTTGCCCCTCTGAAGCCAATAATGGATGCCTGCTCCTCTGAGCGACTCATTTCTTTACATCTCTATGTTCGTTTCTCCCAAATGATCATATGTACTAGCTGCCCTCCTCGCAGCCCAGCTGGGTCCCCTACGTTTGCATGACAAGTGTTTCTGCATGTGCTTATCCCGCTCTAATACCAAATGTCATGAACTTAGCTGATTTTGCCTAAGTCGTGCGGCACCATCGCGTGTCCATCCGTAAAGGTCAGTCTTCCCGAAACCTCCTATGGTCCATTAGGACCTACAAAAGGAAAAATGAGTTAAAATTTTTTTCCACGGATCCATAAGCAATAATTTTAGCAAATACTTTATATAGCCAGTGTAAATTACAACCATAAACTTTAAAAACTCTCAATGATCGCACATAAAGGATCAATGTCTATTACAAACCGAAGTCCCCCCAAATGTCCACATCACACAACTCTCATTTACAAGCTGAAGTCGACTACGAAAGCTAACTAAACTAGGGTTGACAAGTTTACTGCAAACCCGTTACTTGCTGTACAAAATATGAACGGAACCCGAAAGATATAGATATATATGAGCATTACATTGAGCATCCTTTTTATATTTTTATTTGTGATAGTATGTCGATGCAAAGGAACATGTATAAAAGCCACGCCCAGAAAGTACTCCGGGTCGGACCTTATGCACTGATCCACTGTATCTCTTCTAATTTTAGCTCTTACTAACTTAACCATCAGATGGATCGAGTCGAAAAATCTCTCCCGTCCGACTCCGACTTTTGTGCAGGATTCCGACAATCAGGAGGAAGGAACAACTTCGAGCTATGTCTGGGAAGTCGTTCAAATAGCCCCCCAATCATATCTTTCGTGAGACTCCCTCAACTCAGATACGATGTTAAAAGTCTTACGCGGTCGGATTGGAGCAAATCATATTGACATCTCGGTAGACGTAAGGAACGATAATAAGGGTAAAATTGATGTTTATGAAATAAAACATATCATGTTATTATATAATCTTTTAAACAATTAACAAAATGTTATTTTATTATTTTATAATTTCAGTATTATCGTAGCCCGGCGGTCCTGCAGACGCGACGCTAAGTGTTGGACGAGGTCCTCGAGAAGCTGTTCCTCGACGCCCGGGCGAGGTCAGCCAGCCGAGGAGCCGGAGACGACGGCGGGCTCGATGACGTCCGCGCTCTACCCGACAGGAAGAAAAGCGGGTGGAGGTCGAGGCAAGGAGGGTCCCGCAGGTGGAGATCCCGCGGAACCGGCGGTAGGTCGTGCTGGAGCGGGGCCGATGGAGAGGGAGCAGTTCGGCAACGCCAAGCTGGGTACAGCGGGGGGTGCGGCGACGGTGACGACGGAGGGCATCCGCGAGGGGGCGTCGGACGAGTTCCTGGCTCGTTGACAACGAAAGGGCCGGGACGGGCGGGACGCGACGCGACGCGACGTGTGGGCGCCACGGACGAACGGACGGTTGGCGTCTAATCTGATTCATGTCACCGGTTCTGATGTCGGGCGAGCGATGGCAATATCTATTTCCGTCTTTTCCATTATTGGCTATAATTACCAAAACGACAAACGTGCGGAGACAACCTATTGATTTTTCTAAAAGAAGTCCTAAATCTTTTATGGTGGCGTTCGAGCGATGGATGATATGGTGTCAACAGCGAAGACACACCTTTTGGTTGGTGGTTTCCTCAAGATACGGGGGACAGATCCATATGCATCCACGTGAGTACTCATCTTGTGTCCGTCCTTATCGTCCTTTTTCATTTCCCACTTAATTTTGCTCCTCTCTCATCAATATCGATATGAAAACCGTTAATCCTTACTATCACAGCATTTTTAATGCACCAACCACTGCTCAGGAGCCCCATCTTAGGAGCACAATTTAAAATAAGTCGATCATAAGTCTAATTTGAGAAATCAATAAAGCCCAATGCCAACCACGTCTTGTTGAAGATCCAATTCCCTATTACCCAAACCCAACTGCATCAACTGTATCGTAAACCTGTTGGGAATCCAACTCGTAATCTGTCCATCAGGACATAAATCTGAACAAATTTAGCCCAAAGACATTTGACCCAATTATATATAGTTCAGCCCAATTACAATATATGTATATTTATCGGTTTATACAAATCAATCCGTAATAATGTAGTAGATATAATAATTTTCTATCCATGAACCCCGAGAGCACAGGGAAGACCTCTTGAATTCTGGTGATAGGACGATGTGCTCGCTGCCCCCAGGAACTCATCGTCGAGATCGTTTGCGCGTAGCATCGTCCGTGATCTCCACAACACATGTGATCGATCAATATCATGATCTTTACATTTTTTTTTTATTTTCATGAAATAAATTTTTGATTAAGACAAATACCTTGACCCATCAACAAATGTTTTAAGGGATTTGTTATAAAATCTAAATATAATTTAGTTCATTAGTAGTTCTGTGTCTCTCTGTTACTCTTTATTTTATAGTAAAAAGAAAGGACGGTTTAAAGATCAATTCAAAATTAAAAATCTATTCATTATGAGGTCACATCTTTATCATTAATAATATGATAATTAAAATTATATATGTATTTTCCATTCATTAGTAGTTAAGATGTTTATTAAATCATCATTAAATATTGTAATAAACCTAAAAATGATGCGACACTTTAATGAGTCCTCCATTGTGGGCTGAAGCTGTGGCTGTTACTAGTCAATACAAACCTGAATGATCACCATCGGATGGATGCGACCCTTTAACGATAGTATCAAATTAAACACAGATGACAATTGCGTGTGATGTTGAAGGAGTTTGCTGGCTGGGCGTTGTGGATTCCTCATCTTATCAACTATTCAATGTGAAGCTATGAAAATGAAAAATAGATTTTTTTTCCATGCTTGGCAAGAGGGTTTTAATTCAACTGTCCTCGAAAAAAGTCTCTTTATTGCTCAAGGATGGAAGACAAAACTTCTACTTGAGAGGTTTGGAATTCATATGTTTATCATGCAGTTCTAAATTTTGGATTGCATTCACAATTTTAGAGAATGTAATAGAACAACATATTGGGCTGTTAATAGAGGCAGATTAAAAGAATCTATATGTTTAGGTTAGACTCTTCTAAGTAATTAAAAGTTTCTTTTTTGCCAAAAAAAAAAAAAAAACCCCTTCAATTATATATAACATGCATTATGTTGAAAATAGTTATGTATGCAAGATAAAGAACTATGGTTTGAGAAGATAGTCTTATACCATTAAGGATTGAAAGATTCATAAGTGATATTGATATGGTGAAATTCATGTGGTCGACACATCAGCTCCACTCATCGATGTGTCGACCTCAATTGATCGATATATCAAGGGTACATGGCTGACCAGTCTACCACGTCGGTTGACACATACTGTATCATATAAGAACATGTCACATGAATTCAAAATAGTCGATTGACTAATGGGGTTAGCTGGCCACTCCTAATGAGCGCCATGTAGAGATAACCACCATCCATTCTCGAAATTGGTACTGGGTGATGATAATTTCGATCAAACTCCATGCCCCCAATACTACATGAACTACACAATAAATAAGTGTAACGATTCCAAATTATCACTATAAAAAGTAACCCCCCCCCCCCCCCCCCGGTATCTTCTAGGGACATTCAATCACCTTTCAATCTCACTAGTTTGACTAGCCTAATTTATCCGATTAGCTCGTTTATTTAAGCTTCAGAGGGACATTTAGCAGGACATAGTTTTATAGGGTTCATTTTTTCTCATTCGATGAAGCAAAGTTTTCACTCAAGATCGACTCGAAGAGAAATTAAGTTGGGTCCAACTCGACCTATAGGTCAAACAATCAAAATCTATTATAATAGACTGACGCTAGAAGGAGGGTCGATCATATCTAGGGAGACTTTGCGAGTCCTAGTCAGCCAAATACTGAGGAGATTTAATCATCTATGTAGACCTAGTTCGATCCCTTTATGATGAACCTCCCAATCTCAATGATCCTGAACCAACTTGGGGTGTTGGCTGGATTGAACCTTCCACCGCAAATACTTGAACCGAACCTTTTCTATTGACTAGACTCAACTTTACTCCAATCCCCTCCACAACCAACTCAACCCACCATGGTTATGCATACTGAAGTTTTTAACACCCTAATCCAGCAATTACAAATGCTGATCGAAATAGTCCAATCCGTGTCTCTTTATCTTTCTCAGCTATCCCATTTAATCCATCATTTCTAGCACTTATTCTGCCACCCATTCACATTCTGAGTCCGACAAGCCTAGGCTCCAGCACTTCAAAAAGTGCATACTCTCCTTTGGCTTAAATCTTTATTCCAACACTATTGCTAGATCTTCCTAATGAGTTGATTGCCTAATCAACCGAAAATGGACTAGTAATTAAAAGATATTTGAAAGGAGATAAAAATAGAAAAAGTAGCCAGAAATAGAAAATCAATGAGGAACTAATCCCCAAAGCATTCGACTCTTGTCACCCGATGTATACAATAGAAAATCTAACCCTTCTATATGCATCATAGCTTTTATATATTAAATGATGTTCTTTCGAACCACCAACTCACTCATGTGTAGAACTTGTTGAATCATATATTTTGATAATAAAATTAACTGATAAATTTATGAACTAATATATTCTTGAGATAAGTGACGTAGAAAAATTTTTGATCCTAGACTCAAACCATCGAAGGGTAAATTATCGAAACAGGAGAATCAGACGTTGGGTCGGATAAGTATCATGTTAAAAATTGGACATCAAGTTGGAGGACATTCGATGTACCGAAGATTGAACTTTGTGCCATGAGTTCAGACATCGTATCGGAAGGATTGGGTATTGCAAAATATCAGATGCTGTGGGAAGGTTAACATGTCGGTAGATCAAGCAATATGATGAAGAAAAGGATGATGCGCTGGAGGTTTGGACGAAATATCAGATGATTGGATGATATGATGGAACACTAGATAACATGCTAAAAGCTTTGTGATTGTGCCTGAAATGTGGTTGGGTTGTTTATGTCTTGACCGAGATCTTTTGGGATCAAATTGTATTGTTATTAGATCGAAACTATGCCAACTTGTCAAGAAACCTATTGGGCTTGAACCAAGACCGCATGTGTAGGTAGTGGTACCATATGGGGCAGCGGTAGTACCATATAGAATTTAAATTTTATCGTTATAGTACTGCTCGAAAGTTCAAAATTATGACGTCAAAAATTATGATCGCAGGATCATTCAAATTCCAAAATTTTCAATGATTTAAATTTTTTAACTTCATTTTGAAGCTATTTAGGGCTATAAATACCCCCACCGAGGCTTAGATTGGAGCAAGAAATAAGTTGTGAAGTTTTTAAGGATTGTAGTTCTCTTGAGAATTGATTGAGTTTCTTCCTCATCGAGTTTAGAAGGGTTGTAGGAGCTGTGAGGTCCCTTGTAAAAGAGAGTGTGGAGGTTCTCTCCTGAGCTTGTTAAAAGGAAATGAATTATAATAATGTTAGTTGATCTTCACCCATTGGAAAAAGGATCGGTAGTGAAACTCGGTGGCCTCAAGGGAAGAGGAATCGAGAATAGATGTTGGCCGGGACGACCAAACTACTATAAATTGGTTTGCATTCTTTCTCTTGCTTTGATTTGTTATTATATTTCGATTTACCTACTCATAACCCTTACTCTCTCTTTTTGCTAATTGCATTTCCGATACGGATTTATCGATCAAACTTATAAAAAAATCGATTAAATTTACTATAACACTAATTCACCCTCCTCTTAGTGCCATTACGATCATAACAATTGGTCTTAGAGTTTAGTTCTCTTAGTTAGATTAACACCCAAGAGAGATCTATTGGTTTTTTCGGGCAACCAAGAGGATCACTCCATCACTCATCCTATTGGAAAACATGAATGTAAATTTTTTTGCTTTCTATGGATTTTGATATGTAGAACGTCGTTGAAGTTGGATTTCAAAAATCCTCTAAACCGATGAATGACTGAAATGATTTTGAAAAAAAAATATTTTCCTTAAATGCTAAAGCTACGAATACTTTATTTTATATTTTAGACAAAAATGAGTTTAATCATATTTCTACTCGTGATATTGTACATGATATTTAACATATACTTAAAGTTACTCATGAAAGCATAATTAGAGCTAAAGAATATAACATTAATCTTTTCATACATAGTTATGAATTATTTAAAATGAAGCTAAGCAAAACCATTAGTGACATGTACACCCATTTTACGGATGTTGTTAATGGTTTAAAAGCTCTTGATAAAAGTTAAACTAATCTTGAATTGATAAATAAGATTTTAAGATCTCTTCCAAAATGTTGGGATTTAAAAGTAACCACTATCCAAGAAGCAAAGGATTTGAACAACTTTACTCTTAAAAAACTCATAGGATCTTTAATGACCTATGAAATGATCTGCAAAACATATGATGAACAAGAGGAAAACTTTCCAAAGAATAGGAATGATATTACACTTAGAACCAAAGAAGACTACTCGAGTGAAACTCAAGTGATGATGATGACATTGCACTCCCTACAAGAAGATTTAAAAAGTTCATGAGGAGAAATAAAATGAACTCTATAAGATGAGAAGGTAACAATAAAAATCAACCTAATAAAGATGTAATCATATGTTATGAATGTAAAACGTCAGGGCACTTCAAAGATAAGTATCCACAACTAAAAAAGAAGCTGCCAACCCAAGAGAAGAAGAATACATTCAAAGCAACATGGGATGAATCAAGTGCATCAGAAGACAAAGAACAAATAAGTAAAGATGAAGTGACAAACTATGCTTTGATGACCTTCAACGATGAGGTATTTGACACTCTCGAAATATCTTTATCTTATGATGAATTACTTGATACATTTCATGATTTATATGATAAACTTAAAAAAGTTAGTAAGAAATATAAATGGCTAAAAAAGGATCATGTATATCTCTTTATTGAATTTGATGAATTAAAAAATAAGTATGATAACTATATGTAATATCTTATATTAAATGTGAAGAGTGAGAATCACTTACAAAAAGAAAATATGTTCTTATAATAAACATTATAAAAATTTAAAATTAAAAATAAGTTATTGAACATGATTCTTGCTAATTAAGGTTGTGTATCAAGAAAAGAAAGAATTAGCTTCACGAGTATTAACACATATCAAAAGTCAACAAAATTTGTAGAAGGACCCACACTACATATTTCTCCTAAAGTTAAATATAATTTTTATGAAAAATTTGATCATTATGCTTATACATGCTCTTTTAAAAATTAGTTTGAGTTCTTAAAGAAACTATAAATGATTTGATACTAGAAGTTAAGAAAAGTAGATTTAACTGTGAAGGACCCGAAGTTAAATGTGTACCTAAATTAAACCCATCTTTCTTGTAGGTATATCTCCAAACAAGAGCTAGAAGCAAAAGATGGTATCTTGATAATGGATGCTCAAGGCACATGACTGGAGATCCAACACATTTCTCAAAGCTCACTAGCAAAGATGGAGGATACATTACTTTTGGAGATAACAATAAAGGAAATATAATTGACATTAGAAATGTAGGTAACAAATCAAATCTTTTGATTGAAGATATTTCTTTAGTTGATGGTTTGAAACATAACTTAATAGGCATTAGTCAACTTTGAGATAAAGGATATAATGTTAAATTTGAATCTAATGCTTGTATCATAGAAATACCAAATAAGAATAAATCTATGATTGCTTTAAGAAGTGATAATGTTTATACTATTGATCTTGATGATTTTTATGATGAAACTTGCTTTTTAGTTTTAAATGATGATGGATGGCTTTGACATAGAAGATTAGGACATGTAAGTATAAAACTAATATCACAAATTGGAACTAAAGAACTTGTAAGAGGAATGCCTAAAATTAAATTTGTCAAAGATAAAATTTGTCATGCATGCCAAATAAGAAAACACATAAAGAGTAGCTTCAAACCTAAAAATTAAGTGAGTATATCTAGGCCATTACAATTAATTCATATAAATTTATTTGGACCTATTGATACCACAAGTCTAGGAGATAATAAATATGATTTCGTGATTGTTGATGATTATAGTAGATATACTTGGATATACTTTTTGGTGTGATTGTTTTAAATATTTTACTAAGTTTTACAAACAAGTTTAAAATGAGAAATGTTTTTTTATAATTTCTTCTATTCATATTGATCGTCGTGGTGAATTTAAAAATCATGATTTTTAAGAATTTTATGATTCAAATGGATATAGCCATAATGACTCTACTCCAAGAAATCCACAACAAAATAGAGTTGTTGAGAGAAAGAATATAAGTTTACAAGAGATGGTAAAAAACATGCTTCATGAACATTGCTTACCAAAATACTTGAGTCGAAGCCGTTAACACAACATGCTATGTCAAGAACAAAGTTCTCATAATACCTCTATTATCTAAAACTCCTTATGAATTGTTGAATAATAAAAGACTCAACATTTAGTATTTTAAAGTTTTTGATTATAAATATTTTATTTTAATTAAAAAGGATGCCTTAGAAAAATTTGATGCAAAAT
The DNA here is from genome assembly GCA_029747655.1 of Ensete ventricosum. Taxonomy (NCBI): domain Eukaryota; kingdom Viridiplantae; phylum Streptophyta; class Magnoliopsida; order Zingiberales; family Musaceae; genus Ensete; species Ensete ventricosum. Next base: position 44,229,746 of record JAQQAF010000003.1, read on the forward strand.
CTGATGAAGGCATTTTTCTTAGATATTCCTTTATTTCTAAAGCCTATCGAGTTTTTAATAAGAGAATTTTAGTTATTGAGAAATCTATCTATGTTGTTTTTAATGAATCTCCCGAAGTTAGGAAAAATAATTTTGATGATAATTTTGAATTTGAATGATAATTCTCCTCACTGAAGCAACTTGGATATATCTTCTTTCAAAGAAATCCTACCTAAGGAATGAAAGTACATAGACGCATATCCTAAGGAGCTAATTATTGGAGATACATCAAAAGGAATTCAAATTCATTCTTCACTGAAAAATATTTGTGCAAATGTTACTTTTTTATCCCAAATTGAAATAAATGTATTGATGATGCTCTTAAAGATGACTCACCGGTTTCAACAATGCATGAATAATTAAATCAATTTAAAAGAAATAAAGTTTGGACACTTGTTCCTAGACCCAGTGATCATCTTGTGATTGATATTGAATGTATCTTTAGGAACAATCAAAATGAATAAGGTGTCGTGGTTCGAAACAAGGCTAGATTAGTGGCTAAAGGTTTTAACCAAAAAGAAGATATATATTACGAAGAAACTTTCGCTCTCGTGGCTAGATTTGAAGCCATAAAGATACTCATTGCTTATGCATGTTTTAAAATTTTTAAATTATTTCAAATGGATGTTAAAAGTGATTTTCTTAATGGTATGAGAGATGTAGTTCCTTTCTTATTCAAAATAATTTTTTAAAAGGCAAGGTTGACACTATACTATTTATTAAATATAAATTTAAAAAATAATTTTATTATTTTTTAAATTTATATTGATGATATTATTTTTGGTTATACAAATCGATATTTATGTGAATTATTTGCCAAGAGTATGAGCCAATAATTTAAAATGAGTTTAATAAGAGAATTGAAATTTTTATTAGGATTATAAATCAAATAACTATATGATGAATTTTTTATTAGTTAAACTAAGTATACTTTTGATGTACTAAAACAATTTCATATAGATAGTGCTAAGGCTATTAATCTACAAAATTAGATATGAACAATGAAGGATGATGCTTTGATCAAAAGACTTATAAAGTTATGATATGTAGTTTATTATATCTTATTGCAATTAGACCTGATATAATGTTTAGTGCTGGACTTTGTGTAAGGTTTCAGTCTAATCCTAAATAATCTCATTATAAAGCAATTAAAATAATTTTTAGATATCTAAAAATAACTCCTAATATGGGATTATGGTATCATAAATGTAAAATTTTTGATTTGATTGCTTATATTGATGCTGATTTTGTAGGATGTAGGGTAGATAGAAAAAGTACATATGGAACCTATTAGTTCATAGGTCATGCACTTGCTTCTTGGTCTTCCAAGAAGCAAAACTCTATTGTATTATCTACAGTCGAAGTTAAATATATTGTGACAAGTGCATATTATGCATAGGTAATATGGATGAAAAATATTTTAGAAGATTATAAACTTTGCCTTAAAAATATCCCTATAAAGTGTGAACACTAGTGCAATATGCTTGTTAAAATATCCTATTCAACATTAATGAACTAAGCATATTGATGTTATACATCATTTTATTAGGGACCAAATAATAAAAATATCAGCTAGCGAATATATTCACTAAACCTTTATGTGAGAAACAATTTGATTTTATTAGAAGGGAATTAGGCATATTACACTCGAATGAATGAATCTTGGTAAGTAAAAAAAAAGGAGCCAAAATTAGGGGCCTAGCAGTAGCACCATTAGACTGGCGGTGCCACCACTAGAACCTCTGTCTAGTGACGGTAGCATTGCCCAGGTTGACGGTACCACCACCAATAAGTCAACTCATCCTTTAAACTCTGCCCATTCCTCTAAACTCTTCTCCTCCCTTCTTGTGATCTCTAAAACCCTCCTCATAAACCTTACCTCTCCTCCCTCTTCTTCCTCTTCTCTTTCTCTAAAGCCCAATGACACTGGTTTCTCCTCTCTCTACAAGGCCAATGATCAAGAGTAGAGCTTAATCAATCCTCTTGGTGATCAAGAAAAAGGATTAAGGCTAGACTACAAGGGTAACCCCTAAATCCTCCTTTCATTCTAAATTTTTAGTTTATTATTGTGCTTATTTCTTGAAGTACTTATTGTAGTATTCATGACACCTAAAAGATTCTCAAGGGACCAAGGAAATAGGAGAATAAATAAAATTTATGATACTACTTTTTTTTGACTCTTATGAACATGCCCTTATATTTTCAAACTTAGAAGATAGGAACGTCCACAAAGAAAAACATATAGAACTAGAAGATTTGAGTGATTTAGAACAATTCAATGGTTCACTAACTTAGATTTCCTTCCAATTCTTCAAATCACTGAATTTATCTATCCTAGACTAGTTAGATTATTCTATAGTAACTTGCACAAAGATGAACATGATAGGGTATCCACTTATCATCTAGGACATCACATACCTATTACTGATGGTATAATTTGTAATCTTATAGGAATTTCTAAAAAAAGATGAGGTTGCTATTTTAGAGGATAATGAGATACCAAGTTGGTTGGGGTTACATATTCTAAGGCGATTGATAATATTTTTGGAAACCCTAACTTGTTTATTATTTCGACGATTTGTGAGCATATGCTACCATTTAACACAAAATTATTTCATCATATCATGATTAGTATTCTACTTCCTAAATAATACCATCTTGATGAAATAAATACTATAGAAATAGGCATCATGTATTGGATTATGACAGGACGTGATAATTGCTTTGAATGTTTGTTACGTCAAAAAATGATTGATATGTTTTAAAAAGACATGATGCTTCCATATGGTGATCTGATTACTAGACTACTACATGCACATGACATAGCAATCCCACTAAATGAAGAAATTATAAAATTAGATAGATTCAATATCATCAACAAAAACCTATTAAGAAGATTGAGGTGCATTGTGAAGAATGGAATTTGGACTAGCTTACCTAGGAGAATTGATCCTCCCCCACTTGAGCCTGAACCAGAAACACCTATATATAAGGGTAGTTCTTCTCTTCCTACTAGTCCCTTTGAGGCAAGAACTCCAACAGATTCAGCACCCTCATCATCTCCTGATTTTATAGCAGCCCGACTAGATCATATTGAGCTTTGTTATGACCAAATTTTGATTGGGATGTAGTAGATTCATTAGCGTCTTGATACTTTTGATGCACATTTTTATACTCAAGACCAAATTTTGATTGAAATGTACCATATTCATCAGCGTCTTGACACTTTTGATGCATATTTCTATACTCTATTTAGGCATTTTGGATTACCATCACCTGTGTAGCTTGTATATTTCTTCTTTTTGTTAATGACAAAGGAGAAGAAGTAATTAATGATAATGGTAACTTCTTGATGACATGGTAACCATGTATGCTAAACAAGGAGAAGTGTATTCTTTGATGATGTGAAAGTATTCTGATAATGTTTTAGCTTATTATGATGATGATGTTTTAACTTATAATGATGATGTTTGAGAATTCAATAAAAAATATGCACATAATGTGTACAATAATTATTTTGATATTGTAACTGAAAATTATGCATACAATCTTTACAATGATTACTATTGAAAATCATTAAAATTTATGATTAAGATTATTTTAACTTAAATTCAAAGACTAGCACTGAAATGTTATTATATTTATGAAATTAAGTTTAGTTTAAAATAACATATAGACAGGCGGAGCTTGGTTAAAACTTCACCATTAATTGGTTATGATCATCAAAAAGAGGGAGTTTGTTGAATCTCAGATTTTGATGACGAAATCAATTGATGAGTTTATGGACTAATATGTTCTTGAGATAAGCGATGCAGGAAAAACTTTGATCACAGACTCAAACCATCGAAGGGTAAATTATCGAAGCAAGAGAATCAGATGTTGGGTTGGATAAGTATCATGTCGGAAATTGAACGTCAAGTCGGTGGATTAGTCAACATGCTTAAGATTGGATTTCGTGCCATGAGTTCGAGCATCATGATAAAAGGATCGGGTGTTGCGCCAAAAGATAAGATGTTATGAGAATGTTAACATGTCGATATATCAAGCAATGTTCTGAAGGAAAGGATGATGCGCCGGAGGTTCGAACTAAGTATCAGATGATCGGATGACATGATGGAACATTGGACAACGTGTTGAAAGCTTCGTGATTGTGTCAGAAATGTTATTGGAATGTTTATGTCTTGATTGAGGTCTTTTGGGGTCAAATTATTTTGGTATTATGTCGAAACCATGCCAACTTGTCAAGAAACCTATTGGGCTTGAGCCAGGATCAAGTTGGGCTCGTTAGGATGCCAAAACAATGGCCTTGAGTAAGCCTAGGTGGTGGTACCACCATGCTAGGTAGCTGACAAGCACTATTTTGTGCTTGTCAGCACAACCGACTACGGTACCACTTGGGGTGGTGGTAGTATCACCCATAATTCAAATTTTGTGATGGTAGTTTCGCCTGAAAGTCTAAAATTGTAGCATCAAAAGTTGCAACCGCAGGATCATCCAAATCCTAAAATTTTCAGTGATTTAAATTTTTTGGCTCTATTTTGAAACCATTTGGGGCTATAAATACCCCTACCAAGGCTTGGATTGAAGTAAGAAACAAGTTGTGAAGTTTGTAAGGGTTGTAGCTCTCTTGAGCATTGATTGAGTCTCTTTCTCTTCGAGTTTAGAAGTGATTCACAATTGTATGTAGTGTGAGGCCCATTGTAAAAGAGTGAGTATGAATGTTCTCTTCTGAGTCTGTTAAAAGAAGAAGAGTTGTAACAATGGTAATTGATCTTCGCTCGTTAGAAAGAAGATCAATAGTGAAAGCTAGTGGCATTGAGGGAAGAGGAATTAGGAGTGGACGTAGGTCGGGATGACCAAATCACTATAAATTGGCTAGCATTCTTTCTCTTCTCTTGATTTGTTGTTGCATTTTGATATACTTACTCGCAACCCTTACTTTGATGTACTTACTTGCAACCCTTACTTTGAGCACTAATTCTTCTCCACCCCCCCTCTTAATGGCATTACATCCTTACAAAACTTTCCTAACAACCTTAGGGGGAGCTGCACGTGAATGGTTACCAAGCTCCCTCCAAAGTTAATCTTTTGATTTTGGGTAGTCGACTAAGGAGTTTGAGCGTAATGATGAGGTTCACTTAGTCGCTAATCCAACTAAATCTATCCTCATCAACACGTACATTAGTACATTAGCAGACTTCGGCCATCACGGTTCTTTTACAAAGGCATAACTAAAACTCAAGCCATATTCCTAGAGCTTTTTGCAAGAGGCAAACTGCTATATATACTGAATCTGTAATAACTTTAAAGAGAAAGGCCGAACCAAAAAAAAGATGACAAAGGAGGAAAGGCTACAAAGTGATGGACAAAAGGGTGATTAAATACCTTCTTAATGAGATTTTACCTCACTTAACACCTCCCATACATAGGCTAAGCACCTAGACTTGGAACATGATGACACATTGGTAATATCCCTTAGGATTGTGAATGCATTAATGCTGGAAGATTAGCGAATACACTACTATGATGCTTTCCAAAAAATTGGTCTATCTCCCAAGGATCTATAATCGATCTCCTCAACCCTTAATAGGTTCATAGGGGACTCCATCATTCCACTTATAATCGTAGATCTTTATGTTACCTTTGGTTCTGACAATTACTAAAAGATGATGAAGGCCATGATTTTTATGGCTGACATCCTATCCGCATATAACGTATATGTGTGATAATGTCAACCTACTATATGACATTGGAATTTTCTACTAGCTCAGGAGTGAGAGAGCTAAGAAGTAGATCTCAAAGAGTCAAGACAATGCTACTTAATGTTGATCACATTGTCTAAGAGAACAACTCTCTCTATACAACAAATGAACCCTAGAGATTATGCCTCAGCAAAACCTCATCCTGAGGCAAGAGAGCCACTGGAAGAAATTTCCTTAGATCCTGAGTGGTTAAACCATACTATCAAGGTCATGACCACACTGCCTAATGAAAAGAAGAAAGAGTTGGTCAACTTCCTCCATATCAACTCAAAGGTCTCCGTGTAGTCTCCAAGTGACATGCTCGGAATTGATTGAGAGTGGCTCAACATCAACTCAACATCAATTTAGAACATCGAGCAAATTGTTAGAAGCCTGAAAGATTTGCCCTAGATCGACAAGCATTAGTCGAAGAAGTTAACAAGTTGTTAAATGTTGATTTTATCTATGATGTCCACTATCTTAAGTGGCTCACAAATGTAGTCCTTGTTAAAAAAAATAATAAAAAATAAAAAATAGGTATTAATTATATTGATTCTAACAAAGCTTGTCCGAAGGACAACTTTCCTCTACCCTAAATAGACTAATTTATCAACTCGATATTTGGACATAAATTATTAACTTTCATGGATACTTTCTCTCGGTATAATCAAATGAAGATGACCCGAGAAGATGAAGAGCACACTACCTTCATTATCAACAAAGGTTTGTACTGTAATAAAGTAATATTGTTTGGATTCAAAAACATCAGAGCAACTTACCAAAGAAAGGTCAATAAGATATTCTAATATCAGATTGGATAGAACATGAAGGTATATATTAATGACACGCTAGTGAAGAGCCATGATGCAAGCACCCATCTCTCTAACTTAAAGGATATATTTGTAATTATTGAAATATTTTAGATGTGGTTGAATCCAATGAAGTGTGCCTTTGGTATGAGCTTCGAAAAATTTTTAGGCTTCATGATCCATCAACGAGAAATATATATCAACCTTGAGAGAGTCTAGCCATCATTAACATGAGGCCCTCAGCCTCAATAAGAGAGGTCCAACAACTAATAGGCTAGATCATCGAACTTAGCCACTTCTTATCTAGGATAGGCGATGGATGTTTGCTACTCTTCAAGATTTTAAAACAACGAAAGGATTTTTAATAGACTGAATAGTGACAACGATGTTCGATCAGCTTAAAGCCTATTTGGCAACTCTACCCCAACTCTCTAATCCTTTCCTTGGAGAGGAATTATACCTATACTTCACAATAACTTCAATGGTTATAAGCTCAATATTGATCCAAGAAGAAGACAAGTCCAAAGACTAGTATACTACACCTATGAAGTAGAAACTCAATATCATAGCTTCGAAAAGCTAACTTATGGATTAGTGTTAGCAATAAGAAAACCTTGTTTGTACTTTTATGCTCATCACATCATTGTCATGATGGACCAACCAATACATTAGAACGTCTCAAAACCTAATGCAATTGGGAGACTCCTTAAGTGGGCAATGGAACTTAGCGAGTTTGATATCTCTTACAAATGACAGACCGTCATCAAGGCTCAAGCCTTGGCTGACTTCATGGCTAAAATGACTTTTGCTGAAGAGGCTTTGTAGGAGCTCTAATGCTAGACCGTCCATGTGAATGGCTTTAAAACATCCTACAAATCCTAGAGGGAGATATTTATGAGTGTGCACTCTACTTTAATTTCAAAGTGACTAACAATGAGACAGAATATGAAGCTCAACTATTTGGTCTAAAACTCATAAAAGGATCTAGAGCCTAAAAATTTATGGTGCCTCCATATTGGTTGTCAACCAAGTCAATGGTAGTTGACATCATACAAAGCAAATGATAGTTGACATCCTATCATTCAATATTGAATTAGTCTCCTAAAACGAGAACATGGCAACAAATGCATTAGCCAATATATGTTCCGGAAATCAGGTATGCTCATCAAAAGAGGTGACCACAGAAGTTTGAGACCAAAGGAGCATAAACAAAAGTCAAATAGTGACTATGTCTATTAAAACAACCTAGATAGGAGACACCTTAAAATATCTTGAGACAAGAACTCTCCTAGATAATCCAACTAAGGCAAGAAAAGTACGAAGACAACAAGCATGATATTGTATCCTTGATGGTGTACTTTATGGGTGATCTTGTCGTGGCCACTGCTACTCTTGTACTATCAAAATTCAAGAGGGAAATTGTGAGATCACATTATGGAAAGATCTTTGGCCTTCAAAATTCTTCTCTAGGGGTATTACTGGCTAACTCTCAAGCATGCTATTCCTAGAATAGACATGCAAGAGATGTTAGCATAATACTCAAGTCCAAAAACTCCCAGTAGTGAAATTAGTCTTGATGGATTCAACCTGGCCCTTCATAATGAGGGCTTAATATTTTGGGACCTTTTCCACCTACTTCAAGCCAAAGAAAATACCTAATGATTGGGATCAACTACTTCACCAAATAGGCAAATGCTAAACCTTTGGCATTGACCACAGAAAGGTGTGGAAGGATTCATGTATCATCTCCTGATTTAGTGTTTCCAAAGCACTAATTATTGATAATAGTTCAGCAATGCCAAGTTCAAAGAATTTTATGAAACCTTTGGGATCTAACTGAAATTCAATTTGATGGCCCATCCTTAGGCCAATGGTCAAACCAAAGTCACCATTGGGCAATCCTCAAAGGCTTTCGAAAAACAATCTCCAGAGCCAACGGTACTTGGGTGGATGAGCTACAAAGTATTATATGGAGTGACCATACAAACTCAAGGCCTCTACAAAAGAATCACCCTTTTGCCTGACCTATTGAACAAAATTCATGCTTCCTACCAAGTTGGTGTTGTCGACCATCCAAACTCGACACTTTTCTAAGGAGGAAATGAAGGTTGGGCTTAGAGCAAACTTAAACCTAATTGATGAAGTCAAACCTCGGGCACACTTTTAGAACTTAGCTTAAAAAAGATTGGCTACAAAGACTTTCAATACGAAGGTTTATTTGTCAGCTAAAGCAAAAAGACTTGTTCTAAGAAAGGCTGAGGTTAGTGACTTGATCTACACTAGAGGCAAGTTAACCCTAATTTGGGAAGGACCGTACTAAGTTTCTAAAGAAGTCTAACCTTATAGAAATTATCGACTCCAAACTCTCGACGAGTTGGATATGCTTAGGACTCAACATATCTCCCACTTAAAGAAATTTATCCATAACCTTATAATTTTTGCTTGGTGCAATGAGAATTTGTAATGACTCCAATTGTGTAAAAAGAAAATTTCTTTCATAGAAAATATTTATATTATTTTTTAGGAGCCTTACATTCTAAAAGAGTGACCCTAGACTATCAAACAAACAAGGGAAAAAAAATAGAAACAAAAAGACCAAGGGTTGGGTCAGTAGTTGGAGTGTCTATTAGCATCTTGGGCTTATCGATAGTGAGGGCTTCAGTCACTACCTAGACTCCTTGACAGCTAGGGGTAGGACAAGTGAACCCTAGGTGTCGGGAGCATTCAATGTCGACACCTCGAGATCTAGCAATCCCTCCTCTATAGGCACCCCTCCCTCGACCTCATCGGTGACCTTAGTAGAGTCTCTCTCTACGTAGATGGTTGCCTCACTTCAATTGTTAATGCCACTTGAGTTGATCATGATGCATTCACTATAGGTGGGGTGCTTATTAGTTGGATCCTCGAGGAGCTCAATGTTAGTGTGGTCATACTTGTTAGGATTGTAATGGCACTAAGAGGGGGAAGGGGTGAATTAATTATCGCAAAAAAAATGATTTAAAAAAGTTCGAACAAGAATATGAATAAAAAATTCATTTAACTTAAAAGTGTAAGTAGAAGTAGTGAGTAAAGTAAATTGGTAAGCAATAATAAGGAAAATCAACAAAAGAAAATACAAACCAATTTATAGTGACTCAATTGTCCAAGAATATGAATCGTAAATTTGTTTAACTTAAAAGTGTGAGTAGAAGTAGTGAGTAAAGTAAATCAGTAAGCATTAACAAGGAAAAATAAGAAATAAAATGTAAATCGATTTATAGTGGTTTGTGTTGAATATCAGATTTTGATGATGAAATCAGAGAGATATGATAATTAGGATTGGCCAAGGTCAAGTCCATACATCGGGCTGAGGTTCGGACAATGTAGCTGGGAACTCGCCAGGAGTGCATTGGGAGCTCACTGAGGGTATCGGGAGCTTGCAGGATGGCATAAGAAAGTTCATCGGAAGAAGACCGAGACTCGCCGGAAGATTATCAGGGGTAGCCGAAAAACTTACCGGGAGTTGGGATGGTCTTGTAATGGATGTGTTGACCATTATGATTGTATTTAATTAAGTCATAGTTAACATCGTGCAGGTTTAACCATGATGAGAGAATGAGTTACATATCAGACATGGACCCAGAATCAAGCGTAGGCATCGGGCCAAAGATTGGACGATGCGGTGGGAGCTCGTTGGGCGTTTGCTAGGACTTTGCCGAGGGTATCAGGAAGATCGCTAGGAACACGCTGGGAGATCGCCGGAGGAGGATCGTGAGACTCGACACTAGAGAAGCCAAAGGTTGTCGATTTGCGGGAGTGAGGTCATTAAGCTTGGTGGTCATGTTTTGATTGTAATTTTAACTCATCGGTTAAGAGTGAGTTCGATTTGAGTATGATTTGAAAATCAACTCAAAGAGGCAACCAGGTCCACTATTGGGGTTTGATTGAGCTAAAGTTGAGCTCAATTAGTTGACCAAGGGAGTGGTCAACTGATGGTTCAAGCAGGAATTCAAAAAGTGGAGGGAACCACATTTCTGGAGATTCCGATGGGTAAACCGCCAATAAGCATTGGTTCTGTTGGGAAACCTCAGCGGGAGCATCACATACGTAGCGAAAATTAAAATAAAAAATTGGTTTCCTACGCAGATCAAATCGTCATACAAAATATTGGGGTCACGAGAAAAACACAAAAATAAAAAAACTGTGATATGTGAGAGATTGATTTTACCTAGAGAGATCATATATCGCGGTATTCTAAATCTGGATGGAGAAGATGAAGGAGGTCAAGCGTCCTCCTCTCTAGCGGTATCCACACGATGGATCTTTACAGTGAGACTCCTCCAATCTGAACTCGCAACTCTTGCGCAGAAGGGGGGAGGAGAATAGGAGGAGGAGGCTAAAGCTGCAGCCAATCAACCATGAGTCTCCCCTCCTATTTATAGAGAACCACCAAAAAACCCTAGGGCTGCTTCCTTAGTGGGTATTGGATCTCTATCCAATCACCGACTAACCTTACATTATTGGATCTTTATCCAATAATCTCCTTAGGCCTCTAATTGGGTCTTAATCAAGGAGCCCATCAGCATAGGATCTTATCTAATGAGAATAGGGGCTAGTTGGATCTCCAACCAATGCTCTATTCGCTGAAGCATCCACCATATGTGTGTGACCCTCTAGGCCCGATACCGAGCTGGCTGTGAGTCACTCCCATCAGAACTTCTTCTAATATAGTGAATTATTATCTCCATAATAATTCACTCGACTCATCGACTATGGACGTACTAGGCCACTACGCCATAGTCCCTAAATGATATAGGGGGATCGAGTGTGGATGATTCTTTATTGACACTTAATTGCCTTCGTAAGGTTGGATACCAATCTCAATAACCAGCTGTACCATATATGAAACTTTTCAAACCTGTAAGTTTGGCGTCAAATAAAGGAGTATTCATATAAGGCATCCTTGGTGTCTCAAGTCTAAGGACCAGATAGGTAACTGGGACTATGGAATCGCTGTCTGACATTAGGTATCATTAACCATATAATATTCTATAAGCGGATCAATCAGTGAACTCATTCTCCAATGAGCACTTGTACTATATCCATAGTGTCTCCACACAAGTGGCTATGAGACCAACCGCCTCCATCATATGGATGGGTGTATAATACATCGGTCTATCCGGTTATCTCGATATCCCTCTCGAGTAACTTATGATTGAGATTATTTAGGATCTGTGTTTAAAGGTGAATCGATCTCATTATCATGATCTCATCACGATCCGATTCTCATTGCATAGAACCAAGGACATCATAGTATATATGTTACAGATAATAAATGTGAGAATATGCCAATATTAATCATAAACAAAAAGATCACATAGCATGTCACACATGCCATCACTCACGTGATTGGCTTGTAGGGCACTTGTAACCAGTAATCTCCCACTTAACCAAAAGCTAATCACCTATGTGTCTGATTCCCATCAGACCTCTGTGACACTCAAATATAATCTGAGCCAACGACTTCGTTAGTGGATCTGCACTGTTATCTTTGGATGAAACTCTTTCCATTGCTATATCTTTTCGGGTCATGATCGCTCTAATCAGATGGAACCTCCTCAGAATAATTTTGATGAGACCTAGGTTTGTCAGAGTTATCGCCCTGCCACTGTCATAATATATGGGAGTCAGCTCCACGCTGCTTGGTATGACTCCCAAATCCTTGATGAACTTCTTCATCCACACCCCTTCCTTTGCTGCTTCTGCTGCAACAATGCATTGTGACTCTGTGGTCGAGTCAGTAATATTATCTTGCTTGGAACTATGGTCGAGTCAGTAATATTATCTTGCTTGGAACTCTTCTATCTTACTGCTCCTCCATTTAGGGTGAAAACATATCCTAAATTTGACTTACTATCATCAATATCGGACTGAAAACTCGAGTCCATGTAGCCCTTAACTTAGAGGCTACCTCCTCCATATACTAATAAAAGGTCCTTAGTCTTTCGCAAGTACTTAAGGATACACTTTACTGCCTTCCAGTGTTCTAAACCTGGATATGCTCGATACCTGCTCGTGACACTCAGTGCATGTGCTATATCAGATCTGGTACATAGCATCACATACATGATAGACCCTATCGCTGAGGCATAAGGTATCTTATCCATGTCTGCCCTTTCTTCAAGAGTCTTTAGGGACATACTCCTAGAAAGTGATATTCCATAACTCATCGGTATGAGATTTCTCTTGGAATTCTCCATGCCAAACCTTTTGACAATGGAGTCTATGTACCTGGACTGGGATAAGCCAAGCATCCTCTTGGATCTATCTATATAGATCCGGATCCCTAAAATATAGGTTGTTTCTCCTAAGTCTTTCATTGAGAAGTTTCTGGATAGCTAAGCATTTACTGTGGAGAGCATTTCTACAACATTCTCAATGATTAGGATGTCATCCACATATAGCACCAAGAAGGTGATAGCGCTCCACTTACCTTCCTATACACACAAGGCTCATCTTCGTTCTTAATGAAGTCATAAGATCTGATCACCTTATCAAATCTTATGTTCTAACTTCGGGAAGCTTGCTTTAATCCATAAATGGATATAAGTAATCTACACACGTTCTTTGGACTCTCTTTGGATACGAATCTCTCTGGCTGTATCATATACACCTCATTCTCGAGGTTGCCATTGAGAAATATCGTTTTGACATCCATCTGCCAGATCTCATAGTCATAGTGTGCTGCAATGACCAAAATAATTCTAATGGACTTAAGCATAACTACAGGTGAAAAGGTTTTGTCATAGTCAACTCCTTGTCTTTGATGATATCTTTTAGCTACCAACCTTGCTTTATAGGTCTCTACCTTTTCATCCACTCTAATCTTATTCTCGAAGATCCATTTGCAACCGATGGGTACAATACCCTCAGGTGCATCCATAAGGTTTCAAACCTTGTTAGAGTACATAGAATCTATCTCAGAATTCATGGCTTCTTACCACTTCCCGGAGTCTGTACTCATAATTATCTCCTCGTAGGTTTGAGGATCAACATCCTAAGAGTCATCTCCACTGATATGTTCCACATATCTTTCAGGATGGTGAGATACTCTACTAGACCTATGCAAAGTTGGAACTTGTGTATTAGGTACCTGAACAAACTCGGGCTCTGGAATGGTGCTTGAGCTACATTCTCCAACCTCGCTCAATTCTATCTTGCTCCTACTGTTTCCACAAATAATGTGTTCCTTCTCAAGAAACATGGCTCTCTTGGCAACAAAGACCTTTCGGTCCTCGGGGTGATAGAAATAATAATACCCACAAGTTTCCTTTGGATATCTCACGAATGTGCACTATTCTGTCCTTGATTCTAACTTATCGGGATTGTGTCTTCTAACGTGGGTAGGATAGCTCCAAATCTTAACGATCTTAAGACCGGACTTCTTTCTTTTTCATATCTCATATGACGTAGATACTACTGACTTAGTAAGCTGCGGTCTCTAGGGCGTACCCCTAGAATGAGACGGGTAGGTCAACGAAACTCATCATGGACCACACCATGTCTAACAGCGTACGATTTCTCCTTTTTGATACACCATTGAGCTAAGGTGTATAAGGAGGTGTCCACTAGGATAGAATCTCATTGTCCTTGAGGAAATGAGTGAACTCCGTACTCAAGCACTCTCCTCCTCGATCTGATCAGAGAGTCTTAATACTCTTTCCAATTTGGTTCTCTACCTCATTCTTATATTCTCTGAATTTTTCAAAGGCCTTATATTTGTACTTCATTACGTACACATGTCCATACCTAGAGAAATCATCATTGAATGTAATGAAGTATGAGTAACCACCTATAGCCTGAGTTAACATGGGACCACATACATCACTATGTATGAGTTCCAATAACTTGGTGGCTCTCTCTCCAGTTCTACTATAAGGAGAGTTGATATCTTCCCACGAAGGCAAGGTTTGCAAGTTACACATGACTTATAGTCAAATGGATCTAAGTATTCATCTTTTAGTAACTTTTGAATCCTTCCCTCATGTATATGACCTAACCTACAATGTCATAGGTATGTATTATTTACCTCATCTCTTTTCCTCCTAGACATATTTATATTCATAATATGTGGAGAAGTGTCTAACACATATAAATAAGCCATAAGTATCCCTCTAGTGATGATATCATCATCCATAATTATTAAACAATTATTATTCTCAAAAACTAATTTATATCCACTAATTGTCAAACAAGAGATAGAAATAATGTTTTCGATAATAGAGGGAATAAAATAGCATGCATCTAATGCAATAATAGCTCCACAAAGCAGATGTAGGGTGACCTCTCCAACAACAACTGCAGCAACTCTTGCTCCACTGCCTATCTTGAGGTCCATCTCGCCTCTAGCTAATCTCCTAGGTCTTACTAGAACCTGCAACGAATTGTAGATATGATAAACACTCCCGGTATCCAATACCCATGTGTTATCATGAAAATCTGACAAGTGAAGATTGATCATGAATATACCTGAAGCTTCTCCAAGCTTCTGTTTCACCTTATCTACAAGATAGTCCTTACAGTTCTTCTTCTAGTGCCCGTCTTAGCCGTAGTGGAAGGAAGCACTATCCTTTGTCCTTTGCCGGGTCTTTCTTGGCAACCTTTGCCTTACCTAGTCTTCCTTTGCCCTTACTCTTCTCAAGGGTCTTACTAGCTTTCCTTTTCTTATTGGTCTCACCAATATAGAGAAATAGCTTCTCTTTCTTGATGGTGCTCTCAGCTTCCCTCAACATATTGAGGAGCTCAGATAGAGTCACCTCAAGCTTATTCATATTAAAAATAATGAACTATGAAAATGAATCTGGTAGGGACTGAAGTATAAGATCAACACACAGGTTATCATCTAGGACTATCTATATACTTCACAAAGCGAGCAATCTCATCCTCTCTTGTCCTTTCCTCTGGCGTGGGCATAATCATGTTAAGGACATATACGATTTTCTCCTCCGTGAGAACAATTCTCAAATTACCGAGCCTTTGTATAGTTTGGATCAGTGAGGTGGTTGGCATCAAGTATGCCACGTAGGGGGTTTGTGAGCGATATGTTTCTGACAAAACAAGATATAGCAAAAATAAATAACATGCAGATTTGACAGAAAATACTAATTAAGATATGAACTTCTATCTTAATATACTCCCACTATTTTCCTAGTGAATCATGCGACACCCTCGACACATGAGACAAAAGTCTCCGGCAAACTCTTAGTGGGGATCGAGATCCAATTGGCATCTTAGTGCAATCTTGAGGGACTCAACCAATTACACTAAACCCAAAAGGTAGGCAACTCTTGCCAATCATAATTTCTTGTGATTCTCATCACGTTCGGCCTCCGAATCATCATGGTCTCGATGGACTCGACCAACCATGATATTCAGTTAAGTCATCACCATCGTTACAAGATGAGTCTGATTTGATGATATGTCCTCAAGGGACTCGACCAAGCACACCATGTCCTCAGGTCACCGGTGACATCAATATGTCATAGGCAAGAACTCGATCATGTAGATAGGTGAGCCTCGAGGGACTCGACTAACTCAACCTATGTCGTGATTTAATTTCTTCCTATAACGATGGAAGGTCACGTGGGTCAATCTTATTATCTCACGCTTACCAACTTAATATTATCGTAGGAGGGGTCTTTGTTTCGTACCGGTCTCCTAATATGTTGTGTCATACACATACATATTTAATATATATCTACATCGCATGCAAATATATATATATACATATATCTAGTATATGTATAACACATCACATATACAAGCCACACCGGATGATCATGAGCCGTCACCAAATATGATTAAGCCCGAGCTAATAGGCCTAATAACTCACAATAGGATATATGTGTGCATTTGCGTATCTCCATGCCCTGTGATTGTTGGTCTCGTCATCATCGGTTCCGTTAGATCGTCGCATCACCATGCGGCATGATCTCTCACCACGGCATCGTGGGTCCCGCTGTCACCTCTACGCTCCCGCCGTGCCTCTTCATGTAATTACAAATAATCATACGCATGCAGGCCCGATAATAAACGAGAAAAACGAAGGCTCGTAGGCCATAATAATAATAATAATAATACTCACAATTATACACATCATAACACATGGCTCATGATCATCCATCCACATCATACATCACATGTACGTCACATCATATGTAGGATTATTAGATATATAAAATAATTAATTAAATTATTTAATTAATTATTTTTTTAGAAATCAAGATATGCTTGGAATTTTTAGAATTATCAAGGGTATTTTCATAATTCTGGATGAGAGGATAGTCCTCAAAAAAAATTTAGAATTGTTGAGGGCTTTTTCAGAATTATGGGCATAGGACAACCCTTGAAATTTCTAAAATACAAGGGGCAGTATCATCTTTTATCAAAAAACTAAAAACCCTAACCTAATCCTCTCACTGCATCACCGTCGCCGCTATCCCTGTGCAAGCGGCAGGCACCGCTGCCCTCGGGCGGCACCTCGTGGGCGGGCGGTGTCGCCTTATGTGGGCGTTGCCCTTGCTGGCGGCCGCTCCTGCCAGCGGTTGCCCTTGCAGGCGGCAGCCCTGGCCGTGATCGTTGCCTACGCCCGCAGGCGTCGCCCCTGCAGGCGCCAGCCATGCCCATGGGCGGCCGTGGTTGCGCCTGCTGGCGGCTGCCCCTTGCAGGCTGGCTTGCCCTGCAAGGGGCTTTGGCCGTGGCTGACCACCCCTGCAGGTGGCTTGGCCATGGCTGGCCGCCCCAGCAGGGGGCTTGGCCGTGGCCAGCCACCTCTTTCCTCGCTACGTTTACAAACCAATCTTTCGTACAGAAACCTTGGCTTTGATACCACTATTGAAAAACCTCAACGAGAGCATCACATGCGCAGCAGAAATCAAAATAAAAAATAAATTTTCCACGCAGATCAAATCATCATGAAAAAGATTAGGGTCACGAGAAAAATGTAAAAACCAAAAAAATCATAATATGTGAGAGAATGATTTTACCTTGGGAGATCGTATATCCCTGTATTCCAGATCCGGATGGAGAAGATGAAGGAGGTCAAGCATCCTCCTCTCTAGCGATATACAGCGAGACTCCTCCAATCTGAACTCACAACTCTTGTGTAGAAGGGGGAGGAGAATAGGAGAGGGAGGCCAAAGCTGCAACCAATCAACCATGAGTCTCCCCTCCTATTTATAGAGAGCCATCAAAAAACCCTAGGGCTCCTTCCTTAGTGGGTATTGGATCTCTATCCAATTACCCACTAACCTTGCATTATTGGATCTCTATCCAATAATCTCCTTGGGCCTCTAATTGGGCCTTAATCAAGGAGCCCATCAGCATAGGGTCTCATCTAATGAGAATAGGGGCTAATTGGACCTCCATTCAATCCTATATTCACTGAAGCATCCACCATATATGTGTGACCCTCTAGACCTGATACCGAGCTAGTTGTGAGTCACTCCCATCAGAACTCCTTCTGATATAGTGAATTATTATCCCCATAATAATTCACTCGACTCATCGACTATGGACATACCAGGCCACTACGCCATAGTCCCCAGATGGTACAGAGGGATCGAATCCATCGGACCTGTCTGTCCACATTTAACGTGTATCTATAATCCCTCATCCAATTAATATCCCAGAGACCGTATATTGGACATGGTACTATTAGGTCACATACGAAATCTGTCATAGTCTCGCTTTAATCGGATTCTCTCGGAGAACTCTTTCTCTCTCAATTCGAATGACCTTGTTCAGGGATTTGTCTGAGCAAGCACATATGTGATATTCCTCTTATGATACCGAGAGTGGATTAACTCCTGTCATCAATTGGTTGTCATCATAAAAAAGAGAAAGATTATTTAATCTCAGATTTTGATGATAAAATTAATTGATGGGTTAATGATCTAACATGTGTTGTTAGAAGTTGATTGATGCAGGATTAACTACAACAAAGAGAATATGACAATCAGGATTGGCCAAGGTCAAGTCCATACATCGAGCTAGGGTTCAGATGATGTGGCTGGGAATTCGCCAGGAGTGCGTCAGGTGCTCGCCGAAGGTATCAGAAGCTTGCTAGGGTGGCACAAGGGAGTTCGCCAGAAGAAGATCGAGACTCACCGAAAGATTATTAGGAGTAGCCGAAAAGCTTGTCGGGAGTTGCGATTGTCTTGTGTTGGCAATTATGATTGCATTTAATTAAGTTATAGTTAGCATTGTGCAGGTTTAACCACGACGGGAGGAGTTACAGATTAGACATGGATCCAGGATCAAGCTTAAGCGTCGGGCTAAGGATTGGATGATGCGATGGGAGCTCGCTGAGTGTTCACTAGGACTTCGCCGAGGGTATCAGGAAGATCGCTAGGAACACGCTCGAAGATCGCCGGAGAAGGACCGTGAGACTCATCGCTGGAGAAGCCGGAGGTTGCCGGTTTGCGGGAGTGAGGTCATTAAGCTTGGTGGTCATGTTTTGATTGTAATTTTAAGTCGTAGGTTAAGAGTGAATCCGATTTGAGTGTGATTTAGAAATCAACTCAAAGAGGCAACCGGGTCCACTATTGGGGTTTGATTGAGCTTAATTAGTTGACCAAGGGAGTGGTTAAATGATGGTTCAAGCCAAAATTTGAAAAGTAGAGGGAACCACTTCTCCAAAGATTACGGCGGGTAAACTACTGGCGAGCGACGGTTCAACCGACACCGCACAAAATTTTGGGTGGCTGTCAACGGTTGAACCGCCCAAGCTAGGTGGCTGAACCGACCATACCCAGGAATCTGGGCACTTTCAGCGGTTGAACCGCCCAAGTTGGCAAGTGAACCGCTCGTACCTAGATTTTCTAGGTGAGTTTAATTTTTGGCTCCAAATTCTAAAGTCATTTGGGACCTATAAATACCCCAAATTTTCTTGCATTTTATACAACAATTTGGGGGATAAAATTCTATGAAAAACTTATGGGGATTGAAAGAAAAAGAAAAAGGGTAATGGAGATAGCTTATAGTTAGAAAATTCTCAAGTCTCCCTTGTAAAACAAAGTGTAAGGGTTTGGTCTTCACCCAAAGAAGATAGGTAGTGGACGCTAGTATGCCTCAAGGAGGAGGACTTGGGAGTGGATGTAGGCCATTGGTGTCAAACCACTATAAAATTTGTGAGCTCTTTCCTTGCTTTCATTGCTTACGAATCTTGTATTACGAATCTTGTATTGACGCTTTCGATTGAATTCACTCTTTGAATGTAAAGTTTTCACATCAAGCACTTCCCTTTAATATTGCTAATCTTTTAGGTTTGCTTATTAACTTAGTAATTTTCTCACTTGTTTTACTTGAATGAAAAGCTTTGGATTTCTTATCTTGCTTTAAGCGAAAAGCTTTTGTTTAAAACGGAAAACTTACACTTGCACTAATTCAAACCCCCTACACTCTCTTAGTGCCAATTGATCCTAATAGTTTATTCATCCCTACCTACGTCTACTCCCGATTTCTCTTCTCTCGAGGCCACCGGGTTTCACTACCAATCTTCTTTCTAATGGGCAAAGACCAACTACCTTGTTACAACCCTTCTCATTTTACTAGGCTCAAGAGAGAACATTTACAAACTCTTTCACACAAGACCTCACACCTCCTTAGAATAACCGCTAAACTCAAGGAGGAAGTGACTCAAACACTTTCAAGAGGTTACAACACTTTCAAGAGTTCACGCCTTCTTTCTCTTTTCACACTTTGTTCACTCTGATTCATGCTTCATCAAGCAAGAATGAGTGGGGTATTTATAGACCCCCAATGACTTCAAAATTGGTACCAAAATTTTAAATCTATGATTTTTTGGGGTACTAGTAGTACCACTATCGGCACTGGGCGATACTATCGTCAAACAAAGCTCAAGAATCTGGGCTCTAGCGGTACTACCATTGGTCTAGGTAGTACCACCACCGTTGGGTGATACCACCGTCGATAGGTGATAGTACCATCGTCGGAATGCCCGGAAAAGCACAATAGTGCTTTCCAGCAGTTTGGGTGGTACCACTACCTAGGTCAATTCTATGCCATTGAATTGGCCTTTTATCAGGCCTAATTCAGTCTTGGTTCAAGCCCAATGGGCTCCAAATCAAGTTGGCATGGTTTCAGCCCAATACCAGCTTAATTTGGCTCTAAACGACCATGATAAGCACTTAATCACTCAATCATATATCTAGTATAATTACGAAGCAATCAACACATTATCCAGTATTCCAACATGTCATTTGATCATTCGACACTTTGTTCGAACCTCCATTGCATCGTCCTTTCCTTCGATATATTGCTCAATCTATTGGTATATTGACTTCTCACAACATATGATCTTTTGGTGCAATACCTGATCCCTCTGACCCAATATCCAAACTCATGGCACGAAGTCCATCATTCAGCATGTTGACCAATCCTCTGGTTCGACATCCAATCTCTGACATAATACTCCTCTAGCCCAACATTTGATTCTCCTGCTTTGATAATTTATTCTGTGATGGTTCGTGTCCGTGATCGAAGCCTTTCTTATATCATTTATCTTAAAAGTATATTAATTCATAAATTTATCAATTGATTTCATCATCAAAATCTAGGATTCAACAATACTTAGGATGAGAAATAGTGAGATCATAGCCAAAGATGAAGGAGTTATGCCATAGCCTGGCTAGACACTTCCTAAAGTCCCTTAAGGCCTTTTACTTCTCCATCTCTCAGGTCTCCACCTTAGCCTTTCGATCATCGACTTACTCAAGCTATCGAGACATTATCTCGTTAGTGTGCCAGAAGTTGCCAACTTCTATTTTTAGTGTAGAGTTCTCATGCCTAAGCTTTTCGACCTCCTCCTCAATGTTAAAGACTCGATGGTATTGTCGAATCACCTCGATCACCCTTCTAGACTCCACCTCTTTTTCTTGCAAAGTTGAAGACTCAATCTCAGACTCACGCTTGACCTCCCTGAGCCTAGTCTAGAGAAAAGACCAACTCTTCCTTGCCCCAGGACTTCATGGCAACCACGTCATCCTACTCCCTTTTGAGGGATGCCACATCTTTAAGGAGGCTTCCCTCCACCACCATCGAGTCTCAGGCTCGTCGAGGATAAAGATCATGAGTGGTTGGTGCTGCAACCATCAATCTTAAAATTAGCATAAACCATAAAGGGAATTAATTAAAAAATATGACTACTCACCATGACCAAATTCTTATGGTTGTTTGACAAGAGGTCCTAAGTAGGCCTCAGGTATAGATCCTTCAGTAGGGCCAAGTGTAGGAGGCATCGATTCCAGGAGGTGATCTCCCTTGGAACCTCCCATGGCCGAGTAGCTGTTAGGATCAATTGGCACTAAGAGGGGGGGAGGGTGAATTAGTGCAAGTGTTGAAAACTTTGGTTTAAGAAAACTTTCGCTCAAAGTAAAATCAAGATCGAAAGCGTTTTGTTCAAGTGGAGTAAATGAGCATTTAAACTATTGAACGATGCTAAGTTACAATCTTTCTTAAAGAAAGCTCGAGTAAGAACATGTAAATTCAAAAAGAAAAGTTAAGAGACGCTCACAGTTTGTAGTGGTTTGGCCATAAATTGGCCTACATCCACTTCCCGAGTCCTCTTCGTCAAGACATATTGGTATCCACTATTGATCTTCTTCGGTGAAGACTAAACCCTTACACTTCTCACTCTCCTTTTCATAGGTTCAGAAGAGGAACCATACAAGTATTTCACTTCCCTTAGTCTCTCTTATCACTTGTAGCTCACAAGGGAAGCTCTCAAATTTTTACAATACTTTCATCATAATGTTTTTCTTTTTTTCGTTCACCACCTTATTTTACCAAGCAAGATAACTTGGGGTATTTATAAACCCCAATTGGCTTAAAAAATAGAGCTAAAAATTTAAACCTTTTCGTAATTCCTGCATACTAGTAGTACTACTGTCGATGCCAACGATACTATCGCTGAAAGCTACTCTGAAAACAAGGTGACGACGGTATAACCACCAACCTGGGAGGTACGACCATAGACCTAGGCAGTGCAACCGTCGCCCACTAGTGGTACTACCATCAGGAATCCCGAAAAAATATTTCTTATACTTTTCTATTCCCGACTTGTACCTTCAATTTATCTCTTTCCAAGTCAACCAAATGAGCTAAACCTGAGCTCAGCCCAAACCCAAACTTGGACCTGGTTTTCCTCACTTGAGTTAATTTAGATTCATTCCAAAATTAACTTAATTAGGACTTAAACCTAACTACGACTCACTTGATTACAACCATACAAGACCATTAAGTTCAATAATCGACCTAACCCATGACAATCTGACAACCTCCAACAATCTTCTGGTAAGTCTTACAATTTTCTTCTTGTGATCACCCAGCATGTTCCCACTGCATCTTTTGAACCTTAGCCCGATGCCCAAACTTAATCCTAGCCTAATATCTAGTTGTAATTCATTTTCTCTGTCGTAGTTAATCCTGCATTACTTTCTCTAACACACATGTTAGATCAACAAGTCATCAATTAATTTCATTATCAAAATATGAGATTTAATAATCTCTCTCTTATTGATGATGACAATCAATTGATGACGAGAGTTAACCTTTACTCCCCCTATGTCCATGCCATAATCCAAATAAAGTAACCTTAAATTCAAGAGAATCAACCACTCTTGAATTCAAGTATCATGATATATCATTTCAAACAAATTTTATCAATACATCAAATATGCAACATTACATTAATTCATCAATTTCAGAAATGATATAACATTAATTTTAGTTATTTTTACCTTAAGTCATCAATCATCAAATCATCACATATTTTTCAAGTATACAACATTACATTTAAATTCATGCATCAGTCAAACATAAATTTAAAAATCTTCCCCTTAAGTCATCAATCATTTCTACCCTGTTGTTTATAAAAAAAGAGAAATGCCCATTTTATCATTTTGAAAATCTCCCCTTAAGTCACGAATCATTTCTCCTCCTTTATTTATCAACAAAAAAGAAAAATATCCATTTTACCATTTTCCTACATGTGTCATCAATATGTCATTTCTCCCCCTTTGTCATCAACAAAAAGGAGAAATATGAATCAAATAATTTCAAGGCACATAATCTCATTATGTGTCAAATTTCTTCGCATTTGTAAAATCTTGATTATATATCTAAAAATTTAGTGCATCATTGCTCCCCCTTAGTAAAATAGGATAAGAGACATAATTTTCTTATGAAATTTATTCCCTTTTGTGAAAGAAGAAATGAAAAGAAGGGGGGGGGGGGGGGGGGGGGGGGGGGGGGTGTGTTAAAGATCCAAAAGTTTAGTATAAAAAAAAAATTAAGTAGGGAGGGATCCATTCAAAAGTATTCATCAAAGATATAAAAACTCCATGAATCAAAATAATTTTTGAGAGATGATACAGAAGATAGCTCATATCAAGCATCATAAAAGTTCATGTCACATATTTTTCTTTTATAAATGCTCATCAAGATTCATGAATCGAAATAATCCTTGAGAAAAAAATATCTCATCGCAAAAAGAACTTCGAATCTTATTCTTGTAATGTCAATTTCAAGGAGAATCATTTCAGAAAAAAGCTAAAAAGGAACCAAGAAATCTAAGAAGAATTAATAGCTACTCATGTAATTAAATTCATCTTATGTAAATATTTATTCCATCAAATATTAGATTAGACAAAAAGTTCTTGAATCATATGATGTGAAACTATCTCATGCATTATTTAAAATTATTTCATATAGATTTTGAGAAGAAGCTCAATTTGCAAAAGCATGAATATGATATAAACACATACATTTGATGAATTTAAAATCATCTCATATAAGTTTTAAGAAAAATCTAATTTTGTAAAAACAATAATATGATGACAACTCATGCATTAAGTACCTCTTCTAGTGGTACTTAATGACATCAAATTTTCTTATAATCAAATTGTTTCTCTTCTAGTGGCTTTCTTGTTAAGATATCAATTTTCTCTCTCTTTGTGATCGTTAAAAAAGAGTACGATGGTATAATTATTTTTATATCCATGTTCTAATTACACCCAAAAATACAAGGGGATCATATCATTAAAGATCAAAAATCAAATCTTTAAGTACATAAACGATTACAAAGCGTAAATCTTGTGTTCTCCGACATATCATTGGTTCATGGGAACTCTCGGTGTATCATGTTCTCGTTCGACGTATTGCTCAATCCATCGATATATTGACTCCCACAATATTCGATCTTGACGTAATGTCCGATTTGTTCTTGTTCGGCGTATTACTTTTCTTCCTTTATATCAATTTTTCAATTGTATCAAAGAGAAGTTTAAATTATAAACACCAAGTGATCAATTGATAATAGTGTCTTAACAAGACTCCCTCTATCTATATACCATCTTAGAAATATGGTGAACTTGAATTCAAATTAATACTTTTTTAATGGTACACTTGAATTAAAGCTGAGACAAATTCGATTTTGATATTGTTATTGCAAGCCCAAATATTCAATCAAGTTTTAATAAAATGATTAACAAAAATTAGGCATGAGTTGCTAGTAATAAAAAGTTATAAAGGCATGAATCATTACTCACATTTTATCATCAACAAAAAAAAAAATAAGTTACTTCTCCTTTGTCAATAACAAAATGGAGTATACAAGTCATAAATACAAAAGAGTCATACAAAATAAATCTCAAGTCATGAATACTATCATAATTCATTTCGATAAATCTTCTTCTAAGTCATTTGCAAAAAGAAAGAATAGTAAAAGGTCTTGATTCATACAAAAAAAAATCTCAGTTTGTGAATATAAAAAGATCATGATTTATTTAGATAAATCTTCTTCTTAGTCATTAGCAAAAAGAAATCATAGGAGATCATATAGTAAAAGGTCATTAATCATACATTTAAAAATTTAACATGTCTAATTCTCTTCTAATAAAATTAGATTATTTCTCAGTTAGTGGTTTTATAAAAATATCTACTAATTGACATTTTCGTCAATGAATTTTAAAGATATATCATGATTGCAAACATGATCCTTGATAAAATAATGTCTAATGTCAATATGCTTAGTCATAGAGTGTTTGTTGAATCTCAAATTTTGATGTTGAAATCAATTGATGAAAATATGATCTAATCTATATTCAAGAAAAGTGATCTAGGACTATCTTCGATCATGAAAAGGCAAAACGACTGAAGAAGTAAAATCATACGTTGGGTTGAAGTCAGAGATCGGGCATCAGCCGAACAAATCGGACATTACGTCAAGATCGAATGTTGTGGGAGTCAATATGCTGATGGATTGAGCAATACATCGAACGAGAACATGATGCACCGAGAGTTTCTATGAACCAATGATATATCAGAGAACACAAGATTTACGCTTTGTAATTGTTTATGTCATGATCATCGTAGTTTAAGTCTTAATTGAGTTAGTTTTGGGTGTAACCATACTAACTTAATTAAGGGGCCATTGGGCCTTAATTTAGACTGATTTGAGACTATTGGAAGGCATATTTCAGTGGCCCTGAAGTCAAGTCTAGCAATGGCATCGCCCAGAAGACACAATCTTCAAAACTATGTCAAGCAATAGTACCACCCAGGCTAGCGATATTACCACCAGAACATAGTCTCCAAGACTGTCAGGCGGTAGTGGTGCCACCAGCACATTGAAAATCCCAAAAATTTAAATTTTGGGCTTTAACTTTCAAAGCCATTTGGGGCCTATACATACTCCACTCATTCTTGCTTGAGAAAGCAAGAACTGAGATAAAAAAAACTTGTGATTCTAAGTGTGCAAAAATCATTATAATCTCTTGAGAGTTCCCCTCCTCTTAAAAGTCTAGAATTCATTCTAAGTGAGGTGTGAGATTTGTAAAGGTTGTCTCCTAAACCTGTGAAAAGGAGAAAGGGTTGTAAAAGGGTAGTTGATCTTCCCCTAATAAAGGAAGATCGTTAGTGAACGCCAATGGCCTCAACAAAGGAGGAATCATGAGTAAACGTAGGTCATGACAATCAAACCACTATAAATCAAATATATTCTTTTCTTTGTGCTTTATTCTTATTGCTCACTTAATAGCTCACTACTCTCACTCGCATTTCAAGTCTAACATACTTCTGATACGAGTTCTGATTGAATGATTTTTCAATCAACATAATTTTTTTTTCAAAAGCACTAATTCACATTTTATAGGGATGTTTTACAGGCAAAGTTTATAATCTTCTAAAGTGTTCATCCAAATTACCTATGCATAGGATACACCATCCGTAACATATTTAGCTTTACTTGTAGATAGTATGATAGAGTATTGCTTCTTGGATGACCATGAAACAAGTGCATGATCTAGGAATTGACAAGTTTCAGATGTACTTTTTGGTTCTATTTTTTAAGACAATTAGGGTCTATAAATATTTCAAGTTTTCTTGCTTGGTGAAGCAAGGGTGATGAACGAAAAAGAGAAAAAAATTGTGGTGAAAGTGTTGTAAAAATTTGAGAGCTTCCCTTGTGAGCTACAAGTGATAAGAGAGACTAAGGGAAGTGAAATGCTTGTAAGGTTCCTCTCCTGAATATGTGAAAAGGAGAGTGAGAAGTGTAATGGTTTGGTCTTCACCAGAAGAAGATCAATAGTGAACACCGATGGGCCTTGACGAAGAAGACTCGGGAAGTGGACATAGGCCAAGTTGTGGTCGAACCACTATAAACTGTGAGCGTTTCTTAAGTTTCCTTTTTGAATTTACATGTTCTTACTTAAGCTTTCGTTAAGTAAGATTGTAACTTAATATCATTTAATAGTTTAAATGCTCATTTACTCAACCTGAATAAAATGCTTCCGATCTCGATTTGACTTTGAGCGAAAGTTTTCTTAAACCAAAGTTTTCAACACTTGCTATAATACAACCCCAACCCCCACCCCCATCCACCCCAGTGCTAAGTGCCAATTGATCCTAATAATTGGTATCAGAGCAAGGTTCTACTAATTAGACTAATATATAAGTGAGTAAATAGCTTCGTTTAGCATGAACGAGGGAGATTTCATTACACGTCCTCCCATGTTTAAAGGGACATATTACACGTATTGAAAAATAAGGATGCGTATTTTTATGATTTCTATGGATTTTGATTTATGACAAATCATTAAGAATGGATTTGAAAAGTCTTTCAAAATAATGAACGTATAGAATGATTTAGAAAATAAGATTTTTTCTTTAAATGCAAAAGCTATAATGCTTTATTTTTTTGCTTTAAATAAAAATGAATTTGAACGGGTTTCTTCTTGTAATTCAGTTTGGATATATGGTATACATTAAAAAGCACATATGAATGCACAATTAAATTAAATAAAATTATCCGTAAAAATAAACTTAAAGAACACATTCCAAAGAATAGGAAGGAAAGTACTTTAAGAATACAAGAATAAAATCTTCCAAAGAACACGAAGGATTGTGAACTGAAAACAGAAGAACTATACATTCCAAAGAATATGAAAGAAATAGAACTGAGGATAATAGATGACTCCTCGAGTAAAACCTCGAGTGATGAGAACTTTAAATTTTCGACAAATGAATTGGATAAATTAATAAATAATTGAAGAAAGGGGTGCAAAAAGGTGAATTAACTTTCGTGGCTGCTGTGAAGTTAGAGCCACTTGACGGGGAGGCCAGTCACGAGCCTGCTATGGTGACAAACATTTTGAAGGAGTTCATAGACGTCATGCCACTCGAGTTACCAATAACTCTATCACCACGCAGAGGCGTGGATCATAACATTGGGCAAAGTCAAGTATTTCTCCAAACTCGACCTTCAGTTGGGGTATTGACAAGTGCGCATTGCAGAAGGTGATGAGGCAAAGACTACCTATGTAACCAGGTATGGACCGTTCGAGTTTCTAGTGATACCTTTCGGTTTAACCAACGCTCCGATCACATTCTGTACTCTGATAAACCAGCTTTTTAAGGAGTATTTAGATAAGTTTGTGATCGTCTACCTAGACAATATAATCGTCTACAGCCAGACGCTCGAGGAGCACATTGAGCACCTTCAGACAATCTTCAGAATTCTTAGGGAGAACACCTTGTTTGTGAAGAGAGAGAAGTGCTACTTTGTGTAGACAAAAATTCTATTCTTGGGGTATCGAGTCGGCGGTGGTTCCATTCAGATGGACGAGTCAAAGGTAGCTGTGGCAGAATGATGAACACCAAAGAAGGTACTTGAGTTGAGATCCTTCCTTAGTTTCATCAACTATTATAAGCGCGCAGCTCCACTGACGGAGTTGTTAAAGAAGTTACAGTCTTGGAGATGGTCGGATAAGTGTGAAACGACTTTCCAAGATCTAAAGACTACTATGTTGGAGAAACCAGTACTTAGAATACCAGACTACGAGAGGTCTTTTGAAGTCCATACAGATGCTTCTGACTTCACTTTTAGGGAAGTACTTATGCAAGAGTGTCATCCAGTGGCCTATGAGAGTCGCAAGCTCAATGAGACCGAGCGTCGATATCCAGTGTATGAGAAAGAGATGACAGCGGTGGTCCACTATCTACGAGTCTGACGACACTACCTTTTGGGAGCACTATTTGTGCTAATGACGTACAATGTCGCATTGAGTTACTTACAGACTCAAAAGAAACTCTCCCCGAAACAGGCACGACGACAGGACTTCTTGACCGAGTTTGACATGGTAATGGAGTACAAGCCCGGAAAGATAAATGTTGTGGCCGATGCATTGAGCTGAAAAGTGAAATTGGTGAATACTATACAGTTGGAAGGCGGAGGCCAAGCAAGTCAGTTGCACTCTAATTTTTTTTCTAGGATAAGGGATGGACTGTACAGTGATCCTCAAGCAGTAACTCATCAAAGATGGCAACGCGTAATAATTTTGGGTCTAGCAGGGACTCCTTTACACAAAAGAGAATATAGTTTATGTTCCGCGAATGGACAACTTGAGGCGTGAACTCATGAGAGAGTGTCACGATTCCCTTTGGGCAGGACATCCGTGCATTCATCGGACAATGGCTCTCGTGGAGAGGGCATTCTATTGGCCAAAGATGGGGATAGATATAGAGGATTATATTTGTACATGCCTTACATGCCAACAAGATAAGGTAGAGCAGCGAAAGCCAATGGGACTTTTGGAGCTGCTGTTGGTACCAGAAAGACCATGGGAGAGCATTTCCTTGCACTTCATATCAAGCTTGCCAGCAGTAGGGGGACTTGGATCAATACTTGTAGTTATCAATCGATTTTCAAAGTATACAACCTTTATTGTTGCACCCCTACATTATTAAGTAGAAAAGGCGGCTAAGTTGATGATGAAGAATGTGGTAAAATATTGGGGAGTTCTACACAATATCATTAGTGATCGAGATTCTCGATTTTTGTGATGATTCTGGACCAAGCTATTCAAGCTATTGGGATCGAAGTTATACTTCTCCAGAAGCCTCTACCCCCAGACGGATGGTCAAACAGAAAGAATTAACTCACTGTTAGAATAGTATCTCCGGTACTATGTGAGTGCCAATCAACGAGATTGAGTGAAACTGTTGAACTTACAGCGGAGCTCTGCGTCCAACAAGAGGCCCTTTAAGATTATCACAGGATAACAACCATCGACTCCTCACACATTGGCCATTGGATATACGGGGAGTAGTCCATCAACATATCACTTTGCAAAAGAATGACATCAAAATACTGATATTGCTCGGGCCTACTTGGAGAAGACAACTAAAAAGATGAAGAAGTGGGCAGACTTGGGAAGGCGACCCCAGGAATTTAAAGTTTGTGACTTGGTGTTGGTGAAGCTCCAACCAGCATCACTCTAGTTTTTTAGGCACAAAGTGCACAAAGGATTGGTACACAAGTATGAAGGGTCTTTCTCAATCATCAACCGAGTAGGCAATGTCTCCTACATGTTGCAATTGCCAGCATGGTTTAAAATTCATAATGTCTTTCATGTAAGCAACTTAAAAGCCTACCGTTCAGATCTACAAGATGCCCCACGAAATATTTCAACTCGACAACCACCAATTAGAGCCTCCTACGAAAAGCAAGTTGAGACTATTATGGCGTATCGCAAGACTAAGCTACCCAACGGAGCAGAGCAAATTGAATACCTGGTGAAGTGGCAAAAGCTTCTCTGGACAGAAGCCAGTTGGGAGCCAAAAGATGCCCTATGACATGAAGAAGCCTAGTTAAAGCCTATCAACAAGCATCGATGAGAGCGTCAATAAGTTAAGTGGGGGAGAATGTCACGAACGCTCAACCGTAACTCTTCGTTCCTTGAACCGTTTGTCGCTTCTTGTTGCTTGCACATATGTTTGGTAACTTGTTTTGCCTTGGTTTTGTATGATTTTACCTAAGAATTATGAGCAAAGATAGTCTATCAGGTTGCAGAATGATCGCTCGCTGCGCGGAGTTAGAATAGGCCAAAAACTACCCAAAACTGTCCAGTTTTGGGTCATTTTTGTGTGCTACGATGACTGAGCTGAGCGGAGTAAAATGTCAGCCATCTTAGCCCTCTGGAACCCCCCGGGTGACACAGGGCTGGATGAGCACTCAAAAAAATTGAAGTGTTTTACATCCGACACCCTTGGGAACCGTTGTTTGTGGAATTACGACCATTCTTACAGCCCTCTAAAGTACTGTTTCGTTCTCTTTCTCTCTTTTTATACTACACACAAGGTATTCGATGAATTGCTTGTAAGAGCTGCCCTCTTGGCGAGACGTCGGGACTTGTCCATCGCTCGTTTTCAAAACTAATCAACTTCTCTTTTTGCAGGTCCTTCGGGACCCGCACGAGGTTGCAATTGGGCTGACCCTTTGCGGGCAAATACGCTTCGGCGTTTCATGACTTAGGCAATCTCAGCTAAGTCCAAAACATTGGGCAAAGATTACTTTGTGACTTAGGCAATTCCAGCTAAGTCTACAAGTTTGTCGCAAGGGTGCCATACGGCTTAGGTAAATTCTGCTAAGTCCATGGCAAAATGGCACAAGTCTAGAAACAGAAATCAAGTTTCATGAGAAACTTGGTATATAAAAGGTCCTTTCCAATTCTAAAACAAAACCACTGCTCAAGGTTAAAATGCATGCTCCAATTCCCTCCACATGAACATGTATTGAACTATGAGTGTCTTTATTTTATAAGAGAATTTGATAAAGACAATCAGACAAAATATCATTCCCAACACAATTAGATTTATATAATAAACTAAATGAAAGAAATATCCAAATGGTACGAGTCTGGAAATAAAAATCAAGTTTCGTAAGAAACTTTGTACATAAAAGGTCCTTTTCAATTCTAAAACAAAACTACTGCTCAAGATTAAAATGCATGTTCCAATTCTCTCCACATGTGAGCCCATCTTATTGCCTGATAAAATGCTTTGCTCACTTCTCACTTGCTTCCTTAGGTTTTGTATACCCTGTAAAGAGTTTACAATATGGATTGTTGATCCAAAATCAATCCACCAGGTGTTAATATTAACATTAACCATATTAGATTCATAGCAAACTAATGAGATTGGTTTACCTTTCTTTTCAAGTCATTGTTGGAATTTCATGCATTCCTTCTTCATATGTCTCTTCTTTTTATAGAAGAAACACTTTGCTTCTTTCTTGATATCAACTTGGGGTGGTATTCTACCATTTCATTACTGATTGGCTTGATTTTTGTCAGTTTTATTCTTCTTGCGAGTGGTTACCACCAATGCACTCTCATCCAGCTCCATCATCGGTCTCTCTTCTTCTTGAACACATGGTCATTAATTCTTTTATTGATCATTTGTCATTGTGTGTGTTGTATGAAATCTTAAAAGGGCCATATTAATATGGAAGGGTATTCAGAATGTAGTGCACAAAGAAGAATTCTAACATATCAACCTCAAATTTCTAAGTTGAGCTGCAATATCCCACATTTGTATTATATGCTCATATACACCTTTTATGTTGGTGAGTCTAAGAGATGAAAATTTCATTATTAGAGTGCTTGCTAGTGTCTTATCTGAAATGACGAACTGTTCATCAATGGCCTTTAGCAAGTCTCAGACATTATTATGATGGCCAATAGAACCATGTATACTAGCAATTATTTTAGTCTTAATAAACATCACATTGAGTCGATTGGATCGCTCCCATCGCTCATATCATACGATCTCAGTTGGAGTATTGGAATTAGAGAGTACAGGTGGTTCGTTCTTTCTAATAGCATAATTAATATCCATCCATCATAGATGGAGGAGAATTATCTCATTTTATACCTTATAGTTACAACCTTAAGTTTAGGAATGTCACATTAAAAATCATAGAAATTGACAGTTTTAGAAACTGCATAAAACCGAAAATGCTTATATCAAAATTTGAAGCTTAAAAGTCTAAATTATATGTTTTACCAATGTAAAATATACTAAAAATGAATCTCATGACATAAAAATTGCTTGTGGACTAAAATTTTAATTTAAATAGATTCAAATATCTTTATGATAAAACTATTAAATTATATACCAATTCATAATCCCGATGGGTAAATTATAAAAATAATCTGATATTTTATCCTGATTAATTATATAAATATAATAAAAGATCTTGTGGGATAATAATTATTATATTAAATATAATTAATCATAATATTATGTCTAATTTCTTATGTGATCCTAATTTATATATAATTTTAATTAACTAAGGATGTTATTGCTGATCCTTAATTAATTAAGATTATATGGATCACTAGATATTTTGTTTATATAAACTTGACTCATAAGCATAAATTAATATAATAAAATATTCATACTAAATATATATATTATTAATAACAATGCTTTATTTCATAAGAAATTCTGAAAATCTAATATTTCTTATGATTTTCAATATCTAATGCACCAAAAAATCCAAAAGAGAAATTGAAGTCAAACCATATTTAATGACATAAAAATTAAATCTTCTCCGGTAGAGGTTAATTTATGCTCTGATACCAAATGTAAGAAAAAGAGAAGTGAAACCAAAATGTGTTTCTACAACACCATAATAAAAATATAAGAAAATATTATGGAAACTTAAATTACATACCTTCAGCCATTGTTGTTGAAGATTTTGACAATAATTTCTTTCAGTATTTTGGCACTTCTTGACTATGAATTCTCACTTTAGATGGTGTAGAAAATTCTTTAACTTGAGATTGAACCAAGGGACCAATATATATATATATATATATATATATATATATATATATATATATATATATATATATATATATATATATATATATATATATATATATATATATCCCATCAAGAATATTTATTACCATCAATTTCATAGCGTTCAAGAATTAATTCAAGATCGAAATATTTGGCCTATAATTAAGAATTTTAATTGTCATGAATGGAGAAATAATCGTTATATTCATAATGAATGAAAATTAAAAATATTTTAATCCATAATTAATAAAAATATTAATAATAATAAATAAAAAATTAATTAAAAATGATTACATATACTTTAGCTATTTAAGTATTTAATTTTTTTAATATTAGATTGATATGAATATTATGATGAGGTTGTAATTGAATATGTTAAATATATTATGAATATGTAGGATGAATGTCAATTTTTTTTTTTTTAAGGGTATAATTTATGATGATAAGTGACTTATAGAGGTCATGAATTCAGATATGGATTCCATGTATTCCAATAATATTTAAAATCTGATTGATACACTTGATGGTGTCATATATCCATTGGTTGTAAGTGAATGACGATCGAAGTAGATGGAAAGGTAAAAAGACTTATAAGACAATACTAGCAGCAAAGGGGTATTGTCAAAAGTAAGGTGTTGACTATAATGAAACATTTTCACTTGTAGCTATATTAAAATTCATCCAAATTCTGTGATGGGAATAAAACATGAATCAACTTTGTATACGAACAAATACTAGCAGACCGTCACACACAGCGGAATCAAACAGAAATCACAATCAGTTGAACACCGAGATTTACGTGAAAAACCCCTTCAACTCGAAGGGTAAAAATCACGGGATAAGCCAGAGAAAATCCACTATTAAAATAATGAATATACAGATCTCAAGGCTTCTTGCCCAAGCCCAAAACAATAGCCACAAGAGAATCACAGGGATACAAGGACTATAATCCTAAGCACAGTATCCAAAACCTTCCCAAGAGATCACAGTAAGAATCCACTGCAAACTGATCGAACCTGAGATTTGAATGATTGAGAATAATCTTTTCTTGCCCTTGTCTTCTTCCCTTTCCTAGATCTCTTGTTTTCTGGCCTCTATTGTCAATCTGTAGTCTTCTTTCTCTCTCCCACATTTTCAGCCGCCGTTGCTCTCTTAATCTCAACCCTAGCCACATAATCTAGGTTTTAGGTTAATATAAGTAAGGTTTTGGGCTGTGGGCTTCACTAAAGCCCATTATGGGCTGAATCTGGGCCATCTGCCTAACAACCTCCCCCTTCAGCCCATAAGGGAGGGTGTCTCATGACTCCTCAATGTGAAGTCATGCCGACTAACTGTCGGCACATCTCCTGTCTCTCTTTCAGTAAAGCCTTTGTCAACATGTCTATCCCATTATCATCTGTGTGAATTTTATGAAGCTGTAACTGCTTCTCTTCAAGCACATTTCTGATCCAGTGGTATCTGACATCTATATACTTTGACTTGGAATGAAATGTTGGGTTCTTGCATAAATGGATGGAACTCTGGCTGTCACAATACACCACATAGTTTTCTTGTTTCAGTCCCAATTCTTGTAAGAATCATTTCATCCATAACATTTCTTTGTAAACCTCTGTAGCAGCAATATATTCTGCCTCTGTGGTGGAGAGAGCAATACATCTTTGCAATCTGGACTGCCATGACACAGCTCCCCCTGTAAAAGTAAGTACAAAACCTGACGTGGACTTCCTTGTGTCAATATCTCTTACCATATCTGCATCTGTGTAACCTGTCAATACAGGTGGTCCACCTCCAAAGCTTAAACAAACTTTAGAACTTCCTCTGAGATATCTAAAAATCCACTTCACTGCTATCCAATGCTCTTTACCTGGATTTGCAAGAAATCTACTAGTAACACCCACTGCATATGCGATGTCCGACCTCGTACATACCATTGCGTACATTAAACTTTCAACTGCTGAAGCATAAGGAACCTTTTGCATTTTCTCCTTCTCCTCATCACTTGACAGACTCTGATCTGAGCACAACTTGAAGTGACCTGCAAGAATCATTAAACAATCCTGTGTATTCACCACCATTATCTGATCTTATACATTTCAATTGTCTTTCTGTCTCCCTTTCAACTCTGGCATGAAACTCTTTGAAGACATTAATAACTTGATCTTTAGTCTTCAAAACATAGACCCAAACTTTCTTGGAAAAGTCATCTATAAAAGTAACAAAATAAAGTGCACCACTGATACTAGGAACATTAACAGATCCACCAGGAGTTTTTGTCCTCAAAGGACCACACACATCTGTATAGACACGGTCCAAGGTATGCATTTTTCTAGATAAAGCAGGACTAACAAAGGAAACTCTATGTTGTTTACCAGCCAAACAATCAATACAAGGGTTCAAACGTGTACCTCTGAGGTATGACAATACCTCTCTTTTGGAAAGTTCTTGCAGTCCCTTCTCGCTCATGTGTCCTAGTCACCTATGCCACAACTCAATGTTGGAGTCTTTCTCTGTAGCATTCAACTGCTCACCACAAGCTTTAGCCTGCAATCTGTACAATGTATGATATTTCTTCCCATTAGCTACAATAAGAGAACCCTTACTGAGCTTCCACTGTCCTCTATGAAATCTGACATCAAAGTCTTCATCGTCCAGCCTTCCAACTGAAATTAAATTTAGTCTTAAGTCAACCACATGTCTTACATCCTTAAGTACCAACTTGCAACCAAGGTTGGTCTTTATATGGATATCTCCCATGTCAATGATGTTTGCTGTCCCATAGTTGCCCATCTTGACAACACCAAAATTTTCAGACCTGTAAGTAGCAAAGAACTCCCTCCGTGGTGTAGCATGATAAGAAGCACCTGTGTCAATTATCCACTCGAGATCCTGGCACACACAAGAAAAAATATCATCGGCAGTAGGCAAAATCAAATAATCACTACCTTGTGCTGTAGCTATGATATTCTTTTTTGACTCTGTATGCTCCACTTCTTTCCCCCTTTTCTTGTTCTTCTTAGGTTGCTTGCACTGATTCTTGTAATGTCCTTTCTCACCACAATTGTAGCAAACAATATCTTTCCTTGACCTTGACTTGCTTCTACCCACACGTGAACTATTTCTATCCTTTGACTTTGACCTTCCTCTGTTCTCTGAGACAAGTGCTTGTGAATCAATCTGAGAAGTTGCTGAATTCTTTCTCGTTAACTCCTCATTCAATAAACTGTTTGTTACTTGACTCATGGTGATAATACCATCTGGTGTCGAATTACTGAGAGAAACCACTAGTGTCTCCCAACTTTCTCGCAAAAAATTGAGAAGTAACAATGCCTGCAACTCATCATCAAGAGACATTTTCATAGAGGATAACTGGTTAGTAATACTCTGCATTTCATTCAAATGCTCAGGAATAGAAGTACCCTCTTTATATTTCAAGTTCACAAGTTTTCTGATCAGAAAAGCTTTGTTGCTAGCGGTTTTTCTTTCATAAAGACCTTCTAACTTTTTCAAAGAGAGTAAGCAGAACATTCAGTAGAAACATGGTGAAAGACACTATCATCTAGCCATTGTCGAATAAAACCAACTGTTTTTCGATCTAACCTCTTCCACTCATCATCTGTCATAGATGTGGGCTTTGCAGTATCTCCTTGCAAAGGTCCATACAAATCTTTGCAATACAAGAGATCTTCCATTCTTGGTTTTCAAATCATCTAATTATTTCCGTTTAAACTAATCATGCGAGAAATATTACCGGCCTCCATGTTAAGATACAAAAAGATTAAATACCACCAAAACCCTACTCTGATACCAGTTGATGGGAATAAAACAGGAATCAACTTTGTATACGAATAAATACTAGCAGACCGTCACACACAGCTGAATCAAACAGAAATCATAATTAGATGAACACCAAGATTTACGTGAAAAATCCCTTCAACTCGAAGGGTAAAAACCACGGGATAAGCCAGAGAAAATCCACTATCAAAATAATGAATATACAGATCTCAAGGCTTCTTGCCCAAGCCCTAAGCAATAGTCACAAGAGAATCACAGAGATACAAGGACTATAATCCTAAGCATAGTATCCAAAACCTTCCCAGGAGATCACAGTAAGAATCCACTGTAAACTGATCTAACCTGAGATTTGAATGATTGAGAATAGTCTTTTCTTGCCCTTGTCTTCTTCCCTTTCCTAGATCTCTTGTTTTCTGGCCTCTACTGTCAATCTGTATTCTTCTTTCTCTATCCCACGTTTTCAACTGCCGCTGCTCTCTTAATCTCAACCCTAGCCACCTAATCTAGGTTTTAGGTTAATATAAGTGAGGTTTTGGGCTGTGGGCTTCACTAAAGCCCATTATGGGCTGAATCTGGGTCATCTGCCCAATATTCTGTTGGCCATTGTAACACACTATGATTATGAGATCTGATAGATGGATGTGAAAATCATGTTTATAAATGGCAACCTCAAGGAGAGGTGTATATGATATAGTATGAGATATTCATGTCCAAAGAAAGTGTAGATAAGATGTGTAGATTACTTAGGTCTATCTACGGACTAAAGCAAGATTACCGAAGTTGGAACATAAAATTTGATGAGGCAATTAGATCTTATGACTCCATTAAGAATAAAGATGAGTCATGTGTATATAGGAAGGTAAATGAGAGCACTATCACCTTCTTAGTACTATTTATGGATGACATCATGATCATTAGGAATGATATAGAAATATTTTTCACGGTAAAGGCTTGGCTATCTAAATACTTCTAATGGACATAGGGAAAGTATCCTCTATTTTAAGAATTCAGATTTATAGAGATAGATCCAAGATGATGCTTTGTTTATCCTAGTTCAAGTACATAAGTATTATTGTCAAAAGGTTTGGCATGAAAAATTCTAAGAGATGTCTCATACCGATGAGACATGAAATATTAATTTTTAGGAGTATATCCCCAAAAACTCCTAAATAAAAGGTAGACATAGATATTATACCCTATGTATATATGATAGGGTCTATCAGGTATGCTATACGATATACCAGGCCTGATATAGCATATACTCTAAGTGTTATAAGCATGCATAAGGTAGATCCATGTTTGGAATACTAGAAGGCAATAAAGTATATCCTTAAGTACTTGAAACAGACTAAGATCTTTCACTAGTATATAGAGGAAGTAGCCTCAAGGTTAAGGGTTACACGGACTCGAGTTTCTAGTCTGATATCGATGATAGCAAGTCAAATTTATGATATATTTTCACCCTAAATGGAGGAGCAGTAAGTCGGAAGAGTTCTAAGCAAGATATTATTGCTGACTTGACCATAGAGATGAAGTATATTATTGCGACAAAAGAAACAAAGGAGGGAGTCTGGATGAAGAAGTTCATTGCGGATCTGGGAATTGTGTCGAGCAACGAGGAGCTGATTCCTTTATATTGTGATAACAATAGGCAATTACTCAAGCGAAGGAACCCAATCTCATCAAAAGTCTAAGCACATTCTAAGGAGTAGCTACCCGATTAGAAAGATCGTAGCCCATGGTGATATAGTATTGGAAAGAGTTTCATCTGAAAATAACATTACAGATCCACTGATAAAGTCATTGTCTCATATTTTCTTTGAGCATCGTAGTGTCCTGATTGACTTTAGGTCAAGTGGGAGATTGTTGGTTACAAGTGCCCAACAAACCAATCACATGAGTGATAGCACGTGTAATATGCTATATAATCTTTTATTATTATTATTATTATATTTTTTACTTTATATTAGATGATAAATATATTGTAATGTCCTTTCGATCTGTGCAATATGAATTGAATCATGATGAGATCATGACAATTAAGACCAATTCGTCTTTAAACACAGACCTTAAATATTCCTGGTCATAAGTTACTCGAGAGGGACATCGAGATAATTGGACAGACAAGTGTGCTATATACTCGTCCTTATGATGGAGGTAGCTGGTCTCACAACTACTTGTGTGGAGACACTAGGGATATAGTATAGGTGCTCATTGAAGAATTAATTCACTAAATGATTCGCTTACAGAATGTTGAATGATTAATGATACCTCATCGTTATACAATGATTCCATAGTCCCAATTGTATATATGGTCCTCAGACTTGAGACACTAAGGATGCTTTGTTTGATTACTCTATTCTTTGATAGTGAACTTATGGGTTTGGAAGTTTTGATCTGGTATAGTCGGTTACTGAGAATGACAGCCAACCTTACAAAGATAATTAAGTGTCAATAGAGGATCATCCACTCTCTTTGTGTCATGAGAGGAATAGCTCATATGTTCTCGCTTAAGCAAATCCCTAGTCAGGTTATTCAGATCTAGAGATGAGTTCTCTAGGAGAATCTGATTAGAATGAGACTCGGATGGATTCCATATAGGCCTAATAACACCATGCCCAGGATACGATCTTTGGGATATTAGATAGATGAGGGACTATAGATATACGATAACTGAGGGTAGACAAGTCCAATGGATTAAATTATCTAATACCATCCGATGGCTATGGCGTAGTAGCTTAGTATGTTCATAGTCAATGAGTTGAGTAAATTATTATAAGGATACTAATTCACCGGGTCAGAAAGAGTTTTGATAGGTGTAACTCACAGCTAGCTCGACATTAGGCCTAGAGGGTCACACAGATATAGTGGACAACACGACAGGACAACACGACAGATAGAAAATTGGATATGAGATATCCAATAAGCCCTAGTTTTTCTGGATCCGGGTGAGACCCAATAGGGCTTAGAGTGGATTTGAAATGATATCCATTAAGCCAGGGGTAATTAGATAAAGATCTAATATCCATTAAGGTAAGATCCATTAGGGTTAGCAATAGGAACTCTTTGTAAATAGGAGAGGAACTCAAAGGGTCATAGGATGGACCCCTATAGCCATTTGCCTTCTCATCTCCTCCCTCCTACTTCCTCTAGTTGTCAGCCCCCTCTCTAGTGTGAGAGGACAACAAGAGGGACTAGTCCCTCTATTAGGATCAATTGGTACTAAGAGTCTATCACGTTTGAGGAAAGTGTAACAAGTGAGTGAATAAAAGTAAGTTGTTAAGGAAGCCGAAAAGATAATCACATTTGAGAAAAAGAACTTATCGTCTTGCTTTCAAGGAGTTTAGTTAAGTTAGAAGCATCAATTCAACAATATTCAAGCAATGCAAGTATGAAACACTTACAATTTTATAATGGTTCGACGCCAACGACCTACGTCCACTTCTAAGTCCTCCTTCTTGAAGCACATCGGCATCCACTACCAATCTTCTTTCGGTGAAGATCAAACCCTTGCACTTGAGCTTACAAGGGAGCCTAGATTTACAACTCTAAGCTTTCTCCCTTACCCCTTTTCTTTTTCTTATAATTCTCACACAATATTTTCTCAGAATATAATCCCCCAAAAGTGTTATCTTGAATGTAAGAAAACTTAGGGTATTTATAGGCCCCAAATTGACTTTAAAATCGGAGCCAAAATCTAATCGTATCCGAAAAATCTGGATACGAGCGGTTTACCCACCGTCAGTAGTTGGCCGACGCCCAGATTTTATGGTACGGGCGGTTCACCCACCACCTGGGCGGTTTACCCGTCGAAAGCTGTTGCCCGCCGCTCAGATTCTGTGGTACGGGCGGTCCAACCACTGCTCACCGACGGTTTACTTGTCGAAATTTTTGTAAAAGTGGTTCCCTCCACTTTTCAAATTCTAGCTTGATTTTTACATTGACCAGCTCTTTGGTTGAGCTCAACCAAACCCAATCGTGGATCCAGTTGCCACATTGAGTTGATTTGGATTCCTTCCAAATCCAACTCAATTAGGACTCTAACTTCTAACTACGACTCAATGATTACAACACTTAATGACTAATTAAGCCTAATTAAGACCTAACACCCATATACTCTGGCAACCTCCGACAATCTTGCGGTAAGTCCTCCGATCTTCTTCCCGACGATCTCCTTTCACATTCCCAACGAGCTTCCCGATTCCTTCGGCGAATCTTCTAGCGAACTTCCGACGAGATCCCAACGCATCGTTCAAACACGACCCGATGCCTAGGCTGTATCTTGGCCCATCATCTGGTTGTAACTTCATTGATCCTGCCATAGTTAGACCTGCACAATGCTAATTATGACTTAATTAAATATAATCATAATTATCAAAATATTCATTACAAGACCATTCTAACTCCCGACAAGCTTTTCGACTACCCCCGATAATCTTTCCGTGAGTCTCGGTCTTCTTTTGGCGAACTCCCTTGCGCCATCCTAGCAAACTCCCGATACCCTCGGTGAGCTTCCGACACACTCCTGGCGAGTTCCCAAATGCATTGACTCGATACATGGACTTAACCTTGGCCAACCCTGATTGTAATAATCCTTCTATCGTAATTAATCATGCATCAATCAACTCTAACAATCCTATTAGATCAATAATCCATCAATTGATTTCATCATCAAAATCTAAGATTTAACAATCTCCCCCTTTTTTATGATGACAATCAATTGATGACAGGAGTTAATCCTAACTCCTCCTAAAATCATACCACTTAAACTTAAGAGATGCACTCACTCTTAAATTCAAGCAATCAATTAATTATATACAAATTTTAACATAAATTTGTATTAAGTCATCAAATTATGAATTATAAAATAACCAAGTTATATCATCAAGTGTTATCAATAAATATTTTTCAATGTCATGTGTCATAAATATATATTTATCCCCCTTTATCATCAATAAAAAGGTGAAATATAGAGCTAATAATTTTAAAACACATGATGACATTACTCTCCTTTAGTATATGCATTAATATAGAAGATTTAAATTCAAGAGAGTCACATCCTCTTGAATTCAAGTAAATCAAAACAATAAGCATAACCTTTCAAGTATAACAAAGATCTGTTTTTTAAACTTTTCAACTTATCAAGAATTTTCAAGGATTGTCATGAAGTTGAAAATATTTGAGAATGTTTCTTTAAATCATCAAACAAAGAAAGTTTTCAAATCAATAAGCATAGAAAATTTTCAAGTCATAGAGTATAGAAGATTTTCAAGTCATTGAGCATAGAAAATTTTCAAGTCATAGAATATTTCAAGTCATAGTGCATAGAAAATTTTCAAGTTA
Organism: Ensete ventricosum; assembly: GCA_029747655.1. Lineage (NCBI taxonomy): Eukaryota > Viridiplantae > Streptophyta > Magnoliopsida > Zingiberales > Musaceae > Ensete > Ensete ventricosum. Next base: position 44,272,677 of record JAQQAF010000003.1, read on the forward strand.
TAGAAAATTTCAAGTCATTGTGCATAGAAAATTTTCAAGTCATTAAGCATACCTTTCTCAATAAATTTAATATATTTAAAAATTAATTTTTAGTCATCAACCATACCTTTTATAATTAATAAGTAGAGAAATAGGAGAGGTATTGTTGAATTATTTCATCATGAGAAGAGCTTTTAATAAATTTTAAAAGCAATATTAAGATGAGCTCAAAAGTCCAAGAGATTTAAAGACTACTTATGTATTTTAAATGTAGCAAAAGTCATCTCTTGATATATAAAATCATCTCTTGTAAATTTTAAATATGGCACATTTTTATGTATTTTTTGAAAATAATAAGATACCAAATCATTGAGAAAGTTTTCAAAAATGTTATCACAAAAAAGCTTAATCTCATGAAATCTAGATTCGTAATTTATATATTTTCATGATTTAGCATTTCTAGGTCTCAACCTCAATCTTGTAGATATATAAAATTCGAATATGAGCTCAACACATTTTTCTCATGTAAATTTCAAGAAAATATAATAAATAAATCTAGTAAGTTCTTTCTTCTCTTTTGGGAAGTTTATGCTAGCAAATTTTTGCTTCCTTTGTATTGTTCAAGTTTATAATTTTACAAGCTAACAAATTTTGCTCCCCCTTTGTCATTGTCAAAAAGAGGGGATGGCTGCAATAGTGCAAAACTTTTCCCATTTTACCATTTTTCAATATCATCACAAGAAATATATCATGAGACATATTTGTAGGAGAAACAATTAAAATAAAATCTCTTGATTCATCCATAAGAAATCTTAAGTTGTCAAGTTCATGATTTGTATAAAAATCTTCTTTTAAATAATACAAAAATACATAATAAAATATTTTGATTCATAAAAGATTTCAAGTTATAATTCTAAGAAATCAAAATCATGATATCATTTAATTTCAAAATCATTAAAATCACTTTCAAGAGATTCAAAATATAATTAATAGACTTATTAGTCTCTTGAAATGCTAGTGATTTCCTTTCTCTATTTTGTGTGAATCAAGGTAGAGAAATGAAAAATATCATATCATAAAAATATTTAATTTTAAAGATGTAAATTTTATAGATGTGAATTTCAAAATTAAGCTCAAAATTTTAAGATATCCAAAGAGATACAAAAGTTTAAGAGCTACTCATGCATCTAAAATCATCTCATGTAATTTAGATAAAAAGCATCAAGAATTTCATAAGAAGGCATGATGGTAGATCAAGCTCAAATTATAAATCAAGTATTTTATATACATTTAGAAAGTTTTAATTTTCTTATAAGCACTTGTTCATCATTCAATGTTTGCTTCTAATCATATAAAAAATTTATCTCCTACTTTTTGTTATTGTCAAGAGATAAATATGATTGCATAATTTCTTTTCATCCATGTTCAATTTATGTCAAAAAGTATAAGAGATATCATGTCATTAAAAATTTAAATCTAAAAGGCATGATTTCGTTTAATAAATTTTCTTTCCCCTCTTTTGTAAATATTACAAATGAGTCTTAGAGGATAATCTTAATTTATCAAAGATAAATCTTTTTAATAGAAAAGAAGAATGATCTTAATAAATTTTTTAATTATTATTGTTAAGATCATAAATCTCCTTTTAAAGAAAATCATAGAGATCAATAATGTGATTCTCATACCATATAAGTCAAGTCAAGAAGTTAAGAAATACTAATTTTTAACTTATCATAATGTTAAGAAATACTAATTTTGGTGATAAGTTATACTAAGAAGAAAGTCATAAGTAATCATGTCATAAAAAATATTATTATCAAATCATAAATGCCAAGAACATGATTTATTTTGACATATTTCTTTCTAGATGAAATTTCAAAGCTTTTGAAATCTTAGGAGACAATGTAAGAAGGATCTTGATTCTTATAGAAATATCAAGTTATAAATATTGAGAAGTCAAGATCATGTGAAAGGAATCTTAGTAAATAAAAAGATATCAAATTATAATTTTTAAGATTTCAAGATCATGATTTAAGTTATCAAATAATCAAAAGCAACATATCAATGAAATTGGATTGATTCAAACATATCCATTCTTTAAAATAAAATTATTTAAAAATATATCCAACATCATCATAAAAAATCACTTTTCAAAAAATTTCAATAAAGTCATCATAGATTATTTTCTAAAAGAAAATAGCTAAAAGTTTTCTAATTCATTTTTGTACTTAAAGAGATTCAACAATAGTATTATTTTATCTCTTGTTGAAGGATTCATAGGATAGAAATATTCTTTCAAGAAGAATTATCCTTCTCTTGAAATTTATTTTAAAAATACAATGACATTTAAAATTAATTATCATTCTTTTGGTTGTTTCATGTGATTTCTTTCTCTCCCTTTTCTATATTATTCTATGCTAAAATTATATCAATCAAATCAATCATAGCGTTTTAATCAATGTAACATTTAAATCAATCATTCCATAGACTTTGTCAATATTTGAACCATTTAACAATAGTTTTTATATTTAAACCAATTTTTCAATCATCATCAAAATCTCATTTATGTAAATTTCAACATGAGTATTTTTTTATTAATAATAACTTGGGTTTGTTTAGTTAAAGTCTTAGCATGCTCTAGCTATGCATTATCAATCAAAGGTATGATAAGATAAATCTAAATAAGTAAATTATTTTTAAGTGGAGACATTACTACTAGATATTTTTCAACCAAAATCCAATGATTTTTCTATATTGAATGATTCTATCATGTTATCATTAAAATTTTCTTTTAAAGAATGATGATTTCATATATGATTTTTAGGTTCAAAAATAACATAAATCATCAACACAAGTTAATACACAATAATCATCATCAAAATCATTCTTTCATACATATAACTTTTATTTAACTACACTTTCTTTTTTTCTAATTCTAGCATGCTCTAGCTATGCATCATCAAGATTAATTATATAATTATAAACTATTTTTAATAAAAGGATTTGTTATAATAGGAACAAGGATCATTAAGCTTCAAACATCTTAATTCAAATAATTAATTTTGTTATTGTTACATAGGCTATTTTTAATAAATTATATAATTAATTATATAATTATAAACTATAGTGAGCTTTGAAAGAATATTAGATCTCAAGTCTTAAGCATCTACTTTCAAAACATTACTTAGTGCTCCTAGCCTTATTAGGAAACAACTTTATATTATGGGAGGTTTTGATTTAGGTACCCATTTAACATTGGGTCCTTCATGACATGTTCTTCCCATTTTCTCTAATGGCTTAAGGTTGTTTATGATTCCTTATGAACCCAAATTAATTTATGTAGACTATAATTTTTAAATGAACATTTGTAGATATTATGTCCCAATTTTTCACAAGAATTATATTTAACTCTTGGTGAAACATTTAATGTAGGTCCTCTTACGAATATGGTTGGCTTTTGTTGAATATTTCCAACAAGGTCTATGTCATGTCTATTATTGATATGACCCTTATTGGCAAGGATCATATTTAGGGATTTATTCCTTATCTCAAATTTCTCTATTGTAGTTTTAAGCATACAATTCTCTATTTTAACATTACCTAGTATATCGTAATTTAAACATGGTTTAGGTGAAGTTAAGGGAGTCATACATTTCATCAAGTCTTTTAACTATCAAATCATGATCAACTTTAAGCAGTTTAAAAGACTTGCTAAGTTTTCTAAACTCATTAAATAAATTATTAAACATGCTTAATAATTCTGAAAATGAAAAATCTAAAGACTCACTAACCTTATCTTCGATCGTCATTAAAGCAAGGTTCTCCACTTCTTGGTTGAGCATTTGATCTTTGGAGCTCCTCGGCTTCTTGCGTTCATAGCAAGAGGTTGTGTCCATAATTTTATAAGGTTCAAGTTCATTAATTTTTTCGATTCACTTTTCAAAAGTTCATGTCCAAGGTTCTCATCACTCGAGATTTCACTTGAGGAGTCATATGTTATTCACAATCCTTCCTGTTCTTTGGACGGTGTTCTTCAAGTTTATTTTTGTAATGTATTTCATTAATTGATTCATTTATATTAGTTATTTTATGTGTGATTTTTAAAGTATGTTAAATATCGAAAGCCGAATCACAGGTGGAAACACAATTAAACTCATTCATATCGAGAGCACAAAGCAAGGCATTCGTAGCCTTTGCGTTTAAAGAGAAAGTCTTCTTCTCCAAACCATTCCAATTATTCATTGGAAGAGAAGACTTTTCAAATCCGTTTTCAATTATATTCCATAAATCAAAGTCCAAAGATATGAGAAAAATATGCATCCGTGTTTTCCAATATGTGTAATCCGTCCCGTTGAACATAGGTGGACGTGAAATGGAATATCTATCATTCATGCCAAAATAAGCCATTTACTCAAGTGGGTGTTAATCTAAAGAATAATAACCTTGCTTTGATACCAATTGTTAGGATCAATTGACATTAATAGGAGAAGGACGGGGGGGGTTGTGAGGTTGGGGTGTGAAGCTTTTCAAATAAGATAGAATAGGAAATTCAAAGCTTTTCATTTTTAATAAAACAAGTGAGTAAATAAAAGTAAGTTGTTAAGGAAGCCAGAAAGATAATCATATTTGAGGAAAAGAACTTATCGTCTTATTTTCAAGGAGTTTAGTTAAGTTAGAATCATCAATTCAACAACATTCAAGCAATGCAAGTATGAAACACTTACAATTTTACAATGGTTCGGCGCCAATGGCCTACGTCTACTTCCGAGTCCTCCTTCTTGAGGCACACCAGCATCCACTACCAATCTTCTTTGGGTGAAGATCAAACCTTTACACTTGAGCTTACAAGGGAGACTAGATTTACAACACTAAGCTTTCTCCCTTACCCCTTTTATTTTTCTTATAATTCTCACATAATATTTTCTCAGAATATAATCCCCCAAAAGTGTTGTCTTGAATGTAAGAAAACTTGAGGTATTTATAGGCCCCAAATTGGCTTCAAAACTGGAGCTAAAATCCAATCGTATCCGGAAAATCCGGGTATGAGCGGTTTACCCACCGTCAGTAGTTGGCCACCACCCAAATTTTATGGTACGGGCGATTTATCCGTCGAAAGCTGCTGCCCACCGCCCGGATTCTGTGGTACGGGCGGTCCAACCATCGCTCACCGACAGTTTATCTGTCAAAATTTCCGCAAAAGTGGTTCCCTCCGCTTTTCGAATTCTGGCTTGACTTTTACGTTGACCAGCTCTTTGGTCAACTGATTGAGCTCAACCTGAGCTCAACCAAACCCAATAGTGGATTTGGTTGCCTTATTGAGTTGATTTGGATTTCTTTCAAATCCAACTCAATTAGGACTCTAACTTCTAACTATGACTCAATGATTATAACACTTAATGACCAATTAAGCCTAATTAAGACATAACTCCCACATACTCCGACAACCTTCGGTAATCTTGCAGCAAGTCCTCTGGTCTTCTTCCCGACGATCTCCCTTCGCGTTCCCAGCGAGCTTCTCGATTCCTTCGGCGAATCTCCTAGCGAACTTCCGACGAGATCCCACCGCACCATCCGAACTCGGCCCGATGTCTAGGCTGTATCTTGGCCCATCATCTGGTTGTCACTTCATTGATCTTGCCATAGTTAGACCTGCACGATGCTAATTATGACTTAATTAAATATAATCATAATTATCAAAATATCTATTACAAGACCATCCCGACTCCCTGCAAGCTTTTCGGCTACCCCGATAATCTTTCGATGAGTCTCGATCTTCTTTTGGTGAACTCTCTTGCGCCATCCTGGCAAACTCCTGATACCCTCGACGAGCTTCCGACACACTCCTAGCGAGTTCCCAAATGCATCGACTCGATGCATGGACTTATCCTTGGCTAACCCTAATTGTAATAATCTTTCTATCATAATTAATCCTGCATCAATCAACTCTAACAATCCTATTAGATCAATAATCCATCACTTGATTTAATCATCAAAATCTGAGATTCAACACCCTCTTTATTTGTTGTTGCATGATGGTGCACAATTGTAAGGAAAGATCGTGCTATGCGAGAAGGTGCTGCTGTGTCCATCGTATGGATCATCGCTAGAGAAGAGCTTATGAAAGTTCATTCATGGACTTGGATCTGTGATCTTAGGGGATATATGATCTCCCCAAGTGAGAACATCTCACACCCTTATGCAGTTTTTGATTTTTTTGAGTTTTACACTCTTAATCTTCACATGACGATTCGATAAGATTGTTTTAGAAAACTAGTTTTTGTTTTTACTTTCCGCTATGCATATGATGCTCTCCAAGGTTTCATAGTAGAAATTTTAATAAATTAAATTTTTGGCTCTTTCTTGAAGCCTTTTTGGATCTAGAAATACTCCACTCATGCTTGCTTGATAAAAAAATGAATTCTTGAGCATAAAAGTATTGTAAACTTTCTTTGAGTAGTGTTTTAGTCTCTTCCTCCTTGAGTTTAGAGGTGACTTTAAGTTGTAGAAGGTGTGAGGTCCCTTGTAAAAGAAAGAGTATAAATGTTCTCTCCTAAACCTGTTAAAAGGAGAAGAGTTGTAACAATGATAGTTGCTCTTCGCCCGTCAGAAAAAAATCGGTAGTGAAAGCCGATGACCTCGAGGGAAGAGGAATCGGGAGTGGATGTAGATTGGGATGATTGAAACACTATAAATCAATTTATATTCTTTCTCTTACCATGATTTGCTCTTGCATATTGATTTACTTACTAGCAACGTTTACTCACACTTTTTAATCATATTTTCAATATGCATTTGTTGATCAAACTTTTAAAATCAATTAAAATTTGTGATAACACTAATTCACCCTCCCCTCTTAGTATCATTACGATCCTAACAGGCCTCCTATCCCCCCTTCTCCATCTTACTCTGCAACCTCCCTAGTGCGAGAAGACAACAAGAGGGCCGCCCCCCTTTCTTGCTCATTATTGCTATTGCCTTGCATGGTGGAGCACCATCATGAGGAGAGAGTTGGCAGCAAGGAGGAGAAGCATTATCGTTGCAGTCTACTGGGTAGACTTCCACTAGAGAGGAGTTCACAAGAGCTTCTACATCTGACAAGTCATGATTTATGTTCTTAGGGAATATACTAGTTCCCTAAGGTGAAAACATCTCACCCCTTGATATGGTTTTGAGTTTTTATGCTCTCAGTCATCTCCCGACGATCTGATGCTATCTAGTTTAGGAATGATTTTTATTTTATGTTCCCGTTGTTCATGTAATGCCCTTGTGATTTCCTAACAGTGGTATCCAAGCTAGGTTCCCCAGGTTGATGATCATTTTTAATCTCATACTGTGTAGAATTGGTTTTTCATAAAATAATTATGTTTTTCATCGATTTCAAGTTAGGACAACATATGTTTTGGCATGTGAAATGTTCAGATAGCCAATAGTTTTATCATCGAAGAGTTGAGGCAAACAGAGAAACATTTGCAAGGGTTGCGGCTTGTTATCTGGCCACAGGAGTTATGACTTGTAACCTGGCTAGAGTTGCAATCTAGCTGAGAGCAACCTCACGATCAAGGATTCCTAGCAGCCAAGATTTTCCTAACTGCTAGGGTCTCTAGCCATTAGGTTTCGCCAAGGTTTTTGATATGACTCTAGTGGGGTTGAGTCCTAATCACCCTAGAAGTAATTAATAAAAACCAACCCTGTGAGATTGTAATAAAACCCCACCTAATCACTTCTATCCTATAAAGAAGTTTGGCTAGGGTTTATTTTATGGGCCTTAGGACTTCCTGGCCGCCACCCCCTTTATTGGGTTGGTCGACTAGGGTTTCTAGCAGAGGTATGCCGCTTATGCAGCCACTTAGGCCACCTCCTCTCCTTATTTAGGTGGCTATAAGAGGGGCAAAAGGGAGAATTCACTTAGGAAGCACCCCCTAGGGCTAGGGTTTTGAGCCCTATATAAGTTTGTAGCCTTCACCTCTTTTCATCAAGGAAGAATTATTTTTTATTCAGCCTTGTGTCGAATTCTAGGAGGGAGGAACCCCTATAGTATTCCAATGGTTGATCCCCCTCAAAGATCAAATTTTATAGAACTCCTTCTGGGGTTTTATCATCTAGTATAAGAGCAGGTTTCCTGCTGCCCCTGCTACCATCTCTACTGCCTCCACCCTTTTAAGCAATTTCCACAATTGCTGCAACATGTGCCTCTACCTTCCACCCAAGCCGAAGATCAAATCAATCTACGACTGCACCATGCGTTTGAAATTAGAGATCTGGTATATTTTCATCACCCATGCCTATTTGCTACTGCTATTCCTTTGCCTTCATGTTGGAGAAGTTTTTTTATATTTTTCTTGCTGCAAAATTCTACCATCGCAAACGTGATCATCGTTGCGAAGGGGAAAAATTGTAGAAAATTTTAACTGATTGGTACTTCTTGAAACTAAACTATTGGTCATCCATTTTAGCTTAAACTTTTATACAAATTCATATATCATCTTTGCTTTCATCTAAGATTGATCTCTGGAAAAAACTCTTTCTAAAACTAGACTTACAATGCTGCAACTCCTCGTTGCGCATTGCTAGAATTTTACGATGAAAAATCTGCCTTCCTTCTTTTCACCTATTTTCCTACTGTTACACTGTCGAAATTTTATCGAATCTTTTGTGATATTGGCCACATCTGAACCGAGGTTTGGCTATCAAAATTCTACATATTTTCCTAGGATTCTCTTCTAGAATTTACGTCAAGAACTTGCTGCTTCTTCGACGTAAATTCTGTTTGGCAGAACAGCACATACGCAGCAATATTTCGTCGAATCCTATCAAATTTTTGCTACTGTTTCTCTAGATTTGAAACTCTCTTTTCCTCATTTTCATCCCATACCATCACAGGCCCAAATTTTATAATTTTTTGTAGGGATTTTCATTGAGAAACTACTATTTCTTTGACGATAATTCTGCTTCTGCAAGGCAACATAAACTGCAGCGAACTTCATCGAATTCTATCAAATCTTCGCCGCCATCTCTTCCAGATCTGAAACCATCTTTCCCTAAACTTCACCCTCTACTGTCATAGCCCCAAAACCCTACCATACCATAGCTAAAACTATACCCAAATAAGCCATAAAAGAGCCTAAAACTACAGCCTTCTACAACCAGCACCTATTCGCAGCATACCCCCACCGATCCCTATTAAACCTTTAATGCCATTTATCCCAGATCCAAAATTCTTTTTTCTAACCTTCATCCACTACTATCACAGCCCTAAAACCACACCAAATTGCAACCAAAACTTCACAAAATTGTAGCCCTAAATTGCACCCAAAATAGCCACAAAACCAACCCCAAAAACCATAACCTTCGGTCCACCAACCTTTCAACCACAGCATGCATCACTCACTGCACAACGCTGCCAACAATGATCTCTCACTGCCATCCTCCTTGATCACAAACAACGATAATCCTTTGCAATAAAAAAGCTACCAACAGTGATCTTTCGCTGCAATTGGTCTACATCACAGTCTACAACAATCTTTCGACTATCTTGATCACGATCAACAATAAATTGAACATGATCATCAGTGATCTCTCATTCTATACCATTGTTGCCCTCCTCTGCAATAGTTGTGCACTCCTCTGTCTCATCTTCCTCCTATTACAATCGTACCCTTACTGTAACCAACGCCACCTGCAACTATGAAATCACACCACAGCCGTAGCCGACGTCGTTGTTGCCCTCTTCTTTCTCCACTATCACTGCTGCCTTCTGACTTAGATCTCTTGGCTGCCATCTTCCACTAGATATCAACCACTTGAAAAATCACAGCCTTGATGACCTTGCAACATCACCTCAGAACCGCAGAACCGCAGCCAATGTTACTATTGTTGTCTTCTTCCTCCACCGTTGTTGCTACCCTTGGTTGTCATCCTCTATCAATATAGCAGCCACTTGGAGACTTCACCCCCGCAGCCCCGACATTTTTATAGCATCATCACAATAGCACTTTCTCATCATTTTATTGTCATTGCTACCTTCAACCTGAATATTATAGTTACACTTTTCAATTGATTTATTTGACAGGTTGGAGATCCTTACGTCATGACATCGTTGGGCTTATTCGAAGCCAAATTGGAGGCTTTCGAGACATATATGGATGCTAGACTACATGCTCTATTCAAAAAGTTTAAAATGGGCCGATTATCGAGCCCAAGAAGATCACAACATGGGACAAATTCAGATTACAAAAAGAACCCACCGGAGATAAGAAACGAAGTTAAGACACAACAGCCCTACACCTCGACGACAATGATCTTCTTTGCACAACTTCAAGAAGGGCACCTCAATCAAGATGCTCAGAGCATGAGAGCCACATCCCAACCAATAGCATATAAACCTTCAGCACCAATTGATTGCAAGAACCTTGACGAAGAGCTAGCGATGATCCGTCAAACCTCTACCATCTAAGAATACCAAACTAGGTTTAAAATGTTATCTAATCAAACTTATGATTAGTCTGAAAAATAGATATTGTGGACTTTCATTGAGGACTTAAAGCCAAAGATTCAGGAAGAAGTTAAAGCATGACAACTATACACACTTAAGGCAGCCATCTCCTTCGTGCGACATCAAGAGGAGCGATTAAACCATGAAGCCCGGAGGACTAGGGTCATTCCCCGACCAACAACACCAAAGCTTTCAACCCCTCCTACTATCAACCGACCCCCTAATGTGCAGGAATTAATAAGAGAAGAGTTTTGTGACGGATCGACAAAAGGCTTATATGGGCGTTATAATAAACTGTGGAGCCTAGAACACCATTGTAAAAAGGAGAGACCTCTGATAATCATGCCTACTAAAGAACCCAAACTTGAAGATACAACTCTCGAGCCCAAGGAGAAGGATACACCATAATTGGTCACCCGCATAGTCCCTACCTTAGCCAGCTACACAAATCCGTAGAAATTGAAGATCGAAAGGTTTCTTAAGCAGCAGCCTATCATTGTCCTCGTCAACACAAGGAGCATACACAACTTCATGAGCAATAAGGTTGCTACCCGTTTGATGCTCCAAAAAAAAGATTGTAGCAGGTTTGAAGTCAAGGTATCTAATGGCTGATTTTTGACGTGCAACAAGAAGTGCCCACGGGTAAAACTGGTTCTACAGGGTCAAGACATAGTTGTTAATTTTTTCCCTCCTCCCCCTCGATGATTTTGATATAGTGCTTGACATTGATTGGTTATCTATGCTAGGTGATATTTTTTAGAATTTTTCGAAGCTAACCATGAAATTTTTCAGCAAAGGAAAATAGGTAGTGCTATGAGGGAGCCAAGCGACTACGACCATAATACAACACTTGGAGAGGGTACCAAAAGAATAATCCAACAGTTTCTTGATCCAAATTCAATAGTTTCAGGAGATAAAGCCAAAGGAGATTGAAGATAAGAACTGTCTCCCACAGCTTACTGAAATTTTAGGAGTCTCCACCAAATCGAGCCTACTACCTCTTGTCAAGATACCCAACTCCCCTATGCTGAACTGGCTAAAATCACCACTATCTGATACTCAGCCAGAGTACTATCTACAGAAGATCGAAGATACGAGGGTTGCCTAAAAGATGATAGAGACACGGATTGTTCGATTGTGCTTAGTTCCCGCTATGACACATCCCTACATCCTTTTCTCTAGGATAAGTTACTTCTGAAGTGTTACATCCCGTCGAACTCACCATGATTGCTGATGCAGCACATCCAGATCTCATGTGACTTTCATGACTTTCCCCAGAATCGGACCATGATGCTTAAAGACCTTCTTGATGATGACCTCTGATCTACGACCCAAGACCGTGAAAAAATTGAGCCCCTCCAGTGGTGAAATCAGAATAAGTGAAGGATCATTTGCAGATCTTAACAAAACATCATCCCTCTCACTGTGAAGAAAGATGCACTACCTTGGCCAAGTGGAACTATAGTTCTCATAACCATGATGTTGTCCCCACCAAGTCGTGGCCAGATATTTATGATTGGACCAGACATCCAAAATTGGGATCAGCGTCACCCTTATGCAAGATGGTCGACTCCTAATTCACATTGAGGCTTCCCCCACACTCCACACAAGGTTTTTAAAGGGGATACTCATTGCTATCAAATTTAAAATTTGGTTGGATTCAGGTCCATGTTATGAAAGAGGAGTAAGCCTAGAAGAATTGTAATCCATGCTCACGCCAGATTGGGCTCTCATCATCCTGAACCATACTAGAGGGTAGTCACTATTCCAGAAGAAAGATTAGCTATTACTAAAGACTAACCACATGACAACACATGCAAAGAAGAAATGGCCTTCAGACAAACTTCAGAATGGATAAAAAATTGAAGATCGAGTTTTCCTACACCTCTAGCCCGATCAGTACGAAACTTGAGCCTTAAGGAAGTGATCTCCCTATTTCTTTGGGCTTTACAAAATTGAGGATCATATTGGGGCCCTAACCTGAAGATCAGATTCGCGCACCAGATCAAGATTACAGTTGATCCTCCGGGTATCCCACCTCAAACGAAAATTTAAAGAAGATGACTTAGCCCAAATCCTTTCAATTGACCCAAGCTGATGAGGAGGCCAAAGTTTAGTTGATGATCATATGAGAATCATATGAGAAGCTGAAGACCCGGTTCCCTGAGTTTATGGGTCTACATCCATGAGGATAAGGTTAACTCAAAGAGGGCGGGCTTGATAGGACTCCAGTAGGGTTGAGTCCTAATCACCTAGAAGTAATTAATAAGAACCCTGTGAGATTGTAATAAAACCCCACCTAGTCACTTTTATCCTATAAAAAAGTATGGCTAGGGTTTAATTTGGGGCCTTAGGGCTTCCTGGCCATCGCACTCTTTATTGGGTTGGTCGGCTAGGGTTTCTAACAGAGCCATGCAGCTTATGCAGTCACTTAGGATGCCGCCCCTCCTTATTTAGGCAAGACGACTATAAGAGGGGCAAAATTAGAAATTCACTTAGGAAGCACCCCCTAGGGCTAGGGTTTCGAGCCTTATATAAGCTTGTAACCTCCACCTCTTTTCATTAAGCAAGAATTATTTTTTATTCAGACTTGTGATGAGTTCCAGGAGGGAGGTGCTCCTATAATGTTCCAAGGGTTGATCCCCTCAAATATCAAATTCTATAGAGCTTATTCTAGGGTTCTATCGATTTTCCTAGGGGACTAACATTTAATCTAAAATTAATTAATCATAAAGTTTAATTAATTATCACCTAGTTAGTCTTTATATATATATATATATATATATATATGACTAACTAGGTGATAATTAATTAAACTTTATGATTAATTAATTTTAGACTTAAGATTAATTAAGATTAACTATATTCATTATGATTAACTATATTCCTAATCATGACTTAAGATTTCTTTTAAAGATCACTTATTATTTGATCTTCTAAGATTTCTTTTCATTATTTACTAAAGAGAAGATTTATCCAAATGAATCATGATTTTTCTCTTAAGCTCTCGAAATTCATGACTTAAGATTTAAAGATGGCTTACTCTTTGATCTCCAAATGTTTCTTTTTGCTATTTACTAAAAGAGAGATTTGTCAAAATGAATCATGTCTTTTGGTACTCATGACTTGATCTTTCATATTAATATCTTTCATGTCATGATTTTCATTTGACTCCCTTGTATTCATGAATTATATACCTCATCACCAAATTGATTTTTCATGATATCTTTCATGTGATAATTGGAACATCAATGTAAGAGATTTTGCACCATTGTATCATTCCCTTCTTTTTGATAATGACAAAGGGGGAGAAAAACTTGCTAGCTTGCATATTTGAAGGAGAGAGTCTTGCTAGCTTGCACATCTCAAGAGAGTAAAGATTGCTAGCTTGCATATTTCAAGGAGAGAGTCTTGCTATCTTGCACATCTCAAGAGAAGTAAAGATTGCTAGCTTGCATATCTCTAAAGAGAAGCAAGAAATGCTAGCTTGTACATCTTAAAATAGAGGCAAAATTGCTAAACTTGTACAAGAGAAGCAAATACTTGAAAACTTATACATCCCAAAAGAGAAGACAAAATTTGCTAGCTTGCACATTTCAAGAAGAAGCAAAAAATTGCTTAACTTTTACATCTCAAAAATTGCTAGCTTGCAGGTTCCAATAACTTGTATTATGTACTTTCCTTATTTTTGTTGATGATAAAGGGGGAGAAGTTATGATGATGATTTAATCATGCATGATACAATGTAATTTAAGAGAGAGAAATTATGATGATAACTTAAATTTTGAATCATACATGGTACAATATACCTTGATATTTTGAAATGATTTGAAACTATGCATGCAATACACATGATTTTATGATGTAATGATATAATATTCATGATTTTATAAATTTAAAGTTTATTTTGATATGTCATATTGATAGGGGGAGTTTAGTTTAAACTTCATCATCAATTGGTTGTCATCATTAAAAAGGAGGAGATTATTAAATCTCAAATTTTAATGATGAAATCAATTGATGAAGATTATGATCTAATCAGCATTTAAGTGATGTAGGACTAACTGTAATCATGGAAAGATAAATTGATTAAAGTAGGAAGAATCAAATGTTAGGCCAGAATGGAACATATCAGATGATTGGACATCGGGTTGGAGGACTAGTCGACATGTTGGAGAGTCTTCGTGCCATGGTTTCAGGTATCGGGCCAGAAGGTTCAGGCATTACGCTAAGAAGATTGGAGTTACAAAGGTCAACATGCTGATGGATCGGGCAATACACTGAAAGAGAGAACGATGCACTGAAGGGCCAAACGAAGCGCCAGATGAACCAATGACATGCCAGACAATATAGGATTTACGCTTTATAATTGACTGTGTCTTGATATTAGTACTTTAGGTCTTAATTGAGTTAGTTTTGGGCGTAACCATGCTAACTCAATTAAGGGCCTATTGGGCCTTAATTAGGTCTTATTTGGGACTGATTTGGGTCCATCGAGAGGCTCATTTCATTGACCTGGGAAGAGGTACCGCCAAGTCAGGTGATGGTATAGTTGAGGGTATAAAAAGTATATTTTATACTTTTTTGGGATCTCGGGCAGTGGTACCATCGACTGACAATGGTAGTACCACCAATCGATGATTGTACCACCTATACAGGGTGGTGATACCATTGGAGCCTAGATTCTTGAGCTCTCTTCGGTGGTGGTACCGCTTGGTACCGTTAGTATCCTGAAAACTCAAGGATTTAAATTTTGGCTCCAAGATTTGAAGCCATTTGGGGTCTATAAATATGATAGGTATTTTTGCTTAGAATAGCAAGAATAGAGTTCAAAAGTTATGAAAAAATCTTGTTAGAAAGTTAAGTTCTCTTCTCCAAAAACTTAGAGGTTTTTCTAAGGGAGAGTATGAGGAAATACTTGTAAAGGGTTGTAAAAGTTCTCTCCTAAGCCTATGAAAAAGAGAAAGAGTTGTAAGGGGTGGTTGATCTTTGCCCATTAGAAAAAGATCAGTAGTAAAAGTCGATGGCCTCAAGTAAAGAGGACTCAGAAGTGGACGTAGGTCACGTGGACTGAACCACTATAAATTTGGTGTACTCATTTCCTTTGTACTTTTCATTCTTATTGCTCACTGATTTACTTGCTTACTACTCTTATGAACTACTATAAGAGGAGCGTTGTGCTACAGGCCACTATGTGAACTACCGCTAGAGAGGAGTTCACGAGAGCTTCTTCATCCGATGAGCCAGGATCTACAATCTCACCCCTTGATGCGATTTTGTGGTTTCGAGTTTTTATGCTCCTGGTCATCTCTCGACGATCCGATGCTATCTAGTTTTGAAACGATTTTTTGTTTTATATTTCCACTGTGCATATGATGCTCTTGTGGTTTCCCAACAATCATATACACCTAAAGATATCATAGGAGTCAGGAATTCACTTGTGTACTAAGATAGTTGGTGATTCCCTTAAGTCTAATTGACTATGAGTGGTCATTCATTTAATGGGAATGGACCTTCTCAGACCCTTCTATCTGCTTTGGGCTAACGAAGGTTCCTTATCGTAGGAGTCAATTACTTCACAAAATAGGTGGAAGCTGAACCACTAGCATCAATAATCGAGAGACAAGTTAAAGAGTTTGTGTGGAGGAACATATCATTGGCTTCATATATTGAACTTATTTCTAACGAGCGAAGATCAATTACCCTTGTTATAGCTTTTCTCATTTTAACAGTAAGAAGTGAACCTTCACACTCACTCTTTCATAAGATCTCTCATCTCCTACAACCTAGAATCACCTTTAAACTCAAGAAATAAAAAGACACTCAAATAATGCTCAAAGAAAGAGCTAACCGTTCACGAATTTAGAGTTTGATGCTTCATCAACTAAGCCTCAATAGCATATTATAAGCACCAAGAGGCTTCTAAAATAGAGCTAAAAAATTAAAATCCCAAAAATTTTGGGATATGGACAGTACCACCGTTGACACATGGTGGTACCATCATCGTAACTTTTGACACTATAATTTTTAGACTTTCAAGCAATACCTCCATCGTCATTTTTTTATTTTAGATGGTACCACCATCGTAACAAGCATTGACAAGAAATATTTGTACTTATCAATTGACTTAGGTAGTACCACCACTTGGGCCTCATAGTACCACCACCTAGGCTTGCTCAATGCCACTGTTTTGACCTTATAACGGGCTAATTTGGCCCGAGTACAAGCCCATGACTTTATCAATAAGTTGATAATGTTTTGACCCAATACCAATATAATTTGACCTAAAAAGATCTTGATCAGACTTTAATAATCTAACAACATATTCGATACAATTATAAAACTTTTAGCATGTTGTATGACATTCTAGCATATCGTCTAATGTTTTGATATTTCGTTCGAACCTCCAACTCATCATCCTTTCTTTTAGCATATTGTCTGATCTATCGATATGTCAATTTTTCCATAACATCTAATCTTTTAGAATAATACTCAATTCTTTCAATATGATGTCCAAACATATAGTACGAAATCCAATGTTCGTCATGTTGATCAATCCTTTATCTCAATGTCTAATTTTTAACATGATACTTTATCCTGATATAACATATGAATCTCCTATTTCGATAATTTGTCATTTGATGGTTCGTGTCTATGTTTCCTGCATCACTTATCCCAAAAATATTTTAATATATAAACTCATCAATTTATTTCATCATCAAAGCTTAGAATTCAATAAAATTTTCCTAACATCCACGGTCAAAAGATATGAACCTTTATCTATCTAAAAGGGCGACCATGGATAGACATAATTGGAGGTAAGGTTCTTAAGCTTCCATTGGGAGGCTTCGAAAATGAAGCAGATAGGAGCTTTTCCAAAAAGGGGCTGAGAGTTAGGGCATCATGGCATCAGGTGGATGAATTCACCCGAAAAACCCAATGGCCACTAGTAATGATGGAAAGAACATCCTCCTTTTCTGAGAAACAAAAGAGAAAGCAACTATCGTGGAACTTTGCCATGGCCGAGGAGTCAGAACGGCAAGGTTCCACCCATGTGCGCAAGCTCGTCCGCATTAGTCGAGAAGGGGATGGAGCTTGGTGGAGGTCGGTGGCGTACGCTCTTAAGCTCGATTCGGGCCAATGACGATCGCTCCAAGATTCATCTCGGGTCGGCTAAAGGTTCCTACACAAAGGCCTCATCGAGGTGGGGTGCCCAATGTGACCCATCCAACGATCAAATCAGTACCCCAACCGAGATGGTCTCAGATATTCAGTATGTAGAAAGAGTTTCAGAGAGAGAGAGAGAGAGACCGAGGGTCAGAGTCTGATGAAGGAAGCCCCCCCATTGCTGTGTCTCTGGGATGGCTCTTATACCTACCTATCGGAGGTCGATCGTTTAATGTCGCCGGCTTCTCTTACTATGGTGGTGTACGACCCCGCATGGTTCCAAGGTCCTCGAACGCCACACCTGCACCTATTAGTGCCATACGTAGGGTTTACATTGCTATTGCGCCAGATCGATCACGCCTGCGCCAGGTCGGCCATGCCTACGCCAGGTCGACCGTGATTGTGTCAGGTCGACTGTGAGTTGGTTGCGACTACGCTAGGTCGGTTGTGACTATGCCAGGTTAGCTGAAAGAGTGGTATGTGATGGGCCAGCTCATTAATAGCCCTATCATTTCCCTCCCCCCTGGAAGACCTTTCCCGGGGTTCCTCGAAGAGGGGCTGGGGAGAGGGTCTTTCCTATTCGTAGCTCATCTGGTGTCTTTCTTTTGGATCGTGCGAAGTCCCATTGAGTAGCCATCGGGGCAGTGACCCTGTGGGGAGCGAGTGTTAACTTCGATTGGCGCATTGAGCCCAAGTTTGGTCGGGTTGATTAATGTACTTCCCCTGTTGTTTACTAAGCTCAGTTGAAGTGACAACACTGGAATTGAGTTGCTAATCTTGGGCATGGGTCGTTTGGTCACCTGAGTCATTGATTATGGGTGTGAATTCATGGCAATGACTATATTATTGGTCAAATTAATGATCTTGGGTTCTGGCTGAGTACCGATGCTCGGGAATTGGACTAGTCAAACGCTGCTGCTTGGGAACTAGACTAGCCGAGCACCACTGCTTGAGAACTAGACTGGTCGAGCACTGTTGCTCGGGAACTAGACTGGCTGAGCACTGCTGCTAGAGAACTGGACTGGATGAGCACCACTGCTTGGGAACTGGAATGTCCGAGCACTATTGCTCAAGAACTGGATTGGTCGGGCACTACTGCTCAAGAACTGGATTGGCCGAGCACTATTGTTCGGGAACTGGACTGGCCAAGCACTAATGCTCAGGAACTGGACTAGCTGAGCTATGCAACTGGGGCATGGGTTATCTTCCTAGATTGAAAGGGTCAACTCAAGCACAGGGAGGATGGTCCGGCTGAGCTACGCAACTCGGGCATAGGGAGGGATGGTTCCGTCGAGCTATGCAGCTCGGGCATGGGTTGGTTTCCTAGGTCGAGATGGCCAACTCGGGCACAGGGAGGGGATGATCCGATCGAGCTGTGAAACTCGGGCATGGATCGTCTTCCTGGGCTGAGAGGTCAACTCGGGCATAGGGAGGGGATGATCCGGTTGAGCTATGCAACTCAGGCACTGATTGTCTTCTTGGGCTGAGAGGGTCAACTCGGGCACAAGGGATGTGATCTAGTCGAGATACACAATTCAGACATGGATTGGCTTCCTAGGCTAAGAGGATCAACTCGGGCATAGGGGATGTGATTTGGTCGAGGTACGCAACTCGGACATGGATTGGCTTCCTAGACCGAGAGGGTCAACTCGGGCACAGGGGATGTGATCCAACCGAGGTACGCACCTCGGGCACGGATGGCTTCCTGGGCTGGGAGGGTCAACTCGGGCATAGGGAATGTGATCTGATAGAGGTACATAACTCGGGTACATATTGGCTTTCTGGGCCGATAGCGTCAAATCGGGCACAGGGAATGTAATCCGGTCGACATACGTAACTCGAGTACGAATTGGCTTCCTGGGCCGAGAGGGTCAACTCAGGCACAGGGAATGTGGTCTGACCGAGGTATGCAACTCGGGCATGATCTAACTTCCTGGGTCGAGAGGGTCAACTCAAACACAGGGAATGTAGTCCAGTCGAGGTACGCAACTCGTTGGACCAGTTCACGTGACACGCACGTGGCGAGTGTTTGAATGGTGCTATTGCCACATGCAACAGACGATATGCGCACATGACCCGGATATGATGGGACGTTACTGGGATTTGATGTGATATGATCGTTCATAGCTCATGCGATGATATCTAATGCGGTTGGCAGTAAATGCCATTCCCATTATCGTTGTTACTTCGGGAAGGTTCACCATCCTGCCTCAAGAAGGTGAACCATTGCCCTTCAGTTCCATAAGTTCCCCTTTCTCGCTGTTGAGCTTTCATTCTTCCTAGCTCCCATTCCTCATTCCTTTTCCCCAGTTTTCCTTGGATCATTCTTCCTCGATCGCCCGGCTCCTTCAGTTTTATTTGCGAATAGGTCAGAATGACCTCTTCAGATTCTTCCTCAAGTGTTAGGTCCATCCCCTCGTTAGATCAAGGGGGCAATCCGAAAAACCTCGAGGCTAGTACCTCGGGGACATCCTCGGGAGCTCCATCCCCGATGGATGCGAAGGCCTTGTGGGACCTGGAAGTCATGAAGATATGTCATGAATTTGATTTGACAATGACCGAGGGGTCACTTGCCATGATTCGAGAGGGCTATAGCATCTCAGAAGAGTATGCGCTGCATGCTCCGTTGCCCAGGCAATGACCTTACAATTCAGGTTTTCCCAGGATGTGTATCTCTATTGACGCCTTGGAAGCGAGACTTCACTTTCCTCTCCAGCCCACCATGGAGGAGTGCCTCAGATGATGGAGAATTTCATGAGTCAAGTAGCGCCCAACTAATGGCGTTACCTGATCGCATTCCTCGGGGAATGCCGGGGGGCGGGGATTACCCTGACTTGAAACTTGTTCATAGCATGCTTTCGCCTTTGCAAAACTCGAGGCGATTACTACTTAATTGCTTATATTGGTTTGAAGGTCAGCGGGGCCTATTCCAACAATAAGGGTTGAAAAACTCGCTGCTTTTTTGTTAACGATCCGAGGTGGGGGTTCAGACTTGAGTAGTCGGTTCACCCGATCAGCAATGTCCCCCCTGTACCTATTTGAGGAGGAGTCCATCCTGGTCGGGAGGCTGAAGGGGATCCTTTCCTCTTCTCAAGCGATTCAGGGGATGACCGAGCTTTGGCTAGTCGAGGTAGATCTCAGCCCGACCTCTTAGGATATATGTTTTTTTTTAGTCATATTCACTGCTTTAATTATAAGATTCTTGATGTTTTAACCTATCGGTCGGAATGCCGATACGATGAATTTGGCTGAACTCTACGAGATGCCGAAGGCGCAGAGTGGGAAGCAAGGATCATTGGCTCGGACTGTCGCCTCCTCCCCCGAGGTGGTGAAGTACTAGTGAGTGTCACTCCAAGCGAGTGAACATGACAGTAGGGTGAAACAAGTCCCAATGTGATGAGGGAGGATCTCGGGTGCATTCCAAAGGCAAGGAGCTGGCCGTGTCGAGTGGTGAACTCAAACAACCCACATTTCGCTATCCAAAGTCAATGAAGGAATTGTGCGGGACATCGGTACGAAAGGATGATGAGGGGTACTATGGCCTGCACATGATCGACCTATCTCCATGGGATCTAGATAGTGAGATGCGAACCTGGTGGGAAGCTCTAAAGAGTTCAGCCTAGGTCTGGGATGACCCGCAGGCAGCAGTTGAGTTCGAGAGGGGGATCCTCCATCCACAACTGGCAAAGGAACTTTGCTCACTACCCTCTGAGGTGCTCCTCGCCCGAGCAGCGAAGGAGATGGTATGGGTAAGTACAACTCTCGTCTCGGTTGCTCGGCTACTTTCTCTAATTTTCGACGAACCCTTTGTTATGTGCAAGGCCATCACTATCAGATGGCCTTGCTCGACCATGTCCATGAAGCAGGTCAACTTATTATGGGCTATTGAGCTGCCAACCTCCAGTAAGAGATTGAGAAGTTGAAGTCGATAGGTGGTTCGGAAGAAGTAACTACAATCGGGCAGCAGGCGCTCGAGCTTCAAAAGGAGAATGAGCAACTGCGAGCCGAATAGGATGAATCAAGCCGATGACTGGAGACCTTTGACAAGGAATTGAATGACGCCCGAAGCACATTGTCTAAGGCCTAGAGGCATTTGAAGGAACATCGAGTTAGAAGTTGGAAAGTAGACGACGACCTCTTGAAGGTTATGAAGGAACTTGAAGCTCAGCGGACTGAGCTATCGAAGAGGGCAGTCGAAGATTACAAGAAGACAGTCGAGTTTAAGTTGGGTCACTAACGGATTGGCTGAGTCTTGTATGAGTATGGATATCGGGTCGCACTAGCCCGATTCCATGCTCGGTATCCAAGCTCCGAGGTCGAGGAAGACCCATCCACCATTCAGCCCGAGGATGATTCGGTGCCGATAAAAACTGAACAAGCTTTTGATGACTCGGTCCCAACCAAGATGTGACTTTATAACCAATCTCATTTTGTTAGTCGAGTGGCATTTTGTAAATTGGTCAGCTGACCATTTTTTATGTTCGATCGAGCTAGACATATCATGTTTTGTGACTTACTTTGCATTCATCAATGAAATTCCTTTCTTCTTCTTAATTCCAAAATTTTGACATGAGTAGAATTTCCTCAGATTGGATATGTGTCACGTACTCGGCAACTGTTCGCCATATAGCCTTGCGAGGGTGTAAGTCCCTTCCCAGTTCAATGCCAATTTGCCTCGGGATCGGGTTGGGTCATTGATCTCGGCCTTCCGTAAGACTAGGTCACTCAACCAGACCTGCTGAGGGCATACTTTACGATTATAAAGCCTTGCAACAGCTCTTTTGTAAGCCAGTGTCCTAAGGTGGGCCTTGGCACACTTTTCTTCCAATAGGTCAAGGTTCTCGTGCAACTATTTGTTTGATTCTTTCTCTTCATATAATTCAACTTGAGTGTCAGGTAAACAACCTCAGGAGGGAGTGTTGCTTTGGTGCAGAAGGCTAGGCTAAAGGGCCACTCCCCAATCGAGGTCTTTGGGGTTATCCTCGATGCCCATAGTATACTAGGGAGCCAATCGATCCAAGTTCCTCGGGCGCTAGTGACCCTCCTTTTTAACCCTTTGAGGATCACTTGGTTAGTGACCTCAGCAAGTCTGTTAGCTTGGGAGTGAGCGACCGAACTGAATCTCAATTGAATTCAGTAACTTTGGCAGAACGTCTTAAACTTCGGGTTATTAAACTGCATTCTATTATCGGTGATGATGACCCTCGAGAGGCCAAACCTAGTGATGATATTCTTCCAAACGAACCCTTTGACTTGTCTTTCAGTGATGGGTGCCAATGGTTTGGCCTCGAGCCACTTGGTGAAATAGTCAACCCCGACTATGAGAAACCTGCGCTATCCCGAGGCTGGGGGAAACGAGCCAAGGAGGTCCATTCCCCCAAGGCACAGTTGAAGGTTGCAAGTGGTGTCGCTAGCTGGTGCTGGATTCGGACATTCCTTTGACATTGCTCGCACCTTTGGACATAGGCTTAGGCATCCTGATGCATAGTTGGCCAATAATATTCTTGCTTGAGAATCTTATGTGCTAGTGTTTGAGCACCGATATGTTCTTCACGTATTCCCTCATGTATCTCAGCCAAAGTGGTTTAAGCCTCGGCAGGGTGCAAACATCGGAGTAGTGGTCAGCTGAAGTCTTTTCAATAGAGGCGTTCATTGATGATGCAATACCATGCCTTGGTTCTTTTGATATGTCATGCTACAACTTTGTCGTTAGGCAAGGTGCCATCTTTTGTAAAACGGAGGAGTTCATTGATCCAACTATAGCCGACCTCCATCATGGCCACTTCAGTCAAGTCGATGGTCAGTTTAGGAATCCTAGCCATCCACGACAGTCGCTTGCTCGCCCTACGGGTAGAGGCCAACCTAGCCAGGGCATCCGCTTGTAAGTTCTCGGATCGAGGTACTTTAGTGATGGAGAAGTTACGAAAACCATTTATTAGTCATCATGCCTCGGACATGCATTTGATCATTAACTCTTCCCGGGCTTCAAATTCCTTATTAAATTGTCCAGTCATAAGCTGGGTGTCGATAAAAACTTTGATTTCTTCTACGTGGAGTTCAATGGCTAGTTTTAATCCAAACAACAACACTTCATATCCGACTTCATTGTTTGTGGCTTTAAATTCTAACCAGAGTGTGTACGAATACACTTGGTTTATAGAAGGGCCTTTGAGAACAAGCCTGATTCCTCCCCTCTCGGTGTTGGCCGATCCGTCAACATGCAATATCCAAGTTGAGCTCGGGTGCGATGAGCTCTCTGGAACTGTGAGCTCTGAGATGAAGTCAACTACTACTTGAGCTTTTATTATCATCCTCGGAACATACTCAAGGTCGAATTCCCGGAGCTCAACTGACCATTTGAGCATCTGACCTGCAGCGTCAAATTTTGAAAGGATTTGGCATAGGGGTTCATCGGTAATTACTTTGATGGTGTGTGCCTAAAAGTATAGCCTCAACTTCCTTGATGCTAGCACCAGGGCTAGCCTTTCAATTTGGGGGTAGCGCTCCTTGGGACCATTTAGGATGTGGCTAGTACATCAGCCTCTGCCCCTCCTTGCCAAGCTTCACCAAGATCGAGCTGATCGCTACCTCCGATGCCGCGAGATATAGCTCGAGATGTTCTCCAAGAGTGATTGATGTGAGCTGTGGTAGATGGGCAAGGTGTGCCTTTAGATGTTGGAATGCTTCTTCACACCGGATGTCCATTTAAAGTCTTTCACCTGTTTCAATGCTCGGAAGAAGGGCAAGCTCTTATCTCCGGCTTGGGAGATAAATGGACTTAACGCCGCCAATCTTCCTACAAGTCACTAGACCTCTTAAACCATTCAGGGGGGGATTGCATCTGCAAGATGGCTTCCACCTTTTCAGGGTTTGCATCTATTCCTCGTTGATCTATGATGAATCTGAGAAACTTGCTCGACATGACGCTGAAGATGCACTTGGCCGAGTTGAGCCGCATCCCATACTTCCTTAGGGCCTGGAACATTTCAGCCAGGTCCAAGGGGTGAGCATCGGCTCTTTGGCTTTTGACTATCATATCATCAACATAGACCTCCATATTTTTCCTCACTTGGTCCTTGAACAAGTGGTTCACCATCAGTTGAGAGGTAACTTTGGCATTCTTCAGTCCGAACGACATGGCCTTGTAACAATATGTGACATAGTGAGTGATGAAGGTTGTGCTTTCCCAATTTTACAGTGTCATTTGGATCTGATTGTACCCTGAAAATGCATCCATGAACAAGAGCAGCTTGTATTCCGATGTAGTATCCACTAGTTGGTCAATTCTCAAGAGGGGATAGTAATCTTTCAAGGAAGCCCGATTGAGGTCGGGCTTTTTGACAAGTATATATGCTAATTTTCATTAGATTTTTTAACAAGTACAATATTGGATAGCCAAGTGGGGCACTTGACTTATGTGATGAATCCTACATCCAACAACTGAGCGACCTCATCCTCAATGGCCTTCTACCGATCGGGAGCGAACTTCTAGGGCTGTTGTTTCATTGGTTGGACATCAAGTGATATGTTGAGGTGGTGCTGGGCTACTTCGGGACTGATACCGGATATGTCCTTTGGGGACCAAGCCAAGATGTCGATGTTCCTTCTGAGAAAATCCACCAGTTGGACTCGTTGTTTCTCCGGGAGTGTCAAGCCGACCTTTATAGCTTTGCTTGGATGTTTTAGGTCGAGGAGAGCCTCTATCACTTTTTTGACTGGCTTGGGATTTAGAGTACCCTTGTCCGGATCTCGGGAGTCGATGGTCGTCGGGGTCTTAAGCTTCTTGGGCAGCATCATTGCTGTCAGGTAGCATTGCCTAGATTCTCAAGGATCGCTTTTTACCTCACTAACTCCTACTCTAGTCAAAAATTTTATGGTACGATGGTATGTCGAAACGGCGACCTTCAGATTGTTGAGTGTCGATCGACCGACGATGGCATTGTATGTTGACAGGAACTCGACCGCCATGAACGGGACCATCAACATTTATGACCTTGGCTCCTTTCCAACTGTAACTAGAACGGTCATTGTGCTGAGGGGTGGGATGGAGTCTCCCGTAAACCCTATCAATGTAGATGTCACGGGAAGTAGATCTTTGTCAGTCAGGGCCAATTTCTGAAAAGCGTCAATGTACAATCCCTGTGTCGACCATGATCCTTTTGACCCGGGCATTCACAATTCTTATCGAGATTACTAAGGCGTCGTCATGATCTGGGTACTCTTCTTCTCCCAACTTGAAAATAATCTCGGGATTGTGGTCACGTCTCGGTCTCTTCTCCACTGTGTATCGCGCGTAGGCTTTGCATGCCGAGGAGTTGTCACCTCTAAAAGTAGGCCTACCGATAATAACATCAATTTGTTTCTCTTTGGGCCCCTTTGATGAGGTGAAGGATTTCTATGATGTTGGGACTCGGGAGTTGGTCACTGGTCCCGAACATAACGACTGAGGTGTCCCTAGCAAATAAGATCTTCAATCTAATTTTTAAGTTCATGACATTCCTTAGTGTCATGTCTATACTCCCGATGGAAGCGACAATATCTTCTCTTGTCCAACCCCTTAGCGTGAGTCTTGATTGGGTTAGGAGGTGTGAGAAGTCTTTTTTCTCATATTTGGAGGAAAATCTCTATCTGAGTAGAATTAAGAGGGGTCAGGGGTGGCCTCGGCAATGGCAGCTTGGGCCTATCGATTCTTCTCCTTGAGGGCCTCGAGGATTGTCCTCGGAACTATTTTGTGCGGAGGTGCTTCTGATCGTGCCGCTTCTCAGCTACCAAAGCCTTGATAACTATGTATTGATTTGCCCGTTATAGCATTTCGGGCACTATCGTCGGTGGGCTTTCGATCAACGACCAGAAAAATCTCGAGGGTCGAAGCCCCATTAAGAAAGCTTGTATCACTAGGGAGGGATGCACTCAGGCACACCTTGAATTTTTGCCAAAAATGCCCGACGAATTGGGCAAGGGACTCCTCGTTTCCTTGGCTCAATCCAAGGAGCGAAGCGGTAGGGGGCCTTGGTCGAGCGCTTGCTAGGAAGTTCAGTTCAAATTCCTCCACGAGCTGGTCAAATGATGAGACCGAGAATGGCTTAAGCCGATTGTACCACATTCGAGTCAGGCCCTTCAAGATAATCGGGAAGGCTCGACACATTAACACATTTGAAGTGTCGCCATTTAGGCTCGGAAGGCCATGACGTGTTTTGTTGGGTCCGAGCTTCCATCGTAAGACTCGAGCAAAGGTACACGAAAGTGTGTTGGGACAAGTGTGTCTTGTATCTCAGGAGCGAATGGAGAGCCACCTTTGGAGCTCTCCTCGAGCTCCTTCTTCGATTTGATGAACTTCTTCTAGACCTCATCCAATCTCTAGTTCACTTGATGTAGTTGTGCCCTTAGCAAGTCTGCTGAGTCGAAAGAGAGGGTGTCCCGTTCAGGGGCTGTGGGAGTGGAACCTTGGAGATGGCTTACCGACCATGCAGCGGTAATGCTTGGGGTTCCTGACCTCATGTCGGTTTGGAGGTGTTGTTGCCCGTTAAAGTCAGGTTGAGGTATGGACTAATCTTCTCAGGTAAAGGGAATTTATCGAGG
Source organism: Ensete ventricosum (assembly GCA_029747655.1). Lineage (NCBI taxonomy): Eukaryota > Viridiplantae > Streptophyta > Magnoliopsida > Zingiberales > Musaceae > Ensete > Ensete ventricosum. Next base: position 44,299,894 of record JAQQAF010000003.1, read on the forward strand.
GACCGACCGAGAAGCAAGCTGCAAGGGCACTCCTGCGGGCACAAGCTACAGGATGTGCGAGATGATAGCCTGCATCATCCCAACTAGCGCTTGAACTTGATGGGTGAGGTCAAGAAAGGCCTTGGCAATGACGACTGGGGGCCCAAGATTCACCATCGAGGGAGAAAATCTTGGGTCGTTGAATAATCTCTAATAACGGTTCAGAGTGGATGCCGGGGGGTTCACTTCTCTGGGAAGGGGGAAGGCATTTGGTCCTCTATGCTAAAAAGTTGGCAGAAGCATGTGGGTCTCTTCGTCGGGGTGTTCTACATTGAGGTTATTCTGCAAGTGCTCTTGCAACATCGGGCCCTCATTTTAGTGTCAAAAATATTGTGGAACTTTGTGTTGTGGCCGAGGAGTCAGCACGGCAAAGTTATGCCCATGTGTGCAAGCTCATCCACATTAGTCAAGAAGGGGATGGAGCTCGGAGGAGGTCGGTGGCGTATGCTTTTAGGCTCGGTTCGGGCCGATGATGATTACTCTAGGATTCATCTCGGATCGATCGAAAGTTCATGTACAAAGGTCTCGTCGGGGTGGGGGTGCTCGATGTAACCACTCTGATGATCAAATCAATATCCTGATCGAGATGGTCTTAGATATTCAGTATATAAAGAGATTTTCAAAGAGAGAGAGAGAGAGACCGTGGGTTAAAGTCTGAGTAAGGAAGCACACTCGGTGCTATGTCTTTGGAGTGACTTTTAAACCCGACTATCGGAGGTCGATCATATTAGATTCTTTAATGTCGTCGACATCCCCTTGCTACGGTGGCATACGATCTGACGTAACAACAGCGTGAACATCATATCAGACTATGACTATGTCAGATTAGCTAAAAGCATGATGTGTGATGGGTCAACTCATTATCAATCCTATCAATAACTATTGGCTAAGTCTAAGGGAAAGACACGGGCCAAGTCTTACAAACAGAGGAGCGTAAGTACATCAAGAGTTAGAGGATGATGGAGGAAGCGACCGATAAGGCTGCAAGTCCAGCGGCATGCCAATTTGGCCTCCTCGAAGACAATGAAGTCACGAGAGGATGACTTGATAAGATCAAACCTAGCGGTGGAGGAGAGGAGACCAAGCCCAGGTCGACCGCCCAGAGGCGACGCTTGCCCGAGAGACGTTAAGGGGTCCACCCAGAGGAAGGCTGCAACGAGAAAGGAGCACCAACATAAGGGGAGGGGGAAGTGGGCGTGGGGGTTGGGACAAAACAAAGGTCAAGGGGAAGGAAGATGAGGAACCAAACGTTGAGAGACCAAAGGCGGCAGCCGAGAGTCAACAACACTAGAGAACGTGTCTTCGGTGGGGTATGGAGGGTGAGAAGAGAGGGAAGGAAGATGAGGTTTTCCCATCGGCACAGAAATCTTAGACCGTAAATATCTTATCTTCACAAGAAATAACTCCGTAAAATGGAGTTACAGTTTTAGCAAATTCATTGTTGTAATTCTCTTAGGTTTTGTTGATCTTGATCCGAACCCATTGGATCAACTGAAGCCAGCAGGGAACCAACTCATTTAAAATGAACCATTGGGTAGGTTTAGCACATCATCTCTACCCAACCTGATCTGGATAGGTATGAAATCATATATCTCTTTATGCATTAACAAATGAAAACAGTTTTAACTGCACAAAAAATAAATATTGGTTTGATCTATAGAAAGTCGACGTCTGAAATGGGATTCCGAATCTTGTTCATTTGGCCGCACCTGCAGAATATTAATCATCAGCAAAATTCTTCTCATTTTAAGTTTCAGAATGACCCAGTCGGCTTGAATTAATGTCACTAAAGCTATTCTTCTTTAACATTATAAAATGACTCCAGTTGGCAAAAGGAACATGCTGAACTTGATAAGATCAGCTGGACTTTACTAGGAAATCTCCTGCTACAAAAGTTTTCTTGTGCTTCTTCTATTATGACATTGATTTCTCCACATTATTAAATGACTCCGCTTTATGCTTTAACAAATAAAGAAAAAGAGGGATCAGTGATGATTGAAAGGAATGGTTCTCAACTTTCCACCACAACTTTGCGGAGGGGACAGTATGAGAACGGGTGATAACATCCAGCTTTAATCCGCTGGGAGCATGATCGGGATTCAAGAAGTGTTGTTCCACGCGGTCTTCCCGTTAGCTCGCATCTATCTCATACATCTATATAAGAGGCCCTTCGCTTGCTCTCAGTACAACATCATCATCCTCCCTCCAGATTAGCTAGACTGCAGTTATGGCATCCCAGCTGAACAACTGGCGGCTCCTCTCCACCACTCTCCTCCTGCTGCTGCTCTCTCTTCATCTTGTCTCAGTGACAGCTTCACTCGAGTCACAAGCAAGAAGCCTACTCCACTGGAAGTCCACCTTTCACAGCCGGCAATTCCTTGAATCCTGGAACCTCAGTTCTAATCCGTGCAATTGGACTGGAGTTACGTGCAACCTTACGGACAGAGGGCGCCCTGTCGTCACCGAAATATCCCTGCCGAACATGACCTTAGAAGGTCCACTCGATGCTCTCAACTTCTCGTCGCTGAGATCACTCGTCAGTCTCGACCTCTCCTACAACCAGCTCGATGGCATCGTTCCTCCAACCATCTCGGCTCTCTCCAACCTTGTATATCTTGATCTCACAGGCAATCGGTTCACGGGCAAACTCCCGATAGAAATTGGCTCCATGAAGGCGCTCCAGTTCCTATATCTAAATAAGAATCAGTTAAGTGGTTCTGTCCCTCCATCCTTGAGCAATCTTACCGGGCTTCTGCACTTGCACCTACGAGATAATAAGCTTACAGGTTTCATACCTCAGGAGCTTGGAAGACTTTACAAGTTGATGTATCTCACACTTGGGAAGAACCAACTATCTGGCTTCATCCCTCCCAGTTTAGCGAACTTGACGAACCTATACCATTTGTCTCTCTATGTAAATCATCTCTCGGGATTCATCCCCAGAGAATTAGGAAATATAGTAAACAACATCACAGGTTTGAAGTCGCTTCTGTTGTCAGACAACTTCTTCTACGGTGACTTGCCTTCAAACATATGCAAAGGAAGAACCCTACAGTATCTCGCACTGAGCAACAACAACATCAGAGGTCAACTTCCCGAGACCTTAAAGAACTGTACGGGATTGATCAGATTCCGTCTCGAGCACAACCAACTCACCGGGGATATATCACAACACCTTGGAGTGTATCCACATCTTTCTTATATGGATTTAAGCTTCAATAGGCTGTCAGGTGCACTCCCACCGGACTGGGGAAGATGGGACAATCTCACCTTCCTGGCAATCTCAAATAACTATATCACCGGAGCCATACCACCAGAATTCGGCAAGCTAAAAGAACTACGAGAACTGGACCTTTCTTCCAACTACATACAGGGGGAGGTTCCAAAGAGCTTGGGCAGGTTACCTCATCTCTACAAGCTGAACCTGAGCTGCAATCGACTCGGTGGAGAGGTACGAATAGAGTTTGCAAGGATGCCCGACCTTGAAATCCTTGATCTATCAGTTAACAGCTTGACAGGAAGAATACCGTATCAAATAGGCAATTGTCTCAAGCTCCGCTTGCTGAAGCTTAATGGCAACAAGTTCGGGGGAGGAATTCCTGTGGAGATCAGCAGCCTGGAGTACCTTCAAGACGCATTGGACATCAGCCACAACTCACTGACGGGTGAGATTCCCTCACAGTTCAGCAAATTTGCGATGCTGCAAATTCTGAATCTTTCGCATAATAATTTGTCCGGCGGTCTTCCATCTTCCCTAAGTGCTATGATCAGCTTATCAATCATTGATGTATCATACAATGAATTGGAGGGGTCCGTGCCTGAGAGCCCAGTTTTCCGGAAAGCTCCAGCGAAGTGGTTCATCCACAACAAAGGTTTGTGTGGGGTCGTCAATGGCTTGCCTCCATGTGTTTCTTATACCGCAAGGAAAGACGCTGGAAGCAAGCACCACAGAGCTATCATCTCAGCTATCATTGCTTCAGTGGTCTTCTTATTCATCTTACTCGTTTTTCTTGGAGCGTTTTCACTGTTCCAAAAGACCAAGAAACATTACATGCCTTTCGAAGATAATGGCAACAAAGAAGGCAGTGCATTCTGTGTCTTTAGCTTTGATGGAAGATATGCATACAAGGATATCGTTGCAGCCACACAGACTTTTAATGAAAAATACTGTATCGGAAGTGGTGCATATGGCAGCGTTTACAGAGCAGAATTAGCAAGCGGGCAGATGCTAGCAGTGAAGAAAATTCACCTGCAGGAAGACGAAACTACATCGAATGAGCAATCCTTTCAAAACGAGATACATACTCTTACTCAAATTCGACATCGAAATATCGTCAAGCTCTACGGATTCTGCTCCTCTGCTCGACACAAGTTTCTGGTGTACGAGTACATGGAGAGAGGAAGCTTGGGATCCCTTCTCAGGAGCGAAGCGGCAGCAGCTGAACTGGACTGGGTGAAGAGGGTGAACATTGTCAAAGACGTGGCTCGTGCTCTGTCCTACATGCATCATGATTGCGATCAGCCCATTGTTCACCGAGATATAACCACCAACAATATTCTGCTCGATTCAGAACTCAAGGCTTGCGTTTCTGACTTCGGCATTGCTCGACTCCTGAAGCCGGATTCATCAAATTGGAGCATGCTTGCCGGCACATATGGTTACTTGGCACCGGGTAAGTTTTCTCCCCCTGACGTCAAATAGTAAGGTATTACAGCTTTTGCAAGTTAAGTCTTATCAGCATGTAGCTCATCTACACGAATTATATGCATCAATCTAGAAAAAGAAAACAGCAGTCGATTTACTGTACGTGTAGTTATTCATCAGACAAGGCGCAAAGTAGCGTAACATTAGCTGTCTTTTGGCGATCCTTGTATGTCGTTTGCAGAGCTTGCTTATGCGATGAGAGTGACCACCAAATGCGATGTGTACAGTTTCGGAGTGGTCACGCTTGAATTGCTGACAGGAGGAGGACATCGGGAAGAAGTCGTTTCCGTTCTGTCACTGCCTTCGTCGCCTAAAAACACGCTTGTGAAAGATGTGTTAGACCAGCGTCCATCACTTCCGACGACGGAGGTTGCAGACGAGGTAGCTGCAGTTTTAAGGTTGGCACTTTGCTGCGTGGAACATGACCCAGAGTCACGCCCAACGATGAAGCAGGTCTTTGGAGCCCTATCGACTCTCAACCCACCGCCAAGCCTCCCTCCTCTCGATGTGCTCAAGCTTTCTGACTTGATGAGTGCTAAAATGTGATCGGCTATGTGGACTCCGTCGTCTGGCTGCGCCATCAAGTCATCAAGTCGGCTGGCTAAATTAGGGGATTGTTGTTCACATCATATGACCATGCATTCTTTATATAGTATGAAGCTGATGCTAGCGGTGGAGGCATTTGAAATCAATCACTCTGTAGTGGTTGATTTCAATTCGCAGAAACAAGCTGACAGATTGAGAAAGCACTGATGGTGTTTAATGGGTAAAAATTGCATGCTACAGAACCAACATGATGCTGTTGCGGCATAAAGAGCTTCCTAAGGGTAATTTGGTTGACTTGAATTGACTTCACTCTCAGAGGTACCTTTCGTGAAGCTAGCTGTAAAGCAGACAACGACTGCTTACAAGACAAAGACAAGGAGGGAAAGAAATGTGAGATGAATTAATTGTATGGTTGTGAAATCACTATAACAAATCTAGTGTCATTCCATTACACTTCCAGTCATACTCGTCCTTTTCTTCTTTCAATAAAGAAACAAGTATGTGTGTGACGGACCTTTTTCTTCGTTGAATATGAAGCGGGTTCAAAAGAAGAGTTTATTAAATCTAAGAAACTCGGATTGATAAGTATCTTTTGACACCCATTGTTGGCCTGTTGATTAAAGATATGTATATGTATGACTCACATGATATGATATCATATGACATGACTGTAGACAATCTATAGGCCTTCTTTATTGGTAGGAGGAGAAAGGAGATTGATTAACAGAATTGAAATGGTCAAGTTGGTTTGATCTATAATTTAAAAGTTTAAGTTTTCGGTTAAATTGATACCTAAATTGATGTATATGTAAGCATCATAACTCATATGCTTGTAAAAATTTATCATAAATAAATAATAAATTATTTAAAATAATATTTTTATATATTTAATATAAGCTTTCAAATATGGATATCAAATATTTTTTCATCCTCATACAGTATACAAAGACTTAAACTTTATTTGTTTTTCAAAATCATAATTTGTTAATGTAAAATACTTAAATATTTTTAGAACTATATACATATATTTCAAATCATGACTTACTAATAATATATTTAAGGTGTTAACTATCTTACTTGATAAAGACTTTAATAATATATTATAAGATTTTAGACTCGAATCCTTCATCATTTATAATAGAATTAATGGCTATGAAAACCTTATATTCTTATGACAAGGTCTAGAACGATGTTTAGTTTTTATCTCCTTGTGTTAGGGCCCAAAATAAATTAATTTTAAAAATATATTCCCAACGTATAACCTCCATTAGTAGGATTTAGACCATTGCCGTACTCACTAGATAACTGTTATGTTACAAAAAATAACATATCAATTACTTTTTATATAACTAAGAGTTTAAATAAATTCATTTTACATATCATCTCAAAACTGACGCAATCATATTTTTCAATCTTTTTAAAACATAATAATGTACAAACATTTTCATATAAATTTAGATAAATGAAAAATATTTATAAACGATATAACTTTTAAAACCATATACTTTTCCAAATTGTCAACATCTAAATTCTTTTGCAATACCTTTGAATAATAAAAACCTTTTAAATTATATAAATCATATATATTTAAAAATGCTAAATACATGCATTAATATTTTCAAAAACAGATTAGATGGAGTCATTGGATACTTACTCTAATCGCATAACCTTGGCACAAGCATATAATTCGAATACTTCCTTTTATTTCCTCATTTTTTGAACATCACGATAATTATACTTTTATTTTCTTCCTGATACAAATATCAAATTAACTAAGAACCTTAGGATTTATCTATCTATAATCCAAAAACACAAATCTGATTAATAATATATCAGAGAATTTAAAATTATAGCTCATATAATTTTTCAAGACTTAATCTAAATTCATCTAATACCCAATCGAATGCTCAATATATTTTCTCTACTTTTTTCAAAAAAAAATCTCATTTTCTTTTTTTGTCTCTTCGTTCTTTCTCATGCACGAATCTTCTCTTTTTTTTTCTCTTTATTTTCTTACTTCCCCTTTATCTTTTTGTTTTTTCCTATTATTCTCTTCCTTAGCTTCTCCCGTTCTCATCTTCTTCTTCCCTTTCCTTCGACCCTGGTCGCTCTTCTATTTCATTTTGTTTATTTCTTTTTTTCTTCTTTTCTTGTCTAATACATGTCTAATTTGCTATAATTAATATTTATAAATCTTGCTGATAGTATGGTCTTTTTCACGATCCACTATATTATCTCAGAGTCTTTAATCCAACCCACTCAAATATGATAGTTCATGAGTATATTCTTTATATAAAGTTAAAGCTATTTCAATGTATTTTTATTCATGACTAAGGAATACATTAAAGAGGTTAATTACTAGCTGTAAGGCACTTAATATTAGAGTTCCCTATGCATGAAGGGTTATTTTTTGCACTAGTACTTATTTTGATATTCTAGGGCTAGAAATAAGTTTAGCACCTGATTTGTATTTGCAAAAACTCTGTATCTCTTAAATACTTTTTTGAGTGATGAGTATTTTGATTCAGTTCTATATCCTTGTTTAATTTACTTGAGATGGTGAATTTTCTGTATCCACTTGTGACATTAAACTTAGTGATGAGCTATTTTTATCTATTTTATGTAAGTTCTATCATGTGTTTGTTCTTTTTCAATCCAAATAAATTTTAACAAATATAACTCTACATTATGTTATTTGTTTTCTCGAACTCCATTATGTCTTTCCCCTTTCCCGGGTATCAGACCTAAATACTAGAGATCATGGTAAGGCTAAATAGAAAAGATGTAATTAGTGAAGGTAGTAGCCATGAAGATGACGTTGAATCATTAAGGTTATAGCTACAAAGATTGCTACATAGTCTATAAAATAAAAAATAAAATCATTGAAGAATTTTTTAGTAGAAAAAATTAGCATAAAAATGATGCACAAATATTTGGTTCTGATGATAATACGCCTCTTTACCCAAGGGATTTTAGAAGATATCAAGCAAGGTGTAGAGATCAAGATGAATAAAAAAATAAATACAACCCAAGATTGGATATTTCAGAGTTTGAAGGTAAAATTAATATTGACGACTTTATTGATTGGCTTAATATAGTGGAAAGAATATTTTATTTTCATAAATCACTAAAACAAAAGAATATAAAGTTTGTGACACTCAAACTCAAGAGAAATACATCTTTTTGGTAGGAAAATATGAAGAAGCAAAGAGTGTTAGAATTGAGTTGGCACTAAGAGGGGGGGAGGATGAATTAGTGCTAAATGAAAAACTTCATTTTGAATAACTTCATTTTGAAAAACTTTTCATTCTAAGAAAATCGATATTGAAAATGCTTTAACTTGGAACTAGTTAATAAGAAATTAAATCTAAGAGTAATAGTAATGAAAGCTAAGAAAGAGATGCACACCAGATTTTTATAGTGGTTTACTCCCCTTGACCTATGTCCACCTCCAATTCATCTTCACTCGAGGCCATCGACTTCCACTCGTGATCTTTTTCAATAGGTGCAAATCAAACATCCCTCTTACAACTCTATTCTTCTTTTACAGGTTCAAGAGATAACCTTTACAATTCTCTCAGCTCTCCCTTAAACAAAAACTACACAAGAAGAAATGAGGGAGAGCTTTCAAGAAATTATAATAGTATTTTCATAAGTTTTTTACTCTTGATTCTTGCATCCTCAAGCAAGAATGGGTGGGGTATTTGTAGGCTCCAAATGGCTTCAAGAATGGAGCTAAACTTTTCGAAGACTGTGTCTTCTCGGAGACTATGTCTTCTAGGAGACTATATTTTCTCGGAGACTGTATCTTCTCGGAGAGTGTGTCTTCTAGGAGATTGTATTGTCTCGGAGATTGTGTCTTCTCGAAGACTGTCTTCGAATAATGTGCCTTATATATAACATTAGGTTACTGAAATGACTTTTCTAGAAAGTCCAAATCAACCCCAATTAAGGCCTAATGATCTTATTATGATGTTAACTATGACACTTAACACATAATCTTCGTTGTTCGACTATCAATTGATCTCTCAGCGAACTCTCGGTTTCCTTCTAATGAACCCCCGATAAGCTCTTGATTCCCTTCGGTGAACTCTCGACGAACTCCGAACATCCTTCCGGCGAGCTCCGGACAACCTATCAGTGAACTCTCGAGGAACTTCCTGGTAAACCTCTGGTGAGCTCTCGGTGTGCTACCAACAACATCGTCCGAACCTTGTTCAGCCTCCAGCAAACTCTTGGCGAGCTCCCACTGCGTCGTCCGAACCTCGGCTCGATGCCCGAACTTGACTCCGACCCAACATCTGATTGTAATACCTTTTTATCATCGTAGTTAATCCTACATCATTTTTTCTAACACACAAATTAGATCATAAAACTTATCAATTGATTTCATCATCAAAATTTGAGATTCAACAATCTTCCCTTTTTTTATGATGACAATCAATTGATGATGGGAGTTAACCTTAACTCCCCCTATATATATGCCATCAGATAAATAAAACAAAATTGATTTCAAAAGCACCATGACTTTTGAATTTAAGTATTTTGATAATTTTTCATAATTTAACCATACATGATACCATACATGATACCATGAATGACAAAAATGTTCAAACATTCATCTTCTTGATATTATATAAAAATTTCAATCATTATGTTCACAAGATAACCATGTCATCAATTATGATACAATATCCATTTCAGAGATCTCAAAATATTTCTTATGTTATCAATTATGTTATTTTTACCCTTTTATCATCAACAAAAAGGAGAAATGCTCAACTTATAATTGAACATTCTTAAACATTTATCTCATAAAGAAATTATTTTCTCCCCCTTGGTCATTGTCAAAAAAAATGAAAGAATATTATAGTACAAATATATATAAAGAGGTCATATAATGATAATCATGTCATTAAGGATATAATATAAAAGATCAATTCACAAGTACCAAAGACATAATTTATTTTAATAAATCTCTCTCTTTTTTGTAAATTATGAAAATGAGTCTTAGGAGAATAAATAATCTTGACTCATTCAAGATAAATCTTAAGACATATAATTCATTTAGATAATTCTTCTTAATAAAATGAAAGAATGATCTTGATTAAAAATCTCAAATTATAATTTTTAAAATCATAAATATCTTTTTATTAAAAAGAAGAAATCATATATGTTAAAAATAATTTCTATAAAGGATAAGTCAAGTGAAGAAGTTAATAAAAAGTTCATGAAAAAAAAAATTTATTCAATTTTCAACACATCGCAAATTTAAGAAATATTAAGTTTATGATAAGATATACCATTCATGAATATAAAGAAGTCATAAATAATTCATGTTATAAAGGATATAATATCAAATCATGAATACCAAAAGGCATGATTCAATTTAACAAATTTACTTTTAGGTCAAAAAAAATTTTATGAGATCAAATAACAAGAAGGATCTTGTTTCATATAGATAATCTTCTTAAAAAAAAATGAAAGAGTCCTAGTGAATGATCTTGATTTATATAAAGATGTCAATATCATGATAAGACCTTTTCTATGGTAAGTTACATAGATAAAAGATCTTGATTCATATATAGACAATTTCAAATTATCAAGATCATAGTTCGTAATAAAAATATCAACTTATAAAATCATAAGTCTCCTCTTCGGTAAAAAGAAAATTATAGAAATAAAAAAGTGGATTCCCATAAAAGAAACAATCATAAGAAAGTTCATGATTTGGTTAGGAAAAAAAATCTCGTTCAAAGTTCAATTATTAAAATTATTTTTATAGTTTAAAAGATTCAACAATAATGGTATCACTTTATCTCTTATTGAAAACTTGATTGAGAAATTTTCAAAGAAAAAATTTTCTTCTTTTTAGTTGTTTCAATCCATGTGATTTGTTTCATATAAAATTCCTTCAACTTTTATACCAAATTCATGCATTGATTGTCATTTAAAATCTAATTTCATTTAAAAAAGAAATTATCAAGATTATTATAATAAAATATTTTTAAACAATTAAAATATCTTAAACTTTTTAAAACTAAAAGCCAAGTATCATTTCCAAAAGAAATCATAAAATATTTTTAAACAACAGTTTTGATTTCTTTTAATTCTAATTATTTTTCTTTCTTCAGTGAGTCTAACTCTTTAGACTTAGTGAAATGAGTTATCATAAAACTTTTATTCTCATTTCAAAAATATTTTTAATTTTTTAAAAATATTAAAAAGTAAAACATGATTTTTCTCTCTTTTGTATTTTATTTTAAGCTCAAATTCAAGAATAATCTAAAATTCAACAACAAATAATATATTTCAACATACAATCATCACAACACTAAAATCAATCATCATTCAACCTTTACAAGTCAATCATTCAACATTAGCATTTACATTTAAATCAACTAATATAATATCATCAAGGTCCCTTTTTCGAAAAATTTCAACATAGATAATTTTTCATTAAAAATAACTAAGATTCTTTATTATAGTTCATTTTTATACTAGTGTGCTGTAGCTATATATGCCATGCATCATCGAAAAGCAATCATGAACTATCAAAATATTTATTTCTAATAATTTTAATTTAAATTATTATTATTATTATTGTTTAGGCTAGTGAGCTTGAAAATTGTTTTAGATATCTAGTTATGTCCCTTGAGCATTCACTATCAGGACACCATTTAGTACTCCTAGCTTTTGTTAGGAGGCAAACCTATAAGAGAGGGAGTTTTGGTTTAGGTACCATTTGACTTTGGGTCCCTCATGAAAATCTCTATCTAATTTAACTAAAAGCATTTAGTTGTTAATGGTTCCTTTAGGAACTCAAATCAATATACGTGAACTATACTTTTTAAATGAATACTTATAAGTAAAATATTATAATCTATCACAAAAATTATATTTGAGTTTCGAATTAGAGTATAATATTGGTCCACTAACAAAGATAGTTGGCTTTTGATGAGTATTACCCATAAAGTCAATACATTCTTTATGAACATAACCTTTATTAGCAAGGACCATATTTAGAGACTTATTGCCTATCTTAAACTTTTCTAAAATTTGTTTTACATGGTGTTGATGTATCATTCTTATTTTCAAATTTACTATAAAGTAATGCATGATCTTTTTTGAGTGATTTATAAGTTTTGCTAAGCTTTTTAAACTCATTAAATAATTTATGAAAGGTATTTAATAACTTATCAAAAGTAAAGGAAGCTTCAGGTGAGTTACTTACCTTATTGTGGATGGTCATGAGCGTGAGATTCTCTACTTCTTCTTGGTTGTGCTCTTCATCTTCAGAGTGCCTCGGCTTCTTGCATTCATAGTAAGAGGTTTTATCCAATTTAAGTTTATTTTTATGTTTATTATTTATTTTCATTAATTTATTTGGTTCTTTTGTCATAGATTCAAATTTATAGTTCTCATCACTAGAGGAGTCATCTATTGTTCTCAATCAATTTTCTTCCTGTAATTTGGAAGGTGTTGTTCGTGTATTCTTAATTCAGTATCCTTCCTGTTCTTTGGAAGGTGTTCTTCTTGTTCATCTTTATAAGTCATTTTAATTATTTTGTTATTCCTTTATTTTACTTCTGATTTCGTGTGTGATTTTTAATATGTATCATATATCAAAAGCGAAAACACAAGTAAAAATCTGATTAAATTTAGTTTTATCTAAAGCATAAAATAAAGCATTTGTAGCTTTAGCATTTAATAAAAATATTCATTTTTCATGATCATTCCAATCATTTATCAGATTGGATGACTTATGAAAATTATTTTCGATAATATGTCATAAATCAAAATCCATAGAAAGTAAAAAAATTCTCATTCAAATTTTCCAATATGTGTAATCTGTCCCATCAAATATGGGAGGATATGTGATAGAGTGTCTCTCATTTATGTCAAAAGAAGTCATTTACTCACTTGGGTGTTAATCCAATTGAGTAAAACCTGCTTTGATACCAAATATTAGGATAGAATTGGGACTAAGGGGGGGTGGTGAATTAGTCCTAAGTGAAAAACTTTGATTTGTAAAACTTTTCATTCGAAGAAAACCAATATTGAAAGTACTTTTACTTGGAATTAATTAATAATCAATTAAATCCAAGAGCAATAGTAATGAAAGGCAAGAAAGAGATGCACACCAGATTTTTATAGTGGTTCGATTTTCTTGACCTACGTCCACTTCTGATTCCTCTTCACTCGAGGCCACTGGCTTCCACTCGTGATATTCTTCAATAGGTAAAGATAAAACACCCATCTTATAGCTCTATTCTCCTTTTATAGGTTCAGGAGATAACCTTTATAATTCTCCCAACTCTCCCTTAAATAAAAACTATACAAGAAGAAATGAGGAGGAGCTCTCGAGGAATTACAACAATATTTTCACAAGTTCTTTACTCTTAATTCTTACATCCTCAAGCAAGAATGGGTGGGGTATTTATAGGCCCCAAATGACTTCAAGAATGGAGCCAAACTTCTCGAAGATTATATCTCTAGGAGACTGTGTCTTCTAGGAGGAGATTGTGTTTTCTCGAAAATCATGTCTTCTTGGAGAATGTGTCTTCTAGGAGATTGTGTTGTCTCAAAAACTATGTCTTCTCGAAGACTATTTTCGAATATCGTGCCTTACATAACTTTGGGTTACTGAAATGACTTTTCTAGAAAGTCCAAAACAATCCCAATTAAGTCTTAATGACCTCTTAATTGAGTTAGTAAAACTAACTCTTATTATGATGCTAACTATGACACTTAACACACAATCTTCGTTGTCCAACTATCAATTGATCTTTCGACGAACTCCTGGTGAACTCTCGGCATCCTTTCAGTGAACCCTCGGTGAGCAACCGATTCTCTTCGACGAACTCCCAACGTACTCCCAGCATCCTTTTGGCAAATTCTCAGTGAGCTCCCAACAATCTATCGGCGAACTCTTGACGAACTTCCCGGCAAACCTCTGGTGAGCTCTCGCCAAGCTCCCAACAATATTGTCTGAACCTTGGTCGACCTCTAGCGAACTCTCGACGAGCTCCTACTACATCGTTCGAACTTCGCCCCAATGCCCGAACTTGACTCTGGCCCAACATCTGATTGTAATGCCTTTTTATCATCGTAGTTAATCCTGTATCACTTTTTCTAACACATAAATTAGATCATAAAATCTATCAATTGATTTCATCATCAAAATATTAGATTCAATAATATCTCCTTTTTTTATGATGACAACTAATTGATGACGGGAGTTAACCTTAACTCCCCCTATATATATGATATAGAATAAATAAAATAAACTTAATTTTAAATGCACCATCACTTTTGAATTTAAGCATTTTGATAATTTTTTAAAATTTAACCATACATGATACCATACATGACATTCATTTCAACTATTTTAAAGATCTCAAAATATTTCTTATGTTATCAATTATGTTATTTCTCCTCTTTTGTCATCAATAAAAAGGAGAAATACTCAACTTATATTTGAATATTTTTAAATATTTTTAAATATTTATCTCATAAAGAAATTACTTTCTCCCCCTTGGTCATTGTCAAAAAGAATGGAAGAATATTATAGTACAAAATTAATTTTCAAGTCATTGACAAATATACATATATATAAAAGGGTCATATAAAGAAAATCATATCATTAAGGATATAATATAAAAGTTCAATTCGCAAGTACCAAAAGACATGATTTATTTTAATAAATCTCCCCCTTTTTTGTAAATTACAAAAATGAGTCTTAGGAGAGTAAATAATCTGATTCATTCAAGATAAATTTTAAGATATATAATTCATTTAGATAATTCTTATTAATAAAATGAAAGAATAATAAAATAAAAGAATGATCTTGATTAAAAATCTCAAATTATAATTATTAAAATCATAAATCTCCTTTTTATTAAAAAAAAAACATATAGTTTAAAAATGGTTTATATAGAGGATAAGTCAAGTGAAGAAGTCAATAAAAATTTCATGAAAAAAAAATCTCATTCAATTTTCAACTCATCACAAATTTAAGAAATATTAATTTGGTGATAAGGTATGCAATTCATAAATATAAAGAAGTCATATATAATTCATGTTATGAAGGATATAATATCAAATCATGAATACGTTCAATTTGATAAATTTTCTTTTCGGTTAAAAAGAAATTTTATGAGATCAAATAACAAGAATGATCTTGTTTCATATAGATAATCTTCTTTAATAAAACGAAAGAGTCCTAGTGAACGATCTTGATTTATATAAAAATCTCAAATTATGATTTTCAAAATATCAATATCATGATAAGACATTTTTGATGATAAGTTACATAGGAGAAAAGATAAAAGATCTTGATTTATATATAATAAATTTTAAGTTATAAAGATAATAGTTCTTAATGAAAATATCAAGTTATAAGATCATAAGTCTCCTTTTCGGTAAAAAGAAAATTATAGAAGTAAAAAAGCTGATCCCCATAAAAGAAAAAAATCATAAGAAAGTTCATGATTTAGTTGGAAAAAAAAAATCTCATTCAAAGTTTAATTATTAAAATTATTTTTGTAGTTGAAGAGATTCAACAATAATAGTATCACTTTATCTCTTACTAAAAACTTGATTGAGAAATTTTCAAAAAAATTTATTTCATCTTTTTAGTTGTTTCAATCCATGTGATTTGTTTCATATAATAATTCCTTCAACTTTTATGCCAAATTCATGATTGTCATTTAAAACTCAATTTCATTTAAAAAAAATCATCAATATTATTACAATGAAATATGTTTAAACAAGTAAAATATCTTCAGCTTATTTTAATTATAATGATTTTTCTTTCTTAAGTGAGTCTAACTCTTTAGACTTAGTGAATTGAGTTATCATGCAATTTCATTTTCATTTCAAGAATATTTTTACTTTTCAAAAATACTAGAAAATAAAGCATAATTTTTCTCTCTTTTTTATTTTATTTTAAGCTCAAATTCAAGAATAATCTAAAATTAAACATATAACCATCCCAACATTAAAATCAATCATCATTCAACCTTTACAAGTCAATTATTCAATATTAACATTTACATTTAAATCGACCAGTATAATATCATCAAGATCCCTTTTTCAAAAAAAATTAATATAGATAATTTTTAATTAAAAATAACTAAGGTTCTTTATTGTAGTTAATTTGTACTAGTGTGCTCTAGCTATACATATGTCATGCATCATCGAAAAGCAATCGTGAACTATCAAAATATTTATTTCCAATAATTTTAATTCTAATAATTTTTCATATTGTTGTTGTTTAGGCTAGTGAGCTTGAAAAGTGTTTTATGTCTCAAGTCATGTCCTTTGAGCATTCACTATCATGACACCATTTAGTGCTCCTAGCCTTTGTTAGGAGACAAACCTACAAGAGAGGGGGTTTTGGTTTAGGTAAGCATTTGACTTTGTGTCCCGCATGAAAAGCACTATCTAATTTAACTAAAGGCATTTGGTTGTTATTGGCTCCTTTAGGAACTCAAATCAACATATGTAAACCATACTTTCTAAATGAATATTTATAAGCAAAATGTCCTAATCTACCACAAAAATTACATTTGAGTTTCGGAGAAGAGTGTAATGTAGACCTGCTAACAAAGATAATTGACTTTTGATGATTATTATCTACAAAGTCAATATCTTCCTTATGAACATGACCTTTATTAGCAATGACCATGTTTAGAGACTTATTGTCTATCTTAAACTTTTCTAAAATTTGTTTTACATGGTGTCGATATATCATTCATGTTTTTAAATTTACCATAAAGTAATGCATGATCCTTTTTTAGTGATTTATAAGTTTTGCTAAGCTTTTTAAACTCATCAAATAATTCATGAAAGATATTTAATAACTCATCAAAAGTAAAGGAAGTTTCAGGTGAGTTACTTACCTTATCGTGGATGGCCATAAGCGTGAGATTCTCCACTTCTTCTTGATTGTGCTCTTCAGTGTCTCGGCTTCTTGCATTCATAGCAAGAGGTTTTGCCCAATTTAAGTTCATTTTTATGTTTTTTACTTATTTTTATTAATTTATTTGGTTCTTTTGTCATAGGTTCAATTTATAATTCTCATCCCTCGAGGTTTCACTTGAGGAGTCATCTATTATTCTTACTTCAATTTCCTTCATATTCTTTAGAATGTATTATTCTTGTGTTATCAGTTCAGTATCATTTCTGTTCTTTGGACGATGTTCTTCTTGTTCATCTTTACAAATCATTTTAATTATTTTTTATTTATTTATTTTACTTGTGCTTTCGTGTGTAATTTTTAATGTGTATCATATATCAAAGTTGAAACACAAATAGAAACCTAATTAAATTTAGTTGTATCTAAAGTGAAAATAAAGTATTCATAGCTTTAACATTTAAGGAAAACATTTATTTTTCATGATCATTCCAATCATCTATCAGATTAGATGACTTATGAAAATTATTTTCGATAATATGCCATAAATCAAAATTCATAGAAAGTAGAAAAATTCTCATTTGAGAATATGTATAATCTATCTCATCAAACATAAGAGGATATGTGATAGAGTGTCTCTCATTTATATCAAAAGAAGTCATTTACTCGCTTGGGTGTTAATCTAATTAAGTAAAACCTACTCTGATACCAACTGTTAGGATCGAGTTAGCACTAAGAGGGGGGGGGGGGGGGGGTGAATTAGTGCTAAGTGAAAAACTTTTCATTTGAAGAAAACAAATATTGAAAGTAATTTAACTTGGTAATAAGAAATTAAATCCAAGAGCAATAATAATAAAAGGTAAGAAATAGATACACACCAGATTTTTATAGTGGTTTGGTCCCCTTGACCTACATCCACTCTCGTTTTCTCTTCACTTGAGGCCATCGGCTTCCACTCACGATCTTTTTCAATGGAAGAAGATCAAACACCCCTCTTGCAGCTCTATTCTACTTTTACATGTTCAAGAGATAACCTTTACAATTCTCTCAGCTCTCCCTTAAATAAAAACTATACAAGAAGAAATAAGGGGGAGCTCTCAAGGAATTACAACAATATTTTCATAAGTTTTTCACTCCAGATTCTTACATCCTTAAGTAAGAATGAGTGGGGTATTTATAGGCCTCAAATGGCTTCAAGAATAGAGCCAAACTTCTCAAAGATTGTATCTTCTATGAGACTGTGTCTTCTCAGAGACTGTGTCTTCTAAGAGATTGTGTTTTCTCAGAGACAGTGTCTTCCAGGAGACTGTCTCCTCGGAGACTATGTCTTCTCGGAGATTGTATTTTTTAGGAGATTGTGTTATCTCGGAGACCATGTCTTCTCAGAGATTGTGTCTTTGAATATCGTACCTTATATAATCTTTGATTATTGAAATAACTTTTCTAATAAGTCTAAATCAACCCCGATTAAGGCCTAATGATCTCTTAATTGGGTTATTAATACTAACTCTTATTGTAATGCTAACTATGACACTTAACACACAATCTTCATTATTCAACTGTTAATTGATCTCTCGACGAGTTCCTGGTGAACTCTCGATATCCTTCTATTCGGCGAACTCCCGACGAATTCCTAGCATCCTTCCATTGAACTTATGACAAACTTCTCGACAAATCTCTAGTGAGCTTTCGACGAGCTCCCAACAACATCGTCCGAACCTTGGTTGACCTCTGATAAACTCTCGACGAGCTCCCACTACGTCGTTTGAACTTTGACCTGATGCACGAACTTGACTCCGGCCTAACATCTAATTGTAATACCTTTTTATCATCATAGTTAATCATGTATCACTTTTTCTAATACATAAATTAGATCATAAAACCCATAAATTGATTTTATTTTCAAAATCTGAGATTTAACAAAGAGAATGTGAGGGGAAGAGTAAAATCTTGATATAAGAGAAAATAAAAAGGTAGCTGAATAGAAAATACTTACATGATAATTATAAGTAAGAAATCTTTGTGAAAATCTATTATTTTAAGTAAAAAAATCTTAGTGTGGAGGAGTACATAGCAGAGTTCGACAATCTTATGTTAAAAGGAGAGCTTATGGAACTAAAAGAGCAGACTATTGCAAGATACATAGAAGATCTGAAATATAATATTGCCAAAGTGGTTCAACTCTAACCATATTGGTCTTTGAATGATATGAGTAATGTAGCTTTAAAAGTGGAGAAACATTAAAAGTTTTAAAAGGGTTCTCGATATGGGATGAAAGATGGCTATATGAGAGGAGAAAATTCTAATCCTACTCTCCAAAGCAAAGAGTATCGAAAGGTCATGGTCTTGAGTATATTGCTTTAGATTATCCAAATAGGAGGATTATTACATTTGTTAAAGAACATTATGATGAAGAAAGAAATAAAGCCAATGACAAACCAAAATATGATGATGATGAGGAAGAGAATACTTATGCTGATCATGGTTTATCTATTGTGTTACAACATAACTTACAAATATCTTATGTGACTGAGGATGAAAGTTAGGTGAGAAAGAATATGTTTTATACCAAATGTACCTCTCATTGTAAGGTGTGCTTAGTGATCATTGATAGTGACAGCTTTGAGAATGTGATATCTTTGGAGATGATGTAGAAGCTAAAGTTGGATACAATCCCTCATCCTCATCCTTACCAATTATGTTAACTGTAAAAAGAAAATGACATCAATGTAACTAAAAAATATTTAGTTTCATTTTCTATTGTCAAGTATTATAAAAATGAAGTATGGTGTGATGTTGCTCCTATGGATGCTTGTCATTTGCTATTGGGTAAACCTGAGCATTATGACAGAAGGGTATTGTATGATGGCTATAAAGATACTTATTTTTTTAAGGTGAATAAAAAGAAGATTATTTTAGCTCGATTATAGCCTTTTGAAATCAATGCACCAAAGAAGGAACTTAGTACTTTTACATCCTATGGTGAATGCAAGAGTGAATTAGAAAGGGTAGTCATATTTTGGCTCTAGTAGTCGTAGAAGAGAATAAACATCACAATGAGCCACCGACAAACATGAAACCAATCCTGGAGGAGTTTCAAGATATTATACTGGAAGAGATTCCACATGGTCTTCTACCATTGAGAGATTCCAGCATTATATTGATCTTATTTTGGGGGCCTAACAAGGTCGCCTACAAAATGAGTCCCAAGGAGTCTGAAGAACTTCAAAGGCAATTAGATGAGTTGGTGAAAAAGGGTTGATTCGAGAGAGCATAAGTCCTTGTGTTGTTCCAGCCTTATTGGTGCCTAAGAAAGATAGTTCTTGGAGAATGTATGTGGACAATCATGTCAGTTAGATGATTTACTTGATCAATTTTATGGTGTTTTTATTTTTTCTAAAATTGATTTAAGTAGTGGCTATCAACAAATAAGAATGAGGCCTAGAGATGAGCGGAAAATAATATTTAAAACTAGAGAAGGCTTGTATTAATGGTTGGTTATGTCATTTGGGCTATCTAATACTCTTAGTACTTCCGTGAGATTTATGAATCATATACTTAAGTCATGCATTGGGACTTTTGTTGTAGTTTATTTTGATGACATATTGGTGTACAGTAAGAGTGAGGAAGAGCATATAAATCATCTTAAGAAGATTTTTCTTATCTTGAGGGAACAAAAGCTTTATGCTAATATGAGGAAGTATGATTTTTTTACTCCTAGTGTGGTATTTATAAGATATATTGTTTCAAAAAATGGAATCATGATTGATCAAAGTAAGATAGAAGCTATTCTTAATTGGCCAACACCGACTTCGTTGCATGATATGAGGAGTTTCCATGGTTTAACTTCCTTTTACAGAAGATGCATCAAGGGTTTTAGCTTGATTATTGCTCCAATCACCGAATGCATAAAATGTGATAAATTTAAGTTGACTATTGAGGTTGACGAAGCTTTTGAGTTATTAAAAAGAAATATGACCGAAACTCCTATTTTGGTACTATCCAATTTTGACTAAGTGTTTGAGGTTAAATGTAATGCCTCCAATATGAGAATTGGAGTTGTTCTGAGTCAAGAATCAAAGCTCATTACTTTTTTTAGTAAAAAGTTGAATGATACAAGGAGAAGAAAATATTCTACCTATGACAAGGAGTTCTATATTATTTATCGAGCTTTATCTCACTGGAGTCAGTATCTTTTTGCTCAATCATTTATCTTATATTCTGATCATGAGGCATTGAAGTTTATTAATCACAAACATAAGCTAAACAAGAGGCATATAGCTTGGGTAAAGTTTCTGCAATCTTATAACTTCACAATCAAGCATAAATATAGTGTTCAAAATATAGTTACTAATGCATTGAGCAGAAAATATTCTTTATTATAAATCATGAAAGTCAAAGTAGTTAGATTTGAGACATTAAAAAATCTCTATCATAATAATATGAATTTCAGCTCAATATGATAGAATTATAAATCATGTTCTTTTCAGTAATTTTCTATTTTTAATGGATTTCTTTTTTGAGCTAATACTTTATGTATTTCATCTTATTCTTTGAGACATGTAATTCTAGATTGAGCTCATGGTGGTGCTTTGAGAGGACATTTTAGTAGGGATAAGACTCTGGCTCTTGTTCAATCAAATTTTTATTGGCCTAAAATATTCAGAGATGTGGAGAGATTTGTAAAGCAATACCGAGTGTGTCATTTGGTAAAAACAAGAAGCCAAAATTCAGGTTCATACACTGTATTGCGAGTGCCTAATGCCCCATGGGAGGATGTAAGTCTTGATTTTATCTTAATACTACTAAGAACTCAAAGGAACAAAGATTCTATCATGGTTGTTGTTGACGGATTCTCAAAGATGTCTCACTTTGTTCCCTATAATAAATCAAATGATGCATCTCATATTGCTGATTTGTACTTCAAGGAGATCGTTATATTGCATGGCATTCCAAAAACTATGGTGTATGATCGAGACTCAAAATTTTTTAGCTATTTTTTGAGAACTCTATAGAGGAAACTAGGTACATATTTGAATTTTAGTAGCTCTCATCATCCACAAATCGATGAGCAAATAGAGGTAACAAATAGAAGCTTGGAAAAATTGCTTAGAAGCTATGTTAGTAAGAACATTAAGCATTGAGATCTCATTCTTCTACAAATTGAGTTTGATTACAATCGTTCCATACATCATAGCATTGGTAAGAGTCCTTTTAAGGTTGTTTATGGTGCTAATCTTATTGGTCCTTTAGACTTAGTCCTTCATTCTATAACTAATTAATTTAGTGGAGATGCTAACGAGAGGCTAAGCAGATAAAGAAGTTACATGACGATGTTAAAGCAATCATTGAGAAGCAAAATGAGAGGTATATACGAGCAGCTAATAAATATGGAAAACATATGAAGTTTAATATGAGTGAGTTAATCTAGATTCATTTAAGGATGAAGAGGTTTTCACTAGACAAATTTGGGAAGTTGAAACCAAAGGCTAATGATACATTCAAGGTGTTTCAAAGAATTAGTGATAGTGCTTATGAGAATGAGTTACCTGAAGATTATGGGGTATCATTAATTCAATGTGGCTAATTTAAGTCCTTATCATGGTGATGGAATAAATGAAGGCTTGAGGACAAGTCTTTTTCAACTAAGGGAGATTGACATGGGAGTGTCTAATTTGCTATAATCAATACTTATGGATCTTGTTGATCCTGTGGTATTCCCCACAGTCTACTATATTGTCTCAGAGTCTTTAACCCAATCTACTTAAATATGATAGCTCATGAACATATTCCTTAGATAAAGTTAAAGTTGTTTCAAGGTGCTTGTCTTCATGACCAAAAAATACATTAAAGGGATTAACTACCAGTTGTAAGGCACTTAATGTCAACATTTCCTATAAAAAAGATTGCTTTATGCACTAGTACTTATTTTGATATTCTAAGACTAGAAATAAGTTTAGCACTTGATTTTTATTAGCAGAAGCTCTATGAAATCTCTTTCTATCCTTTAATAGTGAGTCTTTTGATTCAATTATGTATCATTATTTAATTTTCTTGAGGTAGTAAATTTTTTATATCTTTTTGTGGCATTAAATATGATGGTGAGTTATTTTTATTTATTTTATGTAAGTTATATCCTAAGTTTATTTTTCTTCAATCTAAATAAATTTTAGTAAATATAACTTTACATCATGTTATTTGTTTTATCTAACTCCATTATGTCTTTTTTTCATTCCCGATATCTCTCATTCTCTTTCCTTCTGTTTCTCTCTTTCTTTTCTCCTCTTGATTTATTCTTCTCCTCTTTTATTTTTTTTTCCTTCTATTCACTTTAATAATTTAGTCCCTCTAATTTTCATATTTACAACTAGGTCCTCAAATAAAATTTAGAGTATTATAACTAGGTTGATAAGATTTGATCTGAATGAGTCAAAATCTAAAAGAAAATGATTGAGCTAAGATGTGTTTGATAGCCAAGATCAAGTTGTGGTTTGACTAAATGAATTAAAAAAAAAGATTTGAGTGATAAACTAGAATAATAATAGCTTCCTTATCAATTTTCTTTTTCTTATTATCTTTCTTTTAACTTACAGTTATATTGAAGTTGCTATTATGATAGATATAGTTTTATCAATCTTGAATCAAGCCCTTAGGATTAACCCATTCAAATCCAAACTTGACTCATTTAAAATAACACATTAACAGTTGGGTTCGTATCTAGAAAATTTTAGGTTAGCATGCATTATAAAAAATACTAAGATCCAATTTGGATCTCGTGATGCATAGGAGTTTCTTCACTTGGACTTTAAAATATGATCGAGGCAATGGTTATGTTTTATTTGGTATTGAAAATTGTGCTTCATGTGTATTAGAAAGAAAGGAAGGATCACATACCTCTATAGCCTTTGCTCAAATAATGAAAACTGAGTACTAGTAACCAAAGATCTAAAATCGGAAGAAAAAAAAAAGTAGAAATAAGAAACCTTTATAGAACCTCTCAAAACACTTATAAGAACTCAACTTTTAACTCTTTAACTTAAATTACTCTAGAGTTAGGTCCCCATCACCTAGGTATTCTATACCTAGGTGATGGCATGCTTATTTATAGGCATAAGATGATACCTTAAACTATGAAAAAAATATGTTATGTAATTATATTCATAATTATTTGGTTTTATTAAAACTCTATCATGTCATCTAACTAAGTTGGTTTCTAGAAGACCCTCCAAAAGATAATTTTAATCTTCACACGTGTCCTTTCTGCGTTATGAATTTCCTTTGTTTTCTAAAACTAATGACTATGTGAAGGAAACTTAATAGTTTTTCCTTTCTTTACATGTAGTTTTTGTTTTCACAATAAAAGACTTAAAATAGGAAATCAAAAAGCAAGTGCAACAGTTTGTGTCGGAGCAAACCAAAACATCAAGTTAGCCCTATAGTTAGAAAATACATGAGAGACCTTATAGTTAGAAAATTAAAGCATAAGAGTATGGATGTCCTGAATGAGGTGTATGCATGTAAAGAGTATCCACCAACAATTGAGCGTATGTTTTGATAATGACACAGAAAAAGGTTGTAGCAAAGCCTAGTCCTTCGACGATGGCTCAACTTCACAATAGTAGTCTTCTCGTGAAAAAAAGTTACCTACAACTAAAAGAGTACATAAAGTATCTACTGAATCATATATTTTGATAATAATTAACTAATTAATATATTATTGAGATAAATAATGAAGGAAATACTTGATCATAAACTTAGATCATTGAAGGGCAAATATCAAGTTGGAAAGTCTGATACTGTGCTAAAAGATTATGGTACAAAAAAATTTGACGTCAAGCTAGAGAATTGATCAATGTGTTAGAGAACGAATTTTACATTAGAGATTTAGATATCATAGTACCAGGATTGGATGTCACATCAAAAAGTCATATGTCATGGTGAAAATGACTCGTCGAAGGACTGTATGATGTCTCAGAGGGTGATTTGTCGGAGGCATAGACAAAACATTGGAAGATCAAATAGTATATTAAAAGGGTGGATAATATACTAAAAGCTTCTAAGAATTGTTGGATGAGTGGTTGATGAGTCAGTGATAGTCAAGATTACTTTTAGGTCAATTTGAACCAGTATCAAGCTGATTTAGAGCAAGTTTGTAGCAATTACTAGGCTTGAGTTTTGGTCAAAATTAGGCCTGTTGGAAGGTGAAACACGTGGCCTCAACTACCTGAAGGTGATGGCATCACTAGGGCTAGATTGTCATGGACAAAAATATAAAGAGGTTGCTTATTCTAATGCTCATGTATGTCTTTATCTTTTGGGTTTTGTTCATACTTTATATAGTAAGTAGCGGGCTAACAATAAGCTTAGCAGCCTTAGTTTGGTTAACTTTTATGGTCAGTTTTGACTTGTAAATGAGAGTTGTGTCATATTGATACTTGTGGAGACTTTAGTTTGTAATAACCTTGATCCTTTGTGTGCGAACGTTCAAAGTTTATAAAGTTCATGGTTGTAATTTGCATTAGCTATATAAAGTGTTTGCTAAAGTGGTTGCTTGTGGATCCCATGGGAAATACTTTCTTTAACCCATTTTCTCTTTCGTAGGTCCTAAGGGACCATAAGAGGTTTCGAGGAGGCTGACCTTTGTGGATAGACACACGACCTTCGCGGATGGACACGCGATGGTGCCACATGACTTAGGCAAAACCAGCTAAGTTTGTGACATTTGGTATCAGAGTGGGACAAGCACACATAGAAATACTTGTCATGCAAACGTGAGGGACCTAGCTGGGTTGTGTGAAGGGCAGCTAGCACACGCGATTGTTTGGGGGAAACAGACATTAAGATGTAGGGAAATGAATGGCTCAAAGGAGCGAGCATCTATGATTGGCATTCAGAGGAATGACAAATCCTTTACGCGAGAAGCACCATGAGGACAAGCAAGCTAGGAAGAATACATAGTGCATAAAGGATGAGATGGTTGAGTTCGAGCTATGGCTTGACGTTGGCAACCAAACTTGACGGTGCTCAAGGTAAGCGGGGCACTTGGTAAAAGATGAGACCATAGGATATGTAGCACAACGACCGAAAGAGTTATGCAAAGCTTATAGAGGTGAGGGGAATTGCTAACTCAAAGAATTTAGTACTTATGCAAGGGATTGTATACGGATGATGAAGTGTTCATGGCCATCATAAGGCGACCGAAACTCTTCACCAGGGAGCATTAAAACTTTTTCTTCAGTATGGAAAGGATACATTCATATGTGGCTGAAGTGTGTTATAAGTTCATCATGTTGCTAGGCATTGAAGGGTGCAGCAGGGGCTATATTGGTGAAGAATCACAATCTAGCAAGCGCAATTGCGGGGGCAGAATAATGCATAGGTTGTTCAACAAGATGGAGTAGTCTAAGGGGATGGTGGTCTTCGAAACTTCCAGAGGAAAGTTGCTCAAACAAGATAGATATCCAGGAGGGATAGGTTTGGTTCTCTAGAGGGTGAATCATGTGCAACAGACCGCACATGTTGAGGAAGAGTACCTCAAGACAATATTTTCATAAAGCTTAACGGATCAAGCGAGCGACAAGGAGTCGTTACATGATCTTGAATAAGGTAATGCATTAGTGAATGCATTGCGAGCATGAAGGCATACTTAGAGTCAACGTGGAAATCAAACTCAACGGAGGGCTGACCCATGAAATGATGGGCATGAGAGCTACCATCAACTGATGCAAATCGAGGAGCGGGGCAACTTGGGTAGAACTTGGTGAAGTATCCAAGCTGCATGAGAGAGTCAACATAGAAGATGAAACATAGAGCGAAGGCATAGAGCTTTCCTTGGACAAAGATCAAGAACATGAATTATTATAAAGGTAAGAGTGGGATCACGTTGTTCTATGAGTTCTTCATTCTGATAGGATGGATTCATTTTGCATGGTACTAAAGATAAAGAGAGCTTCGAGGCACATGCACCTTGTCTTAGAGATGTATTTGACGAAGGAACTAAGGTGATTCAACTTATAGAGGCGAAGTTGGGATTAGAAGGCCTTATCATAGGGCAAGAGGATGCAGAGGTAGGTACTCTTGAAAAATATACCATAGTGCTACCGTTCGAGTTATCATGTAGAAAGCGGTGCGTAGTAGAGATTGTATTGGTAAGGGATAAGGGCATAGGATCGAGACAATGGTTCATCAATTTTAGCAAAGTCTAGGGACTTCGAGAGCTCCTAAATGATAGACTGTCCTAGAGTGATGCTTCGTCCGGGTGTGACCCGAGAAAGGGTGGGCGAAAGTGAATTGCCAAAGGAACGAACACAATCAGAGATGACGAAAGTCTTACGATGTGCTAGCAGAGACCACACATAGAGAGATCATAGTTCGAGTTTATCCCATAAGAATCTGAATGCAATGGAAATGTCACCAGGAGGCGACATGGTGAGCGAATCATGGTAGAATAGTTTGAGGCAATACAACACACACGGGAGAAGTCCCGTGAGGGACTTGATCATGTAGAGGTATGATCAAGAGCTCTACTTCAGTGGACAACACAGCGACAAGAAGGGCTATGGATTTAATGAGTGAATGTTATGGTACCATAGAGGTAGGTCTTTCGTGTGTGCATATCAAATCTTGCATTGGATGAAGGTCTTGGTCATCAGTATATGGGGGCTGTATACCACCGAGAGAGAATTTCGAGTGCAAGTACCAACGAGTCTCATAGGAGGACTTAATCATACAGAGGTAGATTAGAGCGGCTCGAGAGTGGGACTGCTCCAGTACTTATATTCACTTAAGGGAACCCGATAAGTCAGAGGACAAGGCCGAGTAAGCGAATGTTGCTACCAAGTAAGCTAAGGAGAACAGAATCGACGCAAGCTCTACAACAAGATGGCGGAGGCCATACATGGGAGTTACAGTCTATCTTTCTATCGACCAAGAGAAACTGCTCAGAGAATACAGAGGTGTTGAAGTAGGCAGTTGAAAAGGGCGAGAAAGCGACGATGAGTCCAAAGGGGCTCAGCTATACAAAAGAGAAGCCTCGGTCAGAATAGAGGTGGACTCGAAGGAGTGTTATAGTGTCGTAGAGGCGGATCTATTGATTGTAAAGAAATGGATATAGATATGAGGCAACAGATAGTAGTGTTATAGGCTTGGCAAGGCCACGGTATCGCAGAGGTAGGACTTCTGTGGAGTCATCGATCCCTTGCTCTCATGGAGGGAGAGCGTTGGTTGTGAAAAGGGCCGAAGAGATGAAGAATGCAGAGGTAAACTCTAAGTACCAAGATAAGGTTAAAGGGCATAAGCTAGAGAACTTCATAAGACCGTGGTTAACGAGCTTCTCATCAATATAGCCAAAAGTGGAGGACTTCGGGTTGGTGCAGGAGTTCTTTATCAATGAATGAAGTAGGCAATACGTGGTGTTGTACCTTTTCTACTCAGAGGATTAGACGACAAAGATGATGGAGAAGATAATACAATCCTAAAGGCGACCAAAACTATCAAAGACTAGCTTCAAGTTGGGGTGAAATTTTACTCTTTTTGATAAAACTTCTTGCATTCTGAAAGTTTGATGACAGAGAGAAGGCGAATCATAGTAGCTAACTCATGCAAGGAGTGCAAACACTTCAAATTTTTTGGAAGTGTGAACAAAGAGCGGGCAAAGACTAGTAACAACTCGATGCATGAAGTACAACATCGAAGAGGCGGGCGAAGTCAAGTAACTTTATTTTTTTAACTCTTAAAAGAATGGGTGAAACTGAGTACCCTAATTCTCTTATTTATCTTGTAGAGGAGCTCTGCACAAGTTCAAAGACCATTCAAAAAATATAATAAAAGATAATAGTTGTCAAATCTTCAGCATTAGTGATCGGTGCTACTGAGAGTAGATTATCCGCTTCATTTCTCAATAAAATGTCAATCGAAAGTAGAAGTGATATGAACTTACTTAGAAGTGACAATTAAGTTGAAGAAGAATTGATGGACAAATTTTATGGAAGAAAGACCTTAAAAAAAATTCAAAGTTTGTAACGCGATGCTCATTAAAGCTCCAACAAACATCCACCGAGTTTAAGCAACATAAGACGTTTGATATACTGGTACAAAATAAGGAAGGTCTTTTTCTTTATTAAAAGGATCTGTAAGAATCAATAAGGATCAACACAACTCAGCCGGCCTCACACCAGAGTCAGTCATTAGCGAGTTGAAATAGTATAACAGATCAAAGTTTGACTACTCAACAACAATGACGGAGAGCAGCTGGGAACGGAGCCAAGAGGCTTGTTGCAGCCATAGTAGAAGATTGAAGATTCAGCAAAACAACGAGGAGATGCAGCATTTATGATTGCTTCGACGAGGACGTCGAAGGAATAAGTGGGGGAGAATGTCATAGACAAAAATATAAAGAGGATGCTTAATGTAATACTCATATATGTCAGTGTCTTTTGAGTTTTATGCATACTTTGTACAACAAGTAGCGCGCTAGCAGTAAACTTAGCAACCCTAGTTTAGTTAACTTTCATGGTCGGTTTTGGCTTGTAAATGAGAGTTATGTCATGTAGAACTTGTGGGGACTTTGGTCTATAATGAACCTTGACCTTTGTGTGCGACTGTTCAAAGTTTGTAAAGTTCATGGTTGTAATTTGCATTGGTTATATTAAATGTTTGCTAAAGTAGTTGTTTGTGGATCCCATAGGAAATGTTTTCTATAACTCGTTTTCTATTTTGTAGGTCCTAAGGGACTATAGGAGATTTCGAGGAGGTTGACCTTTGTGGAGGGACACACGATGGTGTCGTATGACTTGGGTAAAACCAGCTAAGTTCGTGATGAGGTAGTGATATCACTTGAGTCAACCGATGCACTGTTTGTATGTTTTCAATTATTACGATGATGGTATCATCTATGATGATGGTAGTACAACTATGATAGTAATTCTTTGTTTGTTGGAAGGAAAATCAATAGTGAAAGCTAGTAACTTTGAGGAAAGAAGAATCAATAATGGAGATGGGTCAGAAAGACTGAATCACTATAAATCAATGTGTTTCTTCTCTTGTTTATAACTTCTGATTGTTTACTTATTATCATTCACTTTATTCATGACTCTTACATGTATTTAATATTTAATTAATTATGTTTCAAGCAATCAAGAGCATCATTCTATTATAATGGGATTAACTACACTTACTTAAAAATTAGAATGATAATTTTCTTACCTTTTATGGATTATGATTTATAGAATATTATCGAGCTTGATTTTTAAAAATCTACTAAACCAATAGACGAAAGGACTAATTTTGAAAAGATAATATTTTCTTTGAATGTTAGAGCTATAAATATTTTATTTTGTGCTTTACATAAAAATAAATTCATTCAAGTTTCTACTTGTAATACTACACATGATATATGGAATATATTTGAAATCACATGAGAGAACTAATAGAGTAAATGAATCTAAGATTTCATAGCTATGAGTTATTTAAAATAAAATCAAGCAAGTCCATTAGTAATATCTACATTTACTTTATGGATGTTATCGGCTTGAAAGCTCTCGATAAAAATTATATTAATATTGAATTGATGAGAAAGATCTTAATATTTCTTCTAAAAAGTTATGATCCAAAGATGATAATGATCTAAGAAGATAAAGATTTGAATAATTTTTCTCTTGAATAACTCATATGATCTTTAATTATCTATAAAATAACATGCAAAGCTCATGAAGAAGAAGAGAAAAATCTAACCAAGAAAAAGAAGGATATTATCCTTAAATCTAAAAAAATTAATCAAGTGAAAGCTAAGAGTGAGCCTAAGAAAGATGTAATCATATGTAAAAAAATAATAATACTTTAAGAGTTAATGCCCACGATCGAAAAAAAATATCTTAAAATAATGTATTTAAACCAACATGAGATAAATCAAGTAAGTCAAAGACAGAAGAGCAAATCAATAAAAAATTAATAAATTATACCTTAATGACTTTCAATAACGAAATAATTTACTCTCTTGAAATATTTTTATCTCATAAAGAATAACTTGAAGCATTTAATAAATTATATATTATATAATTGTATATATGTATATGTATATATATATATGTATATATATAATCATGTATATATATATATATAAGAAAATTTTAAAGTTAGAATAAGTCATTTGATATATTTTTTTGCTAAACAAGATAGTATATTTAGAATAGAAGGAATATGATTCATTAATAATACTTTTTGTTATAAGTAAACTAATTTTGTGAAGGACCCACATTGTATCCTTTTCCATCCCTTAAAATTAATTATAATTTTTATAAAAATTTTAATCAGTATATTTACTCATGCTACCTTAAAAAAATAGTCATATGAAATTAATTTGAGTTTCTAAAAAAACCATAGATAATTTATAGTCAGACGAGGAAGATAAATATAATAATGAAAGATTCAAAATTAAATAGGTACCTAAATCAACTCCCTCTTTCTTGTATTGTATGTTTGTATTCAAATAAAAATTATAAGTAAAAGATAATATTTTAATAATGAATGCTTAAGATAATCGTAGATCCTATAAATTTCTTAAAACTCATAAATTGAGATTTTGAGTACACATTATGCTCAAAGATAACAACGAAAACCATTTGTATCAAATGTATGGATAACAAATTAAGTCTTCGGATTGATGATTGCTTATGGTAAATAGTTTGATATATAATTTAATAAGTATTAGTCAATTTTTTAACAAAGGATACAAAATTAAATTTGAACCTGGAAAATGCCTTTCTAGATAGAGCTCTTTTAGGGTTTTCCTCCTAAATATGGTAACTCTCCCCTTTCTAGAGAGAGAAGCTCTAAAATTTTATGAAAGATCTTTACATTTTGGATATGATCGATTTGTTCAAATTTGTATCGAGATTGATTTGTCTATCCATTGAAATAAGGAGTTTGGATTGGTTCCATTTTCTGGTTTTTCTTTTCAAATGGTTTCATACAAAAAAAATTTTGATTGTTTGCTTTTCTTGTGATTATAACAATCATAAATTATATGAATATCCTTCCAAAGAAGCAAAGGAGGCTTTAACAATAGGTCTAGCAACATCGTCCCAAATGAATACTACCCATGTTTGTTTAGAGTAGCCCCATTATATTATGAAGGAGGCTATCATTAATAACGAGGGTTCCTTATTTGAACCATGGATTAGGGTCTAGTGAAGATCGTTGGTCCGCTGTGTTACGGCCTTAGCTGATTTTGTCTAAACCGTGCGACACCCATGCGTGTCCGTCCGCAAAGGTCAGCCTTCCCCGAGATCTCCTAGAGTCCCTTAGACTTACAAAAGAGAAAACGGGCCAGAGGAAGCAATTCCAACGGGATCCACAAGCAACTTGCTCAAGCAAACACTTTATAAAGCCAGATACAAATTACACCCATGGACATTACAAACTCAGAGAGGTTGCATACAAAGAAAAATGATTTATTACAGACCGAAGTCCCCACAAGTGCTTACAAAACACACTCGTATTTACAAGCCAAAATTTACCACAAACCAAACCAAACCAAAATAGGGCTGCTAAGCCTACTGCAAGCCCGCTACTTGATGTACAAGGTATATACACAAATCGAATGACATAGACAAACATGAGCATTTCATCGAACACCTTGTTTACATTGTTGTCCATGACATTCTCCCCTACTTATTCCTTCGACGTCCTCGTCGAAGCCACTGTAGATGCTGCATCTCGCACTCTGCTGAATCTTCAATCTTCTGCTTTGGCTGCAACACGCCCCTTTGGCTCTCAGCCGCTCTCCGTCGCTGTTGTTGAGTAGTCAAACTCTGATCCACCATGCTGCTTCAACTCACCAATGACTGAATCTGGTGGGAGGTTGGCTGAGTTGTGGTGATCCTTGTTGGTTCTCGCAGATCCTTCTGAGAAAGGAAAAGACATGCTATGCGCCAGTATCGCAGTATACTCATATTGCTTGAACTGGGTGGATGCTTATTGGAACTTTGACGAGCATCGCCTCGCAGACTTTAAGGTTTTTGAGGTCCTTCCTCTATAATATTTGCCCATTGATCCTTCTTCCACATTTAGTTGTCACTTCCAAGTATGTTCGCATCACTCCCGCTTTCGATTAGTCAATTAGGAAATGAAGCGAACAATCTACTCTCAGTAATACTGATCACCAATGGTGCTGATTTTACAACTATTATCTTCCATAAGTTTTCTTTGAAGGGTCACTGAACTTATGCAGAGCTCCTCTGCTGGATAAGTAAGAGAACTAGGATACTTGACTTCACCCATTCTCTTAGTAGTTGAGAAGGCAATGTTACTTGGCTTCGCTCACCTCCTCGAGTTAAGAGAATCGGGGTACTCAGTTTCGCTCATTCTCTTGAGTTGAGAAGGCAAAGGTTACTCGATTTTGCCTGCCTCCTCGAGTTTGTACTTCATACATTGAGTTGGTTACTAACATTCGTCCGCTCTTTGCTCACACTTCTGAAGCACTTGAAGTGTTTGCACTCCTTGCGTTGAGTTAACTACTATGATTCGCCTTCCCACTGCCATTGAATTTTTGGAATGCAAGAAGTTTTACCCGAAAAGAGCAAAAGTTTATCCCAACTTAGAGTAAGTCTTTGATAGTTCTGGTCGCCTCTGGGATTGTACCATCTTCTCCATCACCTTTGTTGCCTACTCCTCTTAGTAGAAAGGTACAGTACTATATACTGCCTACTTCATTCCTTGGTCGAGCACTCCTGCATCAACCCGAAGTTCATGGTGCTACCAAGCCCATAGCCCTATTATCTGTTGCCTTGCATTTGCATCCCTTCCTTCGCGATCGGTAGATTCGCCTCTATGGCACTGTGGTGCTCCTCCGAGTCCACCTCCTTTCTAACCGACGCTTTGCTTTTGGGTAGCTAAGCCCCACCGGACTCATCGTCGCTTTCTCGCCCCTTTCGACCACCTACTTCGACACCACTGTGTCCTCCTTAGTCGATGGAAAGACAGACTGTAACTCTCATGCATAGCCTTCGCCATCTTGTTGCAGGGCTCGCGCCGATTCTATTCTCCTTAGCTTCTTCGGTAGCAATGTTCGCTTACTCGGCTTTGTCCTCTGACTTACCGGGCTCTCTTAAGCGAACGTGAGCATTGAAGCAGTCCAACTCTCCAGCTGCTTCGATTATACTTTTTGTATAATCAAGTCCCCTCCATGGGACTCACTGGTACTTACAATCTAACTTCTCCCTCGGTGGTACACAGCCCCCATATGTTGATGACCAAGGCTTTCATCTGATACAAGCTTCGATGTGCACACACGAAAGACCCACATCTGCGGTACTATGACATTCACCCCTTGAATCCACAGCTCTTCTTACCGTTGCATTGTTCACCGAAGTGGAGCTCCCAGCAGCTCCTGATCATTCACATTATCACGTCCCCCTCCATGGGACTCACTGGTACTTGCACTTGGATTTCTTCCTCAGTGGTATACAACCCCCATATGCTGATGACTAAGGCTTTCATCCAATACAAGCTTTGATGCACATACGAAGACCCACCTCTGCGGTACCACGACATTCACTCCTTAAATCCATAGCCCTTCTTCTTGTTGTGTCGTACACCAAAGTTGAGCTCCCAGTAACTTCTTATCATACCTTCGCATGATCTTATCCCTCACGGGACATGATCGCCTACGTTGCATTGCCACAAACTATTCCACCATGATCTGCTGCACCATGTCGCCTCCTGGTGACATCTCCATTGCATACAGATTCTCATGTGATGGACTCGGACTATGACTTCTCCATGTGTGGCCTCTGCTAACACCTCGTAGAGCCTCCGCCATCTCTGATTTTTAGTTCGATCCCTTGGCAATTCACCTTCGTCCACCCACTCTTGGGTCACACTTGGACGAAGCATAGTCTAGGATAGTCCGTCGCCTAGTAGCTCATGAAGTCCCCCTAACTTCGCTAGAATTGGTGCACCATTGTCTGGATCCTGGGCCTCTATCCCCTACCAGCATAATCTCTGCTATGCACCACTTGTTCCTGACAACTCGAATGATAACACTGTAGCATATTCTTCAAGAGTACTCGCCTCTGCGTCCTCTTGCCCCATGCTAAGGTCTCCTGATCCCAACTTTGCCTCCGCAAGTTGAATCACCTTAGTTACTCTGTCAAATGTATCTCTGAGGTAGCTTGCATGTGCCTCAAAGCTCCCTTTATCTTTGGCACCATGGAAGATAAGTCCGCCCCATCAGAATGAAGAACCCATGAAACGACATGATCTCACTCTTGCCTCTACAAGAGTTCATGCCCTTGATCTCTGTCCAAGAAAAGCTCTGTGCCTCCGCTCCATGTTTCATCTTCTATGTCGACTCCCTTCATGTGGCTTGGATACTTCACCAAGTTCCACCAAAGTCACTCTGCTCCTCGATTTACATTAAATTGATAGTGGCCCTCATGTCCACCATTCCACGGGTCAGTCCCCTGTTGAGTTCGATTTCTGCATCGACTCTAAGTGTGTCTTCATATGATGTTGTCTTGGATTGCTCCCCTACTTTATCTTGAAATGCATCCACCAATGCATTACCTCATTCGAGATCATGCGATGATTCCACATCACTCGCTCGGTCCGTTGAGCTTTATGGAGATATTACCTTGAGAAACTCTTCTTCAATATGTGCAGTTCATTGCACATAATCCTCCCTCTAGAGAACTATGACTTATCCCTTCGAGAAGTTTCGGAGACCACCATCCCCTTTGGACTACTCCGTCATGCTGAACAACTTGTGCCTTGTTCTACCCTCGTAAATGCACTTGCTAGATTGTGACCCTTCACCAATACAGTCTCCACTGCACCCTTCAAGGTCTAGCAATATGCTGAACTTATTGCACATTTCAGTCGCTTACGCACGTATCCTTTCCATGTCGAAGAGAATGTTCTGATGCTTCATGGCATCGAGTTCTGATCACGCCTTGGGATGGCCACGAACACTTCGTCGTCCGTGTACAAGTCCTTGCATGAGTACCGAATCCTTCAAGTTAGCAATTCCCCTCACCTCTGTGAGTTTTGTACAACTCTTTCAGTCGTTACGCAACACCTCTCACTTTGCACGGTCTCATCTCTTACCAAGCACCCTGCTTTGCCTTGAGCACCGTCAAGTTTGGTTGCCAACGTCGAGCTATAGTTCGAACTCAATCGTCTCAATCTTTGTGCGCTACACATTCTTCTTCGCTTGCTTGTCCTCGTGGTGCCTCTCGCGCAAAGGGTTGGTCATTCCTCTGAATGCCAAGTCTAGATGTCTGCTCCTCTGAGCGACTCCTTTCCCTACATCTCAAAGTTCGTTTTCCCCTAAACGGTTGCGCGTGCCAGTTGTCCTCCACGCAGCCTAGCTAGGTCCCCCACGTTTGTATGGCAAGTGTTTCTGCGTGTGCTTGTCCCACTCTGATATCACATTGTCACAGGCTTAGTTGATTTTGCCTAAGCCGTGCGGCACCCATGCGTGTCTGTCCGCAAAGGTCAGCCTTTCCCGAGATCTCCTAGAGTCCCTTAGACTTACAAAATAGAAAACGGGCCAGAGGAAGCAATTCCAACGGGATTCACAAGCAACTTGTTCAAGCAAACACTTTATAAGGCCAGATACAAATTGCACCCATGGACATTACAAACTCAAAGAGGTTGCACACAAAGGAAAATGATCCATTGCATACCGAAGTCCCCACAAGTGCTTTCAAAACACACTCGTATTTACAAACTAAAATTGACCATAAAACAAACCAAAATAGGGCTGCTAAGCCTACTGCAAGCCCACTACTTGTTGTACAAGGTATGTGCACAAACCGAAGGATACGGACAAACATGAGCATTTCATCGAACACCTTATTTACATTGTTATCCGTGACAGCTAGTATTTAAAACTAGTGACTCTATGATGGCCACATCATACCCTACCTTACCTCAATTAAATTACCAATGTTGTAGGCACGCCAAGGTGTGCATCTCCATCAGTGATTGTAACTGGGCAATCTCCTAGCAACCTTGCTTGTGAGGAGATCCTAACAACTAATCTTGCTTTAATTGATTGATGCTAGATATGTTATCGGTGGCACTGCTCCCAGGGCCCAAGTGCCAAAGCTTGAGAGCTCGCTAAATTCTGCTTTAAATACTCTTACTAATGTTTTCATTATCTCTGAGGCCTTGCCACTTGATCCTATTATCCTACCCCAAGAATCATGTTAGATATAAAATATCTCCTTGATAAGGGCAAAACCTTAATTGATTCTATGTTTCCTTTAAATGCCATTGTTCAAAAGGTGTAGGTTGCACTCACTAAGGAGGACACTACTCTCCCTCTATCAATGACTACAAACAATTCTCTCTCTCCATATACAGTGATCTCCTACATTCCTTTGTAATGTCAATTATTGTCTTCTTGCAGAAGTTCTTGCTAATCATGTTAAGCCTCTTCTATCATCTATCATCTCTATGGAGTAATCTACATTTCTCTTGGTCTAAGCATCAATGACAATACACTTATTGCCTATAAAATTTTTCACTCTATGTATGATTCTAAGAGTAAGCACCCTTATATCCGTATTAAGATTGATCTTGAGAAAGCTTTTGATAAGCTTTCTTAGCATTGCATTGAATAGGCTTTTATTTATGCTAATTTTCCTTCCAAAATTTATCTTTTGGATTTTTTATTTTTGTATTCCATAGACTCTTATTTAATTAATAACAGTCCTTCAACTTTCTTCTATAGTACAGGAGGCATTAGGTAAGGAGATTTATTATCTCTTTATATTTATATTCTTGTGGCCCAACTTTTATCCCTTGTGCTTAATAAGACTTGTGAGGAAAATTGAATCACACCCTTTTGTTTTAAGCATACTATCAAATTGTGTCATTTATATATGCTGAAAACATTCTTCGTTAATTTTGTATGAAAAACAAATCTTGTGATAATATTTTACAAAATTTTTAATTTTATGAATAGTTAACTAATCAAAGGATTAATATCTACAAATCTATTTTCTTTTCCCCTAAAGCCACCTTTAAAATTACTAGTAAAACTATTTGTAAGTGAATTTATATCAGAGAAATCAAGTGTCCTTTTAAATATCTTGGGACTTATATCTCTCCTAGAAGGCCTCCTATTTCCTCTTATGCTTTTATTATCCAATCAATCTCTTCTTAATTAAGTCATTGGAATGGCTCTTTTTTATCTCAAGCTAGGCGGGTTGTGCTATTTGGCTGCCTGAAGCTACCCTTAGCAAGTTCAATCATATCATTAGAAACTTTATTTGGCAAAAAAATGTTCATTCTAGGGTATACACTTACTATATTGGGAGATTGTTACTTCTTATCAAAGATAAATAAAGATCTATTCTTA
Source organism: Ensete ventricosum (assembly GCA_029747655.1). NCBI lineage: Eukaryota > Viridiplantae > Streptophyta > Magnoliopsida > Zingiberales > Musaceae > Ensete > Ensete ventricosum. Next base: position 44,338,471 of record JAQQAF010000003.1, read on the forward strand.
GCATATCAATCCTCTTCATAAATCTAGTTACAGTTGAAAGCTCTTTCTTAATGCCTTTGAATACCTTAGAGGGGGTTTCTTTAAACACATTGGTAATTCGTTTTTATATTAATCTTTATTTTTCTATCTCGAAAAAGCCTACTTTTTGTAATGTGAACATACTAACACATTTATCAATTGGTGACTTAATTTTAAATTCTACTTGGAATGTTGATTTTCTTTATGATTGTTTTGGCCCTCATCATGCTAACCTAGTTTTTAGGTTTGATTTATCTTCTTGACCTGGTTATGATAAATGGATGTGGTTGCCTGATAGTAAAGGTTGAGCTATTATTAATTCCCTTTTCTTTTTTCTTTTTTACTTTCAATCCAAAGATGTAGCCTCCTCTATGGATAGGAACATAAGATGTTGTTTATAAAAACTTCCAGCTTTACCTTGAGTTTTAGGGTTTTTTGCTAGAAATTTTTGCACCATCGCCTCTTTATCATAGATAAGCTCCATACTATTGATATTAGCCCTCCCCTATTTACCTAGCCATTATGTAATAACATCATGAAACCTTACTCCACTTATTTTTTCATTATGATTATGCTTTAGCCTTTTGAAATTCTTTATAATCTAAATTGGATTTTATTTTTATCTACCTTGCTTCTTGGGTAAATGGTGATTGGCTTTTTACTAGTTATTTGAAAACTCCTATCTGTATGCTACTTCCTTTCGGCTTTTATCGTAAACTCGTAATAATATTATTTTTCGACTCCTCCAAAGTAAGCCCTTTGTACGTCTGTAATAGAGCATTTGCTACTGCCATGATGACTGCTGCATCTATTATTCCTAAGGGCTATAGGGAGATACATCAACTCCCAGTTATATGGGAGAAACCTAACGCTAGTTGGTTGAAGCTCAATTATGATGGTTCTTGAAACCATCTTGAGGATGGTGGCTTTGGTTTTGTTTTCAGATGATCTAATGGTTTCTATGTTTTGGCTAATTGTAGATTTATAGAGAATAAGAACATCCTATATCGTGAACCCACTGCAATTTTGGAGGAACTTAATGCTGCCAAGCACGAGGGAATTCTATGTATTATTGTGAAATTGACTCCCAAGTCTTAGTGGATCCACTTATGAAAGAAACTTCCAAATCATGGAGCATCTTAAACATTATTAGCAGCATCTTGTATATAATTCGCTTTTTGTGGCTTTCACTATTAAACATATTTATCGCAAAGACAACAAGTTAGCTAATTAGTTGGCAAACTTTGCCGGATCCAATAGGACCACTATTTGTTGGAATAATATTTTTTTCCATAAGACTCTCCTATCTTTTAAGCTCTGATAATTTTGATACTGCTTGTATTAGGAATATGAAGCAATAAATTATTTTCTCAAAAAAATTAAACGTTGCTATAGGGTTTAGTTACTTATGTTGGGTTTACAAGATCTAGAATAGATAGAAAATATATCTAGAGAACTTATCAATTCTTAAATTATACATTTGTTTCTTAGTCAATCTAGAAGTAAAATTCTATTAAACTACCTATGACTAAAGTAAAATAATATTATTGCTAGTGCACGTTATACACGTAATTTAGATAAAGCACAATTTAAAAAATTATGGACTTTGCTTCAAAAACATCCTTATAAAATGCAATAATACTACTGTAATTTAATTGATAGAAAAATTATATTCAACACTCTCTAACCAAACATACTAATATTGAATATTTTTTCATTAGCAATTATGCTAGCAATCATGACATATCATTAGACTTTATTAATAGAAAACATCAATTGATAGATATTTTATAAAATCATTTAGTGAAGAATAATTTAATTTTATTTGAAAGGAACTAGACCTATTAAATTTCTCTAAATAATGGTTTAAAATGGGGAGAAAAAAATATCTTGACACTTTTGATTGATATTTTTAGACTTTGATTCGATATTTTGGACTATCACTACCCCAGTAGCTTGATTTGTTCTTATGTATATTTTCCCTCTTTTTATAGATGATGACAAAGGGGGAAAATAACTTATGCTTTGCTTATGTGCTATTAGGCCTTAGCTTATGTGCTAATGGGGAGAAGTAATTTATATTTCGACATAAGATTTTTTGTGGTTATAAAACTCATGTTTATGAAAAAATGATTAACTTGCATATATCCCTTCATTGATATTTTACATTGATAATGGTTGAATATTGTTGATGATTAAAACTTGAGACTTGATTATACTTTGATATTTAGGTTTAAAATGGTTAAATCATAATATTGATAAATTTTATTTTTTAACTTAAATTTAAAATAAATATTTAAATGGATATATGTTTTTTTTTATTTGAAGTTCAAATTCATGATGACTTTTATTAAAAATGAAATGTTAAAACTCTATCATCAATTAATGATTATTGAATCTTAAATTTGATGATAAAATTAAATAATAAATTTGACAAACTAATATGTTGTTAAGATAATGATGTAGAAAATACTTGACCATAGATGCGAACCAAATGTCGAGCTAGGAAGTCAGATGTTATGCTAGAAGATTATAATGTCAAAAATTAAACATTGAGTCGGATGATCAGTCGATGTGTTGGAGAACAGGCTTTGTACTAGAGGTTTGGATATCGTGCCGAAAGGAATAGATATCAAGCTAGAAGATTGAACGATATGCCGTAAGGGTGAACAACATGTTGAAAGCTTCAAAGAAGAGCCAAAATGAGTGATTAATGAGTCAAAGTTTTGGTGAGAATGACTCTTAGACTAATTTGAGTCAGTATTAGTCTAAATTAGAGCCCCAGTTTGCAGCAACCATTAAGCTTGAGTTTGGATTAAAAGCATACTTGTCGGAAAGCTAAACACATGGACTAAACTACTTGAGGATGGTGGTACTACTGGGGCCAAGTGATAGTATCGCCTGAGTTAATTGATGGATTGGTTGTGCGTTGTCAACAATTATGACTGTGGTATCACCTAAAGTCTGGTATTATGGTGGTAGAGTTGTCACGTTTGTTTTAAATGTTGTAATAGTAGTACTACTTGGAGTTAGCATTCGTATCGTATCGTACCTTAAAATTTTGAGAATGTAAATTTTTTACTCTATTTTTGAAGCTCTTGAGGGTTATAAATACCTCACTCGAGCTTAGATGATGGAGCATCCACTCCCAAGTTTGCAAAATGTTATGCCTCTCTCTTCAAGCATTATTCGTGTGTCTTCCACCTGAGTTGAGTTGTGATATTAAGTTATAGAAGATAAGAGATCTATTGTAAAAAAATTTAGTGATTGTTCTCTTTTCAGTTTGGAAACGAAGAAATTTGTAACAATGATAGTTGATTTTTGTTTATTAGAAGAAAGATATATGCCAAGAACACAGAATAATATAAAGCTATTTACATTTCTTTTCCTGGTTGTGAATTTTTTTTTTATCATGATTGCTTATTTATTATCACTCATTTCACTCGTAACTTTTATTTGTACTAAATGTTCATATTTTCGATACTTATTTTTCTTCTTGATAGAATTTTAAGATCGATTAAAATTTATTATGACCTTAATTCATCCACTCTTAATGCCATTAAAATCCTAATTAATATATATATATATATATATATATATATATATATATAATTTTTTTTCTCGTGACAACCAATATCATCATCTAAATCGTGTAACCAAAACTACTAGCGCCAATATTGATATGTTGAGTCGATTAGTCCTCTGGTCCAAATCTCATCTGTGCAATTTGATCCATTTGATAAGGTAGTAGTTCTATCGAGGTTGGTCAGCACTCATCGAGAATGATTTGCCCCCACTTCAACTTATTCTAAGATTTAAGACAAAAGTTGTTCTCTACGTGCCCAAGCCTTTCAATATCAAGCAATGTTCGCTTTGGTACGCTCCTCCCACATCATTTGCATCGCCTAAGTAAATTGTCGATGATCGGGTCGACAAAATACTTCATCCGCATCATTTACATCACCACCATCATCAGAATGAGTTAGATCAAGAATAAATAATCTAGGCTTCAATTAAAATGAAAATAATTTAAAATATTATATATAATATTAACCCAGAAGTTGAGGAGGAGGTAAAAACCTCAAATTTAAACTGAAAGGTTTTCCAAACTACCCCGGTGAGAGGTATACGGTTAACTTGACTTGAGATGTATGTACCATCATAAAAGAGACGCAAATCTTAGCTTAGCTTACGTGAAGATCTATGATACGGTAGAAAATATTATTCTTGTGAACAAAGGTCACGCATATGGTTTTCATGTTGAAAGCGACAACACATGGAACCATCGAAAGGACCAAAAAAAGTGTGCATGCAATGAGCTATATCGTTGTCACTCACATTCTACTAAGAGAATTAATTATCTATCTATCAGCACCGTTTAACGCTCAAGGACTCTTCCATAACAAAAGCTTTTTCTTTTTTTAAAAAAAGTAGCCATTATTGAAGCTGATAAGGTCGACTTTATTTGTAAGGTACAATCACAAAAGCTTTTTCTTTCCTCCTTTGGTATGAGCCGGTCAAGAAGAAGACTGCAGCACTACAATTGCATTAAATTTTTTATGCATAAAATATTATGTTTTTTTTATTCTTTTTCCATAATGTTGATCTCTTACTGATAGCCTTACATGAAACTATAAAGACGGTCCGATTCAATATTGGGTCAAGATGAATGCAGAGTTCAAACTCTTCTTATAAGAAAGACAGTTTATTTTCCAACTCGATCCCTTTCATATCGAAATAATCTCGATGAAGGGGATAAGGTGCAAGAAGAGAGCAAGAGTTCCACCTAAAGCTAATATTGTAGATCACATTCATTGATGTTATCTTTTAATGTTTGCGAGAGTTTTGCTCAGTCCCTTTCATATTATCTGATATGTGAGCACTTTTGTCCTTATAAGTTAAAAAAGGGTGTGCATGTAACGTCATGAAGGACAAGTACCACCAAGTAAAGCTAATCTTTTCTTCCTTTATGTGACTGGAGATCAAAAAGTAGATAATAAATTGATACTAAAGAAGGGGGTTAATTTAAAGTTTATATGAATGAATGATGTACATGATACGGCTTGACTTGACTCGTTCAATTATAGTAGCTCACTATCACACGTTACTTTATAAGAGAACCCTCCCTTCCTCTTGCCATGACAAATTAAAGGTTTAAACAACTCCTTTCTCGATAAATTAGATTGCGATTATGGCATCCTATCCTACTTCTACCATCACATCATCTCGTCTTCGCAACACCTTCACTCGGATCCCAAGGAAGAGCACTCCGAAGTCCACCCGTTAAAACCTAAACTCGTCTTGATGTTAGATTGTATCATCTTATTTAATTATATAAAATATATTATAATTTTAATTAGATTTTAATTTTAATTATCGATCAATGAAAATAAAATTTAATTATGATATAATTTTTTATTTAGATGATATTGATGGGAGAGACTCTCCTAATTATTTATGAGAGACCCTACATATATATGAGAGAGAGATCACAAATCAGCTCTCATCTCTCCTCAGTACTTGTTGCATAGTATCCTAAGAAAAATAGAAAAGGATGAAAAAGTTAAATCTGGTTCTCCTTACATATCGATATCATTGCTTACTTACAATTGGATGATGATGCATTGGCATATTAGAGAAAAAGTATTCTAAATGACACTGAAAAATATATATCATAGATTTAATATATTATTATTTAATTTTAAATTTTAATATTAAATATATTCTACATAATAGTATTATTATAATTTGTATACTTATATTTAGTATTAGAACCTATTTTAAAATCAAATACCCTATATCATAAAATCATTAGATCAGTTTTATGTTATCGCCCTTCACGTGCAAAGGGATATCCAATCTATTTCGTTTATCCTGTTCGTCCTAGTCGCTTGCTTACAGACGATGAATGTTTCCTTTCCCACACAGATGAAAGCACTAATAAAAGGTTACTGCCCTATCTTGGTCGATGGGTTATGTCGATAACTTATTGTCAATGGTGACACTTTTGAATGTCCCAACCTAACTTGGTTGTCGGTCGTGTCGCAAGCATGGGCCATGTGTTGCAACAACGCTACATCCAACGACTGCATATACTATAGCAGCACTACATTTGTTGACTCTCTTGGGGATGGCAACAAAGAAGGCAACAGCCCTAATAAGACAGTGTGCTACTAGTCACAATACTTCGGGTGTTGCAATGACCAACTCCCTTGATGGCAAAGGGGTTCGCAAGTGGCCCCATAGCTTGCAGCAATTGCAACTGAGCATAACATCGATGAATCACATGGTACAAGCATTGGTAATTGCATTGGGGCATGGTCGCTTGATGAATGGGCGAAGGCGCTATGACAGATGAAAGGTGTGGCAATAGGATTCGACATAGGCATCTTACGGTAGTAGCTCGCAAAAGGTCACAGGCCTATGGTAGATGGTAATGTCGTTTTTCCATGAAAGGTATGCCTAGAGGATGTCCCTAAAGACCGCTAGAGCTATTTGTGCTAGTGGAGGAACACCCACTAGCAAGCAACCTATAAGTAAGATCGATAACCTTACTGTGGTAGTGTTCCGACAATGGATGTGATGACACGACAAATGGTGGCAGCTTCCTACACTACCAACTGTAGAATAGATCCATGGCTCATGAGGAAGCACCGATAATCCATAGCAGGGTCCGCTGGTGAGGAAGTCGCGTGATGACTTTAGTAGTGGAAGGATTTTAGTAAAGGCCTTTTAGACCTAATTTGATCAAAATTAGATGTTGGCCAAATTGGGGCATATATGGTTTGATCATAATTTGACCTAATCTGATTTTGACCAAAATTTGGACTTGAGGTTATTGTAATTTTGACATAATGGATAAAAATCCAATTTTGACCTCTATGATCAATTTTGATCCCTTTGTCGAATTCTGATCAAACTTAATTTTGACCTAATTATGTGATTTTGGCCTAAGTTGGTCAAAGTCACATATTAACCAAAATTAGGATAGAGGTAGATTTTGATCAATTTGGACTCGATCAACTCAAGTTTTGACCCTTTGGCCAATTTTGACTTGGTCAAATCCTAATTTGGCTCCTTGCACGATCAAATTTAAATTTTGATCATCTTGATTTGGTCAAACTTAGTTTTGACAAAGTCTCAATTTTGGTCAATTCTCAATTGCTATTGAACTTGATTTAGATAATAATTTGATTGGATATTGACTACAGCCTAATTTAAACCTAATTTGATCAGAATTTAAATTTTTAATTGATTTTGACCTCGATCAATCAATATTCATTTGAGTGAACCCTAATTTCAACCAGTTTTGAGCTTGAGCAACTCCAATTGACCTAATTGAGCCGATGCTTATCCCAAATCTATGATCCCAATATGGGTAATCTAATTTGGGCAGCCCATAATAAGAGTTAACTGGTCTAATTTAAGGTTCCATATGGAATTTTAAAAAATATATATTATGATTTTATTTTATAGTTTCTCACATGAAATATTAATATTTTTTTTATCTACCTGTGGTATTTAAATTTTAATTATTATTATTGAGTATTTATGTAGTTATTCACAAGCATATTAAAAAATATAAAATAATATTTATTTTCACAAAAAGGTACGAATTTTATTTTATCATTATTATAGTCATCATATAACTTTTCTTTTATGCTGATTAATGCTTAATAATTATTATAAATATTATCTAATTATTAATATAGGCTTATTAAATGTAAATTATAATAAATATTTTATCATTTATATGACATTTAAAATATATTTTATATTATTATATTAGCCTTATAGCCATCAAAGTGGTTTGGACAAATAAATTTATAAAATTATATTATAGAATTAATCTTAAATGGTATTAAAGAAAATAATATTTATAGTAACACACATAATTAAGAGATTTAGATAATCCTAAAAGAATAAATACTTCAAATAATTATGTGATAAGGTAGAATGATACTATTTTGGATAATATAATAATTTAGGATTGTAGACTTAAAGTTAGTAGTATTATTTCACAAAAATGATATTAGTCCTTCATAATTGTAGACCCTTGTGTGAACACTATATATATCAATATTTCACCTAAGGATAAAATTTAAATGATATTAATAGTTCAACATTTATTGATAAACTTAAAATATTAATATTATATTATTTTTATTGTTATAGTGATAATTTCCATTATATTATTATGCTTCTAGTATCCATATATTTTTTGAATTAAATTATAATAAATAATTTAAGCATATGTAATTTACATTAATTATATTAGACCTTAACAAGGAAGGATCACAAACTCAACTACCAAAAATTTTATGAAACAAATAATCAAAATAAATAATTAGAAAATGCCTATTTAAGCTTAGGTTTTTGACTATTACTAATAATATTTAGATTTTATTATAGAATATAATATTCATATTAAAATTTATTAATAAGTCATTAGCTGACACTTTAACGAAAAAACTGATTATAACTTAGTATGACACCATTAGAGCAACTCTAAAACATATCATCTTTATGACTAACAAAGCTATCAATATCAAAAATATTAAACATAGTCAACTCTTCTCATACAATTAAATTTATTCTTAATTTTCTTTCTTCTTACGTTAACTCATTTAGACAGATAAAAGAAAAGATAAGTAAAAATTAAAAAAAGCTTGCTAGTTTATGGATTTAAGAAGAATTAATATAAGAAAAATCTCATCATATTCTGATTACTACTAGAGGTGTAGATATTAATAAAATAAAGTTGAAGCATAGTTCACCAAATAAATTAATTGAGTTTATAAAGGCTATATAAATTTATAAAAGAAAAATCTTTATAATAAGATACTGCTTTTGTAGCAAGAAAGGTAATATAAAGAATGACTATAAGGTTAATTTGAAAGGAAAAGTTATAGCAAGAAAGGTAGTATAAAGAATGACTATAAGGTTAATTTGAAAGGAAAAGTTATAAACTAAGCTTTGTCAAATCAAATGTTTTATGTTCTTTGGGTGCTTCGGATGCGCTAAGTCCTTCAAAAGGAGAATGTTCTTTGGGTGCTTCGGATGTTCTTTGCGCTCGGCTTCCTTTTCCCTAGCTTGTTGCTAGCCTTACCATTTCTGTTGCTCTATGGTTTCCCTAACCATTTTAGTATCGGCACCGAAGCTACCTACCAGAATGATGAATGTTTATTTTATTCCCTTGCTTGCTCTTATTTCATTTTCTCTCTAGATGGCCCCTACTCTATAATTAAGTTAAAACCAGAATAGCATTGCTTGGTTGATTTTAATCACTAAGCCTTAGCCAGTTCATGTCAGCCAGTAAGAGTAACGGGAAACTGTACAGGTGAACTATACATACATACTTTCATAAGTTTTATCTCCTTATAGTTTCATAAGTTTTGTAGCAATCAGTCTTACTAATACCCTGCATTACTTGGAGCCCCATAGATCTAAATCCAAAAGAAGCATATGAATCTCGATATGCAAAGAATTACCTAGTTATATCAGAATTGTTATCTTATATATCGTGTGAAAACTATTCCTCGCCTTATTTGTGATGATCACCTTCCTGGACTTTAAATGGAAATTGGCTTCATCAATCAAGCGGACCCTTACCGTAATTAGAGTACAGGTTCAGCAGCTAGGGTGCTGGTGTTGCGGGAAGCAAAGCAAAGGGTAACAGTTAAAGATAATCATGAGAGTTATAAGAAAGAGGCGTTGACGCTTTCCCATGAAAGTGTCTATCGTTTGGTCAAAATGCATTTTCTCCTAACATCTTATTGGGTTCCTCCTTATGGTTTACACCCCCGGATTCAGGAATACGCTTACTCCTGCATTTTCTAGCCAACCTATTATTCTCTCTAATATATGGGTTCCTCCTTATGGTTGGTTTATACCCGTATTCTTACTCCTTTCTTTGTCACCAATCCTCTTTCTCCCTCTCGCCAACCTCTCTCTCTCTCTCTCTCTCTCTCTCTCTCTCTCTATATATATATATATATATATATATATATATATATATATATCCCTTATCCAAATAATAAGAGATTCTTTTGATTCTTATGTCATAATTTGATTTTTATAGATATATATATATATATATATATATATATATATATATATATATATATATATATATATATATATATATATCCCTTATCCAAATAATATATATATATATATATATCCCTTATCCAAATAATAAGAGATTCTTTTGATTCTTATGTCATAATTTGATTTTTATAGATATACCATATAATAATGACAAATCTTTTTTTATTTGAGGTCTTTTTAAAACTACCATTAAAGAACAATAATCTCTCGAATATAAAATAATAATGGAGTATAAACATGTATTTTCCCAATATCAAAAATCAAAATTTTAAGATTTTCACTCTCATTGATACACTATTTTTTTAGAAATCTTGAACGATCATATTCAAATATCCTTATACTATGAATAGGATAATATATATATAATTATGTTAAATAAATAATAAAATACTCAAAAATATCCCTTGAATCTAATTTATTTTTATGTGATTTGAATATAATTATTTCTTTATGATAATCCTAATTATGTAAATATTTTGGGTTTCCTACTAATCCATAACTGAAAAGGAGTTGATAGTATTAAATTATTAAGAACCTTGTTCAAGATATATATAATTGTCTTAGAGCTTCTCCTTATATTGATTCAAGTATATAAGAATAACAAATCATGCTCCTAATTATATCCATAGGAGTATGATTATACCTTTCAGCAACTTTATCATATTGTGATACAACTGATAAGATGTACTACTATGTAACACTCCTCTTAGTTCTATCTATACCCTACATGCATAATAACTAGATGTCACATTTCTATTTTCGCTACTACTATTAATGAGAGTGCAATGAAAAGTAGATAATCTCAAAATTAAAATATACTAATTAACTAAATAAAATAATAATTTTTTTCTTATACATAGTGATTTGACACTTGTACATAACTATAACCTCTAATTAAAAGAAAGATAAACACACATAACATGCCCAAAATTTATATACATAAAATACCCATAAGTTATCATCCATATTTGTGCTAGCATGGCTTTTATATCTATACTTCCCTACCCAATCACTAGGGTTGAGTGTTAATATTTTTACAAGTAAAATAAGATCTACAGTGAGTAATTACTCAGTAAGTATAAGTCTTTGTAGTTTTATTAAGGTAAGCATGCATTATGTCATATATACACAATATTTAAAAATTATCAGCATAAGAAATTTAATGATGTACATCTCATCCTATGATTATGTTTTAGCAAGCACAACCCTACAATATAGTATATGCATAATAATGAGGTAAGATTCTACATTGAAATAATTTAAATGCTTATGTGCATATGTAGGAAATATAAAATTTTCACAGACTTATATACCCTATCTCATAACATATACATGCACTCCCATACCATATGTCAGTATTGATAAAAGATAGGATTAAGTTAGGATTTAGATATGATTTCCCCAATTGAATGAGGAAATCATGTAGGTTAGTTGAGAGAAATACTCATATCTTCACTTGTATAAATTGATGATGAATCAATGAACTAAATGGACGTTTCTTTACTTCTTTTTATTTCAACATGGTATCAGAGCCTCTCTCTCTATAACAGAGATTACCTTTCTTTATCCACTATCCAACGATAGTTTCTATCTCTTTTTACCGTCAAACAACAGCCTTTCATCAACGTCAAAGCCACTCTCCATGACTTCTGGTGTGTCGGCTTTCTTTTCCCTTATTGGACCCTGTCGGCTTTTTGATTTCTCTACCAAAGCGTCCTTCACGAGACCGTCTTCTTCATGTACCACCACTGTCACATCAACTCCAACGAGCAGTGACACCTTCCCTACCCCATCTACAGTAGACGATGGCTTCTACACCTGCTCGCAGGTGTCGTCCCTCCTGCACCCTTTGTTCTCTTTGCTAAGAGCACATGTAAGAGCCACCGTCCATCGTCTCTTGTTGCTCTATATACAGGGCGCAGCAAGTTCCTTCTTGCTATCAAACGACAGCAAATCCCCACCCGTTAACTGCCTTTCTGCAAAGCCGTAGCCGTTGGTCGATTCCTCTTCTACAAAGTCACAATCTTTGTTTCCCGACAAAAATAGAGCATCACTACTGCACCCATCGCCAGCGCTATTCTCATTCGAGGATTCAAAGATTCGGGTCCCGCTCTACGATTGGCGTCCACGTCGCTGGTCTGGCAGCCCTCTCGCTCAACCTCACCAGCACCTGCTGCTGCCATCGCTGGAATCAGCGACACAATCGGCCTCAGCGTTGCTTGCTATCGGCTTATTGTTCGCTCGCTACTACAATCGTCGCAGCAACAACTCGGCCGCTTCTCCTCTTTGGTGCAGATCCCTCTTTGCATCATCGCTACACCTTCAAAGAAGGGACCGCAACATTGTGGTTCTGAAGTTAGGGAAGAAAGGAAAGCACACCTTCACTACAACAACTTCTTCATCTTCTCCTTTGGCAGCTACTCTACTCGCTGCCGAACCCCCATGCTGCAGCCAGCCATAGCACCCATTACCATCACCCCCTACTCCAACAATTGCAGCCGTAGCCATAGCCCTCGTCAGCCACAACCGCTGCCCTCTCCTTTGGCCACCATCTCCCCTCGCGGTCGCAGCCCACCTCCCCAGCAGCATCGCTATCCCTTGCCATAGCGCAACATGCCTTGCTGTTGCTGCCATCCCATCTCCCCATTTGCCGCCTCTACTTCCTGTTGCTAGCAGCGTCGCCTTGGCTACCAGCCCTTGCTGCTTGCCGCTGCTACCAGCGTCGACCTTGCTATGACCGTTGCCCTTGTTTCCTCTTCCTCAGTAGATATCAGTGACGCTATTCTCTATCGCAATCTGTATCTCCCCTTCTTAATCGCAACCGCAACAGCAAGGGCTCCCCACCAACCGCTACCTGTAACCTCCTCTGCCGAGAGCTCCCATACCTTTCCTTTGCCTTCTCAGTCATGAAAGACGTCAAGGGCTCCTTTTCCTTGCCGAAACCGATCTCCTGCAACCCATGCCCTCTGTCACTACCGCATCTTTTTCTGTCACCGCCGCCGCTGCATCCTCTGCTTCTTGCGTCACCATCCCATTGCTTCTTGCTGTCCATCCACATTGACGACGCCCGCTGCCGCCAGCAGTACACTTCCTCTTCTCCTCCCCTGCTGCCGCAGCTCACCGTGTCTAGCCGCAACCGCCGTCGATAGCACCGACGCCTTCTTCCATGATAATCGGCCTCAACTCTATTAGTTCTCCACTCTGCTGTCCAACGACAGCTTATGCTCCATCCTTTCTGCTGGCCTACCCCGTGCCAAACCTCCTCTTCTTGCCATGCCTACACCCTCCTTCTCAGCCAGGCTTACATGGCTGCCGAAGTCAACTGCCATCAGACCTTCACCGCAGTTGACAACATAGTGGTCTCTTTTCAGCCAGGATTATATAACTGCCGAAGTCAACTACCGTCAAACCTTTATCATGGTTGACAACATAGCAGTCTTCTTCCTTCAGGTTCATTGGCATCAGTTCAAGATCTACATCCTTCACCGGAGCTTGATCTTGCGGGGGTATGATAGTATGATCAAATCAGATTTTTGAATTTGTCTTTAGCAGAATCGTCTGTCCTTTCTTAGCCAGACTGCCATCACCGTCATCGTTGTCAGATCTTTACCGCGGTTGACAATACAATGGCTTCCTTCTCAGTTAGGGTGACATCGCCATCAAAGTCAATCGCCGTCATATCTTCACCGTGGTTGACAACAGGCTTCCTTCTCAGCTAGGCTGATATCACTATCAAAGTCAACCGTCGTCAGATTTTCACCGTGATTAACAACACAACGACTTTCTTCCTTTAGATTCATTGTCATCGATTCAAGATCAACATCCTTAGTTCCAGATCGGCGTCCTTACAGGAGCTCGAACTTGCAAGGGCACGATAGAAGATATGATTAAATTAGGATTTAGATATGATTTCCCCAACTGAATGAGGAAATCATGTAGGTTAGTTAAGAAAAATCCTTATATCTTCACTTGTATAAATTGATGATGAATCAATGAACTCAATGGACGTTTCTTTACTTCTTCCTATTTTAACAAGCATAATATATGCATGCACTCTCACACGCAGTCTTGTACTACACATCATAATATACATGTACTCCTACACTGCACGTTATAATATATGTGTGTACTCTCACATCGCATATCATAATACATACATGCACTTTCACACTACACATTATAGCATATACGTATATTGCACATCGTAACATATTTGTGTACTCTCACACTACATATCATTGAAAACACGTGTACTCTCATACTATACATCATCATATATACACAATATATTTTCATCATAATTTATGTATTTTATATGTACAAAATATATATATTCATATTTAACTCATGCAAGCTCATGATAATCATATCATTTGAAACATACTTTTCAAAATATATGCATACGATAATTTATATGATCATTTTTTATAATAAATTAAACTTATACTAATCTAATTGAACTAAAAAATGATGATAATAATAAAAAAATCAATGTCCTTAATAATCGAATGTATGAGGGTGCAATACACAAATCAAATTGAGAGCATATGATAATGAGATGCCTTAATTAAGAACCCTACCTCTTAAATAATTGATTTATAATAATTCATTATAATAATTCATAGAAAAAGTTTGATAAACCCCTTATAAACTAAAATATACTCAACTTAAAAATTATCTAAATTTCATCACAATTTTTTCAATAATTCATTTTAAAATCAAATGAACTAGTTAGTATCAATCAAACCATCGCACCATTCTACTAGTAAATCTTTCTTCACTATTCTAGTTGACCAAGCAATCTTAAATTATCATGAAATTTTGTATAAAACTAGAAAACATATAAGCTAATTACACACTAAACTTTAACTTAAAATAAAATCATTTGGAAGTGAAACTATCCTCCCAATCCAACTATCAACACTTATTTTATTTTGTTGAAATTGGGTTGGGACTGTATGAACTTATATGCCAATATCTTAGTGTAGGGGTATTCACTCAATTTAAAATCTTACATAACCCTAAGGGAACCTTTTAAAATATATCAAAGTGAAAAAGCCTAATCATATTCCTAAGGGTTAATTTAACTTAAATATACTACTTTTTAGAAAATAAGATATTTTAATTACCCTAGATTGGGACAACAATAACTCTATGGATCAGATTTATACAAAATATATAAAAAAACTAAAGAAAAATTAGAAGTCTAGGTTACTCAAAATTAATTGAAAAAATCAACATATAATTTGTAAAATTGAAACCTTGGGTATAATAAGGGAAGAATTGTGTTTTTCTCATCTCGATCTTTCTAGAGTAGGGGTTTATTGGCCTCCAAAAAGACATGGTGAAAAGCTAAAAGTTGAAAAAAAGAGAAAGGATCATGGGTTATTTGGATGGCAAAGAGAATGAGGCCAACATAAAGTAGAGGTGCTTAAGAGATTACTCCTAGGTCTAGGTTTTAATCCCATTAGTCTTCATTTAAAGTTTTTTCTTTTTTTACTAATATAATTCTATTATTATAGTAACTTCTATTGAGTTTCATTTGGTTTGACAAAGATGATTTTTTTTATCTAAACTCATCCTTCGATCTTGGTATATATATATCACAATAATTTTGGTATAACACTCCCCTTTGGCTTGCATCTCTTTTTAGTTTTTCATTACTCTATTTATGCCTAACTAGCTTATTATTCTCCATATAAATAAGGTTAAAAACTTAAACTTTCTTTCTTTTATTATGTTCAAACTTATTCAATCCTTGAGATTCACTTAAGGTTGATTACAAGTCAATCGTCACTTCTAGTCACTATAATATACTTGTTACCATAACCTTATATTCAAGTCCACTAGCATGCCTCGGCTTGTTGTACTATGTTTAACTTAAATATTAATACTTATATATGCTCAACCAATATTTTCTAGAACACTGAGAATGATATTTTTGGAAACTATGTACTTTAATCTTAAAAGTCAAAAGTATGAGCATGTCATTTATCATATTTATGAAATATAGACATTACAAATCATATCACTAAGAGAGGATAACATATATAAATTATTTGTGCTTCAATTGACATATTAGTCATAGTTCAAAGTCTGTGAGACTCGGCCATTACATACTAATCACAAATACCATATTTCACAAATATCATATTTTTCTAGAAATCTAGTAAAAGAACTATAATTATGATTAGGCTCGTCAAATCTACTTTAAAATTTATCACCCTATCAAATTTGACAATTTTAACATTGTTATCTAATTGTCTCTTGACTTTATTTATATATACCTTAAGGTGTTAACAGTTTGAGATCTTACATGAATTATATATATTGTCATATCTCAATGGGTTATATATAAAGGTGATAAATCTTTCTCCATTAAAATAGAGAATATGAAGTCAAATGCATATATAAGCATATACAATCTTAAGGAGTTCCTAAAACTATTTTTTATTCTATATTTGATTACATGATCATTGCAAACTCATGAATCACATAAATTCTGTACATACCATCATATAGAATTAAAAAAAATAACTTTTATTGAATCATAATGAGTTTACCACCATAAAAAAAAAATATTATAATAATTCTAGATAAAACTTAAAATTTTATATATGTTGGAACATAGCATGTATTCTTAAGATCCACTAAATGAATCGTCTCTAGATATAAGCGAAAAATACTAACTACTATCAGTTTTGCTTTAAAATAAATCTCTATAACGACAAATATTGCACTCTTTTAGTTCTCATATTAAATATTTTTTTATTGTTGGTAGTATAAGTTTAAGTGTCAGAATAAATCCACCAAGTATAAAAAATAATTTTTATAATATTTTATTTGAAACATACAAAGGTCAGACTTATTTATTTTTTTTCAAACCAAAATCTTATAATCCTTCTACACATATCCTTTCTTACCACAAAAGTATATTTTACTAGGAAATTTTTTTTATGAGCTTATATAGCATCTATAAACTCAAGTGATTTATGCTTTAATTTTCTTTTACTGTTATCCACTCCTTGAGTAGTACATTAAATATTATAAGTTTTTTACTTTAATCTTAATTCTTTTTAAACACAGCTTTTTTAAGTTTTATTTATCTTTAATTTTATTATAGTAAATTTTAAATGAGTCAAATAAGAAGAAATATAATCAAGAATAAATTATACGAGAAAATATTCAACTACATTCATGCTCAATATTCTTGAGGTTACAACTTTGTCAGTTATATTAATGATATAATCATAAATTTCTTAAATACTATCATATTGAATTTCATTAAGTTTGATGTTAGCTAATGACTTATCAGTATATATAAATTAATCTTTAGATATTTCAGTACGTTAGTTGTAAACTATAATGAAGTCTAAATATTATCAACAATTATCATAAAACTGAGTCTTTTAGACCTTTCCTAATCATTTATTATTTTTTTTAAAAGAACTTTTAGTAGTTATGTCTAAGATCATCTCAAGTAGTCCAATCAAGGTCTAGCATACCTAGTGTCAAGCCATTTAGAATCAACTAAACTGAAAACTATAGGGGAACTAGAAGTATAAGAATGCATAAAAGTAAGTACTGCCATAAAATATAGAATCATTTAATACTTTAAGTTTTTAAAATATGATGAGTTACTTATATCATCCATATTTCATCTTTGGGTGAAATTTTGATATATCTATTCATTCATAATTATTTATAAAGGATTGATACCAATCTTATGGAATAGTATTGTTGTATTTGGATATACAATCATAAACTATAAAGATATCCATAACAGTAACTTTCTACCCCATCACATAACTATTCGAAAGAGATTATCCTTTAAGATTATCTAAATCTCCTAATTATGTATGCCATTATACTATTATTTTTCTTAATATTATAGGATTAATTTTTAATATAATTTTACAATTATTAGTCTAGGTCACTTTGCAACTATAAGATCAATATATAATATATAATAAATTTTAAAATATTTTATAAATAATAAAATATTTATTTTAGTTCACATGCCATAAGTCTAACATCTCTCGGTAACTACTAGTCAAATAAAGCCTAGATATATAAATTATAAATAATGTTCACCAAGTTTTTTAATCTAATTTATATCAAAATATTTTAATACTAGTCATAGTGATTATTGAACATTAATCAGCATAAAAGAAAACTCATATGATAACTATAATCATTATAAAACATAAATCATGTCTTTATATAAAAATAAAGACTATTCATAATTTTAAACATTGCATGTTAATAACCATACAAATATCCAAAACTAATATTTAAAATTTAATTATCATATATAAAAAATTTATCAATATTATATAAGAAAACTATGAAAGAAAATCATAATATATTTTTAATTCAATATAAAACCCTAAATTAGACAAGTAAATCAAATTTAATTTGATTGACCTATAATTGGGCTAAACATTAGCTCAATTAAGTCAGTCAAAAATTAAAATTGATCAAGGTCAAAATTGATTAAAATTTAACTTTTTTTGAATTCGAGTAAGACTTAATTGATCAAATTTAAATCCAATAAAGTAGTCAAGATACAATCATGATCAAGTTGGATCAAAATAATTAATTAAATTAGTCAATTTTATAATTATAAACATAAGTAAGAAAATTTTAATTTCTAAAAGATAAAATCATTTTTCTTAGTATATATAATAAAAATATATAGTTTCTAAAGGAAAAAATTATCAAAAAGAGATAAATTGGAACTAAAGATTTATAAGGGTAAAACTATAATTTTAATAAATAAAACATAATTTTTTTTCTTCATGATCACTACAAAAGGCATGCAACCGCCATGGTGCACGATGATCACCTACGTGCCACCACTTTAGGCGATAACTATTCTTACGTAGTTGACCGACAACCTCACAATCATTGTGTCGCGTTATGCCGTCATGTCCACGTGTGGTTATTCTCACTGCACACAAGTTCCTCATGGGTGGAACACCTCCATGAACATGCGTCACTGATCGAGCACCACCGGCAGTCATCCCATCACGTGACTATGCGCAAACATCCACTCGATTGTGATTGTTCTTATCCACTATGTAGTCATTGGGAATCATAGCCTTTAGTGTCTAGTTGATGCTGATTGTAACCAACAAACACCACCGTAATGGCATTGTTACAGCAATCGATGAAAAATAATGCTATAGTCGTCGCACATAGTGGCACTATTGTAGCCACCTATGACTAAGGCATATCAGCCACTTCAAGGTTGATGCACACAAATAGTAGTGCATGCAACCGCCGCTAGTTATCGTACCTCATGATGCTTCTACTTTATACAACAGTACTAATATGTAACAACTACCCGAGATTGGGTTGGTGATTGCCAGAGGCCATCACCCTTAATAATGCTATTACCAACAATAAGCTATAGATGGTAATCCATCGATCAAACATGAGGAACCCCATATCGCTAGTAAGTAGACATATTAGATGAGAGAGGAAAGCAGCTCGATAATACAAATGGATCATTCAAGCATCGTATAATCAAAATCAAACAATACTATTTCGCAAGTAAAGAGTGCTAACAAACAAATCTAAATACAAAATAGATCTAATATATTTTTATGATCTAAGGTATTTAATTTCAAAACATAGTTATGATACCAACTATAAACATAAAAACTATAATTATTCATTCTACTAGTATGTTGAAAACTTTAATGTCAGAAACTGAAATCAAATAATGAGAGATCAAATATATAATTTGTACCTTATGATGCTATTCAGAAAATCTTTATTTGATATGCAAATATACTATTGTATGATCCAAAAGTTGTAATAATGTTGATATGTAATGAGAGATAGACTTGTTTTATTCATTTTTTATATCATTTACAAAGTCACTATAAGTGATGAATTAGGGAGTAAGGGGAGATAAGAAAAGATATGCAATCTCTCAATAATATCACGTCATACTATGCATCACATTATATAGAATCGTTAGTAGGTCATATTTTTTTTATAGGTGAGAGTAGAGGTTCTAGGATAATTAATTAGGAGAATTTCTATTACCAAGATTGTCACCTAAAGTATCCTATAATAGTTGGACTTTCTTTCAATAATCATAATCAAATCTAATCATATCTATAATATATATTACTAATATAATATGACATATGATGATATTGTCAAGAATGTGGCTCATGCTTTCTCCTATATACATCATGATTATAATTCACCCATCGTTCGTTGGGATATAACCAGCAATAATATTTTGCTCGATTCAGAATTGAAGGCTTGTGTTTCGACTATGGCACTGCTCGACTCTAGGAGTCAGATTCATTGAATTAGACATTTATTATTGTCACGCATGGTTAGTTAGCACTTGGTAAGATTGTTATCCTTAATTCTAAACAACTGTTCTCTACATTTGGAATTTGTGATCTTTTTTTTTGAACTTATTGTTGGGGATAGAGGAGCAAAGAAATGATAAAAACAGAATACTACGATGCAATTAAATGAGAATGCTTTTAATCAAGAAGATGACATAGTATTAAACAAGAGGTAACAAAATACTTACAATATATTCTCCAAATGCATACACCATTCTTGCTTCATGAACTATGGTCCAATTTATAGGACCTAATAATAACTATCTCACCCATGATTGAGCAAGTGTAGCCATTACCCCCATAACTCCTAAATCATGGGCCACTACCAAGAACATGCCTACAACTACCTAGAACATGTTAACTATCTAGGTAACTTCTATGAATCAATTCTCAACACTCCCCCTTGAGTAATAGTTATATACACCGATTTAAGACATGAAATAAACATGTGTTAGGACCCTAGTTAGATCGGGTCATAAGTCCACTGAGTTGAAATGCCAATAAGTGTAATAAAACCTTAAATTAGCCGTCACCCCCTATTAATGAAGTGGTCTACTAGGGTTAGTGAGGAGTCCTCATAGAGAGGGACTCCTAGTCGACCACTTCTCATATTTGGGATAGCAAACTAGGCTTAGAAGAGGAAGAGTCCCCATTAGTTGGGACTCTATCTAAGTTGGTTAGTAGATGATTAGAAGTTGGAGTCTTGGTAATTAGGAGTCCTATTACGAGTTAGGGTTTTGAGGCCCTATATAAAGCATGTATTCAACATTATTTCTATTATTAATAAGATCAAACTTTCTTCAGCTATTGTGCTGAATACCTTAGAGGAGGGAACCCCTACAGAGTTCCAAGAGGCCGATCCCTTCCACAATCACCCATCATCCTCATATAGCCGCCCAAGCAATTTCCACAATTGCTAAGATCATTGCCAAACTCCACTATCATCACCACTATCGTAAATCCCCCGTAGTTTCTATAAGAATTGCATCAGGTTCTGGTAATCTATCTTACTGCTGTTGCAATTTAGTTATTCTAAATCCAAAAATAAAAAATGTTCCTCTACTATACTGCATAAACTTGTCATCGTAAAGTTACCATCGTTACGATAAAAGTTACGTTGTAGATTTCAACCGCATACTATTGCCTTATCTTTGATCTTGCTGCCACTATTTTGCTACCCTATCTTCTATGAATTTTTTACTACGGCTTTAACACTTCTTATTAGTGGATTTCCTTTGGGTTCTGTGAAAAATTTCTTGATACAAATCGTTGAACTTTTATGTACAAACTGTTGAACTTTAGATGTAAAAATATGTCGCAGTACCTTCTCGTACTCCTTGATCTTGCCAAATTTATTGTTGTTGTATTCTCCCACAAATTTTTTTATGGCATTACCTTTTCCATACCCATAGATTTCCATTGAGTTTTACTCAAATTCTTATTACAAATTGCTAGAAATTTTACATCTATTGTTGAAATTTTTGACAAAAAATTCTGTCGCTATACCTTTTGTCTTTCTTCTTCTCGTAAACCACCATATCCTACCGAATTTACTACCATCAACCACATCATCTTTAAGGTATCCCTCTAGCCTTAAGACATAGCTATCATAACATATTTCCAGAATCCACAGCCAACCCAAATCGTAGCCCAAACAGTGGTCTAACGCAGCCGCAACCCTCCAATTGGGCAACCCTCTAATCGTAGCCCAAACAGTGGTCTAACGCAGCCGCAACCCTCCACCAATGATCTTTATCTTCCGTAGCCACCAAACCTTTCACCCACCTATTCCCTTGACCCGTCAACAGAAGTAAGATTGTAACACCTCAGATTTCGAGATGTACTCAATAACATCTGAAGATTTGATCGATGCCAAGTTAGAGGTGATCAAATCATGCATTGAGGATAAATTACGTGCTTTATTTACATAATTCAGCATTGGCCGATCTCCAAGCCTAACAAAATTACAGCAAGGTGAAAGTTTAGAGAGGCCTAACGAGAAGGAAGAACAAGCTAGTGATTTGATGCAGCCACACATGAGGGTGGATTTCCCTTGATGGGAAGAATGAGACCTGACGGGATGGCTTTCACATGCAGAATTCTACTTCCACTATCACTGAACACCAGAGGCTTCCATGGTGGACATCACTGTCATCTACCTCGAGAAAGATGCAATACAATGGTACAATTAGCTTGAGCACACCCAAGGAGTCTCGACATGGAGATAATTCAAGAGTGGGTTGCTGATCCGCTTTAGACCGTTAGAATACGAGAACATCGATGATCAACTCGCGAAGATCCGACAAACCTCCATAATTCAATAATACCATACCAGGTTTGAAAGATTACCTAACCAAACTTGTGATTGGTTTGAAAAACAATTATTAGGGACATTCATCGAAGGACTAAAGCTGGAAATAAGAGAAGTAAAAGTGTGGTAGCCCTACACCTTGATGGTTGTAATCTCCTTCGCATGAATCCAAGAGGAGCGGCTCAACCAAGATGCCTGAAGGATGAGAACTACACCTTGACCAGCAGTGTACAAACCTTCAGCATCATCTGCTCCTAGCCATCCCTCGCAGTTGAAGAAATTGATAAGAGAAGAACTTTGTGACAGATCAGCGAAGAACCTATGTTGGCATTGCGACGAACCGTGGAGCCACGACAATCGCTGCAAGAGGGTACACCTTCTTCTAATTGAACCCCTCGATTATTCAGAGGATGAGGTCCATAAGCACGAGAAGAAGGTCATAGAGGAAGAACCACAACTGACCGATTGTATCATGCATGCGCTTACCGACTACATGAACCCGCAGATGATGAAAGTGGGAGGACTACTCAAATAGCAGCCAATCACCATCCTCATCGATACTGGAAGCACTAATAACTTCATGAACAACAAGGTTGCTACTTAAATGGTGCTTTATATTGAAGGATGTAGTAGGTTTGATGTTAAGGCCACCAACTATCGAATTTTGAAGTGCGACCGAAGATGTCCGCGCGTAAATTGATGCTGCAGGACCAAGAAATAATTACTAATTTCTTCTTCCTCCCACTCGATGATTATGAGGCGGTGCTTGGCATCAAATGGCTGACTATGCTAGGTGATGTTTTATAGATTTTTTTAAAATTAATTATAAAAATTTTCAACAAAGGGAAACAAGTGATCCTACGTGGGAAAGACGGAGTGATGTGACGACGGTTTCAACGCAACGAATGGAGAAAGTTTTGCAAAAAGTGAACAACAGCTTCCTAATGCAACTCCAGCAGCAACATGTGAGGGAACCGATAAAAATTGAAGACCTAAACCTTCTCCAATTACTTGTTGAATTTTCAGATGGCTTCGCCGAATCATGTAGTCTACCTCCTACCCGACAGCATGACCACCAGATTCCAGTTCTCCCGGGAAAACCACCAGTAAACACTTAGCCATGTCATTATCCTCACCTTTAGAAAGCTAAAAGAGGATTGTGCATGAGATGCTTGAAACATGGGTCATTAAGCCAAGTTGCAGCCCCTACTCTTTGCTGGTGCTTCTTGTACGAAAGAAAGACAGAAGGTGGTGAATGTGTACAGATTATCAAGCTCTCAATGGCATAACGGTCGAGGACAAGTATCATATTCCTATGGTGGATGAATTACTCAATGAATTAAAGAGAGCACAAGTCTTCATGAAGCTGAACTTGCAATCCAGATATCATCAAATTTGGGTGTGCGAAGATGACATACCAAAGACTACCTTTCGGATGTACAATGACCACTATGAATTTTTAGTAATACTTTTCGGTCTCACTAATGCTCTCTCCACCTTTCAGAGCCTCATGAATGATATTTTTCAGAGTTATTTTCATAAGTTCATATTGGCTTTCTTTGACGACATTCTCATTTACAACCCTTCACTTGAAAGTCATCTGCACCACTTATGACTTGTTTTGATGATTCTTTGAGAGCATACTCTTTTTGTCAAATAATCAAAATACAGCTTCCTTCAACAGAAGGTGGAGTATCTTGAGCATATAATCTCGGAGGAAGGCATAGAGGTGGATGCTTCTAAGATCGAGGCAATGCAAAGCTGGTCGACACCTAAAAACATAAAATTGTTACGCGGCTTCCTCAGATTGACGGGCTACTACCGTAAATTCGTCAAAGACCAGGGAAAGATCAATACCCCCCTCACATCATTGCTAAAAAAGGATGCTTTTCAGTGGTCTGATAAAGCCTCTGCTGCCTTCGACGCTATCAAGGCAACCATGACATCTACACCCATATCAGCACTACCTGATTTTGACAGAACTTTTATTATTGAAGCGAATGCATTGGGATTTAAAACCATGCAAGAAGGCCGACCCCTCGCTAATACGAGCAAGGCATTATCTCCTTCTAATTTAAAAATATTCATCTATGACAAGGAGATGCTGGCGATTTCGCACGTAGTGATAAAATGGAGACCTTATCTGATCGACTAACGCTTTTAAATAAAAATTGACTACAAGAGCCTTAAAATATTTTTGGAGTAGAAGATATCCTCCTCGAAGCAGCAAAAATGGGTAATAAAGCTTCTTGGATATGATTATGAAATAACTTATAAAAAAGGGAAAGAAAATATTATTGCAGATACACTCTCTCGGTAACTCGAGCAAGCTGAATTTTCGGCCATCTCTCTTCCGATCAATGACTTTCTCAAAGATATTAGGAAGAAATGGCGAGATAATCCAGAGATTAGAGATATCATTGAAAAATTAGAGGAGGATCCAAGCTTCGTGGCACACTACAATCAGAACTCGAAAGATTTATGCTATAACAGATACATAGTAATAGTGCCAAATTATCCTTGCGTAAAGATCATCCTACAATAGATGCATTACACACCAACGACGGGGCACTCTAGATTCCTTCGAAATTATAAGAGAATTAAACATAATTTTTATTAGAAAGGGATGAAGAATACTATTGCTAAATTTGTAGCACAGTGCGACACATGCCAACGACATAAAAGTGAGACAGTGGCAAACTTGGAAAG
The DNA here is from genome assembly GCA_029747655.1 of Ensete ventricosum. Taxonomy (NCBI): domain Eukaryota; kingdom Viridiplantae; phylum Streptophyta; class Magnoliopsida; order Zingiberales; family Musaceae; genus Ensete; species Ensete ventricosum. Next base: position 44,363,998 of record JAQQAF010000003.1, read on the forward strand.
GTGCAACCTCTACGCATACCGGACTTGGTGTGAACTAATATATCGATAGACTTCATCGAAGGGCTGTCCCATCAAGGAAAATATACAATCCTTGTCGTGGTCGATCGTCTCACGAAGTATGCTCACTTTTTGTCCGCAACCCTTACACCACCATTAGCATTGCTCGAATCTTCATAGAAAATATTATAAAATTACATGGGATACCTAGATCTATTATAAGTGATCGTGATAGGGTCTTCACTAGCAAATTTTGAATAGAATTATTCTAATTGCAAGGCACCAAATTAAAGATGAGCACGGTGTACCATCTACAAATTGATGGCCAGACCAAAGTGGTGAACAAGTGTTTGGAGACATACCTCAGATGCTTCACTAACGATCGACCGAAAGAGTGGATAAAGTGGCTTCCCTGGGCTGAGTGTTGGTATAACATGATTTATCATTCCTCATCGAAATGTACTCCTTATGAAACCATATATGGTCGACCATCACATGTAATCCCAAAATATATAATTGGCTCATCTAAGGTAGATCAAGTAGACAAGGAGCTTAGGGACAGGGACAAAATTTTGAAACTATTAAAGGATAATATCTGAGCGGGCCAGGCAAAGATGAAATAACAGCACGATATGCACAAAAGTAAAATAGTTTTCAATGGGAGATTGGATCTTCCTTCGACTCCAGCCCTATAAGCAGACATCCATCCACACCAAAGCATCCATGAAACTGTCACCATGTTTCTTCGAGCCCTACCAGATCATGGAGCACATTAAAGTAGTGGCATACAAGTTGGACCTACCTGCAAACTCCCGAATCCACTCAATTTTTCACGTGTCATGCCTTAAGCCCAAACTAGGATAGAATGAGATGGCCCAGAGCCACCTACCAGGCACTACAGCCCATGGAGAGCTCCAGATCTAGCCGAGAGCCGTCATTGATCATCGGATGGTGACTTATCGTTAATGTCCCACTACTGAGGTGTTGGTGCAATAGAGAAATTTACCCGCAGAAGATGCCACATGGGAGAACTATGAAGACTTGAAGATCAAATTTTCAGAGTTCATAGAGCCTCAGCCTTGAGAACAAGGTTGATTTGAAGAGGATGGGTCTATTAGGACCCTAGCTGGGTTGGTTCCTAAGTCCATTGAGTTGAAATGCCAATAAGTGTAATAAAACCCTAAATTAGCCGCTACCCGCCTATTGATGAAGTGGTCGGCTAGGGTTAATGAGGAGTTCTCATGGAGAGGGACTCCTAACCGACCACTTCTCCTATATGGGGTGGTCGACTAGGCTTAATGTTGAATCTTAGATTTTAATGATGAAATCAATTGATGAGTGTTTAATCTAATATGTGTGTTAGAGGAAGAATTGTAGGTCTAACTACGATAGAGCAATTGAGTTATAGCTAGATGATGGGCCAAGATCAAGCTTGGGCATCAGGTCGAGATTCGAATGATGTAGTGGGACCTCGTCGAGAGTTCACTAAGAGATTCGCCAAAGGGATCGGGAAGCTTGTTGGGAACACATTGGGAGATCACCGGAAGAACACCAAAAGACTCACTGCAAGAATGTCAGAGGCTGTCGGATTGGCGAGAGTTAGGTCTCGGTTTAGCTTATTGGTCATTAAGAGTTGTAATCATTTAGTCGTAGTTAGGGATTGAGACAACTAGGGAAGAAATCCAAATCAACTCAATGAGGCAACTAGGTCTACTATGGGGTTTGATTGAGCTCAGGTTGAGCTCAATTAGTTGACCAAAGAATTGATCTACATCAAGTTCAAGCCGAAATTCGAAAAGTGGAGGGAACCACTTTTTCGGAAATTCCGACGGATAAATCATCGGTGAGCGATAGTTGGACTGCCCGTACCCTGGGCACAGTGTCACGGTCAAAATGTAAACAAGGTGTTTGATGAAATGCTCATGTTTGTCCGTGTCCTTCGCTTTGTGTACAAACATTGTACAACAAGTAGCGGGCTTGCAGTAGGCTTAGCAGCCCTAGTTTGGTTTGCTCTATGGCCAATTATGGCTTGTAATAACAAGTATGTCTTGTAAGCACTTGTGGGGGACATCGGTCTGTAATGGACCATTATCCTTTGTGTGCAACCTCTCCGAGTTTGTGATGTCCTCGGATGTAATTTGCATATGGCTTATGAAGTGTTTGCTTGAGCAGTTGCTTGTGGATCCCGTGGGAATTGCTTCTTCTGGCCCGTTTTCTCTTTTGTGAGCCTAAGAGACTCTAGGAGATCTCGGGGAAGGCTGACCTTGTGCGGACAGATAACGCTTTGGGCGTTCCACGACTTAGGCAATTTCAGCTAAGTCTTCGGGAGGGCCGCAAGGGTGCCGCACGGCTTAGGCAAATCAGCTAAGCCCGTGACAATGTGGTATCAGAGCGGGACAAGCACACGCAGAGACACTTGCCATACAAACGTGGGGGACCTAGTTGGGCTGTGTGGAGGACAGCCAGCACGCGCAACCGTTTGGGGGGAAAACGGACATTGATATGTAGGGAAAGGAGTCGCTCAGAGGAGCGGGCATCCAGGTTTGGCATTCAGAGGAGTGGCCAACCCTTTGCGTGAGAGGCACCACGAGGACAAACATACAAAGAAGAATGCGTAGCACACAAAGATTGGGATGGTGGAGTTCGAGCTATGGCTTGACGTTGGCAACCAAACTTGACGGTGCTCAAGGCCAAGCGGGGCGTTTGGTGATAGATGAGACTGTGCAAAGTGGGAGGTGTTGCGTAACGACCGAAAGAGTTGTGCAAAGCTCACAGAGGTGAGGGGAATTGCCCATTGTTTTCTTTCACAAGAGGAAGAAAATTTTTTATATCATATTTTTAAAAGGGGGAGCAAAAACTCATATGTCTTAAAATCTTTAGCCCTATATTTTATCTTTTTATTGATGACAAAAGGGGAGAAATGGATGTTGATGACTTATGTAATAACGAAAATTTTTAAATATTTAAAATTTATGAAAATCCTTGATGAGTTGATGACTTGATAATTTAAAAGAAAACTTTTGTTGATATATGAGTGCCTTATTGCAATCCTTGAAATATGATTTGCTTGGAATATTGATTACCTTGATTCACTTGAATTCAAGAGTGTGTGATTCTCTTAAATTTAAGTCTTCTTTATTATGACATGAATATAGGAGGAGTTACGATTAACTCTCATCGTCAATTGATTGTCATCATCAAAAAGAGAGACTGTTGAATCTCAAATTTTGATAATGATCAATTGATGAGTGTTTAATCTAACATGTGTCTTAGAGGAAGAATTCCACATCTAACTACGATGGAGCAATTGAGTTACAGCGGTTCGAATGATGAAGTGGGACCTCGCCAGGAGTTCGCTAGGAGATTTACCGAAGGGATCGGGAAGCTCGCTAGGAACACGTTGGGAGATCGTCGGAAGAAGACCAAAAGACTCATCGTAAGAATGTCGGAGGCTACCGTATTGGCGGGAGTTAGGACTTAGTTTAACTTGTTGGTCATTAAGAGTTGTAATAATTTAGTCATAGTTATGGATTGAGTCCTAATTGAGTTAGATTTGGAAGAAATCCAAATCAACTCAATAAGACAATCGGGTCCACTATAGGGTTTGATTGAGCTGAGGTTGAGCTCAATTAGTTGACCAAAAAATTGGTCAACATCAAGTTAAAACCGAAATTTGAAAAGTGGAGGAAACCACTTTTCCGAAGATTTCGACTGGCGGTTGGGCCACCCGTACCTTAAAAATATGGTGGCTATCAGTGGCTAAACTGCCTAGGACCGGTTGGTAAACCGCTTGTACTAGGATTTCGATAGTTGAACCACCCAGGATTATAGGTGAACCACTTGTACCCGGATTTTTCAGATACGTTTGATTTTTTGCTCCAAATTCTGTTGTCATTTGGGGCCTATAAATACCTTAAGTTTTCTTGCATTCCATACAATAATTTTGAGTATTACATTCTGTGAAAAAATTATGTGTGAATTGTAAGGAAAAGAAAAGGGGAAGAGAGAGAGTTTAGAGTCAGAAAATTCTTAAAGTCTCCCTTGTAAGCAAAGTGTAAGGGTTTGGTCTTCACCTAAAGAAGATCGATAGTAGACACCAGTGTGTCTTAAAGAGGAGGACTCGGAAGTGGACGTAGGTCCGTTGGTGCCGAACCACTATAATTGTGAGTATTTTATTCTTATTACATTGACTACTTGCAATTGTCGAGTTCTTAATCGATTTGAATAAATATCAATTAGACGCTTACGATTTTTACTTACTCTTTGAAAGCAAAGTTTCAAGTCAAGCATTTCCCTTCAATGTTGCTTATCTTTCGGGTTTGCTTGTTCTTTCTTAAATATTTTTTAAGCAAGTAACTTAGTAGTCTTCTTTTAATCACTCACTTGCTTTACTTGAACAAAAGCTTCAGATCTTTCTATCTTGCTTTAGGCCAAAAGCTTTTTGTTAAAGCAAGTGAGTGATTAAAAGAGGAAGAGTTCCCATTTCCAATTTATCCTAACACTTAGAAGAGGATAAGTTCCCGTTAGTTGGGACTCTATCTAAGTTGGTTAGTAGATGATTAGAAGTTGGACTCTTAGTAAGTAGGAGCCCTATTAGGAGTTAGGGTTTTGAGGCCCTATATAAAGCATGTATTCAACATTATTTCAATCATAAATAAGATCAATCTTTCTTCAGTCATTGTGCTAAATACTTTGGAGGAGGGAACCCTTACAGAGTTTAGGAGGCTGATCCCCTATAGAGATCAAACCTCAAGCTTAGAATCTGCAAGGGTTCTAATAATATGCTTTTGAACTGGAAGTGACTTGGTGAGAATATCTGTAACTTATTCATCTGCGCCACAATACTTCATTATTATGGCTCCACTTTTTATAAGATATCAGATGAAATGATAGTATATCTCTATATACTTCGTTCTTCTATGAAATGTTGGATTCTTCATCATTGCAATTATAGCTTTGTTATTATAAAATATTTCAGTTGCTTCTTTTTGTTCTTTATTAAGATCTTCAAGAAGTCTTATAAGTCATATTGCTTAATAAGTTGATGATAGTTGCTTGCTTCTTTGAACCCCAAGATATAGCTCCTAATCTGAGGCTAAAAATATTGCTTGAAGTACTTTTTCTATCATCCAAATCTCCTTATTGATGTGAATATCTTTTGCCACAAGCTAAACGTTATGCTTTTGGATACTTCCATTTTTATTATACTTTGTTTTGAACACTCATTTCAATCTAATAGCTTTCTTTTCTTTCCATTAGCTCCCATATTTTATTCTTCTCATTTGAATTGATTTCCTCCATTACTTTTCATCATTCCTCTTTTTCAACTACTTTCTCAAAACTTATGGGATCTAAAATAAACAAAGCAAATGTTGAATCATAAATTTTTATTGATCTTAATTTTCCTAAAGGGGTTTTATCTGAGGAATCATTTGATGAATTTGAACTACTACTAAGTGAGGTTGATGATGAACTTGTTAGAGTAGGATCTGTCACTTGATCTGTGGAGTGACTAGTTATACTAGAATACGAATTTGTATTTCACCTTTATTGATCTTCCAATTCCAATTTGTTCTTTCATCAAACATAATATTTCTGTTAATAATAACTTTATCACAATATGATTATATAATCGATATGCTTTAGATTGTAAGGAATAACCAATTAAGATATATTTTTTAGATTTTTCATCAAGCTTGTGATGATTTTATTAATTTACCAAAGCAAAAGCAATACAACAAAAAAATTCTTAGATGACTTAAACTTAGCTTTATATCATACCAAGCTTCAAAAAGAGTTCGATCTATAATAGCCTTTATCGGTGAAATATTCAACAAAGAAACTATTATTGCAACTGCTTGTGCCCAAAATTGATATGGAAGATGCTTTCCTTTTAGCAAACTTCTTATCATTTCAATAACAATTTGATTCTTATGTTCAGCTATACCATTTTGCTCTGGTGTATATGATGGTGTCAATTCCCCGTGAATACTATTTTTTATAAAAAGAATTAAACTCAGTAAATAAAAATTCACCACATCTATCTGTCCGAAGTATGTTTATGTATCTACCACTTTATCTTTCTATAAATGACTTGAATTTTTAAAAATTTAAATATTTTAGATTTCAATTCGAGAAAATATACTCAACTCATGCAACTATAATTATCAGTAAATAATAGAAAATATCGACTTCCACCAAAAGATTTTATATTTATAGGTCCATATAAGTCAGTATGAATTAATTCAAGATAATTAGATATTCACCATGCTTTTCCAATAGGAAATGGTTTCTTACTTGGTTGTCATAAATGTATCATTCACATACATCAAGTGTATTAATTTTGAGCAATCTAAAAAGTATTTTTTTTTATTTAACAACCTTAAATTCTTAATGTTAATGTGTCAATATCTTAAATGCCACTATAATTAAAACTAATTTTTTATCTTTAATAATATATGAACCATTATCAAATATAACTAAATATATGTCGTCTATCAATTGCCTAACACTAAACAAGTAATGTGATACATTAGGAATAAAGAAGATATTATCAAGGTGTTTTACCTTCCCTTGATTTGTCTTCACCTCAATTATTCATTTCCTTTTCACTTGGATTTGTTTGTTATCTCCAAGTGTAACTTTCAATTATGAGTTTCATCAATATCTCTAAACATTAATCTTTTGCCTGATATATGATTAAAATATCCATTATCAAAAAATCAAATATTGAGATATCAATAACTTGTGAATGAGTCATAAACAATTTACTATTATCTTCATTTTTCTCCATATAGCTTACTTGCTTTTCTCTTTTCCAGCAATCTCTATGACCAAATTTTTTATAATAGTGACACTGAACTCCACTCTTGTAGTTTTTTTTATCATAATTTGATTGCTTTTGTTCATCATGCCTATCAAAGAGTCCTCTTACTCTTTCATTTCCTTTACCATGAAATTCTCCTCTGTCACGTCCTCTTCCTATTGATTTTTTATCTTCTTTTGAAATAAAGACTCTCCCTTAACCTAAAATATTTTTTTTATTTTTTTAAGTGACTTGTTAAACTTTGTTTCATGTGCTTGCAAGGAACCTATTAGTTTATCAAACAAAAAAGCAGATAAGTCTTTTGACTCCTCAATTGTAAAACTGTGATCACCCTCGATGAGCCTTGAAATTCATTTTGAAGTATCAACCAAGCTTCCTTTGAGGTTGTCGCTACTATAATTTTTAAGAAGATTATCTCATATACAACTTGTTGAGTGAAGAACAATGTCTTTGAGTCATTCTTTCTGTTCTCCCTCGGCCTGATTTCTTCATCTGGATTTGTATATTGATTCTCTATTAAGTCCTAAAGATCTTAAGACTTGAATAAAGTCTTCATCTTAATACTCTAAAATTCACAGTATTTATCTGAGAAAATAAGAATAAAGGGTTGAGACATAGAATTATTATTGAAAGTCATAATAACTAATTTAGATTGAAACACGACTATGATACCACAAATAATAGGGATGGAGAAGCAAAGAAATAATAAAAATAGAATAGTACAATGCAATTAAACAAGAATGCTTTTAATCAAGAAGATGACGTAGTATTAAATAAGAGATAACACAACACTTACCAAATATTCTCCAAATGTATATATCCTTTTTGCTTCATGAACTATGGTCATATTTATAGGACCTAATAATAACTATCTCACCCCACTATTTCACTCGAGCAAGTGTAGCCACTACCCCCACAACTCCTAAATCATAGGCTACTATCTAGAACATGCTCACAACTACCTAGAATATGTTAACTACCTAGATAACTTCTATGAGTCAATTCTCCATAGTGGTTTGTAGAGCTTGCTTGCAGGATAAGGGTGACCACTCAATGGGATGTGTATAATTTTGGAGTTGTCACGCTGTAGTTGCTGATGGGAACTTATTCGAAAGAGTTCATCTCTGGTCTCTCATCTCCTCTGCCCAAAGTAACTTTGTGAAAGATATATTAGACAGCTTCCTACTGTCAAAGCTGCAGATGAAGTAGTTGTGTAAGGTTGGCAATTCGATGCGTGGACGACAACCCGACATCTGAACCGACGATGAAGCACATCATAGACAAGTTATCGATTCCCAAGATGTATCCAAACTCCCCATCTCTTGATTCCTTGAAGCTTTTTGACCTAAGGAATGCTAAAATATGATCATTCCAGTGGACTTCTCTTCCATCCATTACATCTCATATGTCAACTAAAATGTTTGATCTTTGTTATCAAGATTTTGTTGCCTATGAAGTAGTTATGTATGTCGTTTGTAATGTTGCTTTTCATTGTAATAGATTGAGCTTCCTCCATCTTGATCCAAACTCTTAGAGCCGGTTTGATCCAATCCAAACCCGGCCCATTTAAGATGACCCATTGGGTTCATAGGTCTGTCAGAATTAGAATCTAGTCCTGAATTAGGATCAGTATGTATTATTATTATAACAACGTTCAATTCGGCCCCACCTTATTATTCTTAGTATGTATTCTGAAATGTAAAGTAAAATTTATCTTGCTCAAATCGATTGATTGATTAATTCACTCAGGAATAATCATGATCTCGAACTGATGGTATCATCGGTACCGTCGACTAATGAGTTGATCTGATCAGTTCTCTATCGAAGGTAAGGGCCCATCCCAGGTAAGAGTGAGTCCTTATTAACTCTTAATCATCCGAGGTGGCACCCCTGGGTCTTCAACACCGAGTGCACGACTAAGGGGAGCACAGAGGCTTGACATAGGTGTAGCCCTCGGCCTTCTATATCGAGTGCACGTTTAGGGGGAGAGTGGACGCCCGGCCTATGTGCAACCCTCGGCCTTTTGAGTTTCTGGTAGCCTCGCGGGACCAAGTCCTAATGGAGGAGGCCCATAACTGTAGTTCCATGATGACCCCACAGTAATTGGATGAACTGCATGACGACTTCTGAGTTCCATCGAAAATCATCCTTTCTGTTCCTAGGGGCAAGGGCCATCCTTATCGCAGATTCTACTATGTGTTTTGCCTCTTTGTAAATGCACTGGAGGTCGGGTTTTGTCTCCCTCTGCCTCCGGTAGAGGTTGTTTGCCTAGGACACTGGCAATTTTATCGTCCTAGATGGTGTCAAACTCCTGGCACTTCATGAGGGTCTACCTTAGGGCATGCGAAGGCGCGGGGGTGGTGCCATTGTGCAAGTTATTCTGCTCATGCTTTCAGTTGAGTTGCGAGCCAAGCAGCTACTATCTCTCCCCCAATGCAGGGTTTAAGATTAGTGGAGCAGGCTCCTATGGCGAGGGATGGAGAAGTCACTTCTTTATTATGGATGGAAGTGAAAACTAGGGCTTCCCGGTGGTATGAGCAGCCCACACCATTGATAATGTGTTGCTTATTCTCTCCGTGGGCGAAACTGAAGCCTTGGAGAGGATACAAAAGTTCTTCTCCACCGATGTCATGGAACGCGAGGAAAAGACCCACTCAGTTGAGGCTACGCCCCCGTCAGCCCTTTCAAGTAGGATCTCTTTCTTTCCTTTCCTTCTATAGGTTCTTCATCGCCTACTTCTAATCACTGTTCTATGGTTATTTGATAAGTGTGGATCTCCGAGGAGTGAAAAGACAATGTCCCTTTGCCCCTTCCTTTAGGCCCAATGAGGCGTTGTTGACGGGACAGTCATGAGCCCGGGGTTCCTCCCACATCCCACCTAATGGGGCCTTCGAGGGCATTACCTTACTTGAGAGGGATTTGGAGCCCCTGACTAGAGTTCCCCCTTCCTCGGGGTTCTCTGGAGAGGAGGCGGGCCTACACTCCCCCAAGAGGCATCGAGAGCTTCCCTCATAACCTCTTGCTCGTGGGGGTGGAGGCCCTTTAGGGACCACCCTCTATCTCTCCCATAAGGCCCTCGATGGGGGATTTTAATCTTGCTGTTGCTATTTCTCTAAGGCCTCTGCCCGGCTCGGCCCTAGAATCATTTAAAGAGGTTGCCTCTGAGCAGTTAGTGTCCCTGCTCCTAGCCCCTACTACTCCCTCGCTCGAGGCTGTAGCTCCATATGTGAGGCCATCTACTGAAGAGGGCCCTACCCCGCCATTGCCTCCGACGAGGGTGGGTCCGTATGTCAATTCTTTGGCCCCTCTTTTGGGTCCACTAGTAGCAATGTCACTGCGGGGAGAGGCGGTTGATTGGCCTTTTACCCCCTAGAGGGAGGTCACCTTGGAGGATCCATTGATGGTGATTCCTCCTTTGTCGGACAATGTTTCGGCAAACTAGAGTCTCTTTGCCTCTAGTTTATCGGCTACCGGTGCTCTTGGATTCCCAGATCCCTTTACAATTGCTCCATCAAGGCTTCGTTTGAAGGGCTAATGGAGACCCAATGGCTATGGGAGGAGGCTGAGGCGGCCACCACCTACTGTTGGGGGTCACTTAGTCCTGCCCTGGTCGGGATGATATACTATTGCCCTTCGAAGGCATTGATGGATCTTTGCTCCTCCCACGAAGTCCTGATAAGGCTTCCCCAAGACATGTTCTCGTATGTCTTTCTTTTTGAACATCTTACTCTTATTCTTATGCAGCACCATCACTATATGACGATGCTTACTGACCGTCTGTGGGGCGTGAGGGCTTTGATCGGACAGCTCTCCAAGGACAACGACACCCTATGATCTCAGGCGGGGTGGCTTGAGGAGGAGAAGAAGGTGGTGAAGGCCCGGGTCGTTAAATTGTCCTTACAGCTAACTTAGGCTAGCCTTTGAGCCAAGGAGGTAGAACGACGCTTTGCTGAGTCACAAGGAGACGAACTCCCAGGTCGACGAGTTGAGACTGGAGCTAAGCTTAGCCCTCAGTTGTGCTGACTGAGGAGGCTGAGGCATGGGTAAAGGAGGCACGTGATGAGATGGCCATAACTAAGGACATGGCCTCCAAGAACATCATAAAGAGTGAACCGAAGGATGCCCACTAGCAGTTGGGCAATATTCAAGGAACATAGGGAGCTCAAAGAGCAATTGTCAACTAGCTTCAATGGGTTAGTAGCAACACGATCGGCTACCAAGGAGGCCAAAAAGGCCTAGGAGGAGGAGAGGAGCTACGTCACCGACTGAGAGAAGAGGGTCGTGGCCTCCAATAAGGAATCTGAGGAGTTCTATTGTGGACTCAATCATGCCAGCTAGGTCGCATATGAGTTAAGGTACCAGACCACCCTCAAACGCTTTAATGTGAGGTACCCTAAATTCAAGGTCAATGAGGACCCGTTTGTGGAGCTTCCCTCGGACACGGAAGTACCTTTTCCTATAGAGGTCCCCTTTGACAATCGCCCAACCACTCCTCTATTAGGAAATCCAGCACGAGTATAACATGCACAGTGGAAGAAAGAAAACAAAATATGTTTCCTACGTATATTAAGACGTCGTGCAAAGATTGGTGTGCAATAAAATCTTAAAATCGAAAACTGTGATAAATAAGAGATTGAGTACCTAGGGAGATTGTATATCCCTAAAATTTCAGATCCAAATGGATAAGATGAAGAAGGTCAAACATACTCCTCTTTAGCGGTATCCATATAATGGATTGTTATAGCAATGCTCCTTCAATTGCAGCCCAAAACTTGCAACTCTTGCTTGTAGCACTCATGGAAGAAAATCACATATCTTCTTCGCTGCCCTCTCGCAGTAGGGAATGGTTGATCGATTGAAAAGATAAGAAAGGGAGGAGAATAGAAGGGGGAGGCCAAAGGTGTAGCCTATCACTATTATATACCCCTACCTCCTATTTATAGAGAGCCACCAAAAACCCTAATGGATCCAGCCTTAGTAGGTATTGAATCTTTATCCAATTACCCACTTCTCTTGTATTATTGGATCTCTAACCAATAATATCAATTGGATCTCTATCCAATGAGAAAAGGTACTAATTAGATAACTCATATACAATCCTCTACTCGTTGAAACATTCACTATATATTTGTGACCCTTTAGGCCCAATACTAAGCTGGCTGTGAGTCCTATCTGTTAGAACTTCTTCTAACTTAGTGAATTATTATCTCTTACTAATTTACTTGACTCATCGACTATGGATGTACTAGGGCACTACGTTATAGTCCTTAAATGTACAAGGGATCTAATCTGTTGGACCTATCTGTCCTCAATTACTATGTATAATAGTCCCTAATTCATTTAATATCCTAGAGATTATATATTAGGCATGATAATATAAGGTCTCATACAGAATCCATCTGAGTCTCGTTCTAATCAAATTCTCTTGAAGAACTTCATCTCTCTCAATCGCGGTTGAGGATTTGTCTAAGCGATGATATACGAGATATTCCTCTCACAATATCATGATCCTCTATTGATACTCAATTGCCTTCATAAGGTTGGTTACGAATCCCGATAGCCAATTGTACCATATCTAAAACTTTTCAGACCTTTTAGTCTGACGTCAAAAAAAGGAGTACTCAAACAAGGCATCTTTTGTATCTCAAGTCTAAGAACCAGACACACAACTAATACCACAGAATCATTGTCTGATGTTAGATATTAATAACCATCTAACATTCTGTAGGTAGATTAATCAATAAACTTATTCTCCAATGAGCACTTTTACTATCCCTTAGTGTCCTCACACAAGTGGCTATGAGACCAACCACATCCATCATATGGACAGATATATAGTACACCGGTCTGTCCAATTATTTTGATATCCCTCTCAAGTAACCTATGACTATGATTATTTAGGAACTATGTTTAAAAGTGAATCGATCTCATTATCATTATCTCATCATGATCCGATTCCAATTACATAGACCAAGGACATTATAATATATATATATATACAGTAACAGATTATATAATATAAAAATATGTCAATAATAATAATGTAAAAGACTATGCAGTGTGACACATGTGTCATCACTCATGTGATTGGCTTATAGGGCAAGTGTAACTAGCAATTTCCTACTTGACATAAAACCAAACACATATGTTTCTGATGTCCATCAGACCCCTATGACGCTCAAAGATAGTTTGCGCCAGCGGCTATGTCAATGGATCTATAATGTTATCTTCAGATGGAACTCTTTCCATTGCTACATTTTTTTAGGCTATGATCTCTCTTATCAGGTGGAACATCCTCAGAACGTGCTTAGACTTTTGATGAGACCTGGGTTCCTTTGCTTAAGCAATTGCCTCATTGTTGTCCCATTATATGAGAATCGACTCCATGTTGCTCGGTACGACTCCCAAATCTCTGATGAACCTCTTCATTCGCACTCCTTCCTTTATTACTTCTGCTGCAATAATGTATCTTGCCTCTATGGTCGAGTTAGCAGTAGTATCTTACTTAGAACTCTTCCGGTATACTGCTCCTTTATCCAGGGTGAAGACATACCCTAAGTTTAACTTGTTATCATCGATGTCGGACTAGAAACTTGAGTCTATGTAGCCCTCAACCTGAAGGCTACCTCCTCCAAATACTAGTATAAGATCCTTAGTTCCTCTCAAGTACTTACGGATATACTTTATTACCTTCCAATATTTTAAACCTAGATCCGCCTGATACTTGCTCATGACACTCAGAGCATGCGTTATATTAGGCCTTCATATAGCATAGCATATATGATAATGTTGAGAAACCTCAGCGGGTGCATCACATACACAGCGGAAATCAAAATAAAAATTAGTTTCCCACGCAGATCAAATCATCGTGCAAAAGATTAGGGTCACGAGAAAAATCACAAAAATCAAAAAAATCACGATGTGTGTGAGATTGATTTTACCTAGGGAGATCATATATCCTTGTATTCCAGATCCGGATGGAGAAGATGAAGGAGGTCAAGCGTCTTCCTCTCTAGCGATATCCACACAATGGATCTCTACAGCGAAACTCCTCCAATCTGATCTTGCAACTCTTACTCAGAGGGAGAGAGGAGAATAGGAGGTGGTGGCTAAAGCTACAGCCTTTCAACCATGAGTCTCCCCTCCTATTTATAGAGAGCCACCAAAAATCCTATGGCTCCTACCTTAGTGGGTATTGGATCTCTATCCAATAACCTACTAACCTTGTATTATTGGATCTCTATCCAATAATCTCCTTAGGCCTCTAATTGGGCCTTAAGCAAGGAGCCCATCAGCATAGGGTCTTATCTAATGAGAATAGGGCTAATTGGATCTTCATCCAATCCTCTATTCGCTGAAGCACCCACCATATGTGTGTGACCCTTTAGGCCCGATACCGAGCTGGTCGTGTGTCACTCCTATCAGAACTTCTTCTGATATAGTGAATTTTATTATCCTCATAATAATTCACTTAACTTATCGACTATGGACGTACTATGTCACAACGCCAAATCCCCAAATGGTACAGGAGGATCGAATCCGTCGAACATGTCTGTCCATAATTATGATGTATCTATAATCTCTCATCCAAATAATATCTTAGAGACTGTATATTGGATATGGTACTATCAGATTACATATGGAATCAGTTTGTCATGCTCTATTCGGATTCTACCGGAGAACTCATTCTCTCTCAATCCGAATGACCCTGGCTAGGGATTTATCTGAGTAAGCATATATGAGATATTTCTTCCGTGATACCGAGAATAGATGATCCTCCATTGACACTCAATTGCCTTCGTAAGGTTGGCTACCAATGATAACCAGTTGTACTAGATCTGGAACTTTCTAAACCTGTAAGTCTGGTGTCAAAGAAAGGAGTACTCATATAAGGCATCCTTGGTGTCTCAAGTCTAATGACCAGATACATAACTGGGACTATAGAATCACTGTCTAACATTAGGTATCATTAATCATACAACATTTCATAAGTGGATTAATAAGTGAACTCATTCTCTAATGAGCACCTGTATTATATCCTTAGTGTCTCCACACAAGTGGCTATGAGATCAATCGCCTCCATCATATGGACATGTATATAGTATATCGATCTATCTGGTTATCTCAATATCCCTCTTGAGTAACCTATGACCAGGATTATTTAGGATCTATGTTTAAAGGTGAATCGATCTCATTATCGTGATCTCATCATAATCTGATTCCCATTGCACAGAACCAAGGACATCATAATATATATGTAACAAATAATATAATGTGAGAATATGCCAATATTAATCATAAACAAAAAGATCACACAGCGTATCACATGTGCCATCACTCACGTGATTGGCTTGCAAGGCACCTGTAACCAGTAGATAGGCCCTATCGCTGAGGCATAGGGTATCATATCTATGTTTGCCCTTTCTTTAGGAGTCTCTAGGGACATATTCCTAAAAAGTGATATTTCATGTCTCACTGATATAAGACCTCTCTTGAAATTTTTCATGTCAAACCTTTTAACGATGGAGTCTATATACCTGGAGTAGGACAAGTCAAGTATCCTCTTGGATCTATCTCTATAAATCTAAATCCCAAAATGTATAATGCTTCCCCTAAGTCCTTCATAGATAGCCAAGTCTTAACTATGGAGAGCATTTTTATATCATTCCTAATGATTAGGATATCATCCATATATAGCACCAAGAAGGTGATAATGCTCTCACTTGCATTCGTATATACATAAGTCTTATCTTCGTTTCTAACGAAGTCATAAGATCTAATCGTCTCATAAAATCTTATGTTCCAACTTTGGGAAGCTTGTTTCAGTCCATAGATTGATCTGAGCAACATGCACACTTAATCTGGACTCTCTCTAGATACAAATCTCTCTAGCTATATCATATATAACTCCTCCTCAAGGTTGTCATTGAGGAATATGGTTTTCACATCCATTTGCCAGATATTATAGTCATTGTGTGCTACAATGGCCAAAAGAATTCTGATGGACTTTAGCATGACTACATGTGATAATGTCTCGTAATAGTCAACTCTTTACCTTTGACGATATCCTTCGACCACCAGCTTTGCTTATAGGTCTCCACCTTTTCATCTACTATGATATTCTTCTTGAAGATCCACTTGCAGCCGATGGGTACAATACCCTCAAGTGCATCAACCTTGGAATCCAACTCAGAATTCATGGCTTCTTGCTACTTCCTAGAGTCTATACTCATAATAGTCTCCTTGTAGGTCTGAGAATTAAGATCCTGAGTGTCTTCTCCACTGATATGTCTCATATATCTTTCAGAAAGGTGAGATACTCTGCTAGACCTGCATAAAGTTAGAACTTATGTACTAAATACCTGAACATACTCGGGCTCTGGAATGGTACTTGAGCTAGATTCTCCAACCTCGCTTAACTCTATCTCACTCTCACTGTTTTCATAAAGAACATATTCCTTCTCAAGGAATATAGTCTTCTTAGCAACAAAGACCTTTTGGTCCTTGATATGATAGAAATAATACCCACAAGTTTCCTTAAGTATCCCACGAACTTACACCATTCTATCCTTGATTCCAACTTGTTAGTGTTATGTCTCCTAACATAGGCAGTGTAGCCCCAAATCTTAATAACCTTAAGATCAGACTCCTTCCCTTTCCATATTTCATATAGTGTAGATGTTAGTATTGAGTTGGCAATAAGGGGAGGGGGTTAATTAGTGCAAGTGCAAAAATACTTGGTTTGGAAAATATACATAAGGTAAAAACTGAAACTAAAAGCATTTTTCATCACGATCAAGTTGAAGAGTGATTAAACTTAAGACCAAATGAAGAATCTCGATTTAGCTATGGAATACTAAAATAAAAAGCAAGTAACGAGCTCACAAATTATAGTAGATTGGTTACCAACTTAATCTATATCCACTTCTCAATTCTTCATTTATCTAGGCTCACCAGTGTCCTCTAATGATCTTCTTCCATGGGTGAAGATCAAAACCCTTTATACGTTTCTCCTTTTCCCAAGCTCAGGAGAAGAACCTTTATACTCTCCTTTTTATAGGTCTAGGAGAGAAACACTTACAATCTTCTACTCTTCATTTAACCTCACTTTACACTTAAAGCACACAAGAGAAGTTCTCAACAAATTCTAACATTATTTTCACCTCTTTTTATTTCACATTCTTGCTATCTCAAGCAAAAATATTTAGGGTATTTATAGACCTCAATTCGACATAAAAATTTGGAGCCAAAAAATCAAACACCTCGAATTTTCGAGGTACAGGTGGTACCACCACTAACCCGCCCGAAAACTTGGGCAGTGGTGGTACTACCATCGCCTGGGTGGTACCACTACCACTTGGGCAATACCACCGCCCAGAATCTTGGAACAATACTTTTTAAGGATTGTTTCATACCCGAGCATACCTTTTGTTGACCCCTTTCTAGGTCAATGAAATGAGCTCAACTTGAGCTCAAATCTAACCCAAAGTGGACCCGGTTGCCTCACATGAGTTAATTTGGATATCTCTAAATCTAACTCAATTAGGACTTATGATGCTAACTACGACACATTACACAATTACAATCATTCTTGTCTGGTATGTCAATTGATATGAACTCTCAATGAACTTCCTGGCATCCTCTGGTGAACTCTCGGCGAGTCTCTCGATCATCTTCTGGCAAACTCCCGGTATAGTCCCAGAAAGCTTATGATCATCTTCGGCAAACTCCCGACGAGGTCCCAAAACATCGTCCGAACCTTGACCCGATGCCTAAACTTGGCTTCGACCCAACATCAAATTATATTGTCTTTTCACTATCATAGTTAATTATGCATCACTTTCTCTAACATACAAGTTAAATCATAAAACTCATCAATTGGTTTCATTATCAGAATAAGATTCAATAATCTCCCCCTTTTTGATGATGACAACTAATTGATGACTGGAGCTAACCTTAACTCCCCCTATATATATGCCATAAGATAAATAGAGCAAAGTTGAATTCAAAAGAACCCATCACTTTTGAATTCAAGTATAGTATTTTGACAATATTAAAATTTTCATAATTTAACCATTCGTAATATAATATATGATAAATTTTTTAAAACATTCATCTTCTTGGTATCACATGATAAATAATTTCAACCAAAAATATATTTCACATGATACATATGTCATGAATCATGATACAATATCCATTTTTTTGGTATCATATAAAAATTTTAAACATTTCAAAGATCTAAAAATGTTTCTTATGTCATCAAATATGTCATTTCTCCCACTTTGTCATCAACAAAAAGGAGAAATGCTCAACTTATATTTGAATATTTTTAAATATTTATCATAATATTTAGTATGTAAAGAAAGAATTTAGTCCATTTCTCCCCCTTTGTAAAATAAGTATAATCATAATAATAGAATTTTATGCATCACAAATGCCATATCAAATTTCTTTTCTCCCACTTTGTAAATAAGATAGACGAAAAAGAAATTATGGGGGGAGGGAGTGAAAGATCCAAAGGGGGGATATATTTGAAGATATTTCATCAAATATTTAAAAGATCCATGAATCGAAATAATTTTTGAGAGAGATGATGAAAATGAATCTCATTACAAAAAAAAAATCAAATCATATTTTCTCTTTTATAAATATCAATTTCAAAAGGAATGAATCATTTCGAAAGAGAGCTCAAAAAGTCAAGAAATCTGAGAAGAATATAAGAGCTATTCATTGCATCTTAAAATATCATCTCATGTAAATATCAAGAAAAAGCTCAAGAAATCCAAAAAATAATATGATAAAAAAGCTTACATTTGAACTTAATAAAAAGCTCAATTTGCAAAAATAAAAAAATCCAAAAAAATATGATAGCAAATCAAGCTCAATTTGCAAATCATGCATTTCTCTTTCATTTAGAAAATTTAAAATTCTTAATTTTTCTTCTAACCAAATTATTCATCGTTTAATGATTTTGTTGCAAGATAACAATTTTATCATATATAATTCTCTTTTTTTGTTTATCATATCTAATTTAGTTGTTCCTTTCTTATAAAATCAAATTGTTCTTCACTTAAAGGATTTGTTGTTAAGATAGCAATTTAATCTCCCACTTGGTCATTATCAAAAATAAGGGAAAAATATAATAGTATAAAATTAATTTTTAAGTCATTGATAAATATGTATAAAGGATTTATATAATAAAAACCATGTCATTAAGGATATAATATGAAAGATCAATTCACAAGTACCAAAAGACATGATTTATTTTAATAAATCTTTAAGTGAGTAAATAATCTTGATTCATTCAAGATAAATTTTAAGACATATAATTCATTTAGATAATTTCTTGTAATAAAAAAGAAAAATAATCTTAATTAAAAATCTCAAATTTTAATTATTAAAATCATAAATCTCATTTTTATTAAAAAGAAAAAATCGTAGAGGTTAAAAATAATTCCCATAAAGGATAAGTCAAATGAAGATGTAAAAAAAAAGTTAAAAAAAATCTCATTCAATTTTCCACTCATCATAAATTTAAGAAATATTAATTTGGTAATAAGGTATATCATTCATAAATATAAGAAAATTATAAATAAATCATGTCATGCAGGATATTAATATCAATTTATGAACACTAAAAGATATGATTTAATTTTGATAAATCTCCTCTTAGATGACCAAAAAAAAGGAATCTTAGGAGATCAATTAATAAGAATGATCTTGATTTATGCAAAAATAATCAATTTATTAATATCAAGAAGTTAAAATCATGATTAGAATGAAAAAAAAAACTTCTCTATAGTAAGTTGCAAAAAGGGACATAGGAGAACAAATAAGAGATCAAGATCATAGTTCATAGTGAAAATCTCAAGTTATAAGATCATAAATCTCCTGTTTTATAAAAACAAATTATAGAACTAAAAGGTTAATTCTCATATAAGATATCTTTAAAAAAATTATGGGAAAATTCATGATTTGGTTGGAAAAAAATCTCATTCAAATTTCAATCATCAAGATCATCTTTATAGTGTAAGAGATTCAACAATAATGATATTACTTTATCTCTTTTTGAAAGCTTAATAGGATAGAGGAATTTTCAAAAAGAATTTTTCTTTTTTTGTTTTAATTTATGTGATTTGTTTTAGACAAAAACTCCTTTATCTCTTATGCCAAATTCAAGCATTGTTATTTAAAACCAAAAATTGAGTTAAAAAATATCAAGATTATTATAATAAAATATTTTCAACAAAGTAACATATTTTTAAATATTTAAAAACGGAAAAATAAGTAACATTTCCAAAGGAAATCAAGATTATTACCATAAAATATTTTCAAACAAAAGCTTTGATTTAGTTTAATTCAATGAATTTTTCTTTATTAAGTGAGTCTAACTCTTTAGACTTAGTGAAATGAGTTACCATGCTCATTTCAAAGTGATTTTTTTTAACTTTATTTCAAGCCCTAATTCAAGAATGATCTAGCATTCAATCATACAACATTCAATCATATTTTAAGTTAATCATTCGATATTAACATTTATATACAAAATTAACCAATATAATATCATCAAAATCTCTTTTCCAAAAAATTTCAACATAGATAATTTTCTATTAACAATAGCTAAGGTTCTTCAGTGGTTCATTTTTGTACTGGCATGCTCTAGTTATGTATAAGCCATGTATCATCGAAAAGCAATCATAAACTATCAAAATATTTATTACCAATAATTTTAATTTTAATAATTTTTCTTATTGCTATTGTTTAGGCTAGTGAGCTTGAAAAGTGTTTTAGATCTCAAGTCATGTGCCTTGAGTATGGCACTATCAAGTTACCATTTTTTGCTACTAGTCTTTGTTCGAAGATAAATCTACAATATAGGGAGTTTTAATTTGCGTACCTATTTGACTTTGGGTCCTTCATGAAAAGTTATACCTAATTTAACTAAAGGCATTTGGTTGTTTATGGTTCCTTTAGGAACCCAAATTAACTTATGTAGACTATACTTTCTAAATAGGCATTTATAGGAAAAGTGTCCACATCCATCACAAAAATTACATTTGTTTTTATACGAAGAATGCAATGTGGATTTTCTAACAAAAATAGTTGATTTTTTTATGAGTATTACCTACAAAGCCAATACCTTCATTATGAATATGACTCTTATTAATAAGGATCATGTTTAGAGATTTATTACTTATCTTAAAAAATTTTAAGGTTTATTTTAAGACTAAAATTCTTATTGACCCCTCGTGACCCCTCGTACTATGCCTCAAAATCTAAGTCACCCATACCATAAAACTTGTTTAAGTGATCCCTCGTACTATGTCTCAAAATCAAAGTCACCCCTTGTACTTTAAAATTCATCTAAGTGACCCCCGTACTATGTCTCAAAATTAAAATCATTCTTCATACTTTAAAACTCGTCTAAGTGACCCTCTATACTACGATTTCGCATCAAAGTGGTCTCATCTGTTAGAAATAAGATTATGCTGTTAGGTAAAATAACTTAAGATATTATTTTATTTGAGGATTACAACTAAATAGTCTCAAAGCCCTAATCCATTTTTTCCTCTCTTTCTTTCTTCTCCAATCTCTGTCAGCATTCATGTCAGATAGGAAATCCGCCCCCATCAGAAGAGAGGACCTTGCTCTCCGCCCTCCCCACCCATTTACTCGGCCTCCGCCGATCCCCCACCACCACCTCTAGTTGCCTCCCCCTCAAGGAGGTCGATCCAAGGTACACCTCTTTATACCTTTCCATTTGTAAATCCCCATGAATACCTCGATTTCTTTTGTTCTTTCTTTCTCCCCTTTCTCGTGTTTGTTGATGCTATAGCTCTTTTTCTTATTGAAAATCCATTCAAAATATGGGTTGTCTTGGAGAAACTAAATCTCTTGGTCGTTATTGTTGTTGTCTATGCGAGTATATACCTGAATACGTCGCAGTGCTCAGATCTGAGAATTTTCTCCTTTGGGTTTTAAGGGTTTTGTTCCTAAACGATATGCTAAGGCTTGAGGAATCCGAAGATAAACTTGAGGATACTTTTGATTCATCAACTAGGAAAAGGAATATAGAAGGAATTAAGTCAAAAAGAAAAAAATAACTATTAATGTTGTAGTGGAAGCTTTTGTATGATAGAGCAACTAAATTACCCTATAAACTTGGGTAGCTAAGCTTGTCCGCATGTGATGAATAGAAGTCAATTGGTCATTCACTGTTTGAATTATGCCCTCCATGGTACTGATCAAGTTTGATTGATGCGCTTTAATATGACATAACTAAAATTGCAAAAGGATATGTACTTTATTTATCTAGTATCCAAAAATAATTTCTTGATGTAGCTTAGTTCTCGATGTGAACATTAGAAAATTAATGTATCACATCATATCAATTTATCAGAAGAGAAAATTACTCCTTTTAGTATATAGGGAGGTAATATTCCATCAAGAACAAGTTTAAAGAGGAAATGTTTACTTTGCTATGGTCTTTTTATGGTCACTACAAGTACATTAGTTTATTCTTTGAACATGTTAGTTTTTTCTTTGTATTCTTTCTTCCCGAGGGGTGTAGGTCTATAATTGTAATTGATAGTTATCATTTGAAGACTCGTTATAAGGGGGTCTTATTAGCAGCTATTGGAATAGATGCCAATGATGAGATGTTCCCAATAACATGGGCAATAGGTAGCATAGAAAATAAACAAAATTAGAAGTGATTTTTTGAAGAGCTATTATTCGACATCGGATCAATTGAGGCGCATTGTTGAAATTTGATCAATAAAATGTATTTTAAACTAATTCCCATATCATGCTTTGGGTGATATATGTTATAATTATTTACTAACCTTACTTGGAATATTATATATATTATTAATTTAAGGGCTTATTGAGGTATTTTCAAATGTTGTGCCACGTGCGAACTATAGGATTTTTGTTCGCCACATGTACAAGAACTTCAAGAATTAATTCAAGGGTGGGGTCTTGAAGGACCTTATATACCAAGCAGCCTCCTCGATGACTGAAACGGAATATTGTTACTACATGAACCAAATTAAGGAGGTTAATGAGGATGCATTGCGTTAGTTAGCAAGACAGTTGTCAGTGGTTAATGAGCGGTTTTGCATGGTATATTGCCCTTCATATATTTTGTTTATTATTTTTATGCAAAAAAAATCACAAAGACATCCTATATTTTTTTTTCCTAATTTTAGGCATCCCAAATCTAACATGTTGGTCAATAATATCACAAAGACATTCAATTCTTAGATATTAAAAGCACGGGACCAACCGATTATCACCATGTGCAAGATGATTAGAAGAATAATGATAAAAAGAATTAAAACTCAAATAGCCAAAATAGAGGGTCATTGCCATGGTATATGTCCTAGAATCTTGAAGAAGATAGATGAAGATAAGAAGCGATACAAAGATTGGATTACGGTCTATACCGATGACAATGTATTTAAGGTGGATCATTTTACTGGAAAAAGACACATCGTTAGGCTAAGGGAACGGTTCTGCAATTGCAACAGATGAGGGCTCACAAGTATTCTTTGTCAACATGTCATAGCCGCTATATATTTCCAAAGGCAAGCCCTAGAAGACTACATAGATCCTTATTACCATAAGGATATGTGGGAGAAATGCTACAGTGAGAGAGTTCACACAGTGCCTAGTTAGATAATTTTTTTATCTATCATATATTTTATTTTAATATTATAATCCACTTATGAATCCTTTAGTAAAGATTGTCACTTACAGATATTGATGATTAGCCTTCCATTGGTGGGTTCCCTATCGAGCCATCACATTTCAACAAAAGGATTGGTCGACCCAAAAAGATGAGAAAACGGGCTGATGGTGAGGGGCAACCGTCACAAATGAGAACAAAACCGGGGCACCCCAACAAGTGTGGGCGATGTGGACAATAAGAACATAATGCTCGTCAATGCCAAAATAACATAACTAATCTCGTACGTGTAGTGTGTTGTCAACGGCCTACAAATAGGACAAAGTGGCATAGGATGACATTAAAGCAAGCTGAAGCAATATAAGCAACCTACTTAGAACCAAGCCCAAGTCAACCACCACTGGAGTCTCAATCTCAATCACAAGTATATTTTCAACAATACTATTAATTATTATAGAGTTTGATAATTGAAACTAACTTTATGAAAATGATCTTTAATATAGGAACGACGCCCAACTAAGATACATATCAAGACTACAGCAAGACAATGCAAACTCTCCCCAGATAAAAGGAAGAAGCAAGCTCATTCTAAAGCAAGACCCAGTGAATGAAGTGATTAGGGCAATAATTAGTAGTAGTTGACTATTGATGTTTACATGCATTTCACTTTTTGTTCATGAGTTAGGTACATTAGATGGATTACTAGATGTACATTCCACTTGATATAGTTGTTAGATTACTAGTAGTTAGGTATATTAGATGTTTGTATGATATGTTTAATTAGCAAGATTTCTAACTTTATGATAGTTCAATCAATTAGTTATATCTTGTTCCTTTTTGTAGGTTATGTGATTGATTATAAATGAAATATGTTCGAGTTTTAGGGGAGGTGCTACCAAAATTTAGTCACACTTAAAAAGTAAATAATTGTAACAATCCTGTACATTAAGATTCTTAGGAGATCAATTTTTTAATTACTTAAAATAATTAAATATATAACAAATAAAAACCATCATCATTCAAACTTAAAGTGTAAAATAAATTCAAAAAATGCTGGAAGTTAAGACCAATTTTTTTATGACTTTTCTACTACTTAATAACATTGTATTAACATTTAGGGGATAAATTTAATGAATAATAATAGTACGAGGGGTGTATTTGATTAACATATCATAGTACAAGAGGTGTTATTGATTTTTTAAGTTATATTCGCATAGTTTGGCTATATTGAAGAAAATCAAATAGACCTCACCTAGTTTTAAAAACAAACATCATTACCTTTTTTATTAACAGAAAAGATTTGTTTAACATCTATAGAAGAGTACAGGGGGTCACTTTGATACGAAATCATAGTACGTGGCATTACTTAGACGAGTTTTAAAGTAGGAGGGTAACTTTGATTTTGAGACATAATACGAGGGGTCACTTAGATGAGTTTTACAGTATGGGGGGTGACTTTAATTTTGAGGCATAGTATGGGGGGCCATTTAGATGAGTTTTAAAGTATGGAGGATGACTTTGATTTTGAGACATAACGTGAGGTCAATAAGAATTTTGACCTTGTTTTAATATGGCATTTTTCTTTTTAATTTCATCTAGCATTTCACATTTCGAGCAAGAGTACATGGTGTTGATACATCATTCAAAGTTTCAAGTTTACTATAGAGTAATGCATAATTTTTTTTGAGTGATTTATAAGTTTTGCTAATCTTTTTATACTTATCAAATAATTTATGAAAGGTATTTAATAACTTATTAAAAGTAAAGGAGGCTTTAGGTGAGTGAGTTACCTCATCGTTGATAGTCATAAGCGTGATATTCTTTACTTCTTTGTTGTCTTCTTGATTTTCGGAGTGCCTTGGCTTCTTGCATTCATAACAAGAAGTTGTGTACTTTTTAAGTTCATTTTTATATTTTTTATTCTTCTTCATGAATCTTTTTGGTTATTTTGTCATGAGTTCAAGATCATAGTCCTCATCACTCGATGTTTCACTTGAGGAGTCATCTATTGTTCTCAGTTCAATTTCCTTCATGTTCTTGGAAGGTGTCGTTCTTGTGTTCTCAATTCAGTACCCTTCCTATTCATTGGAAGGTATTCTTCTTGTTCATTTTTGCAAGTAATTTCATTTATTGATTTCTTTAATTTAATTATTTTTTATGTGTGATTTGTAATATGTGTAATATATCAAAGGTCGAATCACAAGCAAAAACCCAATTCAATTTGTTTTTATCTAAAGCACAAAACAAAACATTCATAGCCTTAGCATTTAAGGAAAATATTTGTCTTTTATAATTATTTCAATCATTTATAGGATTAGATGACTTATGAAATCCATTTTTGATGATGTTTCATAAATCAAAATCCAACGAAATAAAAAAGATATGTATTCTAGTTTTCCAAAATGAGTAGTTCGTTCCATTGAATATAGGATGACATGTAATGCATTGACCCTCATTAATGTCAAAAGATGTCATTTACTCACTTGAGTTTTAATCTAATTGAGTACAACCCACTCTAATACAACTGTTAGGATCGAGTTAGCACTAAGAGGGGGGTGGGGGATTAAATTAGTGCAAGTGCAAAAAGTAGTCAATTTGAAAAATATGCTTGAGGTAAAAACCAAAACTAAAAGTGTTTTTTATTAAGATCAAGTTAGAGAGCAATTAAACTTAAGATCGAATGAAAAATCTCGATTTAGCTATGAAATGCTAAAATAAAAAGCAAGTAAATAAGTCTCACAAATTTATAGTGGTTCGCATCCACTTCCCGAGTCCTCCTTCGTCGAGGTCCGTTAGTGTCCACTAATGATCTTCTTCCAGGGGTGAAGATAAAAAATAATTTACACCTTTCTTCTTTTCTCAGACTCAAGAGAAAAACCTTTACACTCTCATTTTCACATGTTTAGGAGAGAAACCTTTACAATCTTCCACTAGCGGTATTACTGTTGCTTGGATGGTACCAATGTTGCCTGGGCAATACCACCTCCGGCAACCGACGATACCACCATCCAGAATCTCAAAATAGTACTTTTAAAGTACTATTTCATACCCAAGCGTATATTTTGTTGATCCCTTTCCAAGTCAACGAAATGAGCTCAACTTGAGCTGAAATTTAACCCAAAGTAGACCTAGTTGCCTCACATTGAGTTAATTTGGATTTCTTCAAATCTAACTCAATTAGGACTCAATTACGATGCTAACTATGACACACTACATAATTACAATTGTTCTTGTCCAGTATGTCAATTGATCTTCCAAACTCTCGGCGAACTTCCTAGCATCCTCCGATGAACTCCCGTCAAGTCTCTCGATCATCTTCCGGTGAACTCCTGGCGGGCTCTCAGCAAGCTCCCGATCACCTTCAGCGAACTCCCGACGAGCTACTACTACATTGTCCAAACCTCGACCTAATGTTCGAACTTAACTCCAGTCCAACATCAGATTGTATTGCCTTTTCATCATCATAGTTAATCCTGCATCACTTTCTCTAACACACAAGTTAGATAATAAAACTCATCAATTGATTTCATCATCAAAACCTAAGATTCAATAAGAAATACTACTGACTTAGATGAAACTCTGTTCAGAAGATAAGCTGTGGACTCCAAGGCGTATCCCCAGAATGGGATAGGTATGTCGACGAAACTCATCATAAACTACACCATGTCTAATAACGTGTAATTCATCCTTTTTAATATATTATTGAGTTGAGGTGTATAAAGAGGCGTCAACTAGGATAGAATCTTATATTCCCTAAGGAAATTATTGAACTCTGTACTTAAGTATTCTCCTTCTCGATATGATCGAAGAGTCATAATACTCTTTCCAATCTGAGTTTCTACTTCATTCTTATATTCTCTGAATTTCTTGAAGGCCTTAGACTTATACTTTATTAAGTATATGTATCTATATCTAGAGAAATCGTCAATGAATGTAATGAAATACGAGTAACCTCCTATATCTTGAGTTGACATAGGACCACATACATTCTATGTATAAGTTCCAACAACTCAGTAGCTCTCTCTCTAGTTCTACTAAAAGGAGAGTTGATCAACTTTCCACGAAGGCATGATTCGCAAGTTGTATATGACTCATAATCGAATGGATCTAAGTATCTATCTTTCAGCATTTTTTAAATCCTTCCATCATGGATATAACCTAGCCTACAATGTCATAGATATGCATTGTTCACCTCATCTCTTTTCCTCTTGGACGTATTTACATTCACGATATATGAAGAAATATCTAACACATATAAGCCATTAATCAAGGTCCCTCTTGTGATGATCTCATCGTCCAAAATTAACGAACAACTATTATCCTCAAAAACTAATTTATATCCACTAATTGTCAAATAAGAAATAAAAATAATATTTTTGATAATAAAGGGAACATAATAGCATACATCCAATACAATAGTAGCTCCACCAAGCAGATGTAGGGTGACCTCGCCAATGACAACTGTAGCAATTCTTGCTCCATTACCTATTTTGAGATCCATCTCGCCTCTCGTTAGTCTCCTAGGCCTTGCTAAAGCCTACAATGAATTGCATATATAATAACCACTCTCGGTATCCAATACTCATGTCTTATCATAGAAATTTGACAAATGGAGATTGATTATGAATGTACCTAAAGCTTCTCCAAGCTTTTGTTTCACCTTCTCTGCAATCCTTGCAGTTCCTCTTCTAGTGCCCATCTTTGTTGTAGTGAAAGCACTGGCTTTTGTCCTTAATAGGATCTTTCTTGGCAACCTTTGTCTTACCTGGTCTGCACTTGTCATTGCCCTTCTTAAGGGTTTTATCAGTCTTTCTTTTCTTCTTGGTCTCACCAATATAGAGAACTAGCTTCTCTTTCTTATGTAGAGTCGTGTTAAGGACATACGTGATTTTCTCTGTCGTAAGAACAATTCTCAAATTGCGGAGCCAATCCGTGTAGTTTGGACCAGTGATATGGTTGGCATCAAGTATGTCATGTAGGAGGTTTGCAAGCGACATGTTTCTAACAAACAAGATGTAGCATAAATAAATAATATACAGATTTTATAGAAAAGTTATCAATTAAGATACAAACTTTTAACTTAATCTACTCCCACTATTTTTCTAGTGAATTACGCAACACCCTCGACATGTGAAACGAAAGCCTCCAGCAGACTTCTAGTGGGGATTGGGATCCGATAGGCATCTTAGTGTAACCTCGAGGGACTTGACCAATCACACCAAGCCCAAAAATATAGGCAACTCTTGCCAATCATAACTTCATGTGATTCTCATCCTATTTGGCCTCCGAACCATCATAGTCTTGAGGGACTAGACCAATCATGATGTTCGGTTAAGTCATCATCATCATTACTAGATGAATCTGATTTGATGATATGCCCTCGAGAAACTCGACCAATCATACCATGTCCTTATATCACCAGTGACATCTCTATATCATAGGCAAGATCTCGAACCACGTAGATAGGTGAGCCTCGAGGGACTCAACATATGTTATGATTCAATTTATTCCTATAACGATGGAAGGCCACGTTGGTCAATCTTATTACCTTACGCTCACTGACTTAATATTATCGTATGAGGGGTTTTATTTTTGTTTTGGTCTTCTATGATGTGTCACACACATATGTATTTAATATATATCTATATCGGATGCATATATATATATAGTAGGTGGATAATCACATATCACATATGCATGTCATATCGGATGATCATGAACCGCCACCTAATGCGATTAGGCCTGAGTTAATGGGCCCAATCATTCATAATTGGAATCGTTTGAAAAGGTTGCCTCTGGGCAATTGGTGTCCTTGCTCTTGGCCCTTGTTGCTCCCTCGCTCGAGGCTACAGCTCCATATGTGGGGTCATCTACTGAAGAGGGCCCTACCCCACCATTGCCTCTGGCGAGGGTGGGTCCGTATGTCGATTCTTCGGACCCTCTTTAGGGTCCACCAGTGGTGACGTCGCTATGGGGGGAAGCGGTTGGTTAGCCTTTCGCCCCCTAGGGGGAGGGCACTTTAGAGGATCCATCGATGGTGATTCCTCCCCCGTTTGATAATGTTTCGACAAAATAGGGCCTCTCTGCCTCTGGTCTGTCGACTACCGCTACTCATGGATGCCCAGCTCCATCCACAATTGCTCCATTGAGTCCCCACTAGGAAGGGCTAATGGTAACCCAATAGTGATGGGAGGAGGCTTTGGCTACCACCACCTACTACTGGGTGTTGCTTAGTCTTGCCTTGGTCGGTATGGTATAGTATTGCCCTTTGGAGGTGTTGATGGATCTCTGCTCCCACCATGAAGTCCTGATAAGGCTTCTCTAAGACATGTTCTTATATGTCTTTCTTTCTGAGCATCTTACTCTTGTTCTTATACAGCACTATCACTACATAATGAAGCTCACCAACTACCTGTGGAATGCGAGGGTTTTGATTGGCCAGCTCTCTAAGGACAACACCACCCTACGAGCTTAGGTGGGGTGGCTTGAGGAGGAGAAGAAGGTGGCAGAGACCCGGGTTATTGAACTGTTCTCACAGCTAGCTTAGGCTAGCCTTTGAGCCATGGAGGTGAAACGATGCTTTGTTGAGACGCGCAAGGAGGCCAACTCCTAGGTTGACGAGTTGAGCCTGGAGCTAAGTTTGGCCCTCCACCGTGCCGAGGAGGATAAGGCATGACCAAATGAGGCATGTGATGAGACGGCCATAGCTGAGGACATGACCTCCAAGAACGTCATAGAGAACGAGCGAAAGATTGAGACCCTTCGCCACAAGTTAAAGGACGCCCACTAGTAGTTGGGCAATATTATCAAGGAAAATAGGTAGCTCAAGGAGCAATTGTTGGCTAGCTTCGACGGGCTGGTGGCAACACAATTGGCGGCCATGGAGGCTAGGAAGACCTAAGATGAGGAGAGGAGCTACGCTGCTAAGCGGGAGAGGAGGGCCATGGCCTTCCTATAAGGAATTTGAGGAGTTTCATTGCAGCCTCACTCACGCCAGCCATGTCGCATATGAGTTCGATATTAGATCACCCTCAGAAGCTTCAAGGCAAGGTACCCCGAACTCGAGGTTGATAAGGACCTGTTTGTAGAGCTTCCGTTGGACGTGGAAGTACCTACTCCCGTAGAGGTCCCATTCGATGGTCGCCCAACCACTCCTCTGTTGGGAAACCCAACGAGAGCATCATATGTGTAGTGTGAGAAAGAAAATAAAATATGTTTCCTATGTATATCAAGTTGTCATGCAATGATTGGTGCACAAAAAAACTACAAAATCGAAAACTGCAATATGTGACAAATTGATTACATAGGGAGACTGTATATCCCTAAAATTCTAGATCCAGATAGAAAAAAAGAAGGTGAAATATCCTCCTCTCTAGCGGTATCCATACAATGGATCATTGTAGCGATGCTCCTCCAATCATAGCCCAAAACTCATAACTTTTGTGCACCTTCTCGTAGCACTCATGAAGGAAGATCACATATCTTCTTCGCTGCCCTCTCCCAGTAGGGAAGGGCTAGTTGGCTGAGAAAGATGAGAGAGGGAGGAGAATAGGAGTGGTTGCCAATGGTGCAGTAACTTATCACTATTGTGTCACCCCTGTCTCCTATTTATAAAAAGCCACCAAAAACCCTAATGGATCCTACCATAGTGGATATTTGATCTCTATCCATTTATCCACTTCTTTTGGATTATTGGATCTCTATCCAATAATCTCAATTGGCCTCTAATTGGGTCTCATGCAAGGATCTCATCAATGTTGGGTCTCATTCAATGAGAACAGAGGTTAATTGGATAATGCATATTCAATCCTCTACTCACTGAAATATCCACCATATGTATGTGACCCTCTATGCCCAATATTGAGATGGCCGTGAGTCCTACCTATAAGAACTTCTTCTAACTCAGTAAATTATTATCTCATACTAATTCACTCGACTCATCGACTATTGATGTACTAGGCCACTACATCATAGTCCTCGTATATTACAGGGGATCTAATCCATTGGACTTGTCTATCTATATTTACTATGTATCTATAGTCCATCATCCATCTAATATCCTAAAGACCATATATTGGGTATGATATTGTTAGGCCACATACTAAATCCGTCTGAGTCTCGCTCTAATCAGATTCTCCTGGAGAACTCCTCTCTCAATCTAAACAACTTCCCTCGCCACCCCCCGCTCGACCGAGGATTTGTCCGAGCGATAACACACGAGATATTCTTCAGCGATACCGAGAGTGGATGATCCTCTATTGACACTCAATTGCCTTCATAAGGTTGGCCACCAAATCCCGATAGCTGGCAGTACCAGATCATGAACTTTCCAAACCTGTAAATCCGATGTCGAAAAAATGAGTACTCAAACAAAGCATCCTTAGTATCTCAAGTCTAAGGATCAGACACACAATTGGAATTACATAATCAATGTCTAACATTAGGTATCATTAACCATCTAATATTCCATAAGCGAATCAATCAATGAATATATTCTCTAATGAGCACATATATTATGCCCTAGTGTCCCCGCACAAGTGGCTATGAGACTAGCCACCTCCATTATATGGATAGGTATATAGTACACCGATTTGTCGAGTTATTTCGATGTCCCTCTCGAGTAACCTATGATTGAAATTATTTATGATTTATGTTTAAGGATGAATTTATCATATTATCGTGATCATCATAATCCAATTCTCATTACACAAAATCAAGGATATTACAATATATATATATATATATATATATATATATATATATATATATATATATATATATATATATATATATATATATATGCAACAGATGATATAATATAAGAATATGTCAATAATAATAATGTGATTGGCTTGCAGGGTACCTATAACCAGTATCCTCCGGTCTGGCTCCTTCGTCCTAATGGCCTTATCTTTTGTCCTCCTATCTTACTTTTTTTCTTGTGGCTTCCTCTCGGGATGACCTCTATTCCTATTATAATTTTTTGTTCAAATTAATGAAGAACTCATTCTAGATATGTAGTCTATTCCAGTATAATAATGCATGAGGAACATTCAGGGGTTCAAATTAATGTTGAGGGTTGTCCTGCGCGAACCCCCTATATTTAAGTCATTAGAAGGGAGAATACAGTGGTATAAGCCATAAATAGAGAATGAGTATAGAGGTATGAGGTATTCCTTTTATACCTGGTTCATGGGTTTTCCTTACTTGTTGGTTAGGGATGAGATCAATCTAATTATATAATTTGGATAAGATAATTATGATAAGATAAGGTAGTTATTATCGATCATGGATAGTGGGGGATAACATTATTTCAGAGTAGGTGATGTAGAGGTGACTAATACTGCACTATTTGTAGACTCGCATATGAAACCTGTATCTAATCGATCAGAGAATTTTAACCTAACCAGTCCTTTTTACTATTAGGCTTAAAAGGGACGAGTAATATCAAAAGATTTTTGTTTTCAAGGCAAGATTTAATATCAAAATCTTGATTCTATAATCAAAGTCGTTACAAGTTAAATTGCCTTATATCTTCATCAGAAAAATAATTCTGACTCAATATATTAGA
Organism: Ensete ventricosum; assembly: GCA_029747655.1. Classification (NCBI taxonomy): domain Eukaryota; kingdom Viridiplantae; phylum Streptophyta; class Magnoliopsida; order Zingiberales; family Musaceae; genus Ensete; species Ensete ventricosum. Next base: position 44,397,085 of record JAQQAF010000003.1, read on the forward strand.
TTAAATGTCTCTAACCATAGATGTTATGCTGGTGGTTCCATTCAAAGAAAGATTAAGAGGTTAAGTGATACCACGAGACCCATTATTGTAATCAAAATTAGTGTATCCACCATTTTGAAAAAATAATAAAATATATTTATTTATTTATTTATTTATTCGATATAGATATATATTAAATATATATGTGTGTGACATATCATAAAAGATCGAAATAAAAACAAAACCCTTTGTATGATAATATTAAGTCGGTGAGCGTGAAGTAATAAGAGTGACCCACATGGTCTTTCATCATTATAGAAAGAAATTAAATCACGACGTAGGTTGAGTTGGTTGAGTCCATCGAGGCTCACCTATCTACGTGGTTCGAGATCTTGCCTACGATATAAAGATATCATCGGTGATCTGAGGACATAGTATGATTGGTCGAGTTTCTCGAGAGCGTATCATCAAATCAAACTCATCTAGTAATGATGATGATGACTTAACCGAACATCATTGTTGGTATAGTCCGTCGAGACCATGATGGTTAGGAGGCCAAATAGGATGAGAATCATATGGTGTTGTGATTGACAAGAGTTACATACCTTTTTTGGCTTAGTCTGATTGGTCAAGTCCCTCGAGGTTACACTAAGACGTCGATTGGATCCCAATCCTCACTAGAAGTCTGCTTAAAACTTCTGTTTCACATGTCAAGCATGTTGCATGATTCACTAAAAAAATAATGAAAGTATATTAAGTTAAAAGTTTATATCTTAATTGATTACTTGTATACAACCAATAAAGGAAAGTTCTAAATCAATTACTATACTATGTATAGTCTAAGACTAGCATTATTTATTTTTAAATGTACATTTTGTATAGGATATCCTGCATAGAAAATTTAGAAAAGATTCCACTAAAATGATATAGGATATCCTGCATAGAAAATTTATAAAAGATTCCACTAAAATGATCAATACCTTTATTTTTAATCACAATCGTCATGGTAGAGGTTCTTGCAACCACTAGGTGCTTTTCTTTTTCGAAAAAAAGAAATATCAATTTGCATTGCATGATGATTCTTTAACGGATGTATATACTTCGACTGGCCTACGGAGGGAAATAATTTTCTAGTTATGACACCAATTAACAAAATCTTGATACAAGTGAATGTTTGATAAAATGAACAATTACATGAACTACTCTTCCAAGAAACATTTTATATATAACATCGATTAAAGTACTAGTTACATGCATTAGGAAGTGAAGCGTACTAACAAATGGTAGATGGCTAATTTGGTTCAAATATTGAGGATAATGCATTAGCGTATCACATAATAAAGAGTTAAAGGTTTAGCTCATGTAATTTTAATCTAGGATGTCCTTATAGTTTACTCATGTCTAAATTAATTTTTATATTTACAAATATATAATATATAAGTCTCTATCATCAATTTTTAGTTAATAAATGTTAGAATCTAATATTATATTTACAAAAAGTTAACATGCTTACGTGGCATGCTGACTTATAATAAATTATTAATATAATAATATATATAATTTAAATAAAAAAAGATTCATTTTAGCCCTTATGATTTTGGTTATGGACCACTTAAGCTCTTATGGTTTGATCTTGTTTAAAATAACTCATATATTTTTAAAAACATAGCATATAAGCTCATTCCATCAAGTCTGAGTAAATAGACATTAGAGTCTACTTACGTGGTATGTTGACTCACAATAAGCTATTAATATAAATAATACATATAATTTAAATTTAAAAAAATGAGACCACCATCAATGATAGGAGAAGACGTCATCATGGAAACAACCACCAGCAATAGTATCGAGTCGCTACTGCCTAGTAGGACGTCGTACACACATAGCTTCTCTCATGCTTATGACAAACTAAGGAGCTTTTAGTCCTATCTTAGGTGAATGTGCTAGGGACGTAATGATTTCTTTGTCAATCTTTTTTCTCTTAAGCATCTTCGTCTTCACTACCTCCTATTTTATCCTTTCTTATGCTCTCACTCATCGCGCCTATGACGTGGTGGTCCAGCTCTCCTTCACCTTAGCTTTCGATCTTTACCTTTGACCTCCATCGCTATATCTTCATCGACAATATGGACCCTTTTATTTTGAACTTAAATTATATATATTTATTAATATTTATTATATTAATAATTTATTATGAGTTATGATGTCATATAATATATTAACTCAGACTTGATGAGAGCTTATATACTATATGTTTTAAAATATAAAAGTTATTTTAGATACGAATAAAATAATAAGAGTTTAAGTGATTCATGATCAAAATAATAAGAATCAAAATATATTTTTTTTAAATTAAATATATATAAATTATATTAATAATTTATTATGAATCATTTTATCAAGTAAAAAAATATAATAATTTAAATGATTGATAATGGAAATTATAAAATTATAAGGAATGAATAAGGTGACAATGCCTTCATCCGCTTTTGTATAATGTCACACAATCAAGTTTGTTATCTGATACAAAAAAAGTATTTTGCTGCATTCTACAGAACAAATACGTGATTTGACTTGAGCACTGAGATGTCACCTATACGTTTCATCAGCTGGTCTATATGCTCATGATCCATGTCATGACTGAAGTCGTTGATCCGAGAAGCACGTGGCCTACATGTGCGAACCAATGGAAGGGCGGCTCTCCCGTATTTCGCGTGGGGTCCGGCAGTCGTAAATCGTCGTTACTTAAATGGTCTCCCCGTCAGAACCAGTGAGCATGGAGGAGCACGACTTCGGTCAACCTGGCGCTCGCGCTCGCCGGAGAGCGTGAGGATGCCCACATTTCACAAGAAAGCTGTAGCGGGTCCCACTCGAGGAGAAAGCTGCGGGATCCACAACGCTAGGCCGTTCGCGCAAGACACGTTTCGAGTTATTGTGTTCGCTGGTTGGTCCGAGACAGAGATTCGAACCGCGCACGACTGCCGTCCCACACTCGTCGGACGTCGATCATGACCGAAATTACGTAAAAACCTTCCCTTCGCCATTTGTCCTTCCCCCTGCAGTTTCTTCCCGTTTTGCCCCTCGCCGTAGCCTTCCACTTGTCTGATCGTTCTCCTCCTCCTTACTGCTGTTCGACGAAATTAAGTTGAGGTCCCTGAGATTTGCTGCATTCTGGCAATGACCCCCTCGTCGCCGCCTCCCGCCCCGTTCCTGGACCTCAACCTCGCCCCGTTCCCCAAGGTCGAGCCCAAACCCGAGCCGCCCGATCACCACCCGGCTTTGCCCGGCCCGATCGATCTACTCGACCCCCTCCACCCCACTCCCGGTCCGAGCCCTAGCCCCAGCCACGACGCCGTCGACGATGAGAGAGCCGCCCTCTTCGCCGAGTACCTCCGCCTCGCCCGCCTGTTTGCCGCCGCCGCTGCCTCCGGCGATGACCACCACCAGCTCTCCCTCGTCACCGCCCCCACACTCGCGCCGACGCGGGCCGCCAACTCTTCCGCCGTCGTCGCGCGCAAGAAGCGGAAGATCCGGTCGGCGGATATGGTCCGCGCCTCCACCCTCGGCCTCCGCGATCAGCTCTACTTCCGCGACGTTGTCCGCCGGACCCGCATCACGTTCGACTCCCTCCGCTCCCTCCTCCTTCGGGACGAGAACAAAGCCGACGCCTTCGAGGCGATCTGGGGCAAGAGGAGCCGCCCCGACCTCAAGGCCGCCACCGTGATGGGCGACCGCGACCTCTGGCTTAACCGAGACAGGAGGATCATCGGTGCGATCCCCGGGATCACCATCGGCGATGTCTTCTTCTTTCGCATGGAGCTATGCGTGCTCGGCTTGCATGGCCAGATCCAGGCTGGAATTGACTATGTTCCAGCTAGCCGGAGCTCTACCGGCGAGCCGTTAGCCACCAGCATTATTGTATCTGGTGGCTACGAGGATGACGAGGACAGTGGGCTTGTGCTGGTCTACACTGGCCATGGTGGCCGTGGTCCCAGCATGTTTAAGCATTGCACTGACCAGAAGCTGGAAGGGGGAAACCTTGCACTGGAACGGAGCATGAATTATGGTATTGAAATTCGAGTCATTCGTGGTATAAAGTCCAATCTCTGCCCCATCGGAAAGATTTATGTCTACGATGGGCTTTACAAGATTGTAAATTGCTGGATGGATGTAGGCAAATCAGGGTTCGGCATATACAAGTACAAGCTTTTGAGAATTGAAGGCCAGGAAGAGATGGGCAGTGGGATTCTCAAGCTCGCTGAGGATTTGAAGGTGAATCCATTGAGTATGAGGCCAGCCGGTTACTTGAGTCTTGATATCTCGATGGGGAAGGAGAAATTTCCTGTTTCTTTGTTTAATAATATTGATGATGACCGAGAACCTTTGCTCTTTGAGTATCTCAGTAGTCCAGTTTTTCCTGTCGAAGCTTTTCAAGGGAAGACAAATGCTGATGCAGGAAATGGGTGTGAATGCATCTCGAATTGCTCAGCCAGCTGCTACTGTGCCAAGAAAAATGGTGGAGAATTTGCATATGGTGGACATGGGATTCTATTGAGGGGGAAGCCATTAATTTATGAGTGTGGCACCTTGTGCCAGTGCCCACCGAGTTGTCCCAACCGGGTGAGCCAGAGAGGCATGAGACATCAGTTGGAGGTGTTCCGATCAAAAGAGACAGGGTGGGGAGTGAGATCATTGGATTTGATTCGGGCTGGAGAATTTGTTTGTGAATTTAGTGGCATCATGCTAACGAGGCAGCAAACTGAAACCCTATCCACAAAAGGCCACTGTTTGGTGCATCCTGGCCAGTTTCCAGGAAGATGGGTGGAATGGGGAGACATCTCTGATGTCTTACCCAATTATGTGTCGCCAAACTTTCCATGCTTGCCAGGCCTGAACTTCTCAATAGATGTTTCAAGATCAAGGAATGTAGCTTGTTATCTGAGCCATAGTTGTAGCCCAAATGTGTTTGTGCAATATGTGCTATTTGATCACAATAATGTGTCATATCCGCATGTTATGATCTTCGCCATGGAGAACATACCTCCATTAAGGGAACTGAGTGTTGATTATGGGATTGGAGATGAACCTGTGGGGAAGTTAACAATGTAGCCAATTATTGTTTAGAAGGTGATAAATTTTTGAAGTCACAAATGCTCTTTTCGAGAGCGTTTCACCAATTTCCATGGAATGACCAAATTGTTTGCTGGTAATTTTTCTCAATCTTGTGTAACATATTGGAGAATCTTTTCTCTTACCTTATTAATTTCTTGGCAAATTGACTAGTTAATTTTCAAGTTTGAGGATATGCATGGAATTATCTATTCTAGTGTCTTTATTAATTGTTGCGGTGATGTAAGCCTATCCCTTAATTTTAGAAGTTCTTCAATTGGTATGCTTATATAGCTGTTTCTTTCTCATGCATATCTAGAATTCATAATTTAAACATGCGGATGGCAAACCTATGATGCTCTTCGGATATTAGCTGACAAAAAGTTTCGACTTATCATGTTCTTCATATGTGTATAGAACTTAACTTTTTTTTATCCCGGACAACATCAATAAGAAGAAGCCATGATGCCCCAATTATATGAGGTTCTCTGCATGGATCTTTTTAACTATGCTAATATATATATATTTTTCAATATCAACATGTTAACAAAGTAGGAAAATCTTTCGAGTGCATTTTTCTCTTTTGTAAAGAGAAAAGTACGTAATGCAAAGTTCAGGTCTTGAAGTCTCAGCTTTTTAATTTACTTTATCATTCTCCACAATAAATTATGACTTACCAGTGGAATTCTGATCATTCACCTTCTCTAGATTGTTTTATTGGGACATGTATACCCCAATTATATGAGGTTGCCTGCATGGATCTTTTCAACCATGCTAATATATGTTTATTTAATTCAACATGTTAACAAAGTAGAAAGCTCTTTCTAGTGCATTTTTTTATTATTAAATGATTTTTTTGTGAACAGAAAAGTACATAATGAAAAGTTCAGGTCTTGAATTTTCATCTTGTTAATTCTTCGTTCACTCTTTACTTTATCATGCTCTACAATAAATTATAACCTATCAGTGGAACTCTGATCATTCACCTCTAGATTTTTTATTGGGACATGTAAGGGGCTAATCTATGACATCATTTGACATACATATACACTTACAGCTGCTGACATGACGAATATGCCTTGGGGATGCATTATTCATTTACATTGAATTTAAATGATCTAAATAAATATTATTAAGTTCCACTGGGCTAAAGTTGAATCTGTGAATTTAAATATGATTGGACTAGTACATATGGATCATGATTTAATTGTCCGACAAGGTAGTAGTAAGGGCCATAGAGCGGGGGTACCACTTCGCATACTACATTTTTATTAGTTTTTCAGCAATACTGGATGTTACAGGTTGGTATATTGCTTGGTTTTATTTCACATTGCTCTTACTAAGTATCAAAATTGGTAAAAGATCAATATTTAAAACTTTAGTTGGCTCACCCGAAGGGTGACTTCTTTAACTGTAATAACATAGCCACAACTCCTACTTTCCTTCATAAAATGGTTATTTCTTTAACTGTTATAATGTTAAAAATATCATTTTCAAAAACATATTTTCCTTATGAGCATTATGTAAGAAACTCTTTGTTTAATCACTTGCTTGTCATCTAATTCTTCCTAGTTTCTTATACCTTCTATAGCTTGGAAATGGTGACATGGTCCTCAGGTGGAGGTACAATATGAAGGATCTTTGATAAGGAGACTAAGGACTTGGTAATATATAAACTACTGATTTTTCTATTTCGCTCTAGGTAATTGATGTTGAGATTTAATGCAAGAGAAGGATCTCTTTATCAAGGAAAGCTAACCAGGAAACCCGCAGGGATTTCTATGTTGAGAGAGTTAACTAATAGACCAGGGAGGAAGATTTTTAATGGACTATAATGCTATATTATCTGCAAAGTCGGAGCAATACTTTTCATGAGATGCAAGTTCTCTTGGTTTCTTACACTTTGTCTGTCGTGTTCTTTGTTTGTTTTAAGCAGATCAAAAGTAGGGCATCAGCATTCTTTACGCCTCAGTGCTTTTCTTCATTTCTTGAACTTATAAAAATATCTGGTCTTGCACAAGGTTTTAAGATTTTATTTTGTCAGTGTATTTAATGCCAAAACTCAGTTCAATATGATCTGGACTATTAAGCGTTGGGCTTACTTATTAACTGTGGTATCAGTTCAAAACGTTTCCCAAGCATGATGATATGTAGCTATCATACTCATAGAAGTAAAAATGAAAGACTTGACAAGATGCTGTCAGTGTTCATTGCCAAGTGCTGCAACATTTATGCATGAGGAGGTGCATAAATACTGAGGAGATAGATACACACCAAAAACAGCCAAATTCTTACCTTTCTTGTCATGGATGTTAATATGTTTGCCCATCCTTTTTGAAAGAATATTTTCTATGAATTGTTATAGGCAAGGTATGTTGTTACTGAATTGCTATGAGACATTAATAAATCCTTGCCACAAACCTTCTTTCAGTAATTCTTTGCAGGAAATCTAGGAAAAATGGATAATGGTCTAGGTGCATTTATCCTGTCGATGGCAGAGGTATGCTGCAAAGGGTATTTATTGTTCCTTCTGACTAATCATCATATATTATTTGTTTGCTATAAACACCAACTAGTACATATGATTGATACTCGGTATATGAGATGGAATATATTTTTTTGTTGTGATCGAAGATACCAAGATTTACAATTAAAAGTTTGAATTTGTTATATTGACATTTGAACAGAAGGAATGATGAAACCAGCTAACTTGGGAACAATCAATAATTATCTAAAAGGACTTTCTTTGATTGGCTTTGAAAACAAAAGTCATTGAAAGTTCAAGTTTATGATTATTTGTTAGCGTCATTTTCCTAGTAAATGTATGGTCTAATGCTTACAAGATTGAAAAAAAAAAAAAAAGTTTGTGTTGAACAATCAATATATACAAAGGATTTATGTTGTCAAGATAAAAAATATAGAAAGAGATGGATGTGAGGAATTATTGGGAAAGATTAAAGATCTTACCCATTGCCTCAATTATGAGGTAATGGGTAAGATCTTTCCTAATACCTCATTAGTATGACATGAGTATGAGCCTAAAAACATTTTAAACTTGCAAAAGAATATTTCAACAAATCTTAACACACGGAATCTGGTTGCAAGTGTATCCTGATATCGTACAGACCACCTTGCTTTGGAATGGATAGTCGTCGACCATTCACTGATTCCGGCGGCCCTTCACCACTCCTGCATCTTCTTCCTTCTGGCTTCAGCAGTAGTCCAAGTGTAATCACGTGGAATCCCAAACGGATCTTGTATGTCCTCCACACGGCGGCGGCTACCTGGCCCTGGTGAGGTGGCATAACCTTGACGATAGGGCGTCTTTATCCATTGAATCCAGGAGCTTGATGCCTGCGTTTCTGGGGTCTTGCTCCCTGGTGGGCTTGAAGGAGGCGTCCAGAACTCTTCCAATGGCTGTAGCTCCTCAAACTTGCTGAAAGTAACCAGGACACGGATGGTAGGAACAACTGGAATTGCAACCTGGTATGCATTCATATACTACCCTCACATAATGCACAAGGGACTCAATGGAATGAAAAGAATTAAGTGTGGTAGGAGAAAACCCATACCTTCACTGGAAATGTTCCAGGAGGGAGCTTCGTCGTAAGAAGATCCCTCAGTCGACGAATTGCCTTGACGTTGTTCGCTAGAATGTCGAAAAGAGGCAATAGCTCTTCTGTCTGCAGTGGGAAATCAGGAGAAAGCCACAGAATAGGCCTCAAGCCTTTTCTGTACTCGCTCTCTTTGCTCGTCCCAGGCCTTTTCACAACTTCTGTCGAACGCCTTCCGGGCCTACTCTGATGCCCAGGTGGAGGAGACTCGACAAGGATAACGCTTCGAGTCACAGCCTTCCTCTGCCCTTCTTGTTTGTGATTACTGCCCCTCTTTCCCCGTTTACCAATCCAGCTTCTCCTGTCTTGTCTATTCTCACAATTTCTACTGCTGCTACTACTACAAACATCCTCGACGGGGAGCTCCCTCGGCTCGTAGCAACTATGCCGGCGAGCAACATAGGCGTCTGAGTGGACTTGGTCGAGCATGCCGGGGGATTCCGTTTCGAGCGCACTCTCCAGCTGCTTCCGCTCCTCCTCCGTCAAGACGTCCTCGAACTCTTCGCTCTCGGTATCGTTGTCATCACATGCCGAGAAGAATTCCTCGTCCCTCATGGCTCCCGGCACCTGCCGGGACTTCACGCTCACCACCACGTGATGCATTTCGTACACCTTCGCTTTCCACGGCCCGACCATTTCCGACCTCTCCTGCCTCCTCCACGTCAGCTGCGGAAGTAGCACGGCCTGCGTCACGTCGATCCCCGGCCGGAAAATGTTCGTCCGGGACATCGCGGCGACTTCTTGCTGGACCTCCGCCTCCGTGGGGGGCGTACCCGCTCCGTCCAAAGCGTTCATCACCCCCTTGTCCTTGTGAGAGATCACGCAAAGGGACCCCGGCGGCACCTTCCCGTCCTCCGATCCGTCCCCGAGGAAGAGGATGCTCTGGTCGGAGCGCTGAATCCGGAAGCCGTCGAATCCGGCCAGCGTCATGTCGGCCCGCAGGTTCGAGCCCCGCTTCCATATCTTGTAGGTGTCGGAGGGGGCGATCCTGGAGATGAAGGGGATCACGGAGCTCTCGAAGTGGAAGGTGATCTCCATGTACAAGTCCCGCATCCGGCGCATGGTGGCGACCACCCGCGGCAACCGGCGGCACCACTTGGCCCAGGCGAGCGGTTGGTAATGGCGAACGATGATCTTGGCAAGGTTATCCTCGCGGGCACAGATGGCCTCGTGGAGCGCGCTCCACCCCTGCTCGTTCTGGAGGCTATAGTCCGCGCCAGCGGCCATGAGCATCTCGACGGCGGCAGCGTCGCCGAGGCGGACGGCGAGGTGGAGCGGCGTCTCACGGTTGGGGACATCGCGACGGTCGACAACGGCGGAGATAGCCTCCGCCTTCTCCTCCTCCGCGAAGGACGCCGCCACGGTGCGGATGGAGGTGGGGTCGGCGAGGCGGGGCAGCGCCGCGAGCACGCGCTTGAGGCTGGCGTAGTCGCGGGAGAGCACGGCCTTGTGGGCCGAGCTGTGTGCGTACTTGGACGGATCCATCCCGGCCATTCGAATTCCTCACTCTTCTGATTCAGGGTTTCACCTCCAACCGTTCAACTATCAAGAAAACGGAGAGGAGAAATCGATCTAAAAAAAAAAAAGGATTTTTTTCAGCTTAAATTTGGAGAGACGTAACAACATCAACAGATGGAGCAACAAAGCAATCTGATCCCAGCAACACGGAGCAGCCAAGTGCATGTTGTTGGGGCTTCTCATTCCAAGAAAATATGCATCTTGTATGTGCATTTGTTGTACATGTGAACCAGAGATATAAATAGAGAGCGGGAGAGAAAAGGAGGGGGGGAATCAAAGGAAGGGATGACCCCAAGCAGAGCACAAAAGCGATCCGAAGGCGAGACAGACGGAAAGAAAAAGAAAGAGAGTGGAAAGTTCAAAGCTTCTGTAGATAAAAGTTATGCCCTTTCTCCCCCATACAAGAGACTATTTCTTGAGATTATGCTGTAGCTCATAACTGGTAGGATCAATGAACCGTGATGGGACCCTACCAAAGCAAGAGAGTGAGAAAGATGGTAAAACTGGGTAGCAGCGGAAGAAGAAACATGACTTCGGTTCTCCCTTTTCCTGTTCAAACAGCACCGTTGGACATATCAAAACATGCCGTGGCCAAATATGGGGACCCGCATCACTCATCTGGTTCGGCCAGAGCACTGTTTTAAGCTTTGGTAGGGTCATCTTGCCTCGCGTGTTCCGGTGGCATGCCACCGCCCTGATGGTAAATGCTGTCACACTGTTCTTTCACGGAGTCGAACATGCTGATGAGTCCACCCTTTGCTGTGGGGAAGTCAAACATGCCGATGAGTCCCTCCTCGTCCGTCATAGGCCGGTATTGATTGGGTGAGCCCAAGTTGAGTTTTTTTAGTCCGTCATAGGCCAGTATTGATTGAGTGAGCCCAAAAGCCTGCGTCTCTCTCACCCTTCGGCTCGCATATTCCCAGTTTTCTTAGACATATATATATATATATATATATATATATATATATATATATATATATATATATATATATATATATATATATATAGATTGATTTAGGTCCGATCGGTGTATTATTATTATTAATCTAATCTTAAATCGCCGCCAATCCGTCCACAATACAAATATATCAATCACCATTTCCATCTAAATCAATCATTAGTAATCCTAACTATAGTTATTTTAAGTTTTCTTTATTTCATCTAAATCAATCATTAGTAATACTAACTACAGTATTTAGTTTCTTGATTGATATTTCAGAGCTGTCCAGTTTAATGGGGTCCACCGGCCACATGATTTTTATAATTCTAAGAAAGGTTTTCTTTTTGTTATATAGTATTTTAATTCATAGTATACTATTATATGTACATACTGTTCAGGGTTTATTAATTCTTTTGGTACATCTGTTTGCACCATACATACAAGTTGTAAGAAAGGAGGGAGTTGAAAGAGTTGTTGGTCATTACTTTTTTATTTTCTTGGATTAATAGAAACCCACACAAGTAGAATGTTAGGAGAATGTCATCAAGCATAAATTTGATTGCATACCTTGCTGTTTGAAGACCCTTAGCATACAATTGGAACCTTGGCATTTGCCCATAACAAGCATCCAATGGTCTCTCTGTTTTCTAATGTTATTTGACAAAGTAGATTATTTTATGATGATAAAACTCTTTTTATAATGAATGGTATAAGTAATTAATAGCCTTTTGAAATTGTTACTTCCTACCTCGCATCACCTACTAAATTCCCAAGGGAGATGGAGAGAGAAAGAGAGAGGCCACAATGATGTCAAATTGACAGCCACTGGCTTCAAAATAGGTAGAAGAAGGGTTAGAAGAAGGGGAATAAACCAAGAAGACAGACAGAGAAGGAATTCGAAGGAAAGAATGCAGTCTTCATCTTCTTCAGCATCTCCTGCTGCTTCTCCTCCTCCTCCTCCTCCTCCGTCATTCCCCAGCTTCCCCAAGGAATCCCGTAACCTCTACTGCGTTCTGGTCACCTCCCTCGTCTCCCTCTTCTTGATCCTCTCCTTCTCCTCGCCCTCCGCCTCCTCGTCGTCGTCCTCCTCCTCCTCCTCTGCCGCCGCCCACGTCCGATCCGCCTCCGCTACCACCGCCGCCCTCCTATCCTCTTCCCCGCCGCCCCCCTCGCTCGCTTACCTCCTCACCGGCTCTGCCGGCGACGGCGACCGGCTCCTCCGCCTCCTCCACGCCGTCTACCACCCCAGGAACCTCTACCTCCTCCACCTCGACGGCGCCGCCCCGACGGACGAGCGCGAGCGCCTCGCCCTCGCCGCCTGGAACGTTCCGGCCTTCCGATCCGCCCGGAACGTGCACGTCGTGGGGAAGCCGGATTTCGCCAACCCTCGTGGCTCCTCTGCACTCTCCGCCATCCTCCACGGCGCCGCGATCTTGCTCCGGATTGGAGCGAAGTGGGATTGGTTCGTCAATCTTGATGCGTCCGAATACCCTCTGGTGACCCAAGATGGTGTGAAAAGCTCCTATTCCTGCCTCAAAGATACAGTTTTCTCGTGAAAAAAATTGGAATTTTGCACCTGATGCCATGTTTAACACTTTCTCCTTTCCGGGTTTTCTCTGTGTGGCGTGCGTCCGTGTCCTTATCTTTTCTTCCTACTACTACTACTCAGGACATTCAAGAACCAAACCTTGCTTGCGTCAGTAATCTTTCAACACAACATGACCTCGAAGGTTGTAGTTGATGATAAATTTCCTCTTTTATGACATGAGGTCTGACTAACATTTTGTTTGGCTTGGAAATCTTGATATTTCACCATGCTGCTCTATCCACTTTTACCACGAAATAAACAGAATAGAATTGTAAATCACATTTCTTCTTATTAAGATCTGTGTTAAAAACTGGCTGTTAGTCTTATAGCAAGCAATAAATGGTGCCTCTCTAGGCAAATTTAAGCAGAGGTGCTACAATCTGCTAGAATTGCTTCTATGTAGTTGGAGCTGCAACTCCAAACCATAAATAATCTGACATTTCCTCGGTCTCTTTTTCTCCTAGAAGCTCTTCAATTTATTCACATAAAGATTCACAATGGCTAAAGTCTGCCCTAAGCATATTTTTAGGTGCAATACACACTATTTGAATTTGCTTTTGTTATTTCTCAGATCTTCTTCATGTATTCTCCTTCCTACCGAGGGATCTCAACTTTGTTCAGCATTCCAGTTATATTGGTTGGAGAGAGTACGGAAGCTTCACCTCCTATTTATTATATTTAATTTTCCCCTTCTGTATTTATCAGATGTGTTAGGTTTATTTTTTTTTTCTCATGATATAAATTCTAAATGAGATTATTGTGTCAGGTCGCGGCAACTGAGACCCATTATTGTTGATCCTGGACTTTACCTCTCTTCCAGGATGGATATTTTTTATGCTACTCAGAAGCGTGAGTTGCCAAATGCATACAAGTTGTTCGCAGGTTAGTATCAATCAATTTCCATCAAAGTGTGTAACTTGGAGTAGTATGTTTATCTCAAAATACCATGCAGTGGTTTTGTAAAATTGATGTGTACTGTTCTTCGGTGCTTGCATGTTCACATGTGTGCCACTTGTAATATAATGTTCAGTTTTGGACAAGAAATAACACAAGTCACCAATCATGTTTGTTCATTGTGATTTGGTTAGTGTAATACCTTTCCTTGTCAACCTCCAGCTACTTCCACCTCTAGAGATTGAAAAAATTCTCCTTTTCCTGTCTTTCCAAATTAACATTTCTGTTCTCTTTCTTCTATTTGATATTTTCATCATGTTCTCCATCATCCTCATCCTCCTTTAATAGTGTTACATTGATTCATAAAGGTATAGGGCAGCCTGACAAGTCCTGATCCATTCGGGGGAAGGACTTGACGTTGTTGAACCTTCCTCGAGCAGATTTACGACTTGTCTTTTACTATAGAAAAGTTATAAAACCGAAAAGAAAACAACCCTTATTGTTTGGAATCCATGTAACTTAAACAAGGAACTAAGCAAAGACTTCGGAAGCACAGGTGCTTTGACTTCTTGCACTCAACGTGCAGGTTGCTCATGGCAGAAAGCTTGCTGTCAGTTTCATTTCTTCTCCTTTCTTCTCTCTCTCTCTCTCTCTCTCTCTCTCTTTCTCATTCAGAACCTGGATTCTAAACCGGTTGGAGCTTGCAGAAGATTGCTGCTTGAAACAGAAGAAAGACTCGATGCCGCTGGGTTGCTGCTGGAAGTCGAGGAAGGCACAGCAGCAACAAGACCGGTGGCGGATCTTTCACAAGCCCTGCTGCCGAGGAGGACTTGAGTCTGATCATCTTCTTCTGATCTCTCCCTTTCCTACACTTGGCTGAAGTGCTTTTGGTAGGGGCGGCTGAAGTGGAGAAGGGCTGCTGCTTTCAATGAAGAGTTGCTACAAGGGGCTGCCGAAAGCTGGAACTTTGTGGCTGTGACTTTATGCTTTAGGAGGCTGCTGACCCTTCGATATATATATCAAGGGTAGAGTCCTAACCACGTTAGGACTCCCTTCTTTGGCTAGGGCCAGCCTCTTTGTGCCCTCTAGTTGGTGCGCAAGTCCCCCTCCAATCTGAGTAGGACTCGGAATGAGGGAGCTGATTCTTTAGGCTAACCACATGCCCTTCTCCCAATCCAAGTGACGCTTGGATTGAGTTGGCTGCAGGTTGGAGCTGATGTTGGAGCTGGTTGAATCTGACTTTTGGTCTTGGGATTGAGCTCAAATTGGGTTCAACCGGATTTGGATTGAATTGGAGTTCGAGTTGAAGTCCGGTTGAGCTGAATTGAAGTTCGACTTGAACTTGAGTGAGACTTGAGCTGTGTTGGATCTGTTCCTTGAGCTCAGATTTGAGCTTTGTTCAGTTGGATTGGGATCAACTTGGAGTTCAGCTCGAACTCTGATTGAGCCGAATTGGAGTTCAACTCAAACTCAGCTTGATTGGATCAAGAGATCCCACCTTTACATGTTTTGAGCATGTCATTGTACCCACCTTTTCTGTTCATGGTTTGGCGTCTACTTGTCTTTCTTCGACACCTAAATTCATGAGTAAGAGGTACTATAATATTTCAGTAATTTCATTTCATTTATTAGTCTACTGATAAGACTACATCCATAATCTTAAATCTTCAATCCAATCCCTGATGATGATAATTAAGCATCTTCCTAAAATTCCCATCCTTATTAGTTAACTCGGATTTTGTTGTATGGAGCCCTTCCTATGATCTTGCAGATTTTGATGTAAAAATCTCTTCATGAGAATTGGAAAGCAGCACAATGAGTTATTACTTAGGATTCTAAACAGAAGGATTTTTTCCTATCTAGCTATGTAAAAATCTCCTCTTCAGAAAGACATTGCTGTTCTTCTAAATCATGAGAGTGAAAGATGCCGGAGAAGGAAGTAGTAAAGCAGAGAGAAAAAGAGGAGAATAACCTCTAAAAAATAACAGAACTTTGGGTCCATCATGAAAGAAAATTGTTGCAAGTTATATGCTAACTTCTGATGCATGAATGGACCAAAACTAACGCAATTAAAATTTATAATTTATTTTCTGTCCAAATTGCAGAAAATATTACTATTCCCTGAAAATAAGATTTTTCACTTTTATTGTCAATGGAATTAGCAAGAAGACTACTAAAGGTTAGATGCAGCAAGATCTTCACATGTGCGGTAAATAGCAGAGACAAAGAAAACACCTGCTTAACTGAGAATCAAGCAGAGAATTAGCAAACCTATCGCCAATAGCTTCTCAGCTTTAGTGGAAAACATATTACTATTTCTATGATAATAAAACCGTAGACTAGCAAAAGTTGTTTAATGAGGCAATGACACAAAGACAGATGTGGAACAAGAAGAAAAGGAAGTAAGTGCAGAGAGCAATTGCCATGGTTTAACTAGAGTAGTTGATGTAGGATGAGTAGTGACGAAATTTTTTTCCTGGTAATAGAGGAACAGAAAACGAGAAAAGAAAGAAAATAAATGTAAGAGATGATGAGAAAATAAAAGATAACTACTAGACTTGCTCTGGCTCAAGTAGAATGTTCTCAGGATAAAGGTCTCACTCTCACACCTCCGCACGTCTCAAATGAGAGAATCATATCATTGGAAATATAATTGTGACCTCACACCACCACACACAAGGTGAGAACCAACTCCATTCATTGATTATCTTTTGATTTTTATATATTACAATGTTATAGTCGTTTTTATAGGCTCAAGGATGAGAATAAAAAGATTCTTCTTCTTTTTTATATTTATTTTTTACTAAATATCTCTAAACAAATAAAATTTATTCAAATAACATATGAACTAAATTGCTCCTGCATCTGGGTTCAAATAGCATTTAAGATGAAAGACTATAGATAAAGCAAGCAAAAGCGAGAGGGATATCAATGAAAGAGAAGTGCCCAAAAGTAACTCAATTAGCATGTAGTCTAACATATGTATTAACCTAACATTCTATTTCCAAGGCATTGGCTTGAAATGAATTGCTTCAAATGAGGAAATAACTCAACAAGTATGGAAGCCTGGACAATCATATCTAATCAACTCTTTAAAAGAGGAACGATAACTGTTCAAATCAGAACCCTTATGTCAAATGACTCAAATCAACTTCACAGTGTGACTAATTCAAATCAAAGCTTGATCTGCACATGGGCTCTAGTGTTTGTACATAGACGTCGTGTATGTTGTGCATGCCTTCCAACTTGTTGGATGAATTTGAAAACACTGAAGAAGAACAATGTAATTGGTGGGTCAAAACTTTTTCCTGTTAATGAAGCTGACAATGCTAGGAACTTTTATTTCCTTTGTCGTGATTATATAGAAACAGCACCCTTACTATTATTCTGTACAAATATACTCCACAAACATTTAGCTTGTTATCTCCCAGTAGGCTCATATCTGAAAATCAGAAAGGATGATGCTGTTTATGAAACTTAAAGCCACTAGCACTCAGATTTATTTTGTACCATGTCACAAGCCCCGCTCTATGTAAATCATGCAACTAGTAGGTTATTTTGATTATTACAAATGGTAAGGAATTACTCTATCAATTCTTTTGAGTGAGGTCAACATTCATGGCCAGGTTTACCTATATGGATATGGACACTTCAAAACATTGATGTCTCCATTTTTTGTTGGTGTCAAACACCGACACTGTTAAAAAAACTATGTCAAACAGCGACACTGTTAAAAACTACCTAGCACGTCTTGGTACAGAGCATATTAACCTTTCATACTGTTTACACTTATTTATGTTAATATATTGTACATATAAGACATATATTTATATGACTCTTATAACATATGTTATATGACTCTTAGAACATATATTTTATATGACTCTTATTTAACATATATTTTTTGACATTTGACTTGTTAAATATATATTTGGAGTATTTTGGTGAATCTTTGCTACTTATATAAATGATTGTTATACTTTTTACAAAACACATGAATGATGAACTTATTTCTAAGTTGTACAATGTAATCTAATCCTGATAGTAATATAATCACAGAATTATAACTGTCATGTGATTCATGTCAATTCCATGATAATAATCTAATCCTGATGTTTGGGATAGTCTTTGCTACTGATATAAATGATTGTTATACTTTTTACAGAACACATGTAAGTTTATCTTAGATTTCCTAAGTTGAATGTATAAAATGACAGTAATGTATATTTATTAACTGTCAAGTGACTTATGTCAATTCCATGTTGCTTCCAACTTTTCTAAAATTTGACCTGTCAATGTATCTTTATCTAGTTATATTTTTGTCGATGCTTCATAAATTGGCCGTCCAAGTGCTTGCACTTGAATTGATGAAAGTTGTAGGAACGCAAGGTGTATTGGTTGCATTTTGTTGGAATGGTTCTGTGCATGACTTCATCATGTAAAAATCAGTTGTCTTGCACTGGGAAAGAAATAATGTATTTGTATACAAAACTTGAAGGTGAATTGTCAATAACTTGGCTAAAGTATCTTGGTCACGCTACAAGGATGATTCTGAATGGGATTTTGTGCTAATAGGTTGATTTGGTTGCTGTAGAGCTTCATAGAAAAGACTCTAATAGCATTTTAGGTTGATTAGGTTGTTAGGGCATGGTAACAAATTTTCATCAGGATTTGGACTATAGTACTTAGGATCCATGTGTATGTTAGATACATGTGAGTCTTTTATAAAATATATATTGATTAGATATATCTGACTCTATATTTGAGTCCAAATAGATAAGGAAGTCAATGCAGCTGGCGACTGTTTATCCAGGTTTTTGCTAGTCTTTCCAGAGGTCTAGTCTACCTTTCAGTAAACCTAGCAATCTAACCCAAGATTCTTGGGAGTCACAATCAAGTGGAAATTCTGGATGCATTAAGGACTGCTGTGCAACAAGTAAATTGCTTATTCTATTATTATGTTTCTTCTTATCTTTGGATTACTTTGTATGTAAAATCACTTTTCTTAATCCCTGGTTCTTTGTGATAATGGTCCTCTGTCTACTGTCATCTCAAAAGTAAGTCTGGATATTTTGTTTCCATAATCCACCTTCATTTGCTAAAGTTTCCTTTTTTTTCAGACAATTTCAGAAAATATCTGAATAATGTTTTGAAGAGAATTTTGTTTGAGATAAACAGAGTCATGACATGTTCATCATGCAGTTTGTATTATGCAATTTTATTGCTTTTCTCTTCCAATTTATTTAAGAGAGAAGGAGATGCAAGAAAAGTTACTATGCATTCTGGTGCAGGTTCTGCTTCTGTTATCCTCAGTCGGAAGTTTATAGAGTACTGCATATTGGGTACCGACAATTTGCCAAGAACTCTTATGATGTATTATGCAAATACACTGTCATCACACACAAACTATTTCCAAACTGTCCTTTGTAACTCACCTGGATTCAATAGGACTATTGTCAACCATCACCTACACTATATGATCTGGGGTGCATCTCCAAAGAAGGAACCCCGTCTGCTGACTATGGATGACCTTAAAAACATGAGTTTAACTGGAGCAGCATTTGGTACAAGGTTCTCTAAGAACGATCCTGTTCTTGATCACATTGATAAGGAAACTTTGAGCCGGGGTCCTGGTAGGATAGTTCCTGGAGGTTGGTGTTTAGGTGGAAGCCGTGGGGACCCATGTGTTGTTTGGGGTAATCCTGATGTTCTGATTCCTGGACCTGGGGCAGCACGGCTTGCAAAGACTCTTGCAGATCTTCTGTCGGATGGAAAGCTACATTCTCAACAATGTATATGGAAGTGATCCATGTATGAGGTACATCAACTGCTGTAAGATCTTTTCATGCTTTTAGTCGCTATTGTTTTTGTTTATCATATAATGATGTCTCTCAATTATATGTTGTCGTTGTGATCAATTCCTCAACCTGAGTGCCAACATCATCCTCTTTTCCGGCAGGTGACTCTTGCATCTTCTGCTCCCTTGGCCTTACGACGAAACATGAAACCACATCTTGGTTTTGTAATTTTGATCTCCAATCTTCAATTTGGGAGCAGCATCATCTTATTTGTTAACTCAGCTTTTGAATACATAATTCTAGTTCTCAATTTATCAGATCTGGGTTCTGTAGAAATTTATTCTTCAATGTCCAAATAGTGCTAATCAAAATGTGGATTCTGTTTGAAGCGCTTAATAGTATGGTAAGCCAAACTTGGATCCTTCACTCTGTCATGTCATGACAGGCTTCCTTGACCTTTGGAACTCCATCAGCAGTCAGCGTTTCTCCTTGTGGTACAAAAAGGGGAGACATCTGACAAGATTCATTTCTTCCATGCTGGGATTTTGTGGACATCATTTTGATCAAGAAATGAAGCTACGTTTCAAGCTCTGTAAGTATATGTTCTGTGCATGCTGAAAGCTTGTAACATCACAAAGCTCCGTAGTAATCAGATAAGACTGTAAATATGTGACACGGAAGAAACTGGTAATGATTCTCAAATTCTGTGGTGTATTATTGTGTTCTCCGATACATGGAAAGAAACATTTCATATTGAACGTGTCCATACATTATGATGGCTCGTAAAAATTAAGCTTGTAAATCAAGTCAAACGTGAATTAATTCCTATACAAGGGAGATCAAGTCAATGTTTTAGCATAACATGTTCATAGGGTGTATAGATTGCAGATTTGCACTTCTGTGCCTTGTTTCCCTCCTGTGTGAGACCTCACCACCTCAATTCTTCTCAACAACTCCCTGTCCCTCGAAACTGCCCTTTCTCTGCTCATCCTCGAGGAGGTAATGACTATCACAGTCCACACAATTGCAGTATCCATCGTCCCCGAGCTCTTCCATCTCAGGCTGAGAGAACTGCTGGTGACTACAGTAAAAGCTACCAGGAAGTCTCAAGCGCAACGCACTGTAGAAAGAGGATTCTGTGACAGGTATCATTCTTCAGAACTCTGAACTCACTATACTCCTCAAATATCTCTAATGTCTTGGCGGAAGCTCGGCCGTGGACATGACAATTCATCACTGCATCATGTATTGCTGCATATGTCAAGAGGATGAAGCTAATAATGCATGTACTCGATTCTGAACTCTTGGACTTTAGGTTATCATGCAACTCCCTCTTCCTAAAAATCTCTTGCAATTGTGAAACGACTTCACTATCCAACGAAGTACCTGATGAGGTAGAACAACCAAACTTGTGTGAGGCAGCTACCAACCATCGTTGTGAAGCTTACGAACACAACCTAAATGTAAAATCTCACAAGAACTTGACCATGTTATTGCCTTGGTGGGATCTTTTAGGTTAAAAGAGAGACTCGCGTTCTAAAGATGTCGATGTCGATGTTCCTTCTAACTTGGTATGTGTTGACTTTTTGGAAGTCCACCTGGGAAAGAGGTCATCTGAATGTGCATATGGCCTTAGATTATATGACATCAGTTTAAGAGGTTGTGGGAATTTGGGGGACGCGTCTCAACCTCCTCCATTCAAATGGCAAATGGATCAACGAAATCGAGACTGAGGTAGAAACTCGAGACGTCTTCGATCTTTGCTGAGGATGGGATCTACCCGAGTGTAGGGTAGATTCACGATCATGTGTTTTGTTTTGTGTTTTATATTTTTTTCTCAAAAAGTCATAAGCATAAATAGTTTATTTCAAAATGATCGCTTGTTAGACTAGATAAAATTATTTCGAAATGATTTAATTCTCATAATATATTTTCTGTTGGTTATGATATGGTACAAAATATCAATCATCTCAATACCAATTTATCTTATACACATGACACCTAGTTAAATACTAGAGTTGTGATTGTTCTTTTGTCTTCTAAAATTTTGGTTTTTTTTTTTTTTTTTTTTTTTTTACAAATTAAGTGTTTATTAAATTGGTTATAAGTTGCTTATTTTTCGAGATATCGGGACTTATGTATCACTTGTTTTTGTAAACTATTCAATTTTTTCTTTTACTAGTCCTTTGGGACATATGCAAGGTTGTTTCTAGGTTGACCTTTTGTAGATGGATATTGGAAGGGTGTCTCATGACTTATATAATTTCAGTTAAGTCTATGAGATTTGATATTAGAGCAAGCAAGTGATTCAAGTAAACAATAAAGCTTCACACTCTCACCATTGCAAAGCTAGCAAGATGGTTCAAGAGGGACCATTACCTAAAGCAACCATAGGTGGGTTACAAGTGAAAACTCACTCTCAAGCTATTAGAGTCGTTCAATAGCAGTGACATAAGCAAAATGACAAGCGAGAAGTTGGCAATTATAAGATGCCAACCAATGGAGGAAGTGCAATCTAGGGTGCCAACTACGAGGAAACAAAAGAATTATAAAGAGAGGCTTGCAATAGTAAAAACACATCTCCATATCCTCAAATCAAACTTAGAGGAACTCTGCCAAGACCAACGAAGGCTCCTTAGGGTAGAGAACTTATAAGAGATAACGGATTCTCATATCGACATGGTTGAGTCTTGAGTTGATCGATTGATGAAAGATACACAAGAGTCCATGAAACACCTACAAGAATTTATAGCGGACATCACACAAAGAATTATGTTATTCATGAGGTGTTTTAATGCAAGAGAGATAACACCTATATTACTTCACCACAAAGGATTGCAATGGGGGTGCTAAAGAATTAGAGAATTTTTTGTTCTACATGAAATAATAATTTTGGGCCATGAGGCCCAATTTTAAAGAAACCACAATTTTGATAGCAACCTTATATCTAAATAAGAATGCAAAATTTTGGTGACATACTAGATGCGAGATCCAACAAGGTTGATGCCATGTAGATATATGAGAGAATATAAAGCCGGAGTTCAGAACTCAGTTCCCACCCGAAAATATCGAGTTTATCGCATGAAGTAAGTTGAGATAGCTCCAACAAAGTATTTTCATTCCGAACTATATAAACTAGTTCTTATCACTAATGTTAGAGATACAAGACATATATGATAAAGATAAGTTATTCAGCTTCTTTGATAGCATGAAGTCATGGGCATAACATAAATTACATTAACGGAATGTCATCAGTTGGGTTAGGGCAATCACAAGTGCAAAAAGACTTACCAACTTCATTTCTTTAAAGGACTCGAGGAAGAAAAAGTAGTCTTCAGGAAATAACACTTCTAAGTATCTACGAGGAATTGAGTTTATGACTAAACAAAAGAAGAAGAGTTCCCACAAAGGGGTGAGTTCGAAAGTCAAAGCCCCAAAATTTGGTGGATGTTTCTTGTACGGAGATTGCATATGATGAGGGAGTGCCCACAAAAGCAAGCAGTCAATGCACTAACAACATCAATCCATCCCTAAGATCGGATAAGGGGTGAGGTTTTGCCCTTAGTTTGAGCAGTTTTAAATCCAATAGCGACGATGAAGAGTTGCAAGGACCCCAAATAAGAGCAATGCATTTGTTAAATTCGTTGCAGGGTCAACAACTGAAGGTAAAGCAACATAAAGTAAGGAGTAATAAGCTAATATATATGGACATCAAGCTCAATAGTTGGACAACCCATACGATGGTGGACACAAGCGCTACCCATAACTTCATAGTCGATGGTGAAGCAAAGTGACTAAGGTATGGAGAAGAGCCCAAGTCAAATAAAGGTTGCGAACTAAGACACCAAATAGATCTCTAAGCTATCAAAATTGGGATATGGAACAAAAGCATAAATATAATGGGTGTTGTTGGATGACTTTCAAATGATCTTTGGAACAGAGTTCATGTACATGGCCAAGATGGTGTTTAACATCGTTCCTCAACTCACTATGCTTGATAGGTGGTGAAGATCCTTGTGTAGTTCTAGTTTCTTGAAGAGGGACTAAGGACCCACAACAACTATCAACACTATAACTGAAGAATTGATGCGTAAAGGCGAGCCAACTATCATGGTTGTACCGAAGCTGAAGTAACTCGAAGGGGAGATTGCTTAAGAATTTGCTGCTGGTTACAGGTGTCATACAAGCCAATCATGTGAGTGATAGCACGTGTGACACGCTGTGTGATCTTTTTGCTTATAATTAATATTGGCATATTCTCACATTATATGTTACATATATATTGTGATGTCCTTGGTTCTGTGCAATAGGAATCAGATCATTGATAAAATCATAATAATGAGATCGATTCACCTTTAAACACAGATCCTAAATCATTTCGGTCATAGGTTACTCGAGAGGGACATTGAGATAACCGGACAGATCGGTGTGCTATATACCTGTCCATATGATGGAGGCAGCTGGTCTCATAGCCACTTGTGTGGAGACATTAAGGATATAGTATAGGTGCTGAGAATGAGTTCACTAATTGATCCGCTTATAAAATACAGTATGGTTAATGATACCTAATGTCAGACAACAATTCTATAGTCCTAGTTGTGTAGCTGGTCCTTAGACTTGAGGCACCAAGGATACCTTGTATGAGTACTCCTTTCTTTGATGCCAGACTTACAGGTTTGTAAAGTTCTAGATCTAGTATAGTTGGTTATCGAAATTGATAGTCAATCTTATGAAAGCAATTGAGTGTCAATAGAGGATCATCCACTCTCGGTATCACAAGAGGAATATCTCATATGTGCTTGCTCAGACAAATCCCTGGCTAGGGTTATTCGGATTGAGAGAGAAAGAGTTTTTCGGGAGAATCCGATTAGAGCGAGACTATGACGGATTTCGTATGTGACCTGACAGTACCATGTCCAATATACGATATCTAAGATATTAGTTGGATGAGGAATTATAGATACATGATAACTGTGGATAGACAGGTTCGATGGATTCGATCCCCTGTACCGTTTGGGGACTATGACATAGTGGTCTAGTACGTCTATAGTCGATAAATCAAGTAAATTATTATGAGGATAATAATTCACTAATCAGAAGGAGTTCTGATGGGAGTAACTCACGCTAGCTTGATATCAGGCCTAGAGGATCACACACATATGGTTGATGCTTCAGCAAATAGAGGATTGGATGGAAATCCAATTAGCTCATATTCTCATTAGATGAGATCCTGATGGGCTCATTGATTAAGGCTCAATTAGAGGCCTAAGAAGATTACTGGATAGAAATCCAATAATGCAAGGTTAGTGGGTAATTGGATGAAGATCTAATACCTACTAAGGCAGGAGCCCTAGGGTTTTTTTTGTCCCTCTCTATAAATAGGAGGGGAGACTCATGGTTGATAGGTTGCAGCTTTAGCCACCACCTCCTATTCTCCTCCCTCCCTCTGTGTAAGAGTTGCGAGATCAGATTAGAAGAGTTTTGCTGTAGAAATCCTTCGTGTGGATACCACTAGAGAGGAGGACACTTGACCTCCTTCATCTTCTCCGTCCGAATTTGGAATACAGGGATATACGATCTCTCTAGGTAAAATTAATCTCTCACACATCGTGATTTTTCTGTTTTTATGATTTTTCTCGTGACCCCAATC
The DNA here is from genome assembly GCA_029747655.1 of Ensete ventricosum. Classification (NCBI taxonomy): domain Eukaryota; kingdom Viridiplantae; phylum Streptophyta; class Magnoliopsida; order Zingiberales; family Musaceae; genus Ensete; species Ensete ventricosum. Next base: position 44,422,175 of record JAQQAF010000003.1, read on the forward strand.
TTTTGCACGACGATTTGATCTGCATGGGAAACCAGTTTTTTGTTTTTGATTTTCATTGTGCATGTAATGCTCCTGCTGAGGTTTCCCAATAGTGGTATCAGTGCCAAAGTTTTTGTGCGAAAGATTGATTTTAAACTGCGTGTGATGAGATTGAATCGCGTAGAATTGTTCTATGTGTTCTTGCTGCGTTTTCGCAGCGAAGGCAGCGAGGAGGAGGGGCGGCCAGCCCCCATGCAGGGTCGGCTGGCAGCAGCCCACAGGGGTGGCACCTGTGGGCATGACGAGCTACGGCCAGCCCGCAGGGGCAGCAGCCATTGGCAGCGCGGCGCCCACAAGGGGCTATCGCCTGTGGCCAACCCTGTCGCCAGCAGGGGCGACGGCGCCAGCCGCAGGGGTGGCCGCCCCTTAGCAGGGCAGCTATCGATGGGCAAAGGCATAGAGGGGGCAAGGGGAAAGCTATGGTTTCCTTTTGTTAAAAGGACTATTTTGCCACTTTGAATTTCAAAAGTTTCAAGGACTGTTCTCGTGTATAGAATTCTAAAAATGCCCTCAACAATTCTGAAAATTCTAAGGACTGTCCTCTCGTACAAAATTATGAAAATACCCTTAAACATATGCTGATTTTTAAAATAATTAATTAAATAGTTTAATTAATTATTAAATATATCTAGTAATCCTACATATGATGTGATGTATGATGTATTCTATGTACTCTAATAAGATTTGGAACCTTGTTGATGAACCTGAGGGTATTGTATCCATCGGCTGCAAATGGATCTTCAAGAAGAAGATCAGAGTGGATGGAAAGGTAGAGACCTATAAAGCAAAGGAGATGATAAATGAGAACTCGTGTGCTCCTCTCTAGCGATAGTCCACATGACAGATGCAACCTTCGACTAAACCTATAGGGTAGCAACACTTGCTGCCCTTTTTCTAGTTTTATATCAACTATTTTAATAACAAAACATCGGCCAACTGAATCTTTCAGCCGCAAGAACAGGCGCTATCTAAAATCGGGATCAACGACAAAACATAAAAACTTTACGTAGAAATCAATTCTACATAATTCAACACAACATGCAATTAATAATCGATCTTCGCACGAACAACCTGGCTTTGATACCACTATTGAAAAATATTGTCGAGCATCACATACATAGTGAAAAGTAAAAAAAATTGGTTACTGAAAATAATATTATCGAATCGTCGTGCAAAGATCAGGACATAAAACTTGAAAAATAAAAAACTACATAAGAGATATAAGACGTTCTCACCTAGGGGAACTCGTGTATCCCCTAATATTGTAGATCCAAGCCTGAGGAAGAAACTCTCGCAAGCTCCTCTCTAACGGTGATCCACATACGAATGCAGTAACGACACACCTCCTCGCATGATGTTCTTTCCTTGCTTTCTCGCAACACCATGCAGCAACAAAAGAAGAAGGGGGAGGCCCTTCTCGTTGTCATCTCACACCAACTAGAGGCTCATGACAAAAAGAAAAGAGGGAAGGAGGAGGCTGGCAGCTATAGTGGTCTAGCCTATGACCCTTTTAGCCCCTCTCCTATTTATAGAGAGCTCCTACTACTAACCCTAATAGACCTTATCTTAATATGTATTAGATCTTCATCCAATTATCCCTGACTTAATAAATATTGGATCATATCCAATAATCACTTTAAGCCCTATTGAGTCTGACCCAATGGATCCAATAAAGCAGGGGCTTATTGGATATCTCACATCTAATTCGTTATTCGTCGCATTTCCCACTATATGTGTGCGACCATTTAAGCCCAATACCAAGTTGGTCGTGAGTTGCACTAGTTAGAACTCCTTTTGACTCAGTGAATTTATTATCTCTATAATAATTCACTCAACTATCGACTATGGACGTATTAGGCCACTACGTTATAGTCCTCAAATGGTACATGTGGATCTAATCCATTATACTTGTTTGTCCTCAGTTACCATATATTCATAGTCCCTCATTCATGTAATATCCTAGAGATCATATATCGGGCATGGTGCTATCAAACTCATACGAAATCTATCTAAGTCTCGTTCTTATCGGATTCTTCTGAATAACTTATTCTCTCTCAATCTAAGTCTCGTGCTTACCGGATTCATCTCGATCCGAATAACTCTGGTTAGATATTTGCTTGAGGGAGAGCACACGAGATATTTTTCTCGTGTTATCGAAAGTTGATAATCCTCTATTGATACTCAATTGCCTTCTTAAGGTTGATTATCATTTTTAATAATTAAGTGTATCAAATTTCAAACTTTCATATCCATAAATCTAGTATGGAGTACTCAAATAAGATATCCTTAATATCTCAAGTCTAAGGATTATATATATAACTGAGACTACAAACTTATTATCTAAATAATAATAATAATATTATTATTATTATTATTATTAATCATTCAATATTTTCTCAACGATCATTCAGTGAGCTAATTTTTTAATAAACACATGCACAAGGAAAAAAAACCACATTGACAAGGAAACTTTTGAGCCGGGGTCTTGGTAGGATAGTTCGGCTGGTGTTTAGGTGGAAGCCATGGGGACCCATGTGTGCCTAATTCGGCACGTCTCGCAGAGACTATCGCAGCTCTTCTGTCGGATGGAAAGCTACATTCTCATTGATGTATATGGAAGAGACCCATGCACGAGGTACATTAACTGCTATCGCTATTGTTTTTGTTTATCATTCATATATTGATGTCTCTCGATTATATGTTAAGTCTTTTGATCGATTCCTCAACCTAAATGCCAACGTCGTCCTCTTCATTTCCGGCAGGTGACTCTTGCATCTTCTGCTCATTGGCCTTACGACGAAACATGAAACTACATCTTGGTTTCGTAATTTTGATCTCCAATCTTCAATTTAGCTTTTCGATACACCTAATTCTAGTTCTCAATTTATCAGATCTGGGTTCTGTAGAAATTTATTCTCCGATGTCCAAATACTGCTAATCAAAATGTGGATTCTGTTTTGAAGCACTAACAGGTTCGATCGACAAGCCGAACTTGACATTTCACTCTGCCATGGCATGACAAGCTTCCTTCGCCTTTGGAACTTCAACAGCGGTCATCGTTTCTCCTTGTGGTACAAAAAGGGGAGACACCTGACATGATTCATTTCTTCCATGCTGGAATTGATTGACATCTTGTTGCTCAAGAAATGAAGCCACTGTTCAAGCTCGATAAGTATCTGTTGGAAGCAAGCTGGAGCTTGAAACATCACAAAGCTCCCTAGTGATCAGAAGAATCGGATAACATTGTAGATATCTCCAAAAACTGGCAAAGAAGAGTCTCGAATTCTGTGGGGTATTTTAGTGTTCACATATACATGGAAGAAACATCTCATTTTAATGAGTCCACACACGTAAAAATAAGCTTCTAAATATGAATTAATGTCTGTACAAGGGAGATCAAGTCATGGTACAGCATAACTTGATCAAGTCACACTAAGGATTCCTCCTTAGTGTGACTTCACCACCTCATTTCTTCTCAACAGCTCCCTCACCCTCAAAACTGCCCTTCTCTGCTCATCCTTGAGCAGGTAATGTCCGTAATAATCCATACTGTTGCAGTATCCAACGTAACCAAGCACTTCCATCTCAGGTTGAGGGAATTGCTGTTGCCTACAGTAAAAGCTACCAAGAAGTCTCAAACACGATGCACTGTAGAAGAGTATTCTGTCACAGGTATCATTCTGCAGAACCCTGAACTCAGTATCCTCCTCACATATCTTCTCAATGTCTTGGTGGAAGCTCTGCCATGGACAACCTTGACAATTCATCACTGCATCATGTAATGCTGCATACGGTAAGAGGATGAAGTTAATAACGCAAGTACTCAATTCAGAACTCTTTAACTCAAGAGGTTAACTCCCTCTTCCTTTGGTTCTTAGCAAGTCTCTTGTGATTGTGAAATGTCTTCACTATCCAACAAAGTACCTGATGAAGTAGAACAACGAAACTTGTGTGAGACAGCTACCAACCATGGTTGTGAAGTTATCAACACAACCTAAATGTAAAATCTCACCTTTATGTTTCCAAGAATATGTGTGATTGTGAAATGTAAAGCTCACCTTAATGAAAAAGCTCCTCCATTTGAATTGAAGGTGGATCAACCAGGAATCGAAGGAAATCGTGACCGATGTAGCAAATCGAGATGTCTTCGATCTTTGCTCAGGGAGGACTCTACCATACTATGGAAGTATACTCCTGAATGGGAAGCAACAAATATTAAGAAAAAGCTATATTAAAAGTCTAGACAAAAAAAAAAAAGATACCTCAAAAAACATATGGAAGATACTATATGATGGCTAACATGAATGATCCCAAAGTAGCTGAAACCACTGAATCTAGAAAAGGTTGAGAACCACCGAATCGAGAAAAGGTTTGACAGATATAGGTGCAATTGCCAAATGGATCTGTATCTATGTTCTTTTCAAACAAACAACAAATGTATATTCCTGCCAACCACAATCAAGATAAAAAATTACTTAATTCAACTTCTGAATTCAGAAAAGAATTACCAACTCAAAGGAAGATATTAGATCTGAACTTGCAAGAAATAAGCTACATATCTAGGGCACAATTACATGGAGAAGAAAAATCAGTTAAAGGGATAATAAAATTGTCTCTTCTTTTAAAATGAAAAAAATCCTTTTCCAGGTAAAAAAATGCACAAATGCATATGACAAATATCGGAACATACCATACCGCTTTAGTCTTTTTGTTTGGCTGACAACCTTACTGGCTTGCAATTGATAGACTTGTCCATCAAAGCTTCTCTAAGGAACTTTGCTCTCATGGTAGTTTGCAGATGGCAAGTGAAACAATTGTTTTGAAGCTCGACCAATCAATTCAATGACATTAAAGCACGTCTAAAAATTCATCAAGAATCAATCATATTATATTTTTCAAAGAAAATTTCCTGCATCTTCATGGCAGCATTTTCAGCTGCATTTTTTACTCCAATTTTCTCAAAGCAGGAAACCAGAGCTTCATATGTAAGATTATTAGGAAAAATATCATTTTCTTTCATCATGAACATTAAACGGCAAGCTTCACTAATACTCCCTTCTTTACAGAATCCACATACGAGAGTGTTGTACAAGATTAGGTCAGGCTCCAATCCAGCATCCAACATCTTGTGAAATAAAACACTTGCATCTTGCATGCGCTGCCTTTTGCAGAAACAATTAAGGAGAGCACTACAAGTGACAACATCAGGTGTTATTCCATTATTGCTCATGCTACACCATATGAGAAATGCTTCTTCCAAATTTCCATCTCGAGAATAACTGTCGATTACATTGGTAAATGTGATTCTGTCAGGAGAAAACCCTCTTCTAACAAGTTCATTAAAGACTTCTCTTGATTCCTTGACATAGCCTCTCTTGATGAGTCCATGCATGAGAATATTATATGTCACAACATCTGCGGATACACCATCCTTTTCCATGACATCCTTCAACTCATATGCCCTATGCATGTGGCCATTCTTGCTGTAACCATTGATCAATGTATTATAGGTGACAACATCTGGTTGCACACCCTCCATTTTCATCACAAAAAGTATGTACTCTGCACCACAAAGATCATTTCTGTCACAATAGCTTTCTATCAATACTGTATATGTCGAAACAGTTGGTTCAACCCCTCTTTTCAGCATTAGAGCAAATGTCTTCAAAGCCTGATCTATCTCACGTGCTCTACAGTAACCATCAATAATAGCTGTGTAATTGAAGGAGTCAGGATCCAACCCCACCTCAAACATCTCTTTGAACAGCTCATAAGCTTCTACCATATTGCCATTTTTACATAACATCAATATGAAGCTGTTATACACAAAAACATCAGGAATGCCGCTTAGAGAGTTCAAAAGATGTGCAGCATCCACCAACCTACCAGCTTTGCAGTAGCCATCAACAACTGAAGAAACCAAAACATCATCATGAGGGATGCCCAACTGCAACATTTTATATAATAGAGCAGTTGCCTCTTTGAGGAGCCCCCATTTAAACAAGGCATTTATCATTGTTGTATACACAACAACATCGGCTTGGCCACCGTATTTCTGAATCTCAAAGAGCAATTTATAAGCACAGTCGAAGTCACCATGAGCACCGAGCTCCCGGATAAATAAGCTTATGATCGATTCGTTAGAGCCAAACGAGCTACTAGGCATTTCCACAAATATTTGCCATGCGACTTCGAACTGCTTGGATTCCAGCAGATGCTTGATGAGAGAATTGTAGACAGGGGTGGTCGGGTACATGCCAAGGTTCCTCATATCATCCACCAACCTAATAGCCATCTTGATCATTCCTTTATCTACGTAACACTTAACGAGCATGCTATATGCAGTTTCCAAAACTCTCCTACTACTGCAAGCTTCTCTCAGCGCATCAAACACCAGCTGATAATGTTCTCCGTCGCTGCGCTCGTCAACATCCCTAACAATACTCCGGAGGAGATTCACTGCGATGTGGTTCATGTTCCCCGAAACCGCTATGTGCACCATAGTGGAAACCGCACGGACGCCGTGCTCCGAACCGTTGTACCTCTGCGACAGCCTAAAGAAGTAGAAAGCCAGCGCCGCGTCGGAGCTGCCCTCGAACAGATCGGTCAGCAGGGCGACCACATTGCGCTCGCACAGCTCGACTTCGAGCGAGTTCGGGGAGCCCAGATTCCAGCCCCGGTGAGAGAGGTTGGCCCGCATCCTCTTCATCATGTCGGCCATGCAGAACCATTGTCTTGAGAAGGAGTACCTACGTGGGGAGGAGGCAAGCCTGCACGGTCGGTAGCTGATCCTCTCGGTGGTTCTCGGGCAGTGGTAGTGATGGGAGCAGCAGTCTTCGGGGGCGGAGGAGGACCCGCTGTCGGAGAGGAGCGACTCGCACGGCAGGGCCCAGTGCCAGCGATGAAGGAGAGGAAGGGCAGGGGGGGCGGGGATGGAGTCGAAGTGGCGGAGGGCGAGGGAGGACTGCACTGAGCGCCTCCACAGAGAACAACAGGGCATCAGGTGTGCGAGCGAGGAAGGAAATCGTGGTTGGTGCCTCTTCAGATTTGGAGTAGCCCATTGATATGGAGCGAAGGATTGGGGGTTGAGTTCGGGCCCGCTCAAGACACAAGGATTGGGTCGGACCGGATCATGTCATGCATATCAAATTCCCCAACACGTCATCCATCATCCAGCACGACAGAATGCGAAGAATTCACCCACGAAAGAGAGCAAACTTCCCAACATGTGGGTAAGTCGCTGAGGTTCGAAAAGCCTTAGCTCACACGATTTCTTCTTTTTCTTCGGATTAAGTGAAATGAATGAATTTTTTGCCATAATTTTTTTTTTAATCTTTTCCTTTAAAGTCAACATATCTGCATTTTATTGTGACATAGTGATCAGTTTAAAGGAGCCTTTTACGTGCTAAAACAATTAATTAATTCGAAGGTAAGGAAGCGTTTCCTTTGAACATCACGAGGCGATTAATCTTACATGCCTTTTATTCTTTTACCTAACGAAGTTCTGAATGTTGCTTTTACCGAATGACTCCCTAATTGATTTTGAATATTATTTATTATTCACAGCCCCCATAATCTCTTAAAAAATAATAAAATATTATATTATTATTTATCATCCTTGTATTATTGATTTTATTTTTTTTCTTTCTTATAATCTCTTATTTCATCCTCGCTATTAATGTTGTTTGCTGTCAACATCACTCATCGTCACTAGATGATATTCTTTGATCTTGTTCGTCGTCCCCTCAATGTGTACTCTAAGGACTAACAAGAGAAGGAGGTGATGGAGAAAGAAAATAGGAGAAGAAGAGAAAAAGTGGAGGAAGATCAAAATAAAAGAAGCAGGTTATTTATGTTTATTTACAAAAAGAGATAATGTAAAAATATTAAAAATTTTGATGAGCTTACTATTTAGAGCTTCCTTCTTACTATTTACAATCATTTTACTATTCACAATCCTTAGAAATTAATAAATTAATATTTTATTACTCGGAACCCCTCTAATTTTACTGGTATACACATTTTTGTCTCCTCCACCTTACTATCGTCTGCTCTTCCCACTGCTCATGCACTCTCCATCCCCGCACACCTTATTGTGTAGTTTGCAAAGGCCCAAAACATGACATCGGTTAATATAATTTCGTTTAGACTATTACATAATGTATATAAAACCTAAAAATATTAAATTGGTATAACAAACATCAGAAATTATTTCTCACCTTCTCTTATTCGATCTTCAATTCATCTCATTTCATCATTTATCTTTTTTCTATCATTTTATATCACCTCCGACGATTAAGTGAAGAAGAAGAAGAAGAAGAAGAAGAAGAAGAGGAAAAAGGGGAAGAAAGAGGGTTGGTTATAGGTTAAAAGTGAAAATATTTTATTAGAATTAAGTTATAAGTTGATGACTATATGTTTATTTATAAAAGGATAACTTAAGAATATTTAAGTTTTTAATATGAAATTATAAGTAATAAAAAAGAGATTATAAATATTAATTTTCAATTTTAAAATAAGATTATAAATATTAATAAATAGGTTACAAATAATAATCTTCCTGAATTCTATCCTGAGAGTATTTTTTTTCATAAATTTGATAAAAATATCCTTCGGCCCTCCACCAACAGCATCCGATCGTAGTTGCCTATGCTATCGCTAACCCCTACTCCCATCGCGAGTTACAACGCCCGTTGTCTCCTCCCTCTCGCCTCCTCCCCCCCCCCCCCCCCCCCCCCCCCCCCCCCATTGCTATGTAGCATTGCCCATGGGTGGCAACCTTATCCCCTTCCTTTATCACTTTGTACAACATTGTCCACAAAGCGATAGCCTTGTCCCCTCCCTCAACAAGGCCACAACCACCTTATTCTCTCCATTGCCGCTTAGTTGGTCATCCTCTCTGCCACCACACACCACCCTATCTACGAGCCCCCATCCCCGCCACATCCAAGCGCTCCTCTCATTCGATCACGGCTCTCACCTCCATATTGCCTTCACCATTGGTACCCTTATGCCTATTTTCATTCTATCCGGACTACATAAGCGATAAAGAAGTAAGATAAAACTGTCACTCACAAACGATACTATATAAAGACAATATAGAAGGACGAACGATGATAGAAGAGGAAAGAGGAGAAGAGAGGAAAATGAGAAAAATGAGGTGACAAGGAATGCCACTCATGGTAGAAGCCACTCATCAAAGAAGCTAGAGCAACGACGCCAAAGATAACTAGGGATATTTTTATCAAATTGAGAAACAATACCTCAAATAAAAATCAATTGAGGAATGTCATTTGATTAAAATTGAAGGCCTTTTTAAGGTAAAATGCGCTTCTTTTTTCTTCCTTTTTGGAATTGACCACATATCTAATGGTAACAAAGGACGAATGACAGAATATGAAACTATTATGCACTCATTATACTAATAACTTCTAAAAGTTACCCGAATTTTTTTACAATTTTTCGAAAGAAAAGTCACCTCACTCATTATAATAATAACTTTCACTGTTTTCCCAATATCTGCACATTCAACTATACTTGCAACCCGCTGTACGATACATATCTTAAACAGTCTACAATCTTTAGATAGATAAAATTAAAAACCACTAGACATGCTACTTCTAAGAAAACAAGATGAAAGAGGTTCTACTACTATATGCTAAAAACTAAGAAAAAATATCAAAATCAGAAATGATCTCTGGTGGGCTGGATTTTTTTTTTTTTTTTGTCTTCGTTAAGTTTTCAGTCACAGTCAAATAGAAGACAACCATAAACCATTTGAGTAACTGGGAAAATCTGACATATGGAGGTAAAATAACATAGCCATGTCTACCAACAGCCCCATGTAACATAACCTATTGATGGTTAGTCCAACTCACAGTCACGGCGGTCCGAGACAACCCTGTAGGTGATAGAAAGTGAACGTATCTTCTCTTATTAGACTAAATCCGTACACTGCACATACAATGTAACATCTCAGTAGATCAAAATTAAAAAAAAGGAAAGGACCGCCAAGCTCTTCTCACAGTTCCATTTGTTTCAACTTTCAACACAGCTTAAGCTCAGTGTCTCAGGCCTTATTTAACGGTAAAATTGGTGTAACATATCAAATTACTCTACAGGCTACCTCAGTGTGTTTCTTCAGGCTGTACCAACCTCTTCAACTAACAAGAACGAATAACCTGACCATGAAACCAACCTATTAAACTCCAGGGGAAGAACATATTCCTCACCTTACAATCCCCTTATTCCTGTGTTGTATCCTTGGAACACAGAATGTTTCTTCAATGGATTTATAATAAAATGTCATGCCTTTCCAGCTATTAGAAAACTCCAAGAAGTGTAGCCGCAGAAAAAATTAGAAATAAGACACCACCTAAATAACCAACCTGAAAATTAAATATGTCATCTTTTAGCATAGCACAAACCACACCTTGACCTAAATATTGTGTCAAGTAAAGAACTTGTGAGATAAAAAGTAAACGATGAGGACCTACCAGTTTCTCCGAAATGTAGTTGGCAAGAAAAGCTCCACCTACAATTGCAATAGATGTGGCAACTAGGTGTCCGGCAATAGCTCCACCAGCTACCCCCCAAGGAGACTGAAAAAAAAAAGACTTGGAATGATGATACTCGCTGCTATATATGCTGGATATTTAAGATAATCATATGCATATTCATACAACCACACCTGTGCAGCCCCAAGAGCAATTGTTGCCAGCATTGAGCGGTCACCCCATTCCTAGAAACATATTTCAACAATTTGCATTAGTAATGTACATTTTACTGAGACTAGTACACATGACATGCTTAAATATGCTTCCGCTCAAGGTTTTTCATTAAATGCATTCGATTTTGATGTCTTCACAAAGGAAGATAAAGATAAATGTCAAAAAAACGCTCACCGCAAAGAACACAAGACTGAAAGATTTCCATAGGACTTCAAAAGGATTTGTAAGCTTTTTTGCTACCTGAGTGCATTAAGATTCCATCAAACAACAGAAAATGTTATATCACTTACTTTTAAAAACAGATCTATATCACATGGTACTGTAATATACAACCATTGTGAAGAAAATGAGATCGAAATATTAGCTTCCTGAATTTTACCATTACACAAATTTGTAATATGTGTAATTGAAATGATCAAGCACAAGCAACCTTCTCAATTACTTGTATAGAATTGCCTAACAATGTCAACAAAAACATTTGCCTCAATTTGTTAACAATAAGCTAATCAAATCAAATCAAATAAAGTTTCATTTACAGTTGTCATGTACCATAACACTAAACTTAAATAAACAATTAATAGTGCCACCAATCAGATTAATGTTGATACTTGAACTAAAGGATCAAGCCACCAATCATAACTTTTTCCACATAAATACACCAAAGTGATTGGCCTTACTTCTTTACCTATATAAACATAAGTTAGGTCTGAGTTCTTGAAAGAGGGCATTCAATCAGCGTTAACATGACCCAATAGGATAGCATCTTAATTTGTTATGTTCATTAAATTGTTATCTAGGAAGCTATATTACAATGAGGAGAGCAACAAAATAAATTTCTGGATGACATAAAAGTTAACCTACAAAATTCTCAATTCTGGAACTGGCATCCACATGACCCGGTCTCCAAGTAGTAGAAGTGTGGAGCTACTTCAGACAGCCCTCCATTTGTAAAGTCAGTTTGAGATGGAAATAATTGGATTATGTCGGGTAGAAAGCTTTTCATACAAAATCATCACCTTGATTAAATTGTGGTTTAGATATTCTAAAAGAAGATCTACAGAAATGGTAAGCAATAGGGTCAGACGTGTTTCTAGGTCTTTCATACTGTAAGGAAAGAACCAGTGAAATCCACTAGAATTACAAAGAATCACAAGCTCATTGTCAACAACATAGTAGAGACACAGAAAGGATAGTGACAGAAATAAATTCTTCTCGTTTCCTTTAAGAACTTTAAAAACCTAATTAGAACACCGAAAGGGAGGAGACAGAAAAGAAGGTGATTATAGTTTAAAAATACTCTTCATGTCTGTCCTCGTGCATTCATGAAAATAAATCTCAAGCAGAATTATAAAGGGATAATGATGATATCCTGTTTCTCATCATTCAGCCAGAAATTATTTACAAGCTGATATGCATGTAAAATAACAAAGAGAAATCATCAAATGGTAATAAAGCAAAATACAAAAAAGAAAAAAAGAGGTCTCATTGAATGCACGTGGTGCACATGTCCAGGCTCTGAGACAAAAAGCAAATGATCTGAAAGGAAAAATGTGGCATAATATAGGAAAGTTAGTCTAATTCGTAAAATCATAAAATACTACTACAATGTGGATCATACATTCTACCAGATGAACTACATAATAAGTTAAAGAGAAGTAAGCAAATTTAGCAAAAGATTCTTGTAAGAACAAAATCAAATTCCATCCATGCATTGGTAATCTCATTTTTCATATCCAACAAAATGAGACAAAGAAGTTACCACAACAAACAATAAAATTTGAGATTTTTTGCTTCCTACTATACTATAGTATACACAAAACTTATCAAATTGAGCACATGAGCTACAACTGTGTTACTTTTAATTATTTAATCCATCAAGCTGTGAATTAATTTGCAATAGTTTCCCTGGTTCAAGCCCTTGCTTTCAGAGACCTATTGCTAAATGGAATCTACTGAAAGGCACATCAGCTTGTTTAGTTTATCATACCAAAGATTGTAGTTAATTGATTCCAATAATAACAAACATAACGATAGATGGCACTTGGCAGTGCACTCTCCCTCATGGTGCACAACATGGCAATAGCACTGACAATTTTTTGCATAAATTTGAAAAAAGACAAAGTTAATGTATTAACAAGTACAAAATATAAACTTCAAAGGCTATCTTAACCTTTTCCTTCACAAGCTCCTCAGCTTCAACAAGCTCTCCAAGTTCAGATTTCTCTTTGCTATTTGTATTAGCATCTGATGGAATTTCCCATGCATTTTTTATTGACTTCAAACCAAAGAATGTTAGAAGGGCCACTGCTGCATACTCTCCAAGGGGTAGTGCTAAAAAAATTGCTTGTTTGTAAGTACCATAAAGCATTGCACTGATGGACAAGAATCACAAGAATAGCATGCTAGGTTATCTATTGGCAAAAAAATATCTATGTAGGCCATTGGTAAATTACAGGCACTTAGGCATTTTAGTAATATATATAAGAAAATGTGTCTCTAATTTAAATAGTCAATTCATTCAAACACCATACATTCTTCTGTTTATTCATATTATAATTTTGGTCTTTTTGACCTTACCATACCATCATCTAGAACTTACTTGTCTGGAACTGGGCTGGTACAGAATTGAATAGCCGTCCTATTACCACAGATAAGACTGTCATGAGAGAAAGAGCAGCCATTGAACCAAATAAAACCTGATGATCAAGTGGACAGCAAAGAAAAGAAAAGAATATGAACCATTACAAGATATACAGGAACAAAAATTCACATATTCACCAAATATGAAACTAAGAAAACAAAGGCATCAGCATCGGAAATTATTATCATTTATGAAATTTGGTAATTGTTTGGAAAAAAGCAACTTAACGAGAAAAGCTTTTGATCCGTTTCAAAAGCTTGTGTTGATTTTGGAGATTATTTCTTTTTTTGTGAGGAAATTTACTTACCCGATTTCGAAGAAATTATTTTCCAGATTTCAAGAAGATTATCTTCCTGTTGTAAATATTAGTTTCCTTTTTTACCAGGAGATTAGTTTCTTGTGTTTGTATAATTTAGTTTCTTCATTAGTGAAACTTGTACCCTTATAAGTTCTTTAAAGCTCTCTTAATCAAAAGTATTTAAGTATTCCTTTTTATACATGGCATTAGAGTCTATTTGATACAAGGCCAAAAGCTCTTTTTTTTTCTTCATTGGCCCAAAATCTCTCCTTTTCTCCTCATATCTTCTTCAATCCGAACCTTTGTTAGTTTTGTCCTTAACCAAACCATGTTTCAACCATTCCATGGTGAAAAAAAAATTCATCCCGCCTTTAGACTTGAAACTATTAGGTACGCTTGCAACTTGTGTCCACTTTTCTAAAAGGAAAAGGAAAATTTTGGCACTTAATTGGACCAATACCAAGAGAAGATGACCCAAAGTTTGTTGCCTAGGTGAAGAAGATTCAATGATCATGACATGGCTTTGGAAGCCAATGCAACCAGAGATTAGCGGAACGTACATGTTTCTATCTACAACATATTCTAAAGTCAAAGATGTTGCTCAGATCTACGAAATTAAGACCACGATTCATTCCACAAAGCAAGGTACTTTATCTGTAATTGAATACTACAATATTATAAAAGGATCATGGCTTGAATTTGAATCTTACCAAAATGTTAGGATGAAGCATAGTAAAAATATCTTGCATTTTAACTAATGATTGTCAAAAGAAAAAGTATCTTGAATTTTTAGCTGGACTTAATGTGGAATATGATTAAGTACGTATTCAAATACTTGGAAAACCCTACCATCCCTAGATGAAGTCTTCTCGGTTATCAGCCGAGGAAGGGAGGAATGTCATGTTAGACAATCAAGAGTCATCTGATCACTCATAATGGTTCAGCCTCTAACATTGATCTTGGAAAAGATGAGTCATCTAAAACACTATGCAACAAAGATGGTCTTAGTGTACTAATTACCAGAAACCAAGACATAATAAGGAGACATGTTGGCAGTTACATGGGAAACCACAGTTCAATGAAAAGAATGGTGGGAATCGATTTCAACAATTGTATGGACAACGAGTAGGCCAAGCAAACTACAATCAATCTGAGGATACCTCTATCCATGGAAGCTCGGTGTCTAATAACATTGAGATTGAGGGGCTAAATAAAGAGGAGATCTAAAAGTTTCATAGTTTCCTCACTTCACTAAACAAACATGGTGCCTTTTGTTTCTTCAGCTCAATCAGGTAAGTATCTTATTTCTTATGCTTTAAATGCCTCTAAAGACTATTGGTACTAATCTCGAACGATTGATTCAAGAGCAACTGACCATATGACCAACTAATCTTATCGCTTTCAATCCTATAGACCATGTCCTAAAATCAAAAAGTTATAGGTGACGGTAGTTTAACCCCAGGTTCGCCATTTGAGGTACCAAACCTGTCTTGGAGATTTGTCGGTACAATACATACCAATCTGTACTAGTGTACCAACACATGGTATTCCAAGGCATGCCTACGGAGGCTAGGGAGAGCTGCATCTCAATGGCGAATCGGACCAGTAAATAACGCCCCATACTGTACCGAAGTACAACAAACCTTGGTTTAACCACTACAGCAAACCAAGGTATAACTGCACTAATGCCCTCATTTCCTTAAAAGTCTAGATTGCATGTGCCTAGTCTTCAAGTATGCCTTTCGTCAATTCATCAAATTACTAGATATTTAAAATGGTGTAACTTTTTTTCTATCTCATCCTGTTGTACTTTCAAGGATCAGGTTACAGGGAGGACAATTGGATATGCCATAGAAAAGGGGGGGCTCTACTATCTTAAATAATATAGTGGTAATGGGAGTAACTATTTACCATAATCCTATCTTTCAGAAAAAATCATTAAATAAAGTTCATATTTGGCTCCATTATCTACATCTTGGACATCCATCTTTTTCCTTGTTAAAGAACATGTTTCCAATTGTTATTTCAAGGCTTATATGTTAATGACATTTTTTGTGATGTACGTTTGTCAGTTGGCTAAACAACAATGTGTTTCATGTCTATTAAGTAATAAGAAATCATCTCATCCATTTATATTGATTCATACTAATGTTTGGGGTCCCTCATGAATCTTAAATATTCCTGGAGCTCATCGGTTTGTTTCTTTCGTTGATGATTATTCTCGAGTGACATAGCTTTACCTTTTGAAGAAAAAAAAATCTGATTTTAGTTCAATCTTCATTAATTTCATAAAATGATTCAAACCCAGTTTGGCGTTTAGATCAAAAGTCTTACATCAGGTAATGGAGAAGAATATTTTTACCATATTTTGTTCTATCTAAAAAAATAGAATAATACATCAATCATCATGGATAAGGTTTGTTGTTTCAGGTACCAGACTCATTTCGGAGATTTGTTGGACCGATACGTATTGGTCAGTACCGGTATACCAACACACGATACACCGATAAGTACTAGTGTTTCAGAGAGGAAGAAAAAAAGGGAGACGAGGAGGGGACGATGGAGGAAGGAGGAAGAGGACGTGATGGAGGAGAAAGGAGGCAACGGAAGAGGAGAAAAGGCATACTTGAGAAGTGATTAGGGCCAAGGTTCACCAGTTCAGGTACTGGACCCATCTCGAAGATTTGTCAGGTTAGTACGTACCGATTTGTACCGATGTACTAACACACGGTATGTCGCGGCACGCCAACAAGGACTCGAGCGATCCGCGTCTCGATCGCCAATCAAATTCGTTCATACCGTCGTACCATACCGACTTGAGCGGTACAACAAATGTTGATTAGGGCAAAGATCATGCATGGAAGTGTGCAGTAAGGCTATAGCAAGTATAGGTTGCTAATAGCGATCATCGATCGCTATTAGAAGATGGAGGTGGGAAGTCATAGCAAGAAGTCGCAGCATCGGCCACAGCTGCGTGAGAAGCGAAGGCGGCACAGAAGTGGGATTTAGGGTTTCCCACTTTCCCCTTATATGGCGGACCAAACTGAGGGGCAGTTTGCATATCGATTGGCACTCAGACTGGTACATACTTCCCGTTTCGTACCGGTCTGGGCGAAATGCAAGTCAATGATCATGGATATTCCAAAGCAAAACATTACTAAAAGGAAGAATCATCATCTTCTTGAGGTAACACATGCATTACTATTTTAATAAAGATGCCTAAGACATATAGGGGAGAAGCAAGACTAGTAGGGCAGCCTTGTCAACACCAGTTCATTTTTTAGTTTTGAGCTAAGCCTTGTTAGCAATGGTGTGATTCCGACTTGATAGTGGAGTTATTGCTTCTGTTAGGGATGTTATTGATAGTGGATTTCTGACTTCTGTTAGGGATGTGATTTAACTAAGAAAAGAATAGGGATGGATTTTAGGTCAAGAGTCTACTCCTTATAGGTAGGGGCAATTCCGACTTTGAGTAAATGGGTGTTGGCCTCTACCTTGCACCTTTCATTCCAGCTCTTTGGCATGTTTTCTCGAATCCCTATATTATAAGCTAGAGTCTTGTTGGTCACCGGTGAAGTTTGAGAAACTGGAAAGACATTCCTTGTAGGGCGGAATTCATACTTAAGCCATGTAGTAGCGGACTAACACAAGAGAATAGGAGCTAGGTTCAGTAATTTCAGTTTCAAAGAAAGGGGAGGAAGCTTTAGAGTTAGTAGTATTAGCTGTTACTTATTTAACAAATCGATTACCATCGAAGGTTTTGGAAAACAAAGCTTTAATTACTATTTTATCAGAGTGTTTTCCTTTTTCTCAAATTTCATGATTTTAGCCACATCGCACCAAAGATTTTTTATTTTCTCTTTTGTTCACAGTCATTCTCAACATCGTGTTAAACTTGATCCTCGAGCTCTTGTGTGCATTTGAGTAAAACATAAAGCTGACAGTTTGCGGCCAAAGGCTATCTCAAACATACGAGATATATTGCTCCGATGTCAAAAATGAATACCATACATGTACTACTATCTTTAGCAGTTAATCTTGGTTGGTCTATGCAGCAACTTGATGCTAAAAATATTTTCTTACACTGTGATCTCGAGGAACAAGTATATGGATGGAAGCATCTCCAGGATTTAATGAAGGATTTAAAAATAGTACTTTCTACAAATTGAGAAAGACAATTTATGGACCAAGGTTTGACATACCAATCCGTACCAATATACCGAGATTATCTTGGTACGGTATGGTACACGGTACCGGGTGGTACATACAGTATGTACTACGCAATATATTAAAATATATTATAGTATTTTTATAGTATAATATTATATAATAAATATTAAATATAATATTAAATATTAATATATTAAAAAAAAAACTAGCGGCGTCGCCTCGATCTTTCTCCCCGCGCAGGGAGACATTCCGTCTCCTCGCACGGGAGAAGAATCACCCGCAGGCGCGCAGGAGAAGAATCGCCCACAGGTGCACAAGAGAAGAATCCCCCGCAGGCGAGGACAGCGCGTGGGCGACCCGCGGGCAAGGACGGCGCGCGGACGAGGACGGCACGGGGAAAGGTCTTCTTTCTTCTTCTCCTCTTCTTCTTCCCTTTTTCTCCCTCAATCGACTGCCGATGATCGATTTTGGCAGTACCGCCTGGTAGCGGGCGGTCCGCGTACCGGTAATCTGGCAGACCAGTACATACCGCCGATACCGGGTAGTATAGATCAAAATTGCAAACCTTGATATGGACTAAAACAATCTCCTAGATCATGGTTTGGTAGATTCATAAAGGCAATGAAAGATATGAATCAAGGTGATCACACTCTTTTAATTAAAAGGTCACCAATTAGTAAAATTTCAGCTTTGGTTGTATATGTTGATGATATAATTATTACCGGTGATAATCTTGAAGAAATTAAGAAACTCAGAGATCTAATAGCCAAAGAGTTTGAGATCAAAGATTTGGCAAAGCTCAAATATTTTATGGGTATTGAGATAGCTAAGAAAGGAATTCTTGTTTTCTAACAAAAATATATCATTGAAGCAGGAATACTTGCATGCAAATCAGCTAATCCACCTATTGAACAAAATCAGAAGTTAGGAGATGCTATAGATGACATGTCAGTACACAGGGGAGATTTCAAAGGCTTGTTGGGAATCTCAACTATTTATCTTATACAGACCTGATATTGCTTATGTAGTCAGCATGGTGAGTTCTCCTAAAGAGGTTCATTTGGAGGTCATTCATAGAACTCTACAATTGAAGTTTACTCCAGCAAAATGCATCTTATCTAGAAGAAATGGCAGTTGAATATATTGTAGAAGCCTACACCGATGCAGATCAGACTAGAGTGGATTGGTTGTTGATCAAAGATCAATCTCCAGCTATTGTACCATCTTAGGAGGAAATTTGGTGACATGGAGAAGTAATAAATAGTCGGTGGTTGCCCGATTTAGTGCAGAGACAGAATTCAGAGACATGGCACATGGTATTTGTGAGTTATTATGGTTGAAAATAATCCTTGTTGATTTGGGAGTAAGATGGGAAGGAAATATGAAACTATATTGTGATAATAAGTCAGCTATTAAATTGTGTAAAATCTAGATAAACATGATCAAATAAAACATGTTGAAGCAGATCGACATTTTATTAAAGAAAAGCTTGATAATGGAATGATCTATATTACTTAGGGCCTGTGTATCCATATGTAGACAACTAGCTAATATTCTAACTAAAGGTTTTCAAAGTCGTTTCTTTCAAGATATTACTGGCAATCTGGGAACGGAAAATATTTACTCACCAGTTTGAGGAGTGTTGATTGATGGAGATTATTTCCTCTATGTGAGTATATTACTTTCCCTATTTTGAACAAATTATTTTTCTAATTCAAGGAGATTATCTTCCAGATTTTGTAAATTTTCCCCTTTTTACAGGAGATCAGTTTCCTAATTTTGTATGATTTAGTTTCTTCATTCATCAAGAGTATATTACTTTCCCAATTTTGAAGGAATTATCTTTTTTATTTCAAATAGATTATCTTCCAGATTCTGTAAATTTTCCACTTTTTTGGGAGATTAATTTCCTGATTTCATATGATTTAGTTTCTTCAATCGTCAAACTTGTACCCCTATAAATTTTGAAAGGCTCTTAATTGAAAGTATAAAGAAGTATTCGTTTCTACATCCAACATTGACATTAAGCATTAGATCGCTCAAAGATGAAGCAGACACTATCATAAACGACACTATCATAAAACGATACATATGCATCTAACTCAAAGCCCAAGGTAAGCACCTATTTAAGAATGTATACATAATTAACAGGTCAAGTATTATACCATTGCTTTGTCATATTGCATCGCTAATAATGCAGCAATAAAAAATGTCTGCAAAAAAAGAGTAGAGTCCATCATTTTTTTTCTGTAAATCAGTAACATAATCTGAACGTAGTCAATTTGAAGTTAAGATGCATAATAGATAAACCAGACAAGAAGAATAAAACAACTATAAGTGCAAATTCTTGAAAATGTAACTTTGTGAGCCCATAACATAATCATTTAAGAAGTAAATGATCCTATAAATGTAAGTTGAAACACATGGATATCAGTAGGTATAGTCAGGATTATCAGTTAAGGTACCTGAATTGGCACTACATGGGACTGGTAGAAGAATTATGAACCTAAATAATCATTTAAAAAATGTTAACTTTATAGCAGCAATTCCATCGACAAATTTACCAATGGCATGGTGCAGCAGGTTCAGGTTTGCTGGTTACAGGTGCCCTGCAAGCCAATCACGTGAGTGATGGCACGTGTGACACGCTGTGCGATCTTTTTGCTTATGATTATTATTGGCATATTCTCACATTATATTATTTGTTGCATATATATTATGATGTCCTTGGTTCTGTGCAATGAGAATCGGATTGTGATGAGATCACGATAATGAGATCAATTCACCTTTAAACCAAGGTTTGCAATTTCGACCTATACCATCCGGTACGAGCAATACATATCAGTCCGTCAAGTTGCCGGTACGCGGACCGTCCGCTACCAAGCGGTTCTGCCAAAAATCGACTGTCGGTGGTCGATTTCGACTGTCGGCGGCCGATTGAGGGAGAAATCGACTGCCGACGATCGATTGAGGGAGAAATCGACCGTCGGCGGTCGATTGAGCGAGAAAAAGGGAAGAAGAAGAAGAAGAAGAGGAAAATAAGAAAAAAAAGGAAAGAGGAGAAGAACCTCGCCCGCGCGTCGTCACCGCCTGCGGGTCGCCAGCGCCCACGCGCTGTCGCCGCTTGCGGATCGCGGGCGCTTTTTCTCCCACCCGGGGAGAAAGATCGAGACGACATCGCCCCTTTTCTCCCTTTTTTTAATATTTTAATATATTAATATTATATTATATTATATTATAAAACAATTATATTATATATTAATATACCAGACAGTACGCATAGTGCGTACCGCCTGGTACCAGTACCATACCGGTACCGAGATGAACTCGGTACACCGGTACGGACCGGTAAGTCAAATCTTGCTTTAAACACAGATCCTAAATAATCCCGATCATAGGTTACTCGAGGGGGACATCGAGATAACCGGACAGACCAGTGTCCTATATAACCGTCCATATAATGGAGGCGGCTGATCTCATAGCCACTTGTGTGGAGACACTAAGGATATAGTACAGGTGCTCATTGGAGAATGAGTTCACTGATTGATTCGCTTATGAAATCATGTATGGTTGATGATACCTAATGTCAGACAGCGGTTCGATAGTCCAAGTTGTGTCTTTGGTCCTTTGACTTGAGGCATCAAGGATGCCTTATATAAGTAACCATTTCTTTGACGCCAAACTTACAGATTTGGAAAGTTTCAAATCTGGTACAACTGGTTATCGGGATTGGTAGCCAACCTTACGAAAGCAATTGAGTGTCAATATAGGATCATCCACTCTCGGTATCACTAGAGGAATATCCCATATGCGCTTGCTCAGACAAATCCCTGACGAGTGTCATTCGGATTGAGAGAGAAAGAGTTCTCCGGTAGAATCCGATTAGAGCAAGACAAACTGATTTCGTATGTGACCTGACAGTACCATGTCTAATATACGGTCTTTAGGATATTAGTTGGATGAGAGATTATAGATACACGGTAACTATGGCAGACAAGTCCGATGGATTTGATCCCCCTATCTAGGGACTATGGCGTAGTGGTCGTCTAGTACGTCCATAGTCGATGAGTCGAGTGAATTATTATGAAGATAATAATTCACTATATCAGAAGGAGTTCTGATGGGAGCGACTCACGGCCAGCTCGGTATCGAGCCTAGAGGGTCACACACATATGGTGGATGCTTCAGCGAATAGAGGATTGGATGAAGATCTTATTAGCCCCTATTCTCATTAGATGAGACCTTATGCTGATAGGTTCCTTGCTTAAGGCACAATTAGAGGCCTAAGGAGATTATTGGATAGAGATCCAATAATGTAAGGTTAGTGGGTAATTAGATGAAGATCCAATACCCACTAAGGCAGGAGCCCTACGGTTTTTGGTGGCTCTCTATAAATAGGAGGGGAGACTCATGGTTGATAGGCTACAGCCTTGGCCTCCCCCTCCTATTCTCCTCCCTCCCTCTGCACAAGAGTTGCGAGATCAGATTGGAGGAGTTTCACTGCAGAGATTCATCGTGTGGATACCGCTAGAGAGGAAGACGCTTGACTTCCTTCATCTTCTCCATCCAGATCTGGAATACAGAGATATACGATCTCCCTAGGTAATCAATCTATCACATGACGCGGTTTTATCGTTTTTGTGGCTTTCTCACGACCCCAATCTTTTGCACGACAATTTGATCTGCATGGGAAACCAATTTTTGTTTTGATTTCTGTTGCGCATGTGATGTTCCCGCTGAGGTTTCCCAACAGTGGGATCGGAGCCAAGGTTTTCGTGCAAAAGATTGGTTTAAAGTGTGTGTGATGAGATTGTAGTACGTAGAACTGTTCTACGCGTTTGTTGCAGCGATTGGCAGCGAAAGTAGGCGCTGCTTGCGGGCGAGGTGGCGGCCACCTGCATGTTGTCTGCATGCAGAGGTGACTGGCCACAGCCAGGTCCCTTGTAGGGGCGACCGACCACGGCCTGGCCACCTGCAAGGGGGCGGCAACTGCCCACGGGCACGGCGCAGCACGGTGCTCGCACGGGCGACGCTCGCAAGGGGCGGCCCCAACAGCCAGGGCTGCCGCAAGCAGGGGCAGCTGCCGGTGGGCAAGGGTAGCCGCCGCCTGCGTAGGGGTGTTGACGGCGGCGACGCAATGAGGGTGAGAGAAGAGGGCTAGGGCATCCTTTTAAGAAAAGGGCGATACTGCCCCTTGGAATTTGAGAAATTCCAAAGGTTGTACTATGCCTAAAATACCAAAAACACCCTCAACAATTCTAAAAATTCTGAGGACTGTCCTATTATCCAAAGTTACGAAAATACCCTTGACAATTCCAAAAATTTTGAGCATGTCCTAATTTTCAAAAAATAATTAATTGAATAGTTTAATCAATTATTATATATTATTATATATCTAGTAATCCTATATGTGATGCGATGTACATGTGATATATGATGTGGATGGATGATCATGAGTCATCTGTTGTGATGTGTGTAATTATGATTATTATTATTATTGGGGCCTGCGAGCCTTCATTTTTCTCGTTTATTGTCGAGCCTGCGTGCTTGTGATTATTTGTAATTACATGGAGAGGCGTGGTGGGAGCGTAGAGGTGACAGCGGGACTGACGATGTCGTGGCGGGAGATCACAACGCATGGTGATGCGACGATCCGACGGAACCAATGATGACGAGATCAACGATCATAGGGCATGGAGATGCATCGATGCACACATAGATCCTATTATGAGTGATTAAGCCCATTGGCTCGGGCTTAATCATATTAGGTGACGGCTCATGATCATCCGGTGTGGCTTGCATATGTGATATGTTATACACCTAATAGATATATATATATATATATTTTTTTTTGCATGCGATGTAGATATATATTAAATATGTATATGTGTGACACGACATATTAGGAGACAGATATAAAACAAAACCCCTCCTACGATAATATTAAGTCGGTAAACATGAGGCGATAAGATTGACCCACGTGGTCTTCCATCATTATAGGAAGAAATTGAATCACGACATAGGTTGAGTTGGTCGAGTCCCTCGAGGCTCACCTATCTACATGATCGAGTTCTTGCCTACGACAATATATATGTCACCGGTGACCTGAGGGCATGGTATGACTTGGTCGAGCAGTCGAGAGCATATCTATCGAATCAGACTCATCTTGTAACGATGGTGATGACTTAACTGAACTTCATGGTTGGTCGAGCAGTCGAGACCACGATAATTCGGAGGCCGAACGTGAACACAAAGAGTTGTGATTGGCAAGAGTTGCCTACCTTTTGGGCTTAGTGTAATTGGTCGAGTCCCTCGAGGTTGCACTAAGATGCCGATTGGATCCCGATCCCCACTAGGAGTCTGTCGGAGACTTCCGTCTCACGTGTCGAGGGTGTCGCGTGATTCGCTAGGAAAATAGTGGGAGTACATTAAGATAGAAGTCCATAACTTAATTAGTATTTTCTGCAAAGTCTGCATGTTATTTATTTATGTTATATCTTGTTTGTCGTTTGCAAAACCCCTATATAGCATACTTAATGTCAATCGCCTCATTGGTCCAAAGGCTTCGTAATTTGAGAAATGTTCTCACAAGAGAAAATCATATATGTCCTTAACACGATTGTGCCCATGCCGGAGGAAAGGAGAAGCGATGATGAGATTGGTCACTTTGTGAAGTATAAAGATAGTCCTAAAGGATAACCAGTGTGTTGATCTTATATTTCAGTCCCTACTAGATTTCTTTTCATAGTTCATTATTAACTTTAATATAAACAAGTTTGAGGTGAATCTACCTGAGCTCCTCAATATGTTGAGGGAAGCTGAGAGTACTATCAAGAAAGAGAAGTTAGTTCTCTATATTGGTGAGACGAATAGGAAAAGGAAGACTAGTAAGACCCTTAAGAAGGGCAAGGGCAAAGAAAGACCGGGTAAAGCAAAGGTTGTCAAGAAATACCCGACAAATGATAGTGCTTCCACTATGACCAAGACGGGCATTGGAAGAGGAACTATAAGGACTACCTTGCAGATAAGGCGAAACAGAAGCTTGGAGAAGCTTCAGGTATATTCATGATCAGTCTCCACTTGTCAGATTTTCATGATAACACATGGGTATTGGATACCGAGAGTGTTTATCATATCTGCAATTCGTTGCAGTTTCTAACAAGACCTAGGAGATTGGCTAGAGGCGAGATGGACCTCAAGATGGGCAATGGAGCAAGAGTTACTGCAATTGCTGTTGGGGAGATCATCCTTCATTTGCCTAGTGGAGCTATTATTGCATTAGATGCATGTTATGTTGTCATTTCTATTATCAAAAACATTATTTACATCTCTTGTTTGACAATTAGTGGATATAAATTAGTTTTTGAGAACAATAGTTGTTCAATAATTATGGATAATGAGATCATCACTAGAGGGACCCTTATAAATGGCTTATATGTGTTAGACACTTCTCCACACATCATGAATATAAATACATCTAAGAGGAAAAGAGATGAGGTAAACAATGCATACTTATGACATTGTAGGCTATGTCATATACATGAGCGAAGGATTCAAAAAGTTGCTGAAAGATGGATACTTAGATTCATTTGACTATGAGTCATATGCAACTTGCGAACCTTGCCTTTGTGGGAAGATGACCAACTCTCCTTTTAATGGAACTGGAGAGAGAACCACTGAGTTATTGGAACTCGTACATAGTATGTGGTCCCATGTCAACTCAGGCTATAGGTGGTTACTCATACTTCATTACATTCATTGATGATTTCTCTAAGTATGGACATGTGTACTTGATGAAGTACAAGTCCGAGACCATTGAGAAATTCAGGGAATATAAGAATGAAATCGAAAACCAGATTGGAAAGAGTATTAAGACTCTTCGATCAGATCGAGGAGGAGAGTACTTGAGCATGGAGTTCACCTATTTCCTCAAGGACAATGAGATTTCATCCCAGTGGACACCTCCTTATACACTTTAGCTCAATGGTGTATCAGAAAGGAGGAATCACACACTGTTAGACATGGGCGATCCATGATGAGTTTCGTTGACCTACCCATCTCATTTTGGGGATACGCCCTAGAGACCGCAGCTTACCTTCTGAACAGAGTTCCATCAAAATTGGTAGTATCTATACCATATGAGATATGGAAAGGAAAGAAGCCCGATCTTAAGATGATTAAGATTTGGGGTTGTCCTGCCCATGTTAGAAGACACTATCCCGATAAGTTGGAATCAAGAACAGAACGGTGCACATTTGTGGGATACCCTAAGGAAACTTATGGGTATTATTTCTATCATCCCGAGGATCAAAAGGTCTTTGTTGCCAAGAGAGCTATGTTCCTTGAGAAGGAACACATTCTTGGTAGAAACAGTGGGAGTGAGATAGAGTTGAGCGAGATTGGAGAACCTAGCTCAAGCACCATTCTAGAGCCCGAGTCTATTCAGGTACCTAGCACACAAGTTCCAACTTTGCGTAGGTCTAGCAGAGTATCTCACCCTCCTGAAAGATATGTGGGACATATCAGTGGAGAGGACTCTCAGGATAGTAATCCTCAGACCTACGAGGAGGCTATTATAAGTATAGACTCCAGGAAGTGGCAAAAAGCCATGAATTCTGAGATAGATTCCATATACTCTAACAATGTTTGGAACCTTGTGGATGCACCTGAGGGTATAGTACCCATCGAGTGCAAGTGGATCTTCAAAAAGAAGATTGGAGTAGATGGAAAGGTGGAGACCTATAAGGCAAGGCTAGTATCTAAAAGATATCGTCAAAGACAAGGAGTTGACTATAACGAAACCTTTTCACCTGTAGCCATGCTTAAGTCCATTAGAATTCTTTTGGTCATTGCAGCAGCACACTATAACTATGAGATCTGACAGATGGATGTGAAAACGGCATTCCTCAATGATAACCTCGAGGAGGAGGTGTATATGATACAACCAGAGGGCTTCGTATCTAGAGAGAGTCCAGATAAAGTGTACAGGTTGCTCAGATCCATTTATGGATTGAAGCAAGCTTCCCATAGTTGGAACATAAGATTTGATGAAGCGATCAGATCTTATGACTACGTTAAGAACGAAGATGAGCTTGTGTGTACAAGAAGGTAAGTGGGAGTGCTATCACCTTCTTGGTATTGTTTATGGATGTCATCCTAATCATTAGGAATGATGTAGAAATGCTCTCCACGGTAAAGGCTTGGCTATCCAGAAACTTCTCCATGAAAGATTTAGGGGAAGCATTCTATATTTTGGGGATTCGAATCTATAGAGATAGATCCAAGATGATGCTTGGCTTACCCCAGTCAAGGTACATTGATTCCATTGTCAAAAGGTTTGGCATAGAGAATTCCAAGAGATG
The DNA here is from genome assembly GCA_029747655.1 of Ensete ventricosum. Classification (NCBI taxonomy): domain Eukaryota; kingdom Viridiplantae; phylum Streptophyta; class Magnoliopsida; order Zingiberales; family Musaceae; genus Ensete; species Ensete ventricosum. Next base: position 44,449,415 of record JAQQAF010000003.1, read on the forward strand.
TCTCATACCGATGAGACATGGAATATCACTTTCTAGGAGTATGTTCCCAAAAACTCCTGAAGAAAGGGCAAACATGGATAGGATACCTTATGCCTCAGCAATAGGGTCTATCATGTATGTTATGCTATGTACTAGGTCTGATATAGTGCATGCTCTGAGTGTCACAAGCAGGTATCAGGCAAATCCAGGTTTAGAACACTGGAAGGCAATAAAGTGTATCCTTAAGTACTTAAGAAGGGCTAAGGATCTTTTACTAGTATATGGAGGAGGTAGCCTTCAGGTTAAGGGCTACACGGACTCGAGTTTTCAGTCCGACATTGATGATAGCAAGTCGTACTCAGGGTATATTTTCACCTTGAATGAAGGAGCAGTAAGCTAGAAGAGTTTCAAGCAAGATACTACTACTGACTCGATCATAGAGACGGAATACATTGCTGTAGCAGAAGTAGCACAGGAAGGGGTGTGGATGAAGAAGTTCATCAAAGATTCGAGAGTCGTACCAAGCAGCGTAGAGCTGATTCCCATATACTGCGACAACGATAAGGCAATAGCTTTAGCAAGGGAACCCAGGTCTCATCAGAATTGTTCCAAGGAGGTTTCACTTAATTAGAGAGATCATAACCCGTAAAGATATAGCAATGGAAAGAGTTACATCCGAAGATAACATTGCAGATCCATTGACGAAGCCGTTGGCTCATATTGTATTTGAGCGTCACAGGAGTCTGATGGGGATCAGACACATAGGTGATTAGCTTTAGGTCAAGTGAGAGATTGTTGGTTACAGGTGCCCTGCAAACCAATCATGTGAGCGATAGCACGTGTGACACGCTGTGCAACCTTTTTGTTTATGATTATTATTGACATATTCTCACATTATATTATTTGTTGCATATATATTATGATGTCCTTGGTTCTGTGCAATGTGAATCAGATCATGATGAAATCACGATAATGAGATTGATTCACATTTAAACATAAATCCTAAATAATCTCGATCAAAGCTTACTCGAGGGGGACATCGAGATAACCAGACAGACCGGTGTACTATAGACCCGTCCATATGATGAAGGCGGCTGGTCTCATAGCCACTCGTGTGGAGACACTAAGGATATAGTACAGGTGCTCATTGGAGAATGAGTTCACTTATTGATCCGCTTATGAAATGTTGTATGGTTGATGATACTTGATGTCAGACAACGATTCAATGGTCTTAGTTGTGTCTCTGGTCCTTTGACTTGAGACACCAATAATGCCTTGTATGAGTACTCCTTTCTTTGACGCCAGACTTACAGGTTTGGAAAGTTCCAGATCTGGTACAGCTAGTTATCGGGATTGGGAGCCAACCTTACGAAAGCAATTGAGTGTCAATAAAGGATCATCCACTCTCAGTATCACGAGAGGAATATCCCATATGTGCTTACTCAGACAAATCTCTGGCCAGGGTCATTCGGATTGAGAGAGAAAGAGTTCTCCGATATAATCCGAATAGAGCAAGGCAAACTGATTCCGTATGTGACCTGACAGTACCATGTCTAATATATGGTCTCTGGGATATTAGTTAGATGAGGGATTATAGATACACGGTAACTGCATGGACAGACAGGTCCGATGGATTTGATCCCCCTGTACCGTCTGGGGACTATGGCATAGTGGCCTAGTACGTCCATAGTCGATGAGTCGATATTAGAAGGAGTTCTGATAGGAACGACTCACGGCTAGCTCAGTATCGGGCCTAGCGGGTCACACACATATGGTGGATGCTTCAGCGAATAGAGGATTGGATGAAGATCCAATTAGCCCCTATTCTCTTTAGATGAGACCCTATGTTGATGGGCTCATTGCTTAACGCACAATTAGAGGCCTAAGGAGATTATTGGATAGAGATCCAATAATGCAAGGTTAGTAGGTAATTGGATGAAGATCCAATACCCACTAAGGCAGGAGACCTACGGTTTTTTGTGGCTTTCTATAAATAGGAGGGGAGACTCATGGTTGATAGGCTGCAGCCTTGGCCTCCCCCTCCTATTCTCCTCCCTCCCTCTGCGCAAGAGTTGTGAGATCAGATTGGAAGAGTTTCGCTGCAGAGATTCATCGTGTGAATACCGCTAGAGAGGAAGACGCTTGACTTCCTTCATCCTCTCCATCCGGATCTGGAATACAGGAACCTAGGTAATCAATCTATCATATGACACGGTTTTATCATTTTTGTGGCTTTCTCGCAACCCCAATCTTTTGCACGACGATTTGATCTGCGTGGGAAACCGATTTTTGTTTTGATTTTCGCTGCGCATGTGATGCTCCCGCTGAGGTTTCCCAACAAGGTTGTCATGGCTTTGGTACCTAAATGTGCTTTGGTAGTTGTGTTTGTCACATGCCACACATTTAATGAGTGAATATGGGCAGTTGCACCTAGTGTGTGGGCAAGGTTAAGGGACAATGCCAGCATGTGCCAACCATACTCAATGACTTTCAATTGACAATGTCAAGTACTCCTTGACCAGTTTAAGAAATAAGATAATTATCACGAGGAGATTTCAAGTTTTATAGAAGCAATTCAAACATTAAAAATACTAATTAACTGGAACCATCATAGACATCTCATACACACTCTCTCTCTCAGTAAGTTCAGCCATTACATAGAGAGACAAAACTAGAGATATAGAACAGAGCCAGAAATTAAAAGAACTACAAGCAATGCATAATTATGAGACCAAAAATGAGGTTAGCATACAATAGTGCAAAACACTTAATATGAAAGTTCCAGAATTATGTGAACAGACATATAACATTAACATTTGATATACACTCAAACGAGCCTACCAAGTTCACTGGCATGTAACCCTAGAATTCTTGGTTGAGAAAGCAAATTAATTTCAAACTTAAGAGTTAAGATAACAAAAATGGTGTCTAGATAAATTTGGAAACGAACCAATCAAAGGACAATTGTACTTTTACAAATTATGGCTGATATTACATGAGCAATAGCTACATAAGCAAAAAAATAGGTCTAGTAGCTATTTTATAAATTGATCACCTTGTCTCCAATCTCTGAAACAAATATCAGTGTGAATGCAGCTGTAAATCCTGATTTTGCAAGAGCTGCTATGAGAGCAGAAGGACCACCTTTCAAGGAAACAACAAGTGCAAATGCTATTGCACAAACAAATAGGACACCAGCAATAGACAGCTGGTAATGGACTCCAGAAAGAGACTTTTGGCTGCCATGTTATAAAATACAAATTAAGTCATGCACAAATTAGTTTCTTAACTTACATCTACGTTGTAAGGGTCTTCTCAACAAAAATATACAATTTTCTTCATCTAAATATTGCAAAGTATATCAAATAGTAAATCTTCTACCACTTGTGTCTAGACGGATATTAAGTCCTACAAAGGTATCACCTAAGTGAATACAAAAGTAAATTAATGTTATGAAGAAGTGTACAATTCCTTGCAAGATTTTTGTGAATTACATGTAAAAATCAGGTGTATATGCTATGGAGTACGGAGAACAAAAATACTGGTAGAAGTTTTTGAAAGTTCACAGATTCTACTTGGTTTATGTTTTAAAGCAGATGAAATTTTTAGCTACTTACCTTCTTCTTTTTTTCTTTTTGATTTATTTACTTTTTTCACACATCTTAGATCAATACTATGGGAGAGATAAGTCAAATCCAAAAATAACATTATGGAACAACAAAAGGAAAACAGAGTTTTTCATACGAACTTTTTTAATGATAAACACATGTAACCATTCAAGTGCTTAATTATTGTCTTTTGGGAAATTGTATTACTTAGGTAAATTTCATGCACCATTAACTACAACCAAAGTTGGTAATAGATAAATAATAATTTCATGAACCACTAACTACAACAAAATTTGATGGTGGATAAATAATAACAAGAGGACATTTAAAATGAATGGTATACAACTCACTATTTAGATGGATTCTCAATGGTAGAACCATCCATGAGATTGCGGTGGCTGTTTTCTTCTCTCTCTCCACCATAGTTCCCAGCCCCAACATTGGATGCTTGAGCTCTGATACCATAATTTGTTGGTTTCAACCTTGATTTGCATCTAAATCTTACTACAGAGGAGAAAAGCTTTAGAAGGTAATTTGTCATCTAAAGAATTCATGTGTATTCCTGAATCGATATAAGTTAATATGCGGGGAAAACCATAATAATGTGTGTGCAGATTGCATCATACAAACAGATAGCGCAGGAGAAATTAGATGGCAAAAAGGAGCAGAAATTTAAAGCTTAAGCAAATTTGACAGTATGCCATAGCTCCTCACTAATGCATGGTTCATAAGTGGTAATGGTGTACAAAGTAAACATGTCAAAGAGAAGATATGTAATGACAATCAGTACATAAAGTTCTAAACCTTCCATAAGGTTAAGTGAAAAGACCACCTCTTTATGCAGCACGAAATAGATTACTAATATGACACTAGTTTGATCATCATGACCATAATATGAAGTGGCTTATATACTCTCCGGGAATGAGGGTTCACCAAAAATGGAATAAGTTGGCCAACTCAAGACCACTCGTCAATTTACCTTCGCGATTCAAACCCTGCTTGACTTATACCCTTGCAGGGCTTAGTCCCATATCCAGCTTTTATTATGCATTAGCAACATTAACCTCCCGATCTCCAACAACACGATGGCCTAGTTTTACCATTATCCTAGCTTTTTCTTTGTTTTTTTGGGTAAATCATTTTATCCCAGATGTTATAAGATAATTGATGTCTGTGTGATCATTGCCTTTCTAGTTGATTATTTACTGATGCTTTTAAAGTTTTGGCCTTCATCGAGTCATCTGATGTGCTTTTTCTCCTTTAACCACCATAATTCCAACGTCAACAGGTTCCATTTTTGAGTAGCATGTCCTCTTTTTGGTAAGAAGACTAGAATTTTTTGGACGACGATAGATTCTTTATTCAAACCAAGAAAGGAACTACAGAGCTCAAGCTAGTGCCATGAACAAAATAAGCTTTTCCTTACACTTAGGACTGACAAACACACCTAAATCGAACAATAATTACGCGCAGATTCCGGCAAAAGTATCTTACTCAGACACGAATACGAGATTCTTGTTTTGAAGAAACCCTAACCAGAGCTGGTCAAAGATACACTTTAACCCAAGAAAAGCGGAAAGCCATGCACTTGACGGAACATCCATCAAATAGAAAAATAAAGGAACCCAAATTCAAATTCAAAGCATAATCATAGTCCTTAGGTATCGAAGTAAACAAATCCGCATAATTCAAACTAGTAATTCGAGTTAGGCCAACACACCAACAGGAAAGAAAGACAAATAGTAGAAGAGGCGAGGCGAGGGGAGAGCTTGCTTACCAACTGATGGGTGTAAGGGGAGATGGAGAAGAGGAGGCGCGGACAAGGCAAGGGGCAGTATGTGGAAGGACCGCGGGGGGTGCGCGGGGACCGGATTAGAAGAGCGAGAAAGCGCGCTCGCTCTCGCCGCGAGAGGAGTCGCGGCCTTCGCCATTTGGGGCTCCGAAGCGGAGAGGTGGACAGATAGCTCGCTTCCCCTAGCTCGGTAGTCCGTCGGGTTTATCGTCATCACAGATATAACCCTGTGAACAGGCAATTGCCCCACCGATGGTTCCCACTCGCTTTGATTTTAGCTCACCAATCATCAGAAAGATAACCGAAGCGGGTACGCCTAGTAAGAAGTTGACCGCGGCCGAGGAAGAGGCTTCGTAACGCGCGAACCAACGAAACCCGTTTCTCCTAGTATTGCCAATGCATTATTTCCGTTTGCGGGGAAAACAAGCCGAACATTTTGAATGACAGGCATGATATGTTTCAAAGTCATCCATTCCCTTATCTAAATCGAGTCGGGTTCGATTCAAATTCAACCCGCTTCAGCCAACCCAATGATTGGAATATTCATTCAGTCTTGCTCTTCTATTCTATCTTTCTTGACGCTTCGTAGTTCGAAGGTCGAGACTGTCGTAGCAATCATGATGTTATTGGTAGAATGGATCCAATAGATCCGATAATCTACTAAAACTCGTGATGTTATTAGTCTAATAGATCCAAGCTTGGGATCGTTTTTCATCCAATAGATCCGGTTTGTTAGAATAAAATTCATAATATATTATTCATTTATGAAAATATAAAATTAAATAATAATAGATCTAAAAAATTATTACGATACATATCTATTGATGTTATTATTTATAAAAATCTTCATTTGATCGGCACATGTATCATTGTCGATCTATAAGAATATCAATCTACAAGAAGATCTAAACTTATTTATAAGTGAGCGTAGAGGACATAGGATAAGTAATTATGAGAATTTCTCCCATCAAACTTCTTTTCTATTGACCAATAATCATAATTAAAATCCAAACATATCCATAATATATCTTAATTAATTAAATAAAATCACATAATTTAACATACTAATCTCTCGTCGTATAAGCCATCTGTATAAATAGAAATTAAATAGGATCACAAAATCCAAACCTACTCGACACTGCTCGCTGTCTCTAATGACCATGGTCTGGACATGCTTTTACCAAAGACTTAAGAAATATTATAATAACTCATAATACCGAGTTCGATCATTTTTTATTTATGTACGATCTCTAACTTGATATTAAACCTCGCCAACTTAGTATGTAAGTACAAAAAAAACGTTGGTTATCCCAAGTCGAGTAAGTCAAGTCCACTCTGTCACCGCAACTACCTCCAAAATTGAGCACAAGTGAGAAAAAGATCATAATGTCACTACAAGGGCTTTTTATAAATGCACCAATATTGCTTAATGCAATTGTATAATCGTGCAATCTGCTAGTTACATATGACCTGCATGCCAATCACGTGAGTAATAACATGTTTGATACATTACGTGATCTTTTTGCTTATTATAATTATTGACATATTCTCACTTTATGTTGTTTGTTATAAATATTATGATGTCTTTGGATCTGTGTAATGGGAATCAGATTATGATGAGATCATGAAAATAAGACTGATTCATCTTTAAACACATACACTAAATAATCTCGATCGTAAGTTACTCGAGAGTGATATTGAGATAACCAAACATATTAGTGTCTTGTATACTCATCCATATGATGGAGGCGGCTGGTCTCATTCACTCATGTACAGTACAGGTGCTCATTAGAGAATGAGTTCACTGATTGATCTGCTTACGGAATGCTGGATAGTTAATGATACCTAGTGTCAGATAGCAATTTCGTAGTCTGTATGTCTTGTCATGGACAAAAATATAAAGAGGGTATTCAATGTAATGCTTATATATATATCCATGTCTTTCAGGTTTTCTTCATACTTTGTACAACAAGTATCGAGTAAGCAGTAAGCTTGGTAGCCCAAGTTTGGTTAGCTTTCGTGACCGATTTCGGCTTGTAAATTAGAGTTGTGTCATGTAGACACTTGTGGATACTTCGATCTGTAATGGACTTTGATCCTTTGGGTGCGACCTTTCAGAGTTTGTAAAGTCCATGATTGTAATTTACACTAGCTATATAGCGTGTTTGCTAAAGTTGTTATTTGTGGATCCTGTCAAAAATATTTTCTCTAACCCGTTTTCTCTTGTAGGTCCTAAGTGACCATAAGAGGTTTCGGGGAAGCTAACCTTTGCGGAGGGACACGCGATAGTGTTACACGACTTAGGCAAAACTAGCTAAATTCATGACATTTGGTATTAGAGCGGGACAAGCACACACAGACACTTGCCATGCAAATGTAGGGAACCTAGTTGGGCTACGTGGAGGGTAGCTAGTACGCATGACTGTTTGGAGGAAATGGACATTGAGATGTAGGGAAAGGAGTCGCTCAAAGGAGCGGGCACTCATAATTAGCATTCAAAGGAATGACAAACCCTTTACGTGAGAGGCACCACGAGGACAAGCAAGCTAGAAAGAATATACAACACAAAAAGGTTGGGATGGCTGAGTTTGAGCTACGGCTCGACGTTGGCAACCAAACTTGATGGTGCTCAAGGCAAGCGGGGCTCTTGGTAAAAGATGAGACCATGCAAAGTGGGATGTATTGTGCAATGACTGACAGAGTTGTGTAAAGCTCACAAAGGTGAGAGGAATTGCTAACTCGAAGAATTCGGTACTCATACAAGAGCTTGTATGCAGACGATGGAGTGTTCGTGGTCATCCCATGACGATCGAAACTTGGCGCCATGGAGCATTGAAACTTTTTCTTCAACATAAAAATGATATGTCCATAGGAGGCTGAAGTGTGCAATAAGTTCAGTACATTGCTAGGTCTTGAAAGGTGAAGCGGGGGCTATATTGGTGAAGAGTCGTAATCTAGCAAGCGCATTTGCGAGGGTAGAACAATGCACAAGTTGTTCAGCAAGACAGAGTAGTCCAAGGGGATGGTGGTATCCGAAACTTCGAGAGGAAAGAATGCAAAGAGAAAATTTACTCTAACAGGACAGATATCTAGGAGGGATAGGTCATGGTTCTCCAGAGGGAGAATCATGTGCAGTAGACCGCACATGTTGAGGAAGAGGACTTCAAGACAATATTTCCACAAAGCTCAATGGAGCGACCAAGCGGCGATGAGTCATCGCATGATCATGAATGAGGTAATGCATTGGTGGATGCATTATGAGATCAAGTGGGAGAGCATCCATGACAACATCAAACGAAGGCACACTCAGAGCCGATATGGAAATCAGACTCAATAGAGGGCTGGCCCGTGGAATGGTAGGGGCAAGGGTCACCATCAATTTAATGCAAATCGAGAAGCGGAGCAACTTGGGTGAAACTTGGTGAAGTATCCAAGCCGCATGAAGGGAGTCGACATAGAAGATGGAACATAAAACGGAGGCAGAGAGCTTTCCTTGGACAGAGGTCAAGGACATGAACTCTTGTCGAGGCAAGAGTAGGATCCATGGGTTCTTCATTCTAATGGGGCAGACTCATCTTTCATAGTGTCAAAGACAAAGGGAGCTTCGAGGCACATCCACCTTGTCTCAGAGATACATTTGACGGAGGAACTAAGATGATTCAACTTGCGAAGGCAAAATTAGGATTAGAAGGCATTAGCATAGGGCAAAAGTGCTGGTTATAGGTGTCTTGTAAGCCAATCACGTGAGTGATGACACGTATGATATGCTGTATGATCATTTTGCTTATGATTAATATTGGTATATTCTCACATTATATTATCTGTAGCATATATATTATGATGTCTTTGGTTCTGTGCAATGGGAATCGGATCGTGATAAGATCACGATAATGAGATCGATTTACTTTTAAACACAGATCCTAAAAAAATTCGGTCATAGGTTACTCGAAATGGACATCGAGATAACCAGACAAATCGATGTACTATATACCCATCCATATGATGGAGGCAGCTGGTCTCGTAGCCACTTGTATGGAGACACTAAGGATATAGTACATGTGCTCATTGGAGAATGAGTTCACTGATTGATATGCTTATAGAATGTTGTATGGTTAATGATACCTAATGTTAGACAGCGATTTCATAATCCTAGTTGTGTATATGGTCCTTATTGGGAAACCTCAGCAGGTGCATCACATGCACATGAAAATTAAAACAAAAACTAGTTCCCACGCAGATAAAATCGTTGTGCAAAAATATTGGGTCGCGAGAAAAATATAAAAACTGATAAAACCGCGATGTGTGAGAGATTGATTTTACCTAAGGAGACCGTATATCCCTGTATTCCAGATCCGGATGGAGAAGATAAAAGAGGTCAAGCATCCTCCTCTCTAGCGGTATTCACACGATGGATCTTTGTAGCGAAACTCCTCCAATCTGATCTCGTAACTTTTGCACAGAGGGAGGAAGGATAATAGGAGGTGGTGACTAAAGCTGCAGCCTGTCAACCATAAGTCTCCCCTCCTATTTATAGAGAGCCACCAAAAATCCTAGGGCTCCTGCCTTAGTGGGTATTGGATCTCCATCCAATTACCCACTAACTTTACATTATTGGATCTCTATCCAATAATCTCCTTAGGCTTCTAATTAGGCCTTAATCAAGGAGCTCATCAGCATAGAGTCTCATCTAATGAGAATATAGGCTAATTGGATATCCATCCAATCCTCTATTCATTGAAGCATCCACCATAATAATTCACTCGACTCATCGACTATGGACGTACTAGACCACTATGTCATAGTCCCCAGACGGTATAGGAGGGATCGAATCCATCGGCCTTGTCTGTCCACAGTTACCGTGTATCTATAATCTCTTATCCAACTAATATCCCAAAAACCGTATATTGGACATGGTTCTGTCAGGTCACATACGGAATCCATCATAGTCTTGCTCTAATCGGATTCTCTCGGAGAACTCTTGCTCTCTCAATTTGAATGACCCTGGCTAGGGATTTATCTGAGCAAGCGCATATGAGATTTTTCTCTAGTGATACCGAGAGTGGATGATCTTATATTGACACTCAATTGTTTTCGTAAGGTTGGCTGCCAATCCCGATAACCAGTCATACCATATTTGAAACTTTCCAAACCTGTAAGTCTGGCGTCAAAAAAATGAGTACTTATACAAGGCATCATTGATGTCTCAAGTCAAAGGACCAAAGGCACAACTTGAACTATGGAACCGCTGTCTGACATTAGGTATTATCAACCATACATGATTCCATAAGCGGATCAATCAGTGAACTCATTCTCCAATGAGCACATGTACTATATCCTTAGTGTCTCCACACAAGTGGCTATGAGACCAGCCGCCTCGATCATATGGACGGATATATAGGACACTGGTCTATCCGGTTATCTCGATGTCCCCCTCGAGTAACCTATGATCGGGCTTATTTAGGATCTGTGTTTAAAGCAAGATTTGACTTACTAGTCCTTACCGATATATCGAGTTCATCTCGGTATCGGTATGGCACTGGTACCAGGCGATACGCACTATGCGTACTGTCTGGTATATTAAAATATAATATATATTTTTTATAATATAATATAATATTAGTATATTAAAATATTAAAAAAAGGGAGAAAAGGGGCGATGTCATCTCGATCTTTCTCCCCAGGTGGGAGAAAAAGCGCCCGCGATCCGCGAGCGGCGATGGCGCGTGGGCGCTGGCGACCCGCAGGCGGTGACGATGCGCGGGCGAGGTTCTTCTCCTCTTTCCTATTTTTTCTTATTTTCCTCTTCTTCTTCTTCCCTTTTTCTCGCTCAATCAACCGCCGATGGTCGATTTCTCCCTCAATCGACCAACCGCCTCCATCATATGGACGGGTATATAATACACCAATCTATCCGATTATCTAGATGTCCCTCTCGAGTAACCTATGACTGAGATTATTTAGGATCTGTATTTAAAGGTGAATCGATCTCATTATCGTGATCTCATCACGATCCGATTCTCATTGCAGAGAACCAAAGACATCATAATATATATGTAATAAATAATATAATGTGAGAATATGCCAATATTAATCATAAGCAAAAAGATCACACAACATGTCACACGTGCCATCACTCATGTGATTGACTTGCAAGGCACCTGTAACTAGTAGTCCTTAGACTTGAGACACCAAGGATATCTTGTATGAGTACTCATTTCTTTGACGCTAGACTTACTGGTTTGGAAAGTTTCAGATCTAGCGCGGTTGGTTATCGAGATTGGTAGCTAACCTTATGAAGGTAATTGAGTGTCAATAGAGGATCATCCACTCTCGGTATCATGAGAGGAATCTCCTATATGTGCTTGCCTAGACAAATCTCTAGTCAGGGTCATTCGGATTTAGAGAGAAAGAGTTCTCTGGGAGGATCCGATTAGAGCGAGATTATGATGGATTCCATATGTGACCTGACAGTACCATGTCCAATATACGGTCTCTGAGATATTAGTTGGATGAGGGATTATAAATACATGGTAATTATGGATAGATAGGTCTGATGGATTCGATCCCCCTGTACCATCTGTGGACAATGGCGTAGTGGCCTAGTACGTCCATAGTCGATGAGTCAAGTGAATTATTATGGGGATAATAATTCACTATATAAGAAGGAGTTCTGATGGGAGTGACTCACAGCCAGCTCAGTATCAGGCCTAGAGGGTCACACACATATGATGGATGCTTCAGCGCATAGAGGATTGGATGGAGATCCAATTAGCCCCTATTCTCATTAGATGAGATCCTATTCTGATGGGCTCCTTGATTAAGGTCTAATTAGAAGCCCAATGAGATTATTGGATAGAGATCCAATAATGCAAGGTTAGTGGGTAATTGGATGGAGATCCAATACCCACCAAAGAAGGAGCCCTAGGGTATTTGGTAGCTCTCTATAAATAGGAGGGGAGATTCATGGTTGACAGGCTACAACTTTAGCCACCACCTCCTATTCTCCTCCCTCTCTCTGCACAAGAGTTGTGAGATCAGATTGTAAGAGTTTCACTACAGAGATCCATCGTGTGGATACCGCTATAGAGGACGCTGACCTCCTTTATCTTCTCCATCCAGATCTAAAATACATGGATATACGATCTTCCTAGGTAAAATCAATCTCTTACACATCATGGTTTTTCAATTTTTATGATTTTTTTCGTGATCCCAATCTTTTGCACGCTGATTTGATCTACGCGGAAAACCAATTTTTATTTTGATTTCCAGTGCGCATGTGATGTACCCGTGAAGGTTTCCCAACAAAAAAGTCACAAAGGTAGGTACTCTTGAAGAATATATCACAGTGCTACCATTTAAGTTGTTATGAAGAAAGCGATACACAATGGAGATTGTGCTGATGGGGGATAGAGGCCCGGGATCCAAACAATCATGCACTAATTTTAGCAAAGTCTAGGGACTTCGAGAGCTACTATGCGACAGACTATCCTAGAGCAATGCTTCGTATGGGTGGGTGAAGGTGAATTACCAAAAGAGCAAACACAATCTGAGGTAGCGGAGGCCCTATAATATACAGGCAGAGGCCACACATGGGGAGATCATAGTCGGAGTTCATCCCACAAGAATCTGAATGAAATGGAGATGTTACCAAGAGGCAAAATGGTGCAGCGGATCGTGATGAAATAGTCCGAGGTAATACAATACACATGGAAGAAGTCTCGTGAGGGATATGATCATGTGGATGTATGATCAGGAGCTATTGAGAGCTCTACTTCGATGAACAACACGATGGTAAGAAGGGCTATGGATTCAAGGAGTGAATATCATGACACTATAAAGGTGGGTCTTCCATGTGTGCATCGAATCTTACATCGGATGAAAGCCTTGGTCATCGGTATATGGGGGTTGTGTACCACCAAGGGAGAACTTCGAGTGCAAGTACCAACGAGTCTCATTAGGGGACTTGATCATAGAAAGATATGATCGGAGCGGTTGGAGAGTGTACTCCAGTGCTTATATTCGTTCAAGGGAGCTCGGTAAGTCAGAGGACAAGACTGAGTAAGCGATTGTTGTTACCAAGGAAGTCAAAGAGAATAAAATCGCGTGAGCCTTGCAACAGGATAGCGAAGGTCATGCATAGGAATTACAATCTATCTAATCAGATGAAACCTCCTTAGAACAATTATGTTGAGACCTGAGTTTCTTTGTTAGAGTTATCGCCCTATCGTTGTCACAATATATGGGAGTCAGCTCCACGCTGCTTGGTATGACTCTCAAATCCTTAATGAACTTCTTTATCCAAACCCCTTCCTTTTCTACTTTTGCTGCAGCAATGTATTGCACCTCTATGGTCAAGTCAACAATAGTATCTTGCATGGAACTCTTCCAGCTTACTGCTCCTCCATCAGGGTAAAAATAAACCCTGAATTCGACTTGCTATCATCAATGTCGGACTGAAAACTCGAGTCCGTGTAGCCCTCAACCAGAAGGCTACCTTCTCCATATATCAGCAAAAGATCCTTAGTGTTTTTCAAGTACTTAAGGATACACTTTACTGCATTATAGTATTCTAAACCTAGATCTGCCTGATACTTGCTCGTGACACTCAGAGCATTTGTTATATCAGGCCTAGTACATAGCATCGCATATATGATAGACCATCGCTGAGGTATAAGGTATCTTATCCATGTCTGTCCTTTCTTCAGGAGTCTTTGGGGACATACTCCTAGAAAGTGATATTCCATGTCTCATCGGTATGTGACCTCTCTTGGAATTCTCCATGTCAAACCTTTTGACAATGGAGTCTATGAACCTAGACTGAAACAAGCCAAGCATCCTTTTGGATCCATCTTTATAGTTCTAGATCCCCAAAATATAGGATGTTTCCCCTAAGTCTTTCATAGAGAAGTTTTTGGATAGCCAAGCCTTTACTGTGGACATCATTCCCAATGATTAGGATGTTATCCATATATAGCACCAAGAAGATGATAGCGCTTCCACTTACCTTCATGTACACACAAGGGTCATCTTCGTTCTTAACGAAGTCATAAGATCTGATCACCTCATCAAATCTTATGCTCCAACTTTGGGAAGCTTGCTTCAATCCATAAATGGATCTAAACAACATGCACACTTTATCTGGACTCTCTTTGGATACGAATCCCTCTGGTTGTATCATATACACCTCCTAGAGGTTGTCATTGAAGAATGTCGTTTTGACATCCATCTGTCAGATCTCATAGTCATAGTATACTGCAATGACCAAAATAATTCTAATGGACTTAAGTATGACTACAGGTGAAAAGGTTTCGTCATAATCAACTCATTGTCTTTGACGATATCCTTTAGCTACCAACCCTTGCTTTATAGGTCTCTACCTTTCCATCCACTCTGATCTTCTTATTGAAGATCTATTTGCAGCCGATGTGTACAATACCCTCAGGTGCATCCATAAGGTTCCAAACCTTGTTAAAGTACATGGAATCTATCTCAGAATTCATGGCTTCTTGCTACTTCCCGGATTCTATACTCATAATAGTCTCCTTGTAGGTTTGAGGATCAATATCCTAAGAGTCATCTCCACTGATATCTCCCATATATCTTTCAAGAGGGTGAGATACTCTACTAGACCTACGCAAAGTTGGAACTTGTGTGTTTGGTACCATAACATACTCGGGCTCTGAAATGGTACTTGAGCTAGGTTCTCCAACCTCGCTCAATTCTATCTTGCTCCCACTGTTTCCACCAAGAATGTGTTCCTTCTCAAGGAACACAGCTCTCTTGGCAACAAAGACCTTTCGGTCTTCGGGATGATCATGAATATACCTAAAGCTTCTCCAAGCTTCTATCTCGCCTTCTCTGCAAGGTAGTCCTTATAGTTCCTCTTCCAATGCCCATCTTGACTGCAGTGGAAGCATTATCCTTTGTCCTTTGCCGGGTCTTTCTTGGCAACATTTGTCTTACCTGGTCTTCCTTTGCCCTTGCCCTTCTTAAGAGTCTTACTAGCCTTCCTTTTCTTATTGGTCTCACCAATATAGAGAACTAGCTTCTCTTTCTTGATGATGCTCTCAGCTTCCCTCAACATATTGAGGAGCTCAGATAGAGTAACCTCAATCTTGTTCATATTAAAGTTAATAATAAACTATGAAAAGGAATCCGATAGGGACTGAAGTATAAGATCATATATAGGTTATCTTCTAAGACTATCTATATACTTCATAAAGTGAGTGATCTCATCCTCGCTTGTCCTTTCCTCCGGCGTGGTCACAATCATGTTAAGGACATATAGGATTTTCTCCTCCATGAGAATACTTCTCAAATTATGGAGCTTTTGTACCAATGAGGCGGTTGGCATCAAGTATGCCACATAGGGGGTTTGCAAGCGATAAACAAGATATAACATAAATTAAACAACATACAGATTTTACAGAAAATACTAATTAAGATATGGACTTCTATCTTAATGTACTCCCACTATTTTTTTAACGAATCACACGACACCCTCGACACGTGAGATAGAAGTCTACGGCAGACTCCTAGTGGGGATTGGGATCCAATTGGTGTCTTAGTGCAACCTCGAGGGACTCGACCAATTAAACTAAGCCCAAAAGGTAGGCAACTCTTGCCAATCACAACTAGTGATTCCCATCATGTTTAGCCTCCTAATCATCATAGTCTCGAGGGACTCGACCAACCCTAATATTAAGTTAAGTCATCACCATTGTTACAAGATGAGTTTGATTTGATGATATGCCTACGAGGGACTCAACCAAGCATACAATGTCCTCAGGTCACCGGTGACATCTCTATGTCGTAAGCAACAACTCGATCATGTAGATAGGTAAGCCTCGAGGGACTCGACCAACTCGACCTATGTCGTGATTCAATTTCTTCCTATAACGATGGAAGGCCACGTGGGTCAATATTATTGCCGCACGCTTACCGATTTAATATTATCGTATGAGAGATTTTTGTATCAGTCTCCTAATATGTCATGTCACACACATATATATTTAATATATATATACTTATATCCAGTAGGTGTATAACACATCATATATGCAAGCCACACCAGATGATCATGAGCAGTCACCTAATATGATTAAGCCCGAGCCAATAGGCCTAATAACTCACAATAGGATCTATGTGTGCATTGACGCATCTCCATACCTTGTGATTGTTGATCTCGTCATCATCGGTTCTGTCGGATCGTCGCATCACCATACGTTGTGATCTCTCGCCACAGCATCATGGGTTCTGCTGTCACCTCCACGCTCCCGCTATGCCTCTCTATGTAATTACAAATAATCACAAGCACGCAGGTCCAACAATAAACGAGAAAAACGTAGGCTCGCAAGCCCCAATAATAATAATAATCATAATTACTGACTCATGATCATCCATCCACATCATACATCATATGTACATCACATCATATGTAGGATTACTAGATATATATAATAATTAATTAAACTATTTAATTAATTATTTTTCTCGAAATCATGACATGCTCAGAATCTTCAGAATTGTTAAAGGCATTTTCATAATTCTGAATGAGAGGACAGCCCTTGGAATTTCCAGAATTATTAAGGGTATTATGGAAATTTTATACACGAGGATAATCCTCTGAATTTTCCAGAATTATTGGCCGCGGCCTGGCCATGGGTGGCCGACCCTGCATGGGGGCTGGCCATGGCTAGCCGCCCCTCCTTCTCGCTGCCTTCGCTGCAAAAATGTAGCAAGAATGCGTAGAACGATTCTACGCGATACAATCTGACACATATTTTAAAACCAATCTTTTGCACGAAAACCTTAGGTCTGATGCCACTATTGGGAAACCTCAGCGGGTGCATCACATGTGCAGTGGAAATCAAAATAAAAATCGGCTTCCCACGCAGATCAAATCGTCGTGCAAAAGATTGGGGTCACGATAAAAATTACAAAAATCGAAAACCCACGATGTGTGAGAGATTAATTTTACCTAGGAAGATTGTATATCCATGTATTTTAGATCCGGATGGAGAAGATGAAGGAGGTCAAGCGTCCTCCTCTCTAGCGGTATCCACACGATGGATCTCTACAGCAAAATTCCTCTAATTTGATCTCGCAACTCTTGCACAGAGGGAGGGAGGAGAATATGAGGTGGTGGCTAAAGCTGCAGTCTATCAACCATGAGTCTCCCTTCTTATTTATAGAGAGCCACCAAAAATTCTAGGGCTCCTGCCTTAGTGGGTAGTGGATCTCCATCCAATAACCCACTAACCTTGCATTATTAGATCTTCATCCAATAATCTCCTTAGGTATCTAATTGGGCCTTAAGCAAGGAGCCCATCAGCATAAGGTCTCATCTAATGAGAATATAGGCTAATTGGATCTTCATCCAATCCTCTATTCGCTGAAGCATCCACCATATGTGTGTGACCCTCTAGGCCCGATACTGAGCTGGCCGTGAGTCGCTCCCATCATAACTCCGTCTGATATAGTGACTTATTATCCTTATAATAATTCACTCGACTCATCGACTATGGACGTACTAGGCCACTACGCCATAGTCCCCAGACGGTACAGGGGGGATCAAATCCATCGGACCTGTCTGTCCACACAGTTACCGTGTATCTATAATCCCTCATCCAACTAATATCTCAGAGACTGTATATTGGACATGGTACTGTCAGGTCACATACGGAATCCGTCATAGTCTCGTTCTAATCGGATTCTCCTGGAGAACTCTTTCTCTCTCAATCCGAATGACCCTGACCAGGGATTTGTCTGAGCAAGCACATATGAGATATTCCTCTCGTAATACCGAGAGTGGATGATCCTCTATTGATACTCAATTGCCTTCGTAAGGTTGACTACCAATCCCGATGATCAGTTGTACCAGATCTGGAACTTTCCAAACGTGTAAGTCTAGCGTTAAAGAAAGGAGTACTCATACAAGGTATCCTTGGTGTCTCAAGTCTAAGGACCAGATACACAACTGAGACTATGAAACCGTTGTCTGACATTAGGTATCATTAACTATACAACATTTCATAAGCGGATCAATCAGTGAACTCATTCTCCAATGAGCACCTGTACTATATCCTTAGTGTCTCCACACAAGTGACTATTAGACTAGCCGCCTCCATCATATGGATGGGTATATAGTACACTGATCTGTCTGGTTATCTCAATGTCCCTCTCGAGTAACCTATGACCGTGATTATTTATAATATGTATTTAAAGGTGAATCGATCTTATTATCGTGATCTCATCACGATCCGACTCCCATTGCATAGAACCAAGGACATCATAATATATATGTAACAGATAATATGAGAATATGCCAATATTAATCATAAGCAAAAAGATCACACAGCGTGTCACACGTGTCATCACTCACGTGATTGGCTTGCACGACACCTGTAACCAGCAAACCTTACGAAGGTAATTGAGTGTCAATAGAGGATCATCTACTCTCGGTATCACGAGAGGAATATCATGTGTGTTCTTACTCGGATAAATCCTAGGCCAGGGTCGTTCAGATTGAGAGAGAAAGAGTTCTCTAAGAGAATTCGATTAGAGCGAGACTCATACAGATTTCATATGTAGCTTGATAGTATCATGTCTAATATATGGTCTCTAGGATATTATTAGATGAGGGACTATAGATATACAGTAACTGAGGACAAACATATCTAATAGATTTGATCCCGTATACCATATGGGGACTTTGGCATAGTGGCCTAGTACTTCCATAATCGATGAGTTAGTGAATTATTATGTGATAACAATTCACTAAGTCAGAAGGTATTTTGATAGGTAGGACTCTTAGTCAACTTGGTATTGGGCCTAGAGGGTCACACACATATGGTGGATATTTCAGCGAGTAGAGGATTTGATATGAGTTATCCAATTAACCTTTATTATTAATGGATGATACCCAATATTAATGAATCACTACATGAGGCCCAACTAGAGGCTAATTAAAATTCTTAGATAGAGATCTAATAATCTAAGATTAGTGGGTAATTGAATGAAGATCCAATACCCACTAAGAGATGATCCATTAGGGTTTTTTAGTGGCTCTCCATAAATAGGAGGCAAGGGTGGCACATTAGTGAAAGGCTGCACCTTTGGCCGCCCCCTCATATTCTCCTTCCTTCCTCATCTTCTCAACCGAGTAGCCCTTCCTTGCTGTGAGAGGGCAGCAAAGAAGATAACATATCTTTTTCCACGAGTGCTGTGAGAATGTGCGCAAGAGTTATGAGTTTTATGCTACGATTGGAGGAGCATCGCTGCAATGATTCATCATGTGAGTATCACTAGAGAGGAGGACGTTTAAACTCCTTCATCCTCTCTATATGGATCTAGATTTTTAAGGATATACGATCTCCCTAGGTAATCAATATCTCACTTATCACAGTTTTTGATTTTGTGAGTTTTTTGCGCACCAATCTTTGCACGATGATTTGATCTATATAGGAAACTAATTTTGTTTTTGTTTCTCTACTGCACATGTGATACTCTTGCTGGGTTTCCCAATAATGGTATTAAAGCCAAGGTTACCCATGCAAAATATTGGTTTTTAAATTGCATGCGATGAGATTGAATCACATAAAATTGTTCTATGCGTTAGTTGCAGCGAAGGCAGCGCTCGCAGGCAAGCTGCATGCGAGTGAGGGGCGGCCACCTATGGGCTAGCTGCCTGCAAGGGTGGCCACCTGCACGGGACCACCCATGTCCAGGACCGCCTACAGTGAGTCACCTACAGGGGCGGTTGCCTGTAGTGCGGCACCCACCCACACCGGTGGCACCTTCCGCCCGTGGGCAAAGGCAGCCACCAGCGACGCGCAGCATTGTTGCCTACGCAGCACCGTCGCATGTGCAGGGGCGACGACGACGACCACAAGAATAGGTTCGGTGGCAAAAGGATGATAATGCCCCTCTGAATTTAAGAAATTTCGTGGTTTATTTTTTTCCAAAATTTTAAAAATACCCTTAATAATTCTGGAAATTTGGAGGTCTGTCCTTTTGTCTAGAAATCTGAAAATGCCCTTAACAATTCTAGAAATTTTTGCTATATCTAGATTTTTTAAAAATAATTTAATTAATTATTAGTTATCAAATAGTCCTACTTGATGATGTGTATATATGATGTATGATGTGGATGGATGATCATGAGCCATGTGTTGTGATATGTGAAATTATAATTAATATTATTATTATTAGGGTCTACGAGCCTCCATTTTTTTCGCTTATTGTCGGGATTGTGTACATATGATTATTTTGTAATTACACAGAGAGGCATGGCAGAAGCATGGAGGTGACAGCGGGACCTAGAATGTCGTGGCTGAAAATCACAACACATGGAGATGCGACGAGGATCCGACGTAATAGATGATGATAAAATCAATGATTACAGTGCATGAAGATGCATCGATGCACACAGATCCTATTATGAGTGATTAGGCCCATTGGATTAGGCTTAATTATATTAGGTGATGGTTTATGATCATCCGTTGTGACTTGCATATGTGATATGTGTTATACACCTACTATATATATAGTAGGTTGAACTCAGGGGTATGTTTTCACCTTGAATGGAGGAGTAGTAAGCTGGAGGAGTTCCAAACAAGATACTGTTGCTAACTCGACCATAGAGGCGGAATACATTGTTACAACAGATATAGCAAAAGAATGGGTGTGGATGAAGAAGTTCATAAGGGATTTAGGAGTTGTACTAGCAACGTGGAGCTGATTCCTATATACAGCGATACTAATGGGGTAATAGCTCTAGTACGGGAACCATGTCTCATCAGAAGTACTCTGAGGAGGTTTCAATTGATTAGAGAGATCATGGCCCTTAAAGATGTAGTAATGAAAAAAGTTTCATCTGAAGATAACATTATAGATCCACTTATAAAGTCACCAACTCAGATTATTTTCGAGCATCATAGGGGTCTGATGGGGATTAGACATATAAGTGATTTGATTTTAGGTCAAGTGGGAGATTACTTGTTACAGGTGCCCTGCAAATCAATCACATGAGTGATGACATATGTGACATGCTACGTGATCTTTTAGCTTATGATTATTATTGGCATATTCACCCATTATATTATCTACTGAATATATATATTGTGATGTCTTTGGTTTTGTGCAATGAGAATCAGATCATGATAAGATCACGATAATGAGATGAATTTATCTTTAAACATAAATATTAAATAATCCTGGTCATAGGTTACTCAAGAGGGATATTGAGATAACCGGATAGACCGGTATATCATATACCTGTAAATATGATGAAAGCGACTGATCTCATAGTCACTTATGTGGGGACACTAAGGGTATACCTAACGTCAGACGACGATTTTGTAGTCTCAATTGCATGTCTAGTCCTTAGACTTGAGACACCAAAGATGTCTTGTATGAGTACTCCTTTCTTTGAAGCAGGATTTACAAGTTTAGAAAGTTCGAGGTCTAGTATAATCGGTTATCGAAATTGGTAGCCAACCTTACGAAGGCAATTGAGTGTCAATATAGGATCATCCACTCTCGGTATTGCGAGAGAAATATTTCTATATATTTTTGCTTAGACAAATCTCTAGCTAAGGTCATTCAGATTGAGAGAGAATGAGTTCTCCGAGAGAATTCGATTAGAGTGAGACTCATACAGATTCTGTATGTGGCCAGCCAATACAATGTCCAATATACGATCTCTGGAATATTAGTTGGATAAGGGACTATAGATACACGGTAAATAAGAACAAATAGGTCCAATGGATTTGATCCCCTGTATCGTTTAGGAATTTTGGCAGAGTGGCCTATTACTTTCATAGTCGATGAGTTGAGTGAAATTTTATAAGATAACAATTCACTAAGTCAGAAGGTGTTCTGATAGGTATGACTCATGGTCAGCTTGGTATTAGGCCTAGAGGGTCACACACATATGGTGGATGTTTCAGCGAATAGAAGATTGTATATGAGTTATCCAATTAGCCACTCATCTCATTGGATGAGACACAATATTGATAAATCACTGCATGAGGCACAATTAGAGGCTAATGGAGATTACTGAATAGAAATCCAATAATCTAAGATTAGTAGATAATCAGATGGAGATCCAATACCTAATAGGCAGGATCCATTAGGGCTTTTTGGTGGCTCTCTATAAATAGGAGGCTAGGGTGACATATTAGTGAAAGGCTATACCTTTGGCCACTCCTCCCTTCTTTATGTTCTCAGCTGACCAGCCCTTCCCTACTCTAAGAGGGCATTGAAGAAGATAGTAGACCTTCTTCCATGAGTGTTACGATAAGGTGTATAAGAGTTACGAATTTTGGGCTGCAATTGGAGGAGTATTGCTACAACAATCCATCGTGTGGATACTACTAGAGAGGAGGGCGTTTGACCTCCTTTATCCTCTCCATCTGGATTTGGATTTGCAAATATATACAATCTTCCTAGGTAATCAATCTCTCATATATCATGATTTTTGGTTTTGTAGGTTTTTCGCGCACCAATCTTTGCACAATGATTTGATCTACATGGAAAACTATTTTTTATTTTTGTTTCTTCTGCTACGCATGTGATGCTCCCATTGGGTTTTCCAACACTCCTCTCTTGACGTATCCACAGGGTGGATTGATACAATGTTGCTCCTCAAATTGTAACTAAAAGCTCGCAACTCTTGCACACCTTCTTGCAGCAAACGTGGAAGAAGATCTCTTATTTTCTTCATTGTACTCTCACAACATGAGAGGGTGGTTAGTTGAGAAGAGGTGGGAAGGAAGAGAATAGGAGGAGTCAGCCACAGATGTAGCCTATCACCTGTGTTGGCCACGCCTCCTATTTATAGAGAGCTACCTAAAACCCTATGGATGCTACCTTAATGGATATTAGATCTTTATCCATTTATCCACACATCTTGGATTATTGGATCTATATCCAATAATCTCAATTTACGTTAAATTGGGCCTCATATAAGGAGTCCATTAATGCAATATCTCATCCAATAAAAAAATAGTTATTGGATAACTCATATCTAATTCTCTACTCGCTACAATATCCATCATCTGTGTGTGACCCTCTAGGCCCAATACTGAACTGGCCTTAAGTTCCACCTGTTAAAACTCATTTTGACTCAGTGAATTATTATCTCAAAATAATTCACTCAACTTATCACCTATAGACGTACTAGACCATTACGCCATAATCTCTAGACAATACAAGGGTTCTAATCTATTGGACATATTTGTCCTCAATTACTATGTATCTGTAGTCTCTCATCCATCTAATCTCCCAAAACCTATATATCAGGCATGGTACTGTCAGGCCTCATACGGAATTTATCTAAGTCTCGCTCTAAGCAAATTCTCTTAGAGAACTCCTCTTTCAATTCGAACGACCCTGGTCAAGGATTTACCTGAGCGAGAGCACATGAGATATGCCTCTCGTGATACCAAGAGTGAATGATTCTCTATTGACACTCAATTGACTTTGTAAGATTGGCTACCAATCCTAATAACGGATTGTACCATATATGAAACTTTCCAGAATTGTATGTCCGTCATCAAAGAAATGAGTACTCAAACTACTAGTTATAGGTGCCCTGCAAGCTAATCATGTGAGTGATGACACGTGTGACACGTTGCATGATCTTTTTTACTTATGATTATTATTGATATATTATCATATTATATTATCTGTTGGATATATATATATATATTGTAATGTCATTGGTAATATGCAATGAGAATCGGATTGTGATGAGATCACGAAAATGAGATCAATTTACTTTTAAACATAAATCTCAAATAATCCCAGTCATAGGTTACTCGAGAGGGATATCGAGATAATCGGACATATCGGTGTTCTGTATACCCATTCATATGATAGAGGTAGCTCGTCTCATAGCCATTTGTGTGGAGACACTTAGGATATAATACAGGTGCTCATTGAGAAATAGAGAAGAACTCAAAGATATGAGATGTCCAGGAGTCTCTTCTAAGTAGGATTACAGAAGGGACATCGGTTCAGAACCATGTCCTAAAGATGATAGAGTTGATCGAGAAACTCATAAGTCTAGGAAGAGTCGTAGAGGATAACATGTATGTTGATCTTATACTTCAGTCCCTGCTATATATCTTTTCTCACTTCATCATGAATTTTAACATGATCAAGTTTGATGTGACTCTCCTTGAGCTTCTAAATATGTTGAGGGAAGTTGAGAGTACCATTAAGAAGGAGATGACAGTTCTCTATATTGATAAGACCAAGAAGAAAAGGAAAGTCAGTAAGATCCATAAGATGGGCAAGGGTAAAGAAAGACTGGGTAAGGCAAAGGTTGCCAAGAAAGACTCGGTAAAGTATAAAGTACAATGCTTTCATTACGATCAAGACAGGCACTGAAAGAGGAACTATAAAGATTATCTTACAAAGAGGGTAAAACAGAAGCTTGGAGAAGCTTCAAGTATATTCATGATGAGTCTCCACTTGTTAGATTTTTATGATAACACATAGGTATTGGATATACCAAGAGTGCTTATCATTTCTGTAATTCGTTACAGGTTCTGGCAAGACCTAGGAGATTAGATAGAGGCGAGATGGACCTTAAGATGGAGAACGGAGCAAGAGTTGATGTAGTTCCATTGAGGAGGTCGCCTACATCTGCCTGGTGGAGCTATCATTACATTAAATACATGCTATTTTATTCCCTCTATTATAAAAAATATTAGTTTAATCTCTTTTTTGATAATTAGTATATATAAATTATTTTTTGAGAATAATCGTTGTTAAATAATTATGGGTGATGAGATCATCACTAGAGGGACCCTGATAAATGGCTTATATGTGTCAAACACTTCTCTACACATGATGAATATAAATACATCTAAGAGGAAAAGAGATGATGTGAACAATGCACATATGGTATTGTAGGCTAGGTAATATACATGAGGATTCAAAAGTTACTAAAAGATGGATACTTAGATTCATTGGACTATAAGTCTTATACCACTTACGAACCTTGCCTTCGTGGGAAGATGACCAACTCTACTTTTAGTGGAACTGGAGAGAAAGCCACTGAATTATTGGAACTCATACATAATGATGCATGTGGTCCCATGTCGACTCAGGCTATAGGCGGTTGCTTATACTTCATTACATTCACTGATGATTTCTTCAGGTATGGACACATGTGCTTGATGAAGTACCAGCCTGAGGCCTTTGAAAAATTCAGGAAATATAAGAATGAGGTAAAGAACCATATTAGAAAGAGTATTAAGACTCCTTAATCAGATCGAGGAAGAGAATACTTGAGTATAGAATTCAACTAGTTTCTCAAGGACCGTGAGATTCTATCCCGATGGACACCTTCTTATACATCTCAGCTCAATGGTGTATTAGAAAGGAGAAATCGAATGTTGTTAGACATGGTGTGGTCCATGAAGAGTTTTGATGACCCACTTGTCTTATTATGAGGATACGTCATAGAGACCGTAGCTTACCTTCTAAACAGAGTTATATCAAAGTTGGTAGTATCTACACCATATGAGATATGGAAAGGAAAGAAGCACAATCTTAAGGTGATTAAGATTTGGGGCAGTCCTGTCGACGTTGACATAATCCCGACAAGTTGGAATCAAGGATGGAACGTGCACATTCATAAGATAACCTAAGAAGACTTTGGGGTATTACTTGTATCATCCTGAGGACCGAAAGGTTTTTGTTACAAAGAGAGCTATGTTCCTTAAGAGGGAATACATTTTTGGTGGAAATACTAAGAGTGAGATAGAGTAGAACGAGGTTGAAAAATCTAGCTCAAGCACAATTCCAAAGTTTGAGTTTGTTTAGGTACCTGCATACAAATTTTAACTTTACGCAAGTATAGCAGAGTATCTTATCATCTTGAAAGATATGTAGGATATATCAGTGAAGATGACTCTTAGGATGTTGATCCTCAGACCTACAAAGAGGTTATTATGAGTATAGACTTCTGAAGTGGCAAGAAGTCATGAATTCTGAGATGGATTCCATGTACTCCAACAAGGTTTGGAACCTTGTGGATGCACTTGAGGGTATTGTACCCATTAACTGTAAATGGATCTTCAAGAAGAAGATCAGAGTGGATGGAAAGGTGGAGACCTATATGGCAAGGTTGGTAGCTAAAGGATATCGTCAAAGATAATTAATTGACTATGACAAAATATTTTCACATATAGCCATGCTTAAATTCATCAAAATTCTTTTAGCCATTGAAGCACAGACTATGAGATATGGTAGATGGATATGAAAATGACATTCCTCAGTGACAACCTCGAGAATG
Source organism: Ensete ventricosum (assembly GCA_029747655.1). NCBI lineage: Eukaryota > Viridiplantae > Streptophyta > Magnoliopsida > Zingiberales > Musaceae > Ensete > Ensete ventricosum. Next base: position 44,476,107 of record JAQQAF010000003.1, read on the forward strand.
AGGTATATATGATACAACCAGAGGGATCTATATCCAGAGAGAGTTCAGATGAAGTGTGTAGGTTGCTCAGGGACTTCGTTAAGAATGAAGATGAGTCTTGTGTGTACATGAAGGTAAGTGGGAGCACTATCACCTTCTTGGTACTATATGTGGATGACGTTCTAATAATTGGGAATGATGTATGAATGCTCTCCACTATAAATGCTTGGCTATCTATAAACTTCTCCATGAAAGACTTGGGGGAGGCATCCTATATTTTATGGATCTGATATATAGAGATAGATCTAAGAGGATGCTTGGCTTGTCCTAGTCCAGGTACATATACTCTATTATCAAAAGGTTTGGCATAAAAAATTTCAAAAGAGGTCTTATACTGATGAGACATGAAATATTACTTTCTGAGTATGTCCCCAAAGACTCCTGAAGAAAGGATAGACATGGGTAGGTTATCCTTTGCGTTTGACGATATCAAAAGATTTGGTATTGAAGATTCCAAAAGGTTTCGTCATAGTCAACTCCTTGCCTTTGACGATATCCTTTAGCTACCAGTCTTGCCTTATAAGTCTCTATCTTTCTATCTGCTCTGGTCTTCTTCTTAAAGATCAATTACAACCGATGGGTACAATACTCTCTGGTGCATCCACAAGGTTCCAAACCTTGTTGGAGTACATAGAATCCATCTCAAAATTCATGGCTTCTCATCACTTTCGAAGTCTATACTCATAATTACCTCCTCATAAGTTTGAGGATCAACATCTTAAGAGTCCTCTCCATTGATATGTCTCATATATCTTTAAGGACAGTGAGATACTCTGTTAGACCTACGTAAAGTTGGAAATTATGTGTTAGGTACCTAAACAGACTCGGACTCTGGAATGGTGCTTTAGCTAGGTTCTCCAACCTCGCTTAACTCTATATCACTCCTATTTTTTTTACGAAGAATATGTTCCTTCTCAAGAAACACAGTCTCTTGGCAACAAAGACCTTTCGGTCCTTGGGATGAAAGAAATAGTACACATAAATTTTCTTAGGGTATCCTATGAACTTGCACCATTATGTCATTGATTCCAACTTGTGGGGATTATATCTTTTCATGTGGCAGGATAGCCCCAAATCTTAACCATCTTAAGATTAGACTTCTTTTCTTTCTATATCTCATATAGTGTAGACACTATCGACTTTGATAAAACTATGTTCAGAAGGTAAGCTGCGATCTTTAGGGCATATCCTCAACATAAGACGGGTAGGTCAACGAAACTCATCATCGATCACACCATGTCCAATAGCATATGATTCCTCCTTTCTGATACACCATTAAGCTAAGGTGTCAGTTAGGATAGACCCATGGTCCTTGAGGAAATGGGTGAACTCTATATTCAAGTACTCTCCTCCTCGATCTGATCGAAGAGTCTTAATACTCTTTCCAATATGGTTCTTTACTTCATTCTTATATTCCCTGAATTTTTCAAAGGTCTAAGACTTGTACTTCATCAGGTACATGTGTCAATACCTAGAGAAATCTTTAGTGAATGTAATGAAGTATGAGTAACCGCCTATAGTCTGAGTCGACATGGGGCCACATACATCACTATGTATCTCCAGCCATGATATTATGGGTCCCACTATCACCTCTACGCTCCCATTGCACCTCTCCATGTAATTATAAAATAATCATAGACACACAGACCCGATAATAAATAAGAAAATGGAGGCTCGTAGGCCCCAATAATAGTAATAATTATATGTACACATATCACTTCACTTGCTTCATGATCATTCATCCACATCATACATCACATGTACACATCACCATATATGATTACTAGATAATAAATAATTAATTAAACTATTTAATTAATTATTTTTTTAGAAATAAAGACATGCTAAGAATATTCAAAATTATCAAGGTATTTTTATAATTTTGGATAAAAGGATAAACCTTGAAATTTTTAGAATTGTCAAGGACATTTTTAAAATTTTGCATAGAAGGACAAACCATAAAATTCCATAAATTATAAGGAGCAGAATCATCTTTTTACCATAGAAAAGAAAACCCTAACCCTATGCCCCTTCCAACGGTTGCCGTTGTCACTCCTGCATAGGCGACAATGTTGCATGTCATCGCCGACCGCCTTTGCGTGCAAGCACTGGCTCCACAGGCGCTACCCTATTGGCGGGCGTTCTTGTGAGCGACCGCCTATGCAGGTGGCAGTCCTGGCCACGGGCGATTGCCCTTGCAAGCGGCCCTGGCCGCGTGCGACCAACCTTGTAGGTGGCCTAGCCACCCCTACAGGTAGTAGCCCACAGGTGGCTGCCCTTCTCTCATAGGTAGTGCTACCTTCGCTGTCAATCGCTGCAACAAACGCATAAAACAATTCTATGTAATTTAATCTCATCATACGTAGTTTAAAACTAATCATTTACACGAATAACCTGGCTTTAATACCATTGTTGGAAAACCTCAACGGGAGCATCACATGTGTAGTAAAAGATCAAAAACAAAATCGGTTTCCCACGTAGATCAAAATCATCGTGCAAAGATTGGTGCACAGAAGAAAATCACAATATTGAAAACTGCGATATATGAGAGATTGATTACTTACGGAGATAATATATCTTGTATAAAGGGAGGGAGGAAAATAGGAGGGGGCGGCCAAAGGTGCAGCCTATCATCTATGTGCCTCCCCTCCTATTTATAGAGAGCCACCCATATAACCCTAATGGATCCTGACTTAGTGGGTTTGCCTTAGTCCGACATCAAAGAGAGGAGTACTCAAGCAATACATCTTTGGTGTCTCAAGTCTAAGGACCATATACACAACAGGGACTATGGAATCACTGGCTGACGTCATATATCATTAACCATACCTCACTCTATAAGCGGATCAATTAGTCAACTCATTCTCGAATGAGCACCTATACTGTATCCTTAGTGTCTCCACACAAGTGGCTATGAGACCACCACCTGCCTCCATTAGATGTACATGTATATAACATACTGGTCTATCTGGTTGTGTGTAGTGTGTCACACGTGCTATCACTCACGTGATTGGCTTAAAGGACACTTGTAACCAATACCAATAATCCAATGTTAGTCGATAATTGGATAGAGATCCAATACTACTAAGATAGGACTCCTAGGGTTTTTGGTGGATCTATATAAATAGGAGGTACGGGAAGCACATAGATGATAGGCTGCACCTTTTGTCGCCCCCCTCCCTCTGCATAAGAGTTATGAGATATGTAGCTATGATCATAGGAGTATCGCTATAGCGATCCATCATGTGGATATCGCTAGAGAGGAGGACACTTGACTTCCTTCATCTTCTCTATTTGGATCTGAAAAAGAAGGGATATACGATCTCTATTTGGATCTGGAAAAGAAGGGATATACGATCTCCCTAGGTAAACAATCTCACACATGATGTAATTTTTTGGTTTTGTGATTTTTTTCGCACTAATCTTTGCACGATAATTTTGATCTACCTGAGAAATTGATTTTATTTTGATCTTTCGTTGCGCATGTGATGCTCCTGCTTGGTTTCTCAACATAAATAAGACATTTTTGGAGTCTCAAGTCTAAGGACCCGATTATCACAAACTTAACTGATTTTGCCTAAGTCGTGCAGCACCATCGCGTGTCCATCCGTAAAGGTCAACCTCCCTGAAACCTCCTATAGTCCCTTAGGACCTACAAAAGAGAAAACGAGTTAGAGAACACATTTTCCATAGGAGCCACAAGCAACCACTTCAGCAAACACTTTATATAACTAGTGCAAATTATAACTATGGACTTTACAAACTCTGAATGGTCGCACCAAAAAGATTAATGTCCATTACAGACTGAAGTCTCCACAACTGTCCACATGACACAACTCTCATTTATAAGCTGAAACCGGCCACGAAAGCTAGCTCTAGGGCTGCCAAGCTGATTGCTAGCCCACTACTTACTATATAAAGTATAAATAAAACTCGAAAGACATGAATATACATGAGCATTACATTGAGCACCCTCTTTATATTTTTGTCCGTGACATTCTCCCCCACTTATTCCTACGACATCCTTGTCGATGTCGTTGATGACATTGTATCTCCTTGACGTTTGCTGAATCCTTAATCTTCTGCTCTGGTTGCAATACGCCTCTTGGCACCCAGCTTCTCTCCGCTGCTGTTGTTAAGGAGTCAAACTTTGATCTGTCATACTGCTTCAATTTGCCACTGACTGACTCTGGTGTGGGGTCGATTGATTTGTGTTGATCATTATTTATTCTTGCGGATCCTTTTGATAAAGGAAAAGACATTCCTTGTTTTATGCTAGTATCTTAAAATGTCTCATGCCGCTGAAACTAGGTGGATGCCTATTGGAGCTTTAACGAGCATCGCCTCGCAGACTTTAAATTTTTTTAAGTCCTTCCTTCATAAAATTCACCCATCAATTCTTCTTCAACTTAGTTGTCGCTTCCAAGTAAGTTTGTATCACTTCCATTTTCGATTGACATTCTATTTGGAAATGAAGTGGACAATCTACTCTCAGTAGTACCGATCACCAATGGTGAGGATTTAACAACTATTGTCTTTCATTAGGTTTCTTCGAAGGGTCTTTGAAATTGTATAGAGCTCCTCTGCAAGATAAATAAGAGAATTAGGGTACTTGATTTCGCCCATTCTCTTAAGAGTTGAGAAGGTAAAATTACTTGACTTCGCCCACCTCCTCGAGGTTACATATACTTCATGAATCAAGTTGGTTATTAGTCTTCGCCCGCTCGTTGCTCATACTTCTAAAGCACCCGAAGTGTTTGCACTCCTTGCGTTGAGTTAGCTACTATGATTTGTATTCTCTCTGCCATTGAACTTCCGGAATGCAAGAAGTTTTGCTTGAAAAGAGCAAAATTTCACCTCAACTTGGAGCAAGTCTTTGATAGTTTTGGTCACCTTTGGGATTATACCGTCTTCTCTATCATCTTTGTTACCTACTCCTTTGAGTAAAAAAGGTACATCACCATATAATGCCTACTTCATTCCTTGGTCAATCACTCCTGTGTCAACCTGAAGTCCCCCACTTTCAGCTATCTTAATGAGAAGCCCATTGACAACGGCCTTATGAAGTTCTCTGGCCTTTGCCCTTCAGCCTTGTCCTATAATTGGAGTTTGTCTCTGCATTCTCCACCTCCTTGGCCCCTTTCACGACCAACGCTCTCCCTCCATGAGAGCAAGGGATCAATGACTCCACAAAAGTCCCGCCTTTGTAGTATCATGGTGTTGCTAAGCCCATGTCACTATTATCCATTGCATAGCATCTATGCTGCTATCTTCATAATCAGTAGATCTGCCTCTGCTGTATTGTGGCACTCCTCCGATCGACCTGCATTCTGACCGACGCTTTGCTTTTAGGTAGCGGAGCCACTCTGGACTCATCATTGCTTCATCATCCATTTCGACCACCTACTTCAACACCGCTGTGTTCTCCAAGTGGATCTCCATGATCGGTGGAAAGATAGATTGCAACTCCTATGCATGGCCTTCGCTATCCTGTTGCAAGGCTCGCACGATTTTAATCTCCTTGGCTTCCTTGGTAACAACAATCACTTACTCAGCCTTGTCCTCTGACTTACCGAGCTCCCTTGAACGAATATAAGTATTGGAGTAGTCTCACTCTCCAACCACTCCGATCATATCTTTCTATGATCAACTCCCCCAATGGGACTCGCTGGTACTTGCACTCGAGCTCCCCTTGGTGGTACACAACCCCCATATACCGATGACCAAGGCTTTCATCCGATGTAAGATTTGATGCGCATATGGAAGACCCGCCTTTGCAGTGTCATGATATTCACTCCTTGAATCCATAGCCCTTCTTACCATTGTGTTGTTCATCGAAGTAGAGCTCCCAATAGCTCCTGATCATACCTCCACATGATCATGTCCCTCACGAGACTTCTTCCACGTGTATTGTATTACCTCGAACTATTTCATCACGATCCGCTGCACCATTTCGCCTCCTGGTAACATCTTCATTGCATTCAGATTCTTATGGGATGAACTCTGACTATAATCTCCCCATGTGTGGCCTCTGCCTACATATTATAGGGCCTCTGCTACCTCAGATTGTGTTTGCTCTTTTGGTAATTCACTTTCACCCACCCATACGAAGCATTGCTCTATGATAGTTTGTCGCATAGTAGCTCTCGAAGTCCCTAGACTTTGCTAAAATTAGTGCATGATTGTTTGGATCCCGGGCCTCTATCCCCCATCAACACAATCTCTATTGTGCATCGGTTTCTTCATAACAACTTAAATGGTAGCATTGTAATATATTCTTCAAGAGTACCTACCTTTGTGACTTTTTTGTTGGGAAACCTCACCGGGTACATCACATGCGCAGTGGAAATCAAAATAAAAATTAGTTTCCCGCGCAGATCAAATCTTCGTGCAAAAGATTGGGATCGCGAGAAAAATCCATGATGTGTGAGAGATTGATTTTACCTAGGAAGATCGTATATCCCTATATTCCAAATCTGGATGGAGAAGATAAAGGAGGTCAAGCGTCCTCTATAGTGGTATCCACACGATGGATCTCTGCAGCGAAACTCTTCCAATCTGATCTCACAACTCTTGCGCGGAGAGAGGGAGGAGAATAGGAGGTGGTGGCTAAAGTTGTAGCCTGTCAACCATGAGTCTCCCCTCCTATTTATAGAGAGCTACCAAAAACCCTAGGGCTGCTTCCTTGGTGGGTATTGGATCTCTATCCAATTACCCACTAACCTTGCATTATTATATCTCTATCCAATAATCTCCTTAGCCCTCTAATTAGGCCTTAATCTAGGAGCCCATCAGAATAGGATCTCATCTAATGAGAATAGGGGCTAATTGGATCTCCATCCAATCCTCTATTCGCTGAAGCATCCATCATATGTGTGTGACCCTCTAGGCCTGATACTGAGCTGGCCGTGAGTCACTCTCATCAGAACTCCTTCTTATATTGTGAATTATTATCCCCATAATAATTCACTTGACTCATCGACTATGGACGTACTAGGCCACTATGCCATAGTCCCCAGACGGTACAGGGGGATCGAATCCATCGGACCTGTCTATCCATATTTATCATGTATCTATAATCTCTCATCCAACTAATATCCCAAAAATCGTATATCAAACATGGTACTATCAGGTCACATATGGAATCCATCTCGCTCTAATCAGATTCTCCCGGAGAACTCTTTCTCTCTAAATCTGAATGACCCTGGCCAGAGATTTGTCTAGGCAAGCATATATTGGAGATTCCTCTCATGATACCGAGAGTGGATGATCCTCTATTGACACTCAATTGCCTTCGTAAGGTTGGCTACCAATCTCGATAACCAGCTGCGCCAGATCTGAAACTTTCCAAACCAGTAAGTCTAGCGTCGAAGAAATAAGTACTCATACAAGGCATCCTTGGTGTCTCAAGTCTAAGGACTGCTAGTTACAGGTGCCCTGCAAGTCAATCACGTGAGTGATGGCACGTGTGACATGCTGTGTGATCTTTTTATTTTTGATTAATATTGATATATTCTGATATTATATTATTTATTGCTTATATATTGTGATGTCCTTGGTTTTGTGCAATGGGAATCAGATCGTGATGAGATCACGAGAATGAGATCGATTCACCTTTAAACACAGATCCTAAATAATCTCGGTCATAGGTTACTCGAGAGGGACATTGAGATAACCGGACAGATCGATATACTATGTACCCGTCCATATGATGGAGGCGGCTAGTCTCGTAGCCACTTGTGTGGAGACACTAAGGATATAGTACATGTACTCACTAGAGAATGAGTTTACTGATTGATCCGCTTATGGAATGTTATATGGGTAATGATACCTAATGTCAAACAATGATTCCATAGTCCCAGTTGTGTATCTGGTCCTTAGACTTGAGACACAAAGGATGTCTTGTATAAGTACTCCTTTCTTTGACGCCAGACTTACAGGTTTGAAAAGTTTCAGATCTGGTACAGCTGGTTATTGGGATTGGTAGCCAACCTTACGAAGGCAATTGAGAATCAATAGAAGATCATCCACTCTCGGTATCACGAGAGAAATATCTCATATGTGCTTGCTAATACAAATCCCTGGCCAGGGTCATTCGGATTGAGAGAGAAAGAATTCTTCGAGAGAATCCGATTAGAACGAGACTATGACGGATTTCATATATGACCTGACAGTACCATATCCAATATACGGTCTTAGGGATATTAGTTGGATGAAGGATTATATATACACGGTAAATGTGGACAAACGTCTGGGGACTATGGCGTAGTGGCCTAGTACGTCCATAGTCGATAAGTCGAGTGAATTATTATGGGGATAATAATTCACTATATTAGAAAGAGTTCTGATGGGAGTGACTCAGAACCAGCTCGGTATCGGGTCTAGAGGGTCACACATATATGGTGGATACTTCAGCGAATATAAGACTGGATGAAGATCCAATTAGCCCTTATTCTCATTATATGAGACTTTATGCTAATGGACTCCTTGATTAAGGCCCAATTAAAGGCCTAAGGATATTATTGGATAGTGATCCAATAATGCAAGGTTAGTGGGTAATTGGATGGAGATCCAATACCCACTAAGGCAGGAGCCCTAGGATTTTTGGTGACTCTCTATAAATAGGAGGAGAGACTCATGGTTGATAGGCTGCAGCTTTAGTCGCCACCTCAGATTCTCCTCCATCCCTCTATGCAAGACTTGCAAGATCATATTGGAGGAGTTTCGCTGGAGAGATCCATCGTGTGGATACCGCTAGAGAGGAGGACGCTTGACCTCCTTCATCTTCTCCAATCGGATCTGGAATACAAGGATATATGATCTCCCTAGGTAAAATCAATCTCTCACACATCGTGATTTTATTGGTTTTTGTATTTTTCTTGCGACCCCAATATTTTTACACGATTTGATTTGCATGGGAAACCAGTTTTTATTTTGATTTTCACTACACATGTGATGCACCCGCTGAGGTTTCCTAACAGTGGTATCAGAGCCAAGAATTTCGTGCGAAAGATTGGTTTTAAACTGCGTGTGATGAGATTGTATCGCGTAGAATCATTCTACGCGTTCCTGCTATGTTTTCGCAGTGAAGGCAGCGAGGAGGAGGGGCGGCCAGCCACGACCAACCCCATGTAAGGCCGACCACCCACGGCCAAGCCACGACCAAGGTCCCCTGCAAGGGGGCGACTGGCTGTGGCCGGGGCCAGCCCGACAGGGAGGCCAGCGGTGCCCGCAAGGGGCGGCAACCGCATGCAGGGGCAGCAACCCACAGGGGCGGCGCTTGTGGGCAGAAGCGCCGCCCGCGGGCACGACCGGCTGCGGCCAGCCCGAAGGGGCGACAGCCGCTCGTTGGCATAATCGCTTACAGCGCGGCACCCGAAAAGCGGGCCGGCTGTAGGGCGCCCACGGCCAGCCCTGCCGCCAACAGGGGCGGTAGTGCCATCCGCAGGGGTGGCCGGCCCATGGCAGGGCGGTTGCCAGCGGGCAAGGGCAGTCGCCGCCTGCGCAGGGGCAGCGGTAGCGGCGCAGAGGGGGAAAGAGGGGTTAGGGCATCCTTTGGAGAAAAGGACTATCTTGCCCCTATGAATTCAAAAAATTTCGATGACTGTCCTCTCATCTAAAATTACAAAAATACCCTTGATAATTTTAGAAATTTCAAGCATGTCTTGATTTCTAAAAAAATAATTAATTAAATAGTTTAATTAATTATTATATATCTAATAATCCTACATATAATGTGATGTACATGTGATGTATGATATGGATGGATGATCATGAGCCATGTGTTATAATGTGTAAAATTATGATTATTATTATTATTATTATTGGGGCCTATGAGCCTCTGTGTTTCTCGTTTATTGTCGAGCCTGCGTTCCTGTGATTATTTGTAATTACATAGAGAGGCACACCTGGAGCATAGAGGTGACAGCGGGACCCACGATGTCGTGGTGGGAGATTATGACGCATGGTGATGCGATGATCCGACGGAACCGATGATGACGAGATCAACAATCATAGGGCATGGAGATGCGCCGATGCACACATAGATTCTATTGTGAGTGATTAAGACCATTGGCTCGAGCTTAATCATATTAGGTGACGGCTTATGATCATCCGGTGTGGCTTGCATATGTGATGTATTATACACCTACTAGATATATGTATATATATATATTTGTATACGATATAGATATATATTAAATATGTATATGTGTGACACGACACATTAGGAGACCGATACGAAACAAAAACCCCTCCTACGATAATATTAAGTCGGTAAGCGTGAGGCAATAAGATTAACCCACGTGGCCTTACATCGTTATAGGAAGAAATTGAATCACGACATAGGTTGAGTTGGTCGAGTCCCTCGAGGCTCATCTATCTACATGATCGAATTCTTACCTACGACATAGAGATATCATCGGTGACCTGAGGATATGGAATGTTTGGTCGAGTCCCTCGAGGGCATATTATCAAATCAGACTCATCTTGTAACGATGGTGATGACTTAACTGAATATCATGGTTGGTCGAGTCCCTCGAAACCATGATGATTCGGAGGCCGAACGTGACGGGAATCACAAGGAGTTATGATTGGCAAGAATTGCCTACCTTTCGGGCTTAGTGTAATTGGTCGAGTCCCTCGAGGTTGCACTAAGACGCCAATTGGATCCCGATCCCCACTAGGAGTTTGTCGGAGACTTTTGTCTCATGTGTCGAGGGTGTCGTGTGATTCGCTAGGAAAATAGTGGGAGTACATTAAGATAAAAGTCAATATCTTAATTAGTATTTTCTGTAAAGTCTGTATATTATTTATTTACGCTATATCTTATTTGTCGCTTGCAAAACCCCTATGTGGCATACTTAATGTCAACCACCTCATTAGTCCAAATGCTCCATAATTTGAGAATTATTCTCACAAAAGAGAAAATTGTATATGTCCTTAACACGATTGTGCCCACGCTGGAGGAAAGGACAAGCGAGGATGAGATTGCTCGCTTTGTGAAGTATAAAGATAGTCCTAAAGGATAACCTGTATGTTGATCTTATATTTCAGTCCCTATCAGATTCATTTTCACTGTTCATTATTAACTTTAATATGAACAAGTTTGAGGTGACTCTACCGGAGCTCCTCAATATGATGAGGGGAGCTAAGAGTACCTACCATCAAGAAAGAGAAGTCAGTTAGTTCTCTATATTGGTGAGACCAATAAGAAAAGGAAGGCTAGTAAAGACTCTTAAGAAGAGCAAGGGCAAAGAAAGACCAGGTAAGGCAAAGGTTGCCAACAGAGACCCGACAAAGGACAAAGGATAGTACTTCCACTACGACCAAGACGGGCATTGGAAGAGGAATTATAAGGACTACCTTGTAGATAAAGTGAAATAGAAGCTTAGAGAAGCTTCAGGTATATTCATGATCAGTCTTCACTTGTCAGATTTTTATGATAACACATGGGTATTGGATACCAAGAGTGCTTATCACATTTGCAATTCGTTGTAAGTTTTGGCAAGGCCTAGGAGACTAGCCAGGGATAAGATGGACCTCAAGATGGGTAATGGAGCAAGAGTTGCTGCAGTTGTCGTTGGGGAGGTCACCCTACATCTTCCTGGTGGAGCTATCATTGCAATGGATGCATGCTATTTTATTCTCTCTATTATCAAAAGTATTATATCCATCTCTTGTTTGACAATAAGTGGATATAAATTAGTTTTAAGAATAATAATTATTCAATAATTATGGATAATGAGATCAACACTAGAGGGACCCTTGTAAATGGCTTATATATGTTAGACATTTTTCTCTACACATCATAAATATAAATATGTCTAAGAGGAAAAGAGATGAGGTGAATAATGCAAACCTCTAACATTATAGGCTATGTCATATACATGAGGGAAGGATTCAAAAATTGCTGAAAGATGAATACTTAGATCCATTTGACTATGAGTCATATGTAACTTGTGAACCTTGCCTTCGTGGAAAGATGTCCAACTCTCCTTTTAGTAGAACTGGAGAGAGAGCCACCGAGTTATTGGAACTCATACATAGTGATGTATGGGGTCCCATGTCGACTAAGGCTATATGTGGTTACTCATACTTCATTACATTCGCTGATGATTTCTCTACGTATGGATACGTGTACTTAATGAAGTACAAATCTGAGGCTTTTGAAAAATTTCGGGAATATAAGAATGAGGTAGAGAACCAAATTGGAAAGAGTATTAAGATTCTTCAATCAGATCGAGGAGGAGAGTACTTGAGTATGGAGTTCACACATTTCCTCAAGGAGAATGAGATTCTATCCCAATGGACACCTCCTTATACACCTCAACTCAATGGTGTATCAGAAAGGAGGAATCACATGCTATTAAACATGGTGCGGTCTATGATAAGTTTTGCTGACCTACCCGTCTCATTCTGGGGGTACGCCCTAGAGACCGCGGCTTACCTTCTAAACAGAGTTTCATCAAAGTCGGTAGTGTCTACACCATGTGAGATATGGAAAGGGAAGAAGTCTGATCTTAAGGTGGTTAATATTTGGGGCTATCCTGCCCACGTTAGAAGATACAACCTCGACAAGTTGGATTCAAGAATGGAATGGTGCACATTCGTGGGATACCCTAAGGAGACTTTCGGGTATTGTTTCTATCATCTCGAAGACCAAAAGGTCTTTGTTGCCAGGAGAGCTGTGTTCCTTGGGAAGGAACACATTCTTGGTGGAAACAGTGTGAGGATATAGAATTGAGCGAGGTTGGAGAAACTAGCTCAAGCACCAATCCAAAGCCCGAGTCTATTCAGGTACCTAACACACAAATTCTAACTTTACGTAGGTCTAGTAGAGTATCTCACCCTTGAAAGATATGTGGGACATATTAGTGGAGATGACTCTTAAGATGTTGATCCTCAGACCTACGAGGAGGCTATTATGAGTATAGAATCCAGGAAGTGGCAAGAAGTTATGAATTTTGAGATAGATTTCATGTACTCTAACACGGTTTGGAACCTGGTGGATGCACCTGAGGGTATTGTACACATCGGCTGCAAATGGATCTTTAAGAAGAAGATCAGAGTGGATGTAAATGTAGAGACCTATAAAGCAAGGCTGGTAGCTAAAGGATATCGTCAAAGATAAGAATTTGACTATGACGAAACATTTTCACCTGTAGCCATGCTTAAGTCCATTAGAATTATTTTGGCCATTGCAGTAGATTTGATGAGGTGATCAGATCTTATGACTTCGTTAAGAACGAAGATGAACCTTGTATGTACAGGAAGGTAAGTGGAAGCGCTATCACCTTCTTGGTGCTATATGTGGATGACATCCTAATCATTAGGAATGATGTAGGAATGCTTTCTATAATAAAAGCTTAGTTATCCAGAAACTTCTCCATTAAAGACTTAGGGGAAGCATCCTATATTTTGGGGATCCGAATCTATAGATATAGATCCAAAAGGATGTTTGGCTTATCCTAGTCTATGTACATAGACTCCATTATCAAAATGTTTAGCATGGAGAATTTCATGAGAGATCTCATACCGATGAGACATGGAATATCACTTTCTAGTAGTATGTCCCCAAAGACTCCTAAAGAAATGGCAGACAAGGATAAGATACCTTATGCCTCAACGGTCTATCATGTATGCGATGCTATATACCAGGCCTGATATAGCACATGCTCTGAGAGTCACGATTAGGTATCAGGCAGATCCAGGTTTAGAACACTGGAATGCAGTAGTGTGTATCCCTAAGTACTTGAGAAGGACTAAGGATCTTTTACTGGTATATGGAGGAGGTAGCCGCCAGGTTGAGGGCTACACGGACTCGAGTTTTCAGTCCGACATTGATAATAGCAAGTCGAATTCAGGGTTTATTTTCACCCTGAATGGAGGAGCAGTAAGCTAGAAGAGTTCCATGCAAGATACTACTGCTGACTCGACCATAGAGGTGGAATACTTTGCTGCAGCAAAAGCAGAAAAGGAAGGAGTTTGGATGAAGATGTTCATCAAGGATTTGGGAGTCATACCAAGCAGCATGGAGCTGACTCCCATATATTGTGACAGCGACAGGGCGATAACTCTAACAAAGGAACTCAGGTCTCAACATAATTGTTCTGAGGAGGTTCCATCTGATTAGAACGATCATGACCTGAAAAGATATAGCAATGGAAAGAGTTTCATCCGAAGATAACATTGCAGATCAACTAACGAAGTTGCTGGCTCAGATTATATTTGAGCGTCACAGGGGTCTGATGGGGATCAAACACATAGGTGATTGGCTTTTGGTCAAATGGGAGATTGCTGGTTACAGGTGCCTTGCAAGCCAATCACGTGAGTGATGGCACGTGTGACACACTGTATGATCTTTTTACTTATGATTAATATTAGTATATTCTCACATTATCTGTTACATTTATATTGTGATGTCCTTGGTTCTATGCAATGGGAGTCGGATCATGATGAGATCACGATAACGAGATCGATTCACTTTTAAACACAAATCCTAAATAATCCCAGTTATAGGTTATTCGAGAGGGATATTGAGATAATCGGACATACCAATGTACTATATACCCGTCCATATGATGGAGGCGGCTGGTCTCATAGTGATTTATGTGGAGACACTAAGGATATAGTACAGGTGCTCATTGAAAAATGAGTTCACTAATTGATCTGCTTATGAAATATTGTATGGTTAATGATACCTAATGTCAGACATCGATTCCATAGTCTCAGTTGTGTATCTGGTCCTTAGACTTTAGACACCAAGGATGTCTTATACAAGTACTCCTTTCTTTGACGCCAGACTTACAGGTTTGGAAAGTTTCAGATCTAGTACAGTTGGTTATCGGGATTGGTAGCCAATCTTATGAAAGTAATTGGGTGTCAATAGATGATTATCCACTTTCGGTATTACAAGAGGAATATCTCATATGTGTTTGCTCAGACAAATACCTAGCCAGGGTCATTCAGATTGAGAGAAAAAGAGTTTCCGGGAGAATCCAATTAAAGCGAGACTATAACGGATTCTGTATGTGACCTGACAGTACTATGTCCAATATACGGTCTCTAGGATATTAGTTGGATGAGGGATTATAGATACACGGTAACTATGGTCAGACAGGTCCGATGGATTTGATCCCCTTTGTACCATCTGGGGACTATGGTGTAGTAGTCTAATACGTCCATAGTCGATGAGTCGAGTGAATTATTGTGGGGATAATAATTTACTATATCAGAAGGAGTTCTGATGAGAGCGAATCACGGCCAGCTCGGTATCAGGCCTAGAGGGTCACACACATATGGTGGATGCTTCGGTGAATAGAGGATTCGATGGAGATCCAATTAGCCCTTATTCTCATTAGATGAGACCCTATGCTGATGGGCTCCTTGCTTAAGGCCCAATTAGAGACCTAAAGAGATTATTGGATAGAGATCTAATAATATAATATTAGTGGGTAATTGGATGAAGATCCAATACCCACTAAGGCAGGAGCCCTAGGGTTTTTGGTGGCTCTCTATAAATAGGAGGGGAGACTCATGGTTGATAGGCTACAGCTTTAGCCACCACCTCCTATTCTCCTCCCTCTGTGCAAGAGTTACGAGATTAGATTGGATGAGTTTCACTACAGAGATCCATTGTGTCGATACCGCTAGAGAGGAGGACGCTTGACCTCCTTCATCTTCTCTATCCAAATTTGGGTTGATGCACCCGCTGAGGTTTCCCAACAAGGTTGGCTATCAATCCCAATAACCGACTGTACAAGACCTAGAACTTTTCAAACCCATAAGTTTGACGTTAAATAAAGGAGTACTCTTACAAGGCATCCTTGGTGTCTCAAGTCTAAGAACCAAATTGTAATACCCCTTAGTCCCATATTGGAAAGGGAGAACATATGTTGCCTTATAAGGGTTGATAAGTATACGATTGATAACTCCTGGCTTGAGCATTTTCGCTAGTGATTGGGCCAAACAGAAGCTAACATGATAGTTAGCCCATTAACCTAGGTCGTGACATTTGGTATCAGAGCATGATTCGAGAATCACTAAGACATGCCGGTAGATATATATCATATTTAAAATATACGTTGAGGTTTAGTGATTTTTATGGATTGATTGATAAACAAATTTTCTTCTTTTGATGAGTTTAGGAAGCAAGAATGACAAAGTCATCAGGTTCTCCTGTGACATTGACTTCTTATCAGTTAAGCAGGATTATGAAAATCCTTGAGGCTATGACACATGTGATGCAACAACAAGTCCAATAAGGAGTAAATGATAAAGCTAGAACATCAACTCAGGCTGGATTGGGAATAAAACAATTCAAAAAGCTTAGTCCTCTAATTTTTAGCGATGAACCTGATCCAATGGTGGCTAAACAATAGATGATGCGAATAGAGAAGATATTTGACATCTTAAATTGTCCTGAAGATCAGAAGGTTCCTTTTTCCACTTTCATGTTGGAAGGGGAAGTTGAACATTGGTGGAGAACAATTAAGAGAATCAGTGAAATCAGGCATGAGCTCATTACTTGGAGTTTATGATAAGCATTCACAGAAAATTTTAATGGTAAATATTTTTCATATTGTATCAGGGAGCAGAAGGAATTAGAGTTCTTAAATCTCATACAGGGAAACTTGACAGTAGCAAAATATGAAGCTAAATTCATTGAGCACTCCAGATTTGCCACTCACATGATCGATGACGAAATTAGGAAGGCAAAAAGATTTTAGAAATGTCTAAGACCGATGATAAGGCGTCGATATCAGCCTTAAAACTTCCTTCATATGTTGATGTGGTAGAAATGGACTTAATAATTGAAAGAGACTTGGAGGAGATATAGGAAATTTGGGGTAAGAACTATAAGGATAAGTTTACAAACAAAAATAAGAGAATGAATGAATATGAAAATAGTAATAAGAAGATCAACATGTCTGGATTAGGGAAAGGAAAGCCACCTCAGAGGACCGAGCCATGTGCAAAATGTCGATAGAATCATGAAATAAGTAAGTGTTTTTGGGTAACTAGAGCTTGTTTTGCTTGGGGGAAACTAGATCATAAAGTAAAGGATTGCCCACTAAATAAGAAGAAGGAACCACTGCCACCCAAAATGACAGCCCATACTAGAGTTTATGCCATCATTGAATAGGATTCTCAAGCTTCTAAATCGGTAGTCGAAGGTCTTATTCATGTTTCTAATAAGAATGCAAAGGTTTTATTTGATCCCGGGTCCAATTTATCTTTTGTTTCATAAATTTTTTCTTGTCACTTGGGCATTCAACCTAAACCATTAGATTATGAGTTGTATGTAACTATGACAGTTGGGGATACTTTGACAACCAACTTGCTTTATCTGTCTTGTTTGATTTTTATCAGAGACATGAACTCCTTGCTGATTAATTCTCTTTAAGATTTAGGGTTTTGATATCATACTTGGCATGGATTGACTATCTTCCTATCATGCTAGTATTGATTGCTATACAAAAAATAATCACTTTTTGCATACCAGATCAGCTCATCTTTTATTTTGCGGGTATTAGGCATGACTCACTACCTTGCATATTATCGAAGTTTCAAGCTCATCGATTTATGCATAAGGGTTATTCTTGCTATATTATAAGTGTAAAGGAGAATTTAAGTCAAGCAGCTCATCTAAATGAAATTTCGATAGTCAGAGAATTCCCTAATATTTTTCCAGATGACTTGCCTAGATTACCTCCAAATAGAGAGAGTGAATTTGCTATTGATATGGTCCCTAGAATAACACCAATATCTAAGCCTCCCTATAGAATGGCACCACTCGAGCTAGTAGAATTAAGAAAGCAACTACAAGAACTATTAGACAAAGGTTTTATTCGACCCAGCGTTTCATTATGGGGTGCTCCAGTATTGTTAGTTAAGAAGAAGGATGAGACATCGAGGCTTTGTATTGATTGTAAACAGTTGAACCAAGTGATAATAAAAAAATAAGTATCCTCTACCCAATATTGATGATTTGTTTGATCAATTGCAGGGTGCACAAGTATTTTTCAAGATTGACTTGAGGTCGGGTTATTATAAATTGAATATCAAGAAAGAAGATATCCCTAAAATAACTTTTAGGACTTGGTATAGTCACTATGAATTCGTAGTAATGCCTTTTAGTTTGACTAATGCCCCTGTAGTTTTCATGAAATTAATGAATAGGAAATTTCATCCGCTCTTGGATATATGTGTTATCGTATTCATTGATGATATATTAGTATATTCAAGGAATGACCTAGAGCATGAGTACTTGAGAAATATATTGTCCATACATACTAAGAGAAAAGAAGTTATATGCAAAGTTCAATAAATGTGAGTTTTGGTTAAATGAAGTTGTTTTCTTAGGCCATGTGATTTCAGGCAAGGGCATCTCTGTTGATCTAAAGAAAGTTGAAGGAGTAGTTAAGTGGGAAGTACCAACAAATGTAACAGAAGTTAGATGTTTCTTGGGCATAGCAGGTTATTATAGGAGATTTATGGAAGAATTTTCTCGAATTGCTAACCCTCTCACCAAGCTGACTCAAAAGAATGTAATATTTGAATGGAGAGATGAATATGAACAAAGTTTTCAAGAGTTAAAAAGAAGATTGACTAGTGCTCCTATTCTCACAATTCCCAATGGTAACGAAGGATTTATAGTTTACACCGATGCTTCAAGGGGCCTTGCATGTGTTTTGATACAAGAATGAAAAGTAATTGCTATGCTTCTAGATAACTGAAGAGTTATGAACTAAATTATTCAGCCCATGATTTGGAGTTAGTAGCAATTATTTTTGCACTGAAGATTTGGAGACATTATTTATATGGGCAAATATTTGAAATATTTACCGATCACAAGAGTCTAAAGTATCTTTACTCAAAAGGAGTTAAATATGTGGCAACGAAGATGGATATAACTTTTAAAGGATTATGATTGTACCATCCAATATCATCCGAGTAAGGCCAATGTTGTAGTCGATCCACGTAGTAGAAAATCTGTAAATTTTATGGCTAGTTTGGTTGTGAAACAATGAGAATTATTGGAAGAAAATAGTGATGTGAATGCTATCATGAATGAGCAAGACTCAACGATATTAATGGCCTCTATCTAGGTTCAATCTGATTTCAATCAGCAAGTTGAAGAATGACAGCTATAAGATCCACGTTTAATATACTTAAGGAAAGAAGTAGAAAGAGGATCAAAGTTTGGTTTTCGTATTTCAGAGGATGGCTTATTGATAATATAATGTGAGAATATGCCAATAATAATCATAAGCAAAAAGATCGAGTAACGTGTCACACGTGGCATCACTCATGTGATTGGATTGCAGGACACCGGTAAGTAGCAAGGAGGACATCTGAGCTTCTTAATCCTCTCCTACTAGATCTATAAGTTTCAAGGATATACGATCTCCTTATGTAACAAATCTCACATGATTTATAGTTTTTAGTTTTGTAGTTTTTTTCATGCACCAATCGTTGCACGACGACGTGATAAACGTGGGAAACCTTTTATTTTATTTTTCCACTGCGTCTGTGATACTCTTGAGATTTCTCAATAGTGGTACCAAAGCCAAGTTGCTCGTGCAATGATTAGATTTTAAGCTACATGTGATGAGATTTAAATGTGTAGGATTGTTATACGTGTTCTTATTGCACCTGAAGATGCCTACGGAGGGGCGACGTGTGAGCTTGGCTGTAAAGGCAGTGCTCGAAGGCAAACTGCTCGCGTGCGGGGGTGGCCACCTGTGAAGGTCCGAGGGTAATGTTGGTCGTTGATGGCGTACAGTAGTGCCACTTGTGTAGGGGCGATGGCAACCGCCTACTAGTAGGTGACGAGGGGGTTAGGGTTTTTTTGATAAAAGGATGATTTTGTTTGCCCTTCTGAATTTGAGAAATTTTGAGATCTATCTTTTTTATCCAAAATTCCATAAATACCCTTAATAATTTTAAAATTTTCTAATATATCCTGAATTCTAAAAAAATAACTAATTAAATAATTTAATTATTATTTATCTAGTAGTCCTACATTATGATGTGTACATGTGATGTATGATATGAACTGATGATCGTGGACCATATGATGTGATTGTATATATGTGATTATTATTATTATTGGGACCTGCGAGCCTCTATCTTTCTCATTTATTGTTGGGCCTGCGTGCTTGTAATTATTTTATAATTTACATGAAAAGGTGTAGCGGGAGCATGGATGTGCCAACAGGACCCACGATGCCGAGACAGGCGATTGCGATGTATGGTGATGTACCGCGGAGCCAACAGAATCAATGATGATGAGATGAACGATCACAGAAAATAGAGATGTGTTGATACATACATAGATCCTATTGTGGTGATTGGGCCCACTAGCTTGGGCCTAATCACATTAGGTGACGGTTCATGATCATATGGTGTGATGTGCATATGTGATATGTGATTGATTATATATTATATATATATATATATATATATATATATATATATATATATATATATATATATATATATATATATATATATATATATATATATATGCATGTGATGTAGATATCTATTAAATATGTATGTATGTGAGACGACATATTATGATACCAAAATTAAATCCCCTCCCCTCCTACGATAATATTAAGTCAGTAAGCGTGAAGCAATTAGATTGACCCAAGTGGCCTTCAATTATTATAGGAAGAATTGAATCCAGACAGAGGTTAAGTTAGGCGAGTCCCTAGAGGCTCACCTATCTATGCGATTTGATATCTTACCTACGATATAGAGATGTCACTGGTGATATGAGGACATGGAATGCTTGATCGAGTCCCACGAGGGTATATCATTAAATTAGACTCATCTTTTAATGATAGTGATGAGCTGACTGAACATCATGGTTGGTCAAGTCCCTCGAGACCATTATGGTTCGAAGGCCGAATAGGATGAGAATCACAAGGAGTTGTGATTGGCAAGAGTTGCCTATCTTTTTGGGCTTAGTGTGATTGGTTGAGTCCTTCGAAGTTATACTAAGACGTCAATTGAATCTCAATCCTCACTAGAAGTCTACCAAAGACTTCTATTTCATGTGCCGAGGGTGTCACGTGATTCGCCAAAAAAATAGTGGGTGTATATTAAGATAGAAGTTCATATCTTAATTAGTTTTATGTAAAATCTGTATGTTATTCATTTATGCTACGTCTTGTTTGTTAGAAATACGTCGCTTGCAAACCCCCTACATGACATACTTGATGTCAACCACATGATTGGTTTAAACTATCTGAATTGGCTCTAGTAATTTAAGAATTACTCTCACGGCTAAGAAAATCATGTATATCCTTAACACGATTTTGCCCACACCAAAGGAAGCAGCAAGCGATGATGAGATTGCTCACTACGTAAAGTATATAGATGATTCCACCTTGGCTAAGTGCTATATGTTGGCCTTTATGCTCCTGAACTACAGAGGCAACATTAGAGCATGGATACTAATTTCATCCTTCTTCATCTTTGCCAACTGTTTGAGGAACAAGAAAGAACTCAGAGATATGAGATATCCAAGAGTTTTTTCCGAGCGAGAATGACAGATGGGACAACCAGAGGAATTTGTACCTAAGGAGAGTCCAAATAAGGTGTGTAGGTTGCTCTAGTCTATCTATGGACTGGAGAATGCTTTCCGAAGTTGAAACATAAGATTTGATGAGGCGATCAGACCTTATAACTTCGTTAAGAACGAATATGAGCCTTGTATGTACAGAAAGGTAACTGAAATCACTATCAACTTCTTGGAGCTATATGTGGATGACATCTTGATCATTGAGAATGATGTAAGATACTCTACATAGTTAAGGCTTCGCTATCTAGAAACATCTCCATAAAGGACTTAGGGAAACATCCTACATTTTGGGGATTCTGATCTATAGAGATAGATCCAAGAGAATGTTTGGTTTATCCCAATTCAGATACATGGACTCCATTGTCAAAATGTTTGGCATGGAGAATTCCAAGAGTGGTCGCATACTGATAAGACATGAAATATTATTACTTTCTAAGAGTTTGTCCCTAAAGACTCTTGAGGAAAGGGTAGACATAGATAAGATACCTTATGCTTTAGTAATATGATTTATCATGTATGCTATATCATGTACGAGGCCTGATATAGCGCATGCCCTAAGTGTCATGAGTAGGTATAAGGTGGATCCAGGTTTAGAATACTAGAAGGCATTAAAGTGTATCCTTCAGCACTTGAGAAGAACCAAGGATCTTTTACTGACATACGAAGGAGGTAGCATTTAGGTCGAGGGCTACATAGACTCGAGTTTCCAATTTGATATCGATGATAGCAAGTAAAACTCAGGATATATGTTCATCCTGAATGGAGGAGTAGTAAGCTGAAAGAGTTCCAAGAAATATTTAACTACTGACTCGACCATAGAGGCCGAGTACATTGCTACAACAGAAGCAACAAAAAGAGGGGTCTGGATGAAGAAGTTCATCACAGATTTGGAAGTTGTACCTAGCAACGAGGAACTAATTCTTATATATTACGACAATAATGGGGTGATAGCTCTAGCAAGGAAACTCATGTCTCATCAAAATTATTTTGAGGAGGTTCTAGTTGATTAGAGAGATCGTCACCTGTGAGGATATAGCAATGGAAAGAGTTCCATCTAAAGATAAGTTTGTAGATTTATTGATAAAGTCGTTATCTTAAATTATCTTTGAAAGTCATAGGGGTCTAATGGAATCAGATACGTAAGTGATTGGCTTTAAGTCAAGTGGGAGATTGATGGTTATAAGTGCCCTGCAAGCCAATCAAATGAATGATGGCATGTGTGACACGCTACGTGATTTTCTATTACTTACTATATTATTGATATATTCTCACTTTTTATTGTTTATTGTATATATTATGATGTCCTTCGATCTGTGCAATGGGAACCAGATCATGATGAGATCATGATAATAAGATTGATTCACCTTTAAACACAGACCATAAATAGTCTCGATCATAGGTTACTCAAGAGGGATATTGAGATAACTGTACAGATTGGTGTATTATTTACCCGTCCATATGATAGCGACGATTAGTCTCTATCACTGAGTGATTCACTAACGAAATAATCAATGATTATTTACTCATGTGGGATACTAAGGGTACATACAATATAGGTGCTCATTAGATAATGAATTCACTGAGTGATTCACTAACGAAATTCTGGATGGTTAATGATACCTAGTGTTAGACAGTGATTTTGTAGTCTCAGTTGTATATCTAGTTCCTTATACTTATGACACCAAGGATGCTTGCTTGAGTGCTCCTTTCTTTAACATTGGACTTATAGATATAGAAAGTTTTAGATTTGGTATAACCAATTATCGAAATTGGTAGCCAACCTTACCAAGGTAATTAACTATCAATAGAGGATTATTCACTCTCGGTTTCATAAGAGGAATATCTCGTGTGCTCTCACTCAAGTAAATCACTAGCCGGGGTCGTTCTGATTGAGAGAGAATGAGTTCTTTGGGAGAATCCAATTAGAGCGAGACTTAGATGGATTCTATATGAGGCCTGACAGTATCATGCCCAATATATGATCTCTATGATATTAGATAGATGAGGAAATATAGATATACGGTAACTAAGGATAGACAGATCAAATAGATTAGATCCCCTGAATTGTCTTGGGACTATGATGCAGTGGCCTAGTATATTCATAGTCGATGAGTTGAGTGAATTGTTATTTCACTGAGTCAGAAAGAGTTTTAAAAAGTGCAACTCACGACCAGCTTGGTATTGGGCCTGAAGGGTCACACACATATGGTGGATGTGCGAATAGAGGATTAGATATGAGTTATCCAATAAACACATATTGTCATTAGATGAGACATAGCATTAATTGACTTCTTATATGATGCTCAATTTAGGGCATATTTG
This sequence comes from Ensete ventricosum, assembly GCA_029747655.1. Lineage (NCBI taxonomy): Eukaryota > Viridiplantae > Streptophyta > Magnoliopsida > Zingiberales > Musaceae > Ensete > Ensete ventricosum. The sequence goes on from JAQQAF010000003.1 coordinate 44,500,066, forward strand.
ATATTATTGGATAGAGATCCAATAATCGAAAAAGTATGGATATTTGGATAGAGATCCAATACCCACTAAAGCAGAATCTATTAGGATTTTAGATGACTCTTTGCAAATAAGAGGCAGGGGCAGCCAACATAGGTGATAGGTTGCATTTGTGGTCGTCCCCTCCTATTCTCCTCCCTCCTATCTCTTCTTAGCTGATCACTCTCTCCCTACTGCGAGAGGACAAGGAAGAAGATAGGAGACCTTCTTCCGTGTTCGCTGCAAGGTGCGCAAGACTTACGAGCTTTTGACTGCAATTTGAGGAATATCATTATATCGATCCACTTTATGGATACCGCTAGATAGGAGGACATATAATCTCCTTAATCCTCTTCTACATGATCTAGAAGTTTCAGGGATATATGATCTCCCTAGATAACAAATCTCATACGATTCACAGTTTTCAATTTTATGATTTTTTCGCACACCAATCGTTGCACGATGACGTGATAAACATGAAAAATCTTTTGTTTTATTTTTTTGCTGCGCATGTGATGCTCTCAAGTTTCCCAACACAATCTTAGAATCCAGATTAACTCAGTGGATAAGTTCAAATTTGTTAACATAAAAAATGATGGAATCGACCCATCTCGTAGACTAAGTTAGATCGATCAACGTGGATGAGTCGACTTGAGAATCTTGTCAAAGAAATTGATTATATAAAAACAAAAAAAAAACACTCACTCCGAAGAAGAACTGACATGTAATTCAGAGTACCTAACTGTGAGCACTAATTGCCAATGAGAGGGCCCATAGCCCGCAAGAGTCACAAGAGTTTTTTTTGTCACTTCTCTTCCATTGCTCACACGAGATACTATGAGCATCATTAACCGTCCATTTAACATCATTGCTTTTCCCCTGCAAGCAATGAGACATCATTGATTCTCTTCCACAGGCTACGGAAACGGGAAAGAGCATAACAAATATTATTATTTCTCTCCCATAGCTCGCAAGAGCGATGAGGAGTCATTCTTGATGGGATATAAAAGGAATAAAGACTTTTGTATATGAATAAATACTAGTAGACTGGCACACACAGCAGAATTAAACAGAAATCATAATCAAATGAACACTAAGATTTATGTGAAAAATCTCTTCAACTCGAAGGATAAAAACCACGGGATAAGCTAGAGAAAATTCACTATCAAAATAATGAATATACATATCTCAAGGCTTCTTGTCCAAACCCAAGCAGCAGCCACAAGAGAATCATAGGAATACAAGGATTATATTACTATGCATAATATCTAAGACCTTCCCAAGTGATCACAATAAGAATCCACTGTAAACTAATCTAACCTGAGATATGATGATTGTGAATAGTCTTTCTGTGTCTTTATCTTATTTCCTTTCCTGAATCTCTTATTTTCTGCTCTCTATTGTCAATCTGCAGCCTTCTTTCTCTCTCCCATATTTGCAACCATCGTTATCCACTTTTTCATAATTCTAGTCACCTAATCTATGGTTTATGTTAAGGTAAATGAAGATTAAGACTATGAACTTCACTAAAGCTTATTATAGGTTGAATCTGAGTCATCTGCCTAACAATTATCGCTTCTCTTGAATTACCCCCCAGAAGATAATATTATTGTAAACATTATCAACCTATCGTTGTTGCTTTTCTCCCGTAACTCGATAATCAAATAATATATCAATATTAACAATGACTCATTGTTAATTCTCTATAGGAGGGACGAGAAGATGTGTAGATTCTCTTCTTATATTCTATCTTTGCTTCCCCTCTCATCTATTTCTTCTGTAGTCTCTCTTTTCTACTCATACATCACCTTGAATGGGAGGGAGAAAAGAGAAATTAAAAATAAAAAATCATAAAGAACTAATTATCAAATAGTATATCATGATTCTACAAATCTCACCTACTTCTACAGAAAAAATAAATAATTAATTAAATATAAAAGATCAATTACAAAATCCTTGAATTATCCTGACTAAACTATGCCTCTCCTTATACACCTCTCTCATATAACCTAAAAATATTCTCTTAACCATATTCAAGAAACCCTAAAAATTACCTTAGGGAGCAACCAAATACCTTGACTCTCTCTCTCTCATTAAAACCTTAAGATTAGAGGTGTATTTATAAGAACAAATTCAAATTCACTAAGGAATTTTAATTAATTAGAATGCTGTCAACTAATTTGAATATAGCTTAGACTCTTAAAAATACTTACCAACTTTAACAATCTCCACCTTAGTGTTTATAGGGAACCCCTCACTTCATGCCTCCTATAAAACTTGAACACTTGGCCTAAAGAAACATCATAGCTACACAAACTGAATTAATTCATGGTCCAACACCTTATTCCAATAAGCCCGCCAATATATATTGTGTAACTAGAATCGACTCAATGATGCAACTTGATTTTGACTTCTATCCTATCATCTTACCAACAATAAAACTTTTTCCTTTTAAGTGATACAACCATTGAAATCTAACCCTTGAAAGTAAAAAAAAAAAAAAAAAAATTCTTCTACATTTTTTAGAACATATGTGACATCCATATACCGCTTCATCTATCATTTTTATTTTTTTACTTTATGGGTGCCTATGACTTTCACTGTAGAACCATTAACTTGTCATTGAGTAAAAATAATCCAGAAAATATTAAATGTATATTTTATAAAAAGATCATCTCATACGGTTTCTACCAATTTAGACATTAGAGTCATGTAGAAGTATGACTGACGACGTTATAAAACAAATGATATAAGTATTGAGAAAGGTTATGAAATAGAAAAAAAATAAATTATGACAATAAGAAGGATGAAGAGCAAGATGAAATTGCTTCTAAAGGGAAAGAAAAAAAAATATTTTGAGGAAAAAGATTACTAGTTCTCATTTGAGTAACACTCAAACAACTATCAATTGGCTGTTTAAAAGAGATTTAAAAGATGAGATATTCCAACAAATTACCAGAATTTTTTACATAAGTCACATTATATTTAATTGTGTTGAAAGTTCTGATTTTTTTTTAAATGCTTGAATTATTTAGGAAACTTAACCGTGGATTTAAACCTCTTTTTTTATCATTAGATCAGGAAAACATTTTTAAAAAAGAAGTGAAAAACTACTTTGGACTTAAATATGGAGTATAAAGCTGAATGGAAGAAGATAGAATGTTCAATTATATCTTAAGAGTGGACAGATAAGAAGAGACACAAAATATATGCAATTGCATTGTAAATAGTCTTATGAGGACTTTTTTTTTATCATCAGCAGATGTATCTAATATTTCTAAATTAATTGAAAGAATTTTTGAAATGTTAGATGAAATAGTAGAAAAGGTTAGTGAAGAAAATATTGTGCAAGTCATTATGGATAATGCTACAAATTACAAGGTTGTTGGAGAGATGTAAACGAAAAAAAAAAGATTATTTTGAACATCTTGTGTTGTTTATTTGTATCGATTTAATTCTTGAAAAATTTTAAAAATTAAATGTCTATCGTGTGAACATTACCAAAGAAATAAGAGTTACACTATTCATCTACTCAAGAATTATGCTTACTTTAATGTTGAGACACTTATAGAGGAGATATTTGATTAGACCAACCACAACTAGATTTGTGTTGTGGAACTTGATGCCATGGCTGAGGAGTTAGCACGCTCGGTTCCGTCAATGTGCACAAAGTCGGTCAGGAAGAGGTTGGGAAGCTCAGTAGAGGTCGACTGGTCTGTTCGGGGACGTGCCTCAGATGAGATACTCCGGAGCGCGTCTCAGGTTCTTCCTTCTAGCCTTGAATGGATAACTCGGGAGTACGTCTCGGGCTCCTCCTTCTAGAGATCTATTAAGGGATCCTACACAAAGGGCCTCATTGGGGTGGGGGCACCTGTTGTGGCCCCTCTGACGATCAAGTCAATGCCCCTACTGAAATAGTCTTAAGGGTTTAAAATGTAAAACGAGAGTCTGAGAGGGTGAGAGGGAAGAAAAGAGTGATCCCCTTTTCATGTTCCCAGGATGGGTTTTTATACTTGTTAGATATCTAATCGATCGTACTCCCACCCTTACCTTTGTCGACGTGCTGGGTTAGGCAGATGTGCAAGCTATCCAAGTACCCACACTATCGTACGCCCGGTCGATGTGGAGTGAGGACACATGCACCATCCTTCATTTATGAACGTTCCATCTTGGCTCATATTGATGTGGTAGCCCGATTAGCACCATGTCAACTCGGTCAAGTACTATGTCTGCTGAGTTGGCATCAAACCGGCTGCTTTCGTGGCCCGTTGAGTTGGCGGGGCCTTAGTGAGATGGGTCGGCCCACCATATGCCTTATCATTCTCTCTCTCTCTCTCTCTCTCTCTCTCTCTCTCTCTCTCTCTCTCTCTCTCTCTCTCTCTCTCTCTCTCTCTCTCTCTCTCTCTCTCTCTCTCTCCGGGAAGAGGATCTTCTCGGGACGCCTTGAAGGATGCAGGGAAGATCCCTAACGTTTGTTGTCATGAGCCGAGACTTTTTGCAGACTTGGATTGACGTTTGATTTGTCTTCATGGGGATGCTCGAGGTGAACCTACCGGAGAATTGTCATGAAGTGTGGAACCCGTTATGGGCCTTTTCTTTAGATAGATTGGTCGAGGCACTAATCTCAGGAGTTGTCGGGTTGTTTGAGATACTGATCTTGGGGTGTTGGACTGGCCGAGTTACTAGTCTCAAGAACTAATGGACTGGCCGAGGTACTAGTCTCGGGAACTGATGGACTGGTCAAGTTACTGATCTCGAGCAAAAGCTTGATTAAATTGGTCAAGATATACAACTTGGATAAAGCCTTGACTGAATTGGTCAAGATATACAACTTGGATAAAGCCTTGACTGAATTGGTCAAGATACAAAACTCGAGCAAAGACTTGACTGAATTGGCCGAGATACACAGCTTGGGCAAAAACTTGACTGAATTGGCCGAGATGCACAACTCAGGTAAAAACTTGACTGAATTGGCCGAGAAGCACAACTCAGGCAAATACTTGGCTGAATTGGCCGAGATACACAACTCGGGCAAAGATTTGACTGAATTGGCTGAGATGCACAACTCGGGTAAAGAATTGACTGAAATGGTCGAGATACACAACTCGGGCAAAGACTTAATTGAATTGGCCAAGATGCACAACTCGAGTAAAGACTTGACTGAATTGGCTGAGATACATGACTCGGGCAAAGAATTATTTGAATTGGCTGAGATACACAACTCGGGCAAAGACTTAACTGAATTGGCCGAGATACACAACTCAGGCAAAAACTTGACTGAATTGGTCGAGATACACGACTCGCAAAAACTTGACTGAATTGGCCAAGATACATAATTCAGGCAAAGACTTGACTGAATTGGTCGAGATGCACAACTCGGGCAAAGACTTGACTGAACTAAGTGAGATACACAACTCGAGCAAAGACTTGACTAAATTGGCTAAGATACACAACTCGGGCAAAGACTTGACTAAATTGACTGAGATACATGACTCGGGCAAAGACTTGACTGAATTGGCCGAGATACACAACTCAAGCAAAGACTTGACTGAATTGGTCGAGATATACAACTCGGGCAAATACTTGACTGAATTGGCTGAGATACACGACTCGAGCAAAGACTTGACTGAATTAGCCGAGATACATGACTTGGGCAAAGACTTGACTAAATTGGCTGAGATACACAACTCAAGCAAAAACTTAATTGAATGGGTTGGGCCTCGCGTAGTTTGCATGTGGTCAATACATAAATTCTATAGTCAGCGCATGGGTTGTATAGTGTAGACACGTGATGGACACGTGGAATAATGTTATTGAGCTGGCGTTTTGTGGTGTAGGGCTTACGTGGCGGCGATCCTATTGCCCTGTTGTGTGTCGCTCTTAATACAGTTTGCATGCTTCCCAAGCAAAGTCATTGCGTAGCTAAGGGAAGTCGAAACATCCCTTGGTGAAGTGAGACCTCCCCTTATAAGCTTCATCGTGCTGGTGGTGAGAGGTCACTTCTACATCTCATGTCTTTCTCTTCTAGCCCTCGGGCCTTCGTGTCTCGGTCACCGAAGTCGTCCACCTTCAGTCGCCTTTGCCCGATTAGGTCAAGATGGCCTCCTCAACTTCCTTTACTACTTTTGATCTTTCCTCCTCTAACCCATATGTTCTTCCTCCTCAGTTCCTCTGCCTCAGGCGGAGGAATGCTACCCTAGCAGTTCTGAGAGAGTTTGATCCGAACCTTCAAGTTCATCCTCGAGCATAATCATCCGGAACACGTGAGGGTCTTTAAGGCCTTGGAAATAATGAAGTCGTGTCATAACTTCGACTCAACTGTGAGTACCAAGTCTCTAGCATTAATTTGAAATCGCTATACAATTCCGAACGAGTACGCTTTGCATACTTTACTGCCCGGGCAACGCCCGTACCATGCCTTTCCCGAGGGATGGTGAAGATGCCCTAGAGGCATGGTTGAGGTTTCCTCTTCACCAAGTGATAGGGGAATGCCACGGCTGGTGGCGGATCTCCCCCAGCCAAGTGGTGTCGAACTCTTGACATTATCTTATAACATTCCTCGGGGAATACTGAGGGTCGGGAATAGTCCCAACCCGAGACCTATTCCTATCATTTTTTCATTTATGCAAGGGTCAGGGTGGCTACTATTTGATTGTCGGGTTGGTTTCAGAGTCAACAATGCTCCTTTTAACAATAAAGATTGGAAGACATGGTACATGTTATCAATTATCATCGGGGTTGGGACTTCGGTGTCGAACGGTTGACCCATCCAATAAGCAACGTCCTTCCCTACCTTATCGATGAGGAATCCTTCCTGGTCAAGCGGCTGAAGGGAATTTTGTCAACTTCCCGAGTGATCAGGGATCTGACCGAGTTATGGTTGGTCGAGGCGGGCCTCAGTCCAGCTTCTCGGGCTACATCATATACCCTTGTTCCCTTGGGTTTCAATGTCTGATTCATACAACTTATTATTTAGGTTGCAGAGATGGTCAATTTGAACTTGGTGCGCGGTCTGTTGAAGGTGGGGGAAGGGCGTTCCAGCTCCACCGTTCGGACCCTGGCTCGATCCGCTACTGTTCCTTCTTCCCCACTCGAAGTTTAGGAGATTCCGTCGAAGGAGGTGACTAAAAAGGCCACTTAGGCTTCTGACAAACGTCTGATTGAGGCTTCTAGTAAACATTCGACTAAGGCATTATCTGGCCAATGAAAGAAGGCCAAAGTCACTGGTCGGCATAAATCTCGCCGTGAAGGCGAGGGGTCGAAGTCTAGGGCCGCTAAGGGCAAGACGTCGCAGCCAGTCGGCAAGACACCGACTCCCAGAGCAAGGTCGAAGTTGGTGAGGGAGTTGTGCAACGCCCTGCCCAGAGTAGATGGGAAGGATTACCATGTCATCTGGGTGAGCAGTCTCCCCGAGCACGATCCAAACACCCCATGGAGATGCATTTGTATCCCCTTACACATGACACTCAAATTTGGCAAGGTGGCGTAGCTTCAGTGAAGTTCGCTCGGGAGGTGCAGATTCCTCGATTAGCAACCGATCTATATACACTGTCGTCCGAGGTTCTGATCGACCGAGCCACAAAAACTATGATGTTGGTAAGACCTATCTCGCCCTCCCTTCGCTTTCCTATTGTATTCATTAATGTGTTGACCTGGCCATTATCTTTACAGAGCCAACATTATTATATGGCCCTGATCGATCGGGTACATGACGTCGGTCGGGTCATCAGTGCCATGGACAACAAAACTGATGGCCTTCGGAAGGAGATTCGAGAGTTGAAGGCTAGTACTGGTTCTGATGCAGTTGTTGCAGCCAAGCAATAGGCATCTGAGGCCCAATCCCTTGCTAATCACTACAAGACCGAGCTGGAGGAGATGACCCACTGACGAGAATCGCTAGAGACGGAACTGAGCAAGGCTTAGGGGCTTCTCACTGACTTGCAAAATCAGCTGAATGAGGCTTAGGAGTTGCTCGTCGATTCTGAGGACCAACTGAAAGAAGTCCAGGCTTGGGGTTGGCATATAGAGGACGAGCTGTTGAACCTAATGCGCAGCACCGAGGCACTCAAAGTCGAGCTCCCCAAGCAGGCCACGGTTGATTACAAGCAATCAACCAGGTTTGAGATGGGCCTAGTGCAGACAGGCCAGGTATCATATGAATACGGGTATCATGTGACTTTGGCTCAGTTCTGGGCTCGATACCCCGAGCTCGAGGTCGAGGAGGACCCCTTCAAAAACTTGCTCGAGGATTTAACCGTGCCGATGGAGGTTGACCAGTCGTTCGACGACACTCTGTCACCGTCCGAGGTGTGATGTCTTCCTGATCCATTTCATTGTCGAGGTTCCCTTGTAGGGACAATGTCCAACCATTTTGTTCCTCTCTTCTTCTTTTATGTTGGAACCATTATGATGTCTCGGTTCTCGACCCGAACATGTAAGCCACCTTTTTACAATGAATACAAGTAATTATTCTATTTGAATGACCATGTCTGTATACATAGAATTTTTGTAAATTTAATATGTGCCACGTTCTCGGCAATTGCCTTCCCTCCATCATGGCTAATGTATAAGTCGCTTCTTAGAGGGTGCTGGTGACCCGGTAAGGGCCCTCCCAGTTCGGGGCCAACTTGCCCTAGGACCGGGTCGGGTCACTGACTTCGATCTTCCTCAGAACCAGGTCATCCGTCTGGATCTGCCGAGGGCGTACTTTACGATTGTAGAGTCTTGTGACGACTTTCTTGTATACGAGAGCTCGTAGGTGTGCCTCGGCCATTGTTCTTCAAGCAGATCGAGGTTTTTCCTTAATTGGTCGGACGATGCAAGCTACTCATAGGATTCGACTCGATGAGTGGGATAAACCACCTCGGGAGGGAGGACCGCTTATGTGCCGAAGGTAAAGCTGAATGGTGATTCTCTTGTCGGAGTCTTCAGGGTCATCTGGGATGCCTATAGAATGCTTGGGAGCTCATCTACCCAGGTTCCATGTGCCCCAGTGATCATTCTTTTCAGCCCTTTGAGGATGGTCTGATTTGTGGCCTTGATGAGTCTGTTGGCATGGGGGTGTGCAACCGAGCTGAACCTTAGCTGGATTTTGTGGTTTTGGCAGATCGCTTTGAATTTGGGGTTGTCAAATTGGGTTCTATTATCGATGATAATGACATTTAGAATGTCGAATCTCGTAATTATGTTTTTCCATACGAACCCTTCGACCTGTTTTTTCGTAATGGTTGCCAGGAACTCAACCTCGACCCATCTGGTGAAATAATCGACCCCGACTATCAAAAATTTGTGTTGTCCCGAAGTTGGGGCAAAAGGACCGAGCAGGTCCATGCCCCATTAGGCGAATGGCCAAGCGCAGTCAAAGGTTGAGAGTGGGACTGCGGGTCGATGTTGAATCTTGACATGTCTCTAGCACTACTCACATTTTTGCACATAAGTCTGGGCATCTCGGCGTATGGTCCGCCAACAGTACCCTTGCCTCAGAATCTTAAGTGCGAGGGTTCAAGCGCTGATGTGCTCCCCGTAGATTCCTTCTTGTACCTCGGCCAGCGTGGTTTGTGCTTCGGTCGAGTGCAGGCAACGGAGTAGTGGTTAGCTGAAACCCCATCGGTAGAGTCATTTGTTGACCACGCAACACCGCACGCTTGTCCTCCTTATTCGTCGGGCGATGACTTTATCTTCGGGTAGCATGCCATAATTCTTGAACTTGAGCATTTCGTAGATCCAGTCATACTCGACCTCAGTTATGGCCACTTCGACTGGGTTAATGGTTGGTCTGAGGATTCGGGACATCCATGTCGAGTATTCGTTCGACCTATACATGGAAGCTAATCTCGCTAATACATCGACCTATGAGTTGTTGGACCAAGGTACTTTCATGATGGTGAAGCGGCATAATCGGTTGATACGACGTCATACCTCGGTGAGGTACTTGACCATCGTTCCTCCCGAGCTTCAAATTATCCATTGACTTGGCCGACGACAAGCTGAGAGTCGGTGAAAACTTTGATATCCTCTACAAGTAGCTCATTAGCGAGCTTCAGCCCAAATAATAATGCTTCATACTCAGCTTCAATGCTCGTGGCTTTGAACTTAAGTCGGAGTGCATGCTCATAAACCTGGTCGAGGGGGGGTCCTTGAGGATAAGCCCAACTCCTCCCCGTTCAGTGTTTGACGAACCGTCGACATACAATGCCCATCTTGAGCTTTGTTGCGATGAGCTTTACGAGACCGTTAACTCTGATATGAAGTCGACTATTGCTTGAGCTTTTATTGTCATTCTCGGGATGTATTTGAGGTCAAATTTCCCAAACTCAACCAACCATTTGAGCATCTGACCTGTGGCGTCGAACTTTGAAAGGATTTGGTGCAAGGGTTGGTTAGTGATTACTTTGATAGGGTGTGCTTGGAAGTAAGGCCTCAGTTTCCTTGAAGCCAGGACCAGTGCTAGAGTTAGCCTCTCAATCGGGGGATAACGCTCCTTGGGACCATTTAGGATGTGGCTGGAATCGTATACCGACCTTTGCCCATCTCTGTCGAGCTTCACTAGGACCGAGTTGACTGTAGCCTATAATGCTGCGAGATATAATCCGAGAGGTTCTCCAAGAGTGACTGATGTGAGTTGTGGTAGATGGACGAGTCGCGCCTTTAGCTGCTATAATGCTTCTTCATATTGGGACATCTATTTGAAGTCCTTCGCTTGTTTTAATTTCAGGAAAAGGGCAACTCTTATCTCTGGCTCGGGAGATAAACTGGTTTAACGTAGCCAATCTTTCGATAAGTCGCTAGACCTCTTTTACTGATCGGGGGGATTGCATCTGCAAGATAGCTTTCACCTTTTCAGGGTTCGCATTGATTTCTCGTTAATGTATGATGAACCTGAGAAACTTGCCTCACGCGATGTACGAATCACATTTCGTACTTCCTTAGTGTCTGGAACATCTTGGCTAGATCCGAGAGGTGAGTGTTGGCTCTTCGCCTTTTGACTATCATATCGTCCACATAGACCTCCATATTTTTCTCATCTTGGTCCTTGGACAAATTGTTCACCATCCGTTGATAGGTAGCTCTGACATTCTTCAATCCGAATGACATTGCCTTGTTACAATATGTGCCATGGTGAGTGATGAAGGTTGTGCTTTCCTGATCTACTAGCGCCATTTGGATTTGGTTGTACCCTAAAAATACGTCCATGAATGAGAGTAGCTCGTATCCTGATGTAGCATCTATAGGTTGGTCGATTCTCAGGAGAGGATAGCAATCTTTCGGGCAAGCTCGATTGAGGTCGATATAGTCAACGCACATACGCCAATTTTCATTAGATTTTTTAACAAATACAATATTGGAAAGCCAGGTCAGGTACTTAACTTCTGTGATAAATCCTACATCCAATAGCCGAGCTACCTCGTCCTCAATGGCCTTTTGTCGGTCAGGAGCGAATTTTCTCGACCATTGCTTCATGGGTCGGGCGCCAGGTGATATGTTGAGGTGGTGCTGGGCTATTTTTGGACTGATGTCGGGCATGCCCGTCGGGGACCAAGCAAAGATGTCGGCATTTTTTCTAAGAAACCCCACCAATTGGACTCGTTGTTCCTCCGGAAGTGCTAAGCCGACCTTCACGGTTCCACTTGGATGTTTTGGGTCAAGGGGAGCCTCTAGCACTTTATCAATCGGTTAAGGATTTAGGGCACCCTTGTCGGGATGCCGGGGGTCAACGATCATTGTCGGGGTCTTAAGTTGTAGGCCGATGGGAGTCCGACCATCATGAATGAGATCATGAGTGTTTTTGACGTCGATTCCTCTCTGATTATGACTAGAAGGGTCGTTGTACCGAGGGGGGAGATAGAGTCCCCCATGAATCATGTCAATGCATATGTCTTGGGAACAAGGTCTTTGTCAGTCAATCCTAATTTCTGAAAGTCATCAAAGTATAAGATGTTGGCTGAACTCCTCGTATCGACCATGATTCTCTTGACTCGGGTGTTTACGATTCATGCCAAGATTACTAAGGCATCATCGTGGTTTGAGTACTCCTCGTTCCCCTCCCTGAAAGTGATCTTGGGGTCATGGTTGCGCCTCGATCTTTTCTCCACCATGGATTGCGCATAGGCTTTGCACACCGAGGAGCTATCACCTCTAGAGGCAGGCCCTCCGATAATGACATCGATTTGTTTCTTGATAGGTCCCTTCAGGTGGGGCGAGGAATCCCTGGCGGGTCAATGGTTGTCATCGGGGAGTGGTCGCTGGTAACGGACATAGTGTCGGAGGTGTCCTTGTCGAATGAGGTCTTCGATATGATTTTTAAGATCATGGCATTCCTCTATGTCATGTCCATACTCTCGATGGAAACGGTAGTATCTTCTTTTGTCACGCCCTTCGGGGTGTGTTTTGATGGGGTTAGGGGACTTTAGGAGCCTCTCTCTTCGGATTTAGAGGAAGATCTCTGTTTGGGTTGAGTTAAATGGGATCGATAGTGGCCTTGGTGGTGGCAATTCTGGTCTATCGATTCTTCTTCTTGGGGGTCCCAATGATTGTCCTCGGGATTGTTCGGTTTAGAGGTGCTTCTGATCGTCTTATTTCCCGGCCACCAGAGTCTCGACAACTATGTACTGGTTTGCCCGTTGTAGCATTTCGGGCACTGTCGTTGGTAGTCATTCGATTAACTACCAGAAGAATCTAGGCGGTTAGAGTCCCATTAAGAACGCTTGGATCACTAGAAAGGGATGTGTGTCGGGTACTCCTCAATTTTTTGCCACGAAACACCCAACAAATTGGATGAGGGACTCCTCGCTTCCTTGGGTGAGGCCGAGGAGCGAAGCAGCCGTAGGTATCAGATAAGCGCTTGCCAAAAAGTTCAGTTTAAACTCCTTTGTGAGCAAGTTGAACGATGAGATTGAGGATAGCTTGAGTCGGCTATACCACATCCGAGCCAGGCCCCTTAGGGTAGTCGGAAAAGCCCGACACATTAGCACATCCGAGGTGTCTTAGAGGACTATTTAAGCCTGGAAGGACGCAACATGTTCTACTGGGTCCATGCTGCCATCATAGGATTCAAGTGAGGGCAGTTGGAAGTTAGTTGGTATAGGCTTGTCCTCTATCTCAAGGATAAATGGAGAGCTGCCCTTGGAGCTTTCCCCTTAGATTTGACAAACTCTTTCTGTACCTCATCTAGCCTCTAGTTAACTTGGCATAGTTGTTCCCTTAATGACTCTGTCGAGTCAAAGGAGAGGGTGTCTAGCTCGAGAGTTGTGTGAACAAAGTCTCTGGGATGGCTCACCAATCGGGCGGCGGTGACACTCAGGTTTTCCGACCTCACCTCATTTATGGGATGTTGTTGTCCCTCCAAGTTGGGTTGATCCTCCCGAGTCGAGAGTGATTGGGGCTGCATTTGTTGGGGTGTCGCCCGTGGGACCGACCGTTGAGGCGCTGCTGACTGCATGAGTTACGGGATGTGTGGGACGATGGCTTGCATCATCCCAGCTAGTGCTTGGACTTGGTGCATAAGGTCGAGGAAGGCCTCAGCTGTAACAGCTGGTGGTCTAGGATTCATCATGGGGGGGGGCAAATCTCGGGTAATTTAACAGTCTCAAGTAGTAATTCGGGGTAGGTGCCGATAAGTTTATTTCCTCAGAAGGAGGAAAAGAACCAACCTCAAAAGTTAGGGGTGGTATGTGAGTTTGTGCACCGGTGCATTCCTCGTTCGCGTTGCTTTGCGAGCATTCTTGCGACATCGGGCCCTCCTTCTAACGCCAAAACTGTTATGGAACTTGATATCGTGATCGAGGAGTTAGCACGGCTCAGTTTCACCTGTGTGCGCATACTCGTCCGCGTCGGTCAGGAAGAGGCTGAGAAGCTTGGTACAGGTCGATCGGTTTATTCGGGGATGTGCCCCGGATGGGTAACTCGGGAGTGCGTCTCGGGTTCCTCCTTCTAGCCTCGAATGGGTAACTCGGGAGCATATATCGAGCTCTTCCTTCTAGGGATCTACTGAGGGATCCTGCACAAAGGGCCTCGTCAGGGTGGGGGCGCCCAATATGGCCCCTCCGACGATCAAGTTAGTGCCCCTACTTAAATAGTCTTAAGGGTTTAAAATGTAAAACGGGAGTTCGAGAGGGTGAGAGAGAAGAAGAGAGAGATCTCCTTTTCCTGTCCCAAGAGGGTTTTTTATACTTGTCAGGTATCTGATCAGCCGTACCCCACCCTTACCTTTGCCAATGTGCTGGGTAAGGCAGACGTGCAAGCTATCCGAGTACCCACACCGTTGTAGCTCGATCAATGTAGAGAAAGGATGCGTGCATCATCCTTCATTTATGAACGTTCCAGCTCAGCTCCTGTTGACATGGTAGCTCGATCAACATCGTGTCAACTCGGTCAAGTATTATGCTTACCGAGTTGGCATCAAACCAACTGCTTCCATGGCTCGTAGAGTTGGTGGGGCTTTAGTGAGCTGGGCTAGCCCACCATATGCCCTATCAATTTACAACAACATAATTAAATGAATTGAAATGTATGTTGATGAATATGGTTACATCTACACAATGGTAGTCATGTAGGTTTGTCTTAGTTATTGAGTTGAACAGTTCATCAATTAGTTTTGGATATTAAATTTTGGAGGGATATTATTATGTGTCTTAAAGCCACATTTCCTCTCATCAAGGATTTTGGAATGCTGAATTCAAATGAAAGATGACAATGTGGTTCATTTAGATCATGTAAAGGAAAAATCCATCTCAATTTTAATAATATCAATAATTAAAAGGTACATCGTATATTATATTTTTTTTCTTAATCTTATTATTTATTATTTAGTAATTAACGTAATTCTATTTTGTATGTTATGTAGATATGTGCCTGTATAGAAAATTATTGACAATAGATGTGGTGTACAACCTCATATAACATTAGCTGAATATTATTTGAATCCTCAATTCGATTATAGTCCTAATTTCAAACCTGAGGTCAAGAGATGATTTTATAAATGTTTAGAGTGAAGTATATTTGATAAAGACGAAAGATCTATGATTGATATACAATTTCAGATATTTAAAGATGCAAATGGATTATTGGGTATTAAACCTGCAATCATGACAATATGCAAACGACTTCCAATTAAATGATCATGCTACTCGATGAACGTCGAGAGCTATAAAGATTTGCTATTGGAATACTCAACTTTTTTATTTTTTATTTGGGTTTGTACAAAATAGAGAATGTAGTATCTAAGTTTTTTCACATATAGCACACAGTATGTCAATATAAATACAAATAACATGTATATATTATCATTACATAAAAATATATTTTGTGATATCTATATTTTATAATGTAATATATAATATGTTAATGTTATTGACTTTTTAAATTAAAATATATGTTTTCAAAAATATTATTCATGAAGTTATTTGAAATGATATTTGAAATATATATAATCATGATACATATTTTAAATATATTTTACAAAGAAAAGATATTATTTTTTGGTATAATAAAAATAAGTGTACTAACGGACTTGAGTATGAGATTAATGTAGACCAATAAACATGCATATAATCATTAGAAGAAACTTTCATATTATAATGGACTTCAAGTATCTCTAATGAGTTTGATTGAAATAACTAAGTTTGAGATTTAAATATCTTAAGTGTGGAGGATAGCAAATTGATTTATGTATAATAGAGTAGTGGATACTAAATAGAGATTGAAGTAAAAAAAGTTATTGTGCTAAAAATATTAAGATATATAAATGAAATTGAAGGATGACCTTAAATTGAAAGTCCTTTTTTTTTGTCAATTCAAATTAGGCTTATATCAATTCTAAAATTATGTTAATGGAAAACAACTTGAGATTAGCTTGATGGCCTAAAACAACCCACTAAAAGCAACTATATTTTCATGTCCTCTATATTCTTTTTATCCTCCTCATCAAACGAAATAAGGTAGGACGTCTTTCACTCATTTTTTATTCATTTTCTTATTTTCCATTTCATATTCCTTTCGTAGAGGCCGATAACTCTAATTCTAATGAAGAACAAGGTAAGAATACATAATTTTTCCTTAGCTATACCTAAAGTTTCAACTTAGCAGTTTGTAGATTGATACTTTCATATGCTTTTGAGTAATATAGACTTCAAATTAACTTTGATTTTCTAACACATTTTATATAAATTTATTATAATATTATACATTTTTATATTACTTTAATATAAGATTGGTTCGTAGAGTTCTGAGTTGATATGTTTAGAATCCCTTATTTACAATGAAACGATATTATTCTAATTAATTTGATACCCTTAGAGAGAGGATTAATTCCTATTCTTTTGATATGTTTTGAAAATATTGCTTAGGGTTTTGTATAGTTTGAAACCAAGTGTATATCATTTCTTTGTATTAAGATATGAGCTTTAAAAATTTATATAGTCTCAATCCAATTTTAATAGAACAAAATAACTTATGATGACAATTGAATAAAGATGCTAGTTTGACCTCCAAATAATCTTTTTAGTTGAAATTTTGTGTGTGTGTGTATATATATATATATATATATATATATATATATATATATATATTTCTTGAGTTTCTACAAAATTTTATGATAATATAAGATGATTTGATTATCAACAACAGTGAAGAAAAAATATTTCACATAATTGTATAGTTATTGGATCCGTAGTAACTAGGTCATTTGATTATAGGTAAAATTATTGGCAATTTTACCTGTAATCAAATGAGTAAAATTTTGCTATAAATTATTGCTTACATCGGGAGTTGTAAGTGATTTAAGAAGTAAGGTTGTTAATTTGGACATATCATGACCCAGGTTTTATATTGGATAGGTTTACAATTCCTTAGCATAGTTGATCACTGAGGACCATAGCCGTTTGTTAACACCATCATTTTAAGTGTAAGAATAAGCTTAATTTAGTATAAAATAATGGTCATGTTTATTACGTGCATCCAAAATATATTTTGAAAGCATGTTTTAAATGAGATTATTATCATAAGCTATCTATAAGCATTATATTAACATACGCATGAGAAGAAAGATATATTAATTATAATAAAAATATATTATATGCCTTTATATGTTATAACGTATAATGTAAATATATAGTATGATGTGTAGTGTAAGAATGTACATATATTTTTTGATGTACGGTATGAAAGTATATCAATTTGTTATGATATATACTTTACATATATATTATAATATATGGTATAAAAGTATATATATATATATATTGACATAGTATAGAAATACATATATACGTTATGTGGTCTGATATGAGAATGTATATACTAACATACGCATATAATGTATATATTAAGATTTGAGAGTAAAGTATGTGTTATTATGTGTGATGTGAGAGTTTATGATTATATTATAATTTTTATTATATGTACTATGATCCGCTCGTGCATATATATATTATAATTTTTTAATCATAATTTATCTATTTATTATGAATTCATCACATTATCACATTTTAAAAGAGGCTAGGTTAGCTGAACAAGTTTCTAAACTGAACTAGAAGATCTCGTTCATCAGTTGAAGGAAATCTTCTCTCAACTCTATATAAATATATGTTACATCAATGAATTAAGTGTGTCATTTTTTATCTTCACTTTTAACTTCAATATGGTATCATCGCCCTATGTGAAACAGTAGATACCTCTCACATTGTCGTTGCTATCTACTACCTTTTCACACTGATCTCTTCTACCTTGAGAAAGTCAACTACTATTTTTCCTCTTTGTTATTCTACCGCTACCTTGGGGATTACCAGCCGTGGAAGCAACAACAAGACGAGCATCAATCCCTACGGCCACCCAACGTCGTCAGTCATCCTTGAGAAAGAGATCATCCAGCCTATCCATCCGCACTGTCGTTGATGGCTCTGACACCATCCCGACCCTCATCAGTTCTCCTCTGCGATCCGAAGATGGAGGCATCTCTACATCGGCACAGATCTGCATAGCCTACTCTACACCATCCAGTGTCTACTTCCTCCCTTTGCCACCTCCACCTGACTCGAGATCCAGGATCTGTGCTGAATCTGGTCCGACTCCTGGCTCTTGGCCACGGTCCACAGTCCCTCCTTGGTCACGACATCTATCTTCTATTGCAGGGTCTGTCGCTGCTCTCCTTCTCCTGCGGGGCACCCTTGCTGTGTGCGACCACATGGCCTTGCCCCGGTGACTACGACCTCTACAATGCTATCGGAAGAGCATCCCGCTGGAACAGGGGAGCGTCTTACGAAGCAGAGTGTCGTGCCTAGGGGAGAAGCAGATGCTGCCATTCCCACACCTGAAACTGCCTCTCCTCTTTGGTGTAGATCCCCCTCGCCATCGTCCTCGTTCTTCCGCGAGAGAGGCGCCACTCCCGCTCTATGCCTTCGATGCCGACTCCCGCTACCCTCAACCTGCTTATCGTTGCCTCCTGCGAGGCGCTCTTGCTATGCGCCAAAGTCCTGCGTATGACTACGGTGGGCGCTGCATTCGCATGTGAAGCTTCTTCCCCATTGGCTTCCTCCTCCTCGCCCGGACTCATTGTCGGGAACCCTATCCTTTGCCTCATGAGCATCTCATTCTTCCTGTCGGACCTCTGTACTTTTGATTCCCTGCTGCTACTGTTATAGTCGCTTGCTACCGTTGCTCCCTTCTCTAGCCGGAGCTACATCATTCATCAATCACAGGTGCCTAGCAGCAAGTGCCCACTCGACACATCTTCCCATGGCACTTGTTGTAGTTTCCTAACCCTCACTATCCAATGACAGTATTTCTCGTCAGCGTGCTCTTTTCTCGTCCTCTTCTCTCGATAAAGAGAAAAAGGTCTCTTCCACCTCCTCCACCACTATCACTCTACCGAGGACTACTCTCCTTCCCTTCTAGCCGCAAATACTGCTTCTCTCACCGTAGAAGTGTTGCAGCCCACACAGCAGTAGTAGTCATAGCCGTCGGCATCCTTCTCCTCGCTTGAAACTGACATCTTCAACGGCGATGGCTACTGCTGGTCCCTCCTCGACCGAATGGCATAGATCTGCGCTGCTACAATGGCACAAATATGAGCTTACTCTACAGAGTCGTCAACTCTGCATCTTCTCGTCTATTGCAGATCACACCTATTACTCCCCGATCTACAAGGCGATCACCAGTTTCCAGCGCTCTACAACTAGACCAGGAACAGACTCTCAGACTACTTCCTCCTTGACGATGTCGTTGGCCTCTGCCAACACTTCCTCTATGCTCTTGCTCCCCTGCTCCTTTCGTTGTAGACGTGCTACAGCCCCCACAGCAGCAGCAACCATAGCAATCTGGTTTATTTGAAACTTTAGTTAGCAAAGACACACCAGCAACTTAGCAGCCATCACTCACTTCCATTAATCAACCAGCGAGGACTCCTTGCTATAAATCCTAAAGTGGGATAGAGAGTTCTCGCTCTTCTAGAGAATTCGACCTCTCCCGGTGAAAGGGAGAGGTTTCTGCTGCATTGCTCTGAGGGCTGGTTCTGGCAACACAGGCCTGCTGCACCCGACCTCCCAAATCTAGGAACAGAAACCTACAGCCCAGGAGCGATATCTGTAAGCATTTGTTGTTCTGCTGTAGGCGTTTGTTGTCATGCTACCGCAATTTGCTCCTTGTGTGGCACAAAGATGATAGCCACTTGGTATTCTCACAAGCTTGCCAAACCAAAATCACCCATCTGCAACCGATGGAGGTAACCCTGTGGTTTAAGGTTTTTCTTTCCCTTCTATACCTCATCACTTTACTTTCTTTGCCACATGTTTCTTGGACACAAGTTGTGTTATTTTTCTTGAGTTCGTCTACTACTCTGTGCTTTCTCTTAATTTCTCGACTGTCACCCTTGGTGATTCTCAAATGTCTTCCTCATCTACCTCTGATGTTCCTACTCTTTTTCATGCTGACAATCTCTCTTCATCTCTAGGACTTATTTCCATCAATGCTGCCTCCCTAATCCCCTTTAAGTTATCCAAAGGTGACAACTATGCGTCATAGCGTGCTCAATTCTCTAATCTTTTATTTAGTTATAATTTATTGGGTTATATTGATGGTTCTCTTAGTTGTCCACTAGCAATGATCCATATCCCAAGAGAACCTAGTCTAGTACCAAATTCAGCCTACAAGCTATGGTTATGTCAAGATCGGCTAATTCTCCAAGTGATTCAAGCCTCTATTGTTGGA
This sequence comes from Ensete ventricosum, assembly GCA_029747655.1. Lineage (NCBI taxonomy): Eukaryota > Viridiplantae > Streptophyta > Magnoliopsida > Zingiberales > Musaceae > Ensete > Ensete ventricosum. Next base: position 44,520,280 of record JAQQAF010000003.1, read on the forward strand.
TCCATCACTCCGCTTGTGACCTCTTATGCTACTGCTATGGAAGCTTAGACTAAGTTACAAACTACTTTAGCGAATCGCTTGCGGACTCGCATAGACTAGTCTCCAGCCTTATGAACTTCAAGCAAGAGGAAGTAGTGTTGTCGATTACTTACAACATATAAAAATGATTATCGATGATTTGGCTTTGATAGGTTATTCCCTAATTGATGAAGGAGTTCTCATCCATATGCTTAATGGACTAAGTGAAGAGTTTAAATAACTAACGTCAACTCTTCGAGCACGTGACTCTCCAATTTCCTTTGAAGAACTTTACGACAAGTTGATAGACTATGAAGCTTACATGAAGTATGATGACAGGCCACCAGAGCCTCCTATCAAAGCTCAATTCTATGGGGCCCACCTTGCCACTTCCTCCTCTACACCCTCCATGCTTCAACCAGCGTCAGAGTGCTTCCTTCCAGCCACTTCGTACTCCTGCATTTCAATAATCGATCGTTTGTCAGTTGTGTGACAAATTTGGTCACTCTACAAAAGTTTATCGGTCTTAACCTCGACTCCCAACTCCGTCAACTTGGTCTCAGGCAAATGTTATGACTATTTTGTCTGATAGTCAGTCCAATTGGATTATGGACTCTGATGCTTCCCATCATATCACTTCTGATCTCGAGAACCTATCGATCCACAATAGCTATGGTGGAAATGAAGACATTGTCATCGGTGATGGTAAAGAATTCCTATTACTCATACTAGTTCTATGAAGCTTAATTCATATACCACTTCTTTTACACTCGATGATGTTTTATGTGCACCCACATTAAAAGAAACTTTATTTCTATCTCTCAATTTTGCCAACAAAATCATACTTACATTGAATTCTTTCCTGATTATTTTCTTGTCAATGACTTGAGCATGGGGGCTTCCTTGGTTCGCGGCCCGAATAGAGACAATATATATGAATTGCCATCAACTTTGTATCTCACTCAACCCACTGCTAACTCTTCCACTGCTGCTCCAGTCGACATATGGTATCGACGTCTTGGTCATCCCTTGACCTCTATTCAATATAAATTAATTTCTCGCTATTCTATTCCTATTTTTAAATCTAGTAATGTTATTACTCACTGTGATGCTTGTCTTAGCAATAAGAGTCATCAATTACCTTTTGGTACATCATATATTTCCCGCTCTAAACCATTTGAAGTTGTTTATACTGATATTTGGGGTCCTGCGTCAGTTGTCTTCTTTGATAAGTTTAGATTCTATGTTGTCTTTGTAGACTATTTTATAAAGTACACATGGTTATATTCTCTCTATCAAAAGTATGATGTTGCTATTGTCTTCTCCATCTTTAAGAACTTAGTCAAAAATTACTTTCAGACTACTATTAAAATTATCTATTCTGATTGTGGGGGGTGAATATCAAGCCCTAGTGTCTTATCTATCCACTTACGGTATTCAACATCTTAAGTCCCCTCCATATACTCAATTGGTTGGCTTTGCCAAATGTAAACATTGACATATTATTGAAACAGGTATAATAATGCTCCATCATGCTTCCATGTCATCTACTATTTGGTCCGTAGCTTTTCAAATTGTTGTCTACCTCATTAATCGCATGTCTACTCTTGTTCTACAATATCAATCACCATTTGAAAAACTATTTCAAAGACACCCCAACCTACAAACATTAAAGGTATTTGGTTGTCTATGTTATCCATAGTTACGTCCCTATAATTCTCATAAAATGTAGTCTCGATCTCGCCCTTGTATTTTCATCCGATACTATCTTGAACATAATACCTTCCGGTGTTATGACCTTCACACTGCTAAAGTTTTTGTTTCCAAACATGTTACTTTTGTGGAGTCTAACTTTCCTTTTCGAGATTACGGGCAATCTGTCATCCCATTGGACTCCTACGACATATCTTCATCCTCTCATGTGTCTCCACCGAATCCACACTCTCTTGTTACTTCTGTTCTATAGTTTCCTTCTCTCGCCTCTCCTTTGGTTTCTTCTCTTCCTGTGCAATTACCTCTAGAATCACAGCCTTTGTTCTCCCCTCGTTATGGTACTTGTACTGTCCTTCCGCCTAACTTAACCAGTGATAACCCTCCGCCCTTACCCCCAAATACTATTACAACCTCCCTGCATCTAATGAAAACGCATTCTAGGAGTAGTGTCTTTAAACCATGTCAAGTTCTTGACTTATATGCTGGCACCAAACCTTCCCTCACCTCTACTAAACCAACAACCAAAAATCTCCATATTGGCGTAAAGCCATGTATGATGAGTATGATGCTCTCCTTCATAATGGTACATGGACCTTTACCCCTTCTCGCTCCACACAAAACATTATCGGGTGCAAGTGAGTTTTTTGAATTAAGTGAAACTTCGATGGTTCGATTGCTCACTATAAAGCATGACTTGTGGCTAAAGGATTTTATTATCGACCTTGTGTTGACTAACCGAGACATTTAGTTATGTTGTCAAACCTATTACAATCCAACTTATCCTAAGTCTGACAATATCCAAAGACTGGTGCTTACGCCAGTTAGATATTAACAATGCATTTTTACAAGGGACTCTCACTTAAGATGTCTTCATGGAGCAACCTTCAAGCTTTATACATCTCAGTTTCCATGGCATGTCTGTAAATTCCAAAAGGTCATTTATGGACTTCATCAAGCTCCACAAGTCTGGTATATTGAACTTGGTCTTTACTTGTCTTCCATAGGCTTCATCAACTCTAAATCTGATGTCTCCTTATTTCTACGCCAACAACATAGACGCACTAAATATATTCTAGTCTATGTGGACGATATTATTTTCATAGGTGATAACTCTTTGGAGGTTCAAGCATTTATTAAACAATTAGCTGACAGATTCTCTCTTAAAGATCTTGGTAACTTGAATTATTTTCTTGGTGTCGAGGCTATATTTACATCTTATGGCCTCTTTCTTTCACAGCGAAAATATATTCATGATTTACTTTTGAAGATGAACATAGAGGATGCAAAAGAGGTTACCACTCCTCTATCTACCAGTGTATCACTGAAATTATGTGATGGTAGTCCTGCAACAGACCCTACTCAGTATCGATAAATGGTTGGCTCCTTACAATAATTTGCTCTTACTCATCCAGATGTCTCCTTTGCAGTTACTAAATTATCTCAGTTTATGCATCGATCATCTACTTTACACTCGACTGCTGTCAAACGTATTTTGCGTTATCTTAAGGGGACCATCAATCATGGTATTTTTCTTCACAAACACTCTCCCTCTCAGCTTCATGCTTTTGTTGATGCTGATTGGGCCGAAAATGTTGATGATAGAACCTCTACATCAAGATATATTATTTTTCTTAGTACTAATCCGATTAGCTGGAGTTCTAATTAGCTAGAGTTCTAAAAAACAAAAGATAATTGCCAGATATACTATCGAAGCTGAATATCGTGCTATTACTACTGTTGTTGCTCAAATTAATTGAATCACAACTTGCTTAACGAGCTTCAAGTTCACTCTGTTTCTATGCCTGTTATTTATTGTGATAACATCGATGCTACTTACCTTTGTGCTAATCCGATTTTTCACTCCTGTATGAATTATGTTGCTATTAACTTCCACTTTGTGCGAGATCAAGTCGTCCACTAACAGCTTTGTGTTTTCCATGTCTACACGGTTGATCAACTCGTCGACTCCCTCACAAAGTCTCTGGTCCGCAAAATCTTTTCCTTGCATCGATCCAAGATCGACGTCCTTGACAGAAACTCGATCTTACGGGGACATGTTAGCTGAATAAATTTATAAACTGAACGAAAAGATCTCATTCATCCGAAATCTTCTATCAACCATATATAAATGTGTTACATCAATGAATGGAGTGTGTCATTTTTTATCTACACTTTTAACTTCAATAGACTATGAGAAGATGAGGTTTATATGATTTCAAAATATTATGCATAACAGGATGCATACTCACCTAAATAAAATTAATAAAATTTATATTTTCAAAGTCAGCACCCATTAAAGATTCTATTTTACAAGTAATGACAGTTATAAGTAACCCATGTGTGAGCTCACACTAGTACAGATATAGCTGACGACGTGTTGACATATTTTTACGTATACAAATTTTAGACATGAAAGCATGTGTGGTATTTGAGTTTTATATGTTTATAACATATGTGCAACTATAAAACACTATAGAGTAGAGGAAAATCCATATCATTTTATTCGACAAGTTAATATATTTCAAATTGGTCTACTTTTTCACTATATTATTATCGATAACTTAAATAAATTATAATGTGCTATTATATTTTAGTGATGCATATATGATATAAATGAAGCTAGGAGTATAGTTTTACAAATAATGGTATCAGAGTTCAGGTCTTGAGTCTTGCAGATTATATATATAGACTATATATATACTGTTCAATCATCCTATCGATTTTAATAATTATTTTTTCCTTTTCATTATATAATATTTTTATATTTAACAACTTATGCAAATAATTTATGATTGAGATCAATAAGATGTAGTTCTAATAGGTGGGTAGATAGACAATCTTAAATAGTTGAAGCAATTATTGGCTTATGCAAAGGAGGTGATGCCTATAGCAACTCAAGGGTGAGATATTTTAAAATTATAAAGTAAGAGATTTAAAAAGATTCACCAAACGTGATATAAATCCACCAGTGACATAAGACGTGTGTACAAGATGTTGACAAATATAATTGATACCACCAGGAACAAAAAGAAAAGTAAATGGTTCAGAGAATGAATTTTTAGATGTGTTTGTGGATGATCTTTTTTTTTTTGACTACTACCAATTAGAGAGGTTGAATTTATCATAGGCTTAATTTCTAATACTAAATCTGTTTCCAAAGTATCATATATAATAACTCTAGTAGAATTGAATGAGTTAGAAATATAATTATATAAATTTTTGATAAAAGATTTATTCATCTTTATTTTTTTATCACTAGGAGCACTGGTCTTATTTATGAAAAAAAAGTTAGTGCAACATAATTGTACATAAACTATATAAAGTTGAATAAATATTTATTATAGAATTGATGATCAATTATAGAACGTATTAGAATTTTCTAAAATTAATTTAAGAATAAAATATCATTAATTTATAATAAAAAAGGCTATTCTCAGGATAACCTTCATGACTATATATAAATAGTTTGAACTTCTTGTAATATTGGTATAACAAATATACCAATTGTCTTTATGAGCTTAATAAACATAATATTTAAAAAGTACGTAGGTAAATTTTTATTGATGACTTGATATACTTACATTTTAGAAAGAAAAAGACTATAGAGCATCTAAGAATAATTTTAAATATTTTAAAATAAAAATAAAAATATGTAATATTAAATTTTTTGATTAAAAAACAATATTTCTTGGACATAACGTATGATCCAAATTGATTAATGCAACTGAGATATTTTTTTAAAAATGACAAATTATTATATAAAAATTATTCACATAAAAAATAAAATGAATGATTTAATGTTTGTGATGCACAATTTGAATTTAAAATGACAATATGCCACGAGAAAGAAAATTAAAACTTTATTTTAATAAAAAATGAATAACGTAGATGGAAGATGAACAAAGACGCCCAAACAGAAGTCCAAGACTCTGAAACAACATGCCATTTTTGAGTTTTGTATCTAAACACAAAAAGAGAAGTTGCCATCTAAGAATTCATTAGATGTACATCTGACGGTACAGGTGATGATTCGCACAAAATTATTCACATCACCTTCTTTTACGTCAAGCCTTTATCTAATTATATTTAGAAGTTATAGATAACAAACGCAAGATTATTATTCAAGAAATTATCGGGTTATTCTGATAGGGCTACCGTAACTTAAAGATTCATACAGTGCATATCACCAGTCTGTGCAAATGCAGGGAACACCATTGCTGTGACAGTCGACGTGTCCTTAAGACAGACCACTGGATTTTGTGGCAGGTAAACACTACAGTAGCGAGGCACCAGGAACCTCGACCGCGATCCGCCCGGGGTTTTTCTCCGAGTCAGTCGAGTCGAACCGAGGATCTCCGGCCGGGGGTTTCCTTTTAGCCCAAGATTGATCTCCTCTCCACGTTGCCGCCTAAAACCCTAAAAAACGCGACCGACCTTGGCCGCTATAAACCCCCGATTTCACCGCCTCAGCGACCACCTTGTTAACGTCAACGTCCATTCCTCGACCTCTGCTTCCGTTCGCCGCCTCACAGGATTTCCGCCTTCGTCATACATGTCGTACGACGGGAGCTTCTCCTGCGAATCCGCCTTCAAACGACTCCTCTCTCGCTGCCCTGCTCTCCGTTCCGATCCCAAGCTATTCGCTCTCTATCAAAAGGTGACCTCCTCTTCCCTCTCTTTGGCTGTCGTTCTTGATTCTGGCGCGTTCTTGATTACTCCTACGTTCTTGATTGTAATGTTCTTGATTCTTCCGAAGGACGGAGCTGCCACTGCGGACGATGTCGTGGCAGCGATGGCTGAGCCGTTTCTTCATCCAGCCTACACGATTCCGATCATCGGATGTTTCCGCCCACTCTGTCGCAGGATCGCCGACAGGGCTGTGGCGAAGCTTCGTGCCGTCCCTTGCTTGGAGTCGGTGTCCGAGGAGGATTCTGACGACGTCGGAGAGGTCGATTTGCACGTGATCGATTTTTATGTCACCAGAGGGAGGGGTTTGAGGCTTCATGAGCTGGCATCGTTGGCCTTGTGTCGGTCGCTAGACTTGGCACCATTTTTGTTGAGGTTATTTATTTCGTCGCTTGCATTTTATCTTCTTCCGAAAGACTTAGTTCTTGATATTAATGAGCGAATATCTTTGTTATAATAGTTGTTAGAGGCATGTCACGAAATGTTGATTGTCGATGCACAATGATTTAGAATCATAATAAACATAAAAATGACTTGGATTAAGAGTAGTGAATTCCAGGAAGTGCTTTCCAAAGAAACGGAGTTTTACAAGAAGCACTTTTCCGATCAATGGTTGTTTGTTTGTGCTCCCGCTGTAATTAACCATTCCTTCTTAACTCCAATCATCCGCATATTGTACTAGGTTCACTCTAATGCCAATTTTTAGAACTTGGTCTGATAGATAGTGGTACCAGAAATTGGACATACAGTCTTTTCATCATCTAACTCAATATGCTTATTGCTTGTACTTGTAGTCAGCTCATCTTGTTTTATACACCACTCCCCTTCTACTTTTTTGTTTAGGAAGATGCATGAGCAGTTTCTTATAGCTGTTATTCTGGTGAACAAAAAGATTTATTGGCTAGGGAATTTTGATGTGGGTGCTTTTCATTATGAATTATTTACCTTTTGATGTGCTTTCTATGTAGCAGTTTTACTATGTTGAAATCATCTTGGCATGCCACCTGGAAAGTAACTTGTATTGGTTTGGATGTGCAATTGATTGTGTGAATACTGCTCTAGAATTTAGGTGTAACATCGTGGAGAAGATTCTTGTAATTTTCCTTCAACAGTAACGATGCGTGATGAAAGGGAGTTGATACTTGGTTCACATGATATAAATGAGAAACACTAATCATCATTATAGAACAACTTTAGTAGTTCAAATTGAGGTATATGCACTGCATGCTCACTTTGAAGTTGGATCGTCAGCAAGGTTTGGAGTTCCGGATATTGTTGCTACACTGGTCCCAGGTACTTGTCCCGTTCGTACTCGAGTATCATAATAGGTAGGGTTGGTGGTGGAGGAGGAGCTGAATAGGATGGAAGACCAGGGAGTTTGGCACCAGCGGCATGAGGTTTGAGGGGTATTGCATCTGTTGGGAGGGACATGATTAGGGTCTCACATCTGTTATTCCAGAGCAGCGTGTCTCTTTTAAAGAGGCAGTTTTATAAAAGAAATAACGGACTGGAGCAGACTTTTTTGAGAAGTGGCGGTCTGTCTCCTTTCTTGCTGGGAGTAGTAAAAATCAGCCAGTACATTGAGAAACTTTGATCTTTGATCCTTAGATCGACAAGATACTATCTTTTCCCTGTAGTAGCATTTATCTGATGTTGCAATGTTGCTAGGGTTGCACCACTCTGATCTGCGTTCTTAGTGACTTATTTTAGGTTTGATTAGGTAATGATACATGTAAATGTCTTTCATAACTACAATGTGTATGCAGACTGCAGGAAGTTAACTCATAGGATCTTTTGTATTTTGTTTTCCCCGGTGTCGATCATTTGGTTAAACTTTGATGAAATGGTTGTTGGTGTGGTCAGTGCATCCAACCTTTTTTAATCTGCAATTGATGTAACTGAATCATCATGTTATCTGTTGTAGATGTGTCTTGAATTATTTCAAATTTTCTCCTCAACCATTCGTACGCCTTCAGTTGGTGGGTTTTTCTTCACAGCTCTCAGAGAAGGTACTGTTTTTGATGCTTTGTGGACTGCAGTTCTTTTCTTAAACATAAAGTTTTAGCATTCTAGTTGAGTTGGTCCTAAGCTAAATGCTTTAGTTGGTTACATGCTATCATTAAGTTCTAGATACTTTGTGGTGCTTCAGCAAGCCTCATATAGTTGTCATTATAATTACAAAATATGAATGACCTGCTAACTGGCTGTTTGTCCTTGAAACACTAAAAAGTTTTCATATTTTCTATCTTCTAGTTGGCTTTTGAATTTTGTGGAAAATTTTATTTTCCAATCTTTTTTTTGCTACTCTAGAAATTGATATCATCATAAAATTGTCCATTCTTGCATGAAAATTTCTTGAGTTTTAGTTGTATTTTTTATTCAACCTGTAAATGTGTATTTTAAATTGGTTTAATTATGTGAAGGATTCTTCTTTTTGCAATATAGGATGTTTGGAAGATTCTTTGGTGTGAACTTCCCGAGATGTTTTGGTGCTATGGGACAAGGCTCTGGGTTTTGTTGTTTAGGTTGACTGATGTGAGATTATTGATTTTTTTTTTCAACAATAGTATGAGCATATCTTATTGTTTTTTTAAATCTATGATTCATTGTTATCAATTTTCATCGACTTCCAGTGACCAAAGCTTTATGGTTCACTACCTGAAATGCCTGCTTACTGTATGCGTTTTCTGATTTTATGGTTATCAATATTGTTTTCCAGCATAAATTCAGTTCTGTGACATTCATGATGTTCACAAATCACAAGTTATTTCCTATCACATGAAAACTGGTAGAATATGGTGTTTCTTTTTGACATTTTACATATCTTATAATGTGGTATGACATAGTGCTATGCCTTAACAATTTTTTTGATTTTCTGATTCTTATTGGTTCATAGTTTTGTAGTTGTTTCCACGCATGACTGTTTGATTTTTCTTATTTACAGTGCTTCACAATTGCCTTTATAATCTCAGGGTGAGAACCAACTGCTTGGTGCAATTCGTGTATCCTATCGTTTTTTGGTGATGGAACCTACAATATTCTCTGAACTATGGGATTGGACCTGTTTCTTAGACCTCATGCAGCAGACTTCATATCTTTTGTCAGTTTGTGCTACATTACAGATACATAATGCACTTGACATAAGATGGTGTGGGATTCAAATTCTATCTATTGCTCTAAAAATAAGTGATAGGGCTCTTGAAAATTTTGGCCTCAGTTCAGATGAAGCGTTTGCATGCTTACTTAGGTAAGTCTTATTTAAGTGTTTTCACTGATACACAAGATAGTTAGCATGTAACCATCTTTATGTTGCTAATTGTGCATGTAGGTTTGAGGAGTTCTGTGAGGACACTTCATTGGAAAAGGCTGGCTGTTATTTCCAAATAGTTGAAGCACAAAAGGACAGCTTTTCTGTTGGAATTGATAATTTTAGTCAATTGCTTGAGTCTGACTGTGATTTTCTAGTTCCATCGTCAAATTCTTTTGAGATTGAGTCTAAAATAAGGGGTTACCAGAACAGGGTTCCATGGTATGTGGTGTTTCATAATTCCTGGATACAGACCAATATTAATTTTTTATGCAAACAGTGCTGTTTCTAATATTTTAGCTGTTTCTACTTTTTCTTTTGGTGTTGTGCCTGGAAGCCCCTTTGTCTTGACTTCCACAATTAAGAGGAGTTATGAGATGATTCTGATGTCTGTAAGTCAAAAGTGGCCAATACTTCTCCATGGCCCACCAGGTGCCGGAAAAACTGCTCTAATTAATAGGTTGGCAGAGATGAGTGGAAATCAAGGTACTCAATTCATGTTTTTCAATTTCTACGCTTCCATTCATCAAACTGAGAAATAAGACTTGAGCGATTCATGGTTTTGTAGAGAGATGATCTTTGGGATCATAAGTGATGTGCAAAAACATAATGTTAACTTCATCATGCACTTTAGAGTTTCTGCTTTGTACTGAACTCGGGTATTTGTGATGTATATTATCATTATCACTAGTTGCATATATGTTGATTACACGTGATATAATATTTGTGTTACTTGCAATTTAAATTTCTTTTTTGGAATAAACTATAATAAGCCCCACATAAGGGACAAAGGAGGGAGATGCAGTTACTTTCAAATGTGTGTAATATCAAATTGATTAATGTGCAAAATCCAAGTGATTGCTTATATCGTCTTGCTTCATTTATGTCCTAAGTTCCCAGGAATTAAAATGCTATCAGTTGCATTTGAGAAGAGATGCACACTTGTATACTCTTTTTTAAATTGTGGTGGTAAATCGATGGGATGTGGGGTAGGTTAAATAGTATCATTTGTTCACCATCTATGATATTGAATATGATGCTGATGTATATATTCTATGATGGGATTTGCTATTTGCTGATTTGGTAATTGTTCTACATTTTTTGTGATCGTTTAGTTTTGTTCATTCACACTGATGAACAAATGGATAGCAAAACATTGATTGGGAATTATATTTGTGCTGACCAACCTGGTGAATTTCGGTGGCATCCTGGCTCACTTACCCAGGTTTGTTTTTTGTTAAAAATTAGGTTATACAATTATATATGTTGGTCGAACATTCTTCATGATTGTTCTTTTAATAGGCCATTCTAAAAGGATATTGGGTTGCTTTTGAAGACATAGACAAAGCACCAAGTGAAGTACAATCAATCATATTGCCATTATTGGAAGGTTCCACTACTTTTATAACTGGTCATGGGGAGGTAATTTTTTTCTCTGTGACTTTTTTTCTAAAGAAATGATTTATATTTTGTCCTACTCAGTGGTTATTTCCCTTTCATATAAAACTTCAACTTGTGGATTAGTTGCAATTCACGTGCTAGTGCAATTATGCTGTTCTGCACAATGTTATAAATAGAAATCAGTGATCACATTGAATCAGGCTAGTAATCAATTTATCTTCGACACAAGAACATACTTGCAATTTACAACTAAAAAAATTCTAGTAGTTTACTTTAACAATGTTTCTAGAAATTAACAGTGTGGGCCGTCCAACACATTTTCATAAATATATGTTCATTTTTTCATTATATTTTTAAACAAATACATGGCGGAATATCAAATACGATGACATGTTAATTTATAGTACTGACTGCTGAGCATGTCAATGTTGCAAATTATCATTCACAGACTAGAGAGTTGCCTTAAATAAAGTTACATAATAATTTTATCAATTCATTTTGATGGTCTACGATATCTCTACTAACAATTCAAGTTGACTGCATAGATCCTTATGTCCATTCTGTTTTGTTCTAGGCTAGATACCTCTAATTTGTTTTTGGACCTGTTATGTACAAATGACTTCTGTGTTAATGAGAATTTTGATGTGTTGAGTTATTGATTTGAAATGATTTTCTTTCATGCTCAAAATGGGGTAAGGATCGCTAAATCTTAGTTGATAAATTGGTTTTGTTATTGTGTTTGTTTAGCTTCTATCTTATAATGTGATATTTTATCGTTCATCTTTAGATCTTTATTTTTTGTTGATGACTATAATGAGTTTCTGGTGTTGCAATGATATATGCAAGGTTTTCCTTACCTAGTGGTAAGACCTATATCGCCCGGTACGTACTGGTCCGGCAGCTGACCGGTACGCGGACCAGCCGCTATCGGGCAGTACCGCTAAGATCGGCCATCAGCGGTCGATTTCGGCCGTCGACGGTCGATTTCCGCCGTTTGCGGTCGATTTAAGGAGAAATCGACCGTCGGCGATCGATTGAGGAAGAAAAAGGAAAGAAGAAGAAGAGGAAAAGAAGAAGAAGAAGAGGAGGAGGAGGAGGAGAAGTACCTCGCGCCGCCCTAGCGGCGACTCCGCCCGGGGGTCGCCCGTGAGCCGTCGCTGCCCGCGCTGCCCTAGCGCCGTCGCCGCCAGTGGTTTTTTTTCTCCCCACGCGGGAGAGAGTTCGAGGCGACGTCCCCGAGTATTTTTTTAAATATATTTTAATATTATATATAATATTATATTATAAAAATATTATAATATATTTAATATACCGGGCGATACGCACTGTGCATACCGCTCGGTACCGGTACCGACAAAATGTCGGCACATCGGTATGGACCGGTATGTCAATCCTTGGATATATGTATCTATGATGATGGAGCATTTTTTTTTTTGGTAGATACTAGATAATTGAAACTATTTCATAGTCTAGTTTTCCTCATTGCTAACATATTCCAGTGTGTGGTGATGATAACATATTCAATTCTGATAAGGAACTTATGAAGTGAATATTATGAAGGTATTGGAAGATTTGACATGAGTAGGACGAAGATGAATTATTGAATTTTGTGGCTCTTCTTCTTATGTTTCCTTTTTTCCAACTGTAAAGCAACAATACTGATTTTATGTATATTCGGTTGGTATTGGGATATGACTAAGGTCAATAATGGTTAAGCATTTTTCTAATAGATTTGCATTGCGATAGATTTGTCAATGTTTCTCTATATAAGATGTGTCCAGGAACTACATTTTGCTTGGAATGACATTTTTCTCACACCATGAACTATTATAGTGACTTTGCTTCTCTCTCTATACTGTGTAAACTGCGGCTCAACATATTGGAAATACTAAATGATTATGAACGCGCAGGGATGAGGTGAGGTCTTTACCTTGAAAGTTCTGATATATTAACAAACAAGACTTATCGGTCACACAACAAACCAAAAAATGGGTAATCAATGATAATTAAAAAAAAACAATATTGGTTATTTGGTATGCACTGTTTGCACTTCTGTATATATGAGGTACAAATTTCTGTTCTCCTTCTTTCTATGTGTTGCTTTGGGGTTCAATATACAACAAAAAAATTGAAGAGGTCGATGATAGAAGGCCACCACCATTAGTTTAATATTCATTCTATGGCATTTGCAATTGCTCACTCATGTATTAGTACAATCTCAGGTAGTGTTCCATGTAATTTATTGTGTAAATTGCATCTAATTGCTCTATGATTATGATTGGTTCACGGCCTTGTGCATTGACACCATATATTTTTGTGTGGTCAAAGATTGTCTCTTTGGCATTTAACGTAGAGTTTAAGCAAAGAATATGATTTCGTCTGATTGGTTCATATTGACAGTACTTACGGTCTGAGCAAGAGCCTGCTGGCTGTCTCTTTTCGGGCTGTCTGAACCACTTTATTATCATTATTTTAAAACCCTAGGTTATCTCACACAGTATCCTCTCAAAAGCTTTGGGAGCTGCCTGTAAGTTGTTGCCCATCGCCTGCATGCCACATACTTGCTGATGCATGCCTGCTGTTTGCCACTGAACCATTGCTTCTCCATCGTCTCGCTTCTCCCCCATCTCCATCTCCTCCTCTCCTTTATTTTTCTTCTACTACTAATGCTTCAACTTCTTTTGCTTCTTCTTCTGCATCTGCATCTTTCTCTTCCACCAACTCCCTTCCTCCCTCCTCTGTTCTCCCTTCTATACTCTGGTCGGTCCCTTGGTACATGGTGTGCCAGTATGCCAGTATGGTCCGGACTTGTACCTGTCGGCTACGGATCAAGTATGAGTCTGGTACTCGAAATTGAATTCCTTGCGATAGAGTAAAGTATCTTATCTGCATTTTGTCTATGTTATATTGAGAAAAGGTTATTCCACTCTCTATGAGTCCTAATCAATAGATTTGGTTTGAACTTCCATATCCATTCCAAAGGTAGAAATCAACATTAAGTGAGTCTCATGGAATTTGAAGTGAGTTTCATGGAATTTAACTTTTGCAAGTGTGTCAATGTAAATGGACTACACCAAAGTGAATCTAAATATTGTACCTTCCCACTTTCCCATTAATTGACTTTAGATCTCTCTCTACTGAAATTAACCTTTTTTTTCAAGTTTAAGGCTTTTTGAAACCCAATTCTGAGTTCCGTATCATTGCCGATGAACCAGACACATAAATCAATCATGTTACATGTTACATATTATCTTGTATATGGTAGTTTTGTTGTGGAACATATTGAAGTATGATCCACACGTACATGTTACTTGTTAAAAATGTTCTTCTTTATCAGTATATTATGTGACTAGATAGGCTCTGGTACCAGCTTTGCTGCAGTTGATGTGATTCATTTTGATGCCACAGTTTAGGAAGTAGATGTTGTTTATTCGAATTATCTCACTTATCATGTTGATATATGTGCAATACATGTTTGGCTCATGCATTCCCAATTCATTTGTTTTTCATTGATGTGCGTTGATTTGCACAGGTAATTAGTGTAAGTGAAAACTTCCGTTTGTTCGGGACAATATCAACCTTAAAGCATGAAGTTTCTCATGAGATTAAAGGTAATGCAGGTTTTGATTTAGAATAAGGCTTTTGATTATTTATCTAATAAGAATCCAGATCTTCGATTATTGTATGTTGCAGTTTGAACTTTCTATTTCACTTTTAAAGATCTTTCTGACATATAAAATTGTGTATGTTTTATTCGTGCTAGGTGTATATGTGGATATACATTTGAATAATATTGTATTCTTCCCTTTCAAAAGGCATAAATTACATATTTACGTGTGGATTAGTGATGTTGACATGAACAGACCTAAATTGTAGAAAAAGCTTTGTGTAGGCAATCTCAAGTAGTTGTCAATGTTATGGCCTTGACATTGTTATAAACCAATCCCTCTGGACTGGTATTTGATATCATGTGCTCATTATATGTCGATAGTAACCAATCCCTACATCTTCAAACCTTTTTAATACCTGTATTGTGTGATGTTGTTAAACTTATTGTCAATTAATAATGGTAAAAAAGGTTAGTTCTTTTCAATGAAATTCGTATGCAGGTCCTATGCCTTACATTAATTGGTATGTACCATTTAGACCAAGGTTTGAAATTTCGAGCTGTACCGCCCGGTATGGGTGGTACATATCGGTCCGTCAGGTTACCGGTACGCGGTCGATTGAGGGAGATCGGAGATCGGAGAAAAAGGGAAGAAGAAGAAGAGGAAAAGAAGAAGAGGAAAAGAAACAGAACCTCTACCGTCACCGCCGGCACCTGCGGGCGATTTTTCTCCCGCGCGGGGAGAAAGATCGATGCGACGTCGCCCCTTTTCCTATTTTTTTATATTTAATATATTTAATATTATATATAATATTATATAATATTTTATTATTATTTTATATACTGGATGGTACACACTGTGTGTACTGCCCGGTATTGGTACCATACCGGTACCGATAAAATGTCTGCACATTGGTACGGACCGGTAAGTCAATCCTTGATTTAGACCAAGATCGATGATGTGAACAACCTTGTTCGGGAATTGTTAGTGATATTGTCTCTTGTATGACAGATTATTGGACTACTTTAGTTATTTTTTAGTAGACTAGGAAATAGCTGATGTCTTAGTAAAGATTATTAGTCGGTTTCGCATTTTGCCACTTATCACTCATCAGCATCTGTAACATTTTAGTTTAATGTTTAACCAGTTTTATGCTGGTCCCTTGGCAATTATTAGGTTGTGTAAAAGTTTTCTGTGGTGCCTATTAAGGTTAATCCTTTATACTTGAGTGACCAAGGTGGGAGCCAGGGGACGAACTTTTTGCTTGTTGGGTTAAGGCTTCTTTTTCATTCTCTGCATTGGTGGAAGGTTTTGTGCTAGGCCACAGTACTAAGCTGCTTCTTTGCAACTTCAGTCACGAGGGTATGCATAATGAAAACATCCTCTTTGCTTGTTGGGGTAAGGCTATGAACATTTCTTTTCCAAGGGCGATTGATCAGAGTCGCATAAACTGGCCTTTTTTAATGCTAGTGCATTCTATGATGGACTAGAAAGGCAGAGGGATCTATCAATTCATTATTGCTTTGTAATTACTAGTTTTTTTTCTGAAATTTACCAAATTCTGGAAAATTAATTATGTCTTCCTTCTTGACACAAAATTAACTATGTTCTTGAAACTGCCAATGAAATTGTAAATATTGATAGACCTTTACACCACTGTACTTCAATGATCTAGGTTTCAATTAGAATCACTTTTGCGAATTTGTTCCCCTCTAGTATTGCAACTACTGTAACCGGCATAAACCCAATGGGTGTCAGTCTGACAGTAAATAAAACAATTTGAACCCATTGCGACCATGGACATGTTGCTTGAAATGAACATTACAAAATTATGTTTAAGTGGAAATCACATGAGATTATCTGTTTTAAAAAATATTAGTCAGTATTTTGAGTTGAGTTGGACCTTTTAGATATAAACCCAAAGTGATACAAATTCATACAGGCCCTAAAAACCCAATATGATGGTCGCTTCCTACCCAGAATGCTTGAAGGTGCTATTTTACATGTAGTCTGCTGGTTATTAAATTACCACATTCATTAAGGTGGCTGCTATTTTAGGGCAGTGGTAATGCCTACTGGTTGTCTACCACTTCTGGAAAAATGTGTCAAACAAATTTTAGTTGCTTAACTTCTGGAGAGAGCTCGAACTTTTTAGGTGCTTGAACAATTGTGCTTAGGTGTAAAGAAAGGGGTGGTTTGTGGAAGTAGCATTAATAGGGTTTTCTTTCAATTAAAAACAATGGCACAAATAAAATTTGGCTTTTCAAGGCGTGATGATCATGAGGTTGCCAGGGGACATACGGATAAACACGTGCCCAACCTCCTTATCCTGACTGACTTCGTAGACTTCACCATCGCCGTCATTGATTGTCTTCAATAAAACTGGATAATATTTTTTTAGGATGATAACTCTCAACCCTTTTAGAGTGCAATATCTCTCTGAAGGAAGCTGCCACTGTTTTATTCCTTGATCTGAGCCTTCAAATTCATTGTATATTCTAGTGAATTACAAGCATTGCCTCTCGTTAAGACTCAAAATGCCATTTAGTTAACATTGAATTTGAATTTGACAACTTTGCTCTCTGATGATGAAAATGGCCACATCTCTGATCTTTTTTTCAATTGGTCCTAAGCTGTTCGTAAAACCTTCCTGTGCTGGATCTACGGTGGTTCGTTCTATGTTTGATCAGTAGTCAGTGCTCTGAATATAGAATGAGGAGTTTGCATAATGCACTGATCCCCAACTTTCTTATGTTTGATTATGTTGTCATATTTTGTAATTCTTGACTGGAGACTTGGTTATTCATATTTTTCTTTCATCTTATTGTTGCTGGTACAATAGTTGTTGCCATGTAGAAGAAGACTGTCTTTAGTATCATGGTACTGTCTTGTTGTGGGAGAACAACTTGCAATATTTTCCTTGCTTAATGATGCTAGGACATTTTTTTTCCTTTCTTAATGACTCAGGCACATGTTATATATGAAATTGCTCTACAGTTTCTTTAGTATCATGGTGCTGCCCTGTTGTGCGAGAACAACTTTTATAAGCTTTTTTGCCCTTGCTTAACTTCTAGGATATTTTTTTCCTTTCTTAATGATGATAGGATTAGGCTCAAGCACACGCTATATATGGAAGTGCTCTATAACTTCTTGGTACTGTTTGTGATGTTGCAAATGACTTTTCAGGCTTCTGTGTGGATTAGGTTTATGTTGGTTTGGAAGTTCTAAATTACGTTCTAGTTTGGTTTTTTATTTACTTATGTAAACAGGAATGTTCTGTTGTCTGGCCAGATATTATATTGTAGCTGGAAACTTGTTTTCACATTGTTGTCTGATCCTCTAAGCCTGATTGCTTCTCATTTTCGACCAAATTGGTTCCTGGAATGAGTTTTTATGAGCGTTGTTGTGTAGTTATGGGAGACGATCACATTACAGAATGTAACTGCTTACCTCCTGTACATCTTTGGTTCTGTTTTATAGGAAGGCTCTTATTCAGTGCCTTATGGAGGAAAGTTCTGGTTAAAGCTGCTAATCGTGTAGATATGATAGATATTGTAAATGGATGGTATCCAAGTCTGGAGCCACTTATCCCAAAGCTTATTGGTAGGCTGTTTTCTATATTCGATTTATTTGTGCCTGGTGAGTGGACTTCCGTTAAATGCTTCTAATGCTGCAGATACTTACGAAATAGCAAGCTCTCTTGCTTCCTACCAATTGGGGGCAACCCAGGGTGGTTGGGTTGATTCATCTTGTGCTTTGACTAGGTTTTCGTTAAGGTAATTAGTCTCTTTGGCTTTCTGAAAAACAATACCTTGTGATTCCTGGTAACTTATTTTTTCTGTCGACTTTGTTAGGGATCTTTTGAAATGGTGCAAGAGAATCTCAGATTTGGATATTAAGATCACCATCTCTAATTTTGGATTGTCGAGCACTGATTGTCAAGATATATACCAAGAGGTCTTCTTTACTTTTATACATTTTTTATAAGATATGAACTTTTGAAAGTTATGTTGGATGTTCTGTGTGGTCTAGGCTGTCGATATTTTTGCTGCTTATCTCCCTTGTTCACAAAAAAGGCTGTTGATGATGAGAGAAATTGCTAAGATTTGGGGTGTTCCTCTAGCAGAGGTGGAAAATGTTTATCCTCCTAACAAGCCCACCATTCAGGTTTATCTTATCTGGCACTTACTGTTTTTCTGTTTCGCGGTTTGTTGTCCTGCTTATAATCAATGGTTCGTTGCAGAGCGGACGGTCGGGTCTACGGGTTGGAAGAGTTGTTCTCCCATTCACTCGGATTGCAGTTTGTTCAATAACTCAAAATATATCTATCAAATATATGTTCTTGGTTTTATATCTTATAATGTTTCTTTATTGTCCAGAACTTCGATTCAAGTCGTCCTTTTGTTGGTATTCACAGTATCTTGCATGTTCTTGAGCGGGTTGCCTGTTCTGTTAAGCACAATCAACCTGTTCTTCTAGTTGGAGAAACTGGTACTGGGAAGACAACAGTTGTGCAGAATTTGGCAATGAGACTTGGACAACCACTCACTGTGTTGGTCTGGGCAAAAAAAAGATGATTTATCATTTCTATTTAGTCTTTTATCATTAGTGTTAGCTAGTAATTCTTATACAAAAATATTTCTTGGTGCAGAATTTGAGCCAGCAAAGTGATGTTGCTGATCTTTTAGGGGGGTATAAGCCCGCTGATGCACGCTCAATATGCCTTCCCCTTTACCAAGATTTCAAGGAATTGTTTTGCAGAACCTTCTCCGAGAAGGTCTTGACCAGTTATCTTAATTTAGTTCTATCTATCAATTAACAACTGTAAAACTGATGAATCTGTAATTTATTGAATAGGATAATGAAGCCCTTCTCCGCCACTATGAAATATATGCTGTGCAAAGGAATTGGAAAAAGCTACTACATGCATGTAACAAATCAATTGAGTTTGTCCAGAAGAGTGCTGGTAAGGAGGCTACAATAACTTCTGGCTCAAAGAGGAAGAGGCCTTTGTCTGAAAATGTTCTGCACGAGTGGGAATCATTTTCTCGAAGACTTAATGCTGCACGTAAGCAGATTGGCACCACTGCAGGTGTCTCATTTAAATTTGTGGAGGGAGCTTTCATAACTGCTCTAAGGAATGGTTATTGGATTTTACTTGATGAGGTCAATCTTGCTCCTCCGGAAACGCTACAGAGAATTGGTAGTGTTTTAGATAGCGAGAAGGGTACTCTTTGTCTGTCTGAAAGGGGTGATATTGATCATGTAGAACGTCATCCATCCTTTCGCTTATTTGCTTGCATGAATCCTGCAACGGATGCCGGAAAACGAGAATTGCCATATTTTTTCAGAAGCAGGTTTACTGAATATTTTGTAGATGATGTCTTGGACGATGATGATCTGACTCTATTTGTTACTCAATATATGGATGAGGATAACGCCGACAGAGAATTGCCTAAAAGAATTGTTAACTTTTACACAGCAGCGAAACGAGAGTCCGAGGAGAGGCTGCAGGATGGGGCTAACCAGAAGCCACAGTTCAGTTTGAGGTCTCTTGCTCGTGCACTGGAATATACTAAAATGGCAAAGAAAAGCTTTGGCTTCCAGAAAGCTCTTTATGATGGGTTTTGCATGTTTTTTCTTACTTTATTAGATGGCCCCAGTGCGAAAATTATGCATAATATGATAGTTTCTCGCATCTTGGGAGGAACTATACCCAAAAATATTCCTTTCGATGATTATTTCACTGACAGATCGAAATATCAAGATGTGCCAGATTCGGGTGGTTTTTTGGAGGATTATATCCTTACTAAAAGTGTCAAAGAAAATCTTAGGAACCTAGCACGTGCAGTTTATATTAAAAGATACCCAGTTCTTCTGCAGGGCCCAACTTCTAGTGGGAAAACTAGCCTTGTGCATTATCTTGCTTCAGTTTCTGGTCATGAATTTGTACGAATCAACAATCATGAGCATACTGATCTACAGGAGTATTTTGGCACTTATATGACTGATTCCCAAGGAAAACTTCAATTCCAAGAAGGTGTCTTAGTAAAAGCTGTGCGTCAGGGACACTGGATTGTTTTGGATGAGCTAAATCTTGCTCCATCAGACGTGTTAGAAGCCTTAAACCGGCTACTGGATGACAACAGAGAAATATTTGTACCTGAACTTCAAGAAACAATTCCTGCACATCCTAATTTCATGCTTTTTGCAACCCAAAATCCACCTACATTATATGGGGGGCGAAAAATGCTATCTCGAGCATTTCGCAATCGGTTTTTGGAAATACATGTTGATGAAATTCCTGATGATGAACTAACTAAGATTTTGGAGTTGAGGTGTAAGATTCCTGCAAGCTACGCTTCAAAAATGGTTGAAGTTATGAAGGACTTGCAGTTGCATCGGCAACACAGCAAAGTTTTTGCTGGAAAGCATGGTTTTATTACACCACGTGATTTGTTTCGATGGGCAAATCGGTTTAGGATGTTTGGAAGGTCCTATGAGGATTTGGCAAAAGATGGGTATCTTCTTCTTGCTGAAAGACTGAGGGATGAAAATGAAAAGAACGTGGTACGAGAGACATTGGAGCGTCATCTTCGTGTGCGAATGATAATGGATAAGTTGTACAGTGTATGTCTATGCTTTTCCTATATTCTGTTCTTAAATAAATGCATGTTGTTTTAGATTTAGGGCTCACTGATTAGTGCTAGTTTGATTCTATTTTGTTGTGTTTAGTTTTATAAACATCCCACTGATTTTCTCTCCCTATGGTGAAATGTAACCTCTTGTTGTGAACTCCTACGTCACAGGAGGCTGGTGTGTAAGCCTAGCCAATCTTAGTTCATACCAGTAACTGCCTCGTTCTTCTTGTGCATTGTAGGAGGTAACCTATTATCATAAAGATCTGGCAGATGATCTCTCCTTTTTTAATCCATAACAATCTTTGCATGTTCTTACAACACCTTTTTTTTCAACTTCACCTTGCGGTTTTGTTGATAGCAAAATGTTTGATGCTATCTTTTCTTTTTGTTCATCTTGAAGGATAATATGCGTCGGGCTGATTCTTCTTGCTATATCTTTGTATATAACCATTGGTTTGTTTTACATTGAATATATTTCCTTGAGAACTTTGAAGCTGGACATGCAGGAGGCATGCCGAGGAACACAGACTCAATTGAACTTCTGATTTTTAATTCTTAACTAGAGAAGTTTCTTGCTTTTTTGTTCATCTTTGTGCTGATAGAGAATGTTGACTATTTTTTGGGGGTAATAGGAAGAAGATCAAGATGAAACTTCTTATCCGTTATCTGAAAACCCTGGAGTAAAGGAAAGCTTTGGAAGGTGACTCGTTAATATCTTTAATTTTTTTTATTTGTTGCAATCAATTTTTATTGTTGGGATTTTATACGTATACATTGTTCCTGCTGTTGCAGTATCACATGGACTAACAGTATGCAGAGGTTGTTCTTTCTTGTTGAGCGCTGCTACAAATTGCGTGAGCCTGTTCTCCTTATTGGTGAAACTGGTGGTGGGAAGACAACTGTATGCCAATTGCTAAGTGTTTTTCTTAAGGCGAAGTTGCATATCTTAAATTGCCATCAGTATACTGAGACTGCTGACTTCATTGGGGTGGGCTTGACTTCTCTCTTACCTTTCCTCTTGCTCTGTGTGCATGCATGTTACAAGGGACAATATTTATGAAATTTAAGCAATTGTTGTGTGACAATTCTTTTTGTTTGACATGTTTTTTACTGTCAGGGATTCTATCCTGTACGAGATCGTTCACAATTGGCCAATCAATTCAAACAACTGATTGAGCAGATCAAAACATCCAAATTCTTTTCCTTCTTTCCGGGAGATGTTGTATGAATTTTCATATCCTTAACTTTGAGCCTTAATTTTCTATGAACCTTTATTACTGATGGTTTCTGCTTGCTGATGCATTATACTTGTCATGCAGGAACTGTCATCTGACATTTCACAAGCTTCTTTGACTATAAACGTTCTGAATGACATAAAGACAACCTTGCATGCAGCTATTGCTCCACGAGATCTTGATGTGTTTGAGCAGTTGAAATTGGGTCTAGTGCAGCTCCATCAGAAGTGGCAGACCATATTCCTTTGGCAAGATGGACCCCTTGTGCAAGCAATGAAGGATGGAGATCTTTTTCTAGTGGATGAGATATCCTTGGCTGATGACAGTGTTCTTGAACGTTTGAATAGTGTCTTAGAACCTGAAAGAAAACTGGTAGGTTTTCTATGAGATGCCATATCTGTGCTATTTGTATAAACAGAGGTTGGCTTTTGAGAGATCTTTGAATCCAATAAACCTGAAAGGGATCTGCTTGATTATAATATGTGGGGATCTTTGAATGAATTAAAAAAAAATTAAATAGAAGTTTTGGGCAAAAGTAGTATCCTGATATGATTTTGTGTTATTCAAAGAACTTGGAAATCAAGTGACCAGTTTATTGGATATTCACCTACTTTCCAAGTCTATTAATCTAGTTTTGAGTACGAAGCAAGGTTCACAATCTCGTATCGTACTGACGTATCGATCAGCTGTTGGTATGATATGTACTAAGCTATACCAAGCTGTACCATGCATACTGACACATGGTACACTACGGTACCAATCTGTACTGAGTGTACCAGTCTTCTATCGGACTGGTACGCACCGAGCCTAGTGGTACGGTATGGTATTGCAAACCATGGTACGAAGTATGTCCAATATTTGATGCACAAGAATGTGGACTCATTGAAGTGAGGTTCGTGAAAACCTGCTTTTTTGGAGAATGTTTGATCTGGTCGGACTGGTCACCAGTATGCAAAATACCTTGTGGTACTGAAACATGTACACTTTATTTATTGATAATATATCAGGATATACTGCACCACCCCAAGAGTGGAACATCAATTTGTTCCCAAGATTTTATTCTTTCATTAGTAAATCCTTATCTTTCTTATTTCATGTTTGGACAAATGTGATAGAAGGCCTTTTTGTAGGTAAACTGATCATTTGTGATTAGGTTTATTTATAATTGAAGCTTATTGACTTTAACTCGTTGACCTGATAGTGAAATCTTAGCTTTTTCTTTTATTACAGTTAACTTCTCTTGTTTAGGATGGTTCTTTTCTTTTTTATTTATTGAACCTTTGCATGATACCCTTGTCAGAAGCTAGTTTGTTCTTCTGCATATTCTGCTGCAAATTGGACAGTTGTCTTTCAATTTGGGCAATTGATTGGGCACCTTTCTTTTGAGGGTTCTCTAGGACTTGCATGCACTCTTACTGGCACTTGCATGCCCGGTACTCTGTTGTATTCTATATTTCCAGTATTTCCTTTTTTTTGTTCTACTTATCTGTGTCTTGTGTTCTTTTCAAATATCTGCTGTTTGGTATTTTGCCAAAATGTGGCCAGAAGCTGTTTTGATGGACGAGGGTTTATGGTTCCTGATGATCTTGACATCAAGACAACAATCAGAGCAGAAGTGGTACTAAAATTGAATGTTCTGGGTTGTAGGCCTATGTTATTCTTATTATTGGCTCTTTCCTTTTTCTTCTTGACACTCAATTCTTTCTTCATTCTTGCAACTCCGATTAGGTTTGTTCTTATCTCCTTACCTTCAACATTAGATTCCCCATGCTTCCTTTGTGGTTACAACTGCTCGACTATTTCCACATTGCAATAACAGAATCCAGTGCATAAAAAAACACATGCACTATGTTGACTTGCCAGTTGTATGTTTACTTATATTTATGTATGCTGACTTAATGCTGAACTTTTTTTTGTAATGAATGTGACATTTGGAATTGCACTTCTTATTGCCACAATTACCTTCAAAATGCCTACTTGGGCTTATCATGCCTGCCTTTGGCATCGAGTTCATATTTATATAAGTATCCTCCTAGTCACTGACCAGACGCCACTGACCTTATCTTTTAAAATTTCTTTTAGTTAACACTCTTAGTACTTCAACACCCCAGCTTACCTCAATAAATATGTTATTTGTAGTTTCTACATCTACGTGAATTCTTGTTTGTGGTACTAACTTTTTTCAGTTTTTACAATGAATATTTTCAAATTTGCTTATCTCTGTTCTCGATAAACTTTCTTCCTGTGTATTTGTTGCAATAAATTCTACATTTGAATTAATGGGACAAACTTTAGGAGGTTTTAGGCTATCAAGAGAAACTTGAGGGTTTTGTTTAAATTGATGGACAAGAATGCCCTTTTGTAGTGAAGTTATGTGAAAGTTTGTAGTGGGAAAGAATGATATAGATATTTTCATAAACAGAATTTGGATGATTAAATTGGAAGGGGGTTTCAACTTTCAAATGTGTTATGTGATTGTTGTGTACCCATGGATTAAATTGAAAATATAATCATAAGATTGATGATGTTTTATAGATCTGATTACCCGGTAGCTAGTAAACAACATATATTTCAATACATCCATGTTGAGATAGATGTGTCTTGCTAGAATGAGGACTATGAGGGATGCCTACATAGTACAGCAATTAGGGATACTACTTTATTATTGAAAATAAAAATTTCGAGAATAATCTAAGATTGTATTTAGATGTTCAATGGAGACCTATACATGGTGAAATAAGGCGTGTCAGTTAGGGTTACTGCTTCTAGAAGTAAAAAAAGACAATTTGTTTCTGAAGGTCTTTCATGTAAGTTGTAACTACAGGCTATGACAATATATTTCCCATCAGATCATCTCAAATACTTTCATTTGTGACCATCTTTTACTATTCTTCCTCAATTACTTAATAGAGTTCTATTGTTCGTGAAATGTTGTTCATTTCAGGTATGAGTGGTTGTAATTCATATTAAATAACTGACTTAGTTGGTAAATATTTTGCTGCATTGTATTCTAATTCTTTCAGGGAGAAATATGTAAAGTTGATCATTGCAAATACTTCCATATATTTTATGTGTTTTTCTCATCCAATTTATTATATTTCTCACTTTGATATCTCATCTTGATAGTGTCTCATTTTGGCTAGAACACCTCCCGAGTGTCTCTTGCATCGTAGAATTGGTGTACAGATGACTGCTGCTTACTTGCATGATATGGCTAATACTATAATTAGGATAATTGTTGGTGTAAACTCTCTGTATGGAACTTCATGTATCTGTAGGTAAAAGCTGCAAGTCATTCTTTGCTTACATCATATTGCATTTTTCTTCTATGGCCTAGTGTTGTCTTTTCCTACAACAACCATAACTACGTAAATATAAGTTGGTTTTTTTGACCTGGGACTAGGTGTCGTCATCTTTGAAATCATTTTATGGGTGAAAATGGTTGAATCAGCAGCATGTAGTACTTTAATTTGGGTCACTGCATGTTTTTATAATCTAATTACGTGTTCGATATCTTGGTTCCAAAATTTATTTGGTTTATATATATACTTGTAGTCATTGGCTGAGAAAGGTGGTGCTGTTCTTGAGCGGATAACGGCACATCCAAACTTCTTCCTTCTTGCGACAATGAATCCTGGCGGTGATTATGGGAAGAAGGAACTATCACCAGCACTTCGAAACCGTTTTACTGAGATATGGGTTCCTCCTGTTAGTGATATAAAAGAGCTTGCGAGTATTGCTGTAGAGAGGTATACACTCCTTCCTCCCTATGATAATTTTTGATTCTGATGATCCCGTTTCCATTTACCTTATTTTGTGCTATTCTTGAGTGACAATAGAGATGACTTTTTGTTATTTTTCCCTTCCCTGCAGATTCATTAAGCCAGATTTGTCGGGCTTTGCCAATTATATGCTAAGCTTCTGGGAGGTACATAGCAATTTCTCTGTCTTGATTTGAGGAATCAGCTGTTTGTTTGACTTGACAAGCTATTCTCAAGTCAATTGTGCATATGTGGCTGACAGTGTAATTGTGCATATAAGCTTGGGTTTGGATTATGTGACCTATTACATTTTCCTCTTTAACCATATCCATATCAGGGCAATTTGGCACTGATGTATTGTTATGTTCTTAAAGCTCACACATTTTGACTATTAACACTGACAGTTAATCAACACCAAAGAATTAGTTGACATGCTTTAGGTTGGTAAAATATTTATATACAGGTCTACCTCATGTTATATTGATTACAGTTTTAATCATTTGGCCTAAAGACATTGTCCTCAAAGGAAAGATTTGAAATTTTTGTTGCTGTAGATCTCATCTTGTTGGTCAAACAAAGCTGCTTTATTGTTTTGTTGGAAAAACGAGTTTTCTTCTCAGAACCCAGAAGCATCACTTTAGTGGTAATTCTGATGCTATATAGTCTTCACAGTTTCATACCCATCAATATGTGCCAAATCATACTTGTGCGAGCAGATTGGGCAAAGATGACAGACACTATGTAGAGATTCCTTCTCTTATTCTCTAGGAACTCATTTACTTTTTCTTTTGAGACCTGCCTCTGCCCTTCCCTTTATGAGTATGAAGTTGATGGTATCAAACAGATCTCTTGCTTGCCTTCTCATCCTGAGTTATAGTTGTTTATTAAAGTAACTTGAAGGTCTGGATCTCAATAAGCTTGATAACAACTTTCCATTTTCTTAAAATTTTCTATAATAGCTTGTTTTATCTGAGGGCTTTGCTTTATGTTGTAGATTTGCCTTTACCACTTCTCTGATTGATTCCAAAGTTTGTTCTCCCCATACCATGGTTCCTTGTTTTTTTTGGAGATGTATTGACATACACTTGCCCATGCAATATGTGGATTGTTGCTCTCCCTTATATTTTATGACTTTTTCGTTTTGTATTAAGATAAGGATGACATGTCTCATTTGGATGAGATTTGATTGGATTGCAAGTTGATTATGAACTTTCTTCTCATGTGTCCCGAGGAAAGACTTTTAATGAGGGGAAAATCCTTTCTATGTATAACAGTTAGGCAATGGTGGCTTTTAATCATAAAATTAAACAGAGATTATTCTTGTTTGTCTCATCTTTTAACATGTGGGGCTTGATGATGTTACTGAATTATTGATGAACAAGTAAGTTGCTCCCTAATGTTCCAATCTTTCTTTTTTCTGTGTGGAAAAACCTTATTCGATTACTTTGCTTTTATTTGGATCCTGCTATATTTCATATTTGATCTAATACCTGATTTTTTTTATTGCTGAGGTCAGTGGTTGAACAAGTTGCAAATTGGCAGAACTCTTACAGTGAGAGATCTGTTATCATGGGTTTCATTTGTGAATGTTGCTGAGCAAAATCTTGGACCTATATATGCTTTTCTACACGGAATATTTCTCATTTTACTTGATGGGCTAAGTTTGGGTATTTTTTCTTTTTCTATCTTAAAATAATTGTGTTATATCTGCAAACGCTTAAAGTTTGAATGCTTTTTAGTTTTTACTAGTATGTTAGGTATGTATGCTTTCTTTTTATGTCTTGTTTTTTTAACCTGATATAAGGATTTAGCAAATATAGAACATGTGGTTTGAGACAATAAAGTACGGAAGGAGTTCCATTTCATAAAATTGACCATACTGATAGGTTCCCATATTGATATGTACTCAGTTTTGGTAGTAACTTTTGAATTAACCAACTAGTTTGTTCCTGATAGGTTGTGGAGCCTACTATGTTCAAACTTAGTATCGGTTGATTCATATAACCAAATGGGCCTTAAATCCATTATAGCAATATTTTGAATGCCAAATGTGACTCGGCTTTATCTCTTTAGCTGCAATGGAAGAAAAACAAGAGGGATGAGGGGTTGGATTGGGATGCTTCTGAATGGCTAAACTAAGATCGTTTAGAACCACTCATTTTGCCATATTGATGCCTGCGTAAGATGATACTTTAGAGGCAGTGGATGTATGTGCTTTGGAAGCTTTTTAATTTTAAGTATTTTGAGGACATGCCAGGAGTGATCTATGCTATATTTGTATACAGTATATGTACATATACATATATGTTTATATGTATATATATTTTTGCAGTATATATATATATATGTGTATATATATATATATATATATATATATATATATATATATGTATATATATATATATGTGTGTGTATATATATATATATACACTGCAGAATCTATTTTCATGAATATATATATATATAGTGTGTTAATTGAGTTTGCCCATGCCTGTTATACTTGCCACCAATCCTTATTGGTAATATTTGGCGAAAGTCAAACTGTATCTTTCTGTAACAGGTTGATTTAAATGTATAAAGATTGGAGTGGCTCTTAGTAAGTGTCAGAGCCTTTGTAAGGACCAATGAGGTTGTTAACTGAATGCTATTCGTTGCATTGGAGACATTATGAACATTCAATTTCTACGAGGGGTTTAAAAGAAATAAAAAAAACTAGTTTTAGTTTAATTCATGATGCTTAGATTTGGGATTCTAAGATTGTGATATATCAGATGGTGTACCTGATTATGATGTTAACAGGGCCTTAGGTGTTATGGAATCTGTATGCCAGCGTATACCTATAAACAAGGAATGCAATTTCGATCTGTATCGCCCGGTACAGGCAGTACGTACCGATCTGCTAGGTTACTGGTATGCGGACCGCTCGCTACTGGGCGGTACCGCCAAAATCGACCGTCGGCGGCTGATTGAGGGAGAAATCGACCATCTGTCATGGACTTAGCTGAATTTGCCTAAGCCGTGCGGCACCCTAGCGGCACTCCCGAAGACTTAGCTGAAATTGCCTAGGTCGTGAAGCAACCTTGCCTACTGTTCTGGACTTAGGTGGGATTGCCTGAGTCATGAAACACCCAAAGCGTTATCTGTCCGCAAAGGGTCAGTCCTCTTACAACCTCTTAAGGTCCCGTAGGACCTGCAAAGAAGAAGTTGATTAGCTTAGAAGCGAGCGACGGACACGTCCCGGCGTCTCGCAAAGCGGAAAGCTATACAAGCAATTTGTCGAACACCTTGAGTGCAGCAGAGAAAAGAGAGAAAGAGAGCGAAATAAGACTTTGGAGGGTTGTAGGAACGGTCGCAAGTCCGCAAACGACGGTTCCCAAGGTATCAGACGCAAGACAAGTTCAATTGCTGATGAACGCCTACGCCCGACATATACCCGGAGCCTCATCCAGCCCGGTGCCACCCGGGGGGTTCCAAGGTGCTAAAATGGCCGATATTTCGCACCGCTCAGAAAGGTTGCCGTGGCACACGAAAAAGACCAAAAAATAGGGCTGTTTTGGCTCTGTGCAGCGAGCGATCGTTTTGCAGCCTTTTACACCACTTTCGCTCGCATTTCTTGGGTACAAACACATAAACTCAAGGCAAAACAAGCTGCCAAACATATATACAAACAAGAAAAAGTGACGAACGGTTCACGGAGCGAAGATGTTGCGGTTGAGCGACGTTCGTTCGTGACATTCTCCCCCACTTAAACTGTCGACGCCCTCGTCGACGCTTGTTGGTAGGCTTTGACGAGAGCTTCTTTATGTCGTAGGGCATCTTCTGACTCCCAACTGGTTTCTGTTCGAGGAAGCTTTTGCTACTTCACCAAGTACTCAATTTGCTGTGCTCCATTGGGTAGCTTTATCTTGCGATCCGCCAGAATAGTTTCAACTCGCTTCTCGTAAGAGGCTCTGGTGGGAGGTAGTCGAGTTGGAACATTTCGAGAATCGTCTCGCGGATCTGAGTGGTAGGCTTTCAAGTTGCTCGCATGGAAAACGTTATGAATTCTGAACAATGCTGGCAGTTGCAACTTGTATGAGACATTGCTTACTCTGCTGATGATTGGGAAAGACCCTTCATATTTGCGCACCTCCTTTCCCTACGCCGTCCTCGCCAGCGTTGTCGTTGCCCTCGTTCGCAGGCGATTTTTCTCCCGCGCGAGGAGACAGAACATCCCCCGTGCTGTCACGGGCTTAGTTGATTTTGCCTAAGCCGTGCGGCACTCCTGCGTATCCGTCCGCAAAGGTCAGCCTTCCCCGAGATCTCCTAGAGTCCCTTAGACTTACAAAAAATAAAACGGGCCAGAAGAAGCAATTCCCACGGGATCCACAAGCAACTGCTCAAGCAAACACTGTATAAAGCCAGATACAAATTACACTCATGGACATTACAAACTCAGAGAGGTTGCACATAAAGGATAATGGATCATTACAGACCGAAGTCCCCCACAAGTGTTTACAAGACACCCTCGTATTTACAAGCCAAAATTGGCCACAAAGCAAACCAAAATAGGGCTGCTAAGCCTACTGCAAGCCGCTACTTGCTGTACAAGGTATGTACACAAACCGAAGGACACAGACAAACATGAGCATTTCATCGAACACCTTGTTTACATTGATCATTCCTTATTATGCGCCAGTATCGTAGTATACTCATGTTGCTTGAACTGGATGGATGCTTGTTGGAGCTTTAACGAGCATCGCCTCGCAGACTTTGAAGTTTTTAAGGTCCTTCCACAATGTTTGCCCATTGATCCTTCCTCCATGTTTAGTTGTCACTTCCAAGTAGGTTCGCATCACTCCCGCTTTCGATTGGCATTCAATTGGAAAATGAAGTAGACAATCTACTCTCAGTAGTACTGATCACCAATGGTGAGGATTGACAACTATTGTCTTTCGTAAGCTTTCTTTGAAGGGTCACTGAATTTATGTAGAGCTCCTCTGCTGGATAAGTAAGAGAACTGAGATACTTGACTTCACCCATTCTCTTAGTAGTTGAGAAGGCAAGGTTACTTTGGCTTCGCTCACCTCCTCGAGTTAAGAGGATTGGGGTACTCGGTTTCGCCTATTCTCCTGAGTTGAGAAGGCAAATGTTACTCGATTTCGCCTGCCTCCTCGAGTTTGTACTTCATGCATTGAGCTGGTTACTAACTTTCGCCCGCTCTTTGCTTGCACTTCTGAAGCACTTGAAGTGTTTGCACTCCTTGCGTTGAGTTAGCTACTGTGATTCGCCTTCTCACTGCCATTGAACTTCTGGAATGCAAGAAGTTTCGCCCGAAAAGAGCAAAAAGTTTACCCCAACTTGGAGTCCCCCAACTTAGAGTAAGTCTTTGATAGATTTGGTCGCCTCTGGGATTGTACCGTCTTCTCCATCACCTTTGCCGCCTACTCCTCTGAGTAGAAAGGTACAATACCGTGTATTGCCTACTTCGTTCCTTGGTCGAGCACTCCTGCATCAACCCGAAGTCCCTTGCTTTCGGCTATCTTGATGAGAAGCCCATCGACATTGGTCTTATGAAGTTTCTTGGCCTCTGCCCTGTCTTGGTACTTGGAGTTTGCCTTTGCATTCTCCACCTCCTTGGCCCATTTTACGACCAGTGCTCTCCCTCCATGAGAGCAAGGGATCGATGACTCCACGGAAGTCCCGCCTCTGCGGTACCATGGTGCTGCCAAGCCCATAGCCCTATTATCCGTTGACTTGCATCTGCATCCCTTCCTTCGTGATCGGTAGATCCGCCTCTGCGGCAGTGTGGTGCTCCTCCGAGTCCACCTCCTTTCTAATCGACGCTTTGCTTTTGGGTAGCTGAGCCCCACTGGACTCGTCATCGCTTCCTCGCCCCTTCCGATCACCTGCTTCGACACCACTATGTCCTCCTAGCAGTTCTCCTTGGTCGATGGAAAGATAGACCGCAACTCTCATGCATGGCCTCCGCCATCTTGTTGCAGGGCTCGCGCCAATTCTGTTCTCCTTAGCTTCCTTGGTAGCAACGTTCGCTTACTCGGCTTTGTCCTCTGACTTGCCGGGCTCCCTTAAGCGAATGTGAGCACTGAAGCAGTCCAACTTTCCAGCTGCTCCGATCATACCTTTGTATAATCAAGTCCCCTCCATGAGACTCACTGGTACTTGCAATCTAACTACTCCCTCGGTCGTACACAGCCCCATATGCTGACGTCCAAGGCTTTCATCTAATGCAAGCTTTGATGCGCACACACGGAAGACCCGCCTCTGCGATACTGTGGCATTCACTCCTTGAATCCACAGCCCTTCTTGCCGTTGCATTGTTCACCGAAGTGGAGCTCCCAGCAGCTCCTGATCATTCACATGATCACGTCCCCCCTCCATGGGACTCATTGGTACTTGCACTTGGACTTCTTCCCCAGTGGTATACAGCCCCCATATGCTGATGACCAAGGCTTTCATCTGATGCAAGCTTCGATGCGCACACACGGAAGACCCGCCTCTGCGGTACTGTGGCATTCACTCCTTGAATCCATAGCCCTTCTTCTTATTGTGTCGTACACCAAAGTAGAGCTCCCAGTAGCTCCTGATCATACCTTCGCATTATCGTGTCATGATCTTGTCCCTCACGGGACACGATCGCCTGTGTTGCATTGCCACGAACTATTCCATCACGATCCGCTGCACTATGTCGCTTCCTGGTGACATCGCCATTGCATACAGTTTCTCGTGTGATGAACTCGGACTACGACTTCTCCACGTGTGGCCTCTGCCAACACATCATAGGGCCTTTGCCATCTCCGATTTTTAGTTCGCTCCCTTGGCAATTCACCTTCGTCCACCCACTCTTGGGTCACACCTGGACGAAGCATAACTCTAGGACAGTCCGTCGCCTAGTAGCTCATGAAGTCCCCTTGACTTTGCTAGAATTGGTGCACCATTGTTTGGATCCTGGGCCTCTATCCCCCACCAGCACAATCTCTGCTATGCACCTCTTGTTCCTGACAACTTGAATGGCAACACTGTAGCATATTCTTCAAGAGTACCCGCCTCTGCGTCCTCTTGCCCCGTGCTAAGGTATCATGATCCCAACTTTGCCTCCGCAAGTTGAATCACCTTAGTTACTCCGTCAAATGCATCTCTGAGGTAGCTTGCATGTGCCTCGAAGCTCCCTTCATCTTTGGCACCATAGAAGATAAGTCTGCCCCATCAGAATGAAGAACTCATGGAACAACATGATCCCACTCTTACCTCTACAAGAGTTCATGCCCTTGACCTCCGTCCAAGGAAAGCTCTGTGCCTCCGCTCCATGTTCCATCTTCTATGTCGACTCCCTTCATGCGGCTTGGATACTTCACCAAGTTCCACCCAAGTTGTTCCGCTCCTCGATTTGCATTGAGTTGATAGTGGCCCTCGCGCCCACCATTCCACGGGTCATCCCTCCGTTGAGTTCGATTTCCACATCGACTCGAAGTGTGCCTTCATATGATGTTGCCTTGGATTACTCCCCCACTTGATCTCGAAATGCATCCACCAATGCATTACCTCATTCGAGATCATGCGACGACTCTTCGTCGCTCGCTCGGTCCGTTGAGCTTTGTGGAGATATTACCTTGAGAAACTCTTCAATATGTGCGATCTGTTGCACATGATTCTCCCTCTGGAGAACTAGGACTTATCCCCCCTGGATATCTGTCCTGTTGGAGCAGCTTTCCTCTTTAATTCTTCCCACTGGAAGTTTCGGAGACCACCATCCCCTTTGGACTACTCCGTCTTGCTGAACAACTTGTGCCTTGTTCTGCCCCCGTAAATGCACTTGCTAGATTGCGACCCTCTGCCAATACAGTCCCCACTGCACCCTTCAGGGTCTAGCAATGTGCTGAACTTGTTGCACATTTCAGCCGCCTACGGACGTATCCTTTTATGTCGAAGAGAAAGTTCTGATGGTCCATGACACTGAGTTCTGATCGTACCTTAGGATGGCCACGAACACTCCGTCGTCCGTGTACAAGCCCTTGTATGATTCCGAATCCTTCGAGTTAGCAATTCCCCTTACCTCTGTGAGCTTTGCTCAACTCTTTTGGTCGTTACGCAACACCTCCCACTTTGCACGATCTCATCTTTCACCAAGCGCCCCGCTTTGCCTTGAGCCCCGTCAAGTTTGGTTGCCACCGTCGAGCCATAGCTCGAACTCAACCATCCCAATCTTTGTGCGCTACACATTCTTCTTCGCTTGCTTGTCCTCGTGGTGCCTCTTGCGCAAAGGGTTGGCCATTCCTCTGAATGCCAAACCTGGATGCCCGCTCCTCTGAGCGACTCCTTTCCCTACATGCCAAACCTGGATGCCCGCTCCTTTGAGCGACTCCTTTCCCTACATCTCAATGTCCGTTTCTCCCAAACGGTTGCGCGTGCTGGCTATCCTCCACATAGCCCAAGCTAGGTCCCCCACGTTTGTATGACAAGTGCTTTTGCGTGTGCTTGTCCCTCTCTGATACCACACTGTCACGGGCTTAGCTGATTTTGCCTAAGCCGTGCGACACTCCTGTGTATC
Organism: Ensete ventricosum; assembly: GCA_029747655.1. NCBI lineage: Eukaryota > Viridiplantae > Streptophyta > Magnoliopsida > Zingiberales > Musaceae > Ensete > Ensete ventricosum. The sequence continues at coordinate 44,555,198 of JAQQAF010000003.1, forward strand.
CGTCCGCAAAGGTCAGCCTTCCCCGAGATTTCCTAGAGTCCTTTAGACTTACAAAAAAGAAAACGGGCCAGAAGAAGCAATTCCCACGGGATCCACAAGCAACTGCTCAAGCAAACACTTTATAAAGCCAGATACAAATTACACCCATGGACATTACAAACTCAGAAAGGTTGCACACAAAGGATAATGATCCATTACAGACCGAAGTCCCCCACAAGTGTTTACAAGACACCATCGTATTTATAAGCCAAAATTGACCACAAAGCAAACCAAAATAGGGCTGTTAAGCTTACTGCAAGCCCGCTACTTGCTGTACAAGGTATATACACAAACCGAAGGACACAGACAAACATGAGCATTTCATCGAACACCTTGTTTACATTGTTGTCCGTGACAGTGCGGGAAGAAAGATCGAGACGACGTCGCCCTTTTTTTTTTCTTTTTTTAATATATTAATATAATAATATTATATTATAAAAAATATTATAATATATTTTAATGTACTAAGCGGTATGCACTGTGCATACCACTCGGTACCGGTACCGAGATAATCTCGGTACACCGGCATGTGAAACCTTGCCTAGAAAAACAACAAACCTTTACATTGCAGCTTGGCTTGTGTTGTATACCGTACCTCACTTTTTTTTAAACTTATTATAAGGGCTAAAGTTTAGTCTGATTTGTTGGAAGTGGTGTTACACAGTAAAAGTGGTGACAAGCACAAGGTCCTGAACATAAACTAATATCCTTGGTTGACCTCTGCTTGATTGCGTTTGTTTGGTTGTCTTTGGTTTAGTACAATAGGATTATGCGAGACATTCATAATTTGGAGTCATCTGCTGTGCAAACTTCTAGGAGAACACAGATCTGATATATATAAATTGATGATGCTCATTCTAGTGAACATTATTATAGTGTTCTCTATTTGCTTTACTGTTTCGAATAGGACATGAAACCAGCTCGGGACACAGCATTTGTAAGGTTTGTTTATTATAGCTTTTTGTTGATAGCTCATGTCAGCTGTGCATGGAATGTACATGTCTTGTTGGTTTTTAGTTTAACTTATAGTTGAAGGTTCATAATTTCGATGAAAGCATGTTCTTTGGACTTGGTGCTTTTCCTTGGTGGTGGATGTCATTCTCTTTGTAGGCAGGTTCTCTAATATTTATGAAGAAACTGCCCAGAGATCTTGTGGTGTGTTGTTTTCGTTTCTTGTTCTTGTCTTCATGTAGTATGATATAAAAGTGGCACTGGTTTTTGCATTGATGCACCCAATCTTGGTTGTATGTTTGATGACTTGATATGTCTTGCTCACAATGATTGTTAATTAATTTCTCGTCGTGTTGCTATGTAGCAAGGTTCGTCGTACCGGTCCATACCGGTATATTGAGTTTACCTCGGTATGATATGGTACGGTACCTGGTACCGAGCAGTATATATTAAAAAAAACAAAAAGAGGTCGACGTCGCCTTATTCCTTCTCCCCGCGTGGGGAGAAGGAATCGCCCGTGGGCGATAGATCACGCGGGCGATGGACGGGGGAACCAGGGAAGAGCAGTGTGCGCGAGTATTTTTCTGCTTCTTCTTCTTCTTCTTCTCCCTCTTCTTCTTCTCCTTCTTCTTTCTCCCTCAATCGACTGTTGACGGTCGATTTCGGCAATATCGCTCGATAGCGGGCGATCTGCGTACCGGTCAGCTGGCGGACCGGTACACACCGCCCGGTTCGGGGCCTTGCCGCTCGGTAAGGTAATCCTTGCTATGTAGATCAATTTTATATGCCTATTCTTTATGAAATATATTTATGGATTCCATTATGTTCTATCATGATGGTATGGATTAAAATCTTGGTCCACTACTAGTTTAAAATCGTGTATTTACATGGGTTGATACTGATTGGACCACAACAAATAGGAAGAGTTAGAGAACAAGAGAGATATGAGGGGAGGAAAGCATACACTTAAAGGTTTGGCTGATGGAGATAACAGTGATCTTGTCATGGATGTAGGGGAAGTAAACTGGGGACTTGATGGAGGCTTAGTCGGCGGTAGCAGAGGAGGACTTGGTTGAGGAATAAGAGAGGATAGCAAATTATGGATGTTTGGACTTAAAACAAAAAAAGACTTGGTTGAGGAATAAGAGAGGACAGCTATTTATAGTTGTTTGGACTTAAAAGAAAAAAGAAGGATCCCATACATGCAACGGGCTGTAGGCTTATCATATGGTGCCACTCTGTCACAAACTTAGCTGGTTTTGCCTAAGTTGTGCGGCACCATTGCGTGTTTGTCCACAAATGTCAGCCTCCCCGAAACCTCCTATGGTCCCTTAGGATTTACAAAAGAGAAAACAGGTTAGAGAAAACGCTTCACACGGGATCCACAAGTAATTATTTTAGCAAGCACTTTACATAGCCAATGTAAATTACAACCATGGACTTCACAAGCTCTGAACGGTCTCACACAAGTGATCATGGTCCATTACAGACCGAAGTCCCCACAAGTGTCCACATGACACAACTCTCATTTACAAGTCGAAAACGGCCACGAAAGCTAACCAAACTAGGGCTACCAAGTCTATTGCTAGCTCGCTACTTGCTGTATAAACTATAAAGTATGAACATAACCCGAAAGATATGGATATACATGAGCATTACATCGAGCACCCTCTTTATATTTTTGTCCATGACAACTCGGTACCTCTTTATAAGCTCGTTTGCAGGTCAGATATACAAAATTACCTAGTCCAAGTATCGGTTAGCCATTGTACTGGAAGATACCGCTCTTTACTGACTGGTACAACTGGGATTTGATTCCATGGATGTACTTAAGTAGTAGTCACATTTCTACTGCCTGTGAAACATTTTATACTAGTCTTTGCAAAAATATTGCATTCTTTGTGATTGATTTTGCATTTTGATTGTATACAGGGACAAATATTTCAAAACATAATGCCAAGAAGTTGAGAGAGGACGCTTTGTTGTTTCTTGTGGGAGAATTGAAGGTGAAAGTGTGACTGTTTACTGTATATATGTACATTTTGTCAAATCCATGTGTAAATATTTATTGTATATCTTTTTAGTCCATGCATATAATTAGATGTGTTTTGGCTATGATATCGAGAATTATAGATGTACATCGTTGTGTAAGCTTAGTTACAATGTTTCTCATGAGAATTTTTTTTTTTCATCCTATCATTTGTCAACATCTATTTTCCCTACTTGCATTGGCAGGGGTTTATGCATTGGGTCATCCCTATATACATTGATTTTAGTTATGTCTATTATTCAAAATTTTATTACACCATAAAAAGTATTATTTTAGCATAATTTTTTGCAGAACCTTCACTGTGCTTCTGATCAAGGTTCGACTTACCGAGCATACCGGTGTACCAAGTTTATCTCGGTACTGGTACGATACCCGATACTGAGTGGTACGCACAGTGTGTACCATTCGATATATAATATAATATAATATTAATTTAATATAATTATATATTAAAAAAATAAAACAGCGTCGCCTCGCCTCGCGGGAAATGACACCGCGCCTCGTCCCGCGCAGGAACGAGGCATCGCCTCACCTCGTTCGTTCCGCGCGGCGTCGCCTCACCTCGTTCGTTCCGCGCGGCGTCGCCTCTCGCAGGGAGACTTCGGATTTGATGGTACCGCCCAATAGCGGGTGGTCCGCATACCGGTATCCGGTTAGACCGGTATGTACCGCCCATTCCGGGCGGTACAGCTCGAAATTTCAAACCTTGCTTCTGATCTCCTCTTTGTTGCTTGTATACTGTTTTATGATATTTTTAACTCTTTATATGCTTTTTAAAAATCATTTTATAATTTAAAGCTTCACTGTTATGTAACATTGGTTGTGCAAAGTGGCTTCATATTTTAATTCTTGTTTATATGTGCTATAAAATTGCCATATGAAGTGGTCAAATTTATTGAAAAGCTTCAATCCCACATGTTTCCTTGGCGATGTCAATGTCGTGCTGCCTCTCGTCCTTTTGTCATCCTTGACATTTCCATGCCTCTTTGTTAAACTATACAAAGCTGGATCAACCATATTTTTAAGCCAGGGCTTTCTCGACTCTCTAAGTTGTTTGCCCTTCACCAATGTTCAATTCTTTAGGCCGGTGTTTGCCTGCTGAATTCAACACCATTATTCACATCATTCCATTTCTTTAATATTATTGTTGGTTTGAAGAAATTTTGTTGGTAATTAGTAGTTATCTTTCGGTATAACAGATGGCTGATAGCACGTTGGTGCTGGTTGATTCACAATTTACCAAGCTGGAAAACTATGGTTGGGGTGATGATGTAAAGCAGACAGGCATTGTTACTTGCAATAACATTGATTCAAAAGAACAGTTTGGCATCAATCCATTTTACATTTCTAAAGGTAACTATATTTGGTTTAGTGACACTTTTGGTTACAGCTTTAATATCTTCTTTGTAATGATTTATATTGCATTTACTGCACTAGTATCTAAGTGAGGCACCCAACTTCAGTAAAGAAAAAGATCTTTCCTTTTAAGCATAGTTATCTTGTTAACTTTCTTGATGCGTCTTGATGCATTGTGCGACACGTTACAACTAAGACCTTATATTTCAAATCGAGATAGTATTCAAGTCTCAAATCAACATCAAAAGATAAGGAGTTGGCTTGCATCATCAGCTCTTGGACCTAGAAGTCCTCTCAATAACAAATCATGAGGACGTGATGTTGAACTAGAAAGCATCTGATCTCATACTCGCACACTTCTCGTTAACTGAACATGTATTTTACTCTTATCTCCATCTGCCTTGGATCAACTTGTCAAACAATACTTCTATAATGTTATTTGGACTATCTGTTGTGGACATGGAACTTTGAAAGTGCTTTTCCTATGTTACGCTTTTTCTTTTGCCTTCTATTCTTTGGTGTCAAGTTTTGGTTTCTTGCTTCTTTTGGCATAATATATCTATTCCGTGAGGCTGACTATATTTTTTATGACACTAAACATTGAAAGACCTGCCTAATATACTGGCACTAGGTTTCATGTTCTCTAAGCTTTTATAGATCTAAAATTCAGAATGTACTCTGTTTGATTGCTCCTTGGATGTTTCTGGTCATCTTCTTGTAGGAATTTGTATATTAATAGTAACTTTGCAATATCACTTGGTACGGTTTGGTACAAACGGTATTTACTGCTTACTGGTACACAGACCAGGATAAACTGGCTGTAATGATTGGTACAGCACTGTATAGTCCCTGTAATGATTGGTACAGCACTGTATAAGTTTCTTTTTTCTCTTTTTATTCAGTTCTTTCATGCTTTTCCAAACTTTGGTACATATCAGCATACCTACACTGGGTACACCGATACAGTTTCAGTGCACAAAATTATGAACCTTGATTGATAGGTTCCATCAACACCAGTTTAATATTTTTTTTAACATCACTTGCCGTGTTTTCTGTATATGTAGCGGGATCTCATGTCCGTCTATAGTTTTTATAGTGTTTGTGAATTCTGCAGACAATGCTTCATGCATCCTCTGCCTGCCATTCATCTCATTTTGACGATTTGTGATCTTGAATTATTTTCAACAAGGTTGAGTCTATAGAGAACTACTTTAAGATTTTCAGGGATCATTTTGTTCCAGAGACTCAGTAATTCCCAAATACCAATAGTCACTGTGGTGGGAAGATCAGTTGAGCAGCAACAAGAAATAGGGTTTTGGATATAGGCCCGGTAATCTATTGGACTGGTACTATATTGGTATATTGAGCAATGTACCTGTAGCGCTTTATCCTCTTTGAATAAAATAATAAAAAATGAATAGTATATCTCCTGGTATTGAGCTGTTTGTTTTGATACCAATATCTGGTTGGACTAGTCTTGTATTTAAAACCTTGATATCAAGTGCTGAATTGAGAATTGGCTGCAGTTAAATATTAACATATAAGTTAGCATCTACCAACTTATATTTCCATTTGGATTTATGTATCTATTGACTTAGTCAATTCAAATGAAAATCCAGGTTTATCTATCGGCTGACCTTAGAATTATAATGACTGCATGTTGTTGAATTTTAAGTTATTTACAAACACTGAAAGCTAAAATCAAGTTTAAGGTTGGATTGACATTAAAATTTTCTCAATCATGTATTCTGTGCCTAATAAATACATTATATCTACAACTGAAAATTCTATGAGAAAATTGAATGGATCTCTGAGTAGCAGTCACCTAGATAACTAGATCTAAATTGTTAGATTTGGATCCAATATTCTTTTGGTAATTATGGAAAAAAGAAGAATAAAGAGAGAAAAATCAAGTGTAAGTGCCTTCTTTATGCTAGTCATATTACCTATCCAGATGAAAATTTCTTTGCTTGTCCCCAGTGGAACTTTTAGTTTGGATAATGAATTTTGTTTTTAGGTAATATTGAATCATTATAAATGAAAATAAATTTAATTTTTCTCATCTCATGCAATGGGTATTATTTTGTGGAATTTTCTATGTGGTAAAACTGAAAGATCTCTCTGACATGTCTCATTTTAGGTTGTAATGAGTGCAAGCATAAGGGGTTTGAGTTCCTGGCACCCACTACCAGCAGGAATGTTCTGCGGGTTCTACGTGCAATGCAACTTTCGAAGCCTGGTCTGTAGTTGTCTTGACTATTTACAAACCACTATGTGAGGATTATTTCTCTTTATATGTTCACACATCATTGAGCTAACAATACAACATATCCAGTGTTGTTAGAAGGAAGTCCTGGTGTTGGAAAAACTAGCTTAGTGGTCGCATTGGCAGAATATTCGGGACATTCTGTGGTGCGAATCAACCTTTCTGAGCAGGTATAAAATCATACCTGTTGCCTATGTTGATGTGGTTTACTTGTGTTTCAGAAAATCTTTATCATCTGGTTTCTCATAATCTTATTCCAGACCGACATGATGGATCTTTTGGGATCGGACTTGCCTATTCAAAGGGATTCTGGAATGGAATTTTCTTGGTGTGATGGCATACTTCTTGAGGTTGGGGAACCTAATTTCTTCTTGGCAAAGTTGATGCTTTATGTATGTTACTTATTTTATTAAGGCCTATATATTTTATTGCAGGCTTTAAAGAAGGGAAGTTGGGTTCTTTTGGATGAACTTAATCTTGCTCCACAGTCTGTTTTAGAGGCACTTTCCTTATCTGATTCAATTGATTTTTTTGTCATGTCATTTATCATTCTCTACTGATGCAAAATCGTGGGATTTCAGGGTTTAAATGCTATTTTAGATCATCGTGCTGAGGTCTTCATCCCTGAGCTAGGATTGACCTTCAAATGCCCACCTTCATTTAGGGTTTTTGCATGCCAAAACCCCTCACATCAGGGTGGTGGCAGGAAATGTCTACCCAAGTCATTTCTCAATCGATTCACCAAGGTAGGATGAACGAACAAAATCATCATCTCAGTGTTGCTTATGATGTGAATCTTTATAGACAGATTTTTTCCTTGAATGGCATCAATTTATTCATCTTATACAATGGTATTACAGGTGTATGTTGATGAATTAGATGCTGATGATTATCTTTTCATTTGTCGATCACGATATCCATCAGTCCCTGAAACGCTTCTTACAAAGCTTATATGTTTTAATAACCGACTTTATGAGGATACTATGATTTCTCGGAAATATGGTCAAGAAGGTTCTCCATGGGAGTTCAATCTGCGTGATGTGATGCGATCGTGCCAGATTATAGAAGGTGTACACTTTTCTTTTATAAATTATAGAATTTCTGATCTTTTCCTATCTGTCAATTGTTAATTAAGTAAAAAGTAATACTATAATGTGCTGTAACATGTCATTGATATTTTTTTGGCTAACGATATTCTGAAATGTTTGGTTTGACTTGCAGATACCTCAAAGGAAGCCTCTGTGGACAGGTTTTTAAGTATTGTATACATTCAAAGGATGCGGACTGTGGCTGATCGCCATGAAGTCATAAAGCTTTACACGGAGGTGTTTGGGGTGAAACCATCACTTACTCAGTTTCCAAAAGTGCATGTCAATCCTAATTATTTGATATTGGGAAGTGCTTGTGTTGAAAGGAACCATTTCCAACCTTCAAAAATATTAAAAAGCCAGCTAAATATACTGCCAGGCATTTTGCATAATTTAGAAGCTGTTCTTCACTGTGTTCAGCGTCGATGGTTGTGCATCTTGGTTGGGCCATGTTCATCAGGGAAAACATCACTCATTCGTTTACTTGCTCATCTCACTGGAAATGTATTACATGAGTTGAATCTTTCATCTGGAACTGATGTCACTGACTTACTTGGATGCTTTGAGCAGTACAATTCTTTTCGTAGCTATAGAGATGTCATCACACAGGTTGAGCGGTATGTTAGTGAGTATTTTGGTTTACGATTGGAGCGAGATTGGAAGGGCTTAATTAATGAAAGGAGGAATCTGTTCTCAAAGTGGTTCGCATTTCTACTATCAAAAATTTGCAATTCTCATCCAACTTCGCTATTTCCACGATTGTGGAAACACGATTTATGTAGCTCACTCAATCTATTGATTGAGATTATTCAACAGCTGGAGCATGATCTGGAAATGTTCGACTTACCTGTTTCATGGTCAACAAATGATTTGAATAAGTTGGTAAAAACTCTGTTATATATACAGAAAAAAGAGACAATGAAGCCATCAGCTAATTTTGAATGGGTATCTGGAATCTTGATTAAAGCCATCGAAAATGGTGAATGGGTTGTGCTGCAGAATGCAAATCTTTGCAATCCCACGGTTTGTTGGCTGTACTTGCACTTCTTAATTTTGCAAAGTGTGTTGTATGTGTTCGTTATGCTTATGGTTTCACATTGTATTTTTTGTCTATCAAACTTAGGTTCTGGACAGGATCAATTCATTGGTGGAGCCCAATGGTTCTATCACAATCAATGAGTGTGGACTTGCTGATGGTAAACCATTGGTTCTTGATGCCCATCCAAAATTTCAAATGTTTCTTACTGTTGATCCGACGCACGGTGAGGTTTCTAGAGCTATGCGTAATAGAGGAGTGGAAATATTCCTAATGCAGCCGACTTGGCTGCCTGATGAAGAAGAAGATAAGGAGGAAATCAATGTAAATGATGTGAAAAGGTTCTTAATTTGTTCTGGTATTCCTTGTAGCAAGTTGGTTTTAGCAATGAGCAAGGCGCATATGCATGTTCAAAGTGCAGGATCATGTCTTGGTGTCCGCATCACTCTTCTTGAGCTCACACGCTGGGTTCAGCTATTCCAGCAGTTACTTGTGAAGGGTAACCAGCCCAAATGGAGTCTCCAACTAAGTTGGGAGCACACATACTTGTCATCTTTGGGCGAAGCTGAGGGAATGGAAGCAGTTATGCAAGCAAAACTCTCTTATTTGTCCGATACTGATTGGTACAAATTCAACGAGCTGTCTGGATATTCCTTGCATTTGCCAGGAGGATGGCCAGCTCCTCTCACATTGAGACATTTGTTATGGTACTCAAGAGAGACATGTGTAAGACATAATTGCATATTTTTGGAGTTTTTGGCATCACAATGTGCTTCATTTAAAGCTAATATGAGCTGTTATGGAATGCTTCCATCATGCATGAGCCGTGAATTCCAGCCTTATGTTTTACCGATAAATATGCTTCGTCATCTTCTGTTTCCAGATCTTCTTTGCGAGCATGATGTCAAAGCTACAAATGATATTGAACAGTTTGACTTGGCTCTAGCCAATAAGATGCTTTTCTTTGCTGCACACTGGTCACTGGAGCAGGCTACAGAAAGTGATGTTACATTATACATTTTATTGTTCAAATGGTACAGTTCAAAGGTGCAGCCATACTGTAATTTTTTTAATTCTTTTCTAAATATTCTTGAAAAAGAAAGAGATCATCCCATTTGGAAATACATTCACAATTGTTGGAAGGAGGTAATTTCTCATTATAAGATCGATATTAGTGCTAGGCCCCTACCAGTGCTGTCTTCGGAGGTAGTTAGATTGGCTTCAGAGGCGATGTTGAAAAATTGTCATGAATATCTACACAATGCAATGAATTGTGTGAGATTGCTGAGTCTTACCTATCAGCAATGGACTATGGAAAGGGATTCTTCATGTGGTGAAGGGACTTTTCAGTATTTATTATTGCCAGTGCTGAACACTCTGAGATGCTTGGAAGCTGATGTACTTAAAGCAATTGTGGAGTCAGAGGAACTCCAACTAATATATGCTGAGCTTCTTGAATATCATACGCTGTTCTGGAAGAGTATCATTGCATCTGATTATGATTTGTCGTCAGTAACTTGGAATTTTCTGAGGAAGAAAGTTATGAAATTGCAGCCTCATTTCTCCAAAGCTGTGGAATCTATATTAGTATGTAAATTTCATGCATTATAATTACATTTGTTTTAAAAAAATCATATTGGTTGACTGTGTTTGTGGATTGGCTGATAAATTTAACCTGAACAATAATCCATTTTGGAATTCTTGTTAACTATGTTTGTGGTTAGGTTGAGACTCGTAACCTGAACCATATTCCAATTTGGACTTTTCACATGGAAAAACCCACCTTATGGCGCTATGGAGGTCATCCATTTTTGCCAGCATCTGCTGATATCTTCTACAAGATGCAGCAACTTCTGACGTTTTGTAATGTGGCCTGGACGAGGATCAAGTTATTAAGGCTAAATTTTACTGGTATGAATTTTCACAATTTGGATTTGCATTTTTTAGATTGCAATTAATTAGTAAATTAATTATTTGCAATGATCATGCAGATAATCTTGTGATCATGAAGACTGTTCTATCATCCGATTTAGATATTCGACAGTTGGCGCTACAAGGTGCTTACTGACGGATTTATTTTTCAAGAACACTTTTTTAGTTAAATTTTGTTGGTATGTTGTCTCATACTTTATTTCATTATAAGAGATGGAAGTGCATGAAATCCATTTACAAGGCCAGGTTTGTCAAGTGTGGATGCCTTTGATAAAATGATTTGATAAAAGTTATGCATAAATTCAGCTTTCAACTTCATGTGTGTGAAATCTTAGAATATTAGTTCACAAAAACAAAAAGAAGATTTGTTCCTGATATTGTAATTATAGACTTTACTCATTATGATAATTCTTTGTTGGTTTGGTCATCATTTTTCTCTGGTGCTTCAATGCTGATGGATGCCGAGTTATGCTGATTCGATTGATGTGTCAGCGGATTCAATATAAAGGTGCCTAAATAGATAGAAGCGGATGACTCAAGGGAGAACACATTGAAAGAACATCAAGGAAGAGTGTTGCACTAGGACCATCAAGGGTGTTGCCCTTAGCGATTTAAGTTGTCAAGTTAGCATACTGAAGCTTTATTTCACATGGTTTATGTGTGCTCTTCTCATTTTTCTATGATGGGGTACATGAATATGTCCTTGGAGCATAAAACTAAAATAAACAAGAACCTAGGACATAAATGAACAGGTCTGCTTATTTGATGAATTGAAATCTGAGCTGTTGCACAAAGCACAATTGCTAAATAATTGATTCAATTCAGGTGTTGTTGATGGTAGGATCTCAATGTTCTTATGTTTCTTATGAGGAAGTAAACCTTTTCCAAAGTCTCTATCGATAACCAACCTTGGTAACTAGGATTTACCTTGTGAAGCTTCCAAAAACTTGTGGAGGCACTGAAAGAACAATCCTTGTGAAGTTGTTTTTATCTATATAGCTTAATTTAACTTAATTTTCTGAGGCCAACTTTAATATTAGTAGGGTTCGCTGTACAGAGCTGTATCGCTCGGTAAGGGCGGTACATACCTGTCCGACAGGGGATCGGTATGTGGGCCGCTCTCTATCGGGTGATACTTGTTACTTGACCTCGTACCGGGCGATACAAGGTCTACACCGATTGATAACAGCCAAAATATGACTATTACCAACCTATATCGATCGGTAATGGTTGAATTTCGATCATTACTGATCAAGGGCTCAGATTGCCTATTTCAAATTGTCAATTTGATCGTTTAAACCATCGGAAAGGCCACGGTCGTTCCCCCAACGTACACCTCGGTACATACCATACTGATGGCTAGTCAGTATACTGGTATGGACTGGTAAGGCGAACCTTGAATAAGTTTTTCTTTTTAGACAAGTCATTGATCTTAAGCGGTAGTAAGATTTAATTCTTGGTCTGATACCAGTTTCATTTACTTATTAAATTGGTACAGTACCGATATATCAGTCAACATACACAAACACCTCGGTATGGTTGAATTAAAAAAATAAAATTGAACAATATTGTATTGCTGTCAAGCTGTATATTTCAATTCCAATACTTGGTAGGACATATAAATATCAGTCCATATCAATTGGTACGGTTGAGTTTTAAAACCTTGTTAGTTAGGTTCTTGTAGTATAATACTAGATTGTATATATAACATCTCACTTTTTAATGATTATCAGTTTTGGGGAAGGAGATCTATAAGCGGTTGCTTTCCCTCATTCATACTCTTAGTTGGGTATTTTTTTTCTCTTGAGTTACATGTGTTTTTTGGACAACAATAATGTTATGTATCCTACCTTAATGCATGATAAATGATAAAAGAGATCCTTCTTGTGCAGCATCACAATAAGAGGATTTATATGCTTGGCTCATATATCATGATCCTGTAAAGCGACCCAAGTAAATTTCTTTGGCTTTTTGTAAAGTCCAATGCCATTTAAGTAGCATGATACTTTATCTTCAATATAAAATTTGAATATCTACATTAGTTGATCTTGCATACCTAGATTATTATAAAGTGACAAACAAAATATATACCCTCTTGCTCTTCAACCCAGGTTTTGCAATATCGTATCGTACCGCTTGGTATGCTCGATACAAGGTTCGCAATCTCTTACCATATTGACGTATCGATCAGCTATCGGTATGGTACATACCAAGCTATATCGAGCGTACCAACACATGGTACACTAAGGTACCAAGCTGTACTGAGTGTATCAGTCCTCAATCAGACCGGTACATACCGAGCATATCGAGTGGTATGATACGGTATTGCAAACCTTGCTCGGTATAGCTCGGTATCTTAGTGTACCATGTATCGGTATGCTCGGTATATATCATACCAACAGTTGATCGATATGCCAGTATGGTACGAGATTGTGAACCTTGCTTTAAGTAGATAATTTTGTGAGTTTTTTGCTACCTGTATTTTGTAGTTGTCACTTCTCAGTTTGGAGTAAATCTGAAACATCACTCAAGTCCAACAACTTTTGATGTTCAACAAAGATAATTTGAGTTCTAAATATTGATGTGAATTATTGGACACGAATTTTTGGTTGTTGAGAAACAAAGCTTGTCTTGTTTATTTTGCTTTGTGGAATTTTTGTCTGGTTGATTTGCTTTTTTTTTGTGTGGTAGATTCCTTTTGTAGAATGTATTTAGTCTTTAACACATTTATGGATTTCTTTAACATTTTATCTTCTAGTGATATTGAGAATGTTCGATAGATTTATTGGCGATATTTTGCTATTTAGGAACCTAATTTTGGGTATTCACCATAAGTATGTTTGAAGGGTCTCAAAATTTTTGAATTTGGTCTCTTAATGTGTCCTGTGTCTGAAGAGTTTTCATATGATCCTTCATGAAATTCACCATGCTCTATTCTTTTTGAGAAAATGAGTTATTTATGTTATATTTTTGTTGGCTCGATTGTGTTGCATTTGACTTTAATTTTTTTACCTTTTTTCATGTTTCTAGCTCTTTGCATGTCATCATATATTGCAAATAAAGGTGGTCAGGATGATATCAACATGGTGAACCAGATTGATGAGTTATATCAGGTATCTGCTAGTGAAGTTTTTTCTTTAGAATTTTTATTTTAAAATGGATTTTGTCACTTTACTTTTTCTTTCGTACAGGGGCTTTTACAACGGTTTGAACATGAAAGGAGAAATGTTGAGTTAGTTTTTAGCTCAGCTGCAAAAGATAATGCTACAGCAGTGAGATGTTCAACCACTTGTTGCTCGTTCTGTTTGCAGGATTTATGTAGGCAACCTGGCTTTGAGAGTTGGTTGGTGACACTTCTGTTGTTTGATGTCATGAGTTTTTCCTATGATATAGAGTTGTTTGATGAATTATCTAGAAGTACCCTGGTAGATTCTTCTGGACTTCATGAGGTAAGGTCTTAGTTTACTTTATCTTCATTTCCTTGCTTTCTCATGTTGTGTTGACCTGCATTTATAAATCTAGACCGAGATAAATGGAACCCATTGCTTTAGTGACAAATCGTACTTCTCAGTTCTTATACTCTTTCAACTAGTTTTTTAAGATTGTAATCAAATGTTAAATTATTTTCTTGGCTTGACCAGTGGTTTCATAATGTGGCCTTTGTGTGTTTGATTGTTGAGTTTCTAAGACGGTGCTTAGTTCAAGATTTTGTTGATCCGTATCTAATTTTAGAAAAAGAAAAGGAAATTATGGTAGAAAATCAAATATTAATTGACCAGCTTCCATCTTAATTGTGGAGGAATGCACTGTAATAATATTCTTGAAATACTAAGAAATTAGTGTTGATTAGTTTCGGAGGATTTTTGTTGGTTTGTTTCAAGGATTGACATACCGGTCCGTACCGGTGTGCCAATATTTCATCGGTACTGGTACGGTACCAGTTCCGGGCGGTACGCACAGTGCGTATTGCCCGGTATATTAAATATATTATAATATTTTTATAATATAATATAATATTATATAATATTAAAAATATATTAAAAAATAAAAAGGGGCGACGTCGCCTCGAACTCTCTCCCGCGTGGGGAGAAAAAAACCCGCAGGCGGCGACGGAGCTAGGGCAGCTACGGCTCGCGGGCGACCCTCGGGCGGCGCGAGGTACTTCTCCTCTTCTTCTTCTTTCCTTTTTCTTCCTCAATCGATTGCCGACGGTCGATTTCTCCTTAAATCGATCGCAGACGGCGGAAATCGATTGCCGACGGTCGATCTTAGTGGTACCGCCCGGTAGCGGCCGGTCCGCGTACCGGTCAGCTGCCGGACCGGTATGTACTGGGTGGTACAGATATTACCGCTCGGTAAGGAAAACCTTGGTTTGTTTTACAGTTGTCCTGGTCCATCAATTATTTAGCATGTTCGACTCAGTACATTAATATTCTTTGTATTCCATTCATAAGGCCTTGTAATAAGTCTCTGATACTTTTCTGCTTTTTCATATGATTGAGTTTAGAAGCTACCAGAAGATCTCAATTTCAGAATGGATATCAGTAATTTTTATAATGAGTTAGTTATTTAGCATTTTGTGGACTATGATTGTTGCAATAGCTCACTTTATAATCTTCAGTTGCTCTCCTTTTTGTTGTTTATAAAAATCCAGCAGTTTGTAGCTGAGCATGTTTGAACCAATTTGATTTCTCGTTGAATGCACATTTCGTTATACACGTGTCAAGCAGCCCTCTATCTAGTACAGTTCCTATAAGTCAGGTAAGCAGTTCCTTATAGTGATCATCATCCACATTTGTCAACATCATTTTCAAGAGGAGACAACAAATGAGCAGAAGATCTGTTTGATGCTATTTTTATTTTTTTCTCAAATTTTCTTGCCTTCTGCTAATCTTTCCATTATGCCATGTGTATCTGTGTCATGCTTATATTTCTTGGAAAGCCGTAGAGTATCGTAGTAGTGTATTGATATTGCCACACCATTTGCATCATAATTTTCAATCTAAGCAAATGCTGTTCAGATAATCTAATGTGTTGCCTCTTTGAGAGATAAATTTCATCATCTATAGATGATTGGATGGATTCTTGTTTGCGTTAAGTTGAAAGTTGATTTTTACATAAAAAATATGCCAAAGATCACAATTATGTAAACATATTTGTTGTATGCCATATGCAGCTTAACATGACTGCATCTGGTAACAGAGTAGTTTATCTCAAGAAGTCTTACTTGCTAGTTGCTATAACAATATTTATGCTGTTGTTATTTTTTTCGTTTCTCTTGGTTGAACTTGTGCTTTTCTTTATGTTGCACTTTGATGTGGTAAATTTTGCCAAACAGAACACAAAATTGTGTTCTGTTTTGGTAATTGTCTATTCAGTTGTTTTAATTTTGGAGACTTCTTTCTTGAACTCTCTGTCTTCATCTCTCTTTCTCTCTTATGTTGACCCTTGTTTTTCTTCTCTCTCTGCTTGTGACATTAGGTTCTACTTAAATCATCTGATCGCCTTGTACATGCTTTGAATTTCTCACTCAACTTGTCATCAAGGCCACCTAGTGATTTTACACCTCATCAAATGATTTTGTGGATTCTAGATGCATGGAAGATGGTGGGTTCAGGTGAGTGAACTTGCCATAACATTGTCAGTACTTATATAAAAATGTTCAATTATCACAGTAAGTTAACTTTCTGTTCATGTTCTTTGATCCATGCAAAATTTAATAGTTCATGGAGAACTTGCCAATTTTCTTCTGGACATGTGGTTCAAGTTTCATACTTCCATGTGGAGTTTTTGCTCGAAACAGTTCCTGGTACTTGACGTTTCTTTGGATTTTTCCTTAATATGATATTTCTATCCTATCATTCAATCATTTCTTTTACCTTTTTATGCAGATGTCGAAGAGCCATTTTGATGAATCCTGCCTCGTGCTTCCATCAAGAACAGTGATAATCGACAGGATCCTGTAGAATCATCTATTAGTTTATAAAATTAGATTTGCTGCTTTTTATCTCGTTTTTGCACCAATGTGTCGATAATTGTCAAGCTAGCTATCTGGATCTTAAAATGCATCTTATCATGTGACGTCCATGAGATATTTACATCTAGTTATTTTCTTGATTACTTCTTTGAATTTTGAAATTTGTAAAGATTGCAACATTCTGAATTTTTATTGTATGTTACATACATGATCTTAACTGTTTTAGAATATTAATTGGCATGATATCTTCTGTTTTACAGGCAAAGTAATTCATCTATTAAGGACTATGATGTTCATTGTTTGAAGCTTAGAGTTGCCTCGAGAAGTCTTTGGCAAGCGAGACTATTGCAAGGAGAGATGGTTTATTTTCTTCACTCAGTTGCTGATTCTCTTTTCAGACAGGTAAGCTATTTTGTTGATTTTGGTGCTTTGCATACATGATGTTTCATTATTTTTCTTTATGATGGTTACAGATCATAAATGTGCATTATAAATATTTTGACAAAGATGTATTTAGCAAGATCAAATCAATTCTTTGTTCAGCTTTTGGAAGTGATACAAGGGTAAGTTGTTTCCAATTTAAAGCAGTTTTATAATTATTTGTACTTTTTGATATTATGTTTGCAATATGTTATGTCAGTCTTTTCATCTCTTCATTAAGTTCATCACATGTTAAAAGTTTTATTTATGGAATCATGTGCTTTGCAGTCTGGTAATCTAGGAAATCTGACAATAATGCTAAAATTCTTGGATGAATCACATTTTAGACAGCTTCGTTCGGTATGTAAGATGCAAAGATTGGAACAGAGGCCCTACTGTTTTAGGTGTTAAAGAAACTATTTATGTATTATAAAATGAATTGGTCTGGCAACAATTTCCAGATCAAAGTATCATGACTTTGTGGAAACAGTAAATTATGCTTACTTCAAAGTGTTTGTGCCTACATAGTTTTTTCTTTGTTTGTCTAATGGTTTTTCTACTGGAGAAAAATGAAAATATTCATTTCTAATGGGTTTTATCAAAAATTCATTGACACTGTATTAAATTAATATCTGATGATATATTTTGGTTGTTGGTTCTTTTTTTATTTTCGTGGTAGCATGAATGCAGGTTAAGTATTTGCATTGTATTTGTCAGTTTAATGGTTTCCCAGAGTCATAGTATTATGAGAAGAATAAATTGGCATGCCAGGAGCCTGCTTGCAAATCCAATGGTCTTGATATATGACACAATACAAAAGTACAATTATCCCCCTAGCCCCTTAGAACCATGATCCAAGGATAGTGTCTTGATTCATGATACTTTAGTATTCAGAATTGTGGTGCTTTCTGATTTGGTCGAATAATGTATTGTTCTATAGTCTCCAAACTATTACATATCCACTCCAAGATCACTCAAGAAAATCTTAGAAAAGATGGAGAACTAAAACAAATGAAAGCATCTTCAAGTTCAAAGTTCTTGAAATATTGTTCTTGTTAACCTGATTTAAAACAGAATAAAATACTAACAAGATGTAAATAACTTAAATTATGTCTTGGGAGGCCGTACCCCATGTGCAATGTATGTGACTTTTATTGTTTGCATCTACATGTGACTTGATCCACCCTTCCTAGTTTTGATTTTCTAAATTTTTCTTGTTTTAGCTTGCTTCCTGTTTTATATCAAGATGTGAGTTCTAAGTTCTAATTGTCAATATTTGTTGCTCCAGTACGAAGATATAGAGATTCTGAAGTCACTCATTTCATCATCAAATCATGCTGTGCTGACTTCATTTGTGGATTCACTTGTAGAACCTTTACTAAGGGAACTTTACATCAAGAGTCCATCTTCTGGTCTGTACTGATCAAGAACTGAGAACATTATGCAATTCAAATATGTAGAATCTATTGTCTTAGTATCGTGTTACTTCAGAAATATTCTTTATTTATGTTTGATCTCTTTGATGGGTTGTTTTTTGCTTTCTCACTTTAATTACATTCTTGAACAGATTCTCTTTATAACATCGGTTGTGCATGGTTACATATTGGCATGCTACGGTTTCATCTGCTAAACCAAGATGGTCCTGATCCTGTGTTGAAGTACTCGTTCAAACATTCAAATATGTTACATAAGATCTCCTTCCTTGACCTTGAAATGAAGGTACTGGTACTTTTTGGTTGTTTCCATGAAATGGATAATCTATGTTGTTTTTTGTACTTAAATAACTGTGACATACCCCATATCTCCTCCTTTTAGCATTTCCAAGTAGTCATCCTCTTTTTCGTTTCTTCTTCCTTGGTTCTTTCTTGCCTTCACTTGAAGATAACAATATGAGGCACAACATCAAACTTGAAGTGTTCTGAGCCCCTCAACGGGTATATTCTTTGTTTATGATTTGGTTTATGTTGAAAGCCATGTGTGGGCCACTCTTAAAAGCCCTTTGTGGGCTGAATGAGTTTATGAAAAGATTTCTGTACTAGTCCATGCCGCTTCTCAGATCTGCAAGAACCAGAGGGATTATACCTGTCCGAGTGACATGTAAAAGCATTGTCAATGTGTTTTCCTATTTTATCATCTTGTAGAAGTTATCTTCCAGTGCACAGTATCTGACATCTATAATGTGTATTATACCACCATAAATGACTCCCTTCGAAACATGTAAACAGATCTTGCAAATTTTAAAGAAATTGATTAACTCAATGCTTGTCACTCAAGTTGGATATTTTCATCTGTGATATTGTTTCAGTTATTACCGATGCCTCTGATTGGTGAATGATAGGTTCCTGTCAACATTGTTTCTTGGCTCAGTGAAGCAACTCATCGATCACCATGCTTAACTAGGCTTTTTTTTCAAATATGATATTTTCTTCTTTGCCATTACTTTAATATCTTCAGGTCCGCCGAGAATGTGAACGCTTATCTGGAAAGAGCTTAACGATTTATGATGAAAATCAGAGATTACTTTCATTGCAAAAGTTCAGGACGGAAGAGAAAAAACTACGAGCGAAGGTCGTGTGTTTAGCTTACCTTCTATAGTTTAAAACACAAGCTAAATTTATGAACTCTTTGTTTGTTGAAGGTAACTCGCATAGACTTTTGCTAGTTGTTCATGTCTTGTCATTATTTCATCCAACAAACACAACAAACAGAAGCTGAATGTTCTCTGTAGAATTCACTTTCTAGGAATATATTGGGTGGACGAAAGAACTTTTAAAAGTTTCCCTGCTGTCATGGATATTACCAAATGCTAATTATTTGCATCATTATCGTCATGCACACTTTTATCAGATAATGGGGTTTGCTATGGTATGCATTCTTAGTAGTTTGCATTTGTTCCTTGTCGACTTTGGTGGCTGTATTGACAATACTTAAGATTCGAAATTATAGTCAAAGCTTTGTTCATTTTAAGTGTGATATGATCCATAATGTTTAAATTAGTTGTCTAATCACATTTTACAAAAATATATAAATTTTCAGGCATATTGTTCAAAATATTTCCAATAATTTCTTGGCAGTATTTTTTTTTTCATGCGATATATAAACTCCAACACCAATTTAATTTTCACATACTTTGTTATCTTATTTTAGGGTAGTTGTATAGATGCTCACTTTTTTCACATTGGAACCTTTGTTGAAAATCTATCAAAAGTCTTTCTTGTTAGAGTATAATGATTAATTATCGGTGTGATAGTTAAGGCAACTTTTTGAAAAGACATTTCTTTTACACAATTTATTGTTTTACAGGTTGTGTTTCGCCCTGAACCTTCTAGGTATCGGAACTTGCGATCAGCTTGTGCTGATTTTAGCAAGCTTCTATCATCCTGCATGGCGTTGGTGGAGAATCTGAAACACAAGACAGATATCCCATTAATGGTTGATATGGCATGCAACTGGCAGGTATATCACATGCTTAGCCAAGTTTTTCAATTTGTTTGTTTTTGTTATATGTATATTTGTTATATGGTTTTGGCATTTTGGCTCTCTGCTTGAACCATCGATATGTATTCAGGCTACATCATCTGCATTCATCGAGCGACTATCAGAAGAGTATGCAGAGTATATTGACCTAGTTCAACCAGTTCAAGTTGCTGTTTATGAAATGAAGTTGGGTTTATCATTGGCTCTATCTAGTGCTCTAGAAAGAGACTATCTGGAGAAGCTTGACGAAGAGGATATTCAGAAGATCTTGGTAGGTGTTTGGTGCAATTTTTTCAATATACTATGTTATAATTTCTCTGAAATAACCAATTTCAGAAATAAGTGTTGTCTCGTTGTATTACTAGATTTTTCTGCTTAAGTAGTTATTAGGCCCGAGACCAACATTTACTTCACAGGTTTTTTTTTTATCAAGGTTGACATTTAAATTAGTATTCCAGTAATTGTTTTTCACATTTTCAAACACTCTCCGATGCAGGATGAAGTCTATTCTTTTATGCAGTTTCCCAGAGACTTGCTTGGTGGGACCAATCCTGTAAACATGAAGGATAGTGAACCTGAGTTTGATATTGGTTTACTGAAAAAGTTAGTTAATGCTTCAAGTGAGATTAATCCAGAGAAGGTGGTAATATACTTGCTTTTCTATCACTGAGATTTCTAGGTTCTTCTGTTTTGTCAATTCAGAATAACAATTTTAATTTCTTGTGTTACTCAAGTGTGTACCCTTTTGTAACAGGTTTCACCTGTACAGCTTGAGAATACAATTCAATATGTTCTTCTCATTCAAACATCTGATAAAATTTCCTATTCACGAATAATGGGCAAGAACTGCTTCCTGGTAGGCTCTTTAGTTTTAATTGATTATTCAAAACTTTGAGCAACTTTAAGAACAAGGAAACCTGATTCTATTCCCTTTGCTTCCAAGCTGTTGAATGGTACATTTGATCACTTCTCTAAACTATGGATGAGTATGAAATCAGAATTGAAAGTCAAGGAAGGTGATGAAGCTCAATACTTTAAGTTCCGACCACGTTTAACTAAACTAGAAGATATTATGGAGGAAGATGTATTGGATTCTGATGGGAGTCTCATATCTGAGAGTAACAAAATGGAACAGGAGTTTATTGATATGGTATCAAGTTTTCCTTTCTTAATTGCTTGCTAAGGTTCTCCTTGGTTTCCAATTCTTAATATTTCCACTTTTCAGAAGAAACCTGCTAAAGAGGATGAAAATATGGATGAAGAATGGGATCTTATTCCAGAGTCCATTTTGAAGAGTTTGGTAAAAGTCCATGATCAGTTATTTGGATCAATTGGTCTCGTTGTAAAAGTAAATCCCTTCATTTCTCTCTCTCCCCATCTTTCTCATATACTCTTCTATCAATAGCTAGAAAATGTTTCTACAAGGTGCTGGTTTTACTTGCTGTACTAGTTTATTGGATTTTTCTTCTGTTAGAATAGTTAGTTTTATCACCTAATATTTTTTCAGTGAACAAGATTTAGAGTCTCAGTGTTATAAACCATCTTTATAGCACTGACTTTCATTTTTGTGCTAAAAGAGCAAAAAAGTATTTGATTTTGCATTATGGAATTTTGATATCTGATATTCAATTTTACTCTTGTAAAATGATGGAGAAACTCAAGTTGGTAGCAACACTCAAGTCTTTATTGAATGATTACAGTCCTATCAAATGAAAAGGACATTACTACAATCAGTTCAGTATTAACCGTCCAACTGTTTTGTCCTAATTCAGAAAGAAACATATAAACTCAGTCGTGGATTTTTCAGTGTTTAGGATAATTCTTTTTAATTTGACTGCTATGTTGTTGGAATGCAATATATTATAAAGTCTCAGAATCTGTTAAACTTATGACTTATCACTGTTTGTCTTTGGAATGATATCAGCCTGGCATTTGTTTTCTGGCTAACGAAGATAAAATATGCTCCTTCTTGGAATCATATAGGTTGGGGGCCAAAATTATGAAAGGTCAGTTGTGAGATATCTGTGATGCTTAAAAATTCATTATTTCCATGGTATAGATGGTTCATTATTAGCTATTTTTCTTTTTCAGACCTTGGTGTATTTAGGCCCATCTTGGATGACAAACTTATGCCGGAGCACTTGTTTCGTGTATGCTTGGAGCATGAAGAAACATTAGGCATAGCTTCCCAATCATCTCATGCTTACAATATATACAAGGTTATGCTTGTTATGACACTTTCCTCCTAGGCTGCTCTCTTCATCTAGCATCTCAAGCTGTAGTTGGTTCTCTTTTCAGGATTCAAATGCTTCATTATTACATAAAATGGTGAAACCACTCATTGTCATTCAAGAGCAGGTTAATTTGTTTCTGAAAGAGTGGCCAGAGCATCCTGGTCTCCAGAATTTATTACATGCTATCGACAAACTCTTGTCAGAACATCCTAGCACACCTTTGTCTAAGGTACTTCATTTGTATTTGTTTTATCCTATTTCATGACCAAGATTACTCGTTTGAGGCTTGAATCAATATCTTATGGCTATTATTACCTTTTTTGCATGTGAAATGTAATCTTGTTCTAAAGGCTTTACTCAGTCTGCAACTATTAGTTGGCAGAGCTGAATTTTTGCAGGAAAATGCTTCCATGTTTTCTCTCACGGGTAATATATTTGTCCTACTTAATTTTTTTCCTTTTTTTCCTCATTGATTATTATTGTAAAATTAGTTAAATTTTTACCTGCAGATGTGCTCCATCCAATTTATTCTTTGATCTTTTCATGGCAAAAACTTGAATTAGACTGTTGGCCTACTTTACTTGATGAGGTTGTGGAACACTATGAGAATAACGCTGGAAAGGTTAGAAATATGTGTGCGCGTGCCTATATGTGTATGCATATATACATATATGTGGACATACATATACATATATGATTATTTGTTTTAGTGAATCATATTTCGATGTCAGACACATTTCTACCTACTGAATTTCTGTTTGGTTGAGTGCAGCTATGGTTTCCTTTATACGCAGTTCTCCATCGTAGAGGATCTGGTGATTCTGAGGCTGATAAACTGTTCACTATGCAAAGGCATGCACCACACTTTATATTAACATTTTTAATAAAACTTAGTTCCAACTTGGCTTTAAGCAAATGATAACATGCAGTATCGAGGAGTTTATTGGAAGTTCCAATGTCGGAGAGTTCAAGAAACGTCTTAACCTTCTTCTTGCTTTCCATGGTCAGCTTAATCATGGTGTTGTTTTAAAAGCTTATTCCAGGTGCAGTTCTGTAAACCATCTCCCATCTCCCAATTTTGTGTACTGTTTTATACTTTTATGTACTTTGTTGAATGATGAAAGAACCAGCATAATACTTGTGGATAGCAAATTTTATTCTGACTGGTGAGAACTGTGATTCTGTAGCCATATGACTAAATGGTAAATAAACAAAATAGGTTAAATGGACATTCTTTCATATTTGGGCCAGGAAGTGATGCTCTATTTTAGGTGTGGAAATGCTAGTTTTCAAATTTTAATTTTAAGGTGGTTGTCACATCAGTAGCCGGTGTCAGATACTTCTGTGATATGTTGGTACATTTTTAAATTGTCTAATTCTGTAAGCAATTGGATACTATGGATAACTTCCGTGAGGATGTTGCTTTTATTTAATACTTGATAATAACTAGTTGGATGTATTTGTAAAATATTTTGTTGTCTTATATTGAGCATCATTTTGTGGTTTATATAAGTAAAATGATGATCTCATATTCTCGTACTATAAATTCTTGTTCTTTTCTTGATTTTTTTAAAGTATGTGTCGATATAAGTTGTTTCTTTCCTTGTGAATAAGTTAATGTCAATTGTTTAATTTTAATTGTGATATATAAGTGTAACCTCGATAGATTCTAGAAGTTGCCATGCAAAATTCTCTCTTTTATTGTTATATCTGCTATGTTTTGTTTGACTTCCAGATTAGACATTCTGCATATTGGTATTGCATAATATTATGTCCATGCTTCGTAGGTAAGGGTGGGCTACTCTTTTTGTCATTATATAGTAAAATATTACATGATTGTGTAAAACACTTTGTATTTGTTAAAAATAGGAGAGAAAACAGAACATTATTTATAGGCTAGCAAGCCTTATTTCTAAAAGTTTTAAGATCTTCCATTATTATATTGGTTTGTGTAGTAGCAACAAGGTTTGTAGTAGCAACAAGGTTTGAAATTTCGAGCTGTACCGGCGGTACATACCGGTCCGTTAGTTTACTGGTACGCGGACCGCCCGCTACCAGATGGTACCGTAAAAAATCAATCGTCGGCAGCTGATTGAGGGAGAATCGATCGTCGACGGTCGATTGAGGGAGATCAGCGGTTGATTGAGGGAGATCGGAGATCAAAGAAAAAGGGAAGAAGAAGAAGAAGAGGAAAAGAAGAGGAGAAGAAACAGAACCTTCACCGCCGTCGCCCGTAGGTCGCCCGCGCGCCGTAGCTCGCGCTCCGTCGCCGCAGCTCGCGCTCCGTCGCCGCCCACGGGTTGCTCATGCGCTATCGCTGCCCACGGGTCGCCCGCGGGTTGTCGCCACCCGTGGACGATTTTTCTTCCGCATGAGGAGACGGAACGTCTCCCCACGCGGGGAGAGATCGAGGCAACGTCGCCGAGCTTTTCCTGATTTTTTTAAAGATATTTAATATTTTTAATATAATATAATATAATATAATATAAATATTTTATTATTTTTTAATATACCGAGTGGTATAAACTGTGTACCACACGGTACCGGTATCATACCAGTACCGACAAAATGTTGGCACACCGGTACGGACCGGTAAGTCAATCCTTGAGTAGCAAGCATGAAAGGTTGTGATTTCCAATGTTTTTGGCAGTTCAGAATCTTCAGATAGAGCAAAACATTACTTTTGGGCTAGGTGCTTCAAAGGTTTTTCCAATCAGATTGACAAGTTAGTTGGCTAGGTGCTAACCTTAAATTTAAACCCTTTAAATCCCAAAAATGTAAAAAGAAATATTTGAAATGACTTTTAGGCTTCAATGTTTGAGTTGATCTATATCCAACAATAAGATTAGGATTTGTAAATCTGTTTTCTGTTAGTTATTAATATAAAATTTTTAAACTAATTAATTTTGAGCAGTAGTGCAGTACCCTAAAACATTTTGCTGAACTCTATTAGTAACAATAGCCTTAAAAATATTTGCTAAACTCTATCACTTTGGTATTAATGACCATAATTGCACATGAATAAGAACCATTTTCATTTCTTTTAGATTAATCTTGTCGTGATGTTAAAACAAACCGTGTTGAACTTCAGAATTTAGTTGTTGCTTATAGATCACTATCAAATTATAGAGTGCATCTGCATGGTTTACACTCTCCTGTCAATGGTGGCACTCGTCGTGCTAACGAACATCCAGCATTAGCACAAGACAAGACACGTTGTCTAAGAGTGGCCATCTACATATTTAGGGTTTTTTTTCTTTTTATGAAATCAGGCGCATTGATTAATGTAACATTGATGAAATAAATTGGCTCCACCACATTTGTTTGCAAACAATGTGCATTATACAGTGGAAAATATTTAGCTACTTATCAATGAGTATCTGCTTGTGTTCGTGTTATGCTGAGCATGGACTTTGTAAAGCTTAGTACCATAGAAAGTTTAATGTAGAATTTTATATAGGGCACTATAACTTGTCAAATAGTTCTGTGTAAATCATATAATAATCCAGAAATTAACTTGTTTAAACCTTGGCCTACTTGGAATTCGTTACACAAGTTATTAGAACTGGGCCAAACCGGGTGGTTGGACCAGAAAAACCAGAACCAGACCATTAATCAGTCTTCTTCACATAATGGATTTGATGTGTTGAAAAACCGGAATTGATTGAGTCAGTTTATGGATGACTTGCATGTACTGTCGGGGTTACATATGATCAGGTATTGTAATATAACAAAATATTACTTAAATAACCTTAAATTAAATCTTTCTTATTATTTGTGTAAGAGTATATTAAATAAAGCTTTCTTATTATTTGTTCATGTGAGAAATAATTAAGATATAATAATTAATGACTTTATTGATGATGAAGAAGAAGATGAGAGAGATCAAGTCAGAGCTTGCAAAAGCTATCTAACAGAAATAAATTTGTAGAACAATACAAATATTGCAACAAACAAAAATGAATTTTGAAAATTCAGATTATAATATGGAATTGACTAATTGGGGTAGAATTATTAAATGCTGTTTTGATTGCTTCAAAAGTATCCATTTTGATCAAGAATTGGTGTATATGCTTTTGAAATCGTGACAATTATATTGGATAAATTATTTCTCCTAATCATTAAATAATTGATTTTGAATTGGATTAGTGTTATTACTACCATTGATTTTGTGACATGTTCTTTTAATCTGGATAAATGTTTATGTTTATAATGTTGGTTTATGTTGCCATTTTTATCATTTTTAATACAATTAAAGTTTTATTTAACTTGTATGAAATTTATTTTTAAATTAAATTAAATTAAATTTTATACTTTATTTAATTTTAAATTATTTTTATATATTTTGAAATATTTTTAATTAAAAATGCAGTCTGATAAGTGGATCCATCGGTTTGACTATTGATGTAGTGACCCAAGTCTTGACCGTATCGCTTTCTGATTCGATTTTGATAATTATGAATCATTGTAAATCATGTTCGTTACTGACTTCGAGCTCCTGCCCTGTAGTGGTTTAACATGAGCTTTGGGAAGTATGTCTTCATGAGTTGTTCATGCTAGTGGTCTTTAGTATTCTTGCCCTCAATTTGTTTATCGTTCACATATTTCTTATAGCAACTTTAGTGGCCCAGTAAATATTTTTTTTTGTTTTCTCCTTCTTGGGGATGTCGGGATGCAAATCATCATTTGTTTGATTGTCAGGCATGAAATTGAAGTTATTATCCTGATGGCAGTAATGTTCGTTATACCTTTTCTTAGGGAAATTATTTTTTATTATACATTTGTCGAGTACTTACTCCTAAATGATTTATGGCAGTCCTGCAATGAGAGAGAATCTGAACATCCTGTACAATGTTTTTGGTTATTATGTGCAATTCCTGCCATTGTAAGTTCAGAAAAAAACTTAATAATCTTTGTAGTTTGATTTCCGCTATTCTTGTTAAAAGATTAAGGCAAGTTGTAACTATTTCATCTCCACTTTCAGAGTTTTGGAGCACATAGAGACTGGTAGAAGAACTATAGAAAAAGATTTGAAAGAGCATCTTAAGCTTTTACATTGGGAGCATCCTCACAACTACTCGTCCATAGAAAGCTTCAGCAGGGCCAGGCAGAAGATGCGGAAACTTATTCAGAAATTTAATGTATAATTTGCCCATCTCTTATTATTGTTGTTATTAGTACTATCTATTTCTGGCGTGGTTGTCTCAGTCCTGAAAATAATGCTTCAGAATCATTATTTCCCAATATATAATAGAGACATGCTTCTTGAATGAAAAGGATCTTCTATTTCGATTTATTTTTTGAGAAGAATTTCTTATAGACTAAACAGCTATTTATTCCATCAAGAAAACATTTTTTTTATAACACTAGATTCTTGTTCACTTTTTTTTATAACACTAGATTCTTATCATGAAATGATTAAACATTAGTGGTACGAGGAGAGGTAGAGGAAGATTAAACGGACTATAATAGAAACCATAAGCAAAGATTTAAGTACTCTAAACTTAACTAAATATATGGCTGTTTAGAGATTTCAATGGTGGCAAAAGATCCATCTAGCTGACCTCAAATGGTTGAGACTTACGGTTTTGCTGTTGTTGTTGTAGATTCTTATCATGTTTATGTCACGGTAACTGGATTTTTTGTTCCGTGCTAACTGCCAGGCTCTTTTCTTTATTAGGATATTTTACAACAACCTTTGATGGTTCTTCTTCACCAAGAAGCAACATTGAAGAGAGAGAAAATTCCTGCATGGCTTGAGAATTGTACTTGCAATGAAACAAGTCTAGATGTGTTGCAGTTTCCTCTTGATGCCATGAAACTCAGAAACACAGAAAGGTTCCCTTTCTATTTTGTACCTCAATTATTCTATTTTGTACTTAGTTTATTGAATTCAAGGTAATTGTTAATCTATCTGCTTCTTTTCATCTAGATTCCTATGGTGTAATGGCTGGAGTGACAAGGTTAATTTGGTACTGGAAACTGATTTCTTACGAGCTCGAGGTATGACATATCTCATAGCATATAATCTTCTGTGCTTGGATTATGGTTTGTTGTTGATCTTTTTTGCCAAATTAAATTATCGCAATATTTGCTGCTAATGCTGCAGGTTTGTCAGACATCAAACAGTCTTTGATGCCTGAAACTCCATATGAAGGCTTAAAGAAATTATGGGAGGAAGGTTGGTCTTCACTTGAAAGGGTTTGCCGAAATGCAGCTCATCTTGCTCATATCTGGAAACATGGAACTAAAAATCTCAGAAAGAGAAGGGCACTAAGCAATTTGCTAAAGATTCTTGAAGAGAGTGGGCTATCAAGGCATAGATCTGTATTGAATGAGGTACTGGCTATCTTTTCGTTTTCGATCTTTCAAGGGAGTACTTGGAAGTTTTTAGGTGGAATAAATTATATTTGCTTTTTTCAGTTAAATATTGTATCAGAAAATTAGCGTGCTACTATCTTCACTTCATGATTATTGAGCTTTTCCTGTTGTTTGATCATGGTATTCCCCCTTTCTCTACATTTTGTACAGATTGCAACCAAATCAGGCCATCTGAGTGACTTGTACCTTCAGCCTTCATATGAAATGCTACATTTGCTCCTGCAAGAGTTCTGGCACAAATATCCAGGAAATGTGAACATCACATCCCGGAGCCACTCAGAGAGGCCAGAAGATGATAAAGATGCATTGAAGTGGAAGCTTGCTAATCAGTTCTACTTCAGAAACTTGGCTAGCATGCAGCAACTTAAAGAGATTTGCCTTGGTTTTAGTAAAGATCTTAGTTTAGAGCAGGTCAGCGTGTTGGCAATTTAGCAACATGTTATTGTAATATAGGTTTGTTCTGTAATGGTGCCATGCTTTATGTTCCTCACTTTCATGTTCCTACCTCACCTCTATCCAGGTAAATCGAGCACTCTCCTTCCTTGATCATTTAATTTTGATGCAACAAGAGCAAAGATTTGTTATATATAGTGAATATAAGTGGCTGAAGAAACTTCATCAGCAATTTCTTCTGTTGCATAGCAAAGGTAACATGCTGGAGAACTTATAGTTTCCTATTCTTCTGTTCTAGCACATTTTTATGTTATATTCCTGTTTCTTGTAGAAGTAAGTGGTGATTTCATTATAGCTAGGAACCAACATCTCCTACTCAAGTGCATGTGGGAACAAAAGGTAAATTCTTCTTTGGTCTTGGTTATGAGTAAATTAATTTATAGTTTGGTCCTCTTTACTTGTTGGTTTAGTTTGACTTCTTTTTTTTTTGCAGCAACTATTTGACAGCTTACTTGCCATGTCAAGAGATACAAGTCTGTTGCTTGGAAGCACAAGAGAAAGTCATCTGACTACTTGCAAGATTATTAGGGATGGAGCTGACACACTGTGTCCTGTCATTGATATGTTCATTCCTAGATTTTTAAAATCAAAGGTAGTCATCTCATGCATCCAAGCATGTTTTACTTGTATACTTTGAGTTAACATCCTCATCTGAGATTAATCTTTATTTCAGGAAATACTAGACAAGTACCTACTGGGCAGTGATGGGATTGTGACAACTGCTATTGAAGTTCCGTGCCTTATCTCTGAGAAAATGGAGCAATTGGTTATGTCCAATTTTGAAACAATTAATGCTTTTGAAGAAGCTACTCTAGTGTTGGGTTTCCAGAAGGTTATGAGATCTGTCGAGGGAACCTTGCTTAATCGTTTTGAAGAGCTAATCAACAAGGTCTCTAGCATTGTGGATTTTTCATCTGTCCTGGATGCAATGTTGTCTATTTGATTTCTATATATTCAGACTTATTATGATTCTGTCTGCATATAATAATATAAATAAAGATTGTCTATACTAATGGCTTACCATTTTTTTCTGATGACAATTGCTTTTTGGGCTCCGCTCATTTTTCCTAATTTCAAATTTGTGTTAAATTTTACTCGACGAACTCTCCTACAAGTATTTCTTTAATGTCCTGATACTGTGCCTGGTTTGCATGCACAATTTTCTTTGGAAGATTACTTTTTAGATATGTACCTCTTTGGCTAAATTTTTTGTTTGCTTGTGCTTCTGAATCATTTTGAAAGTGCTCATTGCTTAAAAATGTGCACAAATTTTGCAGGGCAAGATGATAATGAAGGAATTTATTTCTCAGCGGGATGAGAGTAATCAGCTTGTCTGGAGAGAAAATGCCAAGAATATTGAAACTTTTTACAGTGAAAATTATGAGAGAACATCTGAACTCATGATGGATGTTTGTGCCAAGCTGTATGCATACTATGGTGACCATAATTCTGTTGAAAAGTTGTCTGCTGAGAATATAACATCGTGGAAAGATCTTTTTCAGTTATATATGATGAATCTCCATCTAGACAGAATTCATGATTCTCTTAGCAGCACAATTGTTGCAGCGGTATGTTTTCCTTTTAAACTCCATTTTCAATGTTAGTTGCTCACAATCTTTAGATTGAAATTATTGTCAATTTCAATTTTGGTGAACCATGACATCACCTTTGTGCTTACACATATGACTTATCTTGCAGACTGAACTTGCAAGTTCTGCTGCGAACAGGAAAACTGGAGTTTGTTCTAACATAGAGATGCAACTCAAGAATCTTCATGATCCTTTGGACCTTATTCTAACCTTTGGAGATGGCATGCTTTCTGAGTTTTTAGATGCACATGTAGTGGTATGCTTTTCTGTCTCTTCATTTATCAGCCTCCATTTCTTTCGTTAAACAATTGTGTGCTGACTTGACTTGTAACTCTGTCCAGATAGCTGAAATGACAAATGTGCTTGCCCAAATTTTTATTTTGGTATTTTCTAAAGGATTTGGCTCTGCTGAAGAAGAAATAGAAACCACCACGGGTAATGGATCTGAAGATGCTAGTGGAACTGGTATGGGGGAGGGTGAAGGCATTAACGATGTAAGTGATCAGATTGAGGATGAAGCTCAGCTCCTTGGTTCCTCCGAGAAGGTACTTTTGGTAGCGCTTACTGTTTTTGCAGCATATTATGATATAGGTAGCTTCTAACAGTTGTGCTGTCAATTTCCAGCAGGAAGGACAGGATAAGTTGGACAAAGTACCCAATGACAAAGATAAAGGAATAGAAATGGAAGAGGATTTTGATGCTGAAACATTTAGCATGAATGGGGATTCCGATGATACTGACTCTGAAGATGAGGAAGACCTGAACTTGGATTCTAGAATGGGACAGACAGCAGATGGTGATCAGGTAGTTGATGAGAAGCCTTGGGATAGGGATGAAGATGGCAATACTGAAAATTTAACTGAGAAATATGAGTCAGGTCCTGCTGTCAAGAAGGCGGATTCAACTAGTAGAGAACTTAGAGCAAAAGATGATAATGCCCTTGCTAAGGAGGATTCAGAAGAGATGGACAGAGATGAAAGTGACAGGCTAACTGAGGAGAACAAGGAATCTGAAAAGTGTGATGATGATTTAAATGCTGATGACATGATGCTGGACAAAAATCAAGCATTTGAAGATTCAACAGGAACACAATTTCAGGAACAGGCACGAGATTTTGAAGATGTAGACATGGATGAACTGCAAGGTTCGGATGTTATCGATGGAGCAATTTCTGAATCCAGTGAGTCTGATGAAGAAATGAAGGATGATGAAAAGTCCAAACAAACTGATGTTGATGACAGTTGTAATCAAGTTGATGAAAACTCACAGAAAAAAGAAGGGGAAGAAGAAGCTGAAATTGCAAATATGGATTTAGAGTCGAATAAAGAAACTTTGGAATCAGATAAGATTGAGCCATTGGAGTATCCAGCAGATGGAACAGAATCATTCAAGTCTGCAAGTAATTCTCATGGAGTAGACTTCACAATGGACTCAGAGATTTCTTGGGCCAACAGTACTGACATGAATAGCAGCATTGCTCCATCAAAGTCTTTACCATCTGACGAAGTGCCCAAAATGGAAATAACCATTCCCAACTCTGTTGATGGTTCAGGGGTTTCTTATGATCAATTTCAGTCAAAACCTGAGAATTCACAGGATAGTAATTTGTCCATGCAAAGAACTAGAACAAATCCATACAGAAGTCTAGGAGATGCCATGGAAGACTGGAAAGAAAGAGCTAAAGTGTCAGTTGATACTCAAGAACATCAGTCAGAATTAGTTGAGGATCTTGCTGGTGAGAATGCAGAAGAATATGAATTCGTGTCTGAGGCTGAAAAGAGTACTTCTCAGGCTCTTGCAGCCGCAACATCTGACCAAATAAAAGATGACTTTAAAGGCAGCAAGTTTTCTAGGGATGAAAGTCACAATTTGAAGAATGAAGATAATGATCGAAGCGATGTGATGGAGAGTTCTGAAACAAGCAATCTTAAACCCACACAAGCTTTGATTCCCAGGGAAAAAGTTGATGAGATTCCCAACATGGCAGTTGAAGGTGATACATCAGCAGAAGAAATGGAGCAACGTAATCTGCATAATCTCTACGAGGACATGGTGTCTTTTAAAAGTTCATACATGTATGAAAAAGTACTGCCACTTTATTCATCACCAGATGATAAGGTGTTATCCAGGTCCTTGGGAATTGAATCAGTATCTGATGAGGCACTGCAAAAAGCTATCTCAGAATGGAAAAGATACGAAGTGGTCACGACACGATTGTCTCAGGAATTGGCCGAACAGCTGCGCCTGGTGATGGAACCAACTCTTGCAAGCAAGCTTCAGGGGGATTATAAGACTGGAAAACGCATTAACATGAAGAAGGTAAATAATTGTATATTAACCATCCTTGGTAGATCATCATATTCATCACTTACCCCTTAAAATTATGTGTTAAGGAAACATAGATTGTATCTTCTGTTAATTTTGGATCCTTGTTTAACTCTTGTTATGACCAGGTTGTACCATACATTGCAAGCCATTTCAGGAAAGATAAGATCTGGTTGAGGAGAACCAGACCCAATAAAAGGAATTATCAAGTGGTGGTTGCAGTTGATGATTCACGCAGTATGTCTGAAAGCCACTGTGGAAGTGTAGCTATCGAGGCACTGGTAACAGTGTGTCGAGCAATGTCACAACTAGAAGTTGGCCAGTTTGCAGTTGCAAGTTTTGGTGGGAAGGGGAATATTAGGTTGCTTCACGATTTTGATCAGCCATTTACTGGAGAAGCTGGAGTTAAGGTGGGTCACATGTTATCATCAGTTCAATACTGGTTTCAGTAACCTCACGAGTCATGTTGCTTATGCATATATATGCTTACTTGGAACAGATGCTTTCTAGCTTCTCGTTCAAGCAAGACAATACCATAGCTGATGAACCAGTAGTTGATCTGCTAAAGTACTTGAACGATATGCTTGACACAGCAGTATCAAAGGCACGCACGCCATCAGGCCAGAACCCGCTGAACCAGCTTGTTTTGATAATAGCTGATGGAAGGTTTCACGAGAAGGTGTGAATTTTTGAAGTTACAGATCTTGATTAGTTTTTATGTAGTTCAATAAAACTTGTGTGTTTGCATATGTATCTTGCGGCAGGTTGCAAACAATATTTATATCATAGAATCACAAGGAGGAGTTATTTTCGGAGTAGCTATGTCATGGAAGAATAAAGCTTATTAAATTCTTCATCCCTGAAACCTTTGTTCAAATTTTAAAAGAAAATCTGTCCACCTAAAGAAGACATGGTTTGAGATTGTAGTATAATAAGTGATAAAAGTGCTTTTCCTCCATAATCGCCGTAGCATCATGTTAATTAGTAGGCCACTTTTTTTGGACTTGGTTTGAGATCCTAGGGATTGATACAAAAACATGGTATTGCTAATCATGATTCACGTGCAAATAACAAAGATGAAGCACTAGTATGTAAATAATTGCCTATCACCTTTTCTTCTTTCTTGGTTTGCGGCCTGTTTCTGACTACTAGAAAGTAATTATGGCAGGAAAACTTGAAGCGCTGTGTAAGGGATGTTTTAAATAGAAAGCGATTGATAGCCTTTATACTTCTTGATAGCCCCCAAGAATCTATTGAGGATCTAATGGTATGTGGACGATCTCGTTGTGCTACTATTTTTTTTTCCTTGTTAGTTCTTATTATTGTGATGTAATTTTTATTTTCAGGAAGCATCATTTGAAGGGGAGAAACTTTCTTTTACAAAGTATCTAAAAACTTTCCCTTTTCCATACTATATCATACTGAGGAACATTGAAACACTTCCACGTACACTAGCTGATTTGTTGAGACAGGTTTACATCTTTACTGCATTCTTTCTCCACTTTTTGGTCTGTAATTTGGTGCGCAGTAGTCATACTACATGATATCACTAGTAGCAAAAATCAATTAAGAAAATTAGCAGTGCTTCATATCGTCGATAGTCTGACTATTATCTTGCATTGGCTATTCCTGCAGTGGTTTGAGCTTATGCAGAACAGCATGGAGTAGAATGTGTTAGATGGTCATAATTGTTGCGTATTCATAATATAGTATGTGAATGGGAGAACCAATGCTGGCAGCAGCTGATGCTGAACTACGGTCATCTAAGCTGTTATGAAATGGCTCAGTAGTGGTCGTCTGAAAAATGCCGGCTCAGCAGTTTGATGGTGTATGCATGCTTAATTACACCAAATGGTTAACATGGGGGCTGTTTATATCTCCACCGCAATTTATATATGTCACTGCAATATATACATGTTTACACCCAAATTTTGGAAATTGTATTCTTTATTTTTTTGATGAAAAAGGGCCATTTTCAGAGAATGAAGTATTGTGAATGTATTTGTCAATCTAGTATCATTCTACCAGCTGTTTTATATCTTGGTTCTTTTATTCTATTTTGACGTTGGACAAGGAGAATCCACTTCATTGTAATCGCTAAATTAACATGTTCATTTCAATTTTATTAAGAGTTTTTATAAGCTGCTTTTGAAACGTGGGTGTGACCGATTTGGACATATAAATCACTCTCAGAATTGGGTTCTACGTATATATCCTGACAATGCATAATAGTATGTTTGCCTATAAATTTTGATACATAAAAGAAATCTTCGGAATAGAATAGTTGAGGTGTGTAATATCGACTTTCCATATGAGGTGTGACCCTTATCTAACTACACTGTGACCGGGATGATTGACACACAGTAGAAACCAAATGGCTTCGGCTTTTATATAACTGCAGGCGGGGAAGGCAGCACACGCCAAGCAACATCCTCCGCTGCCAAAATAACACAACTGTCATCATGGACCAACTCCATCGCTTCCTTCCGACACTTGTCGCCGGCGGCGCTTCTTTTCTTTGGCAGCAGTCTCAGGTATCTCCTCCTCCCTGCTCTCTTTTACGCCCACCTCTTAAAAACTGGAACTATTTCCCTTGATGAATCAGAATGCATCGCAGGAAGCCGGCGGAACCACGGCCGCAGACGAGCTGAAGCAGGCGCTCCTCCGAACTACCCTGGAGCTGGAATCCACCCGCGTCACCGCCCAGGAGGAGCTCCGGAGGATGGAGTCCCAGGCCCTCCACCTCTCCCGCCTGCTCGAGATCGCCACCCGGGAGCGCGACGAGGCCCGCCACGCCCTCCTCCTACTCTTCCTCCACCACGGCGACCGGCCCCACCTTCCCTCCCACCACGAGCCCAACCTCGACCCCAACACCAACCCCGCCCACTCCCTTGCCTTCGACGAGGGGAGCGACGTTGCGGCGGCTGCCGCCGCGGAGGACGTGGACGAGAGCAGCAACGGGGCGTCGCCGCCGGCGCTGACGGCGGTGGCCGAGGTCGAAGCGGCGGCCGCGAGGAGGGGCCTGCCGGAGAAGGGGCGGCTGGTGGAGGCGGTGATGGGGGCGGGGCCGCTGTTGCAGACGCTGCTGCTGGCGGGGCCGCTCCCACAGTGGCGTCACCCGCCGCCGGATCTCCGTAGCTCCGAGATCCCCCCTGTGGCCATCAGTCTGAACCCAAACCCAAAGAACGAGAAGGACGGAGAAGGGTCTCCGTCGCCGCTGCCCGCCTCCCTTCGGAACTCCTCCTCCTCATCTTCTTCACTGGAGAGTGGCAGCAACTGTAATTTTGGAAGCGAGTTCCAAAACGCTACGTTTTCTTTGAAATCTGTGTGACCAGCTTCCCTCCCCTCTCCTAAAGCCTAACATTTCGAACAGTTCCTTTTCCTTTTTCTCTTCTTCTTCCTTTTGCTTGGGTGACGAGTAGTGCCATGTTTTCTTCTTCCAATTAACTGTGTACGTAGCAAATGGGAAAAGGGAAAAGAAAACATTGCCATTTAGTATGAACAGCAAGTGTGAGACGATGCTCTGTGGGAAATAGACATGGAGAATTCTCCACTCCCACCTTGGAATCGGTCGGATTCGCTGTCACCATGAACTTTTGTGTTCTTGTTCCCGTTTCTGTTTTCTTGAGGTAAGAAAGAGTACGTCACGCGGTTTTGTGACCGCTAAAGATGTGTCTCCCCCCATTCGACTTGTTGAGGGTGTGCAAAAGGAACAGTCGTAGATTTCAGCTGCAAAAAAAGTAACAGGTGAAGATGCAGATAAAAGCTGGCCGAGGAGATGATAGCCCAAAGAACTAATCTAGCAGCGGAAATTGTGGGAATAGATTCAATGCGTAGGTAGCATGGGCGGGTGCTAATATGTCTGTGTTCTTCGTTCGCCCTGGCTCTTAGCCCATCAATTTGCTGGCAACATCCAATGATGAGCCATGGGGTTGAGCATGAGTAAAGCTGCCACGTAAAGGGCAGAAGACGAGAGTATCATGGGAATCATTGAACGGCTCACTTGCTTGGACTCTAGGCTGCTCGATCTGTTCCCCAGCTTTGATGACGACATGTCCCCATCTTATCACCTTTAGCTTCTTTCCACGTCTCGTTTTTAATGGGAAACAATGAAGCCAACGCAAGATAGGAGCTGCAGAAGATACATCCTGGTTTACCAGCTCGAGGAGGAAGCAGACAAAGTGTGGTGCAATTCCAAGTCTGGTCCATCGACACCATTACATCACATATAACAAGTAAGAAGTCTCGTTGAGAATTTTATTCAGCTGACCGCAGAAAAATAAAAAAGAAACAGATTTGTGTGATTCACGTTGTCTTCCATTATATATATATATATATATATATATATATATATATATATATATCCTTTTAACTTGTGTGAAAAATACTGAAAGGAACGAAGACTTTCTTTGGAAGTATATTACAAGTAGAGTAAGGACCCTCAAATTTTGTTGTTTTTTTTTTTGGGGGGTTAAATGCCTCTTGTTCTGACCTACCCATGCATAATAATTGTCTAGCTAATGCTGATGTTCATATCAATACTCCCTCCATCACCACCATAATAAGAAAGCCAATCTGCTGCAATCATTCTGCTGGGTTGGGTTGTATTAACACCTCGCTCCCCCCTCTCTATCTCTTGGGTCTCAAGACATGAAGCATTAATTGAAATAGTTACTCTGAAAAGAAGCTCCCTTGACCAAGCTGGAAGCTGCACTCCTCTGAGCCATCTGCTATTTTGAATGTTATGCTGAGATGGCTCCATGCACATGCCAAGCAAAGGAACAACTGAAAAAAGTTCGGTGGGATAACACCCACAGGTTTCTGACACAAGAATTTTCACAAGCATCCAAGACCTGTTAGGTACAATTGACCTGGAAATCTTTCACTAGGATCCAACATTTACATCTTGGACCTGCAAGTTGGGGAGGCAGGCGGGGGGGTGCATTCTCATGCACACATCCCTCCCTCCTTCCTTCATCAACCCCTTCCTCGTGTTTCCAAGTCTGGTTCCAGCTCTACATATTCTTGCAACCATCAGACTTTTCCCTCCTTCCAGAATTTTGATCCACATGGATCGACCAAGCCTTATCTGCAAGTTTTCTGTAGCAGCTGATGACAGAAAGCTAACCTGCACATCCTCCACACACAAAAGACACAAAAGGAAATATGTCGATGAAACAACTTTCTGAACTGCTTTGGAGCAGTTTTTTTTTTTTTTTTTTTCTTTTCTTGGAAGATGATTCGAGCTAAGAAGGTTCTTCACCAGAGCACTAATCTCATTCTGACAGGGAGAGGGACCAATCTTTCTATGAACGATGCTAAAACTCCACTTTAGACCATGTCCAGGAAGGACCAAACACTCGATCGAGCACACTGTCTTATTCATCTACCCTGGACTTTGTTTGGTGCATCGGCAACTGTGCTTCAATCATCAGTAAATTGGATACGATCACACCAGAGGTGTGTGAGTCAGTGATTGAGCACAATGAAGAACATGAATGTCATTTTCAAGGCCATCCGTCACAAAAGAGAAGACTGTGTACAGAACTCCAAGTGGCTCATGCATTGCTTGCAAATTGGTGGGATGATTGTCGACAGCATTGTTCTGAGGGACGACCCAGACATTTGTCAGACAGCTGTCAGGTACTTTGGGCATGAAAAAAAAAACCTACGTAGCTGCAGGGATACCGTTCCCTGAGTCCAACATAAAAGGTAGAATTGGCTGTCGTGTTTGGTGCCA
Source organism: Ensete ventricosum (assembly GCA_029747655.1). NCBI lineage: Eukaryota > Viridiplantae > Streptophyta > Magnoliopsida > Zingiberales > Musaceae > Ensete > Ensete ventricosum. Next base: position 44,594,512 of record JAQQAF010000003.1, read on the forward strand.
AACTACGAAGGAGAGATCTTTTCTACTTGGACATGATGATGAACAAGGAGTTGACAGAGACAGCCAATAACCCTCCCTATTCTTGATCTGATGCAGCCCATGAAAATTACTTCTCACCGCCTTCTACTGTATCAAAACAAATAGATTGGGTGTTGTTGTTATCCATGGAGCACATACGAGATTACACCCCTGCCATGCAACTTCACTTTCTCTTGAGCCAATAACAGTATGCTTGGTCCTCCTCTTTTCTTACTCTCCTGAGTAGGTTGGCGTAGGAAGTAGAGAGAAGGCTCCATATGCATTTGTCCACCCCCTTTCTCCATCTCTTTATGAGACACAACTCCCATTTTTCATAAATCAATCCATACTCAGGTTTTATGTGGCCTATGCACATTAATTTTTAGACTTAAGTAATATGGGAAAATTTGGGAGTCACCAGAAGACAAAATCTACCATCCACCATATGTAAAGCATGTATATTTTGCATGTTACAATTCTAAAATCACCTTCATCCTCATTTGGTCGTAAAGACCACAGTCAAGGAAATATTCTTACACTTACATCACCAAACCTGAGCCGATATGTGAGCCTTGGAGAGAAAACTAGAGGAATCATGCCAACTGGAATAGCAAAAAAGTATAAAGGACACTCCAAGAAAAGGAAAAAAAAGCTTCACCTGATGCAGAACTTTTTACAACCACTCACCTCTCAGCATAGCTTTTTTATAAGACACATCTATGAGAAAAATCCCAGTATGAAAACAGTGATTCTTCTGTCACCAATATATGTTAAAGAAAAGGAATAAAGTTCAAAGTAAAAAAAGACTAAAAATGTTCATTGACTGATAACTAATCCAGACCATTCATAATATCATCATGGAATATAAATCAAGGCCACACATGACACTAAACTTACTTTAGATTACTGAGTGACGCTCCCAACAATTAGATTTGGAACTTTGGCTCAGAAGACTTTTCCACCACAACAGCATCATTATTTTTAAATTCCTTGCATGTCTTCCCATCATTTATGCTCATATACATCTGCAAATGGGCTGCAGATGGCATGATGGATTGGATTTTAATCTAAACAGGGCCTTGATTTAACAATCGATCTCATTTTCAGATCCATTACAGCCCTTGACTAAATTGATATATAGAGAAAACGCATTTGTATAAGATTTTCATTTTAGCTAAACTTAAAGAAACAACAAGAGATAAAAAATTCACACATATCCAATTGAAATATATAGTTTTATACTGACTAGCTACTAATTCACAAGAGCAAGGCAATTAAACAGTCATCTTTGTGATGTTGGCGGTTATTTGCCCACCAAAAATTGCACTCTCAACAAAAAACAATACTTGAATTTAACATATAATTCAGCTTTGACTGGCTCAAAATTCTCATCTCAAATAACATATTAGATCAACTGCATGATTTTGTAGTTTAGTTTAAGTTTATCCTCAATCTACCACATTGCTTCATTTTCAAATTAATAATTTTTTTTATTTTTTTCAAATAATAAGTGATCAATTCTTCCACTATAAAAATAATAAATTTACATAATCCTCTTTAGACTAATTAGAGGATATTAAATACTATGAGAAAATTAACACTAATGAGTTTCAAGAAAATTAGGAAAAAAACTAAGTGAAGAAATCACAAAGACCAACATCAATTAATTGTTTAGATTAACATATTAGAATATCATGATAACCGGACAAGATTTTGACTATCCAATCATCTGTCTGTAATTATATGTATTTTAAAGATAATAATTTTGTCATATGATCCAGTCATATCAGTATGAGTTGATCCAGTCATATCAGTATGAGTTTTCTTAAGATGTAATAATTTTATCATCAAAATATTTTGATTATGATTATTGACCAATAGAACGAAGTTCAATTATGATATGATTCCTTAGGAGATGATCTTAACGGGGAGAACTCTCCTAATTACTTATTTTAAATTATATCAATATGTCATATGAGAGAATTATCAAAGAAAATTATAATTTATATTTTTAATTTTCATATAGAATCTTTATACCAGTCAATCTTATTTAATTGGGCAAGACCAGAATTGAGCTAAACATCAACCCAATTAAGTTAATCAAAAATTAAAATCAATAAATTCGATCAGGACTTGATTCATCGAATCTAAATCCAATCAAGTAATAAAACTATAATTATTATCAAGGTTGATCAAAGTATTTGATTAAAATAAATCAAATTAGTAAATTTTATAATTTAAAATAATTAAAAAATTTAATTTTTAAAGGGTAAAAACTATAATTTTAACTACGATATATGGAGGAAATTTTGAAAAGTAAACTTAAGGACACATATTAGAATTATCTTATTTTTGAGTGGTAAAACTATCCTCTTAAGTAAAAACCTTAACAGCCCCTTTCTACGACCACTATGTGAGACATAACTATCATCGTGCTTAGATCATGGTCAGTGCAAGGCGTCACAGTAGCTATCTACGGCCACTCCACAAGGCACAACCATTGCTCACGATTAGACAAGCAACTACCGAAGGTCGTCGCCCTCAATAATACTATCACCGACAATAGACTATCAATAATAGTCCATTGATTAAGTACGAGGAACATTACGTTACAAGCAAGTAGGTAATATTATAAATTAGATAGAAAATCAAATCGACAATACAAATGAACCGTTAGTACATCATAAATAAAAATTAATTAACATCTTTTTCTAAGCAAAATATACTAACAAATATATTTAAAGTATTTGATTTCATAACCAAGACTCTTATGATTGTAAACATAAAAACCATCCTTATACTATTATGTAAAAAACTTTAATGCCCGAATCAAATAACCAGAAAAATATTTATATGAATCCAAAAGCTATAGTGATATCGATTTGCAAGAAGAACTAAACTTACATTATCCTTTATTTATATCTTTTGTAGATCCTCTATCAGCAATAAATTTAGGGACAAAGGGAATATAAGAGAAGATCTTTAATCTCTCACTACTAGTTTATGTGACTAAAGAGAAATGAAAAAAGATCTATAATCTCTCAATCATATCAGATATCCATGTATGCATATCTAATTATTTATATATTGTGTCATATGAGGTCCTATTTATTTATAGGTGAGAGCAGAGCATTTAAAATAATATCACTTTCTAGACTCTGTTATCAAAAGGTTTGTCATGGAGACTCTGTTATCAAAAGGTTTGTCATGGAGAATTCCAAGAGATGTCTCATACCAATGAGACATGGAATATCACTTTCTAGGAGTATGTCCGTAAAGACTCCTGAAGAAAGGGCAAACATAGATAAGATACCTTATGCCTCAGCTATAGGTTTATCATGTATGTTATGCTATGTACCAGGCTTGATATAGCATATGCTCTGAGTGTCACGAGCAGGTATTAGGCAGATCCAGGTTTAGAACACTAGAAAGCACTAAAGTGTATCCTTAAGTACTTGAGAAGGATTAAGGATCTTTTACTGGTATATGGAGGAGGTAGCCTCAAAGTTGAGGGCTACACAGACTCAAGTTTTCAGTCTGATATTGATGATAGCAAGTCAAACTCAGGGTATGTTTTCACCATGAATGGAGACGCAGTCAGCTAAAAGAGTTCCAAGCAAGATACTATTACTGACTTGACCATAGAGGCGGAATGCACTACTGCAGCAGAAGTAGCAAAAGAAGGGGTATAGATGAAGAAGTTCATCATGATATGAGAGTTACACCAAGCAGCGTAGAGCTGATTTCCATATATTACGACAGCGACAGAGCGATAACTCTAGCAAGGGAACCTAGGTCTCATCAGAATTGTTCTGAGGAGGTTCCATCTGATTAGAGCGATCATGATCCGAAAAGATATAGCAATTAAAAAAGTTCCATCCGAAGATAATATTGCAAATCCACTGTCGAAGCTACTGGCTCAGATTATACTTGAGTGTCACAGGGGTCTGATAGGGATCAGACACGAAAGTGATTAGCTTTTAGTCAAGTGGGAGATTGATATTTACAAGTGCCTTACAAGCCACTCACGCGAGTGATGACACATGTGACATGCTGTGCGATCTTTTTGCATATGATTAATATTGGCATATTCTCACATTATATTGTCTGTAGCATATATATTGTGATGTCCTTGGTTCTGTGCAATGGAAATCAGATCATGATGAGATCATGATAATGAGATCGATTCACCTTTAAACACAGATCCTGAATAATCCTAATAATAGGTTACTTAGAGAGGGGCATTGAGATAACCGGATAGACCGATGTACTATATACCCATCCATATAATGGAGGTGCTGGTCTCATAGCTACTTGTGTGGAGACACTAAGGATACATGTGCTCATTGGAGAATGAGTTTATTGATTGATCCGCTTATGAAATGTTGTATGGTTGATAATATCTAATGTCAAACAGTGATTTCATAGTCCCAGTTGTGCATCTGGTCCTTAGACTTGAGACACCAAAGATGCCTTGTATGAGTACTCATTTCTTTGATGTCAGACTTACAGGTTTGGTAAGTTTTAGATCTGGTACAACTGATTATAAGGATTGGTAACCAACCTTACGAAGGCAATTGAGTGTCAATAGAGGATCATCCACTCTCGGTATCATGAGAGAAATATCTCATATATGCTTACTCAAACAAATCCCTGGTCAGGGCCATTCAGATTGAGAGAGAAAGAGTTCTTCGGTAGAATTTGATTAGAGCAAGACAAACTGATTCTGTATGTGACCTGACAGTACCATATCCAATATACGGTCTCTGGGATATTAGTTGGATGAGAGATTATAGATATACTGTAAATGTGGACAGACATGTCCGATGGATTTGATCCCCGTGTACCGTCTGGGGACTATGACGTAGTGGCCTAGTATGTCCATAGTTGATAAGTCAAATGAATTATTATGGAGATAATAGTTCACTATATCAGAAAGAATTATGATAGGAGTGACTCACGGCTAGCTCGGTATCGGGCCTAGAGGGTCACACACATATGGTGGATGCTTCAGCGAATAGAGGATTAGATAAAGATCCAATTAGCCCTTATTCTCATTAGATGAGACCCTATGCTGATGGGCTCCTTGATTGAGGCCCAATTAAAAGCATAAAAAAATTATTGGATAAAGATCCAATAATGTAATGTTAGTGGGTAATTGGATAAAGATCCAATACCCACTCAGGCAGGAGTCCTAGGGATTTTGGTGGCTATCTATAAATAGGAGGGGTGACTCATGGTTGATAGGCTGCAGCTTTGGCCTCCCCCTCTTATTCTCCTCCCTCTCTCTGTGCAACAGTTACGAGATCAGATTGAAGGAGTTTTGCTGTAGAGATTCATCGTGTGGATACCGCTAGAGAGGAGGACGCTTGACCTCCTTTATCCTCTCCATCCGGATCTGAAATATAGGGATATACGATCTCCCTAGGTAAAATCAATCTCTCACGCATCACGATTTTTTTGTTTTTATGATTTTTCTCGCAACCCCAATCTTTTACACGACGATTTGATCTGCATGGGAAACCAATTTTTGTTTTGATTTATGCTGTGCATGTGATGCACTTACTGAGGTTGCCCAATAGTTCCATGAAGACATCATATGTTAAGGTTCCTTATAAAAAGGCATTGTTCATATCAAGTTACCGCAAATACCAACATTTTGAGATGGCTAAACTCAGAATAAGCTTAATTGTTGTGGGTTTAATAATAGGATTGAATGTCTCTGTAAACTCAATACCAGGATGTTGTTGAAAACCTTGGGCCACTAAGCGGGCTCTATACCTGGCAATTGACCCATCAGAGTTTCGCTTAACTCAAAAAATTCACTTGCACTCGATGACATTTTGTGTGAGATGAAATGGAACAAGTGTCCAAGTAGATTTATGAAGGAGGGTGTGATACTCATCATACATTGACTTGACGTCAGTGAGGGGACTTTTGGACTTGAGTGACCGTGGTAGGTTCACAGGTCTCAATGAGGGAGTCACAACAGTATTTAGATCAAGAACCTAACATGGTTTGAAGATACCACTTTTAGAGCGTGTTGTCATGGGATGCCCAAGTGGTTTAGGAGGTGATGGCGGAGTGGGTCTTGTGGAAGCAGTGGAACATGGTGAGTTAGCTTGAGGAACATCAACACCACTGGGTTGAGAAGAGGGTAAAGTGAGTGATTGAGAATCCGGGGTTCGGATGTCAGTAGTAGGAGGTACATGTGCAGGAGAAGGAGAAGGAATAGAGGGGGTGAGATGTTGTACCGGAGAAATACTCCACTGATGTATATTTGCTAGAGTAGGTGATTCTAATGGAGACTCATTGGATAATGGCATATTCCACTGATGTATATTCGCTGGAGTAGTTTGTATAGTAGAAGACTTGGAATGGTGAAATAGAAAGGAAGACTCAACAAAGACAACATGAGCAACACAAATACTTTGTGAGTCAGAAGATCGTAGTATTGATAAGCATTGTGTTCAATAGAGTAACCAATGAAGATACAAGACTTCGATCTGGGGCTAATTTATATGATGCATAAGGACGTAGCCAAGGATAACAGACACAACCAAAAACCCTAAGTTTTTGAAGATTTGAAGATTTATGAAATAGTTTTTTAAATAACGACTGATTGTAAAGGACTGGAGTAGGCATGTGATTAATAAGATAGACTATAGTCAGGAAGGTTGCAGACCAAATAATAGTCGACATTGAGGTATAATGGAGAAGTGTGAGACTAGTTTCAACTATATGCTGATTTTTATGTTCAGTTGAGCTAACTAGTTGAAGAGTATACATGAGAGACTTGAGATGTTGAATATCACAGGCTAACGGACATTATGTGAGTGCTTGGTGTTCACCCCCACTGTCAGAATAAACTATTTTAATTATGGATTTAAAAATATTCTCCACCATCTTTTTGAAGGTAATAAAGATTGTTGAAAATTCAAACTTATGTTGAAGAGGATAAAGCCAAGTATACTTAGTAAAATAGTCTATAAAGACAACATAGAATCTATTTTTGTTAAAGTAAATAATTGGTGCAGAACCCCAAACGTCAGTATAAAGAATTTCAAATGATTGTGTGCAAGAGGCAAAAGAATTTTCAAACAAGAGTCTATGACTTTTATTGCTAAGACATGTATCACAATGATTAAAAATAGAACTAGCTTTAAAAGTTGGAAGAGAATAATGAGAGAATAACTTTTGTTGAGTTGAGTAAGAATGATGACCAAAACGATGATGTCACACATCCATTGGAACGACAATAGAAGAGTAGGTAGTGGGCCGAGAGATTGATGGCCACCGGTATATGTCTTTACTCTGGCCTTGAATTAACGATGCCCCTATGCTCAGATCCTTGATAAGAAAGGAGTCAGAAAAAAATTTAATAGAGGTATTATTTTGTTTACAGAATTGGGAGATAGAATTAAGATATCATTTAATATGAGGAGCACACAACACATCATCGAGTGTAAAGTTAAGAGTATGTGAATTAAGCATTATGGAACCAATATGAGTAATGAGAATTCACTTACCATCACCGATGATGATGTCATCATTACCACCATAACTGTTGTAAAGGGGTAAGTTCTGGAGATCTGAGGTGATGTGATGGGAGGCGCCAGAGTCCATAATCCAGGTATGTTAATCATAAGTCGGAGAAGTAGTGAGATGCGCTTGAGGCATGGGAGCTGAAGGTTGAGGATGAGACCGATAGACTTTGGCGGAATGACCAACTTTATCACACAACTGACAGACTATTCTTTGTTGAGGCATAGGAGCAATACGCCAAGGATTTTGGTAAATGAAGTTGCTACCTTGATTTTGGTAAGATGGTACTTGGCCCAAACCCTTGTTGATATGCTTAGAATACTGATTATTCTTCCTTTTAAATTTGTGACTTACTTGAGAAGTGATAGGTGGTCCTGGTGCCCTATATTCGTACTTCAAATACGTCTCGTAGTCAGTCAACTTGTTGTACAGCTCTTCAAATGATATTAATGAGTCACGTGCCCGTACTGCTGCTGCCAATTCTTTGTACTTAGCCCCAAGACCATTAAAGGTGTAAACAATAACTTCATCATCAATAAGGTAGTGTCCTATTAAAGCTAAATCAGCGATGATACTTTCCTCTTGTTTTGTGTTCATTAGACTGGAGAGGAGGCCGAGCATTCGAGTTCGCGAGTGATTTGCCAATGTAGTTTACAACTTGCACTATGCTTAAGCAGCAGTAGCACAGGAAGATATAAGTGGGGCGATGAATCCAGCGACGGAGGCTTGAATCGCCTGAAGAATGAGACGATCTTGGTGTAATCATAGTTTGTGCTCCAGATTTGGTACTAGAATTGTAGCCCCCGGGATGTTGATTATTGCTGGTAGACAACTGAAAGATTTATCAACATAACCTAATAGATCATATCCAAAGAGAAGATTAGAAAATTGTGTATGCCAGGATGCGTAGTTTCCTCCTTTAGATAATTTGAAATGGATAAGACCTGTAGCTTGATGGAGATAAGTCCTGTATTCTAAGAAGTATTACTGCTTCTTGTGGGGATAGTGATGGGAATGTGAGAGGTAGATGATGAAGACATTTTGAAGAAGAATACCAATCACTGTCTCGGTTGGATTTGGAATATTTGTCTTGCTGAAGTACTTGTTGTAGATCAGTCGCGTGGCCGACCAGATTATGAGAATTGGAGGCTGCTGCAGCAAGGGAAGACAAAAACTGTTGTTTTGCAGGATCGGTGATTGCACTACTGCTGTGTTCTCCTGCCTGCGAATGAGGGAGGGGTCTTTTCCTTCCCTACCTATTGTGTTTCCTTGCCTACAACAAGAGTGGTTGTGCGTGGAAGATCGCGTGGCTAGGAAGCAGTAGTGATCGCGTGCTTGGGAAGAGAGGCTGATAGCGACGTCTCCAATAGAAGCGATTTCAGGAAGAAGATGGCGGTAGAGGCGTTGCTATGAGGCAGGGAGGATGCAAGTTGCAAAGGACATGGATGATAGCGAGAGATCACTGCGGTCATCTTAGTATCGTTGAGGGGAAGAAGAAATCACCGCTACCGAGGCGAGAAGGCGGTGGAAGGTTTACAGTGAGTAGGTGAAGCGCTCCTCTGCTGGAGTGATGAGAAACTTTGACAGCAGAGCGGTAGAGTCTTCTCCTCTATCAATCTTGTTGGTTGGAGGAAGAAAATTAAGAACCAAGTATGTCCTATCAAAGAGGAGAAATAACCTTCACCAAGAAAAGTCGAATTCCGCTAGCCAACGTGCATACAAGAGAAGGTGAAGAAGCATTGAGCAGGTCAGTAATCGGAGGGAAGGCCAAGGATGGACCGCAGCTAGGAGCCAGGAGTCGGGCTGATCCTCGATGGCCTAAGGGAGCAGTTGCAGTTGCGCAAGCAGCGAGGCAAAGGGGGGAGATGTTGGGCAGTGGCCCTTAGCAGGATCGTTGGGCTGGTCTCAACAACAGAAGAAACATAGCAATAGTTGCTCTGTTTCGATGGCTGCGAGCGAGAAAAGAGGGCGCAGGAAGCAGCACCGACGGTAGAGAGTGGGAGTGGCAGCCATTGAAGATTATAAAAGCACTCCCACTCTCTACTATCCTACGTCCACTCCTAAGTCCTCCTTCTTGAGGCATATCAGTGTCCACTACCGATCTTCTTTAAGTGAAGACCAAACCCTTACACTTGAGCTTACAAGGGAGACAAGATTTACAACTCTTTGATCACTCCCTTACCCCTTTCCTTTTTCTTACAATCCAGACAAGTTTTTCACAAAAAAATTTCCCCCAAATTTTTTGTATGGAATGCAAGAAAACTTAAGGTATTTATAGACCCCAATTGGCTTCAAACTCACCCGAAAAATCCGAGTACGGGCGGTTTACCCACCTAACTGGGTGGCTCAGCTACCTGAATACCAGGGTACAAGCGATTTACCCATTGGCCCTGGGCGGTTTACCCGTCATCAGCTGCTTGAAAACTTGGGTGACGGTGGTTTACTCGTCGCTTACCCGTCGGAAACTTCACAAAAGTGGTTCCCTCTACTTTTTAAATTTTGGTTTGAACTTGATGTTGACTAACTCTTTTGTTAACCAATTGAGCTCAATCAAACCCTATAGTGGACCCGGTTGCATCTTTGAGTTGATTTGGATTCCATCCAAATTACACTCATTTAAGACTCAATCTTAACCTATGACTTAAAATTACAATCAAAACATGACCACCAAGCTTAATGACCTTACTCCCGTAAATCGGCAACCTCCGGCTTCTCCAGCGGTGAGTCTCACAGTCTTTCTCCAACGATCTCCCGGTGTGTTCCTAGCGATCTTCTCAATACCTTCGGCGAAGTCCTAGCGAACGCCCATCGAGCTCACACCGCATCGCCCAATCCTTGGCCCGATGCCTAAGCTTGATCATTGGTTCATGTCTAATCTGTAACTCATCCCGTCATGGTTAAACATGCACGATGCTAAATATGACTTAATTAAATACAATCATAATGGCCAATACATCTATTACAAGACCATCCTAACTCCTAGTAAGCTTTTTGGCTACCCCCGACAATCTTCCAGCGAGTCTCAATCTTCTTCTGGCGAACTCCCTTTGTGTCATCCTGGCAAGCTCCCGATACCCTCGGCGAGCTCCCGATGCACTCCTCACGAGTTCCCAACAGCATCGTCCGAACCCCGGCTTAATGCATAGACTTGACCTTGGTCAATCCTGATTGTAATAATCTTTCTGTCATAATTAATCCTGCATCAATAAACTCTAACAAGATATGTTAGATCTGTTGGGAAACCTCAGCGAGTGCATCACATGTGCAGTGAAAATCAAAATAAAAATCGGTTTCCCACGCAGATCAAATCGTCGTGCAAACGATTGGGGTCACGAGAAAAATCGTAAAAACCGAAAAAATCACGGATGTGTGTGAGATTGATTTTACCTAGGGAGATCGTATATCCCTGTATTCTAAATCCGGATAGAGAAGATGAAGGAAGTCAAGCATCCTCCTCTCTAGCGGTATCCACACGATGGATCTTTGTAACGAAACTCCTCCAATCTGATCTTGCAACTCTTGCTTAGAGGGAAGGAGGAGAATAGGAGGTGGTGGTTAAAGCTACAGCCTATCAACCATGAGTCTCCCCTCCTATTTATAGAGAGCCACCAAAAATCCTAGGGCTCCTGCCTTAGTGGATATTGGATCTCCATCCAATAACCTACTAACCTTACATTATTGGATCTCTATCCAATAATATCCTTAGGCCTCTAATTGGGCCTTAAGCAAGGAGTCCATCAGCATAGGGTCTCATCTAATGAGAATAGGGGCTAATTGGATCTCCATCCAATCCTCTATTCGTTGAAGCATCCACCATATGTGTGTGACCCTCTAAGCCCGATACCGAGCTGGCCGTGAGTCACTCCCATTAGAACTCCTTCTGATATAGTGAATTATTATCCTCATAATAATTCACTTAACTCATCGACTATGGATGTACTAGGCCATTACGCCATAGTCCCCAGACGATGCAGGGGGATCGAATCCATCAGACCTTTCTGTCCATAGTTACCATGTATCTATAATCTCTCATCCAAATAATATCCCAGAGATCGTATATTAGATATGATATTGTCAGGTCACATACGGAATCAGTTTGTCTTGCTCTATTCGGATTCTACTGGAGAACTCCTCTCTCAATTCGAATGACCATGGCCAGTGATTTATCTAAGCAAGCACATATGGGATATTCCTCTCGTGATATCGAGAGTGGATGATCCTCTATTGACACTCAATTGCCTTCGTAAGGTTGGCTATAAATCCCGATAACCAGTTGTACCAGATCTAAAACTTTTCAAACTTATAAGTTTGGCATCAAAGAAATGAGTACTCATACAAGGCATCCTTGGTATCTCAAGTCTAAGGACCAGATACACAACTGGGACTATGAAATCGTTGTCTGACATTAGGTATCATTAACCATACATCATTCCATAAGCGGATCAATCAGTGAACTCATTCTCTAATGAGCACATGTATTATATCCTTAGTGTCTCCACACAAGTGGCTATGAGACCAGCCGCCTCCATCATATGGACGGGTACATAGTATACCGATCTATCCGATTATCTCAATGTCCCTCTTGAGTAACCTATGACCGGGATTATTTAGGATCTGTGTTTAAAGGTGAATCGATCTCATTATCGTGATCTCATCACGATCCGATTCTCATTGCACAGAACCAAGAATATCATAATATTTATGTAATAAATAATATAATATGAGAATATACCAATATTAATCATAAGTAAAAAGATCACACAGCGTGTCACACGTGCCATCACTCACGTGATTGGCTTGTAGGGCACCTGTAACCAGCAAGATCAATAACCCATCAATTGATTTCATCATCAAAATCCGAGATTCAACAATCTCTCCCTTTTTGATGATGACAGAAGTTAATCCTAACTCCCCCTAAATCCATGCCACTTAAATTTAAGAGAATTACACACTCTTAAATTCAATCAATCAACATTCAACGCAAATTTCAACATAAATTTACATCAAGTCACCAAATCATGAGTAAAAAGAATTATGCACTCATATCCATATCCAAGATATATCAATCCATATCCATATCAAGATATCCATATATTTCAACAATATCATATGTTATTAATATATTCATTAATTAATATCATATTACATCAATGTATATTTCTCCCCCTTTGTCATCAACAAAAGGGGTGAAATGTATAGCTAATAATTTCAAAGCACGTGATGACATTACTCTCCCTTAGAATAGGCATTATAAAATTTTCTTCCCCTTTATGATTAATAAGGAGAGAAATAAGGGAGGTGTTATTGAATCATTTCATCATAGAGAAGAGCTCTTAATAAATTTTAAAAGCAATACTAAGATGAGCTCAAAAGTTCGAGAGATTTAAAGACTACTTATGTATTTCAAATATAGCAAAAGTCATCTCTTGATATAAAAAATTATCTATTGTAAATTTTAAATGTGGCACATCTTCAAGCAATTCTTCTCTTATTTTTTGAAAATAATAAGATAAAATCATGGAGAAAGTTTTTAAAAATATTATCACAAAAAGGTTATATTTCATGAAATCTATATTAGCAATTTGTATATTTTCAAGATTTAGCATTTCTAGGTCTCACCCTCAATCTTGTATATATAAAATTTTGAATATGAGCTCAACAAATCTTTCTCATGTAAATTTCAAGAAAATATAACAAATAAATCCGAACAATAATAAATCATTATCATCATATAGATTTGTAAGATCATCATTACATGCATGATCATCATATATGATTTCACATTATCATATCTTCTCCCTCTTTGTCATCAACAAAAAGAAGAAGTGCAATTAACAAGTTTTTGATATATGAAAGCTTAGCAATTTAGTAAATTTTTTATTACTTTAGAACATGCAAGCTAGTGAGTTCTTTCTTCTCTTTTGAGAAGTGCAAGCTAGCAATTTTACATCATGCAAGCTAATAATTTTTGCTTCCCCTTTGTCATTGTCAAAAAAAAAAGGATAGGTTACAATAGTGCAAAACTTTTTCCAGTACATCATTTTCCAAATCATCAAATGAAATATATCAAGAAAAATTAACATAGTGATGAGATGTACAATTCATGAAGACAAATTGTGACTATCAAGAGACAAATTATAAGAAAAACAAATAAAATCTCTTGGTTCATTCATAAGAAATATCAAGTTGTCAAGTTCATGATTTGTATAAAAATCTTCTTTTAAATAATATGAGAACATATAACAAAATATTTTGATTCATAAAAGATTTCAAGTTATATTTCCAAGAAATCAAAATCACGATATAGGTAAAGAACTCATTCAATTTCAAAATCATCAAAATCACTTTCAAGAGATTTAAAATAATATTAATAGTCTTATTGATCTCTTGAAATGCTAGTGATTTCCTTTCTCTACTTTGTGTGAATAAGATAGAATCAAGGTAGAGAAGTAAAAAACATCATAAAAATATTTAATTTTATAGATGAAAATTTTATAGATGTAAATTCCAAAATTCAAGAGAAAATCAAGAGCTACCCATGTAATTTAATTTATCTTATGTAAATTTCAAGCAAGGTAGAAAATCAAGCAAATCATATCTCACGTAGATTTTGATAATAATCATCATGAATTCCAAAAAAAAAACATGATAGTAGATTAAGCTCAAATTATAAATCCAATATTTTGCATGCATTTAGAAAGTTCTAATTTTCTTCTAAGCACGGGTTCCTCATTCAAAGTTATTATATCTAATTTTCTTTTAATCATATTCATAATTTTATTTTTCCTTTTTGGTCATTGTTACTAAATATAATGACAATTTCTTTTCATCTATATTCAAATTTATACTAAAAAGTACAAGAAGATCATGTCATGAAAGATAAAATCAAATTTTTGAATATCAAAATACATGATTTCATTTTATAATTTTTTTCTTTTTTGTAAATAATAAAAATGAGTCTTAGGGGATAATCTCAATCCAAGATAAATCCTTTTAATAAAAAAGAAGAATGATCTTGATAAAAAAATAATAATTATTATTAAGATTATAAATCTCTTTTTTATTAAAAAGAGAAAATCATATAGATCAATAACATCATTCCCATAATGTAAAAGTCAAGTCAAGAAATTAAGCGAATACTCATAATAATATAAATCTCTTTCAATTCTTAAATTATCATAAATTTAAGAAATACTAATTTTGGTGATAAGTTATGTCATTCATGAGTTTTAAAATAATTCATGTCAAAAAATATATTCTTTTAAAAAATATATTTTTTAAAAAATATATTTTTTAAAAAATATATTTTTTAAATGGACATTTATAGGCTTTATGTCCTAATCTATCATAAAAAATATATTTGTTTTTAAGTGGTAAATTTAATGTATGTCCTTTCACAAACATGGTTGGCTTTTATTGAATATTACCAACAAAGCCCATATCATTTCTTCTATTAATATGACCCTTATTGGCAAGGATCATATTCAAGGATTTATTTTCCATTCCATATTTTTCTAACATTATCTTAAGCATGATATTTTCTTCTTAAATGTTGTCTAGCATTTCACATTTAGAACTAGGATTATGTGTTGCTAATAACTTATGCATTTCATCAACTTTACCAACTAACAAATCATGTTCATGTTTAAGCAAATTAATGATTTACTAAGTTTTTCTAAATTCATCAAATAAATCATGAAGCATATTTAATAATTAAGAAAAAGAATTGCTTAATGAATTACTAATCTCATCGTCGATGACCATAAGAGCAAGGTTCTCCACTTCTTGGTTGAGCATTTGATCTTTGGAGCTCCTCGGCTTCTTGCGTTTATAACAAGAGATTTTGTCCATCTTTAGATTATTTTTAAGGTTCAAGTTCATTAATTTTTTCGGTTCATTTGTCAAAAGTTCATGTCCAAGATTCTCATCACTCGAGATTTTACTCGAGGAGTTATATGTCATTCTTAGTTCACAGTCATTCTTATTCTTTGAAAGATATTCTTCAAGTTTATTTTTATAGATTATTTCATTTAATGATTTAGTTATACTTTCATGTATCATTTCTAATGCATGCCATATATCAAAAGCCGAATCATAATGAGAAATCCGATCAAATTCATGTTTATCTAAGGCACAAAATAAGACATTCATAGCCTTGACATTTAAAGAGAAAGTCTTCTTCTCCAAATCATTCCAATCGTTCATTGGAAGAGAAGACTTTTCGAATTTGTTTTCAATAATAGTTCATAAATCAAGGTGTAAAGAAAATAAGAAAACTCTCATCTGAGTTTTTCAATAAGTGTAGTCTGTCCCATTGAATATAAGAGTACAAACGATAGAAAAATCCTCTTGAAAGCCAAAAAGAGTCATTCTCTTGAGTGTTAAACCAAATGAGAAAAATGTGGCTCTAATACCAATTGTTAGGATCAATTGGCACTAAGAGGGAGAGTGAATTAGTGTAAGTGTAATAGTGCTCGTTTAAAAACTTACTTTTGTAAAGTAAAGAGTTAACAATGGAAGCTTCTTTTGATATTTTGATAAAACCAATTTAAAATCAATTTGAGAGAAATTTTGAGAATGATGCTTGTAACTTTCTTGAACTAATTACAAGCAATAGAAAGAAGTAAATAAGGCAAAAAAAGAGCACTCACAATTTATAGTGATTCGGCCTCAACCGGCCTACGTCCACTCCTGAGTCCTCATTCTTGAGGCACGCCGACATCCACTACCGATCTTCTTTGGGTGAAGACTAAACCCTTACACTTGAGCTTACAAGGGAGACAAGACTTACAACTCCTTGATTACTTCCTTATCCCTTTCCTTTTTCTTACAATCCACACAAGTTTTTCATATAATTTTTTTCCAAATTTTTTATATAGAATGCAAGAAAACTTGGGGTATTTATAGACCCCAAGTGGCTTCAAATTTTTGGAGCTAAAAATCAAACTCGCTCAAAAAATCTGGGTATGGGTAGTTTACCCACTGACCTGGATGGCTTAACCGCCCGAATACTAGGGTACGGGCGGTTTACCCACCGTCAGTCGCCTGGAAACTTGGGCGGTGATGGTTTACCCATTGAAAACTCCACAAAAGTAGTTCCCTCCATTTTTTAAATTTTGGCTTGAACCTGATGTTGACCAAGTCAACCAATTAAGCTCAACCTGAGCTCAATCAAACCCCATAGTGGACCCGCTTGCATCTCTGAGTTGATTTGGATTTCATCCAAATCACACTCATTTAAGACTCAATCTTAACCTATGACTTAAAATTACAATCAAAATATGACCATCAAGCTTAATGACCTTACTTCCGCAAACCGACAACCTCCGGCTTCTCCAGCGGTGAGTCTCACAGTCTTCCTCTGACGATCTCCTGGCATGTTCCTATCGATCTTCTTGATACCTTCGGCGAAGTCCTAGCGAACGCCTAATGAGCTCTCATCGTATCGTCCAATCCTTGGCCTGATGCCTAAGCTTGATCTTGGGTTTATGTTAGAACTGTAACTCAACTCGTCATGATTAAACCTGCATGATACTAAATATGACTTAATTAAATACAATCATAGTGACCAATGACCAATACATCCATTATAAGACCATCCCAACTCCCGGCAACCTTTTCGGTTACCCCCGATAATCTTCTGGTGAGTCTCGATCTTCTTCTGGTGAACTTCCTTGCGTCATCCTGGCAAGCTTCCAATACCCTCGACGAGCTCCCGACGCACTCCTGGTGAGTTCCCAATCGTATCATCCGAATCTCAGCCCGATTGTAATGGACTTGACCTTGGCTAATCCTGATTGTAATAATCTTTTTGTCGTAATTAATCCTGCATCAATCAACTCTAACAATATATATTAGATCAATAACCCATCAATTAATTTCATCATCAAAATTCGAGATTCAACAGCGAGGATGACTACGACAAGACCACAGAGATGCTTTATCCTGGGTTGTTGTTCGTCGGGCTCTAGCGGCTACTGCGCGCGGCTGGAAAGAGAATAGAGAAAATACTCCTGTGACTTGACGGAGGAAGACACTATTGTGATGTCACTACCGGATGCCAGAGAAAAATGAGGATGTCACTGCTGGACACCAGAGAAAAGTGAGGATGTTGCTGTCGAATGCCAAAGAAAAGCGAGGGAAGAGACTTCTCTTCACCAAGAGAAAGAAAAGAGAGGATGTCGGGCGGGGGGATTTGCTATCGTTTGACAGCGAGAAGAGAGCTTGCTCTAGGCAAGCAGCTCTGATACCATGATAGAAATTGAGAAAGTAATTGAAGAAAGAATGAACTATATGTGTTATTCCTCTACTCAACACCTATTTATATACATAAGAAGGGAGGTTAGGGAGATTAGGAAGGGAGGATTTTTCTTAACGGTTTAACAACTCTACTCTTGTTGTTACAAAAAATCTCATCTGTTAACATTCTACTTGTGATTAAGTTTTTGATATATGACATACTTTAGAAGTCATACATGAAAATAAAACTAAATTAAAGGAATAAAAAATAAATGAAATAACTTACACTGATAAACTTGAAGAACACTTTCCAAAGAATAGGAAAGACATTACCTTGAGAACCAAATATGAACACATTCTAAAGAACATGAAGGACTTGAAACTGAGAACAACATATTACTTATCTAGAAAAACCTCGAGGGATGAGGACTATGAATTTAAACTTATGACCAAAGAACCAAATAAACTAATAAAAATAAATAAAAAATATAAAAATAAACTTAAAATAGATAAAATTTCTTGTTATGAACATAAGAAGCCGAGGCACTCTGAACATCAAGAAAACAACAAAGAAGAAGTGAAGAATCTCACGCTAATGGCTATCAATGATGAGGTAGGTGATTCTTCCGAGGTTCCATTTATTTTTAATAAAATTTTAAATACATTTTATGAACTATTTAATAAATTTAAGAAGCTTAGCAAAAGTTATAAATTATTTAAGAAGAAAATATGTTAATTACTAGTAAAATTGAAAACATGGATGAAGCATCAACATCATGCATTTCTTACTCTAGATATGAGTCATTCGAGATAATTAAAAAGGAAAATGTTATGCTACAACAAATTTTAGAAAAGTTTGAAATAGGCAATAAATCTCTAAACATAATCCTTGCCAATAAGGGTCATGTTCATGGGAAAGAAAGTATAGGTTTTGTGGGGAATATTCATCAAAAGCCAACTATCTTTATTAAAGGACCCATTTACATTCTTCACCCGAAAACAAATGTAACTTTTATGGTATACGTGGACCCTTTACTTATAGAGGTCCATTTAGAAAGTATAATCCACATAAGTTGATTTGGGTTCCTAAAGGAACCACAAACAACTAAATGTCTTTAGTTAAATTAGATAGAGTTTTTCATGAGGGACCCAAAGTCAAATGGGTACCTAAACAAAAACCCCTCTCTTGTAGGTTTGTCTCCTAATAAAGGCTAGGAGCACTAAATGATGTCTTGAAAGTGGATACTCAAGTCACATGACTTGAGATCTAAAATATTTTTCAAGCTCATTGGCCTAAACAACAACAATAATAAAAAATATTAGAATTAAAATTATTGACAATGAATCTTTTGATGGTTCATTGTTATACAATTAATCTTAATTGTTTTTCGATGATTCTAGTATAAAAATGAACTAGAACTAAAGAACTTTAGTTATTGTTAATGGAAAATTATCTACGTTGAAATATTTTCAAAAAGGTATTTTGATGATATTATGTTGGCAACAAATCTTTTGATGGTTCATTGTTATACAATTAATCTTAATTATTTTTCGATGATGCTAGTACAAAAATTAACTAGAACTGAAGAACTTTAGTTATTGTTAATGAAAAATTATCTATGTTGAAAATTTTTTGAAAAGGGATTTTGATGATATTATGTCGGTTGATTTAAATGTAAATGCTAATGTTTAATAATTGATTTGAAATATGTTTGAATATCGTATGATTGAATGTTAGATCATTCTTGAATTAGGGCTTGAAATAAAGTAAAGAAAAGGAAATAAGCATGGTAACTCATTTCACTAAGTCTAGAGAGTTAGATTCACTTCAGAATTAAAATTAATCAAAGCTCTTTGTTTGAAAATATTTTATTATAATAATCTTGATGACTTCTTTTAGAAATGATACTTAGTTTTTAGTTTTAAAATGGTTGAAAATATTTTATTATAATGATCTTAATCATTTATTTTTAAATGAAATTCGGTTTTTGATTTTAAATGACCAAACATGGATTTTAAAATCATTCTTGAAACAAGTAAAAGGAAGAAAAGTATTTTTTCTTAAAAATTTCTTAATCTCTATTTTATTAAGTTTACAATAAGAGATTGATGAATCTACTCATGATATTTTTAAATTTAATTTTGATGATTTAAACTTAAAATTTTCTATACATAAATCAAGATTTTTTTTTTCTTTTCTCATATGCAACTTACCATAGAAAAGATCTTATCATGATCTTGATATTTTGAAAATTATAATTTGAAATCTTTATATAAATCAAGATCGTTTACTATGATTCTTTTGTTTTATTAAAGAAAATTATCTATATGAATCAATATCCTTCTTATTATTCAATCTCATAAGGTTTCTTTTTGACTTAAATTAAATCATCTTTTTTGGTATGCATGATTTGATACTAATATCCTTCATAACATGATTTATTTGTTCCTTATATTCATAAATGATATACGTTATAACAAAATTAATATTTCTTAAAATTATGATGAGTTAAAAATTAAATAACTTTTTTATTAACTTTTCCTTGACTTCTTGACTTGACTTAACCTTTATGGGAATTATCTTTAACCTCTATGACTTCTTCTTTTTAATAAAAAGAAGATTTATGATCTTAACAATTATAATTTAAGATTTTTAATTAAAATTATTCTTTTGTTTTATTAAGAAGAATTATCTGAATGAATTATATGTCATAAGATTTATCTTGAATGAAAGATTATTTACTCTCCTAGGACTCATTTTCGTTATTTATAAAAAAGAGATGAGAATTATTAAAATAAATCATGTCTTTTGGTATTTGTAAATTGATCTTTCATATTATATCCTTAATGATATGATTTTCATTATATAACCCCTTTATATATATTTATCAATAACTTGAAAATTAATTTTGTACTATTATATTCTTCCATTCTTTTTTACAATGACCAAGGGGGAGATTAAATTGCTATCTTAACAACAAAATCTTTAAATGAAGAATAATTTGATTTTATATAAAAAGAATTAGATATGATAAATCTTCCAACATTGAGTGAGGAACAATTAAATTAGATATGATAAACAAAGAATAGAATTAGATATGATATAATTACTATCTTACAACAAAATCATTAAATGAGGAACAATTTGCATTGGAAGAAAAAATTAGATATGAAAAACCTTCCAAATGCATGATTTGCTATCATAACTTTGATGATTTCTTGATATTTACATGAGATGATATAAGTAGCTCTTATATTTTTCTAGGATTTCTCAGCTTTTTGAGCTCTCTTTAGGAATGATTCTCCTTAAATTTCACATTTATAAGAGGGAAAATAGGATTCAAAATTTTTTTTGAGATGAAATTCATTTTTATCCTTTCTAAAAAATTATTTCGATTCATGCATTCTTTTTATATCCTTGATTAATATTTTTATGTAACCCCCCACTTAATATTTGATTTTTTTATACTAAATTTTTGGATCTTTGACACCCTCTTCTTCTTCTATTTTATTTACAAAGGGAGAGAAAGTAATTTTTTTTATATGATAAATATTTAAGAATGTTCGAATATAAGTTGAGTATTTCTCCTTTTTGTTGATGACAAAGAGGGAGAAATGACATAATTGATGACATAAGAAATATTTTGAGATCTTTGAAATGGTTGAAATGGATGTTATATCAAGATTGATGACATAGTTATCTTATGAACATAATGATTAAAATTTTTATGTGATACCAAGAAGATGAATGTTTAAAAATTTTATCATGTATAGTACCATGTATGATTAAATTGTGAAAATTATCAAAATGGTTGAATTCAAAAGTAATGGTGCTTTTAAATTTAATTTTGTTTTATTTATCCTATGACATATATATATAGAGAGTTAAGGTTAACTCGCGTTATCAATTGGTTGTCATCATAAAAAATGGGGAGATTGTTGAATCTAAGATTTTGATGATAAAATCAATTAATGGGTTTTATGATCTAACTTGTGTGTTAGAGAAAGTGATGTAGGATTAACTTCGACGATGAAGACATTACAATCAGATATTATGTTAGAGTCAAGTTCGGGCATCAAACTAAGGTTCGGATGACGTAGTAGGAGCTCGTCGAGAGTTCACTGGAGGTTGACCGAGGTTCGAACGATGTTGTCAGGAGTTCGCTGAGAACTCACCAGAGGTTTGCTGGGAAGTTTATCGAGAGTTCACCGATAGGTTGTCAGGAGCTCACCGGGAGTTCGCTGGAAGAATGCTGGGAGTTCGTTAGGAGTTCGCCGAAGGAAATCGGGAGCTCGTCGGAGGTTTACTGGAAGGATGTTGAGGGTTCACCAGGAGTTTGCCGAGAGATCAATTGACAGTCGAACAACAAAGATTATGTGTTAAGTGTCGTAGTTAGCATCATAACGAGAGTTAGTTTTACTAACTCAATTAAAAGATCATTAAACCTTAATTGAGGTTGATTTGAACTTATTAGAAAGGTCATTTCAGTAACCCAAGGTTATATAAGGTATGATCTCTTAGAAGACACAATCTCCGAAAAAACACAATCTCTTAGAAGACACGATTTTCGACCTAGAAAACACAATCTTTGAGAAGACAATCTCCTAGAAGACACAATCTTCAAAAATTTTGGCTCCATTCTTGAAGTCATTTAGGACCTATAAATACCCACCCATTCTTGCTTGAGGATGCAAAAAATTTGTCAAAACGTTATTGTAATTCCTTAAGGGCTCCTCCTCATTTCTTCTTGTGTAGTTTTTATTTAAGGGAGAGCTAAGAGAATTGTAAAGGTTATCTCCTGAACCTATAAAAGGAGAATAGAGCTGTAAGATGGGTGTTTAATTTTTGCCTGTTGAAAAAGATTAGGAGTAGAAGCCGATAGCCTCGAGTGAAGAGGAATCGAGAATGGACGCAGGTCAAGGGGACCGAATCACTATAAAATTCTGGTTTGCATCTCTTTCTTACCTTTTATTACTATTGCTCTTGGGTTTAATTGATTATTAACTAGTTCCAAGTTAAAGCACTTTCAATATTGATTTTCTTAGAGCGAAAAGTTTTTCAAACCGAAGTTGTTAATTTAGCACTAATTCACCCTCATCTTAGTGCCAACTCGATCCTAACAATTAGAGCATAGTTTACTACTTCGTCTTTGTTGGCTGCTGGTTATAGGTGCGCTGCAAGCAAATCACGTGAGTGATGGCACGTGTGATACGTTGCATGATCTTTTTTGCTTATGATTACTATTAGTATATTCTTACATTATATTATCTATTATAAATATATATTATGATGTCCTTGGTTCTGTGTAATGGGAATCATATTATGATAATATCATGATAATAAGATTGATTCACCTTTAAACACAGACACTAAATAATTTCGATCATAGGTTACTCAAGAGGGACATCAAGATAACCGGACAGATCAGTGTATTATATATATTTCTATCTGATGGAGACGGTTGGTCTCATAGCCACTTGTGTGGGAACATTGAGGGTACAATACAAGTGTTCATTGGAGAATGAGTTTACTAATTGATTCGCTTATGAAATACTAGATGGTTAATGATACCTATCGTCAGACAGCGATTTCATAATCAGGGGTGACTCTCCATGATTGACCCACTAAAGCAAGATCCTTAGGGTTTTTTTGTGGCTCTCTATAAATATGAGGTAGGGGTGGCACATTAGTGATAGACTACACCTTTGACTGCCCCCTCTTATTCTCCTCTATATGTGAAGAGTTGTGAGCTTTTGGGTTGCGATTGGATGAGCATCACTGCAACGATCCATCATGTGGATATCGCTAGAGATGTGGATATTTAACTTCCTTCATCCACTCCATCTAGATCTGGATTTTCAAGGATATTTGATCTCCCTAGGTAATCAATCTCTCACATATCACAGTTTTCGATTTTACGGGTATTTTATGCACTAATCTTTGCACGACGATTTGATATACACGGGAAACCTGTTTTGTTTTCTATCTTCCAGTATGCATGTGATGCTCCCGCTGGGTTTCCCAATAATGGTATCAGAGCTAGGTTTCTCTTACAAAAGATTGGCCTTTAAACTACATATAATGAGATTGAATCATGTAACAGCTTAGAGGAAGCACTTCCCACAGGATCCACAAGCAACAGCTTTAGCAAACACTTTATATAGCCAATACAAATAACAACTATAGACTTTACAAGTTCTAAACGATTGCATATAAAGGATAATGGTCCATTACAGACCGAAGTCTCCACAAGTGTGCACATGACACGACTCTCGTTTACAAGCCAAAACCAGCCATGAAAGTTAACCAAATGAGGGTTGCCAAGCCTACTGCAAGCTCGCTACTTGCAATACAAAGCATGTATAAAAACTGAAGGACACTAACAATCATGAGCATTACGTCGAATACCTTATTTATATTTTTGTCTGTAACATTCTTCCCCACTTATTCCTTCGACATCCTCGTCGAAGTCGCTGCAGACACTGCATTTCCTCACCTTTTACTGAATCTTCATTCTTCTGCTCTGGCTACAACATGCCTCTTGGCTCCCAACTACTCTTCACCGCTATTGTTGAGTAGTCGAACTATGATTTGCCATGCACTTCAACTCGCCAATGACTAACTCTTTTGTGGGGTTTGCTAAGCTGTGCTGATCCTTGATGATTCCTGCGGATCCTTTTAATGAAGCAAAAGACCTTCCTTGTTATGCACCAGTATCGTAATGATATCATGTTGCTTAAACTAGGTGGATGCTTGTTGGAGCTTTAATAAGCATTATCTCGCAGACTTTGAAATTTTTGAGGTCCTTCATTCACAAAATTTGCCCATCAATTCTTCTTCAACTTAGTTATCACTTTCAAATAGGTTTGCATCACTTCTACTTTTGATTGACATTCTGTTGGGAAATGAAGCGGACAATCTACTCTTAGTAGCACTGATCACCATTGGTGAGGATTTGACAACTCATCTTCTATTAGATCTCTTTGAAGGGTCTTGGAACTTATGCAGAGCTTCTTTGCTAGATAAATAAGAGAATCAGAGTACTTGATTTGAGAAGGCAAATGTTACTTGATTTCGCCCACCTCCTTAAGGTACAAGAACTTGGGTACTCGATTTCGCCCACTCTTGTGTTGAGAAGTGTAAGGGTTACTTGATTTCGCCCGCATTCTCGAGGTTGTACTTCATGCATCGAGCTAGTTATTAGCATTTCGCTTGCTCTTTGCTTACACTTCTGAAGCATTTGAAGTGTTTGCACTCCTTACATTGAGTTAGCTACTGTAATTAGCCTTCCCACTGCCATCAAACTTCCGGAATACAAGAAGTTTTACCGAGAAAGAGCAAAAAAAGTTTACCCCAACTTGGAGTCCCCAAACTTAGAGTAAGTCTTTGATAGTTCTGGTTGCCTCTGGGATTATACCGTCTTCTCCATCATCTTTGTTGTATACTCCTCTGAGTAGAAAAGGTACAGTAACATATACTACCTACTTTTTTCTTGGTCGAGCACTCCTATATCAACTCAAAGTCCCTCACTTTCGGCTATCTTGATGAGAAGTTCGTCGACACTGGTCTTATGAAGTTCATTGGCCTTTCCTCTTCCACCCTGTCTTGGTACTTGGAGTTTGCTCTACATTCTCCACCTCCTCGGCCCCTTTTACGAGCAACGCTCTCCCTCCATGAGAGCAAGGGATCAATGATTCCATGGAAATCTCACCTCTGCGATACCATGGCACTGCTGAGCCCATGGCCCTACTATCTGTTGTCTTGCATCTACGTCCATTTCTTCATGACCGGTAGGTCCGCCTTTGCGATACTATAGCACTCCTCCGAGTCCACCTTCTTTCTGACCGACGCTTTGCTTTTGGGTAGCTGAGCCCCTTTGGACTCGTCGTCGCTTCCAAGCCCCTTTCTACCACCTGCTTCAACACCTTTGTGTTTCTCCTAGCAGTTTTCCTTGATCAATGGAAAGACAGACTGTAACTCCTATGCATGGCCTCCACCATCTTGTTGCAACGTTTACGCCGATTCTATTCTCCTTAGCTTCCTCAATAGCAATGTTCGCTTACTCGACCTTGTCCTCTGATTTGTTGGGCTCCCTTAAGCGAATATAAGCATTGAAGTAGTCCAACTCTCTAGTCGCTCCAATCATACCTCTGTATGATCAAGTCCTCTTTATAGAACTCACTAGCACTTGCACTCTGAATTCTCCCTCGGTGGTATACAACCCCTATATATGCTGGTTACAGGTGCCCTACAAGCCAATCACGTGAGTAATGGCACGTGTGACACGCTGTGTGATCTTTTTGCTTATGATTAATATTGACATATTCTCACATTATATTATCTATAGCATATATACTGTGATGTCCTTAGTTCTATGCAATGAGAATCAGATCGTGATGAGATCACGACAATGAGATCGATTCACCTTTAAACATAGATCCTAAATAATCCCGGTCATAGGTTACTCGAGAGGGACATCGAGATAACTGGACAGACCGATGTACTATATACCCGTCCATATGATGGAGGCAACTGGTCTCATAGCCACTTGTGTGGAGACACTAAGGATATAGTATAGGTGTTTATTGGATGAGTTCATTGATTGATCCCCTTATGAAATATTGTATGGTTGATGATACCTAATGTCAGACAGCGATTTCATAGTCCCAGTTATGTATCTGATCCTTAGACTTGAGATGCCAAGGATGCTTTGTATGAGTACTCTTTTCTTTGACGTTAGACTTACAAGTTTGGAAAGTTCTAGATCTAGTACAGCTGGTTATCGAGATTGGTAGTCAACCTTACGAAGGCAATTGAGTGTCAATAGAGGATCATCCACTCTCGATATCATGAGAGGAATATCCTATATATGCTTGCTTAGACAAATTCCTGGTCAGGGTCATTCAGATTGAGAGAGAAAGAGTTCTCCGGGAGAATCCGATTAGAGCGAGATTATGACGGATTCCGTATGTGACCTGACAATAGCACCATGTCCCATATACGGTCTCTAGGATATTAGTTGGATGAGAGATTACAGATATATGGTAATTATGGACAAGCAAGTCCGATGGATTCAATCCCCCCTGTACCATCTGGGGACTATGGTGTAGTGGCCTCGCACGTACATAGTCGATGAGTTAAGTGAATTATTATGGGATAATAATTCACTATATCGAAAGGAGTTCTGATGGGAGCGACTCACGGCCAGCTCGGTATCGGGCCTAGAGGGTCACACACATATGGTGGATGATTCAGCTAATAGAGGCTTAGATGGAGATCCAATTAGCCTTTATTCTCATTAGATAAGACCCTATGCTGATGGGCTCCTTGCTTAAGGCCCAATTAGAGGCCTAAGGAGATTATTGGATAGAGATAATGCAAGGTTAGTGGGTTATTGGATGGAGATCCAATACCCACCAAGGCATGAGCCCAAGGGTTTTTTGTAGCTCCCTATAAATAGGAGGGGAGACTCATGGTTGAGAGGTTGCAACTTTAACCACCACCTCCTATTCTTCTCCCTCCCTCTGCGCAAGAGTTACGAGATTAGATTGGAGGAGTTTCGCTGCAGACATCCATTGTGTGGGTACCGCAAGAGAGGAGGACGCTTGACCTCCTTCATCTTCTCTATCCGGATCTGGAATACAGGGGTATACGATCTCCCTAGGTAAAATTAATCTCTCACATATCGTGATTTTTTGGTTTTTTCGGTAAAATCAATCTTTTGCACGATGATTTGATCTGCATGAGAAACTAGTTTTTGTTTTGATTTCCGCTACGCATGTGATACACCCGCTGAGGTTTCCCAACAGTGGTATCAGAACCAAGGTTTTCGTGCGAAAGATTGATTTTAAACTGCGTGTGATGAGATTGAATCGTATAGAATCGTTCTACATGTTCTTGCTGTGTTTTCGTAGTGAAGGCAGCGAGGAGGAGGGGCGGCCAGCCATGGCCAACCCCCATGCAGGGCCGACCGTCCACGGCCAGGCCCCCTGCAAGGGGGTGGTTGGATACTGCTAGGACCCGCGGCTAGCCCTACCGCCAACAGGGGCGGTCGGCCGCAGGGGTGGCCGCCCCTTGGCAGGGCAGTTAGTGGCGGGCAAGGGCAGCCGTCGCCTGCGCAGGGGCGACGGCGACACAGTGAGGGTGAAGAAGGGCTAGGGCATCTTTTTAAAAAGATGATTATGCCCCTCAGAATTTAAGAAATCCCAAATCTATCCCGTTTCACATAATTCTGAAAATACCCCCAATAATTTTGAAAATTCTTATGAATGTCCTCTCTTCCATAATTCTGAAAATACCCTCAAGAATTCTAAGAATTCTTGATGATTCTAAAAATTCTAAGCATGTCTTGATTTCTAAAAAATAATTAATTAAATAGTTTAATTAATTATTAGATATCTAATAATCCTATATTTGATGTGATGTACATGTGATTTATGATGTGGATGGATAATCATGAGTCATGTGTTGTGATGTGTGTAATTGTGATTATTATTATTATTATTCTTATTATTGGGGCCTGTGAGTCTCTATTTTTCTCGTTTATTGTCAAGCTTGCATGCTTGTAATTATTTGTAATTACATGGAGAGGCACAGTGGGAGCGTGGAGGTGACAACGGGACCCACGATGTCGTGGTGGGAGATTACGACACATGGTGATGCGACGATCCGACGGAACCGATGATGACGATATCAACAATCACAGGACATGGAGATACGCCGATGCACACATAGATCCTATTGTGAGTGATTAGGCCCATTGGCTCGGGCTTAATTATATTAGGTGACGGCTCATGATCATCCGGTGTGGCTTGCATATGTGATGTGTTATACACCTACTAGATATATGTATATATATATTTGCATGCGATGTAGATCGATATAAAACAAAAACCCCTTCTGCGATAATATTAAGTTGGTAAGCGTGAGACAATAAGATTGACCTACGTGGCCTTCTATCATTATAGGAAGAAATTATATCACGACATAGGTTGAGTTGGTCGAGTCCCTCAAGGCTCACCTATCTACGTGATCGAGTTCTTGCCTACGATATAGAGATGTCACCGGTGATCTGAGGACATGGTATGCTTAGTCGAGTCCCTCGAGGGCATATCATCAAATCAGACTCATCTTGTAACGATGGTGATGACTTAACTGAATATCATGGTTAGTCGAGTCCCTCGAGACCATGATGATTTGGAGGCCGAATGTGATAGGAATCACAAGGAGTTATGATTGACAAGAGTTGCCTACCTTTTGGGCTTAGTGTAATTAGTCGAGTCCCTCGAGGTTGAACTAAGACGCCAATTGGATCCCGATCCCCACTAGGAGTCTGTCGAAGATTTTCGTTTCACGTGTTGAGGGTGTCGCGTGATTCGCTAGGAAAATAGTGGGAGTATATTAAGATAGAAGTTCATATCTTAATTAGTATTTTTTATAAAATCTGCATGTTATTTAATTTACGCTATATCTTATTTGTCGCTTGCAAACCCCCTATATGGCATACTTGATGCCAACTGTCTCATTGGTCCAAAGGCTCAATAATTTGAGAATTATTCTCATGGATGAGAAAATCGTATATGTCCTTAATATGATTGTGCCCACGTCAGAGAAAAGGACAAGCGAGGATAAGATCGCTCGCTTTGTGAAGTATATAGATAGTCCTAGAGATAACCTATGTATGATCTTATACTTCAGTCTCTATCGGATTCCTTTTCACGGTTCATTATTAACTTTAATATGAACAAGCTTGAGGTGACTCTATCTGAGCTTCTTAATATATTGAGGGAAGCTGAGAGCACCATCAAGAAAGAGAAGCTACTTCTCTATATTGGTGAGACCAATAAGAAAAGGAATGCTAGTAATACCCTTAAGAAGGGCAAGGGCAAAGGAAGACCAAGTAAGGCAAAGGTTGCCAAGAAAGACCCGACAAAAGACAAAGGACAGTGCTTTCACTCAGCCAAGATGGGCATTGGAAGAGGAACTGTAAGGACTACCTTACAGATAAGGCGAAATAGAAGCTTGGAGAAGCTTCAAGTATATTCATGATCAGTCTTAGTCTCTACTTGTTAGATTTTCATGATAACACATGGGTATTAGATACCAAGAGTGCTTATAATATCTGTAATTTGTTGTAAGTTCTGGCAAGACCTAGGAGATTGGCCAGAGGCGAGATGAACCTCAAAATGAGCAATAGAGCAAGAGTTGTTGCAATTGATGATGGGGAGGTCATCATACATCTACCTAGTGGTGCTATTATTGCATTAGATGATGCATGCTATTTTGTCCCTTCCATTATCAAAAATAATATTTTCATCTCTTGTTTGACAATTAATGGATATAAATTAGTTTTTAAGAATAATAGTTATTCAATAATAATTGATGATGAGATCATCACTAGAGGGACTCTTATAAATGGCTTATATGTGTTAGACATTTCTCCATATATCATGAATATAAATATGTCTAAGAGGAAAAAAGATAAGGTAAATAATGCATACCTATGACATTATAGGTTATGTCATATACATGAGGGAAAGATTCAAAAGTTGCTGAAAGATGGATACTTAGATCTATTTGACTATGAGTCATATGTAACTTACGAACCTTGCCTTCGTGGGAAGATGACCAACTCTCCTTTTAGTGGAACTGGAGAGAGAGCCACCGAGTTATTGGAACTCATATATAGTGATGATGTGGTCCCATGTCGACTCAGGCTATAGGTGGTTACTCATACTTCATTATATTCACTAATGATTTCTCTAGGTATGGACACGTGTACTTAATGAAGTACAAATCTGAGGACTTTGAGAAATTCAGGGAATATAAGAATGAGGTAGAAAACTAAATTGGAAAGAGTATTAAGACTTTTCGATCAGATTGAGGAGGAGAGTACTTGGGTATGGAGTTCAC
Source organism: Ensete ventricosum (assembly GCA_029747655.1). Taxonomy (NCBI): domain Eukaryota; kingdom Viridiplantae; phylum Streptophyta; class Magnoliopsida; order Zingiberales; family Musaceae; genus Ensete; species Ensete ventricosum. The sequence continues at coordinate 44,625,227 of JAQQAF010000003.1, forward strand.
TCATTTCCTCATGGACAATGAGATTTTATCCCAGTGGACACCTCCTTATACACCTCAGCTCAATGGTATATCAGAAAGGAGAAATCGCACGCTGTTAGACATGGTGCGGTCCATGATAAGTTTCGCTGACCTACCCGTCTCATTTTGTGGGTATGCCCTAGAGACCGCAGCTTACCTTCTGAACAGAGTTCCATCAAAATCGGTAGTGTCAACGCACTGTAAACGTCATATGAGATATGGAAAGGAAAGAAACCCGATCTTAAGATTGTTAAGATTTGGGACTATCCGGCCCACGTTAGAAGACATAACCCCGATAAGTTAGAATCAAGGATATAATGGTGCACATTTGTGGGATACCCAAAGAAAACTTGTGGGTATTATTTCTATTACCCCGATGACCGAAAGGTCTTTGTTGTCAAGAGAGTCGTGTTCCTTGAGAAGGAACACATTCTTGGTGGAAACAGTAGGAGCATGATAGAATTGAGCGAGGTTGAAGAATCTAGCTCAAGCATCATTCCAGAGCCCGAGTCTGTTCAGGTACCTAACACACAAGTTCCAACTTTGTGTAAGTCTAGTAGAGTATCCCACCCTCCTGAAAGATATGTGGGACATATAAGTGGAGATGACTCTCAGGATGTTGATCCTCGGACCTACGAGGAGGCTTTTATGAGTATAGACTCCGAGAAATAATAAGAAGCCATGAATTCAGAGATGGATTTCATGTACTCTAACAAGGTTTGGAACCTTATGGATGCACCTGAGGGTATTGTACCCATCGGCTGCAAATGGATCTTCAAGAAGAAGATCGGAGTGGATGGAAAGGTAGAGACCACTTAAGTCCATTAGAATTATTTTGACCATTACAGCACACTATGACTATAAGATATGACAGATGAATGTCAAAACGGCATTCCTCAATGGCAACCTCAAGGAGGAGGTGTATATAATACAGCCAGAGGGATTCGTATCCAAAGAGAGTCCAGATAAAGTGTGCAGGTTGCTTAGATCCATTTATGGATTAAAGTAAGCTTCCCGAGGTTGGAAAATAAGATTTGGATTAAACCTTGTTAGAGATGGATTCCATGTACTCTAACAAGGTTTGGAACCTTATGGATGCACCTGAGGGTATTGTACCCATCGGCTGCAAATAGATCTTTAAGAAGAAGATCGGAGTCGATGAAAAGGTAGAGACCACTTAAGTCCATTAGAATTATTTTGACCATTGCAGCACACTATGACTATAAGATCTGGCAGATGAATGTCAAAACGGTATTCTTCAATGGCAACCTCGAGGAGGAGGTGTATATAATACAGCCAGAGGGATTCGTATCCAAAGAGAATCCAGATAAAGTGTGCAGGTTGCTTAGATCCATTTATGGATTAAAGCAAGCTTCCCGAAGTTGGAAAATAAGATTTGATGAGACGATCAGATCGTATGACTTCATTAAGAACGAAGATGAGCCTTGTGTGTATAGGAAGGTAAGTGGGAGCGCTATCACCTTCTTGGTGCTATATGTGGATGACATCCTAATCATTGGGAATGATGTAGGAATGCTCTCTACAGTAAAGGTTTAGCTATCCAGAAACTTCTCCATGAAAGATTTAGGGGAAGCATCCTATATTTTGGGAATCTGAGTCTATAGAGATAGATCTAAGAGGATGTTTGACTTGTCCCAATCTAGGTACATAGACTCTATTGTCAAAAGGTTTGGCATGAAGAATTTCAATAGAGGTCTCATACCAATTAGACATGAAATATCACTTTCTAGCAGCATGTCCCCATAGACTCCTGAAGAAAGGTAGACATAGATAAGATACCTCATGCCTCGGCGATAGGGTCTATCATGTATGCGATGCTATGTACCAGGCTTGATATAGCACATGCTTTGAGTGTCACGAGCAGGTATCAGGCAGATCCAGATTTAAAACACTCGAAGGTAGTAAAGTATATCCTTCAGTACTTGAGAAGGACTAAGGATCTTTTACTGGTATATGGAGAATGTAGCCTCCAAGTGAGGGCTACACAGACTCGAGTTTTCAGTCCGACATTAATGATAGCAAGTCAAATTCAAAGTCTTATTTTACCCTAAATAGAGGAGCAGTAAGCTGGAAGAGTTCCAAGCACGATAGTACTGCTGATTCGACCGCAGAGGCGGAATACATTGCTGCAGCAGAAGCAGCAAAGGAAGAGGTGTGGATGAAGAAGTTCATCAAGGATTTGGGAGTCATACCAAGCAACATGGAGCTGACTCCCATATACAAGGGAACTTAGGTCTTATCAGAATTATTCTATGGAGGTTTCATTTGATTAGGGCGATCATGACCCGAAAAGATATAGCAATGGAAAGAGTTCCATCTGAAGATAACATTGTAGATCCACTGACGAAGCCACTGTCTCAGATTGTATTTGAGTGTCACAGGGGTCTGATGGAGATCAGACACATAGGTAATTGACTTTTGGTCAAGTGGGAGATTATTGGTTACAAGTGCCCTGCAAGCCAATCACGTGAGTGATGGCACGTGTGACATGTTGTGTGATCTTTTTGCTTATGATTAATATTGGCGTATTCTCACATTATATTATCTGTAGCATATATACTGTGATGTCCTTGGTTCTGTGCGATGAGAATCAGATTGTGATGAGATCACGATAATGAGATCGATTCACCTTCAAACATAAATCCTAAACAATCCCGGTCATAGGTTACTCGAGAGGGACATCGAGATAATCAGATAAATCGGTGTACTATATACTCATCCATATGATGGAGACGACTGGTCTCACAGCCACTTGTGTGGAGACACTAAGGATAAAGTACAGGTGCTCATTGGATAATGAGTTCACTGATTGATCCACTAACGGAATATTGTATAGTTGATGATACCTAATGTTAGACAGCGATTCCATAGTCCCAGTTATGTATCTGGTCCTTAGACTCGAGACACCAAGGATGACTTGTATGAGTACTTCTTTCTTTAACACCTGACTTACAGGTTTGAAAAGTTTTAGATCTGGTATAGTTGGTTATCGGGATTGGTAGCCAACCTTACGAAGATAATTGAGTGTCAATAAATGATCATCCATTCTCAGTATCATGAGAGGAATATCCTATATGTGTTTGCTCAGATAAATCCCTGGCCAAGGTCATTCGGATTGAGAGAGAAAGAGTTATCCAGGAGAATCCGATTAGAGTGAGACTATGATTGATTCCGTATGTGACCTGATAGTAGTACCACCATGTCCAATATACAATCTCTGGGATATTAGTTGGATGAGGGATTATATATACATGATAACTATGGATAGGCAGGTCCGATGGATTTGATATCCCCTGTGTCATCTAGGGACTATGGTGTAGTGGCCTAGTACGTTCATAGTCGATGAGTCAAGTAAATTATTATAGGGATAATAATTAATATCAGAATGAGTTCTGATGGGAGCGACTCACGGCTAGCTCTGTATCGAGCCTAAAGGGTCACACACATATGGTGGATGCTTCAATGAATAGAGGATTGGATGAAGATATAATTAGTCTTATTCTCATTAGATGAGACCCTATGTTGATGGACTCCTTGCTTAAGGCCCAATTAGAGGCCTAAGAAGATTATTGGAAGGAGATCTAATAATGCAAGGTTAGTGGGTTATTGGATGGAGATCCAATACCCATCAAGGCAGAAACCCTAGGATTTTTGGTGGCTCTCTATAAATAGGAGGGGAGACTAATTGTTGAGAGGCTACACCTTTAGCCACCACCTCCTATTCTCCTCCCTCCCTTTGTATAAGAGTTGCAAGTTCAGATTGGAGGAGTTTCGCTACAGAGATCCATCGTGCGGATACCGCTAGGGAGGAGGACGCTTGACCTCATTCATCTTCTCTATCCGGATCTGGAATACAGGGATATACGATCTCCCTAGGTAAAATTAATCTCTCATATATCATGGTTTTTTAGTTTTTATGATTTTTCTCGTGACCCCAATCTTTTGCACGACGATTTGATCTACATGGGAAACCAATTTTTGTGTTAATTTTCGCTGCACATGTGATACACCCGCTAAGGTTTTCCCACAATATGTTGATGACCAAGGCTTTCATCTGATGCAAGATTCGATGCGCACACATGGAAGACCCGCCTCTACGGTACCATGGTATTTACTCGTTGAATCCATAACCCTTCTTGTCGTTGTGTTGTTCACCGAAGTGGAGCTCCTAGTAGCTCCTGATCATACCTCCTCATGATCGTGTCCCTCACGGGACATCTTTGCATGTATTGTATTATCGCGAACTATTTCACCATGATCCGTTGCACCATGTCGCCTCCTGGTGACATCTCGAATGCATTCAGATTCTTATGTGATGAACTCGGACTATGATCTCTCCACTTGTGGCCTTTGTCAGCATATCGTGAGGCATTCGCCACCTCTAATTGTGTTCGCTCTTTTGGCAATTCACATTCGTCACCCACTCTCGAGTCACACTTGGATGAAGCATCGCTCTAGGATAGTCCATCGCCTAGTAGCTCTTGAAGTCCCCAGACTTCGATAAAATTGGTGCACCATTGTCTGGATCCTGGGCCTTTGTCCCCCACCAGCACAATCTTCGTTGCACACCACTTTCTTCATGACAACTCGAATGGCAGCACTGTGGCATATTCTTCAAGAGTACTCGCCTCTTCATCCTCTTGCTCCGTGTTATGGCCTTCTGATCCCAACTTCGCCTCCGTAAGTTGAATCACCTTAGTTCCTCCATGAAATGCTTCTCAGAGATAAGGTGCATATGCCACGAAGCTCGTTTCATCTTTAAAACCATGCAAAATGAGTCTGCCCCATCAGAATGAAGAATCCATGGAACGACATAATCCCACTCTTGTCTCTACAAGAGTTCATGTCCTTGACCTCTATCTAAGGAAAGCTTCATGCTTCCGCTCTATGTTTCCATCTTCTACATTGACTCTCTTCATGCGGCTTGGATACTTCACCAAATTTCACCCAAGTTGCTCCACCTCTCGATTTGCATTGAGTTAATGGTGGCTCTAATGCCCACCATTCCACGGGTCAGCTCTCCGTTGAGTTCAATTTTTACATCAATTCTAAGTGTAACTTCGTATGATGTTGTCATGGTCTCTCCCCCACTTGATCTCGCAATGCATCCATCAATGCATTACTTCCTTCAAGATCATGCAATGACTCCTCGCTTCTCACTCGATCCATTGAGCTTTGTGGAGATACTGTCTTGAGGTACTCTTCCTTAACATGTGCAGTCTGTTGCACATGATTCTCCCTCTGGAGAACTAGGACTATCTATCCTGGATATCCATCCTGTTGGAGTAACTTTCCTCTTTGCATTCTTCCCTCAAGAAGTTTCGGAGACCACCATCCCTTTGGACTACTCCGTCTTACTGAACAATTTATGCATTATTCTGCCCCCGCAAATGCGCTTGCTAGATTGTGACTCTTCACCAATACTGCCCTCGCTGCACCCTGCAAGGCCTAGCAACATGTCGAACTTATTGCACACTCCAGTCTCCTACGGGCGTATCTTTTCCATGCCGAAGAGAAAGTTTCAATGCTCCATGGTGTCGAGTTTCGGTCACCTTGGGATGGTCACAAACACTCAATGATCTGTATATAAGCCTTTGCATGAGTATCAAATTCTTCGAGTTAGCAATTCCCCTCACCTCTATGAGCTTTGCCTAACTCTTTCGATCGTTGAGCAACACATCCCACTTTGCACAGTCTCATCTTTTACCAAGCCGCTTACCTTGACCACCGTCGAGTTTGGTTGCTAATGTCAAGATGTAGCTCAAACTCAGTCATCCCAACCTTTGTGCATTATGCATTCTTTCTAGCTTGCTTGTTGTCCTCGTGGTGCCTCTCGTGCGAAGGGTTGGTCATTTCTCCGAATGTCAATCATAGATGTCCACTCTTCTGAGCGACTTCTTTCTCTATATCTCAATGTTCATTTCCCCCAAACTGTCGTGCATATTGGCTACCCTCCACGTAGCCATCTAGGTCTCCCATGTTTGCATGGCAAGTGTTTCTATGATTGCTGTCATGCTCTGATACCAAAATATTATAGACTTAGTTGGTTTTGCCTAAGTCATGTAGCACCCTTGCGAGTCCATCTGTAAAGGTCAGCCTCCCCGAAACCTCCTAGGGTCTCTTAGGACCTACAAAAGAGAAAAGGGGTTAGAGGAAGCACTTCCCACGGGATCCACAAGTAACAGCTTTAGCAAATACTTTATATAGCCAATAGAAATAACAACTATGGACTTTACAAGTTCTGAACGGTTTCACACAAAGAATAATGGTCCATTATAGACCGAAATCCCAACAAGTGTTCAATGACACGACTCTCATTTACAAGCTAAAACCGACCATGAAAGTTAACCAAACGAGGGCTGCCAAGCCTACTGTAAGTCCACTACTTGCTATACAAAGCATGTACAAAAACTAAAGGATACAGACAATCATGAGCGTTACGTCGAACACCTTGTTTATATTTTTGTCTGTGACACCACACCAGAAGAAGGAGCGAGCGAGGATGAGATTGCTCCCTATGTGAAGTATATAGACGATTCCACCTTAATAAAGTGCTATACATTGGCCTCTATGACTCCTGAGTTATAAAGGCAACATGAGAGCATTAATGTCAATTTCATCCTTCTTCATCTTCGCTAATTGTTTGAGGAACAGGAAAAAACTGAAAGATATGACATATCCAAGAGTCTTTTCCGAGTCAGGCTGACAAAGGGGCATCGGTTCATAACCATGTCCTAAAGATGATAGAGTCGATCGAGAAACTCACATGTCTAAAAATAGTTCTAGAGGATAACTTATGTATTGATCTTATACTTCAGTCCCTGCTAGATTCCTTTTCATAGTTCATCATGAACTTCAATATGAGCAAGTTTAAGGTGACTTTACCTTAGCTCCTCAATGTGTTGAGGGAAGCTGAGAGTACTATCAAGAAAGAGAAGCCAGTTCTCTATGTTGGTGAGAACAATAAGATTGATCTTCCACTATAGCAAAAATGGGCACTAGAAGAGGAACTGCAAGGATTATCTTGCATAAAAGTAGAAATAGAAGCTTGGAGAAGCTTCAGGTACATTCATGATCAATCTCCATTTGTTAGATTTTTATGATAACATATAGATATTGGATACGAAAGTGCTTATCATATCTGTAATATATTATAATTTCTAGCAAGGCTTAGGAGATGGACCTCAAGATGGAAAATGAAGCAAGAGTTGCTATAGTTGCCACTGGGGAAACTACCCTACATATGCCTAGTAGAGCTATTATTGCATTGAATGCATGCTATTATATTCCCTCGATTGTCAAAATTATTATTTCCATTTATTGTTTGACATTCAGTGGATATATACTAATTTTTTAGAATAATAGTTATTCAACAATTTTTGGATGATGAGATCTTGATTTTAAAGAAAACTTTCATTTGAAGAAAAATCAGAAATCGGAAGTGTTTCGTTCAAGTGAGTAATAAAACTATTAATGAAGCTTAGTTATGATCTTGCTAAAGGAAAACTTGAATAAGAACATGTGTAATTAAAAAGCAAATTTAAGAGACGCTCATAATTTATAGTGGTTCGTCATAACTTAGCCTATGTCCACTTCTTGAGACCCCTTCGTCAAGGCCTGTCGGTGTCCACTACTGATCTTCTTCGGGTGAAGACCAAACCCTTACAAATACTTCACTTACAACTCACAAGGGAGACCTTTACAAGGATTACAAACTTTTTTGCTTACTCCCTTACCCTCTTTCTTTTTCTTGCACACTTATAGCACATTTTTTACCACAGTTTTCTTATCCAATTTTTTGTACTTAATATAAGAAGACTTAGGGTATTTTTAGGTCCCAATTGGCTTCAGAAAATAGAGCCATAAATCTAAATGTATTTGAAAAATTCGGTGCGGGCGGTACAACCGCTGGCACCGACGGTACTGCCACCGAAAGGTACCCTGAAAATATGGTAGCGATGGTACAATTATCGATCTAGGTGATACGACCGTCGACCTAGGTGGTACAATCGTCGCACACTGGCAGTACTATCATCGGGAATCCCGAAAAAGTGTTTCCTCCACTTTTCTATTCCCGACTTATACCTTCAGTTGACCCCTTTCCAAGTGAACCAAATGACCTCAACGTGAGCTCAATCCAAACCCAAATTTGTACTCGATTTGCCTCACTTGAGTCAATTTGGAATTCTTCAAAACTTAACTCAATTAGGACTCGAACCTAACTACGACTCACATATTACAACCATGCAAGATCATCAAGTTTAACAATCGGCCTAATCCCCGGCAATCTGACAACCTCCGACATTCTTCTAGCGAGTCTTACAGTCTTCTTCCGGCGATCTTCCAGTGTGTTCCCAACGAGCTTCCCGATTCTTTTAGCGAACTCCTAGTAACTCCCAGCAAGCTCCCGCTATATCGTTTGAACCTTGGCTCAATACCCACACTTGATTCTAGCCCAACATATGATTGTAACTCATTTTCTCTATTGTAGTTAGACATGTATTACTTTCTCTAACAGACATGTTAAATCATCAAACCATCAATTGATTTCATCATGAAAATCTGAGATTCAACAATCTCCTCCTTTTTTATGATGACAACCAATTGATGACGGGAGCTAACCTTAACTCCCCCTATCTCCATGCCATAATCAAAATAAAATAAACTTAAATTCAAGATAACCAAACACTCTTGAATTAAAGTATCATAATACAACATTTCAAACAAATTTTCATCAATAGATGCAATATTACATTCATTTATCAACTTCAGAAATGATGTAATATCAATTTCAATAAATGTAATATTTTATTTATTTATCAACTTCAGAAATGATGTAATATAAAATTCAATCGATGTAATATTATATTCATTTATCAACTTCAAAAATGATGTAACATCAATTTCAAGCATTTTTGCCTTAAGTCATCAATCATGAAAGATTTTGCAAGTATACAACATTATGTTAATGCATCAGTCATACAAAATTTTAAAAATTTTCCTCTTAAGTCATCAATTATTTCTCTCCCTTTGATTATCAAAACAGAAATGCTCATTTTATTATTTTTCTTACATGTGTCATTTCTCCCCCTTTGTCATCAACAAAAAGATAAAATATTAAGCAAATAATTTTAAGACACATGATCTTATGATGTGTCAAATTCTAAGATACATAAATAATTATTATATAAAAGTTTTCTCATGAAATTTTTTTCTTATAATGATTATATCTAAATATTTTGAGCAAATTACTCCCCCTTAGTAAAAGAGGATAAGAGACATAATTTTCTCATTAAAAATTTTCTTCCCCTTTGTGAATAAGAAAGAAAAAGAAATTAAGGGGAGGGGGTGTCAAAGATCCAAAAATTTAGTATTCAAAACAAAAAATAGAGTGATACATTCGAAAGTATTCATCAAGAATATAAAATATCCATGAATCAAAATAATTTTTGAGAGATGATACAAGAGAGAGCTCATATCAAGCATCATAAAAGTGCATGTCACATAGTTTTCTTTTGTAAATATTCATCATGAATTGAAATGATCTTTGAGAGAAGATAAAAATGTCATCACCGAAAGAAGTTCGAATCTCATTCTTGTAATGTTAATTTCAAGGAGAATCATTTTGGAAGAGAGCTACTCATGCAATTAAATTCATTTTATGTAAATTTCAAGCAAATTAAGAAAACTGAAATATATCAAATCATTCATTTTGATGGTTTAGCATTCTTAACTCTCTAACAAAGTCAAATTGCTCTTCATTTAATGGCTTAGTGAAAATGTTTGTTAATTGGTGCTTAGTATCAATAAATTCTAAGAATATATCAAGATTATTCACATGATCTCTAATAAAATGATGTCTAATATCATAAAGTGTTACATGCATCACAAAAACATGAAAAAATAATTCGTAGTAAAAGTACATGTCATAAGAGAATACATCATAAGAGTGCAAGAAGTACAACACATTTAGAACCACCAACTTCTTTCTTATAGTTTAAAAATATATTAACTATTCACATTGTGGTAATCCAAAGTGTCTAATCACAGTATTAAGCTGTTGACGAATTTGCTGCATCTCGGTCATCATTTGGTCTTGACGTAATTCAATTCGATCCAATCGGGACACTATGGAGTCGTTAGATGATGAGGATGCTGGCTGCATCACTGGTGCTATCTCAAAGGGACTAGGAGGAGGAGATGGACATCCCCTAAGTGTAGGTGTTTAAGGTTCTGACTCAAGTGGGAGATGATCAGTTCTCTTAGGTAATCTAGTCCATATACCATTTCTTTCAATGCATCTTAATCTTCTTAATAGATCTCTATCAATGACATGTATCTATCTAACTTCCTTATTTCTTCATTTGGTGAAATAACTATATCGTGTGCATGTATTAATATAGTTATTAAACCACCATATGGAAGCATCATATTCTTAGTTGAAAGTTCAATTATGTTTTGCCTCAACAAATATCCAAAACAATAATCATGTCTCATCATGATCAATACATAGTACCTAGTTCCATTTGACTAATTTTATCATGATGAAATTGTTTAGGGAGTAGAATACTAATAAGTATATGATGAAATATTTTTTTGTTGAAGGGTAGCATTTGCTCATAACTTTTAGGAACAATAGATAGATTTGGGTTACCAAAGATGGTACCTAGGGCTTCAGAGTAAGCAACTCCTATTGATTCAATGTCCCATTATCCTCTAAAGTAGCAAGCACTTCTTTTTTTAGGGATTCCTATGAGATTGTAAATTAAACTATTTGTAATAGCTATATGATGCTCCAAAAGATATATAGATACCCTATCTTGATTATCTACATGCAAGTTGTTGTAGAATAATCTAAAAAGTCTAGGATAAATGGATTCATTCATTTGAAGGATAGGTAGGGCATTTAAGTTAGCAAACCATTGGATTGGTTCTAAGTCTCTTAAATCTTCTAGATCCACATATTTTCCCTCATGAACATTTCTAAATTCAAAGATTGGGAATTTTAGGACATGTTCCTGGGTATCAAAGAGTATAGGGTCAAATGTTTCATCTAATCTCCTCTTTCCTTTGTCCCTTCAGGATCTTCTAGGGGTCATTTGAACTACATGTATTGCAAGTAAAGGCAAGATCAAAGAATAGATTGAGATTAAGGTTTTGAGAGAGTTATCTTTGTTGTGATCTCCTTGAGCTAGAGCTTTTTCCTTAGATTTGAAGAGTAAAGGGATTTTTCTTGAGTTCTAGAGGAAAGGCAAGGGAAAAGAGAGATGGAGAAGGTTTTAGAGGAGTGTGGAAGGGGTTTGGGGTAGTTATACCGTCGACCTAAGTTTTATTTATATGGGCAGGGTTTCAGGTGGTGGAACCGCCAATTGAGTGATTCTACCTCTTGTACACAATGTCGTCTAGTGGTGCCATCGCCAGTCCAACAGTTCTACCGTCGGTGCACTATTTTCTATTTTTTTTATTATGTACGTTATTTCAAGACTCAATTATGCAATCTTCAGCAATAAACAACCCATCATATATTTATCATAGCACTTAAATCAACATAATATCCAAGCCAACTATTTTTAAAACTAATATTCAATTATCATCAAAATCCTTTTTTTTTAATTTTAATACAAACAATTTTTCATTAAAAACAACAAAGGTTCTTTAGTTCTAATATGCTCTAGTTATGCATTATTGAAAAATATTCAAGATTAATCAACCATCAAAAGATTTGTTATTAATATTTTCAACATATATAAATATAATTATTTTTTTTGTTGTTTTAGGAGGCAATCCTACAAGAAAGATGATTTTAATTTCGGTACCCATTTTACTTTTAGTCCCTCATGAAGAGCTCTACCTAATTTAACTATAGATTTTTGATTGTTTATGGTTCCTTTAGGAACCCAAATTAATTTACGTGGACTATACTTTCTAAATGAACATTTATAAGCTATATGTCCTAATCTACAACAAAAGTGACATTTAATTTTTTATGGTAAGTTTAGAGTGAGTCAAGATAGTTAACTTTTGTTAAGTATTACCCACAAAGCCTATACATTCTTTCCTATGAACATGATCCTTATTTGCAAGAATCATGTTAGGGATTTATTTCCTATTTTAAAATTTTCTAATGTTTGTTGTAGTATAATATTTTCTTTTCTAAGTTACTGTAAAGTTTCACATTTGGTGCATGAACTAAGTGATGGTGATGCTTCATTTATTTGATCAAATCTACTAACTAGTGAATCATGCTCTTTCTTAAGTAGTTTATAAGACTTGCTAATTTTTTAAAATTCATCATAAAATTGATGAAAAATATTTAGTAATTCAGTAAAAGAGATATCAGAAGACTCGCTTACCTCCTCATAGATGATCATGAGAGCATAGTTGGCAACCTCTTCCTTGTTGTGGTCTTCTTAATCCGATGAGCTTGAGTCATCCCAACTTGTCGAGAGAGTCTTCTTCTTGTATGATGCTTTTTTCTTCAATAGAGGACATTCACTTTTGAAATGACCTAGCTTCTTGCATTCAAAACATATTATGTTATCCTTTTTTGTTTATTTTTATCTTTAAGATTTTTGTTCTTTTTTATATTTTTTTATTTTTTTGTCAATAGTGCAATGTTATTATTCTCATCACTCGAGGTTTCACTCGAGGAGTCATCAGCAATTCTCAATGCCAAGTCCTTCCTTTCTTTGGAAGGGGTTCTTCAAGTTCGTCATGAGCTTTACAACTCAGTTCATAAGTCATAAGTGATCCAATAAGTTCCTCAAGAGGAAAATTATTTAGATCTTTAGCTTCTTGAATTATAGTTATTTTATAATCTCAACTTTTTGGAAGAGAACTTAAAATCTTACTAATAATTTCAAAATTAGAAAAACTTTCTGGAAGAGAACTTAAAAGCTTTTAGACGATTGATGACATCCATGAATCGGGTGTACATGTCTCTAGTGGTCTCACTTGGTTTTATTCAAAATAATTCATAACTATGCACTAAAAGGTTAATCTTAGACTCTTTAACTCTACTAGTGCTTTTATGTATAATTTCAAGTGTGTGTCAAATCTTGTAAGTAGTTTCACAAATAAAAACTCGATTAGACTCATCTTATTAAGAGCACAAAATAAAGCATTTATTGATTTCGCATTTAAAGAAAAAGTATTCCTTTCCAAATGATTTCATTCGCTCATTGGTTTGGAATAATTTTCAAAACCATTTTCAATGATGTGTCATAAATCAAAGTCTATAGACATCAGAAAAATATGCATTCTTGTTTTCCAACATATGTAATTCATCCCATTGAACATAGGAGGATGTGTAATGGAATGTCCCTCGTTCATGACAAACAAAGCCATTTACTCACTTGGGTGTTAGTCTAATGAGTAGAACATCGCTCTGATACCAATTGTTATGATCAATTAGCACTAAGAGGGGGAGGAGGGGGTGTGAGTTAGTGCAAGTACTCAAATATCGATTTAAAGATAACTTTCGTTTAAAGCAAAATAAAAAATCAGAAGCATTTCGTTCAAGTTGAATAAGTAAGTAATAAAACTATTTAACGAAGCTTAGTTATGGAATAAGAACATGTATAATTAAAAAGTAAAGTTAAGAGATGCTCACAATTTATAGTGGTTCGGCCACAACTTAGCCTACATCCACTTCCCGAGTCCCCTTCGTCGAGGCTCGCTAGTGTCCACTATTGATCTTTTTCAGGTGAAAACTAAACCCTTACAAGCATTTCACTTATAACTCACAAAGTAGACCTTTATAAGGATTACAAACTTTCTTACTCACTCTCTTACCTCCTTTCTTTTTTCTTACACACTTTTAACATATTTTTACTATAGTTTTATTCCCCAATTTCTTGTGCTTAATGTAAGAAGACTTGGGATATTTATAGACCCCAATTGGCTTCAAAAAATAGAGCCAAAAATTCAAACGTATCCGAAAATCTGAGTACAGGCGGTACAACCAATGGTGCCAATAGTACGACCAACAAAAGCTACCCTAAAAATAGGGTGGCGATGGTATAATCGCTAACCTAGGCAACACAATCGTCGCTCACCGGTGGTACTACCATCGAGAATCCCATAAAAGTGTTTTCTCCACTTTTCTATTCCTAACTTGTACCTTCCTTCAGTTGGCCCCTTTCCAAGTTAACCAAATGAGCTCAATCCAAATCCAAACGTGGACCCGTTTTGCCTCACTTGAGTTAATTTGGATTCCTTCCAAACTTAACTCAATTAGGACTTGAACCTAACTATGACTCGTAGATTACAACCATGTAAGACCATCAAATTTAACAATCGACCTAACCCCTGGCAATCCAACAACCTCTGGCATTCTTCCGACGAGTCTTATGGTCTTCTTTCGTTGATCTCCCAGCATGTTCCTAACGAGCTTCCCGATTCCTTTGGCGAACTCCTAGCGAACTCCTGTTGAGCTCCCATTGCATCATCTGAACCTTGGTCCGATGCCCAAACTTGATTCTGCCCCATCTGGTTGTAACTCATTTTTTCTGTCGTAGTTAAACCTACATTACTTTCTCTAATACACATGTTAGATCATCAAACCATCAATTGATTTCATTATCAAAATCTAAGATTTAATAAATCGTACACTATTAGACATGATGTGGTCCATGATATGTTTTGCCAACCTACCCGTCTCATTCTAGGGATATACCCTAGAGATGCAGCTTACCTTTTAAACAGAGTTTCATCTAGGTCAGTAGTGTCTACATCATATGAGATATGAAAAGGGATGAAGCTCGATTTTAAGGTTATTAAGATTTGAGGCTATCATACTCAAGTTAGGAGACACAACCCCAACAAGTTGGAATCAAGGATATAATGGTACAAGTTAGTGGGATTCTCAAAGGGAACTTGTGGGTATAATTTCTATCATCCCGAGGACACTGTATCGCTAATGCATAGGGTAATGTAGTAACTTGGAACACTATATTTAGTGGGATTCTCTAGAGCAGGTATTAGGTAGATCTAAATTTGGAACACTGTAATGTAGTAAAGTATATCCTTAAGTACTTGAGAAGGACCAAGAATCTTTTACTAGTATATGGAGGAGGTAGCCTTTAGGCTGAGGGCTACATGGACTTGAGCTTTCAGTCTGACAACGATGATAGTATGTCAAACTTTGGATATGTTTTCACATTGAATGAATGAGTAGTAAGCTAGAAGAGTTCCAAGCAAGATACTACTACTAACTCGAACACAAAGGCGGAGTACATTACTACAGCAGAAACAACAAAGGAAGGGGTCTAAATGAAGAAGTTCATCATAAATTTGTGAGTCGTATCAAGCAGTGAGGTATTGATTCTCATATATAGTGATAGTAACAAGACGATAGCTCTAGCAAGAGATCCCAAGTCTCATTAGAAGTGTTTTGAGGAGGTTCCAATTGATCAGAGAGATTGTAGCTCGTATGGATATAATAATGGAAAAAGTTTCATCCGAAGATAACATTGCAAATCCACTTACAGTCACTGGCTCAAACTATATTTAAGCGTCATAAGAGTCTGATGGGGATCAGACATATAGGTGATTGGCTTTAGGTCAAGTGAGAGATTACTTGTTACAAGTACCCTACAAGCCAATCACGTGAATGATGACACATGTGACATGCTACACGATCTTTTTGTTTATGATTATTATTGCCATATTCTTATACTATATTATATGTTACATATATATATTATAATATCCTTAGTTCTGTGGAATGATAATCGGATCACGATGAGATCATGATAATGAGATTGATTCACCTTTAAACACAGACCCTAAATAATCCTGGTCATAGGTTACTCGAGAGAGACATCGAGATAACCAAATAGACCAATGGAAGCGATATACAGTAGTATACCTGTCTATATGATGGAAGCGGCTGGTCTCACGGCCACTTGTGTGGGGACACTAATGGTACAATACAAGTGCTCATTAGAGAATGAGTTCACTGATTAATCTGCTTATAAAATACTATATGGTTAATCATATCTATCATCATACAGTGACATAGTCATAGTTATTGTCTAGCCATTAGACTTGAGACACCAAGTCTGCCTTATTTGAGTACTCATTTCTTTAATGTCGAACTTACAGGTTTGAAAAGTTTTAGATCTGGTACAGTCGATTATTAACTTTGGTACCTAATCTTATGAAGGCAATTGAGTGTCAATAGAAGATTATCCACTCTTGATATCATGAGAGGAATATCTCATGTGGTATCGCTCGGATAAATCCTCGGTTGGGATCGTTCGGATTGAAAAAGAATGAGTTCTTGGGAGAATCTGATTAGAGCGAGACCAGGACAGATTCCGTATGAGGCCTGACAGGACCATACCCAATATATAATTTTTGAGATAGTATATGGATGAGGGACTATAGATACATGGTAACTTAGGACAGATAGGTCCCATAGATAAGATCTCATGTATTGTATGTGGACTATGGTGTAGTGGTATGTCCATAGTCGATAAGTCGAGTGAATTATTATGAGATAATAATTCACTGAATTAGAAGGAGTTTTGACAGATATAACTCACTACCAGCTCGGTATTGGGCCTAGAGGGTCACACACATGGTGGATGTTTCAGCAAGTAGAAGATTAGATATAAGTTTTTCAATTTGCCCCTATTCTCATTTAATGAGACCCAACATTGATGGTCTCCTTGCATGAGGCATAGTTAGAGGCTAATTGAGATTATTGGATAGAAATCTAATAATCCAATATTAGTGGATAATTGGATGGAGATCTAATACCCACTAAGGCAGGATCCATTAGAGTTTTGAGGTGGCTCCCTATAAATAGGAGGTAGGGGCGAAACATTAGTGATATGTTACACCTTTGGTCGCCCCTCCTATTCTCCTCTCTTTATTTGCGTAAGAGTTACGAGCTTTTGGGCTGCGATTGGAGGAACATCGCTGCAACAATCCATCGTATGGATACCGCTAGAGAGAAGGACATTTGACCTCCTTCATCCTCTCCATCTGGATTTAGATTTTCAGGGATATACGATCTCCGTAGGTAATCAATTTCTCATGTATCGCAATTCTCGATTTTGTAGGTTTTTCGTGCACCAATCTTTACATGACGATTTGATATACAAGATAAACCTATTTTATTTTCTTTCTTTCATGGTGCATATGATTCCCAACGTTGCTTTACTCCTCGTCTTCGGATGCGCTTGATTTGTCTCAAGTTGCCTTTAGTGTCTTCTTTCTCCTTGGTAGCTTTTTCTTTAGTTAGGATAATCACTTTTGAAGTATCCCGGCTTCTTACATTCATAGCAAATAATTGTGTCTTTTTTTTATTTTTGTTTTTAATGCCTTACTTTGTTAGATTTGTTTTGTTTCTTTTGATAAATTTTTTAAACTTTCTTGTTAAGAGTGTCAAGTCGTCATCATCACTTGAGCTTTCACTTGAGTGATTTTCTTTGGTTTTAAGTGTCATATATTTCATTTTCTTTGGAAGTTTATGTTCATTATATGTTATAAGAGTCATCTCATAGGTCATGTATGAGTCAATAAGTTCTTCAAGCGAAAAGCAATTATAGTCATTTGCCTCTTGAATTGTAGTTACTTTTAGATCCCAACTTTTTGAAAGGGATCTTAGGATTTTATTGACAAGTTCAAGATTAGATAAGGATTTACTAAAACCTTTTAAACCATTAATGACATCCATAAATCGGGTGTATATGTCTCCAATGATTTCGCTTAATTTCATTTAAAATAACTTAAAACTATGTAGCAAGAGATTAATCTTAGATTCTTTCACCCTATTTATGCCTTTATGTGTAACTTCAAGTGTGTGACAAATATTATAGGCAGTTTCACATATAAAAACATAATTAAACTCATTCTTGTCAAAAGCGTAAAATAAGACATTCATAGCTTTAGCGTTCAAATAAAATATTTTCTTTTCAAAATCATTCCAATCTTTTATTGGATTGAA
Source organism: Ensete ventricosum (assembly GCA_029747655.1). Lineage (NCBI taxonomy): Eukaryota > Viridiplantae > Streptophyta > Magnoliopsida > Zingiberales > Musaceae > Ensete > Ensete ventricosum. The sequence goes on from JAQQAF010000003.1 coordinate 44,643,225, forward strand.
AGATTTTTGAAAGTCATTTTCAATGTTGTTCCATAACTCAAAATTCATAGAAATAAAAAAATTCTCATTAGTGTTTTCTAGTAAGTGCAGTTCATCCTATTGAACATAGGAGAATTAGTGACCCTCGTGATTACTAGAAGAAGTCATTAGAACTCACTTGGGTATTAGTCAATTGAGTAAAATAAGTCTGCTAATAGGCCCAAATCAGCCCCAACTAGGGACTAATGGGCCCTTAATTGAGTTAACATGATTACACTCAAAACTAACTTAGTTAAGACCTAAACTATGATGATCATGATATAAACGATTATAAAGCGTAAATATGATGTTGTCTGGTATATCATTGGTTCATTTGAACTCTCGGTGCATCATACTCTCCTCCGGCGTATTGCTCAATCCATTAGAATGTCGACTCCTACAACATCTAATCTTAACGTGATGTCCGATTCTTTCAGCCTGATGCTCGATCTCTGACTCCGGTCCAATGTCTAATTTTTCTGCTTCAATCGTTTTACCTTTTCATAATTGAAAATACTCCTACATCACTTTTCTCAAATATTGATTAGATTATAACTTCATTAATTGATTTTATTATCAAAATCCAAGATTTAACAAAAAATTGAGATAAGAAAGTGGCATTAGCATAAAAAATTTTGATAATAAAAAATTTTATTATCAAAATCCCCAATGATTAACTCCTTAGGATGAGTATCTATATGCTTTCATTCCTTGGGTAATGATTCCTTGGGTAATGATTTTGGTAATGATTGGGAGAGGAGAATTTTCATTCAAATTTTAAGTACAAAAATCAAAATCATCATCAAAATCATTTTTCTTCAATTAGGGAATCTCAATAAAGACAATATTTATAGATATCTCAATAATTAAAATTATTTTATTGAAGACATGATAAGCTTTTAAAATAGAGGAATATTCAAAAAATATGCCTTCATCAGATTTTGCATCAAAGTTTCCTAAGACATCTTTTTTATTTAAAATAAAATATTTACAACCGAAAACTTTAGAATATAAAAATATTATATTTTTTATTATTCAACATTTCATAGGGAGTTTTAGAGAGTAGTGGTCTTACGAGAACCGTATTCGTGATATAACAGGTCGTGTTAATGGCTTCAACCCAAAAGTATTTGGGTAGGCTATGTTCATTTAACATAGTTCTTGCCATCTCTTATAAACTCCTATTTTTTTCTCTTAACAACTCAATTTTGTTGTGAATTTATTGGAGTGAAGAAATTATGGTCATACCCATTTAACTCATAAAAATCTTGAAAATCATGATTTTTGAATTTACCACCATGATCACTATGAATAAATAAAATCATAAAACCCTTTTCATTTTGAACTAGTTTACAAAAAATTAGAAGAATTAAAGCAATCACTTTTATGTGCCAAAAAGTATGTCCAAGTAAATCGACTGTAGTCATCAACGATTACAAATACATATTTATTACCTCCTAGACTTGTGGTATCTATTAGTCCAAATAAATCCATATGAATTAATTATAATGGTCTAGAGGTGCTTACTTGATTCTTAGATTTAAAACTATACTTTGTTTACCTAGTTGGCATGCATCATAAATTTTATCTTTAACAAACTTAATTCTAGTCATATCTCTTATAAGTTCTTTAGTTATAATTTATGAAATTAGTTTCATGTTTACCTGACCTAATCTTCTATGTCAAAGCCACGCATCATCATTTAAAGTCAAACACTGAGTTTCATCATAAAAGTCATCAAGATTAATAGTGTACATATTATTAGTCCTTAAGGCAATCATTGATCTATTTTTGTAAGGTATCTCTATAATACAAGCATTAAATTTAAATTTGATATTATAACCTTTATCAAATAATTGACTAATGCTAAGTAGTTATGTTTTTTAAACCATATACTAATAAGACATCTTCAATCAAAAGGTTTGACTTGTTACCTATATTTTTTTTGCTAATAATTTTTCTTTTGTTGTTATCTCTGAAGGTGATATATTCTTCGTCTTGGCTAGTGAGCTTAGAGAAATGTGTTAAATCTTCGGTCATGTGCCTTGTGTATCTACTATCAAAATATCATCTCTTGCTCGTAGCTTTTGATTATAAAGATATCTACAAGAAAAGGGGTTTACTTTTAAGTATCCATTTAACTTTAGGTCCTTCAGGATAGATCTACCTATCTTGACTATTGGCATTATTTAAGGTTCCCTTAGGAACTCAAACTAATTTATGTGAGCTATATTTTCTAAATGAACATTTATAAGTATAATATCAATATCTATTATAAAAATTATATTTATTTTTAGTGGGTCCTTTAACAAAAGTAGTTTGTTTTTATTGAGTGTTACTCAAAAAATCGATTCCTTCCTTTTTTATGTGCATGACTCTTATTGCTAATAATTTATTACCTATTTTAAATTCTTTTAGTATTTATTATAATAATATATTTTTCTTTTTAAATGACTCTAATTCTTCACATTTAGTGCAAGGTGTTAACATGCAATTATCATGCTCATTTTTTAATTTTTCAAATTTACTAGAGAGAGAAGCATAATCTTTTTTAATAATTTATAATTATTACCAACTAATTTAAATTCATCATACAAATCATGAAAAGCATCAAGTAATTCATTGTAAGGTAAAAAAAGATTTGTTTGAGGCACCTACCTCATCATTGAGAGAGTATTAGAGCATAGTTTACTACTTCGTCTTTGTTGGTTGCTCGTTACATGTGCCCTACAACTGATCACGTGAGTGATGGCATATATGACACGTTGTGCGATCTTTTTACTTATGATTATTATTGACATATTTTTACATTATATTATCTATTGTATATATATATATATTATGATGTCCTTAGTTCTATGCAATGGGAATCAGATCGTGATGAGATCATGATAATGAGACTGATTCACTTTTGAACATAGATACTAAATAATCCTGGTCATAGATTACTCAAGAGAGACATTGAGATAACTGAACAAATTGGTGTACTATATACTTGTCTATATGATGAAGGTGGTTGGTCTCATATCCACTTGTGTGGGGACATTAAGGGTATAATACAGGTGCTCATTGGAGAATGAGTTCATTGATTGATCCTCGATCAGGATCGTTCAGATTAAGAGAGAAGGAGTTCTCTGGGAGAATCTGATTAGAGCGAGACCCAACCGAATTTCGTATGAGGCCTAACAGTGTCATGCCCAATATACAATCTTTGAGATATTCGATGGATGAGGGACTATAAATGCATGGTAATTAAGGATAAACATGTTCAATAGATAAGATCCTCTGTATTGTCTGTGGACTATGGCGTAGTGCTACATTCATAGTCGATGAGTTGAGTGAATTATTTTGAGATAATAATTCACTGAGTCAGAAGAAGTTATGACAGATATGACTCATGGCCAGCTCAGTATTGGGCCTAGAGGGTGGTTATACACATATGGTGGATGTTTCAGCGAGTAGAGGATTGGATATGAGTTATCCAATTAGCCCATGTTCTCATTGGATGAGACCCAACATTGATGGACTCCTTGCATAAGGCCTAGTTAGAGGCTAATTGAGATTATCGAATAGGGATCCAATAATCCAAGATTAGTAGGTAATTGGATAGAGATCCAATACCCACTAAGGTAAGATCCATTAAGGTTTTTGGGTGGCTCTCTATAAATATGAGGCAGGGGCGACACATTAGTGATAAGCTACACTTTTGGTCGCCCCTCCTATTCTCCTCTCTCTGTGTAAGAGTTATAAGCTTTTGGGCAGTGATTGTATGAGCATCATTGCAACGATCCATCATGTGGATATAGTTAGGGAGGTGGACATTAGACTTCCTTCATCCTCTCCATCTAGATCTAGATTTTCAGGGATATACGATCTCCCTAGGTAATCAATCTCTCACATATCGTAGTTTTCAGTTTTGCTAGTTTTCACGCACCAATCATTGCACGATGATTTTATATACGTGGAAAACCTGTTTTATTTTTTCTTTCTTCCGCTGTGCATGTGATGCTCTAGTTGGGTTTCCCAATAGTGGTATCAGAGCTAGGTTACTCATGCAAAATATCAGCTTTTAAACTACGTATGATAAGATTGAATCGTATAGAACTATTTTACGAGTTCTTGTAGCGAGCACAGCGCCCGCAGGCAAGTTCCCTGTTGGCTAAGGGGGCGGTCACCTGCAGGCAGGTCACCTACAAAGGTGGCCACCCACGGCCAAGCCCCCTGTAGGGGCAGCCAAGTTATCTTCAAGGGTGGCCGCTAGCAGGGGCTGCCACCCGCTACTAAGCTGCTTACAACAGCGATGCCCACGAGCTAGGTGGCCGCGCACGGGAAGCGATAACCGACGACGTGCAGGAGCTTCGGCCTACGCAAGGGCGATGAAGATGGTTGCAAGAAAAGGGAAGTAGGAGAATTAGGGTTTTTTATAAAAGGATGATTCTACCCCTCAAAATTTAAGAAATTTTGAGTTTTATCCTTTTATCCAAAATTCTAAAAATACCATTGATAATTTTAAAAATTCTTAGCATGTCTCGATTTCTAAAAAATAATTAATTAATTAGTTTAATTAATTATTAATTATCTAGTAGTCCTACATGATGATGTGTACATGTGATGTATGATGTGGATGGATGATCATAAGCCATGTGTTGTGATGTGATTATTATTATTATTATCGGGACATGCAAGCCTTCATTTTTCTTATTTATTCTGAAGCCTACGTGCCTGTGATTAGACGAAGAGGCGTATTGGGAGCGTGGAGGTGTTAGCGAGACCCACGATACCGTGACGGGCAATCGTAATGCATGGAGATGCACCGAGGATCCGACGAAACCAACGATGACGAGAAGGAAAATCATAGGGCATAGAGATGCGCCAATATACATATAGATCATATTATAAGTGATTAGGCCTACTAGCTCGAGCCTAATCACATTAGGTGATTGTTCATGATCATTCGATGTGGCAAGCATATGTGATATGTGATTATACACATACTATATATATATATATATATATATATATATATATATATATATATATATATATATATATTAAATATGTATGTGTGTGACACAATATATTAGGAGACCGATACAGAACAATAAAATCCCTCCTATAATAATATTAAGTCGGTGAGTGTGAGACAATAAGATTGACTCACATGGCCTTCCATCGTTATAAGAAGAAACTGAATCACAACATAGATTGAATTGGTCGAGTCCCTTGAGGATCACCTATCTACGTGATCAAGATTTTGCCTACAACAAAGAGATGTCATCGGTGACCTGAGGACATGGTATGTTTGGTCGAGTCCCTTAAGGGCATATCATCAAATCAGACTTATCTAGTAATGATGGTGATGACATAACTGAACATCATAGTTAATCGAGTCCCTCGAGACCATAGTGGTTCGGAGGCTGAATAAGACGAGAATCACAAGGAGTTGTGATTGGAAAGAGTTGCCTACCTTTTGGGGCTTAGTGTGATCGGTCGAGTTCCTCGAGGTTATACTGAGACGTCGATTGAATCTTGATCCCCACTAGAAGTATGTCAGAGACTTTCGTTTCATATGCTGAGGGTGTCGTGTGATTCGCTAGGAAAATAATGGGAGCACATGAAAATAGAAGTATGTATCTTAATTTTCTATAAAATCTACATGTTATTAAATCACGCTACATCTTATTTGTTAGAAACAAGTCACTTGCAAAAACCCCTACATGGTATACTTTATGCTAATCGCCTCACTAGTCCAAACTGCACGGATTGGCTCCGTAATTTGAGAATTATTCTCATGATAGAGAAAATTGTATACGTTCTTGATATGATTGTGCCCACGCCGGAAGAATGGGCAAGCGAGGATGAGATCACTTACTATATGAAGTATACAAATGATTCCACCTTGGTGAAATGTTATATGTTGGCCTCCATAACTCCCGAGTTATATAGGCAACATGAGAGCATGGATGTTAATTTCATCCTTCTTCATCTTTACCAACTATTTAAGGAACAAGGAAGAACTCAAAGATATGAGATATCTAAGAGTCTCTTCCGAGTCAGGATAACAAAAGAAGCATCGGTTCAGAACTATGTCCTAAAGATAATAAAGTGGATCGAGAAACTCACAAGTCTAGTAATAGTCCTGGAGGATAACCTGCGTGTTGATCTTATACTTCAGTCCCTACTAGATTCCTTTTTATAGTTCATCATGAACTTCAATATGGGCAAGTTTGAGGTGACTCAACCTGAGCTCCTAAATATGTTGAGGAAAGCTAAGAGCACTATCAAGAAAGATAAGCTAGTTCTCTATGTTGGTGAGAACAATAAGAAAAGGAAAGCTAATAAGACCCTTAAGAAGGGCATGCGCAAGGGCAAACAAGGTAAGGCCAAGGTTGCCAAGAAAGACCCAGCCAAGGACAAAGACTAGTTCTTCTACTATGGCAAAGACAAGCATTAGAAGATGAACGGCAAGGATTATCTTGCAGAAAAGGTGAAACAAAAGCCTGGAGAAGCTTTAGGTACATTTATGATCAGTCTTCATTTGTCAGATTTTCATGATAATAAATGGGTATTGGATACCGAAAGTGTTTATCGTATCTGCAATACGTTACAAGTTCTGGCAAAGCCTAGGAGACTGACTAGAGGTGAGATAGATGTCAAGATGGGGAATGAAGTAAGTGTTGCTACAGTTGCCATTGGGGAGGTCACCTTACATGTGCCTAGTGGAGCTACTATTGCATTGGATGCATGCTATTATGTACCATCGATTATCAAAAATATTATTTCTATTTCTTGTTTGATAGTTAGTGGATATATACTAATTTTTTAGAATAATAGTTGTTTAATAATTTTGGATGATGAGATCATCACAATAGGGACCTTGATGAATGGCTTGTTAGACACTTCTCCACACATCATGAATATAAATACGTCTAAGAGGAAACGAGATGAGGTGAACGAGACATACCTATAACATTGTAGGCTAGGTCATATCCATAAGAGAATGATTCAAAAGTTGCTAAAATGTGGATACTTAGATCCATTCGATTATGAGTCATATGCAACTAACTCTATTTTTAGTGAAACTGGAGAGAGAGCCACTGAGTTATTTGAACTCATACATTATGACTCATGCTATATATGGTTACTCCTATTTCATTACATTCACTGAAGATTTCTCTAGGTATGTACACATGTACTTAATGAAGTATAAGTTTGAGACCTTCGAGAAATTCAGTGAATATAAGAATGAAATGGAGAATCAGATTGGAAAGAGCATTAAGACTCTTCGATCGGATCGAGGAGGAGAATACTTAAGTACAAAGTTCACCCATTTCCTTAAGGACCATGGGATTATATCTCAATGGACACTTCCTTATACACCTCAGCTCAATAGTGTATCAGAAAAGAGAAATCACATATTGTTAAACATGGTGCGGTCTATGATATGTTTCACCGACCTACCCATCTCATTCTGAGGATATACCCTAAAGACCACAGCTTACCTTTTGAACAGAGCTTCATCTAGGTTAGTAGTGTCTACACCATATGAGATATAGAAAGGGATGAAGTCTAATCTTAAAGTTATTAAGATTTAGGGCTATCCTGCCTAAGTTAGGAGACACAACCCCGTCAAGTTAGAATCGTTCTGTGTAAGTTCATGATACTCTAAGGAAACTTGTGGGTATTATTTCTATTATCCCGATGACTAAAAGGTCTTTGTTGCCAAAAGAGTTTTGTTCCTTGAGAAGAAACACTTTCTTGGTGGAAATAGACAAAGTGAGATAGAGTTGAGCGAGGTTGGAGAACCTAGTGCAAGCACCATTCCAGAGTCTAAGTTTGTTTAAGTACCTAGCACATAAGTTCCAACTTTGTGTAGATCTAATAGAATATCTCACCCTCCTGAAGGATATGTGGGACATATTAGTGTAAAGGACACTCAGGATATTGATCCTCAAACCTACGATGATGCTATTATGAGTATAGACTCCAGAAAGTGACAGGAAATCATGAATTTTGAGATGGATTCCATGTACTCAAACAAGGCTTGAAACCTTATGGATTTACCTAAGGGTATCGTACTCATCAGCTGCAAGAGGATCTTCAAGAAGAAGATCGGAGAAGATGGAACGGTGGAGATCTATAAGGTAATGTTGTTGGCCAAAATATATCGTCAAAGGTAATGAGTTGACTATAATGAGACCTTCTCACCTATAGTTATACTAAAATCCATTAAAATTCTTTTGGCTATTTTAGCACAATATGACTATGAGATCAGGTAGATGGATGTGAAAACTGTATTTCTCAATGGCAACCTTGAGGAGGAGCTGTATATGATATAGTTGGAGGGATTCTTATCTAGAGAGAGTCCAGATAAGGTGTATAGGTTGCTCATATCTATCTATGGGCTAAAGCAAGCTTCCCAAAATTAGAACATAAGATACGGTAAGGCAATTAGAACTTATGATTTCATTAAGAACGAAGATAAGCCTTATGTGCACAGGAAGGTAAGTGGGAGTGCTATCACCTTCTTGGTGTTGTATGTGGATGACATCTTAATCATTGAGAATGATGTAGGAATGCTCTCCATAGTTAAGGCTTGGCTATCTAGAAACTTCTCTATAAAGCACTTAGGGGAAGCATCCTACATTTTGAGGATTCAGATCTATAGAGATAGATCCAAGAGGATGTTTGACTTGTCCCAATCCATGTACATAGACTTCATTCTCAATAGGTTTGACATAAAAAATTTCAAGAGATGTCTCATACCGATGAGACATGAAATATCACTTTCTAGGAGTATGAACCCGAAGACTCATGAAGAAAGGGCGGACATAGATATGATACTCTGTGCCTTAACGATAAGATCTATCATATATATTATGCTATGTATCAGACCTGATATAGCGCATGCTTTGAGTGTTACGAGCAGGTATCAGGCGGATCTAGGTTTGGAATACTGTAAGGTAGTAAAGTGTATCCTTAAGTACTTGAGTAGAACTAAAGATCTTTTACTAGTATATGGAAGAGGTTGTTGGAAATAATCCAAGTAGTTAGAATGATGATGAGATCAGTTTAGATAAGGATAAGATTTAGTTAGATGTGATAGATTTTTTATTATTTTAAAATATCTGTATTATGTCTTTTAATCGTTATAAATAGGTGCTCTTGGTACATTCCAGAGCACTGCAGACTGTTGATTGAAAGTACTCCTGGTGTCGTCTACTATTCTCTTCTCCTTCTCCCTGAAGTTCTGCAGAAAAGCCAACAGTGGTATCAGAGCCTGGTTCAGAAAAAATCAAAAAGGAGTACACCGGTCAAAAAGAAGGGAAGACTAGTAGATCCAGAAAAAAGAAAAAGAAAAAAGAGAAGATGGCAGGACTTACAGTAAGTGTTCCTAATCAAGTTCTTCATATTCTCAAAGGTGATAATTATCAGTTTTGAGCTATTAAAATGAAAACTCTCCTTGTTTCACAAGGATTGTGGAATTTGGTAGAAAATGGTTTTATTCAGTATGATCTGCAAGATCCTAGTATTACAAAAGATCAAAAAAACCATATGAAAGAAAATATACAAAAAGATGCAAAAGCTCTCTATATGCTACAACAAGCATTAGACGATTCTCTATTTCCTCGAATCATGATGGCATCAACATCAACAGAAGCCTGAAATATATTAAAATGTGTGTTTGGAGGCACAGAGAAGGTAAAAATTTCAAAGCTTCAAATTTTTCGTCGTGAATTTGAAACACTTATGATGAAAGATTCAGAATCTGTTGCTGATTTCTTCTCAAAAATTTCTTCCATTATGAATCAAATGAGATCTTATGGTGAAAATCTAAAAGATCAAACTGTAGTAGAAAAAGTTTTACGAAGTTTGTCTCCGAAATTTGATATGGTTTCTACTGTTATAGAAGAATCTAAAGATACAAGTACATTATCTATTGATGAATTAATGGGATCTCTTTTAGTTCATGAATAAAAATTGAACAGATCTTCAGATGAAACTTTGGAACATGTTCTTCAAATGAAGATAGATCAGAAGAAGGATCAAAAAGAGAATTCAGAAATCAGATCTCAAGGGAGAGATCAAAAGGACAGAGGACGAGGCCGACCAAATGAAGGTAACAAAGAAACTCGAAAATGTTTTTGTTGCAAAAAAATAGGGCATATTGAAAAGGATTGTTGGTACAAAAATAAAAATCCAAATGTTCCTCTATGTTCTTATTGTGGAAAATATGGACATTTTGAAAAAGATTGTTGGAACAAAAATCAAACAAACTATCATGAGGAATAAAATGATGACAAAAGAGAAGAAAATATTTGTTTTATAGCATCTGATGAAAAATATTCTAGATCTGTTTGGTTTTTGGATAGTGGATGTAGTGATCATATGACAGGGGATAAAAGTCTGTTTCAGAAACTTGATGATTCGGTCAGATCTACTGTGCAGATGGGAAATGGTAAAAAGGCTCAAGTAAAAGGAAAAGGAACAGTTGTTATGAACACAAAGTCTGGTAAAAAAATTATTATTGATGATGTGTTATTTATTCCTGATTTAAAACAAAATCTCATTAGTATAGGACAACTAATGAGAAAAGGATATTATGTTATTTTTGATGAAGAAAAATATCTGATTTATGATAATAAAATTGGTAAATTGATAGCAACTGCAATGATGATAAAAAATAAAATGTTTGTCTTATTATTTTCGGACTTCGCTACTCTTACCGAAGAATCAACATTATGGAAAAATAGTTATGATCGTTTAAAATTCTGTGGATCTATGCAAACTGTCTCAGATGATGCAGGTTGTAATATTGATGACACACATATACAGAAAAGGGGTGAAGCTCTAAATTCAAAGGACAATAATGAAAGTACGCATACAGAGTTGGTAGAAGTTTCTGATGATGTGAAGAAAGCCAAGAGAAAGAAAAGGAAAATGAAGCTTCCGCATACAAAGGGATTCAATCCTACAAATGCAAAGTCTCCATCATATCATCAAAGATGGCTACCAAAGAGAAAAATATCAAGAGAAACGATAAAATATTTCAGATCAGAAGTTTTCAAAAATGTGTGGATCGAGAAAGAACATAAGACAACCGTTGCAGCAACGAAGATCAGCTTACCGACATTTTCACAAAATTTTGGAGAGAAAAAAGATTACGTGAAAATAATTTTAAATTATAACTACTTGAATTAAGGGGGTGTGTTGGAAATAATCCAAGTAGTTAGAATGATGATGAGATCAGTTTAGATAAGGATAAGATTTAGTTAGATGTGATAGATTTTTTATTATTTTAAAATATATGTATTATGTCTTTTAATCGTTATAAATAGGTGCTCTTGGTACATTCCAGAGCACTGCAGACTGTTGATTGAAAGTACTCCTGGTGTCGTCTACTATTCTCTTCTCCTTCTCCCTGAAGTTCTGCAGAAAAGCCAACAGAGGTTGCCTCCAGATTGAGGGCTACATGGACTCGAGCTTCTAGTCTGACATCAATGATAGCATGTTAAACTTAGGGTATGTTTTCACCTTAAATGGAGGAGCAGTAAACTAGAAGAGTTCCAAGTAAGATACTCCTACTAACTCGACCACAAAAGCGGAGTACATTGCTACAGCAGAAGCAGCAAAGGAAGGGGTCTGGATGAAGAAGTTCATCACAGTTTTGTGAGTCATACCGAGCAGCGAGGTGTTGATTCTCATATATAGCGACGGTAACAGGATGATAGCTCTAACGAGAGAATCCAGGTCTCATTTGTAGTGTTTTGAGGAGGTTCCAACTAATTAGAGAGATCATAGCTCGTATAGATATAATAATAGAAAGAGTTCTATTCGAAGATAACATAGCAGATCCACTAACAATCGCTAGCTCAGACTATGTTTGATCATCATAGGGGTCTGATGGGGATCAAACACATAAGTGATTGACTTTAGGTCAAGTGGGAGATTGCTTGTTATAGGTGCAATGTAAGTCAATCAGGTGAATGATGGCACATGTGACACGCTGCGCGATCTTTTTGCATATGATTATTATTGACATATTCTCACATTATATTATATGTTGCATATATATATTGTGATGTCTTTAGTTCTTTGAAATGGGAATCGAATCATGATGAGATCACGATAATGAGATTAATTCACCTATAAACACAGAGCCTGAATAATCTCGATCATAGGTTACTCGAGAGAGACATCGAGATAACCGGACAAACTGATGTATTGTATACCGATCCATATAATGGAAGCGGCTAGTCTCACAGCCACTTGTGTAGGGACACTAAGGGTAATGTATAAGTGCTCATTAGAGAATGAGTACTGATTGATCCACTTACAGAATACTAAATAATTAATGATACATATCGTCAGACAGTGATTTTGTAGTCTAAGTTGTGTGTCTGGTCCTTAGACTTGAGACAACAAAGATGTCTTTATTTAGTACTTCTTTCTTTGATGTCAGACTTATAGAGTTAGAAAGTTTCAAATATGGTATTCCCAATTATCGGGATTTAGTAACCAATCTATATAAAGACAATTGAGTATCAATAGAGGATCATCCACTCTTAGTATCATGAGAGGAATATCCCATGTATTATCGCTCGGACAAATCCTTAGCTGGGGTCGTTCGAATTAAGAGAGAGTTCTCCGGGAGAATCTCATTAGAGCAAGACTCAAATGGATTCCATATGAGGCCTGACAATACCATACCCAATATATGGTCTTTGAGATAATAGATGAATGAGGGACTATAAATATGTGATAATTAAGGACAGATAGATCCAATAAATAAAATCTCTTATACTGTTTGGGGACTATGGCATAGTGGCCTAGCATGTCCATAGTCGATAAGTCAAGTGAATTATTATGAGATAATAATTCACTGAGTCAGAAGGAATTCTGATATATATGACTTGCTGCCAGCTCAATATTAGGCCTAGAGAGTTATACACAAATGGTGGATGTTTTAGCGATTAAATGATTGGATATGAGTTGTCCAATTAGCTCAATGAGACCCAACATTGATGGGCTCCTTGCTTGAGGCCTAATTAGAGACTAATTGAGATTATTGGATAGAGATCAAATAATCAAAGATTAGTAAATAATTGGATAGATATCTAATACACACTAAGGCAGGATCCACTAGGTTTTTTGGGTGGCTCCCTATAAATAGGAAGCAGGGGCGGCATATTAGTGATAGATTACACCTTTGGCCGCCCGCTCCTATTCTCCTCTCTCTCTCTGTGCAAGAGTTGCAAGCTTTTGGATTGCGATTGGAGGAGCATCGCTACAATGATCCATCGTGTAGATATCACTAAAGAGGAGGACATTTGACCTTCTTCATCCTCTCCATCTGGATCTGGATTTTCAGGGATATACAATCTTCGTAGGTAATCAATTTCTAATGTATCGTAGTTTTTGATTTTATAGGTTTTTCATGTACCAATCTTTGCACGATAATTTGATATACGTGGGAAACCTATTTTATTTTTTATCTTCCATTATGCATATGATGCTCCCACTAAGTTTCCCAACATTGACTTGCCCCTCGTCTTCATATACGTTTGATTCATCCTAAGTTGCCTTGAGTATCTTCTTTCTCCTTGGTAGCTTTTTCTTCGGTTGGGGACATTCACTTTTGAAGTGTTCCGGCTTCTTGCATTCATAGCAAATAATTATGTCATTTTTTTATTCTTAATATCTTATTTTGTTAGATTATTTTGTTTCTTTTGATGAATTTTTAAAAAAATTTGTTAAGAGTGCCAAGTATTCATCATCATTTGAGCTTTCACTTGAGTGATCTTCTTTGGTTTTAAGTGTCATATCATTCATGTTCTTTGGAAGTTTGTTCTCATATTCATTATGTGTCATAAGAGTCATCTCATATATCATTAATGAGTCGATAAATTCTTCGAGCGAAAAGTAATTTTAATCAATTGCATCTTGAATTATAGTTACTTTTGGATCCAACTTTTTGAAAGGAAGGTTAGGAGATGACTTGTTGGTAATCCGATATGTTCAAGATTGGTCAAGGATTTACTAAAATCTTTTAAACTATTAATAATATCCGTAAATCGGATGTACATATCTCCAATAGTTTCACTTAATTTCATTTGAGATTCAATAAATTTTTCATTGATATCTATTCTTTACAAACTACTGTTATACTAAAACTCACTAGAAAAATAAAGGAACATATTATAGTTTTAACCATTAAGGCACTACTCTCTTGAAAAAGATATAATTCTATAATAAAGATCACCAACTACGCTTGCATCTGTGTGCCTAACCAACACAACCATAATAAATCGATTAATTACACCAACTACATAAACAATATCTAGCCTTGTGCAGGATATAATATTTGCTAAATTACTATATTCATATTTTCTTTTTCCTTTTTACTTATAGAACATTATTTAACACTCAATTTAAATAACATGAAAGTAGACAACAAACAAAGTTTGATTTGCTCATACGAAATATATCAAGAACCTTTGGATATATCTTTTTAGAAACACGTCTCAGATTATTTAACATTATTGTACATCCAATATTATTTTTCACATATATAATTCTCATTTCCCATACTAATATAGACTAAGATGTAAAAAAGTCATGCCAAGAAATAATATGAAAGGAGGAACCGAATCAACAATATGAAATTAACTATAGTGACGCAATTTATAATAATAACATCACAATCAAATGCAATTACAGTAGTTATGTTTTTCTTCTTTTCTTTTGTTTCATTATTGTGTTCTTTTAATCATTCCTTTTCAATATTTTTACATTCTCTTTTTATGTGCGTTAATTTATCACAATGATATTGTTTCATACTTGATCTCTTTTTTATGTGCTTCAACTTACTACAATGATATTATTTCATTCTTGATCTAGATCTAGATCTCCCACTTGTCATGCAACGTTTTTCCGAATTTTCAAAGTCTCATGTTGTCCCCCTCCCCCCTTCTTTTCTTTTTTTAATAAGTTCATATTGTTCTTTTAATTTTTTTTCATTGAATAAACTTTCTTTAATTATACTCATAGATAACTTATTGTTAGAAGAAGAATTGTCAATAATTACTGATAATTTTTTCTAAATGTTTGGTAAGGTGTGAAGGAAAAGACATGCCTGCAACTCATTTGTCAATGAAATTTTCAGATTGCTCAACTGATTCACAATATCTTAGAAATAATTTATATCCTCGATTATAAGACTTTCATATTTATATCTCAAATGAATAAGTTTTTAGTTAAAAAAATTTGTTCAGCAAGGTTTTCTCTCATAAAAGTTTGTCAACTTTATCCACAAAAACTTTACATTTCATAAGATACATGATGAAATAGTCTATTATCTATCTGTCGTTTGATGGAACCAATAATTTTTCTATTTATTCGTTTCCATTTTACATCTTTTGTGGGATCTAATTTAGAATTATCCAATCATCGGTGCTTTCTTCTCCACAGATGAAAATCTCTCTTTCTTCCTATATATGATGGTCCATTTTTCTCTTCTCTTCTAAAACTCATATTAGGGTTAGAGTTATGTTTTCCCACCAGTTAACACGTGAATAGAAACACACGAGTAAAAACTAGAAGCCTAATATATATATACATATATAATATCATTTACACAAGGTTCTTGTCTAATGATTGATAGAAGTAGGACGACGACATATGTTTATTTATTTTTTTCAAATATTTCCAAGCCATAGAACTCAGTAATTCTAATTATGGTGGTGGATCAGAATGTGAAAAGCTACACTTATAAACGAGGGAGAACCAAAAGTGGCCCAATCTTAAGTATCCAGCAACTTCTTGCCGCTAGCTGGTGAGTGAAGCAGACTTCACTGTTGAGTGTGAAGCACCCTACAGCTTTGCACCATCCACTAGCAGCTGACTGTCTTCAGCTAGAATTGAGAGGAGAAGCCCCACCAATCTTAAAAGCCTTTGATCTGAATTAAAGGCATCACAAGCTGTTCTACTTGTCAAGTTATGGGAGTGATGAAGTGGATGGATTAAGAAAGCTGTGGCACTGAACTCTCACATGCATTTGTTTCACTGTCAAATAAGATAGAGATGGGAAAAAAGGAGAGTCTTTGAGCTAAAAGGCTTCATAATGGTCCAATGCCCTGATGGCCTACAAGTTGTGTGGACCAAAATGATGCAACCGTGGTCATTACATGGAAGGATCGATTGAGCATGTTTTACCATTATTTCAAAAAATAAAGGAATGATACATGTGATTCAAGTATGCCTTACGCAACTCAAAAATGTGTGTTTTGTGGGTGATGATGGATTTCAGGAAATGTACATTTTGTGTTGGACTTCACACAGTCAAAGCATGCAGACAAATACTTGTTGAACTACTAAGTTCAACTACTTCAAGAAAGACACCAGGAAGGCAAGAGTGGGCTGCTGTCATCACACTCATAGCAAAAGTGAGGCAGTTGAAGACTCATTTTCTACAGCATTTAGTGAGGAGTTGAGTAGTAGTCATCGTGCAAACGACGACAAATTCTAGTGGGAGGACGAACCCAATCCACATGGCCTCTTTCTTGGTGGTGGACAAACCAACCAAGCTAACTCTTTACGAGAGAGAGAGAGAGAGAGAAAAGAACTCACTTCGCTTTACGTGAAAGGCAGTGGCATCTGATTTCTTCACACATGCCGAAGCATGCAATCCTCTTCGAGAATTAATACATTAAAGATTCAAAGACATCAAAGAATTCAATGAATTATGGACACCATTTAAGTCATGAAGATACGAGTAGTTCACATCATTTCAATGTATGGAAGAAGGAAGAGTAGGAGTGAGTAAAAGAATGGGCAGAGTTTCTTCCACTAGCTACTTTTCAGTAATGGCAGTCCACCAAAGCCGACGGCGCCGCGAGGGCGAAGGTGAAAGCTGGTGACGTTGGCCTTTGAAGCTCGTCTTGCTCGTCGTCGGCTGGTGCTGGAAGGTTGAGATCCAATGATAGGAAGGCTCTCTCCTTATTGGCTGCCTCTTGGATGGTCGAAGTAGTCAGAGGTCTGTGCCGCCTCATGTGGCCGCCGAGTGCCTGACCGGAGTTGAACTCCAATCCGCATATCGAGCACTCATGGATCTTTGGCTTGATGCTAGGGAAAGAATTCATGCTTATTTGAAGCGAATCCTCTTCGCCCATGGCTTTCTTGTTCTCTGCCATGATCGCGGTTGCCATGGCCAACTTGGGCTTCTTATGGCTGGCGCGGTGCCCTCCGAGCGCTTGGAACGACGGGAAGCTTTTGCTGCATGTCCTGCACTCGTAAAGATTGCGGCGGGCGCCACCGTCTTCACCCGCCAGGCCTTCTGCCTTAACTCCGGCATCGGAGGCACGTCCCTGAGCTAGAAGGATAAGGCAATTGGCCATGTCCTCATCCTCCTCGGTGATGCAGCCTGAGACCTCCACAGACGAGGCATCCGACGTTGAGTCGACCGCCACGGCTAATGAGACTGGCGGCACATGTATCCTCCGTCTCTTCGTGCGCTTGCCCTTCACGATGACCACGGTGGGGATGAACCCGCTGTTGCAGATGCTGCCACTGGTGTTGGAACCCATGGTGTCCTCTGAATCCACCAGCTTCATTAAATTATCAGGACTGGAAAACAGAGGAAGAGGAGATAACGAGAGAGAGAAAGAGCAAGTGGAGGAAATGGTAGCCGATATAGAGAATAAGGTGGACAACACTTCTCTATATATAGGAGAAGTACCGCTACACACATAGGAGCTTAAGTTACAGGAAAAGAGTGAGAAGGAGCAATAGAAAAGGACAGAAGGGGAGGAGGACTGTGCAACACTAACTGAAAAGGGCCTGTTTTGGTGCTTTGTCTGCACCACTTAGCTCAGGTTTTGTTGGGAGGAGTTGGCCACCCAAACAATCACAGGTAGAGAATGGTTATCATGAGACGAAAAGGTTAGCAGAACAGGGGAAGGAAGTCATGCGTTTCCTTCCCTCACAGGTGATGGAAGGGGTGGAGATGAATCAGTAAAAATGTGAGGTGAAAACGAGAAAGAAAAGAGAAAAGAAGAGGAAGGAGAGAGAAGGGCAGAATGCTGTCCTACTCTCTTGCTTTTAATCTGATTAGTTTAGTTAACAGTTCATCTGCTCTTTCTATCTGTCCATTGATTGACATAGCTGAATCAAGGAGCACCAATCACCCTACAAAACTAGTAGGACTAAATTATATTTGAGACTGCTAATGATATGGTAGCTGACAGCTACACTTGTTCATCATCCTGCAATATGCGTCACCTGTGTTTTGCAGGTGTTTGTTTGCTTAGGAAGGTTGTTTCAACTAAAACACTTGCCCTCTTGGATTGACTAGTTGTTGTTTCGTCGCTTACTTTATCTGCAATATAATCTATCAGCCTTAGAATGGTTTACTTCTGTGGCATTCAGAATATAGGAGCAACATGCCATATGAATAGTGTTAACATATTTAATAGACTCTTGATAAAGCAAGATTACTACTAATGTATCAAAATTACTATTAGCTTTTTGTTTATGATGCATTGTGGTTCATACAAAAACCAGAACAAGAGAATAGCTGTGTAAAAAGGAAAAAAAAAAAGACTCGAACCATAGGAAGAGTCATGACTGTCTGGGTCTGTGATCTATCCTTTGGGCTTTTTTATGGTGTAGAAGAATGCATCATTACACAAAAAGGAGAGAGTTGGTGTTAGAACTTGACTTAGTTCATGTAGTGGTCTGCCAATTTGGTTTGCTTAGATGCCACCAACCAACCCCAGTTGTTCTTTATTGCGTGACTGACTTGGTGCTGGATTCGGTGATGTTTTAAGAGCCATTTTCCATCACTAGTCACTGGATTCATGGCTTGCATCAACTATAAGTAAGGATTGCTAATACGATGCTCTAATAATATATATATATATATATATATATATATATATATACACAGAGATAGAGAGAGGGAGAGAGAGTTGGAAGTTGTGCATTGTGAACCTTACAATGGAAAGTCAATGGAAGAGGAGATGAGGAGTCTGAGGGCAGGTTCTTGGATTGACAAAAATTGCTGAGTGTATAAAATTGTATAAACATGATTGCATCAAGATTATGCATAAAGATAGCGATGGAACGTATCCATTAATACAGTCCCACATATCATGTGCTCACAGCCATTCATGAGATACCATCATGACTGTATCTTATCTAAGAAGGCAAGCGTTGACAATTTCACCTTTTCCTACTGCTTGAAGATGGGTGTTTGTTTACATGTGCATGTGGGATGCCATTACATTGTGCTTACAGTGGTCCATTTATTTTCCTGCTTATTATATTAGGTATACATCAAGAAAGAACAGCTTGACCACTTGACAGTAAGGATGCGTGCTCTGTTTATGGGTGCTCACTACTGTGATTGAAGCTAATAGTTAATGTTTTCAGCTGTGTCACCCCGTCTGACTCTTGGGTTCTAACTCATTGGATGAACTGAAAAGTTAGGAGATGTATATGCAGCACAAATACTGGAGAAAATTATGCACAAATAGTAGGTAAACAATTGAAAATTTATTAGCCACACAAGTGTACAGAGCAAATAACAAAGATGATAAAGCTAGGAAAAGCATTTACATTATTATACTTTTATGTAGCAAAATCGTATATGAAGTTTGCAAATCAACAGCATGCCTACGTATGACTACTGAAGCAAAATAATCAAAAGTTCTGTGACTGTGTAATCCGATTGATATCAGCAACTCTCATGCATTTTGTCTATGTGATGAAGTGGTGGCATTAGTTCTAGCTTTTCTATGCCCCTAAAAATTATCTTGATAACCAACAAGTTGCGAATGTAAGAAATTATCGAGAAATTAATTCCATTGCCGCTAGTGACACAAAATATACAGCTATTGCATGTAGGAGGAAAGCAAACCTGGTGAGAGCAATTAAATGATCTGAACAGTTCAAGCAAGAACAATGTCCAGTATGGTAATAGATGTTCTCCAATCAAAAGTAAATATATTGCCTGCATGCCATCATGTTACAAGTTTGATTGAAGCAATAAGAAAACAAAGGAAACCAACCTGCACTTCATTCTCTTGCTAGTCTCACTTCATATTTCAGAAGATTCCCTTTCTTGTGAAAGAAAAAGGCTGCAGCAAAGCTGCGCTTCTGCTAATATGTCCATGTCTCACTGAAATGCCTAACCATCTGAGGCTGCTGCTGCTGCTGCTAAAACATCCCAAACTTCTACAACCTAAACAAGATACCTAGAGTCGATCATTTACTCAGTTACAGATATGTTGATTTCAATGAATGGTTGCAATATGTAATATGACAGGCACGGAAATGAGGCATAACATATGCTGTGTCACGTGTGGAGGCATCATCTTCACGGGGACAAATGACACTGTGGATGTGACAAAGCTGCACACTAGTGACTCATGACAACCTCTGTATCACCTGTGGGCAGGACTTGCAAGTGTCAGAAATGGCAAACATATATTCCAATTACTAATCCAATTGATGTGACATCATGCGAGGAGTTGGGCCAAGATCTATCACTAGAAAGGCCCAGGTGAGATGTATATTGTGCACAAATCTATCAAAATATATTGATTTTAGCAACTGGTCCCTGCACGTGCAACGCACACAGCATAACACAAGAATGAATCATGACATACATAGTCCAAGAAAGAAAGAAAGAAGAAACTGGAAGAAGATTGTGTCCTTTAAGCGTGTGACGACTCAGTTGGGAATGTTATGATGATTATTGCTTCAGTAGATTACTCTCACACAATGTAGGATTATGTTGGAAAGAGTTTGATTCGGTCATATATTGTTCATGGGCTTAATGCTAATGAATTTGGATTCTATTCTTCAAGTGCAAACTCTATATATTATCAACATACAACGGTGACAGCCACTGTCAATGATTACTTTCATTTATGGACTGCAAAGAAATGTAGAAGTTTGCAGTGATCTCCTTGTAGTCTGCAGAAGCTTCAATTATTTCTGATTATAGTAGTTCTTGATCTCAAAACAGGAGGTCCAGGGTTTTACACTTGTAGATGCTTTGTTTGTCTTAGATTACGGTAAAAAAGAGGGCTATTTTTTTTTCTTTCAAGGGAATTAGAGATCCAACACAGTGGGGATTTAGCTGTTCTCAACGTTCGTTGCACACAAAGGAAAACATTACATGGAGGATGGAGATAAACTCAACGATGGATTGGAGAACCAGATCCAGGAACAGAGGAGCAAGATTACATGAGGAGAAGAGAAGCCACAGAGACGAGGAAGCAAAAAGGGTGGGCTTTTAACGGCCAGCTTTTGAATGCGCAGAAGTGGAGGTGCACAACGTGGACAAGAAGAAGAGGGTGGCGTCTCAGTAGTCGGCGGAGGAGAGCTGCTCGTGAGTGTGGGAGATGAAGAAAAACTCGTAGACGAGCCCGGCGAGGCCGCCGCCGATGAGGGGTCCGGCCCAGTAGACCCAGTGGTCGTCCCAGGACCAGCTCACCAGGGCGGGGCCGAAGGACACGGCCGGGTTCATGGACGCGCCGTCGAAGGCCCCGCCGGCCAGTATGTTGGCGCCCACGATGAAACCGATGGCGATGGGCGCGATGGTGCCCAGGCTGCCCTTCCTGGGGTCCACCGCCGTCGCGTACACGGTGTACACGAGGCCGAAGGTCATGACGATCTCCAGCACGAGCGCCTCCCACACGCTGACGCCGGAGAGAGCGAAGCTGCCCGTGGGCAGGCCGCCGGTGGAGTAGCGGAGCAGGAAGCAGGCGACGGTGGAGCCGAGGAGCTGCGCGATCCAGTATATGATGCTGCGGAGGAGGGTGATGTTGCCGCCGATGAAGACGCCGAAGGTCACGGCCGGATTCACGTGGCCACCAGAGATGTTGGCGCCCACGGACACGGCCACGAATAGGGCGAAGGCGTGCGCTAGGGCTGCCGCGATGAGACCCGCCGGATTGGTGGCTGCGCCGCCCGTCAGCTTGCCTGCGGCGACACGGAAAACAAGCAAACGACTGCATGAGATCCCACGAAAACCCGGCACTGCATGGTGATGACGAACAAGCGCGAACAGGGGACGTACTAAAGGCCATGCCGGAGCCTTGGCCAGCGAAAACGAAGATGAGGGTGGAGATGAACTCGGCGAGAGCGGCCTTGAGCGTGCCCGGGTGAATCGCCTCCTCCGGAGTTCCTACGGCGATTCGAGGGATCGGCATCTTCTTCTTCTCTCTCTTCCAATCCGAATGCGACTCTTCCGCAGCAATAATAGCAATGGACTGATAAAGAGCTCTACCAGCTCCCATCGGACACTGAGAGCGACCGGAGTAGCCGGTACCCGGTGGAACCAGGTGACGGAAGAAAACGCACATCTCCCCGTTACTGTTTTCCCCGGGTGGCCTACCCACCCTTTGTTCAAGCGGAGACAAGGAAAAAGCGGGACCCAATCGGGACCTATTTGGCAGAGAGCGGAAGGTGAACATCTGGGTTGGGAAAGGATACGACAAAATTACTCACGGGAACATACTGATGGGATCTGGTACAGGTTCACTTGTAGGTTGTGGATGGTACAGCTCATCGTGGTCCGTCGGAGCCCTGAGTTCGTGCCGCGGACGATGACATGTAGACTGATGTGATGGTTCAGCAAAATCATTTCATATTTGAAATGGTGCAAACGCGGTGTGGCCCACTTCAATCAAAATGAGCCATTGCCTTCAAAAGTGTACTGCTGTTTGCGGTTTCACAGATGATAAGCTTCTGTTTACATTGGCTTAAACAAAATATGGCCTTAAGATCATATCATATTTATCCACTTGGTCATCATTTACATGTCTAAATGCTCCAGTGGGCCTTAACATCATTTATAATTTTGTAATTAATGGGAGCACGATTCATATATAAAATAAGAGTCAAAACCTTATATTTTAATGAGGCTTTGAACCTTAATTAGACTAAAAGAAAAAACAAAAATTATATGAACGAAGAAAATTTTAATTTCTGAGAGAATATTGCATAATATTTTTATTTATTTATTTATTTGTTGCCTAGTAGACTTTGTTCACCTGTGCAGTTTGGAAACCTCCGAACGATTTGTTCTTCTTAATAACTACATTATACCGAACATTTCTCCCATATTATGTACATGCACATTCAGCTGCAATCATTGCAACAGACAAAACCAGAGAAATTGGTCAAGTAAACGAAGTCAAAAGCTCAACGCAAAGGTCATCAATCTTTTTACTGTTCCGACCGCAAACCCATAGACGAAGACTGTATGATTACAATACCCAACCAAAAATACAATTCTCTTAGAAACTACATGGAAAGAAACTCCAACTTCGCATCTTATATTTCCTCCCCTGCAGCGCAGCACTAATGGTTGAAATAATTTTGCAGAAATAATTCCTTCAATCACCCACAACACAAAGCTAACAAAACTATGGGCGGCCCCAAACCAAACCAAGCTAACAAAACTGATACCAGTACTCCAATAAATACTGCAGGAGACCTCCCGGTACGGTTGACCTGGTTTAAACAAAAACTCCATAAGAAGCACGTTAGACCCATAATTCAGAGCACTTGATAGCCCAGACAAAACTCCACACGCAGGTCTTATAAAGTACGGTGAGGTCAACGAAGATTGTAGCATACTGGTTTATCACCACAACCACTTGTCGATAACTGTTCATATTAACATTAACAAAGATATCAGATTTGATTTATTAGGAAGGGGGGCATTTGTTGTACACGCCTAGGACTACGGAGATGGGAGTGTGCTTCTCCCGAGTCGCTTTAAGTTCTTACAACCATGCTTGTGCTTGCAGAGCCCACGTGAAGCCGTAGCCCACTTGTGTGTGTGTGTGTCTCTCTCTCTCTCTCTCTCTCTCTCTCTCTCTCTCTTCCGGTAGCATCCACTGTGATACAAGTGAACGTGGTCCACTGACGTTCCCTTGGTTAATGGGGGTACATGCCATTAGTGCATCCGAGGACACGGTTTTCTTTTTATTTGGCTTTATTTGTTGGGTGATTTCCTTAAATATATATATATATATATATATATATATTAAATATTTCTCAAAAAATATCCCTCTCTTTATTTTTTTTCAAAATAATATTTTTATTTAAAATATCTAAAATGGCTCTAAAAAATTCTTCTCCCAAAGTTTTCCACTCGTTTTCTTATCAATTTTTAATTATTACAGTGTTTTTCTTTGACTCATTTATAGTATTTTTTAATGATATTTATAGTATTATATTAATATATTAAAAATACTATAAATATTATTAAAAATATGATAAGTGATATTATATGGTGTCTGTTGAATTATCATTGCTCTAGACCGTTATAATATTATATTTTTAGACTTATAATTGGAGTCTATTTAAATTATTTACTATATTTTTAAATATATTTTATAATATTTTTATTGTTGTGATCAAAACACTGTCATAAATATAAAAAAAAAATTAAAGATAATTTAAGAATTTTTCAAATTAAAATATTATTTGAGAAAATAAAAAAAAATGAAGATAACGATTGAAAAATACTGGATATTTTCTAGAAAAATCACCCTGATTTATTTCAATAGAATTTGGCTTCTAGTTTGATCATAAGCTACTGTCTCTTTTGGACCAATGCTACTAGCAAACAAAATGTAAATACCAGCAAACATGAGAAGTGAGTGTGCTATGAAAGATTTTAACTAAACTAGATCAATTAGCATCACTCACCTATAAGCCTGAGGGCATTGGACTCACTCGGAACCCCTACGTTCTCCAACGCAAGGCTCTCTCCCAGCCAACCACGTGCCCATCGGCCGCCTTCTCCTGTAGCTCCTCCTGCCATCGCCATCGGTCGTGCATATATCGAATAGGAAATGAGTTCTGTTCTCTTCAATTTGATATACGAATGTAATGCTGATCCAAGTTTACCATCTCATCATAATCTGCACTAACAGCTCATATAGTTAAGAACTTGAAGATCTAGGCAAGATCTTAGAACAACAAGTATAGAAATTTACTGGCACAAGTAGATAGATGTTCACTACTGATGTAGCAAGTTTGTTCTGTAATGGATAACAGAGCAAATAATCTGTCAAAAGAGGAGGTTGCCAAAAGAGTAGCACCAACGAGAGGTTGGCGGTGGGCCATAGTAAAGCAAGGCTATTGGCGCAAGGAGGAGGTTGCCGAAGCAAGCGGTAATAGATGAGGAAAAGGTGCCACGACCTAAAGCAAAAAAATGGGAGGAGGAGGGTGTGGTGGATGCCGAGGGTGAGGCAGCCAACGTGACACTAGGTGCATAGATGAACACTTTGGAAGAGAGCACTCTCGGTAGAGAGTAGTAGTCAATGGAGTTGCAACATTGGAGAAGACGTTGACGTTGACGTTGGGAGGAGGTTGTCGGTTGTAATAAGGCATATTAGGGGAGAAGATATGGGCGCTCGGCTCGCTTGAAGTCCACTAGTGAGATAGATCGACAAGAGCAGTCACCGAAGGAAGAAGGGGGATTGCTTCACCAAGAGGAGCAAGCACCTGGTATAGATCAATCTCAATGTCTTGAAGTTCACTGGTTAGTGGCAGATTAGCAAAGGAGTAGCAATAGTGAGAGTTGCATTTAATAAGCTAGCAACCTTCTTGAGGTGGATTGAGGGCAGCGCGGGCACTTCGTCGATGAGGAAGAATAGAGAGGCTTTATCGATGAGGAAGAACATAGATGTAACACCCCTTAGTCCCACATTGGAAATGTGAGAATATATGAATTTCTTATAAGTGTTGCATCGCTAGTGCTAATAGTTGTACTGCCCGTGCTTAATTTTTTTCGGATGCATTTGAATTTTAGCTCCATTCTTTTGAAGTCAATTTGGGTCTATAAATACATCAAGTTTTCTTATATTTAGCATATGTATTCACACAAGTCATTGGACATAAATCTATGAAAAAAAAGTGTGCTAAAAGTTTGCAATAAAAAGGAAAAAGGGAGGGAGTGAGCTAAGTGTTGTAATAATTCTTGTAAAGAGTCTTCCTTGTAAGTTTAAAGTTTGTCAGTGTTTGATCTTCACCCAAAGAAGATTTGTAGTGGACACCCGTGAGCCTCGACGAAGATGACTCGGAAGTGGATGTAGGCCAAGCTTTCGACGGTTGCACCGCCAGCACCGGTAATTGTACTGCCCGTGCCCGATTTTTTCGAATGCATTTGAATTTTAGCTCCATTCTTCTGAAGTCAATTGGGGTCTATAAATACATCAAGTTTTCTTGTATTTAACATATATATTCACACAAGTCATTTGACATAAATCTATGAAAAAAAATGTGTGTGCTAAAAGTGTGCAAGAAAAAGGAAAAGGGGAGAGAGTGAGCTAAGTATTGTAATTCTTGTAAAGAGTCTCCCTTGTAAGTTTAAAGTTTGTCAGTGTTTGATCTTCACCCAAAGATGATTGGTAGTGGACACCTGTGAGCCTCGACGAAGATGACTTAGAAGTGGATGTAGGCCAAGATTGGGGTCGAACCACTATAAAATTGTGAGTGCTTTTTACTTGTCTTATTTACTACTTTCAATTATTCTTAATTAGAAAGGCAAGAGCATCATATTTCGACTATGTTTTAAATCGTTTAATTATTCGCCTTCAAGTCTAAGAAACACTTCTGATTTAAGTTTTACTTAAACGAAAAGTTTTCTTTAAAACATGATTTTACACTTGCACTAATTCATACCAGAGTCATGTGCTACTCATTAGACTAAAGACTCAAGTGAGTAAATGACTTCTTTCGACATGAATGAGGGATATTATATTGCACGTCCGTCCATGTTCAATAGGACGGATTATAAAAACTAGAATGAGAATTTTCTTGATTTTCATGAATTTTTATTTATGACACATTATAGAAAATAGTTTTAAGAAATCATCTAAGCTCATGAATGAATGGAACGAAATTGAAAAAAAAGATTTTTTGTTGAATATGAATGATATGAATGCCTTATATTATGCTCTCGATAAAAATGAGTTTGATCAAATTTCCTCTTGTGATTCGACTTTTGAGATTTGGCATATATTAGAATTAACACATAAAAATACACTTAATCTAAATAAATTATTAAATGAAGTATCTTACAAAAATTAACATGAAAAATATCTTCTTAAGAACAGGAAGAATTTGACATTGAGAACCCGAGAACACCTTCTAAAGAACATGAAGGAATTTGAACTAAAGAGAACATATAACTTCTTGAGTGAAACTCGAGTGATGAGGACTTTGAACCTTTGACAAATGAATCAAATAAATTAATAAATATGAACCATAAAAATGATCTTCAAATGGATAAAACATCTTGCTATGAATGCAAGAAGCCGAGACGCTCCAATGATAAAGAGCACAATCAAGAATTGAAAAATCTCACGCTTATGGCCATCGATAATGAGGTAAGTGAGTCTTTAAGTATTTCTTTTACCAAATTATTAAATATATTTCATGAATTATTTGATAAATTTAAAACAATTAGTAAATCTTATAAGTTGCTTAAAAATGAACATGATTCATTAGTTAGTAGATTTGATCAAATGCATAATACATTATCATCATATAATCTTTGCTCTAAATGTGAAATGCTAGATGATGTTAAAGAGAAAATTTTCATGCTTAAACAAGCATTAGGAAATTTTAAAATAGAAAATAAATCCCTTAATATTATCTTTGCCAATAAGGATCATATTAATATGAGAAAAGGAATAGGCTTTGTGGGTAATACCCAACAAAAGCCAACTACCTTTGTTAAGGGACCCACTTTAAATTTAATATCAAAAGTTAAATATAATTTTTATGAAAAATTAAGACATAAAGCTAACAAATATTTATTTAGAAATCATAGTTCTCACAAATTAGTTTGGGTTCAAAAGGGAATAACAAACAACCAAAAATTATTAAATAAGAAAGACAAAGTTCTTCATATAGGACCCAATGTAAAATGGGTACCTATATCTTTCTTATAGGATTATCTCCAAAACTAAGGCTAGGAGCAAAATGGAATGATATCTTGATAGTGGATGCTCAAGCCATTTGACTTGAGATCTAATAATCTTCCAAGCTCACTAGCCTTAGTAATAACAATAAAAGTTATTGAAAATAAAATTATTGGTAATAAATCTTTAAATGATTCATTGTTAGAGCAATGCTAAAACTAGAACCTTGATTATTGTTAATAATAAATCAAAATTTGTTTATATTTAAATTTATGAAAATGAGATTTTGTTTGAATCCTAAGTTCAAAATCATTGGCTTGAATATTTGTTGATTTAAATGCAAAGGATATTGTTGAATGACTTAAATATTATGGTGTTTTTGACTAAGTTAAATATCATTGTTGGATGATTGATTTAAATGTTACATGATTTAAATGTTATGATAGTGTATGGGTTGTATGATTAAATGATTATTGTTTAATGATAGAATTTGATAATATAACAATATCAAAAAGAAAAAAATTAAGCTTCACTTTCTAGTATATTTAAAAAATTAAAAATATTTTTGAAATGAGAATGAAATAAGCATTGTAACTCATCTCACTAAGTCAAAAGAATTAGACTCACTTAAGAAAGAAAAATCATCAAAATTAAAATGAATCAAATCTATTGTTTAAAAATGTTTTATTGCAATGATTTTAATGAAATAGTTTTTTACTTTAAATGACATTGCACTCTTGAAATAAATTTCATAAGTTAAAACATCTAAAAAGGAGGATAATTATTATTGAAAATATTTTTTATCCTATCAATCTTCAACAAGAGATAAAATGATATCATATTCTTGACAACTTGAAGTTCATATATATAAATTAAGATCTTCTATCTTTTCTTTTTTTGTAATTTATTTATGATATTGATATTTATAATTGGATACAAATGAATACTCTTCTTATTTAATCTCCTAAGATTTCTAAAGATTTAAATCTTATCTAAGAAGAGATTTGTCAAAATAAATAATGTCATTTAGTATTCATGATTTGATAATAATATCCTTCATAACATAATTATTTATGACTTCCTTCTTAGTAACACTTATCACCAAAATTAATATTTATTAAATTTATGATAATTTAAAAATTAAAAGAGTTTTATTTTATCATGAAACATTTTCTTGACTTGATATGTTTTTTATGAGAATCATGTTTAAATCTCTATGATTTTCCCTTCTTAATAAAAAAAAGGGAGATGTATGATCTTAACAATTGTAATTGAGATTTTTATTAATATCATTCTTCTATTCTATTAAAAAGATCTATCTAAATGAATTAAGTACCTTAAGATTTATCTTAGATGAATCAAGATTATTTAATTCCCTAAGACTCATTTTTATTATTTAAAAAAAAGGGAGAGATTTATTAAAAGAAATTATGTCTTTTGATACCTAAAGAATTAATTTTTTTATTTTTAATAACATGATTCCCTTTATATTTTTGGGTGTAATTAGGACATTGATATAAAAAAAATTATACTATAGTATTTCTTGACAATGACAAAAAGGGAGAGATAAAATTATCAATATAATTAGAAACAAATTGGATATGATAACATTGAATGAGAAATAATTTGCTTAGAATAAAATTTAGAACTTTAAATTTTCTAAATGCATGCAAAATGCATGATTAATAATTTGAGTTTGATTTACTATCATGTTTTTCTTTTGGAATTTATGACTTTCACAAATTGTGCTTCTTACCAAAATTTACATGAGATGATCTTCAAAATGCATGATTTGCTATATTTCAGATTTCTTGATTTGCTATTGTGTTTGAAATTCTACATAAGATGAATGCATAAGTAGATCTTGGATTTTTCAAATTTTTTAGCTCATCTTTAAAATAATCATTTCAAAATTTATATCTATAAGATTGAGGTTGAGAGCTATGAATGCTAAACCATAAGAATGATTGAATTGTTTTATTTGCTACTCTTGTTTGAAATGAAATTATTTAAATTGACTGGGTAGTTCTTAACTTTTGAATTTCAGAATTTACAAGATTAAGTTCTATTTTTTAGATACAATGTTTTTCACTCTCCTCACTTGTTTCTTCTTTATTATTCAAAACAAGGAAAAAAAAATTTATAAAACAATTATGGTTTTATCCTATTTTATTAAAAGGGGAGCAATGTAAAATTTATTTTGTAAAATTATAAAAATTTTGATACGTGATGTACCATGAAATTACTTGCTTGTTATTTCATCTCTCTTTGATGATGACAAAGGGGGAGAAATAGCAAATTGATGATACAAAAATGATACATACATGTCAAAGGGGAAGAAAATTTTTCATGAGAAAATTATTACTTATATCCTATTTTACTAAGGGGGAACAACGAAACATGTGTCTTGAAATCATTTGCTCTAACATTTCACCTTTTTGTTAATGACAAAGGGTGATATGACATTTTGATAACACGTAGAAAAATGGAAATGGACATTTCTCCTTTTTTTATTGATAAACAAAGGGGGAGACATAATTGATAACTCAAGGAAGAGAATTTCAACTAATGTATGATTGATGCATAATGTTGAAATTAATATTATATCATGATAATTTGAAAGAAGGAAATTTTGCTTGAAATTCTTGGAATATTTTGAAATTTGATGATTCATGATTGGTTGAAATAAATATTATATGTCATGTATGGTTTGATGATGTTGAAATTCATGGTATCTCATTTTAAGATTTGAATGGATGATATGATTCTTTAATTCAAGAGTATTTGGTTCTCTTGAATCTAAGCTTTCTCATTATTTGAATTAATGACATTGATATAAGGGGAGTAAGATTTAACTCATGTCATCAATTGATTGTTATCATCAAAAAAGGGGATATTATTGAATCTCGGATGTTGATGATAAAATCAATTGATGGGTTATTGATCTAACAAGGTTGTTAGAGTTGATTGATGCAGGATTAACTACGATAGAGAGAAAATTACAATCAAAGGTTTGGCCAAAGTCAAGTCCAGGCATCAGACCGGAGTGAGGACAATGCGGTTGAGAACTTGCCTGGAGCGCGTCGGGAGCTCGCCGAGAGTATCAGGAGCTTGCCAAGATGGCATAAGGAAATTCACCGAAGGAAGACCAAGACTCATCGAAGATTGTCGGGGGTAGCCGAAAAATTTGCTGGGGTTTGGGAAGGTCTTAAATTAGATTTATTGGCCAATTTGATTATAATTAATTAAGTCATAGTTAGCATCATTAAAGTTGAGTCCTACCTGAGTTAGATTTAGAATGATCTAAATTAACTCAAGTGAGGCTAACCGAGTCCACATTTGAGATTGGATTGAGCTCAATTGGTTGACCTAAAAATTGGTTAACATGAGGTACAAGTCAGGATTATAAAAGTGAAGGGAATCACTTTTTCAGAATTCCCGGTGGTTGTACCGCTAGTGAGCAACGGTCATACCGCCTAGGTCGGCGGCTGTACTATAGCCACCTAGGAATCCGAACAACTTTCGATGGCTGCACCGCCTAGCGCCGGTGGTTGTACCACCCATACCTGGATTTTTTGGGTGCATTTGAATTTTGACTTCATTCTTCTGAATCTCATTGGGATCTATAAATACCCCAAGTTTTTTTGCATTTAGCACATGTATTCATGTAAGTCATTGGGCATAAATCTATGAAAAAAAGTGTGTGCTAAAAGTGTGCAAGGAAAATAAAATGAGACGGGAGTGAGTTAAGTGTTGTAATTCTTGTAAAGAGTATCCCTTGTAAGTCAAAAGTTTATAAGGGGTTTGGTCTTCACCCAAAGAACATCAGTAGTGGACACTAGTGGGTCTCGATGAAGAGAACTCGGAAGTGACGTAGGCCAAGATTAGGGCTGAACCACTATAAAATTGTGAGTGTTTTTTTTGTCTTATTTACTACTTTCAATTGTTCTTAATTAGAAATGTAAGAGCACCATCTTTCAATTGTGTTTTAAATCATTTACTTATTCACATTCAAATCCAAGAAACGCTTTCAATTCTGATTTTACTTAAACAAAAAGTTTTCTTTAAAACGTGATTTTACACTTGCACTAATTCACATTCCCACCCCCTGCCCCCCCCCAACCCCCAACCCGAGGAGAACACTTAACCTCCTTCATCCCCTCCATTTGGATATGAAAAATAGGGATATGCGATCTTCCTAGGTAAAAAAACTCTCACATAATATAATTTTTCAGTTTTGCGGCTTTCTGCGCACTAATCATTACACGACGATTTTGATCTACATGGGAAACCGATTTTATTTTAATCTTTCACTGTGCATGTGATGCTCCTACTGAGGTTTCCCAACAGTGATATCAGAGCTAAAGTTGTTCGTGCAAAGATTGATTTTAAACATCGTGTGATGAGATTGATATGCGTAGATTGTTTTCTACGTACCTTGTTGTGATTTTTTATAGTTAATTTAATTTGGATAACACCTTTTCTTATTGTAAAGAGGTGCTATAGAGATGTGTTCATGGTTCTTTGATGTCAAATGTTGGCAAAAATGAGGGGAAAAGGGCACAAAGGCTGCAAGGCCGAGTGTAGTAAGCTCTCGACCATGGCAACAGCCCTCCCATGTAGCAAAGAGTCCTGGCTGCATAGGCAACATTGGCGACAAGAGTTTCCTGGCCACCAAAGGCAACCCTGGGCTAGGGTTTCCTAGCCGCAAGGGGTGTTTGGGCTGCCAAGATGTGTTGGCCACCCATGGCAGATTGCAACCAAGGATAGGGCTGCAAAAGAGTTCTTTGGGGGCTAGGGCTTCCTAACCGCCCAAGGTTTTCTTGTGGCTAGGGATTTCTGGCCACAAGAGGACTCCTAGTGGCTAGGATCTCCTAGCCGCACTAGGAGTCCTAAACTACCATATTATGAACCCTATGGTAGGGTATCCTAAAGTTCTAGAAATAATTAATTAAATAGTCTAATTAATTAATTAATTATTATATATATAGTGATCCAATATATGATGTGATGTCTACATATAATGTATGATGTAGATGGATGATCATGGGTCATGTGATGTGATGTGTGTACATATAATTATTAATATTATTTGGGTCTGTAAGTCTTTTTTAAATTTTCTCATTTATTATCGGGAATGCGTGCTTGTGATTATTTTATAATTACACTGAGAGACGCGACGGGAGCATGAAGGTGATAGCAGAACCCACGATACTATGATGGAAGATAACGACGTATGGTGATGCAGAGAGGATCCGACAGAATCGATGATGACGAGATTAACAATCATAGGGTATGTAGATGCGTCGCTGCACACATAGATCCTATTTTGAGTGGTTAGGCTCATATTAGGTGACGGCTCATGATCATCTAGTATGGTATATATATATATATATATATATATATATATATATATACATGTAATGTAGATATATATTAAATATGTATGTATGTGACATGACATATTAAGAGATCGATATAAAACATAAACCCCTCATACGATAATATTAAGTTGGAGAGTGTGTGGCAATCAGATTGACCCATGTGGCTTTTCATCGTTATAGTAAGAAATTGAATCATGACATAGGTTGAGTTGGTCGAGTCACTCGAGGGTCACCTATCAATGTAATCGAGATCTTGCCTACGAGATAGAGATGTCACCAGTGACATGAGAATATGGTATGCTTGGTCAAGTCACTCGAGAGTGCTAGTCATAAGTGTCCTACAAGCTAATCACGTGAGTGATGGCATATGTAACATGCTGCACAGTCTCTTTGCATTATTATTATTGACATATTATCATATTATATTATCTATTGAATATATATATATATATATATATATATATATATATATATATATATATATATATATATATATATATATATATATATATATATATATATATATATGATGTCCTTAGTTCTATGCAATGGGAATCAGATCATGATAAGATCATGATAATGAAACCAATTCACCTTTAAATACAGATCCTAAATAATCCCGGTCATAGGTTGCTCGAGAGGGACATCGAGACAACCGGACAGACCGATATACAGTAAACCTGTCCATATGATAGATGCAGTTTATCTCATAGCCACTTGTTTGGCGACACTAAGAATACGATACAGGTTATTGAAGAATGAGTTCACTGATTGATCTACTTATGAAATGTTGTATAGTTAATGATATCTAATGTAAGACAACGATTCTATAGTCATAGTTGTGTATCTGATCCTTAGTTTTGAGACACCAAATATGCATCATCTAAGTACTCCTTTTTTTACGCTGGACTTACAGGTCTGAAAAGTTTTAGATATGGTGCAACCGGTTATTAGGATTGGTAGGCAACCTTACGAAGGCTATTGAGTGTCATAAAGAATTATCCACTCTCAGTATCATGAGAGAAATATCTAGTATGCTCTCACTCAAACTAAATCTTTAATTAAGTTGGTCAGATTAAGAGAGGAGTTCTCTAGGAGAATCTGATTAGAGCGAGACTTAAGCAGATTTCATATATGGCCTAACAGTACCATGCCCGATATAATAACATGTCTGAGAACAAACTTGTACAATGGATAAGATCCCCTGTACCATTTGGGGACTATAGCGTAATGGCCTAATACGTCCATAGTCGATAAGTCAAGTAAATTATTATGAGATAATAATTCACTGAGTCAGAAAGAGATATGATAGGGAGGATTCACGATCAACTCGGTATTGGGCCTAGAGGGTCACACACATATGGTGGATGCTTCAGTGATAGAGGATTAGATATGAGTTATGTAATTAACCCTTGTTCTCATTAGATGAGACCCTACATTGATGGGCTTTTTGCATAAGTCCCAATTAGAGGCAAAATAAGATTATTGAATAAGATCCAATAATTAAAGGTTGATGGATAATTGGATGGAGATCTAATACCTACTAAGGCAGGATCTGTAGAGTTGTTGGTGGCTCTCTATAAATAGGAGACAAGGGTAGCTCTTATGCGATAGGATGCACCTTTGGCCACCCCCTCCTATTCTCCTCCTCTCCCTCTCCTTCTCAACCGATCAGCCCCTCTCTAGTGTAAGAAAGCAGCGAAGATTTTGATCTACGTGTGAAACAAGTTTTGTTTTGATCTTTCGCTAGCTATGTGATGCTCCCACTGAGATTTCCCAATAGTGGTATCAAAGCCAAGGTTGTTCGTGCAAAGATTAGTTTTAAACTATGTGTGATGAGATTGACATACGTAAATTATTATTTACGACCTTGTTGTGAATTTTCATAGTTAATTAGATCTAGACATCACTTTTTTTTGCAGTAAAGAGATATTGTAGAGAGGCGTTTTAGAGTTTTTTGATGTCAAAATTATTGGCACAAAGAAGGAGGAAAAGGGCAGCAACTATTGCTGCCCTGCGGTATGGCCAAAGACCGCTTACAGCCTTGACAGAGAGCATGGTTGTTGCTCTCGGCCTGGCCAAAGGTGGAAAGGCCGAGAACAAGAAGCTCTCGGCTTTGGAAGTAGCTCTCTATGGAGCCAAGAGTCTTAGCTACATGGGCAACCCTAGTTGTTAGGGTTTCCTGGCCACTAGAGGTAACCCTGTGACTAGGGTTTCCTAGCCGCAAGGGGTGTTTGGGTGGCCAAGATATGTTGGTCGCCCTGTAGCCAAGGAGAGGGCTGGAAAAGAGTTTCTTGGGGGGCTAAGGTTGCCTAACCTCCTAAGGTTTCCTTGTGGATATGGATTCCTAGCTGCAAGATGACTCCTAGCGGCTAAGGTTTCCTAACCGCACTAGAGCCCCAAGCTGCCATGTTAGGAACCCTATGGTAGGGTATCCTAAAAATTCTAAAAATAATTAATTAAATAATTTAATTAATTATTATTATATATCTAGTAATCCAACATGTGATGTGATATTTACATATGATGTATGATGTGGATGGATGATAATGAGCTATGTGATGTGATATGTGTACATGTGATTATTATTATTTGGGCCAGCCTGCCCTTTTAATTTTTCTCATTTGTTGTCGGGTTTGCATGCCTGTGATTATTTTATAATTATACAGAGAGATGCAGCGAGAGCATGAAGGTGATAGTGGGACCCACGATACCGTGACGGGAGATTACGATGCATGGTAATGCGACGAGGATCCGACGAAATCGATGATGATGAGATCAACGATCATAGGGCATAGAGATACACTGATACACATATAGATCATATTATGAATGGTTAGGCTCATTGGCTCAGGCTTAATAATATTAGGTAACGGGTCATGATCATCTGGTGTGGTTTGCATATGTGATATGTGTTATACACCTACTATATATATATATATATATATATATATATTTATATGTATTTGATGTAGATATATATTAAATATGTATGTGTGTGACATTACATATTATGAGACCGATATAAAACAAAAACCCCTCATACGATAATATTAAGTCAGAGAGCATGAGGCAATAAGATTGATCCACATGTTCTTTTATCGTTATAGGAAGAAATTGAATGACGACATATGATGAGTTGGTCGAGTCACTCGAGGCTTATCTATCTACATGATCGAGATCTTGCTTACGATATAGAGATGTCACCGTTGACCTGAGGACATTGTATGCTTGGTCGAGTCACTCGAGAGTATACCATTGAATCATACTCATCTTGTAACGATGGTGATGACTTAATTGAACTTCATGGTTGGTCGGGCAGTCGAGACTATGATGATTCGAAGGCCGAACATGACGGGAATCACAAGGAATTGTAATTGGAAAGAGTTGTCTATCTTTTGGGCTTAGTGTAATTTGTCGAGTCACTCTAGGTTACACTAAGACACCAATTAGATTTTGATCTCCACCAGAAGTTTATCGGAGACTTTCGTTTAACATGCCAAGAGTGTTGTGTGATTTGTTAGGAAAATAGTACGAGTACATTAAGATAGAAGTTCATATCTTAATTAATTTTTCAGGAAAATCTGCATGTTATTTATTTATGTTATATCTTGTTTGTCAAAAATATGTCACTCGCAAACCTCATGTTGGGAAACCTCAGCGGGAGCATCACATGCGCAACGAAAATCAAAACAAAAAAATTGGTTTCTCACACAATCAAATCGTCGTGCAAAATATTAGGGTCGCGAGAAAAACGTAAAAATCGATAAAACTGCGATGTGTGAGAGATTGATTTTACCTAAGAAGATCGTATATCCCTATATTCCAGATTCGGATGGAGAAGATGAAGGAGGTCAAGCGTCCTCCTCTCTAGCGGTATCTACATGATAGATCTCTGCAACGAAGCTCCTCCAATCTGATCTTGCAACTCTTACACAGAGGGAGGAAGAAGAATAGGATGTGGTGGCTAAAGCTGTAGCCTATCAACCATGAGTCTCCCCTCCTATTTATAGAGAGCCACCAAAAACCCTAGGGCTCTTGCCTTAGTGGATATTGGATCTCCATCCAATTACCGACTATCCTTTATTTATTGGATCTCTATCCAATAATCTCCTTAGGCCTCTAAATTGGGCCTTAATCAAGGAACCCATCAGCATAGAGTCTCATCTAATGAGAATAGGAGCAAATTGGATCTCCATCCAATCCTCTATTCGCTAAAGCATCCACCATATGTATGTGACCCTCTAGGCCCGATACCGAGCTGACCGTGAGTCACTCCCATCAGAACTCTTTTTGATATAATAAATTATTATCCTCATAATAATTCAGTCGACTCATCGACTATGGATGTACTAGGCCACTACGCCACAGTCCCCAGACGGTACAGGGGGGATCAAATCCATCGCACTTGTCTGTCCATATTTACCGTGTATCTATAATCTCTCATCCATCTAATATCTCAGAGACCATATATTGGACATGGTACTGTCAGGCCACATACAGAATCCGTCATAGTCTCGCTCTAATCAGATTCTCTCGGAGAACTCTTTCTCTCTCAATATGAATAACCCTGGCTAGGGATTTATCTGAACAAGCACATATAAGATATTACTCTCGTGATACCAAGAGTGGATGATCCTCTATTGACACTCAATTGCCTTCGTAAGGTTGGCAACCAATCCCGATAACCAATTGTATCAGATCTGGAACTTTTCAAACATGTAAGTCTAGCATTGAAGAAAAGACTACTTATACAATGCATCATTGGTGTCTCAAGTCTAAGGACCAGATACACAACTGAGACTATGGAATCGCTGTCTGACATTAGGTATCATTAACCATACAACATTCCATAAGCGGATCAATCAGTGAACTCATTCTCCAATAAGCACCTGTATTATATCCTTAGTGTCTCCATACAAGTGGCTATGAGACCAGCCACCTCCATCATATGGACGAGTATATAGTATACCGGTCTGTCCGGTTATCTCGATGTCCCTCTCGAGTAACCTATGACCGGAATTATTTAGGATCTGTGTTTAAAGGTAAATCAATCTCATTATCGTAATCTCATCACAATCTGATTCACATTGCACAGAACCAAGGACATCACAATATATATGCAACAACTAATATAATATGAGAATATGCCAATATTAATCATAAGCAAAAAGATCACACGTGTCATCACTCACGTGATTGGTTTGCAGGGCACCTGTAACCAACACCCCTATGTGGAATACTTGATGCCAATTGCTTCACTGGTCCAAACTACACAGATTGGCTCCATAATTTGAGAATTGTTCTCATGACGGAGAAAATCGTGTATGTTCTTGATACGATAATGCCCACGCTAGAAGAAGGGGCAAGGAGGGATGAGATTGCTTGTTATATGAAGTATATAGACGATTCCACTTTGGTAAAATGCTACATGTTAGTGTCCATAACTCCCGAGTTACAAAGGCAACATAAAAGCATTGATGTCAATTCTATTCTTCTTTATCTTCACCAGTTGTTTGAGGAATAGGGAAAAACTCAAAGATATGAGGTATCCAAGAGTCTCTTTTGAGCCAAGATAATAAAAGGGGCACCGGTTCAGAATCATGTCTTGAATATGATAGAGTGGAACGAGAAACTTATAGGTCTAGGAATAATCCTAGAGGATAACTTGTGTGTTGATCTTATACTTCAGTTCATGCCATATTCCTTTTCTTACTTTATCATGAATTTTCACATGAGTAAGTTTGAGGTGACTCTCCCTGAGCTCTTCAATATGTTGAGAGAAGCTGAGAGTGCCATTAAGAAAGAGAAGTCAGTTCTCTATATTCGTGAGACTAAGAAGAAATGGAAGGCTAGTAAGACTCTTAATATGGGCAAGGGCAAAGAAAAACCGAGTATAGCAAAGGTTGGCAAGAAAGACCTGGCAAAAGACAAAGGATAATGCTTCCACTATGGCAAAGACGGGTATTGGAAGAGGAATTGTAAAGATTACCTTGCAGATAAAGCGAAACATAAGCTTGAAGAAGCTTCAGGTACATTCGTGATCAGTCTTCACTTGTTAGATTTTCACGATAACACATGAGTATTGGATACCGGGAGTGTTTATCATATTTATAATTCGTTGCAGATTCTGGCAAGACCTAAGAGATTGGCCAGAGGCGAGATAGACCTCAAGCTGAGCAATAAAGTAAGAGTTGTTATAGTTGTTGTTGGGGAGGTCATCCTACATCTACTTGGTGGAGCTATCAATGTGTTGGATGCATGCTATTTTGATCTCTCTATTATAAAAATATTATTTATGTTTCCTATTTGATAATTAGTGGATATAAATTAATTTTTGAGAATAATAGTTGTTCAATAATTATTGATGATGAGATCATCACTAGAGAGACTCTGATAAATGACTTATATATATTAGACACTTCTTCACAAATCATAAATATAAATATGTTTGAGAGGAAAGGAGATGAGGTGAACAATACATACTTATGACATTGTAGACTAGGTCAAATCCATGAGAGAAAGATTCAAAGGTTGTTAAAAGATAGATACTTAGATCCATTCGATTATGAGTCGTATACAACTTGCAGACCTTGCCTTCGTGGAAAGATAACCAACTCTCCCTTTAGTGGAACTAGAGAGAGAGCCACCGAGCTACTCGAACTCATACATAGTGATGTATGTGGTCTCATGTCGACTCAAGCTATATGTGGTTACTCATACTTTATTACATTCATTGATGATTTCTTCAAATATAGACATATACTTAATAGTGTCTACTTAGGCTGTAGGCTGTAACTTACATTCTAAACAAAGTTCCATCAAAGTTGATAGTATCTACACCATATGAGATATGAAAATGAAATAAGCTCGATTTTAAGGTGGTTAGGATTTGATATTGTCCTGCCCATGTCAGAAGACACAATCCCGATAAGTTGGAATCAAAGACAGAAATATGCACCTTCGTGGGATACCCTAAGAAAAATTTTGGTTATTATTTCTATCATCCCGATGATCAAAAGGTCTTTATTGCTAAGAGGACTGTGTTCCTTGAGAAGGAACACATTCTTGGTGGAAACATTGAGAGTGAGATAGAGTTGAGTAAGGTTAGAGAACCTACCTCAAGCATCATTCCAGAGTTCAAGTCTATGCAAGTACCTAGCTCACGAGTTCTAACTTTGCATAGGCCTAACAGAGTATCTCACCCTCCTGAAAGATATGTGGGATATAGCAGTGTAGAGGACTCTCAGGATATTGATCCTCATACCTACGAGAATGCTATTATGAGTATAGACTCCAAAAAGTGGCAAGAAGCCATAAATTCTAAGATGGATTCCATGTATTCCAACAAGGTTTGGAACCTTGTGGATGCACCTGAGGGTATCATACCCATTCGCTGAAAGTGGATCTTCAAGAAGAAAATCAGAATAGATGGAAAGGTGATGACCTGTAAGGCAAGATTGGTGGCTAAAGGATATCGTCAAAGGTAAGGAGTTGACTATGACGAAACCTTCTCACCTGTAGCTATGCTTAAATCAATCAAATTTTTTTTGGCTATTGCAAACACTATGACTATGAGATCTGGTAAATGGATGTGAAAATGATATTTCACAATAGTAACCTCGAGGAGGAGGTGTATATAATATAGCTAGAGGGATTCGTATCCAGAGAGAGTCCAGATAAAGTGTGCAAGTTGTTCAGTCTATTTATAGATTAAAGTTTCTCAAAGTTGGAACATAATATTTGATAAGGCGATCAAATCTTATGACTTCATTAAAAATGAAGATAGTCTTGTGTGTACATGAATGTAAGTGGGAGTACTATCACCTTCTTGGTATTGTATGTGGATAACATCATAATAATTGAGAATCATGTAGGAATGCTTTCAATATTAAAGTCTTGGCTATCCAAAAACTTCTCCATGAAGGTGGTTACCTATCTCATTTTGGGGATATGCCCTTAAGACCGCAGCTTACCTTCTGAATAGAGTTCCATCAAAATTGGTAGTGTCTATACTATATAAGATACAGAAAGGAAAGAAGCTTGATTTAAGGTGGTTAAGATTTGGGGTTGTCCTGCCCATATTAGAAGACATAATCCCGATAAGTTAAAATCAAGGACAGAAAGGTGCACCTTTGTGGGATACCCTATAGAGACTTTAGAGTATTATTTCTATCATCCCGAGGATCAAAAGATTTTTGTTGCCAAGAGGATTGTGTTCCTTGAGAAGGACACATTCTTGGTGGAAATATTGGGAGTGAGATATAGTTGAGCGAGGTTGGAGAACTTAACTTAAGCATCATTCCAGAGTTCGAGTCTACTTAGGTACCTAGCACACGAGTTCTAACTTTGTATAGGCCT
This sequence comes from Ensete ventricosum, assembly GCA_029747655.1. Classification (NCBI taxonomy): domain Eukaryota; kingdom Viridiplantae; phylum Streptophyta; class Magnoliopsida; order Zingiberales; family Musaceae; genus Ensete; species Ensete ventricosum. Next base: position 44,684,944 of record JAQQAF010000003.1, read on the forward strand.
AATAAAGTATCTCACCTCTTGAAAGATATGTGGAATATATCAGTGGAGATGACTCTTAGGATGTTGATCTGCATACCTATGAGGAGACTATTATGCGTATAGACTCCAAGAAATGACAAGAAGTCATAAATTATGAGATGAATTCATGTACTTCGATAAGGTTTGAAACATTATGGATGCACCATAGAGTATCGTACCCATTGGCTGCAAGTGAATCTTCAAGAAGAATCGGAATAGATGAAAAGGCGGAGACTTGTAAAGCAAGATCAGTGGCCAAAGGATATCGTCAAAGGCAAGGAGTTAACTATGATAAAACATTCTCACTTGTAGCCATGCTTAAATCAATCAGAATTTTTTTGACTATGGCAACACACTATGAATTTGAGATCTGGTAGATGGATGTGAAAATGATATTTCTCAATAGCTACGTCGAGGAGGAGGTGTATATAATACAGCTAGAGGGATTTGTATCCAGAGAAAGTCCAGATAAAGTGTGCAGATTGCTCGGTCTATTTGTGGATTGAATCAAGTTTCTCAAAGTCGGAACAAAAGATTTGATGAGACGATCAAATTCTATGACTTCGTTAAGAACGAAGATGAGTCTTATGTGTATAGGAATGTAAGTGGGAGTACTATCACCTTCTAAATGTTATATATTGATGGCATCTTAATAATTGAGAATGATATAGGAATATTTTCCACAGTAAAGGCTTGTCTATCCAAAAACTTCTCCATGAAGGACTTAGGGGAAGTATCTTATATTTTGGGATCTGGATATATAGATATTTGGCTTGTCCCAGTCAGGTACATCGACTCCATTGTCAAAAGGTTTGTCATGGAGAACTCTAAGAAATGTCTCATATGATGAGACATGAAATATCAATTTCTAGGAGTATGTCTTCTAAGACTCCTGAAGAAAGGATAGACATGGATAAGATACCCTATACATCAGCGATAGGGTCTATCATACATGCTATGCTATGTACTAGGTCTGATATAGCACATGCTCTGAGTGTCACACATAGGTATCAGGTGGATCCAGGTTTGGAACATTATAAGGCGGTAAAGTGTATCCTTAAGTACTTGAGAAAGACTAAGGATATTTTACTGGTATATGAAGGAGGTAGCCTCCAGGTTAAGGGCTACACAGACTCGAGTTTTCAGTCTGACATTGATGATAGTAAGTCGAACTCAGGGTACGTTTTCACCCTGAATGAAGGAGCAATAAGTTGGAAGAGTTTTAAGCAACATATTACTGTTGACTCGACCACAGAGGCATAATACATTGATGTAGTAGAGGCAACATAGGAAGGGGTATGAATGAAGAAGTTCATCAGGGATTTAAGAGTTAAACTAAGCAAGTGGTGTCAATTCTCATATATAGCGACAACAATGGAGCGATAACTCTAGCAAGAAACCCAGGTCTCAGGAGTGTTCTAAGGAGGTTTCAGCTGATTAGAGAGATTATAGCTCATAAAGATATAACAATAGAAAGAGTTACATCCGAAGATAACATTGCAGATCCACTGACAAAGTCGTTGGCTCAAATTGTATTTGAGCATCACAGGGGTCTAATGGGGATCAGACACATAGGTGATTAGCTTTAGGTCAAGTGAGAGATTGCTGGTTACAGGTGCCCTATAAGTGAATCACATGAGTGATGACACATGTGACACGCTGCACAGTCTCTTTACATTATTATTATTGACATATTATTATATTATATTATCTATTAAATATATATATTATGATGTCCTTGGTTCTATACAATGAGAATCGGATCGTGATAAGATCACGATAATGAGACTGATTCACCTTTTAATATAGATCATAAACATTCTCGGTCATAAGTTGCTCGAGAGGGACATCGAGACAACCGGACAGATTGATGTACTATATACTCGTCCATATGATGGAGGTGATTATTCTCATAGCCACTTGTGTGGAGACACTAAGGATACAATATAGGTGTTCATTAGAGAATGAGTTCACTGATTGATCTACTTATGGAATGTTGTATGATTAATGATTTATGACATCAAACAACGATTTCATAGTCCTAGTTATGTATTTGGTCCTTAGATTTGAGACACCAATGATGTCTTGTTTAAGTACTCATTTCTTTGATGCTGGACTTACAGGTCTGGAAAGTTCTAGATCTGGTTCAACCGATTATCGGGATTGACAACCAACCTTATGAAGGCTATTGAGTGTCAATAAATAATCACTCACTCTTAGTATCACCGTCTATGGACTATATCGTAGTGGCCTAGTATGTCCATATTCGATGAGTTGAGTGAATTATTATGAGATAATAATTTACTAAGTTAGAAGGATCTGACAAGTATGACTCACAAGCAACTCAATATTAGGACTAGAGGATCACACACATACTAGGCCACTACGCCATACTCTACAGACGGTTCAAGAGATCTTATCCATTGGACCTACCTGTCCTCAGTTACTATGTAATATCCCAGAGACTGTATATTGAGCATAATATTATCAAGCCACATAAAAAATCCATCTAAGTCTCGTTCTAATAAGATTCTCCCGAAGAATTTATTCCCTCTCAATTCAAATAACCCTAGCTAGGGATTTGTCTGAGCAAGCACACATGAGATATTCCTCTAGCGATACTGAGCGTGGATGATCCTTTATTGACACTCAATTGCCTTCGCAAGGTTGGCTACCAATCCTGATAACCGATTGTATCAAGTTTGGAACTTTCCAAACTTGTAAGTCTAGTGTCAAAGAAAGGAGTACTCATACAAGACATTCTTGATGTCTCAAGTCTAAGGACTAGACACATAGCTAAGACTATGAAATCGCTATTTGACATTAGGTATCATTAACCATGTAGCATTTCATAAGCGGATCAATCAATGAACTTATTCTCCAATGCGCACTTATATTGTATCCTTAGTGTCTCTATACAAGTGGCTATGAGACTAATCGCCTCCATCATATGGATGAGTATACAGTATACCGATCTAACCAGTTATCTCGATGTTCTCTCGAGTAACCTGATCGAGATTATTTAGGATCTATATTCGAAGGTGAATCGATCTTATTATCGTGATCTCATCATGATCTGATTCTCATTGCACAAAACCAAGGACATCACAATATATATATGCAACAGATAATATAATGTAAGAATATGCCAATAATAATGATAAATAAAAAGATTATACAACACGTCACACGTATCATCACTCATATGATTGGCTTGTAGGGCACCTGTAACCAGCAGTGAATATCGCTAAAGAGAAGGACGATTGACCTCCTTCATCCTCTCTACCTGGATCTAAAAAACTAGGGATATATAATCTCCTTAGGTAAATAATCTCTCACACGATGTAATTTTTGGTTTTACGGGCTTTATGTGCATTAATCTTTGCATGACAATTTTGATCTATGTGGGAAGCTAATTTTATTTTGATCTTTCACTACACATGTGATGCTCTTACTGAGGTTCTTAGCAATGGTATTAGAGCCAAGGTTGTTCATGTAAAATATTGGCTTTTAAATTATGTGTGATGAGATTGAATTATATAGAACTGTTCTACGTGTTTCTACTGTAATTCGCAATGAAGGCAATAAGGAAGGGGTAGCCACATGTGGGCAAGCTGCCTACAGAGACGACCACTTGCAAGGGTGGTAGGCTACGGCTAAGGTTGCTAGCAAGGCCCTTTGTAGGCGTGGCCAGGCCACAAGGGGCAGTCACCTATGACCTGGGCTGTCGTTAGTAGAGGGATCGTCTGTGGCCAAGGACGCACGCAGGTGCAATCGTCTGTGAGTTAGGTGGTCGTGCGCAATCGCAAGGGCGCCCGACAATGACAATGCCGCCTGTAGGGGCGATTGGCTGCAGGCGTGACGCCTACAAGCCGGCCGCTTGCGGGCAGAGGCAGCGCCTGTGGAGGCACTCGCCCGAGGGTAGTGGTGGCCATCCGTGGGAGGTGGACAGAAAGGGCTAAGGCTTCTTTTTGGCAAAAGGATGATTCTGCTCCTCAAAATTTGAATTTTTTTAGATTTATTCTTTTGTCCAGAATTTTAAAAATGTCATTGACAATTCTAAAAATTTCTCACATGTCTTGATTTTTAAAAAATAATTAATTAAATAATTTAATTAATTACTTATTATTTAGTAATCCTATATGGTGATGTGTATATGTAATGTATGATGTGGATGAATAATCATTAGCCATATGATATGATGTATGTATATGTGATTATTATTATTGGGGTCTACTAGCCTTCGTTTTTCTCGTTTATTGTCAGGCTTGCGTGCTTGTAATTATTTTATACTTACACCTAAAGACTCAACAGGAGCGTGGATGTCATGGTGGGAGATCACGATATATGGTGATGCGGCGAGGATTTGATGTAACCAATAATGATGAGATCAACAATCACAAGGCATGAAGATGCACCGATGTACACATAGATCATATTGTGAGTTGTTAGGCCCATTGGCTCGGGCTTAATCATATTAGGTGACGACTTATAATCATATTATATATATATATATATATATATATATATATATATATATATATATATATATATATATATATATATATATATATATAGTCTCCGTTTTTCTCGTTTATTGTCAGGCCTGCGTGCTTGTAATTATTTTATACTTACACCTAAAGACTCAACAGGAGCGTGGATGTGACAGTGGGACCCATGATGTCATGATGGGAGATCACGATATATGGTGATGCGGTGGGACCCATGATGTCATGGTGGGAGATCACGATATATGGTGATGCGGTGAGGATTTGATGTAACCAATAATGATGAGATCAATAATCACAAGGCATGAAGATGTACCGATGTACACATAGATCTTATTGTGAGTTGTTAGGCCAATTGGCTCAGGCTTAATCATATTAGGTGACGGCTTATGATCATATATATATATATATATATATATATATATATATATATATATATATATATATATATATATATATATATATATATATATATATATATATATATATATATATATATATATATATATATATATATATATATATATATATATCCTCTGTTTTTCTCGTTTATTGTCAGGCCTGCGTGCTTGTAATTATTTTATACTTACACCTAAAGACTCAACATGAGCGTAGATGTGACAGTGAGACCCACGATGTCATGGTGGGAGATCACGATATATGGTGATGCAGCGAGGATTTGATGTAACTAATAATGATGAGATCAACAATCATAAGGCATGAAGATACACCGATGTACACATAGATCCTATTGTGAGTTGTTAGATCCATTGGCTCGGGCTTAATCATATTAGGTGACAGTTTATGATCATATTATATATATATATATATGAGTATGCTGTATTGATATATATTAAATATGTATATGTGTGATACAGTATATTAGGAGATCGATGTAAAACAAAAACTCATTTTATGATAATTTGGATATAAGATATGTGACACGCTCGTATATTATTTACTTGATAATATGGGAGAGTGACCATAATTTATGATTAGATTCTTACCAAATTCTCTTATAGTATTTCATCGTAGACATTTCAATTTTAATAATGACCCAGTAAGAAAAAATGCACAGTAATGTTTAGGGGAATGGACAATATTTCCATGAGCTTATGATATGCGGGAATGGAAATGTTTCACTAAAATAACTGTTTTCCAGCGGGATAATTAGACCAACAAAAGGCCCGAATAATAGAGTCACTAGAGCAGTTTCTTTTCCTATCCCATCATTCTAGCAGAGACTTCCACTTCCAATTCTCCCAACAACGTTATGGGTCTTCCGTAGAAACTCACCAAAGATATGAACATTGCTCAAAACTTTGATTGTACAAGGGCCCAAGGTTTACATAAACAGATGCTTGAGCCACCAGCTGAAGAGAGGCAACCACAAAAATATAGCATCTCCAAGAATTTGATGGAATCTTGTGCATGCATAATCATGACTCAGGTCATATCTTCCTGTGAGCCTATTACAACTAACCTCATGTCAACACTTCAAAAGGAGAAAGAAGGAAAACAAGAAAAGACAAGAATGTCAAAACAACTAAAGTCTTTTGAAGGTTAATGCATACACATTAGTTTATAACTATCAGTCAATCTAGCTATAAAAGAAAAAAAAACCAAAATGCAAGATCATAGACTTTCTCCAGAAATAATTGACTTAAAAAGCATCTCAAACTTTTATATCCAGGCTATTGTAGGATGTTCTCTCAAGTTGGGATGTCCTTAGATGCCTACAATTGGAGCAGATTTAGAAAATGACAATTTTGCCTTCATATAACCTAGCATGTAACATCTAAATCAATTGTTTCGGAAGTTTCAGCAATTCATGAGCAAAGATGCCTCCCAATAATGTCATTCTGTTAGAAAAAAATAGGAGCATTATGTTAGTTCAGGTGATATAAAGTATTCTAAAATTATATTTAAATATAAAAAAGAGCCTTGGAATATAAAGATGAAAAAAAAGGTCCTTTATAAATGATGCTTCAGTAAAATAATATATGGGATAATATCATAATCATGAACCTCGAAGTTGGTAAGAGTACTCCTACCAGCTGCTTCCTTGTGACAAGTATAGTTAATATCACCAAGAGCTGAGAACAAGAGGCTAGGATAAAATATGACCAAGAATAATTTTACAAAATGTTTCAGTGAATTAATGACATGGTATACAATGTAATGAAAGCTGTTTCTTCAAGAAACATACTAATATTTGATATCTTTGAGTTGCTACAATGAAAACCGAGTGATGTAATTGTGAAAACAAAGTCTGAAAGATCATAACAATGTGACAATTGAGTGTTCTACTATATACACTGTAGAATCAGTGACCTACAATTTTGGTTGCCAAATTGCAGATTACCTGATCAGGTAAGCCAAAGTTCATCAATCTCCTCAATCAAGAAACGACTACCATCTTAGGTTCAACTTTACTAAAAAAATGAAGTACCAAGATTGTGATGTTAATCTAACAAACAATAAGGCGTTTCACTACCAATAATTTTGACAAGAACATAAGCCCCCTTTAAAATGGTGGAATCGATGCTTATCTCTAACAATTATCTCTCTTCCTGAAACAAGTGATACGAAATTGAAAGCCAAATGGCAATCGTTGCACATCCGTAGGTTCTTAACAATCCTAATGAGTGAGTTCTTGGAAGTATTCATGAGCCCGAAGGCCACCGCGAGTTTCTCACTGTGGAATCTAAGTGCAAATTCCCTTTCCTCTTCTTCCAATTCATGCAATGCTGCACTGGTTTCAGGCACATAACCTGCTTCCTTAATCTTGTCGATCAATTCTTCCAAGTATTTGTAAATTTCCATAGTCTGTTGGTGAGATGTATCCCCCATGCGGAATACATGGGCCACTTGATTGATCTCTATCAAGCTATACCCAATTTGCTTTCTCAAATGCCTGTGGATCATTACGTTTCTAATCTTCTCCACTCGATCCATCCTGCCAGCCAATGCAAAAATGTTGGAGAGCAGCACATAGTGAGCAGGATTCCCAGGTTCAACGGCAAGAAGGTGTTCTGCCACCTCCACTCCAAGATTGAAATTCTTGTGCATTTTGCAGGCCCCAAGCATCGCTGTCAATACTTCCGGCCCTGGCAGCCCCCTCGTCTCTTCCCTTATGAACAGCATTGCTTCATCCAAACGTCCAGCTCTTCCAAGCATGTCTACCATACAAACTTGATGCTCCACACGAGGAACCAGCCCATAGTCTCGCCTCATTGATGCAAAGGCCTCCTGGCCCTCGCTAACAAGTCCCGCATGTGCACATGCGGATAGAACCGCAACAAATGTGACATCATTAGGTGACAGTCCACTTGACTTCATTTGTTGGAAGAGCTTAATTGCTTGATGCCCGTGCCCATGCATCCCATATCCCGATATCATTGCAGTCCAAGCAACCACATTTCGCTCCTCGAGGCCATTGAAGATCTCATGAGCCTTGTCTAAATGACCACATCGAGCATACATGTTTATGAGTGAAGTGCCGAGAACCACATTTAGCTCTAGACCTTTGTTGACTAAATAGTCATTCACCCACTGACCCAAACTCAAGGCACCCAACTGGGAACATGCCGACAACAAGCTGACCAGAGTGGCTGAATCCGGTTCCTTGCCTGCCTCCTGCATCAATTGGAACATCGCAACAGCTTCCTCAGCAAGACCATTCTGCTCAAACCCAGCAATCATTGCATTCCAAGCAACGACCGTCCTATTGGGAATTCTGTCGAACAGCTTCCTTGCGTGGTGCAAATCGCCCGTTTTTCCGTAGAACACCACCAATGCGGTCTGAACGAATACATCGGAATCAAACCCATTAGCGATGACTCGCGAATGGACAACTCGGCCAGTTCTCGATGCGGAGAGATCGGCGCAGGCTTTGACGACGGAGGTGAAGGTGTAATTGGAGGGCTCCAAGCAGGCGGCGGACATGCGACGGTAGAGAACGATGGCGTCGGCTGGGCGGCCGGATTTGGCGGCTGCGGTGATGAGGGAGTTAAAGAGAAACGTGTCCGGCTCGGGGATGGAGAGGAAGAGGGTGCGGGCGTAGGCGGCGGTGGAGCCGCTGGCGGAGGAGGAGGAGCAGTGGATGAGAGTAAGAAGCTTGGTTAGGAGGGAGCGTGTGCGGTGGTGGCCGGCGACGACGATGCGGGCGTGGACCTGTTGAAGAGGGCGAACGCGCCGTCCCGCGCGGAGGAGGGCTTCATAGGTTGGCGAGTGCGAGCAGGAATGTGCAGTTGCTCTTCGGTTCATGAGAGAGAAGCCCGAGAGTCCAAAACGTCGGTGTCAGGAGATCAAATGCACGCGAACGGTTGAGATCGGTCGCATGGGAATTAGGCGACGTTTGAGATTTGTTGGTGCAGCGCCCACGTGGAGTACGATCCTAGGGACTCCTCCCTCCCTACGGTTTAAGAAATATTTTATTTTACAGGGGAAAACGTAAAATGCGTTGCCGAGTCTCTCCTACGAGTCCCGACCCCACACTCTCCTTCGGCTGTGCTGTCACCGCCCCCTAATTATTTTCTTTCTTCCAAGTTGGGTTTCCGTTGCCTCTTGTTCGTCTCCTTCGCTTCGTCGGCCATGGCGTCCTCCTCCGGTTCTCTGCCCGCCCTAGGTAAACCTTTTTTTCCCCAATTCCAACCCTTCTCCTCTCTTTTTCTTGAGGCTTCATTCCGTTTCCTCCATTTCTTCCTCGCAGAGGCCGTGCAGGTGCTGGTGTCGTCTTTGGTCGACGAATCGCCCGTCGTGAGGGAATCATCTCTGGCCGCTCTCAGAGAAATCGCACCGCTGTAATTACCTTTATTTTGTTCTTGTTCCTTCCCTGAGATGTTTCCTCTTGCTTCTTGCTTCAGAATCTTGAAGGGCTTTGCTTCGCAGGAATCCCCTTTTGGTCATTGATTGCTGTGTCTCAATATCCAAAGGAGGGCGTCGGGTATGTGGTTCCCGTGAATTTAATCAATTCAAGAATCTGTGTCTGTTCTCTTTGATTCTTGATCGTGTTTTTTGAATTGGTTTGATTGGGATCGGTCTGTTGCTCAGCGTTTTGGTAACATGGCTGGAGTGTTCCTTGTTATGGCGGGGGCGGTTCGGGCTATGGACCGGAAGGATGTTGACTCTACATATATGGCTAGGCTTGCAAAGATAGCCACTTCAGAGATTATCACGTCTAAGGTATGAATACCTTGAGTGTACATTGGATAAAGAATTGTTCGTAATTTTGATTCAATTAATTTTATGTTTTTACTTCTTCATGTTAGATATGGACTTTACCATATCATTTCTTCCAGAATATTTGTTTCCTCGACTTTGTGATAACTAAGGTTTGTGAGTAGTGACTTTTTAATATGTTTTTATGGTAAATCACATCAAAATGCTGGTAATATAAATATACGTTTGTTGTTAAATCAAATGGTGTCTGTAAATGATACTTTTTAATATGAATTAAGAGAACAAGACCTAAAGCCTAAAAAAAAAAGAAGTCAAAACCAATAAAATAATGCAATAATAAAATTAATAATATTAACCCTACCTTCTTTGGATTCAATTAGAAGGTTTATGTAGATGGTTGAGTATTTTTTTTTTTTCACTCTACTTGTTCCTTCTCGGACTACAGTCCACTTTGTGCCGATCCTCAAGCTCATGGTTCTAGTGGCCCTCTATGTTGAAAGTGTATTTCTTAAGTCTTTTAGCTACATGATTACTGGAACTTAAATCGAATTAAGCTGTAAGCTCTGACAAGAAAAATGAGGCATTGCTTGCTATCCTTAAAAATGTCACACAAGTGTGATTGGTTTGAACAGGTTCTAGCTTGAAATTTCTTGTTGACTTTGAATGGTTTTAGATAAGTTGGTGATCAATGATTCAAATACTGATCGAACTGGTACCGATACGTTTCAATATTTTGTTTTAGCAAATAGAAATATAAACAACATATTGATGAAGGAAATGGATCAGGATGGAGACCAGAGAAAGAAAAGACTATGAAAAGTAATGAGGTTGGGAAGCAGCTACTTCTTCAATTCTTTAACCAAAAACAGATAATTACTATCCCTTTTGAATGACTGTGTGTCATAGAAAATGTGTTACTCATTGGATCTTAGAAGACCTGTATTCCATGATAAATGAAGGCTTAATGATTGTAGTAGTGAGAAGTTTGTGAACTTTAATAGCTTAATGGTCTGGGTGATATAAGAACATGAGAGGGCCCTTTTATTAAATACATTGGACAAGAATGAAATTATGGGATTTATCTATTGTTATCATCTTAATTTTTAATCATTATTGAACCTTTGAGACAAAATCCTAGTGAAGCTTTAAGAGGACTGCTTATTGCATGAGGCTTCCACCAGTGCAATGTTTAGGGAGGAAGCAGGGAAGTTATTTCATTGTCTTAAACCACAGTCACTATGTCATAGAGGAGCAACCTACATGAGATCAATTATATGTATTTGGCAAAGACCGACTTTGACTTTCACCATGAAGGTTACATAATAAGAGAAAGTGGATGGAATAAAGAGAGATCTATTTTCACTCTTTCGGGGGAAAGAGAAGATCCAAGTAATGATCCAACAATCATGAGCCAGTAGAATATTGTTGATAGATCTGAACCATAGCTCACACTTCTTAAGCTTAAGTTAGCAATAGTAGACCCGACTAAAAACCAACTCAAATTTCCTCCCACATCTAATGTGGGACTAAATTTGGGTGTCCCACGCTAATACATCAAAGAAAAGGAAATAATCTTTTTAGAAATATTAACTGCCACTGAAGCAAACAATCTAACAGTAGATCTCAAACTCTCAAGGGTCCCAAGAATCTCAGAACAATATTCTATTCTTTTTCTGTGCGCACAATGAAACAGTTGAATAATCTTTTCTGATACATGGATGAAAATAGAAATTGAAGAAGAAAGTTGTTGCTCTACTTTGTTTTTTCATTTTGTTTGTAATTATTAGTTAACTCATATTATGTGATATTCATATGACTTGTCTTGTGTACTGCTAGGAACTTAATGTTGACTGGCAAAGGGCAGCAGCTGGTCTTCTTGTTTCAATTGGATCTCATGCACCTGACTTGGTAAGATTTTTTGATGAGCTTGAGTATTTTATAGTAACTGTTCTGTCTTGATCTTGTAGTTCATTGGTAGAAAGGTTTTTGGAAAACTTTAACATTGGTAACTCTTAACAAGTCCTAAAATTCTGTTTTCCAAGTTAGACACTAATATACCTTGATAAACGGCATTTTTTGTGCTGTTCAAAGTAAACAACCTAGGAAAATAGCCACTCTCTTAACTTTTCTCCTTTATTAGAATACCTTGATTTGCAGCTATAGAACATCAAAATATTTCTATAACAGTTTTAGGTTAGTCCTGAGCTGTACTGGAACTGTTCTGGTTTGACTGGTGTTAGACTGAAAGATTAACTTTTATCTGATTGGAGTGGATGCATGTGCATGACAATGCTTTGTTATATTGATTGAGAAATAGTGGTTTATACCAAGGTTTGCAATTTCGATCTGTACAGCCCGGTATGGGCGGTACATACCTGTCCGTCAGGTTACCGGCGGTTCGGGCGGTACATACCGGTCCGCCCGCTACCGGGCGGTACCGCCAAAAATCGACCGTAGGCGGTCGATTTCGGCTGTCGGTGGTCGATTGAGGGAGAAATCGGGTCGATTGAGGGAGAAAAAGGGAAGAAGAAGAAGAAGAGGAAAAGAAGAAAAAAAGAAGAATTGGAGAAAAAAGGAAGAAAGAAATACCTAGCACCATCCTCGCCTGCGGGTCGCCCGCGCGCTGTCGCCGCCCTCGCCCGCTTTTTCTCCCGCGCGAGGAGAAAGATCGAGGCGTCGTCACCCCTTTTCTTTTATTTATTAATATATTTAATATATTAAATTATATTATATAATATTTTATTATATTTTAATATATCGGGTGGTATACACTATGCGTACCGCCTAGTATCGGTACCATATCGGTACCGAGATAATCTTGGTACCACCGGTACGGACTGGTAAGTCAAACCTTGGTTTATACATACTGAAAATGTGCTCCTGTATATTGATCTTGTGGATATACCACTAGGATAAACTTTTATATATGTTCTTTTGAACAGCCATAATCAAAATGAAAAATTTGTTGGGACATTTACAGCTTTATTGTCATTGTTGAATCAAAATAAATAATTTACAATATACTTGAAGTGGTGTACGATTAAGATTACAACTTTCTAAGGATGTTTATCTTTTTAAAAAGGTTTTATGGGAACCAGGACTGCGGGTTTCGTTCAGATGGAACGTAAAGGGTGGCATGTACCACTCGGGGAGTGAACCTGTATGCGGACCACCCCCATTTCGGCCGGTCTGGTCTGGCCTATTAATAAAATGAAAAACCTATTTAACTCATCTGGTTTAGAGCTTTCGTTTGTGAGCCTTTTTGCTATACATGCTGAGCTGCCTGCTGTCATTTTCGGATATGCTTCCTCCTCCTGTTCTCCTCTTCCTCTTGCTCCTCTTCCTCTTCCTCCTCCTCTTCTTCCATCATCTTCTCGCCTCTTCCTCCGTCATGGCCTCCTCTTCTTTCATCTTATTCTTCCTCCTCTTCCTCGTCGATCTCCTCTTCTTTCCTCTTCTCCTTCTTCTTCCTCTTTGAGTCTTTGATATGTATCAGTAAACCATGTGGTACATTGGTATTGGTTGGTACATCAGAACGATACACATGGTCAGTACGAGATGGCAATCCATATATGGGATTACAAGTTTTGCTAGGTGAAATACAAACTGTAAACATTGCAGGGCTACATGTGCTTGCTAATCCTTGTTGTTATGAACTCCTTTTTTTGAGTTATTGGCATTTTTGGTTCCCATAGTAAGACCTCATTTATGGTTTTGTGGTCTAAACTTAGTGCAAGCTGAATATAGCCATGTAATATGTTTCTCTTGTTGGAACTCTAGTTTCTTGTTTGTCTTGTTCGTCTTCAAATAGTTTGAATGTAACCATCTTTAGACTTTGCTTTATCCTTTTTGATACCAATATTTGATGGTACTATTTGGCTCTTCATTTATTCCCATTCTTTTTTATCATTCGCTGATATCAACTATCTGAATTTATTTAAACTCATGTTGTAGATGATGGAAGAAGTTTTTCTCCATTTATCCGGACCTAATTCAGCTTTACAGTCCATGGTGCAGATACTAGCAGATTTTGCTTCTGCTGAAGGTGTAGAATCCCCCCCTCCCCCTCTCTCTTTTTTCGTTAACTGAATTTATTGGTGGTATCTACACACTTTTAACTAACACTGTGTACTGTTCCAAGCCTTGAAATTCACCCCACATTTGAAAGATGTCCTTTTACGTGTGTTACCTATTCTTGGAAGTGTGCGGGATGCTCAACGGCCAGTTTTTGCAAATGGTATTTGTTTGTTAAACATTTTTTTAGGGCTTTTGTATGACCATCTTGACATAACTGACAAACATTTATCCAGCATTTAAATGCTGGTGTCAGGCTGCTTGGCAGTATATTGGAGATTTCCCTTCAGATCCGCTTCTTGATAGTGATGTGATGTAAGATTCTGATATCTTTCTGTTCATGTGTTATGAATTATTAGATGTACTCATCAGCTATTCATCAGCCTGACACTAAAATATACTTCAGGTCATTCATGAACTCTGTTTTTGAGTTATTGTTGAGAGTTTGGGCAGGTTCACGAGACCTAAAGGTATTTAATGAGAATATCTAAATTCTAAAAACTCCCTTAAATTTACATGGATATTCATAAGATGCAAACTCCAAACAAACGCATACTTATACAAGTTCAATGTGTGTACTGTGTGCCCTCTTCTTCTGGGTAAGATATCAATTTCATAGCATGTAGATTATATCCCTGTAATATCTGCTGGTACAGGTACGACTTTCTGCAGTAGATGCTTTAGGACAGATGGTTGGACTTATTACCCGTTCACAGTTGAAGGCAGGATTGCCCAGGCTAATCCCAACGATTTTGGACTTGTGTGTATTAAGATGACAACGATCTTTTATTGATTTATTTTTCCAAAGATGAGTTGAAAACATGAGACATGGTTATATGCTTGTTGTTTTACCTGTGTCAGATACAAGAAAGATCAAGAGATTGCTTTTCTTGCTACACAGAGTCTGCATAATCTTCTTACTGCCTGTTTGCTATCAGAGAGTGGTCCTCCCCTACTTGATTTTGAGGTAGATTTTGTTATTCCTATTTTTATAAAGGATTGATCATGCATTTAGGATATGACCTTGTATGAGTAAAGGTATATAGTATATAACTTTGCAGAATAACTTGATGATTATGTTTTTGTTCTGTTTTGCTTTTTATATATCGTTAGAAACTGGCCCCTCAATTTTCTATTCCAAGGGTGTAAACTTCCATAGACTTGGGATCAACTGAGATTAAAGTAATTATGCTAGTGCTGGAAATAAAAAACAATTATGCCTTGAGAATTAAGATAAAATGTTCTTTTTTTTAATTATGGAAAAAATTATCACTCGACAATGTTTATAACTCTTCAAATGTCTTTTAATAGTTAAACAACCTTTCTAACTCAGTCCATGCAATGTTCCTAATAGGGCTCTTGAACATTAGTTAGACTAAAATTAGGACTCTCACGACTCTTTAGCTACTAGAAATAATGGCAAATGGAATAGTTTTAAAGTCACAATAAATGGAAAAGATTATAGTCCAAGGATTGCAATTTCGATCTGTACTGCCCGTACCGGGTGGTATGTACCAGTCTGCCAGGTTACCGTTACGTGGATCGCTCGCTACTGGGCGGTACTGCCAAAATCGATTGTCGGTGGTCGATTAAGGGAGAAAAAAGGGAGGAAGAAGAAGAAGGAGAGGAAAGAAGAAAGAAGAAGAAGAGGGGAAGAAGAAAGAAGTACCTTCGCGCCGTCCTCCCCAGCGCGTTGTCGCTGCCCATGGGTTGCCCGCAAGCCGTTGCTGCCCTCGCCCGCGGGCGATTTTTCTCCCGTGCGAGTAGACGGAACGTCTCCCTACGCGGGGAGAAAGATCGAGGCAACGTCGCTTCGGCGATGTCGCCCCTTTTTTTACTTTTTTTTAATATATTAATATATTAATATTATATTTAATATTATATTATATAATACTATAATATATTTTTTTGAAGCGAAGTCGCCCCTTTTTTTACTTTTTTTAATATATTAATATTTAATATTATATTTAAATATTATATGATATAATACTATAATATATTTTAATGTACTAGGCTGTACTCACTGTGCATATTGCCCAGTACCGGTACCGAGAAAATGTTGGTACACTGTACGGACCGGTAGGTAAAATCTTGGATTATACTATCTTATACAAGACTTGCTCAGGGTTATTATTCTTGATCCTTGCCTTTTCCATCTTCAGCTGCAGTATATTTTGTAGTGTCGAATCCAAAGATGGGTTGGTCACTTTTTTTTTCTTTTGCTGGGCTTGGGATCATTGTATTGGATGGAAGATCCTCTAAACATTCTTTCTTGGTCAACGAGCATGATGTCTAGGTCAAGATTGGAGTTAGCACCTGCTATACGAGGCTTTTAATTGTAAAATAAGGCCCAACAATGGTTAGTACAACATGGCATTGGCGATCCCTTTCCTTTGGTTAAATAGGTTTTATTGATTTCTGACTATGTTCAAGATAGGTATGGCCAAGGTTTGATGTATGACCCGAAATGGTATGGAACGAGCTGTATGTATCGGTTTCGGGTGGTACATAGAAAATTGGCATGGTATCGGTCGGTATGGGTGGTGTATGGGTCGATATAATTGAAACTCGACCATTACCGACCCGTATGATACATTCAAACTTGACTATTACCGAACCATTTCAGGTGGTACATGGAAAACTGTTCAAGTATTGGTCGATGTGGGTGGTGTATCGATCGATATAATTGAAATTTGACCCTTATCGACCTGTTTGATATGATCGAAACCCATTTGATTTCGATTGATACCAACCCAGAACTGGTCAAATCTAGCCCTAATGGTCATATTGAACGTTGGGGTCTCTTTTGGGGCTTTAAATTTCTCCCTCCCCCATTTTTCACTCATTCTCACTCACTTTACTGCACTCTCTCATTCCCTCCTTTTCTCATACTCTTACTTGTGATTAAAGTTCCTAATTGGTGATGAGTGGTAATCAATCTCTAGATTAATGGTTAAAGTTCCTAATTGAAAGAACTTCAAAATTTCTTCGTTATAACTTTGATTTTCTATTCATGTATGCCTGGCAAGCCAAGTGTGGGGCTGAGGCTGCATATAGATTTGCTTAATTCTTGATTGCTTGGTGCTTGAGGGGACCAACTTATGTGATGAGAGACAATCAACCTTTGAATGGCTGCTGAAAAAAGGTTATGTCAGGCTCTGGTTCTTTAAGCTTGTTCCCCCAGCTTTTGCTTGTTCCTACATGAGTTCGTTTTCTTCATTATAGGTCATCGTGTATGCCTGGAAATGGTTGTATTAGGCCAAAAATTTCTGATTAGAAGAACTGGGCCAAGCTTGGGCCTGTTCTTATCAAAATTCTCTCTGGACCATTTGGAAAATTAGTCCCTAGTTTTCACCAAGAATGTGGCTGACCATTTTCAGGCTAGATATGGGCAGATTCTTTCTTGAGGTCCAAGGCTGAAGGCCAAAATCCATTGCATGGCTTGAAGTTTAAGCAGTTGATATAATATGCTTGTCCATTGATACATGCATTTATAAAGAATTAGCTTCAAGGAAGTACATTTAGACTAGACTATTTGTGAGTTTGACTGTTGGACTAGCCTGAGGAACACCATTTCAGTTTCCAGAAGAAACAACAGCCTAGGGCTTGCTTGCCGTAATTATGGTGCACTTTTAGTTTGCATTATTACTGTTTTCCATGACCATCTTAGCCTAATAGCACATTAACTTTTACACAATGGACCAAACAAACTCCAAATAACCAAGTTACCATTTGCTGTGAATAGGCGGCCCAAGTACCCCATATATTATATTTTTATCATTTTGTATTTTCTGATATTGTATTTCTGTGGTGTTGCACTAACACTAACCTTGACCAATGCCTATCATCTTATGTTATTAATATCATGAAATAAGTATTACAAGGACACAAAGAGTAAATAAGAAGAGGAGGGAGAAAATATACAAATTTCTAGGAGACCAGTTTGTTTGACATAAATACAAAAATTCTCAAACCCTTCTGTCCTTCATCTTTGGGGTGGTAACTCCTTATAATATTATATTCCTTAGAGTTGCAAATTATCATGTCTACATCATGGGAAATCTCTTGATTAAATCTATTCCTTGCTTTCCAAGTCTGTGAGTAGGTGACAGTGAACAAGCTTGGATATCTATTTCACCAAAATCCTTTTGTTCTTCCTACTTTTTTAATATTTTGTGCAAGATAGTACATGATCTTCAGAACTTACGTGCGAGTCACAGTAATCAAATGTTGAATCTGTTTTCTGTTTTTTCTTTGCTGGAACATAACCTGAGTGAATCTTCCTTTTGGGCTAACCGCATGAAGAACTTTGCGCTTCTTTTTAATGAATTGCCTTTAATCAGAAATAGTTAAATTTAGAAATTTTTGGAAGGATTCAATATTGCATATACCAGTGGGTTCAGGTTTCCAAATAATATAGTCTTATTCCTTTGAGAGAATCCACAAGGAATTTAAATGTGTCAATAGTTCAGTGCGAAGCCTTCCATCTAGTGGCCAACTAGTAATGAATTGCATCTGTCATATATGGGATACCTACCAAACCTTGGTCTGACCCAAGGTTTTCCTTACCGAGCGGTAAGACCCATACCGCCCGATACATACTGGTCCGGCAGCTGACCGGTACACGGACCGGCCGCTACCGGGCGGTACCGCTAAGATCGGCCGTCGACGGTCGATTTCCGCCGTCGACGGTCGATTTCCGCCGTCGATAGTCGATTTCAGCCGTCTGCGGTCGATTGAGGAAGAAAAAGGAAAGAATAAGAAGAGGAAAAGAAGAAGAAGAAGAAGAGGAGAAGTACCTCGCGTCGCCCTAGCGGCACTCTGCCCGGGGGTTGCCCACGAGTCGTCGTCGCCTGCGCCGCCCGCGGGTGATTTTTCTCCCCACGCAGGGAGACGAAACGTCTCCCCACGCGGGAGAGAGTTGCGACGTCGCCCCTTTTTATTTTTTTAATATTATATTATATAATATTATATTATAAAAATATTATAATATATTTAATATACCGGGTGATATGCATTGTGTGTACCGCCCGGTACCGGTACCGACAAAATGTCGGCACACCGATACGGACCGGTATGTCAATCCTTGGTCTGGCCAATCCAGTAGTAGGTTTTTGAAGCTTTTTGATTGCACAGAAATGAGGCTTTTCAAATTCCTTTTCCTTTAGAGGTTTTTTTTAAAAGAAACATTTCTCAGACTACTACATCCAGTAGTAGGTTTTGGTCGTTAAATAGTCTTCAACTTTACTTGTCTAATAGTGTTGATTTAAAGGAATTCTTAGGCCTCCCTGATCTTTGTACACAACATTAATCTCCAGCTCTTTTTTTCCAGAGAAAACTTCTTGCTGTGTATCTGTTTCTCTCTTTTCTTTCTTTCTTTCTTTCTTTCTTTCTTTCTTTCTCCTCTCTCTTTTTACCATATCTCATCTTTGTTTCTATTACATTTGTCATAGTAAATAAGTTGATAACCTTGGCCTATGTTCACCTGAGAAGCAAAAAATTAAGGAAAACTAAATTCTATAGAACCATTGTCAGTTAATTAGATGAGGCTGACATTGTGTAAGAAAAAACTCAATAGAATAGTTCGCTGGTTGATTTTAGTGGTTAATGCGTTATTTTGAAATGATATCAATTCCATTCTTAATAGATTGCTTGCTTTGAAGATCTATGTTCTACTAGTATGGTTGAACCATATGGTGATCCTAGTTAATTTATCTTTGCTTTTAGGTGATTTTATACCTGCTCCCAGCTTGTTTTCAAATATGTGCCTCCATGGCCACCAAAGTACTATACTATCCTAGCACCTTGGCTACTATCCACTGTCCTTTTTTTTTCTGAAGCAACTCTCTTACACTCTTTCTAAGCCTGATCATCCTCATATCTGATGTTATATTTTGGTTGTGAATCATCTTGGCTACTGTCTGCTCTATGTTTCCTCAGGATTTTAATGTATCTGCTGCAGCTGAATCTAGTCACACCTTACCAGATCTTTCTGGCATCTGTTACTTCTGCAGGACCCAGATATTGCCCATATTGGATACACTTTTATCAGTGCTTAGCAATGCTTCTTTAGAAACAATTCACTCTTCCTTTCTCTACTAATGAATCTGCAAAGCAGTTAGACTCTCTGCCAAGAGTTGTAGAGTGATTATTTTTGTTGCTCAGATCAAGAGATTTTATTTCTCGTAGTTGCAGTTTAACTGTAAACTTGACTGTGTTTATTCTTGAGTGGTTTGAACTTAAAAGTCTTGAGTTCTAAATAACGATTTTCAATACATGGGTCTATATCAGAAAATAATAATATGAATATTTTGATGATTTGAGTTTCAATATTTGTTCACTAAAGAAATCTAACTGTTAAATTAGATGCTTATGTTTAGGTTTATATGGGATTTTGTATTATGTTTATATGTGATCCATGTAGTTAAGGGCTTAAGGCATCATGCAACATTAGAATTTTCAATCTTTTTGTTTGTTTTGCTCTATTTCTCGTAAATGTGAATTTGTTTTCTGCAGGAACTTACAGTAATCTTGTGCACACTTCTCCCAGTAGCATGCATCAATAGCCAGACTGATCACCATTTGAACTTCTCAATGGGCCTAAAGGTGCTTCTTTAGTTTGAAGTAATGACTAATATTTGTTTATAGTCAGAAATGAGAATCTCAACTTGGTACTGCATTTGTTTCTTTGGCTTCTCTTCCACATTTAGATAGCAAACCATTTTATAAAATGCAACCTGTAAGATTTCATGTTATATGGAAGAGGGGAATATTTTGATGATATGATGGTTAAACTTTTAATACTGCATTATTCAAATATACTGAAAGCATAAGACATTCATCATAGCCACATTCATTAGTTTATGGGATCGATGCCATTTGATTGAACTTTTGATTTTAGATAAGAAGTGGACAATGGAATAACCATTCATGAAATTTCTAACCAAATGATTTTGAGCACTAAAGAGTGTAATCTAGTGCACAAGGTTCACTATTAATGATATCAAGGTTTGACGTACCGAAGTGTACCACTCGGTATGGGCAGTATGTACTAGTTTGACAAAGGATCGGTATGGGTGGTACATCGGTACACTCCAGTATACCATATGTCGGTGTACTCGATACAACTCAGTATGTACCATACCGATAGCTTATTGGTATATCGGTACGAATCGCTAATTCGAACCATGAATGATATAACAATAAACTTCTTAGTCATAGGTCTACCTCAGAGATTATTGAGATGACTTGTGGCATTAGATCCACTTGTTTTAAAATGTTGTATCGCTATTAGATTACATTTGAAAATATTTGGTAAAAGTCTTAATGAGGTTGCAGCTTAATAAGAAATCAACCTATGAAAAAAAAAACCTTGGTCTGCCATCATCTTCTTCACTAACCTTCTTTTGGATTTGATGTACTAAACTTTAGGTGCAATGCTACCAGAGGAAAGCTAAATATCGAAGCATCATTTACCACAGTGATTGCAAAAGGCGCTCGCCTAAGCGCTCAGGCGAGGCGAGGCGAGGTCCGAGTGCCTCGCTCGATCTCCAGGCGACGCGCTTCAAAGAGGCGCAGCTTGGGCGCTCACCTGAGCCCAGGCGTCGGGCGCCCGGGTCAAACCAGGCGACCGAATCAGGTTTTTAGCTCTGGTTCGATCGTATTCGCGTTAGTTGGCTTAATCGAACCAACTAACGCATCGATATCAACCATAAATCCTACTCGTGAATTGCGATTACGCCGTCCACATTTCTCTGTTGTTGCTGTCGTTGCCGTTGCCTCCACTGTCGTTGCTCTCCGCCGCCGTCACTGTTGTTGCTGCTCTGCGCTGCTGTCGCTGCCACTGTCGCTGCTCTCCGTTGTCGCTACTCGCTTCTGTCGTTGCTGCTGCTCGCTTCTGTCGCTGCCCGCTTCTATCGCTGTCGCTGCTCTCAGTAAGCAGCTTTCACTCTCGGCCAGTCGCCTCGCCTTATCTCTACTCGTCTCTACTATTAACAGTATACTGTCAACTTATTGTTAACAATATACTGTTAACAGTATACTATATATATTTTTATATTATATATATATATTTATTAATTGTATTATCTATTTTTTTATATTTTAGCGCCTCGCTTCGCTAAGGCGAGCGCCTAGAGCCTCGGGCGTTTTGGGACCCTGGCGCCTTTTGGCGCCTACCACTTTTTAAATCACCGATTTACAATTTGATTATAACAAAGTGTTTTAGGAATTAGAAGTAATAGTTCTCCACTGCATAAGGGCATTGCTAGAATCATCTGGAACTTCTTCATTTTTTAAGCTTGTAACTTCTTAGATAATCCTTTCCAAATTTGTCACAGCTTTAGGTGATTTTTGTGTGTAATTTTTGCCAAGGATTCATGTACCTGTCTGTACCGGTGTACCAACATTTTGTTGGTACCAATACGGTGCCAGTATCGGGCGGTACGCACAGTGCATACCGATCGATATATTATAATATATTTTATTATATAATATAATATAAATATATTAATATATTATAAAAAGAAAATAAAAAGGGGTGACGTCGCCTCGATCTTTTCTCCCCGCGTGGGGAGAAAAATCGCTCGCGGGCGCGATGGCGGCGACGGCTCGCGGGCGATCCGCAGGTGGTGATGGCGCGCGGGCGGCGACGGCACGCGGGCAAGGACGGCTCGAGGTACCTTTTCTCTTTCGCTACTTCTTCTTTCTTCTTTTCCTCTTCTTCTTCTTCTTCTTCTTCTTCTTCTTCCCTTCTCGATTTCTCCTCAATCGACCGCCGATGGTCACCTTTTGGTAGTACCGCCTGGTAGCAACCGATCAGCTGCCGGACCGGTACATACCGGGCGGTACGGGGCCTTATCGCTCGGTAAGGAAAACCTTGATTTTTGCTACCTACATATTTCACCAATTTGTCTTTTAATATTTGGGGCTAAGATTTGTTCCACAACACCAGAAGTTACTTGAAAGTGTCTGTTTTTGTTGTTAGACTTCTTAACCACTTTGATTTTTCCTTTTCATCTGACTACCTTTAGTTGTTGCTCTTTGTTTAAAGAGCAATCCTTGTGATCGTCTCTTAATCTATAGGTTGATTCTTTAGGTTCTCTGGCATTGGCCCCTTCATTGATCTACTAAAGAGTATCTCTTCCTTTCTAGTTACTCCTTTTTTCTTCTTTTTTTTTGTTAGAAAATTTTGCTTTGAATAGATGATACCAAGATTTGCAATACCGTCGATACCGCCCGTATCGAGCGGTATGCGGATCGCTCGCTATCGGGTGGTACTATCGATTGGGCAGTTTTCGCCTCGTTACCACCCGAAATCGATCGGTAATGGTTGATTTCGATCGTCGCTGGCCGTTGTCGGGCGGTAACGGTCGATTTCGACTGTCGGCGATCGATTTCGAGCGGTATCAGAAGAAGAGGGAGAAGAAGAAGAGGGAGAATATATATGTTTGTATATATATATATATATATATATATATATATATATATATATATATGTGTGTGTGTGTGTGTGTGTATGGAGGCCGACAATGCTCTCTCGACCCGATCCGTCGCTTTTAGTGGGAACGAGGCGACGCCGCCCTTTTTTTATTTTTAACTTTATTATATATATATATACACACATACATATTTATATATACATACATACACACACACACACACACATATATATATATATATATATACACACACGTAACAAGCGGTACGCCTAGGCATATCACTCAATACCAACGTACCGTACTACATCGGCCTGAGCTCGGTACACCGGTATGGTATGGTTTGGCGAACCTTGGATGATACTCGTCTGTTTTCTCTTCTCCTTTTTTTTCTTTCTTCTTTTCCTTTTTGAGACTTTTTTTTCTTTTACGAAACAGATATAGGTAGGATTTTATTTATTTATTTCATTTAAAGTTAATTCAATTTCCATCAAACACTTCATTAACTCGGACAGCAATAAGAACTCTTTGCATGAAGCAAGAAAAAGTGAAACCTAAGCAGTTTCTTCTTTAAGGTTATCAACCCTTCAAGAGGAAACCACCTTAAGCTTTCTTAGCAAATTCCCAGTTTTAGGTCCAACATCCTGGAAAAGCCTATAATTTTTGCCTGATTCACTAGTTTATTTCAAACAAAATGGCGTAACGAAAGAATGACCTTCCAAATCTCGAAGGCAGGCTAATACTTAGAAAATATGATAGGAAGATTTATGGATCAAGCCAGGAGGATCGGACAGCCAACCTTTTTTAACTAGGAACTTGTCATAGTGAATGTGATAGCTAAGAGCTAGTTGCATGAAGATTTTAATGTATTCGACTTAGGGGCTTCTAGATATATGATTAAATGACCAGAGTGGCCCCCACCATCAAAATAGAAATGGTTATAGAAGAAATCTGGCAAAAATTTTGAGGCATGTGCCATTGCATGTTAATTATTGCCCTTGCGTTTAGACATGCATGTTTATGTTAGTAAAATACATGCCATTCTAGTATCAGTCCATGGAGAATGGTTTATGTGCTTTTCATGGATAGTAAATTAATTGCAAGGAATTCCATTTCGCTTGGACGAGTATGTACCAGCCATTATCTATTGGTTTGGGAGTGCACTGTGGACTGCCCTTTCTAGTGACCAGATGCGGTACAAGGCTTATTGCATGATTTTTTTATATTTCTTTTTAACTCCAATAAATAGGAACCATAATACCTCCACTTTGTCGGTCTCATGATATCTCCTTCCACACACATCTCCTTTGCACCACCTGTCGCAGCCCACTTGCTGTTAGTGGCACCTGCCCAGTGCCTCCAACACTCCTGTCTGCTGCTCTGACTGATCTGCTCTCCTCTGCCTCCTCATCTTCGTCAATTCCTCCTCTCCTCCTCTTTGTCCTCCTCCTCTTCTCCCTTTCTACCCCTCCTCCAGTGTACTGTGTTGTCATGCTGTCACTGACCAGAGTCACCAGACCCATACTGGTCTGGTCATTGACCAGTATGGGTCTCCTAACTGAAATGTCGAACCATGATTAATGCAATGCTACATAACATTGCCACAATCATCAATTTGCTGCTTTTCTATTTTCTTTCTTTTTTTCTTTGCATTATTCATCTACTTGTTTAAATGCAAGATTTTGTTAAACTATGATATATTGATCAGTTTATACTTTTTTTGCAGACTTATAATGAGATTCAGCATTGTTTTCTTGTAATTGGTTCTGTATATCCTGAGGATCTGTGTGTCTTCCTTCTGAATGTGAGTGATGTTATTAAAGTGCAATGTTTTGTAGTTGCATTGACATATTGGTAATTTGAAATAGTAACTTGTCTGGTTACATTTGGGAATGGACATATATTATAAAATAGACTCAATTTTACCTCATGATAATGGACACATTGAAGCATACAAGCTTTAGTCCTTACACGGTTCCCCATCGAGTGAGTATAATGATCGGAAATCGGAATATCATATCTTATGAAATTGTCTTAGATATAGACATGTTCCAAACTGGAATAGAGTGTATTCATTAATTATAATAAGCTTCAAGGCCAACTAGAATCACTATGGTTTCAATGGTTTCTGCAGTGCTCGAGAAAGTCACCATGATATTAATTAAACAGATTATCAACCTTACCTTTTTTACTAATTTAGTAATACAAGAGTCATATGATTCAGTATTTTGCTTCATGTTAGCCTGGAAATTGATAACAGAATCACTGTCTGAAAATTCTTTTCCAAGTTTCATACTTCAAATGTAATATGAAGCTTGTCCCAAAGGTTGTCAAATTAAACGAGGAAATATTATTTGCCAATGCATAGTTTGAGCTTCAAACTTTGAAGCAATATGTACCATAGCATAATTGTCATTGAAATTCATGATGCTAGAAAACTATTAAAGTATCAATAGTACATTTTGTGAGTAATAAAATTATCTGGCAATCAATAAATTATTCTCATATTCACTGTTAATTTCATAGACTTTAGAACAACTTATCCTAGTCATTTTGAAACCCTTGATGTACTGGTGATATAAGTATGCTTTATCACAATAAGACTACTTAACTAATAAAGTTTCCTTACTGCATCTGATATAGAGCTCAACACAACTCCAAAAACCATAGTTTTCTCAAAGTAATTTAAATTGGAATTGATTCATTGATGCATCTTTTAGACTGGAAATAATTCTGCTTTGTTTTTACCTAAAAACATATTTGAGGTGGAGTTGTGAAATACAATATTTGGATCTAAAAGGGGTTTCATGCATGAATCATTTAAGACCAACATTCTTGCAAGCATTGTGCCTTTCAGAATATCTAGATATACAGTATATCTTAAATTGAAGACAACTTCCACCCAATCTCAAGATTCCAAGCCTCTTTTATCCCAATCAGCCTTCACTAATCACAATTTGAAATCAAAAGACTGAGGGTGAGAAGTGAGAGTGAGAAAGAGTGTGAGAAAGAGAATGATAAGGGGGAGAGGAGGCAGCCAAGAGGGGGTTATATTACCCCCAAATGTGGGCCAACACTCAAATTTGACTGTTGTATATCGTACTGATTGGTAATGGTCGAATATCTGCCATACGCCTGGTACATTAGGTGTACCAGCCGGTATACCTTATACCACCCTGATTTGGCTTGAAATTGTTTGCTCCGGGTTTTGGGTAGCAGTTGAGCTGGTACATGGCACCTGTACTGAACCGTTTTGGGTGAAATTGCAGTCCATGGATATACTCATATTAACTGTCTATTTAATGTCTAAATACCAACTAAATATTATGATTCTTGGGATCGTGTATTAGAAAAAATGTGTCTGTCTCTTCTTGATTAAAGTTTCTTGTGCTTCTGTTTTAGAAATGTCAATCAAAAGATGAACTGTCAACAATTGGAGCAATCTATGCAGTAAAGCATCTATTACCCAGGTTTGTTGCCAAATTTTAGCCATTTTCTAAGATGATTTCATTTGTTTTTGTGATTTTATGCTTCCAACATCCTGCACTCCATTTTGACCAAAATATCTAAGTCACTTTGGGAAACCAAGCGTGTGGAATGTTTTCAATAGGTGGAGGGTCAAACTGTAATATAGCAAAAAACATAGGGTTTAATATGAAATTCAATCTTTTCTTTAAAAAACTCTAATCTGCCTTCAATCACATCTTAATCTCCTGTTGTTGTCTATGTAGGTTGTTGGAAGCTTGGCATGGAAAAAGAGTATCACTTGTTGAAGTTGTCAAATTGCTGGTAGATGAGCAGAGCTTAGGTGTTAGAAAAGCACTTGCAGAAGTAAGCCACCATTTCCTGTTATTACTCTTTACTCCTTCAAGTTATTTTATATTAAAGCTTTAGATTATGGATTTTGATTTATCTCTATTGCTATATTCACACAAATACAACTGTTGTTTCAGTTAATTGTTGTCATGGCTTCGCACTGTTACTTAAGTGGGCCTTCTGCAGAGCTTTTTGTGGAGTTCCTTGTACGCCATTGTGCTATTTCAGATCAGGAAATAAAAATATTCAAGTCTTTGAAGGAAGCCTCTTCTAGGGGCAGCCCTTTCCAGTCATTTCAGAATAGGAATCTTAAGGTAAGACCTGGACGTACTGAGTAATTATGGCTAGCGTATTTTTATTTAACAGAAGCTTAGCAGGCTTCAGTTTTTCAGGTAATGGTAAGTGCAGTTAGTCCATCAGAACTGAGGGTAATCTGTGAAAAAGGTCTCCTTTTACTGGCTATCACAATTCCTGAGATGGAGGTAATGAGATGACTAGTAACATTTAGAACTTCTTTTACTTAGATATGCATTTTGTTCTCTTGGTTTGTCTCATTAGTTTAGTATGTTCTAGTTTCGTTGAGGTTCTCTTATTGCTAATTCCTTAGTCGCTATCTTTTATAGTTCTGCTTCTGATAAGTTGGTCCCTTGTCTACTGATATTCTTCAGCATATACTCTGGCCTTTCATCTTGAAGATGCTTTTACCAAAAGAATATACAGGTGCAGTTGCAACGGTAAAAATATAATTTTTATACTTGGAGAGTTTCATAGGTTTAAGCTCTTTGCTTTTGTTTCATGGTTTGTTGATCAAAGGAGTTATCTGAGATTCCTTGGGGCCTTGGGCATATAATGCCAGATCACTATTTTTTGATACTGATACTAGTAGATTTGGTAATATCATTTTTGTGGTTTGTAGGTTTCCTGTGCTTGGACTAATATTTAGTGGTCTCCTCGTGTTGATTTCCTGGCAGGTCTGCAAGTGCATAACTGAGCTGTGTAGGCACAGGTCATTTCACACAAGTATGATATCCTGTGAATTTAATAATTCAAATGATATTCCTAGCCCTGAGGTAAAGCAAGTTGGTTTTCATGTCTGAGTATTTTAGAATTGTAATCTATTTTCTGTGAATTTAATAACTGAGCTGTGCAAGCTTTTTTGTTTGTGCAGGATCTTTTTGCTCGATTAATTGTTCTTCTGCATGACCCTGTTGCAAGGGAGCAGCTGGCAACTCAAATTTTAACGGTCCTTTTCTGATCTTTTCTATATCTTGGCAAATCTTGTGTTTCTAATGATAATCAATGGGATTAGTGGTCATATAGGGTCACTGTTCTTTGATCTGTCAAAAGTTAGGTTCTTTGATTTGTCAAAAGTTCATAATTCAACTCTATTTCTGAGCTAATATTTATGCGTGTGCTACGATTGTAAAACTCCCCATCCTATTGATATTTACGATGACACATTCCCTATCCATCAATTCACAGATAGATATCTACTTAGTGCCAATGTACGTACGCAGCTGCTAGATGGTGTTGGCTGTGGAGAACTGAGGTCTATGTTTATAGCAACAAATAATGGCAATGATATTGGTGAAGTTGTGGCAAAACTGGTGGATGAGATAGACTGCTGCTAGATGGTGTTGGCTGTGGAGGAGAGGTGAGCTCTGTGTTCATAACAACAAATGATGGCAATGGTATTGGTGAAGTTGTGGCAAAACTGGTGGATGAGGATGATCAACAGAGGGTCATTGCAGTGATCATGGTGGTGCTTTTGTAAGCTTTAGAATGGTAATGGTGGAGTGATACGACTCCAGCAGGGTTGAGTCCTAATCATTTCAGTAGAAGTCAATAAAAACTCTGCTAGATTGTAATAAAACCTCTTCTATCTTATAAAGGAATATGACTAGGGTTTGGATTAGCCCTTAGGGCTTAGTAGCCGCCGCCGCCTTTACTGGGCAAGTCGGCTAGGGTTTCCCCCTGCTTAGGTTGGCTATAGAGCCAACCTAGCCGCCCCTTGTTCCTATTAAGGCAGGATGGCTATAGGAGGGACAAAATGGTAATTTCACTTAGGCAAGCGCCCCCTTAGGCTAGGGTTTTGATACCTATTTAAGATGTAGCCGCCCCCCTCCTTTAATCAAGCAATTATCAATTTTATTTCAGCCTTGTGCCGAATCTAGGAGGGAGGAACCCCTACAACGTTCTAAGGGTTGATCTCTTAAGGGTCAAAATCTATAGAGCTCCTTCTGGGGTCTTATCATCTGGTATCAAAGCCGCGTTCCTGCTGCCCTGTAGCCATCTCAGCTGCCTCCACCTTCCCAAGCAATTCCCACAATTGCTACGACACACGCCTCCACCTTCCACCCCAGCAGCAGATCAAATCAGTCTGCCGCTGCCCCCTGCGTTTGATCTGAAATTCTGGTATATTTTTATAGCCCACGCCTCTTCAATACTGCAAGATCCTTCATATTATACGTGGGAGAAGTTTTCCAAAGTTTCCTTGCTGCAAATTTTTACCGTCGCAAACGTTATCATCGTTGCGAAGGCGAAACGCTGCAGAAATTTTCAGCCGATTGTTGCTACTTGAAACCGAACTTTTGTTCATCCTTTCTGGTCGAAATTTTTACACAATTCTCAAGATCAAGTTGGCTTTCATCTGGATTTGATTTCACGAAAAAACTCCTTTTG
Source organism: Ensete ventricosum (assembly GCA_029747655.1). Lineage (NCBI taxonomy): Eukaryota > Viridiplantae > Streptophyta > Magnoliopsida > Zingiberales > Musaceae > Ensete > Ensete ventricosum. The sequence continues at coordinate 44,714,663 of JAQQAF010000003.1, forward strand.
GAACCGATTTTCTTGTATGATCTTTCACCATCACGCAGTTCTGGAATTTTATGACGAAGGAATCTGCCTTGCATCTTTTGACCTATTTCCCTACTGTTATGTTGCCAAAATTTTGTCAAAGTCTCTACTGGTATTGACAACATCTAAACCAAGGGTTTCAACATAATTTACTTAAACTTTCCTCTGGAATTTACGTTGAGAAGTCATCATTTTTCCGATGTAAAAATCGGTTCAGTAGGACAGCACATCGCAACATTTCTTTTCACCAAATTCTATTAGATTTGAGTGCTGTTTTTTGTGGGATTTCGGACTCTTTTTTCCTCATCTCCAAACCCTACCATCCTCACCAAAAACCCTTCCAAATATTACCCTAAACCGAATCCAAACAGCCCCCCAAATCAGCCACCCAAATCAGCCTATTCCTATCCAAACCAATTCACCTTCCAACCGGCCACCCCCTTTCCCAAAACTCTCATGCCACTAACCCGACAACAAAAGAAAAATCTTAATATTACAGATCTAGAGGCATACACCATAGCATCAGAGGAGGCCATAAATGCCAAGTTTGAAGCCTTTGAAAGCTTAGCATGGAGGAGAAGATGTGATCCTTATTTGCCGAATTCAGCATAGGCCGACCATCAAGCCCGAGGAAGTCACACCATGGAGAGACTTCAGATCGACGAGACGATCCTCAAGAGCATGGACACATCACCTATGATCCCAACAATCCATGCATGAAGGTTGACTTCCCAAGATGGGAAGGAGACCCGATCGGATGATGGATCTCGCGTGCGGAGCGCTATTTTCGGTTCTAGTGAACCGCCGATGCCACACGGGTGGAGATCGCTGCCATACACCTCGAGGGAGATGCTATTCAGTGGTTCAATTGGTTTGAACACACCCATAGAGGACTCTCTTGGCAGCGGTTGAAGGAGGGGTTTCTAATATTTTCAGTTCTAGTGAACCGCTGATGCCACACGGGTGGAGATCGCTGCCATACACCTTGAGGGAGATGCTATTCAGTGGTTCAATTGGTTTGAACACACCCATGGAGGACTCTCTTGGCAGTGGTTCAAGGAAGGGCTTCTAAACCACTTTGGTCCGATCGATTTCAACAATATCGACGGACAATTGACAAAGATTCGTTAAACCTCTACAATACAAGATTACCAAACAAGGTTTGAGCGTTTATCTAAGCAAACTGAAGATTGGTCTGAGAAACAACTTTTAGGTACTTTCATTGAGGACCTAAAGTTGGAAATCCGAGGAGAAGTAAAAGCACGACAACCGTACACTCTTATGGCGGCAATTTCCTTCGTGCGTATCCAGGAAGAACGATTGAACCATGAGGCACGAAGGACAAGGGTCGCTCCCCGACTAGCCATGCCGAGGCCTACTGCCCCCTCTACTACCATCCGAGCCCCGCACCAAAAAAATTGACAAGAGACGAGCTTCGCGAACGATCGGCCAAAGGATTGTGTTGGCATTGTGACGAATCGTGGAGCCGCGAACATCGCTGCAAAAAGGGCCGGCTCCTTATGATTGAACCAGTGGAGGATGAGGATAGCGAACCATCTGAAGAAGGCTTTGAACCCGAAGAGGAAGCCACGGAGGGAGAGCCCCAACCGGCCGACTACGCAGTGCATGCATTGGCCGGCTATTACAACCCGCAGATGATGAAAGTTGGAGGACTTCTAAAGTAGCAACCCATCACCGTTCTCATCGACACGGGTAGCACAAACAACTTCCTCAACAGTAAGGTTGTTGCACGTTTAGCACTTCAAATTGAAGGTTGCAACAAGTTCGATGTAAAGGTCGTCGACGGCCGAATCCTTAATTACGACCAACGATGCCCGCGGGTGAAGCTACTCCTCCAAAACCAAGAAGTGGTAGCCGATTTCTTCCTTCTACCCATTGATGATTATGAAGCCGTGCTTGGGATCGAATGGCTCACAACGCTAGGTGATATCTCCTGGAATTTTTCTAAATTAATTATGAAATTTTATTGCAAAGGGAGACAGGTCACATTGCGAGGCAAGCGCGGGAGCAAGATCTCCACCGTTTCGACGCAACGGATGGAGAAAGTTTTGCACAAAGCGCATGGGGGATTTTTGATGCATATCCAGCAGCCAGCTAAGGGGGAGAATATACAAATTTCAGATCCTAAGCTTGCCCTCTTGCTGGACGAATTCACGAACGTTTTCACGGAGTCGCGCGGGCTGCCCCCTAACCGGCCGTATGACCATCGTATTCCTATTCTGCTAGGCAAACCTCCAGCAAATTTGCATCCGTATCGCTACCCTCACTTGCAGAAGGATGAGATCGAGAACATCGTCAAAGAGATGCTTGACACCGGGGTGATCCGACTGAGTTGCAGCCCTTATTCTTCATCGGTATTGCTAGTGCGCAAGAAGGACGGTACATGGCGGATGTGCATTGATTATCGGGCCTTAAACGCTGTCACTGTCAAGGACAAATATCCTATACCCGTCGTAGATGAGCTCTTGGATGAATTAAAAGGAGCCCGAGTCTTCAGTAAACTGGATCTCCGTTCCGGTTACCACTAGATTCGGGTATGCACTGAAGATATTCTGAAAACTGCATTTCGCACGCATAACGGCCACTACGAGTTTCTGGTAATGCCTTTTGGACTTATGAATGCTCCTTTTACTTTCCAAAGCCTGATGAATGACATCTTCCGGAGTTTTCTACGTAAGTTCGTATTGGTGTTCTTTGATGATATCCTCATTTATAACCCTACGCTTGATATACATTTTCAGCACTTGCGAACTGTTCTAATGATTTTTCGGGGGAATACTCTTTATGTTAAACAGTCAAAGTGCAGTTTCTTACACGTAAAGTGGAGTATCTTGGGCACATTATATCAGAGGACAGAGTAGCGGTAGACCCGACGAAGATCGAGACAATACAAGGATGGTCGAAACCTACAAACGTAAAATCGCTGCGTGGCTTCCTTGGACTCACAAGCGACTACCGGAAATTTGTGAAAGATTACGGTGAAATCAGTGCCCCGCTCACATCCCTACCGAAGAAAGACTCCTTATGGTCGAAACAAGCTTCTACAGTCTTTGAACGACTCAAGGCCGCCATGACGACGACGCTGGTCCTAGCGTTGCCTGATTTCAGCCGCACCTTCGTGATCGAGGCCGACGCGTCCGGAGTTGGGATGGGAGTTGTTCTAATGCAAGATGGCCGACCTCTTGCTTACACCAGCAAGACTTTGTCTCCTTCACACTTGAAAATGTCGGTATATGATAAAGAAATGTTTGCCATTGTACACGCCGTCACAAAGTGGAGACCCTACCTGATCGGCCGACGCTTCTAGATTAAGATTGACCACCGAAGTCTTAAGTATTTCTTGGAGCAGAAAATATCTTCCCCGGAGCAACAACGTTGGGTACCTAAACTTCTCAGCTTTGATTATGAAATTACTTATCAAAAAGGGAAAGAGAATATTGTTGCAGATGCTCTATCTCGGCTCCCGGGGCAAGCCGAAATTTCAGCCATCTCCCTTCCCACCACCGACTTCCTCGAACACATTAGAGAGGAGTGGAAGAATGATCCGGAAGTCCGAAGCATCATAGAAAAATTGGAGAAGGATATGGATTCCGTAGGGCACTACACGTGGGACTCAAAGGACTTACGCTATAAAGACCGAATTGTTGTTCCTTCTCCTCACATCCAAGTTATTTTGCATGAAATGCACTCTTCACCTTCGGAAGGGCACTCTGGATTTCTGAGGACTTATAAAAGGGTGAAGCAAAACTTCTTCTGGAAGGGCATAAAAAAAATCAATTTATGACTATGTCTCCAAATGTGATGTATGTCAGCGGCAAAAAGGTGAAACAATGGCAAGTCCCGATAAACTACAGCCGCTACCTATACCAGATTCGACTTGGACGGACATCTCCATGGATTTCGTCGAAGGACTGCCACTATCTTAAGGTAAAAGCATGATCTTTGTGGTGGTAGATCGCCTAACTAAATATGCTCATTTTTGTGCTGTGAGACATCCCTATACTGCTGCCACTATTGCTCAGATTTATGTGGGAAATATTATGAAATTGCATGGGATTCCAAGGTCGATAGTGAGCGACCGTGACAGGGTGTTTACAAGTAAATTTTGGACCGAGCTCTTCCATTTACAAGGCACTCAATTGAAGATGAGCACAACCTATCATCCACAGACAGACGACCAAATAGAAGTGGTGAACAGATGCCTCGAGACTTACTTACGATGCTTCACCAGCGACCGGCCCAAAGAGTGGACAAGATGGCTTCCTTGGGCTGAATGGTGGTACAACATAACTTTTCATTCTTCGACTAAATGTACCCCTTACAAGGCACTGTATGGTCGGCCGCCCCCTGTAATTCCCAGATTTGTACTTGGTTTGGCCAAAGTGGATCGGGTCGACCAAGACCTAATTAACAGGGATAAACTGCTACAGCTGCCGAAGGACAACCTAACTACCGCTCAAGCTCGCATGAAGCAACAAGCAGACAATCACCGGAGTAAGCGAGAATTTTCAGTAGGGGATTGGGTCTACCTTCGCCTACAACCATACAAGCAGCTATCCATCAACACCAGAGCATCGATGAAACTATCTCCACGATTTTATGGACCATATCAGATTTTGGAACGCATTGGGGCCTCGGCATACCGACTTAAACTTCCAAATGACGTCAAAATTCATTCCGTCTTCCACGTATCCCTACTGAAGCCGAAATTGAGTGAACATGAACTGGCTCAGACTCAGCTGCCGAGCACTACAATTGAAGGTGAAATCTAAGCCCAACATGAAGCTATACTTGATCGAAGAATTGTGATGCGTCGACGACGCCCCTCAACTGAAGTACTTGTGAAGTGGAATAACTTACTATCTGAAGATGCAACATGGGAGTCACACGAGAAGCTGAAGACCCGGTTCCCAGAGTTTATGGGTCCTTAGCCTTGCGGACAAGGCTGATTCTGAGAGCGCGGACTTGATAGGACTCCAGCAGGGTTAAGTTCTAATCATTTCAGTAGAAGTCAATAAAAACTCTCTTAGATTGTAATAAAGCCTCTCCTATCTTATAAAGGAGTATGACTAGGGTTTGGATTAGCCCGTAGGGCTTAGTAGCCGCCGCCCTCCTTACTGGGCAAGTCGGCCAGGGTTTTCCCTTGCTTAGGTCGGCTATAGAGCCAACCTAGCCGCCCCTTGTTCCTATTAAGGCAAGATGGCTATAGGAGGGGCAAAAGGATAATTTCACTTAGGCAAGCGCTCCCTTAGGCTAGGGTTTTGATCCCTATTTAAGATGTAGCTGCCCCCCTCTTTTAATCAAGCAACTATTAATTTTATTTTAGCCTTGTGCCGAATCTAGGAGGGAGGAACCCCTATAGTGTCCTAAGGGTTGATCCCCCTCAAGGGTCAAAATCTATAGAGCTCCTTCTGGGGTCTTATCATGGAGGTGGCATTGGATGTGGTGTTACAGCTATAGGTGGATAGATGAGCTGAATGGATAGATGAGCTGAATGTGATTGTTTAATAACACTAAATTTTTAGATTAGAATTGTGTAACTGCAGAATATTCAGTGACTACTTTTTCTATTCTTCTCATTTGCTGTGATAGGGATTATGTTTGGAGAAAATTTATCATTGGGGTCATGTTATAGTTCAGGATTATGTGCCTTTGCAAGGCATATGTAATTTATCTATCGAGAGTAACAACTGATTGCACGACATTTTTACGAATCCTGTTTATAAAGATACATGCTAACAACACATTGATTTTTGAGTCTTGTCTAGAGATTTGATTGGAAGTACCTTGTATTTAATACAAATGAGCAAGGTTTTCAATTTCGAGCTGTACCGCCTAGTATGGGTGGTATGTATCGGTCCAACAGGATATTGGTATGCGGACCGCCCGCTATCGGGTGGTACCATCGGAACCGGAGTCTCCCATCGCAGGGATGAGGCAATGCCTCCTTCCTCGTGCTGGACGAGGCGATGACTCCTTCCCTGCGCAGGAATGAGGCGCTGCCTCATCTCCCCGCGCGAGACGAAGCACCACCTCTTCTCCTCGTGTGGGAGAATGAGGCGCCGCCTCGTTCTACCGCAGCATCGTTCTCCCGCGATGTGAGGCGACGCCGTTTTTGTTTTTTTAATATATATTATATTTAAATTAATATAATATAATATTATATTATATACCAAGTAGTATGCTGTGCGTACCGTTCGGTACCGGGTACCATACCATACCGAGATAAACTCGGTATGCCGGAACGGACCGGTAAGGCAAACCTTGCAAATGAGTTCTTTTATCTTTAAACTTTTTGAAGTGTGTATATGTGCGTAGAATGTATTGTGACTATTGTCTATGTAGTGATCTATATTGCATGAACAGTAAACTTTCTTACGGGTACTATACTTATTGCAGGTTTTATGTTTCTTAGGTCCTTTATTCCCAAAGAACCTGAGTTTCTTTTGGCAAGATGAGGTATAACACTTGTAAGGTACTCTTTTAAATGTGTTGGAGTTATCTTCCTTCTATAAATTGACATTCCCGGTAGTTTGTTACCATTATCTACTTGGAGTACTTTCAAATCAAACTTCTATTTACATGGCAGGAAAATCACCTTTTTGTTGTTAATTTAAACCAACAAACACTTGTTTTTTATTTTCTTTTGCATTATGAATGTAATTTAATAATCTTGGTATCCCTTGTTTGTGAGAATCTTCTCATTATAAAATCTTGGTAAAATTTTAGAAATTTTAAGTAATGAAGAATTTAATGTTGATGATGGAAACTTTATGAGATGGACATTTCATTCTTTGTTGGATGATCTGTAAATATCAGAATCCAAAACTTTGAGGGTTTTTGATTCCAGATATTGTGGCTTTGATTAAGAGTGCATTTTGGTGTTTCTGATGAGGGATAAACATATCTGCATGGAGATTTCTCCAATTTTTTCTGTTACTTTTTTAGAGGTTTTGCTTTTTACTGAATCTCTAGTCAATATCTTTGAAGTCCAATTTTTTCTGTTACTGATTTTTTAGTGGTTTTGGTGTTACTTTTTACTATCTTTTATGTCTCGTCTTTTGCTCATCTGTTTGCTTTCTCTCGCTCTTGCTTTTTCTGACATTTTCATTTCCTTTATGAACTGAGGTATGAATCTGTTTTTGTCTGTAGGCTAAATGACTAATTGTTCACTTAAATGTCTAAAATAGTTGGTCAATTTTGATTGCTCTGGTTGGTGATTAACACTTAGATGACTAATGTTCACTTAAAGTATGTATTCATATTAACATGTAAAAGCCCATTCATTGATTGAACAATAGCTGGAAATTTTGTGTAATGAAAATGAAAAACAGAATGTACATCCAGGAAATTCACAGAAGTTTCCATGACAAGGATCAATAGCTTGTTAATGATGAACATAGGGTTTTAACAGAAGAAAAATGTAAAATAATAAGAAGCTGGGTCTGCAGCAAAGCAAGGCAGAAGTAATATTACTAAAGTAGTAATAGTGTAACAGAAGGGGCAAGAAATAAAAGGAGCAATGAAATGGCTAATGGCAGTAACCAGCAACTTGTAGAACACTCACTTCTAAATGTAGATCTTGATGAAATTATCCATACATCAAACAGAAACTAAGATATGCACACCTTTTAAATGGTGTTGCAACTTGGGTTGGTTTCAAACTGAACCTGCTTTACCCAACCTGAGCAATGGGCTAGGTTTTGTTGGATTTCCTAGAACTTTGGTTTCATTAAGTTACGGAACTAGTATGAAATTCGGTTGGGTTGGGGTTTCCCAAAAATTCAAGCTGAGAAACCCAAAGTCAACTAGTTTAATTAAATTCAAACATAATCCACTTTCATTTGACATTTTGAGGTATATGCTACATAGTAATACAGAATATTATTTATTATCATTTTTTGATAATACACTTTAGCTTCATCAACTTCTGCTGTGTAGAACCCTAGTGATCTGGTCATGCCAAATGATTCACTAGCTTGACCACCTTTTTGAGTTAACCCAACATTCACTAGCTTGACCCACCTTTTTTAGTTTAACCAAACCTGATGTTGGATTGCAATGTGAAATTGGTTGATTTTTTGATAAAATCTTGTGCTGGCTTGGATTATGATTGGACATCAACCATATTAACCTCTTCAAGCACCTCTATTTGTGATGCCTAGAGCTTTAGAGGATGTTATCCTTGAACCTTGACTGAGGCAGGGTGCAAAACTTGCATTTACATTCACCTTACAGCCAGGCTCACATCCAGGCATGTCTTTTTTAATACTGCTGACTTGATTAGTTTGCCTATAGTTTCTAAAGTGTCGTGCAATCATCTCTTATGGTTTAAGTGTAGAAGCAATATATATGTAGCTACCTTCAAAGTGGTTGTATTCATGTCACCACAGAGATATTATGCAAACTGTGTATATTATGAAATTCTTGGGATTTTGTTGGATATGTTATCATGGTGCCTGCTAGTTCAATGTCTTTTAACTTTTTTATATCACTTTTTCGCTTATTCGGGATTTGTTGATACAATCAGCTGATGTAGTTGTTCTTGGCAAGAGTTTTATATGGTCTTTCTTTATAAGAATTTTATATAGTCTTTCATTACAAATATTTTACATAGACTTTCTTTACAAGTATCCTATATAGTCTTTCTTTACAAGCATTCTATATAGTCTTCCTTTTGGCAAGTACTAGGTTCCCAAAATGAAGGCATATATAAGTGATCTCGATGACTTAAGGCAAGATTCTTCTTACCAAGAGACTTGGGATGACATGATAGTCAATGTAAGTGTGATCTCTGAAGCATTGCCTCCTACATGTTCATTGTTGTAAAATGTTCCTGTCTCTATCTCAGTGTTACTATTTAGTGGTGCATTTTTTGATTAATGATATGTTAATTAATTCAAATATGATCTCTGAAACTTATCATTCTACAGGTTACATTGGTGTAGAATGCTACTGTCTTTATTGCAGTGATATACTATAGTGTTGGGTTTGCAATATCGTACAATACCACTCGGTATAGGCGGTATGTACCGGTTTGATAGAGGACCAGTAGTATACTTGGTACAGCTTGGTATCTTAGTGTATCGTGTGTTGGCTTACTCAGTACATACCGTACAGATAGCTGATCGGTACACCGGTATGGTACGGTATTCAGAACCTTGCTATAGTGTTACATTTTCGTTTGCATGTAGGCTTGTAACTTAAGATATTGGTTTTCCTTTCTGACAGTGTTCTTTTTAACCTACTAGATAGTAGATACATCTACAAGGGTGATACATTTATATTATCATTGAAACAATCTCTCATAAGTAATTTTCATTTTGTTTCTTTCCATATTAATTGTGCTGCATAATTTGCGAATTTAACTTGAACTGAAAACATTTCGTCCCTTAGCAGTTTTTATCAGAATCTTTGGATGTTGTCCAAGACAATGAATGGATCCTTTCATTGGGCAATGCTTTTGCAAGACAATATGCTCTTTATGATGACAATGATGAGCATTTGGCACTGCTTCATAGGTATGGATTTAGAGGTGTCATTTCCAGTTCAGCTTTATGTAGTATATATAAATTGTCGATACTATCAACAGCAATTATTAATGGTGAGTATAACATTAGCTTATTTCTCGAGTATAATAATTTCATGGATCTATTGTTCTAGAAGCTATTTCACAAGTTCTTTTCACTTGTAATTTGATTTGAACACTTAAAAGTCTTACGAAGACCTTCATTTTAAAGTTCACAACCTTTTATGAATAGGGTTACAGGTATCATATATACCTTCTCTAAAGGTACAAACTTTATGAATACCTTCTCTAAAGGTACAAACTTTATGAATACCTTCACATAATTTTACAAAGAGAGGCATATATGGAAAAAATTCTAAAATTTTAAGGGCATGTATAAGCTTACATGAGACTATGAGAGTATGTATATAATAGCCACATTTGTCTATCAGAACCTTTGGAAGTTATAACAACGCTTTGTGCCTTATCAAGTCAGAAACATGCTCATTTCCAGAATTCAGCAGCACATATTACTTGTAACATAATGAAATAATAAGTTTGAGGTTCTTATGTGAACAATGTTAAACTTCTAACCTTCAAGGCACTTGCAATTTGATAAAGAAATCTCTGGGTACATTATTTTAGTCAAGTCATTGACCATTTAGTTAGCGTTATCTAGCTGGGGTACTTGATTAGATTCTTAGCTATATCCATCTTTACTTTTCTTTTTCTTCTTTTTTGGGTAGATCTTTTGGTGGTTGATGATTTCTATAGAGTTCTTTTGCATGTTTAATATGTATTAGTTTGTGGGAAGGTTTCAAATTCTAATCTGAGGCACATTTTGATCCTTGGCTGAACTGGTACAGGTTGTGCCAGCCAGCAACAGACCAGAGAGAAGAGAGGGGGGGTGTTGCATTGGGGGCTTGAGGAGAAGAACTTGCTGTCGACGGAAGAAAGAGACAAAACCATGGTTGACAGCTTCAACCTGCTGTCAACATCTTGAAGAACCTGCCAGCTGGCATGCCATAGAGAGAGGCAGAGTACATAGGGTGGGGAGAGGAGGGAAAGAACCTGCTTTGACCGCTGATAGCTGTTTAGCTGCCAGCAAATGTTTTGAGCTGTTGAGATTAAAAAAGAAAAGATAAATAAATATTACCAGTTTTGAACCAGACCAGGCAAAATCACCTGATTCATGTGCTGGAATCAGATCGAACTTGAAATTACAGATTAGCATGTACCGGCTCAACTGGGGCTTTGAACCTTGCAGGTAGCTGGTGAAGCAGTGTTACTTGTCATTGCATTGGGGAGGAGGAGGAGATCCTGCTGTTGACTAGAAGAGAGGAAAAAATGGTTGACAGCTTCAACCTGCTGTCAACAGCTTGAAGAACCTGCCGGCTGGCATGGGCCAAGAGGCAGAGTACAGAGTGTGGGGAGAGGAGAGGAGGAGGAACCTGCTGTTGACCGCTGATAGCTGTTCAGTTGTCAGCAACTCCTTTCAGCTGTAGAGATTAAAATAATAATAATGATAATAATAAATATTCCCAGTTTCGAACCAGACCAGGCAAAACCATCTGATTCGCATGCTGGAACCAGGTTGAACTGGTAAATATAGGTTCGCATGTACTGTTCCAACTGGGTTTTTGAAACTTGGTCTGTAGTGCTATAATCTGCATGTTTCCCACTATATTCTAAGAACTAGGAAGCAACTGTTAGAATATAACTGTGAGTATGTTGCTCATCTATATCAACTAGGCGTTCCTAAGTTTCTGTTGGTGTTGTAGACAGACTTTGTTTTACCTAGCATGTGCCTTGCGGGTAGCTGGTGGAAGCAGTGTTATTTGTCATTGCTTGGGTTTCTGGCTTCTCGAGTCTTTCTTTTATCGTTTTAAAGATTGACATTAAAACAGATGCATAAGTTTCTAATTCATGTGTGTTTACTGGAACTTTTAAGGTGATTATGTAGTATGATTGGCAAATAATCTTTTTCTTGGTTACTTGTCCGAAAAGCGGTATAATTTATATTGTTAGTTACCATGTTCTAAATAAGATTTTTGCTGATTAGGTGTCTTGCTACAGATGAATCATCTAGATAGATTTTTTGTTTTGCATGTCCAATGTATGTAATATAAGTTCAATTTCAGGGCAACAATAATGTTCTAGCTGTATATATTAATATATTACTTCTATATTTTTGTGTTTTCTTTCATACCTTGTTCTGCAGATGCCTTGGAATGCTTCTCCAAAAAGTTGATGATAGAGTATATGTTAATGGAAAGATAGAATGGATGTATGCACATGCAAACATCTCAGTCCCTACAAATAGGCTTGGTCTTGCTAAAGGCATGGGGCTGGTATGTTGATAAGGCAGGATTGTATAATTTTCTTGATGTAAATTCCTTTTCTGAACTTTTCAAGACTTTTGCCGCTCGCAGATTGCTGCTTCACATCTGGATACTGTTCTGGAAAAATTGAAATGCATTTTAGACAATGTTGGATATAGCAGGTTTCAAAGGTACTTCTTATATTAATTGTTTCTCTTTTTGTATATCCATGATGTTGTACCATTACTTCAGAATCTGATTCTCTTAGTTCAGAAATTAGAATAGACCACCTCTAAATATGATCACTACTAATTTGGTCTGCTTATATCTCCGCATTTCAAATATTTTGTTTACTAGTTGATCAATTCAATTGCATTAACAAATTTTCTAGGAAAAAAATTCCTTGTCTATTTATCTTGTATAATCTTGTACAACTGCTTCTGTATGTGTGGATGTATATGTATATATGTAAATACATATATTTGCTTTGGTTTAAATTGAGGAGTTTCTTTTTGCCCAAAACAATATGTATGGACGCCATCCATACATATTGCCAAAAACAATAGGCAATATTTGCCTATCTGGGCATGAATCGGTATATGGACGCCATCCATCTCGGGCTGTCAAGTTTGGCCATATAAAAAGTAAATCGTGTGCCTCCTCGTGGTCCAACCCCAATCGCAAGTGGAGCCTCGATACACATAGTCTGCTGTTACCTACCTCATCGTCCACCCTCATTGCCGACCATCTATGCTTCTTTTCTCCCCCTCCCCTTCATCCTTTTCCTCTTTCCTCTTGCTCCTTTTTCTCATCTTTCCTTTTTCTACTCTTCCTCCATTGCCTGTTCTCCTTCCTGTTCCTCCTTGTTGCGCCTCTTCCTCCATCGCCTTATCTTCTTCCTTCTTTTTCCTGCTACTTCATCTTCCTCCACTGTCTTTTCTTCTTCCTTCCTCTCCCTCCTCCTCCTCCCTCTTGCACTTTCCTCCTCTTCGTCCACCATCTCCTCTTCTTTCGATCTTTTCCTCTTCTTCCACTGCCTCTTCTTCTTTCTTCTTACACCTCCTCGTTCCTCTCTCATTCTTCTTTCTCTTTCTTCCTCTTCCACCTCCTCCTTGCTCTTCTTCATTCTTTTTTCTCTTCTCCCATCACTGCCTCTTCTTCCTTGTCCTCATTCTCCATCACCTTCGCTTCTTCATCTTTTTCCTTTTTCTTCTCTTCCTCCACGACCATCCCTCTGTTCCTCATCTCCTTCCTCTTCAAATCTTCGAGATATACTACCAGTTTGTATGGACCAATCTGGCCAGAGACCAGTATAATACCCTGATATTAGATTGCAATCCAGAGCATCAAAGTTTTTATATTTAGTGCTCAATCCTATTATTTTACTAGTTGATTAATTGTGCTAGAAAATTTTCTAGGAAAATATTTTCCTTCTACGTTTATCTTTTCTCTATCTTGTACAATTACTTCTATAGGTGTATATATATGTGTCTACATACATGCATATATTTGCTTTAGCTTAAAAGTATCTTGAATTATTTCCATCCTTTATCAGCAAATTATTTCTCTTGTTCTTTAATATTTTGTTTTACAAGTCATAATGAGACATTTAAAGGTAGTTCCAGGTTGCGATTGTCTCAATGTCCTTTCTCTTCTTAGGAGAGCAGTTTGACAATCTTGTATTTTGTCTCATATTTGCATGTCCCATTACATTTGGTTGCTACTGTAAAAAATTCTTCTCAACCATCATCTAAGTATGTAGTATATAGCAAAAGAAGTATGAGTATTTCTTGATTAAGTGAAGTATTTATTAATGAAATATTTGAAGAAAAAAGAAACTAATTGCTAAACATGAATGGGGGACTGAAACTTGAGAGATGATTTTCATAATAAATATTTATAGTAGTACTAGCAATGATTAGGAGGTTTGTTTCAAATGACAAGTACTAAGAGAGGAAGATGGAATTTAGCATATGGGTTCTTTTCCCCTTAGCCTTCACATTTACAAGCTTATATAAAATTTCCAGTTAAATTCAGCAAGCTAAAACCACAATTTGAACATCTTGACTGTCTTGATGATTCACATGCAGGGCGGCCTTTTTTGTGGAAGAATCTATTCCAACCTGGTAGGTGCACATCATTATGGATGTGTATTGGCCTATCTTGGTTGAGATGGTCCTTGAATCTTAGGTTACCATAGAGTTCTCATTTAGTCTAATAATAGGTGGATAATCATGGTTATTCTACCAGAAGTACTATTACTTATCTTGGCCATGCTTTTGTACAATATTGTCATCTTGACACTACTTTTGGATGTCAGCGGTTCAAGTTTCATATGATATTTATAAGGATTGTCATTCCATATCAACTAGTGCTATCGGTCCATGAGTGAACTAGCATGTACCAATCGGTATCGACGTACCATGTCAGTATGTATACCGATTTTTAGAAAATGGTCAAAAATATAAAAACCTCTTTTAGGATTTTTAATTCTATTTTAAAGGTATTTCTATTATATTTAAGTAAAATTAAAGTATAAATGAGGCATAATGAGTAGGAAATGTAAGTTATAAGAATAAGAAAGTGAATTTAACTTTTCTGATCAGTTGAGACATAATTTTGCTACACGATTCTCATTGAAGGAAGTTGCTTCCTTTGATCTTAAATCACTTGCAAAGACATGAATTGAGATTTTAGATTATGCGTCATACAGTCAACTGATGGATTGCGATCCTCAATCCTATGAATTTATATCACAATGTAGTATTTTTTTTGTTGGATCCAATCTCGAAATTTTTCCCACGATATATAGTATTAAACTATTAATCAATTGTGTCTTTAATGCATTAATGTGTGACAGCGATTTAAATAGGCGTTCGGGCGCTCGCCTAAGTGCCCGGGCGAGGCGAGGCGAGTTCCGAGTGCCTCGCTCAAACCCCAGGCGGCACGCTTCAAAGAAGCGCCGCTTGGGCGCTCGCCCGAGCCCAGGCGTCGGGTGCTTCGGGCGAGCGCCCGAGTTAATCCAGGCGACCGAACCAGGCTTTTAGCTCTGGTTCTGGTTCGGTCGTTCGCATTAGTTGGTTTAATCGAACCAACTAACGCAGCTATATATCTTTCATTACTCAACCCTAATCCTCATCTCGATTCGGGATTACATCGCTGCATCTCGCCGCTGCCGTTGCCGCTGTGCCGCCGTCGCTGCTCTTGCCCGAGCGCCTGGTTCGATCGCCTGGATTACATCGCCGACACCATCGCTGCTGTCGTTCCTCTTCGCCGCCATCACTGTAGTCGCTGTTGCTCGTTGCCGTTGCTGCAGTCGCTATTGCTCGCCGCGGTCACTGCTGCAGCTTGCCGCCGTCACTGCTGCAGCTTGCCGCCGTCACTGCTGCAGCTTGCCTCCGTCGCTGTCACTGTCGCTCCTCTCGCCTTCGGTTAGGTCAGCTCGTCACCTCGTTTCTACTATTAACAGTATATTAACACTTAACAATATACTGTATATTAACACTTAACACTACAGTATATTGTTAAGTTAACTAATCATTAACAGTATACTATACTGTTAACAATATAATAGTATATTAACAGTATACTGTATAATGTACATTAAATATTAACAGTATACTTGTTAATGGACTATTAACAGTATACTATTAATTTATTGTTAACAGTATACTATTAAATAGTATACTAATAACAATATTTTTTATTTATTAGATTAATAACATATTACATCAATTTTAAATTTTAATAATACTAATCCTTATTTGAAATTATTGTTAGATTAAATAGTATATATTTTTATATTTTGGCGCCTCGCTTCGCTCGGGCAAGCACCTGGGCGAGCGCTTGGCGCCTTGAGCATTTTGGGACCCTGGCGCCTTTTGACGCCTAGCGCTTTTTTAATTACTGATGTGTGATAGTTTTTGCCTGATCATCATTAATGTGGCTTGGACCAGTACATGCCGATCGGTATTGGCATGAAATATGTTGGTATGCTGGTATGTACCAACAAACAAAAAAAACGGGCTAGGAAAAAGTCTGAAAAATACAGGTATATTCGATTGTTGCTTTGGGGCATACCTTCAAAATGTAAGAAAAAGTCGTGATCCCAAGTCTTATCACCTGATTATTGCTTTGTGGTCATTTTCCTACTAGTAACCTATGATGATGCATGACGGCTCATGTAAATGCTAATTGGGTCTAAAAGTAACAAATTAACACTAGTAGGCTCTGATTAGAGTCATAAGAATATAATTTATAATCCAACAATAAATCAACTGAAAAAGGAAAACTAAACTGTAAAGAGAATTACAAGAAGAATCACTCTAAAATACAATAATTAATTATAAGATGTGATTATACCTAATCACTCTTAATTTGGACCTATATGTTACCTAATGGCCCTAATTGTCCCTCAAATTAAGATAAACACACTAATCATAAGAAAAACCAAGGTTCTCCATTTCGATTTGTACCGCCCGGTATGGGTGGTACGTAACGGTTCGGCATGATACCGGTACGGGCGATATCGTGTGTCTCCCCACTCGAGAATGAGGCGACGCCTCGTCTTCCTGCATGGGAACGAGGCAACGAGGCGATGCCTTGTCTTCTCGCACGGGGACGAGGCGCCGCCTCGTCTTCTTGCGCGGGGATGAGGCGCCGCCTCGTCTTCCAGTGGGAGAATGAGGCGATGCCTCATCTTCCTGCGGGAGAACGAGGCGCCACCTCGTCTTGCAGCGGGAGAACCAGTATGGCGAACATTGAGAAAAACACAACAAATTAACCCTAATTGGCTCTAAATATGCTGTGATTAGACCTATTACCCCAAATTGACCCTAAAATTAAGGTAATTACTCTAATTGGCCCTAAATAATAAATAAGGACACTAATCAACCTTAAAATGCTGTGATTTGGCCAAATTACTGCCTAAATAAACCCTAAGATAAGGCAATGGCCCTAAATTATAAAGAATGACACTAATCAACCTTAACATGCTGTGATTAGGCTTAATTACCCCTAAATTGATCGTAAAAGTAAGGTAATGGTGCGAATTGACCCTAAGTTATAAAGAATAACAACTAATCACCATTAAGTAGCTATAATTAGAAAAATTAGCTCTAATATAATGAGAAATACACCAGTAACATGCTGTGATTAAACCTAATGACCCCAAATTTTCTCAAAAACTAAGGTAATGGCCCTAATTGACCCTACATTATAAAGAATGATATTAATCACCCTTAACATGCTGGGATTATGCCTAATTACCCCAAATTGGTTCTAAAAGTAATGTATTGGCCTGAATTGACCCTAAATGATAAAGAATGTCACTAATCAGCAATTAGTAGCTATAATTAGGAAAAAGTATCTCTAATATTAAGAGAAATACGCAAAGTCAATCAATCGTAATTACTCATACAAATACACTAATATAGATACAATCATGTTAAAATCTTTGACCAAGGAACATGTTTGACCACTTGAATCCCTTCAATTGAAGCTCTAATCACTGATTACGATGCTTAATTGAGAAAGAGTGCGTGAGTGAGAAAGAGTGGGGGAAAGTTGTGTGAGTGAAAAAGGAGTGAGCCATTGAATCCATATGGTTGAGATACGACTGTTACCGACCGAAACATGTCAGTAACGGTCATGTTTAGATTGTATTGCCTGAGATATGGGGTGTATCAGGCAGTACATTTCTGCCTGTAATATACCGCTCGATACGGGGTGGTCCATGTTTCAATCATTATGGCTTCTTGGATAAAAATGTGATACTAAATAATAGTTGCCTGGAGATACTAAATAATAGTGGAGACTGGAGACACACATGTAGATGTATTCCTGTTATGGAGATTTTCTAGATTATGTTGGAAATTAAAGTCTCTCACATGATGATGATAATTGTTAATTCCCAAGTAAGTCTGCTTCAAACCTTTTCTTTAACTATTTTTCTTGATTTTATCTGTCAATCAGTTAATTGTTGAGTTTTTGAGTCTGGTGATATCAATATCTGATTTTGTTTTCTACCATTTACTCATCTGTCTAAACATTTGCTATAGGTTTTTCTCCTTCCTTTCTGGGAGAGTTTTGGAGGATGCAGATGATACATATGCAGCTTTAGCATTAATGTATGGGTATGCTGCTAGATATGCTCCTTCTACAGTTATAGAGGCTAGAATCAATGCACTAGTGGTATGATCCTCAATCTGATATGTTATTTATTAATAAGTACCTTTTAATGTTGTTATCTAATGATATTAAGAAAATGACCAAGCAACGGGGAAAACATAACAATGGTAATCACTCACCCACTTCAAACTGTGATCTGGGGTCTTGTTACAAAAATTTTGTGCCAAAGATGCAAAGTGGGGATAACAAATGATGTATAAATTCAGTATGGAACATTACTAATCTGTAATTCATTTAAGAAAGGTTTAAAACAATCAAAGAACTGAATAAAAAGACCTAAGTACTAAACAAGAAATTTATTAACTTATTTGGAGATTTAGATTTTCTACCAGCCTTGTTTTAATTTGATGATGTACAACTAAGTGAAAATATCTTACCTAACATGGTAGGTAAATTAAATCTTTAAGGCATACCACAACCTAACACATCGAACCAACCCTACCTTCCTGTACTACAAATGAATCTAATTGGCTTATCCTGTATAAGCATATGTACTAGGTTTGAGAATGTTTGGTGTTCTATGTTGAAAATATATTGTGCAGCAGTTCAATGCTAAAAATAATGAACACCATCAATGAAAGAGACAATTCTATTATGCAAGGTTTGCAATTTCAATCTGTACCGCTCGGTACGGGCAGTACATATCGGTCCGCCAGGTTACCAGTACGCGGACCGTTCGCTACCGGGCGGTACTGCCAAAAATCGATCGTTGGCGACTGATTGAGGGAGAAATCGATCGTCGGCGGTTGATTGAGGGAGAAAAAGGGAAGAAGAAAAAGAAGAGGAAAAGAAGAAAAAAGAAGAAGAGGAGAAAAAGGGAAGAAAGAAATACCTAGCGTCGTCGCCGCCCGCGGGTTGCCCGCGTGCTGTCGCCACCCACGGGTCGCCCGCGCGCCGTCGTCACTCGCGCCCCGCTTTTTCTCGTTCCATCTCCTCGCGCGGGGAGAAAGATCGAGGCGACGTCACCCCTTTTCTTCTCTTTTTTTTAATATATATAATATATTAATATAATATAATATAATATTATATTATAATTTAATATACCGGGCGGCGACGCTCGTGTGTCGTCGTCGCCCGCGCCCGCTTTTTCTCCCGCACGAGGAGAAAGATCGAATTGACGTCGCCTTTTCTTTTCTTTTTTTTAATATAGTTAATATATTAATATTATATTATATAATATTATATTATATTTTAATATATTGGGTGGTACATATTGTGCATATCGGTATCGAGATAATCTCGGTACACCGGTATGGACCGATAAGTTAAACCTTACTATTATGTGTGACAAAGAAGTAATAAAAAATGAGAAATTGAGAATATCATCAGTATTTAATTACTCTGTTTTAAATTACCCAAACTGTTCTGAGTCAAGCTTTAAAAGAATCCACTGTGTTGATTTCTTGGGTTCTGATGATTAGTAATCTTGGAAATGGTCATGATCAAGGTTTTCCATACCGATCTGTACAGCCTGTACCGGGCGGTACATCCTGGTCTGCTAGGTTATCGGTACGCGGATCACCCGCTATCAGCGGTACCGCCAAAGTCGATCGTCGGCGATCGATTTCGGCGTTCGGCGGTCGATTGAGGGAGAAAAAGGGAAGAAGAAGAAGAAGACGAAAAGAAGAGGAGAAGAAGAATACCTCGCGTTGTCCTCGCCTGCATGCCATCGCCGCCCGCGGGTCGCCCGTGAGTCGTCGCCGCCCGCGGGCGATTTTTCTCCCGCGCGGGGAGAAAGATCGAGGTGACGTCGCCCATTTTTTATCTTTTTTAATATATTTAATATTTAATATTATATTATATAATATTATAATATATCGGGCGGTATGCATTGAGCGTACCATGCGGTACCAGTACCATACCTGGACCGATAAGTAAAACCTTGGCCATGATGTCTACAATCATTATTTACTCTCAGTTGGTCAATTGATCATATCTCATCCGTCACCTTCACCGAAGTTCTTGATGCTATCAAATGTGTCTCTAATTACACATGTTTTGTACTTGTATGTAATATTATTAAATGCCCTTTGTGGTTTCTATATCTCCTTGCCATTCCTTAGCGATATGTAGTTGTTACTTTGTTGAGTTTCCATAATATTTTTACTGTATAGCATTGGGTCTTTGAAAGAGAGAGACAAACAAAATTTTGGTAATAGCACACTGAACCTGGTGAAACCAAGAAACAACAACCAACTGGTACAGGCTGTGGAAGTCCATGATTTTGAGAAGAAAATTATTATTTTTAAGTGTTTTGCCAGATAAAACAGCTATTCTTATGCTCTGGAATTTTGTTATCCCACTCTTTTGTTAGACATCTCTTCCCATAAGTTATTCTTTTATTTTGTTATGCACCGTCATTCATTCTCAGACTAGTACATCTCATACATGTCTCCTGGAATCTTTTGACTGCATTTCCGGATTTGATGAATCAACATATTGAACTGAAATGGTCAATATGAATAATACACAGAATTGGCCACATTGCCTACTGCTATGCACTGGGACCAATTTAATCAACTTCATATATGTCCTATTTGGGTCTAAGCTGATCGTCGGTCAGGTTTTATTATATTGGACTGGTTCTTTAATTTTTTGGGTCATTCCAGGATAATATATCTTAATCAGGGATCAGTTGAGATTCAGGGTCATGAATCACAACCCCATTCCCAGTATGAAACCTACGCTGTGCAGTTGTGGGCTGTGTGCCAATGAAGACAAGTAGAAGAAAAGGAGAAGAATAAAGTCATAAACCTTACATGAGTTTCTGTTTCTTATTTTTTCCCCAGTTTTCTATTGGTACAGGCTTACTGGTCATCATGATGGTATTTGCCTATTCAATAGGCTGTCTTGGTCTGGGCACCAATATGACAATCCTTGCTGGTGGTTCCTTCGTATTCAGTTCTGTGCTCTTACAGTTTCCGTGAAGGAAAGATATGTTCATTGTTCCATAATTCCTAGGGTCATAGTATAGTTTGGATTGAGTATTGAGAAACTGATAGATAAAGGGAGATGTAGCTCATTGATGATTGTCTTTATCATCTCTTTTCTTGTGATTTGGTAGAGTAGTGCAATATACTTGCTGTTCTCTCCGTCAAAGTTTTTAATCTCGCACCATGCTAGTGTACTGAGATTTACTCGGTATAGTATGGTACGGCATACCGAGCTATATACCAAGGTGTACCGAGCTGTCATAGACTTAGCGGAATTTGCCAAAACTGGGCAGTTTTGGCCTGTTCTGGCTTCGCACAGCGAGCGATCGTTCTGCAGCTTGACAGACTGTTTCTGCTCGTAATTTCTAGGCAAAATCACCCAAAACCAAGGCAAAATAGGCTACCCAACATTTGTACAAGCAACAAAAAGCGATGAACGGTTCACGGAACGAAGAGTTGCGATTAAGCGACGACCATTCGTGACATTCTCCCCCACTTAACTTGTCGACGCCCTCGTCAACGCTTGTCATAGGTTTTAAGGCTTCTTCATGCCGTATGACATCTTCTGGCTCCCAACTGGCTTCCATCCGGGGAAGCTTTTGCTCCTTCACCAAGTATTCAGTTTGCTCTGCTCCGTTGGGTAGCTTAGTCTTGCGATCCGTCAGAATAGTCTCGACTCGCTTTTCGTAGGAGGCTCCGATTGGGGGTAGTCGAATTGAAATATTTCGTGAGGCATCTTGCGGATCTGAACGGTAGGCTTTCAAGTTGCTTGCATGGAAGACATTGTGAATTTTGAACTATACTAGCAGCTGTAACTTGTAGGAGACGTTGCCTACTCGGCTGATATTTGGGAAAGGCCCTTCAGACTTGCGTACCAATCCTTTGTGCACTTTGTGCCTAAAGAACTGGAGTGATGCTGGTTGGAGCTTCACCAACACCAAGTCACCAACTTTAAATTCCTGGGGTCGCCTTCCTAAGTCTGCCCACTTCTTCATCTTTTTAGCCGCCTTCTCCAAGTAGGCCCGAGCAATATCTGTATTTCGATGCCATTCTTTTGCAAAGTGATATGCTGACGGACTACTCCCCATATTATATCCAATGGCCAATGTGTGAGGAGTCGTCGGCTATTGTCCTGTGATAATCTCGAAGGGGCTTTTGTTGGACGCAGAGCTCCGCTGTGAGTTGTAGGAGAATTGGGCTATGTCCAACAGCTTCACCCAATCTCGTTGATTAGCACTCACATAGTGCCGGAGATACTGTTCTAACAGTGAGTTAATTCTTTCGGTTTGACCATCCGTCTGGAGGTGGAGGCTTGTAGAGAAATATAACTTCGATTCCAATAGCTTGAATAACTCGGTCTAGAATCGTCCCAAGAATCAAGAATCTCGATCACTAATGATATTGTGTGGAACACCCCAATACTTCACCACATTCTTTATCATCAACTTGGCCGCCTCTTCTGCTGAGTAATGTAGGGGTGCAGCAATAAACATTGCATACTTTGAAAACCGATCGACAACTACAAGTATCGATCCAAGTCCCCCTATTGCCGGCAAGCTTGATATGAAGTCCAAGGAAATGCTCTCCCATGGCCTTTCTGGTACCGGCAGCGGCTCCAAAAGTCCCACTGGCTTTCGCTGCTCTACCTTATCTTGTTGGCACGTAAGGCATGGACGAACATAATCCTCCACATCTATCCCCATCTTTGGCCAATAGAATGCCCTCTCTACGAGAGCCATTGTTCGATAAATTCCCGGATGTCCGGCCCAAAGGGAATCGTGACACTCTCTCAAGAGTTCACGCCTCAAGTTGTTCGCTCGCGGAATATAAACTCTATTCCCTTTAGTATAAAGGAGTCCCTCCTGGACCCAAAATCATCGCGCCTTGCCCTCTTTGATGAGTTGCATCAGGGTTACTGCTTGAGGATCACTGTATAGTCCATCCCTGATCCTGGAAAGAATGTTGGAGTGCAACTGACTTGCTTGGCCTCTGCCTTCCAACTGTATAGCATTCACCAATTTCACTTTCCAGCTCAATGCATCGGCCACGACATTTGTCTTTCCAGGCTTGTACTCCATTACTATGTCGAATTCGGCCAAGAAGTCCTGCCATCTTGCCTATTTCGGGGAGGGTTTCTTTTGAGTCTGGAAGTAACTCAATGCGACATTGTCCGCCCTTAGCACGAATGGTGCTCCCAAAAGGTAGTGTCGCCAGACTTGTAGACAGTGGGCCACCGCTGTCATCTCTTTCTCATGCACTGTATATTGCCGCTCGGTCTCATTGAGCTTGCGACTCTCATAGGCCATTGGATGACCCTCTTGCATGAATACTCCCCTAATAGCGAAGTCAGAAGCATCTGTATGGACTTCAAAAGGCTTCCGTAGTCTGGTAATCTGAGTACTGGTTCCTCCAGCACAGCAGTCTTTAGATCTTGGAAAGTCGTTTCACACTTGTCCGACCATCTCCAAGACTGCTCCTTCTTTAGTAACTCCTCAGTGGAGCTGTGCGCATCGAATATCCAGAAATGAAGCGCCGATAATAGTTGACGAAACCAAGGAATGATCTCAACTCAAGTACCTTCTTTGGTGTTTGCCGTTCTGCCACAGCTTGCACCTTTGACTCGTCCATCTGAATGGAACCACCGTCGATTCGATGCCCCAAGAATAGAATTTCTGTCTACGCAAAGTAGCACTTCTCCCTCTTCACAAACAAGGTGCTCTCCCTGAGAACTCTGAAGATTGTTCGAAGGTGTTCAACGTGCTCCTCGAGCGTCTGGCTGTAGACGATGATATCGTCTAGGTAGATGACCACAAACTTGTCCAAATACTCTTTGAAAAGCTGGTTCATCAGAGTACAGAATGTGGCCGAAGCGTTGGTTAAACCGAAAGGCATCACCAGAAACTCGGACGCTCCATACCTGGTTACATTGGTAGTCTTCGCCTCATCACCTTCTGCAATGCGCACTTGCCAATACTCCGACCGAAGGCGGAGTTTGGAGAAATACTTGGCCTTGCCCTTGCCCAATTGATTGAACAAATCCGCGATGAGCGGAAGAGGATATTTGTTCTTCACCGTCATTTTGTTTAGGGCTCGATAATCGACACATAATCAGAGGCTCCCATCTTGTTTCTACTGAAAGAGAACTAGAGCTCTGAATGGTGCCTTTGAACTGCGGATGAGGCCACCGCTTAGCAGTTCGTCTAACTGCTTCCTCAGTTCTGCTAACTCTGGAGGGGCCATGCGGTAGGGTGGTCTCGCTGGAGGCTTAAACTCCCGGCTCTGACTCAATGTGATGATCCACGCCTCTACGTGGTGGTAGAGTCTTCGACAACTCGGGTGGCATGACGTCTATGAACTCCTTTAGAACGTTTGCCACCACAGGTTCGTGAGAGGCCTCCCCGTCAAGTGGCTCCAGCTTCACAGCAGCCACGAAAGTTACTTCGCCTTTTCGCACCCCTTTCTTCAATTGTAGTGCTGATATTTGCTGTGGGTCCTTGGTTCTCCCTCGGGAAACTAGAACTACGCAGGGGTCGTCGCCTCCCATTAAGCATAAAAAGTTTAGGAACGGCATCAGCACTAACTTCACCGCGTGCATGAACTTCATTTCAAGAATCACTTGGAAGTCGTCCAATGGCACCGCCATCATGTTTGTGCACTCGCTCCACGTTCCAATCTTAATAGGGACCCCCTTTGCTAATCCGGAGATCTGCTTGGCCTCCGAGTTCACAGCCTTCATGCGACTTGGGTTTTTCTCCAAGACAAGTCCAAGTCGCTTTGCTTCACGATCGGCAAGAAAGTTGTGGGCAGTTTCGGTGTCCACCATGCCAAGGTTGTTCGACCATTAAGCTTGAGGTCCATATACATCAGCTCGCTACTAGCCGCCTTCTGCGCCTTTGTCTTTGTTCTCTCCCCCACTTGACCCCGTAATGCATTCAACAAACGCATTGCTCCCATTCAGGGTCCTTGCGACTCCTCGTCGTCGTTGCTAGATTCCGAATTGCTCGAACTAAGGGCGACGACTTTTCCCTTGTCCGACTTGTGGGGGTGTATTGATGCCGTTAAGGCATTGAGTGCCTGCTTCTGCGGGCACTCCCTCATCATGTGCGGTCCTTCGCACAAGAAGCATCCGCTAGATTTCGCGGCTTTGCCTTTTGAGCTCGGTCCCTTATGGAAACTCTTTTTCTTCTGTTCGTCCCCAGACTCCTTTGCGCGAGAGTATTTTGCTGGGCGATTTCCCAAGGATTGTTTCTTCTCTCCCAAGTCCTCCGAAGAAACAAAATCAGTTAGCCTTTCTGCGGCTGCAATTGCCCCGACCATGTCGGTGACATTCCTCCGATTTAGTTCTTGTTGTCCCCATGGCTTTAAGCCATTGAGAAAGCCGAATAGTTTGTCCTTTTCAGACATGTCTTGTATATCCAGCATTAGTGCCGAAAATTGCTTCACATAGTCTCGGATGGAAGCACTTTGGCGGAGTTGTCTCAATTTCCTTCTTGCGACGAACTCTGTGTTCTCGGGCAAAAACTGCGTTCTCAACTCGCATTTCAAGTCTTCCCATGTATCCACTCGACATCGGCTTTATTGGATCTCTTCCCAACGGGTTCGCCACCAAAGTTTTGTATCTCCATTCAGATACATGGTTGCTATAGAAACTTTGGTTTCCTTCGAATCGGGCCTCGTAGCACGAAAATATTGTTCCATGTCGAACAGGAAATTCTCGAGCTCTTTGGCATCTCTAGTGCCCCCGTAGCAATGCGGCTTTGGTGCTCTGAAGCTTTGTGGCGGTCCAGCACGGATATTGTTGCCTCTCGCATTAAGAGTTCTAGTGAGCAACGTCACTTTGGCCGTGTGTTCCGCCACAATTTCATGTAGATGTCGTACGAAATCTTTAGTATCCTCCGTCAGTCGGTCGACCAAGGACTCAACCCTGTCGATTCGAGATTCAGCTTCTTCCTGCGAGCTCTCTACCCCAAGGAGCCTTCCTTGGCCTTGATAGAGTTCCTCCAAGCTCGCTTCAAGAGCATCGAGGCGGGTTTCCACCGTTGAAAGTCTCTCCTTGTGGCTCCTTTTCCCAGTTGGTGCACCAGATTATGCTTCCGCTCGCGGAGAGTACCCAACTTCACGCTCGTCATGTTCACTATCGCGCTTCTCATGAGCGGCTCCAGCAGTTTGCGAGCGAGTTTGCACTTGCAGCCCACTTGCGGCTGCTTGGGGCAAGGGTCCGGCTTGCCCCATCTTGCTCGATTCACCACGGTGCTTCGCCATGGTGAGATTACGAATCCTCTTCGCTTGCTTGTTCGAATTGCTTGCCTGCTCTGATACCACAACGTCACGGACTTAGTGGAATTTGCCTAAGCTGTGTGGCACTCTTGCGACAAACTTGTAGATTTAGCTGGAATTGCCTAAGTCGCGAAGCAATCTTTGCCCAATGTTCCGGACTTAGCTGGGATTGCCTAAGTCATAAAACGCCGAAGCGTATTTGCCAGCAAAGGGTCAGCCCAATTGCAACCTCATGCGGGTCCCAAAGAACCTGCAAAAAGAGAAGTTGATTAGTTTTGAAGACGAGCGACGGACAAGTCTCGACGTCTCGCCAAGAGGGCAGCTCTTACAAGCAATTCTTCGAACACCTTGTGTGCAGCAGAAAAGAGAGAAAGAGAGCGAAACAGGACTTTAGAGGGCTGTAAGAACGGTCGCAAGTCCACAAACGACGGTTCCCAAGGGTGTCGGACGCAAAACACTTCAATTTCTTTGAGTGCTCACGCCCGACTAATATCCCGAAGCCCCATCCAGCCCCGTGCCACCCGGGGGGTTCCAGAGGGCTGAGATGGCTGACGTTTTACTCCGCTCAGTTCGGTCGTCGCAGCATGCGAAAACGACCCAAAACTGGGCAGTTTTGGCCTGTTTTGGCTTCGCGCAGCGAGCGATCGTTCTGCAGCCTGACAGACTATTTCTGCTCGCAATTCCTACGCAAAATTATCCAAAACCAAGGCAAAACAGGCTGCTCAACATTTGTACAAGCAACACTAAGCGACAAATGGTTCACAGAACGAAGAGTTGCGGTTGAGCGATGACCGTTCGTGACAGAGTGGTACACCAGGACGTACCGAGCGGTATGCCTAAAATAGGAAGAAATCCCTCCAAAAATACCTGAAAAATAGAAAAAAAAGTGTTGCATGTTATAGCTGAAAATGATATTTAAATTTGTAAAAAATGGAGTCATTAGAAAAGAGTTAACTAATGACTCAACATCAAAGGCTGAAATCTCTGGTTCATCCTATCATAAACTGATTTTTCCTTAAAATTATTTCACAATAATTTCTACATGTTTTAGCTGAAAATGATATTTGAATTTATAAATCTGAAGTATTGGAGAATGATTTGCATCATATTATCTTCCTGAAATCATTGTTAAGACAATTTTATGTACTGTTTCTAGAATTTCAGCAGCTTTATGCTTTCGTTTCGATTCAATGAGTTGCAGTAATCCTCTTTAAGACTACATCAACACTTGTTCTAAGTCAAATTGCTACCAAAAATTCCTGGTTTAATAAGAATTCTAACAATCAACATGGTTTAGTAAGTCAAAAGCTGAAAACTATGGTACCGCCCGGTACAAGACGGTAACGGTTAAAATTTCGTCCGTTACCGCTTTGTCACAAACTTAGCTGGTTTTCCCTAAGTCATGCGGCACCATTGCGTGTTCGTTCACAAAGGTCAGCCTCTCGAAATCTCCTATGGTCCCTTAGTACCTATAAAAGAGAAAACGTGTTAAAGAAAACGTTTAACACAAGATCCACAAGCAACCATTTCAGAGAACACTTTATAGCCAATGCAAATTGCAACCATGGACTTCACAAATTCTGAACGGTTGCACACAAAGGATCATGGTCCATTATAGACTGAAACTCTATAAGTGTCCATATAACACAACTCTCATTTACACACTGAAAACAATCACAAAAGCTAACCAAACTAGGGCTACCAAGCCTACAGCTAGCTCGTTACTTGCTGTACAAAGCATGAACAAAGATCGAAAGACATGGACATACATGAGCGTTACATCGAGCACCCTGTTTATATGTTTGTCCGTGATATTCTCCCCCACTTATTCCTTTGACGACCTCGTCGAAGTCGTTGCAGCCGCTGCATCTCATCGCCTTTTGTTGAATCTTCAATCTTCTACTCTAGCTGTAACACGTCTCTTGGCTCCCAGCTGTTCTCTGCCGCTGTTGTTGAGTAGTCGAACTTTGATCCGCCATATTGCTTCAACTCGCCAATGACTGACCCTGGTGTGGGGTTGGCTGAATTGTGTTGATTCTTGTTGATTCCCACAGATCATTTTGATGAAGGAAAGACCTTCGTTGTTTTGTGTTAGTATCTTAATCGTCTCATGCCACTTAAACTGGGTGAATGCTTGTTGGAGCTTTAACGAGCGTCGCCTTACAAACTTTGAAATTTATTGAGGTCTTTGTTTCACAAAATATGCCTATCGATTCTTCTTCAACTTAGTTGTCGCTTCCAAGTAGGCTCGTATTACTTCTGCTTTCGATTGACATTCTGTTGGGAAATAAAGCAGATAATCTACTCTAAGTAGCACCAATCACCATTTGTGAGGATTTGACAACACTTTATCTTCTATTAAATTTTTTTGAAGGGTCTTTAAACTTGTGTAGAGCTCCTCTACTAGATAAATAAGAGAATTGGGGTACTCGGTTTCGCCCATTCTCTTAAGAGTTGGGAAGGCAAAGGTTACTCGACTTCGCTCACCTCCTCGAAGTTGTACTTCATGCACTGAGTTGGTTACTAGCCTTCGCCTGCTCTTTGCTCACACTTCTGAAACACCTGAAGTGTTTGCACTCCTTGTGTTGAGTTAGCTACTGTGGTTCTCCTTCTCACTGCTATCGAACTTTCGGAATGTAAGAAGTTTTGCATCCCAACTTGGAGCAAGTCTCCATTATCTTTGCCACCTACTCCTCTGAGTAGAAAAGGTAATAGCACCACGTGTTGCCTACTTCGTTCCTTGGTCGAGCACTATTGCATCAACCTGAAGTCTCCCAATTTCAGCTATCTTGATGAGAACCCGTTGACAGCAATCTTATGAAGTTTCATGGCCTTTACCCTTCAGCTTTGTCTTAGTACTTGGAGTTTGTCTCTGCATTCTTCATCTTTTCAGTTCCTTTCACGACCAACGCTCTCCCTTCATAAGAGCAAGGGATTGATGACTCCACGGAAGTCTTACATTTGTGGTAACCAAGGTTTGTAATTTCGACTTGTACCGCCCGGTACGGGCGGTATATACCGGTCCACCAGGTTGTCGGTACGCGGATCGCTCGTTACCGGGCGGTACCGCCAAAAATCGACCGTCGGCGATCGATTTCGGCCGTTGGCGGTCGATTAAAGGAGAAATCGGGTTGATTGAGGGAGAAAAAGGGAAGAAGAAGAAGAGGAAAAGAAGAAAAAAGAAGAGGAGAAGAAGAAAACCTAGCGTCGCCCTCGCCCGCGGATCATCACCGCCCTCGCATGCTCGTCAATTTTGGGCGAGCGCCTCGCCCGCTTTTTCTCCGCGCGAGGAGATGGAACGTCTCCCCGCACGGGGAGAAAGATCGAGGCGACGTTACCCCTTTTCTTTTCTTTTTTAACTATATTTAATATATTAATATTATATTTAAAATATTATATTATTATTTAATATATCGGGTGGTACGCACTGTGCGTATCGCTCGGTATCGGTACCGTACCGATACTGACAATATATCGGTACACCGATACGGACCGGTAAGTCAAACCTTGGTGGTAACATGGCGTTGCCAAGCCCATGGCACAACTATCCATTGCCTCGTATCTGCATCCCTTTCTTCACGATCGGTAGATCCGCCTCCGCGGTACTGTGGCACTCCTCCGAGTCCACCTCCATTCTAATCGACGCTTAGCTCTTAGGTAGCTAAGCCCCCTTTGGACTCGTCGTCGCTTTCTCGTCCCTTTCAACCACCTGCAACAACACCTATGTGTTCTTCGAGCAGCTTCCTTTGGTCGATTCTGTTCTCCTTCGCTTCTTTGGTAGCAGTGTTCGCTTACTCGCCTTGTCCTCTAACTTGACGGGCTCCCTTAAGCGAATATAATTACTGGAGCAGTCCAACTCTCCAGCCGCTCCGATCATACCTCTGTATGATCAAGTCCCCACCATGGGACCCACTGGTACTTGCACTTGAGATTCTCCCTTGGAGGTACACAACCCTCATATGCGGATGACCAAGGTTTTCATCTGATGCAAAATTCGATGCACGCACGGAAGACTCGCCTCTATGGTACTATGACATTCACTCCTTGAACCTATAGCCCTTCTTGCCGTCGTGTTGTTCACCGAAGTGGAGCTCCTAGCAGCTCCTGATTGTACCTCCACATAATCAAGTCCCTCACGGGACTTCTCCCTTGTATTTTGTATTGCCTCGGACATCCTAACTTCGCCTCAGCCAGTTGAGTCCTCGAATTGTTCTATCACGATCCACTGCACCATGTTGCCTCTTGGTGAGATCTCCATTGCATTCAGATTCTTCTGTGATGAACTCGAACTACGATCTCTCTATGTGTGGCCTCTGCCAACACATCGTAGGGCCTTCGCCACCTCTGATTGTGTTCGCTCCTTTGGCAATTGACTTTCGCCCACCCATTCTCGGGTCACACCCGCACGAAGCATCGCTCTAGGACAGTCCGTCTCCTAGTAGCTCTCGAAGTCCACATACTTCATTAGAATTAGTGCATCACTGTTTGGATCTTGGGCCTTTATCCCCCACCAGCATAATCTTCGCTATGCACTGCTTTCTTCTTGACAACTCGAATAGTAGTACTATGGCATATTCTTTAAGAGTACCCGCCTCTGCATCATCTTGCCCCGTGTTAAGACAGTTGAGTCATCTTAGTTCCTCCGTCAAATGCTTCTTTGAGATAAGGTGCATATGCCTCGAAGCTCCCTTCGTCTTTGGCACCATGCAGGAAGAGTCTGCTCCATTAGAATGAAGAACCCATGGAACGACATGATCCCACTCTTACCTCTGCATGAATTCATGTCCTTGACCTCTGTCCAAGAAAAACTTCGTGCCTCTGCTCCATGTTCCATCTTCTATGTACCATTCATGCAGCTTGGATACTTCACCAAGTTTCACCCAAGTTGCTCTGCCTCTCGATTTGCATTGAGTTGATGGTGGCCCTCGCGCCAACCATTCTATAGTTCCGCCCGCCATCGAGTCTAATTTTCACATCGGCTCTAAGTGTGACTTTGTTTGATGTTGCCATAGGTAGCTCCCCCACTTGATCTCGCAATGCATTCACCAATGTATTACTTCATGCTAGATTATGCGATGACTCATCGTCGCTCGCTCGGTCCGTTGAGCTTTGTGGAGTTGTTTTCTTGAGGTACTGATATGTGCAGTCCGCTGCACATGATTCTCCCTCTAGAGAACCTGGAGTTATCCCTCCTGGATATCTATCATGTTAGAGCAACTTTCCTCTTCACATCCTTCCTTTTAGAAGCTTCGAAGATTACCATCCCCTTGGACTACTCCGCCTTGTTGAACGAACTATGCATTGTTCTGCCCTCAGAAACGCACTTGCTAGATTGTGACTCTTCGCCAATACAGCCTCGCTGCACCTTTTAAGGCCTAGTAACATGCTGAACTTGTTACACACTTCAGCTTCCTACGGACGTATCCTTCCCATGCCGAAGAGAAAGTTACAATGCTCCATGGCGCCGAGTTTCGGTCGCCTTGGGATGGTCACAGACACTCCATCGTACGTATACAAGCCTTGCATGAGTACCGAATTCTTCGAGTTAGCAATTCCCCTCACCTTTGTGAGCTTTGCATAACTTTCATGGTCGTTGAGCAACCTGTCCCAGTTTGCACGGTCTCATCCTTTACCAAGCACCCCTCTTGCCATGAGCACCGTCAAGTTTGGTCGAGCCATAGCTTGAACCCAACCATCCCAACCTTTGCGAGGTACACATTCTTCCTAGCTTGCTTGTCGTCATGATGCCTCTTACACAAAGGGTTGGCCATTCCTTTGAATGTCAATCTTGGATGCCCGCTCCTCTGAGCGACTTCTTTCCCTATATCTCAGAATAATCATTTCCCCCAAATGGTCCTCCACGTTTACATGACAAATGTTTCTACGTGTGCTTGTCCGGCTCCGATACCAAATGTCACGAAGCTGGTTTTGCCTTAAGTCATGTGGCATCTTTTCGTATCCGTTTGCAAAGGTCAACCTCCCCGAAACCTTCCATGGTCCCTTAAGACTTACAAAAGAGAAAACGGGTTAGAGAAAACGTTTCACACGGGATCCACAAGCAACCTTTTCAGAGAACACTTTATAGCCAATGCAAATTGCAATCATGGACTTCACAAACTCCGAACGGTCGCACACAAAGGATCATGGTTCATTATAGACCGAACTCCCCACAAGTGTCGATATGACACAACTCTTATTTACACGTCGAAAACATCCACGAAAGCTAACCTAACTAGGGCTGCCAAGCCTACTACTAGCATATTACTTGTTGTACAAAACATGAATAATGATCGTAAGACACATCGAGCACTCTATTTATATTTTTATCTGTGACAGCTCGGTATAACCCCGTATGCTCAATATGGGGCTAAAAACTTGATACCGCCTGATAGTGTGCGTTCCGCGTGTCGGTTTGGTGGCGGACCAGTACATACTGCTCATACCGAGTGGTATGGTACTAAATTAAAAAACCCTGCTTTCCATAACAAAAAATTTTGCATGTGAACTTGTAGTTGCCTATCAGCCAAACAACAAAAGTTTATTGTCTCATTTTTTATCAACCCTTCATCTGATCAGATCTGGAACGTTGACACTTTATTTGGTCTGCTCATTTTGTGCCGTGGTATTTGTGTACATGCTATATTGTGTAGTGCCATGGGTGCAAGTTTCATATTTATGCACCTAAATGCCAAGTGGCATGTAGCCAGCATGATACACATGATGGTGCTTATTTTGTCCCAGCTGATGTCTTAATATATCTAGCGGAAAACAATGCCATTCTAGATTTGAAGAGTATTGATGCAATATCTAGTGGAAAACATGCATTGTGAAGCTGTATATTACAACAGCTTGCTGGAGAGGATCTTTTCCCCACTACTGGGCTAGGTGGAATAAACATTTGGCGAGTGGAAGTTTAAAAACTAGAAACAGCTTTATATCTTCCAGCTATGCTAAAATTTAGTGGCGGTTCCTTTAGCAGTACATCAGATGAAATCCATAGTTGGGTTTTACTACAGCATGCAGTTGTTACGCATTTTATGATACAAGATTATTAGTTGCAATCTACAAGGCCAATTGCTTTTGATTGTGTTTACAAAATAATTCTGCATTTCTCTGCTCTTATTTCTGTTTTAGCTCTAATTTCATGCTGAAAGTTCTATTATGTCGTATTTTGATTATTTTGGATGAATGTGTATTTGTTCCTGTTTTGATACAGGGCACAAATATGCTTTCACGTCTTCTTCATGTACAACATCCTACTGCAAAGCAAGCTGTTATAACTGCAATTGATCTATTAGGTGATCTTACACTCAACTTGCATTTGTTTTTCTACATCTTTCTTCTTTGAGTTAATCTCAAGTTCTTTTTCATCTCCAATTCTAGTCATATTCTAGTATGTCTAAGTATAATTGTCGTCGATGTCCAATAAATTTAGCAAGTGTTGAAAACTTTATTGCTCGGGATGTTCTTATTGCTTAGTTATGCTTGTGTATGATTTCAAATATTAGGCAGACCAATACATACCAACTGGTGCTTACCAGCCCGACCAAGGGATGGTTCCAAACTATATGGCTCATTACCAATTGGTATTCATTTTCTCAGTATTGATAAAAGAGTGCTAAAGGTTGGTGTACCATCCAGGTACTCTATTGGTCCACAATGTTTTGACATCATTGTCTGAGTGGTATTTAAAACTTAAATCATGCGCTTGTGTTACTCAAATTCCAACTTTGATTTTGATATGATGTCTGATGTACTTCCTGAGACATGCTTTCAATTTTTATAACACAAAGATTGTGATGTGTTCTTCTCTTATCAACTGTCTTGCAAGTATGCAGTTGAACTGGAATTTGTTGCATTACTCTCTTGGAGACAATGTATACACCATTGTTCTTGTTAATTTCACACATCATGCTACTCTTGTCACAGCTTTTAACAAATGCAGTCTTATTCATTGTGAACTGCACTATCCAAATCTGACATTCTAGAAGAAACAACTTGAAGGATTGATTTTAATGGAAGTCTGATATCTATGCCTGCTTTTGCTGTTAATGGAAGCCAAGAAGAAACAATTTGAAGGATTGATTTTTTTTAGATTGAATCCTTTGAGCATATCTTATTGTGATTGTAATGATATTAATTTTTAATAAACAATTCGACAGTATTTTGACCGTCTTCCTCTTTATCTTTGCATTTGTTCTTTCTTCCCTGATCCTGGAAACAAGTAAATGGCAAGAATCTGCCATATATGGCTAGATGTACATCATTTGGGAAAATTACATCCATAGGACAAAGCCTTTGTGAAATAATTTATATAGAAGAGCATAATTTATGCAATGGCTTCTTGGACTGTTAGCGCAGCTCTAAATTGGGAGCGCCTCTTAAGCTGGTTGAGGGATCTTCAATCAGATTTTGGATTGGTGCTTTGTGGATGATCTTCCATTGGCCACATTCTTCAGTTTAGTGGGTTCCTGGGAGAGCATCTCGGTGCAATTGGACCTTTTAACATATTACTTCTATTCAAGAAAATTTAAATTGAGGGTTCCTTGGAGTTTGGGACATGTCCAACATTAAATTGCCAATGGAGGAAGATGAGTCTAATGGCTTTCTAAGCCTATTTTCTTTGCTAAAGTTATGGACTCATTAAATTGAAATGGTAGGCTTCTGGTGATTAGACCTTTGCTTCCTTTTAGAAATTCAGAACTTTGGTGATTTGTGCTTTCTCATGAAAGTGTGCACTGTTTGATAAAACCAAATTGTTTGTGACCTGCAGTGAGAGGAAAGAATCAGTTAGGCCACAGGGTGGTCAAGAAAGGCTAGATGGATGTAGTGTGGTGGGTGTGACTGGAAACAAGGATTCACGTACTGGTGTACCCACATTTTGTCGGTCCCGAGATGGTGCAAGTACCGGGCGGTATGCACAGTGTGTACTGCCCGGTATATTATAATATAATATTAATATATTAAATATATTATGAAAAGAAAAGAAAAAGGGGCGACGTCGGCTCAATCTTTTCTCGCTGCGCGGGGAGAAAAATTGCCCGCGGGCGGCGATGGCGGTAACGGCTTGCGGGTGATCCGCGGGTGGCGACGGCACGCGGGCGAGGACGGCTCGAGGTACCTTTTCTCTTTCGCTTCTTCTTTTACTCTTCTTCTTCTTCCCTTCTCGATTTCTCCTGAATCGACCGCCGATGGCCGAAATCGACTGTCGATGGTCGATTTTTCCCTCAATCAACCGCCGACGGTCGCCTTTTGGCAGTACCGCTCGGTAGCGGCCGGTTCACGTACCAGTCAGCTGTCGGACCGGTACATACCGGGCGGTACGGGGCCTTGCCGCTCGGTAAGGAAAACCTTGGCTGGAAGGTGAAACATAAGATCATATTCTTCTCCTCTGCAGCCCAGTCAGCATGGTTTGGAATAAGAATTTGTTGGGTCCTACAACCCAGCTTCCTCCATTGAGGCTGTTAAACTTTTGGGTAAACGGTGGAAGAGAGGTGTTAAGGAAAATTTTGAGAGTTTTATGTAATTAGCTTCACCTGGTGGGAGCTTTTGAAATTTGAAGTATCTTTTTAAGGGATTACAGTTGAGGCTGACCAGATAGTTGACAAGTCCATCGGAAGTCTGATGCATTGCACACAACATGTTAGCCAATTTAAACCATGGTATTGTTGGCTTATCATTTGTTATCTCAACCAATTTGCATGTTGTGCATAGGCCGATTTTTCAACATGGATGAATTGGCCAGTTGATGCCGTTAGTACCACGATGCATATATTCACTCGATTCTTAGATCATTCATGTGCAAAATTTTCTTGATTGCTAGTCCTTTATGTTTCCATCTTTTCTGTCACTTGTTTATTCTTCCTTTTGCTTTTTTTTTTGTTGTTTTACAGATAATTTTTTCATTTTGTACCTTTGGAATAGAGGTTTTCAGCTTCAAGTTCAAGTTCGGGATTTTTTTTTTAAGTTTCTTGGTTTTACTGAGAGTATTATTGCTCCATTACAACATCTTAAATGCATTTATTGCTCCAATCTATACTTCATTTGTTCTATACAGGTCGTGCAGTTATCAATGCTGCTGAAATGGGCATTTCATTCCCACTGAAACGCAGAGATCAAATGCTCGATTATGTGCTAACATTGATGGGAAGAGATGATAGAGAGGAGTTAATTGATTCGAGCACAGAGCTTCTCCATACTCAGGTTTTGCCTTTTCTTATAGATATTTCTTGCTCAATTTGTTGGTGATCTGGCATGGGAGATTCACTTGTCAACTATTTCTCAGACTCTTGCTCTGAGTGCATGTAAGACATTGGTTCTGGTAGAGCCGAGATTACCAGTTGAAGCAAGAAACCATGTAATGAAGGTAGCTTGATTGAGTAGCCTTACCTCAAATTTTTTAGCTTACCCTGTATCTGGGTTTTTATATTATTTTCTAATATATGTTAACATCCTGCAGGCTACTTTAGGTTTCTTTGCTTTACCCAGTGATCCTTCAGATATCATTGACCCACTTGTTGACAATCTTATTTCTTTATTGTGTGCTATTCTTTTAACCAGGTATTGACTGTATCACTTGAACATGCTGATAGCTTGTGTGTATAATAATTCAATGTGTTTCTCCTTTGAGTGTGTGATTTCTTTTATCGTCTTTTGTTACCTCTAGCATGCTATTCAAATATCTTGTGTATTAGTATGTGTTATACAAATGCACATGTATGAGTATATATATTATTACACACATGCATATACATAATATAATATCTTTTGGGTGACTGAATAGGTACCATAAGTAATCGGTAATTTCTGTATTCTTTGAGCATACTAGTAACAGAAAAAACTCATGTAATCGGTAATTTATATTTTCTTTGAGCATACCGGTAACAGAAAAAACTCATGCTGGCATGGTTCTGATTCCTGATAAGAAGAGATGCAAATGCTAGACCAGGAATGTGTAACATGTTTTCTCTATATAATGCATTGGAAGAGAGAATGAATTCATTTATGAGTTGTCACATACAAGGTTTGCAATACCGTATTGTACCACTCCATACACTCTGTATGTACCAGTCCAATAGATGACTAGTAGATTCGGTACAGCTCGATATCTTAGTGTACCATGTGTTGGTATGCTCAGTATAGCTTGGTACGTATCGTACCGACAGCTGATCGATACATTGGTACAATACATGATTGTGAACCTTGGTCTCATATGCTAGAGAGATCAGGAGGGGAGAGGCTTTGAGGAGACCAAATCAAAGGCCTGTAATGTAGCTTGCTCCTTTTTTCTTCTCTTTTTTCTCCCTCCTCTCTTTTTTACCATCCCGTCTTTTTTTGCTCTTTTTGTCTTTCATCAGCACTTTTTTGGGCTATGATTTGTCATGTCATGCTCATGGAACATTTCATACCAGTCACTAGATATAGCTGGCATGTAATTGTCATGTGACCTTGTACTAGTTTTTGTTTCGACTTTTGTTCTTTTTCTTTTTAGATATGGTTTAAATCAGACTTAAGTAGCATGTGTTAAATATTTCCACCAACAAACACCTGAAATCTTTCCAAAGATTATATATATGTGTGTGTCTAATAATTGTATAAAAATGGAGGAAGTGATTATGCATATTATAAGTTTGAGATGAAATTTAATGAGAAACACCTATCACTTGATTATAGTCATCTATTCCATTTAGATGCAAGTTTGAGTAGAACCAGAAGTTTGTTTAGACTTAGTGTCAAGTATTTTTACATATAGAATAAAATCCAGTAATAGTATAAGTTGTTTTCATTTTTGAGTTCATGTATGATTACCCTTTTCCTTATCGGTATCGGGGCTAACAAGAATGGTTGGGACAACAAACATCCATCTCGTTCGTACTTTGGGTACCCGTATAACCATCAAAGATCGTTGAAGTGACTAATTCCTGGAAATAGTGGGCGTTGAAGACAAAGAAATTGTTGGAGTTGCCTAGCGATTGCAAAAGGCGCTCGGGCGCTCGCCTAAGCGCTCGGGCTCCAGGCGGCGCGCTTCAAAGAGGCGCCGCCTGGG
This sequence comes from Ensete ventricosum, assembly GCA_029747655.1. NCBI lineage: Eukaryota > Viridiplantae > Streptophyta > Magnoliopsida > Zingiberales > Musaceae > Ensete > Ensete ventricosum. The sequence goes on from JAQQAF010000003.1 coordinate 44,752,976, forward strand.
CGCTCGCCCGAGCTCAGGCATTGGACGCTTCAGGCGAGCGCCCGGGTTAAACCAGGCGAGGCGAACCAGGCTTTTAGCCTGGTTTGGTCGAATTCGTGTTAGTTGGTTCAATCGAACCAACTAACGCATCGATAATTACTTCCTCAACCTTAATCTCACTCCCGAATCGCGATTACGTCGCCGCTCGCTACTATCATTGCCCACCACTCTCCGCTGCCGCTGCTCTTTGCCGCTGTCACCACTACTGCTGCTCTCCGTGATCGTCGCTGCTCGCCACTGTTGCTGTCGTTGCTCACTGCTACTACTGCCGTTGTCGCTTTCACTGCTCTCAGTAAGCAGCTTTCTCTAAGTCAGCCACCTCGCCTATCTACTGTTAATAGTAGTATACTGTAAATTAATAGTATACTGTTAACAGTAGCTGTTAATAGTATACTGTTAACAATATACTGATAATAATATTTTTTATTTATTAGATTAATAATATATTATTTTGATTTAAATTTTAATAATACTAATATTTATTTATTTAATATCATGTTTCTAGATTTTCTTAATTTAATATCATTTTTTGTTTAAATAATTATATTTATTAATTATATTATATATTTTTTATATTTTAGCACCTCGCTTCGCTCAGGCGGGCACCTAGCGCCTCCGGCGTTTTGGGACCTTGGAGCCTTTTGGCGCCTAGCGCTTTTTAAATCACTGTTACCATTTTCATCTAGCACTAATACGATTGGCGTTAAGAAAAAAACTCTTGCGGGAAGGCTGGCTAGAAATTTCTTGTAAAAATACCACCTCATGTCAATGCTAAAATATCATTGCTTTCAAAAGTTGTTTTAACTTTGTATTCCATGTTTGTGTTCAGGAAAAAGTTCTTAAAATTGATGATTTGTTTGGATTGTGCATACCTATAACACACAAAGTTGAATGATAATGTGTCACACATACATCATACAATGTTTAGTTTGATAACCTCTGCTATATCTGTTATGTTGCCTTTGTTTTGTCTTGTTATGGGCTGACAGTACATAGATTCAGAATTTTACTTTAATATATTTTTTCACTGTTTCTTTGTGCTTCCATTTACACACTAATGTCTCGTCAGTGGTGAAGATGGACGAAGTCGAGCAGAGCAGCTGTTGCATATTCTTAGACAGGTGGATTTATATGTTTCATCTTCTGTGGATCACCAAAGAAGAAGAGGTTGTGTTGCCGTATATGAGTTGTTACTCAAATTTAGGGCCCTTTTCTCTGGAGGAGTTTGTGGACTAGGTTGCCACTCGAGTTGTATGCACAGCAAACAAATCGATAGAGTGGCACAAAGAAACTTTTCCAATTTACCATGTAATGATGATTAATGCTTTTTAGCCCTTTCCATGTTTACATTGAATATAACATTATAACATTCTTGTGTTCAATCTCTTTATGTTTTCAGCTGCTTTTGTATTACCAAGCCGGGACTCTCTGAGCCTGGGAGAAAGGGTAATAGCATATCTTCCACGATGTGCAGATACAAGCTCTGAAGTTCGAAAATTAGCAGCACAGGTGATCTTGTTATTACAAATAGGTGCTTTGTAAACTATTATCACTGTCACACAATCGTTTTTGGGGATGTTTCTTATTGGTTATTTTTCATGGTTTTTTCCAGATTATTGGTCAATTCTTCAGCATCGCATTATCACTTCCAAAACTGGCAGCATCCGTTAGTTATATTGATATTGAAGTTTCATACAGTGCCTTGTCATCTCTTGAAGATGTTATTTCGATTTTAAGAAGGGTTGGAATGATATTTTATTCGTGTCATGTAGCTTTTTCTTGCAATCTTTGTTTGGTAACAAATTTTCATTTGCATTTTTCAGGATGCATCTATAGACCAGTCTGAAACTTTTAACAGGGTTATTTCTTCTGTTTGTGTTCTACTAACAAGAGATGAGGTGACTTGCTATATTTTTTTGTTGGTTGCTAATTTGGGTTCTTGTTGCTCAAATTCATTCTTCATTATTCTTTGAACAGCTAATTATTTCATTGCATACATGCACGTCTGCGATATGTGATAAGATCAAACAGTCGGCAGATGGTGCTATTCAATCTGTCATTGAGTTTATCTCTAAGCGAGGCAATGAGTTACTTGAAGCTGATATTTCAAGGTCTGAGTTCAATTAGTTTCTTTATCTTTTAAAGCTTCACTATATCATCTAATCATATTCATGGCTATAGGACAACCCAGTCTTTGCTTTCGGCAACTATTGCCATTACTGATAAACATACACGTCAGGAAGTTCTAAATGCTGTATCCTTATTGAACTGTCCATATCTCTTAGTTGATAATGATATGAACTTTTGATATGCCAAGCCAGAAAATCAGCTTGGTGTATTTTTCAGCAAATTATTGTTTTTTCCATTACTTTACAAGATATCATGCTTGGCTGAGAATACCAACTCAAGCATTGTCTTTAATGAAATTTTGACTGCTGCTGGACGGGATATAGTTACAAAAGATGTTACCAGGATTCGGGGTGGCTGGCCGATGCAGGATGCATTTTTTGTGGGTATCTTAACATTTGCTTCTCTTTATTTGTTTACTTACACATCTGATATCTTGACTCATGGAACTTGATTCAAATGTTAGATTTTGGTTTCCATCTGTATACATGGTATTCTCTCATTTATTTTTGCTGATTTAGGAAAATATATTAATTAAATAGTAAGATCAGAGCACAAATCTTCTGCTGTATCACCCAGTAAGTTACATAAATTAGCTGTAGCAGTCTTCCAGAGACGAGTGCTTGAAGATGTTATAGCACAGTCAAAGCCAATTTGTCGCATGATTTTGTTTCTCTATAGGTCCGATTAACTTTGTACATTTCCAAACATCTGCTGATATGATTCACAAAATTATTAAAAAAACATTATGGTGCTGCTATTTAGCAAAACTAATAAAGGATTTCAACTAAGTTCAAAATGTCAGTCTCCAGGTTTTGTCCCTCTGTTGTCAGCCTTGTACAGATCCAGTCATCATCAATGTTTGAACTAATATTTTAATGATTTTGAAAGAGGTTCCAACTTCTTTGAGTAATTACTATACAAGATATTTTGGTCAGCAGATCACTAGTGGGGAGCAAGGTTTACAATTTCGATCTATACCGTCCGGTATGGGCGGTACATAATGGTCCGCTAGGTTACCGGTACGTGGACTGCCCATTACCGGGCGGGTACTGCCAAAAATCGATCGTCGGCGATCGATTGAGGGAGAAATCGGGTCATTTGAGGGAGAAAAAGGGAAGAAGAAGAAGAGGAAAAGAAGAAAAAAGAAGAAGAGGAGAAAAAGGAAAGAAAGAAATACCCGCCGTCCTCGCCCGCAGGTCGCCCGCGCGCCATCGTCGTCATCGCCCGCTTTTTCTCCCGTGGGGAGAAAGATTAAGACGACATCGCCCATTTTCTTTTCTTTTTTTAATATATTTAATATATTTAATATTATATTATATAATAGTATATTATATTTTAATATATCGGGTGATACACACTATGCATAGCATCCAGTACCAGTACCATACCGGTACCGAGATAATCTCGGTACACCGGTATGAACCGGTAAGTCAAACCTTGGTGGGGAGCCTTTCATAAATGAGCTTCTAGATGATATTGTGATTTTTATATTCAGAATGCATAAATCCTTGTTGGTCTTCCAACCTTCCCAGTAGTCACTGGCAATCTCAGGAAAGAGGTACACACTGTAGGCTGTAGGAAGCTTGCAAGCATTTGGGCCTATTACTGCCGTTCATCACCAGGATCGATGGTTTGATTTCAATATTGAGGTTTTTGTAAGCCATATCTGATCCAAAATCATGCCTGATGACATCATGGTCCTTCAGTATTCCTTAAATGGTAAGTGTAGATCAACTCTCATAACTCATGGAATCTTGGATATCAGGAATCTCCTATGCACCATAAAAAGAGGTTTGGATGTAATAATAAGTTAGTTTGTGTATATATAATGTTATTACATCTAAAGTACTTGTTGTATATGTGTCATATAATTCTTTATTTAAATTAGACGTATTTACAGAGCATTATTGTGTTGTACTGGTATCCCATCCCCATATTAATGCTTCATAGGTTTCAAGTACATTCAATCTGCAAACAAGCATGTTATATTCGATCAGCTAGTTATCTGAACATCATTGTCTTGAAGACAAATTAGATGTGAGGTGCAGCATGTATTATAAGAATAGCACTCTGGAAGTGATACTTATATCACAAGCTCTTGGTCAAGTAAACATTGAGGCCTGTGATGGAGTGTTGCTATATTTTGTATTATTTATTTTTAGTCAACTGCTCGGATGGTTTGTTCTTGAGAGCACAAATGACTGAGAAGCTAATAGAACAGACAGCCATCTTGGAAGATAAGCTTACTGATTTATTTTTTTTTTATCTTGTGTTTTGGCATATTGGCACTTATGATGAGCAATCATGGTGTGGAAATATGATCTACAGGCAACCTTCTTGTTAATAATTTTTTCAAGTTATATGAATGATAATTGTGTTGATTAGGACATTGAATTTTAGAAGATTTTGGCAAGAAATGTTTACTCTATAGTACTTCAGAATTTTTTGGTTGGATTCAAATCTAATTCTTCTGTTAGGTTATTATACAAAGTCCCAGCAACCTGAAGGCTCTTTTACTAACCCAGAAAACTTGACATACTCTTCAACATGTTTCTCCTTTTTCCACTTTGTTTTTTCATTTACCTGCTATTTTTCTCATGATAGGCATTCTCCCAGCATCCGGTGCTTTCTTTTTCGTTTCTTGAGTATGTGGTTTCTGTTCTTGATCGAACTCCTCTACCTAAGACTGATGTAGATAAGGGAGAAATTGTTGCTCACTCTGTTGAATTTCAAAATGACCACCAAATTCAGCAAGCAGCTATTCTTGCTATTACTGCATTTTTCAGGTATGTGTTATGTAAATGTTCAATGGAACTTTCTTCGTTATGTATCATCTGTCTGAATTTTCCAAATACATTTTAAAATTTAAATGCATGACAGAGGAGGTGGTAAAATTGGAAAGAAAGCAGTAGAACAAAGTTATTCTACTGTTCTTTCTGCGCTTACGCTGCAGCTTGGAAGTTGTCATGGGTTGGCCAGTGTGGGCCAACTTGAACCTTTACGGTACAACAAGTTTTGTAAAGTTTATCTTGCTTTTATTTCTTTTAATTGGCCAAGTCAGTGGTGCCTGAGTATTCTGTATTTTTCCTTGTAGGTTGTTGCTATTAGCATTTCAATCTTTCTGTGATTGTGTGGGGGATATTGAGATGGGCAAGGTAAAACTCTTATTTAACATGTTAATCAGGAATCAGAGTACTATACCTACTTACTACCAACTAGTTATGAGAAATGTGAAAAGAAATAGTGAATATTTCTTCAATTGTAGATTTTGGCTAGAGATGGAGAACACAAGGACAAAGAGAAGTTGATTGATCTGATTCAGGAGATTGCTTCCTGTACCTCCATGAAAAGACCTAAAGAGGTAATCAGTTAAGATATTTAACAGTGATTTGGTTTCTGATCTAAAATATCATTTTAGTAAAGCACGAGAAGAAAACAAAGATAATGCTTCAAGAGACATTTCCAAGCCTCTTTGTTATCTCATGCATCTCTACCCATGAAATTATTGATAATATTTAGTTATTTACTATAGTAAGCTTATGTATTACAACACATAGAATGCACTTAATATTTGTCTAGCAAGTAATACTTGTTAAGGATTATATATATATACATACATACATACATACATACATACATACATATATATACATACATACATGCATACATATATATACATATATACATACATACATACATACATACATACATACATACATAATATATATATATATAAGGTCTGCAGTTTCGAGAGATATCGCCAAGTACAGATAGTATGTACCGGTCCACCAGTAGATTGGTATGCGGACCACCCGCTATCAAGCGGTACCGTTGATTGGGGCGTTTTTGCCCGTTACCGCCCGAAATCGGTCGGTATCGGTTGATTTTGACCGTTGCTGCTTGCTATCGGGCGGTATCAATCGAGGAAGAAGAGGGAGAAGAGGGAGAGAAGTGGGAGAAGAATAGATAGAAGAGGGAGAACCTAGAACCCCACGATGATCCGATCCATCGCTGAGATATTGCCTCCTCGTCTAAGGCGACAAGGTGGTGACTTCTCCTCATTCGCGTGGGGAGAAGAAGCCTCGGCGACGTTGCTCTTTTTCTCTTTAATTTTAATTATATATATATATATATATATATATACATATACCGAGTGGTATGCTTTGGTGTACCGCTCGGTATACTTGTAACGTACTGTATGCCGGTACGATATGAGATAACAAACCCTATATATATATATATATATATATATATATATATATATATATATATATATATATATACGTTTCTTTTAAGTGCATTATGCATACGTGAGCCACTTTGAAAGCTAATAGAAAATAAGAAAAACGAGATTTCTAATTGAAATTCTAGTTCCCAATATCTGATACTATGTAGGAATTTAAACACAATTTATCTAACCTAAAATAAAAATTGTGTTAAGCATGGTTTGGTCCATCCCAATGTACCGTCCAACTATTGGTATGGTACATATCGTGCCATACCAAGTCATACCAATTGTACCAACACGGTATGGTGGGATGGATTAATGTACCTTCTATACCAGTGTCTTGTTGGACCGATATGTACCACCCATACTGAACGGTATGCCTTAGTATGACGAACTTTACTGTCAAGTGTCAGTATGCAATAAAAGATTTTTTTTTTCTTTTGCAATTATATGACCATTTATGGCCATGAATAGATTTTTCTGCCATTTGGCTTTTGTAAATTTGTTATTTTCTTGCTCCTCAAGAGTTGAGGTACTGTGGTCTAATATTTGACAAGGATGATGCTAAGGTTTTATTTATCTTCTCATATATCAAGTTCTCGTACTTAGTTGCAGTATTCTTAATGAAATAGGTTGAATGGCTACTCCTGCTTTTTGCCTTGAATAGAAAAATGTATCAACATCTTTCTTGTACTTAGTTGCAGTATTCTTAACGAAATAGGTTGAATGGTTACTCCTGCTTTTTGCCTTGAATAGAAAAATGTATCAACAACTTTTATAGAATTTCTGCATGACAAATTGTTCAATTATGTTGCTGAGTCCTCTTTCTGTTGACCCTTCTAAGCAAGTAAGCATAATAACTGATTTTTTATAATTCTGAAGTTGCTCGCACATTTGTATTAGTGAAATCTTGTTGATGGTAGACGTCTATATATAGATTCTTGAGTGACTTTCTGAGAAAGCATGCTTCCTTGCTGACATGTATGGAACCACCAATGCATGATGTGTCTCATTAATTATGCAAGCATATGATAATAAAGTATCTATATTAACTAACAGTTTAAGATTTTTTTAATTGAGTTCTCTGTGATTACTGTTGATGATTTATCTGATAGGTTTCACCGATAAGTATGATTTTGAGCAAAGCATTAAACAGGCATCAAAAGTTTCAAAGGGAAGCAGCTGCTTCTGCTTTGTCAGAGTTCATTCGTCATAGGTATTTGGCACCTTTATATCTTTCACAACTATCATTGTTCAACTGTGAAGTTATTAATAAAATATGATACATAATTATGATAGTTGTTACATTGGTTTATTTTATACACATTTGATCAAACATTATTTTTCTTTTAGCATTGTCCATTGTTGGTTGAATTTCTTCCATTTGCACCATTACATAGTTGAAACTCTCGGAACCAAGAAATGCAATTTCGATCTGTACCGCCCGCTATCAGTAGTATCACCAAAATCGACCGCCGGCAGCTAATTGAGGGAGAAATCGACTGTCGGCGGTTGATTGAGAGAGAAATCGACCGTCGGCGGTTGATTGAGGGAAAAGAAGAAAGAAGAGGAGAAAAAGAAAGAAGTATCTCCTTTCCCCGCGCCGTCCTCACCCATGCACCACTGCGGCCCATGCACCGTCGTCGCCCTCGCCCACGGGCGATTTTTCTCCCGCACGAGGAGACGGAACGTCTCCCCGCACGGGGAGAAAGATCCAGGCGACGTCGCCCTTTTTTTTTCTTTTTTAATATATTAATATTTAATATTATATGGCGACGTCGCCCTTTTTTTTCTTTTTTAATATATTAATATTTAATATTATATTATATAATATTATATTATAAAAAATATTATAATATATTTTAATGTATCGAGTGGTATGCACTGTGCGTATCGCCCGGTATCGGTATTGTATCGGTATCGAGATAATCTCAGTACACTGTACGGACCGGTATGTCAAACCTTGCTCGGAACTATGTAAAAGTTCATAATGCATATTCTATAATGCCCTTCCTAGGTTCCAAGTCAGGAAGTCAATGTTAAGTGATAATTTGGTGATATGCCTACACAAGAATTAAATTTATAGTTGGGAGTGGGATAAAAATAGTAGACAATTTGAATAGAATTTCAAGGTAGAAAATTCTAGCTCTAAATCCTTATTCGTTTTTGCAAGGATTTATGAATTTTTTTGATATCAGTTGACACTAAGGATTGCAATACCGGGCGATACATATCGGTTTGTCAGCTGATCGATACACGAACCGCCCGCTACCGGGTGGTATCGCCGATTGGGGCTGTTTCCGCCCCGTTACCACCTGAAATCGACCTCGGTGATCGATTTCGGGCGGTAGTAGCCGAGGGAGGGAGAAAGAAGAAGAGGGAGAAAAACTTTGAGTCCATCGATCCGTCACCCGTGCGATCCGTCGTCCGCGTGCGATTTCTTCTCCCCGCGCAAGGAGAAGAAACATCTTCCCACGTGGGGAGAAGGAACGTGGCGACGTCGACCCTTTTTATATTTTTAACTTTATTTTAATATTATATTATACCGAGCGGTATACCTTGTGCATACCGCTTAGTACCGGGTACCTCATCCCCGCAAGAATATAGATATATAATATAATATATAAAAAAATAAAACAAACGAGGCATAGCCTCGCCTCGTGGGAGAAATGAGGCGGTGACTCGTCCCCGCGAGAAGACAAGGCATTGCCTATCCCCGAGCTAGAAGACGAGGTGGCGCCTCGTTCTCCCGAGGCAGTGCCTCGTCCCCACATGGAAAGACGAGGCAGCGCCCGGAAAGACGAGGTGCCGCCTCGTCGCTGAGCTGGAAGACGAGGTGTGTGAACGAGGCAGCAGCCCCACCTTGTCCCCCGCGCGGGAAGATGAGGCAGCGCCCACATCCCCGGGCGGGAAGACCAGGTGTCGCGGGCGAACGAGTCATTGCCTCATCCCCGCGCAGGAAGGCGAAGCAGCTCCCTCGTCCTCGAGCAGAAAGACGAGGCACCGCCTCGCCCTCGTCCCAGCGCAGGAAGACGAGGCGGCGCCTCACCCTCCCGCGCAGGAAGACGAGGCGCCATCTTGTCTCCCCCACGAGGCGAGGCGATGCCTCATTTTTTTTCTAATTTTTAATATATATTTTATATTATATTATATAATATTATATATTAAATCTGTATCATCCGGTACAGGGCAGTCCACGTACTAGTATCATGTTGGATCGGTACGTACAACACGTATCGGGCGGTACAAGGCGGCACGGCAAACCTTGGTATAAACCAAGGTTCGCCGTACTGGTTCATATCGGCGTACCGAGTTTATCTCAGTACAGTTTCCGGTATCGAGCGGTATGCATAGTGCATACCACTCAATATATTATAATATAATATAATATTTTATAATATAATATAATATTAGTATAATATAATGTATATAAAAAACAAAACAAAAAGGGGGTGACGCCGTCGAGGCGACGTCGCCTCGTTCCTTCTCCCCACGCGGGAAGAAGGAATCATCCGCAGGCGACGGATCACGCTGGTGACGGATCGCGCGGGCGACGAACCACATGGGGGAACCGGAGAAGAGCAGCGCGTGTGAGGTACTTTCTCCCTCTTCTTCTTGTCCCTCTTCTCCTTCTTTCTCCCTCAATCGACCACCGATGGTCAATTTCGACAGTATCGCCCAGTAGTGGGCGGTCCATGTACCGGTTAGCTGATGGACCAGGCTTTTAGCTTGGTTCAGTCGAATTCGCTTTAGTTGGTTTAATCGAACCAACTAACGCATCAATAATTGCTTCCTCAACCCTAATCCCACTCGCAAATCGTAATTACGTCGCCACTCGTCGCTATCGCTGCCCGCCACTCTCCGCTGTCACTGCCGCTGCTCTCTACCGCTGTCGCCACTGCTCTCCGTCGTCGTCGCTGCTCGCCGGTGTTGCTTTCACTGCTCTCAGTAAGCAGCTTTCTCGAAGTCAGCCACCTCGCCTATCCACTGTTAACAGTATATTGTTAACTTATTGTTAACAGTATGCTGTTAATAATAAGTTAATAGTAGTATATTATATATTAACAGTATACTGTTAATGTACTGTTAACAGTATACTGTTAATGTACTGTTAACAGTAGCTGTTAATAGTATACTATTAACAGTATACTGATAATAATATTTTTATTTATTAGATTAATAATATATTATTTTGATTAATAATATATTATTTTGATCTCGGATCTCGTTTATGATCGGAAGGACATAGGAAAAGGGAAAGGTAGTCAGCAACTTTAAGTAGATGTCACAAGTTTTGATATTTTATTTATTAGATTAATAATATATTATTTTGATATATTATTTATTAGATTAATAATATATCATGTTTCTAATTTTCTTAATTTAATATTATTTTTTATTAAAATAATTATATTTATTAATTGTATTATATAGTTTTTATATTTTAGCGCCTCGCTTTGCTCGGGCGTTTTGGGACCTTGGCGCCTAGCGCTTTTTAAATCACTAAACTCAACTACCACTAAAATCATAGATTGTTGTCTTGTATAGATCATGCATATCGGTCCCTGGCCAGATTGATCGTATGTGTTGACAATTAATAAAGTAGCTAAAAGTCAGTCGAGATTGAGAAAATAGAAAAGTAAAAAAAACCTATTTTAAGGTTTTTTCCTCCTAATTTCTTGCTATATAAATTAAAATTAACTATGAATTATATCTAAGCCATAAATGAATATAAATTCTAGGCTATAGGGATCAAAATTGAAATTCTTCTCTTTTTCGGATCCATCGTGGAAGAACTTTGTCATATGGTTCTCTATTGTAGAAAATTTCTTCTTTTGATCTTGAATCACCGACAAAGAAAAGTGTTGAGATATTGGATTGGTTGTTGGAACTCAGATTTGAGCAAGTTAAACTATCGAGATGACATTAATATCTATCAAGTTATATATATTGGGCTCCTCGATCTCTTCAAGTTATATATCAATATGGGAGGTTTGTAAGATCGAATTTTGGAACTTCTCTCACGATATATTATACTTGTAAACTGTGTTGTTGATTCATCAATGTTGTAACAGTCCTTGTCTCAATGTCATCAGCATCTGTCAAGGAGCCTCATGACACAATGTTATGGAGCGATGCAATCAAAATGTCCCATGCATGTTCATACGCATTTTGTTTGTCGTTTTCTGTTATTTTTTAGTGTTTCCTCATATGCAGCTTGTTCGGTGCAGGAGGTAGTCCTATTTTGATTTGTTGTTATCTTTTTTTATTCTTGTAAAACTTGGAAATGTTTCTGGATGTGCGAATTGAACAAAGGGAAAAATACTCAAAACATTCATTTCTGGCTTATAGCCTTGTAGTGCAACACATCAGTTGTCTTATCACCCTAGAACCGTGTGGCACCGAGTTGTACCCAGGGCATTGTTTATATCTAAGGGCTGTTCGGCGAAGTGCTATGTATATTAGACCTGCATATGCAATAGGGTCCCCTTTGTATGTGGTGGTTCAACCCATTTGGGAGAGCCATTTATGCCTAATAAAAAAGCTAGTTGTTTTGTGCTACTTGTGATCCTGTTATCTTTACTCATTTCGTGGGTAATGATGATATATTACTCACATGTTCACCTTTTAACCTTTTCTTTTTTATGTAGTCACATGGTTAAAGGTCTATACCAACGCTTTACACAGATATTATAGAGGTGTTGCATGCCTTAGACAATCCCAGCTAAGGATATGACAAGGTTGTTTAAGAGTGAGTCAACCAAACATCAAATTCCCATGGTGGGATAGTGTGGCGAAACTAGCCCCATTACATAAGACGAGCACTAGCCTTGCATGACTATTTAACGAAAAAGATGAGAAGTCATGTAAAAAACTATCAAAGTCTCAAGAGGAGTATAGCACTTTTAGCGATGTTCCCACATAGCAAGAGTTCTTTCACACGGAAGAGGCACGACATGCAGGGCAACCTGAATGACATAGAAGCAGCAAAGGAAGAGTGGTTGAGTTGGAGCTACGACTAGATGTTGTCAATCGAAAGTTAGCAGAGCTCTACAAAAGTGGAGAGTGCTACAAGAAGGGTTGGAATCTCAATTGGATGGGTTTGAGATCTAAGTTGAATGTCTCGTACCCCTCTCTCATTGAAAATAACTCATTCTAGGCATGTTGAAAAATATAAAATTTTTTACTCTTTGGGTGATCGTGGGCTCAGCAATAGTTGCATCTTCAGAATGTTTGTGAGCTAGCAGGTGCAATAGCGAAGGTACTCGATGGAGAAGGGTTCTTTAAAAGCTTCTAAGTCGAAGGACTCAAAGAAGAGAAGTCCTTTGAAAGTTTTGAAAGAGTTTGAGCCTCACAAGGGTAGTTAATTTGGAGGTGGAGCATATTTCTAGATCGGTAAAGGTAGTCAACATCAAAATCAAGATTGGAGTTTCTACAGGAGGCGAAAGCAATACTCGTGTCATTCCTGAATTCTCTCTTTCTGAGTTAGTAATTCTCCATGCAACATCTTTAGTGAAAGCTCAACGAAAGTACTAGGTGAACATTGGGCTTGCACGGACCTTTGAAACCCTCTATATGTGAGACTGGACAACCCAATTGCAAGAGACTTTTATACCTAATTAGAGCTAGTTGCTTTCTGTTGCGATCCTAGTTATCTTACCATGTCATAGTCAACAGTGGCATATTACCTGCACGTTTCTTTTTCTAAATTTTTCTTCGTGTAGGTCTCGCAAGGGTATTGCACGTCTTAGACAATCCCAACTAAGGACATGATAGCAAATATGATTGTGACATGTAGGGCTGCAGAGGTTGGAATGGAATTGCAACAATCGTCACCTATCACCATACATCTATTGGCCATGAGATTCTCTATAATATGAAGGTTTTGTATATGATAAGCTCCTATCAATGTCAACATCGTAGAGGCTTTGTGACATCTACTTAAAGTTGCTGACTACCTTTCCCTTTTCCTATGTCCTTCCGACCATAAACGAGATCCGAGATCCTTGTTCTGGATCGCAAGAAGGTAAATACCTTTTTAATTGAAGACAAATTCCATCGAATCTCGAGTTTAAAACTCTCTTTTATCCAAATCAACCATCACTAATTGTTGATAAGGGAGATTAGACAAGTTTAAGCCTCTAAGTTGTGAGAAAAAGTGAGAGGAGAGTAAGAATGAGAGTTAGTGAGAGTGAGTGAAGGAGGGGTAAGGGAGGGGCTTTTATAAGCCCAAACAATGATCAAATTGATCGTTGGGGGCTAGAATTTGTGATTTCAGCCTAGTACTGATCAAAATTCGCCCTTTACCAATTGGGAGCAATCAGTAACAATTGGATTTTGATCGGTACTGGGCAGTATGATTGGTACGCCGCACAAATCAAGTGCTCGGTCGAAACAGGTTGGCCTGGGTTTAGATCAGCCCTTAGACCGATTTGTACCACCCTTTCATACTGTTTCGGAGAGTGGCAATCCATGACTAAAACTGAATTAGATGATTTGTCTAATCTTTTCCTAGTGTCTACTAAATTTTACTCCCTAAAGTTATTTTATCTTGTTTGGCCAATTTTTACACCAAATAATAGGTAATGCCCTATTAAATGATAACAGGACCAATAATCCAAAATCAAGTGCATTAAATATGAATAGAGTACATTGAATTTTCCTAAAAGAGAAAAATGTAACTTGTATACAAACTAACACAGACTACAATGGAAACTTGTCTCTTTGGTCTGCATCAAGATGCATTAGATATTTTTCAAAGGAAAACCATGCACTGCCAAATGGCATTGTTGTACCTTGTGATTCTTAAATTAAACATGTTTAATTTGTTTTTCCCCATGCTAACTTTTGAGCCTAACATAAAAGCTAATATTTTCTCTGAAATATGGAATTTTTTTAATTTATGCAACCCTTAGTGATCTGTATCGACTCCTGAGGTTTTTTCTTGTTTGTGTCACTTGTGAGCATACCACTCTACTCAAGTATATACCTTCAAACAATTTTGTTGTTGGCCTTGCAGATTTGACCACATTACTTCTAAGATTTTTCTGTTCAAAGTGCTTCAGCTCTCACTACACATTACTAGTAAATCTGACCAACATATACACTGGTTTTCATGATCTGTTGTTTTTAGCAAATTATATATGTCTACTCATGTGACAATTCAATTTATGATTTAATTGATTCATGCAGTGATGGATTACCTTCATTGCTGGAACATATTGTTGAGGCAATGTGCTTGCATGTTTCAGATGAATCACCAACTGTGAGAAGCCTTTGTCTGCGCGGTCTTGTGCAGGTACATTTGCTATGTGCTTGGCCTCCATATCCAATTGTTATTTATAGATTTTGTTTTCCCTCATCCTTAACTTTTTGTTATTTATTATTCTTCTGCTACACGGTGTTCATGCAAACATGCAATATTACAATTTAAATTGTTTTGCTTGCACTTCTCTGAATGGCTTGGGTATCTTTGTTTAGTTTGAGAAACTCCAAATTCACCTTTTCTAGCTATAGTCATCAGATCTTAGTAGGGAACTTGCCATACTTATCTTTTATGCCTTGGATTGGTATAAGTATAAATCATGAATACTTATCAGTCATTAGCATGTTAGTGTCTCTGTTGTCATTTATATTTGCTATTTATGAATCCTGTTGATGCAGTAATTAGTTCTTATATATATGTCACACTTTTTGCATGTATTAGCAAGAAATCTTATTTGAAAAACAAACAGCTACAGCAATATTTGCCATAACTGATTTATATTGTTTTTACCTTATTGCAGATTCCAAAGAGTCATATGCCTAACTACATTGCACAAGTTCTTGGAGTCATTGTAGCTTTACTCGAAGACCCTGATGACTCAGTTCAATTAACTGCAGTGCAATGCTTGCTTAGTGTAAGATACTTGTGTAATACCACTTTTTTCCTTGAAGCATACATAAATATATACAATTTCTTAGTCTTCATGGTCTGATGCATACAGATTAACTCTGACTGTAGGTTCTCAGCTCATCATCTGAAGAGGCTGTAGATCCCATTTTAATAAATCTATCTGTGCGGCTAAGAAATCTACAGGTAACCTCCTTTACTGAGAATCCTCTATTAATACCACATACACCAAAACACAAGCAACCAAATACTTACTTCAAAAGTATTAAATCCTCTATCCGAGCAAGACGATCAGTTCTGTATCTCCATTTTAATCTTTATCTGTAAGTTTGTTTCATCTACATGCAGGAAATGATTGTCTAGCCATAACAATTCCTATTGACCCTATCTACAACTAGCATTTGCATTAAAGGTAGGATATTTGGCTTTAAGCAACTAACAAGCACGGGACACGGACACGATACAACACGAACACAGCAAGGACATGTGTATATTTAATATTCTATATATATAATATATACAAAACATGAGTTTTATAGCATTTATATTTAAATTTTATAGAATCAACAATGTGAACAAATAAATATCATCACACAAATTTAATTAATTTAAATCATCTAAATCTAATTATATTTCTAGTGGAATTTTCATGTTAATATAGGCCTTATATGTGTTTTCGTAAAAGCAAAAGTAAAATAAAAATTATATTACAATAATCATTATATATATTCACAATGTAACATATATCATGGCTAAGATAGCATAATAAATAAGATCTAACCTATTATGAATAAGAGGTAGTAATAAGAGAGTAATAAAAAAAGCATAATAGTAAGACTAAGACTAACCTTTTACTCTTGTTATACACTTGAGTTATTATGAATAAGAGGCCGATATTACAATTTAGATATTATAATAGATTTATTATATCTTATTCATAATTTAGGCTTTTTATAGTAGGTTGACATTATAATAGTAAGACATTATATCTAGCATATAATTCAGGTAGACATCAAAATAGAAATATAAAAGGTGATAAATTAATTAAAAATTACTAAAAACAAACAGAAGGATTGAAACTATAATCACTCGCTCCTTCTGCACATGGTCAGTGATGGGTCGGCGCGAGGAATGCCGAGGGAAGCCCATGACCCTTGTTGTCGGCAACGGATCGACAAGAGGGACACCGGGAGAAACCGACGAATGAGGTTGCTGATGATAGGCAATGGGTTTCTAAGGGCGGGAGGGACACCAAGTGCATGTGGTGATAGGCGACAGGTCGTCGAGGGTGTGCGTCGTGCAATAGGGGATAGTGAAAGCAAGCTTAAGGCGCTAGCGCAGAGACACAGCTACAATCTGGTGTTCAGTTGCTTCCATTGACATTTGATGAATCTGCTTATGTTGCAATTCCACTTGTCATTGGCATTCGCACACCTCACCTCTAGGTTTGGCGTGAAATCCCCAAATTCCTTTAGCTTCCCCCAGCCTCATGTGAAGGCCCGTGACTCAGCGCCATGTGCAAGCGTCAAGCAAGGAAGGGCGCAGGCGTGGGAGATGTCTGACACCGATATGTTGTCCCCCAAAAAATAATAATAATAAATAAGTAGGACACATGTCAGGCCATGTCATTGATGTATCTGACACATGTCCGACATGGATACGTCGACTAAAACGAAGTGTCCATGCTTCCTAGCTAAGCAAGGCACCATGTCCAACCTGTGACCATTGGTCACATGGCACCGTATGTATTTGTTTATACGTTCTTGCTTATGTTTTATGCAAGGTTTGCAATTTCGACTTATACCGCCCGATACGGGCGGTACATACCAGTCCGCCAGTTTGCCGGTACACGGACCGCCCGCTACCGGGCGGTACCGCCAAAAATTGACCGTCGACGGTCGATTTCGGCCGTCGACGGTCGATTTCGGCCGTCGACGGTCGATTTCGGCCGTCAGCGGCCGATTGAGGGAGAAATCGACCGTCGGCAGTCGATTTCGACCGTCGACGGTCGATTGAGGGAGAAGAAGAAGAAGAGGAAAAGAAGAAAAAAGAAGAGGAGAAAAAGAAAACCTAGCACCGTCCTCGTCCGCGCACCGTCGCCGCCCTCGCCCACGTGCCGTCGCCGCCTGCAGGTCGCCCGCGCGCTATCGCCTGGCGAGCGCCCTCGCCCGCTTTTTCTCCCACACGAGGGGACGGTCTCCCCGCGCCCCTTTTCTTTTTTTTTAAATATATTTAATATATTAATATTATATTATATAATATAATATTATAAAAATATTATATTATATTTTAATATACCGGGCGGTATGCACTGTACGTACCACCTGGTACCGGTACCAACGATGTCGGTACATCGATACGGACCGATAAGTCAAACCTTGGTTTTATGTATATTTAATGTTATGCTTAGTGGCTTCTTTGCTGTCTTTTACTTTTTTTACGTTTTTTATTATCTTAATATTGTTAATGTGAAAATGTGCTTATCATGGCATTTTTTGCAATTGGAAATATATTGCAATGATTGCTATACAGTGAGTGCTCTGTTTATTGCCTATTTGCAGGTGAAAATATTTCAAATTTATATTGATAAAGGATTATGTTAAGTTTCTGCTTTGTGGCTTTCTGTCATGAAATTTGTAATTTAGAGATTCCTTCATTTCATGTTTGAATAGAAGTTGCAAAATTACCTTCATGAGAGTCTTCTACCAATTAATGCTAAAATAATTATAACATTGTGATCTAGCTTTTAGATAAATTTGTGCATGTGTGACCAGGTGTTGTCAACATGAGCGTTGGTAACACTATTTTTGTTTCTATTTGATTTCATAAGATACTTTGCATTCTCTGTCTGTCCATATTCCTGTCAGCTAAGTATCTAGCCATAAAGCATAACCCTAACATCAGGATAATATTTACTTTTTGTGAACAGATCTCCATGAATGAGAAAATGCGTTCGAATGCTTTTGCAGCCTATGGAGCATTAAGCAACTTTGGAATGGGTTCACAACATCAGGCTTTTCTTGAGCAGGTATTTCACTCAAATGCTGTCACCAACTGAAAAGCAATATTTTATTTGTTCCCAATATGATTACTAATCCTGTCTTAAATTCCTACAATCCTTAGACACCTTTGGATTTGGATATACCAAGGTTCAAAATTTGCCAGTTCTGTGTTTTGTTGGACCAATATGGTATTAGCATTCTCGGTAATATGCGAATAGGTACCATCCAGTATGAAGTAGATGCCAACATGTACCAAGGTATAATATGGAATGGTACTGGTCCTTCGTCAGGCTGTTATAAATACAGGTTTATATGTAGCAATTCAACCAGTATATGTGACTTTGGGGTATATATGGAGTCGGATTGAATTTTAGTTCTTTTATGATCAGCTCCTAGACAGAGGAATTGATCATAGCATTTTAGAATGGTTTATATGACATTAAGTTTAAAAACTTAGCTTTAAAGATGGAGGCAGAAAAGCTAGCAAGTTCACTGAAAGGCAATACTGGGATTGATAGTTCATATTTTCACTGTTGTAATACATGAAACATACCTTTATGTGCATTTCTCTCTGTTTTTCTGTCAACCTAGTTTCTTCTTACCTTAAGACTGGAGGAGTTACAAATGGATTCCTTCTTTGTTGTTTTTATCCTTTGCTACATGAACTTCTCTCATATTTATGACACAAGTGAAAATGATTTATTGATAACCCATTAAGTTCCTAGTTGACTTGTATGTCGGTATACAAATAAAAGATAGAGTTGCCGAGATTTGTCTCCTTGCAATATCCTAATTAGTGAAGCCAGTGAGATTTTCTTGTGAAGATTCATCCAAAATACAATTTTTGCAGATGGTTAATTAAAACAAGGTGTATTTATTTATCCTCAGTGAGGTATGTACACTAGATGAAGAACTATCACATGCAACTAGAATGTTCAAATGGTATATATGGACAAAACTTGATCTTTAGCAAAATGTCGAGAAAGGTATAAAATTTGTCAAATGAGTTTTCAAATCCTCAATTTTAATTGTGTGATACACTACTACCAGACCAATGTTTTTGTTGTAAACATTATCTGATGAGGTTGACTCATGTACTAGGATTAATTTTTGGATAAAACTCATTGTACTAGGATCAACCAAGTTTAAAATTGTCAGATGAGATTGACTCGTACTAGGATCAATCGTTGGATAAAACTCATTGTAGTAGGATCAACTGAGTATTGATTAATAGTAGAATTTTAAGAGTGTGTATATGATACAAAATAATTCAGTTGACTCATGGTCTGGGTGCTCATTAAATGGTGACTCATTGTATGAGGATCATCTTGAGTTTTGAATCCATTTTTTGTATTTGGGGATGTCTCAATAAAGTGCTGTTTTCTTATAGCTGCTTGAATTTACATATGCAAAATGGATGTTCCAAATATCTTCCGGAAAGATATCAAGAGTTTGAGAAATATCTGGACAGCATAAGTTTGTTAAGGGTGGACAAGCAAATGATAATCTTCTTGGAACCCACCTGCAGATTTGCTCTCGTCTTTAAAGTACTGTGAAATTTCATGAGTAGGTGTTCTACCTTTAGTGTTCATCAAAATTATTTTTGTCAAAATAAAGTCTATAAGGAAATCATGTATTATTTAATTAGGTCAAATGATAGCATTCATTAATCCACTAAACAAAAAAGCAGGGCCTTCTCTTTGATGCAGCATGTTGTTAAAATACCATGGCTAACTGATTAATAGATGAGCTTGCAATCTCCTTAACCTGGAACTTGGAAGCTGAACAACTAAGTCAACGACTATAGCATAAGACAAACTGTTCCCTTCTTTAAAGTTAGTTAGAAGCTCATATTATGGGGTTAGTAACATGATATTGACAAATTTATTAATGTGCTTATCAAGGATTTCGGTGTCATTGAATGATGTTACGACTTCTTGCTGCTTGTTCCACTAACCTCATGAATATACGCTTGATTAGTCTATGTTGCAAAATGTACTTTCTGTTAAAGAATGAGTAGGCTAATGTAGCTTTATTTTTGGGGGTCGTCATAGTTCATTTGACTCCCACTCATTGTTCTTTACATCATTCAGGTTCATGCCACTATCCCTCGCCTGATTCTTCATGTTCATGATGATGATCTGAATGTTCGTCAAGCATGCAGGGTATGATGCTGTAGAATTTTCCATCTTTATGTTTATTTTGGTTTTCAGTGATCAGCTGACATTTTCTTTTCAATTGATTAGAATACCCTTCGACAGCTTGCACCCTTGATAGAAGCTGATGGCTTCTCTACCCTTTTTAACAAGCAAGTTTTCAGTTCCGAAAGGAGGTCAGTTTTAGGTTGTCCAATCTTGTACTAGACGTCACGAACTACTACTTTTAAATGATGTGAGCCATTTTTTCCTTGTGTATCAGAAGTGACTATGAGGACTTCATAAGAGATCTATCAAGGCATGTCTATCAACTCCTAGCCTCTAGAGTTGATAGTTACTTAGCACCGTTGATCCAGGTATAGTTAGTAGGTATTCTTGTTGCATTTGATTACAGTAAAACACTTACGGGTTTCATATTGTTGCCACAGGCTTTTGATTCACCTTGGCCAGTTATACAAGCAAATGCAATTTACTTCTCCAGTTGCTTGCTGTCACTTTCAGAAGATCAGCGATCTTTGGCTCCTTACTGTTCGCAGGTTTTTACTTCAGCATTTGACTATAAAAATTCTTGTTCTTGCTGATCCATAGTATCTGGATCTGTTTAAGAGAAACTCAATGTCCTTTTCCTTACCAGGTGTTTGCAGCGTTAGTAAGCCGAATGAATCGGTCACCAGATGCAGTTGTTCGAGCATCATGCTCCTTTGCTCTGGGTCTTTTGTTGAAGGCTTTCAACCCACTTGCACATACAGTATTACAAATCGATCAGACAGATTCCGGTAGAAGTAATATTACAGAGTAAGCTGTTTAATTTTAAACCTCCTTGAAGTCATACTGAGCTAACGATGGCTCAAGAAAGATGATGTGCAACAAATGACCGGAAGATATTGGTGTTCGATTTGCCCTGTTGCCAAGCCCAACATTCTGATCAAAATTAACGGGTGATTGGAGTTCACACAGTCTGTAAGCATTCCATGGTTGCTGTTTCATATTTCCTTGTATTCATCCGTGTACATATACAGTTGCATAGTTACTTTTTTGTTTTTTCATATTTTTAGGGTGTGGAAAAAATAAAACCATTTGTATTCGTAGTACCGTGTTGTGTAACCTGGTGCGTCTCGTGTAAAATTAGTGGTGTATATTTCTTTGTTGGATCCACTGGAAGCTTCGTTTTCAATCAAGTGCTTTCTGTACGTCATGAACCGGAAGGTTACCATCCAGAGTAATGGTAATATATTGTTTACCAGTCATCATATATTGGGTAACACTTTTCAATTAAATCTCGGACGCTAATTAATTTTTGGCAGCCTAACTATTTTAAATGTTTAGGCAGACTAGTTTGCAATATTGTATGCTATTTAGGGGGTGAATGTGTCAGAGTGGACCATTGGAAGGAGCATTTGATTAATCCAACTGATAAAAAGTATATATTTTATGGAACATTCTCTTATGACAGACACTAATGCCTTTATTGGAAAATAGTTCGGAAGATACAAAAGATTTTTATAGAGGAGCATTGTGAATAGAAATTCGTACAATTCAGTGCACAATGGCGTATTTTTGAAGTCTTATTAGGAGAGAAGGATAAGCTAATCCATCTCCAGTCCTTAAATGAAAGCCTAATTTACATTCTAGTGTCCATTATTTTGTTCTGCACATTCTAGTGTGGATCAACTTCGGACAAAGAGCAAGCCAACAGCAGTGACGATGAGGGTGGAAGGGATTCCGAACACCAGATGGCTGAGGAAGGAGAGGTTGTATCCAAAAGATTTAGCTTTCCGAGCCTGTTCGCAGACTATCAAGTTGGCAGCGGAGCCCAGCAGCGAGAGGTTTCCTGCAACTGTGCTGACCCATGCCAGTATCAGCCACGCCCTCATCTCCTCGGCCAGGGAAACGATCGCAGCCGATGCCGCAACCCTCGCTCCCAGCAGCAGAACTGAGAGAACAAGCAAGAGTGAAGTAGAAAGGCTTCTTTTTGGTTTCCCTCTCAAATAAAGTTTTAAAAAAAAAAAAAAGTAAGGGGTACCGGTGGGCACATTGGAGGCGACATTGGAGAGCAGAAGAATAACCAAGGATAGCAACGCAACCCCTCCGACAGTATCAATCTGTGCGTATGGTTCCACGAACTCCCACAACGCACTCGGTATGCCGGTCTTGTTGAAGCCATTCACCGTTATGAACATCCCGCTGAAGAATATCAACAAGGAATACGAAACCTGAAGCAGCAACGAGCGCTGCTGCAATCAGCACTTCTCCAAGCAGCGCTAAGCCTTCGGAAAGCAATTCACATCTATCTATATAAATATGCATTGTTACCTTTTCAAGGCAAGGGAGTGCGTCCCTGAAGTCGAGGACGACGAGCGCAAGAGCCGCTGTGATGGCCGTCCATGACATGTTCAGCCCCAGCGAGAGCGAGATGAGCATTCCAGTGGTGACGAGGTAGACGCATGTCTTCCACAATTGCGTCCTCCATCCTGTGGACTCCGCACATTCTTCATGCTCGTCCTCTCTTTTAGTTCTTGTTGATGCACCGTCGTCCCCGCTTTCACAAATTCCACCTCTCGATGGATTCGGCGCCATTGCAGAATCCGTTACACCACCGTCACCGCTACTAGTCCTGCATCTCAAGTTCGCTGCACCTGATACGGAGCTCTGTGCTGAAGCATCACTTGCAGGTGCCTGAGAATTCTTGACATCGAGGTGCGACATCGTGGCCGGCGAAAACCGATGCAGGTTCACGTCGACCTCGGCCGTCGCCACCGCCGCCGCTGAGCCCACGTCTTCGTCCTTCTCGGCCGAGAGCAGCCTCCAGAAGTAGCAGAGCAGAATGGCCGCGTTCACGAGTACTCCCACGAGCATCGCAACTACGATCCCCGACAGGAATTCGACGAAGGACATGCCACTCTGGAGAGCGATCAATAGATTCTGCGGGTTCCCAATCGGGGTAGCTGCGGATCCAATGTTGGAACTGGACGCCAGTGCCAGAAGAAAAGGTTTGGGTGGCAGATTGTTCTTCCTCGCGATGTTGAGGATGAACTCCGTAAGCACGACGCAGCAGGTGTCGTTGGTGAACAGAGCGCTCGCGATCGCAGAAACGAGGCAGATCCGGAGGAGCAAGTCCTTCCCTCCTCGGCTTTTCCACGAGAGCACATGGCCCAGGTACTTGAACATGTCGGCCTTCTCGAGGAAGACACTGACGACCATGGTCCCGAAGAGGAGACCAAGAATTGGGAGGTCGATCGCGCTGTAGGCCTCCTCGGGTGATATGACTCGGAAGATGACCATGAGCAAGGCGCCGAGGAGAGAGCCTGCGGTCCTTCCTATGGGTAAGCAAGGAACTGCAGGGAACACAGCTAAAATCCAGAAAACTACAAAAGCAAGAGTGCCCAAAGCCACTTTTAATGGGGCCTCCATTGCCATTGTTGCAATCTCTGATGGGCCAAATGCCTGGGAACCAGAAACAAAAGCACTGCACTCCAAGAAGCTCTGCAATCTCCACAAACTGTCTGCAAGAACAGAAACCGCGATCTGTAATGCTCTCTCTACTTTGTTCTCCGTCTTCCCTGGAGAAGGGAGAAGCATGTCACATGAAGAGAGCAAGTAATTGCAGACGAAGTTTGGCAAGCAATTGCGTTACCTTCTTTCAGGAATTCAACAAGCAAACATCAGCTATCATTTCGGATGAGAACCCACTGCAACTTCAGAACTCTTGGCAGAGCTTTAAACTCCATCACCAAAAAGCTAAAGCCAAATGCCTTCAACCAAAAAGAAAATGACTATAGGCTCCTCTTCTTCTTCTTGTTGACATCCTCATGTCCTCCAAGGGAGATCCCCAAAAATCATGGTACCTCAGCAACCCACGACTAGTCCTTGCTGGGGGACCTTCAGTGACCAGTGCAGTCAGTGGTGGGCACAGCTGAAGGTAAAATTTCCTCACAGAAGGACCAAGATTTGGATTTCACCATTGCTTAAATGGACACATGGAAACAATCCCAATAAATGTAGAGACTTCCTTTTAGTTTACTATCAATTACTGGTCCCATATACGGCAAGAGGTGTCAGGGCATCACTGGATTCTACTGGATGATGTGTAGTGCAGATGTGAAGCTCCAAACTAGCTCAAAATATAAAAAGGTCAAAATTAGGTCTCCCATTATGAATGCCAGCCAACATGGTGTTTCTTGTCATCATGCAGGATGGTGTCATTTATTTGTATATAGTTGTGTATTTATCATAATTAATTAATTTCTCCATTGTGCTGCATAATTTGTTAATTCTCTCTGTATAGTTTTAACTGCAGTAGTAATTTATGACTGAAACCATATAGTTATGAATAGTATAGCAAGTGTTCCCTTCTCTACATTCCAACAAAGTGGTAAATGTATAAACAATGGCTAGACTTAATCTTTTGGAGAAGCATGGTGGCTAAGAAACAAAAGTAAACAAGATGTTGAGTAGGCCAAATATGGATAATATTGTATGAATTTGAATTTGTGGTGGAGCCACTGCCTCATGTGAGTTCCTTCTGATTTCAACATCTGGGCCTTTTTGTCCTAATTATTTCTTTATTCTATCATTGGATGCTGTATTTACAGCAGATCACCGTTTCTCAAGTTTCACCATCTCTATCACCTGCCCTGCTCCTTCTGCAGCTCATCATGTTCATTAGCATGACAAGAGCTGAGGAAATTAATGTCCTCGGTGGCTACAAATGATTTTGATGGCAGTAAAATGATAACAGTAAAATGATTACAGAAAATTATATTTTGTCTTGTTAGTTTTGGGGGTCAATGTCTTGAATTAGATTTCGGTTTCAAAACCCCAGTTATTTTTAGAAACAAGTTGATCGTAGCTAGTTAAATGGTGTTGTCACAGTTAACTAAATAAAACCATTACATTTACATAGTCGTCGTCTTCATGACCCTTGTATAGCATCATCAACATTGCAGTCTTCTTCGTGACCACCCCCTATACATCCAACATCAACATTGTAGTCTTCTTCATGACCTTATATATCATCATCAACTTTGTCTTATGCCAGTCAGAAACATAATCGTCAGAATTAGGAAGTAAGTCATTGCACAAATGCTTTCTTAATCTACGGCAGTCCTATGCAGAGGGAAGAGATTCAATGCACCATTTATTCGTTTGAAGATATCGCACCACAGTGGCTATCTTGTTTTGTAGCTTTAGCTACGAACAATGGCCGGACATGCCTTGTTATTCTCAATGTTCGAGATAAGTTGGTGAAACATTTTACTTGGTGTGAGCTATTCAGAATTGGACTCATTAGTTTGTTCTCAGGATGAGGTAGGAAATAGGTGACGAAAAAGTTGCTCTTCCTCAGTAGTTGTGTTTGAACACGAGCCATGTGTGTATATCTATCTATCTATCTATCTATCTATCTATCTATCAAATGCATGTTGCTCTGCATTTTTTGTCCCAACACATGCATGGATGCATGCTTATAGTGGAGTGGCTTCTGCTTAACCTTTTCCGGGCCTTGAATCTTTCGATGCATCACAGCCAAAGAGGACGAAGAAGCATTCATTTCACCAGGCTTTCAAGAATTGAAGAGTCGTCAGCATCAGTTAATGAGATGATTAGGGCTCATCCTGGGAAGAAAAGAGTCGTTGTCATGCTCATCAAACAGACGCCCATGCAATGCCGAACTCCATTTCATTCGTTGGAGGACCATCATCGCCAACGTTGGCAATCATCAGAGCATGCAGACTTCATCATCACGTCCGTGGGAAGTGAAACTTCGTTTGAGCTGAGCCGAATGGTCCTCGGCTGACTTCCGTTCCTCGGGATCAAGGACATGAAGATCCATGCAGATCCAGAGCAGTACGCCAATTTTCGTGGTATTTGTCTGGGAGAAATTTGGAGGAGATGTGAAGAAACAGTTCGCGGAGATGTGAAGGAAGCATGGACGGAGGAGACCTCTGCAACAGTCCTTGCTGCAAGTGTCAGTCAGTACCTCTTCTTCTTCTTCTTCTTCTTCTTCTTCTTCTAAAGGTCAGCGAGACGGGGATGGGCAGCCATCGGAGGAGGGAGGCAACCTCCTTTCCCTCCTGTAATCGCAATAGCAGTTCAGATCGTCCCCGTGGAGTGAGCCGCGACTTGCTTTCCTCGTTGCTTTGCATGCTTCGTCGCTTCTGCTGACGCCGCTGTGGCGCGTCCAACACCAACCACGTCGGTCCAGACGCAAGCGGACGCGGTCGTACGCGCGGCATCTCTTCGCCCATAGGGTGGTGAAGCACACGATTGGGGACATAAATGAAGTGAGTGATGAGTCGAATGGCTTCGTCAAATTGTAACGCTACCGTCCAAAACTGATGAGATTTCTTGGGGAATCTATTCCCAACAAATGATGCCATATAACCATTTCATGGAAATTCTTCATGTTTTAGGTTTTTCTAGGATCACACTTCTCATTCCTATAGTTAAAATTATTTATTTTGAAATATATAAAGATCTTCACAATTTTCATCCAAAGTTTCGTATTAATAATTTTACAATACCTCCAAAGTTGACATTTATTGTTAGTGAAAAATTAATTATTAATAAATATTATGATTTTTAAAAATTATAAATCTAAATTTAAGGTTATGATATCCTTTCTATTGAAATATGTTAGAATATTAATTTCCACTCAAAATTTCTAAAAAAAAAACTCTCAAATAAAATCGTTTATGAAATTGGTACATATAATAAGGAAAATAATTAATGTTTACTGAACTGTAGTATTTTTAATAAAATTATAATTTAATAATAATAAATATTATAAATTTATTCAAAAATACTTAAACCGATCACACCCACGTTTAGTCATGTTAGGCATCCACAAAAAAAAACTCAAAAATTAAAACAGTCTATTGTTTGTGATGGCGCTTTTGTAGTCGTAAAAGTAGACACTCTTTAGTTATTTTGGAAATGAGGGGGTGATATCTGGAAAACTTGAAGGCTAATAATATGGTTTTTAGCAAGTATTATACCTGGTAAATTTCCCATCATTGAATGAAAAAATTAAAAAAATAATTCTAAAAAAAAGCTAATAGTATTGATTTTTTTTTTTGGCATGTATATATATATATATATATATATATATATATATATATATATATATATATATATATACTAACAAGTGATATATTTACTTAATGTCGTGGATTTAAAATCTTATAATGATCATATACATCGATCGAGACACGATTGATTTCACAGAGAATAGCATGAACATGATCATGTATCCTTCTATATTTTGCTACTTTGCAATTTCCCATTCCTTAGAATGTGCTGTCAGCACCATTGGATACAATTCCATCTCTTTATACAGCTCGAGAATTGGCACAAATAATCAATCCCCTCACAACTGAAAGCAAATACTGTGAATATATAGTTTTACACCATTTATTTGACAAATTTGTCGATATTTAGAATCATTTACACTGCAAAGCCACATTCATCCTCTGTCACATTTATCCACAATTCAAACTTAGGATCTAAGACAATATTTAAGGATATTAAATTTTTATTTATATCCATATTAGCTGTGTAATTTTAATCATTTAAAAAAAATCACTCAATAACTCTATAAAATATCGAGTGATGTTTTATAAACCCACAAAGGAAGAATTTATACAATCACAAAACTAATCGTGAGTTCATATCAATATAAAACTTTAGACTTGACATTCTAAACTTTCAAATATCAGAGTTTCTTTTAACCTTTATGAGATACATTAATTTAGATTTATTTACAATACATTACAAGTAAAATATACTTTTACAACAACATTTTGTCAAGTCACTAGAGACTCGCTAAAATCTTCTAACATTTCATTACAGTAGTCCAACCCTTCACTAACATGAAAATTTTATAGAGCAATAGGGTAAGCTACGAAGCTTAGTAAGTTACTAAGATATGCTTGGCGAAGAGATAATAGATCAATATGACCTTAAAAAAAATCAAGGTGCAAAATATTAATACAAGAATCATAAATGTTATTTTATTAGATTTATGAATCATATATAACATTTTATTAGATACAATAATCATAGATATTATTTTATTAAAAGCATACGTAAAAATGGAGCAAAGAACAACATATAAGCTACTTAATATCAAGATATAAGTTATTAACTCAAGAATAGTCATATTTGATATTTTTATTGATTAGTTCATAACAATAGAGTAAAGAGCATTTAAGAGCAAAATAGCAATGGAGTAATGAACATTTATGACCATATTAGTGGAGCAAAGAGTATTTATAAGCATACTAATGAAGTAAAGAGCATTTGGGTGAAGTAAAGAGAATATGAAACAAAAGCTCAATGTCACATTTGATATTTCATTCATTTTGTTCCTATCTAAAGAGCACATAAGAATTATATATGTACCTCAAAGAAATATAGAGGGTGAACTAGGATAACATTATATGATACATCTATTTTTAGGTGAAGTCATTGGGGCATTAAGAGCATCGCAAGCTCTACCCATAACTTCTCTTTCCATTTTACAAAGGTTCACATTTCCTCTTCATGTGTGCATATATATATGCACATATGAAGAGGCAAACATGATATGGTGAACAAAAAGGTTAACATATATATGAAGCTATGAAGCACATATGAAACAACAAAAGCATATATATGAACACATGAAGAGGCAAACATGAGTTTTTACATAACTCATTCAGATATGATAAGAACCAAACATAGGAGATATAAGAGTTCAAGATAATCACATAAGACTCAATTTACAGAAGAGTTTTAGCTAAAATCAAGTTCAAAAAGTTAGAAGCTGATAAATTTAAAAATAAATTTATTTTGACAAAATCTAAGAGGTACATTAATGAGATATTTGAATAATAAATTAAGATCCAATTTACTCAAGAAAGATATTAGTTGTAAGATAGATGATTCTAATTTCAGATGGAGTAAGTTTTGTATAAATTGGAGTTGTAGAATTACAATTAATTTAATATCAAAAAGTCAAAAAATATTGTCTTTATTGTATAGAATCCAGACGGGAAACAAATATTTGGGTAGTCATTTGCATTCCAAATCATTCAAGGTATTAAAAGAAAGATATAAAAATTTAATTTTTAAATAATTAAGTTATACTTAAATCAGAATTCTATACAAAATATGTTGAATCTCGAATTTTGATGATGAAATAAATTGATAGGTTTATTATCTAACCTATGTTAGAGATGAGTGATGCAGGATTAACTACGATAGTGAAAAGATAATACAATCTAATGTTGGCCCGAAGCCAAGTTCGGGGATCGGGCCAAGGTTCGGATGATGTAGTGAGAACTCATCGGGAGATCACCAGAAGGTCGCCAAAGGTGATGGGGGGCTTGCTGGGAGTTCATCAGAAGCTCACCGAAGGTGATCGGGAGCTTGTCGGGAGTTCGTTAGGAGCTCGCCGAAGGTGATCGGGAGCTTGCCAAGAATGTGCCAGGAGTTTGCCGGAAAATGATCAAGAGCTCGTCAGGAGTTCGTCAGAGGATGCTGGGAAGTTCGCCGAAAGTTCGGAAGATCAATTGATATGTTAGACAACAAGAATGATTATATTTGTATGTCTTAGTGTGTCGCAGTTAATATCGTATATTTTGAGTCCTAATTGAGTTAGATTTGGAACAAATACAAATTAACTAAATATGAGGCAACCGGATCCACTTTTGGTTAAGATTTCAGCTCAGGTTGAGCTGATTTTGTTGACTTGGAAAGGGATCAACATGAGGTACAAGTCATGTATGAAACTGTACAAAAAGTATAGTTTTCAGGTTACTAGGTGATAGTACCGTCGGTGGGCTATTACCGCCTAGGTGATAGTAGTACTGTCGCCACCCCTGTTTTCGGGGCACTTTCGATGATAGTATCATCAGCGCAGTGGTAGTACTGCCTGTACCCCAGTTAGGTGAAAAGCTTTAAATTTTGGCTCCAATTTGAAGCTAAAATTGGGGTCTATAAATAGCTCAAGTTTTCTTCCTTGGGAGAGCAAGAAATTGGAAAGAAAAGTTGGTAAAATTTTGTACAAATTGTAAGCTTCCCTTGTATGCTTCAAGTGTAAAGTGAGGTTAAGGGAAGAGTGAAAGGTTGTAAAGGTTTCTCTCGTAAACCTATGAAAAAGAGAGTGTAAAGGTTCTTCTTCTGAGCTTGAGAAAATGAGAAAGGTGTAAAGGGTTTTGATCTTCACCTATGCAAGAAGATCATCAATGGACATCGATGAGCCTCGATGAAAGAGGAATCGAGAAGTGGACGTAGGTCAAGCTTTTGGCTAAACCAATATAAATTGTGAGCCTTCTTTCCTTGTCTTTCACTTTAGCATTCCTTGACTAAAGCAAGATTTTTTGATCTTAAGTTTAAACCGCTCACATATTATATCAAAGGATTCCAAAAGAAATGCTTTCGATTTCAATTTTTACTTTAAGCAATAGTTTTTCAAATAGAGTTTATTTAACACTTGCACTAATTCACCACCCCACCCCCTCTCTTCTTAGTGCCAACTTGATCTTAGCAATTAATATCAAAGTCACATTACACTCAATTGGTTTAACACCCAAGCGAGTTAAATGACTTATTTTGGTATTAACAAGGGTCAATGCATCATATATCCTCATATGTTCAATAGGATGGAATACACTTTTTGAAAAACTAGAATTTGTCTTTTTTTATTTTGATGGATTTTGATTTATAGTATATTATTAAAAATATATTTCAGAAGTCATCCAATCCAATAGATGATTGAAATAATCATAAAAAATTAATATTTTACTTAAATGTCAAAGTTATAAATGTTTTCTTTTGTGTTTTAGATATAAATGAATTTAATCGGGTGTTTGCTTATCATTCAGTTTTGATATATGACATACTTTAGAAGTCACATATGAAAGCACAACTAAATTAAAGGAATAAAAAATAAATAAAATAACTTGCAATGATGAACTTGAAGAACACCTTCCAAAGAACATGAAGGATATTGAACTGAGAACATAAGAATAACACCTTCCAAAGAACATGAAGGAAATTGAACTAAGAACAACAAATAACTCCTCAAGTGAAACCTCGAGTGATAAGAACTATAAATTTGAACTTATAACAAAAGAACCAAATAAATTAATGAAAATAAATAAACAACATAAAAATAAACTTAAAATGAATAGAACTTCTTGCTATGAACGTAAAAATCCGAGGCACTCCAAAGATGAAGAGCACAACCAAGAAGAGTTGGACGACTATGCGCTCATGGCCATTCATGACGAGGTAACTGAATCTTCCGATGTCTCTTTTACTTTTGGTAAGTTATCAAATGTCTTTCATGAATTATTTGATGAGTATAAAAAGCTTAGGAAAACTTATAAATCAATTAAAAAAGATCATGCTTTACTTTCTTATAAACTTAAACTTTGGATAATGCATCAACACTATATACTTCTTTCTCAAAATGTGAAATTCTAAATGAAATTCAAAAGGAAAATTCCATTTTAAAACAAACCTTAGAAAAGTCTAAGATAGACAACAAATCTATAAATATGATCCTTGCTAATAAGGGTCATGTTTATAAGAATGATATTGGATTTGTAGGTGATACTCATCAGAAGCCAACTATCTTTGTTAGAAGACTCACATTGCATTCTTCACCTGAAAATAAATATAATTTTTGTGGTAGATCTGGACACTTGCCTATATATATCTATTTAGAAAGTATAGTCTACATAAGTTGATTTGGGTTCATAAAGGAACCATAAACAACCAAAATTCTTTAGTAAAAATGGGTAAAACTTTTCATAAGAGGCCCAAAGTCAAATGAGTACCTAAACCAAAACCTCTCATATTGTAAATTTATCTCCAACACTCTTTTCAAGCTCACTAGCCTAAACAACAATAATAAGAAAATTATTAGAATTAAAAGTATTAACAAGAAATCTCATGATGATTCATGGTTATAAAATTAATCTTATTTATCTTTCAATCATGAATGACTTATGCATACTAAATGAGTGTTAATACAAAAATAAATTTGAATAAAAAGAAACATTAGCTATTTTTAAAGAAAAATTATCTACATTGTACGAAAAAGGAATTTTGGTTGAATGTTAGGCTTGTTTAACTAAGTTTTTATTAGCTTATAAAGATTGAATGATGATTGAGTTTAATGCTATGATGGTTGTATATTGAAATAGGTTGTTTGTTGTTGAATGTTAGAGTATTCTTCAATTTGAGCTTAAAATAAAATAATAATAATAAAAATTTCTTGAAAATATCTATATCCTATCAAGCTTTCAATAAAAGATAAAGTGATATCATTATTGTTAAATCTCTTACAACATTAATTTTGATAATTAAAATTTGAATGAGATTTATTTTTCCCCAACCAAATCAGGAACTTTCCCATGATTTTTTGACGGTATCTTTTTTTGGGAATCAACTTTTTTACTTCTATAATTATTTTTATCAAAAAGGAGACTTATAATCTTATAATTTGAGATTTTCATTAATAACCATGATTTTGATAACATGAAGTTTCCCGAATCAAGATCTTTTATTTTTTCACCTATGTAACTTGCTATAGAAAAGTTTTCATTCTAATCATAATCTTGACTTCTCGATTTGATGACTTGATTATTTTTATATGAATCAAGATCCTTCTTATTATTTGATCTCCTAAGATTTCTTTTTGTCATCTAAGAGAAGATCTGTCAAAATTAAATCATGTCTTTTGGTATTTGTACATTGATATTAATATTCTCATGACATGATTTATTTATGACTTCCTTATAATTCATAAATAGTATATCTTATCACCAAATTAATATATTCTAAAATTATGATAAATTAAAAATTAAAAATTAAAAATTCTTTTATGAACATTCCCTTGACCTCTTGACTTAACTTATCCTTTATGAAAATCATTCTTAACCTCTATGATTTCTTTTTTTTAGTAAAAAGGAGATTTATAATCTTAGCTATTATAATTTGATATTTTTAAAGATTGTTCTTTAGTTTTATTAAGAAGAATTATCTAAATGAATTATATGTCTTAAGATTTATCTTAAATGAATTAAGATTATTTACTCTCCTAAGACTAAATTTTGTTATTTACAAAAGATAGGAGAATTATTAAAATAAATCTTATCTTTTGGTACTTGCGAATTGATCTTTCATATTATATCTTTAATGACATGATTTTCATTATATAACTCCTTTATATTTATTGGTCAATGACTTGAAAATTAATTTTATACTATTGTATTCTTCCCTTCATTTTGACAATAACTAAAGGGAAGATAAAATTGCTTTCTTGCAACAATAAAGAGAATTGGATATGATAAATCTTATAACATTAAATGAAGAATAATTTGCTTAGAAGAAAATAAGAAATTTTAAATTCTCTAAATGCATGAGAAATGTATAATTTGTAAATTGAGCTTCTTATTAAAATATATGTGAGATGATAATCCAAATGCATGATTTACTATCTGTTATTTGAATTTATAAGCTTCTTCTTCTTGATATTTACATGAGATGATCTTTTAAATAAAATGAGTAGCCCTTATATTTTTCTTTGATCTCACTTGGTTCTTTTTTTTTTGACATTTATAAAAGAAAATTATGATTCAAAATTTTCTTGTGATGAGACTCTTGAGCTCTCTTTCAATATTTTGATTATTGGTTTTATAAATATTCTCAAATGTATCACCCACCCCGCCACTCTTCTTATTTATAAAGGGGGAGAAAAGAAATTTATTGTGGTATTTGTGATGCATATATCTTTATCCTTCTTATTTTACAAAGAAGAAAAATAAAATAAATTCTATCATTAGTCTTCTTCTTATTTTACTAAAGGGGAGTAATGGACTAAATTCCTTTCTTTATGTGCTAAAAGTTATGATAAATGTTTAAAAAAATATTCAAATATAATATAGCATTTATGCTTTTTATTGATGACAAAGGGGGGAGAAATGACATAATTGATGACATAAGAGAAATGTTGGTTTTGAAATCTTTGAAATATTTAAATTTTTTATGTGATAGTAAGAAGATGAATATTGTTTTGAAAATTTTATCATATATGGGATCATGATGACATAAAGTGAATATTTGAAATATTTATTATGTGAAACATATTGTCTGAAATTTTTATGTGATACCAAGAAGATGAATGCTTTGAAAATTTTATCATGTATGGTATCATGAATGGCTAAATTGTGAAAATTTTAATATTATCAAAAATACTATACTTGAATTCAAAAGTGATGGGTTCTTTTGAATTCAAGTTTTTTCTATGGCAAATATATTGGGAGAGTTAAAGTTATCTCCGCGTTGTCATCATAAAAAAGGGGGAGATTGTTAAATCTCGGATTTGATAATGAAATCAATTGATGAGTTTATGATCTAACTTGTGTGTGAGAGATGAGTGATGTATGATTAACTATGACGGTGGAAAAACAATACAATATAATGTTGGGCCGGAGTCAAGTTCAGGTATCGGGCCAAGGTTTGAATGATATAGTGGGAACTCATCGGGAGATCACCGAAAGCTCGCTGGAGGTGATCAGGGGCTTGCCGGGAGTTCGTCGGAAGCTTATCGAATGTGATCGGGAGCTTGTCGAGAATACGTCAAGAGTTTGTCAGAAGATGATTAAGAGATCGCCAGGAGTTCGCTGGAGGATGCCGAGAAGTTCACCAGGAGTTCAGAAGATCAATTGACATATCAGACAACAAGAATGACTGTATTTGTGTGCCTTAGTGTGTCATAGTTAACATCATGTGTTTTGAGTCCTAAATGAGTTGGATTTGAAGAAATCTAAATTAACTCAATGTGAGGTAACCGGGTCACTTTAGGTTAAGATTTGAGCTCAGGTTGAGCTTATTTCATTGACTTGGAAAAGGATCAACATAAGGTACAAGTCAGTTATGAAATTATACAAAAAGTATAGTTTTCAGGTTGTCCGATGATAGTACTGTCCAGGTGACAGTAGTACTATCGTCGCTTCTATTTTTAGGGCACTTTCAATGGTAGTACTGTCGATGCAGTGGTAGTACCGCCTGTACCCCGTTTTACGGATAGCTTTAAATTTTATCTCCAATTTGAAGCCAAAATTGAGATTTATAAATATCCCAAGTTTTCTTGCTTGGGAAAAGAAAGAAGCAAGAAAGTGGAAAGAAAAGTGGGTAAAATTATGTAGAAATTGTAAGCTTTCCTTGTGTGTACCAAGTGTAAAGTGAGATTAAGGAAAGAGTGAAAGGTTGTAAAGGTTTCTCTCCTGAACCTATGAAAAGGAGAGTGTAAAGATTCTTCTCCTGAGCCTGAGAAAAGGAGAAAGGTGTAAAGGGTTTTGATCTTCGCTCGTGAAAGAAGAACATTAGTGGACACCGACGAGCCTCGATGAAGGAGAACGCAAGAAGTGGACGTAGGTCAAGCTTTTGACCGAACTACCATAAATTGTGAGCCTTCTTTCCTTGTCTTTTACTTTAGCATTCCTCAGTTAGATCGAGATTTTTTCAGTTTTAAGTTTAAATCGCTCACGTATCTGATGTCAATGAATTCTAAAAGAAACACTTCCAATTTCGATTTTTACTTTAAGCAATAGTTTTACAAATTGTTTATCTAACACTTGCACTAATTCACTCCTCCCCTCTCTTAGAGGCAACCGGATCCTAACCAAATATTATAGTTAAAATAAGACAAATATGTCAGAATTCTTAAAATTCTAGATTATAAATTTATAGGTCAAATAATTTTAATGCCATTAGAAAGGATAAAACTCTATAAATTGCTCATAAACAAGAAGAAATTAAAGATAAAAAATCTCATTCTTCTCCTATAATTCCTCTTCTCTTATCTTCTCTAGTCTATGATGGGCTGTAGCAATATTCTCATTTGATAAGTTCTTTTCACTTTTTTTCTCTAACTACTTAGGTTTTACTAACACAAAGATGACAATATAACAAGCATACATTAAGGAAGCATAGCTACTCAAGGCGCTAGGCTTGAGCGAAACGTGATGCTCTGAAATATTAAAATATAAAAAAATCTAATATAATTGATAAATATGATTATATAAATAAAAAATAATTTAAATTAAAGAGTTCTAAAATAGAAAGTCACATTATCCATCTTCTAATAATAAGATACTAAAATACTCAAAACAATAGAGTTTTGTATCAAATTCATTCATCATCATAATCAATATCAATATTTTTAAACATATCATAATTTTTCTTTCATCTCATCTATCTTCATCAAAATATATTTTCTCATCTTTGACAATGACAAGAGATGAACTTATAACTTTTACACTCATTTTCTCTTTTATCATACATCTTGTATATGTCTATAATTCTTCAACATTTAAGGCTCTTGTCATGTATTCCCATGTCAAACTATCATTTTCAAATATAAACTCATCTTTGGCATCTAAAGTTAACACTCATGTCCCTCATCTACCACTCATTTGAATCATTAATGTCTAATAATAAGATTGGATTAATATTATTTCATAAATCATGACGAAGCTGATTATACTTTATATAAACACAACCATATAATCGTTGATGCTCTAACCGATTTCTTCTTTTTGTGTAAATCTATCATGCCATATAATTTAAAAATATATTAATATATCTATCTAAAAAAGTACATAATTAAAATAAAAATATTTTATAATCTTACATGTTCAAAGGTACTAAAGTTCACAACTTATAGCAGCACTATAAGTCAAATTAATAATTTTGATAGTCGATTGTTGCAAGCTCAGGATAAAATTTCTAAATAGACTCCACCATTCAGTTATAAAATTTACATTATTATTAACTAGTGTAAAATTTATTTTATTATTTCATAAATCATGGTAAGTCTTCGATGCTTGATTATACTTTATATAAACAAGATTATGTAATTACTGATGTTTTAATCAATTTTTTCTCTTTGTATGAATTTTATCATATCATAATATTTTAAAATATATTAATACATATATATAAAAAAATAATATATTAATTGAAACAAAAATATTTTGTGATCCTTATATGCTTAAAGAAACTCTGGTTTTACTCATAACTCATAGCACTATAAGTAAAACTAAGAATTTTGATAACTAATTACTATAAGTTTGAGGTGAAATTTTTAAATAGACTGCACATTCAGCTTCAATAACATATTATATATGAAATTAATTATATAAATATATTAATATCTAGGGATATAGTTATCATAAATCAAACTATCATTGAAATTTTAAAAAGACTATCGATATTCTTATATAAAGATAATTCAAGTATGATTTTATCTTGTACCTCAAGGGTGGGAACCAATTTTGCAATACTTGTAATGGATGATGAAGTTGCTAATTCTATTTTTCGTCGATTATAAATATTTTCTTGTATTTTTCTTCATGTTTGTCAAAGGATTTTTGAGTCGTCTCGTTTGCTCTATCTATAACCTTATAAATATATCTCATTTTAGGCTTATTTTGATTATCTACTAATCGAATGATTCAAACAAGACGTTACATTACCTTTAATATATAAACTATAAGATTTCAAAAGGATGACATTAAGATGATATCACTGACCCTCTTATCTTTCACTTCTTTTGTCCATTTGCTTGTTATTCATTTCTCTGAGTTAAATATGTTCCTCAGGTTATATTTTTGACGATGCACGCTTTGTAATGTTAAAAAGTATCAAATTGGGTGACACCATATCTAAATAATTCCTTTTTGCCTTGTGAATTCTCTTATCATATTCAAAGCCCAATATAATTATAAAGAAATCTAATGATAAAAATTATCCTTTATAAAGTCTTCTTGATTTTAGGAATCTTTCCAATATTATCTAACATGGAGTCCAATATAAGTGTTATCTTTTTTTCTTATAATAATTTATCTAAGACAAAGGATAACAAAATCGATAAGACTTGTCATATAATTCTTCCACTCAAGTTGGAGACATAGAGTAATTAAAAGATTAAAAATTTTAAAAAATAACTCTTACCAGCTAACACATAGTAGCTTTTATTATCGGTTATAAGTTGGATATTTTGTTTACTAATTTCTTTCACAAACTTGTCAAGTAACTCATATATATTTTCTCTAGATTTTATAAAAGATAATGCATCTATTAACTTCATAAACATGATTCATAAAAAATAATTAATAATAAAATTAATTATACTCTTATATCTCCTATCGGTTCAAGCATTTGGCATAATAAAGAAACCATGTTTTACCCATGATTCTTTGGGACCTTTTAATAAGTTATTTGTATAATCTAATTTTTTTTTTAGTAATGAAACTTGCAACACATAATAACTTTTTTAGTAATGAAACTTACAACACATAATAACTTGAATGTTTTAATCCTCCATCTTCCAATAGTTTCAATCATCTTTTTAAAACTATGTAAATAATAAGTATTAAGGGGAAGGCCAACTTGATAAAAGAAACAAGTAATATGCTAAATTATTCTTTTCATTATTTTTCTTATCACAAACATCACTTATATTTATTTATCTTAATTTTACTCATGTCCTTATTATTTTTTTCCTTCGTATACTCTTTTCATACTTGAATTAACACTTACAAAATAATCTTTGCATAAAATTTATTCTTTGGGATCTTTTTTTTTAGTTATATAAGCCAGGAACTCTTTTTTTCCATCAAACGAATACTTTTTATCGGTTGATGCATTCTTGAGGTTCCTACTTGAAGTTGGTTTGCACAAAAAACATTAACTTTAGTAGTCTTATTATAAAAGATGTGAGTAACTGTATTAGGATCTTTAGAATCCTTTATATAATTATATTTCCAAGCAAGATTTTTTTTTGAATTTTTGGAAGAATCTTCTGAATTACTTTGTATACTTGTCACTAATCCTAAAACCCTAATAACAATTCTAAATAAATTCAGATTAGTAGTGTTGAAATCTAAATAGTATATTATCAATTTAAATAGAGATTGCTTTGTACAGTAGTTAACAATCGACTATTAATAATATATTATCCACTATTAACAGTAGTTAGAGGGGAAAAAAGAAATATTAACAATAGTTAAAAAAAGGAGAAAAGAGTGATAGTGGAAAGTGAGGAAGAAGAGGGAACGATGACTAAGGAACTTTTGGACGACAGTGATGACGGTTGAGGAAATTACGGACAACAGCAGCAATGGTAGAGAAACTTCGGATGACAACAACAATGGTGGAAGAAGCTACGAACAACAATAACAACAATGATAGAAGCTATGACAATGATGTTATGGAGGAAGTTTCAGAGGTGTCCATTAGTGGCGGAGGAAGCTACAATCCTCTCCCTCAATAGTGGAAGAAGTTGTGCACGGAAGTAGCAGTGGCGAAAGGAAATGCTCATGAAAGCTAAGTCGACGAACGGGCAAAGGAAGCCTTGGTCCTATGCGTCGACAACGATAGAGGAAGAATCGGCAACAGAGTCAATAACTACACTAACGTTTATGGCTCGAGGTCATGTGAGGGTGCGAGGGGTAGATCTTACGAGGTACAATAAAAGAAATTAATTAGTTGGTTCAATCAAACCAACTAGATTGCGAGGTACAATAAAAGAAATTAATTAGTTGGTTCAATCAAACCAAGTAGATTACTTTGTTTGACCCAAGCACTTGCTTGAGACGCCCGGCACCTGGTTCAAGCAAGTGCCTAAGTGGTGTTTCACTAAAACACACTGCCTAGTTGAAACTTGAGGCACTCGAGCCTTGTCTCGCCT
Source organism: Ensete ventricosum (assembly GCA_029747655.1). NCBI lineage: Eukaryota > Viridiplantae > Streptophyta > Magnoliopsida > Zingiberales > Musaceae > Ensete > Ensete ventricosum. The sequence continues at coordinate 44,793,171 of JAQQAF010000003.1, forward strand.
TACGCCTATTTAAACCAACGTCACTTTGAATCAATAGTAACGCAATGTTCTTTCAATGTCCATATCATAAACTGCTGGAGAAAGTTCAAGGCCACTAAACTAAATGTTCAGTAAGCATGTGATTTCATGTATTAATACTGTTGGTCAATCAACAAGGCCACATCAATAATTGATGCGTATTTATACTGTTGAATTCAGTGCTTAGCCGGGCCATCTTTTGTCGATGCAAGTCTTCGATCTCCCGAGTGCCAAATCACCTGGCTGCACCGAATCTATTCACACAATACACATAACTTGATTTGAGTATGCTTATTTACAATGGCACATGACATGAAGAGTTTGAAGTTTGAACTTTTTTTTCTTTCAGTGATGTATAGGAAACAAAACCCCGTTAAGGGTCAGGTTTCCCCAGCATTTGTTCATCGCTTGAATCATATTCATTTTCACTCGGCTCTTCATCACTGGATTCTTCCTCAGGGGAAGCACCAATGTCTTCCGGCTTTGCATACTTCAGACAGTATTCTGGATAAAGAGGGCGCCATAAAATATTAAGTACAGATTAAAAAAATCAATAAATATCAAAATATGTCTAATCTTGTCAACAAGATTAAGTTTGACTTATAAAGGTCTGATAAGTATATTATTATTAATCTCAACTTAAGCATTTTGATCAGTGATTTGGATCAAACGAAATCGATAAGTCAATTAGCCCATCAAGCCCAGGTCATGACATTTGGTATCAGGGCCGACCTAGTATTCCGGCATAGTGAGGGAGCTTGAGTAGAAAAAGACTACCCGTGAATGGAGTCAGAGGACTCGTCATGACTGGAGCTACTACTGGATTTAATCTGGGCTATGTTGGATCTTGACGAGAATGTCAAACTTTTAATCCCACATTGAAAGTAGATAGGATTGACTTATAAGAGTTTGATGAGTGTACTATTATTAAATTTAATTTAACCATTTTAGCCAATGTTTTGGGCCAAGCCCGGGTCATGACATAAATTGGTCTAAGTAGAAGAAATCAACTGCACAGGTTCTAAAGTTTAAAGATTGAACATATGATACAAGAACTAATGGTAGAACAAAGGATTCTCATTAAGAAACACAACCTGCTATCACCCTTCTACAATCAGCAGTAGAGAAAGTGTTGTTATCCTGACAACAAAACAAATACTATTGCTTCATTTTTCACTTACCTCCAAAATCTCAATACTCTCGGACACAGGAACTAGTCCATACTCCTAACAGAATATTTAAAGTCAACTGTGCTATTCACAGAAATTGCTCAAACAAAAACAAAATTATGATTAAAAATGAAACTAAAATCTGAGCCAGAAATGACTAAAGGAATAACAAAATGTCTACAACTAAAAGATTTGGATAAGTGTTTAATGACAGAAAGAACATGTAAACACAATTGATTTTAAGAGATTCCAAACATAGATCATATGTTTGATTCGATAAGTAGCTCTGTGAGGAAAAGAGAATTACGCTATAACTACAAATTACTCACAGGAGACAAGTAATATAGAATAAATTTATTGATCAATCAGAAGATATTGTCCATTCAGAGATTGGTTGCAATAGGTTAATATAATGGAAAACCACTTCACTCCTTTTCCTTTATTGGTGATAGCAAATTGTACTCGAGCAATTTAATTATGTCTAGTGATAGTCAATAACAAGCTAAGTTTAAACCTATGACCAAGAAGCTACCTGAAATACCAAAAGAGAAATCATATATGAAAAATTATAAGAATCAGAACCACGGTGATCATTTAATTCTGATTGATGTCAAAACTTAATCTGTTTCTTCTTCAACAAATTTCTAATCTTAGTAACTTCTTTCTTGAATGTGTGCAATAAAGCGCCCAATGCTCCAACCACCATAGGAGGAAAACACAAGTGCAAATTCCAGATAATGATCTAGTAGAATATAATACAAGGTTGAACTACAAGAAACTAGAGAAAAAGATTTTCTTCCAAAGTTTGATCCTTCCAAACAGAATATTCTTCAACAGTCACAAGATCAAGAAGTCCTTTGAATACATGTTGGTAAGAGAGATCTGATACCCCAATTGTCCAGTCCATATATTCCAATTGATAAGCAAAAAAGCAATAACCAGCTACTCTTTTGTCTGTATCTTAACATCCAAGTAAATCAGCTTAACTGCAGGTCTCTTGATGTCATCAGCTTCCCATTAGTCCAGACATATTTTAGGTGTGCTATCATCATAGCCGGAACTTACCCAAGCCAGAAACTAAGCACTAGAAACGAAATACTGGTGCAAAGATTGCAAATCAGAATGCACATGTTTATCGAGAGGTATAATTTACGCATGACAAAATATATTTCTTGTAGATCTTGATCCTTGCTCTTCATTTATCCTTTTAACCTCATGTGCTACCTGATCTTTTAGACACTCTAGTGTGCTCACTTTAGGCACAAATGTAAACCTACATACAAGAAGTTTTCCTCTGGATCAAACGTATGTCCTAGGATCATTTGCAGAGCATATTTCAATAGGACATTGCTAGGAGGCCAATACAGACTAAGTTCATTTTACCTATAATTTGGTTAATCCAAGACAATGCACGGATGATAGATAGAACAAGCATGTTTTGTCTCAAATCTAGAAACAAACACATTAAGCATAAAATAAAATTTAATCACCTTTGACTTTTTGTTCATAAGCAGGTCGATCACGCATCAACAATGCTGCAGCCTCCCCATTCAATGGATCCAAAGGGTTTGGGTATAAAAGAAGTTGTGGAAGGAAAACTTCAAATACATTGACAAGATCTGACAAAAGAATTGCAGAAAATTAACAGCTACTGAACCTGTCTAATTATAAGATGTAGCACATCATATTAATCATATTATATGCCAATGATGGAATTCTTTGAGGAAAATGATAAGGGCAACTTTCTATTACCATACATGGGGCTCCAAGTTTGGTTGATAACATCCAAACAAATTGAACCAGACCTGAAAAATTGGCAGGAGAAAAACATGTGCATGAATTCCAATATTTGGAGTTTGCTTAAACCATCTAGATCACTGAAAAAGAAGGCTAAAGAAAGTGGAAAAGTACTGCCAAATTTAATGAACTAACAGCAAGATCACCCAGACACACATTTCATCAACATTAGGATGATACATCTTATTAACAAAGCCAATTGAGGGAGAATGGTAAGGATAACCATCTGGTAGTTCCACCCTTATTCTCCACACTCCTCCTTGATAAGGGCCTGCCATGAACAGCATGTATCAAAGATTATTGACAAAACATAATATAACCAATCGGGTTCAAAAGATAATCCAAGAACACAAGAAAACACACTATTACTAAAACTTCATGTTACCCCTGAATCTCAAGAGAGTAGCCACAAAAGAAACACTTTTAACCATGTAGATGAGGTGGACATACTAAAGACACTACATGTCAAATATCTCAATACTGACAGAAATTTACAAACTATTTTGTTATAGAAGAACAAGATTGAAGCAAAATAAAAGCCAATAAAGAGCATAAATAGCTTTAAGGTCCTCCCTCACAGCAACCGCTACTTTTCTCTGACATATTCAGCTCAATGAAAGGCTATTTTTTGGCTAAAAACTAGATCCAAAAGAAAAAAAACAAATGTCAAAACCGAGTGCCGAAAGCTCAGAATCCCTCTTTTGCACCAACTATTTCTTTTTCCGGTCCAATCAGATGCGCAAGGATACAGGAAAGGGTAAAAAAAAAATAGATCCAATAAAACCCTTTACGTGAAACAAACAGAACGGAAGTCACAGATTCGCGAGTGCAGATGACGTACTCTCCTTCGGACCATGGAAATCGACAAAGAATTCATGCGTCCCGTCGTCCACCATCTCCACCCTGTAGTCGCTCATCATCCTACGCATCACAACACGAAACGACAACGAGAATCAAGAAAAAGGAAGCCCAAGAGAAGAAACAAGAATGGGCGGGGATCTACAGCTTCATGAGGTCCATCTCGCGGCGCTTGCACGGGAAAGACATCCCGACCCTGCTTCCCTTGTTAGTCGTCGAAGGGAGCAAAACAATGGGGCTGAGAGCGGGTCTGGCGCTCTAAAAATGCTTCCTTTTCTCCTCCTTTGCGACAGCGACAGAGGCAGGCTGACTGACGATGAGGGGAAAGGGATTAGCGTAGGACGAAGGAAAAGGAAGAGTTTTTAAAGGGGTCGATGCAAGTCTCCTCAACACACATACATGGATGGAAGGGGTCGATGCAAGTCTCCTCAACACACTTCTCTTTCGATGGCATTCCACGGCCCCAAATGACAGCTTTTTTGGATTCCGTTCCTTTCCGCCTCTTTTTCCATCATTTTATTGTTCTTTTTTATGGATGTGCATATGTGTCCCTATAAATGAGTGATATCTATATTTAACACTCGGATATAAGTACAGTGATAATTTGTTTCCAATCGGTCCACCATTAAGATGATAGTATTAAAGTTTCAGTTGCACCAAAACATCAAAAACCCCTCTAAAATTATTATACACATGAGGAGCAAAATAATTCCTGAAAGAAATATCTCTCTTGAGATATCCAATTAATATATTATTGCATAAGGGATAGAATAATAGAAATTTTTTTAAAATAAATTTATGAAAGTAATAAAAGATATTTAAGATATTAAATATTTTATTTTTAAAAATCAGTGATAATCATGATGAGCAATAATTAGCTTAAATATTAACCTATTTATGTGAAAGATTTAAATATTCGGATATATATGTAAAAAATTTAAATTGTTAGAGGGATGTATATGTATTTTCAAACTTCAAAAATGATAGATATGGAAAAACTCTTTTTTTTTTATATATTTGCACATATATCTTCCTTGATAATACCAATATCCTCTTAAGGTTTAAGTTTAAAAAAACATCAAATTAATCTGGGCATTCAGAAATTTAAGTTATTATTATTTTCATAAATTGATAAAAACAACTTATGAAATAAACAAGGTGTTGAATACAAATTACTAATTAGTCAATTGATAAATATATTGATTATTTACGATAAGATATTTTAAAAAATATTAAATATAAATAGCAAGATATAAGAGATTATGGGTGACATTTTTAATGATATGTATTAAGGGAATATATTGTTAACATCCTAATCAGTCCGACACGATTCAGACTCATATGCACAGGATTATCTAAGGTACCTCCGAGATGGAAGCATTAAACTCTCAATATGTAATTTATATGAAGATTATGGTCAAGAGAAGTTTCCCGATCCAATCTCTTTGACACCGAAATTAGTAATTCGAGATATAAGAGTATGAATGTGAGTGGTCCAAGAGGGGCTTCCGATCGTGATCTCCATGCAGGTGGAATCTCAAGAGCTCAACATTTCTATCTCAGAAGTACCTACGTGTAAGGGTTCGAACCATGTCGGACTGAATAAGATGTCAATGATATATTTTTTCTAATAATTAATAATAATATATTGGAATTAATTTTTATCTCCATAAATTATTTTCTTCGTTACTAACGCACACAAGGGCACTTGTGCATATACTTGATTCCAAAGGAGGTAAGCAAGCTTAAGAGTGACCTACTTGGAGGAGCATACACCGAATACATCTTTGGTAAGGGGCAGAAATGCAAATATCACACTACCAAAATCATAAAATTGATGTACTAATTATCAGCTGTGTTGGAAGGAATTGTTTTTGAGAATTCAAGATGTCAAAGAAGAAGTATTATTTTTTGAATGCAAGGAATCATTTGCGTACGTCAGATGTCAGTTGCTACTATTATTTTGCTGATGCTTGCGTGACAATAAGATCATTCTTTTAAGGGTCGGGACGCCAAACTTGAAAGCCACCTAATTTGACTTTTTATTTGAACCCATGTATACGCTGCTTGTCTCCGTTCTTCCCTCTTGACATGATTGAAGGTATAAGGTCTCTGATGATTGAGAATGGAGTCCTAACATCTTTTTCTCACATACAAATCGAGTTAAATGTAAGAGGATCCAATTACATGGTGCAAGCCTGAATAAAAAAAAAAAAAGGATATTAACTCTGATATCTCGGAAAATACAAAAATAAAAAGACTGAGGAAAAAGCTTAAAATATGTTTAAGCTAAGAGATAAGGTTACAGAAACATGAAAATTTTAATGTAATTAGTTGAAACATGGATTAATAACTTGTTGGGGCTGCTAATAATTGCTTGGAGTTTGAATGAGGTACGTCAAAATCCACGCACATCAACCCACGTGTCCTGATTAATCATATGCAGATGGTTGCGATGGATAAGATGGTGGGTGACGAGCTCATCACAAATCACAGAGACGAATCACATGAATTGTCACATGATGCTGTGGGGAAGTGAGATTTGAGGGGATGGATGTGATACGAGCATTGGATGACATGAGTTCGGTAAATGTTGAGTCGAGCTCAACCAGTCCCGATAGATTGGAGTTGTGTTGATATATATATATATATATAGATAAGGATAAGGTTGTCACCTTTTAAACATGTCACATGAACTCTATATATATATATGATAAATAATTATAGTGAATATTCCTAAGTACATTGCATCTTTACACTCCTCTAAATAGCCTGCTATAGCATGTGCGTAACACCTTTCCTCGAGCCCGGATTGCAGCCATGTCAGCTTGGTCAAATTCCAAAAGAGAAAGTCTCTAAGTTTTTTTTGTTTTTTCCACCGAGCATCACATTTTACTTTATTTTCATAAAATATTTCTTATTTTTTAAAAGATAAAATTACTTTTGATTTCATCTCATTGTTGTGATCGTCTCCATCCTATCACATCATTATGATTATCTTCGCTTATCGTCTCTATCTCATTGCAAGGTTCTATTATCGTCGTGTGACCACCTTTGCTTTGGCGTGCCGTCACCTCTTCCTAGTCATTACAATGATCGTATGTTCTTCTCTCCTTGTTCACCTATGCTTTCGTCCTAGTCTCCCCCCTCTCCCACACCACCCTCCTCTCCTTTGCCGTCTAGGCCGCCTCCCTCCTTCCCCTTTCCTTATGTTGGCTCTTCCAAAATAGCCAAACTCCTCTCATGACCCCATCGTTTCCCTCGTCCACTACTCCACTCTCATCACTCAAGTGCACCCTTGCTCTTGTGATAAGATCGTTCCTCTCTAGCATCTTCGATTTGGTTATTAGTGGAGAAGCAATAACGAGTTTCTTAAGCAGGTTGTTTCCAAGCAAGTCTCTATCACTAGTGTTAAAGTTGAACTACAATTTAATCTCATCCCTGATCTCCCTCATTGTCACCAACCTCTAGCATTACATGGGCTAAAAGGCAATGCCATCCCCAGTTGTGGGAGACCTTAATGGTGCCTCGACAACAATGAACAAGGGTGATGGTGGAGACGACGGATGAAGATGAAAGCAAATGCGACAAACGAGGGCGAGGGCATAGGTAATGAATGAGGGTTTAGCTGTGGAGGTAACGAATGAGTGCATGTCGACAATGATGAACAAAAGTGGAGGCAATCAAAGTAAGGACAATCAATGGTAGGAGTGGTCAAAGAAGTTCAAATCAAACCATTAAAGGTCAAATTGAATGAAACTATAAAAAATCATTCGGTTCATATAAAGCAATATACTCCAAACCAAAACAATTTCGAATCTACCTAATCAAACTAGTTCTACTAATCGATTAATTAATTTTTAATTTTAAGTAATTTAAAAATATATATTTTAAATGAACGGTTCAATTTAGTAAATTACTTTAGTTGGACCTATATTTAAAAAAAAAATTATATCACGAATATCATTCTAAATATTTTAAGCAATTGGACCTATGCATAAATAATTTTTTAATTTTTACATTGAAAGATGCCCTAGAAGAATAGCGGCTTTAAAAACAATATTTTTTCTTGATGATGAGGATGTGCAACAATACATACAATTTAACAAATAAATTCATACAAACCAACAAAGGAATTGTTAACAAAAAAAAAAAGGATGATATAAAAAATAAGGTTCATACATAAGACAAGAAACAAGGAGAGGGTGAAGAGGAAGAGCTATAGAGATGTGGCTTATCAAGTTTGAAAAGGGATTTTAGAGTTTTTGTAACTTTTAGGTTGAGTTAATATCTTTCTCAATAAAAATCGATTTGATTTGGTCTATATCAATTAACCGAACTTAAGAAGAGTTCCCTCCTAAACTAGAATCATTTATAGTCTTTAAAATTGAATTATTGATGAACTAGTTAAATTCAAGTTCAATTTAGATTCAATTTAATTTGTAATTCAATTTAAACACTCATAATCGATGGGGCAAAGCCAGAGGTATAAATGGGTGCTTAAGCCAAAAAAAGAAAAATGATGTTTTCCGATAAAAAGTAAAAACTTAGAATTTGTTTATTTTCTTCTCATATCATGATTATAAAACACTAAGTATATTTCAGACATTTTTTAATAACTTAACTTAATCTAACGAATTTTAATTATAATTTGTCATGATTAATCTGAACTTTTTTAGTTAAATATGAATGAGATAGATGTGTAATAAGATCTGAAAATTTGGAGACATATTATATGAAGAGAGATATATATACCATGTACTGAATTTTGTATGGGCAAATTCACCATTACCGAACTTTGAAAAGTGAAATATGTAATGATTCCAAATGAATATAATCCATGTCTCATTTCATTGATTCTTAGTTAGCCTATCACTGTCACAACAGCTGGATTTGATAACAATTAAGATATCTATCATTGCCATTGGTATCTAATAGTTATATTCAATTATGATTGTGTTATAGTTTTTCTCTTTTTATGTTATTAGCATAATGTGATTAGTTTAGAATCATCAACAACAAGACGTCCAAACACATCCAAATCAGTGGTAGTAGCCCAACGGCTATAAAAAAATTAAAGAGGCAGATTCAAAGATATAATACAGATAAACAACTTTGTATTCTCTTGATGGAAATAACAAATGATACAGAAATGTTTCTGTAGCCAATTTCTGTAGCAGAAGTAAGCCAACAACACCTACCATGTACATTAACAACAAAGAAAATAAGAACTGCTTAATCTATTGATTGTTTTAACCCAGTCATAAACTAACTTTGCTCTTTTAGGACTAATTTGGATGACACTATCTTCCCCATTCAAATCCGAAACTGCAGGCTTTGAAGAGACTTCACAGGTACTTTTTAGCCTGTCAAGGAAGACCGTATGCAAACTATCCTTAACAGTAACTTTAACCTGCAGGAAACAGCAGTTTGAGAGCTGACAAAACTAACATTTTGCACAAAACTCATAATAGATTCAATGCAACACATTCAGTGAACATTAATTATGTTGGATATAACTGCAAGTGGCTGTAACTGTCATAATCTAGCATCGAAGATTCTATTGAGAAAATTTACATCGGCTTGAAAAACAAAAATAAAATTAGATTTTTCAAAATCAATTACTTGACCATTGTATGATGAATGGTGCATGAGAAAATAAAAAAATCGAAAACCGCATATAACATGTGAGATGTGTAATCTAAGGACATCGTATATATATGAATTTTTTAGATCCGATGGAGAAGATGAAAGAGAACTCGCATACTCCTCTCTAATAGTGATCCACATAGCAGATGTGATGACAATGCTCCTCAAATCACTGCAGGATCTCCCTCTCTAAGTGCATCACACAAAAGTTGTCGGCCAAGATGGAGAGGAGACTGAGGAGAATAAAAGAGGCAACTACCAAAAGTTTTAGCCTATGAACCCTGATGTTTCTCCTATTTATAGAGGTGCATGTAGCTTAACCCTAATGAATTCTACACTATTAGGTATTGTGTCTCTATCCAATTACCCAAGTCTCCTAGATTAATGGATCTTTATCTAATAATCTCTTATTGGCTCTTATTGGATCTCATCCATGAGATTTAATAATATATGGGATTATTGGATATCCAATAAAATAGTGATTATGCGGATATCTCATATTCATATTAAGAAACCATGAGAGCATCATATGCGCAACGAAAAAAATATGGTTTTCTATGTTTATCACGTCGTCATGCAATAATTGGTGCATAGAAAATTGAAGCCTGAAAACTACGACTAGTGTAAGATTGATTACTTAAGGAGATAGTATATCCTTGAAACTTTTTGATCTAATTAGAGAGGATGAAAAAGGTCAGATGTCATCCTTTCTAGAGGTATCCACACAGTGGATCATTGTAGCGATGCTCCTCTAAATCATAGCCAAAAGCTCACAACTCTTGCACACCTTCTTGCAGCGAACGTGGAAGAAGTTCTACTATCTCCTTTACTGCCCTCTCACAGTAGGGAGAAGGTGGTCGGTTGAGAAGATGTGGGAGGGAGGAGAGTAGGAGGAGGTAACCAAAGATGCAGTCTATCACCTATGTTGTCGCCCCTCCCTCCTATTTACAGATAGCCTCCAAAACCCTAATGGATCATGCCTCAACGGGTATTAGATTTCAATCCAATTATCCTCACTTATTGGATTATTGGATCTCTATCCAATAATCTCAATTGACATCTAATTGAGTCTCATGCAAGGGGTCCATCAATGTTAGGTCTCATCCAATGAGAATAGGGGCTAATTAGATAACTCATATCCAATCAATCCTCTACTTGCTGAAATATCCACCATATATGTGTGACCCTCTAGGCCCAGTATCGAGCTAGTCACGAGTTTCACCTATCAGAATTTCTTCTGACTTAGTGAATTGTTATCCCATAACAATTAACTCAACTCATCGACTATAGACGTACTAGGCTATCGTGTCATAGTCCCCAGATGGTATAGGGGATCTAATCCATTGGACCTGTTTATCCTTAATAATCTCAATTGACCTTTAAAGGGTCTATCAATATTAGGTCTCATCCAATGAGAATAGAGGCTAATTGGATAACTCGTATCCAATCCTCGAAACATCTACTATATGTCTCTAGGCCTAATATCGAGCTGATCGTGAGTTCCACCCTGGTCGTGAGTTCCACCTATCATAACTCCTTCTAACTCAGTGAATATTTATCCCACAATAATTCACTAACTCATCAACTATGGACTTACTAGGCTACCGAGTCATATCTAATCTGTTGGACCTATCTGTCCTCAATAATCTCAATTGGCCTCTAATTGGGCCTCATTCAAGAGGTCCATTAATGTTGGGTCTCATCCAATGAGAATAAAGACTAATTGGATAAATCATATCAAATCATCTACTTGATGAAACATCCACCATATGTGTGTGACATTCTAGGCCCAGTATCGAGTCAATTGTAAGTTCCACCTATCAGAACTCCTTCTGACTCAATGAATTATTATCTCATAAAAATTCACTCAACTAATCGACTATGGACGTACTGAGCCACTGCGATATAGTCCCCAGACGGTACAGGGGATCTAATCCATTGGATATGTTTGTCCTTAATTACCGTGTATCTATAGTCCCTCATCCATCTAACATCTCAAAGATCGTATACTGGGCATAGTATCAGGCCATATACAGAATCTATCTGAGTATCGCTCTAATTAGATTCTCCAAGAAAACTCATTCTCTCTGAATCCAAATGACCCTAACCAGGGATTTGCTTGAGCGATAGCACATGAGATATTTCTCTCGTGATATCGAGAGTGGACAATCCTCTATTAACACTCAATTAGCTTCATATGATTAGCTACCAGTCCCGAGAACTGATTGTACAAGATCTAGAATTTTATAGACATACAAGTCTAGCGTCAAAGAAAAGAGTACTCAAGCAAGACATTCTTGGTGTCTCAAGTCTAAGGACCTGACACATAGTTGGGATTACGAAATCGCTGTCTGATATTAAGTATCATCAACCATCCATCATTCCATAAGTGGATCAATCAATAAACTCATTCTCCAATGAGTGGCTGCCCCTGAGTCCTCCTTCGTCGAGGCCCACCGGTGTCCACTAACGATCTTCTTTCAAGGGCGAAGATCAATTATCCCTTACACACTTTTCTCCTTTTTGCAGGTTTAGGTTTACAGCTTTCAACCCTTCCCTTAAACACACTTTACAAAAGAAACAAGGGAAGCTCTGAATCAAATTTCATAGATTTTACCAAGGATTTCATTCATTTTCTTACTATCCCAAGCAAGAATACTTGGGGTATTTATAGACCCTAATTGACTTCAGAAATTGGAGCAAAAAAATTAAACACCCCAAAATTTTAAAGTACAAATGGTACCATCATCGGCACCGGTGATACTACCACTGAACAAAGCCTAGGATTCTGGGCGGTGGCAATATTATCACCGAGATTGGCGGTACTATCGCTGCTTGGGTGGTACTACCGTCGACTACTTATGGTACCACCGTCCAAGTATTCCAGAATAGTACTTTTTAGTACTATTTCATACTCGAGCTGTACCTTATATTAATCTCCTTCCAGGTCAACGAAATGAGCTCTATCATGAGCTCAAATCAAACCCAAATTGGACCCGATTGGCTCCTAATTGAGTTAGTAGCATTTCTCCACAACTAACTCTAATTAAAACACTAACTATGACATTTAAAGATAAACATAATTACAACTAATCTTCGTTGTTTGGCACGTCAATCGATCTTTCGGCGGACTCCTAGCGAGCACCCGATCACCTTCCGGCAAACTCCCGACGAGCTCCTATTGCTCAATCTTTGACTCCGGCCCAATGACAAATTCTTCTTTAATTGTTTTGCCTTTTCACAGTCGTAGTTAGTCCCTCATCACTTATCTCCAACACATAGGTTAGATCCTAAATCCATCAATTGATTTTATCATCGAAATCCAAGATTCAACAGATATATATTAAATATATATCTGTGTAACACAACATATTAGAAGATCGAAACAAAAACCCCCTCCTATGATAATATTAGGTCAGAAAATGTGATGAAATAAGATTGACCCATATAAACTTCCATCAATATATGAAGAAATAAAATCTTGATATAGCTTGAGTTGGTTGAGTCCCTCAAGGCTCACCTATTTTCGTAATTTAAGATCGTGCCTATGTCATAGATGTCACCAGTGACCTAAGGACGTGGTATGCTTGGCCGAGTCCCTCGAGCGCATATCATCAAATCAAACTCATATAGTAATGATGGTGATGACTTAACTGAACATCATGGTTAGTCGAGTCCCTCGAGACCTTGATGGTTCGGAGGCTGAATAGGACAAGAATCATAAGGAGTTGTGATTGGCAAAAGTTACCTATCTTTCTGGGCTTGGTGTGATTAGTTGAGTCTCCTGAGGTTATAGTAAGATGAAGATTGGATCTCGATCCCTATTAGAAGTCTACCAAATATTTTTGTATCACGTATCGAGGATGTCGTGTGATTCACCAAAAAATTAATAGGAGTAAATTAAGATAGAAGTCTATATCTTAATTAGGTTTCTATAAAATTGGTATGTTATTCATTTATGTTATATCTTGTTTGTTAGAAATATGTCACTTGCAAACTGTTAGGACCCTACCTGAGTCGAGTCCTAGTCGATTGAGTTGAGTCCTTAAATTAGGCCTTGTTGGTCAACCTAGACCTTACATTAGGTCAGTTAGGAGAAGATTTGAGTCCATTATAATAAATCAGCCCAAATCCTAGTATGGTTAAGATTTGACTGAACTAGAGTTGAGTTAGGAGTCAAAGTTAGATACGGGTTAAAGTTAATTATGTCATGAATGTAATAAACCCTAATCTACCCGCCATCCCCTAGTAAAGAAGTGATTGACTAGGGTTATGGAGGAGTCCTTATGGGATGGGAGTCTCTTAGCCCCTCCTCCTCTTAAGAGAGGCCGGCTAGGGGTTGCTTCGGGATTAGAGTTATTGGAAGTAGGAGTTGCCTCTTAGAGTTGGAGTTATTGGAAGCAAGAGTTGCTTCTTAGAGTTGGAGTTGGAGTTGTTGGAAGTAGGAGTTGCTTCTTAGAGTTAGAGTTAGAGTCTTTGAGTATGAATCTTATTAGGAGTTAGGGTTTAGAAGCCTTATAAATAGCCTTGTAATTAATCACTTTTCATCATCAATAGATCAATTATTGTTCAACCTGTGTGCAAAAAACCAAGGAGAGAGGAACCCCTATAGAGTTCCAAGGAGGTTGATCCCCTATAAAGATTACTCTAAGCTTAGGATTCGCAAGGGTTCTAACACTTGATATCAGAGCAGCGTTCTTGGCATCTTACTGCCCTTCCATAGCCATTCATCACCACTCCACTGCCGCCCAAGCAATTCCCACAATCGCTTAAGATCGTCATCAAATTTCATCGTCATCTCCATTACCACAGATCATCCTTTGATCTACCCGTGAATTACAACAGGTTATGATTTCCTACCTTACTGTTGCTGCAATTTAGTTATCCTTATTCCAAAATCCCATAAAAAATTGTTCCTATCTTGCTGCATAAACTTTTAATCATAAAGTTTTTATCTCTACGATAAAAGTTGTGCTGCATAATTTCAGTCGTATAGCCCTGCCTATTTGATCTTGCTGATGTGATTTTTCTATCCAATGTTCTACAAGTTTTTTATGATGATATTGGCACTCATATTTTCTTTTGGTTTCATCAAATTTTTTTAAATATAAATCACTGATCTTTTATGTCCAAACTGCTGCACTTTAGACATAAAAATCTAACATAGTACCTTCCCGTGATATTTGATCTTGCCAAATTTTTTGCTATCATTTTCTTCCATGAAATTTTTGACAGCATTACCTCTCCTTCCTAGTGGATTCCCCTTAACTTTTACTTGAATCCTTATTTTGAATTGCTGGAAAAAATTGCATCTATACTACTGAAATTTTTTTGACGAAAAAATATGTTGTTGTGCCTTTGTCTTTCTTCTTCTTTAAACCCACCAAACCCTAACCATCTTGCTGCCACCAACCACGTCATCTTTAGGGTACCTCTCTAGCCTTAAGATATAGAAATCGTGACCTATTTTTATAACCCTAGCAGCACCCAAAATCGTAGCCCAAAACAGTGAACCCTCGTAACCACAACCTTCCACCATCGATCTTAACTTCCACTACCACCCAAACCTTTCCAAACCAGTTGCTGCCCCCAACAGCAATCCTAAACCTTCATTCCTAGCCTCTACCACCAAAATCCTTTCTAGACCCCACAATACCATCAAATCGCAGCACCAACAGCAACCTAAACCGTAAGCCATCAACCCTAAACCGTGACCTTGATCTATCACTCTTTTGGTCACCAATCCCTACCAAACCGGTTGCTGCCATCAATAGCAACCCTAGCCACCCCTCTAACCATAAACCTCTATCATCAAACTCTCTTTACAGCCTCTATAACAACCCCAAACAGCATCATCAACAGCACCCTTCTTACCAAAAATTTTTGTTGTACTACCTTCGGTACTACTTGTTGCATCTACATCCGATCCCGACCAAATCTGTTGATGTCATCAACAGCAACCCTAAACCAATCCTTTAACATTAAACCTTAACTATTATACTCCCTATACGACCCATACAACAGCCCTAAATCATAGCCCCAATAGTAACAAAAAAACAACAACCTATCAACACCAAACCGCAGCCATCTAATCATGATCCACCATCCCATTCGGCCACCAATCCACCCAACTGTTTCGTACCACTGACTTAACAGTAGGAGAAGGATAGTGACATATTAGATTTGGAGGCACACACAATGGCATCTCAAGGTTCAATTGATGCCAAGTTGGAGGTTTTTGAATCACGCATGGAGGATAGATTATGTGCCTTTATTTGTCGAATTCGGATTGGGCCGATCTCTGAGCCCAACAAAATTTCAGCAAGGTGCAAGTTTAGAGAGGCCTCCCAAAAATGAAGTATGAGCCACTGATATGATGCAGCCATGCATTAGGGTGGACTTTCCTTGATGGGAAGAAGGAGACCTGACAGGGTGGATTTCGCACGCCGAACATTACTTCCTCTATTACCGAACACCGAAGGATTTCATGGTGGACACCATTGTCATCTACCTCGAAGGAGATACAATTCAGTGGTACAATCGGTTTGAATACACCCATTGGGTTTCGACATGGATACAATTCAAGAAAGCACTGTTGAACTACTTTGGGCCGACCAAATACGAGAATATCAATGAATAACTTGCCAAGATCCGACAAACCTCCATGATCCAAGAATACCAGACTAGGTTTAAGGAATTATCTTGCCTTGCTCGTTATTAGTCTGACAAATAATTATTAGAGACGTTCATCAAAAGACTCAAGCCGAAAATTAAAGGAGAGGTTAAAGCGCGTCAACCCCACACCGTGAAGGCTGCAATCTCTTTTGCCCGAATCCAAGAGGAACGACTAAACCAAGATGTTGAGAGGATGAGAACCACTCCCAGACTAGTAGCATATAAACCTCGCTCTACTCCCAGCCATTCTTCGCTGCCAAAGAAATTGACGAGAGAAGAGCTACGCAACATATTGACGAAGGGCCTTTGTCGGCATTGCAACGAACTTTGGAGCCGTAACCATTACTGCAAAAAGGGAGAGCTTTCCATGGTAAAATCTATTAAAGAATCTGAAGAAGAGGTCTAGGAACCTGAGGAGGAGAACATGAAGGAAGACTTGCAACTGGCCGATTGTATAACTCATGCTTTAGCCGACCATGCAAACCCACAAGTAGCAAAAGTTGAAGAATTTCTTAAGCAACATCCCGTCACCGTCCTTATCAAGACTAGGAGCACCAACAACTTTATGAACAGTAAGGTTGTTACCCAATTGATGCTCCAAAATGAAGATTGCAGTAGGTTTGGTGTTGAGGTCGCCAACGACCAAATTTTGAAGTGCGACTAAAGATGCCCACGGGTAAAATTATTGTGTTAGGACCAAGAGATATTCCTGATTTCTTCCTCCTTCCTCTTGATGATTGTGAGGCCATGTTCGATATCAATTGGCTGAATATGCTAGGTGATGTTCCCTGTAATATTTTTAAATTTATCATAAAAAATTTCAACCATGAGAAATAGCCTATGCGGGAAACGCGGGAGCGATGTAACGATGATTTGCACACAGCAAATGGAGAAAGTTTTACACAAAGTGAACAATGGCTTCCTGACGCAACTTGAGCAGCAATCTATGGGGAGCCAACAAAATTTGAAGACTCAAACCTACTTTAATTGCTTGTTTAATTTTCAGACGTCTTCATAGAACCGCGCAACCTACTTCCTACCCGCCAGTATGACCATCGAATTTTGATTGTACTAAGCAAACTAGTAGCAAACACTTAGCCATATCATTATCCTCACCTCTAAAAAGCTGAAATAAAGAGGATTAAAGAAGAGATTCTTAAAATAGGGGTCATTTGACCACGTTGCAGCCCCTACTCTTCACCGGTGCTAGCTTTACCCGACTCTGACAAAATGTTTATTATTGACTCATTGAGAGCTAGAAATTGTGTTATCCATATGCAAGATGGCGGATCCCTAGCCTACATTAGTAAAGCCCTCTCTCCATATCACCCACCTGAAGCTACTAAACAACGATGAGGAAATACGAACCTTTACTGAATTTGTGGCTTGGTATGATACAGGACAATGAAGCAAAGGGGAGATAAAAATAAGTCCTAAAAAATTACAGCTTCTACTCCCTCCAAACTCAGATTAGACGCACCTTACCATGGACTCTACTAGAGGGCAGCCACCATCACAGAGAAAGGTCTGGCTACTATTAAAGAATAACCACACGTCAGCCGTGCAAGAAAGAAACAGTTGCCTGACAAACACCAAAATAGAAAGAAGTTTGCTATTAAAGATCGAGTCTTCCTTCATCTTTATCCCTACCAGTAGGAATTTATGAAGACTCGAGCCTAACGAAGGTGGTATCCCAGTTTCTTTGGAACCTACAAAATTGGAGATTACATTAAAGGCATAACTTATGGAATAGAAAGAAGACTCGAGCCTAACGTCACAGAGAAAGGTCTGGCTACTATTAAAGAATAACCACACGTCAGCCGTGCAAGAAAGAAACAGTTGCCTGACAAACACCAAAATAGAAAGAAGTTTGCTATTAAAGATCGAGTCTTCCTTCATCTTCATCCCTACCAGCAGGAATTTATGAAGACTCGAGCCTAACGAAGGTGGTATCCCAGTTTCTTTGGAGCCTACAAAATTGGAGATTACATTAAAGACATAACTTATGGATCGAATCTGCACACTAATTCAAAATTGCAATTGATCCTCTAGGAATCTCACCATTAATGGAAGTTTAAAGAGGATGACTCTACTCAGATCTATCCACCCAACACCCAAGTTGATAAGGAGGCCTAGGTTCAACTGATGACCGCAGGATCGTGACACATCACCGTCTAGTCACTACTACTGATGCTGGACCGCGAGAGTAGGATGCGCCTACTATAGGAGCCACGAGGGAGCCTCATGAGGAGTTGCAGATCAAGACCCAGAGACATGGAGTTCAACCTTGAGGATAAGACTGATTTTAAGAGGGTGGGTCTGTTAGGACCATAGCTGAGTCGGGTCCTAGTCGATTGAGTCGAGTCCTTAAATGAGGCCTTGTTAGCCCAATCTAAACCTGATCGGCTAAGAGAAGATTTGAGTCCATTGTAACAAATTAGCCCAAATCCTAGTAGGGTTAGGATTTGACTAAACTTGAGTCAGGTTAGGAGTTGGAGTTAGATATGGGTTAAAGTCAATTACATCATGAA
Organism: Ensete ventricosum; assembly: GCA_029747655.1. Taxonomy (NCBI): domain Eukaryota; kingdom Viridiplantae; phylum Streptophyta; class Magnoliopsida; order Zingiberales; family Musaceae; genus Ensete; species Ensete ventricosum. The sequence continues at coordinate 44,811,868 of JAQQAF010000003.1, forward strand.
TGTAATAAACCCTAATCTAGCCGCTATCCCCTAGTAAAAAAGTGGTTACCTAGGGTTAGGGAGGAGTCCTTATGGGATGGGAGTCTCCTAGCCCCTCCTCCTTTTAAGAGAGGTTGGCTAGGGGTTGCTTCTTAGAGAAGGGATGAAAGTTGTTGGAAGTAGGATTTGCCTCTTAGAGTTGGAGTTGGAGTTGTTGGAAGCAGGAGTTGCTACTTAGAGTTGGAGTTGGAGTTATTAGGAGTAGGAGTCTTGAGTAGGAATCATATTAGGAGTTAGAGTTTAGAAGCCCTATAAATAGCCTTGTAATCAATCACTTTTCATCATTAATAGATCAATTATTTTTTAGCCTATATGCAGAAAACCAAGGAGGAAGGAAACCTTGTAGAGTTCCAAGGAGGTCGATCCCCTATAGAGATCACCCCAAGCTCAGGATCTGCAAAGGTTCTAACACAAACCCCTAACATGACATACTTGATGTCAACCACTTCACTTGTTCAAACTACATGGATTGACTTCACAATTTGAGAATTATTCTCACGGTGGAGAAAATCGCGTATGTCATTGACACCACCATTCTGCCCAAAAATGATAAGTTAGTTCTCTATGTTGGTGAGATTAATAAGAAAAGAAAGGCTAATAAGATCCTTGAGAAGGGCATGGGTAAGAAGAAACCATGGAAGGCAAGTGTTACAAAGAAAGACTTAGCCATGGACAAAGGCCAATGCTTCCACTACGGCAAAGATGGGCACTGGAAGAAAAACTATAAAGATAACCTTACAGAGAAGGCAAAATAGAAGCTTGGAGAAGCTTCAGGTACATTCATGATCAGTCTCAATTTGTTAGATTTTTATGATAACACATGGGTATTGGATACCAAGAGTGCTTATCATATCTATATTTCATTATAGGTTCTGACAAGACCTAGGAGACTGACTAAAGGTGAGATGGACCTCAAGATGGGTAATGGAGTAAGAGTTGCTGCAGTTGCTGTTGGCAATATCACCCTATATCTGCCTGGTGGAGCTACCATTACATTAAATGCATGCTATTATGTTCCCTCTATTATCAAAAATATTATTTTTATTTCTTATTTGATAGTTAGTGGATATAAATTAGTTTTTAGAAATAATAGTTGTTTGTTAATTTTGGATGATAAGACCATCACAAAAGGGACATTGATTAATGACTTATATGTGCTAGACATTTCTCTATATATCATAATTGTAAATACATACAAGAGGAAATGAGATGAGGTGAACAACGCATACCTATGACATTATAGGCTAGGTTATATCCATGAGGGAATGATGTAAAAGATGGATATTTAGATCAATTCGACTATGAGTTGTATGTAATTTATGAACCTTGCCTTCGTGCAAAATTGACCAACTCTTTTTTTTTAGTGGAACTCGAGAGAGACACTAAGTTATTGGAACTTATACATAGCAATGTATGTGGTCCCTTGTCGACTCAAGTGATAGGTGGTTACTCATACTTCATAATATTTATTGTCGATTTCTCTAGGTATGGACATATGTACTTGATCAAGTACAAGTCCAAGGCCTTCAAGAAATTTAGAGAATATAAGAATGAAACATAGAACTAGATTGGAAAGGGTATTAAGACTCTTCGATCAGAGAGAGGAGGAGAGTACTTGAGTATAGAGTTCACTCATTTCCTCGGGGGCCATGAGATTCTATCCCAGTGGACACCTCATTATACACCTCAACTCAATGGTGTATTAGAAAGGAGGAATCACACGCTGTTAGACATAGTGCGGTCCATGATGAGTTTCGACGACCTACCTGTGTCATTCTAGGGATACGTCCTGGAGACTATAGCTTACCTTATGAATAGTTTTTCATCTAGGTCGGTAGTGTATACACCATATGAGATATAAAAAGGGAAGAAGTCAGATCTTAAGGTTGTTAAGATTTGAGGCTGCCCTACCCATGTTAGAAGATACAACCCCGATAAGTTGGAATCAAGGACAGAATAGTGCAAGTTCATGGGATACCCCAAGGAAACTTATGGGTATTATTTCTATCATCCCTAGGACCAAAAGGTATTTGTTGTTAAGAGAACTGTGTTCCTTGAGAAGGAACACGTTCTTGGTGAAAATAGTGGGAGTGAGATAGAGTTGATTGAGGTTAGAGAACCTAGCTCAAGCACCATTCCAAAGTTCGAGTCTATTCTGATACCTAGCACACAAGTTCTAACTTTGTGTAGGTCCAATAGAGTATCTCACCCTCCTAAAAGATATGTGCGACATATTAGTGGAGAGGACACTCAAGATGTTGATCCTCAGACCTACGAGGAGGCTATTATGTGTACAAACTTTGGTAAGTGGTAAAAAGCTATGAATTCTATGATGAATTTCATGTATTCCAACAAGGTTTGGAACCTTGTGGATACACTTGAGGGTTTTGTATCCATCTGCTACAAATGGATCTTGACGAAGAAGATCGGAGAAGATGGAAAGGTGGAGACCTATAAGGCAAGGCTAGTGGCCAAAGGATATCGTCAAAGGCAAGGAGTTGACTATGATGAGACTTTCTCATTTATAGCTATGCTAAAATCCATCAGAATTCTTTTATCCATTATAGCACACTATGACTATGAGATCTAGCAAGTTGATGTAAAAATCACATTCCTAATGGCAACCACGAGAAGGGGGTGTATATGATTGTTAGGAATCTAGCTAATAATGTCCTAATTTAAGTTCATTGAGAGAGCACACATGTAAATCCAATCTAGCCGACCCCTATTAATAGATAAAGCCACTTTTCTTCATAAATAGATGAATCCTTTCAGCAGTCTTTGAGCAACAACTTGGAGGGTGGAACCCCTATAGCATTCTTAGGAGGCCGATCCCTAATAGAGATCACCCCAAGCTTAGAATCTGTCAAGGTTCTAACAATGATACAACCAAAGGGATTCGTACCCAGAGAGAGTCCAGATAATGTGTGCAGGTTGCTCAAGGTCCATCTATGGCCTTAAGCAAGCTTCCCAAAGTTCGAACATAAGATTTGATGAGATGATCAGATCTTATGACTTTGTTAAGAACGAAGATGAACTTTGTGTGTACAAGAAGGTAAATATGAGCACTATCTCCTCGTGGTGCTGTATGTAGATGACATCCTAATATTGAGAATGATGTAGGAATACTCTTCATAGTTAAGGCTTAGCTATTGAGAAACTTCTCTATGAAGGACTTAAGGGAAATATCCTATATTTTGAGGATTCGGGTCTATAGGGATAGATCCAAGAAGATGCTTGGCTTGTCCCCGTCTAGGTACATAGACACCATCGTAAAAAAGTTTGACATGAAAAATTCCAAGAGAGGTCTTATACCGATAAGATATGAAATATAACTTTTAACGAGTATGTTCCCAAAGACTCCTATATAATACTTTATGCCTTAGTGATAGGGTCTTATGTATCAGGCTTGATATAGTGCATGCTCTGAGTGTCACGAGCAAGTATTAGGCGGATCCAAGTTTGAAACACTAGAAGGTAGTAAAGTGTATCCTTGAGTACTTGAGAAGGACTAAGGATCTTTTATAAGTATAAGGATGAGGTAACCACCAGGTTGAGGGCTACACGGACTTGAGTTTCTAATTTGACATCGATGATAGTAAGTCAAACTTAGGGTATGTCTTCACCCTGAATGGAGCAGTAAGTTGGAAGAGTTCCAAGCAAGATACTACTGCTAACTCGATCATAAAAGCAGAGTACATTGTTGCATTAGAATCAGTAAAGGAAGGGGGTGTAGATGAAGAAGTTCAATAGGGATTTGGGAGTCATACCAAGCAGCGAGGAGCCGATTCCCATATATAGCGACAATAATGAGCCGATAACTCTAGCAAGGGAACTCAGGTCTCATCATAAATGAATAGAGGTGGTTTTACCAGATAAGAGAGATTAGAGCCCATAAAGATGTAGCAATAGAAAGAGTTTCATCCGAAGATAACATTGCAGATCCACTAACAAAGCCGCTGGCTCAAACTATCTTTAAGTGTTATAGGGGTCTGATGGAGATCAAACATATAGGTGATTGACTTTAGGTCAAGTGGGAGATTGCTGGTTACAGGTGTCCTACAAACCGATCACGCGAGTGATAACACGTGTGACACGCTGCATAGTTTTTTTACATTATTATTATAGATATATTCTCACTTTATATTATCTGTTGAATATATATATTGTGATGTCCTTAGTTCTGTGTAATGAGAATCAGATCGTGATGAGATCACGATAATGAAACCGATTGCCTTTAAACATAAATCTTAAATAATTTCAGTCTTGAGAGGGACATTGAGATAACCAAATAGACCGGTGTACTGATACATGTCCATATGATGCAGACAACTAGTCTCATAGCCACTTGTGTGGGGACACTAAGGGTATAGTACAGATGCTTATTGGAGAATGAGTTCACTGATCGATCTTCTTAGGGAATGTCGTATGATTAATGATACCTAACATTAGACAACTATTCCCTAGGGATCCTACCTTATTGGATATTGGATCTCCATCTAATTACCCACTAACCTTGGACTATTGGATCTCTATCCAATAATTTTCTTTGGCCTCTAATTGGGCCTCATGCAAGGAGCTCATCAATGTTTGGTCTCATTTAATGAGAACATGGGCTAATTAGATAATTCATATCCAATCCTTTATTCCCTGAAGCATCTACTATATATGTGTGACCCTCTAGGCCCAATATCGAGCTTGTCATGGGTCCTCCCTATCAGAACTCCTTCTGACTTACTGAATTATTATCTCATTATAATTCACTCTACTCATCGACAATGGGCGTACTAGGCCACTGCACCATAGTCCCCAGACGATACAGGGGATCTTATCTACTGGACCTGTCTATCCTCGGTTACTATGTATAAGTTGGAAAACCTCAATGGGAGCATCATATGCGCAGCAGAAATCAAAACAAAAATTGGTTTCCTACGCAGATCAAATCGTCATGCAAAAGATTGGGATCGCGAGAAAATTACAAAAATTAATAAAACTACATCATGTGATATGATATATTGATTACCTTTGGAGATCGTATATCGTCTTCCCCTCTAGCAGTATCCATACGATGGATCTCTATAGCGAAAATCCTCCAATATGATGTCGTAACTCTTGCACAAAGGGAGGGAGGAGAATAGGAGGGGGAGGCTAAAGCTGCAGCCTATCAACCATGAGTCTCCCCTCCTATTTATAGAGAGCCACAAAAACCCTAGGGCTCCTACCTTAGTGGGTAGTGGATCTCCATCCAATTATCCACTAACCTTACATTATTGGATCTCTATCTAATAATCTCCTTGAGCCTCTAATTGGGCCTCAATCAAGGAGCCCATCAGCATAAGGTCTCATCTAATGAGAATAGGGGCTAATTGAATATTCATTCAATCCTTTATTCGCTGAAGCATCCACCATATGTGTGTGACCCTCTAGGCCTGATACTGAGCTGGCTGTGAATCACTCCCATCAGAACTCTTTCTGAAATAGAGAATTATTATCCCCATAATAATTCACTCGACTCATCGATTATGGATATACTAGACCACTACGCCATAGTCCCGAGACGGTATAGGGGGATCAAATCCATCAGACATGTCTATCCATAGTTACTGTGTATTTATAATCTCTCATCAAACTAATATCCTAGAGATCGTATATTGGACATGGTACTATCAGGTCACATACAGAATCTGTCATAGTCTCGCTTTAATCAGATTCTCCCGGAGAACTCCTTCTCTCTCAATCCGAATGACCCTGGCTGGAGATTTATCTAGGCAAGCACATATGAGATATTTCTCTCGTGATATCAAAAGTGGATGATCCTTTATTAACACTCAATCGCCTTCGTAAGGTTTGCTACCAATCCCGATAACTAGTTATACCAGATCTGAAACTTTCCAAACTTGTAAGTCTGGCATCAAAGAAAAGAGTACTCATACAAGACATCCTTGGTGTCTCAAGTCAAAGGACAAAATACACAATTGAGACTATGAAATCGATGTCTGACATTAGGTATCATTAACCATACAATATTCCATAAGCGGATCAATTAGTGAACTCATTCTCCAATGAGCACATATACTATATCCTTAGTGTCTCCACACAAGTGGCTATGAGACCAGCTGCCTCCATCATATGGACAGGTATATAGTACACTGGTCTGTCTGGTTTTCTCGGTATCTCTCTCGAGTAACCTATGACCAGGATTATTTAGGATCTGTATTTGAAGGTGAATCGATCTCATTATTATGATCTCATCACGATCCGATTCCCATTGCACAGAACCAAGGACATCACAATATATATGCTATAGATAATATAATATGAGAATATACTAATATTATTCATAAGCAAAAAGATTACACATCGTGTCACACGTGCCATCACTCACATGATTGTCTTGCAGGTCACCTGTAACCAATAATCTCTCACTTGACCTAAATCCAATCACCTATGTGTATGATCCCCATCAGACCCCTGCGACGCTTAAATACAATCTGAGCCAACGACTTCGTTAGTGGATCTATAATGTTATCTTCAGATGGAACTATTTCCATTGCTACAACCTCATCATAATAATTCTGATGAGACCTGAGTTTCTTTGCTAAAGCTATCGCCCTATCGTTGTCGCTGTATATGGGAATCGACTCCATGCTGCTCGGAACGATTCCCAAATCTCTGATGAACTTCTTTATCCACACCCTTCTTTTTCTGCTTCTGTTACAGCAATGTATTCCACCTCTGTGGTCGAGTCAATAGTAGTATCTTGCTTGGAACTCTTCCAGCTTACTGCTCCTTCATTCAAGGTAAAAACATACCTTGAGTTTGACTTGCTATTATCAATGTCGAACTAGAAACTCGAGTCCGTGTAGCCCTCAACCTGGAGGCTACATTACACTAGTAAAAGATCCTTAGTCCTTCTAAGTACTTAAGGATACACTTTATTGCCTTCCAGTGTTCCAAACCTGGATGCGCCTAATACCTGCTCATGACACTCAGAGCATACACTATATCAGGCCTGGTACATAACATTACATACATGATAGATCTTATTGCTGAGGCATAGGGTATCTATCCTATCCCTGTCTGCCCTTTCTTCAGGAGTATTTGAGAACATACTCATAGAAAGTGATATTTCATGTCTCATCGGTATGAGACCTCTCGTGGAATTCTTCATGCCAAACCTTTTGATAATGAAGTCTATGTACCTCTCTTGGAATTCTTCATGCCATCCTCTTAGATCTATCTCTATAGATCTAAATCCCCAAAATATAGGATGCTTCCCCTAAGTCCTTAATGGAGAAGTTTTTAGATAGCCAAGCCTTTATTGTGGAGAGCATTCCTATATCATTCCAAATGATTAGGATGTCATCCATATATAGCATCAAGAAGGTGATAACGCTCTCACTTACCTTCCTATACACACAAGACTTATCTTTATTCTTAACGAAGTCACAAGATATGATCACCTTATCAAATCCTATGTTCCAACTTCGGGAAGCATGCTTCAATCCATAAATGAATATGAGCAGCCTGCACACTTTATCTGGCCTCTCTCTAGATATGAATCCCTATGACTGTACACCTCCTCCTTGAGGTTGCTATTGAAGAATGTCATTTTCACATCCATCTGTCAGATCTCATAGTCATAGTGTGCTGCAATGGCCAAAAGAATTCTAATGGAATTAAGCATGACTATAGGTGAAAGGGTTTTGTCATAGTCAACTCCTTGTCTTTAATGATATCCTTTAGCTACCAACCTTGCCTTATAGGTCTCCACCTTTCTATCCACTCTGATATTCTTCTTATAGGTCTCAACCTCTGGTCTCAACCTTGCCTTATAGGTCTCAACCTCCTCGAGGTTGCCATTGAAGAATGTCGTTTTCACATCCATCTATCAGATCTCATAGTCATAGTGTGCTGCAATGGCCAAAAGAATTCTAATGGAATTAAGCATGACTATAGGTGAAAAGGTTTCGTCATAGTCAACTCCTTGTCTTTGATGATATCCTTTAGCTACCAACCTTGCCTTATAGGTCTCCACCTTTCTATCCACTCTGATCTTCTTCTTGAAGATCCATTTGTAGTCGATAGGTACGATACCCTCAGGTGCATCCATAAGGTTCCAAACCTTGTTAGAGTACATGGAATCCATCTCAGAATTCATAGCTTCTTGCCACTTCCCAAAGTCTATACTCATAATAGCAGCCTCCTTGTAGGTCTGAGGATCAGCATCTTGAGAGTCATCTCCAATGATATGTTCCACATATCTTTCAAGAGGGTGAAATACTCTGCTATACCTATGCAAAGTTGGAACTTGTGTGTTAGGTACCTGAACAAACTCGAACTCTGGAATGGTGTTTGAGCTAGGTTCTCCAACCTCGCTCAACTCTATCTCACTCCCATTGTCTCCACCAAGAATGTGTTCCTTCTCAAGGAACACAGCTCTCTTGGCAACAAAGACCTTTCGATCCTCGGGATGATAGAAGTAATACCCCAAATTATCCTTAGGGTATCCCATGAACGTGCACCATTCCATCCCTAATTCTAACTTGTCGGGGTTGTGTCTTCTAACGTGGGCAAGACAGCCCCAAATCTTAACCACCTTAAGATCGGGCTTCTTTCCTTTCTATATCTTATATGGTGTTGACACTATCGACTTTGATAGAACTCTCTTCAGAAGGTAAGTTGTGGTCTCTAGGGCATATCCCTAGAACGAGACGGGTAGGTCAGTGAAACTCATCATGGACCACACCATATCTAATAGTGTGTGATTCCTCATTTCTAATACACCATTAAGCTGAGGTGTATAAGGAGGTGTCCACTGGGATAGAATCCTATTGTCCTTAAGGAAATGGGTGAACTTCATACTCAAGTACTCTCATCCTCTATCTAATCGAAGAGTCTGAATACTCTTTCCAATCTGGTTCTTGACTTCATTCTTATATTCCCTGAATTTCTCAAAAACCTTGGATTTGTACTTTATCAAGTACACGTGTCCATACCTAGAGAAATCATCAGTGAATGTATAGGTAACCACATATAGTCTGAGTCGACATAGGACCACATACATTACTATGTATGATTTTAACTCAATGGCTCTCTCTAGTTCCACTAAAAGGAGAGTTAGTCATCTTCCCATGAAGGTAAAGTTTGCAAGTTGCATACAACTCATGGTCAAATGGATCTAAGTATTCATCTTTTAACAACTTTTTGAATCCTTCCCTCATGTATATGACCTAGCCTACAATGTCTCCACCAAGAATGTGTTCCTTCTCAAGGAACACAGCTCTCTTGGCAACAAAGACCTTTCGATCCTCGGGATGATAGAAGTAATACCCCAAATTATCCTTAGGGTATCCCATGAACGTGCACCATTCCATCCCTAATTCTAACTTGTCGGGGTTGTGTCTTCTAACGTGGGCAAGACAGCCCCAAATCTTAACCACCTTAAGATCGGGCTTCTTTCCTTTCTATATCTTATATGGTGTTGACACTATCGACTTTGATAGAACTCTCTTCAGAAGGTAAGTTGTGGTCTCTAGGGCATATCCCTAGAACGAGACGGGTAGGTCAGTGAAACTCATCATGGACCACACCATATCTAATAGTGTGTGATTCCTCATTTCTAATACACCATTAAGCTGAGGTGTATAAGGAGGTGTCCACTGGGATAGAATCCTATTGTCCTTAAGGAAATGGGTGAACTTCATACTCAAGTACTCTCATCCTCTATCTAATCGAAGAGTCTGAATACTCTTTCCAATCTGGTTCTTGACTTCATTCTTATATTCCCTGAATTTCTCAAAAACCTTGGATTTGTACTTTATCAAGTACACGTGTCCATACCTAGAGAAATCATCAGTGAATGTATAAGTAACCACATATAGTCTGAGTCGACATAGGACCACATACATTACTATGTATGATTTTAACTCAATGGCTCTCTCTAGTTCCACTAAAAGGAGAGTTAGTCATCTTCCCATGAAGGTAAAGTTTGCAAGTTGCATACAACTCATGGTCAAATGGATCTAAGTATTCATCTTTTAACAACTTTTTGAATCCTTCCCTCATGTATATGACCTAGCCTACAATGTCTCCACCAAGAATGTGTTCCTTCTCAAGGAACACAGCTCTCTTGGCAACAAAGACCTTTCGATCCTCGGGATGATAGAAGTAATACCCCAAATTATCCTTAGGGTATCCCATGAACGTGCACCATTCCATCCCTAATTCTAACTTGTCGGGGTTGTGTCTTCTAACGTGGGCAAGACAGCCCCAAATCTTAACCACCTTAAGATCGGGCTTCTTTCCTTTCTATATCTTATATGGTGTTGACACTATCGACTTTGATAGAACTCTCTTCAGAAGGTAAGTTGTGGTCTCTAGGGCATATCCCTAGAACGAGACGGGTAGGTCAGTGAAACTCATCATGGACCACACCATATCTAATAGTGTGTGATTCCTCATTTCTAATACACCATTAAGCTGAGGTGTATAAGGAGGTGTCCACTGGGATAGAATCCTATTGTCCTTAAGGAAATGGGTGAACTTCATACTCAAGTACTCTCATCCTCTATCTAATCGAAGAGTCTGAATACTCTTTCCAATCTGGTTCTTGACTTCATTCTTATATTCCCTGAATTTCTCAAAAACCTTGGATTTGTACTTTATCAAGTACACGTGTCCATACCTAGAGAAATCATCAGTGAATGTATAAGTAACCACATATAGTCTGAGTCGACATAGGACCACATACATTACTATGTATGATTTTAACTCAATGGCTCTCTCTAGTTCCACTAAAAGGAGAGTTAGTCATCTTCCCATGAAGGTAAAGTTTGCAAGTTGCATACAACTCATGGTCAAATGGATCTAAGTATTCATCTTTTAACAACTTTTTGAATCCTTCCCTCATGTATATGACCTAGCCTACAATGTCTCCACCAAGAATGTGTTCCTTCTCAAGGAACACAGCTCTCTTGGCAACAAAGACCTTTCGATCCTCGGGATGATAGAAGTAATACCCCAAATTATCCTTAGGGTATCCCATGAACGTGCACCATTCCATCCCTAATTCTAACTTGTCGGGGTTGTGTCTTCTAACGTGGGCAAGACAGCCCCAAATCTTAACCACCTTAAGATCGGGCTTCTTTCCTTTCTATATCTTATATGGTGTTGACACTATCGACTTTGATAGAACTCTCTTCAGAAGGTAAGTTGTGGTCTCTAGGGCATATCCCTAGAACGAGACGGGTAGGTCAGTGAAACTCATCATGGACCACACCATATCTAATAGTGTGTGATTCCTCATTTCTAATACACCATTAAGCTGAGGTGTATAAGGAGGTGTCCACTGGGATAGAATCCTATTGTCCTTAAGGAAATGGGTGAACTTCATACTCAAGTACTCTTATCCTCTATCTAATCGAAGAGTCTGAATACTCTTTCCAATCTGGTTCTTGACTTCATTCTTATATTCCCTGAATTTCTCAAAAACCTTGGATTTGTACTTTATCAAGTACACGTGTCCATACCTAGAGAAATCATCAGTGAATGTATAAGTAACCACATATAGTCTGAGTCGACATAGGACCACATACATTACTATGTATGATTTTAACTCAATGGCTCTCTCTAGTTCCACTAAAAGGAGAGTTAGTCATCTTCCCATGAAGGTAAAGTTTGCAAGTTGCATACAACTCATGGTCAAATGGATCTAAGTATTCATCTTTTAACAACTTTTTGAATCCTTCCCTCATGTATATGACCTAGCCTACAATGTCTCCACCAAGAATGTGTTCCTTCTCAAGGAACACAGCTCTCTTGGCAACAAAGACCTTTCGATCCTCGGGATGATAGAAGTAATACCCCAAATTATCCTTAGGGTATCCCATGAACGTGCACCATTCCATCCCTAATTCTAACTTGTCGGGGTTGTGTCTTCTAACGTGGGCAAGACAGCCCCAAATCTTAACCACCTTAAGATCGGGCTTCTTTCCTTTCTATATCTTATATGGTGTTGACACTATCGACTTTGATAGAACTCTCTTCAGAAGGTAAGTTGTGGTCTCTAGGGCATATCCCTAGAACGAGACGGGTAGGTCAGTGAAACTCATCATGGACCACACCATATCTAATAGTGTGTGATTCCTCATTTCTAATACACCATTAAGCTGAGGTGTATAAGGAGGTGTCCACTGGGATAGAATCCTATTGTCCTTAAGGAAATGGGTGAACTTCATACTCAAGTACTCTCATCCTCTATCTAATCGAAGAGTCTGAATACTCTTTCCAATCTGGTTCTTGACTTCATTCTTATATTCCCTGAATTTCTCAAAAACCTTAGATTTGTACTTTATCAAGTACACGTGTCCATACCTAGAGAAATCATCAGTGAATGTATAAGTAACCACATATAGACTGAGTCGACATAGGACCACATACATTACTATGTATGATTTTAACTCAATGGCTCTCTCTAGTTCCACTAAAAGGAGAGTTAGTCATCTTCCCATGAAGGTAAGGTTTGCAAGTTGCATACGACTCATGGTCAAATGGATCTAAGTATTCATCTTTTAACAACTTTTTGAATCCTTCCCTCATGTATATGACCTAGCCTACAATGTCATAGGTATGCATTGTTCACCTCATCTCTTTTTCTCTTAGACGTATTTATATTCATGATATGTGAAGAAGTGTCTAACACATATAAGTCATTTATCATGGTCCTAGTGATGATCTCATCATTTATAATTATTGAACAACTATTATTCTCAAAAACTAATTTATATCAACTAATTATCAAACAAGAGATGAAAATAATATTTTTGATAATAGAGGGAACAAAATAGCATACATCCAATGCAATAATAGCTCCACTAGGTAGATGTAAGGTGACCTCCCCAACAACAACTTTAGCAACTCTTACTCTATTGTCTATCTTGAGGTTCATCTCACCTCTGGCCAATCTCCTAGGTCTTGCCAGAACCTGCAACGAATTATAGATATGATAAGCACCCTGGTATCCAATACCAATATGTTATCATGAAAATATGACAAGTGGAGACTGATCATGAATATACCTAAAGCTTCTCCAAGCTTTTGTTTCGCCTTATCTGCAAGGTAGTCCTTACAGTTCCTCTTCCAATGCTCGTCTTAGCCACAGTGGAAGCATTGTCTTTTGTCCATTGCTGGGTATTTCTTGGCAACCTTTGCCTTACCCAGTCTTACTTTACGCTTGCCTTTCTTAAGGGTTTTACTAGTCTTCTTTTTCTTATTGGTCTCACCAATATAGAAAATTGACTTCTCTTTCTTGTTGATGCTCTCAGCTTCCCTCAACATATTGAGGAGTTCAGGTAGAGTCACCTCAAACTTATTCATATTAAAGTTAATAATGAATTATGAAAAAAAATCTAGTAGGGACTGAAGTATAAGATCAACATACAAGTTATCATTTAGGATTATCTTTATACTTCATAAAGCGAGCAATCTTATCCTCGCTTGTCCTTTCCTCTGGCGTGAGCACAATCGTATTAAGGACATATAAGATTTTCTCTTTCGTGAGAACAATTCTCAAATTGTGGAGCCTATGGACTAATGAGACGGTTGGCATCAAGTATGCCACATAGGGGTTTTACAAGCGACAAACAAGATATAGCATAAATAAATAACATACACTCCCACTATTTTTCTAGCGAATCACGCGACACCCTCAACACGTGAGACGGAAGTCTCCGACAGAGTCCTAGTGGGGATCGGGATCCAATCGGCATCTTAGTGCAACCTCGAGGGACTCGACCAATAACACTAAGTCCAAAAGTTAGGCAACTCTTGACAATCACAACTCCTTGTGATTCCCGTCATGTTCGACCTCCGAATCATCATGGTCTCGACTGCTCGACCAACCATAAAGTTTAGTTAAGTTATCACCATCGTTACAAGATGAGTCTGATTCGATAGATATGCTATCGATTGCTCGACCAAGTCATACCATGTTCTCAGGTCACCGATGACATATATATGTCGTAGGTAAGAATTCGATCACGTAGATAGGTGAGCCTCGAGTGACTCGACCAACTCAACCTATGTCGTGATTCAATTTCTTCCTATAACGATGGAAGGCCACATGAGTCAATCTTATTGTCTCATGCTTACCGACTTAATATTATCATAGAAGGGGTTTTTGTTTTGTATCGATCTCCTAATATGTCGTGTCACATACATATATATTTAATATATATCTACATCGCTTGCAAATATATATACATATATCTAGTAGGTGTATATATAACATATCACATATGTAAGCCACATCGGATGATCATGAGCTATCATCTAATATGATTAAGTCCGAGTCAATGGGCCTAATCACTCACAATAGAATCTATGTGTGTATCGGTGTATCTCCATGCCCTATTATTATTGATTTTATCATCATCGGTTCCATCATATCTTCGTCACATCACCATGCATCGTGATCTCCCGCCACGACATCGTGGGTCCGGCTGTCACCTCCATGCTCTCGCTGCGCCTCTCCATGTAATTATAAATAATCACAAGCACGTAGGCCCGATAATAAATGAGAAAATCTAAGACTTGCATGCCCCAATAATAATAATAATAATAGTAATAATAATTATAATAATAACAATTACACACGTCACAACATATGGCTCATGGTCATCCATCCACATCATATATCATATGTACATCACCTCACATGTAGGATTACTAGATATATAATAATTAGTTAAACTATTTAATTAATACTTTTTTGGAAATCAACACATGCTCAAAATTTTCAGAATTATCAAGGGCATTTTCATAATTCTTGATAGGAGGACAATCCTTGAAAATTTTAGAATTATTGAGGGTGTTTTCGGTATTCTAGGCATAGGACAGACCTTAGAATTTCTCAAATTCTAAAGGGCATAATCATCCTTTTCTTAAAAGGATGCCCTAGCCCTCCCCTTCTGCCCTCATCCTATGGTTGTCGTCGTTGCCGCGCATGCTGTGGTGTTGCGTGTCACTAGCGACTGCCTTGTCCATGAGGGGCTGCCCCTACGGCAGGCGCCACATTCCTCGGGCGACCGCCCCTATGGGCAGGCACCTCCACGGGCGTCACCCCTATGGGCATTGCCCCTTGTCGGCGGTTGCCCCTACGGGTGTTGCCCCTTGTTGGCGGCCGCTCCTATGAGCGGTAGCCCTTGCGGGTGGTGCTTCTGCCCGCAGGTGGTCTTCCTGCGAGCGACGTGCCCACAGCTGGTCGCTAGCTTGCGGGATGCTACCCCTGCGGGCGGCTGCCCCTTGCTGGCTGGCCATAGGCGACTGCCCGCACCTGCTACAACTTGGCCGTAGCTGGCCACCCTCTTTCCTCGCTGCCTTCGTTGCGAAAACAAAGCAAGAACGTGTAGAACAGTTCTACGCGATGCAACCTCATCACATGTAGTTTAAAACCAATCTTTCATATGAAAACCTTGGCTCTGATACTACTATTGGGAAACCTCAGTGGGAGCATCACATGTACAACGAAAATCAAAACAAAAATCGATTTCCCACGCAGATCAAATCGTCGTGCAAAAGATTAAGATCGTGAGAAAATCATAAAAATCGATAAGACTGTATCATGTGATGTGATAGATTGATTACCTAGGGAGATTGTATATCCCTGTATTCCAGACCCGGATAGAGATGATGAAGGAAATCAAGCGTATTCCTCTTTGGCGGTATCCACACGATGGATCTCTGCAGCAAAACTCCTCTAATCTGATCTCGTAGCTTTTGCGCAGAGGGAGCAAAATAGGAGGGGGAGGCTAAAGCTGTAGCTTATCAATCATGAGTCTCCCCTCCTATTTATAGAGAGCCACCAAAAACCCTAGTGCTCCTACCTTAGTGGGTATTGGATCTGTATCCAATTACCTACTAACCTTGCATTATTGGATCTCTATCCAATAATCTCCTTAGGCCTCTAATTGGGCCTCAATTAAAGAGCTCATCAGCATAGGCTCTCATCTAATGAGAATAGGGGCTAATTGGATCTTCATCCAATCTTTTATTCGCTGAAGCAACATCCATATGTATGTGACCCTCTAGGCCCGATACCGAGCTGGTCGTGAGTCACTCCCATCAGAACTCCTTCTGATATAGTGAATTATTATCACCATAATAATTCAATTTATTCATCGACTATGGACGTACTAGGCGACTACGCCATAGTCCCCAGAAGGTACAGGAGGATCAAATACATCAAACATGTCTGTCCACAGTTACCGTGTATCTATAATCTCTTATCCAACTAATATCCCAAAGACCATATATTGGATATGGTATTGTCAGGTCACATATAAAATTCGTTATAGTCTTGCTCTAATCGGATTCTCCCGGAGAACTCCTCTCTCAATCCGAATGACCCTAGCCATGATTTATTTGAGCAAGCACATATGAGATATTCCTCTCATGATACAAAGAGTGGATGATCCTTTATTGACACTCAATTACCTTCATAAGATTGGCTACCAATCCCGATAACTAGTTATGCCAAATCTGGAACTTTCCAAACCTGTTAGTCGGACGTCAAAGAAAAGAGTACTTATACAATGCATCCTTGGTCTCAAGTCAAAGGATTAGATACACAACTGGGACTATGGAATCACTATCTAACATTAGGTATCATTAACCATACAACATTCAATAAACAGATCAATTAATGAACTTATTCTCCAATGAGCACCTGTCCTTAGTGTCTCCACACAAATGGCTATGAGACCAGTCGCCTCCATTATAAGGATGGGCATATATAGTACATCGGTCTGTCCGGTTATCTCGATGTCCCTCTCGAGTAACCTATAACCGAGATTATTTAGGATTTGTATTTAAATGTGAATCGATCTTATTATAATAATTTCATCACGATCTGATTTCCACTGCAGAGAACTAAGGATATCACAATATATATGCTACAGATAATATAATGTGAGAATATGTCAATATTAATCATAAGCAAAAAAATCGCATAGCGTGTCATATGTGTCATCACTCACATGATTGGGTTGCAGGGCACCTGTAACCATCAATATCTATAGTCCCTTATCCATCTAATATCCCAGAGATCATATATCAGGTATGGTACTATCAGGCTATATATATTCCGTCTAAGTCTCGCTCTAATCGAATTCTCTCAGAGAACTCCTCCTCTCTCAATTTGACCAACATGATTAAGGATTTACCTGAGCGAGAGTATATAAGATATTTCTCTCATGATACTAAGAGTGGATGATTTTCTATTGACACTCAATAACCTTTATAAGGATGGCTACTAATCCTGATAACCAGTTGTAATAGATTTGAAACCTTTAATATCTGTAAGTCTGGCATCAAAGAAAAGAGGCAAATTATCAAAGCATGACAAATCAGACGTTGGGCCGAAAAGCATCATGTTAAAGATTGGACGTCGAGTTTGAGAGTTAGTCAACATGTTGTAAAATGGACTTTGTGCCATTAGTTCAGGCATCTGGTTGAATGGAAAGGATGAGTGCTGGAGGTTCGGACGAAGTGTCGGATGATCAGATGACATGTCAAATTGCTCGACTATATGCTGATTGCTTCATGATTATGCTAGATATATGATTGAGTGGTTAAGTCTTGATCGAGGTTGTTTCGAGTCAAATTGAGTTGGTATTAGGCCGAAACCATGCTAACTTGATAAGAAGTCCATTGGACTTGAACCAGGGTCAAATTGGTCCTGCTAGAAGGCCAATTCAGTGACCTAAAGCAAGCCCGAGCGGTGGTATCGCCAGGCCCAAGTGGTGGTACCATCCAAACAGTCGGAAAGTAATGTTTTGTGCTTTTCCAAGACTTCTTCTGATGGTAGTACCATCTGTGGCCGATGGTGGTACCACCTAGGCAATAGTGGTACTGCCCGACGCCAGCAGTGGCATCGCTAGTACCCTAAAAACTCGGGGATTTAAAATTTTAGCTCCAATTATGAAGCCCTTGGGGGTCTATAAATACTTCACTCATGCTTACTTGATGCAAGTGTGAACAAAGAGTGAACAAAAAAGAATTCTTGAGGTTAAAAGTGTTATAAACTCTTGAAAGTGTTAGAGTCTCATTCTCCTTGAGTTTAGTAGTTATTGTAAGGAGGTGTGAGGTCTTGTGTAGAAGAGTGTGTAAAGGTTTTCTCCTGAGCCTGATAAAAGGAGAAGAGTTGTCATAAGGGTATTTGATCTACGCCCATTGGAAAGAAGATCATTAATAAAAATTGGTGGCCTGGAGGGAAGAGAAATTGAGAGTGGACGTAGGTCGAGACAACCAACCACTATAAATTGGTTTGCATTTTCTTTCTTACTTTGCCTTGTTATCGCTTACTGATTTACTTCACTCATTAGCCTTACTTACACTTATAAGTTAAACACATTTCTGATTCATATTTTTATTCAAACTTTTCAAATTAGTTCTTTTTGCGCTAGCACTAATCTTAGTTTCATTATGATCATGACAGTTGGTATCAGAGCCTATTTAGCTCAATTGGATTAACACCCAAGAGAGTTCTAGTAATCATGAGGGTTACTCTATCACTCGTCCTCCTATGTTCAATAGGACAGACTACACTTATGTTAGAACCCTTGTAGATTCTAAGCTTGAGATTAATCTCTATAGGGGATCGACCTCTTGGAACTCTATAAGGGTTCTCTCATCCTTGGATTTCTGCACAATGGCTGAAATGAATTTAATTTATTGATGATAAAAAGAGGGGAGAATACAAGCTATTTAGAGGGCTTCTAAACCCTAACTCCTAATAGAACACCTACTCCAACAAACTCTAACTTATAATCAACTTCTACTCCAAGTAAACTAAGACTCCTACTGAACAAAGATTGTTTTTCCCCTTAACTCCTAACCCCTAGCCAACTCATAACCATGATGTGGCTGGTGGCTACAGGGGTCTCCAACTCCTAATTTTATTCTTATTCTACCCTAGAGATAGTCTAAGCTAAGTGGGACTCTCCCCCTCTTACCCTAGCCGGCCTCTCTTAAGAGGAGGAGGTGGCTAGGAGACTCCCATCGCATAAGGACTTCTCCCTAACTCTAGCCAACCACTTCTTTACTAGGGAGTGGTGGCTATATTATGGTTTATTACATTCATGACCCAATTGACTCTGACCTCAATTCAGCCGAATCTTAAACCTACTAGGATTTGGGCTGATTTATTACAATAGACTCAAATCTTCACCTAGCTGACTTAATATTGGGTCTAGATTGGCCAATAAGGCTCAATCTAAAGACTCGACTCAGTTAGGTCCTAACAACTTATTGAAAAAAAGCGAGTGAGAATTTTCTTGATTTCTATAGATTTTGATTTATGGAACATCATTGAATATGGTTTTCAAAAATCTTCTAAACCGATAAATCAATGGAAAGACTTTGAGAAGAAAACATTTTTCTTAAATGCTAAAGCTATTTGAAGTTACTCATGAAGGCATAAATAGAGTAAAAGAATTTAAAATCAATCTTTTAGTACATAGTTATAAATTGTTTAAAATAAAACCAAGTGAAACCATTGGTGACATGTACACCCATTTTACGGATATTGTCAATGGTTTAAAAACTTTTGGTAAATGCTATATTAACCTTGAATTGTCAAATAAGATTTTAAGATCTCTTCCAAAAAGTTGAGATCCAAAAGTAACGACTATCTAAGAAACAAAAGACTTGAGCAATTTTCCTCTCGAAGAACTCACAGGATCTCTAATGACCTATGAATTGACTTGCAAAGCACATGATGAACCTTCTAAAGAACAAGAAGGATATTGCACCTAGAACCTAAGAAAACTACACGAGTAAAAGCTCAAGTGATGATGATTATGACACAAAATTCCTTACAAGAAGACTTAAAAAGTTCATAAAAAGAAATAAAACTAATTTTATAAGATAATAATATAAGAATAAAAGTGAACCTAAAATGGGTACAATAATATGTTATGAATGCAAAAGCCCTAGGCACTTCAAAAATAAGTGTTAACAACTGAAGAAGAAGTTGTCAACCCAAAAGAAGAAGAAATCATTCAAGGCAATATGAGATAAATCAAGTGCATCAGAAGACGAAGGGTAATCAATGAAGATGAAATAACAAACTATACTTTGATGGCCTTCAATGACGAGGTATGTGATTCTTCCAAAGCATCATTATCTTATGATGAATTATTTGATGCATTTCATGATTTATATGATGAACTCAAATACATTGGTAAGAAATATAAGTCACTAAAAATGGATCATGCATTACTTACTAGTAAATATGAAATATTAAAAATTATGCATGAAACATCAACATCGTGTACTCTTACTCTAAATGTGAAGAGTTAGATTGGCTTAAAAAAGAAAACATATTATTATGACAAACTTTAGAATAATTTAAAATTAGCATTAAATATGATTCTTCCTAACCAAGGTTGTGTATATAGAAAGGAAAGAATTAGCTTCATAATAGTAACACTCAAAAGCCAACAAAATTTCCCAAAGGATCCACAATATATTATCCCTAAAGTTAAATATAATTTTTATAAAAAAAATTACCATTATGCTTATACATTCTCTTTAAGAAAATATAGTTCTCATAAATTAGTTTGGGTTTCTAAAAGAATAATCAATGACAAAAGTCAAGAGAGATAGATCTAACCATGAAAGACCCAAAGTTAAATGGGTACTTAAAGTAAACCCCTCTTTCTTGTGGGTATTAATGGGAAACCATGAAAGAGCATCACATGCATAGTGGAAGAATAAAACAAATCCAGTTTTTCATGTTTATCATGTCGTCGTGAAAAGATTGTTTGGTACGTGAAAAAATATAAAAACTGAAAACTGAGACTAGTGTGAGATTGAGTACCTAGGGAGATTGTATATACTTGAAACTTTAGATTCAAAAAGAGAGGATCAAGGAGGTCAAATGTCCTCCTCTTTAGCGATATCCACATAATGGATCGTTGCAGCGATACTCTACCAATCGCAGCCTAAAGACCCGTAACTCTTGTGCACCTTCTCATAGTACTCATGGAAGAAGATCTGCTATATTCTTCGCTGCCTTCTCGGAGCAGGGAAGGGTTGGTTGGCTGAGCATATGATGGAGGGAGTATAATAGGAGGGGGTGGCCAAAGGTGCAGCCTATCACTATTGTGCTGTCCCTGCATCCTATTTATAAAGAGCCACCAAAAATCCTAATGGATCTTGCCTTAGTAGTTATTGGATCTTTATCTAATTATCCACACCTCTTGGATTATTGGATCTATATCCAATAATCTCAATTGACCTCTAATTGGATATCATGCAAGGAGCCTATTAATGCTGGGTCTCATCCAATAAGAACAGGGGCTAATTGGATAACTTATATCCAATCATCTACTCGCTGAAACATCAACCATATGTGTGTGACCCTCTAGGCCCAATACCGAGCTGGCCATGAGTCATACTTAACTCCTTCTAGCTCAGCGAATTGTTATCTCATAATAATTCACTCAACTCATCGATTATGGACGTACTAGGCCACTGCACCATAGTCCCTAAATAGTACATAGGATCTAATCAATTGGACCTATATGTTCTCAATTATCATTTATCTATAGTCCCTCATCCATCTAATATCTCAAAGATCGTATATTGGGCATGCTATCATTAAGCCACATATGGAATCTGTCTGAGTCTCGCTCTAATTGGATTCTCCCAAAGAACTCATCTCTCAATCCGAATGACTCTGGGTAGGGATTTGGCCAAGCAAGAATATATGAGATATTTTTCTTATGATATCGAGAGTAGATGATCCTCTATTGACACTCAATTACATTCATAAGAAGGTTGACTATCAATCCCGATAACTGTTTGTACCAGGTCTGAAACTTTCCAAACCTATAAGTCTGGCATCAAATCAATGCATCCTTAGTGTCTAAGTCTAAAGGCCAGACACACATCAGGGACTATAGAATCATTGTTTAACGTAGATATCACTAACCATATAGGATTCCGTAAGTGGATCAATCAGTGAACTCATTTTCCAATGAGCACCTTTATTTTATCCTTAGTATCCCCACATAAGTGACTAGGAGACCAGTCGCCTCCATCATATGGATGGGTATACAGTACACCGATCTTCGGTTATCTCGATGTTCCTCTTAAGTAACATATGACCGAGATTATTTAGGATTTATGTTTAAAGATGAATCGGTCTCATTATCATGATCTCATCATGATCCGACTCCCATTGCATAAAACTAAGAACATCACTATATATATATATATATAATAAATAATATAATATAAGAATATACCAATAATAATCATAAGAAAAAAGATCGTGTACCATGTCTCATGTGATTAGCTTGCAAGGCACCTACAACCATCAATCTCCCACTTAATCTAAAGCTAATCACCTATGTTTCTAATCCCCATCAGACCCATATGATGTTTAAAAATAGTTTGAGCCAACAACTTTGTTAGTAGATCTGTAATGTTATCTTTAGATGGAACTATTTCCATTGCTATATCTCTACAGGCCACAATCTCTCTAATCAGCTGGAACCTACTCAAAATAATTCTGATAAGACCTAGGTTCCCTTACTAGAGCTATCACCCCATTGGTATCACTATATATGAGAATTAGCTCATCGTTGCTTGGTACGACTCCCAAATCTATGATGAACTTCTTCATCCAGACTCCCTTCCTTTGTTGCTTCTATCGCAGCAATATACTCCACCTCTATGGTCGAGTCAGCAGTAGTATCTTGCTTGAAACTCTTTCAGCTTACTGCTCGCTCCCCCATTTAGGGTAAACATATACCCTGAGTTTGACTTCGTATCATCGATATCAGATTGGAAACTCAAGCCCGTGTAGCCTCAACCTGAAGGCTACCTTTTTCGTATACTAATAAAAGATCCTTAGTCCTTCTCAAGTACTTAAAGATATACTTTACTGCCTTCCAATGTTCTAAACTTGGATCCGCCTAATACCTACTCGTGACATTCAGAGCATATGTTATATCAAGCCTGGTATATAGCATAATATACATGATAGACCATATTGCTAAGGCATATGATTTCTTATCTATGTCTGCCCTTTTTTTAAGAATTTTTGAGGATATACTCCTAAAAATGGATATTCCATATCTCATCTATATGAGACCTCTCTTGAAATTTTTCTATGCTTAAACCTTTTGACAATGGAGTTTATGTACTTGGAATGTGATAAGTTAAGCATCCTTTTAAATCTATCTTTATAGATCTGAATCCCTAAGAGATATGATACTTCCCCTAAGTTCTTTATGAAGAAATTTTTAGATAGCCAAGCTTTAATTGTGGAGAGCATTCCTATATCATTTACAATGATCGGGATGTCATCCAAATACAGCACCAAGAAGGTGATAGCACTCCCACTTACCTTCCTGTATGCACAAGGCTCATCTTTGTTCTTAACAAAGTCATAAGATCTGATCACCTTATCAAATCTTATGTTCTAACTTCAGGAATCTTACTTCAGTCTATAGATCGACCTGAGTAACCAACATGTCTTATCTGAACTTTCTTTAGATACGACTCCCTCCGACTGTATCACCTAGCTGACTTGACCGTCGGAGGGCCGAGTCGGGGGGCACCTCACCCCTCGATCGCGGCCTTAGCGCATGTGTTGACGATCGAAGAGCTAATTGAGGAGCGAAAGGATGTACTCATAAAGAGGGAAGCTTTGCCCATGGTGGCCAACCAAACAGGGAAGCAACTCCCCTCGGAACGTTGCAACGGTCTCCGAGCGATTACAGCTTAATCAAGGACTAGAAGTCGACTCCAGCATGAGGCAACCACCCGAGTTTTCGATCTAATAGCCGACATTTCAAGGAGCTAGTACATCCCTAGGGCACCAACGAAGAACCCCCAAGCGTCCATGTGTATGTGGACAGTACCAAGTTGAGGTGACACCTCAACTTCAGTACATAAAATGTACAACATTCTTTTGGCACTAGAAGGAGAGCCCACATCGCTTGAGCGCCCAACATCATATGCAGACCCAGGAAAACACCCCTGTCAAGTTGCATGTATGCATATTCCTAATCCGGGTTCCAGGGGCCCTACCCTTGACCTCTTCCCCACAAGTGGGAATGTTGACCATAAGGCCTTACTCCAACCCCGCCACTCTCCAAAGGCCCTGCTCAGACTGAGTCCAACCACCTCTGGGTAATAGATGCGACCCCCTCAACCAGGGAAAACCAAATAAAGTTGGGGTAACTCATTGACCCCCAAGTCATTGTGGCCAGTCAGCCGAGGAGCAACTCCAACATCACGTAGCGCCTCTCGATGTTCATCAAAGCCAAAATGTGTCACGATCTAGGTTTCAGAAGGGGATGTTGCCCTATCCAAAAGAGCCAAGATTCTAGCACAAATGTAATACACTCATCATCAGACATCGACATGCAGAAGTGAAAAAGAATGATCCACTTTTATTAGTCAGGAAAGTTCGGATCAAACTGCTTACAACAAATCAAGCGTATTATAAAGGCTTTGCATGTGATTAAAAGAAACTATCAACTCTAGTGAAGAGGAAGCCCTATTCAAATTGTTGCTTGATAATGAAGCACGAAGATAACCCTCTTAGCCAGATTCAGGGTTTGTCGACCTCTGACGATGGACAATTGGTGCCCGCACATGCCGAGGTCGCTTCCAAAAGAGTGGGGGAGTGAACCCCCACCCTTGGCCACTCAGTCCTCTTCGATTAAAGGGAGATCATCTACCTCCCCGTCCTAGACCAAGGCCCCCTCCAGATCAAGCTTTAAAACCTAGACCTCCTTCATCCGGGCTATTGCTCTAGAGTAAGCACCCGTAGTCATATGGGCTATTGAAAAACTACTTTGGACCCCATGACCAAGGAACAAAATGAAAGGTAAAACAAGATGCTGCAAATAAGATCCCTCAGTCAGGAGCTAGCTAGCAAACAAAGAAGAGGGGCAGCCAACTAGCCTTACCGTGACTAAGGTCTCGGCGAAGCACCCCATCCGCCACCTTAAGGGTGTCAAGCGGACCTCTCTAACAAGGTAGAGGATCAAAATGTTGCATGAAGAGCGTGCAAGAAAATCAAGATGAGGAGATAAGAGTATGAAGATACTAGCAAAATAGTAAGCCCTTCAGGGTTTATAAATGTTGGTCCCAAGGTCATTGGCACGATATCCCATTGTTGCTGGAGATAGGTATGAAGTGACGCTTCAAAATTTTTGGAAAGATTCACAATTAATAAACGAAAGGCAACAAAAGAAATCACTTAAGAAGAAAGCAAATCACCCAAGTGACTAATTTCAACACGACAGCTCGACCCCTCGTTATTGTGAAGCATCTCAGTAGGCTTTCCCCTTCACAGGGCTTTCAGCTCTTAACTATTAGCATCACTCGGGCATAATCTCAATCGATCTCAAGGGCTTTCGGCCCATTCACAGGGCTTTTAGCCCCTGATTACTAGCATCGCTTGGGCATAATCCCAACCGATCTCAAGGGCTTCCAGCCACTTCACAGGGCTTTCAGCTCTTGATTACTAACATCGCTCGGGCATCATCCCGATTGATCTCGAGGGTTTCTAACCCCTGATTACTAACATCGCTCGGGTATGATCCTGACCGATCTTATGGGCTTTCAACCCTTTTACATGGCTTTTTGCCCCTTCATAGGGCTTTCAGCCCCTGACTACTAGCATCGCTCAAGCATGATCCTGATCGATCTTAAGGACTTCTAGCCTCTTCACAAGGCTTTCAACACTTGATTACGCATCACTCGGTTATGATCCCAACCGATCTCAAGGGCTTCCAGTCCCTTTGTAGGGCTTTCAGCCCCTGATTACCAACATCTCTCAGGCATCATCCCGACCGACCTCAAGGGCTTTCAACCCCTGACTAATAGCATTGCTCGGGCATGACCCCTACTGATCTCAAAGACTTTTAGTCCTGAACACATGGCTCTCAGTCCCGAACAAACTTTCAAGAGCTTCTGAGCTCCCACTAGGCTCTTAGTCCCGAACAGATTCTTAAGAGCTTCTGAGCTCCCAAAGGCTCTTAGTCCCAAACAGATTCTCAAGGGCTTCCAAGCTCTTAAAGGGCTTTCAATCCCGAACGCAGGGCTCTTAGTCCCGTACAAACTTTCAAGAGATTTCGAGCTCCCATAGGACTCTTAGTCCTGAACAAAATTTTAAGAGAAAGCTCCCACAGGACTCTCAGTCCTAACAAACTTTCAAGAGATTTTGAGCTCCTACAGAGCTCTTTGTCTCGAGTAGATTCTCAAGAGCCTCTGAGCTCTCATAGGGCTCTCAGTCCTGAATAAACTCTCAAGGGCTTCCATGCTCTCAAAGGGGTTTCAGTCCCGAACATAGGGCTCTCACTCTCGAACAAACTTTTAAGGGCTCCGAGCTCTTAAAGGGTTTTTGGTCCCGAATATAGGGCTCTCAATCATGAACAAACTTTCAAGAGTTTCCGAGCTCCCACAGAGGTCTCAGTCTCAAACAAACTTTCATGAGCTTCTGAGCTCCTACAAGGCTCTAAGTCTTGAACAAATTTTCAAAAGCTTCCGAGCTCCCACAAGACTTTCAGACCCGAATAAAGGGCTCTCAATCCAAAACAACCCCAAAGGACTTTAGCCATAATACAAGAACGAAGGGCTCTCAAGATTCCAGCCCCCAATTGGTCTCTAACCCCAGATAACTCCCAAAGGAATTTAGATCCCGAATAGCATCCGAGGGGCTATCTACACTAGACCGACAAAAGTCCTCGTCTCCGAACGTGACCCTCACCTGGTCATTCATACCGACTACAAGTCTCGACCAACTCCACCCGCTTCAGATCCTGGCCGGTCCCACTGGCTTTGATTTTAACCCAAAAGCTAACACTCCCGAAACAAAACCTACGAAGCAAGCAAAACCTCAATCACAAGCCGTGCACCCTAGTTCTCCCAAGGCATGACTCCCTTTCGGGGGAGAGAGAATGATAGGGCATATTTTGGCTCGTCCAACATATACTTCCATGTCACCTTCTAAAAGCCAAGTAGACATAGCTGGTGCAGCTCAAATCAAGGTCTCAGGAGGAAGCGCTGCCCTGAACCACCGCTCAAAAGGCTAGGCCCAAGTCGCATCCCCCCCTGCCTGCACCATAAGGTTTCCTTTTGTACATAGTATGAGGACCTTTTAACTCAGACAATGACTTATTGAAGGATCGTACCTACTGTAGATACACAATGAAAGCAACCAGCATAATAGTTAGAATTAGCAGACAGGTTGGGGGTTCAGCCACTAACCAGCGTATGACTCTAACCTAGCACCCATGTGCATTAACCCACTTCGTACGACTTTTGCCTCCCCAGGTAGTATAAAAGGTGCCCAGGCAAATAAGTAAGGGGACATTCTTCAACACTAGGCATACTACATATAACAATTCACCTAGCTGACTTGACCGTTGGTGGGGCTGAGTTGGGGCGACACCTCAAACCTGACCATAGCCTTGGTGTAGGCGTCAACGATTAGAGAGCTAGCTCTCACTCGTAAAGAGAGAAGCTTTGCCCAAAGATGCCAACCAAACAAGGTTCCCGACCAAAGATGAGCAGCTCCCCTCAGAACATCGAAACAGACTCTGAGCGGTAGCAGCTCAACTAAGGACCAAAAGTCGACTCTAACATGAGGCGATTGCTCGGGTTCCCGATCTACCAACTGACATCCCGAGGAGCTAGCACATCCCTCGGGCGCCAACGAAGAACCCCCGGGCGTCCATGTGTACACGGACAGTACCAAGCCGAGGTGACACCTCAGTCTCGATACGTAATACATACGTAATACGTAATATATATATATATATATATATATATATATATATATAATGTGCAGTCTAAGAGTGCATGTATGTATTATGATGTATAGTGTATGAGTATATATATATGCTATGACACGTGGTATGGGAGTGCACATATATTATGATGTGTGGTGTGATGTGTGGTGTGGGAGATAATTGATGATATGAGGTGTAAAAGCCCATGAATAAGCTTTTCGAGTAATTTCAACATAAAATTTTACTTCTTAATTACACTATAGGGTTATACTTGCTAAAGAGGTTATAGGATGAGGTGTTTACCGTTAAATATCTTATGCCTATGATTTTGAAATGCCTATGATTTTGAAATGTTATATACATGATATGATACATGCTCACATAAATAAAACTATAAGGACTGATACTTATTGAGTGATTACTCACTATATACCCTATTCTGTAAGTAAGGATTCATAAAAATTTATATGTATGGACGATGTCTAATGAGTACTTTTATATGTATAAATTTTGGATATGTTATGTGTGTGTGTTTTTTTTTTGTTAGAGATTATAAATATTTATGAGTGTTAAAATTACTATATATAGAGAAAATTATATTTTTTATTTAGTAAATTAGCATATTTTACTTTTAAGATGGTCAAATTCTTTGCTACACTCTTATTGATGGTGATAAAATAACTGAGAAGTGATATTCTACTTTAATCATGCATGTAGGGTATAAGTGAGACTATGAGTAGGGTGTTACAAATTATGGTATCAAAGCTCAGGACATGAGTCCTGTAGACTATCTAAATCTATAAAAGCATGAAACACATTACACAACTATCCTGTAAGTTTTAATAATTAAATTGGATGGATTTTCTTATTATTATATGATGCTCTTATATTTGGCAACTAGGGTGTAAACAATTTAGGATTAATCAAAAAGATATCATGAAAACTAGAGGGCAAACTAGTAGCTTTGATAATATATGAAAGAAGACTCCTGATCGTAGAGAATCATCCATACAAGGAGATCAAAGAGATGTGATACTTAATAGGCTAACAGAATTGGTGAAGAGACAATATAAACAACTAGAGCAGTTATTGGTCTAAGGACAAGAGGTGGTGCCAATAACAGTTAGAGATGTTTAGAAAGAATGATCCATCAATCTTTGAAGGTGATACAGATTCACTAATAATCGAGAAGTGGATAAGAAATATTGAATGAATTTTTAAGTATATAAGGATTCCAAATAAAAATAAATTTATTTGTATAATTTATATGCTACGAAAAGATACTCATCACTAGTGGGATACAAGAAAGAGGAATATAGATGTTGAACAAATGACTAAGAAAAGATTCAATGAGATCTTTTACAAAATAAATTTTAGTACAGCTCACTGATCAGCCAAAATGATAACAGTTTTTAACCTCAAATAAGAGGGCGAATCGGTGATGGATTATATCAATAAATTTGAGGAGTTATCTAAATTTGCATCCCACATAATTATCACAAATATCTTGAGTGTATCCATTTGTATAAGGACTCAAAGAAAAAAATTATTGGGATATAAAAATGACAATGAATGTCCTAGATATTCTCTATTCTCTAATTATGGAAAAGGCTTTGGAGGCATATGAGGTCGAGCAGAAAAATTTTCAAGCCTATCAAATACATAGCAGCCATGTTATGCAAAGGAAGGGCTTTAATTTTTACAAGAGGCTCCCATAATCGATTTTGGGTAAAAAAAATGACACCCAAGTCAGACATCCTACATAAGAAAAAATAAGTCAGACATCCTAGTCTTTTTAATCAACTCAGATATAAATATCGACTTGCTCTGAATGCAAAAAGCATCATATCGATGAATGTATTAAAGGAAAACGATTATGTATGTTTTCAGTATAAAAAGTTCAGACATTTAATAAGAAATTATATAACAAACTCATCAGAACAAAAAAGAATACTGAATAGAGTCTTTGTAATGATTAAGATAAAAGTAGAGGTTAGCCTCTTAGTTATTTGAGGTAAGATATTAATTTATGATATTTTGTGCATGCATTAATTGATTTAGCACTAGCCATTCCTTTGTATCACACTAGCTTAACCATCTAAAGTACTAGATGTGATGTAACATTATTGTTCTATCAAGGTATATTCTATATTTAGGTGAGAGATTGGGCTTTTGCTAATTTAGATTATCTATAAAAAATTAGTTGTAGATCTGATAATATTAAACATATCAGACTTAAAGTATGGGTTGATTATTGAAATGTTATGTTTTCATTTACTACAATAAGAAGATGGTAGTATTTCAACCTTTAGGGTTAGTAGAGTTTGTATTTACTAGTTTTGAAGAAAATACATCAATCTTTATTATAGGACTCCAATAGGATTGAGTCCTAATCACCTTAGAATTAATCAATAAGAACTTTATGAGATTATAATAATTCTCCACCTAGTCACTTCTATCCTATAAAGAAGTGTGACTATGGTTTAGATTGAGGCCTTAGGGCTTAGTGGTCGTCGCCCCCTTTACTAGGCTGATCGGCCAGGGTTTACATATGTTAGAGTCGGCTATATAGCCAACTTGGCCGCCGCCTATCCCTACTAAGACAGATCGACTATAGGAGGGGCAAAGGGGTAAGTTTACTTAGGCAAGTACCCTCATGGGCTAGGGTTTAGAACCATATATAATCATATAGCCACCCCCTCTTTTTAGCAAGTATGCTGAGTTCTAGGAGGGAGGAACCCATATAGTGTTCCAAGGGTTGATTCCCCTCAAAGATCAAATTCTATATAACTCCTCCAGGGGTTCTATCATCTGGTGTCAGAGCCGCGTTCCTACTACTACTATTGATTGCCATCTCTATCACCTCCCAAGCAATTCCCACAATTGCTGCAACACACACCTCCACCTTCCACCTGAATCGCGGATCAAATCAATCTGTTGATGCCCTCTATGTTTGAACTAGGCAATCTGGTATAATCTCATCACCCACGCCTATTTATACTGCAAAATCCTTTACCTTACACGTCGAAGAGTTTTTTCATATTTTTTCCGCTACAAATTTCTATCATCGCAAATGTTATCATCGTTGCGAAGGAGAAACACTGCAAAAAAATTTAACTTCTTGTTTGCCTCTTGAAACTGATTTATTGCTTCTATATTTTGGCTGAAACTTTTATATGATTTCATAGATCATCTTAGCCCTCATCTTAGATCAATATCTAAAAAGAATCCTCTCTGAATCCGATTTTATTGTGCTCCAATTCTTCATCATGAACTGTTGGAATTTTACAACGAATAATCTGCCTTCTGACTTTTCATTCACTTTCCTACTGTACGCTGTCGAAATTTTGTCGAACCTAATTGTTGATATTGGCCACTTCTTAATCAAGGATTTGTGATAAATTTCTGCATATTTTCCTTGGGTTTTTGTCTGGAATTTACGTCAAGAATTCATTATTTCTCCGACGTAAATTCTGTTTGGCAGCACAACACGTACGCAACCCTTCTTCATCGAATTTCATTGGATTTGAGTGCTATCTTTTTCGGTCTTTTGGAGTCTTTTTTTCTCATCCTCAAACCCTACCATCCTTACCCAAGAACCCTACCAAACAACGCCCTAGACCGATTCCAATTAGCCTCCCAAATCAGACCTAATCATAACCTACTCCCATCTACACCGATCTACCCATCCAACTAGCCATTTCTACCCCAAAATTTCTCATGCCCCTAACCTGACAACAGAAAAAAGATCTCAACATTACAGATCTAGAGGCCTACACCATGGTATTAGAGGAGGCCATCAACACCAAGTTCGAAGCCTTTGAAAGCTACATGGAGGAAAAGATCTGATCCCTTTTCGTCGAATTCAACATGGGCCGACCATCGAGCCCGAGGAAATCACAGCAAGGAGAAACTTCAGATCAGCGACATGATCCTCAAGAGCGTTGTTACATCATCCCTGATCTAAACAATCCATGCATGAAGGTTGACTTCCCTAGA
The DNA here is from genome assembly GCA_029747655.1 of Ensete ventricosum. Taxonomy (NCBI): domain Eukaryota; kingdom Viridiplantae; phylum Streptophyta; class Magnoliopsida; order Zingiberales; family Musaceae; genus Ensete; species Ensete ventricosum. The sequence continues at coordinate 44,843,727 of JAQQAF010000003.1, forward strand.
TGGGAAGAAGAAGACCCGATCAGATGGATCTCGCGCGCGAAGCGCTATTTTCGATTCTACCGAACTACCGATGCCACAAGGGTGGAGATTGCTACCATCCACCTCGAGAGAGATGTTATTCAGCGGTTCAATTAGTTTGAGCACACCCATGAAGGTCTCTCTTGGCAGCAATTCAAGGAAAGACCACTAAATCGCTTTGGACCAACCGATTACGATAATATCAACGGACAATTAGCAAAGATTCGACAAACCTCTACCATACAAGAATATCAAACAAGGTTTAAACATTTATCTGACCAAACTATGGATTAGTCTAAAAAATAACTTTTAGGGACTTTTATTAAGGGCCTAAAGCTGGAGATTTGAGGAGAAGTAAAGGCACAGCAACCATACACTCTTATGGCAACGATTTCCTTCGCAAGAATCCAAGAAGAATGATTGAACCATGAAGTATGAAGGATAAGGGTCACCCTCGACCAAGGGGTTGTATTGGCACTGTGACGAACCGTGAAGCCGAGAACATCGGAGCAAAAGGGATGACTCCTCATGATCGAGCCAGTAAAGGATGAGGACACTGAACTATTTGAAGAAGACCTCGAACTCAAAGTTGAAACCACGGAAGAAGAGCCCCAACCAGCCGACTATGTAGTGCATGCGCTGGTCAATTACTCCAACCCGCAAACGATGAAAGTTGGAGGACTCCTTAAACAACAACCCATCACTATTCTTATAGATATGAGCATCACAAATAACTTCCTTAATAACAAGGTTGTTGCATGTATGATACTTCAAATCGAAGATTGCAACAAGTTCAATGTAAAGGTCGCCGACAGTCGAATCCTCAAATGCGACCAACAGTGCCCGCGGGTAAAATTGCTCCTACAAGACCAAGAAGCGGTAGCCAATTTCTTCCTCCTAACCATCAATGACTATGAAGCCATGCTTGGGATTAGATGGCTCACAACATTAGGTGACATTTCCTGGAAGTTCTCCTAAATTAATCATGAAGTTTTATTGTAAAGGGAAACAGGTCACCTTGCGAGGCAAGCGCGGGAGCCGTATCTCCACCGTTTCGACATAGTAGATGGAGAAAGTGCTACACAAGACATATGATAGATTTTTAATGCATATCAAGTAGCCATCAAAGGATGAGAACCTACAAAATTTAGATCTTAAGCTTGCCCTCTTAATGGATGAATTTGCAGATGTTTTTATAGAGCCGCATGGGCTTCCCCTTAACCGGCCGCATGACCACTTCATCCCAATACTGCCAGGAAAACCTCCAGCAAACTTAAGATCATACCGTTATCCTCACTTATAGAAGGACAAGATTGAGAACATTGTTAAGGAGATGCTCGACACCAAAGTAATTCGACCAAGCTGCAGCCCTTACTCCTCGTCGGTGTTGCTAGTGCGCAAGAAGGATGGTACATGGTGGATGTACGTTGATTATTACGCTTTGAACGTCATCACTGTCAAAGACAAATATCTCATACCAGTAGTAGATTAGCTCTTGGATGAACTAAAAGGAGCCCGAGTCTTCACTAAAATGGATCTTCGTTCCGGATACCATCAGATTCGGGTATACACTGAAGATGTTTCAAAAACTGCATTTCGTACACATAACAGCCACTACGAGTTTTTGGTAATGCCCTTCTGTCATGGGCTTAGCTAATTTTTCTTAAGCCATGCGGCACCCATGTGTGTCCGTCTGCAAAGGTCAGCATTCCCCAGGATCTCCTAGGGTCCCTTAGGACTTATAAAAGAGAAAACGGGCTAGAAGAAACAATTCCAACGGGATCTACAAGTAACTACTCAAGCAAACACTATATAAAGCCAATACAAATTACATCCATGGACATTACAAACTCAAAAAGGTTGCATACAAAGGATAATGATCCATTACAGATTGAAGTCCCTCACAAGTGCCTACATGACACATACTCACATTTACAAGTCGAAATCAGCCATAAAAGATAACCAAACTAGGGCTGCAAAGTCTACTGCGAGTCTGCTACTTGCTATACAAAGAATATACAAAAATCAAAAGATACAGACTTTGAAGTTTTTGAGGTCCTTCTCCACAATATTTACCGATTGATCCTTCTTTCAATTTTAGTTGTCACTTCCAAGTATATTCGTATAACTCCCGCTTTCGATTGGCATTCAATTGGGAAATGAAGTGGACAATCTACTCTCAGTAATACTGATCACCAATGGTGAGGATTTGACAACTATTATTTTTCATAAGCTTTCTTCGAAGGGTCACTGAACTTGTACAAAGCTCCTCTGCTGGATAAGTAAAAGAACCGGGATACTCGATTTCACCCATTCTCTTGAGTTGAGAAGGCAAAGGTTACTCGATTTTGCCTGCCTCCTTAAGTTTGTACTTCATGCATTGAGCTTGTTACTAACATTCGCCCGCTCTTTGCTCACACTTCTGAAGCATTTGAAGTGTTTGTACTCTTTGTGTTGAATTAGCTACTGTGATTCACCTTCCCACTGCTATCGAACTTCTTGATGCAAGAAGTTTTTGCCTGAAAAGAGCAAAAAATTTACCCCAACTTAGAGTCCCCCGACTTGAAGTCTTTGATAGTCCTGACCGCCTCTGGGATTGTACCGTCTTCTCCATTACCTTTGTCGCCTACTCCTTTGAGTAGAAAAGGTACAATACAGCATACTGCCTACTTCGTTCCTTAGTCGAGCACTCCTGCATCAACCTGAAGTCCCTCGCTTTCGGCTATCTTATTTAGAAGTCCATTGACACCGGTCTTATGAAGTTTCTTGGCTTCTGCCCTTTCATCCTGTCTTGGTACTTGGAGTTTGTCTCTGCATTCTCTACCTTCTTGGCCCCTTTTCGACCAATGCTCTCCCTCTATGAGAGCAAGGGATCAATGCCTCCACAAAAGTCCCACCTCTGTGGTACCATGGCACTACCAAGCCCATAGCCTATTATTCGTTGCCTCGTATCTGCGTCCCTTTCTTGCCATCGCAAATTGAATCACCTTAGTTACTCCGACAAATGCATCTCTAAGGTAACTTGCATGTACCTCGAAGCTCCCTTTATCTTTGGCACCATGCAAGATAAGTCTGTCCCATCAGAATGAAAAACCTATGGAATGACATGATCTCACTCTTGCCTCTACAAGAGTTCATGCCCTTGACCTCTATCCAAGGAAAGCTCTGTGCCTACGCTCCATATTCCATCTTCTGTGTCGACTCCTTTCATGCGGCTTAGATACTTCACCGAGTTCCACCCAAGTCACTTCGCTTCTCGATTTGCATTGAGTTGATAGTGGCCCTCGCATCCACCATTTCACGGGTCATACCTCCGTTGAGTTTGATTTTCACATCGACTCTAAGTGTGCCTTCATATGATGTTGCATTGGATTGCTCCCCCACTTGATCTCGAAATGCATCCACCAATGCATTACCTCATTCGAGATCATGTGACGACTCTTCGTTGCTCGCTCGATGTGTTGAGCTTTGTGGAGATATTACCTTGAGGAACTCTTCCTCAATATGCGTGGTCTATTGCACATGATTCTCCCCCTGGAGAACTAGGACTTATCCCTCCTGGATATCTATCCTGTTGGAGCAATTTTTCTCTTTGCATTCTTCCCACTGGAAGTTTTGGAGACCATCCCCTTTGGACTACTCTGTCTTGCTGAACAACTTATGCCTTGTTCTGCCCCCATAAATATACTTGCTAGATTGTGACTCTTCACCAATATAGTCCCCACTGCACCCTTCAAGGTCTAGCAACGTGTTGAACTTGTTGCACACTTCAGCCGCCTACGGACGTATCCTTTCCATACCGAAAAGAAAGTTCTGATGCTCTATGGCACCGAGTTCCGATTGCCCTTGGGATGACCATGAATATTCCATCGTCCGTATACAAGCCCTTACATGAGTACCGAATCCTTCGAGTTAGCAATTTCCCTCACCTCTGTGAGCTTTACACAAGGGATTGGGAAGCTCGCTGGGAACACATTGGGAGATCACCGGGAGAAGACTAGAAGACTTACCGTAAGTATGCCGGAGGCTATCAGATTGGTGGAAGTTAGGTCTTAATTAGCTTGTGGTTATTAAGCGTTGTAATCGTTGAGTCGTAGTTATAAGTGAGTCCAAATTGAGTTGGATTTGGAAGGAATCTAAATCAACTCAATAAGGCAATCGAGTCCACTATTAGGGTTTGATTGAGCTCAGGTTGAGCTCAATTGGTTGACCAAAAGGTTGGTCAACATCAGGTTCAAGCCGAAATTCGAAAAGTGGAGGGAACCACTTTTACGGAAATTTCGACGGGTAAATCACCGATAAGCGGCGGGTGTACCGCTGCCACCTAAGCTTTCGGGCGGCTGATAGTGGTTGACCCACCCAGGCTAGGCGGTTGAGCCGCCCGTACCTAGGAATTGGGTACTTTTGATGGTTGACCCGCCCAGGGCCGATGGGTAAATCGCCCGTACCCGATTTTTCCGGGTATGTTGGATTTTAGCTCCGGTTTTGAAACCAATTTAGCTTATAAATACCCCAAGTTTTCTTAAATTCTATAATAATTTTGTGGATTATATTCTGAGAAAATATTGTGTGAGAATTGTAAGAAAAAGAAAAGGGGTAAGGGAGTGATCAAAGAGTGTAATCTTGTCTCCCTTGTAAGCAAAGTAGAAGGGTTTGGTCTTCACCCAAAGAAGATCGATAGTGGACGCCGGTATGCCTCAAGAAGGAGGACTCGAGAGTAGACGTAGGCATTTGGCGTTGAACCACTATAAATATTATGAGTGGTTCTTTGCTTTCATTGGTTATATATTTGTTGTATTGATGCTTCCGATTTAACTCAACTCTTTGAAAGCAAAATTTTCAAGATAAGTTCTTTCCTTCAAACGTTGCTTATCTTTCTAGTTTCCTTATTAACTTAGCAACTTTCTTTAATCACTCACTTGTTTCACTAAGAATGAAAAGCTTCGAATTTCCTATCTTGGTTTAATCGAAAAGATTTCATCTAAACCGAATATTTACACTTGCACTAATTCACCCCCTCCCCTCCCCCCCCCCCCCTTTTGGTTGTAGTGTAACACCTCCTACTTTATACGGTCTCATCTTTCACCAAGCACCCTGCTTGTCTTGAGTACTGTCAAGTTTGGTTGCCAACATCGAGCCGTAGCTCGAACTCAGCCATCCCAATCTTTGTGCGCTACACATTCTTCTTCGCTTGTTTGTCCTCGTGGTGCCTCTCGTACAAAGGGTTGGCCATTCCTCTGAATGTCAAACCTGGATGTCCGCTCCTTTGAGCGACTCCCTTCCCTACATCTCAATGTCTGTTTCCCCAAACGGTTGCACATGTTGGCTATCCTCCACACAGCCTAGCTAGGTCCCTCACATTTGTATGGTGAGTGTTTCTGCGTGTGCTTGTCTCACTCTGATACCATAGTGTCACGGACTTAGTTGATTTTACCTAAGCCATGCAATACCTATGCGTGTCTGTCCGCAAAGGTCAACCTTCCCCGAGATCTCCTAGGGTCCCTTAGGATTTACAAAAGAGAAAACGGACCAAAAGAAGTAATTTCAAAGGGATCCATAAGCAACTGCTCAAACAAACACTTTATAAAACCAATACAAATTACACCAATGGACATTACAAACTCAGAAAGGTTGCACATAGAGGATAATAGTCCATTACAAATCGAAGTCTCCCACAAGTGCCTACATGACACATACTCACATTTACAAGCTGAAACCAGCCATAAAAGATAACCAAACTAGGGCTGCCAAGTCTACTGTGAGCCCGCTACTTGCTGTACAAAAAATGTACAAAAACCAAAGGACATGGACAAACATGAGCATTTCATCGAACACCTTGTTTATATTTTTTTGTGACACTTCAGACTTACGAATGCTCCTACTTTTTAAAGCTTGATGAACGATATTTTTCGGAGGTTTCTACGCAAGTTTGTGCTGGTACTTTTTGATGATATCCTCATTTACAACTCTACACTTGATATGCATTTTCAGCACTTACGAATTATTCTAATGATTCTTCGGGAGAATACTCTTTATGTTAAATAATCAAAGTGCAGCTTTTACAATGTAACATAGAGTATCTATGGCACATTATATCAGAGGATGGAGTGGTAGTAGACCCGACAAAGATCGAAGCAGTGCAAGGATGACCGAGACCAATAAACATAAAATCGTTGCGCGGCTTCCTTGGACTCACGAGCTACTACAAAAAATTTGTGAAAGATTAGAGAAAGACTCCTTCTTATGGTCGGATAAAGCGTCCATAGCCTTTAAATGACTCAAAGCAGCCATGACAATGACGACGGTCCTAGTGTTGCTCGATTTCAGTCGCCCCTTCATGATTGAGGCCGACACATCCGGGGCTGTTTAGCAAGATGGCTGACCTCTTGCCTACACCAGCAAGGCTTTGTCAACCTCCCATCTCAAAATGTTCGTGTATGATAAAGAAATGCTTGCTATTGTACATGCCGTCACGAAGTGGAGACCCTACTTGATCGGTCGATGCTTTCAGATTAAGATCAACTGCCGAAGTCCCAAGTACTTTTTAGAGCAGAAAATATCTTCTCCAGAACAACAATAATAGGTAACTAAACTTCTTGGTTTTGATTATGAAATTATTTATCGAAAGGGGAAAGAGAATGTTATTGCAGATACTATATCTCGGCTACCAAGACAAGCTGAAATCTTAGCCATTTCCCTTCCCTCCATTGACTTCCTCAAAGACATTAGAGAGGAATAGAAGAGTGATCCAGAGACCTAAGGCATCATAGAAAAGTTGGAGAAGAATCTGGGCTGCATGGGCCACTACACCTAGGATTCAAAGGACTTGTGTTACAAAGATTGAATTATGTGTTAGAACCCTAGGGTTCTATTATGGAGAAAGAAGGTAGAACGGGGGATAATCGATCTCTTCGAGGGGATCTGCCTCGTAGGGTTTTGCCTGTAGCTAAAACTATTACTTCTTCATTCATTGGTTTATTTTCATGAAAGAGTTTACAACCTTATTTATAGGGCTCTGTCAAGAATCTCGCTAATCTTTTACTCTTAACTAACTTGATAAACTCCTAACTGAAAATAATAACTGACTACATCCTAACCGAAGATAAAAACCAACTCCAACCAACTCATAACTGACTCGATTGGGCTCACCCGTCTCATAACTGACTCCGACTGGACAGACTAAAATGACTCGACTCGATTTAATCATGAATTGATGGACCCGACTTAGCTACGGTCCTAAAAGACCTGCCCACTTCAAATCAGCCTTGCCCTCAAGGCTGAGTAGTATCAGATTTCGGGAGCACTTCAATATTTGCCACATATCACGACTCTTTGATCAATTAAGTAGGATCTCCACTTGGTGTAAGCAATGGTTTGGTCTTCTCATGTAGTTGTCATTGTAGTCTTCTGAAAAACTATTTTTATCTGATGGCTAGCAGTCGTACCATATCTTTTTTTTATGATCACCACTTTGAAGTCTTCCTGAGGCATCAAAAGGAAATTGACAAGTAGTTGTTTTACCTCTGAGCACCTTTTATCACAAATTAGGGTTTGTCCATTAGCAATCTTATCTTCAGATTTGGCACAGCCTTCGTGATCTGACTCCACATTATCAATTTTTTATTCCTCCTTAGCTGGTTCAATCGTTAGAAGTTTATCACAGTCTTCATATTCGAGCTCCACATTGTTAGTTTTTATTTCCTCCTTAATTATCTCAACCGTCAGAAGCTGCTCTTGTTTGCATTTGTCTATGTTGACTACCTTGAAGTCCTGTCTATTGAAGCTTTTGTTTCGGCGAGTGTCCATGATGATTTTTCCATCATGTACACTAGTAAATGATATGACTGTTATCATGGTGTGGGGATGACGAGCTTTAACTTCGCACTGAATCTCAGGATTGAGTCCCTCAATAAATTCTCTCACTAATTGTATCTCAGACCAATCTCAGGTTTGGTTCGATATGTGCTTAAATCTGCTCTGGTACTCCTGTCCTGTAGAAGTCTAACGAATTTTGGCAAGCTGTCCATTAATGTTCTTGTACTCCGACGATCCAAAGCGACTCAAGAGCTATCTCTTGAACTATCCCCACGAATGGACTCCGTGATAGGTCTTGTATAAATCATACCACTAGATCGCATCACCTTCGAGTTGTGTAGAAGCTATCTCCACCATTGATTCCTCTGGAGTCCTGTGAAAATGAAAGAACTTTTCAGCACGTGAGATCCAACCGATTAGGTCTCCATCTTCCCATCTAGGAAACTCTATCCTCATGCGTGTGTATCTTGTGTCCTGCCCGTGGTCATACTTTTCAGATTGACTCCCTTTGAAACTTTCACCATGTTGAGTTTTGTTAAGGCTCTCTAATCGGCTTCTTCTAATTTCGCGGAGGAGCTCTTGAATTTGTCTTTCATGCGAGCCTCGCAGGCTTTAAACCTTGCATCAAGTGCATCCTCTGTAGTCATCGCATAGGATTGTAGATTAGTGATGTTCAATTCTTTTTTTTTTTCTGCTATCAAGTCAGGGTCATGAGTTTGCGTCGTAGATGTGGGCGGACTTGGTCGCAACGAGATTGTCAATGTAGACAAGCAATGGGAGGAGAGAAAGATAGATGTGATTGCTGGAACTTGGCTAGGTGGCAGTAACAGGATGAAGGTGGTTGCGGTAGATGCGATTGTGGTGGAGGGAAGAAGATGAGGGCTGGCCGGTGGTGAGGAGGAGGCAACACTGGGTGGCTGTGGTGAGGACAGCGACGGTTGACGGGAGGAGGCAGTAGGCGCCTCGGCGTTTGGGGCGGCTGCTGCGACAGAGGCCGGTGATAGTAGCAGGGAGGCATAGGAGGAAGGCAGTTGGAGGATAAAGGGAGATGGTGGTCGGGAAGAGAGGGCAGTGGTGAAGAGTGGCAGGCGACGGCCAATCGATGGGGAGCGACGGGCGGCAGCAAGGATGGTCAGGATGATGAAGGAGGAAGGCAACAATGACATTTAGGTGCGGTAGGGGACAGCAATAGAGGGCTGGTCGGTGGTGAGGATGAGGCAGCAGTGGGTCCGACGAGGGCTGCAGAGAGGAATAGAGGTGGCCGGCAGAGGAAGAGGCGACCGAAGGAGAGGGCAGCGGTGATGTGCGGCTACTGCGGTAGGAGAGGAGAAGAGGAAGAGGGCTGGCAGCAGGTAGGTGGGAAGGAAGAAGGGGGAAGGTGCAGGGCCCTTCTTATTCTTCTTCCCTCTCTCTTTTCTTTCTCCCTTTCTTTCTCTTTCTCTCTTTTTTTTTTTTTAAACGAGGAGAAATGAGGGGTGGCTGTGGCTTCTTTTTCTTCTCTCTCTCTCTCTCGCTCTCTCTTTTATAGTAAGATGGTAGATACGACGACGATGGCGATGACGATGGCGATGACGATGATGTTTAACGACGATGGCGATGACGATGGCGATGACAAGAGGAGCGACCGCGGAATCACAATAAGAACGTCGAGGATCGCTGCTCTAAGACCAATTGATAGAACCCTAGGGTTCTATCGGTGGAGGAAGAGGGTAGAAAGGGGGATAATCGATCTCTTCGAGGGGATCGGGCCTCCTAGATCACTTCGAAGGGATCTGCCTCCTAGGATTTTGCTTGTGGCTAAAACTAATACTTCTTCATTCATTGATTTATTTTCATGAAAGAGTTTACAGCCTTATTAATAGGGCTCTGCCAAGAATCCCACTAATCTTCGACTCTTAACTAACTTGATAAACTCCTAACTGAAAATAATAACTGACTCCATACTAACCGAAGATAAAAACCAACTCCAACCAACTCATAACTGACTCGATTGGGCTCACCCATCTCATAACTGACTTCGACTAGACAGACTAACATGACTCAACTCGATTTAATCATGAATGGATGGACCCGACATAGCTAGGGTCCTAACATTATGGTTGTTCCTTCTTTCTCTTGTATCAAAAAATTATTTTGCATGAGATGCACTCTTCACCCTCAATAGGGCACTCTGGATTTCTAAGAATATATAAAAGAGTGAATCAAAACTTCTTCTGGAGAGGCATGAAAAAAATTGATTTATGATTATATATCTAAATGTGATGTATGCCAGCAGCAAAAAGGTGAAACGATGGCAAATCCGAGAAAACTACAACCACTACTACCTATACCAGACTCAGCATGGACTGACATCTCCATGAACTTCATCGAATAACGACCACCATCTCAAGATAAAAGCATAATCTTTGTGGTGGTAGATCGTCTAACCAAATATGCTCATTTCTGTGCTGTGAGACATTCTTATACCGCTGCCAGTATTGCTCAACTCTTTGTGAAAAATATTGCTAAACTACATGGGATGCCAAGGTCGATTGTGAGCGACCGTGATAGGGTCTTTACAAGCAAATTTTGGACCGAGCTCTTCCAATTACAAGGCACCCAACTGAAGATGAGCATAGCCTATCATCTGTAGACGGATGACTAAACATAAATGGTGAACAGATGCCTCGAGAATTACCTATGGTGCTCCACCAGTGATCGGCCCAAAGAGTGGACAATGTGACTTCCTTGGGTCAAATGATGGTATAATACAACCTATTATTCATCAACTAAATGTACCTCCCATGAGGCACTGTATGGCTGACCACCCCTTGTAATACCTAAATATATAATTTGTGCGACCAAATTGGATCATATCGACCAAAACTTAATTGACAGGGACAAGCTTCTGTAGCTGCTGAAAGATAACTTAACTGTCGCCCAAGTCCGCACGAAGCAACAAGCAGACACTCACTGAAGGGAGCGCAAATTTTCGGTAGGAGATTGGGTCTACCTTCGCCTACAATCATACAAGCAGCTGTCAATCAACACCAGAGCATCGATGAAGCTATCTCCATGATTCTATTGACCATATCAGATCTTAGAGCGGATTGGGGTCGTGGCATATAGATTAAAGCTCCAAGATGATGCTAAGATCCATCCCATCTTCCATGTATCCTTACTGAAGCCAAAATTAGGAGAACGTGAGTCGGCTCAGACCCAGCTACCGAGCACTACAAATGATGGCAAGATTCAAATTCAACCACAAGCTATACTTAATCAGAGGATTGTGATGCATTGTCGACGCCCCTTAACCGAAGCACTCGTGAAGTGGAATAATTTACCATCCGAAGATGCAACGTGGGAGTATTATGAGGAGCTGAAGACCTGGTTCTCAAAATTTATGGACCTTCAGCCTTGAGGATAAGGCTGATTCAAAGAGGACGGGCTTGATAGGACTCAAGCAGGATCAAGTCCTAATCAACCTAGAAGTAATCAATAAGAACCATGTGAGATTATAATAAAACCCCACCTAGTTACTTCTGTCCTATAACGAAGTGTGGCTAGGGTTTAGATTAGGGCCTTAGGGCTTAGTGGCTGTCACCTCCTTTACTGGGCTAGTCGGCCAGGGTTTTCATCTGTTAGAGTCAGCTATATAGCCAACTTGACCGTCGTCTATCCCTACTAAGGCAGGTTGGCTATAGGAGGAGCAAAGGGATAATTTTACTTAGATAAACACCCTCATGGGCTAAGGTTTAGAACCCTATATAATCATGTAGTCGCCCCCTCTTTTTAGCAAGCAAGAATAATCTTTTATATAGTCTTATGCCGAGTTCAAGGAGGGAGGAACCCCTATAGTGTTCCAAGGGTTGATCTCCCTCAAAGATCAAATTCTATAGAGTTCCTTTTGGGATTCTATCACTTTTTTATCTCAGTAATTAAAACAAAAAGACTCTTAGAGGATGGATGCATAGAATATCTAGCCAATGTAATTAACACTAAAATAATTGAGGGAATTTTATATTTATGTTTAAGAGAATAAAACTATATATGTTTGGTGAAGTAATATGTAAAAATAATATAAAACTTGAAAGTATCAAAAGAAATTATTAGGGTAATATCACAAACATCAGTCTTAATAATTTCAAGTGATTTACAGCAAGATATAAAAGATTTTTCAAAAGATACTCTATGATTTTTATTATTAAGATATGAATCACAATGAGCAATAACTTTATTTAAAAAAACTAGAAGATGGAAGAATGAGAAATTAATTATTATTGAATGGAGGATCACAAACGGTCAAGGCAAATATGACATACATTGACTAGGGTAACAATGGAGATACAAATATGACATACTTTATAATTTTACTAGTGACAACAACATGTAGATGTTATCCTTGTTCCAACTTCAAACCAAGATGTCGCATGCTTAGATTCTTTAAAAGAAATGAGTCGGAGAAGAACTTAATAAAACTATTATTTTATTTATAAATTAAATAAATTAAGTTTACAAATGATCATGTGTAAATTAAGTATCATGGAACCAGTGATAGGAATACCATGACAATGCCTTCATAGATAAAGTAGATGAATAGATTATGCAAGTTAGAGGTAATGTAATGTGAAACTGTAGAGTGGATAATCCATATGTTTGGATGAGCAACCAAACTGATAATAATATTTGTTTACGGCCAATTGGGTGTTGCATTAGGTTTTGATTGAGATCAGCATACTTTATCATAGAGTTGATAAATAACTCTTTTATGTTATTTAGGATGCCATAACTCTTGTTAGTTGTATTGATTAGTAGGGTTAAAGTTATGTCTTTATCAATTCTGTGAGAGCAAGTAGTGGCACCTACAGGAAAATTAAGGGGAAAATAGGACCTCACTTCATCTTTGCTTCTCTGTAAAGAGAACACGCTTTGTTCACTTGCGGAACTCGTGATCCTTCTGGCATTCTTTAACACACAATAAGCCACTTCCAGCAGCTGAGACCAACCGGATAAATATGGATCCGCCCTTCTTCGCCTTACCCATTTATTTAAAAATCTGTCTCTAGAAAAACGTGTAAAGATCCAAAACTTAGGTTAAATTTCAATAGATGTATCAATAATACCAGCCATCCCTAATGGGGTGAGGATGGGGGGCACGTTTTACTATCTAAGTGACTATGAGACGGGGCGAAGAGAACAACACTCCTCATCTTTGACCCACCTGATTCAAATCTAATAGAATTTATCTTGCTCAAGTCGTTTGTTATGAGGTATTCCTATCCTCGACCCCCGAGACACGGATAAGACACTGCCAAAGCCCGAACCAGCGAGAAAGTGGTCGAGGCCCCCTCGACCCTAAGAACCCTGATAGGACCGTCAAGGTTGGCTCGGTACTCTCGGAGGAACAATAAGTCCAGCTAGTAGAATTCCTCGGCAAGAATGCCGACGTCTTCGCTTGGTCCCCGAAAGACATGCCCGGCATCAATCCCGAAATGGCCCAACATCGACTCAACATAGAGTCAGACACCCGACCAGTGAAACAACGACCAAGGAAGTTCGCTCCCAATCGATAAAATGCCATCGAGGATGAAGTCGCCCGCTTGCTGGACGCAGGGCTCATCACGGAAGTCAAGTATCCGACCTAGTTATCCAATGTTGTATTAGTCAAAAAATCTAAAGGAAGCTGGAGAATGTGTGTTGAATACACCAGCCTCAATCGGGCCTGTCCGAAGGATTATTACCCCTTCCTGAGGATCGACCAGCTAGTCGATGCAACCTCAGGATATAAGTTGCTCTCGTTCATGGATGCCTTCTCGAACTGCTACAAGGTCATAGCTTTTTGAAACCAGATCGGATAAAACATGGAAGTATATGTCGACGATATGATAGTCAAAAGCCGGGAAGCTACTGCTCACCTTGCGGACTTAGCCGAGATGTTTCAAACTTTAAGGCAATACAAGATGTGACTTAACCTAACCAAGTGCGTATTCGATGTCGGGTCTGGGAAATTTCTCGGATTCATCATCCACCAGAGGGGGATTGATGTGAACCCAGACAAGGTGGATGCTATCTATCCTGCGCATGCAATCTCTTCGGACAGTGAAGGAAGTCCAGCGACTCATCAGGAGACTAGCAGCATTGAGTTGATTCATTTCCCAAGCCAAAGATAGAGGTTTTCCTTTCTTCCGAGCCCTAAAGTTAAAAAAGGACTTCAAGTGGGTGCCCCAGTGTGAAGAAGCATTCTAGCAATTGAAGGCCCACATCGCCCACCTGCTGCGGCTCACATCGACTGCCCCCGGGGAGCCCCTCGGGATTTATTTGGCAGCGTCGGAAGCTGTGGTCAGTTCAGTCCTTGTGAGACTTGAAAAAGATGGGCAGAAGTCAGTGTACTATTGTAGCCACATCTTGATTGGACCTGAGGTGCGATACCCATCAATTGAAAGACTTTCCCTGGCGCTAATCTTGGCATCAAGAAAGTTGAGGCCCTACTTCCAAGCCCATCCCATTAAGGTGATCACCGACCAACCCTTGCATCAAATACTTTCAAAGTTTGATGTTGTAGGTCGAATGCTCAAATGATCGATCGAGCTTGGAGAGTTAGACCTAGAATACATTCCGAGGACTGCAATTAAAGCCCAAGCCTTAGCCGATTTCATATCGGAATCAGCGAATCCCGAGAACCCACCACCGACCCCGAGGTGGACCTTGTATGTGGACGGTTCCGCCAATTCAGAGAGTGGGGGTGTCGGGCTAGTCCTCAAGAGCCCTACCAACCAAGTCTTTGAGCACGCCCTTCGGCTCAAGTTTAAGACCACCACTAACAAGGCCGAATACGAGGCGTTGTTGTTTGGCAACAGTTGAGCAAAAGGGACTTGTTTGCATTCATAGAAGTTCTAGTACATGCTTGGGCCGAGGGTTTGAATAACACATAGAGACCTGACACGTCAAAAAGAGACTCAGATGACAAAACCAAAAGTGACAATGTTCCTATTCCTCGGGCGGCGGGGGCAAGTCGTTGAAGGGTTGCTCGTCCACCATTGGTACGTCGGCATCCTCGGGAAGAAGGACGAAGGGGTCTTCTTCAATCTCCACTCCAGGGTATGGTGGACGAGCAACCCTCCCGGGTGTCGGGCCCGAAGCCGAACCAGCACTAGTTGGTAGCCAGCCATTTTCCAACGATACCCGCCTCATCCGGACGAGGCCCATCTCGAACCCGAAAGACTTCTTATAGTCTTCGATGGCTTGCCTCGGTAGATTTGCCCGAAGAGCATCCTTGGATCGAGTCAATTCTAGCAGCTCGATCTCCATCTGCCATACTTGGGTCCTGGCATTCTGAAGTTGACTCTCGGAATCGTCAAGTCACCCATGGGACTCGATTAGTTTCCACTGAGAGTCAGCAAGCTGCCTCCACAGGTCGACGAGCAGCTCCCGAGCCTCACCTATCTCCGTTTCCACCGATTCCTGACGTCAACTCACTTCGTCGAGTTCGGTCTGAAGGTTATCGACCAAAGACAGCCTCCGATGCCTGAGCCTCAACCGCAGCCACAACATCCAAATCTCCACCCTTCTTCAACCTCTGCACTTCTTTGCGAAGAAGGTCTACTCTGTTGTCCATTGAAGTGATGACTCGGCCCGTATCATGCACCCAATCGAATAAGGCCCCTGATAGTGCTGACTCTACAAGATGAGGGTCGAGCTACAGTGTCAAAGTCAAATGCAAAGTAAATGAAAGATAAAGATGGGCCAAGAAGAAACTTACCAACACCATGGCCTTCGTTGCCCATCCATTTACCTCAGACGGCAAGGTGTACAAGTTAAAAGCCAACTTAGGGATCTACGTGGCTCGGATATACTTCGCCGAAGCCTCTCTATCCAACCAAATCCTCTCCTCGTATGTCAATGGAAGCTCGTTCGTTATTAAGTATATTGATAGGCATGTTAGTTCTTATATATGAGAGGTGTGCATTAACTTCTTTCATTCTTTTTGTTTACTGAGCACTAGCATTAGTGAGTTTGCCGGCACCCCAAGAGAGTACGCAGTCTGGCCTCTATCAAGTCTATCTCCAAGGGCACGTTGGGAGCACGCTCTAGCAGACTGCTCATCCAGATGGCATGATAGTCCCGGTCATCTACTCCGGGACGGGCGCTGATAGTTCTCTCACCGACCTCGGTTTCAGCCTGGGAGTCGGTGTCTCTTCGACAGGGCCAGCTGGTCCTTTGCCCTTGGCCGCCCGAGATGCAGATTTGTCAGCTTCGTGGGGAAGCCTATGTCGAGTGGAATCCTTGCTCTTCTTCCTCTGGCCGACCGAGTCCCCGGCTCGACGCTTGTTGGGAACCTCGGGCACTCCTCTCCCTTCTTCTTCCAACGACTTCCTTGTTGCCTCTTCGGCGGGGATCTCCTACACCTCGGACAGCGAATGAGATTCGGCACGTGGTGCTAGCGTTGGGGCCGTGGCTGGAGTTGAGGAGACGATTCCCAAGCGTCCCCCTCCTACTTTGGAATTGCCACACATCAAGCTCATGCTCACCATCTCTGCAAAACCAACCATGAGTTGGAAGATCAAGTAACGAAACCCAAAGGTGAGAAATTAAGGCATACCGTGGGAAGTTAGACTGAGGCCCACCTCGACCAACCACTCTTCAGTTAAATTCCTAATTGCCCAAGAAGTAGATAGGATGCCCTTCAGGCACCCGACCAGGATCGATTCCTCATCAGAAAGGTTAGGAGGGATGTTGCTAATGGAGTGGGCAGACCAGTTGACCCCAAAACCCCGACACCTACCCACGAACAAAAACCGAGCCTTCCAACCCATGTTGTTGGAAGGGGCACCCCGACCCTAAAACCTGCCCGAGAGGTCAAGTAGTAACCACCTTGACCCTTACACAATCGGAAGCACGAAAGAAACAAGTCCCAAGTTGGGACGATGCCTGACCCCTTACACTCTCCGAGAAAGGTAATAAGGTAGCGCCAGGAGTTCGACGCTACTTGACTAGGTGATATTCGCCACCACCCAAGACACTCCTCGATGACTGGGTGAAGAGGAAACCTCAACACCGCTTCCAGAGCATCTATAGAGATGTTGAACCCTTCGGGGTAAGGGTGGTAAGGACGCTGTGATACCGGGAAGAGAGAAAGAGGAATGGATTTCGAAAAGAAACGAGAATACCCGAAAGTTGAGTTATAGGAAACCAACAAACTCAGAACATAACTTGCACAAAATAGTTAAAGATAGTTCACCACCAAGTTTAAAATCGTAAGAGGATACAGAAAGTTCACCACCTCAAGGAAATTAAACAGGGATACAGAACTAAAATCAAAAGACTCACCACTCAAGGACGCATCCAAGAGATACAGATTTTTAGAGACTCCAAAGAGCTTCTGCAAATACAATCAACTATTCAAAAAGTTATTTTTAACCCTAGAATATCAAAATAAGTACTAGAGCATGAAACATCCCTTCATGCATAGAAAACTATAACATTAAATACTTCACATCTGCCGATTAACCCCTTTATGCATTCCTTGGGCATGAAGAAAGACATCTTGAAATAGTTGTAACTTTGTCCAAGGAATATGCTCATGAGCTGTAAATTGAGTGGGCTGGGTTAAAAATTCTGAAAAATTAGACACTCTCGTGTCAATCTCCCCTGGTTGAAAAAGACTTGTTCTCAAGTCTTCATTTGTTTGATCACCATAATAAGAAATTAAATCAACCACATTGAATGTTGATGATACCCCATATTTTTCAGGTAGATCAATTTCATAAGCATTCTCTCTAATTTTTTTAAGCACTTTGAATTGACCATCAGCCTTTGGTTTCAACTTCCCAAATTTTCCTGGTGGAAACCTCTCCTTCCTTAGATGAATCCAAACCAGATCACCTGCATTAAACCTCATTTACTTTCTATGTTTGTTAGCTGCTTGCATGTACCTTTCATTTTGATTCTCAATGGTTGCTTTAACATCGTCATGCAATTTCTTTATCTGTTTAGCCCTCTTGTTAGCATATCCACTAAATTGCTTATTCGTAGAATGAGGGACTAAGTCCAAATGACCAACAGGATTAGCACGATAAACAACCTCAAAAGGACTCTTACCAATGGTATGATGCATGGAACGATTGTAAGCAAACTCAATTTGTGGAAGAATGAGGTCCTATTGCTTAATGTTCTTACCAACATAGCTTCTAAGCAAGTTTCCGAAGCTTTTGTTACCTCTGTTTGCCCATCGGTTTGTGGATGATGAGAGCTACTGAAATTCAAAGACGTACCCAATTTCCTCCATAGAGTTCTCCAAAAATGGTTAAGAAATTTTGAATCTCGATCAAACACCATAGTTCTTGGAATGTCATGTAATCTAACAATCTCCTTGAAGTACAAATCAACAATATGAGATGCATCATTTGATTTATTGCAGGGAACAAAATGAGACATCTTTGAGAATCTGTCAACAACAACTATGATAGAATCTTTGTTCCTTTGAGTTCTCGGTAGTCCCAAGACAAAATCAAGACTCACATCCTCCCATGGTGCATTAAGCACCGACAATGGAGTGTACAAACCTGAATTTTGTCCTCTTATGTTAGCCAAGTGACACACTCTGCATTGCTTCATAAATCTCTCCACATCTCTGAACATCTTAGGCTAATAGAAATTTGATTGAATAAAAGCTAGAATTTTGTCCCTACCAAAATGTCCTCCCAAAGCACCACCATGAGCTTCAGCTAAAATTACATTTCTCAAAGAACAAGATGGAACACACAAGGCATTAGCTCGAAAAAGAAATCCATCAAAGATAGTAAATTGCTGAAAAGAACCTGATTTACAATTCTGCCATATTGAGTTGAAATCCACATTATTCTGATAGAGATATTTGAATGTCTCAAATCCAACTACTTTGACTCTCATGGTTGATAATAAATAATATTTTTGGCTCAATGCATCGGCAACTATATTTTGAACACCAGATTTATGCTTAATTATGAAGTTATAATATTGCAAGAACTTCACCCAAGTCACATGCCTCTTGTTTAGCTTGTGTTGGTGATTAATAAACTTCAATGCCTCATGATCAGAATATAAGACAAATGGCTAGGCAAGAAGATATTGACTCCAATGAGATAAAGCTCGATAAATGGCATAGAACTCCTTGTCGTAGGTAGAATATTTTCTCCTTGTATCATTCAGCTTCTCACTAAAAAAGGCAATGGGCTTTGATTCTTGACTCAAAACAGCACCAATTCCCATATTGGAGGCATCACATTCAACCTCAAACACTTTGTCAAAATTGGGTAATACCAAAATAGGAGCTTCGGTCACCTTTCTTTTTAATAGCTCAAAATCTTTATCAGCCTCATTAGTCTATTTGAATTTATCACCTTTAAGGCATTCGGTGATTGGAGCAACAATCGAGCTGAAACCCTTGATGAATCTTCTGTAAAAGGAAATTAAACCATGGAAACTCCTCACATCATGCAATAAAATCGGTGTTGGCCAGTTAAGAATAGATTCTACCTTACTTTGATCCATCATGATTCCATCTTTTGAAACAACATATCCAAGAAACACTACACTATGAGTAAAAAAATCACACTTCTTCAGATTAGCATAAAGTTTTTGCTGCCTCAAAATAAGAAAAATCTTAAGATGATTCATATGTTCTTCCTCACTTTTGTTGTACACCAATATGTCATCAAAATAAACTACAACAAAAGTTCTAATGCATGCCTTAAGTATATGATTCATAAATCTCATTAAAGTACTAAGAGCATTAGATAACCCAAATGGCATCATAACCAACCATTCATACAAGCCTTCTCTAGTTTTAAATGGTGTTTTTCACTCATCTCCAGGCCTCATTCTTATTTGGTGATAGTCACTCCTCAAGTCAATTTTAGAGAAAATAGAAGCATCATATAATTGATCAAGTAAATCATCTAACATTGGAATGGGAAAACGATAGTCAATAGTGATTTTGTTGATGGCACGACTGTCCACACACATTCTCCAAGAACCATCTTTCTTAGGCACCAACAAGGCTGGAACAACACAAGGACTCATACTTTCCCGAATCAATCCCTTTTTCACTAATTCATCTACTTGCCTTTGAAGTTCTTCATGCTCCTTGGGACTCATTCTATAAGCTATCTTGTTAGGTAGGATAGCCCCCGGAATAAGATCAATATGATGTTGGATGTATCTTAATGGTGGAAGACCATATGGAATCTCTTCTAGTGTAATGTCTTGAAACTCCTCCAGGATTGGTTTCATGTTTGTCGGTGGCTCATTGTGATGTTCATTCTCTTCTACGACCACTAGAGCCAAAATATCACTACCCCTTTCCAATTCACCCTTATATTCACCATAGTACATAAAAGCACTAACTTCCTTCTTAGGTGCATTGATTTCATAAGGTTGTAATGAAGCTAAAATAATATTCTTTTCATTCACCTTAAAAGAATAAATATGTTTATAGCCATCATACAATACCCTCCTATCATAATGCCAAGGTCTGCCCAATAATAAATGACAAGCATCCATAGGAGCAACATCACACCATACTTCATCTTTGTAGTACTTGCCAATAGAAAATAAAACTAAACATCTTTTAGTTACTTTGATGTCATTTTCCTTTTGCAGCCAACATAATTGGTAAGGATGTGGATGAGGGATTGTCTCTAACTTTAGCTTCTGCACCATCTCGAAAGATACCACATTCTCAAAGCTGCCACTATCAATGATCACCAAGTACACCTTGCCATTAGAGGTACATTTAGTATGAAACACATTCTTTCTCACCCAACTTTCATCATCAGCCACATAAGATACTTGTAAGCTACGTTGTAACACAATAGATAAACCACGATCAGCATAAGTAACCTCTTCCTCATTATCATCATATTTTTATTCATCATTGGCTTCATTTCCTTCTTCGTCACTATATTCTTCAACTAATGTAACAATCCTCCTATTTGGACAGTTTGAAGCAATATGCCCAAAACCATGACACTTAAGTATTTTCAACCATTAGGTGTAGAAGACTTAGGTGGTAGTTTGCTGCTGATTGATCATTCACTCTTCTCTTGCCCTTTCGGTACTACTTTGCTTTGGGGAGTAGGCTTAGAATTTTCTCCTCTCGTATAGCTATCTTTCACTCCATATCGAGAACCTTTTTTAAACTTTTATTGTTTCTCCACTTTTAAAGCCAGCTTACTCACATCATTTAAAGTCCAATACGGTTGGAGTTGAATGACTTTGACAATCTCATATTTTAGACCTCCAAGGTATCTTGCAATGGTTTGTTCTTCTGGTTCTATAAGCTCTCCTTTTAACATAAGATTGTCGAACTCTGCTGTGTACTCCTCCACACTAAGATTTTTTTGCTTAAAATCATGGATTTTTAGAAAAATTTCTTGCTTATAGTTGTTAGGTAAGTATTTTATTTTCAGCTCCCTTTTTATTTTCTCCCATGATCTGATTTTACTCTTTCCCTCACGTTCTCTTTGCTTCTTCAGATTTTCCCACCAAAAAGATGCATTTCTTCTGAGTTTTAGTGCCACGAGCTTTACCTTCTTTTGTTCTGGTGGTTCATGAAAATCAAAAAAAACTTCTACCATATTAAGCCAATCAATAAAGTTGTCAACATTGATTTTCCCTTCAAACTCCGGAATATCCAACCTTGTGTTGTATTTGTTCTGTCATTCATCTCGGTCTTTACGTTTTGTCTGAAATCTTTGAAACTCCCTTGGGTAAGATGGCAAATCATTATCATAATCATACATTTGGCCAATATTTTCATGCTGATTATTTTTGTTCCGAAGTTCTTCAATAATTTCATTTTTTTCTTGGAGACTATGTAACAAACTTTGTAGTTGCAACTTCAAGAATTCAACGTCATCTTCATTGCCACTACCTTCAACAACTGTATCTTTTCCATTCCGCCTTGCCATAATCTCTAGCCTTAAGCTCTGATACCAAACTGATACCGAGAAGGGAGAAAGAGGAATGGATTTCAGAAAGAAACGAGAATACCCGAAAGTTGAGTTGTAGGAAACCAATAAACTCATAACACAACTTGCACAAAATAGTTAAAGATAGTTCACCACCAAGTTTAAAATCGCAAGAGGATACAGAAAGTTCACCACCTCAAGAAAATTAAACAGGGATACAGAACTAAAATCAAAAGACTCACCACTCAAGGACGCATCCAAGAGATTCAGAGTTTTAGAGACTCCAAAGAGCTTCTGCAAATACAATCAACTATCCAAAAAGTTGTTTTTAACTTTAGAATATCAAAATAAGTACTAGAGCATGAAACATCCCTTCATGCATAGGGAACTATAACATTAAATGCTTCACATCTGCCAACTAACCCCTTTATGCATTCCTTATTCATGAAGAAAGGCATCTTGAAATAGCCGTAACTTTGTCCAAGGAATATGCTCATGAGCTGTAAATTGAGTGGGCCGGGTTAAAAATTCTAAAAAATTAGACACTCCCGTGTCACGCTGCCTTGGCCCTGGAGCATGTAAAACGTATTCGTTCATAATGCTAAAACGCTTCCGAATTGTAGCCAAAGACTCGAGACTCACGGTGGAGTCAAAGTCGTGACATGACTTCATCACCTCTAAGGCCTGAAGAGCCTTAGCATCCGCTCGGGTCATTACACCCAAGAAGGAACGACAAGGATCGGATTGATCCCCCGGGGAGCCACTAGGTCGGCACTCCTCCGCCCGGGGCTGAGGGACTGGGGAAGAAGAGACAAAAGAAAAACTAGAGACAGTGAATGAGTGAGAAGAGATAATTCCGACCTAATGGAACAAAGAAAGCGGAAGGGGAGGCAGTCTAAACTACCGAGAGCAATATCCGAAGGCTCAAGAAAAGGAATGCATGAAATAAAAGTGGTCTCTCACCACCATCACCATTTCGACTTCCCGAGGGGACGAAAAGACTCTGTTTGAGAAATACGCGAATTGTATTGATTGCGTTGTTGCTATGGAAACGCCACGTAAGCCCTACGCATCAGGTGCCAGCACCGACGAACATCTTATGATCGTCACATGCCTGCACAACCTGCCACACACGTCGACTCAATCACATTGTGTATGGATTGCGCCAAGCCTTTACCCGAGTTGCATACCTCGACCATCAATCTTTGCCCGACACGCGTATCTCGGCCAGTCTATCAAACTTTTGCCCGAGTTGTGTATCTCGACCAGTCCATCAGTCCTTTGCCCGAGTTATGTATCTCAGCTAGTCCATTAATCTGAGTCGCGTATCCCGGCCAGTCCATCAGTCCTTTGCCCGAGTTGTATATCTCGGCCAATCATCGGTCTTTGCCAGAGTTATGTATCTCGGCCAGTCTATCAATCCTTTGCCCGAGTTGTGTATCTCGGCCAGTCCATCATTCATTTGCCCGAGTTGTGTATCTCGATCAGTCCATCAATCTTTTGCTCGAGTTGTGTTTCTCGGCCAATTATCAGTCTTTGCCCGAGTTGTGTATCTCGGCCAGTCCATCAATCCTTTGCCCAAGTTGTGTATCTCGGTCAATCCATCAGTCCTTTGCCCGAGTTGCATATCTCGACCAGTCCATCAGTCTTTTGCTTGAGTTGTGTATCTCAATCAGTCCATCAGTCCTTTTCCTGAGTTGCGTACCTCGACCAATCCATCAGTCTTTGACCGAGTCATGTATCTCGGCCAGTCCGTAAATTCTCACACAGGTACTCGAACCTTTGAGAATCGACAAGGGCCTTCCCTACATCTAACAACAAGCTCCCGGAAGCCCCCTTTTGAGGGGGGAAATAATTATAGGGCAGAAAATGGGCCAGCCTAATCCATCAGCACCCACATCAGCTCAACGCCACGTCGACATCCGAGTCAGATGAGGGCCCACGCTAGCGCCATAGCCATGTCGGCATCCGAGGAGGAACTGGCTAGACGCTACGACAGCCGAGCTACCGTCGCATGCCATTAGTGCTACATGGCGTGTTATACCCTCGCGTCATGCCTCTGCGCCGATTGACTCACCGTACGAATCGATCACACCCAAGGTAACAACGGAGGTAAGGCCGAGCGTACGAGCAACCTCCCTCCCGATGAGTATAAAGCCCCCTCCTAGCAGCACCAGGAGGGGGCTCCTCTCTCGAACAAAAAATACACCTCCCAGAAAGAAGGTCGAGACACTAACTTAAGCGTCGAAATGGTCACATCGGGCACCCCCATCCCGACGAGACCTTTGTGCAGGTCCTCCTCGACAGACACCGATTCAAGCAGTTCCCAAGAAAGCCCACCCGAGATGTCGACTCCTGAGACGCCAAATCGAACCAAACCGGACGCCCCCACCATCGACTAATGTGGACGAGCTTGCGCACTCAACAAGAACCAAACTGTATTGACTCCTCGATTGTGACACCAAAATTCCACAACACCTATCTATCCTTCTCACCCCCACCTATATTATGTAGAGTTGACACCCCCCTAAATCTTCCTTTGATTGTCAAGAAACAAATGGTATACTTAAACAAGTGAATATTGGAATAAAAGGTAAGAGAATAACCTGCGCTTGCAACAGAAAGCGACGTGCAGGGTTAGGATCCCATGGCGGCGGCGACGGCAGTAACGGCGACAGCAAGATGACGTGATGCGAGACGACAGCCAAAGAGAAGACTTTTGCTTTCAACTATGAGTCAAGCTGAGCACAAGTGAACCAACCGACTAAAGGCACAATACTGGACGGCTCAACCGACCCACCCTGATTATGGCCCACTAATCGTCTTTATCATCTTATAAATTGAGAACATTAGGCCTAAATTTGAAGTTGCACCGGTCAACACTACACAACTTGGTTCCAAATATTCTAATTTTAATTAACTTACTCCGTCAGCCTTAACATACTTCCAACCGACGATAAAACTACTACGGCAATTCAAGGAGACAGATCGAAAGTCAAACACTTAATTTATTGAAGACTTAATGTTACATGTCAGACATATTTTCCAACAACAATAAAAGCAATTTACTGTCACCGAATTAGACACGTTAATTTTTAATACCTCTGTGATCCAATGCATGAACAGTCAGAACTGAGTAAAGAATAAGAGGATATCTCAAAATAGCTTCATAATTGCTTTCCTATTCACAGCTGACTAAAATATTCCTCTCTAACCAACAAGATCCACGACAATTTATTGGAAGTAGTTCCACTATCAAATTCTGGGCTATATATCAGACTTATTCAGACATTTATGATACAGGGATATCATGCTGACCATAAAATATTAACAAAATCAGTTCCGTTTATAATTTTTACCAACAGAATTAGCAATTTACAGTTGCTATCTGCTGCTGTATTTCTTTTTCCCAAAAAATAGGAAAAACAAAGTATGATGCCCATAGGGAGATGAAAGACCAAGAAAGTCTATCTCGATAAAATCTCAGAGGCAAGCAATCTTCAGTGCAGTCAGCCTTCGGTGAACTACTGAATGCTTGCAAAAAGAAAATCAAATCTGCAGTAGTATAAATGATCCTTTGCTTGGGTGAAGAGTCAGCAAAAGTGTCTACCACATTTTAACTTGGTCAGCCTCGAAACTGTTTACTCGGTTCTAGGCAAGGAGTCCTGCCGTGTTAACTCATAGGCAGGCTCTTGCTCCTCATTGCTTTCATTTGTCCGCATCGAGTAAAGGAAGAAGAAGGAAGAAGTGTATATGGTAATGTGCCAGAAGCTGCAAATTGAATGAAAAATCTTAACTAAGAAGTATCTAGATAGTTTAGTCATTAGCACAATGTCAGTAGAAATGCCTTTATATAATGGAATAACAAATCTTCCCAACATATAAATATGCCTCATTTCGGTTGTAAAAATTCTTTTATTAAGGCTATTTGTAGTTGCAGATCAGAGACACTAGCTTGGAACAAAGTAGATGCACAGATATGATCTGGTAGCAGAAACATAGTTTCACAGTGTCCCCGGCACAGATGCTGACAGTGCAACATGATTCACTAGATTGTGATGACTATAATTCCAGTAATGAACATATCACATACCTGTGCCAAATCCAGTAGCTCTCATTGGCTTCTAGTGTCCAGCATGCTGCTGCCAAAGCTAATGTGATGAAGCCCAAGAGTAAGTATAGCCAATGAAATCTTTTCTGAAGTGTTCTGATGAGATTCTGGAGCCAACTTCTCAAATTTTGCCATCTGTTACAATGCCAAAATGAGGCCAAAAAGCATCTAACCAATGACTACTGAGATGCTAATTACAAAATTGCGATAATAATATAAAGTTCCATATTCACAGCCTTCAGAGTGAAGGGAAATCCATCGAGGACAATGGTGGAAATAATGTTAATTGTATTAAAGCCTCATGCAGAAAGAATTTGCAAATATAGTGCTAAATGCATTATTCACAGAAAAGATTGTGAAAGTATACCCTTCAGGCATATTTAAGTCCAATGTCAATGGACAGTGAATGGTTCTGTGTACTGAGAACTCCAGAAACCATCCCAAGAGAAGACCAGCAGTCCCTATTGCTACAACTATAGCAATATTTGCTGACCTGACAATAAAACAACATCCATGTATAATAAACCTCTCTATAGTGTAGATTTGAGGAACAAATCACTTGTTCAACACACATACCTGGTTGCACCCGTTACAGCCAACAGAGCAGTGAGAATTGATATGCTAGTGTGAATTGCCCTCTTTGAAGCCTCATCAATGGTTGCCATGTAAATGAAAGTGCTCACCACAGCCATGAAAGAAAGCCAGAAGTCGAGAAACTATAATAAGAGATAGACCAATCCACATGAGCATATATTTTTCACAATGCCAATATTCTAAACCAATTCACTAGCAACAAGAACCGCAAACAAATCTGTAACAGTTATTAGCTCTAAAATCTCTGTGCTTTGCGCGATTAAGTCTTTTACCTTTGTAACAGCCACCTTTAGATTCTCATTTTTTTTAAGTTGTGCATATATATGCTTTGTTTATTTGTTCACATGAGAGATCAAATACTTTTTTGCCCTAAAATGACACAACATTCATATGGTTTTATATTGAGCTGACTCTGGAAATCAGGTAACATTCCTTTGGGATAGAACCAATTTTGGTTGTAGAATTAGTCAGACAGTTGCAACTTTCATAGGAAGCTAGATTGAAAAAGGTTAAAACAATCTATGCAAGTTTAGATAGAATAAATTGAAGATAGTGTAAGAGAAGCAACAATCTCAGTGCAAGCAAAGGTGAAAATTCACTTTCTATAATATAATTGGAAAAGGGATCTAGCAACCCACCATTTTCTGAAGGAAACAAATGGGTGACTCGGAAAGCATCATGATGCTTAATTGATTTCGACACTATGATAAAAAATGGAATAAAATTATAACAATTTGACTTTAGGTTTCTTCCATTTTGATGTGCAATTTTTGCACCTAAATACTATTTTTCTCAAAGATCAGCAAACTTTTTTTATGCCACCACCTTTGCTAAAGCAACCAGTCATATTGATAAATGGATCAGTTAATCATCAAGCTTCAGAAGCAATAGAGCTTAACAAAAATTATTTATCCATTTATAATGGATTGCAGGGCAGCTTATAAATCTGATGATATTGCCATCAAACTCAAAATAGGTTCAGCTCAGTTTCCCTTTTAACAATATTAGACTCGGAGAAAGTGTTCAAAGAGGAAACATTTTCACTATAAAGACTGACATACAGATGGACAAAGAAAGAATCTAACCTGTAATACATGGAAAGATAGTACACACCATGTGCCTCTATCACATGCATGATACAAACCGCTTGAAATTCCACTTGAAGTGAAGAGAACCCACTCAGCAAATGCCTGATTTGAACAGCTACATGGTTAACATAAAATTCTAAGCTATCTGCTGCAAGCAAAACTAGTAAAGAACACCCACAATCGAACGCCAACAAGATATTCTTATAATTATGTCCTAATAAATTGGTGTGAGAAATGTCTCATCATCGTTAATTTAACAAACAAAAAGCAGCAATTAAATACATTTTAAGCACCATGCATTCCTAAGTTCAGCAAATAGAAGTTAAAAATGAATTTTAACAATCATTACATGGATGTAGACTAACAGAGAGAATTTGAAAATTAATTAATAATTTGTTAATTTACTTATAATTATTATTGAATCAGGATTTATAGTATTACTTTGGTAGGATTGTCATTATAAAATAACATTTAGATATAATTCAAGTGAAAATTCATTCAATGTGTTTCTAGTTGTGATAGGGTATATATATCCTGGCCCATCCGACAAGGGCAGCCAGATCACCACAGTAAAGCCAACCAAACATCGCCAAGTCAGCTCGGACAGTAACCTCGAGACTGGTCGTTGTTCCATCCTGTCGTCCAAGAAGAATGGCGTGGCGTGACATGCTCCAACCGGCGTCGGCGGGCAAATCGCCGGGCCACCCCACCACCCAAGGAACATGACAGGGCACAACGTAGCCCAGTCGACATCGACATCAAGGTATGGTCCAACCATCCCAAGGCGCCAACACGCATTAACATTCACGTACGATGGCACCGTCAACCATCAAACATCCTTGTACGACGACCCCCCCGGCAGGGGGTATAAAAGACACCTTGATGAACAGTATTGGAAGAAGGAAAAAAACACACACAAACGACACCACGAGGAGGAGATCCTCAAGAGCTCAGGCTCCCAACTGACTTAATCATCAGAGGGGCCGAGCCAGAAGGACCCTTCGCCCGACTCTGGCCTTTTGTGCAGTATACGACTGGGGAGGAGGAGACAAACGCCAGTCTCGCTCCGAGGAGCCAATCCAAAGATCCCGTAGCATAATCATCATCCCATCACGTCCTTTCCCTGGAACGTTTGAGCTACGTGAACGCCCTTGCACACTCGAATCGAACCAAGCCGAGATGTTGTTAGGATCAATTGGCACTAGGGGGTGAATTAGTGCAAGTATAAATTTTTGTTTTAAACAAAAACTTTTTGGCTTTAAGCAAGATAGGAAGATCCAAAGCTTTTCGTAACAAGTGAATGATTCAAAGAAGATTGCTAAGTTACTTGCTTACAAATTACTTAAGAAAGAGCAAGGAAATCCGAAAGATAAGCAACATCGTAAATGAAGTGTTTGACGTGGAAACCTTACTTTCAAAGAGTAAACGAAATCGGAAGCGTCAATATAAAATTAGTAAGCAAGGAAAGCAAATGAAGAACTCACAAGTTTATAGTGGTTCGGCACCAACGGGCCTACGTCCACTCCCAAGTACTCCTCCTTGAGGCACAGCGGTATCCAATACTGATCTTTTTTAGGTGAAGACCAAACCCTTACACTTGAGCTTACACTTGAGCTTTTTTGGGTGAAGACCAAACCCTTACACTTGAGCTTATAAGGGAGACAAGATTACAACTCTTTGATCACTCCCTTACCCCTTTTCTTTTTCTTACAATCCACACAAGTTTTTCATGAAACTTTATCCCCTAAATTGTTAAATAGAATGCAAGAAAACTTGGGATATTTATAGACCCCAAATGGCTTCAGACCTTCTCAATTCTTGGCAAGCCTTTCGACTACCCCCGACAATCTTTCGGCGAGTCTTGGTCTTCTTCCGGCGAACTCCCTTGCGCCATCCTGGCAAACTCCCGATACCCTCAGCGAGCTCCCGACGCACTCTTGGTGAGTTCCCAACCGCATTGTCCGAACCCCGACCTGTTGCATGGACTTGACTTTGGCCAAACCTCTGATTGTCATATTCTCTCTGTCGTAGTTAATCTTGTATCAATCAACTCTAACAACACATGTTAGATCAATAACTCATCAATTGATTTCATCATCAAAATCCAAGATTTAACAGATGCCACCGCGGACTTTGCATAAAGAACAATAACATTTTTTACGCTAGAAGGAGGGCTGATGTCGCAAGAGTGCTAGCAGCCAACAAACAACCCCGGGGAACACCCAGGGGAAGATGCTTATGCCACGAACCCGATCCCCGGCCTCGGAGGACCGATCTCCTTCTCTCCCTCTCTGGATGGGAACCTTCCATCCCAGACCCGGGCAAGTACTGGAGACTGTTTAACGGCCCAGGGCTCTCACCCCTCGAGGGTGGAGCAGTACAACTCGCCGTCTCACCAGAGGCATTTCTCGACCTCACGCAACAAGTCCAAACCTTAACTAGAATGATCTAGTCTATCATTCCCCAAGCAAGCCTCTTCCCCCAGCTCGCCTTGCAAACCGCGCCATCGCGGGCACCGCTATTAACGCCGCAACTAAGCCTCTTCCAAGTGCCTCCCGTGTCCCAACCAACTCCTCTTCAATCACCGTCGGGTTTGCTTACGCCGGATAGGTTGGCTCGAGAAAGTTGCCGGCTGGATGAAGAGTCGTCCGGGACTAGACGACTTCCCCAAGCTTAGGATCTCAGAGGCTCGTCTAGCCCCTCCGAGTCACCCTAGCTAGACACCTTGTCGTCTGATTCCTCAGACTCACTTCGGGCCCAACTAAGCTAGGTCAACCGTCGACTGGACGAGGTCCAGACAAAGTTCCACATATCAAAAGAGGAACGTGGAGAAGGCTCTCACGGGGGATCCCTTTTCATCTAGGAGATTTAGGATAAGTCGATTCCCCCAAGCTTCCGTCTGCTCACGTTAGAGGCTTACGACGGGACCTCCGACCTGGCGGAGCATATCGTCGCTTTTCAAGCCCAAGAGCCTTCCCCACCACGCTTTAAGGCCTCGCTCAGATGTGGTACAATCGATTGAAGCCCCTCTCAGTCTTGTCCTTCGATCAACTAGCAAGGGAGTTCGAGTTTAACTATGTAGCTAGCGCCAAGCCAAAGGCATCCACAGCAGTACTCCTCAGCCTGAGTCAAAAAGATGAGGAGCCCCTCTCCCACTTCGACTCGCGATTCGCCACGGAAATCAGGGCAATACCCGACACTCATCCTTAATTATGCAAGCATTTTTTATGGGGCTATGGCCATCTAGGTTCTTTTGGTCGCTGATCGAGCAACCGCCAACGACCATGCAGGAGATGCTCTAGCATGCCAACCAGTACGCGATTGCCGAGGCCCTTGTGGCAGGGAAATGCAAGGATCACAAGAGGCTCTGTGCTGAGAAGTCTCAGGGGCAGCCCCGGAAGTCCCGAGAAGGCAGCCCGAATGACCAAAACCACCTTACTCGAGGCCGCTCCGCCTCCCGTGAACTCAACCAAGACGGAGATCTTACTCCAGATTAAAGAAAAATGACTTTTGAGAACGCCCAACCCCATGAAGAGCCCCCGGGAACTCAGGGACTGGACGAAGTATTATTGGTTTCACCGAGACTATGGCCACGACACGGAGGAATGCCACGACCTCCAAAATCAGATCGAAGAACTTATTCGCAAGGGGCATCTCGGACGCTACGTCAAAAGGCCCCGAGAGCCTTCTTCACGCCCCCAAGGGTGGGTAGAGAAGCAGATAGATGTCATCGTCGAGGGCCCGACGTCCAATGGCGACAGCACGTCAGGACAAAAGGCTTACGCCCGGGCCGTCGTAGAGAAGCGCCCCAGTCCAATCGACAAACCTTGGATCGCCTTTGAAGCAGGGGAGGCAGAATACCCGACCATGACAACGCGTTGGTGATCTCGATCCGCATCACCATTGCACATGTGAAAAGGATCATGGTCGACACCAGCAGCTCGGTGGATGTCCGGGGACAAATGTTTCCCATTCTTCCGAGCGTTCAGAATTTCCAATAGAGCCCCGAGGGTCGGGATGCCTTTGAGAAGCTGAAAGCACATCTCGCCCAATTGCCGTAACTCACGACAAGCCCAGCCAAATCACTCAGCCTATACTTGGCTGCCTCCGAGCATGCGATCAGCTCGGTTCCGGTCTGCGAAGAGTCGGGCATGCAAAGGCCCGTCTACTACTCCAGCCACGTCCTCGACGGGGTCGAGGAGCGATACCCCCTATCCAGAAGCTGGTCCTGGCCTTAGTGCACAGAGCCAGGAAGCTACGTCCCTATTTCCAAGCCCATACTATAAGAGTGGTAATCGACCAACCACTTCATCAGATTCTCTCTAACTTTGATGCCTTAGGATGGATGCTCTGGTGGTCGGTCGAACTCGGGAAATTCGACATTCAATATGTCCCGAGGACAGCCATCAA
Source organism: Ensete ventricosum (assembly GCA_029747655.1). Classification (NCBI taxonomy): domain Eukaryota; kingdom Viridiplantae; phylum Streptophyta; class Magnoliopsida; order Zingiberales; family Musaceae; genus Ensete; species Ensete ventricosum. Next base: position 44,875,691 of record JAQQAF010000003.1, read on the forward strand.
AGCACAGGCTCTAGCATATGTCATTTCCGAGTTGGCCCCCACCTCAGCCAACGCCCACGAGGCCGCAGAGCAAGAGTGGACCTTGTTCGTAGATGGGTCGGCCAACGCTGAGAAATGCAAAGCAAGACTGGTCCTTAAAGGACCGAATAACCAATCGTATGAACGTGCGCTCCGCTTCTCTCCGGGCTGCGATTAGCCTCGGAACTCATCGTGAAGGAACTTAAGATCTTTAGCGACTCTCAACTGGTGGTCGGTCATATCAATGGGGACTACAAAGCCCGTGACCCGAGCATGATGAAGCATCTAGCCGAAGTAAGGCGGATGGCTAGTAACTTCCGATGCTTTTCCCTGGTTAGAGTCCCTCGGGAATAGAACGTCCAAGCCGACGCACTGGCTAAGAGAGCATCGGCACGAGCTGGGAGGAGATGCCCCTTGGGCGTAGAGGTGATCGCCACCCAATCCATCACGAGCTCGGACATCACCGTTGCTAAGATTGCGCCGAGCTGGATGGAGGATATTCTCCGGTACAATAAGGACAGGACGATCCCACCCGACCTCATTGCCGCTTGGCGAATAAAACATATACAAGCCTGCTATTGCAAAATCAGTGGTTGGCTCTACCGCAGATCGTTCAGTCTACCCCTCCTCTAGTGCCTCACTCTGGCAGAAGCTGAAACTGTCCTGGCCGAGATCCATGAAAGGCATCTGCGAAAAACATATCGATCGTCGAACCCCAGCATTCAAGACTATCAGGCAGGGCTTTTATTGGCCGACCATGTGTCGGGATGCCGTAGCCTACGTGCAGCAATGGCCGCAGTGCCAAAATTACGCCAGGGTGCACCATCAACCTGTAGTTCCCCTGACGCCCATCAACTGTGCGTGGCCTTTTGCCCAATGGGGGATGGATCTCCTGGGCCCATTTCCCCCAGCCACGAGACGACAAAGGTTCATCATAGTCACTATCGACTACTTCATGAAGTGGGTCGAGGCCGAACCCTTGGCATCCATAACAGAAAAGCAAGTTGAGAAGTTCGTGTGGAAAAATATCATCACTTGGTTCGGCATCCCGAGGGCCATCACATCGATAATGGAACATAATTCAACAATGCAAGGTTCAAGGAACTCGGAGGAAGGACTCTAAGCGAACCTTGACCAAATAGAAGAACGAAGGTCTGAGGCTCACCTCCGAGCCCTGGTATATTAGAATGTCGTTGCAAGACTATTCAACCAGAAGGTCAGTCCCTGACCCATCAAAATGGGAGACCTAGTGTTACGAAAGGCCGAAGTCAGTGACCCAACCCGTTCCCGAGGAAAGCTAGCCCCAAGCTGGGAGGGTCCCTACCAGGTCACCGACCTGGTCTGAGATGGAACTTACCCGACTAGCTACCCAAGAAGGAGCCTCGTTGCGTAGGACATGGCACGTATCCAACATGAAGAAATTTTATGCCTAAGCTATGACTTTGGCAAGCCTTCTCAGGGATCCGTGGGGGAAAAGACGCAAGCAACGGATGGGGATGCGACGAAGAACTTGGTCGGATAGGTCGTTAAACCGAATGGAGACTTCTTTCAATTAAAGAAGGCAAGATTACGTTATGCACAACGCCGGGACTCTATGGCCCAATCCATATCCCAGCTATCGTCCCGGACATGGTGCCTCCGGACAAGCGACTTGTCAAAAATCAGAGGCGAGGCGTTCAATCATTCTTGGCCAATGCCTGCATCGATGAATGACTTGTCAAAAATCAGAGGCAAAGCGTTCGGTCATACCCGACCGAAGCCCGCACCGACGTACAACTTGTCGAGCAATGCAACTCGACTGAACACGAAGCCTACCTCGATATGCTGCTTAACAGATAACGATCTCAGCACGAGGTATGGACCTGATCGAGCATGGAACATGCCTCGATGAACGACTTATCTACTGCTAAGGCAAATACGTCAAGACAAAACAGCCCAACATCAGAGGACAAAACAAGATCAAACAGGGATATTCTAATGACAAAGCAGGAAGCTGAAAGAACGGATTCTCATTAATAGTGAAGCATGTACATTCTTAGTTGGGTACGGGGTACATTCTTAGTCGAGTACGGCCCCCAACCAAGCAAGTTACAAAAGTGTAAAAAGAAGGGGCAACGCCGAGTAACTCAGCAGAGGAAGCTCCTACGTCGCCGAAGGGTCGCTGTCATCAAAGGGGAACACCGCCTCCATTGACACGCTGTCATCTTTTGAGAGTTAGCGTAGAGGTCTTCCTCGACCTCCAGCTACGGGTACTTCGCTCGAAAGCTAGGGTGACTCTGTACTCGTACTCGTAGCTCACCCGACCAATCTTCGCCAGACCGAACTTAAAGCAGGGAGTCTCGTATTGGGCAATTGTCGCTCGGGCTCTCTTGGGGGCCGCATCCCGCTCAGCAGCCAGCGAGCTCTCGACCTTTTTCTGTGCGGCTTGGGTCGTTACCAGCAACTGCTCCACCTCCCGAGCCTTTGATCGAGCAATACCTAGGTCACCTTCCAAGTTTCGGACCTGGGAATCCAGTGCCTGGATCCGCTCCCGAGCCTTTTCTTCTCGACGCTGGGACTCAGCTCACTCAGTGGCCTCACTGGCCCAGGCCTCAATAGTCGCCACTGCAACCGAATCAGTTTCATCCTTAAGCTTCTAGACCTTGGCTCGGAGCTCATCAATTAGCCAAGAGAGCTCATCAACGACTCTCCCGAAGTCACGCACCCTATCGATCAATCCCATGGTAAAATGATGATGCTGTAGAAGCAAGGCGTTAGCAACGGGACCAGAAGAGTAAAAGGAGAAGGGCAGACAAAGAGACAACTTACTGTGACCAGGTTCTTCACGACGTTATCGAGCAACGCCTCCGAAGAAGTGGTGTAGATCTCCTTCACAAGAGGGGGGTAGAGGGCCCCTCGGTAGAACAGTTGGGCGTCAACTCCGTCCGCCCACACCCTACTCCGTAGAGTCAGCGTGGCCCAACGAGCTTCAAGCGGGCCATCACCAGACATCTTAGGGAGATCCGCCATCTCTTGGGCAAGAAAAGGCTCGTTCTGGGAACGAGCCCTAACCCTGTAGAGGTCCCTTATGGACCGAGGCCGAGATACGGCCTTGTCCCTCCATCTACTGCTCCCCTCCCAACGAGGAGCCTCCGTGGGGGTCGCCATCTTGGGTGCAGCCGCGGGGAGAGCATCTTTACGAGGTGTGTCCTTGCTCACCAACACCTTGGTCTTCTTGGCGGGGTGGTCAACTCTGCGAGTGGCACACTAATCAAGCCTCTTTCATGGACTTGATGGCTTTGGAAGAGGAAAGGATCCCCCTCAAGCGCACCACTTGCTCTGCCTCGTCCTTTGTCAGGAAGGGAGGGGAGTTGTCAACATCCCAGCCGGTCCATTTCAGGCCGAAGCCCCAGCCCCTAAAGGCGCTCACAAAGAATAAGCGAGATTTTCATCCCTTATTGTTAAAAGGGGTGCCGCACACGCAGAAATCACTCCTGAAGATCAAGTAGTAGCTCCCTCGCCCCTTGCCGAAGCAGAAACAGGCCAAAACAGGGTGTGTGTGGGGTCGATTCCAACCGCCCAGCACTCCCCAATGAAGACTATCATATATCGCCAGGAGTTGGGCGCTATTTGGAAGGGAGAAACCCTCCAGTGGTGAAGGCATGACACCACCAGAGGGTGCAGAGGAAATCTTAGCCCCGCTTCAAGGGCATCAACTGACAACACAAATCCGTTCGAAAATGGATCAAACAATCGTTGGTCGACCTCCGGCACGTGTAGATCATACTCGTCGGAAATGAAATACCTGATCCTAATGTAGGGCATGAAGGATTCAGTTATCACCGAATCTTTATCATGCTCCAGAAGCATGGCTTCCAAGGCTTTTGAAGCCTTCTCGTCCATAGAAGATGAAGACCCAAAGAGGGATCAACCCCCAAAGTTCCTCCCACTACTCGACAACGAGACATTACAAAAGAAATACAAAAGGCGAAATATACAAAGACTCAACTATTGAACTGAAGACGATCGAGGGTGACAAACGGCGACGAGCACAAGAACGAAGGAGCGGCAGGAGGAAATAAGCCCTTCCTGTTCAATAGGTAAGGCTTATAAAGACAAACGAAGGCGACCAAGTCGAGGCAACTCTTCAGTCGAGGGGACGCCCTCAAGGTGAGGGATGCGCCGCCTAATGCAACTCTTCCCATCACGACAACCCCGGATCCCGAAGGGATTCGCAATAAATGGGTCTGCTACCCTCTAGAAGCTGCCTAGAGAGGGGTGCCCCACTTACAGAATCGCTCGCTCTCAATATGACAACTTAGCACCCCATCATAAAGGGGCGCCAACCTCGAAAAGGAGCAAGGGGCACTAGCAACCGCCACAATTCAAATTTCCCACTCAGGAAAGGTCAGTCCTATGTCGTCCAATACGACTAAATCTCGGCCAGTTCTTTGCTGACCAGTTTCGGTCAGTCATGTCGACTAAGTCCCGGTCGGTTCTTTATTGACCAGTTTCGACCAGTCATGCTGACTAAGTCTCGGCCAGTTCAGTACCGACCAGTTTCGGCCAGTCATGCGGACTAAGTCTCGGTCAGTCCTATGCCGACTAAGCCTCAACCAGTCCTATGCCGACCAGTTTCAGCCAGTTATGCCGACTAAGTCTTGGCCAATCCTATGCCGACTAAGCCTCGGCCAGTACTATGCCGACTAAGTCTCAGCCAATCCTATGCCAAGTAAGTCTCAGCCAGTTCTTTGTAGACCAGTTTCAGCCAGTCATGCCGACTAAGCCTCGGCTAATACTATGCCGACTGAGTCTCATCCAGTCCTACGCCGACTAAGTCTCAGCCAGCCCTATGTTGACTAAGACTAAGTCTCGGCCAGTCCTATGCCGACTAAGTCTCTGCCAATCCTACGCCGACTAAGTCTCGGCCAATCCTGTGTCGACCAGTTTTAATCAGTCATGCTGACTAAGTCTTGGCCAGTCCTATGTCGACTAAGTCTCGGCCAATCAAATCTCGATTGTGTCTCGGCCAGTCTTATGTCGACTAAGTCTCGGCCAATCCTATGTCAACTATGCCTCGGCCAATCCTACGCCAACTAGTTTCGACCAGTCATGCCAACTAAGTCTTGGCCAGTCCTATGCCGACTAAGTCTCAGTTGGTCCTATGCCAATCGATTTCGGCCATTCATGTCGACTAAATCTCGTCCAGACCTTTATCGACTAGTTTCGGCCAGTCATGTCGACTAAGTCTCGGTCAGTCCTTTACCGACCAATTTCGGCCAATCATGTCGACTAAGCCTCGGCCAGTCCTATGCTGACTAAGTCTCGGCCAAGCCCAACGCAAATGCAATCTCGATGCAGGTGTAGCCATTTCATCGTCGACAAGGCCTTGACCGCTCCACCGCCAGCCCAGTTCCGACCGACCTGTCATGCCTCATTTGGCCAAGACCACAAGTTCCAAGACGAGACAAACGGAAGGACAAGCTCCTACACCGAGCCACGACTCGCAATTCTCCCACGGTACGACTCCTTTGGGGGGGAGGAGAATGATAGGGTATATCCTGGCCCATCCGACGAGGGCCACCAGATCACCACAGTAAAGCCAACCAAACGTCGTCAAGTCAGCTCGGACAGTAACCTCGGGACTGGTCATCGTTTCGTCCCATCGTCCAAGTAGCACGATGAGGCGTGACACGGTCCAGACGGCGTCAGCGAGCAGATCGTCGGGCCATCCCACCACCCATGGAACACGACAGGGCACGACATAGCCTAGTCGACATCGATGTCAAGGTATGGTCCAACCATCCCAAGGCGCCAGCACGCATTAACATTCACATACGATGGCGCCGCCAACCATTAAACATCCTCGTACGACGACCCCCCCCAGCAAGGGGTATAAAAGCCACCCCAATAAACAGTATTAGGAGGGAAAAAACACGCACAAATGACACCACGAGGAGGAGATCCTCAAGAGCTCAGGCTCCCAACTAACTTAATCATCGAAGGGGCCGAGCCGGAAGGACCCTCCACCCGGCTCTGGCATTTTCTGTAGGACGCGGCCAACGAGGAGGAGACGAACGCCAATCCTGCCACGAGGAGCCAGGCCAAAGATCCCGTAGTAGAGTCATCATCCCGTTGCGCCTTTCCCTGGAATGTTTAAGCTGCGTGGACACCCTTGCACACTCGGATCGAACCAAGCCGAGATGCCACCGTGCACTCGGCATAAAGAACGGCGACAAGTTGTATCCATGACTAAATTCTTAATATTGAAAGACGTCCTAAAATCTTAATTTTCTACAGACAACTATATTGCCTATATTATAAGCAGATGCAAACATCCTGGGATAGATCCATTTATCCTTTAATGTGAGCATACTTGCAGACAGGATAAGGTCAACTTAGCATACTATCTTGTCGGATGCCATTGATAATCCAATTATTATTCTTATACGTTGCTCGGTATTAAATTTAGGTTAACAGGGGTTTTCTTTGAGAAGACACATCATTGATAATGGATAAACCAAAAGATGAATGAGGAACTGGTGGTAGGTAGAGTAACTTGAAACTGTATCATGACGGGAGAACCACAATCAGTGTACAACAGCAAGGGGTAAATGTACACCGATGTTCAAATGCAGATGATTCGTACTAAGAGAGAAGGCAGCAAAACCATGGAATGAAGCTCAAGTCAAGCTTAGCAAGGACAAATTTTGTCAACATTGGCAAGCAACATTAAGTTATTTTTTAAGACAATAAGTTGAATTTACCTGGAAACTTAAGGACAACATGAAGTAGATATCAGAGCAAATTTATGGCAGACATGTCCAAAACTGCATCAACTAGGCTACTATAATCATCATGAAAAATAATCATACTACGTACTAATTGAATGTATCTAGTATTTTCTAACATGATATAATACATCTAGTACTTTGAACCTGATATCAATGAATTTAGAACTCTTAGATGATTGCGAGATTGTCCTTAGAAATCAAAAAAGAATCTGATCTCCAGGACGATCTTGTAAAATTCTAAGTCAAGTAAAAAAATTAAACTATGATGTGGCAATTCTGATATAGCAATGAGCACAAATCAACTTTTAAAATGATAAAGAAATTGTGATTTATGATGATAGAGCATACCTTTTGTCGAAGCGCCCAGAATGCAGGTAATATAGCAGCTGCATTTGATGCAACAAGAAAGATCGATTGCCAAATATGTCCTGAAAATAAATAAATATATATCGAACAGAGACTTTATAACATCATAAGCAACCAAAAAATGGCAAGTGATATCATTTACAATATATACAAGGAGGAAAGATATTATCACACCAACCAAGAACATAATAGAAATATTTTATAATTCTGTCCCAGATAAAATGAGTGGACAATGTAATCATTATATTACTGACACTACTCAACAATAATAGTGAATAAAGCAATGTATGTGGACCATTACTTTTATTTAGATTTTAATTAGAAAATGAATTACAAAAAGAACAAATTGACTAAACCAGGCAACATTTGCCTTCAATATAATCTGTGTGGCACATAGAAAATGGTAAATAGTTTTGCTCAGCAATTTGATCTTGTTGTTAAGACTACAAAACTGCTTCTTGCATAGAAATATAACCATAAATCAAGTAGTATTCTTTTTTTGTCTTTAGCCATGCGTTGGACTTCTAACACCTTTGTGGTTATTATGAATATATAGCTTTCTCGAAAATGTTATATATCAATAAACCATATTACCTGAAAAATGCAACATGAGAAGTATATCAAGGGAAATCTTAGCAACTGAAAAGAATTAACCATGAAATCTAATTTATGAGCAACAATATTCTGACAAAACATTTAAAACATTTAACTTAATCAACAACAATATTCTGAATCAATAAGAGAAAAAAATGGGACTAGTAAAACTATTCCCAAAAAGGTGAGGCAGCTAGCTATATGGAGATCTTCCAAATAACAAGTTCATTTAGATAAAGTTCACTTGTCAACCAGATTAGTGTACTCGTATCTTTAGAATGTAGTGAGATACCACTGAAAATGGAAAAAAAAGCAAGGAACACGGGTAGAAATTTGACATCTTAGAAAACCTGTCATTAATGCAGAAGCTTCAAATTCAGCAAAGAAATATGACTCGTTTATCAAAATAAAGAACAATCATATTCATACAAGAAAAAGTAGAAACTAAGGTCATACAAAAAATATGGACATTTTTTTAGGCATGGCAACAAGATGAAAAATATAGACATTTCAACATTATGAACGAGTCATGAAAATTTTTCAAGCCACATGCATAGTTGATGGAATCTGCATGTACATTAATGGAATCTTTGTAAAATAATTTGATAAATAGAAATCAAAAACAAAAAAGAAATTCAACAAGTATAATGTCACATGACTGCTGCATGGGTAAGGAAATGCTTCAACATGAACTTAACATGATGTAACAAATTGCCGTGATCCAAAACCTGATCAATCCATTAAACCAGTTGGAGAAAATCCCATGATTACGAGATTCTGAATCCCATAATTAAGGAATTTTATAATCCCATAATTAAGGAATTTTATAATCCCATAATTAAGGAAAATCTATCCCCTATATGGGGCCACTCAATCAGTACCAAATCAGCCCATATTATAGGAAATGAATTAGAATGAAATATTGTACATAATCAATTTTCTTAGTTGTACAAGTTGTAATCAGCCTACATATGTCTTCGTTTGTATATAGAAAAGATCAATGAATGAGAAAAATTATATTCTCGTGTTTATGGTATCAGAGACTGGTTCCTATAGGAATCTTTTTTTTTTTCTTTCAGCCTTACTTGATGAAAATCTTTTCCTCTATTCTGTCACTCTTCAAATTAGCCCCAACTATTTCTTCTTCCTTGTTTGTTTGTGAGGAACCTACACTACTATGTCTGGAGGAGAGAAGACGAAATCAATGCTTCCATCTTCAATAAACAGCTTAGGTGGCAATCCATCCTTGCTGATTATAGTGCATAAACTCAACGGATAAAACTTTCTTCCAAGGATTGACATACCGGTCCGTACCGGGCGGTATGCACAGTGTGTATCGCCCGGTATATTAAATATATTATAATATTTTTTATAATATAATATTATATATATAATATTAAAATATATTTAAAAAATAAAAAGGGGCGACGTCGCCTCGAACTCTCTCCCGCGTGGGGAGACATTTCATCTCCCCGCGTGGGGAGAACAAAATCCCGCGGGCGACGGCGCTAGGGCAGCGCGGGCAGCGATGGCTCGCGGGCGACCCCCGGGCGGAGTCACCGCTAGGGCGGTGCGAGGTACTTCTCCTCCTCTTTTTCTTCTTCTTCTTTTCCGCTTCTTCTTCTTTCTAAACGTCTCCCAGCGTGGGGAGAAAGAATCCCGCGGGCGATGGCGTTAGGGCAACGCGGGCGGCGACGGCGTTAGGGCAACGCGGGCGGCGACGGCGTTAGGGCAACGCGGGCGGCGACGGCCCTAGGGCAACGCGGGCAGTGACGGCTCGCGGGCGACCCCCAGGCGGAGTCGCCGCTAGGGCAGTGCGAGGTACTCCTCTTCTTCTTCTTCTTCTTCTTCTTCTTCTTCTTCTTTTCCTCTTCTTCTTTCCTTTTTCTTCCTCAATCGACCGCCGACGGTCGATTTCTCCTTAAATCGACCATCGACGGAGGAAATCGACCGCCAACGGCCGATCTTAGCGATATCGCCCGGTAGCGGCCAGTCCGCGTACCGATCAGCTGTCGAACCGGTATGTACCGGGCGGTACGGGTCTTACCGCTCGATAAGGAAAACCTTGTTTTCTTCATTGGTCTTAGTCCATAAAATTGGATACTCGAGGAAGAGAAAACATCGGCTATTTGACCGGATCAACAATAGTACCTGTAGAGAATGATCCCAAGTTCGAAGTATGGGATTCTAAAAATTCTATGATCATATCATCGTTGATAAACTCTATGGAACCAGAAATTGGTTAAACATATATGTTTTTACCAACAGCAAAGGAGTTATGGGATGCTGTGACATATTCAGATATAAGGAATTCAGCTCAAGTATTTGATACTACAAACAACATCAGAGAGTTTAAACAAGATTTACACAAAGAACTAGATGAAGTTCATGGACGAATATTGGGGAAAGATTCATTGTCATCTCTCCAAGCCATATTCTCCGAAGTTAGGAGGAAGGAAAATAGAAGACAAGTCATGATGGAATCTTCCACTCCATCCATGGTTGTAGAAAATTCTGTACTTATTATGATGGGTGAAACTAATTCTTCTGCTAATGCTGTCCAACATAATCAGATAGGAAATAGGATGATAAAGGCAAAGTATGGTGTTTTTACAATAAACCAAGACACAGAAGAGAAACTTGCTGGAAGATACATGGAAAATCGACAAATTGGAAGAACAATCAAGTTCTAGATAAGGCTAATAGCCAAGGACTTCAAGTACACAATCAATCTGCCACCATCTCTAAAGGAGTCAAAAAGCCTGTGTTCAGTAAGGAATAAATTGATCAACTGTTTAAGTTTCTGAACTAGAGTCAATTCTAATCCTTCTCCTTCATCATCTTGCTCTTTGGCCAAGAAAGGTAATTGTTTCACAGCTTTGTTTGCTTCTTTTGGTCTTAAGGCTCCTTGGATCATAGATTCAAGTGCAATAGACCATATGACTAGCCCTTCACACTTGTTTTCCTCCTACACTAGGACTCCAACAAGGTTGAGTCCTAATTACCCTAGAAGTAGTCAATAAAAACCCTGTGAGATTGTAATAAAACCCCACATAACCACTTCTATCCTATAAAGAAGTGTGGCTAGGGTTTAGACTGGGGCCTTAGGGCTTAGTGGCCGCCGCCCCCTTTACTGGGCTGGTCGGCCAGGGTTTCTACCTGCTTAGGTCGGCTATAGAGCCAACCTAGCCGCCGCCTACACCTACTAAGGCAGGTCGGCTAGAGAAGGCGCAAAGGGGTAATTCTACTTAGGCAAGCACCCCCTAGAGCTAGGGTTTAAGTTCTGTTTAATGATGTAGTCGCCCCCTCTCTTTCATCAAACAAGATTAATCTTTTATTCAACCTTATGCCGAGTTCTAGGAGGGAGGAACCTCTATAGCGTTTCAAGGGTTGATCCCCCTTAGAGATCAAAATCTATAGAGCTCCTTTCGGGGTTCTATCATCTGGTATCAGAGCAGCATTCCTACTGCCCCTGTAGTCATCTCAGCCGCCCTCACCTTCCCAAGCAATTCCCACAATTGCTGCTACACGCGTCTTCACCTTCCACCCCAGCCGCAGATCAAATCAGTCTGTCGCTGCCCCCTGCGTTTGATTTGGAGATCTGGTATATTTTCATCACCCACGCCTCTTCAATACTGCAAAATCCTTTACCTTACATGTTAAAGAGATTTTTCATATTTTATCCGCTGCAAATTTCAACCGTCGCAAACATTATCGTTGTTGCGAAGGCGAAACGCTGAAGATATTTTCAGCCGCCTATTTGCCTCTTGAAACCGGTTTATTGCTTTTCCTTTTTGGCCGAAATTTTTACACAATTTTATAGATCTTCTTAGCTTTCATCTAAGATTGATCTTTGGAAAAAATTCCTTCTGGAATCGGTTTTATTGTGCCTTAATTCGTCATCACGCAGTGCTGAAATTTTACGACGAAGGATCTGTCTTCCGTCTTTTACCCTATTTTCCTACCGTTACTCTGCCAAAATTTTGTCAAACCTTTTGCTGATATTGACCACATCTGAACCGAGGGTTTCTGCATATTTTCCTCAAATTTTCCTCTAAAATTTACGTCGAGAATTCATTGTTTCTCCAACGTAAAATCTGTTCAACAGGACAGCACATCGCAGCACCTTTCTTTGTCGAATTCCATTGGATTTGAGTGTTGTCTTTTGCAGGTTTTCGGACTCTCTTTCTCTCATCTACACACCCTAACATCCTCACCAAAAACCCTTCCAAACCGATCCCAAATCAGCCCTAAACTGCAGCCTACTTCCATCTACACCGATCCACCCATCCAACCGGCCATCCTCTCTCCAAAAATTCTCATGCCACTAACCCGACAACAGAAAAAAGATCTTAATATTACAGATCTAGAGGCATACATCATGGCATCAGAGGAGGCCATCAACGCCAAGTTTGAAGCCTTTGAAAGCCGCATGGAGGAGAAGATGCGATCCCTTTTCGCCGAATTCAGCATGGGCCAACCACCTAGCCCGAAGAAATCACAACAAGGAGAAACTTCAGATCGGCGAGACGATCCTCAAGAGCATGGCCACATCATCCCTAATCCAAACACTTCACGCATGAAGGTTGACTTCCTTAGATAGGAAGAAGGAGACCCGATCGGATGGATCACACGCGCAGAATGCCATTTTCGGTTCTACCGAACCACCGATGCTACAAGGGTTGAGATTGTTGCCATCCACCTCGAGAGAGATGTTATTCAGTGGTTTAATTGGTATGAACACACCCATGGAGGTCTCTCTTGGTAGCGATTCAAGGAAGGACTACTAAAGCGCTTTAGACCAACCGATTACAACAATATCGATGGACAATTGGCGAAGATTCGGCAAACCTCGACAATACACGAATACCAAACAAGGTTTGAACGTTTATCTAACCAAACTGTGGATTGGTCTGAAAAGCAACTTTTAGGGACTTTTATCGAGGGCCTAAAGCAAAAGATTCGAGAAGTAAAGGCGCGGCAATCGTACACTCTCACGGTGGCAATTTCCCTCGCGATAATCCAAGAAGAACGATTGAACCACAAAGTACGAAGGATAAGGGTCGCTCCCCGACCAACCATGCCGAAGCCTTTAGCCCCCTCTACTGCCATCCGAGCCCCCGCACAAAAAAAATTAACAAGAGAGAAGCTTTATGAACGGTCGGCCAAGGGGTTGTGTTGGCACTGTGATGAACCGTGGAGCCGAGAACATCGCTGCAAAAAGGGTCGGCTCCTCGTGATTGAACCAGTAGAGGATAAGGACAGCGAACCATCTGAAGAAAGCCTCGAACCCGAAGATGAAGCCATGGAGGAAGAGCCCCAACCGGCCGACTACGCAGTGCACGCGCTGGCCAGCTACTCCAACCCGCAGATGATGAAAGTTGGAGGGCTTCTTAAACAGCAATCGATCACCGTTCTCATCGATACGGGCAGCATAAATAACTTCCTCAACAGCAAGGTCGTTGCACATATAGCGCTTTAAATCGAAGGTTACAACAAGTTCGACTTAAAGGTCGTCGACAGCCAAATTCTCAATTGTGACTAATGATGCCCGCGGGTAAAATTGCTCCTACAAGACCAAGAAGTGGTAGTCGATTTCTTCCTCCTACCCATCGATGATTATGAAGCCGTGCTTGGGATTGAATGGCTCACAACATTATGTGATATCTCCTGGAATTTCTTAAAACTAATCATGAAGTTTTATTGTAAAGGGAGACAGGTCATATTACGAGGCAAGCACGGGAGCCATATTTCCACCGTTTCGACGGAGCGAATGGAGAAGGTGCTACACAAAACAAATGGTGGATTTTTTATGCATATCCAGCAGCCATCAAAGGAGGAAAAAGTACAAAATTCAAATCCTAAGCTTGCCCTCTTGCTGGACGAATTTGCGGATGTTTTCACGGAGTCGCATGGGCTTCCCCCTAATCGGCTGCATGACCACCGCATTCGTATCTTGCCAGGCAAACCTCCAACAAATTTGAGACTGTACCGTTATCCTCCCTTGCAGAAGGATGAGATTGAAAACATTGTCAAGGAGATGCTCGACACTGGAGTAATTCGACCAAGCTGCAGCCATTACTCCTCGCCGGTATTGCTAGTGCGCAAGAAGACAAATATCCTATACCAGTCATAGATGAGCTCTTGGATGAACTAAAGAGAGCCCGAGTCTTCACTAAATTGGATCTCCGTTCCTGTTAGATTCAGATATGCACCGAAGATGTTCCGAAAACTGCATTCCGCATACATAACTGCCACTACGAGTTTTTGGTAATGCCCTTCAGACTTACGAATGCTCCTACTTTTCAAAGCTTGATGAATAACATCTTCTGGAGGTTTCTACGCAAGTTCGTATTGGTATTTTTTGATAATATCCTCATTTAGAGCCCTACACTTGATATGCATTTTTAACACTTACGAATTGTTCTAACGATTCTTCGGGAGAATACCCTTTGTGTTAAACAATTCAAGTGCAGCTTTTTACAGCGTAAAGTGGAGTATCTAGGGCACATTATATCAGAGGATGGAGAGGCAGTAGACCCGACGAAGATCGAAGCAATGCAAGGATGGCCGAGATGTACAAACATAAAATCGCTGCGGGACTTCCTTGGACTCACGGGCTACTACCGAAAATTCGTGAAAGATTATGGCAAGATCAGTGCCCCACTCACGTCCCTACTAAAGAAAGACTCCTTCTTGTGGTCAGATAAAGCCGCCGCCACAGCCTTTGAACGACTCAAGGCAGCCATGACGACGACCCCGATCCTAGCGCTGCCCGATTTCAGCCGCACCTTCGTGATTGAGGTCGACGTGTCCGGCGTTGGAATTGGGGTTGTTTTAATGCAAGATGGCCAACCCCTTGCTTACACCAGCAAAGCTTTGTCTCCCTCCCATCTCAAAATGTCTGTGTATGATAAAGAAATGCTTGCTATCGTACACACCGTCACGAAGTGAAGACCCTACCTGATTGGCCGACGCTTCCAGATTAAGACTGGCCACCGAAGTCTTAAATATAATTTTCGAGCAGAAAATATCTTCCCCAGAGCAACAACGATGGGTAACTAAACTTCTTGGCTTTGATTATGAAATTATTTATCGAAAAGGGAAAGAGAATGTTGTTGCAGATGCTCTATCACAACTATCGGGACAAGCCGAAATTTCAGTCATCTCCCTTCCCTCCACCGACTTCCTCAAAAACATTAGGGAGGAATGGAAGAATGACCCAGAGATCCAAGACATCATATAAAAATCGGAGAAGGGTCCAGGTTCCATGGGCCACTACACTTGGGATTCGAAGGACCTGCGCTACAAAAGCTGAATTCTAATTGTTCCTTCTTCCCCTTGCATCCAGATTATTTTACACGAGATGCACTCTTCACCTTCAGCAGGGCACTAAGGATTTCTGAGAACATACAAGTGGGTGAAGCAAAACTTCTTTTGGAAAGGCATGAAAAAATCAATTTATGATTATGTATCCAGATGTGATGTATACCAGCAGCAGAAAGGTGAAACAGTGGCAAATCAGGGAAAACTACAACCACTACCAATACCGGACTCAGCATGGACTGACATCTCCATAGATTTCATCGAAGAGCTGCCACCATCGCAAGGTAAAAGCATGATTTTTGTGGTGGTAGATTGTCTAACCAAATATGTTCATTTCTGTGCTGTGAGACATCCTTATACCGCTACCAACATTGCTCAACTTTTTGTGGAAAATATTGTAAAACTGCAATGGGATGCCAAGGTCGATTGTGAGCGACTATGACAGGGTGTTTACAAGTAAATTTTGGACCGAGCTCTTCCAACTACAAGGCACCCAATTAAAGATGAGCACAGCCTATCATCCACAGATGGACGACCAAACAGAAGTGGTGAACAGATGCCTCGAGACTTACTTATGGTGCTTCACCAATGACCGGCCCAAAGAATGGACAAGGTGGCTCCCTTGGGCCGAATGGTGGTATAACACAACTTCTCATTCATCCACTAAATGTATCCCCTATAAGGCATTGTATGGCCGATCGCCCCCTGTAATACCTAAGTATGTAATTGATGCGGCCAAAGTGGATCAGATCGACCAAAACTTAATTGACAGGGACAAGCTTCTGCAACTGCTGAAAGACAACCTAACTGCCGCCCAAGCTAGCATGAAGCAACAAGCAAACACTCACCGGAGCGAGCGAGAATTTTCAGTAGGAGACTGGCTCTACCTTCGCCTATAACCATACATGCAGCTATCAATCAACACCAGAGCGTCGATGAAGCTATCTCCACGATTTTATAGACCATATCAGATTTTGGAGCGTATTGGGGCCGTGGCGTACAGATTAAAACTCCCAGATGATGCTAAGATCCATCTCGTCTTCCACGTATCATTGCTAAAGCCAAAATTAGGAGAACATGAGTCGACTCAAACTCAGCTGCCGAGGACTACAAATGATGGCGAGATTCAAGCCCAACCTGAAGCTATACTTGATCGGAGGATTGTGATGCGCTGACGCTGCCCTTCAACTGAAGTACTCGTGGAGTAAATTACCATCCGAAGATGCAACGTGGAAGTCTTATGAAGAGCTGAAAACCCGGTTCCTGGAGTTTATGGACCCTCAACTTTGAGTGCAAGGCTGATTTTAAGAGGGCGAGCTTAATAGGACTCCAGCAGGGTTGAGTCTTAATCACCTAGAAGTAGTGAAAAAAAAACCCTGTGGGATTGTAATTGTAATAAACCCTATCTAGCCACTTCTATCCTATAAAGAAGTGTGGCTAGGGTCTAGACTGGGGTCTTAGGGCTTAGTGATCACCGCCCCCTTTACTGGGCTGGTCGGCCAGGGGTGGAGGGTTTCCACCTGCTTAGGTCGATTATAGAGCCAACCTAGCCGCCGCCTACACCTACTAAGGTAGGTCAGCTAGGAGGGGCAAAGGGATAATTCTACTTAGGCAAGCACCCCTTAGGGCTAGGGTTTGAGTCATATTTAATGATGTAGCTGCCCCCTCTCTTTCATCAAGCAAGATTAATTTTTTATTCAGCCTTGTGTCGAATTCTAGGAGGGAGGAACCCCTATAGCGTTCCAAGGATTGTTCCCCCAAGGTTTTCCTTACCGAGCGGTAAGGCCCAGTACCGCCCGGTACATACCGGTCCGACAGCTGATCGGTACGCGGACCGACCGCTACTGGGCGGTACCGCTAAAATCAGTCGTCGATGGTTGATTTCGGCCATCGGCAGTCGATTTCGGTTGTCGGCGGTCAATTGACGGAGAAATCGACCGTCGACGTCGATTAAAGAAGAAAAAGGGAAAAGAAGAAAAAAGTACCTGGCCGCCGTCCTCGCCTGTGTGCTGCTCGCACGCCCTCGCCGCACGTGGGTCGTCCGTGAGACGTTGCCGCCCTCACAGCCCGCAGGCGACTATCGTCCCCGCGCAGGGAGACGAAACGTCTCCCCGCGGTGGGAGAGAGACCGAGGCGACGTCACCACCCATTTATTTCTTTTTTAAATATTTTTTAATATTATATAATATTATATTAATTTAATAATACCGGGTGGTACATACTGTGCGTACCACCATGGTATCGTACTGTACATGTACTGACAAAATGTTGGTATGCCGGTACAGACCGGTAAGTAAAACGTTGGATCCCCCATAGAGATCAAATCTATAGAGCTCCTTCTGGGGTTCTATCATACACACCTTAGCCTGGAAACTCTAAAATAAAAGTTACTGATGGATTACTTTCTTCTATAGCAAGAAAAGGCACAATTGCAATTTCATATTCTTTTGTATTAAATTCTATGCTTTATGTTTCTAATTTGTCTTGTAACTTGTTGTCTATTAGCAAACTTAAAGGATTTGCATTGTGTTGCTAAATTCTTTCCTTCTCACTATGAATTTCAAGACCTATATTCGAGGAAAACAATTGACAGTGCAAAAGGAGTGAAGGACTTTATTATCTTGAAGAGGACGCTACTTGAAATGGACAAGCTCAATTGACAATAAACAGTAACACTTCTACTAGTAATAAATAAATGTTATGGCACTATAGAGTAAGGTTTGCAATTTCGATATTTACCGCCCGCTACCGGGCGGTTCCGCCAAAAATCGACCGTCGGCGGTCGATTTCGGCCATTGGCGATCGATTGAAGGGAGAAATTGACCGCCGACGATCGATTAAGGGAGAAATCGACCGTCGGCAGTCGATTGAGCGAGAAAAAGGGAGGAAGAAGAAGAGGAAAAAGAAGAAAAAAAAAAAAGGGGAGAAGAAAAACCTATCGCCCGCGTGCGGTCCTCGCCCGTGTGCCGTCGCCGCTCGTGCGCCGGTGGGTCGCCAGCGCCCGCGCGCCATCGCTGCTCGCGCGCCGTCGCCGTCCGCGAGTCACTAGCGCCCGCGGGTCGCGGGCACTCTTTCTCCCGCGTGGGGAGAACCCGCGGGCGCTCTTTCTCCCGCGTGGGGAGATATCGAGGCGACATCGCCCCTTTTTCTCTCCTTTTTTCTTTATATTTTAATATTTTTTAATATTATATTATAAAATATTATATTATATTTTAATATATCGGATGGTATGCACTGTGCGTACCGCCCGATACCGGTACCAAGATGAACTCGGTATGTCGGTACGGACCAGCAAGTCAAACCTTGCTATAGAGTATAGACTAGGTCACCCAAGCTTTCCTTATTTACAGAAATTTTTATCTTCATTGTTCGAAAACAATAATAGTTCTCTATTTCAATGTGAAATTTGTCAATTTGCTAAACACCATCACATTGTTTTACCTTTTCGGCTTTAAAAAGAATCAAACCTTTTGGTCTTATACATAGTGATATTTAGGGTCTTTTTAAAGTGACAAATTTGTCTCGAACCAAGTGGTTTATAACATTCATTGGAAACCATACAAGAGTACGTTGGGTTACCTCTTAAAGAAAATTCCAATGCTGAAAAAACTTTCAAGAACTTTCATACCATGATCCAAAATCAATTCCAAGAAAAATATAAGATTTGAGAACTTACTATGGTAAAGAATACTTTAATACCATTCTCGGTTCCTACTTGTTAGAGCATAGAATAATTCACCAATCTTCATGTGTTGATAGCCCCTAACAAAATGATATTGCATAACGAAAACATAGACACCTACTTGATGTTGCACGCTCTCTTTTATTTACCACTTATGTTCCTAAATATCTTTGGAGAGATGTCATTTTTACTGCTATATATTTAATTAATCAAATGCCTACCAGAATATTTAATTTTCAAACTTCTCTTGATCGTTTTCCTCCATTTATCCACATGTGAAATTGTTTAACTCTCTTCCATCAAAGGTATTTTGGTGCATTGCTTTTGTCCTTATTCATAACCATCACGTGAAACTATTTAACATGAACCTCGCGTATTAAAATGTGTGTTCATTGGTTACTCCTCGACCTAAAAGGGTTACAAATGTTACGATCCTATATCGAAAAAAATGTCATTATGGATGTTACATTCTTTGAAAACCAAAGATATCCCCCAATTTAGGGAAAGAATTCAACCCAAGAAGATTGTTTTTTAGAGTTGTCTCTACCAATCACTATTTTCTTGTCAGATTCATCTCCTGCTTTCACTCTACCATACCTACCTAGCCAACAACTAAATAGTCCTATTGATACTCCTGAATCCAAATCTCCAATACCACAACCCAAATCTCCAACGCCACAACATGTTATTAGATAATCTAGTTTAGGGGGAGATATCACTATAATTGCACTTAAGCTTCATGTGTATTCAAGCCAGCGAAATCTAGAAAAGGTTGATATTCACCCACCAGAGTATTGTCAAGAGTCTGAACTGATAACAGATCCAGACATAGACACAAATAACTTTATTCCTTAGATCTTGATGTTCTCATTATCATTAGAAAAGGAATTAGATCTTATACGATGCCAAGGTTCACCATTTCGAATCGTACCGCTCGATATGGGCGGTATGTACTAGTCCACCTACTGACCGGGCGATACCTCCGATTGGGGCTATTTTCACCCCGTTACCAATTGAAATCGGTCGGTAATGGTCGATTTCGACCGTCACCAACCGGTATCGGGTAGTATCAGCCTAGGAAGAAAGAAGAAGAGGGAGAAGAAAAGAGAGAACCTGGAGATCTGGCACTGCTCTCCCAATCCCGATGTGTCGCCCACAGGCTTCTCGGTGCTTCCCAAGGAGAATCTTCGACAATAGCGGGGAGAAGAAAACGACACGCGACGCATGGGCTTCTTGCGGAGACTTCAAGAGGAGATTTCTTCTCCCCGCGTGGGAAGAAGGAATGAGGCAACGTCGCCTAGTTTCTTTTATTTTTTTAATTTTAATATATATATATATACACACATGTACCGAGCGATATGCCTGGGCGTACCACTCGGTACCGGCATACCATACCATACCGAGCTCAGCTCGGTATGCCAATACGGTACAGTTTAGCGAGCCTTGTACGATGCATCATATTTCTAAATATGTGTTATGTCATATGTTATCTCCGGCCTTAAATAGTATATTATACAAAATCAAATTTCTTAGTTGTATACAGAAAAGATTAATGAATGAGAAAAATTATTTTCTCTTATGTTCACCAACATAGTCCATTAACTAGCATTTTGCTCATCCTAGGACCTGGAAATCTAGGCAAAAGCCACTAATCTAAACCGTCCACTTTATTTGCCAGTATGACCAGCTCAAAGAAACAAAAGAAGGGCATTTATCACTTCCTTTTCTCATTGTTGCTTCTAGGTGTCGAGCACCGTGCATTAAATTCTCCTAAATGGCAAGCCTCTAAACTCTCCTTTCCCCTTAATTCCATTCCCTCTCTAATCCCCTCCACTTCCCACACCATACCTCACCTTTTCTCTCCAAGGCCACCCTTCCACCTCCTCTTTCAAGCACATAGATCATTTCTCTCCTACTTTTCCATTTTTTGTGATCATTTGACATTCCTTAATTCTTTTTATTGGTTGACCTGCACTTAAAAGCTCACTCATGACCCAGCTAAAGGATCGTATGGATTTCAGAATACATTGATATAAAACAAGATTACCTTTATGTGTAACAAGTTCATTGCTGCAATCAAAACCTCCATGGTCACGATCACATGCACAATAGCTGGAAGGAGAAGAGGAACACTATGATAAATAAGATTACAGTGGAATCATAATAAATTCTAAGAACTTAGAAGAAATCAAGAAAACATAAAAATTGATGGTGAATTCAAGTATAACAAATTTTGTGAAACAAATGGAATAACCTGTAGAATGTCAACCCGCTTTCATCGATAGAATTGCGACATGCCCCATGATGACTACAGTGATTGGGGCATCCCTCAAGCCAAATGGACATGGTAGTCCGATATTTGTTATTAGCATTTGAAGGATGCTCTAATCCAATGCACCAAGTTCCTTCTCTAGCAGACAAAACATAAAAATCTACGTTTTTTCCGCTTGAATCATCTGATACCAAAAACATGGAATCATTGCTACTGCTTGTGCTATTTGCAAAGTAATCCCAATCATCCATGGATAGTAAACCACTGAACTTTGTGTATACTCCGTAATTTAACTTTGTATCTGAAGATAATCGAACATGCATATTAGCTCCTGCTGCACCAGTAGGAATATCCAAAAAGAAATAAGTCCATGCAGTTTGCTCGACAGAAGAATTGCTCAAAAGATTATCCAAAGAGAAACCAGCATCTGTGGACCCAAGTTCACTATCTGGGAGATAATAAGATGCAAAAGGAACGGCTGAATTTTTGGAAGCTCTCTGCAGCAAGGCATTTTCAGAAGGTTCATGAAGCTTTATAATGAAAATTACCAGGCTTAAAAACAATAAACCAGATGCTATATATGTCTTTCCAGCTATTACTTGATGTTTATAATGTTGAAGCAAGTTGAACGTCTCTAGCACATTTAATTAGATGTCATATAGTATTACCACAAGAAATAGAAGTCGTATTAGACAAAACAAATTCATCCAGATTATGTAATTACAGTAAATTTGTACAAACCATTTAAGCATGATATAACCTAAAAAATGATCATATCCTTTGCACTAATGAAAATGAACTCCAACCAGACAGATCAGACAAATGATCAACAGATATAGCAAAATAAGATTTGCACATAGAACAAAACGAAAAAAAAAACAAGATACATGATATAAGCAATTGTGCAGTTGCTTATTTCCATAAAATCATAAATTTAAATTTCAGCACAGTGCCACATATAAGAAAATAAATGCTTATATCATGTATAAGCATTTATGGTTCAAGTCATAAGGTAGAAAGAAATTCCTCTTTATTCCCTTGATTTTAAGAGACTTGCATAATTTATAACATATACCGCCAAGCCATCTTGACCTGGCCTGTTCTCGACTAAAATTGCCTAAAACATACAATCCACAAAGGACCTTCACACAGAAAAACCTACAATAATATGTCATCGCACACAAAAAGGGCAAGATAACAGGGATCGCAAGCAACAGAAAATAACTAACTTATTAGGCACAAAGGTTCAAACGAACTGAACAGTAACGGTCACACACGAAGGGGTGCAAAGGCAGCAGGAGGCTCAATGCTCACTTGATACTTTCATTGAACAAAAAGTGGAAACACTAAAAATGTTGCACCATCCTTAGACATATAACCAAGGTCCCATCCGGCCCGATGCTACCCAAGGATCTAGGATGTTGAGACAGCTAACATTTTGTTGATCAGGGACAATCTCAACACTATTCAACCCTATTTAGACAAGCAAAGCCTAAGCCCAAGAAACAATCCTCTCACCACAATCTAAAAGTCCTAATAGGACTCAGATTAGGGCAGCCACCAAGCAAGAAGGGTGCGGCAGCCCTACAAGGGAATTCTAGGTGTTGCGCCCCACAAGACACTAAAAAAGAGAATCCTAATGCACCCCACAAGAAAAGTCCTTAAACCTTAAGGACTTAGGGCACCCCTCACCCTATAAAACAAAGGGTGCATCCCCGTCAGACATGAACAAAGGAAACCTTCAGCAAAGAGCCAGCCGGCCCTAGTTTTGGAGCCTCAGAGCAGCAAGGAGAAGAGAGGGAAGACTTCTGCACCGCGCCAACTTATTCCAGCCGCAGCATTCTTCCTCACGTTCCAGCAGCGTAAAGCTCCACCCCAAAGTTTCACCTAGCTGCTGCAAGAAGTCCTCAATGCCTACTGCCTATTGTTCAAACCTCAAGAACCAACTGCAACCACAACCTGCCGAGAACACCGACGTGCTGTCCAAAGACAACCTACGTTTTCACGCGTCCATCAGCTTTTAATTCTATTGTTTTAAGTCTTGTAGTTAGCATTTTAGCTTTACAAACAATAGAGGTTGTTTTCTTTTGGATTTTACACTTGGCCTTTTTGTGATGGTTCTCTCCTCCATCAAAACTTTCATCCGTAAGGTGGTATCGAGTTGACGGATCGTCGAACTCAACCCCCATATGGATCATTCGTGTCGAAGGCCACCAATAAGAAATCAAACCATGGCATACGAAAACAGGACTGTTATGGCTATTTTTCCCAATATGCAACGTCGTGCAGCCAGAAATGTTTCTAAGTTTTACAACACAGAAACAGGAAAACAAAAGCACTTCCAAGAAAGGAAAATGGGACTGATAGTATTCAAGAAGTCAAATTCATGAAATGATCTCGGAAAAGAAGATTCAATTGACAGCTTCGTGGATGACAGTGGTCTTGCTTACTATACTTCGTGCCCCGTACAACCTTTCCTACCAGAAAATACTTGAAAACACTGACAAGCAGCATTCAATGATGACATAAAAGCATCATGTACATGCGTCAAACACCTTAACTACATCACTCCATGACATTCTCCCCTGCTTATTCCTTCAAGACCCTCATCAAAGCCTTCATGAATGCCACAACTCGATCATCTTCCACTGTAACATGCTTCTCAGCTTTTACAATTGAGATGTCAAATTCGATATGTTTACTGTGTTGCAACTCATCACTAAGTTGGTTTTTGCTACGGTAGTTGGCCGAGTTGGAACACTTCTGTCAATGGCAAAGATTATGGCAGAAATTATGGCTGAGATCAAGAGATTTATTATACCATAATTAGTGTTTATCAATGGTAGAAATTATGATTGAAATCAAGAGATTTATTCTACCATAATTAGTGTTTATCAATGGCAAAATTTATGACTAAAATCAAGAGATTTATGCTATCATAATTAGTGTATTAGCTATGTATATATATTCTTACCTAAAATAGATTGTACAGCAACTCTTATTTAATGGAAAGGATCCTCAAGAGGAGGATATTCAGCTACTTACTCAAATCTTGTCATGATATCAGAGCCACAGATCCCAAGGTCTCGAATCCATAACCGAATACTCGAATTTCTTTACTTCTGTCTTCCGAAGTTTTCTAGTCTACTTTCGTTTTTCTTATTCTGGGTTGATTAATTTCTGATCAACAACTTCGCTTTGAGATTTTTCTTGATCGATCAACTTGTGGTTGATAGTCTTGCATTGAAATCTTTACATTTGAATATTTTTGAAGAATGTCTATTGAGAATCTTTTTAGAAGAATACCTACAAATACCTTATATCAAAAGGATCCTCAAGAGGAGGATATTCAGCCACTTACTCAAATCTTATCATGGTATCAGAGCCACAGGTCCCAAGTTCTCGAATCTATAACTAAATACTCGAATTTCTTTGCTTCTATCTTTCGAAGTATTCTAGTCTACTTTCGTTTTTCTTATTCTGGGTTGATTAATTTCTGATCAACAACTTCGCTTTGAGATTCTTTTTGGTCGATCAACTTGTGGTTGACAGCCTTGCATAGTAATCTTTGCATTTGAATATTTTTGAAGAATGTCTATTGAGAATCTTTTTGGAAGAATACCGACAGAGACCTTTTATCAAATTTACAGGAAAGAATTATGCAGCATGGGAATTTCAATTCAAAATATTTTTGAAAGGAAAGGAGCTTTAGAGTCTCATTGACGGGTCTTCTACTGCTCTTAAAGATGATATTAAACAAGAGAGGCAAAGGATACTAGGATTATCTCTTGGAGTTTAGCATCTATTAAACCCCATATGGTGAACAATTTACACTCCTTTGGTACAACTAAAGAGATGTGGGATTATTTGAAGCGCATATACCATCAAGATAATAGTGCGAGACGATTTCAACTAGAACTCGAGATTAGTAACTTCAGTCAGAGTAATCTCTCTATTGAGCCATATTATTCTGAATTTATTAATCTATGGAGCGAATATTCTAGTATTATCTATTCTAAGGTACCTAAAGAGGCCTTAGCCAGCCTTTAGGCGATTCATGAAGTTAGTAGGCATAATCAGTTTTTGATGAAACTGAGACCAAAATTTAAAGTTGTTCGGGCTGGATTGCTAAATAGTTTTCTGGTTCCTTCTTTGGATGTATGTCTTAATGAATTATTATTGAATAGAGAATAGCCACATAGACTATTATAAGTGCGTCCAAGGAGACATCTGAGGTTGTCAATGTTGCTTATGTTGCTTAAGGGAGGAACTGAGGAAAGGGACAAATGCAGTATTACAATTGCAAGGAGTTCGAACATATTGCTCGTAATTATGGTAAGAAATTCTACAATTACTATATGCAGAATGGACATACTATCAAGGAATGTCCTACATGTCTAGAAAATCGACGAGCACAAGCTTTTCAAGTTGTTGTTCCAGATCCAAACACTATCGGTCTTACATCTACAACCACTAGCACCAACCAATCTACTGTTACTCCAGAAATGATCTAACAAATGATTCTCATAGCATTCTCTGCCCTTGGACTTCAGGGCCAAGGTAAAACAATTTCTTCTCCTTGGTTTGTTGATTCTGGAACATCCAATTATATGACTGGCTCGCCTGATTTGTTACATAATCTACAGTAGTATATTGGTACACAAAATATCCATATTGCTAATGGCAATAATCTTCCAATTCCAGCCATTGGTGATATTGAACCTTCTTTTCATCATGTACTTATCTCTCTTGGGTTGTCTACTAGTTTAATTTTTGTTGATCAGATGGTGGATAATAACTGTGATGTACATTTCTCTCGTGATGGTTGTGTAGTGCAAGATCAGGTGTAGGGGAAGGTTATTGGAAGGGGGCCTAAAGTGGGATGATTATTTTCGTTGCAATTTACAATTCCTACAAGTTTATCTTTGGCTTCTATCATTGTTGAAAATAAGGCTAAAGTTTGGCATAAACGATTGGGTCATTCAAATAATGTGATTTTATCTAATTTAATAAAGCGTGGTTTCCTTGGTAACAAAGATCGGTGTTCTACTTATAGATTACCTCTTGATTGCTCTACTTGTAAATTAGGGAAAAGTAAAACTTTACCTTTCCCTACTTATGATGGTCGTGCTAATACATGTTTTGAGATTATACATAGTGATGTTTGAGGTATTACTCTTGTCATTTCACATGCACAGTATAAATATTTAGTGACGTTCATTGATGACTATAGTCATTTCACATGGATATATTTTCTGCACACTAAAGCTAAGGTGTTCATTGTTGTTTAAACTTTTGTGGCTTATATTGAGACACAATTTTCCACTTGCATTAAGATTTTATAGTCTGGTAATGGTGGCAAATATATGTCACATAACTTTCAAGCCTTTTTACAACAGAGACGTATTATATCTCAATGATCATGTCCTTATACCCCTCAACAGAATGGAGTGGTTGAACGTAAAAACCATCAATTATTGGATATGGTTCGAGCATTACTCTTGGAATCTTTAGTTCCACCCAAATTTTGGTGGAAGCTTTATCCATCATAGTTTATTTGATTAATCATTTGTCTTCTCAACAATTGAATTTTGATTCTCCTTACTATCGTCTTTATGGTATGCATCCTGATTATCATATGCTATACACATTTGGATGTGTTTGCTTTGTTCACTTGCCTCCTCATGAGCGCCACAAGCTTACAGCTCAGTCAGTATGATGTGCCTTTATAGGTTATATCACTGCTCAAAAGGGGTTATTGTGTTATGATGTTGTTGCTAATTGTCTACGTATTTCTAGAAATATGATTTTCTTTGAACATGAGTACTATTTTCAGTAACATGTTTTCCCTTCTGACGGTGTCCTCCTTCCTAGCTTTGATGATATCTCTCTACCAATTGAGCGTTTTAAACATGGTATTGTCTATCAGCGATGACAACCCCTGGCATCACAAATCCTTCCTAACCCGGGTCCAGTGTCTGCTCCAATAGCTTTTCGGAGAACCACCTGTATCAGTCATCCTCCTGATAGGTATGGCTTCTCTACCACTTTAGCTAATACTTCAGTTCCTACTTCTTATGCTCAGGCAAGTAAACATGCATGCTGGGTGAAAGCTATGCAAGAAGAACTTCAGGCTCTTCAGGAGAATCATACTTAGGATATTGTTCTCTGTCCTACTGGTGTTAAGCCCATTGGTTGTAAATCGGTATATTCCATTAAGCTACGGTCTGATAGTTCACTTAACAAATATAAAGCAAGGTTGGTGGCACTCGATAATCGACAGGAGTATGGGGTAGATCATGAGGATACATTTGCACCTGTAGCAAAGACGATGACGGTGCGACTTGTTCTAACTATTGCCGCTTCCAAGGGGTGGTCATTACGACAGATAGATGTTAAGAATGTCTTTTTGCATGGAAATCTTAAGGAAGAAATTTATATGACTCCACCATCATGATATTTTCTACACCCTCTTCTGATGTTTGTAAGTTAAAACAATCACTCTATGGTTTGAAACAAGCCCCACGTGCTTGGTTTGATAAGTTTTGCTATACGCTTATTAGTTTGTCTTTGTCAAGAGTCAATATGATCCGTCGTTTCTTTGTAAGACTGCTAAGGGAATCGTCTTGCTCCTGGTATATGTTGATGATATTGTTATTACAGGGACCGACTCTGAAATTGATTTCTCAACTTCCGGAGCGCCTTCAGGGTTCTTTTCATATGAAGGACTTGGGTCCTTTACAGTATTTTTTAGGCCTTGAGGTGTGTTCTACCTCAGTTGGTATTCTCTTATACCAGCATAAATACATCCATAAGTTAATTGCTTTAGCTAGCCTTCAAGATGGTTGCTCTGTTGATACCCCCTCGGAAGTGAATGTTAAATATAGTCGTGATGAGGGTGATTTTCTCTCTAATCCCTCTTTATATAGACAATTAGTGGGGAGCCTGAACTATCTGACTATTGCTCGACCTGATATTTCCTTCACAATTCAACAAGTTAGTTAATTTATGCAGGCGCCTAGGCACCTCCACCTGGCCGCTATTCTTCACATTGTTCGTTATATGCAAGGTACTTCTGCCTGAGGTCTTTTTTTCCCTGTTGATTCTCCTATTTGTTTGGTTGCATATAGTGATGTTGATTGGGCTAGTTGTTTTGATACTCGACGTTCAATTACTGGTTGGTGCATGTTTCTTGGTACCTCTCTCATTTCTTGGAAAAGCAAGAAGTAAGATCGGGTGTCTAAGTCCTCCACTGAGTCATATCACGCTATGTCATTTGCATGTTTTGAAATTGTTTGGCTTCGAGGATTGTTGGGTGAGCTTGGGTTTCCCCAAATTGAGCCTAATTGGCTCTATGCGGATAATACTAGTACTATTCAAATTGTTGCCAACACAGTATTTCATGAGCGCACTAAGCACATTGAAGTGGATTCTCACTCTATTCATGAAGCATATGATACCGGCGTCATCTCTCTTCTGTATAACACCACCAATCTCTAGACTGCTGATATGTTTACTAAGGCTCTCTCTCGACACCGACATCACTTTCTTGTTGACAAATTGATACTTTTTTATTATCCAACATCAATTTGAGGGGGGATGTCAATAGCAAAGATTAAGATAGAAACTATGACTAAAATCAAGAGATTTATTCTACCATAATTAGTGTTTGTTAATTGCAGAAATTATGGCTAAAATCAAGAGATTTATTCTACCATAATTAGTGTTTATCAATGGCAGAATTATGGTTGAAATCAAGATATCTATGCTACCATAATTAGTGTATTAGTTATGTATATATATTCTTACCTAAAATAGATTGTACAGCAATTTCTTATTTAATGGAAAGGATCCTCAAGAGGAGGTCATTCAACCATTTACTCAAATCTTGTCAACTTCATATTGAATCCTTTGGAATGGTTGTTCGACAAGAGAAGAGGTTTGACCTTTGCGTTCAAGCCCCTTTAAGGTGTCACCTTGCAAGAGCTTGAATGTTGTTGGTTGGAGCTGCACCAGCACCATGTCATTGAACTTGAAGAATCTATAGCCTTCTCGCATGAAGTTTACCCCTTGCATCTTCAGATCCTTCACCATCTCCTCTAAGTACGTCTACACTATCCCCCTTTTTTTAGATAACTTGATGAGTGAATAGTGCATGAACGCACTAACTTCAACATAACCGAATAACTAGAGGTGAGGAGTTGATGGTTATTGACTTTTAAGCACTTTGAAGAGACTTCTAATTGATGAAGAGCTACATTGCATAGGTGAGAAATATTGGCTTACTTTGATTAGCTTCACAAATTCCTCACATTATGCTCCAAGCTAGTTACTTAACTTTACCCACTCTTTGTCATTGCATTTATGTTGTACTAGAAGTGTAACACCCTAATTTAGTTTCATATAGGAAGTGGATCAAGACTAAGATCAACTTATAAGGGTCTGATGGTTGTACTATTGTACGGCCAAAGGGCATGTCATAGTGTGGAGCCAACATTGGGCTAAGTCTTACATGCACCATGCTAAAGTTTCATTCTAGGTTATACTAGGCCTTGACAACGAGGACGTTAAGTCCTTAAGTGGGGAGATATAACATCATGTTTTAGCCCCACATCGGAAGTGTGCTAAGAACAAGGTTTTCCTTACCGAGCGGTAAGGCCCCGTACCGCCCAATATGTACCGGTCCGACAACTGACCGATACGTGGACCGGCCGCTATCGGGCGGTACTGCCAAAAGGCAACCGTCGGTGATCGATTGAGGGAAAAATCGACCGTCAACGGTCGATTTCGGTCGCCGGCGATCGATTGAGGAGAAATCGAGAAGGGAAGAGGAAGAAGAAGAGGAGGAAAAGAAGAAAGAAAAAGAATAAGCGAAAGAGAAAAGGTACCTCGAGCCGTCCTCGCCCGCGCGTCGTGGCCGCCCACGCGCCGTCGCCACCCGCAGATCTCCCGTGAGCCGTCGCCGCCCGCGGGCGATTTTTCTCCCCGAGCAGGGAGAAAAGATCGAGGCGACGTCACCCCTTTTTATTTTCTTTACATAATATATTAATATATTAATATTATATTATATTATATTATAAATATATTATAATATACCAGGTGGTACGTACTGTGTGTACCGCCCGATACCATCATCGTACCGGTACTGACAAAATGTCGGTACACCGGTACATGAATCCTTGGCTAAGAATAAGATTGATTATAAGGATTTTATGGGTGTATTTTTGTTAACTTCAACTTAAGCATCCTCGGAGATATCCGATAAAATTAAAACGACAAAGAGAAGATTAGCATGGCCCTTGTGCAAGGATGGCATGCACAAATCAAGAAATGCTCCAAATTTTTATCATGACCCGACCTGATAAGATAACTAACCTATTAACTTTGTTGATCTTTAAACACTAGTCCAAAATACTTAAGCTAAAGTTAACAGTATTACACCCATCAAACTCTTAGAAGTCATTCTTAGTCTTATCCCACTTCTAATATGGACTAAACTAAGGTGTTATAGTCTCCCTCACTTCAGGACTTGATGTTCATGTCAAGCTTGGTGCATATGAGACATTCCAATGGTGGCTCCACATCAATATGCCCTTTAACCCTGTCCATAGGTAGCTCGTTCCTACTCGAGTCCTTCACCATGCTGTCACGGTCAAAATGTAAACAAGGTGTTTGATGAAATGCTCATGTTTGTCCGTGTCCTTCGGTTTGTGTACATACATTGTACAACAAGTAGCGGGCTTGCAGTAGGCTTAGCAGCCCGAGTTTGATTTGCTTTATGGCCAATTTTGGCTTGTAAATATAAGTGTGTCTTGTAAGCACTTGTGGGGGACTTCGGTCTGTAATGGACCATTATCCTTTATGTGCAACCTCTCTGAGTTTGTGATGTCCTCGGATGTAATTTGCATATGGCTTATGAAGTGTTTGCTTGAGCAGCTGCTTGTGGATCCCGTGGGAATTGCTTCTTCTGGCCCGTTTTCTCTTTTGTGAGCCTAAGGGACTCTAGGAGATCTCGGGGAAGGCTGAACCTGTGCGGACAGATAACGCTTTGGGCGTTCCACGACTTAGGCAATTTCAGCTAAGTCTTCGGGAGGGCCGCAAGGGTGCCGCACGGCTTAGGCAAATCAGCTAAGCCCGTGACAATGTGGTATCAGAGCGGGACAAGCACACGCAGAGACACTTGCCATACAAACGTGGGGGACCTAGTTGGGCTGTATGGAGGACAGCCAGCACGCGCAACCGTTTGGGGGGGAAACGGACATTGAGATGTAGGGAAAGGAGTCGCTCAGAGGAGCGGGCATCCAGGTTTGGCATTCAGAGGAATGGCCAACCCTTTGCGCGAGAGGCACCACGAGGACAAACATGCAAAGAAGAATGCGTAGCACACAAAGATTGGGATGGAGGAGTTCGAGCTATGGCTTGACGTTGGCAACCAAACTTGACGGTGCTCAAGGCCAAGCGGGGCGTTTGGTGATAGATGAGACCGTGCAAAGTGGGAGGTGTTGCGTAACGACCGAAAGAGTTGTGCAAAGCTCACAGAGGTGAGGGGAATTGCTAACTCGAAGGATTCGGAACTCATGCAAGGGCTTATACACGGACGACGGAGTGTTCGTGGCCATCCTAAGGTGCGATCAGAACTCAGTGCCATGGAGCATCAGAACTTTCTCTTTGACATAAAAGGCTGCATCCTAGGCAGCTGAAATGTGCAACAAGTTCAGCACGTTGCTAGACCCTGGAGGGTGCAGTGGAGACTGTATTGGCGAAGGGTCGCAATCTAGCAAAGTACATTTGCGGGGGCAGAACAAGGCACAAGTTGTTCAGCAAGACGGAGTAGTCCAAAGGGGATGGTGGTCTCCGAAACTTCCAGTGGGAAGAATGTAAAGAGGAAAGTTGCTCCAATAGGACAGATATCCAGGAGGGATAAGTCCTAGTTCTCCAGAGGGAGAATCATGTGCAACAGATCGCACATATTGAGGAAGAGTTTCTCAAGGAGATATCTCCAAAACGCTCAACGGACCGAGCGAGCGACGAAGAGTCGTCGCATGATCTCGAATGAGGTAATGCATTGGTGGATGCATTTCGAGATCAAGTGGGGGAGTAATCCAATGCAACATCATATGAAGGCACACTTCGAGTCGATGTGGAGATCGAACTCAACGGAGGGCTGACCCGTGGAATGGTGGACGCGAGGGCCACTATCAACTCAATGCAAATCGAGGAGCGGAACGACTTGGGTGAAACTTGGTGAAGTATCCAAGCCGCATGAAGGGAGTCGACATAGAAGATGGAACATGGAGCGGAGGCACAGAGCTTTCCTTGGACGGAGGTCAAGGGCATGAACTCTTGTAGAGGCAAGAGTGAGATCATGTCGTTCCATGAGTTCTTCATTCTGATGGGGCGGACTTATCTTCCATGGTGCCAAAGATGAAGGGAGCTTCGAGGCACATGCATGCTACCTCAGAGATGCATTTGACGGAGTAACTAAGGTGATTCAACTTGCGGAGACAAAGTTGGGATCATGATACCTTAGCACGGGGCAAGAGGACGCAGAGGCGGGTACTCTTGAAGAATATGCCATAGTGTTGCCATTCGAGTTGTCAGGAACAAGAGGTGCATAGCAGAGATTGTGCTGGTAGGGGATAGAGGCCCAGGATCCAGACAATGGTGCACCAATTCTAGTGAAGTCAGGGGGACTTCATGAGCTACTAGGCGACGGACTGTCCTAGAGCTATGCTTCGTCCAGGTGCGGCCCAAGAGTGGGTGGACGAAGGTGAAATGCCAAGGGAGCGAACTAAAAATCGGAGATGGCAGAGGCCCTACGATGTGTTGGCAGAGGCCACACGTGGAGAAATCGTAGTCCGAGTTCATCACACAATAATCTGTATGCAATGGAGATGTCACCAGGAGGCGACATGGTACAGCGGATCGTGGTGGAATAGTTCGTGGCAATAC
Source organism: Ensete ventricosum (assembly GCA_029747655.1). Taxonomy (NCBI): domain Eukaryota; kingdom Viridiplantae; phylum Streptophyta; class Magnoliopsida; order Zingiberales; family Musaceae; genus Ensete; species Ensete ventricosum. Next base: position 44,908,674 of record JAQQAF010000003.1, read on the forward strand.
AACACAGGCGATCGTGTCCCGTGAGGGACAAGATCATGCGGAGGTATGATCAGGAGCTACTGGGAGCTCCACTTTGGTGTACGACACAACAAGAAGAAGTGCTATGGATTCAAGGAGTGAATGCCATGGTACCGCGGAGGCGGGTCTTCGTGTGTGCATCGGAGCTTGCATTGGATGAAAGCCTTGATCATCAGCATAGGGGGGCTATGTACCATCGAGGAAGAAGTCCAAGTGCAAGTACCAGTGAGTCCCATGGAGGGGGACGTGATCATGTGAATGATCAGGAGCTACTGGGAGCTCCACTTCGGTGAACAATGCAACGGCAAGAAGAGCTGTGGATTCAAGGAGTGAATGTCACAGTACTGCAGAGGCGGGTCTTCCGTGTGTGCGCATCGAAGCTTGCATCAGATGAAAGCCTTGGTCGGCAGTATATGGGGGCTGTGTACCACCGAGGGAGTAGTCAGATTGCAAGTACCAGTGAGTCTCATGGAGGGGACTTGATTATACTAAGGTATGATCGGAGCAGCTGGAGAGTTGGACTGCTTCAGTGCTCACATTCGCTTAAGGGAGCCCGGCAAGTCAGAGGACAAAGCCGAGTAAGCGAACGTTGCTACCAAGGAAGCTAAGGAGAACAGAATCGGCGTGAGCCCTGCAACAAGATGGCGGAGGCCATGCATGAGAGTTGCAGTCTGTTTTTCCATCGACCAAAGAGAACTGCTAGGAGGACACAATGGTGTCGAAGCAGGTGGTCGGAAGGGGCGAGGAAGCGACGACGAGTCCAGTGGGGCTCAGCTACCCAAAAGCAAAGCGTCGGTTAGAAAGGAGGTGGACTCGGAGGAGCACCACAGTGCTGCAGAGGCGGATCTACCGATCGCGAAGGAAGGGATGCAGATGCAAGTCAACGGATAGTAGCGCTATGGGCTTGGCAGCACCATGGTACCGCAGAGGCGGGACTTCCGTGGAGTCATCGATCCCTTGCTCTCATGGAGGGAGAGTATTGGTCGCAAAAGGGGCCAAGGAGGTGGAGAATGCAAAGACAAACTCCAAGTACCAAGACAGGGCAGAAGGGCAGAGGCCAAGAAACTTCATAAGACCGATGTCGAAGGGCTTCTCATCAACATAGCCGAAAGCGAGGGACTTCGGGTTGATGCAGGAGTGCTCGACCAAGGAACGAAGTAGACAGTACATGGTACTGTACCTTTCTACTCAGAGGAGTAGGTGGCAAAGGTGATGGAGAAGACGGTACAATCCCAGAGGCGACCAAATCTATCAAAGACTTACTCCAAGTTGGGGGACTCCAAGTTGGGGTAAACTTTTGCTCTTTTCGGGCGAAACTTCTTGCATTCCAGAAGTTCAATGGCAGTGGGAAGGCGAATCACAGTAGCTGACTCAATGCAAGGAGTGCAAACACTTCAGGTGCTTCAGAAGTGTGAGCAAAGAGCGGGCGAATGTTAGTAACCAGCTCAATGCATGAAGTACAAACTCGAGGAGGCAGGCGAAATCGAGTAACCTTGCCTTCTCAACTACTAAGAGAATGGGTGAAGTCAAGTATCCCAGTTCTCTTACTTATCCAGCAGAGGAGCTCTGCATAAGTTCAGTGACCCTTCAGAGAAAGCTTACGGAAGACAATAGTTGTCAAATCCTCACCATTGGTGATCGACACTACTGAGAGTAGATTGTCCGCTTCATTTTCTAATTGAATGTCAATCAAAAGTGGAAGTGATGCGAACCTACTTGGAAGTGACAACTAAACGTGGAGGAAGGATCAATGGGCCAACATTTTGGAGGAAGGACCTTAAAAACTTCAAAGTCTGCGAGGCGATGCTCGTTAAAGCTCCAACAAGCATCCACCCAGTTCAAGCAACATGAGAAGACTACGATACTGGCGCATAATAAGGCAGGTCTTTTCCTTCATCAGCAGGATCCGCGAGAACTAACAAGGATCAGCACAACTCAACCAACCCCACACCAGATTCAGTCATTGGTGAGTTGAAGCAGCATGGCGGATCAGAGTTCGACTACACAACAACAGCGGCGGAGAGCAGCTGGGAGCCAAAGGGGCGTGTTGCAGCTAAAGCAGAAGATTGAAGATTTAGCAAAATGCAAGGAGATGCAACGTCTACAGCGGTTTCGACGAGGACGTCGAAGGAATAAGTGGGGGAGAATGTCACGGTCAAAATGTAAACAAGGTGTTTGATGAAATGCTCATGTTTGTCCGTGTCCTTCGGTTTGTGTACATACATTGTACAACAAGTAGCGGGCTTGCAGTAGGCTTAGCAGCCCAAGTTTGATTTGCTTTATGGCCAATTTTGGCTTGTAAATACAAGTGTGTCTTGTAAGCACTTGTGGGGGACTTCGGTCTGTAATGGACCATTATCCTTTGTGTGCAACCTCTCTGAGTTTGTGATGTCCTCGGATGTAATTTGCATATGGCTTATGAAGTGTTTGCTTGAGCAACTGCTTGTGGATCCCGTGGGAATTGCTTCTTCTGGCCCGTTTTCTCTTTTGTGAGCCTAAGGGACTCTAGGAGATCTCGGGGAAGGCTGACCCTGTGCGGACAGATAACGCTTTGGGCGTTCCACGACTTAGGCAATTTCAGCTAAGTCTTCGGGTGGGCCGCAAGGGTGCCGCACGGCTTAGGCAAATCAGCTAAGCCCGTGACAATGCCCCAATACTAGGTCAGCTCTAATACCAATTGTCACGACCCAGCTTGATGAATAATCAGCCTGTTAACTTTGCTGAACCTGAAGGTCCTGAACCACTAGCTCAAAACACTTCAGCTTAGGACACCCATCAGACCATTAGAAGTCAATTTTAGTCTTAGCTCACTTCGAATGTGGGGCTAAATCAGGGTGTTACTAGAAGTGTTACTCCAACCACAGCTTGATTTCGCCCTTGCAGTTTTAGTCATGCCTTTGGGATCAGCCACACCCCATTTACGACCACAACTATGCTCTCTTCTCAAGAGCATAAGTTTGGTTAGTGCTCGGAAGACCTATGTTATGATACCATAGCACAAGTTTGGTCAGTGCTCAAGAGACCTATTGTTGTAATACCATGCCTCATTCTTATACCATGTTGCATCAATTGATGTTCATGGCCTTCAATCTGACGCTTTCTTGATTGATTTTTTTTTTTTGGTTAGTTCAGTCCCTTGGACTCAAGATCATCAGAATGCCTTGCCTCTACTGATCAACTGCTTCTGCACATCATGTTACCAAGGAAGCATTTCTCAGATGTGACTTGGTAAGCATTTTCTAACTAATCTTCTATTAATCAGACGGTAACTTTTTCATGTGACCACAACCATCCACTTGTTGTAGGTACCAACTCAGATTTTTTTATTTTTTTTAACTGTTTGCTTAGCATTCGTAAGCCCGATCCTATCCGATAAAAGCACCAGCATACTTATGAACGAAGATAAGCTCTGGAACAATTCAACATCCAGTAGCTTGTTAGAGATGTCCTAAAGATTCTCGGTCTAGAAATGATGTCAAATGTGGATGGTTGCCTAGATCTTTGATTCCTTCACTGAGTTTGAACTTTCATTCAACCTTACATCATCCTAATGAAAAGCAAGGTTTGCAACACCGTACTATACCACTTAATACGGGCGACATGTATCGGTTCGATAGAGGACCGTTACGCTTGGTACAGCTCGGTACCTTAGTGTACTGTGTGTCGGTACGCTCGATACAGCTCAGTACATACCATACCGACAACTAATCAGTACCCAGTATGGCACGATATTCAAGACCTCGATGAAAAGGGCTTTAGCGACTGAGTTGTTGGCACACTGACATATTCTGCAAGAGTATCGATCTCGACGAACCTTTGCTTTGCATTAAGGTCATTTAACTCCAGCTGCATATAGCTAAAAGTATGGGTCCGTCAATGCTCTCTTCAAAAGTGGCACTATACATGGAATCACCACCCAAAAGAATTCAGGATTGACATGGGTACTGCTTTTGCCTCATCTAGAAACTCCATTCCAAGAAGGACCTCTAAATTGTCTAAGGGAAGCGCCATAAAGTTAGTGCTCCCACTCCAATCTTCGATGTTGAATCCCTTCGTCAATCTGGAAATAGGGTCTACGTCTCTTGGTCAGCTATGAAGTTATGTGTGGCTCTTATATCTACTAATGTGACAGTTGCCTTTTCATTCAGTCTGATGTCCACGAACATCAACAAGTTGTCATATGCCTTTAACTTGTCGCCAACTTGACTTTGTATTAGTAGTTGCACCACCCCAAAATAGCTAGTACAAGTTAGTCAACCACTACCTTTTGCAAACAAAAGAAAGTCAGCTTGAGCAAACTTCTCGCTTATATCAACAGAAAAAATAAAGTAAACCAGATTTTTTTTTTCTCTTTTTTAACTTACACAAAATTTTCTATCCAATACCCAGTTGCAAGATATATTAACAAAATAAAGATGTAAAGTGTGGATAAAACAGGGAGCACAAAAGCTTATAATTGACTTCATCCTTTTCCTGATTTCTCTAAAGTTTAGCATCCATAATGTTGAGGAGGTTGATTCATCCCTTTATTAAATATTTCAATTTCCAGGACCTTTGTGCACTTGCACTCGACAATGATTTTACCGGAATAAATATGGCTATTAGGCTATAAGCAAATGCACCTCAAAGAAAAATGTAGCTTATATATCCAGATGGATAATCACACTTGTGACATGACAAACTAGAGCACTATTCAGAAATTCCAGCAGAAAAAGGAAACAAATAGTTACCATAATCCTACCTGAAGCGTATGCGCTTCCCATGTACAGTTGAACCCAGCCTTTCCATTATTGCACTCAGGAACTTGCAACATAAAGGAAAAACACAGACTTCCATTCAAAAATGTTTCTTGAATTGTTCCATTTGCTTCTGTCTGGTTAACAGCTTGAAAGGCAATATACCATCGTCCAACTTTTGGTGAATTGACAATTAAAGGGGCCCTACTTATATCCGCAGAATAATCATGTAAAGACTTGAGTGGCATTGCATTGTAGCGAGCATAAGACAAAAGTAGAATTCCACTAAAATTTCCTAGATTTTCTGTTGAAGATGTTTGATTAAACCTCAAATCAGTAAGAGACACAACAAACTGGGATGTTATAGAGACTATGTCCATAGCATATATATTCAACTCCCCATTTCTGAGACATGACAATTCAATTGTATTGTTGCATGTCAAAAGATTGTCGGCGGTGACGAACATGCTAGCATTGTTATCTACTTGTTTATATTTATTAGTCATCCATTTGGATGACAAATGATAATTAGCTTCCTTATCTTCTCCAGCTTGAGCCATATGATTTAAACTTCCCCAGCTGTACATGTTTAAATCTAATAGATTCCTGGAGTGCCTATCTATGGAAGATTGAAAACAAGGAATCATATTAACTGACTGGTTACAGTAAGGGCCCCATACGCCCATGGTGGAACATCCTTCAATGACAATGCTGATGCTGAATATGTATGCTTTTCCTCGGTTAATCTGCAACATTGCACATATAGCTTTAAACGAGTATTTAAATAAAATAAAATATAAATATAAAGCTGAATTGTCAATGCACCTAGTGCATAATACACCCATTTTATAGAGCATACCATTTTTGACTGTGTGCGAGCAGGTCCAAGTCCATTGAAGAATCCAAAGTACCATATTCCAGGAGATATCTGGAGAACATAGTCTTTTAGCATAGCATTCCAACTTTTTATAGAGAAGTAAACTGAGACCAAGTCATGAAAGAAACCACAGCCAGATTCTCAAGTCTTCTCAATAAATTCAAAGTAACTATTGATTGTCATTGACATGACAAAAAAACAGTTTAATCTTGGAGAGAACTGAATTCACATGTACAAGTTTAAGATCAATATATCAAGCCACATATACACAATGTGACTGAGGTACAAAACCTGTAGAAAAGAAAATATGGCATATCAAAACCATTATGTTAGGACTTAGGACCTAATTGTTTAGTCCAGACACTAAACATTGTTTTTTCTAAAAGGTAAAAAAAGAACAGGTCTCCTTTTGTTAAATGCCCAAGAGAAGTGCTTACAGTATCACTGATGTGTGACAGCTAATGGCTAGCTAAACCAACCAAACACCATAGGGTGTTTTCCCCACTGGTATATTGAAATAAATAACCTCGAGTCCTAAATCACTACAGTGAATTAAATACTCTAGTTTGGTCTCAACAATTATTCTTTACCTGGTGTTTAATACTCATCCCAACTCACATGAATATTTAGAATAAATTTTTGTACATGTTTTTTGTTTGAAAGATGAAATTAGAGTAGCAACCAACATTGTAGGTAGCAAACAGCAGGAACATACAGGTAGAGGATCTTCACGGAATATAGCAGGCGCTGGTCTGGGTACTACATGCCGAAAGCAGACCACTAAGATAAAACCAAGGTCTGCCAAACCATACCATACCGGCGTACCAAGCTCAGCTCGGTATGGTATGGTTTAGGGGTATCGAGCGGTACACTCGAGCGTGCCATTGGTTATATATATATATATATACACACACACACACACACATTAATTAATAAAGAAAGGGCGACATTGTCTCATACCTTCTCCCCACACAGGGAGACGTTTCTTCTCCCCACGCGGGGAGAAGAAACGCCTTCTCCCCGAGAAGCCCGTGCAGGTGTTTCTTCTCCCACGAAGCCTCGGCGACATTTCTTCTCCCTGTGAAGCCTCGACGGCGCCCTCGTTTCTTGTGTCCGCGATCGTCGAAGCTTATTCTCCCTGCAAAGCCTCGTCGACAAGTCCACGGCCAACGGATCGGGATCGTCGACAGAGAGCAACGTCAGATCTTCAAGTTCTCCCTCTTCTTCCTTCTCCTGCTTCTTCCTTCTCCCTCGACTAATACCGCCCGACAACGGGTAGTGACCATCGAGATCGACCATTACTGGCCAATTTCGGACAATAACAGGGCGGAAACAGCCCTAATCGGTGGTACCGCTTGGTAGCAAGCGGTCCGTATTGTCACGGGATTAGTTGATTTTGCCTAAGCCGTGCAGCACCCATGAGCATCCGTCCGCAAAGGTCAGCCTTCCCCGAGATCTCCTAGGGTCACTTAGACTTACAAAAGAGAAAACGGACCAGAAGAAGCAATTCCAACGGGATCCACAAGCAACTGCTCAAGCAAACACTTTATAAAGCCAAATACCAATTACACCCATGGACATTACAAACTCAGGAAGGTTGCACACAAAGGATAATGGTCCATTACAAACCGAAGTCCCCACAAGTGCTTACAAGACACACTCGTATTTACAAGCCAAAGTCGGCCACAATCCAAACCAAACTAGGGCTGCTAAGCCTACTGCAAGCCCGCTACTTGTTGTACAAGGTATGTACACAAACCGAAGGACACGAACAAACATGAGCATTTCATCGAACACCTTGTTCACACTGTTGTCCATGACAGCATACCGATCAGCAAGCGGCACGATTCGAAAACGCCAACCTTGGATAAAACCATGATTTTATAGTGTTAAAATCAAGGTTTGCAATTTCGACCTATACCGCCCGGTACAGGCGATACATACCAGTCCGTCAGGTTATTAGTACGCGGACCGCCCGCTACCGGACGGTTCCACCAAAAATCGACCGTCGACGGTCGATTGAGGAAGAAAAAGGGAAGAAGAAGAGGAAAAGAAGAAAAAAATAAGAGAAGAAAGAATACCTCACCCACGCGCCGTTCTCGCCCGCGCGCCATTCTCGCCCGCGCGCCGTTCTCGCCCGCACGCCGTCGCCGCCCGCGGGTCGCCCGCGCGCCATCGCCTGCACCCGCGCTCGCTTTTTCTCCCGCGTGAGTAGACAGAGCGTCTCCCCGCACGGGGAGAATGATCGAGACGACATCGCCCCTTTTCTTTGTCTTTAATATTTTAATATTATATTATATTATAAAAATATTATATTATATTTTAATACTGGGTGGTACGCACTGTGCATACCGCCCGGTACCGGTACCGACAATATATCGGTACACCGGTGCGGATCGATAAGTCAAACCTTGGTTAAAATAATTCAAAAAACTTACTTTACCACACAAATTTCATGCAAAGTTGATGTTATATACCATTACAAAATGAAATTTTAACTTGATTATCTACAATATATGCAATATCAACATCTCATATTTTCCAAGAAAATATACACTAACAAAACATGATAATATTTCAATGTGATGTATGATCAATCTACTAAAGCACAATAAAAAATATTATACTGTACAAGGTTCGTCGTATTGATCCATACTGATAAAGAGCAGCGCACGAGGTATTTTTCTCCTCTTCTTCTCATTCTTCTTCACCATCTTCTTCGCCTTTTTTCTTATTTCTTTCTCAATCGACCGTCGACGGTCGAAATCGACCGCAGACGACCAATGTAGGCGGTACCACCCAATAGCATGCGGTCCACATACCGGTCAGTTGGCGGACCGGTATGTACAGCCCGGTACGAGGCCTTACTTCTCGGTAAGGCAAACCTTGATTCTATAGCCTATCCAATATATAGACAGTAAGATTGGATAGACATTAAACAAAATAGGGTTTGAAATACCACCCTCTATGGTACGAGGGCAGTATTTACTAGACCAATAGGTCTACCGAATATGCAGACTAGGGTAAACTCATGCGATATGATCGACACAGGCCTATACCGTCCGGTTCATGGCATGTACTGCTTGATATGTTGGGTACAAGGCCTATACCACCTAATATAGGTTGATACAGGTATGGTACCATGAAGTTTCCATTTTATTTTGTGAGTGTACCAAGTGCCAGTACCGACCCAACTCAAGATTGATATAGTATCCGTACATGAAATTATGCACCTCGAAACAAAATATTATAAATTTGGGTTGAGCAGCCACTATCCAAATATAGGATAGAAGCAGGTAGTCCTTTTATGGCTGCTACCATTATGAAACAAATTAAGGTTTCATAATGTATTAGCATAGTGCTTAACTGCAACAGTGGCTGTTTCTTAACACATTGCATACAACAGCAAGCAAGATCCCAACTTTTAGGTAGTTACATGCAAGGTTTGACTTACCGGTCCGTACCGATGTACCGATATATTATTGGTACCGGTATGGTACCAGGCGGTACACACAATTCATACTACCTGATATATTAAATATAATATAATATTTTTATAATATAATATTATATAATATAATATTAAAATATATTAAAAATATTTAAAAAAAGAAAAGGAGACGTTCCGTCTCCCTGCGCAGGGAGACGGAACGTCTCCTCGCACGGGTGTGGGCGGGTGCAGGCGGCGATGGGCATGGGCGATCCGCGGGGGACGGCGCGCCGACGAACCACAGGCGAGGGCGAGGACAGGCGCTAGGTTTTCTTCTTCTCTTCTTTTTTTTCTTTTCCTCTTCTTCTTCTTCCCTTTTTCTCCCTCAATCGGCCGCCGACGGTCTTTTTTGGCGGTACCGCCCGGTAGCGGGCGGTAAATGTCGAAATTGCAAACCTTGGTTACATGGAACTTTTCCTACCATTAAGGTAATATCACTAGTCAAACTTAAGCAATACAGAAAAGGTCCATGTAAAATTTATAAAAGTCTCAAGTATTGTGAAAATATTGTCGGACAAACAATCAATGGACATGGACATGCTCGCAAACAGTCAAAAATGCTATGCTACTATGCCAGCCATGCTTTACTAATACCAATATTTGGAAGTTCGAAAACCACACATACAGAAGTATTTCATACAAAGACACTGTAAAATTTACAAAAGGACCACATTTGATGGACAGGCATAATTTAAGAATCTTGAATGAAGATCCCATATAATTTACAAAAGGGGCTTACAAGTATATTGATCAAAAACAGATAACACAAAGATTCATGTGGTTCAGCCTTTGGACGGAGGAATTAGAAAGTACACCGAGGATGTTCCTAATAAGCATGTTGGCAAGAGGTGCAGATACTGCAATAAGTCAGTTTCTAGCCTAAGTTTATTAAAATTTAATCGAAGTTGAACAGACATTGCATATATGACACACACAACATTGTGTTTATCTAACCTAAGAAATAAATTAGGTAAAAATCTCAGTTTCAACTTTCCAGTTCTTATTTCATGGTGAACTTACAAAAGAATCTACACAAAAAAGAGGAATATATGGTTTTTAGATATGTTAGAAATGGCAGGACATGTTCGAAAAAAAAATGCTTTGAGCTGAATTATAGTAATAAACAAAGAATGATAACAATTATAAGACATAGCAATTACTTACATAAATTGTGAAGTTATGACAATTACCAGCTCATTCGTCAATGTCACTGATAGGTTTTTCTGAAATGGAATGCATTGATCTATGACAGAGGAATTGGATGCACCTCCAAAAGATCCATACAGTACAAACTTTGACACTACAAGATATAAAATGTATTTCTTAGATATAATCATTCCAGGAAAGGTAAGGGGCTCTCATGGTCTACCCCGCAGAAAAATAGACCACACTGAGACAACATCAAACTCCTATCGTTTATGGTTATCATTCAAAAAGGCTTGCAAGCTTAAGGGAAACGATCCAATAACTTGCAATCAATTGTCTCCTTGCAAGAGCATGAAATTGTCTTTTCTTGGGACATGTTACTGTAATACTTTAGAATATTGAACATAACTGCAATAACTTCAGAAAACTCAAAATTGATTTCATAATTTAGTCACAACCTTTTAATTTTAGTAAGACTCATGAATGCAAATGTTTAAACTAGGACCGTACATGAATCATCCAAATGGATGCCTGATACATCTGGAATAGGAGGACTGCCACCTCTGAAGCATACCAAGGGAAGGTTACTCTTTGGAAGTTGTTTTGCTTGTTCCTTGTCCTGTAAGGTTTGAGGCCATAAATTAGTACACAAAAACAAAATATCATGATATGAATCAAAATGCTCAGACACATCATGAAGATTGAAAGAATATGCTCAAGTATAGCATACAAGACTGGATGTCATATAAAACCATAGACAATAAAGACTGTAGAAAGTATGTTGTCTGATACGGTGATGCCTTTAGTAACCTACATCCTTTTTCCTTTAACATTCCATATGCATTCTAATGTGAATATTAAATAGTATCATGAAAGCTGTAGATAACACTGCTGGCCCTTACTGTTTGAAATGCCAACTTCTCAACAATGGATTAGCTCAGTAGGCTTTTAATAAAGAGGCAGCAAGTGTCCATGGTCCAGCAAAGGAATTTAACAAATCACATATGCAGAAAAACAGACTTGCAAATTGGACTATCTTATAGTGGGCCTATAGTGTGGACTGCGGAGCTCTTTCAAGTAATAAATCTTTCGGTTGTGTGCTATTTTAATGTGAACGTAAGCAAAGCCTACTGTCTTATTTCATGATAGATAAAAAGAAAGAAGAAAGAGAGTACAAGGAAAGAAGAAACATAAAAGAAAAAAGGGCAGAAAGAGAAAAAGGTAGAAGTTAAAAAGAACATATTAAGGTTGGCTTCACTTGTGATCAAAAAAATTCATAGTTGTTGATTGCCTTCTGTTCCCAAAACTCATGATGGAATTCTTTGGAGGTAGTTTACTTTTCTGTTGATTTCCTAAACTATTTTGATAACCCTTCACCTTCCAATATCTCCCAGAAGATAAATATAAATAATTTATGCCAAGAGTATCTCAGTAATCTTCAAGCTGAAAGATTCATGCCCAGAATACTGAACTTCTGACAAACCTGTTCTGCAAAGTTATGGTTAAGTAAGACGTGGCCTTCAGTTCCATCTGGCCAACTGCATGAATCAAACTTAGCATCTAGCTTCCATGTTTTTCTTCAGTGGTACATGCTTAAAGTGAATCTTACCTAGTGCTGGTTACATGTACCTGGGCGATCCCATAGAATTTTGGAGTACAGACAACATTTGCCCACAAAGTTCAAAAATCTATGGAAAAACATAGTACCGAGCAATTAAATGGACTCCCACAATGTACTTGCATTTGAAGTTATATCAACCACAAAAAGGTGAATATATCAGCTGATAAATCTGTCTCATCTCAGGGCCAGTGTATCATCGGTATATCCTAGAACAAAGATCAAAGACATTGCACAGCTCCCATAAAGCAATTTGTATCTTAAGTTCTGTGACTTCTGTCAACCAAAAACTGAATCTAACAGTCAAAGTCTCACATATCTGATGACCAAACCAGAATCTCATAGTAGTTCCATTACCCAATACAAATTCACCGACTTTGAAGCTAATTCACATTTCACACTCCATCATTGCTCCAGATAAAGCAGAAGACTAAACACTCGTCATGGGGACTTTGGCCTGCAATTGAAGTATTTTTCTCATGCCAAGATGTCCCAGGGTAATTCTTTTCTGCAAAATAGGATGCCTTATTCTTTGAAGTAGAATAAAAAGAGGCAGAAATAAGATGGAGAGATATATGGTAGGTTCAACCCTTCTGGAAGATATTTTGATATAGGAAAGTCTTTCCACATGACTAACAACCCTCCGATGTGGGAATTCTGCATTGTCATATGCAAGTATTTTTCTCATGCCAAGATGTCCCATGGTAATTCTTTTCTGCAAAATAGGATGCCTTATTCTTCGAAGTAGAATAAAAAGAGGCAGAAATAAGATGGAGAGATATATGGTAGGTTCAACCGTTCTGGAAGATATTTTGATATAGGAAAGTCTTTCCACATGACTAACAACCCTCCGATGTGGGAATTCTGCATTGTCATATCTCAATCAAGTCTGATGGGAATAATATTCCATAACTCTTGTTTCATTGTGTAAAAATAAGTACAAAGTCCTTGGGTCCACAAAAGATGAATATCTGATGGTGTTCAAGGCTCAATAAATTTTAGGCTGATTGAAGAGCTGACATCTGTCTTTTGGCTGGAAGAAACGATAAATATAGCTTCTACCAGTTTTTGAAATGGTCATGTTATACCCTCCAAGAGCCTAAAAAACACGGACACAGTGATTTAAAAAGTGCTAAGCACCAAAAGGCGCCAATGTCTCAAAATGCCCGAGGCATTAGATGCTCGCCTAGGCGCTCACCGAGCGAAGTGAAGCACTCTAAAATATTAAAATATAAAAATATATAATATAATTAAAAAATATTTATTTAAAATAAAATTATGATATTAAATTAAAAATATACCATTAACAGTATATTAACAGTAGTTAGAGGGGGAGAAAAAAATGTTAACAGTAACAAAGGGGGATAAAAATCTATAGAAAGTGACAGCAACAGCAGTGAGAATGCAACGGTTAGTAACAATAGCAATGAGAGGCAACGGTGAGAAACTGGTAATAGTGGCGACGGAGGATTAATTTAAGATAGTTGCGGCAACGCTGCGAACGATAGCAATGGCAACGACAGAAGCTGCGGACAACAGCAATGACAGTGGAGAAAGCTACGGACAACAGCAGCGGTAACGACGGAAGCTGCGGACAGCTGCAGTGACAACGGCGAAAGCTGCGGAGAATAGCAACAACAACGACACCGAAGTCCAATGACACCGAAGTCCAACGACAACGACAGTGGAGAGCAACGACAGTGGAGAGCAACGACAGCGGCAACGAAGAGAGGCAACGGCAGCAACAGTAGAGAGAGGCAGCAGAACTATCGAAGGCAGAATCGCATATAGGATTGGGGGAAGTTATGAGGCGGGGGAGGCTGATATGCATGCGTTAGTTGGTTCAATGCGACCAAACCAAACCTAAAAATCTGGTTCGGTCACCGTGTTTCAAATAGGCGCTCGCCCGAAGCACCCGACGCATGGGCTCAGGCGGGCGCCCAGGTGGCACCTCTTTGAAGTGCACCACCTAGCCATTAAACGAGGCGCTCGGGCCTCACCTCGTCTTGCCCGAGCGCCTAGGCAAGCGCCCAAGCGCCTTCTACACAGACACGTGCTTTTGGTAGACATGTCCATGTCAGACACATGGACACGGATACACATGCCGAACACTCGCGTGTGATGCTACATTTTCGTGACCCTCACATGAGGGTCATAAAGTTTACAAGAAAAGAAATCTAGAGATCATCACAAGGAAACACATATCAATTCTATCTAGAGATTGTTAAATATTATTTGATGTACTCAACCTTTATTTTCAATACTTAAATTTAGATTATTTTAATTATTTTAACATGTATGATGATATTTATTTTTCCAAATTGTTGAGTTTATAAAATTTAAGTATAAATACTATAAAACTCATGCTAATAAAATATTATATATATATACATATATATGTATATATGTATATATATATGTATATATGTATATATGTATATATATATATATATATATAGATCAAGGTTTTACCAAACGGTTCATATCGGTGTACCGACATTTTCTCTGTACCAGTACGGTACCAGCAGTATGCACAGTGCGTACCACCCAATACATTAAAATATAGTATAATATTATATAATATTAATATATTAATATATTAATATATTAAAAAAAGAAAAAAAAAGAGCGACATCGCCTCGATCTTTCTCCCCGTGCGGGGAGACGTTCCGTCTCCTCGCACGGGAGAAAAATCACCCGCGGGTAAGGGCGGCGACGGTGCGCGGGCAACCCGCGGGTGGCGACGGAACGTCTCCTCGCACGGGAGAAAAATCACCCGCGGGTAAGGGCGGCGACGGTGCGCGGGCGACCCGCGGGCGGCGACGGCGCGCGGGCGACCCACGGGCGGCGACGACGCGAAGTACTTCTTTCTTCTTCCCCTCTTCTTCTTCTTTCTTCTTTTCCTCCTCCTCTTCTTCTTCTTCTTCTTCCCTTTTTCTCCCTCAACCGACCGTCGACGATCGATTTCTCCCTCAATCGCCCGCCGACGGTCGATTTTAGCAGTACTGCCCGGTAGCGGGCGGTCCACGTACCGGTAACCTGACGAACCGTTACGTACCGCCCGTACCGGGCAGTACAGATCGAAATTACAATTCTTAATATATATATAAATATATATATATATATATATATTAAATTACATGTGCCCTCGCTGTATCCGTGTCCTAATTTTTTTTAAAATGGTGTGGCGCCATGTCCATGTCATGTCCATGTCCTGTGTTTGTGTCCGTGCTTCTTAGCCTAGAGCAACCATCTTTAATTATGGTTCCATGAATTTCATAAAGGAGAACAAAACTTATATATATAAGTGCCATTCAAAATCAGTCAACAGAAGTCTGGAAGGTAAAGCTCAAAATTGTACTAACAGCTAAAATATGAGAGCCAAACTTGAAGCTTATAATTGATTTCATACTAATTGCAACTTGCTTATCCATTTGGAGGTGGTGACATTATAGAAATCAGCATGAGAAGAATCAGGAAAGTGTTGCTACTGAGAACTTTAAAATTAGTTTTATGAAGGTACACAATTATGCAAAAGTTTGAAAAATAGTTAAAACCAGCATAACAGCAGTAAAGTAAGTGAAAAGCACTGACTTACAATGTTAACATTGGACACAAAATTGATGGCCATTGATGAGAACCGAGGTGGCAGCTCAACTGCAATGAAGTATATATAGAAAGTTTAGATATATACAATTGCAGTACAAGGATCAAAGGTTTTGATTCTGCAATATAGAGGTGTTGTTGTAAATTTAGATATGAATTATGGCATGTGCCAACAAAAAGGGGTTCGTATGGGCTCCGAGCCACAGCCTTGGCACAATATGGACCCACATTCAGGGACATCAAACAACATCTTTGAATGCAATCCACAAAAAGAACTTGCTTGCTCACTGAAGAAATACATACACAAGATAATATTCAACCATTAGCTGTGGCTAAAGAAAACTAAAATTTATTTCATAGACTTTGTGTTTGGTTGGATGTCAACTTAAACCCTGGGAGATATCTATAACCAATGAAAAGCCCCACAACATGAAACCGCGCCTGACAAAAGGCTGGGTTGGTTCTCCAAGGACCATGGAGCACAGTTATTCAATAGCATATTTGGTCTAGAGAGGCCAACAAAATAATATGTTGTTGGGAATTCAGTATGAATGACAAATCACATTAAAGGACAGAAGAGATAGATTAGTTTAATTAAACGGTAAGAAAGAGAAGGCTCAAGGCAGAAGAAAGGAAGAGGGGGGACAAGGAATGCCTAGAGTAAGATAAGTGTGGATGATTCTACATGAAGACAATTCTCAAATTTTTGAGGGTTGATGGTCTTGCAATGGAGAATCAACGAAGATTAACATAGAAAGTGAACAAGAGATCTTCAGGGAGGAAGGAAAATAAAGAAAGGAGTAACTTTTACATTAAGTTGGAAAAGTTGAGTAGCAAACTAAATGCATGAATGTATTCATTGATTCAAACTGGATCAGTTCAAGCTCAAGTAGGGTTGTACTGCTCAACATTTCAACCCAAGCCTCTCCAAGCTTAAGGCTGGATTGAGCTTTCTTGAATTGAACACTACTTTTAGAATCAGAAAAACTCAAACCCAGCACACCTGAAGTTTAAGTTGGACTCACAATGTTTCAACCCTGCAATTACATATCCACACACACAATTTGAGCCACTAATCTGCATCATGTGATGGTGAAACCAGGTTACATCAGATATCTGCATCATTTCAGAAAATTGAAATAAATGATTCTACAATTCTGGACTCAGGCACTCAAAATGGAGTTTGCTTTCTGCATAACGTTACGTAAGGCTCATGGTTAAAAAGAAAATGGTAGGATGTGCATAAAGTGGGCATGTGCTTAATCCTTGTCCAGTGAACATGTTCTACCATCCCCCAAAATATCTGGATCACTTACAAATTCACTAAAATTAATGACCATCAAGATACCAAGGTGGCAAGGTGCTTTTAACTTTTAAGGTTAAATATGAGGCATTAGAATCTTGCACCTAAGTATGCATTCAGAAGAAGCATTCAGTGCCAACTATTTTGCCTATTTACTTTCTGATGGTCCCAAAAAGAATAGTCGTTTAAGATAACGTCGGTCATTAAGAAAGATTTGGTCCATGATGTCATTATAAACTAAAGACAAGTAAAACAGTATTTGATGTCAAATCATGAATGCACTGTTCAGAACAAAGATCTTCTAAATAAAATCCTGGAGTGGAGACAAATGGTTAAAAAGAGAAAAATCATGGACTAGCTAAATTTCTTTCTGATAATATAAACTACATAACCAGAATTGAAGTGTCAATATGTATAACGTAATTGCTACAATTGGAGAACCAGATAGACACAAATCAAAGTTTTTTTTATATTTGTGAATCAAAAATAAACAAAAAAGAAGATATATAATTCCTCTACACATCAATTCTGAGTTGAAGTGCAGAATCTTCACCAAACCCTTAAAGTCGTTGCTAGAATCAGAGGATGCAAGTTACTCTTTAGAACAGCCGAATCTTCTCTATGTACACCAAAGTGGTAGCAAGACTTAGCCAAAATAAACAAAATTCCTTGTCAAAAAGAGGAAAAAGAAACAAAGAAAACCAAAGAAAAGCACACAAGATCAGAGCATCTTCGTTTTAAGGACGATAAAATACTTCGAGAAAGTAAATAAATGTCGATGGACCTCAATCATATCAAGAGCATGAACAAATTGGAAATATCCAGCTGATCGACACTAAAAGGCTCTTCTTTGTTCTCCCACAGAGGATTTTAGGAAGAACTACGGGAAACCTAGAGCTCCGTTCCCGGTTATACGACGTGAGACGGCGGGGTTAGGGATTCGGAAAACGTAAAGAACGTCAGAGAATTAAATAAAATTTGCCAACTAATTCCCTGCTATAAGATCCCCCTCGAGCTTCAATTTTCTACTTCTAAGCCAAAACAAATATATTGAGCGACAGAAGAAGAAACTCCAACGAACAAAACCCATTCACTCTTCCGGAAAAAAGAAACTCTGCTCCAAGAACCAACCGCCAAAAACCCACAAGAATATCCAAGAACCGACCACCAAAACCCCCTCAAGAACCAATCTTTTTGATTCAAGAAGCCCCCAATCACCGATTCCTCCAAAGCGTCCTCGACAGTCGACAATGATCCCATCTTTTACATCAATCAAGCAATCGAAACCGACAAGGGAGGCCGGGGCAACCAACATCTTTCATCTTTTCTGCTTTCAAGAAACAACGGGAATCGTACCTCGCAAGTACGTCCAGTCGTAAGGCCCGAGCCAGACCTTAGGACGGCTGAAGCTGGAGACGACGGAAGGCGCTTGACAGGAGGAGAAGCCCACCGTTGCCATTGCCCACGAGCAAAGGAGCACCAAAAGGCGGAGATTCGAAGCAGCCATCGGAGGGAGAACAAAGTATTTGGAAGAGATCGATTCGTGTCCTTTCCTTCTTTCCCTCTTTTGGCCGAAGATTCACGATGATTCCTAAGAGAAGAATAAGAATCAAGAACCTTGCAATCGGTCCCTGAGAGCAGCGGAGGGAGGCAGAGAGAGGCGCCAGACGAATGTCCGCGGCAAGAGAGCTATGTGGTCAGTCCACCGCGGCGGGCGTGAGGTTTCCAGTTGCGGGCGTGGAGTTCGCCATGGCCGTGGACCAAATAATAATTTGATACGACAGCCACGGACGACGACCGATAAAAACGACTCCCGCAACCTCTCAACTCACGACTACCGCAGTTGGAACGTCAAGATGTGTGCTATGCTCTTATGGCCTTTTGGATGTGCGCCACGTCAAAGAGTTGCCCAAAATTAGGAAAATAGTGCTTTAAGTTGGAAAGCGTTGCCGCTGCCGCCAGCGACTCACGCAATCTATGAAGTTACGATTACCGCAGCGTGACGTTAAATACGTGCGACGCCCTTCTTGCCCTTCGGATGTGCGCCACGTCCCACAGATGGTCTAAAATACGGAAAATAGAATCTTTAAATTGGAGATAATTGGTGCTGCCTACCGCGACTCACGCGACGCCTCAGCCCCGTGAATGTATGTATGGTTTTTAATTTTGATCGATACTGTTCGATATAACTGATACATAACGATCCGTCAGATTATTAATACGTAAACCACTCATTATTAATGCAATATCGATACAATACCGATATCGGAATAATCTTAATATATTGATATGGATCGATAAATTAAATCTTAAACGTATGTATTAAATACCGTCAGCTAATGCATTATTCATAGAGATTTATTTTTAAAAACATATTAAAATATTATTTTAAATGTCAGATTAAAAATGATTGTGACAGAGTAAGTAGGCTGAAATTTTATTCGGGTAAAAATTAAAATTAATAAAGATAATATCCTTACCGACGCAAAACACTCCTGTCCACAATTTATGAAATCAGAATTTATAATCTAATTAAAAATATTATTTTTTAGCACTTTAAAAAATAATATGGGATCCGGACTTTCTAAAATTACATCGATTATGGTTCTCTCATTGAAATCATTTTACCTATGATCGCAAATGTTCTCCCTTGAGTTAAGTATACAAGTCTAAAGTCGTGACGGAACTGCGCTGGTCTTGTATATATTATTAATATTTATTTCTCATGCCAATCTCGATAAGAATGAAAACAAAATTCGTTTTCACTATAATCCTAAAAAGTCAGTCTGACAGAAATCCATTTTAACTTTTTATTATCGTAAACCATTGAAATAGTCTATTATACTAATACATATTTTAATAGAAATAAATTTGAACAATGGAAAGGAACTTTTTCAAATATCAGTTCATGGAAACAACAGATAAATGGATTGGGTGATAGGTTGCAATCAAAGAGCATTAAATTAAGTTGTTAAAAGTTCCACTTGAATTCGTGATGGAGCATTCATGCACGGAACACGATGAATCATTGAAGGAAGATGAAGGGGGAATGTCATGCGCTTGATACCATTAATAAATAGTGAGTTAAGGTTGATTTTAGTTCATATAATTTTAGTAATAAATTATTTAAATCTTTATAATTTATTCATATCTAAAATAATTATTTATATTTAAAATATTTTTTATATTTTTAAAAATTATAATATATAATTTCTTTTCTTAAAGTCTGAGATAATAGACGTTATAATCTGATTTTTAATAAATTATTAAGATAATAATATATAATTTAAGTTTAAAAATAATCTATTTTACCGTCACTAGTTTTATTAATGAACTATTTAAGTCCTTCTAATTTTACTTGTGTCTAAAATAGCATTTATATCTTTAAAAATTAGCATATAACCCCTCTCATCAAGTATGAGTTGACAAATATTATAATCTAATTACGTGGTATATTAACTCATAATAAATTATTAATATAATGATATATAATTTAAGTTTAAAAAATATTTATCTTATCGATGATGAGGAAGCACGCAGAGGCCGTAGCGACGGACAAAGACAAAGAGGCTAGAGGTGAAGGTGAGAAAAAGTTACACCACCATGTCATAGTTATGATGGGTGGGAGCATAGAAGAGGATAAAGTGGGAGGTGGTAGGGACGAAAATACATAGAAGGAAAAGAGACTAAGAGACCATTACATGCCTAATTGGAGTGGTTGACGTACATTCACTTGAAGTAAGGTTGAAAGCTCCTGAGCTTATCTATAGCATGAGAGAGATTGCGTACGTATGATACCCTACTATGCAGTAGTGGCTTGGTGTTGCTGCTGGTAGTCGTTTCCACGATAATGCATCCTCCCGTCATTAATGGTGGTCTTAATTTTTTAATTTAAATTATATATATTATTATATTAATTATTTTATTATGAATTAGCATGTCAGGTAAGAAGACTCTAACATTTTTTTAACTCAGACTTGTCAGAAGAGACTTATATGCTATGTCTTTAAAAATATAAAAGTTATTTTAGACATGAACAAATCATAAGATTCTAAATGGTCGATTGCCAAAATCATAATGTTAAAATAAATCTTTTTAAAAACTTAAATTATATTTATTATTATATTAATAGTTTATTATAAGCCAACATATCATGTAAGTAGACTTTAATGTGTGTTAACTCAGACTTGATAAGAGAGGCTTATATATTATATTTTTTAAAGTATAAGATTTATTTTAGACATGAGTAAATCATAAGGACTTAAGTAGTTCATGACCATAACCATATAAGTTAAACTTTAACTCATAAATAATTTAATTTTATATATTAAATTAAATATAATAATAAAAATAAATAAATTTAAGAGGTAAAACAGGCCAATCATGTCTACTAGCAAAACCATGAGCTTTATCTTAGAATTATATATGTAAATCAATTTAAATAAATAAGGAACAATTGTGGATTATCTATTTATATCCAAGGACTAAATATTTTGGCCATTATAAAACGAAATTAATAATTAACAGAAAACCATGCTACTAACATTAAACCCTCTCACTTTTTTTGTTAACCTATTATAATATATGTTACACTTAGAACATACACAACATTCACTAGCATAGAGATGGGACTAAGATGTATATAAGGCCTTTTATCATTATAAATAATAGTAAAACTATATTATGTGGAAACCAATACTTTGGTTGCTCAACATTATCCGGACCCATATATATATAATTGTCAAAAGTACCTCTGAGATGGAAACACAGAACTCCTGAGATGCCATCTGTATAAAGACTAAGGTTGATAGAGATTTTTCAACATGATCTCTCTAACGGTTAAGTTAGTAATCTGAGATCCCCAAAGATGATTCGAGTAGTTCAAAAAAAATTTCCTTATATTTAGTTTAAGATATATTTTTAAACCTTAGAAGATGAGAAGGGAGTTCATGATTCTCTTCCTAGTCGTTGAGAAGAAAGTTTGTAATTGTCTTCTTACTATAAAAGATAAGAAAAAAATTTGTTATTGCCTTTCTTGTCATAATGCATGAGAAGGAAGCTTCTGCTTGCCTACTTTCAATCTTCATCCACTTAAGCAGATGAGTGGAGGCTGACTCAGATCCACATGGCAATCATGTGTCAACTGACATTATATTCCCCTGATAGCATACTTCAAGGTTCTTGTGAGAGGGACTCGAAATGTGTCATTTATTTCATTCATCATAGGAGCGTTTGGGATCTTCTTTACAAGCTTTTTCGACTTATATATTTTAAGCATATTTTATCTTGTGCTTCTGCTATAGCATATTTTTATTAGCGTAAGTTGAGTTTCTTCGACTCATATGCTTTGGGCATATTTTATCCTATACCTTTACCATAGTGAATTTCTTCACGTAGGTCAGATTTTCCCAACTCATACATCTTGGGGACATTGGCCTTGTGCCTTCGTTGTAACGAATTTTTTCACATGAGTCGAGTTTTCTTAACTCATGTGTCTTCAGCACATTGACATTGTGTCTTTGCCGTAACAAATTACTTCTCACATAGGTCAGATTTTCCTAACTCATACGTCTCTAGTATGTTGGTCTTATGCCTCTACCATAACGGATTTCTTTATGCAGGTCAGGTTTTCCCAACTCTACATCTCAAGCACAGTGGCTTTAGTAGATTTCTTCGTATAGGTCGAGTTTTCCCGACTCATGCATCTTAGGCACATTTCGACCTGCGCTTCCATTATAGGGATTTCTACTATTATATGTTGGGTTTTCCTAACTCATATATTTTAGGTACATTTTACCTTGTGCCTCCCTCGTAGCGAATTTCTTCACGCGTGTCAGGATTTCTCAACCCATGCATCTTGGGCACTTTAGCCCTATGCCTCTGTCATGGTGGATTTTTCATGTGTGTTAGGTTTTTTCGACTCATATGTCTCGAGCACATTGGTCTTATGCCTCTACCATGGCAGATTGCTTCTCTTGTAGGTATGGTTTTTTTACTTATGAGTCTTGAGCACATTGGTATTGTGCCTCCACCATGACATATTTCTTTACGCTGGTCGAGTTTTCCTGACTCATGTGTCTTGGTTACGTTGGTCTTGTGCCTCTATTGTAGCAGATTTCCTCTCAAGCGGGTTAGGTTTTTCTGACTCATGCATCTCTGATACGTTGGCCTTATGCCTTTACCATGGCAGATTTCTTTTCTCGTTGATCGGGTTTACCCAACTAATGAGTCTCAGGCATATTGGTCTTGTGCCTCCACTATGGTAGATTTTTTTACACAAATCGAGTTTTCCCTAGCTTATGCATCACATGCGTAGTGAAAAATAAAATAAAACTAGTTTCACAAAGATCCAATATCTGGTCGTCGTGCAATTATTGGTGTACGAAAAAATCATAAAATCGAAAAACTATGAGACATGTTAGATATAATACCTAATCGTATATCCCCGAATTTTAGATTTGTATGTGCAGATAAAGGAGGTCAGATATCATCCTCTCTACTAGTGATTCACATGACATATGTGGCAACGATGCTCTTCAAATATTAGATAGCCAAGCGTTAATTATGGAGAGCATTCTTACATCATTCCCAATGATTAGGATGTCATACATGTATAGCACTAAGAAGCTGATAGCGCTCTCACTTATATTCTTATACACACAAGACTTATCTCCATTCTTAACGAAGTCATAAGATATGATTGTCTCATTAAATCTTATGTTTCAACTTCGAAAAGTTTACTTCAATCCGTAGATGGATCTGAGTAGTCTGCACACCTTATTTGATTTTTTCTTGAATACGAATCCCTCATGTCGTATCATATACACCCTCCTAAGATTGCCATTGAGGAACACGATTTTTACATCCATCTGTCATATCTCATAATCATAGTGCGCTGCAATAACTAAGAGAATTCTGATGGATTTCAATATTGCTACAAGTAATAAGGTCTCATCATGGTCAACATATTGCCTTTAATAATAACCCTTAGCCACCGGCCTTACCTTATAGGTCTCAATCTTTTCATCTGCTCTGATATTCTTCTTGAAGATCTATTTGCACCTGATGTGTACAATAAATACCCTTAGGCACATCAATAAAGTTTCAAACATTATTGGAGTATATAGAATTCATCTCATAATTCATGGTCCTAGAGTCTATGCTTGTAATAGCCTTCTCGTAGGTTTGAGGATTAATATCCTGAGTGTTATCTCGAGAGGGTGAGATACTCTGTTTGACCTATATAAAGTTAAAACTTGTGTGCTAGGTACATGAACACACTTGGCCTCCAGAATAGTGCTTGAGGTAGGTTATCCAACTTCGCTCAACTCTATTACGCTATCACTATTTCCACTAAGAATGTGCTCCTTCTTAAGGAACATTGTCCTCTCGGCAACAAAGACCTTTTGGTCCTCAGAATAATAAAAATAATACCCGTAAGTTTCCTTAGGGTATCCCACAAGCTTGCAACACTCCGTCTTTGATTCCAACTTATCAGGATTATGTCTTCTAACATGGATAGGGCAATATCAAATCTTAACAACCTTAAGATCAGACTTCTTCTCTTTCCATATCTCATATGTTATAAACACTATCGACTTAGAACTTTGTTCAGAAGTTAAGTTGTAGTCTCTATGGCATATCTCTAAAATGAGATTGGTAGGTCGATGAAACCCATCATGGACCGCACCATGTATAATAGCGTATGATTCCTCCTTTTTGATATACCATTGATCTAATTAAAGAGTCTCTATAGTCTTTTAAGTTTGGTTTTCTACTTCATTCTTGCATTTCCTATATTTCTCGAAAGCTTTAGAATTGTAATTAGTACATGTGTTCGTATATAGAGAAATCGTAAGTGAAAGTAATGAAGTAGGAGTGACCACCTATGGCCTAAGTCGATAAGGGACCATACATATCGCTATGTATAAGTTCCCATAACTCAGTGGCTCTCTCTCTAGTTCCACTAAATGGAGAGTTGGTTAACTTTCCATGAAAGCAAGGTTCACACGTTGCATGACTTATAGTTGAATGGATCCAAATATCTATCCTTTAGTAACTTTTGAATTCTTCCCTGGTGGATATGATCTAACCTATGATGTCATATATATTCATTATTCACCTCATCTTATTTCCTCTTTGACATATTTATATTAATGGCATATAAAGCAATATCTAGCATAAATAAACCATTATGCAACATTTCTCTAGTAATGATCTTATCATCCAAAATTAATGAGTAATTATTATTCTCAAAAATTAATTTATATCTACAAACTATTAAATATAAAATAGAAATAATATTTTTGTTAATAGAAGGAATAAAATAGCATGTATCTAATGCAATAGTAGCTCCACCAGGCAGATGAAGGATGACATCACCATCAACCACTATGGTAACACTTGCTTTATTGCCCACATTAATGTTCATCTTGTCTCTCGCCAATCTCTTAGGTATTCTCAGAACCTGTAGAGATATGATAAGTGTAGACGAAGCTTGAAATGACACATTTTCTCTGATTAATAATATGACATATGTATCCCTATAAATATTAATATTTAAGATAATCCAAATGTACCTTTTACATTTATTCGATAAGCTTAGATTAACAATCATTAATACAAATTAACCATAAGGTCATATATGTAAATATATATTTTTAAAGGATATATTTCACATGTGTGTTATACTCAAATTGAGGGATGAATATGAAATCATTTTGTGTGTGTGTGTGTATGTGCAATTTTTCCCTTGTCACTAAATGAATTTGATAATAATCATGCCCTTGGCATCATATTATATTAGCGGTTAATGACTTATGTTATGACCATTTCTAGTGTTCTCTGTGTAGATTGCAATAAAAATTTGGAGTTTTAATTTTTACTACTTATGGGAGTGAAGTATTGGGTTTAATTATAATGGAGATAGAAATTTTATGAGCACATATATTTGAGAATAAAGGAAAGCGTTCCAGTCCTCTTTTATTCGTTTGATAAATCATGAGAAAAATATTGTATCCGCAATTTTCTTCATTTTACTTTCATTTGTTAAATATTATCTTAAACATCATATTAGTGATTTATTGTTACTTCTTAGCTTAATATCTTTACTTCATTTATCATATTGTTTATCTTCGCCGTGATTTTTGCAAAATTTTGTTCGCATTTTTTAATTGCACATATTTTGTAATGTCAAGAGGTTTTTAATTGCACATATTTTGTTGAATACTTGTCGTCTAATGTGGAGTTGATGTTATCTCGAATACTCAATCATCGGAAGCTTTCTCATCTCATCTCGTTAATTATGATCAAATAATAATGATCGATAATTACCTCATGGATTAACTCAATACTTTAATGATCATCTAAATCCCATAAACAAAAGGTTCCGAGTACACTCCTACTCTTTTGAATAATTTGAGTACATATCTTAAAACCATCAACCACTCTATTGATTTGAGCATCAAATAGGAATTTTTGTCGGACATACCATCGAAACTATTTTTATAAAAATTTTCGTCGAACCCTCTTTATGTGCTGATATAAAACTTGCGATAATCTTGTATGTTGAACTCGGATCGATTGATTCCAAACTCTTGATATGACAAAACTTATCTATGTTTATATATTAATTATCATGCATTTGTTTTTTTTTTTTTTTTTTTTACATGGGTTTAACTCATCCATTTATTAACTTGTACTGGATTACATTCATCTCAACCCTTCCTCTGCCACCATCTACTTTCCAAGACGAAGGCCTGAAGTCTCATCTTCCTTTCCTTGTTTTCCATGCTGAAGTCAGTGAAATATCTCGGCCCTGAGGAAGGGTTTCATCGGCGTGTTTTGGTAAATAGTCTATATATGTGCGGCGTTCGGCGGACAAAAGGGGTTGCAATTTTCATTATTTATTTGCCTTTTTTTTCTTAATTTAAACAATTATCAGTTGATATTCCCCATAAAAATATTATAAAATATCTAGTTAAAATATGCTGTAGTTTTGGTATATATTTTTTTGCAAGAATAGAGCTTATTATTGATGCGACGAACAAAATTAATGTGATCATTATTTTTATCAAACGAGAGACTCTAGTCAATATTTAATAGATATATCATTTCCAATATCTTCTTGCCAAGCCATCCTCAATAGGCGACCCTTCTCCGACATACCATTAATTCTTGTCTCCTTTGAACCCTACACCCCCTCCTTTCCTCTCTCTCTCTCTCTCTCTCTCTTCTGCTCCTACAAATCCATCGCTCTCTCTCTCTCTCTGTGACTGACTCTGCGCTAGCTAGGCTGCTGGGTATGGCTTCCGGCACCGGCTCGCCGTGCGGCGCGTGCAAATTCCTGCGTCGGAAGTGCGCGAGCGATTGCGTGTTCGCGCCCTACTTCAGCTCGGAGCAGGGGGCGGTGCGATTTGCCGCCATCCACAAGGTGTTTGGCGCCAGCAACGCGTCCAAGCTGCTGCTTCACGTGCCGCAGGCCGACCGGTGCGAGGCGGCCGTGGCCATCGCTTACGAGGCTCAGGCCAGACTCAGGGATCCTGTGTACGGCTGCGTTGGGCACATCTTCGCCCTGCAACAACAGGTAGCTGCAGCTCTCAGACTCATGCATGCATGCACGAACAAACCCGGCTACATCACGTCATATCTCCCATTGCTCCAGAACAATTCTTTCCCGATATCGAATTCTTTGCATGATCTGAATTGGAGAACATCATTCGACAATATCGGATGAGATCCTCCCCCAGTTTCTTGTTCTCTTGGGAAGGGAACAAGAAACACTATCGAAAGCCATATCTATCTACCCCAATTCGTGTTATGGATGTTGATGATTTGTGCTAAATGCTTCTTGCTCTCGTGATATGTGTCCCTAGGTTGCGACCTTGCAGCTGCAGCTGATGCTTATCAAGGCGCAGATAGCTCAACGCTTGGTCACTTCACAGCCTTCAGGGAGCCAATGGCAAGGAAATGATGATGGCAACCCTTTTTTCCAACCATGTTCTTCTTGGGAATCCATGTCTTCTTCTCAGAGTTCCCTTAACTTCATCAATCAAGATTCTAATAGACTTTTACCCAAGCATGATGCTGTCTTAAAGGAGGATCTCTTCGTAGGTGGCAGTAGCAGCAAGATGTGGGTGACACATGCTGAACCGGGGGAGCTTCAAGATTTGGCTTTCAGAATGGCGGGCAGCCTGTGATGTTAATACTGATGATTTATGATTTAGTACAGCTATCGAAAACACAAAAGGGGACCGATGACTATGTTCAGAAGATGTTTCATCTCTAAATTCTTGATATTAAGTTTAATTAGATTCCTACGGTTGGTATGTTTATATGCTAATGAAGCAGTCATAAGTTTCCAAGGCAACCGAAGCTAACTATTGATCTGTGAGGTAAGAACTTGTCGACAAGACGTGTTGCTCGAGAGGTGAATATGAAAACACTTGAATTGTATGTTGTCGGCTTCGAACTTGCAAACGAGAAAAGGGTGGTGCAATAGGAAGAAGAAGAAGAAGAAGAAGAAGAAGAAGAAGAAGAAGAAGAAGAAGAAGAAGAAGAAGAAGTAACCTATATATACTATGCAATGAGAAAGTTTTCATCTATATAACATTCTTGGATCAAGGATCCAATAAATATTGCATTTCACTGGATACCTTGGGTATTGAGTCTTCTGCTTGTATATATAGAGTTTGACTGTAGGATTAACATGATGATACATTGGTGGTATGCTTTCATAAAAAATCTTTGCTTACAAAAACATATGTTATGTGACCTAATCGGTTCCAATACTTCCATGGAAAGATATGTTCAATATGAGGCGATAAGCTCCAAATTTTTGAGCTCACACTCATCAAGTAAAGCCTGTACATGTCCTTGGTCCACTGATAATGTATTCAGAGTCCTCATAATGTTGCTAGTGTCATCAACACTAACTTGGATAGATTGGGCAAGCTTTCCTTGGAGAAAAATGGACTATAATTTACATAAAATAACACACTTATACGACACATAACAAGCAAAGCAAAGAAAAAGGGAAAGTTACTTCTTTGGATCCAACATAACAAAACCTAATATTTTATGTCAGTGTAGTCTTATTTGGAACTTGCCACATGAGAAAATTGTCCAGTCATTCAACACATTCATGCTCTAAACATGATGAGGCCGCACGCAAAGTACATGATAATGCTCATCTTATTTTGTTTTTCCTATACATCTCAAGTGGCCTCTGGGTAGCTGTAAGAGTTGAAAAAAGATGACAAGCTGCCTAACACTTGTGAAAGGAAGGAGTGCATTAGCTTTTGATTAGGACCTGTCTAAAATAAACTTATCATACTCCAGAGATGGACACGGTGTCTCCCTGGTTGATAACAAAGTACATCATCAAAGGAGTAGTTTGCAAACTCCAATATCTTTGCATCTTAATCTTTGCCAAACTATTTTGAGCTCATCTACAATAATTGATTAGATAAAGGAAACCTTGGGCAAGACAAAGGGCAGCCTGATGTCTCTTGGTACTAACAAAAGGCCAGACGGGAAGAGAACCTTCACCAAACAAGGCCCCACCATTATTCTCAATTAACATGATGCCAAAATGGCTCAAGACACTAACATTTCTCATCAAACTCCAAGTACTTCAAATATTTGTTTTATCACCAATGTCATTGTATTCTAATCTTGCTTTCTCATAGGATTAACAAGGACTGGAGGTGGAGTTCCTGTAACATGAACCATATGTGCTAATAAATCACCCTACACATAGTATAAAAAGGAATTGGAAAAAGGCTAAACGATAAAGTAATCAAGTGCTTTGGGGAGAAAAAATCCACTGAATTCATCTAATCTAGGAGGGTTTTCCGGAGAGGAAATGCAATGGTCGTTTCATTTGCATATGACAAGTGTTATTTGCAACTATTTTATTGTGAGCAAAGTCGGCCTCCCATGTTGTTGTGATCTCAATTTCTAGCTTTGGAGTAGGAAAGGTGTTGAACTTGAGGAGTGGGGGGTGCATCTAACTCCGAGATTTATCCTAAAAGAAAAGAGAGAGAGAGAGAGAGAGAGAGGCAACATTAGAGTAAATTATAATGTCGAGGCACTTTAATCACCCTATATAAGTTTAGGTATGTTTAAAAAAACTTGTTATGTATTTACGTATATATATATATACTTATATTAAAATTAGTCACAAACTAATTGTATGCAGGTGAACATCGGTGGGTGTTTAGGATTTTAGCCATGAAAAGAGTCACTTTTTCTAGGATACTATTACTTTTGTGGTTGTGTGTGATTTAATGGGTACATATTAAACAGGTCAAAGCATAAATATAGCTACTTGGAGATCATAATAGCATAAGAGTTTAAACTCTTAGGCCTTATATAAATCAAAACCATGTATTTTATTTTTTTCTCAACGACTTGTAACTACTGTTCTCAAACGAATTCTGAAACTATTAGGTGTGTCACGGATTAGGCAAATGCTCCTTTTGCAGCACAATTTCAATGATTCCATGCATGGACACTTCATCCTTCCCTTTGGACTTTCATCAACCAAACCAGCAAGCAGTGCAGGCAAAGGAAAAAAGCCTCATCATGCAAAAAGAGTGTGTTGAGTGGCTGAAAGAAGAAAGAAGCTGGAGTAAAGTGAAAGCAAATGTCACGTCGAGGGTCATATGATCTTATCTTGTCACTTGATCGAAATCAACAGGTTTAATCCTGAAGCCTCATCGTACAAGCAACATTCCATGCAAAATCTCTGAATTGTCAAGTAACACTTTACTAGCTAGTGCATGAATAAACTTTGGTTTTTATTCCTAGTTCGCTTTAATTTGCTGATGATACATCCCACAGCTTGTGCTAATTACGTGTTTAGCTGAATGAATGCATGTCAATTATTGGGAATGGGCAATGATGAGGCATCCAATAATGGATCTGCATTCTTATGAATGACCGACCAGGATAAGCAAAAGCCACAGATAGAAGGCCCTCCACATCAGTATATGATGATGATGATGATGATGACCTCCAAGGACCAGCTTGCACATCGAGAGATGCCATGGAACGAGGAGCATCCTCACTTTGGATCCTGAACACCATGGCAAAATGGGAGTTGCAGTCGTGAGAGGACCGGCAGCTGTTGGAATCCGCAAGCCAATGGTTCGTCGAGAGGTTTGATGCCAAAGCAGGTGGTGCGATCCCTTCTCCAGGCGACGTCGTGCCATTTCCAAGTGCCAATCGAGCTTGGGCTTTCAGAGAGGCTAGCTGAGCTTGCAGAAGAACAACCTACAACATGGAGGGAAAGCATTAATTACCACCGGAAGGAATGTGATAAAAAAAAAATAAAGATCCTTCTTGCGTGTTGAGGAGGACTCACTTGTCGCTGGAGGGCGAAGATATGGGCGACGCAGCCGTAAACGGGGTCCAAAATCCTCGCTTGTGCCTCGTACGAGATGGTGACGACGGCCTCGGATCGGTCGGCGGGAGGGAGGTGCATGAGGAGCTTGGACACGTTGCTAGCCCCGAACACCTTGTGGATTGCCACGAAGTGGGCCGCGCCCTTCTCATGGCAGAAGTGGGGGGCGAAGACGCAGCCACTGACGCACTTCCTCCTCAGGAACTTGCAAGCTCCACAGGGGGAGCCACACCCTGCCATGTTTGATTAGCCTTCGGATCGATCAAACGGGATTGGGTTCTGTTGTGCTTGTGGGCGAGGAAGACCGACGTCTGCTTTGGCTTATAAACGCTTGAAGAGAGGGGAGTTGGGATGAGTGATCAACAAACATTGCTTGGTCTTCCGAATATAGCTCAAACATAATATATATTTCGATTAAGCGGCTATAGAAGGTTATATTTCCCTCTTCTTTTTCGTTCGATAATGCAACTACGTACTGTTGGTGATGCAGTAGTGGCCATATTGTTGACTGAAGGCGTTGATCATTCACTCAACTCGAGATGCAAACATGAGGATCTTGTGATCATTTACTCAAGTATTACACCATCAACATATTTATTCACTCAACTCGAGATGCATCTACATTTGAGTTTGGAGATCAGAAGTGGCTGCAGCTTGTGCATGGAACAAACAAAATTGGGTTGTTTCTTATATCCGCAATAAACGAATAAAAGAATCAACCGGTGCTTGCTACACAGGAATTGAACTACTGAAAACAAAGGTTCGTTCGAACTGCCGCCTCTAATACGAGAACTCAAAAACGGTAATTCAATAGTGCCCAACAAGACCGGAACTTGTAATTAGGACATTCGCTGCTGACCTAAAACCTGTAGTTAGTTAACCTCTCGTTCTTCGGCCTATCCCATATTATTTCTTGATTCAAGCTTAAACTAATGCCTTAAAGGTATATACTGGGATTCGGAACTAGGGTCTTCACTGCTACAAATAAGAATTGAGCTTTAAGTCCACCTCTCTCTCTTTTTCGCCTGTCACTTCAAACTACCTCTAAATCTGACCTAGTGACATCTAAATCTTATTCCTCTGCTAATAAGAATGAATGGAGCTACCATCTCTTTTTTTTCTTTTACCTTTATTGCTCTTTTATTCTTCTACCGCTGGAACCAAACCAATTAGCTAATTCCATGCACTAGTTCATTTTCATAAGTAGTAGGTTGATTCTTTTATTCTGCCAATGGACATCTAATTAATTGGTTGAACAAAATTGGGGGCAAGGAAGGCCACGATAGCCGACGACTTGCCTGATGGTCTTGGGACATAATTTTGTTGTGCTCCTTTTTTTTGTTTGCTTGCTTTCGGTGCCTTAAGCTTGCGAAGACCCCTTCAATATAAACATGATGTTACCTTAAATGGTTTAGCCACTAAAGACAAGCAATGCAATCACTTCAGGATAACACCAAGGGCTTCACCTGAAGGAACTAGTGTGGGTGTTGATGAAGCAACAAAATCTTGTTAATCTATTAATAACTCGGTGCAGAAGTCTAGATTATGAATTGATAAATCTCAAAACAAAGTAAGCAAAAAACTTGGGAAAAATGGATCTATAGTTCGTCAACTCGACCTCTAGTGTACCAGAATAAGATAGAACACAACTTTGACAAAGGGGATTTTAAATCTCCACCAACAGGTAGAAAATGACACGATTGTGGTGGTCTCTTGGGGGAGTAGACCAACTGATTCCTACTAACTTGGACTGCAGCAACCATCAAATGGTTCAATTGGTTTTGGTCTTAGAAACCTTCTTTTTCTGACGCTTTGGGATGGAGTTCTTCATGCCCAAGAAAAAGAGCAGCGCACCAATGAGAGCCAAATTCTGGAGAAAGAGAAAAAGAAAGAAAGAATAATGTGAAGGATAGAGAGAGTCACATCCAATTATAACAAAATCCTAACCCACAGACCTGAATAAACTTGCTGAAAAGCTGCACAAATTCTGACTTCTCAACATCGTAGTTGTAGAAGTCATACATGACTGGGGTGATGAAAGCCAGGTAAAGAAGCTGCACATGAATAAATGTCCAAGAATCAGAAATTTGTTTTAACTACCATCACAATGTGCATCAAACAACACGTCATTGCTACATCCACCAAACTTCAGCCTCTTGCTGCTCTTCAGTTCCCCAATTAAAGGATTAAACTTAAAATTCTGTTATACTGAGTTCAAACCATTTTGGATGGGTTTGGTAATTCTAGCAAACTGTTCAAAACTGATCAAAACCAAATAAATTAGATGGGATTACTGAACTTAGGCTAAACAATCCAAACTGACTTAATCTCGAAGCTTAGGTTTCATGTATTCTGCAAGTACTAGGTCTAAGCTAAACAACCAAAAATGTCAGATGCAATACTGGTAAATATCCAAGCATCCCAGCCCAAAAGTTTCTCCCAAGCAAAACGCTTCCTTTCTGGACAAAACATGTAAGAGTAGTTATATACAAGACGGCAATTACCAGTAGATATGCTCCAAACGAGTTGCTGAAGATAAACAGTAGGCCACCAAGTCCTTTCAGAAAAGTAGTACCAGCAATAACCTGTCTCATCTGAAAACAGAGAACAAGAGGACATTTCAGTTAAAAAAAATATCGGTAGACAAATATAGCATCTCAAGTATTGAAAAACAATAAAGACAGTTCCTACTTCAACATGAGGCACTTCAAAGCCAATACGTGAAGAAGCATGCCTCATGAAAAGGTTGAATTTTGGCTTAAGAGCCTTTGCAGCTGGTCCACCATCAACTCCAAATTCAATAAACCTGTCAGAAGAAAGCATACAGACACAATCAATGCATATCGAAGATGCCTGAATCATACATAATGTCAGTCAATAATCTTCATCCAAGTACTGTATCTCCGCAAATTATGATATATCGCAAGTTACATTTATGCAAAGTCTAACTTGCATTGGTTCAGTGAAGTCACCGGGCACTTCCCTAGGCACTCAAGCGAGGCTTAGGTGAGGCCAAATGACCCATGCAAGGAGCCAAGGTGGGGGAACCGAACAACTGCCCCGGTGAAACCAAGCGAATCAGAACACTTTTTAGGATTGGATCTGGTTCAAGCCATTTGGTCTGGTTTGATGAATTCAAAAATTTAAATCCAAACCTCCCTCTTCCCACTTGTGCCTCAGTCAACCCATGCGAACCAGAACACTTTGTAGGATTGGATCAGGTTCGAGCCATTTGGTCTCATTTTGAGTCCAAAAAACTAAACCCAAACCTCCCTTGTCCCACCTGTGTGACAACCTCCAAGTGTCAAAAAAATCAGAACACCCTCCTCTCCTCCCTTCCCTCTCCTATGTTTCTGTGGGCTCTAACAGCCCACCTCCACCAACTTCCTCCGATCTCTGTTTTTTCTGGCAATTCTGATAATAATAGCTTATGAAATGTATTACTTACTAAATTTATCACTGTTAGAATTTTGAATTGTCACCACAGGTTTAGGATCTCAAAATCTTGAGTCATGATATCTGTAGGTAATATTGTGTTGTCTAATTTTTTAATTTTTAACTATATTTTTTATAAATTTTATATTAGAGAGTGACTCATTTAACTCAAGAGAGCACCTAAGTGAGTGCCTAGTGCCATGAGAGTTTCAAAATCTTGGCGCCTTTTAGAGTTAGCACTTTTGGCAGCATGTACCAGTTTCAAGCTCTCAAAATATCTGCTGCACTATCTTAACACAACCAATAAAGACATTATCATATGGCAACCCATTCTGTGGCATGGGCAGGATTTTATCTACCTCCCTCTCTCCTTCCTTGAGCTGAGTTTTCAAATAAAATTAATAGATACTTGTGTTCATCACCAAAAGAAGTCCTTTTCTGCAGAAACACCTTTACAACAAAATAACAGACACCTGACAGTAAAATACCAAAGATGAAATTAAATTGGAAAAAGAATCTAGTAACAATAGTACAGTTGAATCCACAGGAGAAAATTAGCCATATGTTTTACCCTAAGCGAAGGCCAAGGTTTGACTTTGGGAGATTATATAGTAACTTCTAAGGCAAATTTTTTTGGCATTACTTATTGTTCTTATTATGTTCATAAAATAAAAACATAAAAATTTGTCACAAATATTTATTTTTTTCAAAAATCACATACAGAATTTTTCGAAGTTACAGAAGTAGAAACTTTCTATGTCTATTATTTTTTTAATACGATTGCATACCTTACCATCTAATATTCCTAATGAGAAATAATAACATTGCATACCCAATGAACTTTCTGAGAAAACACAAATGAAACATACACCATGCAAAACACAACCTAGTATTACTTCTCTAAGAAGTCAATATTCTTTTATTTAAACATTCTGACAAACATTAAACCATTACCATCTCATATCAGGCCAAGTCAATGCTGAAGCAGGACAGGCATAGTCCAGTATATATAACTGTATGGTTATTTAAGCTATGTATATTCACCAACAGATGGTATTTAGGAGTTATCTGGCGGGTTATGTCCTGATCCTTGTCTGGACAAGCTTGATGTACCACAATATTTTTTAGTACATGAATGTTGATGGCATTTAATAACATAATATTTAATAACATAACATGTAGATGTCATCACTACATAACATGTAGTGATGACATAGTATCATCACTTTTTCTGTGTTACTAATACAACGATGCCCATAAATATTCCAGTACATCAAAAAGCAAATACAGAAGAACACACACAGCAAAGAAACCCATATGTAATACTAATTTCTCGAACTGCTAAAAGAACAAAATACTGATACTAAATTTGCAAACTGTTGAAAGAACAACATGCTGATAATTAAAGAAAACCAGATGACAAACCACAGAATGTGGATAAAAGTGTCATAGCCAAATAATCATATAAGGTACAGATACCTCAGAAGTGTCCATGATAGAAAAAATGCTAATATAAAAAGGTAATAAGAGTATGATCACAAATATCCATCACTCTCCAACTAAATCCTTTCAGGAAGGGCTGATTCCTTCCTTCGCATCTGTTTTCTCTTAAAGCCTCTCCTTTTTGGGACCATATCAAGAAAAACATCTATTTTTCTGAGACTAGTCAACCATTCAGTATTGCTATTCAGCTTAAATACTCCTAACTACCAGTATTTCTTAACCACAGGAACAAAATCCATAGGAAGTCTATTGCCGTCTCTGTTGTACCAACCAAATAACATCGAACTCGAGACAAAGAGAAGAAATTAAACGAACGTGTACATTTTATCCAACCAAGCACTCCCTATTGCCTATAACTACTTACGATTGTTCATTTAATGAACGTGTACCCAATAAAGATCGTAGCGCATCAAATTAAATGACAAACAAAGAGAAGAAAAAATTGAAGATCTAAGTTACTTCCAACAAGAATCCTAAAAATAAACAGATCATATCAAGAGAAAACAATACTCAAACAATGAGAGAAGAAAGCATCGGACAGAGACCTCACATAAGAGATCAAGAGATAGATCAAAGAACAAAATATACCGAATCAACCTCAGCAAACTAGATCCGAGTAAAACCGCCAGTTAGGGCAAGAAAGCATAACCATAAAACCCCTCCAAACGACACAAAACGAGCTCCTCAGATCGCCCATAGGCGACCAACACAACAAGAGAGCAAAATTCCTTAAGCCCTGGTCTCTAGCCAAATGCCCCGAAATTTAAGCCCGAAACAATAGAAAAAACCAAGAGAAACCCACAAACGAAACGCGCCAAAAGAAATGAAAAAAAAAACGAGAAACGTCAGATCTAAAGAAGACAAACAAAAGATCAACAATAAGTACGGGGAAAACAAAAGAAGGGAAAGAAAGCGAGGGAGACGGAGATTACTCCTGGTAAGCGGAGAGAAGGAAGACGGAGGCGAATAGAACCCTCCCAGCGAAGGACACAAACCCCATCTCCGATCCGAAAAGGGCAGGAGAACAAAAATCTCCGATCCAAAAGGGGACGGAGAGAGATGGGGGGTTTCACTGTCTCGTTCTCCTGTTCCGATCCGACGATTCTCGGAGGCGCTCGGATCCTCACCTACCACTTTGAAAGGTCACAACGTGTGAGAGAGGCCAGAGTCCATTTGCTGACGCCATGTACACGATCTGGACCGTCCATTCCAGTAGACTCCGCGCACGGATCGTCCATCTAGATCATGCGTGGTGCAGGTTACTGCGGAGAGCGAGGACGATTCAAAACGCCGTGTTCGCTATGCAATCGCCCTGAAACTTCAAGGAAATATCCGCATTGCCTCTCCGGTCTACCGCATGTTCTATCTTATGCGATACATCACTGGCCGTCCGATTCGTTCTGGGGCGGTTGAGATACGTAGTGCTCGTGCGGACTTCTGCGTATATCAACAGTTCGCTCGGAGTTAATTCGAAATTTGAAAGGATGCATCTTTTTAGCCGTCGGATCATATGATCGATTGGTGAGATCAGTCAATGAAATAGTCACGCGGCGCCATAAATTGGGGTTACGGGTTGCAGCGGCCTTAAATTGCAGTGCTACTGACCAACCTGCATCGATGGAGACTAATTTATTAGTTCAAAAGGGTTGAAAAGATATCTAAATGTCTAAAGAATCAATCTCCATTGAGCCTTGATTTTTAAGGGCGGATGGCTGAATTGGCAACATATTATCTATCATATTCTCTCTCGAATTAATATTTTTTTATTCTATATAAATATTTCATGACAGGAATCATTTACTCTCATATATTTTATTTTTTTAAAATAAATGATGAAAATAAAATTGAATCTCAAGACCCTTTCTATAATTAGGTTCAGGACTCAATCGCCGCTCGATAATATTTTAATCACCAAACCTTAACAGAAATCTTTAAAAATTTTGAATAAAATTTTGAGCTCTAAACCAGTAGTATTTTAGAATTTGATTATCCTCATAGCTATCATTGTTTGATTGTATAGGAGATATTTCTGTGAGTCGTACACACATCGTAGAAAACTGGGCTTCAGAAGCACATGGCAAAAGAATGCAGTTGCTTTCGCAACTATTATATTATTCTCTCATATAGATATTTATTTTTGAGATTAATTATTGATGACTTTTATTAA
Source organism: Ensete ventricosum (assembly GCA_029747655.1). Lineage (NCBI taxonomy): Eukaryota > Viridiplantae > Streptophyta > Magnoliopsida > Zingiberales > Musaceae > Ensete > Ensete ventricosum. The sequence goes on from JAQQAF010000003.1 coordinate 44,946,980, forward strand.
TTAATATTTTTAATATTTTGATCTTTATATTGTTAAAAGTTATATTAAGAGCCTTATATTCATGAAATTGAAATAATTAACTTTATCTTTTCTTACGTCACTTTGTTAATAGAAATATTCTAGTATTTACCACTAATCACATGTTAAATCTACATATGATATTTTTATCAACTCATTCAATAACGTGAGGAGAAATGAGATTAAATATTTTATTTTCATAAATATAAAAATCTTAATATAATTTAAAAAATATAAAAATGAAGATATAAAAAAATTAATTATAAAAAAAAAATATAATTAACTTATCGATCGGACATATTCTTAGACTGGGAATAGACATCCCTTTTTTTTTTTCTTTTTTTTTTTTTGGGGGATTAGCACGGCGCCGGCTGTATACCAGCGCATATACGGTAACGTGCTTAGAATATGCATGCATTTCCCTACGTACGAGCATCATATATGGAAACGTAGCACAAGCAACACATGGACAAAAATGTTCTTTCCAACCTTAACCGCCTTTACAAATGTAAACACACAGCGAGAGCCCATCCATGAACCAAGGCAGCTTCCACAACTACCAGATCAATGGCGTCATTGCCGGCGTTCCGAGTTATCGAGAGGGCTCGAGTGTCTCCACCGCCCGGTGGGGTAGCTGAATCCACTTTGCCCCTCAGCTTCTTCGACTTAGCATGGGTAGACGCTGGAGCCGTGGAACGAGTTATCTTCTACCATCTCCCCCACTCCACCTCCTACTTCTTCGACTCCATCCTCCACGACATCAAGTCCTCCCTCTCCCTCGCTCTCCAGCAGTTCTACCCGCTTGCCGGCAAGATCTGCCACCCCTTCGACAAGTACGAGATCCACTACGCCGACGGCGACTCTGTCCCATTCAGGGTGGCGGAGTACGAGGCGGACTTCGAGGATATCTCCAGTAGCCATGCACGTGACATCGACGTGCTGCGACCCTTGGTTCCCCAGCAACCCAAGTCTGACGCCGGCCGAGTGCCGCTGCTGGCCTTGCAGGTGACTGTATTCCCAAACCAAGGCGCGGCTATCGGCGTGGCTGTGCACCACGCCGCATGCGACGGCTTGAGCTCCATCCGGTTCATGTCTTGCTGGGCCTCCACATGCGCGCGGTCCAAAGGCTTCGCCGGTGCCATAGTATATGTGTGTGTTTTAATCTTTGACTCAATTTTAAATTGAAATATTTTTTACACAATCTAAAGTGTTAAAATAATGAGAAAAATTATTACTGAAATCTTCAACAACAATGACTTGAGATACACAATTTAAGTTTCCGTAATAGTTTTATTATATTTCTATTATGCTATTGTAGAAACACATTTTCGTTTCATATAGTTTTCTTACATGCGATTCCCGTAGCATGCGAGTGTGCAGCCGCACCTCTTCGCTTGTAAATAGAGAGCCCTCCACCGTCCCTCACCCACTTATAAATAGAGCTTTGGGGAACGAAGGAGGAACAAGAAATAAGAAAAAAAGAGAGAAAATAGGAAGGAGAAGTAGAGAAGAAGACATAAGAAAGATCTCCCACTTCTCCAACCCAAATCCGACCAAAAGCTGTCCCACGTTGAAGCTTCTTCTCCACATCAACTCTTATCAAGCACTAGTCAGATTTTGGTCAACAGAGGTAATTCTATAATTTTTTATTACTTCTTGTTTTTGTTATATTGGAGCTTTTGGATTTTCTCCAGGGAAGTCATCATCCTATTGTCCCTATCTCTGTACGGTTCAAAAATTTTATTGAGATTTTTTTGACGTAGAAATAATATTTACACATATTAAATTGTCTATATATTTTTTTTGTGTTTTATCGTTCGGTTTTTTTTTTTATTCTATATATATCTGGTGACCCTATAACCTATCCAATTGTTCCAACAAAACAGATTGAATTTTCTCCTTTTTTTTCTCAATTATGATTCATAATTTTTTTAAATAATTTTTTGGTTTGCTGCTCAATCTATAGAATGAAATATTGTCAAGTCTTTTCTTTATCTCGGAGGAGCAGGACAAAAAGTTAAGGTGACTACATGTTGTATAGGCAACACAATAAATTAGAAGCTCAAAGCCTCTTTTATGGAAGGCAAAAAGAACAATTTGTCTGTGTTCTAGTTTGAGAGAATTATCCTCATATTTCTTAAAACTTTTTGACTTCTGTTCGGGTCATCCCGCAACGTGGGATGATGACTCAACCTGGTGAGGTTATTTGTATGTGCAAGCTTATTTCCGTGGCCTAGCGACGTGGCAACTTGGTCCTGATATCCGGTTGGCCCCTTCGAAAGAGGACGGTGCATCCTCCCCTGCAAAAAGACCATGGTCAAGCTATTGGTGCTCAGTCGAGTCCCTCCGACAATCAAGTCAGGGGTCGGGATGATCGAATAGAAGTGTTTAGACTGAGTGTCAAACCCACCCCCCCCCCCCCGACTAGTGGTTGTCTGGGGGTATTTATACCTGCATAGGTGAGCTCGTCATATGTGGGCCACGTCGTCGTTACAGTACCTGACATGTCGCCAACTGCCTACCGTCAAGGGTACTGTTGGTTAGTCGGCCCGTCGTGTCGGTTCTGTCATACCACCAGTCGCCTACTGTCATGGGTACTGTTGGCTGGTCGACCCATCGCGTTGGCTCTGTCATGCCGCCAGCTGCTTATTGTCAGGGGCGTTGTAGGTTGGACGACCCGTCGCGTTGGCTTTGTCATGCCGCTAGTCGCTTGCTGTCAGGGGCGCTGTAGGCTGGCCCTAGGACTTCCAATTGACCCCCCGCGGCTGTGTCGGCGCCCGACGTGACTGAACCGTGACATGGCCGAGGTGGGGGTGGGGTGTTCTGGCATTAGTAGATCGACCATTATTGGCCCCATTATTCTCTCCCCCCTACATAAATCCTTTTCATTATATCCTTATAGGACGTACCTAGAAAGGATTGTAGCGAAGCTTGGATCTTCGGAGTGTGTTGCGGGGGAGTTGATCGACTTGGGTGCCATGGGCTTGTCACAATTGGTATCAGCCGAGACGTGCCAATTGGACATATTTTGACTGGTGGTGGCGAGACATGCAATTCGGGCACGATTGAACTGATGGTGTCCGAGAGATGCAACTCAGGCACGATTGGACTAATAGTGTCTTAGGGATGCAACTCCGACACAATTGGAATGAAGGTGGTCGAGGTATGCAACTCGAGCATGATTGGACTGGAGATGGCCAAGGTATGCAATTCAGGCACGATTGGACTGGAGGTGACCGATGTATGCAACTCATGCACAGTTGGATTGAAGGTGGCCGAAGTATGCAACTCGGGCACAATTGGACTGAAGGTAGCTGATGTATGTGACTCGGGCACAATTGGATTGAAGGTGGCCGAGGTATGCGACTCGGGCACGATTGGATTGAAGGTGGCCGAGGTATGTGACTCGGGCACAATTGGACTGAAGGTAGCCGAGGTATGCGACTCGAGTAGGATTGGACTGAAGGTGGCCGAGGTATGTGACTCGGGCACGATTGGACTGAAGGTGGCCGAGGTATGCGACTCCGGCACGATTGGACTGAAGGTGGCCGAGGTATACGACTCAGGCACGATTGGACTGAAGGTGGCCAAGATATGCGACTCGGGCACAATTGAACTGAAGGTGGCCGAGGTATGCGACTCGGGCACGATTGGGCTGAAGGTGGTCAAGGTATGCAACTCGGGCACAATTGGACTGAAGGTGGTCGAGGTCTATTTCTATATGGTGTGGATATGCGGGTCCGGGGGTTTGGGCGTGAAGATTGCATAATTGTGGTCCTCTCATGCGCCGAACATAATTTCTGCGAGGGCCCTGCTAGGGCTGACGTGGTCGTCACCTCGTGCATACCTGTATTTATTGAGATGGTGGGTTCCCTATGCAGTGTTCTCTCTCTACCTCGTGTTTGTGAATTGTCGCCCAGAGGTTTTATAACCCCCTCTCTCATAGGCAGAGGGCTCACTTACACTCTTGGACCTCCTTTGCTTTCGTCTCGGCTTCTTCTATCCTCCTTCTGCTCCCTTCATCCCCTTAATCAGGTCAAATGTCCTCCTCAGGTTTGTCTGGGGTCATGGTCATTCCTTCCGCTAGTTCGGAAGGGACACGGTCGGAGGCTAGTGTCTCGAGGTCCTCGTCTTCGGGGGTTCCCTCCCCAATCGACGCTAAGTCACGGAGAGACCTTGATGTCATGAAATCTTGTCATGACGTAGTCTCAATCATAGGTGAGGAGGCTCTCAGGCTTATCTAGGAGTGCTATAGCATTCCCGAGGAGTATGTGCTGCAGGCTCCTTCGGCCGAGCAACGACATTATAGTGTCAGGTCCTCCGAGATAAGCATCTCGGTGGACATACTAGAGGCTGGTTTGTGTTTTCTTTTGTATCCCACCATCATGGAGTGCCTAAGGTGGTGGAGGATCTCTCCGAGTCAGATGGCACCTAACTCATGGTGATATCTCATTGCATACCTCGGTGAGTGCCAAGGCGCAAGTATCGTTCCCACCCAGGCCTTGTTCTTCGCCTGTTTTCATCTTTGTAAGAGTCGGGGGGGGGGGGGGGGGGGGGGGTACTATTTGATAGCCTGGGCCAGTTTTAAGGTCAGTGGTGCGCCGACCAACAACAAAGGTTGGAAGGCTCGATACTTTTTCGTCAGTGGTCCGAGTTGGGGTTTTGGAGTTGACTGGTCGGTTTATCCGATCATCAACATTCCCCCCTTACTATCCAAGGAGGAGTTTGTCATGGTCAATAGGTTGAAGAGAATTCTCCCCCTTTCCCGAGCAATCCGGGACATGACCGAGATGTGGTTGGTCGAGGCGGGGCTCAGTCCTGCTTCTCGGGGTATATCTGCCTTTGATGCCTTGTCACATATTTGTCGCTTTGCATAATCCTAACTTGTTGGTCGGCATGCAGGTGTCATGGATTTGAACGTTTTGCGTAGAAAATCCAGGATGTCGAGCAATAAGTGCGCTCCAACTATTGGAGCCGAGTGTTCTCAATCAGAGGTGGAAGTGATCCACGTAGAGACTACGACAAAGAGACTCGTCGGGAGTTCGACTCCTGACCAGGAGGCTGCTAGTCGACCCGGGAAGCGGATCAAGGTAGCAGTGGGGAAGCACAAGTCCCGTCACGGTGAGGGGAGCTCCCGGCGAGCGGCTCAGGAAAAAGAATCGGAGGCTTCAGCGAAGGGCTCGTCCCCCAACTACTGTCGATTGAGATCAATGAAGGATCTATGTAGAATAAGGGTCTGCAAAGATGATGAAGGCTACTACGTCCTTCAGATGGCCGATTGGGCCCCAAGGGATCCGAGTGCCGCGATGCAAGCTCTATGGTCAAATCTCTCGTACCTGACAAAAGTCTGGGATGACTCCGAAGCAGCCTCATAGTTTGGTCGAGGTGTTTTGCACCCGACCCTGGCCAAGGACCTCTACACCTTGCCCTCGGAGACCATCATGGCCCAAGTAGCAAAGCAAATCGCATAAGCTCTAGGGCCGAATCTCTCATACTTGACAAAAGTCTGAGATAACTCCGAAGCAGCCTCAGAATTCGATCGGGGTGTTTTGCACCTGACCCTGGCCAAGGACCTCTACACCTTGCCCTCGGAGACCCTCATGACCCAAGCAACGAAGCAAATCACACTGGCAAGTCACGTCTCGGGATTTACTATCTTTACTCCCCTATACTTTTTTCTTTTTTATATTTGTTGACCTCCCTTTGTGTTTTGCAAGGGCACCATTATCAGATGGCCCTTCTGGATAGGGTTCATGATGCGGGTCATCTGGTGACCCACATGGGGAACCGAGCATCCCTTCTGGAGACGGAGATCAAAAAGTTAAAGACCGAAGGGGATCCCAAGGAGTTGGCCATCGCTCGGTAGCAATGGACGAGCTTCAGGCGGACAACGCTAAACTAAAGTCGGGATTGGATGAGTTGACCAGTTGGTTGGAATAGGCCGACAAGGAGCTGAATGAGTTTCGGGCGGGCTTGACGGAGAGCCAGTGCCAGATAAAAGAGGAGAGGTAGTTACGAACACGTGAGATGAGTTCTTTTGTCTAGCGAGGTAACAGTAGAAGAAGAATGGAGAGCCCCACATGTTACGGACAATGCGCTACTTAACAGCTTCCATTAATGCTCCATCCCCTTGAAAGCGTCACTTTTCCAAGATGGAGTGGAGTCCTTTTCGTGCGAGTCTTCGAGTTTCTAAGTCGGTCTTCGCTGCTGTCTGTCGCTCCTTTTTTAAGGATTTGAGCCCATTTGGTTTGTCATGATTTAGTAGGATGAAGTATAGTAGGTCCCATCCCGGTAACAAGCTTTTGGAACCTATCATGCTGGATACATTATCTATATGGACCTAGATGCAAATACCAGAACCTATTTCACATGTCCCCTTTTCCATTACCAGTGACGATGACTACAAAGAACTTGATCACTAGTCCACATCGGCTGCCAACCCAATCATCCCGATCGAGGTTTCGACACTATTTAGCCTTTCATTAAATAAAACCACCCCCGTCTCCAGCTTGATATGATGTCGTGCGTCGCTGGGGCTTCGATGTGGTTATTGGAGGTCAGCAGGGGATAATTACGAGCACGACGGCTAGCAAGTCACGTCTCAGGATTTACTATCTTTACTCCCCTCTCTTTTTTTCTTTTTTATATTTGTTGACCTCCCTTTATGTTTTGCAGGGGCACCATTATCAGATGGCCCTTCTGGATAGGATTCATGATGCGGGTCGTCTGGTGACCCACATGGGGAACTGAGCGTCCCTTCTGGAGGCGGAGATCAAAAAGTTGAAGATAGAAGGGGGTCCCAAGGAGTTGGCCACCGCTCGGCAGCAATGGACGAGCTTCAGGCGGACAACGCTAAACTAAAGTCGGGATTGGATGAGTTGACCAATCGGTTGGAATAGGCCGACAAGGAGCTGAATGAGCTTCGGGCGAGCTTGGCGGAGAGCCAGCACCAGATAAAAGACCAGAGAGCATATCGTCGCAAGGTGGACGATGAACCACCGAAACTAATGAGGGAAAATAAGACCCTCAAAGCTGAGCTACCAGGCAAAAGTGTCACCGACTACAAACGGTCGGTCGGGTTTGAGTGGGGGCTACGGCGGATGGGGCAAGTTTCATATGAATACGAGTACCGGGTCACCCTGGCCCATTTCTAGACCCGGTATCCGACCTGGAGGTTGATAGTGACCCCTTTATCGAAAAGCTCGAAAACAACTTGGTGCCAATGGAGACTCATCAGGAATTTGATGACTCCATTGTTCCCGAGGAATTATCGAGAATCTTATCATTTTTGGTACTTTTGGTAGGTCGACATGAATGTTCTACATGTAACCCTGACCTTAGTCTCGGGGCTTGACCTGACTTCACTGATTTTGTAATTGACAACTTTTGTAACTGCATATTTTATTTAATGCAAAACGATCTTTTGGTTCCCGACCTATGCGTAGAACTTTCGTAGATTGGATATGTGCTAGGTTCTTGGCAACTGTTTGTCGTCTAGGTTCGCAAGGATGCAAGTGCCTTCTGGGACCACTTTGACGATTTGGTACGAACCCTGCCAGGTTGGTGCTAATTTACCCTGAGTTTGAGTTGGATCACTTACCTCAGCTTTGCGCAGGATGAGATCGCCTGTAGTCACTTGCTGAGGACGTACTTTCTATTGTAAAGCCTTGCGATGGCTTTCTTGTATGTGAGTTCCCGGAGATATGCCTCAGCGTGCCTTTCCTCCAACTGGTCCAAGTTCTCACGTAGTTGCGCATCCGAGGTGTCTTTTTCATAATGCTCAGTTTTGAGTGTCGGGAAGACCATCTCGGGCGGTAATACTGCCTCGGTCCCTAAGGCGAGGCTGAATGAAGATTCAGCCGTTGGTGTTTTCAGGGTTGTTCTTGAAGCCCACAGGATGCTGTGGAGCTTGTCGGCCCAAGTTCCTTGTGCGTCGGTGACTCTCTTTTTCAAACCTTCAAGGATGGCTCAGTTGGTTACCTCGACGAGCCCGTTGGCTTGGGGGTGTGCGACCGAGCTGAACTTGAGCTAAATGTTAAAGCCTTGGCAGAAATTTTTGAACTTTGGGTTGTTCATTTGTGTCTCATTGTTCGTGATTATGACTTTGGGTATGCCGAACCTGGTGATGATATTCTTCCAAACAAAATTTTTGACTTGCTTCTCTATGATTAAGGTCAGTGGTTTGGCTTCGAGCCACTTGGTGAAGTAGTCGACTCCCACTATGAGGAACTTTCGTTGTCCCGAGGCGCGGGGGGGGGGGGGGGGGGGGGGGGGGGGGGGGGGGGGGGGGGGGGTTGAATGGGCCGAGTAGGTCCATTCCCCACTGGGCGAATGGCCAAGCCGCATCGGTCGTTGTCATGGGAGTCGCCGGCTGGTGCTGCACATGAGCATGACATTGACACTGCTCACATTTTTGTATATAGGTTTGAGCATCATTCTGCATTGTCGGCCAGTAGTAACCTTGCCTGAGGATTTTGTGAGCGAGTGTGCGGTCTCCGATATGCTCCTCGCACACCCCCTCGTGAACCTCGACGAGCGTCGTCTGTGCTTCGCTCGGGCGGAAGCATTATAGTAAAGGTCGATTGAAGCCTCTCCTGTAGAGGCGCCCGTTGATCACGTAATACTAGGATCCCGATCGCTTCACCCGGCGCGCCTTAGCAGTCTCATCGGGAAGGATGCCATCCATCTTGAATCAGAGAAGTTGGTCGAACCAACATCCTATTGCTTCTACTGTCGCCACCTCGGGTGCACTGATGGAAGGTCTGGTGAGCTTGGTTAGCCGAGCAGTTCGTTCACTAACGCTTTGGTCTGAAGCAAGCTTCACTAAAAAGTCTGCAGGTGAATTTTTGGTTCGCGGTACCTTGACAATGGTGAAATGTCGAAAGGTGTTGATCAATCGTCGTGCCTCAGCCAGGTATTTCGCCATGATATCGTCTTGAGTCTCGAACTCTCCTTAGACCTGTCCAGCTACCAGTTGGGAGTCAATGAAGATCTCGACCTCCTCCACTTGGAGTTCTACTGCCAACCTCAATCCGAAGAGTAACGCCTCATATTCTGCCTCGTTGTTGGTGGCTTTGAAGTCGAGGTGGAGGGTCTGTTCATATACCTAGTTTGTTGAACTCTTTAGTACAAGGCCAGCACCCCCTCTCTTGGCATTTGCCGATCCGTCCACATACAATCTCCAAACCGAGAGTGGGTCAGGTGGATCATGCGCGAGAGTAAGTTCCACAATGAAATCGGCCATTGCCTACACTTTTATAGCTGTTCTAGGCATGTACTCAAGATCGAACTCCCCCAGCTCGACCGACCACTTGAGGATACGGTCTGCGACATCAAATTTAGATAAAATTTGACGAAGTGGTTGGTCAGTTATTACCTCAAAGGGGTGCCCCTGAAAATATGGTCTGAGCCTTCTTGCGGCCATCACCAGCGCCAAGGCCAGCTTCTCGATTGGTGGGTATCGCTCCTCTGGACCGTTGAGGATGTGGCTTGAGAAATACACTGGCCTTTCTTCCTTCTTGCCTAGCATAACTAGGACCGAGTTGACGGACGTTGTCGATGCTGCCAAGTATAGTCTAAGGGGTTCCCTCGGGGAAATCGCAGAGAGCTGGGATACCTGGGAGAGATACGCCTTTAGCTCTTGTAAAGCCTCTTCACACCACGAAGTCCAATAGAAATCTTTTGCCCTTTTTAAGGTGCGGAAGAAGGGACAAGTTTTATCACCGGCCGGAGAGATGAACCGGCTCAAAGATGCTAGTCTCCCTGTAAGCTGCTGTACTTCCTTTACCGTTCGGGGGGGACCTCATTTGGAGGATTGCCTCTATCTTTTTTGGGTTGGCATCGATCCCTCGTTGGTGGATCACGAAGCTGAGGAATTTTTCGGAAGTGACCCCGAAGACACATTTGCTGGGGTTGAGCCACATTTCGACACGTCGCATGGTTCAGAACGTTTTTGCTAAACCGCTTAAGTGGTTTCCTGAGGCTTTGCTTTTTATAATCATATTGTCAACACATACCTCCATGGTACTGTCGATCTAGTCCTTGAACAGGCGGTTCACCATCCTCTAATAAGTGGCACCAACGTTTTTCAATCTGAATGGCATCACTTTGAAGCAATATGTGCCAACATGTGTGATGAAGGACGTGCTCTCCCAGTCTCGAGGTGCCATTCGGATATGGTTGTATCCCAAGTACACATCCATGAAAGAGAGCATTTCATAGCCCAATGTGGCATCGACTAGTTGATCAATGCGAGGTAGGGGATAGCAGTCTTTCGGGCAGGCCCGATTTAGATCATTGTAGTCAACACACATCCGCCAGTTTCCATTGGGCTTTTTAACCAATACAACATTCGATAACCAGGTCGAGTATGTGAATTCCGCGATGAAGTTGGCTTCAAGTAGCCGCGTCACCTCTTCCTCGATGACCCGTTGATGCTCCAGGGCGAACCTCCTCAACTTTTGCTTGATTGGTCGAGCGCCGAGGATTATGTTGAGGTAGTGCTGGGCCTCGTCTGGATTAACATCGGGCATCTCTTTCGGGGTCCATGCAAATAGGTCGGCATTTATTTCTAGAAACTCTATCATTTTGACCTGTTGTTCACTCGAGAGTGCTGAGCCGATTTTCAAGGTCTTGTTGGGCTGTTTGGGGTTGACGGTGACCTCCTTTATGCCTTCAATCGGCTCAGGGTTTAAGGTGAGTTTGTTGAGTCCTCTTGGATCGGTCCCCGGGCTAATTGTTATGGGTTTCTTTGGGAGTGTTGTGGCGGTTAAGTAGCATCATCGGGACTCTTGTGGATCGTTGCGGGTCTCGTTGACTCCAGCGTTAGTCGGGAACTTCATGGAGTGGTGGAATATCGATACCATAGCCCTCAGCTTGTTGAGAGTTGGTAAGATTGAATCTCCTGTAAACCTTGTCAACGTGGATGTCAGTGGGGTTAAATCCTGGTTGGTTAGACCTAGCTTCTGGAAAGCTTTGAAATATAAAATGTTTGCGGCACTCCCTGTGTCTATCATTATCTGCTTGACTCAGGCATTGGCGATGCATACGGTAACGACAAGGGCGTCATCATGATATGGTTATTCTTCTCCCTCGGGTCGGAAACTGATCTCTGGGTTGGGCAGCACCTCAGCCTCTTCTCGACTACGGCCCTGGCATAGGCCTTGCGTGTCGAGGCGCTATCTACTCCCGCAGCCGGTCCACCGACTATGACGTCAATCTGTCTTTTGATTAGGTCGGCCGGGCACGGTCGCCGATCCCTTTCTGGTCGCTTGTCGAGGTTGTCTCCTCGTCTTTGGACATAATGGCTGAGGTGTCCTTGACGGATCAAGTCCTCGATCTAGTTTTTGAGGTCCCGACATTCCTCGGTGTCATGGCCGTATTCATGATGGAAACGATAATATCTTCCTCGGTCCCTTTCCTCGGGATGGGTCTTGATGCGATTCGGGGGCGCCAGGAGTTCTTTCCCCCTTATTTGGAGGAAAATCTCGATTCGCGTGGAGTTGAGGGGCGTTGTCGGAGGTCGCGTGTGGTTGAAGTTTGACCCCCTATATCCTACTCTTTGACGGCCCCGAGGTAGGTCCCTGAGACTGTTCCGCTCAGGGGCGCTTCTGCTCCTCGCATTTTTCAGCAATCAAGGTCTTAGCTGCGATAAAATGGTTTGTCCTTTACATCATTTCAAGAACCATAGTCGGGGTTTTTTCCACCAATGACCAGAATAGCTTGGATGGGCGTATCCCCATCAGAAATGCTTGGATAACTAAAGAGGGAGGCACATTGGGGATCGCTCGTGTTTCAGTCATGAACCGACTGACGAATTGGGCGAGCGACGCTTCCCTTCTCTGGGCAATGCCGAGGAGCGAGGCGGCTGTGGGTTTTGGTTGGGCGCTGGCCATAAAATTTTGCTGCAGTTCCCTCGTGTGTTGGTCGAAGGAGAAAATGGATGTCGGGTTGAGCCGGCTATACCACATCCGAGCCGGTCCCCTCAAGGTGGTCGGGAAGACCCGACACATGAGTGCATCGGACGAGTCGTACAATGGCATCTAAGCTCAAAAAGCCACTACATGCTCGGTCGGATCCGAGCTTCCGGGTAACTTAAAGCTGGTTGGTATCGAGTTGTCTTGTATCTCACGGGCAAAGGATGATCCACGCTTGGAGCTCTTACCAGCCTCCTTCTTTGATTTGGTGACCTCCTTCTGTACCTCATCCAGTCATTTGTTTAAGTACCAGAGCTGCATTCGGAGCGAGTAGGTTGAGTCCGATGATAACCTGTTTGGCTCCCGTGGGGTGTGCTCCACCCCGAGGTATGGAGTGTTTGATTTCTCTGGGATGATCGAAGGGGTCACGGACCGGGTTTTTGGCAGGTCCTGCTCTGCTAGGCCAGGTCAGACTAGTGCTGCGTGTTCCCGAGAGCCCCCTTGGTCGACCAGTGGCTGTTGGGGCTCTGACTGAGATAGAGCCATCATCTGGGGTGAGTTGAGGAATGTGGGGAATGATAGCTTGTATCATCCCTGTCAAGGCTTGTACATGATGGGCTAGCCCGAAGAAGGCCCCACCTGTAACCATTTAGGGCGCGGTGTGAACTGGGGGGTTGAGCCCGGGATCAGTGAGTGGCCTCCAGTATCTGTCGGGAGTCAGCGTGGACTGTCCTGCATCTGTTAGTCCCGCATGGGGGGTGAAGGTGTGACTGTGACTTGAGGAACGGTTACGGCAGTAGGAGTCGGTGGGATTGCTTCCTCGGTCGCCCGATTGGGGAAGAGACTGGAAAGGTAATCTTGCAACATGAGCCCTCCTTCTAGAGCCAAATGTTAGGGTCACCCCGCAACGTGGGATGATGAGTCAGCCCGGTGAGGTTACCCATGTGCGCAAGCTCGTTTCCGTGGCCTAGCAATGTGGCAACTTGGTCTCGATCTCCGATCGGCCCCTCCGAAAGAGGACGATGTGTCCCCCCCCCCCCCCCCCCACAAAAGACCCTGGCCGAGCTGGTGGTGCTCGGTCGAGTCCCTCCGACGATCAAGTCAGGGGTCAGAATGATCGAATGGAAGTGTTTAGACTGATTTCACCACCCCACCCGTCGCTACAGTACTTGACACGCCGCCAACCGCCTACTATCAGGGGCACTGTTGGTTGGTCAGCCCGTCGTGTCGGCTCTGCCATGCCGCCAGTCGCCTGCTTGTCACAGACAATAATGTAAACAAGGTGTTTGATGAAATGCTCATGTTTGTCTGTGTCCTTCGATTTATGTACATACCTTGTACAACAAGTAGCAGGCTTGCAGTAGGTTTAGCAGCCCTATCTTGGTTTGCTTTGTGGCCAATTTTGGCTTGTAAATACGAGTGTGTTTTGTAAGCACTTGTGGGGGCTTCGGTCGGTAATGAACCATTATCCTTTGTGTGTAACCTCTCTAAGTTTGTAATGTCCATGGGTGTAATTTGTATCTGGCTTTATAAAGTGTTTGCTTGAGCAGTTGCTTGTGGATCCCGTGGGAATTACTTCTTCTGGCCCGTTTTCTCTTTTGTAAGTTTAAGGGACTCTAGGAGATCTTAGGGAGGGCTGACCTTTGCGTACAGATACGCATGGGTGCCGCACGACTTAGGCAAAATCAGCTAAGCCCATGACAATGTGGTATCAGAGCGGGACAAGCATACCCAGAAACACTCGTCATACAAACATGGGTGACCTAGCTGGGCTGTATGGAGGACAGCCAGCACATGTAACCATTGGGGAAAATGGACATTGAGATGTAGGGAAAGGAGTCGCTCAGAGGAGCGGGCATCCAGGTTTGGTATTCAGATGAATGGCCAACCCCTTTGCGCGAGAGGCACCACGAGGACAAGCAAGCGAAGAAGAATGCGTAGCGCACAAAGATTGGGACGGTTGAGTTCGAGCAATAGCTCGACGTTGGCAACTAAACTTGACGGTGCTCAAGGCAAAGCGGGGTGCTTAGTGAGAGATGAGACCGTGCAAAGTGGGAGGTGTTGCATAATGATCGAAAGAGTTGTGCAAAACTCATAGAGGGTGAGGGGAATTACTAATTCGAAGGATTCAGTATTCATACAAGGGCTTGTACACAGACGACGGAGTGTTCGTGACCATCCCAAGGCGTAATCATAACTCAGCACCATAGAGCATCAGAACTTTCTCTTCGACATGGAAAGGATACATCCATAGGCGGCTGAAATATGCAATAAGTTCAGCACATTGCTAGACCCTGAAGGGTGAAGTGGAGATTGTATTAGCGAAGGGTCACAATCTAGCAAGTGCATTTGTGGGGGCAGAATAAGGCACAAATTATTCAGCAAACGGAGTAGTCCAAAGGGGACGGTGGTCTTCAAAACTTCCAGTGGGAAGTATGTAAAGAGGAAAGTTGCTCCAACAGGACAGATATCCAGCAGGGATAAGTCCTAGTTCTCTAGAGGGAGAATCATGTGCAACGGACTGCACATATTGAGGAAGAGTTTCTCAAGACTATATCTTCATAAAGTTCAATGGATCGAACGAGTGGTGTGGAGTTATCGCATGATCTCGAATGAGGTAATGCATTGGTGGATACATTTCGAGATCAAGTGGGGGAGCAATCTAAGGCAACATCATTGAAGGCATACTTAGAGTCGATGCAGAAATCGAACTCAACAGAGGGCTGACCCGTGGAATGGTGGATGCGAGGGCTACTATCAACTCAATGCAAATTGAGGAGCGGAGCGACTTGGGTGGAACTGGGTAAAGTATACCAAGCCACATGAAGGAGTCGACATAGAAGATGAAATATGGAGCAGAGGCACGAAGCTTTCCTTGGACAGAGGTCAAGGGCATGAACTCTTGTAGAGACAAGAGTGAGATCATGTCGTTTCATGGGTTCTTCATTCTGATGGGGCGGACTTATCTTGCATGGTGCCAAAGATAAAGGGAGCTTCGAGGCACATGCAAGTTACCTTAGAGATGCATTTGACGAAGTAACTAAGGTGATTCAACTTGCGGAGGTAAAGTTGGGATCATGAGACCTTAGCACGGGGCAAGAGAACACAAAGGCGTGTACTCTTGAAGAATATGCCACAGTGTTGCCATTCGAGTTGTCAGGAACAAGTGGTACATAGCAGAGATTGTGCTGGTAGGGGAGAAGCCTAGGATCCAGACAATGATGCACCAATTCTAGCGAAGTCAGGGGGACTTCATGAGCTACAAGGCGATGGACTGTCCTAGAGTTATGCTTCGTCCACTTGTGACCCAAGAGTGGGTGAACGAAGGTGAATTACCAAGGGAGCAAACTAAAATTCAGAGATGGCGGAGGCCCTACGATGTGTTGGCAGAGGCCACACGTGGAGAAGTCGTAGTCCGAGTTCATCGTACGAGAATCTGCATGCAATGGAGATGTCACCAGGCGACATGGTGCAGCGGATCGTGGTGGAATAGTTCGTGGTAATGCAACGCAGACAATCATGTCCCGTGAGGGACAAGATCATACAGATGTATAATCAGGAGTTACTGGGAGCTCCACTTTGGTGTACGACACAATAAGAAGAAGGGCTATGGATTCAAGGAGCGAATGTCGTGGTACCGCAGAGGCGGGTCTTCGTGTGTGCATCGAAGCTTGCATTGGATGAAAACCTTAGTCATCAGCATATGGGGGCTATGTACCACCGAGGAAGAAGTCCAAGTGCAAGTACCAGTGAGTCCCAGAGAGGGGGACGTGATCATGTGAATGATCAGGAGCTGCTGGGAGCTCCACTTCGGTGAACAATACAATGACAAGAAGGGCTGTGGATTCAAGGGGTGAATGCCATGGTACCGTAGAGGCGGGTCTTCTGTGTGTGTGCATTGAAACTTGCATCAGATGAAAGCCTTGGTCATCAGCATATGGGGGCTATGTACCATCGAGGGAGAAGTCAGATTGCAAGTACCAGTGAGTCCCATGGAGGGGACTTGATTATACAAAGGTATGATCGGAGCGGCTGGAGAGTTGGACTGCTTCAGTGCTCACATTTGCTTAAGGGAGCCCGGCCAGTCAGAGGACAAAGCCGAGTAAGCGAACGTTGCTACCAAGGAAGTTAAGGAGAACATAATCGGCGTGAGCCCTGCAACAAGATGGCAGATGCCATGCATGAGAGTTGCAGTCTGTCTTTCCATCGACCAAGGAGAACTGCTAGGAAGACACAGTGGTGTTGAAGTAGGTGGTCGAAAGGGGCGAGGAAGCGACGACGAGTCCAGTGGGCCTTAGCTACCCAAAAGCAAAGTGTCGGTTAGAAAGGAGGTAGACTCGGAGGAGCGCCACAGTGCCGTAGAGGCAGATCTACCGATCGCGAAAGAAGGGATGAAGATGCAAGGTAATAGATAGTAGTGCTATGGGCTTGGCAGCACAATGGTATCACAGAGGCGGGACTTCTGTGGAGTCATCGATCTCTTGCTCTCATGGAGGGAGAGCATTGGTCGTAAAAGGGGGCCAAGGAGGTGAAAAATACAAAGGCAAACTCCAAGTTCCAAGACAGGGCGGAAGGGCCGAGGCCAAGGAACTTCATAAGACCAGTGTTTATGGGCTTCTCATCAAGATAGCTGAAAGCGAGGGACTTCGGGTTGATGCAGGAGTGCCCGACCAAGGAACGAAGTAAGCAGTACGTGGTACTGTACCTTTCTACTCAGAGGAGTAGGCGGTAAAGGTGATGGAGAAGATGGTACAATCCCAGAGGTGACCAGATCTATCAAAGACTTACTCCAAGTTGGGGGACTCCAAGTTGAGGTAAACTTTTTGCTCTTTTCGAGCAAAACTTCTTGCATTCCAGAAGTTCAATGGCAGTGAGAAGGTGAATCACAGTAGCTAACTCAATGCAAGGAGTGCAAACACTTCAAGTGCTTCAAAAGTGTGAAGTGTGAGCAAAGAGCGGGCGAATGTTAGTAACCAGCTCAATGCATGAAGTACAAACTCGAGGAAGCAGGCGAAATCGAGTAACTTTTGCCTTCTTAACTCAAGAGAATGGGTGAAACTGAGTACCCTAATTCTCTTAACTCGAGGAGGTGAGCGAAGCCAAGTAACATTGCCTTCTCAACTACTAAGAGAATGGTGAAGTTAAGTATCCTAGTTCTCTTACTTATCTAGCAAAGGAGCTCTGCATAAGTTCAGTGACCCTTCAAAGAAAGCTTATGGAAGATAATAGTTGTCAAATCCTTACCATTGATGATCACTACTACCGAGAGTAGATTATCCGCTTCATTTCCTAATTGACTAATCGAAAGCGAGAGTGATGCGAACATACTTGGAAGTGACAACTAAACGTGGAGGAAGGATCAATGGGCAAACATTATGGAGGAAGGACCTCAAAAACCTTAAAGTCTGCGAGGCGATGCTCATCAAAGTTCCAACAAGCATCCACCCAGTTCAAGCAACATGAGTATACTATGATACTGGCGCATAATAAGGCAGATCTTTTCCTTCATCAGAAGGATTCGTGAGAACCAATAAGGATCAGCACAACTCAGCCAACCCCACACCAGATTCAGTCATTGGTGAGTTGAAACAATATGGCGGATCAGAGTTCGACTACTCAACAACAGCAGCGGAGAGCGGTTGGGAGCCAAAGGGGCATGTTGCAGCCAAAGCAGAAGATTGAAGATTCAGCAGAATACGAGGAGATGCAGCATCTACAATGGCTTCGATGGGGACGTTGAAGGAATAAGTGGGGGAGAATGTCACGGACAACAATGTAAACAAGGTATTCAATGAAATGCTCATGTTTGTCTGTGTCATTCGATTTGTGTACATACCTTGTACAGCAAGTAGCGGGCTTGCAGTAGGCTTAGCAGCCCTATCTTGGTTTGTTTTGTGGCCAATTTTGGCTTGTAGATACGAGTGTGTTTTATAAGCACTTGTGGGGGTTTCGATCTATAATGGACCATTATCCTTTGTATGCAACGTCTCTAAGTTTGTAATGTCCATGGGTGTAATTTGTATATGGCTTTATAAAGTGTTTGCTTGAGCAGTTGCTTGTGGATCCCATGGGAATTGCTTCTTCTGGCCCGTTTTCTCTTTTGTAAGTCTAAGGGACTCTAGGAGATCTCGGGGAGGGCTGACCTTTGCGGACGGACACGCATGGGTGCCGCACGGCTTAGACAAAATCAGCTAAGCCCGTGACATGCTGTCAGGGGCACTGGTGGCTGGTCGGCCCGTCGTGTTGGCTCTACCATGCCGCTAGCTGCCTGCTGTCAGGGGCGCTGCAGGCTGGTCGGCCCATCGCGTTGGTTCTACCATGCCGCCAGTCGCCTGCTGTCAGGGGCGCTGTAGGCTGGTCCCAGGACTTCCAATTGACCCTCCCGAGGTTGTGTCCACGCCCGATGCGTGCCCGACGTAAATAAACCGTGACGTGGTCGAGATAGGGTGTGGTGTTATGGTGTTAGTGGATCGATCATTATTAACTCCATCAGCTCCCTATGGTGAGAAGGAAAAAGAAAAGAAGATTCTGCATGAGTTAGCTACTATATAAGATCCTTTTGAGACCCTCACTCATATCACGTGGACATAAACTATGGCTTCAGGAAAAACATTATATAACAGAGATAGGGAATATGACCAAAATCACAAGATTAAAAGATTCTCGACAAACATATGTTTTTGGCAGTAAAGTTGCAGTTTCATTTGATAACAAGTTGATAAGTAAAAAAGTCAGGCAGTTGAAATATGGGTAACTCCAATCCATTGAGCAGGAAATAGTAAGAGACATGCTGGTTAAACATTATTATAAAAATCAACACCTGATCGGGCGTTATTAATGAATTTTAGGAGTTTGAATCCATCAAACTGCATCAGCAGCTGCACATTTGATGAAATCAGCATGGTCCTGATCCATCATATAAGCTGAACCTGCACATTATTTCAAGATAAGCTCTTCCAGGTCCAGTATGATCTTGGTCATCGTAAAAGTCACAGAGTTATGGTAGATGAGCAAGAGCTGAATGAAAAAGAACAATTATATCAGGGTTATCACCCTAAAGAACAAACCAATAAAATTGATGTAGTGCTGAAATATCATATCATAGCATATGCAATAGACATTCCCCATTGAATAGAATTCCTTTACCCCCAGTAAGTAGGGCACATATGCATTGATTTCAAGCAACTGAAGTTGTAGCCCAGAGTACTGTACAATAATTAGTACTGGACTATCTCAAAACTGTCAATTCTTCCTCCTGTGTCACTTCCAGTTACACTCATGTGTCCTACAAATCTAAGCATATTCTGCGAAGTGGTGCCCTTTCACCAAATCAATTTGATGGGGAAAAGGGAAAAAGGTCACGGGAAGTATGATATTATTTGTGAAAAATGTCCATTGATTTATGCTATGCCACAGAATATACAATGTGCAGAAATTCTCATAAGAGTCTCTTTCGATTGCGCATCAACAACATTCTTTCAATTACCATTCATCAACACTCGACGATAGAACATCGATAGTGCTCCCTAGAAATGATTTTGTTGTTGAATTCTCTTAAACTTTGGTGGAATCCATAATCAAGCTGATGTATGATTATGTGGTACTTTATTAATTGAAAAAGATATATTATAGATTATTTAGATTTTGATAAAAGATATTAGTTAATATTAAATAAAATCCAAATTATATTGAGATATTTTAGGGAATATCCTTGATGGAAGGAACTCTCATAATAACTTACCCTAGACCCTCTACTCTCACCTATAAATAGACATGACCTACTATAAACCCAATGCACGGAAAGACATAGAACGACAAAGGGGTGAATAGAGCAAGAGATTACGGTTATTCTCTTGATCTCCTAAGACCATCAATTTAAGGTGGTCCTGTGAAAGGATAGGAAGAGAGGAGAAGGAGTCTAAATCTATTATAGTTCTC
The DNA here is from genome assembly GCA_029747655.1 of Ensete ventricosum. Classification (NCBI taxonomy): domain Eukaryota; kingdom Viridiplantae; phylum Streptophyta; class Magnoliopsida; order Zingiberales; family Musaceae; genus Ensete; species Ensete ventricosum. The sequence goes on from JAQQAF010000003.1 coordinate 44,966,851, forward strand.
CTTCCATATCGATATTCAGCGTTATTCAGATCAGACGGGTGGTGCTCTTGAAGATCTAATTGGATCTCAATCAAATGGTATCTAAAGGTATGCATCAATCCCGGCATAATAGTTTGCATGATTATAGTTTTTTATGCCAACAATTGGTACCAGAGCCTAGGTCTTGAGATAAAAAATATTAGATCTATTATTTTTGTTTACGATGCATTGATCTGAATATCTTATTGATCTGTTTTCCTATATGTTAATTTTAATCGTTTGCTTGCGAACGATGTTGATCGTTGTTGTGTGTAAAAGACGCAGCAATATGCATTTTTTGGTCGGATCTGCCTGCGGCAGCACCGAGTGTGCGTACAGATCAGCAGCGTCGACGATGCTGTCGACGGCCAGTCGGTCGAGCGAAGAAGGCAATTGCATCAAGTGGCGGTCGCATGTGGAGGCAGCCGCGTGTAGCAGAGGCCGTGCAAGCGGAGGCCTCGCATGCCACCGGTGGTCGCATGCGGAGGCAGCCGCTTGCAGCAGAGGTCGCGCAAGTGGCGGCCGCATCCCAGCGGCTGACGGCACGTAGCCACACAGGCGACGGCAGCGGCAGAAGAGGTTAGGGTTTTTTTTTTCCTTAAGGAAATTATACTTTTGACATTAAGTAAAAAATTACAGTTTTGCCATTAGACTTAAAATACAGTTTTATCATTCACCGAAATTACAGTTTTATCCTTCGGTTGAATAGGATTATTTATAGTTTTACCCTTTTTATGTTTTATTAATCCTATAATATTTTTACCCTTAAAAAAAATTCTATAATTATTTTATATTTTTTTAAAATTACAGTTCTGCCATTATAAAATTGAGAAATTATGGTTTATTTTCTCAATTATAAAATTGATCAATATATAATGTAATAAAATTTAATTATGATTAGATTTTAATTATTTATTGATTATATTTTATTTTGATCAATTTATTTAATTAGACTTATCGACTTATCCAATTAAATAAAAGTAATTAGTTTAATTTAAAAAATATAAATTATTGTTTCTTTATAGTTTTCTCATATGAATTATTAATTGCATGTGTTAAATTTAATTATTGGTTTTTGAATATTTATTCAGTTATTCACATGCAAATATTGGGAATTATGAAATAATATTTATTTTTCATATAAATGTATGATTTATGTATTATCATGATTACAGGTATCATATGAGTTTCTTTTTCTGCCGATTAAGTGTTCAATAATTATTATGGTTGTTATCCTATTATTGAACTATCTCAGCATAAATTAGTTCAAATGAACTTGATGAATATTATTCGTAGTTCATCTCCTTAAGTTATGCCTAACCGGTAATTGCCAAAGTAGCATGAGATTGTAGACTTATAGGATATGAAATATAATTAAAGTCTTATCATTCATAGGATAATTTAATTTATATTTTATATTACTTCATTGGTCTTGTAGTCACCAAAGTGACCTAGATCAATGATTTATAAAATTACATTAAGGAACAAGTCCTCAATGACATTAAGGAAATAATATTCAAAATTATATGCATAATTAGGAGATTTAGATAATCCCAAAGGGCAGTCTATTTCAAATAATTATGTGATGGGGTAGGATGATACTGTTTTGGATATCCTTGTAGTTTAGAATTGTATACCCAAAGGTAGCAAAACTATTTCATCAGTCCTCCATAAATGCTCTTGTGTGAATACTAGATATGTCAATATTTTTATTCAAAGGTTAAATATTGATGATATCAATAGTTCATCATATTTTTGTAAAACTCAAAGCATTAATATTATTTTATATTATGCAGTGGTATTTTCGTCTATACATTCTCATGCTTTTAGTGTCCATGTACTCTCTGGATCAAATTATTCAGAATGGTTAAAGCATGTGCAATTTATATTAGACATATTAGATCTCGATTTGGCATTTCTTGTTGAAAAGCCCGCAGAATTAACTGACAAAAGTACTGTGGAACAAGTCAATGAAATGAAGGCTTGGGAAAGATCTGATAGGCTCACTTTAATATTCATAAGGATGACAACTGCAAATAATAGAAAAACTTCATTACCGGTTGCATCTAGCACACATGAATATTTAAAGGTTATTGAAGACATATTTAAATATGTTGATAAGTTATTGGCTAGCACATTAATGAAAGAACTGACTACAGCTCAGTATTATGGTACTCGAGGAATTCAGAATCACATCCTCAATATAGCTGACAAAGCTGTAAAACTTAAGATGTTGGGAATGAATGTTGATGAATCTTTCCTTGTGTAGTTTATTCTTAATTCCCTTCCTTCTCAGTTTGGCCCATTCAAGATTCACTATAATACAAATAAGGATAAGTGGGACTCGAATGAGTTAACTAGTATATGTGTTCAAGAAGAATTAAGATTAAAGCAGAAAAGTTCATATAATGTACTGACAACTACTCAAGGAGTTGGTAACAAGAAAAGAAAATCGAAGCATCATCCATCGAAGAAATTTGTCGGGTCTGAAAGTGTTAGACAGACTATTGAAAAGAAAGCTATTACAGTAAAATGTTTCTTTTGTGGCAAGAAAGGACATGTAAAGAATGACTGCATTAAATGTAGGACTTGGTTCGAAAAGAAAGGTATAAACTTAACCTTTGTAGGTTTTGAATCAAACATTGCAGAAGTTCCTTCTAATACATGGTGGATTGATTCTGGCGCTTCAACTCATGTTACTAATAATATATAGGGATTCCTTTCAATCAAGAAACCAAAAGAACATGAAAGATTCATAATTATGAGAAATCGTCTCAGAGCAAAAGTGATATCAATAGGGACTTATCGCTTACGCCTAGAGACGGGTCATCTGATGGATCTGAAAGACACATGTTTTGTTCCTACAATTTTTAGAAATTTAATTTCTCTGTCTAGAATTGATGAGTTAGGATACTGTGTTTCTTTTGGTAATGGTAAACTCAGCATATTTTATGATTCAATAAAAGTTGGTTCTGGAATTCTGTGTGATGGTTTGTACAGAATTAATTTGAATCTTGAATTTATAAATACATTATTGATCTTGTAATCAAGTATTGGAATGAAACGTAATTCCAATAATGAAATATCTTCGATATTGTGGCATAAACGTTTGAGGCATATCTCCAAGGAAAGAATTGAAAGATTAGTGAAGGATAATATTTTGAAAAATTTAGACTTCACTGATTTTGATGTTTGCATAGATTGCATTAAAGGAAAGCAAACTAAGCATACAAAGAAAAATACCACAAGAAGTAAAGAACTTCTTGAAATTATTCATACTGATATCTGCGGACCACTCCATATTCCCTGTTTTAGTGGAGAAAGGTATTTCATCACATTTATAGATGACCTGTCCATATATGACTATGTTTATCTAATACATGAAAAATATCAAGTCGTTAACATTCTTGAAGTGTACATAAATGAGGTCGAGAGACAATTAGATAGAAAAGCTAAAATTGTCAGATCTGACAGGGGTGGTGAATTTTATGGCAGATATGATGAATCCGGTCAGAATATTGGTCCTTTTGCTAAATTCCTAGAACAGCGAGGTATTTGTGCTCAGTATGCATTACCAAGTGTGCTAAAACAAAACGGTGTTGCTGAAAGGCGAAATCGTACTCTTATGAATATGGTTAGGAGCATGATAAGTTATTCCTCTATACCTGAGTCAATTTGGGGTGATGCTCTTAGGACAACTATGTATATTTTGAACAGGGTTCCTAGTAAATCAGTTCCATTAACTCCATATGAGTTATGGACTGGTAGGAAACCCAGTTTGAGACATTTACATATTTGGGGGTGTCCTACAAAGATAAGAGTATTCAATCCACATGAAAAGAAATTGGATATAAGAATAATTTTTGGATATTTTATTGGTTACCCAGAAAGATCCAAGGGATACAGATTTTATTGCCCTAATCATAATATGAGGATAATAGAATATGGTAATACAAAATTCCTAGAAAATGATGAAATTAGTGGGAGTCAAAAGTCTCGAAGGATTAATTTTGATATTGAGGAGATTCAAGCTTCTTCTCCTATATTATCCCCTATTTGAGAAATTATTGTTCCTCAAATCAATGAGAGAATTGATGAGGGTGAACAACAAAATAACATTGATGAATTCTCACATGATGTTGATATCGCCGCTGATAGTCTTGTAGAACAATCATAATTGGCAGATTTGAGAAGATCTCAAAGAAAAAGAAAACATGTCATTTCTGATGATTATGTGATATATCTATAAGAATCAGATTTTGATATATGAATGAAAAAAGACCCCTTATCGTTTTCACAAGCCATAGAAAGTAATGATTTTGAAAAATGGTATGATCAATGAAAGACGAGTTAAAATCAATGGACCAGAATGATGTCTCGGAACTCGTTGAATTGCCCAATAATTGTAAAAGAGTCAGTTGTAAATTAGTCTTATATGTGGATGATATATTGCTTGCCGGTAGTGATCTTGGTTTGTTGTACGAAACCAAGATATTTATCAACAAGAACTTTAAGATGGTTGATATGAATGAGACATCATATGTTGAGATATTCAGGGACAGATCTCAAGGTTTGTTAGGATTGTCTCAGAAAGATTATATTAATCGTATCTTGGAAAGGTTTAATATGCAGCTTTCTAAAGCCAATGATACACCTATTACTAGAGGTGAAAAATTTAGTCAAAACCAGTGCCCGAAAAATGACTAAGAAAGGGATCAAATGAAGAATATTCCTTATGGGTGCGCAATTTGAAGTCTATTATATGCTCAAACCTGTACAAGGCCGGATATCAATTTTACAATGGCAATGCTGGGTAGATACCAGAGTAACCCAGGAATCGAACATTGGAAAGCTGCAAAGAAAGTAATGAGATATCTGCAAGGGATAAAAGATTATATGCTCACATATAGGAAATCAGATCCGCTTGAAGTAACGGGATATTCAGATACTGATTTTATAAATTACCTCGATAACAGGAAATCCACTTCAGGATTTGTGTTCATGCTGGCTGGTGGGGCAATTTCTTGGAAAAGTGTAAAACAATCACTTATTGCATCATCTACGATGGAAGCTGAATTTGTGGCATGCTTTGAGGCCACAAATCAAGCTTTATGGCTGCAAAATTTTATCTCAGGACTTAGTGTGGTCGACTCAATTGCCAAGCCGCTGAAGATATTTTGTGATAATACTGCAGCAGTTTTCTTCTCTAAGAATAACAAGTACTCTAGTGGTTCTAAGCACATTGAGATAAAGTACTTGATGGTTAGAGAAAGAGTCTGGAAACAACAAGTGTCAATTGAAAATTTGAGCACCACTATGATGATTGTTGATCAATTTACTAAAGCTTTGCAGTGTAAAATATTTAAAAAACATATTCTTAGAATGGGGCTTGTGAGCAAGCCATAAAGGATATGGTGATGCTATTATTGATATTTCTTTTGCATAATTAAAGTTATTTGTTTCTACTATCCTGTTTGTGTTTATGATTATGCATATTATAGTTGAATGCAAGAAACAAGATTGTCTTGACAAAACAAATTACAAAGGTCATTATAGACTATATAAGACTAACAGTGTTGTAGTACTTAGAAGGAAGTGTGGCATTGATGACATACAACCGCTATAACTCACATTGATAGTTGGACTGAATATAGTATTATTGTGCTTATTGGACTTATTGGCTTATTTTTAAAATCATGGTAATGTATAAAATACTTTTCAAAATTTTCAGAATCCAATTATATAAAATTATTTTAAAATAAATTTTATTTTATTTATTTTGATTTTGAATATCTTTTATATCTTATCAATTAATGGGCCAAGTGGGAGAATGTAAAATTATGTGGTCCTTTATTAATTGAAAAAGATATATTATAAATTATTTAGATTTTGATAAAAGATATTAGTCAATATTAAATAAAGTTCATATTATATTGGGATAATTTAGGGGATATCCTTGACGAAGGAACTCTCCTAATGTACACCAGTTTGTCAATGCTCTCCGATGTTCCCATGTCCAAGAAGAATTACTTTTCCTACAAAGTTGTGCTATCCGACCTCCTAAAAAGAAGTTTGTTCCGTGGAAATGAAATCGATATGCAAAGAACGTAAGCTCATAAAAAGAAGTTAAGGAGACGAGACTATCTATCGGTCAAGATGGCTATCCGACCGATGTTTCGTGATTGCTTTGATGCTCAATAATCCATCATCAAGAGCAATATTATGGTGATTTTTCGCCGACATCCATAAATTGAGATCAAACTTTTGGAGCCACAGTGACAGCACACACCATGTAAAGTGAATACAAAATCTGCAGCAGTGTGTTTCACAGTCCTCTTCCTTGTACACAACCGAACCTCTTCGAAAATTCCAAGTATAATAAATAATACTTAATGCCAAAACCAACACCAAAATTTATCCTCCAACTAAACTCAAAACTCTTATCAATATCACAAGTATAGACAGACTGACCCATCTGATATATTTGTACAGAGCTCCAGCAGCAAGCAAGATCGGTTTTCTCTTATTTAGCCACAAAAGACATGTAAAATTCTTTGGGTTCGGAAACGAAGGAAATTAAGGACCAAGAATTTCGTCAAACAGACTTTAATGATAGTAGTCGTACCACTGATTTATTATCGATGATATTTCATAAATTTATACGAATATATATTAAGAGACGTAAATACATTCTCCATGATTATTTATATTTTGATAATAAAATTAATTGATAAATTTATTATACTAATATATATTTTAAAATAAATAATCGAATGGTCGAATATTAATTATATCAAAAAATTATTATATCGAAAATTAGATGTTCAGTCAAAGGATTGATCAACATGCAAAAAAAAAAAAAAAAAAAAAAAAAAAAAAAAAATCAAATTTTATACTAAAGATTCAAGCATTGTGATATTGAGCCGAATGATTAAATGTTACGATAAAATCGACATACTAGTGGAATGAGATGGCACGGATTAAAAAAATCAAAATTGAAATTGAAAAATGGGGAGGGGATTAAAAAAATCGAAATTGAAATTGAAAAATTATTACTCGAAGTAAAAAATCGAAATTGAAATCGTTTCTTTTGGAATTTGTTGAAATCAAATACGTGAGTGATTTAAACTTAAGACTGAAAAAATATCGATCTAGCTGAAGAATGCTAAAGTAAAAGATAAGAAAAGAAGGCTCACAATTTATAGTGGTCCGGTCAAAAGCTTGACCCACGTCCACTTTCAAAGTCCTCTTTCGTCGAGGCCCGTCGGTGTTCACTAAATCTTCTTTCACGAGTGAAGATCAAAACCCTTACACCATTATCTTTTTTTCAAGCTCAGGAGAAGAACCTTTACAATTTTTTACTCTTTCTTTCAACTCACTTTACACTTAAGCACACAAGGGAAGCTCTCAAATTTTATAGAATTTTTTAAAAGATTTTCACCTCCTTTTCTTCATATGTTTGTTCTCCAATGCAAAAATACTTTAGGTATTTATAGACTCCAATTAGCTTCAAAATTTGGAGCCAAAATTCAAACCATTTTTGCAAAACTAGGGTACAAGCCGTCGAAAGCACATAGAAAACAGGAGTGACGATGGTACTACCACAGCTTGGACAACACCATCATTGCTTGGGTGGTACCACCATCAGTCACTTATGGTACTACCATCGGGAATCTCGAAAGTTATACCACCATCGCCTGGGTGGTGTTATAGTTAATCTTGAATCACTCATCTCTAACACACAAGTTAGATCATAAATCAATCAATTAATTTCATCATCAAAATTCGAGATTCAACAAAAATACGATACGTTGGAGGTTCAGACGAAATGTCGGAAGATCAAACGACATGTCAGAATAGCGTACAATGTGTTGAAAGCTTCGTAAATGTGCTATATATATGGTTGATTTATCAAAGTCTTGATCAATATCATTATAGATCAATTTGAGTTGGAATTAAGTTGAAATAATGTTAGCCTGTCAAAGTGATTGGGTTTGAACTATGACAGAATTAGGCTTATTAAAAAGCTAAATTGGTGGTCTAAATCAGCCTTGGGTGATACTACTGCCAAAGTGGTGGTACCATAAGGCTCAAGTAGTGCTTTGTTGGTGTTTTCAACGATGGTACCTTCTATGTTGATGATAATACCGTTTAAGTCAATGATAGTATCATTAGAGCTAGTATTTGCAACCTGATTACGATGGTAGTACTAGTCAATATCGACATTAGTATCGCTCATACCTCAAAATTTTAAAGATTTAAATTTTTGAATCTATCTTGAAACCTTTTAGGATTTGTAAATACTCTACTCAGGTCTAGCTGATGGAGCATCCATTCTTGAGTAAAAAAATATTATGAACTCTTATTTTAATTATAGTTTTAGTCTATTTTATTCTTGAGTTGAGAGATGTTGCATAAAAATAGAATATGACTCAGTCTTAAAAAAAAAGAAAGTTATGATAAGTTAATTAAAAAGATCGAGGGTAAACATAGTTCGAATTTTAAAATTAATTAAAAATATTATTACACTAATTTACTAATTCATCCCGTCTATGATTCCTTTTAGAAGACAGAAATGTGAGGAAAACAATCAATAGGTTACCTTTTAACAATATGCAAGAGCGAATGCCTCTTTCCCAACGTAATGCATTCATCATTAGGCTGCTTGGCTGCAAAATTTTATGAATCACATCAAAAGAAACAGCTTAACCAGAATGCTAGAACACATCATTGTTCTCTGAACACGTACAACCTCTGCTGATGAGCAAACACAAAAATCTCAAGAACTCGAGAAATGGCTGATGAGACACAGAACTTGAGAAACTGGCATTAGCCAATTCCAAAAGCACAATCCATCGGATTCTTGAGATCTCGAAGCCCTAACCCTAATCCCAAGCCAACCCTAATAATGAACAAATGTTCATTATCACGACTGAAACCAAATTAGCTTAACTAGAAAATATAGTTTATTATGATGAGATCCAAAACGATCACTTCCTTCTTGGATTGAAGTCTTACCATAAGAGAAATATTTTATAGTTATGATGAAGTCCAAAAAGATCGTTCAGAATTTACGTTCAAGTCAAACAAAAGAAAAAAAAAATGTATTGGCTATTTTATTTATCAGAGAGTGGGACCCTTTTGTCATTAATATCTTTTTAATGTAGTCAAAGGAATCCATTAACGCATTATTGTAACAATGAGACTATACAACAATATATGCACAATCGATGAGACCACATATGTGCACTCGAGAGATTGGGTGATATGACTTGTACTAATTGGATGGATATTGGCAACCTTTAAACGCCTTAAACATGTAGGCAGTAATGTATATATATATATTAAAGCCATAGATAGAAGACGAGAAAGAATAGAATTGTGGAATTTTGATGTCACCTATTTAAATATATTGTCATCGTCAGCAGAATAATATTTTTATCGAAGAGGTTTGCCACTGAACACAAAAGTAGGACACACCAAATAAAGTAGATCATGATCTTTGAACTTTCAGATTGCTGATACCGAGGGAAAACCAACTTGAATTCCTCAGAGTTTTTGACTCATGAAAGTTCTGGAACCACTCCTCGTCTCCCTCGCGCCTCCTTCATCTTCTCTACGAAGCTTCCTCAACTCTTTCCCTGAAGATATATTATGCTCGCCAATGGTACTCACCTACCCCTCACCTTGGGTGGGGTATCAGCAACAAGCTCTGTGGGACCTCGATGGTGAGGGGTGGCACAAGAACAAGCAATAGAAGGAGATGGCCTGGTTCACTGCACTTGGGAAGGCAGGCTTTGCTACCCGCCACATGTTCAAAGCATGTCCTGCTCCAGACAGTGACATGGTAGGAATTCTCACAGTGTGTCCGTAGAAGCAGTGGCCGCTCAGTTCGTGATCTCGGTTTCGCTTGCTTGCTTTTGTGTTGCATCGCCACGGTCGAACATGAAGGCGATTGGGGAGATCAACTAAGATGGATCTTCTTCACCAATAGTCCTGTTTTATAAGTCGAGTGCGGCACGTAATTGCCACTGATTTGGATTGACGTCTTCCGATTACATCACCGGGTGTCCCATCACAGAGTCTTCTTCTGCACACAAGCTCCTCTACCTTACTGCCAAGCAATATATCAAGCGAGCTTTTGCTTCCGGATACACCATCACCATTGATTTTTCACTCACAAAATATTTGACAGAGAGAGAGAGAGAGAGAGAGAAGAAGAAGAAGAAGAAGAGAAGCAGCTGGACTCGTTGAATTGTCAAGTGGAACATGAATATTTTACTCCCTAGCCATGTTGAAACGTGGAAGGTAGTTAAGAATGTCAATAACCTGGTTTGACAGGGGACTTCACACTTGTAGTCCCACTTTCATCCCTCCTATTCTTATAGGTGTGTCTTTGTGCAGACCAACTCAGCCGATTGCTTGCAAAATCTCACAGTGAGATGTGATTTCGTATCCCTCTTTCTGAAACACTTGGGTCACCTTGATTCGTTTCTGGAGCTGAAGAAGCAGCAGCTCTGCAGAAGTTGCTTCTCTTGAATCATCAGAAGAAGCTTCAGTTGATTACTATCTTTTCCAAAGGTTACATGGAACATGAACTGACGACCTACTACAGACATCTAATCGGCAGATTGGTAACCCAAAACAGTTAAACCTGCCTTTCAAGATTGCATAAAACTCTTGACCAATGGGAACTGTGCATGATGATGCAAAATTTGCCATGCAAACTCTGTGGTGTGCTGTCAATACCAGTGGAGTCAGATGGAGTAATAATCATCAAGAGTTATTGTGACATTTCATCCCTCTGCTCCGCTGGCTTGTCATGGTTCCTTGCACACCACACTTACACAGGATTGAAGCCTTCCCAAACCACAACTCCTGTTCAATATATATGTATACATATGTAGAAAGAGCGACAGCGAGAGAGGAAAGGCTGATGTCACATAGAGATGTTTGTTACTGGGCCCAGTGGTGTGCAGATGCTCTTATCTGACCCGGACGCCGTGCGAGATTGACTCACGTGCTCTTTTTAGCCATTCCTGGGGGCGAGCGGGCCACCTCATCCCATCTGGGCCCCAGCATGCGATTCGCACAAGTCCAAAGTGGCCCCCCTTTTGTCCCATCCGTTCCCTCCCGCTCTCATCTCCTTCGAGTATAAAAGAGGAGGCGGGCTCCAGCCGTCATTGGGAGCAAGCTTAGCAGCAGCAGTGATACTACTGAGACAAGAGGAAGGCAGAAACAATCTCGATCTTGTCTTCCTCTTCAATGGATTTCTCTCTCTCCTTTCACTCCCATAACCAGGAACATTCATCTGAGTCCTCCACGTACTCGCCCAGGTCCTCAGCAACCGACGGCTTCGGGATCGTCTGCCCTGACAAGTCCCTTCCGTTCGACGAGAACGACTCCGAGGAGATGCTGCTGCTTAGCATGCTCGCAGAGGCCTCAGGCAAGGCGTCGTCCTCGTCCTCGTCGGAGGTCCTTGACAGCCGCAGTTCATCCCGACTCAAGGAAGAAGAGGTGGAATCGAGAAGCAAGGTGGGTCATGACACAAGGGGAGAGAAGTCCTACCGCGGGGTAAGACGGCGGCCGTGGGGGAAGTTCGCAGCCGAGATAAGAGACTCAACGCGGCGCGGGATTCGCGTGTGGCTGGGAACGTTCGACAGCGCGGAGGCAGCAGCGCTGGCTTACGACCAGGCGGCGTTCTCGATGCGGGGGACGACGGCGGTGCTCAATTTCCCGGTGGAGCGAGTTCGGGAGTCTCTGCGGGGAGTGAAGTACGGGGAGGAGGAGATTGGACTGTCGCCCGTGGTGGCGCTCAAGCGGAGGAACACCCTGAGGAGGAAGTCGACGAGCAAGAAGGCCAAAGGGGGGGAGGTGAGTACGGCGGAGAGTGTGGTGGAGTTGGAGGACCTGGGAGCAGAGTACTTGGAGGAGCTCTTGAGCACCTCAGGGTTTGCCAGGCCGTGGTGAACTGCAACTATCAATCCTTCAAGGCCATGTTCTATGTATACCTTTCTTGTTTCCTTCGTTCTTTCCTTCCTTCAATTGTTCCAATCCTGCAGCACAAAGAAGCTGTAAAAATCCTACTTCTTCCTCTGTTCCAGTGCAAAAGCGTTTGTGTTATGATCAGAGCTCGCAATCATGGCTGAGCACAACGTATCCATCATCAAAATACTAAAAAAGTTAAAGATCACAGTAAATTTTCATGAATCTAACTATTTTTATATTTCAAAAAAATAAAAATAAAAAACATTTCTCCCACATTAAATGTGGATTCAAATCTGAGACTTATTACTTGGTAGTAAGTAATATACTAATCAACTCGAATGTCTCAACCTGAAACCTCTCAACAGAAACGTCTATTAACTTAATGCTACTCTTTCAATTGGAATACGATCCATCTAGTTTCATCAAGTGTGAATAATCTAATCCAGGCATGTAAGGGGATCAGCTCGTGCATGCCGGTCTCCAATGGTTGGCGTTCCTGCTTCTATCTTTTTCTACCATAGTTTCAAAGGCAATCTTCTTCTGGTTCATGACCAAAGCCAGATGCTCTCTGACCCACAAGGATCAGGGCACCACCACTCTTTTTAAGTCATCATCTGCTGTTTGTTGCCCATGGCTGCTGTGAAGGAGATGGTGCTTCTCCAAGGGGGGATGCATTGCCAAATTCTTGGAGTCATGGGTCATTGTCTCTACTTGTCATTTTCCATGCGTGCTGCTTCATGGAAGCTTCCCCTGGCCATTTATCCGCTGCTGATTTGAATAAGATTGTGGAGCGAGGAAGAGTTGTGTAGTTCAAGTTGACCAGTCAAATTCAAGGGTTTTGTGCTTGCTTTGTCTGTTCCTCGTTTAAATAACCTTTTCGTGCAAGCTCTTGGATTAAGCCTTGCAGACCGCAGGCGTTGAATCCATAAAAAAGTAATGCTTCGTATACCCAATATAAAAATATATTGTTCTATATTATGCTTGATCCAGTTCATTAATTCCCTCGAGAACTAGGATACTCTACTTTTCCTCAGCTCTGAGAAGTTCTATCGGGAGAAGATACTTGATTTCAGATCCTCTCGATGCTGCTGCAAAAGCTGAGAACGTAGAGGTAGAGATGAGAGCCTCCAGCAATAGCCAGGATCAAACAGGGCTGCTGTCTAAAAATAATACTTCCAATGATGTGAATATATCAAGGCATTTAAAGCTGCGTATGATCCAACATTAATCAAATAGAACAAAAAAAAAAAAAGTCGAACAATTAATTATATTCTCAGGAAACCATTGCCATATGCTTGCTTGAACATAGCAATTGGATTTCTTTTCTTTTACAGAAATCAAGAAGATATGCAAAGATATATTTGATATAGAAACAAATATACATATAAATGTTTAATGCTTGCTGTATATCCTACTGAAATAAAGTATAAGTTGATCGACTCAGAAAGACAATCTATCCAAGATCATAATCACTCACATGAAGTGACAGCCAAGTAGAATAAGAATAAAGAAAGAAAAAAAAGGAAAGAAAAGAAATGAATCATGAGTGCGTTCTTTCGTGGAGGGAGGCTCATAAGAACAATATTTCAAGACCAGAGACAAACAAGATATCGTCCATTGGTTGTTTTGGAGTCTTATTTGTTTGTTTCCTTTGAGAGAACTCTCACTATAATTTTGTCTCCGGAGTTGTCTCTTTTCGTGCCAACTCAAGAGCAATTCTGGGGAGGTTCTTCCAAAGACTAGGCCTGTTGGCTGGGCATTCTTCAGCTCCCAACTTAGCTTACGACACTACACGACGGAAGCATTTTCTTTATTGGCAACCAAAAGCATTTTTTTGTTTTAAGTTATTTTGCATTTGAAAAATAAAATTCTATGTTTTTCTATCTAGAAACTTCAATCAACATATGATATATAATTTGGCTTAATATTTTCCTCTCAAATGTGATTAATATATAGTTTTATTCATGAATCTTCAATTACTATGTCTATTTTATCATTCACAAACATTTTAGGTGACAAAACTAAGGGTGAATAGGGTAATTTATCAGAAAACCCCCAACTATTTATTTTTTTACTATATTGCACCCCTTATTTGTTGGGTGTCCTTTTTTTTTTTTCCCCTCAAATGCTAAATAAAACACATAAACCGATGAACCTCCTCATCCAATCTATATAAATCAAGTTTATATAAATTGAGTCGATGCTGTTTCATTGAATCGATTGATAAATGATCTTGTTCGCTTTAAATCTCATCATCCATTGAAGGAGTCATTTGGGTTACACTATCATCGAGTGTAACCCTATTGTATCTATTACAATAATGATATTTGCTTTGATATATATATTTTTCATTCGTGAAGTCTCTTTTGGGTTTTTTGCTAGATGGGGATAATAATATTTTCTTGACTTTTCTTCCTCGACGATAGCGATGACATATCCTCTTATATTCTTGCATGGCAGTGAAGTCTCTTATAGTTTTCTTGTTCACTGATGAATTCTCTTTTGGTTTCAAGATAGGAGGATTTTTCTCAACTAACCTACGTGATTTCCTCATTCAGTTAAGGAAATCATATCTAAATCCTAACTTAATCTTATCTTCTATCATGCCCCCGCAAGATCGAGCTCCTGTAAGGACGTCGATCTTGAACTGAGGACGTTGATCTTAAACCGATGACAATGAATCCGAAAAAAGGAGCAAACGATTCTGCTAGAGCCAAATTCGACAATCCGATTAGATTGAACTATCATGCCCCCGCAAGATCAAGCTCCTGTGAAGGACACAGATCTTTACCCGATGTCAAGGAGACCGCTGTGTTGTCAATCGCGGTGAAGGTCTGACAACGGTTGACTTCGACGGAGGAGATGCTGCTACGGCTGGGACGATCGGTAGATCTGAAGGGCAGCGAGAGAAGCGCTGCGATCGTAGATTTACTGTCGTTTGACAACGAGAAGGAACTTATTGCTGATGGGGTAAGGAAGGTGCCGCTGCTTGTTGGTGCTGATGCGACAGTGGTGGTGCACAAGGAAGATGACCTCGTGCAGAAGAACACCTCGGTAGAGGAATTGAGAAAGCCGACACACTAGAAGTTTCCAGCTTCGATGTCGACGAGAGATTGTCATTTGACAGCAAGAAGCGATAGATCTAAGGAGAGGGCAGCAGTTGTGGCCGGCGAGGGTAGCAGTTGCGACTGCAATTGTTGGAGTAAGGGGGGCCGGCAGCGAGCATAGTAACTACCGAAGGAGAAGATGAGGAAGCCGCTGTAGTGAAGGTGTGCTTCCCTTTCTTCCCTGACTTCAGGACCACAATGTTGCGGTCCCTTCTTTGGAGGTGTAGAGACGATGTAGAGAGGGATCTGCACCGAAGAGAAGCGACCGAGTTATTGCTGTGACGGCAGCAGCAGCGAGCGAACGGTGAGCCGATGGTAGGCAACAATGAGGCAGATAGTGTCGTCGATACTAGCGATGGCAACGACAAGTGCCAGCGAGGTTGAGCAAGAGGGCTGCCAGACCAGCGACATGGACATCAATTATAGAGCGGGACCCGAATCTTCAGATCCTCGAATGAAAATGACGCGGGCGATGCTCTGTTTTTTTTTTTTGTCGGGAAACATAGATCGCGGCTTTGCAGAAGAGGAGTCGACCGACAATTGCGGCTTCGCAAAAGGGCAGTCGACGGGGTGGGGATTTGCTACCGTTTGATAGCAAGAAAGAACTTGTTGTGCCCTCTCTACAAAGCACCGAGAGACGATGGGTAGTGCCCTTACAGGTGCTCTTGGTAGAGAGAACAAAGGTTGCAAGAGGGACGATGCCAACGAGCGGGTGTAGAAGTCGTCATATACTGCAGATGAGGTAGGAGAGATCTTCGGAGCAGAAAATGTCCCGAAGGGTGGCGACAGATGACCCCTGAGTATCTGCAGTTTTGCAACAGGGTTGTCGACAGACAAATGGAAATAAAAACTGTCATTTGCAGTGGAAAAAAAAAGTAATCTCTCTTATAGAGAGAGGGGCTCTGATACCATGTTGGAAATAAGAAGTAATAAAAATGCCCAAGGATTTCCCTCAACTAACCTACGTGATTTCCTCATTCAATTAAAGAAATCATATCTAAATCCTGACTTAATCTTATTTTCTATCAAATACCACTCAGCGGTGACCTCTTGTCAGTGATAATTTATCCTCAATAACACAAATCCTGCTTTACAACTAACCTTCCTCAGCATTCATTTTATCCTTCTATCTTACATCATCGTAAAGATAAAATTTTGATATCTTGAATTCTTGTAACATTGTGTTTCATAGGATAAATTAAACTTTCTAGTAATTGTTTTACCACCATCTCATCATTTTCGATTTGATTATCTTTTGGTAGCCTTTATGTGCTTTAAAACATGATGAATTCCTTTATAAGTAAAAGGATTTCCGAGCATTAGGAAAGGGGTAAACATGTTATGAGTTATGACCAAAAATTTAAATTCTCTAAAACTAGCATAGATGTAAGCATGTAAGTTTAGAAATGATTAGAAATTTAACATGTTTTTAAAATGTATAAATTGATTCCTCTTTATATAAGCCTAATATGAGCACGGTTGTAAGTAGAGCATCTATAGTATTTTTGTGCCAATTCGTACAAATTGAAACCTATAGTTTCAATGGTCTTTCCATTTAATTTAAGCATCAAGAGTTCTTAGAACTCATCTCTTTTGGGTTAAGTTCGGTACACGAATCTGCTTCTCGCCATTAAACATGGTAGAAGATAACATCTCTAATTATATCAAGGACATAAAACATCTTTTTATTGTTTTGTAAGACTTAGCTAGTCTTGGACTTAAGAATGCTTACCTGAAGTCATCTTATTTGTTAGCTAATAATACTGTGTATAAGTTTTAAGCTAATAGTAATATTATATGTTGTGAAATAGTCTAAATCCTAAGCTTATGCCACACTTATCAATTACATACGACTAATGGCTAGCTTATGCTATATCCAAGGAGAGTAATCGATTAGCTTTGACATCATTTGTTAGAGAGTGATCGAAGCCTAAATGATTAGCTAGATGATAGGGATAATAGTGGTTCCCTTCCTAAGTCAGATGATGTGGCCAAAGACAAACCGACGTGGAAGGACGGGGCTGGCTGACTAAGCATCTAAACCCACCCTCTGACACACATGAGCAACCCAAGATTTGGTAGCATCAGACGTCGTGCAGTAGCCATCAGGTCTCATAAGAACCTGAGAAAACCACACGATAACAGAACAGAAGCAACACGCAACCGGCAGCACGAACAGCTGTCGACAGTGCCTGCAACATTAAACAAGTTGACAGAGAACGCCATAAGTATGATGAGGTCGGGACATGACCAGTCGATGACGTACAAATATAAAAAAGGCACCCCAGGGGTAGCTCAGGGGGGCTCTTTCTCTACTTCAATCCTAAAAGAAGAAGCTCTGACATCTGAGAGGGAAATGCCAGACTTCACCCTTCGATACAACGCTAACTTAATCATCGGAGGGACCTCCCCAGGGACCCACCACTCGGGCGAATGTCTTTCTTTGCAGGAATAGCTCCACAAGATCGGGAGAAAGACTCGCATCAAAGTGACAACCTGAGCCCAGCATCCGCATGCGTCATCGTCAGACTACACTGCATTGAGCCCCTCTTAGGCTCGTGGCCCGAACCCCGTTATGCTGACTCCCCGGATGCGATGGAGAAGACACAACATTTTAGCGCTAGAAGGAGGGCCTGATGTCACAAGAGCACTCAACGCCCGTCAACCTTAGGGAAGATGTCCCTCCCGCGACACAGTCGACCTCGGGGGGAACCCTTCGACCCCCGCTTACACTTCCTTCGTTCGGAGATGGAAACATGCCTTCCCACACCTCGGGATGATACTGAAGCTTACTCAATGACCTTGGGCTAACTCCACCCCCATCGAACCCAAGGACCTCAATGGTGACTCCCGAGGCTTTTCAAGGGCTTACCAACCAGGTCCAGGCCATAGCGGGAATGCTTCAAGCAATTATCTCATATATCCCGCAGCTCACCCAACAGCCAAGCCCTCAGCCTCAAGCAACCTCCCTGCCCCAGACAAGAGCAACACTTCCACAGAATGGGCAGCCTTCGATGACCTGCTCTGTCGACCATCCACCCCATTTCTCCCCGGAGTCGAATCAGACCCCCTCGGGCGGTGCAGCCAAATGTCCGAAGCCTGCACCCAGTGTGTCAGCCCATAGCTTTCCTGACCTTAACACACTCTCCTCAAATTCCACTGATTCTCTAAGGGAGCAACTGCGCTTGGTGAACCAGAGGAGCGACGATGTCCGTAGGACCCTAAGGACGAAGGACGAGCGTGACGAAGGTCCCCTTCGTGGATCTCCCTTCATCTAAGAAATTCAAGATGCACCTATCCCATCACACTTCCCCGCTTCCTGATGCTAGAGGCGTATGTGATAGGACTCCAACAGGGTTGAGTCCTAATCATCTTAGTTCTAGTCAATAAAAACTCTGTTAGATTATAATAAAATCACTCCTATCTTATAAAGGAGTATGACTAGAGTCTAGATTAGCCCTTAGGGCTTAGTAGTCGCCACACCCCTTACTGGGTTTGTCGGCTAGGGTTTCCCCTTGCTTAGATCGGCTATAGAGCCACTTAGCCTCCTCCTATTCCTATTAAGGCAGGTTGGCTATAAGAGGGGCAAAGGGCTAATTCTACTTAGGCAAGCACCCACTTAGGCTAGGGTTTTGATCCCTAATTAAAGATGTAGCCACCCCCCCTCTTGAATCAAGCAATTATTAATTTTATTTCAGCCTTGTGTCGAATCTAGGAGGGAGGAACCCCTATAGTGTTCCAAGGGTTGATCCCTCTCAAGGGTCAAAATCTATAGAGCTCCTTCTGGGGTTCTATCAGTATGATGACAGCTCTGATCCAACAGAGCACGTGGCCACGTTCCACTCACAGATGACTCTGTATGGCACGTTAGACGCCATAATGTGCCGGCCTTTCCCAACGACTCTCTGAGGGATTGCCCGAGGATGGTACGACTGGTTGCCACCCTCCTCCATTCACTCTTTCGATCAACTTACAAGGGAGTTCGATGCCAACTTCCTCTCTAACACACAACCAAAGCCAACCGCCGCATCCCTCCTCGGGATGAGGTAGGAGGAAGAACACCTCGGCCAGTACCTCGCTCGTTTTATAGATGAAATTAGGGCCATTCCCAATGCACACCCGTCGTTGGTCATCCAGGCTTTCATGATCGGTATTAGGCCTTCTCGCCTCTTGTGGTCGCTTGTGGAGCAACCCCCCAGACCGTACCAAAAATGTAGTAGAGGGCCAACCAGTATGTCGCCACTGAGATTCTGGTGGCGGAGAAACGTGAAGATCAGAAGCGCCCTTGGGCTGAGCCCTCTCGGGGCCCACCGCCTAGGCTCCCAAGGAGGAGGACAGAGAGAGGTGAGCAGACCATTCCTCGGTCGCCTAATATCTCGCTCAACTCCACTCGGACTGAGATTTTTCTCCAGATCCGAGAAAAGGGACTCCTCAAAGCTCCTAACCTGATGAGGTCTCGAGACGAGGACCGGGACCGCAGACGTTATTACCACTTCCACAGCAACTATGGGCACGATACCGAGGAGTGGTATGATTTGAAGAACCAGATCAAGGACCTCATACGTCGTGACCACCTCGACCGGTACATAATGAAGCCACGCAAACCATCCCTCTATCCAAAAGGTCCTGTGGAGAGGCAGGTAGAATTCATAGTGGGCGGCCCGACTGCGGGTGGTGTTAGCTCCTTGGCAAGGAAAGCCTATGCCCGTATGAAAATTCATAAGAGGCCCCGACCCAGATCATGACGACGCCCTGGTGGTCACGACCCGTATTGCAAATGTCTGCGTTAGGCGCATCATGATAGATATAGGGAGCTTCGCTAACATATTATACCTTGATGTTTTTCACAAGCTCGGAATGACTAACCGGGACCTCATCCCCATGACTTCAACTTTGACAGGGTTTATTGATGACGTGATAACTCCAGTAGGCATTGCAACTCTCCTTGTGACTTTTGGCAACGAATCAAGAACCAAGATCCTCATGGTTCCTTTTATGGTGGTGGACCTCCCCTCAGCTTACAACGTGATCATCGGGTCGCCAACCCTCAACAAACTAAGGGTGGTTGTCTCCACATACCATCGCAACATGAAGTATCGCTGGAAAAGGATCGCTTGGAGAGGACTGTGTGGGTCGGGTCGGCTCTACCCAAAGATCAATGCATCCAGCTCAAAGACTTCCTTGGACACCATTCCGACGTCTTCGCTTGGTCGATGAGCAACATGCCAGGCATACATCCACAGATTGCACAACACTGGCCCTAGGACTTGCCCGGTGCAGCAGAAGCCAAGAAAGTTCACCCTTAACCGGCAAAAGGCCATTGAAGAAGTAGATCGGTTACTAGAGGCTAGATTCATAACGAAGATTAGGTACCTAACTTGGTTATCTAATGTAGTTCTCGTGAAAAAGGCTAATGGAAAATGACGCATATGTGTTGATTACACAGACCTTAATCGGGCTTGCCCGAAGGACTGTTATCTATTGTCAAGGATTGATCAACTGATAGACTCCACCTCCAAGTATGAAGTCCTCTCCTTCATGGACGCATTCTCATGATACAACCAAATCCGAATGACCCCTCAAGATCAGGAGAAGACAGCCTTCATCACACATCGAGGAACCTACTATTATAGAGTAATGTCGTGCGGACTAAAGAATGCGGGAGCCACTTACTAGAGAATAATCAACTAACTATTCAAGGATCAACTGGGCAGAAATATGGAAGCCTATATTGACGACATGATCGTCAAAAGCAAACGAACACAGACATATTGCAGACCTCGCCGAGACATTCTAAACCCTTAGAAAGTTCTGAATGAAGCTAAACCCCGCCAAAAGTGTCTTCGACATGGCATCAGGAAAATTCCTTGGCTTCATCATTCACCAATGAGGGATAGACATGAACTCAGAGAAGATTAGGGCCATCATTGACATGAAACCACCACAGACCGTCAATGAAGTTCAACGCCTCATCGAGAGGTTAGCAGCAATAGGGTGGTTCATATCTTAGGTTGGCGACCGAAGTTACCCCATCCTGCAGACGTTAAAGCAGAATAAAGACTTAAGCTGGGGCCCCGAGTGCAAGGAAGCATTCCAAGAGCTCAAGGCCCACCTCGTGACCTTACCTCGGATGTCCTTGGTCAACCCAGGTGACCAACTCGAGCTATACCTCTCTGCCTCAGAGTGAGCCGTCAGCTCGGTCATGATAAAGCTTGACAGGAATAACTAATGACCTGTCTACTACTCCAGCCACATTTTGCAAGGTGCGGAGGAGTGGTACCCTCTGATAGAGAAACTCGCTCTCACCCTAGTCCTCACGGCCAGGAAGCTAAGGCCATACTTCCAGACCCACACCATCAAGGTAGTCACTGATCAACCACTACGTCAAATTTTCTCTAAATTTGACATTGCAGGACGAATGCTCAAGTGGTCAATAGAGCTCAGCGAATTCGACCTAGAGTACGCCCCGAGGAGGGCAATCAAAGCCCAAGCTATTGCTGATTTCTCCTCGAAGCTGACCGCCCCAAAGCCCCCCCCAGAGGAAGCCTGCATGGACCCTCCATGTCGACGGGATCGACAAATTCCTCTAATGGAGGAGCCGAGATAGTCCTGAGAGACCTTGACAGGCAAACTGAGGAACATGTCGTGCGCCTAGAATTTTCAATACCAACAATGAAGTAGAATATGAGGCGTTGCTGCTCGGACTACGACTAACCACCGAGCTACAAATTGAACACCTAGAGGTGTTCACTGACTCCCAATTGGTCGCTGGCCAAATCGATGGGAGCTTCAAGGTTCGAGAACCGAACATGGCTTGCTATCTCAATGAGGCCCGTTGGCTGATAGGTATGACCAAGTACTTCCAAATATCGTGCCTCGAGAATGCTAGGGCCAACGTCCTGGCCCGATCGACCTCTGTCGATGTAGTTGGTGAGTTGCTGACCATTCCCAGCCTCTGCCAATCAATGATCGCCACTATTGAAATGACAACTACGGTTGCTTATCTTGACTGGAGGGAGGAAATGCTACACTACAAGAAAGATGTGACTCTCCCGATGGATGAAGCTGGCGCACGTCGAATCAAAAAAACTGAAGCATGGTTCGACACCGTTAATGGGCGCTTTTATAGAAGAGCTTTCAGCTAGCCCCTATTGCGGTGCTTATCAAAATCTAGGACTGATGTTGTGCTTGTCGAGGTCTACGAGGGGATATGTGGTGAACATATCGGAGGGCGTACCTTGGCTTTCAAAATCCTTCGCCTCGGGTATTATTGGCCGACCATGCAAGCATATGCAAAATCCTATGTCCAGAAGTGTGTGGAGTGCCAGAAACATGCCCACATTCCTCGCCAACTAGCCTTGCCACTCTCCTCGACTCACTGCACTTGGCCTTTTGCGTAATGGGGGATGAACCTCCTCGGCTCGTCCTAACAAGCCATGGGGCAGTGCAAGTTCCTAATCGTCGGGGTGGACTATTTTACAAGTGGGTCGAGGCTGAGCCCTTAGCCTCAACCACTGAGAAGCAGATGAAGAATTTTATCTGGAGAAACATCATAACGAGGTTTGGCATCGCAAAGATCATAGTCACAAATAATGTGATGCAGTTCAACAACCCTAAGTTCAAGGCTTTCTGCCAAAACTACCGGATTCAATTGAAGTTCAGTTTGGTGGCTCACCCTCAGGCCAATGGATTGGCTGAAGTAACCAATAGAAGTATACTCAAAGGATTCAGAAGACGAGTGGCAGGGGATCAAGCAGCCTGGGTCGTGGAGCTACCCAGTGTCTTATGGGCTCTCCAAACAATGTCGAAAACCCCTACGGGGGAGTCCCCCTATAGTCTGGCATTCGGCACAAAAGCTGTCCTCCCTCATTAAGTGGTCTTCTCGACTTTAAGGGTTGAGAACTTCACCATGGAGATGTCAAAAGCAGGCCTTAGGGAGAACCTTGATATGCTCGAGGAATGCCGGGCCCAGGCACACCTAAAGACCATGCACTACCAGAGGACAGTTTCCCGACTCTACAATCGGAGGATTCGACCCCGACCCATTGGCGAGGGGGACCTAGTCCTCAAAAAGGCTGAGGTCAGTGACCCTAGGCACACTCGTGGAAAACTCGCTCCGAGATGGGAGGAGCTGTATCACGTTACTCGAGTTGTTCGTGACGGGACATACACCCTATCGACAATGGAAGGGAAGACACTCCCTCGGGCTTAGCATGTGTCGAATTTGAAAAAGTTCTATGTCTAGCACAATAGTGTTGACTCGGTATTTGAGGCCATTTGGATAAAGCAAAATGTTCAGAAAAGAAGAAACTTCATTTGACAAAGAAAAGCTACAAAATAGTCGAGCAAAATAGTAGGAAGTGAATCTTCAAGCGCCCAATACTCCAAAAAATTATTACAAGGTCGGTTGCTTCTTAGAGGGGGTGTCGTCGTCGAAAGGCTGGTCGAGGTCCATCTCGATATTAGCATCTTCGGGACATTCGACAAAGGGGTCCTGTTCGATCGTTATCTCAGGGTGCTTCCCCCGAAGTCGCTCGAGCACTACTCGGTACCCAAACTTATAGCTGACCCTCCCCATCTTCTCAAGGCCTGACTCGAACCCTCAGGATGCTTTGTAGGCGGCCATCGCCTTTGGACCCTCAGCCTTTAGCTCGGCCTCGAGGAACACTGCCACCTTAGTCAGCAAGAGGATGTTGCCCTCCAAGCGAGCTCGGTCATTCCGAGCCCCATCCAAACTGGAGCGCAGGACCCCGACTTCCTGCTCAAGCTCCCTTCGCTGGCTCCTGAGGGACTCCAGCTCAATCCGCATCTTCTCAACCTCGCCCTCCAGCTCTTTTGCCCGACGCTCAGCGATTACGACCAACTCTTGGCCGACTCCTGCCTTTAGCTCCTTGTTCACAGCCTGAAGAGTCAGGTTCTTCTCATGCTAGCTTCGAACCAGTCGACCCATGTCATGGACCCGACTGATAAGGGTGCTGACGAAGTGAAGCCCCTGCAAGCAAAGGGAAGTTAAGTTTGAAGGGAGAATAAGAAACGAGGAAAAGAGGCATCCCTTACCCAGACAGCCGACTTACCGGCCCGATTCATGAGCTCCTCGAAGGAGCATTCATATACTTGCTTCACCAGGATGGGGTGTAGAGCCCCCCACAAGTATCCCCGGACAACGGACCCTTGGTCCAAAACTGGCTTGATCCGGAGATGGTCAACCACCTCGGCACCAGAGGGTCCTCACTGTCGATGCACCTCAGTCGTGTCATAATGGAGGCGAAGTACTTATCCACCCCCGCTCGGTCCTCAACCTCGCAAATCTCCCGCATGGTGTACCCCCGTTCGGGGACCTCCTCAAGTTCTACTATCCCTTTGCCCTTATCGACAGAGGTTCTCGCGATGCTCCCTAAAGCATCCGTAGGTTGTTCGACGGTCGCCTTCCGGAGGCGCTTCCTTAAACCCGCCCCCACTCTGGAACTAGGGCACTTCTCAGTTGTGGACGCCTCGGCATCCCCTGCAGTAGGCACGCTAGCTGCCGACGGTGCCATCGATCCACTACCTGCTTTGTCGCCAGACTTCATCTTGTCGAGGTTGAACATCTCTGCACAACAAAAGGTATGATTAAGAAAAACTCGAGCCTGATACAAAAATGAGGAAAAACATACCCCCAAGTGTCGGGCTGAGACCCGCCTCAGTCAACCAGGCCTCATTCATGTCCTTCACCCCCTAGAAACAACAAGAATCCCCTGGAGGATTTCAACCAGTTTGGTCTCATCGATCGAAAGCGCCGGTATGGAGCCGTTCACCGTCCGAGAGGTCCACTCAGTCAGGAAGCTCCAACCCCGACGGTGAGAAATGAAGAAAAAGCATGACTTCCAGCCTTTGTTGCTAGAAGGCACACCACTCACATGAAATCCACTGCGAGCGGCCAAGTTATATCTAGCTTGCCCACGACTTAGCTTGAAGCAAGCCATGAACAACTGTCGGGTCGCTACTATACTTGATCTATAGCACTCCCACAAGAAGACGACCAAGTATCGCCACGAGTTAGGCGCCATTTGGGAAGGAGTAATCCCCCACTCTTCGAGGCATGCCTTGATTATCGGATGCAGCAGGAATCTCAGACCCGCTTCAAGGGTGTCGGTTGATAGATTGAAATCGCACGGAGAAGTGTCATAGGGACGCTCCCCCGGCAAGGGCACATGGAGTTTGTACTCCGGAGGAATGAAGTAATTCTTCCTCACATCGACCAACCGATGAGTTATCATGATCGACTCTACATTAAAGAAAGACTGCATCACCACCAAGGCATCAGCAATCCCGGAGTTGCTCGAAACACCGGACGACGGAACGACGACTACCGACACAGAGTCCCCAAAGGGATGACTCAAAACCCTAGACCTATGGACCAAAATTTCGATCGAACGGGATTCGGAGTGGGAGGAGGCAGAAGACATCCGACCTGCTTGAGAAACTGACGGGGAGAAAAAAGAGGGGATGAGTAATAAGAAGTGTCGACGAGGCCGGCGTCGGAGATGATGAGAAACAAGCAGCAACAACAGGGAAGCAAACGACAAATGACAACGACGACGGGGAAGCATTCACCAAGCTTAATGAAGGGAGACTACCAAAGAACCGGAGAGGGTTAATACCTCACTCCCGCGCCGGTTGGCGCTCCGTATCTCCTAAAAGCGGGACAACTCATCATGATACTTCGTGTCCTGCGCCCGATGAGTTACTACAGGGGACATGCGTCATCTCATAAAGTATCTCGGTCGACAAATGGATCACTGCCAATCCCGAGAAAAATCTCCCCATCGAAAGATCGCCTAAGGGCTTTCAGTCCCGACTATCAACAAGCGAGCTCTCAGCCTTGCCCAAGGGTTTTAAGTCCTAACCATCAACAAGCGAGCTCGCAGCCTCGCCCAATGGCTTTCAGTCCCGACCATCAACAAGCGAGCTCTCAGCCTCGCCCAAGGACTTTCAGTCCCGACCATCAACAAGCGAGTTCTCAGCCTCACCCAAGGGTTTTCAGTCCCGACCATCAACAAACAAGCTCTTAGCCTCACCCAAGGGCTTTCAGTCCCGACCATCAACAAGCAAGCTCTCAGCCTCGCCCAAGGGCTTTTAGTCATGACCATCAACAAGCAAGCTCTCAACTTCGCCCAAGGGCTTTCAGTCCCGACCATCAACAAATGAGCTCTCAGCCTCGCCCAAGAGTTTACAACCTCAAATATCTCCGAGCAGGCCCTTAGCCTCGTCTAAGAGCTTGTTGTCCCCAGGATTCCCTAACAAAAACCTCCCACCTGGAAAGCTTTCTATGAGAGGCCCTATAGTTGCCTAACGATTGCGTCAATGTCAGATCAGCCGAGACGACACAACCTCGAACACACATACAAATCACTCTATTATGTCAACCCCGAAGGACCCTTCCCCTCACCTTCGTGAAGTCTTGGGGAAGCCTCCTCCCTGGGGTGGGGGGGGGGGGGGGTGGAGGAAATGATAGGGATAATAGTGGTCACCTTCCCAAGCCAGACGATGTGGCCAAAGACAAATCGACGTGGAAGGACAGGGCCGGCTAACTAAGCTCCCAAACCCGCCGTCTGACACACACGAGCAACATGTCACAAACAAGCGGATAAACCCAAGATTTGGCAACATCGGGCACTGCACAGTCGCCATCATGTCTCACAAGGACCTGAGGAAATCACATGATAGTAGAGCAGAAGCAAAACATAACTGATAGTACGAACAACCGACGGTAGTGCCTGCAACATTAAACAGGTTGGCAGAGAACGCCAGAAGTATGATGAGGTCGGGACATAATCAGTCGATGACGTATAAGTATAAAATAGGCATCCCAGGGGCAACTCAGGGGGGTTGTTTCTCTACTTCAATCCTAAAAGAAGAAGCTTTGACATCTGAGAGGGAGACGCTGGACTTCACCTTTTGACCCAACGCTAATTTAATCATTGGAGGGACCTCCCCGGGGACCCACCACCCGGGCGAAGGTCTTTCCTTACATGAATAGCTCCACAAGATCGAGAGGAAGACCCGCACTGGAGTGATAACCCGAGTCGAGCATCCGCATGCATCATCGTCGGATTGCACTGCGTTGGGCCCCTCTTACACTCGTGGCCCGAACCCCATTGTGCTGACTCCCTGGACACGATAGATAACACACAACACTAGAAAAGGATCTATATGCATGTAAGAGACACTAACAACCCTATAGTTGTCTTCATTATGATCTATTACAAAAATCTCATTCAAATCAAAGTTAGAAGGTTGAAGTTGTCTGAAACATATCCTTCAATTTGATCTTGAGCCTCGTAATGGCTTCCCAAACAAAACAAAGTTTGAAGTTGTATGAAAGTAGATCCCTCAATTTGGTATAATATCTAATAACTACTTTTAGAATCAAAATTTAAAGTTTGAATTTATGTAGAAGTATATCCTTCAATTCGACTTGTATCTCATGACTAGTTACCAAAACTAATTTTGATTCAAGAATCATTAAAAGTTGTTTTTGATTGAAATTCTCAATCTCATCTAAAATACTAAATATTTCATTAGGCAAAAATCATCCTATGAGTAACTTAGTATTAGTATTCAATTGACATTGAAAATATATAGTATTAAACAAATATGAATGAAACCAAGATTAGTTATCTAATGCTAATATAGTAATATCAAATATATAAGAACTAATGCAACATTAAGAAAGTTTATGTAACAAGTTCCTTTATAATAATTGTTGATATCACAATTGGCATATCCTAGCCTGCTATTCCATGAGGGTCCCTAGACCATGGTAGAGCCAGTTGGGTATAGGTTTGTCCCAACATCCAAGAAGCACGACAAGTCAGTGGATAGGTTGTCGGCCTGTCCCAACATCTGAGGAAAATGATAGGGTGTGATGCAGCCCAGACGACGTTGATGCCCAAAGTATAGTCCAACCCCCTTGAGATGCCAGTATGCATTAACATCTACAAACGATGGTGTCGACAGTCATTAAACATCTTCATTTGATGATCCCAGGACATAAGGTATAAAAGCTACCATGATGAATAGTATCATGAGGGAAAAGAGAGGAATAAACACACACACACACACACACACTTCTTTAATCTTTCTCCTGGAGCACTGGCTCCCACTAACTTGACCATCGGAGGGATCGAGTCAGAGGTCCCCCCACCTGACTTTGGTCTTTATGCAGGATGCGACCACCCAGGAGGAGGAGACAATCACTCGTCGCATCTTAGGGCATCGACATGGAGATCCCGCGATTGGGTTTTGTGCCAATCCCCCTTCATTGCCCTAGAGCAACGATTGGCGGTCTTGCACACTTGGATCAGACCAAGCCGTGCTGGCCCCTTGGCCATAGTATAAAGTACGTTAACATTTTTGGCGCTAGAAGGAGGACCAATGTCGTAAGAACTCCAACAACCTATCAACCCCGGTAAACACCTCGGGGAGGAGACCCATGTCATGCACCCTGTCCTCAGTCTCAGAGGACAAGCTCCCTCCCCCCCTGGATGGGAACACTGCATCCCAAACCCCAAGCAAGTACTTGAGACTATTCAATGACCCGAGGCTTTCTTCCCCCCATGCGGCGCAACCTACCATCTCGCCGGAGGCAATCCTTACCTCATGCAATAGGTCCAAGCATTAACCAAAATAATTCAGTCTATCATTCCTCAAGCAAGCCATCTCCCCCAGTTCTTCATGCAAGCGCCATCATGGGCACCGTCATTAGTGCCTCAACCAAATCTCCTCCAGGCACCCCCGGTGTCCCAACTAATTCCCCTTCAAGCACCTTTGGATCCCCATACACCTGACAGGCTAGCCCGAGAAAGCTACCCATTAGACGAAGAGCCATCCGAAGTCAAACGACCTTCGAAAGTGAGTGTAGGATTTCAGAGGCCCTACCGGCTCCAGCGAGCCACCCTGAGCTGGACACCTTGTCATCCAACTCCTCAAACTCATTTTGGGCCCAACTATGCCAAGTCAACCGTCGACTGTATGAAGTCCAGAGAGAGTTCCACAGGTTAAAAGAAGAACATGGAGAAGACTCTCTTGGGGGATCCCCTTTCATCTAGAAAATATAAGACAAGTCGATCCCCTCTAGCTACTGCCTACCCCCGTTGGAGGCCTACGACGGAAGCTTTGACCTGACGGAGCATATCGCTACCTTACGGGCCCAAATGGCCCTGTATAGCATGTCCAATGCCCTGATGTGCCGAGCCTTTCTGACCACCCTTCGAGACTCCACTCGGATGTGGGACAATCGATTGAAGCCCTTTCAATCTCGTCCTTTGACCAAGAGAATTTGAGTTCAACTTCTTGGCCAGCGCCAAGCCAAAGTCATCCACAACAACGCTCCTCGGCATAACTCAGAAAGATGAAGAGCCCCTCTCTCATTTCGTCTCATGCTTCGTTACAATAATTAAGGTAGTACCCGATGCTCATCTCTCTTTAATTGTGTAAGCGTTCTTAATGGGGCTATGACCATCCAAGTATTTCTAGTCACCGATCGAAAGACTGCTGGTTACAGGTGCCCTGCAAGCCAATCACGTGAGTGATGGCACGTGTGACACACTGCGTAATCTTTTTTGCTTATGATTAATATTGATATATTCTCACATTATATTATATGTAGCATATATATTGTGATGTCTGATGGATTTGATCCCTCCTGTACCATCTAGGAAGTATGGCGTAGTGGCCTAGTACGTCCATAGTCGATGAGTCGAGTGAATTATTATGAGGATAATAATTCACTATATCAGAAGGAGTTCTGATGGGAGTGACTCACGGCCAGTTCGGTATCGGGCCTAGAGGGTCACACACATATGGTGGATGTTTCAGTGAATAGAGGATTGGATGAAGATCCAATTAGCCCCTATTCTCATTAGATGAGATTCTGTATTGATGGGCTCCTTGATTAAGGTCCAATTATAGGCCTAAAGAGATTATTGGATAGAGATCCAATAATGTAAGGTTAGTGAGTTATTGGATGAATATCCAATACCCACTAAGGAATGAGCCCTAGGGTTTTTTGGTGGCTCCCTATAAATAGGAGAGGAGACTCTTGGTTGATAGGCTGCAACTTTAGCCACCACCTCCTATTCTCCTCCCTCCCTCTGAGCAAGAGTTGCAAGATCAGATTGGAGGAGTTTCGCTACAGAGATCCATTGTGTAGATACCGCTAGAGAAGAGGACGCTTGACCTCCTTCATCTTCTCCATCAGAATCTGGAATACAGGGATATATGATCTCCCTAGGTAAAATCAATCTCTCACACATCGTGGTTTTTCAGTTTTTACGATTTTTCTCCTGACCCCAATCTTTTGCACGATGATTTGATCTGCGTGGAAAACTAATTTTTATTTTAATTTCCGCTGCGTATGTGATGCACCCGCTGTAAGTTTCCCAATAGTGGTATCAGAGCCAATGTTTTCGTGCGAAAGATTGGTTTTAAATTGCGTGTGATGAGATTGAATCGCGTAGAATCGTTCAACATGTTCGCACCAAGAACAACGAGGAGGAGGGGCTAGCCGTGGCTGGCTGCAAGGGGCAGTCGGCTACGGCCAAGGCCCCCTGCAAGGGGTCGGCCAGTTGCAGCCAAGGCCCCCTTGCAAGGGGGCTGCCGGCCACCTGCAAGGGGCGGCCGCCCGTAGGGGCAACAGCCCGCAGGGGCGACTGCCAGCGGCGCACCCACAAGGGACGGTCGCCAGTGGCCAGCCCGCAAGAGGCTGCCCATGACGCACCCGCAAGGGGCTACCGCCAGCAGGGGCGACGACGTTGACCGCAGGGGTGGCTGCCCCTTGGCAGGGCGACTGCCGACAGCAACGCGCAATGCCACCGCTTGCGTAGGGGCAACGGTGGCGACGACGGCTCAGGAGGGTGAAGGAGAGGGTTATGACTTCTTTTTAAAATGACTAAAATGCCCCTCGAAATTCAAAAAATTCCAAGGACTATCCTTGTGTACAGAATTCTAAAAATACCCTCAATAATTTTGAAAATTCCAAGGACTGTCCTCTCATCCAGAATTATGAAAATGCCCTTGATAATTCTGGAAATTTTGAGCATATCCTGATTTCTAAAAAATAATTAATTTAATAGTTTAATTAATTATTATATATATCTAGTAATCCTACATATGATGTGATGTACATATGATGTATGACGTGGATGGATGATCATGAACCATGTGTTGTGATGTATGTAATTATGATTATTATTATTATTATTGGGGCCTGCGAGCCTGCGTTTTTGTCGTTTATTATTGGGCCTACATGCTTGTGATTATTTGTAATTACATGGAGAGGCGTAGCGGGAGCGTAGAGGTTACAACGGGACCCACGATGCCATGGCAGGAGATCACGACGCATGGTGATGCGATGATCCGATGGAACCGATAATGACGAGATCAACAATCACAGGGCAAGGAGATGCGCCAATGCTCACATAGATCCTATTGTGAGTGATTAGGCCCATTGGCTCGGGCTTAATCAAATTAGGTGAATGCTCATGATCATCCGGTGTGGCTTGCATATGTGATATGTTTGTTATACACCTACTATATATATATATATATATATATATATATATATATATATATATATATATATATATATATATATATATATATATATATATATATATATATATATATATATATATATATTTGCATACGATGAAGATATATATTAAATATGTATATGCGTGACATGACATATTAGGAGATCGATACGAAACAAAAACCCTTCCTACGATAATATTAAGTTGGTAAGCGTGAGACAATAAGATCGACCCACGTGGCCTTCCATCGTTATAGGAAGAAATTGAATCACGACATAGGTCGAGTCCCTCGAGGCTCACCTATCTACGTGATCGAGTTCTTGCCTACGATATTGAGATGTCACCGGTGACCTGAGGACATGGTATGCTTGGTCGAGTCCCTCGAGGGCATATCATCGAATCAGACTCATCTTGTAACGATGGTCATGACTTAACTGAACATCATGGTTAGTCGAGTCCCTCGAGATCATGATGATTCAGAGGCCGAACGTGACGGGAATCATAAGGAGTTGTGATTGACAAGAGTTGCCTACCTTATGGGCTTAGTGCAATTGGTCGAGTCCCTCGAGGTTGCACTAAGATGCCAATTGGATCCCGATCCCCATTAGGAGTCTGCCGGAGACTTCCGTCTCACGTGTCGAGGGTGTCGCATGATTCGCTAAGAAAATAGTGGGAGTATATTAAGATAGAAGTCCATATCTTAATTAGTATTTTCTGTAAAATCTGTATGTTATTTAATTTACGCTATATCTTGCTCGTCGCTTGCAAAACCCCTATGTGGCATACTTGATGCCAACCGCCTCATTGGTCTAAAAGCTCCACAATTTGAGAATTATTCTCACGGAAGAGAAAATCATATATGTCCTTAACATGATTGTGCTCACGCTGGAGGAAAGGATAAGCGAGGATGAGATCGCTCACTTTGTGAAGTATATAGATGGTCCTAGAGGATAACCTATGCGTTGATCTTATACTTTAGTCCCTACCATATTCCTTTTCTTACTTGATCATGAATTTTAACATGAGCAAGTTTGAGGTGACTCTCCCTGAGCTCCTCAATATGTTGAGTGAAGCTGAGAGTGCCATCAAGAAGGAGAAGCTAGTTCTCTATATTAGTGAAACCAAAAAGAAAAGGAAGGCCAGCAAGATCCTTAAGAAGGGCAAGGGCAAAGAAAGACCAGGTAAGGCAAATGTTGCTAATAGAGACCCGGCAAAGGATAAAGGACAGTGCTTCCACTGCGACCAAGACGAGCAATGGAAGAGGAACTGTAAGGACCAGCTTACAGATAAGGTGAAACAGAAGCTTGGAGAAGCTTCAGGTATATTCATGATCGGTCTCCACTTGTCAGATTTTCATGATAACACATGGGTACTGGATACCGAGAGTGTTTATCATATCTACAATTCGTTGTAAGTTCTGGCAAGACCTAGGAGACTAGCCACTGGCAAGATGGACCTCAAGATGGGCAATGGAGTTAGAGTTGCTGTAGTTGCTGCAGTTGCTGTTGGAGAGGTCACCCTGCATCTACCTGGTGGAGCTATCATTGCATTGGATGCATGCTATTTGTTCTCTCTATTATCAAAAATATTATATCCATCTCTTGTTTGACAATTAGTGGATATAAATTAGTTTTTGAGAATAATAGTTGTTCAATAATTATGGATGATAAGATCATCACTAGAGGGATTCTAATAAATGGGTTATATGTGTTAGACACTTCTCCACATATCATGAATATAAATATGTCTAAGAGGAAACGAGATGAGGTGAATAATGCATACCTATGACATTGTAGGCTAGGTCATATACATGAGGGAAGGATTCAAAAGTTGTTGAAAGATGGATACTTAGATCCATTTGACAATGAGACATATTCAACTTGTGAACCTTGCCTTCGTGGGAAGATGACCAACTCTCCTTTTAGTGGAACTGGAGAGAGAGCCACCGAGTTATTGGAACTAATACATAGTGATGTATGTGGTCCCATGTCGACTTAAGCTATAGGTGGTTACTCATACTTCATTACATTCACTGATGATTTCTCTAGGTATGGACACGTGTACTTAATGAAGTACAAATCTGAGGCCTTCGAGAAATTCAGGGAATATAAGAATGAGGTAGAGAACCAAATTGGAAAGAGTATTAAGACTCTTCGATCAGATCGAGGAGGAGAGTACTTGAGTACGGAGTTCACCCATTTCCTCAGGGACAATGGGACTCTATCCCAGTGGATATCTCCTTATACACCTCAGCTCAATGGTGTATCAGAAAGGAGGAATCACACGTTGTTAGACATGGTGCGATCCATGATGAGTTTCGCTGACCTACCCGTCTTATTATGGGGGTACGCCCTAGAGACTGCAGCTTACCTTCTGAACAAAATTTCATCAAAGTCGGTAGTGTCTACACCATATGAGATATGGAAAGGAAAGAAGCCTGATCTTAAAATTATTAAGATTTGGGGTTGTCCTGCCCATGTTAGAAGATACAACCCCGATAAGTTGGAATCAAGGACAGAATGGTGCATATTCATGGGATACCCAAAGAAAACTTGTGGGTATTATTTCTATCATCCCGAGGACCGAAAGGTCTTTGTTGCCAAGAGAGCTGTGTTCCTTGAGAAGGAACATATTCTTAGTGGAAACACTGAGAGTAAGATAGAATTGAGCGAGGTTGGAGAACCTAGCTCAAACACTATTCCAGAGTCCGAGTCTGTTCAGGTACCTAACACACAAATTCCAAATTTACGTAGGTCTAGTAGAGTATCTCACCCTCCTGAAAGATATGTGGGACATATCAGTGGAGATGACTCTCAGGATGTTGATCCTCAGACCTACGAGGAGGTTATTATGAGTATAGACTCCAGGAAGTGACAAGAAGCCATAAATTCTGAGATGGATTCCATGTACTCTAACAAGGTTTGGAACCTTGTGGATGCACATGAGAGTATTGTATTCATCGGCTGCAAATAGATCTTCAAGAAGAAGATCGAAGGTGGATGGAAAGGTAGAGACCTATAAAGCAAGGCTGGTGGCTAAATGATATCGTCAAAGACAAGGAGTTGACTATGATGAAACATTTTCACCTGTAGCCATGCTTAAGTCCATTAGAATTATTTTGGCTATTGCAGGACACTATGACTATGAGATCTGGCAGATGGATGTCAAAATGGTATTCCTCAATAGCAACCTCGAGGAAGAGGTGTATATGATACAACAAGAGGGATTCGTATCCAAAGAGAGTCCAGATAAAGTGTGTAGGTTGCTTAGATCCATTTATGGATTGAAGCAAGCTTCCCGAAGTTGAAACACAAGATTTGATGAGGTGATCAGATCTTATGACTTCGTTAAGAACGAAAATAAACCTTGTGTGTACAGAAAGCTAAGTGGAAGCGCTATCACCTTCTTGGTGCTATATGTGGATGACATCTTAATCATTGGGAATGATGTAGGAATTCTCTCCATAGTAAAGGCTTGGGTATCTAGAAACTTCTCTATGAAAGACTTAGGGGAAGCATACTATATTTTGGGGATCAAGATCTATAGAGATAGATCCAAAAGGATATTTGGCTTGTCCCAATCTAGGTACATAGACTCTATTATCAAAAGGTTTGGCATAGAAAATTTTAAGAGATATCTCATACTGATGAGACATGGAATATCACTTTCTAGGAGTATGTCCCCAAAGACTCCTGAAGAAAGGACAAATATGGATAAGATACCTTATGCCTCAGCGATAGGATTTATCATGTATGCGATACTATGTACTAGACCCGATATAGCACATGCTCTGAGTGTCACGAGCAGGTTTAGAACAGTGGAAGGTAGTAAAGTGTATCCTTAAGTAATTGAGAAGGACTAAGGATCTTTTACTAGTATATGAAGGAGATAGCCTGCAGGTTGAGGGCTACACAGACTCAAGTTTTCAGTCTGACATTGATGATAGCAAGTCAAATTCAGGGTATGTTTTCACCATAAATGGAGCAGTAAGCTGGAAGAGTTTTAAGCAAGATACTATGGTGGATGCTTCAGCGAATAGAGGATTGGATGAAGATCCAACATATTCTCATTAGATGAGATCCTATGTTGATAGACTCCTTGATTAAGACCCAATTATAGGCCTAAGGAGATTATTGATATAAATCCAATAATGCAAGGTTAGTGAGTTATTGGATGGAGATCCAATACCCACTAAGGAATGAGCCCTAGGGTTTTTTGGTGGCTCTCTATAAATAGGAGGGGAGACTCTTGGTTGATAGGTTGTAACTTTAGCCACCACCTCTTATTCTCCTCCCTCCCTCTGAGCAAGAGTTGCAATGTCAGATTGGAGGAGTTTCGCTGCAGAGATCTATCGTGTAGATACCGCTAGAGAAGAGGACGCTTGACCTCTTTCATCTTCTCCATCCGAATCTAGAATACAGAGATATACGATCTCCCTAGATAAAATCGATCTTTCACACATCGTAATTTTTCGGTTCTTGTGGTTTTTCTTGTGACCCCACTCTTTTGCACGACGATTTGATCTGCATGGGAAACCATTTTTTATTTTGATTTCTGCTGCGCATATGATGCACCTGCTGTAGGTTTCCCAACAAAGACCACCAACGACCGTGCCTAAGATGCTCCAATGCACTAACCAATAAATGATCGCTGTAACATCCCTCATTTCTGAATAAAAAAATAAAAAATTATTTGTGTGGTAAGAAATCTGTTTTGAGTGTTTATAAAAAATTGTTATAAAATTTGAGGACCTGTTTATATATTATCTGTTGCATATATATTATGATGTCCTTAGTTCTGTGTAATAGAAATCAGATCATGATGAGATAACGATAATGAGATCGATTTGCCTTTAAACATAAATCCTAAATACTCTCAGTCATAGGTTACTTGAGAGAGACATCGAGATAACCAGACAGACCAGTGTACTGTATACCCGTCCATAGGATGGAGACTGCTGATCTTATAGCCACTTATGTGGGAACATTAAGGATACAATACAAGTGCTCATTGGAGAATGAGTTTACTAATTGATCCACTTATGGAATACTATATGGTTAATGATACCTAACGTTAGACAATGATTCCATAGTCCCAGTTGTGCATCTGGTCCTTAGACTTGAGACACTAAGGATACATTATTTGAGTACTCATTTCTTTGACATCGAACATACAGGTTTGGAAAGTTTCATATCTAGTACAACCTGTTATCAGGATTGGTAGTCAACCTTATAAAGGCAATTGAGTGTCAATAGAGGATCATCCACTCTCAGTATCACGAGAGGAATATCTCGTGTGTGCTCTCTCGGACAAATCCCTGGCCAGGGTTATTCGGATTGAGAGAGAATGAGATTTCTAGAAGAATCCGATTAGAGTGAGACTCGGATGAATTCCAATACCATGTCCAATATACGGTCTCTGGGACATTAGTTGGATGAGGGACTATACATACATGATAACTATGGACAGACAGGTCTGATGGATTCGATCCCCTTGTACCGTTTGGGGACTATGGCGCAGTGCCCTAGTACATCCATAGTCGATGAGTCGAGTGAATTATTATAGAGATAATAATTCACTATATTAGAAGGAGTTCTGATGGGAGTAACTCACAGCCAGCTCAGTATCGAGTCTAGAGGGTCACACACATATGGTGAATACTTCAGCGAATAGAGGATTAGATAGAGATCCAATTAGTCCCTATTCTCATTAGATGAGACTCTACACTGATGGGCTCCTTGCATGAGGCCCAATTAGAGGCCAAAGAGGATTATTAGATAGAGGTCTAATAATCTAAGGTTAGTATGTAATTGGATGGAGATCCAATACCTACTAAGGCATGATGCACTTGGGTTTTGGTGGCTCTTTATAAATGAGAGACAGGGGCGGCACATAGATGACAGGCTACACCTTCGGTCGCCCCTTCCTATTCTCCTCCCTCCCTCTATGCAAGAGTTGTAAGACTTGGGACTATGATAAGAGGAGCATCGCTGCCGCGATCTATCATGTAGATACCGTTAGAGACGAGGACACTTGACCTCCTTCATCCTCTCCATCCAGATATGAAAAAATAGGGATATACGATCTCCCTATGTGAACAATCTCTCACACAATGTGGCTTTCAGTTTTATAGTTTTTCTTGCGATCCAATCTTTTGCATGACGATTTGATCTACATGAGAAACATGTTTTATTTTTTTATCATTCGCTACGCATGTGATGCTCCTGTTTGGTTTTCCACCAGTGGTATAAGAGCTAGGTTATTCAAGCAAAAAATTAGTTTTATACTGCGTGTGATGAGATTGAATCACATAGAACTGTTCTAAATAAAGGCAGTGAGGAAGGGGGCAGCCACCTGCGAGCAGGCCCCCTGCAGGGGCGGCCACCCATAGCCAGGACACCTAAAGAGGCAGCCGGTTGCGGCCAGGGCCCTTGCAAGGGCTGTTGCATGCAGCCATGGTTGCCTATAAGGGTGGTTGCCCACGACCAGGCTGCTTATAGGGACGGTCAGCTATGGTAGGGGTCGCTTGCGGGCACAACCCCATGGGCAAGCTGCGGTAGGGGTCGCTTGTGGGCACAGCCTCGTGAGCAGGCTGCTTGCGACCAAGGTAGCTATGCAGGCGGTCGCCTGCGGGCATGACGCCCGCCTGCTTGGGGGAGATCGCTCGAGTGCGACGGCGCCTGCCTGCCTGCTAGGGGTGTCGCCCGAGGGTAGCGACACCCATTTGCCCACTAGGCAGCAGCTGCCCATGGGCAGGACTGTAACATCCCTTATTTTTTAATAAAAAATAAAACTTATTTGTAAGGTAAGAAATCTGTTTTGAGTGTTTATAAGACCTTGTTATAAAATTTGAGGACCTATTTGTAAAACCAAAGGACCTAATCATAAATATTAATAATCCAAGGACTAAAGTGTAAAATACATAAAATAGAGAAGAAGAAGAAGAAGAAGAAGAAGAAGAAGAAGAAGAAGAAGAAGGAAGAGGAGAAGAATAGATTTGGGGGTTTAGGGATTTTGATCAAATCCACACATTTTGGATCAAGATCTTGAAATGCAAGTATTCTATCCATTTCTACTGAAAATTTATCTTTATTTTTGCCTTGATTATGAGAAAAAATCATAACAAATCTAGCCTTATAATCCGAAATCTCTTTTGTTGGTTGCAAAAGTTTGAATCTGAAATATTTTTGAGACTATAACATGTCTGCCTTGTTCAAGTCATAACTTTTAGTACTGACCTGTGATTTGGACAAAACCTAGTTTATTCAAAAATAGATTTACAGATCTTTCTTTTGAAACCAAGTTTGAAATTTTTGAAATTTATTTGCCAACCCAAACTTTTATTTCAACTGAACATAAAAATCTGTAAAATAGAGTTTGTAGCTTCTGACCTTTTATCACTAAATTACCTATATATCTATATTGGAGTCTCTGATTTATATAAAATTTAATTCATTAGAGATTAGACTCATAGATCTTTCTTTTGAGATTAAGATTAAATATTTGGAGTCCAAATGACTATCAAAATTTCTATTTTGATAGACCTTATGGATTTTACAAAACAAGGACCGAAATTCCTGAACTTTGGTTGTCATATCATCTATAACTCTTTGTAGAAACTTCAATTTATAAGAAACTTTATTTTATCTGAAAGTAGATTGATTTAGATTTCCAATTATATCCTTTTTGAGTAATTTGGAGCATATTTGATTATTTAAATAATTTATGTAATATGCCTCCTAAATTCTTCCAGAATATGGATCATGTCAATTTTACATATTCTTACTTCATCCATTTGAAAATTGAGTTCATTCTAGAGTTCTTTCTTTTATTGAGCTTTATATAATTGCTTTGACTTCTTTTATGCTCTTGTCTCTGATTTCTCACATATTTGAATATATTATGTATTAATCGATGTTGCATCATATTATTTTGTATTGGCACATGCATAATTCATTATTTTGCATGTGCTTCCGATGTATGCCAATTTCATTGTTCACATATCCTTTTGTACTCTGGTATTTATGGGATAATGTGAACCTTTGCCAGAAATGATAAAAAAAATTATGCTTAAAGCCCGTGATGCTCTACTATGTTCAATGGTCATATAGAAATGGATGAACCATATTATGTTTATGATCCTATTTCACCATCTATGTTTTTGATATGATATCAGATCATATTCTATTTATGATCCAATTAAAGTTTTTTCTTCAATTGAGTCTTATATTATTGCTTTGATTCATGTGTACTCTTGTTCTTTATTCTTTGCCTATCTAAATACATATTGTGAATGTTTATGTATTCATCGTATTGTTTTATATTGACACATGTATATTTTGTTGTTCTGCATGTACTTCCGATATATGATAATTTATTGTTCACATGTCCTTTTGTCCTCTGGTGTTTGTGGGATATTATGGACCTTTGCTAGAAATGGTAAAGGGTGTTATACTTAGAGCATGTGATACTCTACTATGTTTGGTGGTCATTCAGAAATGGATGGACCATATTATGTTTATGATCCTACTTCACCATCTATGATTTGATATGATATCGGATCATATTCTATATATGATCCAGCTAAAGTTCTTTCTTTAATTAAGCCTTACATTATTACTAAGAATTTTTATATACTCATTCTTTATTCCTTGTCTATCTGAATGCATATTATGAATATTTTTATATTCATCATTATTGTTATATATTTGGCACATGTACATTTTATTGTTCCCCATGTGATTTCGATATATGCTACTTTTATTGCTCATATTCTTTTATACTCTGGTGTTTGTGGGATAATGTGAACATTTGCTATAAATGATAAAGGGAGTTATGCTTAAAGCTTGCATGCTCTGCCAGCCCCTATGACTTCACTCAGACGTGGGTGGATGGAGCTCCCAAATGTATGAGACTTATGTTTGGTGGTCATTCAGCAATGGATGAATCATATTATGTTTGTGATCTCACTTCACCCTCTATATTTTTAATATGATATCCAAAGCATTGCTTTTGAGTTTATATATGTGCTTCGGATAAGAATGAATTAAATATGGCGCCAATATGATATTTGAGATTCTGTTTCTTATTTATTTATTTAATAAGCTTTTAGATTATTCATTCACCATTAATATGCTTTGAAACATATTTACGTCTTTGACATGCTTCGTAATGTTATGAATGTCGTTGTTTTGTTCCGAAATATTTCAATTGCTATTAATATATTCTGAAACATTTCACACACCATTGATGTGTTCCGAAATGCTTCATTTGCTATTGATATGTTCAGAAACATTTTACACTTCATTGATATATGCTAAAATGTTTCATTTGCAATTGATATATTCTAAAATATCCTATGTGCCCTTGATATGCTCCGAAATACCTATTACGTCATTGATATGCTCAAACTACTCTGCATTCTATTTGTTATAAACTAAATATGTTTTGAATGATGACATTTGAAATTATGTATCTAATGAGTTGATATCCATGAATTCTTGTATCTCTGCTTTGTATCTTGATACTAGGCTTATCTGAAGCCATACGCTCTTGTCTTGGATATCTTAAATGCTTGTTGAGCTTTGTAGCTCACTCCCTTGTTATCAAACTTTTTCAAGTTAGCTTGACACTCATTGAATGTTAAGATTAGGTTGGGGCAGTGGAGAGCAATTCAGATTTTGGGCAAGTTTTTGTTCGCTGATTTCATTGTAGTTTTTGTACAAGTATATTTGTACGCAATGAAATGTTTTCGATGAATTTGACTAATGTATCATATAAAAGCTTTAAACGACCTCTCACGTTTG
The DNA here is from genome assembly GCA_029747655.1 of Ensete ventricosum. Taxonomy (NCBI): domain Eukaryota; kingdom Viridiplantae; phylum Streptophyta; class Magnoliopsida; order Zingiberales; family Musaceae; genus Ensete; species Ensete ventricosum. Next base: position 45,008,344 of record JAQQAF010000003.1, read on the forward strand.
GAGTTATTTTGGAATATTACGTTCAGTCTATGATGAAGTGAATTTGTGATAAATGGTTGGTTGTGTGATTATCTAGGTTCTTGTTGATGAATTATAAGTGTAGTTAATATTTGTTAAATTGCCTTTGGGTTACATAAATGTTCGAGTGATGTGATGTATGATTTAAACTACACAGGTTTTATAGATGTGAATTTTGAAGTTTGAATGTTTCTCGATGTCCTCAAATATTAGTTTGGATCCTGGATGGACTATAATGAATTACAATTGGATTAGATTGTGATGTTGATAATATTATCGATTGTAAGACAGGGTCACCCCTCTCGAATGCAATAATTTGGAGGGGCACGATAGAGGTGGTATCATAGCATGATTTGAGGATTATCGAGATTTGATATGTTGACATATAAAATATGTTGAGATTTAGTAAATTATATGGTGATTGGTGAAAATTCTCTTGATGTCTTTTAGGAATCTAGGATGATGAGGACATATGGTCCTCTTGCTTCATCTTTTTCTGAATAATTGAGCGTAAAAGGATTGATTGAGAATGTCAATCAAGAATTATTTAGAAGTAGAACAAATTAAAAAGCTTAGTCCTTTATGTTTGAGGGGTAAAACTGATCTAATGGTGGAAAAACAACGGATGATGTGAATGGAGAAAATAATTGATGTCTTAAATTGTCCTGATGATTAAAAGATTTCTTTTGCTACTTTTATATTGGAAGGAGAAGCTACGCACTAGTGAAAAATAATATAGAGAATTTTTGGAGATCAGGGGCACGAATAGTAAAGATAAGTTTACTAACAAGAATAAGAGAATGGATCTGAAAGTGATGATAAGAAAGTCAATACATCTAGATTAAAAAAATAAAGCCATCATAAGGGACTCAATCATGTGCAAATTATAGATTAAATCATGAAATAATTCAATATTTTCGAGAGACTGGATCGTATTTTACTTATGGGAAGTTGAATCATAAAGTAAAAAATTACTCATTAAATAAGAAGGAAAGAGCCACTGCCTCCTAGATCATCGACCCATTCTAAAGTGTAAGCTATCACTAAATATGATTTTAGAGCTTGTAAATCAGTGGTCAAAGGTATCATTATTGTTCCTAATTGAAATATAAAAGTTTATTTGACTCTGGCACTAATTGATCTTCCGTTGATAATATTTTGATTATTATTGTGCATTTGACCTAGACCACTAGGTTATATGCTATGTATGATTATACCTATTGGAATAACAAATTTGATCTTGTCTGATTTCTATTAGAGAATACAAACTTCTTGTTGATTTGATTCTCTCATAGATTCGAGGTTTTAATATTATACTTGGCATGGATTGACTACATTTATATCATGCCAGTATAGATTGTTATACTACAATGATTAATTTTTATGTACTAGATCAGCTAATCTTTTATTTGAGAGTATTCAACATGATTCACCTCCTTGTTTAATATCGGCACTTCAGATTGATTGCCTTATATAGAAGGGTCATTTTTGTTATCTTGTATATGTAAAGGAGCAACTCATATCAAGAAATTGATCTAAAAGAAATTCTTGTGATCAAAGAGTTCCTTGTGTTCCTAAATGATTTGCCCAAATTACCTCCAGACAAAAAGGTTGACATTGTTATTGATTTCGTCCTTGAGATAACCTAAATATCTAAACCTCCATATCGAATGACACCACTCGAGTTAGTTGAATTAAAGAAAAACTATAAGAACTATTTGATAAGGTTTTCATTCGATCCAACATCTTACCATGGGATGCTCTAGTATCATTATTTAAGAAAAAGGAATAGATTATTGAGACTTTATATTAATTGGGGATAGTTGTACCAGGTAATTAAAAAAAGTATCCTTTACTAGAATTAATGATTTGTTTGAATTGCAAGGCGCATGAGTATTCTTCAAGATTGATTTGAGGTTGAGTTATTATCAATTAAAGATCAAGGAGGACAATGATAAGATCCATATTTAGTTCACTTGAGGAACGAAGTAGGAAAAAAAAACATATTGAAATCAGATTTTTGAATTTCAAAGGATGGTTTGATAATTTGAAGAATAGAGTATGCATCCGTAAAAATTTGAATATTGAGAAATGAATCTTAGTGAAAAGAAACTATATACAAAGTTTAGCAAATATGAGTTTTGATAAATGAAGTTGTAGCATTGGACCATGTGACTTCAGGGAAATGCATCTCTATTTATCTATAGAGAGTGGAAGCGATAGTTAAGTGAGGGGTGCTAACAAATGTAACAGAGGTTGGAAGTTTATATCAAATCCCTCTCATATCATCAACTATGATGCCAATTGTGATCAAAATGAGTTGTCTTATATAAAAGAGCCTAGTGAGATTATTGATAAGAAAGTAAAGTTTCTAAGGAATAAAATCATTCCTCTAGTAAAGTGATTTGGTGGCATCATCCTATAGATGAAACAACTCGAGAGATAGAGGAGGAAAATAAGAAAGCTTATATGTACATTGATTGAGATATAACAAATTTAGAGGACTAAATTTTTATTTAAGAGGGGAGAGTGTAACATCCCTCATTTATGAATTAAAAAAAAACTTATTTGTAAGGTAAGAAATCTGTTTTTAGTGTTTATAAGACCTTGTTATAAAATTTGAGGACCTGTTTGTAAAACCAAAGGACCTAATCATAAATATTAATAATATAAAGACTAAAGTGTAAAATGTATAAAACAGAGAAGAAGAAGAAGAAGAAGAAGAAGAAGAAGAAGAAGAAGAAGAGAAGGAAGAGGAGAAGAATAGATTTGGGATTTAGAGATTTTGATCAAATCCACACATTTGGGATCAAAATCTTGAAAGGCAAGTATTCTATCCTTTTTCTACTGAAATTTATTTTTTATTTTTACCTTGATTATGAGAAAAAATCAAAACAAATCTAGCCTTGCAATCTGAAATCTCTTTTGTTGGTTGCAAAAGTTTGAATATGAAATATTTTTGAGACTATGACCTATTTGCCTTGTTCAAGTCATAACTTTCAGTACAGACCTCTGATTTGGACAAAACCTAGTTTATTCAAAAATGATTTATAGATCTTTCTTTTAAGACTAAGTTTGAAAATTTTGAAGTTTATTTGCTAACCCAAATTTTTATTTCAACTAAACAAATGAAATTTGTAAAATAGAGTTTGTAGCTTCTGACCTTTTATCACTAAATTGCTTATATATCGTTGTTGGAGTTTCTGATTTATGTAAAACTTGATTCATTAGAAATTAGACTCATAGATCTTTCTTTTGAGGCTAAAATTGAAACATTTAGAATCCAAATACTATCAAAATTTCTATTTTGATAGACCTTATGGATTCTACAAAATAGAGATTAAAATTCCTGACCTTTGGTTGCCATATCATCTGTAACTCTTTGTATAAACCTTCAATTCATAAGAAACTTTATTTTATCTGAAAGTAGATTGATTTAGATTTCTAATTATATCATTTTTGAGTAATTTGGAGTATATTTGATTGTTTAGATAATTTATGCAATGAGCCTCCTAAATTCTGCCAGAATAGGGATCGTGTCAATTTTGCCTATTCTTGCTTCATCCATTTTAAAATTGAGTTCATTAAAGAGTTCTTTCTTTAATTAAGCTTTATATAATTGCTTTGACTTCTTTCATGCTCTTGTCCTTGATTTCTCATATATCTGAATATATTATGTATTAATTGATGTTGCATCATATTATTTCGTATAGGCGCATGTATGATTCACTGTTTCGCATATGCTTCTTATGCATACCAATTTCATTGTTTAATGTCCTTTTGTACTCTAATACTTATGGGATAATGTGAACCTTTAATAGAAATGGTAAAGGGAGTTATGCTTAGAGCCCGTGATGCTCTACTATGCTTGTGGTCATCCAGAAATGGATGGACCATATTATGTTTATGATCCCATTTCACCATCTATGTTTTTTATATGATATCTAATCATATTTTATTTATGATCCAATTAAGTCATTTCTTTAATTGAGTCTTATATTATTACTTTGATTCGTGTGTACTCTTGTTCTTTATTCTTTGCTTATATGAATGCATATTGTGAATGTTTATGTATTTATCGTATTGTTTCATATTGGCATATGTATATTTTGTTGTTCTGCATGTGCTTTCGATATATGCTAATTTAGAGCCCGCGATGCTCTACTATATTCGGTGGTCACTTAGAAATGGATGGACTATATTAAATTTATGATTCTACTTCACAATCTATGTTTTTGATATGATATCAGATCATATTCTATTTGTGGTCCAACTAAAGTCCTTTCTTCAATCGAGCCTTACATTAAAACTTTAAATTTTGTGTACTTGTTCTTTATTCCTCGCCTATCTGAATGCATATTGTGAATATTTTTATATTCATCGTATTGTTATATATTTGGCATATGTATATTTCATTGTTCTGTATGTGCTTCCGGTATATGCCACCTTTATTGCTCATGTCCTTTTGTACTCTGGTGTTTGTGAGATAATGTGAACTTTGCTAAAAATGGTAAAGGGAGTTATGCTTAGAGTCTGCGATACTCTGACAACCCCCTATAACTTCACTCAAACGTTGGTGGATGGAGCTCACAGACATGGGAGACTTATGTTTGATGGTCATTCGATAATGGATGAATTATATTATGTTTGTGATCTCATTTCACCCTCTATATTTTTGATATGATATCCAAAGCATTGCTTTTGAGTTATATATGTGCTTTGGATAAGAATGAATTGAATGTGACGTCATGATATTTGAGCTTCTACTTCTTATTTGTTCATTTAATAAGCTTTGAAACATATTTACGTCTTTGGCATGCATCGTAATGTTTCAAATGTCATTGTTATGTTTCGATGTATTTCATTTGCTATTGATATGTTCTGAAACATTTGACATGTCATTGGTATGTTCTGAAATATTTCATTTACTTTTGATATGTTCTGAAACATTTTACACTCCATTGATATATCTCGAATGTTTCATTTGTCATTGATATGTTATGAAATGTTCTATGTGCCCTTGATATAATCTGAAATACTTCTTACGTCATTGATATGCTCCAATTACTACGTATTCCATTTGTTATGAACTAAATATGTTTTGAATAAATGACATTTAAAATTCTGTATCTAATGAGTTGATATCCATGAATTCTTGTATCTCTGCTTTGTATCTTGATACCAGGCTTATTTGAAGTCATTCGCTCTTGTCTTGAATATCTTAAACATCTGCTGAGCTTTGTAGCTCACTCCCTTGTTATCAAACTTTTCAGGTTAACTTGACACTCATTAAATGTTAAGATTTGGGCTGAGGTAGTGGAGAGCAATTCAGATTTTGGGCAAGTTTTTATTGGTTGATTTCGTTATAGTTTATGTATAAGTATATTTGTATGCAATGAAATGTTGTTAATAAATTTGATTGATATATATGTAAAAGCTTTAAATGACCTTTCACGTTTAGAGTTATTTTTGAATATTAAGTTAAGTCTACGATGAAGTGAATTTATGGTAAATGATTGGTTGTGTGATTATCTAGGTTCTCTTGTTGATGAATTATGTGTGGTTAATATTTGTTAAGTTATCCTTGGGTTACATAAATATTCGAGTGATGTGATGTATGATTATAAACTATACAGGTTTTATAGATATGAATTTTGAAGTTTTTTTTTTTTTTTTTTGGTAAGTAAAGATGAATTTTGAAGTTTGAATGTTTCTCGATGTCCTCAAATATTAATTTGGATCATGGATGGACTGTGATGAATTACAAGTGGATTGGATTTTGATGTTGACAATATTATCGATTCTAAGACAGGGTCACCCCTCTCGAATGCGATAATTCGGGGGGGTGGGGGGGGCAGAGCGCATGACAAGGATGACCGTCGGTGATGCACAACACCGTTGCCTACATAGGGGCGGTGGCAACGACCGTAAGAGCAAGGGCTGGAAGGCACCGTTGCCTAAAAGGATGATACTGACTCTCAAATTTTAAGAAATTATGAGGTATATCCTTCTTTATAGAATCCCAAAAATAATCTTGACTTTTTTAAAAAAAATTCTAAGATCTATCCTTTTATCGGAATTCTATAAATGCCCTTAATAATTCTAGAAATTTTGGACATATCCCTATTTTCAGAAAAAATAATTAATTGAATAGTTTAGTTAATTATTATTATCTAGTAATCATACATTGTGATGTGTATATGTGATGTATGATTTAGATGGATGATTACGAGCTATGTGATGTGATGTGTATATATGTGATTATTATTATTATTATGACCTACGACCTTACTTGAACATGATCAGTTTTTCTCGTTTATTATCGGACCTACGTGCTTGTGATTATTTTACAATTACACAGAGAGATGTGGCGGGAGCATGGAGGTGACAACAGGACCCATGATGTCGTGGTGGGAGACACGACGCATGGTGATGCGACAAGGATCCGACAGAATCAATGATGACTAGATCAATGATCATAGGGCATAGAGATGCGTTGATGCACATGTAGATCCTGCGTGCCTGTGATTATTTTACAATTACACAGAGAGATACGGCGGGAGCATGGAGGTGACAGTGGGACCCATGATGTCGTTGCGGGAGACACGATGCATGGTGATACGGCGAGGATCCGACGGAATCAATGATGACTAGATCAATGATCATAGGGCATAGAGATGCATTGATGCACATGTAGATCGTATTATATGTTATTAGACCCATTGGCTCAGACTTAATCATATTAGGTGACGACTCATGATCATTCGATATGACTTGTATATGTGATATATGTTATACACTTACTATATATATATATATACATATATACACGTGCGATGTAGATATATATTAAATATATATATGTGTGACACGATATATTAGGAAATCGATACAAAATAAAAACCTCTCCTACAATAACATAATATTAAGTCGGTGAGATTGAGTTCTTAAGATTGACCCACGTGGCCTTCCATCATTATAGAAAGAAATTAAATCATGACATAGGTTGAGTTAGTCGAGTCACTTGAGGCTCACCTATCTACTTGATCTAGATCTTGCCTACGACATAGAGATGTCACCGGTGACTTGAGTGTTGAATCTCGATTTTGATGATGAAATCAATTAATAGATTATTGACCTAACATGTGCGTTAGAGATGGCTAATGCAGGATTAACTACGACAGAGAAAGAAAGATACAATCAGATGTTGGGCCAGAGTCAAGTCTGGGGCATCGAACCAGGGTTCGGATGATGTAGTGGGAACTCATCGAGATACTCATCGAAAGCTTACCAAAGGTATCAGAAGCTTGTCGGGAGTTCGCGGGAACTCGCCGAAGGGATCGGAGACTTGCCGGGAGTTCACTGCAAGCTTGCTGAAGGTATCAGAAGCTTGCTAGGAGTTCGCTAGGAGCTTGCCAGGATGGCGTCGGAAGTTCGCCGGAAGATCGTCGGGGGTTACTGAAAAGCTTGTCAGGAGTCAAGAGGGTTTTGTTGGACTTGATGGTCACATTGATTATAATTAATTAGTCATAGTTAGTATCGTTAAGTTTGAGTCCAACTTGAGTTAAGTTAGGAAAGAATCCAAATTAACTCAAGTGGGGCAAACCGGGTCCACTATAGGGTTTAGATTGAGCTCAGGTCGAGCTCAATTGGTTGGCCTGAAATTGGTCAACAAGAGGTACAAGTCGGGATTGGAAAAGTGAAGGAAATCACTTTTTCATAAATCCTAGCGGTTGTACCGTCGGTGAGCAGCGGTTGTACTGCCACCGCCCAAGAATCCAAGCAGCAAGTGACGGTTAGACAGCCCAGGCCGACGATTGTACCACCCAAGCCGACGATTGTACCACCTGTACCCTATTTTTAGGTTGGCTTTTGGTGATTGTACCATCGGCTTCGCTAGTTGTACCATACATACCCGATTTTTCTGGATGCGTTTGAATTTTAGCTTCATTCTTTTTAAGCCAAATGGGGTCTATAATTATACCAAGTTTTCTTGCATTTAGTATAGGTTTTTGCACAATAATTGTGGTAGAAATTGTGTGAAAATTTGGGTGCTAGAAGTGTGAAAGAAAAAGAAAAGGGGTGAGCATCTTTCTTTTAGTATAATTACAACTTAGCTTCGTTCAATAGCTTATTGCTCACTTACTCAACGAAATGCTTCTGATTTCTGATTTTGATTCTCATGAAAAGTTTTCCTTAATCCGTATTTTTTACACTCACTAATTTCAAACACCCCCCCCCCCCCCTCCCCTCCTCCTCCTCCTCCTCTTAGTGCCAATTGATCCTAACAATAAGTATCAGAGGACATGATATGCTTGGTCGAGTCACTCGAAAGCATATCACCTAATTAGACTCAATCTTGTAACGATGGTGATAACTTAACCAAACTTCATGGTTAGTCAAACAGTCGAGACCATGATGATTCAGAAACCAAACATGATGGGAATCACAAGTTGTGATTGACAAGAGTTGTCTACCTTTCGGGCTTAGTGTAATTGGTCGAGTCACTTGAGATTGCACTAAGACGCTGATTGGATCCCGATCCCCATTAGGAATCTGTCGGAGACTTTCATCTTACGTGTCGAGGGTGTGGCATGATTCGCTAAGAAAATAGTGGGAGTACATTAAGATAGAAGTCCATATCTTAATTAGTTTTTTCTATAAAATCTGCATGTTATTTATTTGTGCTATATCATGTTTGTCAAAAATATGTCGCTCGTAAACCCCCTACGTGGCATACTTGATGTCAATCGCCTCACTAGTTCTAACTATATGGATTGGCTCCATAATTTGAGAATTGTTCTCACGGTAGAGAAAATCACTTACGTCCTTGATATAATTATGCCCACACCGAAAGAAGGGCAAACAATGATACAATTATCCTTCTTCATCTCCGCCAGCTATTTGAGAAACATGGAAGATCTCAAATATATAAGATATCCAAGAGACTCTTCCAAGCCAGGATGACAGAAGGGACATCAGTTGAGATCCATATCCTAAAGATGATAGAGCAGATCAAGAAACTAACAGTTCTAGGAATAGTCCTAGAGGATAACCTGTGTGTTGATCTTATACTTTAGTCCATACCTGATTCTTTTTCTTGCTTCATCATGAATTTTAATAGGAGCAAGTTTGACGTGACTCTCCATGAGCTCCTCAATATGTTGAGGAAAGCTGAGAGTACTATTAAGAAAGAGAAGCCAGTTCTCCATATTGGTGAGATCAAGAAAAAAAGAAAGGCCAATAAGACCCTTAAGAAGGGCAAGGGCAAAGATAGACCAGGTAAGGCAAAGATTACCCAGAAAGACCCGACAAAGGATAAAAGACAATGATTCCAATATGGCTAAGACGGGCAATGGAAGAGGAATTATAAGGACTACCTTGTAGATAAGGTGAAACAGAAGCTTGGAGAAGCTTCAGGTATATTCATGATCAGTTTCACTTATCAAATTTTCATGATAACACATGGGTATTAGATACCGGGGGTGCTTATCATATCTATAATTCATTACAGGTTCTAGCAAGACCTAGGAGATTGGCTAGAGGTGAGATTAACCTCAAGATGAGCAATGAAGTAAGAGTTGATGTAGTTGTTATTAGGGAGGCCACCCTATATCTGTCTGGTAGAGCTATTATTGCATTGAATGCAAGCTATTTTGTTCCCTCTATTATTAAAAATATTATTTTCAATCTTATTTGATAATTAGTGGATATAAATTAGTTTTTGAAAATAATAGTTATTCAATAATTATGGATAATGAGATCATCACTAGAGGGACCCTGATAAATGACTTATATGTGTTAAACACTTCTTCACACATCATAAATATAAATATGTCTAAGAGGAAAAGAGATGAGGTGAACAATACATACATATGACATTGTAAGCTAGGTCATATACATGAGGGAAGGATTCAAAAGTTATTGAAAGATGAATACTTAGATCCATTTGACTACGTGTCATATGCAACTTTCAAACCTTACCTTTGTGGGAAAATAACCAACTCTCATTTTCGTGAAACTAGATAGAGAGCCATTGAGTTATTGGAACTCGTACAAAGTAATGTATGTGGTCCCATATCAACTCAGGCTATAAGTGGTTACTTATACTTCATTACATTCACTAATGATTTATCTAGGCATGAATATGTGTACTTGATGAAGTACAAGTTTGAGGCCTTTAAGAAGTTTAGGGAATATAAGAATAAGATAAAGAACCAGATAAGAAAGAGTATTAAGACTCTTCGATCAAATCGAGGAGGAGAATACTTGAGTATAAAGTTCACCCTTTTCCTTAGAGACAATGAGATTATATTCCAGTAGACACCTCCTATACACCTTAGCTCAATGGTGTATTAGAAAGGAGGAATCGCACGTTGTTAGATATGGAGCGGTCCATGATGAGTTTCGCTGACCTACCTGTCTCATTCTGGGGATACGCCTTAGAGACCGCAACTTACCTTCTGAATAGAGTTTCATCAAATCCAGTAATGTCTACACCATATGAGTATGGAAAGGAAAGAAGCATGATCTTATCCTGCCCACATTAGAAGACACAACCCCGATAAGTTGAAATCAAGGACGGAACGATGCATATTTGTGGGATACCCTAAGGAGATTTTGGGGTATTATTTCTATCATCCCGTGGACCAGAAAGTCTTTATTGCCAAGAGAACTATGCTCCTTGAAAAGGAACACATTCCTAGTGGAAATAGTGGAGTGAGATAGAGTTGAGCGAGGTTAGAGAATCTAGCTTAAGCACCATTCCAAAGTTCGAGTATGTTCAAACTTTGTGTAGGTCTAGCAAAGTATCTCACCATCCTGAAAGATATGTGAGATATATCAGGACTCTTAGGATGTTGATCCTTAGACCTAGGAGGAGGCTATTATGAGTATAAACTCTGAGAAGTAGCAAGAAGCCATGAATTCTAAGATGGATTCTATGTACTCCAACAAATAGATCTTCAAGAAGAAGATCGGAGTGGATGAAAATGTGGAGACCTATAAGACAAGGTTGGTAGTTAAAGGATATCGTCAAAGGTAATGAGTTGACTATGACGAAACTCTTTTACCTGTAGTTATGTTTAAATCCATCATAATTCTTTTGGTTATTGCAGCACACTATGACTATATGATCTAGTAGATGGATGAAAAATGACATTCCTTAATGGAAACCTCGATGAGGAGGTGTATATAATATAGCCTGAGGGATTCGTATCTAGAGATAGTCCAGATAAAGTATGTAGGTTACTCAGGTCTATATATAGATTGAAGCAAGCTTCCCAGAACATAAAATTTAATGAGGCGATCAAATCTTATAACTTTGTTAAAGACGAAGATGAGCCTTATGTGTATCAGAAGGTAAGTGAGAGCGCTATCACCTTCTTTGTGTTGTATGTGGATGACATCCTAATTATTGAGAATGATGTAGGAATATTCATCACACTGAAGGCTTGGCTATCTAGAAATTTCTCTATGAAAGACTTAGGAGAAGCATCTTATATTCTGAGGATTTGGATCTATAGAGAGAGATTCAAGAGGATGCTTTGTTTCTCCCAATTCAAGTACATATACTCCATTGTCATAAGGTTTGGCATGAAAAATTCTAAGAGATGTTTTATACCAATGAGATATTAAATATTATTTTCTAAGAGTATGTCCCCAAAGACTCCTGAAGAAAAAGTAGATATTGATATGATACACAATGCCTCAGCGATAAGGTCTATCATGTATGTTATGCTATGTACGAGGCCTGATATAGTGTATGCTTTGAGTGTCACGAGCAGGTATCAGGTGGATCCAGGTTTAGAATATCGGAAGGCAGTAAAGTTTATCCTTAAGTACTTAAGAAGGACTAAAGATCTTTTACTAGTATATGAAGGAGATTGCCTCCAGGTTGAGGGCTATAGGGAGGCCACCCTATATCTGTCTGGTAGAGCTATTATTGCATTGAATGCAAGCTATTTTGTTCCCTCTATTATTAAAAATATTATTTTCAATCTTATTTGATAATTAGTGGATATAAATTAGTTTTTAAAAATAATAGTTATTCAATAATTATGGATAATGAGATCATCACTAGAGGGACCCTGATAAATGACTTATATGTGTTAAACACTTCTTCACACATCATGAATATAAATATGTCTAAGAGGAAAAGAGATGAGGTGAACAATACATACATATGACATTGTAAGCTAGGTCATATACATGAGGGAAGGATTCAAAAGTTATTGAAAGATGAATACTTAGATCCATTTGACTACGCGTCGTATGCAACTTTCAAACCTTACCTTTGTGGGAAAATAACCAACTCTCATTTTCGTGAAACTAGAGAGAGAGCCATTGAGTTATTGGAACTCGTACAAAGTAATGTATGTGGTCCCATATCAACTCAGGCTATAAGTGGTTACTTATACTTCATTACATTCACTAATGATTTATCTAAGCATGAATATGTGTACTTGATGAAGTACAAGTTTGAGGCCTTTAAGAAGTTTAGGGAATATAAGAATAAGATAAAGAACCAGATAAGAAAGAGTCTTAAGACTCTTCAATCAAATCGAGGAGGAGAATACTTGAGTATAAAGTTCACCCTTTTCCTTAGAGACAATGAGATTATATTCCAGTAGACACCTCCTATACACCTTAGCTCAATGGTGTATTAGAAAAGAGGAATCACACGTTGTTAGATATGGAGCGGTCCATGATGAGTTTCGCTGACCTACCTGTCTCATTCTGGGGATACGCCTTAGAGACCGCAACTTACCTTCTGAATAGAGTTTCATCAAATTCAGTAATGTCTACACCATATGAGTATGGAAAGGAAAGAAGCATGATCTTGTCCTGCCCACATTAGAAGACACAACCCCGATAAGTTGAAATCAAGGACGGAACGATGCATATTTGTGGGATACCCTAAGGAGATTTTGGGGTATTATTTCTATCATCCCGTGGACCAGAAAGTCTTTATTGCCAAGAGAACTATGTTCCTTGAAAAGGAACACATTCCTAGTGGAAATAGTGGAGTGAGATAGAGTTGAGCGAGGTTAGAGAATCTAGCTTAAGCATCATTCCAAAGTTCGAGTATGTTCAAACTTTGTGTAGGTCTAGCAAAGTATCTCACCATCCTGAAAGATATGTGAGATATATCAGGACTCTTAGGATGTTGATCCTTAGACCTAGGAGGAGGCTATTATGAGTATAAACTCTGAGAAGTAGCAAGAAGCCATGAATTCTAAGATGGATTCTATGTACTCCAACAAATAGATCTTCAAGAAGAAGATCGGAGTGGATGAAAATGTGGAGACCTATAAGACAAGGTTGGTAGTTAAAGGATATCGTCAAAGGTAATGAGTTGACTATGACGAAACTCTTTTACCTGTAGTTATGTTTAAATCCATCAGAATTCTTTTGGTTATTGCAGCACACTATGACTATATGATCTAGTAGATGGATGAAAAATGACATTCCTTAATGGAAACCTCGATGAGGAGGTGTATATAATATAGCCTGAGGGATTCGTATCTAGAGATAGTCCAGGTAAAGTATGTAGGTTACTCAGGTCTATATATAGATTGAAGCAAGCTTCCCGGAACATAAAATTTAATGAGGCGATCAAATCTTATAACTTTGTTAAAGACGAAGATGAGCCTTATGTGTATCAGAAGGTAAGTGAGAGCGCTATCACCTTCTTTGTGTTGTATATGGATGACATCCTAATTATTGAGAATGATGTAGGAATATTCATCACACTGAAGGCTTGGCTATCTAGAAATTTCTCTATGAAAGACTTAGGAGAAACATCTTATATTCTGAGGATTTGGATCTATAGAGAGAGATTCAAGAGGATGCTTTGTTTCTCCCAATTCAAGTACATATACTCCATTGTCATAAGGTTTGGCATGAAAAATTCTAAGAGATGTTTTATACCAATGAGATATTAAATATTATTTTCTAAGAGTATGTCCCCAAAGACTCCTGAAGAAAAAGTAGATATTGATATGATACCCAATGCCTCAGCGATAAGGTCTATCATGTATGTTATGCTATGTACGAGGCCTGATATAGTGTATGCTTTGAGTGTCACGAGCAGGTATCAGGTGGATCCAGGTTTAGAATATCGGAAGGCAGTAAAGTTTATCCTTAAGTACTTAAGAAGGACTAAAGATCTTTTACTAGTATATGAAGGAGATTGCCTCCAGGTTGTGGGCTATAGGGACTCGAGTTTCTAGTCGGATGATAATGATAGCAAGTCAAACTCAGGGTATGTTTTCATCCTGAATGGAGGAGTAGTAAGCTAGAAGAGTTCTAAGCAAGATATGTTGACTCAACCATAGAGGCGAAGTACATTGCTACAGTAGAAGCAGCAAAGGAAGGGGTGTGGATGAAGAAGTTCATTAGAGATTTGAGAATTGTACCAAGTATCGTGGAGCCGATTCCCATATACCGCAACAACAATAATGCGATCGCTCAACTGAAGGAACCTAGGTCTTATCAGAAGTCTAAGCATGTTCTGAGGAGGTTCCATCTGATTAGAGAGATTATAGCCCATAAAGATATAGTAATGGAAAGAGTTTCATCCGAAGATAACATTGTCGATCCACTAACAAAACTACTAGCTCAAATTATATTTGAGCGTCACGATGGTCTGATGGGGATCAAACACATAGGTGATTGACTTTAGGTTAGTTATAGATGCCCTACAAGCCAATCACGTGAGTGATGACACGTTTGACACACTACACGATCTTTTTTACTTATGATTATTATTGGCATATTCTCATATTATATTATTTGTTACATATATATATTGGGATGTCCTTGGTTCTGTGCAATGAGAATCAGATCGTGATGAGATTATAATAATAAGATCGATTCGCCTATAAACATAAATCATAAATAATTTCGGTCATAGGTTATTCGAGAAGGACATCGAAATAACCAGACAAATGGTGTACTGTATACCCGTCCATATAATAGAGGCAGGTAGTCTCATAGCTACTTGTATGAGGACACTAACGATACATACAGGTGCTCATTAGAGAATGAGTTCACTGATTGATCCGCTTATGGAATGTTGTATGGTTAATGATACCTAATGTCAAACAATGATTCTAGAGTCCTAATTATGTATCTCGTCCTTAGACTTGAGACACCAATGATGCTTTGTTTGAGTATTTTTTTCTTTGACGTTGGACTTATAAGTTTAAAAAATTTAATATTTAGTATAATTTGTTATCGAGATTGGTAGCCAACGTTACAAAGGCAATTGAGTTTTAATAGAGGATCATCTACTCTTGGTATCACAAGAGGAATATCCCGTGTATACTCGCTCAGACAAATCCTTGGCCGGGGTCGTTCGGTTTGAGAGAGGAGTTCTATGGAGAATTCAATTAGAATAAAACTCAGATGGATTCTGTATGTGGCATGATAATATAATATCCAATATACAGTCTCTAGGATATTAGTTGGATGAGGGACTATACATACACGATAATTGTGGATAGACAAGTCTGATAGATTCGATTCTCCTGTATCGTTTGGGGACTATATGCAGTGGCCTAGTCCAAAAGGAGTTTTAATGAGATATGTCACGTAAATTATTATAGGAATAATAATTCACTATATAAGAGGAGTTCTGATGGGAGTGACTCACAGCCAGCTCAGTATTGGGCCTAAAGGGTCACATACAAATGGTGGATGCTTCAGTGAATAGAGGATTGGATAGAGATTCAATTAGCCCCTACTCCTATTAGATGAGACCCTACACTGATGGACTCGTTGCAGAATGCCTAATTAGAGGCCAAAGGAGATTATTGGATAGAGATCTAATAATCCAAGGTTAGTGAATAATTAGATGAAGATCCAATATCCACTAAGGCAGGATGCATTAGGGTTTTGGTGGCTCTCTATAAATAGGAGGTAGGGGCGGCACATAGATGATAGGCTGCACTTTTGACCGCCCCCTCCTATTCTCCTCCCTCCCTTTACACAAGAGTTACGAGACTTGGGGCTGCGATAAGAGGCACATTGCTGTAGCGATCCATCGTGTGGATACCGCTAGAGAGAATGACGCTTGACCTCCTTCATCATCTCCATCTGGATCTAGAAAAATAAGGATATACGATGTCCCTAGGTAAATAATCTCTCACGCGATGTGGTTTTCGGTTTTATGATTTTTCTCATGATTTAATCATTTGCACGATGATTTGATCTACACGGAAAACCTATTTTGTTTTTTATCTTACACTGTGCATGTGATGTTCCCACTTGGCTTCCCAACCAGAATTTCAAACAAGATACTACTACTAACTCGACTATAGAGGTGAAGTACATTGTTATAATAGAAGCATCAAAGGAAGGGGTGTGGATGAAGAAGTTCATCAGAGATCTGGGAGTCGTACCGAACACATGGCACTGATTCCCATATACTACGATAACAACAAGATGATCGCTCAAGCAAAGGAACATAGGTTTCATCAGAAGTCCAAGCACGTTTAGAGGAGGTTCCACCTGATAAGAGATATCATAGTCTGAAAGATGTAGCAATGAAAATAGTTCTACCGAAGATAACATTGCAAATCCACTGACAAAGCCACTGGCTCATATTGTCTTTTAGCATCACAAGGGTTTGATGGAAATCAAACACATAGGTGAAAGACTTTATGTCAAGTGAGAGATTATCGATTATAAGTGTCTTGCAAGCTAATCACGTGAGTGATGGCACGCGTGACACATTGTAGAGTCTTTTTTACATTATTATTATTGGCATATTCTCACATTGTATTATCTGTTGAATATATATTGTGATGTCTTTAGTTTTGTGCAATGAGAATTGGATCACGATAATAAGACATATTCATCTTTAAACATGGATCCTAAATAATATTAATCATAGGTTACTCAAGAGGGATATCAAGATAACCAGACAAATCAGTGTACTATGTACCTATCCATGTGATGGAGGCGGCTAGTTTTATAGTCACTTATACAAGGATACTAAGGGTACAGTACATGTGCTCATTGGAGAATGAGTTCACTAATTAATCTGCTTATGGAATATTAGATAGTTAATGATACCTATCATCAGATAGCGATTCTATAGTCCCAATTATATATCTGGTCCTTAAACCTGAGACACAAAAATGTCTTATTTAAGTACTCCTTTCTTTAACACCAGACTTATAGGTTTGGAAAGTTTTAGATATGGTACAACTAGTTATCGGGATTGGTAGCCAAACTTACGAAGGTAACTGAGTGTCAATAGAGGATCATCCACTCTCGGTATTATAGAGGAATATCCCGTATCTTATTACTCAAACAAATCATTGGATGTGGTCATTCGGATTAAGAGAGGATGAGTTCTCCAAGAGAATTTGATTAGAGTCATACTTAGATGGATTCTGTATGAGGCCTGACAGTACCATATCTAACATATGATCTCGAGGATATTAGATGAATGAGGGACAGACAAGTCCCATGGATAAGATCCCTTGTACCATCTGGGGACTATGGCGCAGTGGCCTAGTACGTCCATAGTCGATTAGTTGAGTGAATTATTATGAGATAACAATTCAAAGGGTCAGAAGAAGCTTTGACTATGACTCACGGCCAGCTCGGTATTAGGCCTAGAGGGTAATAGATGGTGGATTCTTCAGCGAATAGATGATTCGATATGAGTTATCAAATTAGCTCATGTTCTAATTGGATGAGACCCAACATTGATAGGCTCCTTGCATGAGGCCCAATTAAAGGCCAATTGAGATTATTGAATAAAAATTAAATAATTTAATATTAGTGAATAATTGGATAGAGATCCAATACCTACTAAGGCAGGATCCATTAAGGTTTTTTGGTGGCTCTATATAAATAGGAGGCAGGGGTGACACAACAGTGATAGGCTGCATCTTTAGCCTCCCCCTCCTATTCTCCTCCCTCCCTCATCTTTTCAATCGACCAGCCCTTCCCTATTATGAGAGGGCAGAGAAGAAGATAGGTGATCTTCTTCTATAAGTGCTGCGAGAAGGTGTGCAAGAATTATAAGTTTTGGGTTGTGATTGGAGGAGTATCGCTACAACGATCCATCGTGTGGATACCACTAGAGAGGAGGATGCTTGACCTTCTTCATCATCTCTATATGAATTTAGAACTTCATGAATATATGATCTCCCTAGGTAATCAATCTCTTATGCATCGCAGTTTTTGATTTTGCTAGTTTTTTTAACATCAATCTTTACACGATGACTTGATATACGTGGAAAACCTATTTTATTTTATTTCTTTCATAGCACATGTGATGCTCCCGCTGGATTTCCCAACAAAATCGAAGACAACTGAAGGAGGCAAATATTGAAGGACATGAGAGCGAAAGAAGGGCGAGCAAGGGACGAGGAGCAATAAGCCTTTCACACCCTACAGACGAGGCTAATAAAGTTGAACAAAGGCAGATAGGCCGAGGCAGCTTTTGAACTGAAGGGACACCCTCAAGGTGATGGACGCATTGCCCAAAGCAACCCTTTGCCTTCCTAATAAGGAGACAGCACAATACCTCGGGATCCCAAGGAGATTCACAATAAATGGGTCTGAATCGCATAGAAAAATCGCTTGGAGAAAGATGCCCCTGCGTTTGGAGCCACCCACTTGTGACACGACAGCTCAACACTCCATTATCGTAGGATAGTAACCCCTCCCCCCCCCCCCCCCCCTCCTCTCTCTCTCTCTTAGTTTCGGGCAGCTCTTTGCTGACTTAGTATCGGCCAGTCTTTGCCGACTCAATCTTGACCAGTCCATCACCGAATCAGTCTCGGGCAGCTCTTTGCTGACCTAGTATCGGCCAGTCTTTGTCGACTCAATCTCAACCAGTTTTTGCTGACCTAGTCTCGGTCAGTCTATCATCGACTTAGCCTTGGCCAGTCCATTGTCGACTCAGTCTCGGCCAGTCCATCGCTGACTTAGTCTTGGCCAACTCTTTGCTAACGTTGTCTTGGCCAGTCTTCTTTGACTCAGCCTTGGTCAGTCCATTGCCAACTCAGTCTCGACCGACTCTTTGCTGACCTAGTCTCAACTAGTCTTTGCCGACTTAGTCTTGGCCAGTATTTGCTGACCCAGTCTGGGCCAGTCCATCATCCACTTAACCTCGGCCAGTCCATTGCTGACTTAGTCTTGGCTAGTTTATCGCTGACTCAATCTTGGCTAGTTTTTGCCTACCCAGTCTTAGCCAATCCATTGTCGACTCAATCTCGGCCACTCCATCGTCGACTTAGTCTTGGCCAACTCTTTGCTGACCTAGTCTCAACCAGTCTTCGTTGACTTAGTCTCGGCCAGTCCATCGTCGACTCAACCTCAGCCAATCTTGCTGACTCAGTCTTGGCTAGTCCATTGTCGACTTGGTCTCGATCTGTCCATTGCTAACTCAGTCTCGACCAGCTCTTCACCGACCTAGTCTTGGCCAGTCTTTGCCAACCTAGTTTTGGTCAATCCATCGTTGACTCAGCCTTGGCTAGTCTTTGACAACTCAGTCTCAGTTAGTCCATTGTCGACTCAGTCTCGGCCAGTCCATCGCCAACTCGGTCTCGGCCAGCTCTTTGCTAACCTAGTCTCGGCTAGTCTTTGCTAACTCAGTCTCGACCATTCCATCACTGACTCAACCTTGGCTAGTCTTTGTCGACTCAGTCTTAGCTCAATGCATTGCCGACTTAGACTCTGTTAGTCCATCGCTGACTCAGTCTCGGTTAGCTCTTTGCTGACCTAGTCTCAGCCAGTCTTTGTCGACTCAGTTTTGGCCAGTCCATCGTTGACTCAGTCTCGACCATTCCATCATCGGCTCAGCCTTGGCCAGTCTTTACCGACTCATTCTCGACCAATCCATTGCTGGCTTAGTCTCGACATATCTATTGTGGACTAGTCTCGGCCAAACTATTACCAACTCAGTCTCGGCCAATCCGACTATCAACCGTGCCTCGCCCGAAGCCAACCACTTCCAGTTAGTATGGCAAATCCTCAAGCCTCGGCCCCGCTCCAAACCCCCCACCCCTCTCGGGGAATCAATCGCTTGGAATCAAGCAATACACCGATGAAATCCACATGCATCATAACAAGACCAACGAACAAACAAACTCCCACCTTGAGCTGTGCCTCTCAATTATCCTAGGCACGAGTCCTTGGGGTGTGGGAGATGATATGACATATCCTAGCTCGCCATTCCATGAGGGGTCCCCAGATTGCCATGGTGGAGCCAGCTGGGCACAGGTCTGTCTCGACATCCGAGAAGCACGACAAGTTGGCAGACAGGTCGCCAGCTTGTCTCAACATCCGAGGAGCACGGTAGGACGAGATGTAGCCCAAACGATATCGATGCTCAAAGTACAGTTTGCCCCCTCGAGGCGTCGGCACGCAATAACACTTATGTACAATGGCACCAATAGTTATTAAACATCTTCATATGATAACCCTAGGACACGAGATATAAAAGTTACCCTGATGAACACTATCAGGGGGGAAGAGAGGAAGAAACACACACATACACATGACTTCTTCGATCTTTCTCCTGGAGCTTTGACTCTCACTAATTTGACCATCAGTGGGGTCAAATCGAAGATTCTCCCGTCTGACTCTAGTCTTTGTGCAAGATATGACCACCCAGGAGGAGAAGACAACCACCCATTGCATCTCAGGGCATCGATCAACATCGAATGGACTCTTAGTCATAGGGAAGATGACTTCCATGACGGTCACATTGGGAATCCATGCTTCATGATCAACATCGTCTAACAAATGCTTTAGCGACATAGCTAAAGCTTCAGCAACACAAATACACTTAGCAATGCAGCTAGGTCACGAGGATGACGAGTTCCTTGATCACCACACCAAGAATCCAACCTTTGATGATCAATGTCATCTAACGGATGCTTCGCTGACACAGTGAACACTTCGACGATCTAGTTACACTCAACAACAGCGAAAGGATTTGACGATGCAACCAAGGCTTGGGTGACGTAGCCATAAAGTCTTCCACGAATGGTTTGGCAACGTAGCATCGATGCCTTCCACAGATGCTTTAGTGATGCAACAACCTATGCTTCCACAAATGCTTAGCAAACGTAGTAAAGAAGCCTTCCACGAATGCATTGAAGCCTTTGATGTCGATGCAGCGAAGGATTCCATGGCGTTAACATGGCGAAGGGCGAAGGATTTGACAACATAGCAGCGAAGTGCTTCATCGACAAAGCTTATCCACATTGGGTTGCTTACTCACGTGAATGAGGATTTCGGTGAATTGGCACGAGCATATAAGGAACTCTCCGGCTTCATTGTAGGTTAGGGAACATAGAATAATTTAGAGGCGAACAATGTTTCCATTAAACCAAACTGAATATAATATATATATATATATAAGGAAATTAAACTATTGCACTTCTTGGAACCAATTTTTTGGAAATTGAGATCTCTCTAATTAGAATTTCATAAAGTAAAAAAATAATAATAAGGGTCATAACCGATTTGAACATAAATGTAAATATAACATATTTTTGATTATAAAGTTTAAATATAACATATACTAGTCTGAGTTAAAAAAGAATATAAATTTAAATTTAATTAAAGATTGTTGATATTATTACAAAACAACTATTTTGGAAGGTGTCTCTAAGAACATATCGATACTAGAGTTCCTACTCTGATTATATATAAGTTCGTTCTCTTAAAAATCAGTATATATGTGTGTCCATTTTACTTTATGTATTGTTGATAAACGCAAACCGATCCAAAAGTTAAAATTCTCGCAATAATATATACTGTGAGCATTGTATATGTAAAACGGTGGAACGTGAAAGATAAGGTGCATATTAAGATTTAAAGGAGCAAGTGTCATCTATAGGTTCAGGTGCACAACTTATGAAGCCATCGTAGCTACTATTATACAACAGCGAGAGATCATCATCATTGTGGCTGGTTTGTAAGATAATGTATGTCCAATTCTCCTCATAACAAGATACTTTATCATCTGATATGGGTTTTAAAGTGTCACATTGTGTTTTGGAAACATACTTATATTTTTAATATATAATTGAAAAAAATATAAGTGAATATATTGTTACAAAATACTTTGAATATTTAATGAATAATAGACAAAAACTAAATTTTAGATGTGCATTCTTATAAACTTATATTTCAAAATTATTAAATATTTTATAATATATTTATCCTTTAATAATTTTAATATTCATTCAAAAGTGAATATATATATTTTTTTATTTAAATAAATTAATAAAATAAAATAAATAAATGTAATATTATAAAAGGTTTTGTATGGCCCAAATTTATAATAACTAAAAAACTATAATCATATAAATAAATATAAAATATTTTTAAAATATAAATAACTAAAATTTAATTTTATAAAATAATAATATGAATTATATTAGTTTCTCATTAAATTATTTTGATAGTCTTATAATTTTATATAATATAAAATCATAAAGTACATTCGAAATTTAAAAGATTATATTAACATCCCTTAAATATTGATATGCTAATACTATCTAAGGTGGCATCTGAACATTTTTAATATAACATCTAAGTCAAATGTAATTTTTAAAAAAATTATAAATATGAATTTATGTTAGATCCTCGAATACATATTTTAAATATGTTTTCAAATTTATCCCTAGTCTTCGGGACTTCAAATTATATTATATTGCTCATGTGAGTGACTAGTGTTCAATACCCTCCAAATTTGACCATTGTCAGATACGGGTTGAATCTTGGCATGGATTCTTCTTGGTGCTGCTGACTCAGATTCGTACCCTTTTGCAGACATCGGATGCCCCCACACGACCGACCCACGTACTCCCCTACCTAGATCTGACGGTCTAGATCAGATCACTAGTCTCCCTCTGTGTCTGTTGCGAAACCTCAGCCGTCAGATCCTAGATGACCGGTCTTGGCTACTCGACCTCTCAACTCGCAAAAAAAAGCTCCTTTTGCACCACCGGAAGAAGTGGATAGAGGAGTGAGTGGAAATCGATGTGACGAAGGAAAGAGAAACCCTACCGTATCGGGGAAGAGAGGCCGGTTCTCGAAATGCAAGAAAATTCGGAGGCGAAGGGGCTGCGGAGAATAGAAATCTTGCGATATGGGGTTCACAGCGACTTTGGGGAGTGGGTTCGAAGTGAAAGGTGGTCTTTTTAGGTGTTCTTGCGTTATCTTGTTGTTTTCGTGGTGATCTTTTGGCAGTTTTTGGTTTTGAGAGGGAAAAGAGGGTTACTGTTCCCGCTTCGTGGGGATGGATCGGAGGGCGCTGGATGGTATCATCCGGCGGCTGCTGGAAGTTAGAGGGAGTCGACCGGGGAAGCAGGTGCAGCTGTCGGAGGCGGAGATCCGGCAACTGTGTGTTGTATCGAAGGATATATTTATACAACAGCCCAACCTTTTAGAGCTTGAGGCGCCTATTAAGATCTGCGGTAAATTCTTATCATTTCTTTGATCTTGTTTATGTTTTGTACATGGACTGATTTAATAGCTCTGGTTTTTTAGAGGAAAATTTTATGTTTATTAGTCAAATATTCTACCGAGGAAAAACATTTTTTTTATTTCATGCCATCGGTTGTTCGAGCTCTCCGAATCGGCAAAAAGGTTTAGCAATATGGAAGCTTGCAGTTTAATTTATTTTTCTTTCGCCCATTATCTGCTTTTGTAGCACTATATACGAGATTGCTACAAATTAGAGACATTTCAGTTAGTCCTACCCTTGTCTTACCTGCCTATAGATTGATGGAATTTTTTTATGTGCTAAATAGTAGCTAGTTTAAGTAGGACAATATCAGTATCTAAGAATGATTATTGGGAAGTAAGGTATAGTGATATTGAAAGATAAAACTTTTACAAGGGGTTGATGATGTTTCCATAAAAAGGAAGGGTACATAGTCTTATCTATCGGGACTAGGATTTTTCTGTATGCACTGAAAATGTTATTTCTCCAATGTTGAGACATATGAGTTGTGTTTCTATTTAAGTAGGAATATGAAATATTTAGTTGGTCTAAATTTGACTTTATCACAATTTGTCAGCTGATCTTTTTAGGAATCCTGTCGAACTGTATATGTATATTTCTAGGTGTCTATCGTAGGTTCTTATGACAAATTATGAGGTTTATACTTCGTAGTACCACATTTTGTCTTTGTAATTAATGACTTAGATGGTGGTATTAGTCATCCACCTGTTAATTAGTCCTTATGATCCTTGAAATCCTTCGAACTGCCCAAAATGGCTTGCTTGTACCTTTAGACACTGTTTGAATTTTGATGTCAGGATAACCATAGCAGCATTCTAGAATCTGCTCTGAATTCTTATTTAAGAATTATGCTTGATATATAGCCTAGCCCATAGCAGTAGTAGAATGCTTGGAGTACTATGCCATTAAAACAGTCATCTATAAAAGAAATAACCAGTGGTAAAATGATATTTTAAGAGGCGACATCTATTATGATGCTGATTTCAGTTACTCATAGATGGTTAAGAGTAACTAAAGATTACCTTCTAGTTGCATCTTTTATTGATCACCTACAATGGAGATGTAAACAAATTAAAAAAGTGGCGGCATAAACAATATTCTCTGTCTCCATACTCTTTATCTTTTTTGTTACACTTGAATGACGAATAATTTATGAAGTTTCTGTTTTGGTATTTACAATTCCAAACCTGTGGAAATTGATTATTCAATGTAGATGAAGTTAGCGATTGGCACCTATCTTTTCATGCCAAACTGCTTGATGTTAGACCCTCTAGATTAACTCATATCATATTCAGAGAATTTGATAGAGTAGCATAACGTGTTTTGGTTTTGATGTGCAACATTGAATATCTTTGTCTAGTTATTCTGATATTTGACATGCTTAGATTTATTTCTCTTTGATGTATCAATAGCGTACTCGTTGATTTGAGACTTTGATTACTTAATTTTTAAATGTTGTATTGAATGAGAGCATGGTAAATTGGCCTACTGGTATGTGGACAATAGGGGCCTTGCTTCTATCTGGCTTTGTGAAGCACAAACAGCTCTGCACATGATTTGAGTTGAAAAGATTTTGTACATGCTGTTTTTCCTAGTTATTCTAGTTTCTAAGTTCTTTCAGTGTCCTTTGGTAGTTCTGTTGGCTAAACATATGTGCCGTTCTTTCATTTTGAAAACAGGTGATATTCATGGCCAGTATTCGGACCTTTTGAGGCTTTTTGAATATGGTGGGTTGCCACCTCAAGCCAATTACTTGTTCTTAGGTGACTATGTAGATCGAGGGAAACAAAGCCTAGAGACCATATGTCTACTTTTGGCCTATAAGATTAAGTATCCAGAGAACTTCTTTCTTTTGAGGGGAAATCATGAATGTGCATCTATAAACCGTATTTATGGGTTTTACGATGAATGCAAGCGCAGATTCAATGTGAGGCTCTGGAAGGTCTTCACAGATTGTTTTAATTGCCTACCTGTGGCAGCTCTTATTGATGAAAAGATTCTCTGCATGCATGGTGGTCTCTCTCCGGACTTGCATGATTTGGATCAAATTCGAAATTTAGCATGCCCTACTGATGTGCCAGACACTGGGTTGCTTTGTGATCTTTTATGGTCAGATCCTAGTAACGAGATTCAAGGTTGGGGAATGAATGATAGAGGAGTATCTTATACTTTTGGGCCTGATAGAGTGACTGAGTTTCTTCAGAAGCATGATCTGGACCTGATTTGCCGTGCTCACCAGGTTATGATTAACCCTCTCTTCTTTTTTCTTCTCCATATGAATTTGCAAACACATCTGAACTTTTAATCTTACTTCTCTTCCTAGGTGGTAGAGGATGGATACGAGTTCTTTGCTGACAGGCAACTTGTGACAATTTTCTCTGCCCCAAATTACTGTGGGGAATTTGACAATTCTGGTGCCATGATGAGTGTAGATGAAACCTTGATGTGCTCATTCCAGATTTTAAAACCTGCAGAAAAGAAGGCAAAGTTCGGATTTGGTGGTATGCCTGCAACTAAAACTGGAACCCCTCCCTCTGGCACTAAGGTATGATGGATCTTTTTTCTCAATAGTTATTTTTATTTACTAACATATATTAGCATCAATGTTTGATTTTGTTGATAAATACCACATCTGACTTTAATTGCCACTAGTCCCAATCCTGAGTAACTCTAGTTGTATAAAGCATAAAAAGCTCCAGATTTATCATTGCTGTTAAGTTCCTTTGTATCAACAAACAGAGATAAATTTATGTTAGGTTACAAATTTATATGTCCTCTTTGATGAATATATGGACGGAGGAGGACACAATTTAAAAGTTATGTTAGGTTACAGGTACTGAAACAAAAAGTACTTGAGGCGTCAATAGGCATGATTGTTCTATCGAGATTGCAATGCAGATATTTCATCTTTTGAGGAGACTTGTTTGACATTTTAATTAGTTTTCAATAGTTTTCTTTTAGAGTGAAATATATCAGTGAGAACAGTATCACTGGGATTTAGTCTACCTTCCTTTATTTTATTGAAATTTATGTTCAATTATTTAAGTAACTACTCTGATGCGCTTGACTGTACTTTCATGGTATATGCTGATCCACATGGCATCTTGATTTGGATCCTGTAACAAACTTGTCTATACCTTTTCAATGAGTTGTAGCACATACATTTCTGCATGAGCGAATTCATGCAACTTAAGTACATACCCAAAGGAGACGAGTATCTAGAAAGATAGTGGTGGATATTGGAACTAACGATGAAGACTCGGTGCCAATCTGATGTAGAACAAGTCGGAGGAAGAAAGGAGAGAATTGGCGGGTAGAAGTGGACAGTGTAGGAATCTCTTGAGCAGTAGAGGGATACAGAGGAGAATAATATTAATCATTTTCATACCAAATCATCTCATGTTGATAAATCCTCTACTTGCAGAACCCAAATCATCATGAGTCTCAAAAACTACATTAATTTAACCCACAATTCCAACAAGTCAATCTCAAGTTCCAAGACTACAGAAATGAACACCTATTCCCTAGTCTTTTAGGTCTTCTGCCAAGAATAAATCTTTTTAAAAATTCTTAGTTGAGTCTCCATCTGAAGTACATCAGGAATTCTGTTTTTTTAATGCTCTTAGAGTTTAATTTATGCAATAGGATGTGATGTTTTACCTGGTTTTTCTTACTGATCGGACATTTTAATCTTCATGATTTATGTTGCTTGATCTAGCATATGGCCATTTCTTGAACATAGTGGGAAGGAGTGTAAAGTGACTGTTGTTAAGAACCATTCAGTTAATTCTTCCTCATAAAGTGACTTCTATTTTGCAGTCTTCTCTTGGTGCAATGCACAATCTTTGAGAACTAATCATGGCATGCTGCCCACTGGTCACTCTTTTAAAAAGATTCTGAAATGATGACCAACTGTAAAATATTCCAATTAGAACCTTTTTTCCATTTACATTGGCACATGTCTTGACGCCTATGTACAATTAAATGTTACACAAAAACAGGGAGTTAACTTGACGCATGGCAATGAATGTGGTTGGATCATGGCAAAGGTGGAGTTGGCACTTGAGAAAACAAAGATAACAACCCTAGTTGCTTTCTAAGCTTGTATACGCTGCTCACGTGTCCTCTGGAGGAACACCATTTTGTTTCCTTTTTTTACTTTGTGCTGACGTGATACTCTTTATTGCATGCTATTGTGATGTTTGTCAAAATCTCTGGAGTTATGTAAGTTTTCATTTTGATGAGAATTAAAACCAGATGCATCTAATGGTCGTTTAGAGCAACTAAAATTTCAATGGTGCACTGCAATCACCGTGTGTCCTTGTTTCTAAAATTTGAAGATGCATCCTGGAAGCAGTAATGTATGTCTCAAATATATCTTTCCAATGTTGTTATTTTTTTATCCTAATTCTTGCACTAACTTGGGTGGAAATTATGACAATAATGCAATGAGTAGTGTCTGTGGTGGTAGATGCTGAATTTGGAGTTTCTTTGGCAACATGTTTAACAAGGTTAATGGTATGTTTTATCATGTCAGTAAGTACTCATAAGATCATTACTAGCTTCTGGAGAAAGGAAAATTAGATTTCAGAATGATAATATCTGTAGTTCTTTATCTTTAGTTAACTGGACTCAAGCAGTTAAAGGTTTTAATGCACTCAGTAATGCTGAAAAAATGGAGAATTTTTTCATCTTCTTTAGTGTCCCTAATAATGCGATCCATTAGTTACGTGATGCTCCTCGTGTCATGAGTTGCAGTAAAATATCCAGCAAACTCCTTTACTGTGGTACTGGGTTGTAGTTCTTATATTGTATCTAAAAGGTTGTAAAAGAAGAGACTTGGATCGTTTTATTGATGATTTTGGAGCACATCGACAAGGAAAATGTCAGTGCTCTTGGGTTGTAGATATTGTATCTAAAAAGGTTGTAAAAGAAGAGACTTGGATCATTTTATTGATGATTTTGGAGAGCATTGACGAGGAAAAATGAAGGTGGCAAGCACTGTCATTTCTTGAATCTCCTCAGCCACACTCTTTAAGAGTTCTCTTCACTGTCCCATGCCTAACCTAATCTCCTCAGCCACACCCTTGAGCAGACGTCAAAGGTCAGTGAGACAAACATTGTTCATCTATCTCTGTTGATGCTGCTCTCAGACACTTTTCCAGATCTCACCAACCTACCTATTCTTCACCACTTTCTGATAAAGGTGTATATGTAGGTTGCACCATCATCGGATTGGAGTACATCTAAGCATACCGGGTTCTGCTGCTGCACCAATGTTCATGTTGACTTCCATTAGAGAATTCTTGATGTTGACCAATCAGAGAAGCCCCTAATAACATCAACATTACTTCCCCACTTCAGTTTTTTATAGTTGGTGTGCAGGTTTGATACTCATCATGTTTGTTTACTGATGCTTTAGTTTCTGAGATTTGATCATAGCACAAATTTGATTCCTTCAAGTAGTCTTTGGGTCAGCGTAGATGCCTTCATAACATGGTTGAATGTTCTTATTTGCCACGTAGATCTGCATCTCCCATGCAGAATTATGACGCTTTGATGGTCGTGCACGTAAAGCCAACTGCCGTCCATGTAGGTTGCTCAATCTCCATTCTTGATAACCTGTGTCAGATAAATACAATATTATCATATCAGATGGGACATTATTATTCTTTAGGCTTTCCGAGGCCCTTGAAAGGTACTTACTTCGTTGCGCTACATTGACCAGTTTTTTGGGTGTTCCCTCGGGAGTTTGACCTATAAATGCAGCTGCAAACTTTGCTGAGTCTGCAGGTATAGGATGTGAAACAAGTATTCTTCAAAGTAGATCAAAGCAGCTCAACTGCGGAGCCAGTAGATTCCAACACAATAATAGCTTCGATAAGCAACACCTGATTCCACAGTCACACCATTTTCGTGAACGAGCTGCCATGTCTAAGACACGCATCTCATCAGGTATGGGGTGGGGAGAAGAGAAAAAGAAGGGTGGAATCTTCTCCTGTTGAACAAACAATTGGAAGCAAGAAGCTTTGACTTTTATTTCTTTGGAGTCCTGTAAGAACAGCAGGGCTATGACAAGGAAAGCAGTTGCCAAAATTTTTGCATGGCGATGTGAGAGACAAACTCATGGCAATATTTTGAAGGTGGCAAACTTGACACGAGTCAGTTTGCTGAAGGTGTCAAAGATTCTGTTCTTCCTTCCAATCTCTTAGTCCATTTACAGAGGAGATGTACTTGTCATACCCTATGCATGATCTTGGCTAGTTCTTCCCACACATCATTCCATCTTCTTCCCTCACGCATCCAAGGAATAGAAAGAAAGATAGAGAGAATGAAGAATAAACAAAAGAGCAAGTAAGTGATACTATTAACAAGAAATTAATAGGTAATGATCATAGAATGAATGTGTTCCATATTAATTCAATTAAACAGCCATTTATTTACTATGAACAACCTCTCTTTGTTGAGAATGTGATTCCCTGAATCCACTAAAACCTATCATTTAGCAGTCATTCTCCTTTACTTCAATACAAATAACCGGTAACTGTTTAAAGAACGTAATCCGCCGTTTCTAAATCGTCATTTGCATCTCTTAATAAAACGATGCTACTTCTTAAAACGATAATTTCTCTCACCTTTCAGTTGCTACCCGAAAGTCTACCCTTCTGTCGCAGTCAACACGTTTTGTCAAGAGGTGGTTCCCATTCTTATTAATGGGGCAGGTGACGCGTACCCTTCACGGTAGCGGATCATTAAAATGACAAAACCGACGACGCCTTAGCTTCACATATTTAACAGACGTGTTCTATGACATCATTGCCTTCCATGCAAGGAAAGGAGAAGACTTGACCGAACTGTAGCTAATAGGGATACCTTCAAAAGACGCTGCTGCGACTTCGAATGTTCCTTATTTAATACCTTCCCTGTCGTTTTCCCTCCATTCCCCTTTCGGACTTAAACTTGGCTCCTCCTCCTCCTCCTTCTCCTTTCTCGTGTATATCAGATATTGAGACAACTTTTGATGGAAGTTTGCATGCCTTCGCTTGAGTCTTTCCTTGTGATTTTGCTTTTGTTTTGTTGAGTTTACGTTGCTTAGATCCTTGAATAGATGTGAATTTTGATGGAGTGGATGTTTTTACGTTCTCTATTGTCGCCACGGTCTGGTTTATGACATTTCTGTGTGCATCGTGTACTGGAGTTTTCTGCTCCTGAAACTTTGCCTTTGTTGTCTGTTGTTTGCTTCCTTCAGTTATATATTTTAGATTTTTGGAGAATCTCTTAAAAGAGTTTGCGGAAACTTTTAATTGATCTAGGATAATTTGAATGGTTTTCTAATTCGGTTAGGAGTGATAGAAGATAAGAGTAAGTTATGATTTAGATATGATTTCCTTAACTGAATGAGGAAATCACGTAGGTTAGTTGAGGAAAATCCTCTTATCTTCACCTGTATAAATTAACGATGGATCAATGAATCAATTGGCCATTTTCATTATTTTTTCCTATTTCCAACATGGTATCAGAGCCCCTCTCTCTATAAGAGAGATTACTTTTTCTTTTCTTCACTGTCAAACGACAGCTTTTATTACTGTTTGTTCGTCGACAACTCCGCTGCAAAACTGCAGAAACTCAGGGGTCATCTGTCGCCACTCTCTCGGACATTCTCTGCTCTGAAGATCTCTCCTACCTCATTTGCAGTAGATGACGACTTCTACACCTGCTCGCCGACATCATCCCTCCTGCAGCCTTTGTTCTCTCTACCAAGAGCACCTGTAAGGGCCACTGCCCATCGTCTCTCGGTGCTTTGTAGAGAGGGCACAACAAGTTCCTTCTTGCTATCAAACGACAGCAAATCCCCACCCCGTCGACTGCCCTTTTGCGAAGCCGCAATTGTCGACTCCTCTTCTGCAAAGCCGCGATCTCTGTTTCCTGACAAAAAAAAAAAAAAAAAAAACAGAGCATCGCCAGCACCGTTTTCATTCGAGGATCTGAAGATTCGGGTCCCGCTCTATAATTGATGTCCACGTCGCTGGTCTGGCAGCCCTCTCGCTCAACCTCGCTGGCACTTGCCGTTGCCATCGCTAGCATCGACGACACTATCTGCCTCATTGTTGTCTACCATTGGCTCACCGTTCGCTCGATGCTGCTGCCGTCACAGCAATAACTCGGTCGCTTCTCTTCGGTGCAGATCCCTCTCTGCATCGTCTCTACACCTCCAAAGAAGGGACCGCAACATTGTGGTCCTGAAGTTAGGGAAGAAAGGGAAGCACACCTTCACTATAACGGCTTCCTTATCTTCTCCTTCGGCAGTTACTATGCTCGCTGCCGACCCCCCTTACTCCAACAATTGCCACAACTGTTGCTCTCTCCTTAGATCTATCGCTTCTTGTTGTCAAACGACAGTCTTTCGTCGACATCGAAGCTGGAGACTTCTAGTGCGTCGGCTTTCTCAATTAATCTACCGAGGTGTTCTTCTGCACGAGGCCATCTTCCTTGTGCACCACCACTGTCGCATCAGCACTAACAAGCAGCGGCACCTTCCCTACCCCATCAGTAATAAGTTCAATCTCGCTGTCAAACGACAGTAAATCTACGACCACACGCTTCTCCCGCTGCCCTTCAGATCTACCGATCGCCCCAGCCGTAGCAGCATCTCCTCCGCTGAAGTCAACCGTTGTCAGACCTTCACCGCGGCTGACAACACAGCGGTCTCCTTGACATCGGGTAAAGATCTGTGTCCTTCACAGGAGCTTGATCTTACGGGGGCATGATAGTTCGATCTAATTGGATTATCGAATTTGGCTCTAGCAGAATCGTCTGCTCCTTCTGCTCCTTTCTTCGGATTCATTGTCATCGGTTCAAGATCAACGTCCTCAGTTCAAGATCGACGTCCTTACAGGAGCTAAGAGTAAGTTAGGATTTAGATATGATTTCCTTAACTGAATGAGGAAATCACGTAGGTTAGTTGAGGAAAATCCTCTTATCTTCACCTGTATAAATTAACGATGGATCAATGAATCAATTGGGCATTTTCATTACTTCTTCATATTTCCAACAAGGAGAAAGATTTTGAGTTTGAATAGGTTCTCTTGTAAGTTTATAGGAGTCGGCATCTCTTCTATAAATTGGGATCTCCTACCATTGATAAGCAATATAATAATAATAATAGAGAAGAAGAGTTGAGGGGTGATCCACGAACTCTTTCACAGCCTCCACCTCTTTCATGATCATGATTACTTGAGCTCTTTTTTTTTTTTTTTTGTTCAAAATAAGTTTTATTTTTTAGGTTTCATTTTAACTAAATGTTTATATGTTTGTAAAGAATACATGAGTTCATCAATAGTCATTTGGTTTAGATACTTTGATTCTTGGATAGAGACTATATGTAAAAAGGTTGAATTATTCATGTAATAACTATACGAACATCTTTAAGATTATCATAATTTCTTTGTAGTTGATTGATAATTGTGAGAACTCTTGTAAAATGGTCTGAGATAGTCTCAGACTCATTCATTTGTAAAGTTTTAAATTTGGCTGATTGAAGTCGAATTTTTGATACCTTCTTAACTCTTTTGAAAGAGATTTGAAGAATCTCTCAAACTTCTTTGGAGGTGCTGGACCTTCTCAAAGTTGTATTCATCTAGCTCTTAATAGACAAGAAAGAGTGCATTCTTATCTATATTTCTCATGTCCATTAAGGAACCTCTCTCTATTATCTCTACATCTCTTGATGATTTAATTTTCATAATTATTTTTTTAAGATGAAAAGCTTGGAGTTGCATGCTATTAAAAATCATTTTTCAATTCCATGTCACTTTGATAGAGAAAAAAAAAAAGAGAGAGGAACAATTAGTGAAGAACAATTAGCTGATCAAAGAGACAAATATAATTTTATTTCTTCTTATATACAAGTCTTTACCTTTTTTTTTTTAATTTATTGTACCATGACAAATCTCATATATTAATGGGGTAATTAATAGATAAGGATTTCAAGGCTCAATTATTAAGATTATATTTATATAATTTTTATTATATGAAACCTATAAAATTTAATAGTGACTCATTATTTTCTTAACTTGTTTTTTTTTTTATGATCTTTATCATGATATATCTTCTTTATAGTTGTATTTACCTATATGATGATGATGAGAGAGGGATTTCAATCCTATCTTAGTTCAATTCTCTTTAACACCCTTAAAGTATCACCTTCGAGAGGTGCAACAATGGCTGGGGATCAGCTCCAAGTGCTCGATGCTCTCGACGTTGCCAAGACACGGTGGTTACCACTTCACATCCATTTGTCATCGACGACATGAGCTTCTTCACCGATGCCTACGGCCTCTTTTGCGTCTCGTCGTCACCAAGCTCTTTGGCCGCATCGATTACTTTGATCCCAGCTCAACCTCCCCCGGCATGCTTCGACCTAAGTTGTGTTTCTAATAATAGATAAAATGATCTCTCACTTATTAAAACACAAATTTTAATAGAAGCTTTAAACATTCTATAATAATTAATACTTTTTTAATTACTAAAAAAACCCAGAATAATCAGATAGAATTCCAGGAAATTAACTGGAACAGAAATATATTTAATAAGGTTCTGAATTACAAATCTTAACAAATAAATAACTGAATTAAAAAATATAATTTATAAAAAAATTAGAGAAAATTTTATGAAACAAAAACAGTTCAGATAGATTAAAAAAATGAGATTAGATAATAACCCAAAACAAGATTTTTTTGGATATCATGTATTCCAATCTAAAATATCGATTCATAATTCTAATTTTTTTTTAAAAAATTAATCAATACAAATCATAGATTATTTATTTAAAATTAATATAATAAAGAAAAAGCTAAGGAGAGTCGAAGAATCTATCTTTCTCATTGACCACCTCATGCCTTTCTCTCACATGAATCCTCGTTTCGCTGTTGATGAATAAGGAGGGGTTCTCATCATCCCTAAACAAGAGAGGGAGAGAGTTTGGGTTAGGAGTCAAGCTAAATTTAATATTTAATATTTAATTTTAATTACTTCCTGTTTAATGGAATTTGGTTAGGATACAAAAATTGCCATTCAAAGAGGAGGTATATTACCATAATTGATATAAATAAATAAGAATATGCTTGACTTGGGTGGATTGCCCACCACAAGTGCGTTCTGTCTACAAGTAGTCGCTTTGAACGATGACGAATCATTCATCTCCTGTGATGTTGAAGTGCCTCAGTACAACAATTAAAAGAACAGGAGAACAAAACATTAGATAGTGACCGTGCAGCGGAAGTGATTCGAAAACGTTTTAAAAGCAAGAACTTGGGATGTTGAGAAGCAGATGAAATAGAAACAAATGGAGCGCCATGATCTCTTCTTGTGAGTCCCAAATGGGATGAATTAAACACGGACGATCAACCCTGGTAGGTAGCACGGTGGTAATGGTTTACAAACACGAATCAGCTGTACAAATCATCATCGTCAGCGGCACCAGCAGACACCAGCTGCAGCAGCTTCAGAGCGCTCTGGAAACCGGAACTCGCTTCCGAATCCTCTGGACTGCTGCAACGTCAGTGCAAAAGCCCGGTACTTCCTGATGTCCGCATCGCCGACGCTCCTTCGTGCAAACCTCATTGATTCTTCAAAATGTGCAGCTTTGATCTCTGCTACTTCGTCACCCTCGTCTTCGTCCATCGATCGCTTCAGTATTCTCACTCTTCCTTCTCTCCCTTCAGTAATGCTATCTGTGCCCAAAAGCATAGACAAATGGCCGAAGAGGAAGGAAGGAAGCATCGATACCTTTTCAAAGTTCTCTCTGATAGCATACTTGCATGCACGTTGGCAAATTTCCGTAAACATCTGCACCACTAAATCCTTGGGTGTACTTGGCAAGAGCCTTCAAGTCGACATCTTTAAGCGACGGGAGACTTTCTCAGGCAAGCTTTAAATATTTGGTGACGAGAAGCCTCGTCTGGTAAATCAATCGGTCCAGACGTCCTGGCGTAAGCAAAGCAGGATCTATGATGTCAGAGGTCTATTTGTTGCCCCAATAATAAATAAATACAGTCTTTTTAGCATTCATGCCGTCCATCTCCGCCAGTAGCTGATTGAGAACCCTATCAGCAGCATCTCCAACACTGTTGCCTCTCTGAAGTGGGCGGGCATCCGAAAGTTAGCTATGGTCGTAGCAAAGCAAACATAAGGTCAAACGACGACATGGGTAAAGAAGCCCAACCTGGGTAGCGATGGAGTCGAGCTCATCGAGAAAGAGAACACATAGTGCATATTGACGAGCTTTGTCAAATATTTCAACAACTTTTGCTTCACTCTCACATGTTTGGCACATGGCCCACATTAGCCAATAGTGGATTTTAGTAAAGCCCTTGGTCATTATTATTTTTTTAAAATCTAAACCTTATATTTAGTGGTTAAGGGTTGAGAAAAAAATGGACTGTGAACGTGGGAGAGCGAAATAAGATAATAGATTAACATTAGATGCTAGAAAATAAGAGATTCAAGAAATAAAAAAAGACAAAGACAGAGAAATAATATTCTCAATCATCCAAATAGTATTATTATCTCATATTAGATCAGATCTATAGTGAATTTTACGGTAATCACTTGAGAAGGTTTTGTATATTGTAAATAGTAATATAATCTTTATATCCTTGTCATTCTCTTGTGATTGTTGCTTAGGTTTGAGCAAGAGGTCTTGAGATTTGTACATTCATTATTCTTATAGTGGATTTTTTTTTGCTTACCTCGTGGTTTTTACCCTTTGAGTTGAAGGAGTTTCCACGTAAATCTTAGTGTACATTTGATTGTGATTTCTATTTGATTTCGCTGTATGTGACGGTCTGTTAGTATTTATTCGTATACAAAACCTCTTTATTCTTTTTATCCCATCAACTGGTACTAGAGCAAGACTTGGTGACATTTAATTTTTGTGTTTGAACATGGAGGTCATAATGTTTCTCGCATGATTAGCTTAAATAAAAATAATTGGATGATATGAAAACCAAGAATGAAATATATTTTGTATTGTAAGGATTTGTATGGACCTTTGCAAGGGAATAATGCAAAGCCTATAACTATTGACAGATGATGAGTGGAAGAGGTTAGACCGAAAAATAGTTGGATTCATTCGATAGTGGCTTGATGATAGTGTCTTTCACTATATTTCTACTAAAAGTTATGTATGCTCTCTTTGGAAAAAGTTTGAAGGTCTTTATGAAAAAAAAACTATTGGCAACAAAGCTTTGTTGATCAGAAAACTTGTGAACCTGAAATATAAAGAGGGCACTTCTATTGCTGTACATCTAAATGAAATGTAAAATATTATTAACCAATTATCCTCTATGAAAATGTATCTTGATGATGAGTTGCAGGTACTATTACTTCTCAGTTCATTACCAGAAAGTTATGAGACACTAGTAGTTTCTCTTAGTAATTCTATACTATATGGTGTTGTCAAATGAGTCAAATAACAAGCAGTTTATTGATTCACAAGCACTTGTCTTAGAGAATAGATGAAGGTTAAAATCTAAAGATAAAAGTGGTTTATGCATGGATAGAAGTAAGTTAAGATCAAGAAAAGATATTGTTTGCTATAATTATAGTGAGAAAGGACATTATAAGAATCAATACAAGCAACCTAAGAAGAGCAAGAAAAAGAGGAAAGAAGTAGAACCTACAAAGTTAAAAGAGAATACCACAGCTACAGTGCAAAGTAATGATTATTTGATTTTGTCTACTTTTGATGATATTTTTTATTGTGTATGTCAGGATCTCGAGTGGATAATTGACACAAGTGCTTCTTATCATGCTACACCACGAAGGGAGTTTTTCGCTACTTACAGGTCTGAAAATTTTGATGTTGTTAAGATGGGCAACTATGACACAACAAACATCATTGGCATGGGTGATATCTACATAAAGACCAACCTTGGTTATAAGTTGGTGCTTAATGATGTGAGACATGTGGTTAACTTAAGGCTTAATTTAATTTCAGTTTGAAGGCTGGATGATGAAGACTTTGATGTCAGATTTCACAAAGGGCAGTGAAAGCTCAATAAGGATTCTCTTGTTATAGCTAATGGAAAGAAATATCATACTTTGTACAAATTGTAGGCTAAAACTTATGGTGTGCAGTTAAATGCAATAGAGAAAGACTTCAGCATTGAGTTGTGGTATAG
The DNA here is from genome assembly GCA_029747655.1 of Ensete ventricosum. Classification (NCBI taxonomy): domain Eukaryota; kingdom Viridiplantae; phylum Streptophyta; class Magnoliopsida; order Zingiberales; family Musaceae; genus Ensete; species Ensete ventricosum. The sequence goes on from JAQQAF010000003.1 coordinate 45,046,057, forward strand.
GCGACTAGGACATATGAGCAAAAAAGGGCTAGAGAGAGATATTATTAGACCTCAGAGGTACAAGTCTGAACCATTGTATTAATTATTTAGTTGGCAAACAACATAGAGTTTCCTTTCCCAGTCCTACTTTATCTAAAAAAATGCATACCTTAGACCGTGTCTATAGATATGTGTGTGGTCATTTAAGGACAAAAAACTCATGATAGATCTATTAATGTTCCTAGTATTAGTGGTGCACTTTATTTTATCACTTTTATAGATGATTTTTCTAGGAACGTTTAGGCCTATGGTATGAATACTAAAGATCAGGTTATTAATATTTTCGAAGAGTTTCATGCTAGAGTTGAAAGGGAGACAGAAAAGTAATTAAAATGCATAAGATCAGATAATGATGGTGAATACACAGGATTGTTTAATGATTATTGCAGGTCATATGACATCCAATATGAGTTGACAATTTCTGGTACACCTAAGCATAATGTAAGTGCAGAAAGGATGAACTGCACAATCATAGAAGAGATTAGATGTATGCTTTCACAGGCCAAGCTACCTAAAAGGTTTTGAGATGAGGCTTTGAGGACTGTAGTTGATGTGATCAACTTATCACCATGTACAGCTTTAGATTGTGATGTTGCATAGCATGTATGGTCAGGGAAAGATGTCTCTTATAAGCACTTGAAAGTGTTTGGTTGTCGTGCATTTGCACATGTTCCAGATAATGAGAGATCCAAGCTGGATGGTAAGATAAAAAATATATTTTTCTTAGCTACTCACATGATCAATTTGGTTACAGGCTTTGGGATCCAGAAAAGTAGGTGTTCAAAAGTAGAGATGTTGTCTTCTTTGAGGATCAAACCCTTGAGGATTTGAAAAAATAGATACTACCCAAGACTTTTGCATAAGGATTAGCAGACTGTGCCTCAGTTACTCCTCTAGTACATCAGGGTGATGAGAGAGATGTGCAGAAAGATGGTGTAGAGCCAAATGTTGATATACTTGTAGGACATATTGAGTAGGAAGAAGATAGGGAGCAATCTCCCACAAAACCTCAGTTGAGAAGATCTTTTAGACCACGTCAACCTTCCAGAAGATACTCTATAGATGAGTATGTAATGCTTACTAATGTAGGTGAACCAAAGAGTTATCAGGAAGTAGTTGAAAATGACCAGAAAAAGTAGTGATTAGTTGCTATACAGGAAGAGATGGATTCTCTACAAAAGAACCACACATATGATTTATTGCAACTACCAAACTGAAGTAAGGCCTTTAAAAATAAGTGAGTTTTTAAGTTAAAAACTCAAGAATATTGTTCTCAACCAAAGTACAAAGTTAGATTATTGTGAAAGACTTTGGTCAAAAGAAAGGTCTTGACTTTGAAGAGATTTTTTCTCGTATTGTTAAAATATCTTCTATCCGTGTTGCTCTTGGTATTGCTGCTAACCTAGACTTGGAGGTTGAATAGTTGGATGTGAAGACAACTTTTCTTCATGGTAATTTTGATGAGAAAATTTATATGGAGCAATCAAAAGGCTTCAAAATCAAAGATAAAGAAAATCTTGTCTGGAAGTTGAGGAAGAACTTTGTATAGGTTGAAGCAAGCTCGAAGACAACGATATAAAAAGTTTGATTCATTTATGGTTGAAAATTATATAGAAGAATAGCTTCAGATCATTGTGTGTATATCAAGCGGTTTGGTAAGGATTTTATTATTCTCTTACTTTATATTGATAACATGCTTATCCTTGTGTCTACAATTGACATGTTGAAGAAGAAACTGAGTGAGTCTTTTGCAATAAAGGACATGAGACCAACAAAGCAAATACCGGCATACAAATTTCTCATAACAAAAGAAACAAGAAAATTTGATTGTCATAGGAGAAATACATTGAGAAGGTATTGGACATGTTTAGTATAAGCAATGCAAAGCTAGTTGGTTCTCCTCTTTCAGGTCACTTCAAGTTGTGCTCAGAGTAGAGCTCGTAAAGTGATGAGGAGAAGGATAAAATGCAAAAGGTACCTTATGCTTTAGCAATCGGAAGTTTAATGTACGCGATGGTATGTATGAGGCTAGACATCGCATATGCAGTGGGTGTTGCTAGCAAATTTCTTGCAAATCTAGGCAAAGAGCATTGGGCAACAATGAAGTAGATTTTAGATATCTCAGAGAGAGCTCGAAAGTTTATTTAAGCTTTGGAGGTGGACTACCTATGTTGACAGGTTACACAAATGTAGATATATCAAGAGATATTGACACAAGGAAGTCCACATCAGGTTTTGTACTTGCTTTTGCAAGGGGAGCTATGTCATGGCAATCCAGATTACAAAAGTGTATTGTACTCTCCATCACAGAGATAGAATATATTATTGCTACATAAGTTTACAAAGAAATATTATGGATGAAAGGATTCTTACAAGAATTGAGGCTAAAATAGAAAAACTATGTGGTATATTGTGACAACTAGAGTGTCATCCATTTATGCAAGAACCCAAGTCAAAGCATATAGATGCCAGATACCACTGGATCAGAAATGTAAGAAAAACAGTTACGGCTTCAGAAAATTTATACAAATGATAATGAGGTAGACATATTGACAAGGACTTTACCGAAAAGGAGACATAAGATGTGTTGTAGTTTGTCAACATGACTTTACATTGAGGAGTCATGGGACAACTTCTCTTATGGGCTGAAGGGGGAGGTTGTTGGACAGATGGCTCAAATTCAGCCTATAGTGAGCTTTAGTAAACCTGCAGCCACTAACTTTTTTTTTTCTCTTAACCGAAACCCTAGATTTAGTGGCTAAGGGTTGAGAAAAAGTTGGAAGCGATGGCTGTGAACATGAAAGAGAGAAAGGAAACAACAGATTGCGAGATCCAGGAAAAGGAAGAAGGCAATGACAGAGAAATATTATTATCAATCATCTAAATAGTATTATCATTTTAGGTTAGATCAGATCTGTAATGGATTTTTACTTGAGGAGGTTTTGGATATTGTACTATAGTAATATATAATCCATGTATTCCTATCATTTTTTTTGTGATTATCATTTGGGTTTGGACAAGAGGTGTTGAAATTTGTACGTTTATTATTTATATAGTGGATTTTCTCTGATTTATTTTATGATTTTTACCCTTAGAGTTGAAAAGATTTTTTATATAAATTTTGATGTTTATTTGATTATAAATTTTATTTAATTTTAGTGTATATGATAACATGCTAATATTTGTTTTCATGCAAAAACCTCTTTATTCTTTTTATCCCATCATCACCGAACCACATTAGCAATGGCCTTTGCTAACAGTGTCTTTCCACAGCCAGGCAGTCCATACAACAACACTCCCTTTGAGGGCGACATCCCAAACTTCTCAGGATGCTCGACCGGATATTGCACCGTCTGTACGAACGCAGGAAAGAAAAAGAAAGAAGAAAGGTTTAGTCAACCAACGTTCTTTCGACACATACCTCTCTCTCTTGACATCGTATAACCCACCAATATCATCTCACTTCGACAACCAGATCGAAAGACGAATCACATTATTATAACTCGATGGCTAAGGGCAACAGAGGCTTAGCCTTACAGTTTCACGGAGTGCAGATGGATTGCTTTGATGCAAGAAGGGCTGTCTTAAAATGTTCAATTTGAATCGTCATTCTAAATCAATTACGTCCATCTTTTCGCGTATACATTGAAAGAGCAGCTTCAGTGCATTGATCCTTCGCTACTCTCTCTTTCTTCTTTCTCTACCCTCTACACCACGTTCTCCCTCCTCTCCTCTCTCCTGTCACATAACGTCATTAGAAAAAGTTCAATATTTACAAAGAGTCAACTTAACATTGAGAAATAAGTCCATGATAAAAAAATTCAAGCAAAATGACTGGTTGAACTATTGAGCCATAACTTACACTAATGAGGCATAGAATACAAAAAGAAAAGGCTATCAAGGTTAGCATATGTGTACATCAAAATATCATGTTAAACAAAACTAACAACAAGACAAAAACAATCCTTAATTAAGAATTACTCAGCATAATTCATGAAAAATATTAAAGTAAATATCAAATAGATTTCCTGTAACTCCTTCGATTGTTTCGTCGATGGGAAGGAAGTAATATGAACATGATTCCCATACTTCATATCTAGACATTGATTGATTGATATATTGAGACCACATCAACCCTAATATTTACCCTGACAATTTTTATTTATCCCTGATCTTTGATTCTTCACATGTATCATCAGACATAGTAATGCACATCGTATCCTTCCTTTTCTTTCCCTATAAAAATCAAACATTAAAATACAAATATTATTTATTAATAGTAAATTCTAAAACTAAACACAATCTAATGTATAATATATCTATAAATTTTGGAATATCCTCCATGTCCCTCAAGAAAAGAAATGATTATCAAATCAAAGATCCTATAAATGAATTTTAGTGATTGCAATTGTAATCCCACATAATTGAGAGATCGAAAACATAACCAATAAAACAACTACCCATAACCAACCAGATAGCATTACTTTTGTAAAAGACTTCAATTTGCTTAAGTGATGATTAGAGATAACTAACAAACAAATAATTCAATGGAGAAGTTTTGCAACTTTAGAATCACATAATCCCTTCAAAGAAACCCTACTTTCCCAACCACATTAAACCTTGATTTAGATGCTACTTAAGAACACAACCAAGAATAATGTTAAGAACCTTTAAGAGTATGGTATCACCGGCGAAACAACTACAACTTCTCCATCGTCTCAGGATTCATCGAAACTATTGAATTATCTTCGCTAATTGCCTCATCGACGATCAACCGATCAGGTGCCTTCTTCTTCTCGAGGATCGACATGTTGTAATCCATCTTACCCTTGCTGCAACCCAAAAATAATAAATAATAAATAAAAATGAATTAGAGCTATAAAGAAACTAGATCGAGAACGAGGAAGAAATGCACACAAGAAGCCATTGGCCAAAAAAAAAAAAAAAGTACGATAGGAACTTACTAATTAGATGAGGAAGTCTCGCTTGGGTTCGCTATCTCAATCACGAACCACGAATGAACAATGGAAACTTAAGGAAGAAACAAAAGATAATAATGAAATCATGAGAAACAAATAGAAGCAGACCCTTATTTATAACCAAAAGCAAGGAGCCCTGATACAACATAATCGGTAAAAAATATATTTTTACCTATTATATTTTCTTATTCTCTTATTAGGGTGATGAGGTCAAATTTAGTCACTAATTTGACTTAGCAAAATCAAATTGACCTAAACTATTTTTCGAGTATTATTGCATTTAGAGGAGACAAGTTGTTGAGTATACAAAGTTTGAATGAATGATAAATTTTTTTTCAAAGATTAAAAACATTCATATCCCATGTCCCTTATACCACTTTGATGTATTGTGCATAAATCAAATATTTTGGGATGCATACTTGGAATACTTTTTTACTCTGGACAACTAGGTGCTTTATGGTGCATTAGATGCTTTAGATAATTTTTCATCCTAAGCATATGTATCACATGCATATTTATGCCATAAACATAATAAGTATTTGTGGAGACTTATATTATATATACCTTTTAACATAAAGGAATGAAGTTGTGCTTGATAAAGAGCATCCATCACTCATAATCAATCAATCAAATGGTCATGAGTTGAAAACGTTACTAGGTGTAAATGTACTTTACCTTTATTTATTTATTTTTTTAAAGGAAAGGAGGCATGGACTTAAGCTAAGTGGGGCCCATGTGAGCTGGTTTGGGCACAACAACCTGAATTGATCATATTAAATCGACTTGAGTTGAGCCAAGTCCACTTCATTTGAGCTGCTTGGGTTGGTCAAATTAACTTGAACTAAGTTGATCAGTGAAAATTGTTTGAACTGGCTATCTGAGCACCCTTTTATCTTAATATTAGACATATGTTGATGACTAGTATTATTATGGTAAGAGTTAAACTCCTAAAAAGGATAGCATTGTTTCAAGACTTAAGAGGGACAAAAGTGAGTTCTCTTTTACTTGGATGAGGTTAGCTTGGCCTACTAAGATTGGACGATTAAGGAGGAGAATGTTTGGCCTATTGAGATTGGGCAATTGAAGAGGAGAATTATGGACTTTAAGGTACAAGTGATTGAATAGAAGAATACTCGATCGATTAAGGAGGTTAGTCTAACCTATGAGATGTGCACATATAAGCCCTTTATGAAGCTGTGTTAGTAATATTATTAAAAATAGCATGGCAACAAAATCTTACACATGAGCAAAATATCTAAAGTTTTTTTTTTTTTTTTTTTTTTGTTGCTTTTGACAAAGGGAATGCGAGTCGGGATTGAGTAGGTTAATAGGTCTGATCTTGTTAGGTCGAAAGGTAGAGGAATTGAGAGAGTGAGCTCACCTAACTAGGTTGGGAGTAAGTTATGATTTTGCTTGAGGTTTTGGATCAATTTCTCGAATCAATTTTAAAAGACCAGTGTTCTAGCTCCTTCCTATAGTAATCTTAATCTCTATTTTTATCTTAATTATAAATAACTTGAAGGGTTTTGGCTTAGCACATGATATCCCTCTAGTTTAGGTTTAAAGTTTTGAATCTGAAAATTTTGAGATTTATGACCTACTTGCATTATTTTTTAGCTATAACTCTCTTTGCATCGAATTCTAATTTAATAAAAATTTACTTATTTTGAAACTAAATTTATAGATCTTTCTTTTTCTCTTTGGATTGGAGTTCAGATACTTACCCAAACATCTATTTCAATTGACTCTATCGATTTTGTAAAATAGAGACTATGATTTCTGACCTTTCATTACTAAATTATTTGAAACTCTCTATTGGAAATCTCAATTTATACAAAACTTAATTTATTTAAAAGTAGATTGACATATCTTTCAAATGATACATATTTTGAGTAAATTAGAGTAGAGTCGATTATTTGAATAATTTATGCAATGCGCTTCTCAAAATATGCCAGAATTAGGCTTTTACCAATTTTGCATATTCTTGTTCCATCTCTTTCGAAATTGATTTCATCTAGAATTCTTTCTTTAATTGAGCTATGATTATTTTAAAATATTATACACTCTTAGCTTTAATTTTTAATATCTAAATATAATATATGAATGTTTATATTTGCATTGTATTATTTCGTATAAGCGCATGTATGTTTTACTATTTTGCATGTGCTTCCTTTGTGTGCCAATTTTATTGTTTACAATATCTTTTTGTACTTTGGTATTTGTGGGATAATATAAATTTTTACCATAAATGATAAATAGAGTTATTCTTAGAGCCTACGATGCTCTACCAACCCCCTATGACTTCATCAAGACATGGGTGGATAGAGCTCTTAAATGTGGGAGACTTATGTTCTATGGTTATTCAGAAATGGATGGATCATATTATGTTTATGATCCTACTTTACCCTTTATATTTTTGATATGATATCTAAAGCATTGATTGTGTATTTCTATGTGTGCTTTGGATAAAAATGAGATGAATGTGATGTCAAATATGACATTTGAGCTTCTATTCTTATTTATTCATTTAATATGTTTTGAAATATTTTATATGCCTATTGATATGCTCCTAAATGTTATTGCGACTTTGATATATACCTAAATATTTCATATGTCATTTGATACATGCCTAAATTTGTCTTATGTCATTGATATGCTTTAATTACTCTTACTCTATGATTATGATCAAAATATCTTTCAAATGAAATGATTTGTGATTTTATATCAAATGAATGTTATCTATTAATTCTTATACCCTTATGTTACATTTTGGTTCCAAGTTTATTTGAAATTATCCTCCCTTGTCTTGGATATATTAGTCACTTGTTGAGCTTTATAGCTCACTTCGTTACTATATAAAAATTTTTAGATTAGCTTGTCACACATTGAAATATTAGGATTAGGCTAAGGCAGTGGAAAACTACTTGAATTTTGGATAAGTCTTATTAGTTAATATATTATGATTGTTATATCAGTACACTTTGTGTATAATGTAAAATTATCGATAAATCTAAATAGCTATGTATTATAAAAGTTTTGAAATAATTCTCATGCTTGAAATTTTTGAATGTTAAGTTCAGTTTTATGATGATAGGAAATTATGATAAGTCGTTGGTTTTACGATTATATAGATTCACACACCGGTGGAATTATAAGTGTAGTTAATATTTTATTAAGTAGGCTTTGGATTTCATGAATTATCAAGTTATATGGTGTGTCACAGGTTTTATAGATGAGAATAATATTGAATATTTTTCAGTGTCCTTAAATGTTAATATTGAAAGATGATACCAAGTTGAAGATGCCCTAAAGATATGACTAAGTTGAACCAACATCTTGAAAAGGTTAATGATTAATTTATTTTCGAAGTGACCATCTTAATGGAATGATATCTCGAAGGTAACTAACCTACAGTCATCTTAACAATTGAAGAGCAATCGTTTTAAAATTTTGACCAACTTAGAAAGTAATCAATGCAAAGAGTAAATTGCAAAGGCTAAAGTTATATAGATTATTTATCGATATGTTGCTTATTAGTTTTGTCCTTATTAGCTATCAAAAATGAAAGTCAAGAATCCTTTATGGTTGTTTCTCAGTAATTTTTGAGCATGCAATGTTGGGATAAAAAGAGAAAGTTACTCTTAGATTCTTGTAAAATAAAAAGATGATTGATCTAGAGGATGCAAACGGAACCACATTTCTAAAATAATTCATATCCAACAAAATCTCAAAATTCTAACAAAATAAGATCAACCAATAGTTTATGCTCGCCTATGGTAATAATGCATCCTTTAAAAATCTGGTTAGCTACTAAGGAAATCACCAATCAATATAGCCACACTATAGTTTTAGACATAAGTTCATGGTATCTATTTAAATTAATAACAAAATATGATCACAATGCACTGTCTAAATTACTTGATCTCATATTAAGAAATTTTATAACCAGCATTGTTATCAATCCTAGGGCCCTAAGGCGTATGAATCCTTAACCATCCCTAACTATTTAAATACTTGATCTCATATTAAGAAAGCTTTAACACATGAACTGACATACTTTTCACAAATCATAACTCAGAGCAAATAATAAACTAACTGATAACTTATTTAAATTTTTTTAAATGTTCTTTGAAAAACATAGTATGTCAAAGTAAATCAAACCCTAACAGTTCAAAACTAAAAATGTGAAGCTAAATCCACTGGAAGAGCAGTAAAAAGAGAATATAAGCAACAAAAGTTGACTAGGAACCTATATGTTCTCTCAAATTATGTATGAAAATAATAATAATATATATAATATCAGTAAATCAAATCCACATCCAATCATACAATCACTAGTCTAAAGAGACTAGTCATAATAGCATACATAGGAATATGTATGAAATCATATCTTATATCACATGGCATAAGTGAAACACCGTTCTCCAATTACAGATGAAGATTCTTAATTTCTTTGGATGAATTTTATAATATTCTAATAGTAGATGGAGAGAATTTATATTGTACTCCTAATAGCATATGGAGTGATACTTCTAATAACATATGGAGTGATGTCCCTCACAAGTTAAACTGGGAGCACATTCCTCCCAATAATGAATAAAAAAATTATTAGCTATCATGATAGCCTAGTATATCCCCAAAATAAATCACTCTACTAATATATTAGCCTAATATAATATCCAATATGGCTCATTCATGTCCTAATATCCTATCAAGCTTAGGAATAATGCTATCATGTAGATTCATAAAGCCCAATTAATGTCAACAATATCATGAATCCCACCCTAATTAACCCTTAATTCACTTCAATCCTAGTTGAATTAGTTCAATTGATTTGAAGCAAGCTCAATCTAATCAAAATTTAATTAAACTAACCCAATATCCACATGGATTGACCTAGACTCATCCTAAATCATTATAATTTGTGTATATTTGCTTCAACTTTAACCAGAGATTAATTTACGCCTAAATCATATAATCAAGTCTAGAATATAGATACTAGGCCAACTTATGCTCAACATATGTTAAATCAAGACTAGAAATGCTAGGATCATAATGACACTAAGAGAGAAGGGGGTGAGAGGGGTGGGGTTAATTAGTGTTATAATAATATTTTATCTAATTTTAAAATTCAATCATTAAATCTTTATCAAAAATATGATTAATCAAAAATATGAGTAAGGGTCGTGAGAAACGTAAATGGGTAAGCAAAGTGATTTAGTCTTCCCAACCTACGTCCACTTCTAATTCCTCTTCCCTCGAGGTAATTCACTTTCACTATCGATTTTCTTTTCAATGAACAAAGATCAACTATCATTATTATAATTTTTTTCCTTTTAATAAGCTTAGGAGATAATCTTCACATTCACTTTTTAAAAGATCTCTCACATCTTATAACTTAGAATCATCTATAAATCAAAGAGGAAGAAACTCAAATAATGCTCAAAGAGAGAGCTACAACACTTCACAAATTCAAAATTTGATGCTCCATCAACCAATCTTTAATGGGGTATTTATAGGCCTCAAGAGGATTCAAAAATGGAGTCAAAAAATTTACATCTCTAAAATTTTAAGATACGGTTGGTATTATCACTTACACATGATTGGTACTATTATTGACATGTGGAGATACTTTTACCATAACTTTTGATTATGTAATTTCAAAATTTCGGGTGCTCCTACCATTGTAATTTTTAAATTTTAGGTTATATTACTATCGCTCTAGGTGGCACTACCGCTTACATAGGCAAAACCATTGTCGACGGCACTAACAAGCACAGTTTGTACTCGTCGATTGAATCCAACGATGCCAATGATTGGGCCTGGTGATACTACTGCCCAGGCCTATATTAAGCCATTGGTTTGGCCTTTTAATGGGCCCAGTTCGACCCAGGTTCAAACCTCTTAGCTTTCTTGATAATTTGATTTGGTTTTGACTCAAAACCAACATAATTTGATTCAAAAAGGACATGGACTCTTAATAATCGAACCACACATATATAGTGCAATTGCGAAGCTTTTAGCACGTTGTATGTCATTCCAGTATATCGTTTGTTCTTTTAGCACTTCGTCCGAAATTTCAACATATCATCCTTTAGCATATTGTCTGATCTTTAGCATATTAATTTTTCCACGATATTCGATCTTTTAACATAATACTTGATCCTTTCGGTATGATGTTTGATCTTACGAAGTTCAATCTTTAGCACGTCAACCAATCCTATGGCTCGATGCCCAATTTCCAACATAATACTTTTCTTGATATAATGTTTGATTCTCCTCCCATAATTTACCGTTTGATTATTCGAATTCATGATTAAAGTATTTCTTTCATACGTCACTTATTTCAAAAGTATATTAATTTATAAATTTATTAATTGATTTAATCATTATGCCACACTGCCCCCTCACCCACCTGGTTAAGCTGAACCAACGCCGATTACTTTGAACCAAGCTAACTATATGTTGGGCCCAAACCATCGGTCCTGATCGGGTTGATCCAAGGTCTGGCCATCGGTTGGGTTTGATCGAGCTTGGACCAAGATCTGACTCGGGTCAGATTTGACTCTAGGGATTTTAATTTTAATTTTAATTTTAATTTTCTTTTTATAGAAGCTTTAAAATTTTATGATAATATTGATTAAGTTCTAGAAATTATAGAATCACATATTAATGTTCTTATCAAGCAGCTTATAAAATTATCTAAAAACTACTTTTATGAATTAATGTAATAATTCATATAATATATCTAGAACTCATGAAACTTCTAATTAAAAAGCTAGAAAATATTTATAAAACATGGAGAACATAATAAAATTATCTAATCATCAAAACTAAAATATCTATGGTTAAAAAAGATTTTTCATATGAATGGATCTGATATCACAGTTAACAAATTATGGAAATCAACAAAATATTACCTAAACAGTCTAAATCAGGTTATCTGCCTCTTAATCATGAAAGTAAGAAATTTACATACAAGAAATATTATGTTAAACAAAACTAGAAATATATGAAAAACGGCAGTTAAGTACGACATAATTCATCATAGAATTAAAGTAAATAACTAATGTTTTAAGTATACATCAAATAGATTTCTACTTCTTGGATTATGTTATGGATGTATATCAACATGCTTCCCATACTTTGACATCTCGGCGTCGATGGATATAGATCACATTCTAAGGTTTGATTTGAGGTTTAGATCTGACTCAGGTCGGAACTAGGTCAAATCAATTTAAATTTCAATTAGGGTTATGATAATGGATCAATAAGAAAATTATATAAATGATAAAAAAATACTTAACTAATAATTTTGATAGAAAATAAAATCTATTTTTCAAGAATTAATAAGAAGAAACTTAATAAATTTACTTAACATATTTATCATTCAGAAAAAAAATTCTAATTAAAGGCAATCAGTTATTATTAAAACAGAAATAAAAACAAAATTTTGAAATGATCAAAATTGAACTTTTAGTCTAGATTAACAAAGTTTTTTTTACATATGGACAAGTATAATAGAATAATAAATTAATTCCAATAAATAATTTCAAAGAATCTTGATCAAACTATACTATCGTAACTACAGTAATTACTACAATAATTTTATGATTTATATAATAATAAAAGTAGAGTGACTAGATAAGAATAGGGGAGGGCACCACGGGTCATTATAGGTGTGGAATTTTATTAAATCCAAGATTCAATCAAAAAAAAAAAAAATCTAAATAATCTTATAAAATTAATGAATTCTATTAATTACTTAATCTAGGTGATTTAATTAGATTTAAATCATATTTAATAATAATATGGAAATAATCAAATCATATTTAATCTATGCTTGATTATTAGTAGTCCACTTGGTTGTTATCTCTTATTGTATTGGATACATTGAATACTTTAAGTCTTCTAAAATCACATCAAGAATGATTTTCTATGCTACAAAATTATGTTCCATTTAATTTTCTCAAATGATATGGGTCCCTCATATTTTTGATTTGTGAATCCGTATGTTTTATTGGTGTAATCTATTTTGTAGATTCTATTTTGATTGTTTCCGAGAGGAGCTAAATTAATATATAAAATATAATTCGTTAAAGCTATATGGATAGAGAAACGAGAACCAAGCTAAGTTTTAAAGCTAAATAAAAATTTATCAAATAAGTAAAATGAACTATGGAGTTGGAACTTATATTGATGGGATAAGATGGGGTAGGCCATTCCCATCCTAGTCTCATCCCTCATCTTCGCCCCATTCCCCATTTAGACGAGGTGGGGGTGGGAAACTTGCGACTTCTCCACATCCTCATACTTAATTCAGTCAATTAATCAAGATGAAAAAAAAGAAAAGAATATTAAAGAATCATTATCATCGTTCATTGCTCGCCGTTTGCAATCACTAGATGAAGAGGAGAATCAATAAAAACAAAGTCCAATAGCCACAACAACACATCCATACCTATGGGAATAATTAATATTCCTAATACGTTATAATAAATATATGCTCAACAAAACTAGGGATATAAGAAAAAACATCACATAATTATTATGAATTACCCAGCATAATACATTAAAAGATTAAAGTAATATATGGCATTGATGAATCAAGACCACATCACTAAGCCTCATTAAAGTAATAATTAACTGGTTCTTCACCAGTTAAAAGCAACATAGATAGTATCTCTACTTTTCTTTCTCAATAGGAATCTAACGTTAAAAGTATATTGTTATCTATAAACGATAAATTCTAACTGAACACAATCTAATGTCTGATATATTTATAAATTGTGAGAAAATAAATGATTTATTTGAATCAAATATCCTATAAAATAATGTCATGAATAAATTTTAGTGATTGCAACTACAATTCATATATAATTCAAATACCAAACAATGAACCAACAAAACAACTTGCCAAAGTAGCCAAACCATATGTTATCTTTGTGAAAGTCATTACTCAGCTTAAGTGAAGATCAAATGCAACTAAAAACAAATAATTCAATAGAGAAGTTTTCTAGCATCTAAACTACAATCCATATAACTCAAGAAAATAAATATCGAATCAAATATCAAATAAAACAATTGTCATAAATACTTAGCTTAAGTGATGATCAAATGCAACTGACAAACAAATACTTCAATGCAAAACTTCTGCAACATCTAAACACAATCCCTTCAAAGAAACCTAACTTTACTAACACATGTTGCAAACCTTAGATCTAGATGCTTTTAAAAATAACAAAGAATAATGATCAGAACTTTTAAAAAGTATGGTGTCATCATGAAATATTTGCAACTTCTCTTTCGTCTCACGATTCATCAAAACCACTGAATTGCCTTATTCTTATCGAGGATCATTGTGCTTATAATCCTTTTTATTCCCTTGTTGCACCCAAATAAAACCCAATAAAAAGAATGACAACTCTAAAGAAACATGATCAAGAACCCTTAAGAAATGCACACAATAGACCAATGATCAAACTAAAATCTTGATATTCTTCACATTGATGGACAGAGGCCACATCAGTAGTAATCCTCACTCAACCTAACAACTTTATTCATCTTGACCTTCGTTTCTTCATATATCTCTTTTGCTAAAGCAATAAAGATCAAATGCATTCTTTTATTTCTATATAGAAATCAAACTTGACATGACAATACTATCTATAAAAAATATATTCTAATTCTAAACACATTCAATTGTCTAATATATTTTAAATTTTTTTGAAGAATCTTCGTGTCTCTAAATGAGCCTACAAAGTTTGTTTTGAGATTTAAGTAATTTATATCACGTATCTTCTTAATAGGTCAATTATGTCATCAAATTGGATTATTAATTGTTATCAAAATATATCTAATAACATGGTTCCCTAAACTAGAATGGGAAAAAAGAAGATAATTTATATATAGTATTAGAAGAGTATCATTAAGTGTCACTTCTATTAACAATATATATGATTAACGGATTATAAGAACAATGCATGTCTAATGGTTCATAATGTTGTGTTGTTAAGCTATGCTGAAAAGATTGAATACTTGGGTCTACCAAAATCACATCAAGAATGATGCTCTAAGCTCCAAAGCAGTGTTCTAATTAAGTTTCTCATATGATATGGATCTCTCCTAGTTTTGACTTTTGAACACATGTGATATGGAACACATGTTAAGTTTCTCTTATGTTATTGATTTCATTATTGGTGTTTGTGAGAAGAACTAAATTAACGTATAAATATAACAAAATGCTTAATAAGAACCATTTTAAGGAATAAAGACAAGTATGTCAAATAAATATTATGCCAAACAAAATTAAAAATATAGGAACAACACGTAATTTGAATTACTCAGCATAAATCATCAAAAGATTTAAATAACAACACATAATTTGATTGTAACATGCTTCAAACAAATTTAAACTCATTCAATTGTGTCATCAATATGATGTATTTGAACACAACTTCTCATACTTTAATACGTCAACATTGATAGACCTCACCCTATGATTTGATCCCAAAGCTTTATTCATCTTGATCTTTGATTCTTTACATTTATCATCAGCTAAAGCAACACAGATAGTATCTCTCATTTTCTTTATCAATAAGAATCTAAGGTTAAAAATATAATAGTATACATAAAGAATAAATTTTAACTGAACACAATATAATGTTTGATAAATTTATAAATACTTTAATACATCGACGTTGATAAACCGAGTCTAGATCACCAGGCCTTACCATATGATTTGACCCCAAAGCTTAATTCATCTTGATGTTTGGTTCTTCACATTTATCATCAGCTAAAGCAATACCCATAGTATCTCTCATTTTCTTTTTCAATAAGAATCCAAGTTAAAAGTATAATAGTATACATAAAGAATAAATTCTAACGGAACACAATATCATGTTTGATGTATTTATAATTAATACATCGACATTGATAAATCGAGACACTTTATCACTGTTTTGATTAATTGACACTAAGAGTGGGAGGATGAATTAGTGCAAGTGTAATAATTTCGGTTTAAGAAAAATTTTCTACGTTTCTTGAAATTAGAATATGTAAGTGAATCAAACAAAAAGATCAAAAATTTTGATTTAGCTAATAAATATAAAAATTAAGTAAAAAGATATATACTCACATATTATAGAGATATACTCACAGTTTATAGTGGTTTGGCAAAAAACTTGGCCTACGTTCACTTCATGAGTCATTTTCGTTGAGGCTTATCGGAGTCTACTATCGATCTTCTTTGGGTGAAAACCAAACCCTTACAAGCTTTTCAATCTCAACTCACAAGGGAGATCTCTTACAAAAAATACAATACTTGACTTATTTCTTTGCTACTTTTCTTTTTCTTGCATATTCTTAGCATACTTTTTTATAATTTTTGCCCAATGACTTATGTAAATACTTGTACTAAATGTAAAAAAAATTGTGATATTTATAGGCCCCAATTAACTTCAAAATTTAGAGTCAAAATTTCAAATGCACCCGAAAAAGTCGGGTACTAGTGGTACCATCGCCAGTGCCAGCGGCGCGTTGCATCCGAAAGCAGTTCGAAAAATAGGACGATGGCGGTACAACCACCGACCTAGGCAGTTCAACCATTGGGAGTCCTAGAAAAGTGATTCCCTCCACTTTTCCAATCTCGTCTTATATCTTCAGTTGATCACTTCCCTGGTCAACTAATTGAGCTTGACTTGAGCTCAATCAACTCCCTAAAGTGGACCCGGTTTGCCTCATATTGAATTGATTTGGATTCCTTCTAAATCAAACTCAATTAGAACTTGAACCTAACTATGACTCACTGATTACAATCATACAAGACCATCAAGCTTAATAAATGACCTAACCCCTAGTAATCTGGCAACCTTTGACATTCTTGTGGCAAGTCTTACGGTCTTCCTCCAACGATCTCCCAGCGTGTTACCAGCGAGCTTCCCGATTCCTTCGGTGAACTTCTAGCGAACTCCCGACGAGCTCCCACTACATCGTTGCAACCTTGGTCCGATGCCCAAACTTGATCCTGACCTAACTTCTGATTGCAACTGCTTTTCTCCATCATAGTTAAACTTGCATTACTTCTTCTAACACACATGCTAGATTCAACACTCATCAATTGATTTCATCATCAAAATATGAGATTCAACAATCTCTCCCTTTTTCATGATGGCAATCAATTGATGACGAGAGTTAAACCTTACTCTCCCTAAATCCATGCCATGGTTTAAATAAGAGAAACTTAAATTCAAGAGAACCACACACTCTTGAATTCAAGTATAATGATATGATATTTCAATAATTTTTAACAATGCCTCAAAGAAATAACATCAATTTAGAGATGATATAACATCAATTCAAATATCTTTACCTTAGATCATCAATCATCAAATCATCAAGAAATTTCCAAGTCTACAACATACATTTGAATTCATGCATCAGTTATACATTTATTTATCCCCCTTTATTTGTTAACAAAAAAAGAGACGTGCTCATTTAAAATTATTCTTACATATGTCATCAATTTACCATTTCTCCCCCTTTGTCATCATCAAAAAGAGATAAAATAACAAGTAAGTAATTTTATGATACATAAGGTCATCATTTGTCAAAGTTTTCATTTTTTGCAAAATAAATTTTACATTGCTCTCCCTTAGTAAAATAGGATAAAAACCTAATTTTCTCATGAAAATTTTTCTCCCTTTTGTAAATAAGAAAGTAGAAACAAGGAAGAGGAGGAGATGTCAAAGTTCAAAAATAAAAAAAATGATACATTCATCAAAAGTTTAATATCAAAAGCTCATATCAAACATCATAGAAGTTTATATCACATATTTTTCTTTTTTAGATATCCATTATAAACTAAAATGATCTTTGAGAATGGATAAAAATATTATCACAAAAAGAACTTTCGATCTTATTCTTATCAATATCAAGGTAAATCTTTTTGGAAGGTGAGCTAAAAAATATGAGAAATCCAAGAAGAGCTAAGAGCCACTAATACATTCATATTATGTAAATTTAAAGCAAAAATAGCAAATTAAAAAATTAAAAACTAGTAAATCATAGATTGGAATTATTTAGCATTCCTAGCTCTCTTCTAATATAATCAAATTGCTCTTGATTTAGTGGTTTTGTAAAATATCCTAATTGATGCTTAGTATCAATAAATTCTAAAGAAATGTCTTGATTATTCACATGATCCATAATAAAGTAATGTCTATTATCAATATGCTTAGTTCTTCATGTTAAATGAGATTTTTAGTTAAACACATGACACTTGTATTGTCACATTTTATAGAAATATTTTTTAATTGAATTAGGTAATCTTCTAATGTGTTTTTCATTCAAATGACTTGAGTATAACAAGCACTAGCTACAATATATTCAGCTTCAGCAGTAGATAAAGTAACCAAATTTTATTTCTTGGAAGACCAAGAAATAAGTGCATGCCCTAAAAATTGACATATCCAAATAGTACTTTTTTTATCTATTCTACAACCACCAAAATAGGCATCATCATAAGCAAGTAAATCAAAGTTTTTAGATTTTTGATACCATAATCATAAGTTAGAAGTTTCTTTTAAATATCTAAATATTGGTTTAACTGTTTTAAGGTGAGAAAGTTTATGATTGGATTGAGATCTTACATATAATCCAATACTAAACATAATATCCGTTCTAGTAGCAGTTAACTATAACAAGCTACCTATCATTCCTTTATAAGTTCTTTAATCAAAATTTTCTCCTTTATTATCTAAGTCCAGTTTTATAGAAGTACTCATGGGTGTGTTATGACCTTAGAATTTTTAATACCAAATCATTTTAACAAGTCTAAGGTATATTTAGTTTGACTACTAAAGATACCATCATTTAATTATTTTATTTATAATACTAAGAAAAAGGTTAACTCACTCATTAGACTCATCTTAAATTCTTAGCTCATACTGTTGACAAAAGATTCACACAAGGATTCATTTGTTGAACCAAAAATGATATTATTAACATAAATTTGAATAATAAAAAAATTATTTTTAAAATACTTAAAAAATAATATGGTATCAATCTTGCCTTTCAAAAAATTATTTAAAATAAGGAAAGAACTATCTTTCGTACCAAGCCTGAGGGGCTTGTTTTAATCCATAAAGAACTTTAGAATGTTTGAAAATATGATTCGGAAGAAGACTATTTTTAAAACCAGGGGGTTGTTCAACATACACTTCTTCGAAAATGAAATCATTAAGAAAAGTACTTTTAACATCCATTTAAAATAACTTAAAATCTTTAAAAGATGCAAAGGCCTGGAGCATCCTTATGCTTCAAGTCTTGTTATAGGAGCGAAAGTTTCTTCATAATTGATTCTTTCTTCTTAGTTGAAACCTTTGACCACTCTTCTAGCTTTGTTTCTAACCATGATGTCATTTTCATCTAGCTTGTTTCTAAAGTCCAATTTAGTATCAATCACTAAACGGTCATTAGGTCTAGGAATAAGCTCCCATATCTCATTTCTCTCAAATTGATTTAATTTTTTAGTCATTGTAATAACCCAATAGTCATCTCTTATGGCTTCATTAATGCATTTTGATTCAACTTAAGAGAGAAATACGACATTAGCACAAATTTTTTTAAAAGAAGAATAAGTTTGAATACCTCTTGATGTATCCCCTATTATAAGTTCATTAGGATGAGCATTTGCATACTTTCATTCCTTAGGTAAGGATTTAGAAGTAGATTCATCCAAGTTATTTTTAGGAGACTTATCATTTAAATTCAAAGTGTCAAAATCAAATTCATCATCAATATCAATTTTCTTAGGATCAAAAATTTCATTGAAAACAACATGATAGATTCTTCAATTACTAAAGTTCTTTTATTGAATACACGATTAGCTTTTGAAATAGAAGAATAACTAGGAAAAATAACTTCATTGAATTTTGTATCAAAATTTCATATGGTATCCTTTTCATTCAAAATAAAATATTTGTAACTAAATACTTTAAAATTAAAAATATTAGATCTTTTACCATTCCACAATTCATAAGGAGTTTTAGTGAGTAATGGTCTTACAAGGACCCTATTTAAAATATAACATATCGTATTAACGGCTTCGGCCCAAAAGTATTTGGGTAGGCTATGTTCGTTCAACATTGTTCTAGTCATTTCTTGTAAACTCTTTTTTTTCTTTCTACCACTCCATTTTGTTATAGATTTCTAGGAGTAGAGAAGTTGTAGATATACCTATTTAAATTATAAAATTTTTGAAACTTATTATTTTGAAATTCACCATCATGATCACGATATATTGATGAAATTATAAAATCTTTTTCATTTTGAATAATTTTATAAAATTTTAAAAAAATTTAAAGGAATCACTTTTGTGTGCCAAGAAATAAGTCCAAGTATATCTATTATAATAATCTACTAAGACAAATGCATATTTGTTATCTCCTAAACTTATAGTATCAATTAGTCCAAATAAATCCATATGGATCAATTGTAGTGGCCTAGATGTGCTTATTTGATTTTTTTGACTTAAAGCTGCTTTTTATTTGCTTTTCTAATTGACAAATATCACATATTTTATCCTTAACAAACTTAAGGCTAGGTAATCCTCTTATTAAGTCTTTAGTTGAGATTTGGTTGAGCAATTTCATGCTAGCATGACCTAATCTCTTATGTCAAATCTAAGCATCATCATTTAAAGTCGAAAAATATGTTTCATTATAAATTTTTTTAATGTTAATAGTATACATATTTTTGTTTCTTAAGGCAATCAAAGATTTAGTCTTGTGTGGCATTTCAATAATACAAGCATTAAATTTAAATTTAACAATATATCTTTTATCACATAATTGGCTAATACTAAGTAGATTATATTTTAAGCCATCAATTAAAATAATACATCTTCAATCAAAAGGTTTTATATGTTACCTATGGTTCCTTTTCCAATGATTTTTTCTTTGTTGTTGTCTCACAAGGTGACAACTCTGACATTTAGGCTAGTGAGCTTAGAAAAGTAAGTTGGATCTCTGTTCATGTGCTTTGAGCATCCACTATCAAGGTACCATTTGGTACTTCTAGCCTTAGTTTGGAGATAAACAACAAGAAAGATGGTTTTAATTTAGGTACCTATTTTACTTTGGGTCCCTCATGAAGAGCTTTACTTAATTTATCTAAAGGTCTTTGGTTGTTTATGATTCCTTTTAGGAATCTAAATTAATTTATGTGGACTATACTTCTTAAATGAACATTTGTAAGCCACATGTCCTAATTTACCACAAAAGTTATATTTTATTTTCGATGGCAAGTTTAGAGTAGGTCCTTTAACGAAGGTAGTTGGCTTTTGTTGAGTATTGCCCACAAAGTCTATCCCTTCTCTCCTATGAACATGACTCTTATTAGCAAGGATCATGTTTAGAGATTTATTCCTTATTTTAAAATTTTCTAATGTTGATTGCAATATAACATTTTCCTTTCTAAGTTCTTCTAGACTTTTACATTTGATATATGAACTATATGATGATAATACTACATGTATTTGTTCAAATTTACTAACTAATGATTTCTTAAGCAGTTTATAGGACTTGCTAATTTTTTTAAACTCATCACAAAGCTCATGAAAAATATTTAACAATTCAACAAAAGAAACATTAGACGACTCACTTATCCCGTCATGGATGGCCATGAGAGCATAGCTGACAACTTCTTCCTTGGAGTGGTCTTCTACATCCGATGAGCTTGAGTTATCCTAAGTTCCTCAAAGAGCCTTCTTCTTTGTGGGATGTCTTATTCTTTAATTGAAAACACTCATTTTAAAATGTCCAAGCTTCTTTCACTCAAAGCATATAATGTTGTCCCTTTTTGGTTTATTTTTATTTTTATAATTTTTTTCCTTTTTATAAATTTTTGATTTTTCATGTCAATAGTGCAATGTCATTGTTCTCATCAGCAGTTCTCAATGCTAAATCATTTTTGTTCTTTGGAAGAGGTTCTTCAAGTTTATTATGAGCTTTACAACTCAGTTCATAAGTCATAAGTGGTCTACTAAGTTCTTCAAGAGAAAAATTATTAAGATCTTTGACCTCTTATATAGCAGTTATTTTGGGATCTCAACTTTTAGGGAGAGATCTTAAAATTTTACTAACAAGTTTAAAATTAGAAAAATATTTTTCAAGTGTTTTTAGATCATTGACGACATTCGTGAACCGGATATACATGTCTCCAATGGACTCACTTAGTTTCATTCTAAACAATTCATAACTATAAACTAAAATATTGATCTTAGATTCTTTTACACTACTAATGCCTTCATGTGTGATTTCTAGTGTATGTCAAATATCATAAGTAGTTTTACAAATAGAAACTCAATTATATTTATTTTTGTCGAGAGCACAAAATAGATATTCATAGCCTTTACATTCAAAGAAAAATTCTTCATTTCTAAATCATTTCATTCATTCATTGGTTTAGAAGATTTTTCAAAACCACTCTTTACAATGTACCATAAATCAAAATCTATAGAAATGAAAGAATACGCATCCTTGTTTTCCAATACATTTAATCCGTCCCATTGAACATGGGAGGACGTAAAATGAAATGTCCCTCATTCATGCCAAACAAAGCTGAGTAAGAGCTTTGCTCTGATACCAATTGTTAGGATTAATTGACATAAGAGGGGGTGAATTAGTGCAAGTGTAAGAATTTCAATTTAAGAAAAACTTTTCTTTCAAATAGAATCGAGAAATCGAAAGCGTTTCTTAAAATTAGAATACGTAAGTGAATCAAACTTAAGATCAAAATTTTTGATTTAGCTAACGAATGTAGAAATTAAGTAAAGAGAGATACACTTATAGTTTATAGTGGTTTGGCCAAAAACTTGGCCTACATCCACTTCATAAGTTCTCTTCGTCGAGGTCCATCGGAATCCACCATCGTTCTTCTTTCGGTGATGACCAAACTCTTACAACCTTTTCAATCTCAACTCACAAGGGAGATAGCTTACAAGAAATACAACACTTGA
The DNA here is from genome assembly GCA_029747655.1 of Ensete ventricosum. Lineage (NCBI taxonomy): Eukaryota > Viridiplantae > Streptophyta > Magnoliopsida > Zingiberales > Musaceae > Ensete > Ensete ventricosum. The sequence goes on from JAQQAF010000003.1 coordinate 45,069,094, forward strand.
CTTACTCCATTATCCTATTTCTTTTTCTTATATACTTTTAGCACACTGCTTCGCAGATTTTTGCCCAATGACTTTGTGTGAATGCTTGTGCTAAATACAAGAAAACTTGTGGTATTTATAAGCCCCAATTGGCTTAAAAATTTAGAGCCAAAATTTTAAATGCACCCGAAAAAGCCAAGTACAGGTGGTACCACCGCCGGCACCAACGGTGCCATTGCCGAAAGCAGCCTGGAAAATAAGGCAGTGGTGGTACAACTATTTACCTAGGTGGTTCAACCGTCGAGAATCCTGGAAAAGTGATTCCCTCCACTTTTTCAATCTCGTCTTGTACCTTCAATTGACCACTTCTCTGGTCAACTAATTGAGCTCAACCTGAGCTCAATCAACTCTTTAAAGTGAACTAGGTTTGCCTCACATTGAGTTGATTTAGATTCATTCCAAATCAAACTCAATTATGACCCAAACCTAACTATGACCCACTAATTACAATCATACAAGACTATCAAGCTTAATAATCAACATAACCCCAGCAATCCGGCAACCTTTGACATTCTTGCAGCGAGTCTTACGGTCTTCCTCCAGCAATCTCCTGGTGTGTTCCCAACGAGCTTCCCGATTCCTTCGGCGAACTCCCGGCGAGCTCCCACTACATCGTCCGAACCTTGGCCCGATGCCCAAACTTGATCCTGGCCCAACATCTGGTTGTAACTCATTTTCTCCATCATAGTTAAACCTACATTACTTCCTCTGACATACATATTAGATTAAAGATTCTTCAATTGATTTAATCATCAAAATTTGATATTCAATGATCATCCGGCCTCACCCTATGATTTGATCTCAAAGCTTTATTTGATCTTTGGTTCTTCACATTTATCATCAGCTAAAGCAGTCAATATAGTATCTCTCATTTTATTTCTCAATAAGAATCTAAAGTTAAAAGTATAATGGTATACACAAAGAATAAATTCTAACCAAACACAATATAATGTTTAATATATTTATAAATGATGTGAAATTACTCATCCCTCAAGAAAATAAATGATTATCGAATCAAATATCCTATAAAATAATGTCATGAATAAATTTTAGTGATCATAACAATAGTCCATGTAATTTGGAGATGAAAAATTTAACCAACAAAAGAACTAGCCAAACAAACTACATTATCTTTGTCAAACCCTTTACTCAATTTAAGTGATGATTAGATGCAAGTAACTAATAAACAATTCGAAAGAGAAAATTGTCAACTTGTAAACGACACAATCCCTTGAAAGAAACTCAATTTTCCTGATTGTTCCAAACCCTGGATCTAGATAGATACTTTTAAAAATAGCAACCAAGAAGAATGATCAGAACCTTTAAATGTATAACATCGCCATGAAATATTTGCAACTTCTCATTTGTCTCAAGATTTATGAAAACCACCAAATTGTCATCGTTGGTCACCGTATCAGTTATCGACCACCTTCTTCTTCTCGAGGATCATTGTGCTATAATAATCCTTTCTTCACTTGCTCGACCCAAAAAGAACCCAATAAAAGGATGAGAACCCTACAAATGCACAGTTAAGAATGTACAAGAAATGCACAAAAATAGCCCACTGATCAAAGGATAATCTTGATATCTTAGCATCGATGGACTGAGGCCACATCACCTAAGGTTTGTTTGGTCTAATAATTTTATTCATCTTGATCTCATTTCTTCATATGTATCATTAGCTAAAGGAATAAAAATCAAATCTGTCTTTTTATTTCTCTATAGAAATCAAACATTAATATGACAATATTTTAAATAAAAAGTACATTTTGAATATAAACATATTCTATTGTCTAATGTATTTAAAAATTTTAAAATATCCCCCATGTCTCAAAATGGGCCTACAAGGTTTGGTTAGAGATTATGTATTTTAGATCACCTACACTCTTCATAGGTCAATTATGTCATTAAATCAGATTATTAATTGTTATCAAAATATATCTAACAGTATGAATCGCTTAATTAGAATGAGAAAAATGAAGATAATTTGTGTATTGTACTAGCAAAGTCTCATTAAGGGTCATTCATTCTACTAGCAATACATATGACTAACGGATTGTAAGAACAATGTATTTCTCATGTTCATTATGTTATGTTGGATACATTGAATACTTGGGTCTACCAAAATCTCATCAGGAATAATGCTCTATGCTCCAAAGTTGTGTTCCAATTAAGTTTACAATATGATATGGATCTCATATATTTTTTACTTATGAACCTAAATGTTTAGTTGTGATCTCACTTTTTAGATTCTATTATTGGTATTTGTGAGAAGAGCTAAATTAACTAAATGCTTAATAATAACCATATTAAGGAATAAAGTCAAATATATCAAATAATTAAATGAATTATTGAGTCATAATTTATATTGACTTTGAATAGAATACAAAAGAAATAGTATTAAGGTTAGTATGCATTAAATAAATATTATGTTTAAAAAATTATAAAATATAAGAAAAATACAATCAATTATGAATTATCAGCATAAATAATCAAAAGATTAAAAAAATTTATAGTTTACATATAACACACTTCAAATAGATTTCAACTCGTTAGATTGTGTTATCAATAGAATGTATATGAATACAATTCTCGTACTTTAAAACCTTGAAATTGATAGCACGAGACCACATCACCTGGCCGCCTCACCCTAAGATTTGATTTGTTAGCTTTGCTCATCTTTATCTTTGTTTTTTTGCAAATGTATCCTCAGCTAAAGCAATACAGATAGTATCTCTACTTTGCTTTCTCTATAAAAATCTGAAGTTAAAAGTATATTGTTATCTATAAAGTATAAGTTCTAACTGAACACAATCTAATATCTTATATATTTATTAATATGTATGTATGTCTATATATAATTAGATTCAATATTCATGAGAGAAAGTAACACCTAGGCAATTTGACGATACATCATCCTACAAATTAAATATTGGATTCGATGAGGATGCAAGTCAAGAACCCTAAGGTTAGAATGAGCCATTATGTTATAATTATGACACCCAATGGTTCAACAAATATTTTCATAACTAATTGATGATTAAAGATTTTAGGGTTAAGGTTCATTTTAGCCAATGATTTTAGTCATGGACCACTTAAATCCTTATGGTATACTTGTATCTAAAATAATCTATATATTTTCAAAAACTTAGCATATAAGCTCATATCGTCAAGTTTGAGTTAATAAATATTAGAGTTTGCTTACGTGACATACTGACTCATAATAAACTATTAATATAATGACAAGTATAATTTAAGTTAAAAAACTATTTATTTTAGCTTTGTGATTTTGGTCATGGATCATTTAAGCCCTTATGATTTTGTTTATGTCTAAAATAGTCTATATATATTTTAAAACATAGCATATAAGCCTCTCCCGTCAAGTATGAATTGACAAATATTAGAGTTTGCTTATATGATATGCTAACTCATAATAAATTAGAATATAATGACACATATAATTTAAGTTAAAAAAAGATCTATCTTATCGAGAAAGAGGAAGCGACGGAGGCTGTAGCTACGTATGAAGGTAGAGAGACAAAGGTAAGAGAGATCGGAAGCAGAGGTACGGGGGAGCTGGACCACCATGTTATAAGCACGATAGTTGAGGGTGTAGAGAGAATAAAGTGAGAGGTAGTAAGGACAAAAAGACCTAGGAGGAAGAGGGACTAGGAGTGCCTAGCGTCAGACTGATTTATGCACATCCACCTAAGGCAGGATCAGAATCTCCTGAGCTTGTCACCAACATGGGAGAGGCTGCATGCATACAACATCTTACTAGGCAATAGCGGCTCGATGCTGCTGTTGGGCTCCTGAGCTTGTCACCAACATGGGAGAGGCTACGTGTATACAACATCCTACTAGGCAATAGCGGCTCGATGCTGCTATTGGTGGTCGCTTCCACTACGTTGCATCCTCCTGTCATTAATGGTGATTTTAATTTTTTAATTAATTACATGTGTTATCATATTAATTATTTATTATGAGTCAACATGTAACATAAGTAGACACTAACATTTGTTAACTCAAACATGACAGGAGAATTTTACATATTATATATATTTTTAAATGTAAGGGTTATTTTAGACAAGAAAAATCATAAGGGCTTAAGTAGTTGATGACTAAAACTACATGCACTAAAATATATATTTTTTAAAAACTTAAATTATATATTATTATATTAATAATTTATTCTGAGTCAGCATATCATATAAGCAGATTCCGACGTCTATCAACTCAGATTTGATGAGAGGAGCTTATATGTTACGTTTTTAAAAATATATGAAATATTTTAGACATAAGTAAACTATAAAAATTTAAGTCATCTATGGTTAGAATCATAGAAGTTAAAATAGACCTTTTGTAATCATCTTATGAATTTACTATCATCTTGTAAAAGTAAAAAAAATGTTCTCATTCCTAAAACTTATTAAGTAATCCTTGAGAAATTCTAATTTGAATTTTAACTCCTATGATGGTCGTGCGAATCTTAAGGAGACCATGCAATCGCATCACGTTGTTAAGGACACCGTAATGTGTTATTATTTTTGTGTGACTGAGGAGTGGAAAAAGAAGTTTTTGAGTACTTCCACTGTCATATAGTTTAGGTTCGTCCTTTTTTACTATTATGATATTTCCTTGAAGATATATGTCATTTCAATCAACTTGGTATATATCACGCTAACATAGTCTCACCAGTAGAATTCAAGTTGTCAATTGACTCAATTAAGGATGCATTATTCCAACAATTATATTATTGCACAACCTTGAAGTTAACAAAGAATAACAAGTACATTAATACACCAACACTTAGTCACCATCATATATCTTGCAACATCGAAAGCAAACCAAATTGCCCGGTCGAGCAGAGAGAGAACTAACGCACGCGTGTCGAACACCATACTCGACGACCTGCACATGAACGGAAAGGATATAAAGATGACGGAGACGGTGGTTGGCACGCTCAAGGGCACTGGAACTCCTTGGGGACGTTCTTGCCACAGTAGTTGAGGAGCAGGCTGAGGTCGATGGGGACGTTGAGGTTGATGCCGAGGATGTTGGCCTTGAGGGCGGTGCAAAGGCAGACGGCGGCCTCGAGGTCGAGGATGCCGTCGATGAGAGTGCAGCACTCGCACGGCTGCTTGGGGAACTTGCCGATCCCGACGGTGATGAGACCGTTGAGCACGTTGGCGCAGGTGGCCAGTTTCAGGGTGTCGATGGGGCATTTACCATGGGACGGCTTCGGGGTGGGAGTAGGGCAGGTGGTGCCGCAGGCACTGGTGAGTGCGAAGAAGAGGAGGTTGAGGGCAAAAAAGAGGCCAAACGAAGCTGAGGCTTTGGACGCCATGGATTTCTAAGAAACAACTCAGTAGGAACACTTGCAAGTGGATGTGATGGATAGCTTGGAGGCGGAGAGCCGAGGTATTTATAGAGAAGAAGCTGCTGCATGTGGAGGTTACTTAATGCTTGGTGCAGCTGTTGCAGGGGAAGATGACAAAGGAAGCCAGCCATGTGGATGATGAAATGGAATGAGCAAGGAGTTTTAGCTGGCGATCATTGTGGTGATCCGGAGGAAGCAAGTTGCATGTCGACTTGTTACCTACCTCTCATGCAGCCATGAACACCAGTAAGTTCTTGTTCGTCTAGTCTTTGCGTCTTCATCAGTGATAGACTTCGAAATCACGTGGCTCGTATTAAAGTCTGAAATTTAAACTACAAAAAATAGAGAGAGAGAGAGAGAGAGTCTTTGCGTAATACAATGCTACTACGTATTCACTCTCGATCTTCATGCTGTATGTATCTCATGGCACGTATCACACACACCCTCAACTTCTGGTTAGCAAGATATACATATCGATACGTATGAAGCTCACCTCACAGTAATAACTATTTATTTCACCATGCTTTGGCCAGACATGAAGCAGCCGTATCAGAAAGCCTAGGAAACACCCGTGTCCGTAAAGGTTTACAGCAAGCATCAGTTGACTTTTCCACCTCATTTTCTCTATCGATACAAACAACATACGCGGGCCGCCGGTAAGCAAGCATACATTGATTGTGAGATCACATCAAAGATTTTTTTTATTTTTTTTTATAATTATATATGTAGTTGTAGATAATATTGATTATCCCCACATTATTTAGACTAAAACCAAACCCTCCCTACTTAACCTACGAAGTCTATAGTCCTGGTTTTTGCTCCCCCCACAAGTCAAATAAACTACAAATGCTTATAGCCGCCAACTCTCACGAAGAATATGATGATCCTGCATGCATTTGATGCATATTCTCAACGTACTTCCTGTACAATGTAAAGATAAAAACTTTGGAAAATCTTCGTGCAGTCACCATCAATGTACGTGTGAAAATTACTATCCTAAAGATAGATAATTACTATCTTTTGCCGCACGGTAGAGCGGAAATGTCGCGGTGGACGACAGTGATCGACGTGATGTATCAATTGAGGACAAACTCGTTGGTAATCCAATCAAAGAAACAACACAGAATATATAACCGGGCTCCACATGGGGAGAGGACCCCACCGGTGTGTGAACAACAGAAAAGCCGAGGGGTTGGCACCGGCATCGAGATTTGGAAGCAATCCCCAGTGAGGTTATTAAATGGGGTCGAACGACTCTCGTGACACCACCACAGATTATGAAGCGAGAGTTGTTATTATGTCAGGAACGCAAAACTGGCTCGCTGTGCTGTGTGTGCATCGTTCCAGGAAGGAAAACCACCCACCCCGTGACGCATGGAGACAAGAAGTCGATCCGGTTTTCATGCATGCATGCATGAATAGGCCCTGTTAGCGGAATGGACGATCTTGCAAATTGAGAGGTCTCCGTCAGTTGTGATGCGGTCTTGGCAGTGGGCTGGAGCGGGTGGACGACCTTCTTGCAAACGAGGCGAGGTCAGGTTGATGGAATGACTAATAATCATGCAAAAGATCCAGAATTCCAGATGGAGTAGTCCTCCTACATGCCCAGTAATAAAAGGAAGAGAAAAGAAGGGAACAAGCTTTGGTACGGGCGGATAACTTATTATTAATTTATAGTGGGATTTAATAAAACTTGATAGTCATTGAAATTTTTTTCTTTTAACATAAATCTGACTCTTTTAACTTAAATTTTTTAATGGTTAGATCTGAAAAAAATGATGATTGTGAACGTGAGTATAATAAAATGGAAAAAACGAAGACAAAGACAACGAAAAGATTATTCTCAATCAGCCAAGCAACGCTCTCACCTTAGGTTAAATTAGATTTGTCATTATTTTAGTGTGATCACTTGGGAAGATTTTAGATATTGTTCATAGTGACGTAATAATCTTTGTATTTCTATCATTCTCTTATGATTGTTGCTTAGGTTTTGGGTAAGAGACTTTGAGATTTGTATGTTCATTATTTTTATAGTAAATTTTCTCTGGCTTGTCCCATGATTTTTACCCTTGAACAAAAATAATTGGATAACATGAAAACCAAGAATGAAAGATTTCTTATATTACAAAGATTTGTATGCACCTTTGTAAGGGGATAGTGCAAAACTTGCAATTATGACAGATAATGGGTAGAAGAGGTTAGACCAAAAAACGACCGAGTTCATTGGATAGTAACTCGATGATAGTGTTTTTCACTATATTTTTACTAAAAATATATACTCTCTTTGAAAAAAATTAGAATGTCTCTAAAAAAAAAAAACTGACAATAGAGCTTTCTTGATCAGAAAACTTGTGAACCAAAAATATAAAGAGGGTGTTTCGATTGCTAAGCATTTGAATGAAATGCAGAGTATTACTAATCAGTTATTCTCTATGAAAATGTCTCTTGATGATGAGTTGCAATTATTGTTACTTCTTAGTTCATTACTAGAAAGTTGAGAGACATTAGTGGTTTCTCATAGTAATTTTGCACCAAATGGATTTGTCACCATGAGCCAAGTAACAAGCAATTTGTTGATGAAGAGTTGAGGAGAAAGAATTTAGTAACATCTCAGATTGATTCAAAGATAATTATCTGAGAGAACAAAGGAATGTCAAATTCCAAGGATAGAAGTGGTTCACTCATGGGTAGAAGCAAGTCAAGATTAAGAAAAGATATTATTTGTCATAATTATGGTGAGAAAGGACATTATATGAATCAATGCACGTGACCTAAAAAGAGTAAGAAAAATAAAAAGAAAAGAAATAGAGACTACAAAGTCAAAAGAGAATACCACAGCTATAGTATAGGGTGGTGACTATTTGATTTTGTTTACTTCTAATGATATTTTTTCTTATGTGTGTCAGGATCTTGAGTGGGTGATTGACACAGGTGATTCTTATCATACTACACCACAGAGGGAGATCTTTTCTATATACATGTTTGAAAATTTTAGTATTGTCAAGATGGGCAACTATGAGATAATAAACATCATCGACATGGGTGATATCCACATAAAGACCAACCTTGGCTGCAAGTTGGTGCTTAAGGATATGAGGCATGACTTGAGGCTGAATTAAATTTTAATAAGAAAGCTAAATGATGAAGATTTGATAGTAGATTTCACAAAGGGGCAGTGAAAGCTTAATAAAGGTTCTATTGTTGTAGCTAGTGGGAAGAAATGTCACACTTTGTACAGGTTGCAGGCTAAAGCTTATGGTGAGTGTTGGGAAACCATTAAAGCATCATATAAGTGGCGAAAGAAAGAAATAAAACTAGTTTACCATAGTTATCACGTTGTCATGCAAAGATTGATGAGCGAAAAACTACAAAAACCAAAACTACCATGCTTGAATAATTGATTACCTTGGAGATTGTATATCCCTGATATTCTAGATCCAAATGGAGAGGATGAGGGAGATCAAATGTCCTCCTCTCTACCGGTATCCACATGATGGATTGTTGTAGCGATGCTCCTCCAATCGTAGCCTAAAAGCTTGTAACTCTTGCGTACCTTCTCGTAGTATATGTGGAATAAGATCACTTATTTTCTTCACTACCTCCTTGCAACAGGGAGAGGAGGGTTGGCTGAGAAGATAAGGAAGGAATAGGAGAGGGTAGCCAAAGGTGTAGCCTATCACTATTATGTCACCTCTACCTTATATTTATATAGAGCCACCAAAAAACCCTAATGAATCTTACCTTAATGGGTGTTGGATCTCCATCCAACTACCCGCTCCTCTTAGATTATTGGATCTTTATCCAATAATCTCAATTGGCTTCTAACTGAGCCTTATGTAAAGAGTCCATTAATGTTGGGTCTGATCCAATAAAAATAAGGGCTAATTAGATAACTCATATCTAATCCTCCAGTCGCTGAAACATCGACCATATATGTGTGATCCTCTAGATCTAACACTAAGCTGACCATGAGTCCTATATGTTAGAACTTTTTCTGACTTAATGAATTGTTATCCCATAATAATTCACTCAACTGATCGACTATGGATGTACTAGGTCACTATGACATAGTCCCCAAATAGTATAGGGGATCTAATCCATTGAATTTGTCTATCCTCAGTTATAGTGTATCTATAGACTTTCATTCATATAATATCCCAAAGATCGTATATTAGGCATAGTACTGTCAGGCCACATACGAAATCTATATGTGTCTTACTCTAATCGGATTCTCCTAGAGAACTCATTCTCTCTCAATCCGAATAACCCTAGCTAGGGATTTGTATGAGTGACAACACACGAGATATTTCTCTCATGATACCGAGAGTGGATGATCTTATATTGACACTCAATTACTTTCATAAGGTTGGCTACCAATCTTGATAATTGATCATACCAGATCTCGAACTTACTAAACCTGTAAGTCCGACATCAAAGAAAGGAGTACTCGGACAAGGCATCCTTGGTGTCTCAAGTCTAAGGACCAGACACATAATTGAGACTGCATCGCTATTCAACAATAGGTATTATTAATCATCCAACATTCCATAATCGGATCAATAAGTAAACTCAATCTTTAATGAGCATCTGTATTATACTCTTAGTGTCCCCACACAAGTGGCTATGAGATCAACTACCTCTATTATATGGATAGGTATTCAGTATACTGGTCTGTCTAGTTATCTCGATGGTCCTCTTGAGTATCTTATGACCGGGATTATTTAAGGTCTCTGTTTAAAGGCGAATCGATCTAATTTTTGTGATCTCATCACGATCCAATTCTCATTGCACAAAATCAATGACATCATATATATATATATATATATATATATATATATATATATATATATATATATATATATATATATGTGTGTGTGTGTGTGTGTGTGCAATAGATAATATAATATGAGAATATACCAATAATAATAATGTAAAAAGACTATGTAGCATGTCACACGTGTCATCACTCACGTGATTGGCTTGTAGGACACTTGTAACTAGCAATCTCCCACTTGACCTAAAGCCAATCACCTATTTGTCTAATCCCCATCAAACCCCTATGATGCTCAAAGACAGTGTGAGCTAGCGGCTTTGTCAATGGATCTGTAATGTTATCTTCAGATGAAACTCTTTCTATTATTTCATCTCTACAAGTCACGATCTCTTTAATCAGTTGGAACCTCCTCAGAATAATTCTGATGAGACCTGGGTTCCCTTGTTATATCTATCGTCTCTTTGGTATCGCTATATATGAGAATCAACTCATCGTTGCTTGAAATGACTCTCAAATCTCTGTTGAACTTCTTCATCCACACTCATTCCTTTACTGCTTTTACTACAACAATATACTCCTCCTTTGTGGTCGAGTCAACAGTGGTATCTTACTTGAAACTCTTCTAGCTTACTGCTCCTCCATTCAAGGTAAAGACATATCTTGAGTTTGACTTGCTATCATCAATGTCAGACTAGAAACCCGAGTTTGTGTAGCCCTCAACTTGGAGGTTACCTCTTCCATATACCAGTAAAAGATCCTTAGTCCTTCTTATGTACTTAAGGATGTACTTTACGTCCTTCTAGTATTCCAAACCTGGATCCACCTTATACCTGCACATAACACTTAGAGCATGTGATATATTAGGCCTGGTACATAGCATGACATACATGATAGACCTTATCGCTGAGGCACAGGGTATCCTATCCATGTTTGCCCTTTTTTAAGGAGTCTTTAGAGACATACTCCTAGAAAGTAATATTCCATGTCTCATCGGTATAAGACATTTCTTGGAATTCTCCATGCTAAACCTTTGATAATGGAGTTCATGTACTTGGACTAGGATAAGTCAAGCATCCTCTTGGATATCATCTACATACATTATTCTTAATGATCAGGATGTCATCCACATACAACACCAAGAAGGTAATAGCGCTCCTACTTACCTTCATGTACACATAAAGCTTATCTTCATTCTTAACGAAGTCATAAGATCTGATCGCCTCATCAAATCTTATGTTCAAACTTCGAGAAGCTTACTTCAGTCCATAGATATACTTGAGTAACCTGTACACATTGTATGGACTCTCCCTGGATACGAAACCTTCTGCTTATATCATATGCACCTCCTCCTCTAGGTTGCTGTTGAGAAATACAATTTTCACATCCATCTATCAGATCTCATAATCATAGTGTGCTACAATGACTAAAAGAATTCTGATGAATTTTAGCATAGATACAGGTGAGAAGGTCTTGTCATAATCAACTACTTGCCTTTGACGATATCCTTTGGCCCTTAATTTTACCTTATAGATCTCCACCTTTTCATCTACTTTGATCTTCTTCTTGAAGATTCACTTGCAATCGATGGGTACGATACCCTCAATTTCATCTACAAGGTTTTAAACCTTGTTGGAGTACATGGAATCTATTTCAGAATTCATGACTTTTTGCCACTTCCCAGAGTCTATACTCATAATAGCCTCCTCATAGGTCTGAGGATCAATATCTTGAGTATCATCTCTACTGATATGTCTCACATATCTTTTAGGAGGGTGAGATACTCTGCTAGACCTACGTAAAATTGTAACTTGTGTGCTAGGTACCTGAACAGACTCGGACTCTGGAATGGTGCTTAAGCTAGATTCTCTAACCTCACTCAACTCTATCGCACTCCCACTATTTTCACCAAGAGTGTGTTCCTTCTCAAGGAACACAGCCCTCTTGGTAACAAAGACCTTATGGTCCTTGGGATGATAGAAATAGTACCGATAAGTTTTCTTGGGGTATCTCACAAACTTGCTCCATTCCGTCCTTGATTCCAACTTGTTGGGGTTGTGTCTTCTAATGTGGGCAGGACAACTCTAAATCCTAATAACCTTAAGATCAAGCTTATTTCCTTTTCATATCTCATATGGTGTAGACACTACCGACCTAGATGGAACTCTATTCAAAAGATAAGCTGTAGTCTCTAGGGCATACATATCCTAAGAATGAGATAGGTATGTCATCGAAACTCATCATAGACCATATAATATTTAACAGTGTATGATTCCTCCTTTCTGATACACAACTGAGCCAAGGTGTATAATGATGTGCCCATTGGGATAGAATCTTATGGTCCTTGAGGAAATATGTAAACTCTATACTCAAGTATTCTCCTCCTCGATCTAATCAAAGAGTTTTAATACTCTTTCTAATATGATTTTATACTTCATTCATATATTTCTTGAATTGAAGACCTCAGACTTGTACTTCATCAAGTACACGTGTTCATACATAGAGAAATCATCAGTTAATGTAATAACGTACGAGTAACCACCTATAGCTTGAGTCGACATGAGACCACATGCATCTCTATGTAAGAGTTCCAATAACTCAGTGACTATCTCTCCAGTTTCACAAAAAGGAGAGTTAGTCAACTTTCCATAGGTTCATAAGTTGCATATGACTTATAGTCGAATAGATCTAAGTATCAATCTTTCAGCAACTTTTGAATCATTCCCTCATAGATATGACATTGCCTACAATACCAGAAGTATGCATTGTTCACCTCATATCATTTCCTCTTTGACATACTTATATTCATGATATGTAGAGAAATGTTTAGCACATATAAGCCATTAATCAACATCCCTCTTATGATGATCTCATCATCCAAAATCATTGAATAACTATTGTTCTTAAAAACTAGTTTATATCAATTAACTGTCAAATATGAAATGGAAATAATATTTTTTTATAATAGAGGGAATGTAATAGCATGTATCTAACAGAATGGTAGCTCCATTAGGCAGATATAGGGTGACCTTACTAATAGCAACTGTAGTAACTCTTGCTCCATTGCCTATTTTGAGGTCCATCTCACCTCTCGCCAGTCTCCTAGGTCTTGTCAGAATCTATAATAAATTATGATAAGCATTCCCGGTATCAATACCCATATATTATCATAAAAATCTGACAAATAGAGACTAATAATGAATGTACTTGAAGCTTTTCTAAGCTTCTGTTTCACCTTCTCTGCAAGATAATCCTTGCAGTTCCTCTTCCAGTGCTCGTCTTTGTCGTAGTGGAAGCATTGGCCTTTGTCCTTAGTTAGATCTTTCTTAGCAATCTTCACCTTACCTAGTTTGCCCTTGCCCTTGCCTTTATTTTTTTGGTCTCACCAATATAGAGAACTGAATTCTCTTTCTTGGGCAGAGTCATGTTAAGGATATACACGATTTTCTCCATCGTAAGAATAATTCTCAAATTACGAAGTCAATCTGTATAGTTTGGACTCATTAGGCCGCTGGCATCAAGTATGCCACGTAGGGGGTTTGCAAGTGACATATTTCTAACAAATAGTGGCGTAAATGAATAACATATATATTTTACATAAAAGTAAATAATTAAGATACAGACTTCTATCTTAATATACTTATACTATTTTTTTGGCAAATCAAACAACACCCTTGGCATATGAAAGAGAAGTCTATGACAGACTTCTAGTGGGGACTGAGATCCAAGTGACATCTTAATGTAACCTCGAGGGATTCGACCAATCACACTAAGCCCAAAAAGATAGGCAACTCTTGCCAATCATAACTCCTCATGATTCTTATTATTTCGGTCTCTGAACCATCATGGCCTCGAGGGACTTAACCAACCATGATGTCTAGCTAAGTCATCACCATCATTATAAGATAAGTCTGATTTGATGATATACCATAGAGGGACTCGACCAAGCATACCATGTCCTCAGGTCACCGGTAACATCTCTATGTCATAAGCAAGATCTCGAATCACGTAGATAGGTGAGTCTCGAGGGACTCGACCAACTCAACCTATGTTGTGATTTAATTACTTCCTATAATGATGGAAGGAATATTATATCTAGTAGGTATATTTAATATATATTTACATCGCATGCAAATATATATATATATATATATATATATATACACACACACACACACCTACAATCACATGGTATATTTAATATATATCTACATCGCATGATATTACCCATCGACTCGCGCAGCTCAGCCGCCTGAACACTTGGGTACGAGCGTTTTATCCGCCGGCCTTAGGCGGGTCAACTACCCAAAGTACCTAGATTCCTGGGTACGGGCGGTTCAACCATCCAGCCTGGGCGGGTCAGCCGTCGTCAGCCACTCGAAAGCCTAGGCGGCAGCAGTACACCTGCCCATCGCTCACCGGCGGTTTACCTGTTGGAATATTCGCAAAAGTCGTTCCCTCCACTTTTCAAATTTCGGCTTGAACCTGATGTTGACCAATCCTCTGGTCAACCAATTGAACTCACCCTGAGCTCAATCAAACCCCAATAGTAGACCCGATTGTCTTATTGAGTTGATGGATTCCTTCCAAATGTATCTCAATTTGGACTCAAACCCTAACTATGACCCAATGATTACAACACTTAATGACCAATCAAGATAATCAAGACCTAACTCCTGCCAATCCCGCAGCCTCTGGCATTCTTGCGATGAGTCTTCCAGTCTTCTTTCGGTGATCTCTTGACGTGTTCCCAGCGAGCTTCTCAATCCCTTCGGCGAATCTCCTAGCGAACTTCGACGAGATCCCACTACATCGTTCGAACCCGGGCCGATGCCCAAGCTTGATTTTGGCCCATCATCTGGTTGTAACTCCATTTCTCTTGTCATAGTTAGCCCTGTATGATACTAATTAAGACTTAATTAATTACAATCATAATTGCTAAACATCAATTACAAGACCATCCTAACTCCCGACAAGCTTTTTGGCTACCCTCGACAATCTTCTCGCGAGTCTCGATCTTCTTCTGGCAAACTCTCTTGCACCATCCTGGTAAACTCCCGATATCCTCGGCGAGCTCCCGACGCACTCCTAATGAGTTCCCAACCGCATCGACCCGATGCATGGACTTAACCTTAGCCAATCCTAATTGTAATAATCATTCTGTCGTAATTAATCCTACATCAATTAATTTCTAATAATCCATGTTAGATCAATAACCCATAAATTGATTTCATTATCAAAATCTGAGACTCAACAATCTCCCCCTTTTTGACGATGATAACCAATTGATGATAGGAGTTAATCCTAACACTCCCTAAATCCATGCCACTTAAATTTAAGAGAAGCACATACTCTTAAATTCAAGCAATCAACATTCTATGCAAATTTCAACAAAAATTTCAAGTCATCAACTCATGAATAAAAAGAAATTAAGCATCTATATCCAAGGTGTTCAATTCATATCCTTATCCAAGATATCCATGTATTTCAACAAGATCATGTGTCATCAATGTATTCATCATGTATCATCAATATATATTTCTCCCCTTTTATCATCAATAAAAAATTAAAATATAGCTAATAATTGTAAAGTACAGGATCATATTACTCCCCCTTAGTATATGCATTATAAAATTTTCTTCCCTTTTAATAATGAGAGAAATAAGGGATGTGTTGTTGAATCATTTCATCATAGAGAAGAACTCCTAATAAATTTTAAAATCAATACTAAGATAAGCTCAAAAGTTCAAGAGATTTAAAGATTGCTTATGTATTTCAAATATAGCAAAAGTCATCTCTTGATATCAAAAATTATCTCTTGTAAATTTCAAATGTGGCACATCTTCATGCAATTTTTTTTCTCTTTTTTGAAAACAATAAGATAAAATCATGGAGAAAGTTTTTTTAAAAGTATTATCACTAAAAGGCTTTATTTTATGAAATCTATATTAGTAATTTATATATTTTCATGATTTAACATTTCTAAGTCCCAACCTCAATCTTGTATATATAAAATTTTGAATATGTGCTCAACAAATTTTTCTCATGTAAATTTTAAGAAAATATAGCAAATAAATTCGAATAATAATAAATCATTATCTTTATATAGATTTTCAAAATTATTATTACATGCATGATCATCATACATGATTTCACATCATTATACTTTCTCCCTTTTTATCATCAACAAAAGTAGAAGTGTTTTTGTCATCAACAAAAGTAGAAGTGTAATTAGTAAGTTTTTGATATATGAAAGCTTAGCAATTTAACAAATTTTTCATTACTTTAGAACATTGAAGCTAGTGAATTCATTCTTCTCTTAGAAGTGCAAGCTAGCAAATATTTACTTCCTTTGCATTGTTCAAGCTAGTAATTTTATAAGCTAATAAGTTTTGATCCCTCTTTGTCATTGTCAAAAAGAAGGGATAATTAGAATAGTACAAAACTTTGCCCATTACATTATTTTTCAAGAAACAAATCAAGAAATATACCAATCATCACATGAAATATATCAAGAAAAATTAATATGATAATGAGATATTCAATTTATGAAAACAAATTACGAATATCAAGAGACAAGTCATAGGAGAAACAAACAAAATCTCTTGATTTATCCATAAGAAATCTTAACTTGTCAAGTTCATGATTTGTATAAAAAATCTCCTTTTAAATAATACAAAAATACATAATAAAAGATTTTGATTCATAAAAGATTTCAAGTTATAATTCTAAGAAATCCAAACCACGATATAGATAAATCACTCATTCAATTTCAAAATCATCAAAATTACTTTCAAGAGATTCAAAATTAAATTAATAGACTTATTAGTCTCTTGAAATGCTAGTGATTTTCTTTCACCACACGTATGAGCAAGAAGGTAGAATCAAGGTAGAGAAATAAAAAATATCATATCACAAAAATACTTAAGTCTAAATATGTAAATTTTATAGATGTGAATTTTGAAATTAAGCTCAGAACTTCAAGATATTTAAGAAGACTCAAAAGTTTAAGAGCTACTCATGCATTTAAAATCATTTCATGTAATTTCAAGTATAGCAAAAAATCATCTACTGTAAATTTTGATAAAAAGCACCAAGAATTTCATAAGAAGGTATGATAGTAAATCAAGCTCAAATTGAAAATCAAGTATTTTGCATGCATTTAGAAAATTCTAAATTTTCTTCCAAGTAAATTATTTCTCATTCAAGTTTATCATATCCAATTTACTTCTAATCATATTAATAATTTTATCTCTCCCTTTTTTATTATTATCAAGAAAGAAATATGATGACATAATTTTTCTTAGCATTCATATTCAAATTATGCCAAAAAGTACAAGGAGATCATGTCATTAAAGATAAAATCAAAATTTTGAATATCATTTAATAAGTTTATTTCTCCTTTTTTTGTGAATAATAAAATGATTCTTAGGGGATAATCTTAACTCATCCAAGATAAATCGTTTTAATAAAGAAGAATGATCTTGATAATAATTTCAATTAATATTGTTAAGATCATAAATCATATTTTTATTTAAAAGAGAAAATTATAGAGGTGATTCCCATAACATATAAGTCAAGTCAAGAAATTAATGGAATATTCATGATAATACAAATCTCTTTCAATTTTTAACTTATCATAAATTTAAGAAATACTAATTTTGGTGATAAGTTATATCATTCATGAGTTTTAAAATAAATGATTCCAAGATAAATATTGATATCAAAAGACATTTATGAATATTAAAGATATGATTTAATTTAATAAATCTCTTTTTAGATGATAAAATAGAAGATTTTTAAGTTTTATTTTCTAAACTTGCCAAAATCATGATAATAATTTATTCAAGTTTAAATCATCAAATCATTAAAATCAATTTCATAATTCAAAAGAGTCATAAAAATAACATAATTGATGCATTAATCTCTTTTTAAAATAAAATCATTTGAGAACTTATCCAAAATCATCATCAAAATTTGCTTTTCGAAAATTCAATGAAAGCATCATAGATTATTTTTCAATAGCTAAAATTCTCTAATCCATTTTTGTAGTTTAAGAGATTCAACAATAATAGTATTATTTTGTCTCTTGTTAAAGGATTAATAGAATAAAAATTATTTCAAGAATAATTACCCTTCTTTTGAAATTTATTTCAAGAATGTAATATCATTTAAATTCAAAAACATAATTTCATCAATATCATTGTAATAAAATATTTTCAAATAAAAACTTTGATTTATTTCAATTCCAATGATTTTGGACTTAGTGTAGTGAGTTACCATGCTCATTTCATTCTCATTAAATATATTTTTAATTTACAAAAATACTAGACAATGAAGCATGATTTTTCTCTCCCTTTTCTATATAGTTCTATGCTAAAATTATATCATTCAATCATAATTATTTAAATCAATCATTCTATTGATTTATCAATATTTGAACCATTTAATAATAATCTTTACATTTAAACAAGCCAATGATTTTATCATTCACTCAAAATATATTTTTCAATAACTAAGGTTCTTTGGTTCTAATTCATTTTCATACTTGTATACTCTAACTATGCATCATCAATATTAATTATATAATAATGAACCATTAAAAAACTCATTATCAATAATTTTAATTTCAATAATTTTCTTATTACTACTTAGGCCAGTAAGCTTGAAGGAGTGTTAGATCTTAAGTAATATGACTTGAGCATCTACTTTCAAAATATTTTTATTGCTCCTAGTCTTGTTAGTAAATAACTTTATATTATAGGATGTTTTGATTTAGGTACCAATTTAACATTGGGTCCTTCATGACATGTTCTTCTCATTTTCTTTAATGGTATAAGATTGTTTACGGTTCCTCTAGAAACCCAAACTAACTTGTTAGGATTATAATTTTTAAATGAATATTTGTAAGTCATATATCCTAATCTTCCATAAAAATTACACTTGATTTTTGGTGGCATATTTAATGTAAGTCCTTTTGTAAAAATGATTGGCTTTTGTTGAACATTACCAACAAAGCCTATACCATTTCTACTATTAATGTGATCCTTATTGGAAAAGATCATATTTAGGGATTTGTTCCCTATTTGAAATTTTTGTAGTGTTGATTTAAGCATGATGTTTTCTTCTTTAATGTTGTCCAGTATTTCACATTTAGAACTAGGATTGTGTGATGCTAATAACTAATGCATTTCATCAACTTTATCAACTAACAAATCATGTTCATGTTTAATAAACTTAAAAGATTTACTAAGTTTTTTAAATTCATCAAATAAATCATTAAGCATATTTAATAATTCCAAAAAATTACTTAATGAATCACTAACCTCATTGTCGATGGTCATAAGAGCAATATTCTCCACTTCTTGGTTATGTATTTGATCTTTGGAGCTCTTTGGCTTCTTGAGTTCATAGCAAGAGGTTTTATCATTCTTTACATTATTTTTAAAGTTCAAGTTCGTTAATTTTTCCGGTTCATTTGTCAAAAGTTCAAGGTCCTTATCATTCGAGATTTCACTTGAGGAGTCATGTGTTCTTCTCGGTTCACATTCCTTCCGATTCTTAGGAAGGTGTTCTTGTTCTTTTTCTAGAAGTATTTTTATTTATTGATTCATTTATATTAAGTGTGCTTTCATATGTTATTTCTAATGCATGCCATATATCAAAACCCAAATCAAAACAAGAAACCCGATCAAATTCATTTTTATCAAGAGCATAAAGTAAGACATTCATAGCCTTTGCGTTTAAAGAGAAAGTATTCTTCTCCAAATCATTCCAATTATTCATTCGAAGATAAGACTTTTCAAATCCGTTTTCAATAATAGTTCATAAATCAAGGTCTAAAGAAAAAAAGAAAACTCTCATTCGAGTTTTCCAATAAGTGTAGTTCATCTCATTGAATATGAGAGGACGAATGATAGAAAAGCCCTCTTAAAAGCTAATAAGATCTATTTCTCTTAGGTGTCAAACCAAATGAGAAAAATCGAGACTCTAATACCAAATGTTAGGATCAATTGGCACTAAGAGGGGGGGGAGGGGTTGAATTAATGCAAGTGTAAATTTTTCGTTTTAAAAAAAAATATTTCAGTTTAAGCACGATAGGAAGATCCAAAGCTTGTTGTTCAAATAAAGCAAGTGAATGATAAGAAGATTGATAAGTTACTTGCTTACTAATTACTTAAGAAAGAGCAAGGAAATCCAAAAGATAAGAAACGTTGTAAGTGAAATGTTTGCTTCCAAAGAGTAAACAAGATCAAAAGCGTTAATAAAGAAAGCAAAAGATGAACTCATAATTTTTATAGTGGTTCGGCACTAACGGCTTACGTCAACTCCCAAGTCCTCCTTCTTGAGGCACACCGACGTCCACTGTCGATCTTCTTTGGGTGAAGACCAAACCCTTACACTTTACTTACAAGGGAGACAAGATTACACTCTTTAATCACTCCCTTACACTTTTTTTTTTACAATTCTCACATAATATTTTCTCAGAATATAATCTCCAAAATTATTGTTTGAAATGTAATAAAACTTGAGGTATTTATAGACCCCAAATGGCTTCAGAAATTGGAGCCAAAAATCAAACACACCCGAAAAAATTGGGTACGAGTGGTTTACCTGCCGACCTGGGCGGCTCAGCCGCCTGAACACCTGGGCACGGGCGGTTTACCCACCAGCCCTAGGCGGGTCAACCGCCCAAAGTACCTAGATTCCTGGGTACGGGCAGTTCAACCGCCCAGCCTGAGCGGGTTAGCTGCCTGAAAGCCTGGGTAGCAGCGGTACACCCACCACTCACCGATGATTTACCCATCGAAATTTTTGCAAAAGTGGTTCCCTCCACTTTTCGAATTTCAGCTTGAACCTGATATTAACCAACCCTCTGGTCAACCAATTGAGCTCAACCTAAGCTCAATCAAACCCCAATAGTAGACCTGATTCCCTTATTGAGTTGATTTGGATTCCTTCTAAATCTAACTCAATTTGGACTCAAACCCTAACTATGACTCGATGATTACAACACTTAATGACCAATCAAGATAATCAAGACCTAACTCCTGCCAATCTAACAGCCTCCAGCATTCTTGCTGCACGTCTTTCGGTGATCTCTCGGCGTGTTCCCAGCGAGCTTCCCGATCCCTTTGGCGAATCTCATAGCGAACTTCGACGAGATCCCACTGCATCGTCCGAACTTGGCCCAATGCCCAAGCTTGATCTTGACCCATCATCTGATTGTAACTTCATTCCTCCTGTCATAGTTTGTCATATATGATGTTAATTATGACTTAATTAAATATAATTATAATTACTAAACATCTACTACAAGACCATCCTAACTCTCGGTAAGCTTTTTGGCTACCCTTGACAATCCTCCGGCAAGTCTCGGTCTTCTTCTGACAAACTTCCTTGCACTATCCTGTTAAACTCCCGATACCCTCGGCGAGCTCCCGATGCACTCCAAGCGAGTTTCCAACCGTATCGACCCAATGCATGGAGTTGACCTTGGCAAATCCTGATTGTAATAATCATTCTGTCATAATTAATCCTGCATTAATCAGTTTCTAACAATCCATGTTAGATCAATAACCCATCAATTGATTTCATCATCAAAATCTGAGATTCAACACACAATTCTTTGATCAAGAATGGCTTGTGGTTGGGCTTGAATTTTCCCATCATCTGTGATGCTCGACAGTTGAGTCTAAGCTGACTCGTGTTCTCCCAGATTGGGCTTCAAGCAAGATACATAGAAGACATAATAGATTTTGGCATCCTTTGGCAGCTTTAATCTATATGCCACAGCTCCAATACGCTCTGTAATTTGATAAGGTCCATAAAATCGAGGAGATAGCTTCATTGAGGCCCTCGTATTGATGGATAGTTGTTTGTACGACTGTAGGCGAAGATTGACCCAATCTTCTATTGAAAACTCCTGCTCGCTACGATGAGTGTCAGCTTATTGTTTCATCCTGGCTTGAGCGGCAGATAGATTATCCTTTAGCAACGGTAGGACCTTATCCCTGTTAGTTAAACTTTGGTCAACCTAGTCTATTTTGGCTGCACTAATTACATATTTGAGTATTACAAGGGGTGGTCGGTCATACAATGCCTCATATGGGATACATTTTGTGGAAGAGTGATAAGTAGTGTTAAACCCCATTCGGCCCAAGGGAGCCACTTCGTCCACTCTCCTGGTTGATCACTGGTGAAGCACTGAAGATAGGTCTCTATACATCTGTTCACCACTTCTATTTGGTTGTTTGTCTAGGATGGTAGGTTATGCTCATTTTGAGTTGGGTGCCCTTGTAGTTTGAATAACTCGGTCGAAAATTTGTTTGTAAAAACCCTATCATGGTCGCTCACAATGGACCTTGGCATCCCATATAGTTTAAGAATATTTTCAACAAAAAACTGAGCAATACTGGCAATGGTATAGGGGTGTCTCACAACACAGAAATGGACATATTTTGTCAATCGATCTACCACCACGAAGATTGAAATTTTACCTTGAGATGTTAGCAGTCCTTCAATGAAGTCCATGGAGATATCAATCCATGCTGAGTTCGATATGGGTAGTAGTTGCAGCTTTCTCGGACTTGCCACTGTTTCTCCCTTTTGCTACTGGCATACATCGCAATTAGCTACATAATCAAAAATTGATTTTTTTATGCCTCTCCAATAAAAGTTTTGCTTCACCTTCTTGTATATTCTCAGAAATCTGGAGTGCCCTACTGAATGTGAAGAGTGCATTTCATGCATGATAATTTTGATGCAAGAAGAAGTGGGAGTAAGCACGATACGACCCTTGTAGCATAGATCCCTCGAATCCCAAGTGTTGTGGGCTAATGCACTCGGATTCTTCTCCAATTTTTCTATGATGTCTCGGGTCTCTGAGTCCTTCTGTTCCTCCCTAACATCCTTGAGAAAATTGGTGGAAGGAAGGGAGATGGTTGAAATTTTGACTTATTTCGGCAGTCGTGATAGTGCATCTGCAATAATATTTTCTTTCCCTTTTCGATAAATAATTTTATAATCCAAACCAAGGAGTTTAGTTATCCATTTTTGCTGATCGATTAGGTAGGGTCTCCACTTTGTGGGGTGGGGGAGGGGGGGGGGGGGGGGGGGGGGGTGTGAATTAGTGCAAGCTGAGATTTTTCTTTCTAAAGTAAAGCTTTTCGAATAAGATAGAATAGGAAATCTAAAACTTTTCATTTTTAATAAAACAAGTGAGTGATTAAAAGTAAGAAGCCGGAAAGATAATCACGCTTGAGGAAAAGAACTTATCATCTTGCTTTCAAGGAGTTTAGTTAAGTTGGAAGCATCAATTCAACAACATTCAAGCAATGCAAGTATGAAACACTTATAATTTTATAGTGGTTCGGCGCCAATGGTCTACGTCCACTTTCGAGTCTTCCTTCTTGAGGCATATCGACATCTACTACCAATCTTCTTTGGGTGAAGATCAAACCCTTACACTTGCTTATAATGGAGACTTAAGAAGTTACTATCTCTAAGCTCTCTCCCATATCCCTTTTCTTTTTCTTACAATTCTCACACAATATTTTCTCAAAATATAATCCCCCAAAAGTATTGTTCTGAATGTAAGAAAACTTAGGATATTTATAGGCCCCAAATTAGCTTCAAAATTGGAGGCAAAATCCAATCGTATCTAGAAAATTCGGGTACGGGCGATTTACCCATCGTCCCAGGCGGTTTACCCGTCGTCAGTAGTTGGTCGTCGCCCAAATTCTATGGTATGGGTGGTTCACCCGCCACCTAGGCGGTTTACTTGTCGAAAGCTACTGCCTGCCACCCGGATTCTGTGGTACGGGCGGTCTAACCGTCGCTCACCAACGATTTACCCGTCAAAATTTTCGCAAAAGTGGTTCCCTCCACTTTTCGAATTCCAGCTTGACTTTTACGTTGACCAGCTCTTTGGTCAACTGATTGAGCTCAACCAAACCTATAGTGGATTCGGTTGCCTCATTGAGTTGATTTGGATTCCTTCCAAATCCAACTCAATTACAATACTTAATGACCAATTAAGCCTACTTAAGACCTAACTCCCGCATACTCTGACAATCGCCGGTAATCTTGCGGCAAGTCCTCTGGTCTTCTTTCCGGCGATCTCCCTTCGCGTTCCTAGCGACCTTCTCGATTCCTTCGGCGAATCTCCTAGTGAACTTCTAGCGAGATCCCACCGCATCTTCCGAACTTGGCCCGATGCCTAAGCTTTATCTTGGCCCATCATCTGGTTGTAACTTCATTTATCCTGCCATAGTTAGATCTGTATGATGCTAATTATCATTTAATTAAATACAATCATAATTGCCAAAATATCCATTACAAGACCATCCAGACTCCCGATAAGCTTTTCGGCTACCCCCGACAATCTTTCGACGAGTCTCGGTCTTCTTTTGGTAAATTCCCTTCATCTTGGCAAACTCCCGATACCCTCGGCAGCTTTCGACACACTCCTGGTGAGTTTCCAAACGTATCAACTCGATGCATGGACTTAACTTTAGCCAACCCTGATTGTAGTAATCCTTCTATCGTAATTAATCCTGCATCAATCAACTTTAATAATCCTATTAGATCAATAATCAATTAATTGATTTCATCATCAAAATTTGAGATTCAACAATCTCCCCCTTTTTGATGATGACAATCAATTGATGATAGGAGTTAATCCTAACTCCCCCTAAAACTATACCACTTAAATTTAAGAGACACACTCACTCTTAAATTCAAACAATCAATCATTCAATGTAAAATTTAAACATAAATTTTTATCAAGTCATCAAATCATAAATTATAAAATATCTAAGTTATATCATCAAGTGTTATCAATGAATATTTTTCAATGTCATGTGTCATAAATATATATTTCTCCCCCTTTGTCATCAACAAAAAGGTGCAATATATAGTTAATAATTTCAAAACACATGATGACATTACTCCCCCTTAGTATATGCATTAATATAAAAGACTTAAATTCAAAAGAGTCACATCCTCTTAAATTCAAGTAAATCAAAGTAATAAGCATTTCAAGTATATAACCTTTCAAGTATAACAAAGATTTACTCTTTAAACTTTTTAATTTATCAAGAAATTTCAAGAATTGTCATGAAGTTGAAAATATTTGAGAATTTTTCTTCAAATCATAAAGCATAGAAATTTTTTAAATCAATAAGTATAGAGAATTTTCAAGTCATAGAAAATTTCAAGTCATAGTGCATAGAAGATTTTCAAGTCATTGAGGATACCTTTCTCAATAAATTTAATATATTTAAAAATTAATCTCTAATCATCAGCCATACCTATTATAGTTAGTAAGGAGAGAAACAGGGGAGGTGTTGTTGAATCATTTCATCATGAGAAGTGCTCTTAATAAATTTTAAAAGCAATATTAAGATGAGCTCAAAAGTCCAAGAGATTTAAAGACTACTTATGTATTTCAAATATAGAAAAAGTCATTTCTTGATATATAAAATCATCTCTTGTAAATTTCAAATGTGTCACATCTTCATGTAATTTTGAAAATAATAAGATATGAAATCATGGAGAAAGTTTTCAAAAATGTTATCACAAAAAGCTTAATCTCATGAAATCTCGATTAGCAATTTATATATTTTCATGATTTAGCATTTCTAGGTCTCAATCTCAATCTTGTAGATATATAAAATTCGAATATGAGCTCAATACATTTTTCTCATGTAAAATTCAAAAAATATAATAAATAAATCTAGCAAGTTCTTTCTTCTCTTTTGGGAAGTACAAGCTAGCAAATTTTTGATTCCTTTGTATTGTTCAAACTTACCATTTTACAAGCAAACAAATTTTGCTCCCCCTTTGTCATTGTCAAAAAGAGGGGGATGATTACAATAGTACAAAACTTTTTCCATTTTACCATTTTTTAATATCATTACATGAAATATATCATGAAAGATTAACATAGTTATGAGATGTACAATTCATGAAGGTAAATTGAGATAAATTTGTAGGAGAAATAATTAAAATAAAATCTCTTGATTCATCTATAAGAAATCTTAAGTTGTTAAGTTCATGATTTGTATAAAAATATCTTTTTAAATAATACAAAAACACATAACAAAAGATTTTGATTCATAAAAGATTTCAAGTTATAATTCTAAGAAATCAAAATCATGATATCATTTAATTTCAAAATCATCAAAATCACTTTCAAGAGATTCAAAATGTAATTAAGAGACTTATTAGTCTCTTGAAATACTAGTGATTTTCTTTCTCTACTTTGTGTGAATAAGAAGGTAGAATCAAGATAGAGAAATAAAAATATCATATCATAAAATTATTCAATTTTAAATATGTAAATTTTATAGATATGAATTTTGAAATTAGGCTCAAAACTTCAAGATATTCAAGGAGATTCAAAAGCTTAAGAGCTACTCATGCATTTAAAATCATTTCATATAATTTGGATAAAAAGAATCAAAAATTTCATAAGAAGGCATGATGGTAGATCAAGCTCAAATTGTAAATCAAGTATTTTGTATGCATTTAGAAAGTTCTAATTTTTTTCTAAGCACTTGTTCATCATTTAATGTTTGCTTCTAATCATATTAAAAATTTTATCTCCTACTTTTTGTTATTGTCAAGACAGAAATATGATTGCATAATTTCTTTTCATCCATGTTTAATTTATGTCAAAAAGTATAAGAGATATCATGTCATTAAAAATTTAAAAGACATGCTTTTGTTTAATAAGTTTCTTTCCCCTTTTGTAAATAATACAAATGAGTCTTAGGGGATAATCTTAATTTATCCAATATAAATCTTTTCAATAGAAAAAAGATTGATCTTGATAAAATATTTTAATTATTATTGTTAACATCATAAATCTCCTTTTAAAGAAAATCATAGAGATCAATAATGTGATTCCCATAACATATAAGTCAAGTCAAGAAGTTAAGGGAATATTCATGATAATGCAAATCTCATTTAATTTTCAACTTATCACAAATTTAAGAAATACTAATTTTGATAATAAGTTATACTAAGAAGAAAGTCATAAATAATATTATTATCAAATCATAAATGTAAAGAACATGATTTATTTTGACACATTTCTTCCTAAATGAAATTTCAAAGATTTTGAAATCTTACGAGACAAAGTAAGGATCTTGATTCTTATAAAAATATAAAGTTATAAATATTAAGAAGTCAATATCATGTTTAGGATGAAAGGAATCTTAGTAAATAAAAAGATCTCAAATTATAATTTTTAAGATTTCAAGATCATGATTTAAGTTATCAAATGATCAAAAGCAACATATTAATGAAGTTGGATAGATTCAAACATATCCATTCTTTAAAACAAAATCATTTGAAAATATATCCAAAATCATCATAAAAAATCACTTTTCAAAAAATTTCAATAAAATCATCATATATTGTTTTTCAAAAGAAAATAGCTAAAAAATTTCTAATTCATTTTTGTAGTTAAAGAGACTCAACAATAGTATCATTTTATCTCTTGTTGAATGATTCATAGGATAGAAATATTCTTTCAAGAAGAATTATCCTTCTTTTGAAATTTATTTCAAGAATACAATGACATTTAAGATTAATTATCCTCTTTTGGTTATTTCATGAGATTTCTTTCTCTCCCTTTTCTATATTGTTCTATGCTAAAATTCTATCACTCAAATCAATCATAGTATTTCAATCAATGTAACATTTAAATCAATCATTCAATAGACTTTGTTAATATTTAAACCATTTAACAATAGTTATTATATTTAAACCAATTTTTCAATCATCATCAAAATATCATTTATGTAAATTTCAACATG
Organism: Ensete ventricosum; assembly: GCA_029747655.1. NCBI lineage: Eukaryota > Viridiplantae > Streptophyta > Magnoliopsida > Zingiberales > Musaceae > Ensete > Ensete ventricosum. The sequence continues at coordinate 45,097,112 of JAQQAF010000003.1, forward strand.
AGTAATTTTTTATTAATAATAACTTGGGTTCTTTTAGTTCTAGTCTTAGCATGCTCTAGCTATGCATCATTAATATTAATTATATAATGATGAACTATTCTCAATAAAAGGATTTGTTATAATAGAAACAAGAATCATTAAGCTTCAAACATCTTAATTTAAATAATTATTTTTGTTATTGTTACATAGGCTAATGAGCTTTGAAAGAATATTAGATCTCAAGTCTTGAGCATCTACTTTCAAAATATTACTTAGTGCTTTTAACCTTATTAGGAAACAACTTTATATTATGGAGGTTTTGATTTATGTACCCATTTAACATTGGGTCCTTCGTGATATGTTCTTCTCATTTTCTCTAATGGCTTAAGGTTTTGGGTTCCTAAAGGAACCCAAATTAATTTATATGGACTATAATTTCTAAATAATTATATTATGTCCTAATTTTTGTAGGTATTATGTCTCAATTTTTCATAAGAATTATATTTAACTCTTGGTGGCACATTTAATATAGGTCCTCTTACGAATATGGTTAGCTTTTGTTGAATATTTCCAACAAAGCCTATGCCATGTCTATTATTGATATGACCCTTATTGGCAAGGATCATATTTAGGGATTTATTCCATATCTCAAATTTCTCTAATGTAGTTTTAAGCATACAATTCTCTATTTTAACATTATCTAGCATATCGCATTTTAAATATGATTTAGGTGAAGCTATGGAGTCATGCATTTCATCAAGTCTTTTAACTATCAAATCATGATCAACTTTAAGCAGTTTAAAAGACTTGCTAGGTTTTTTAAACTCATTAAATAAATCATTAAACATTCTTGATAATTTCGAAAATGAAAAAACTAAAGACTCACTAACCTCATCTTCGATCGCCATTAAAGCAAGGTTCTCCACTTCTTCGTTGAGCATTTGATCTTTAGAGCTCCTTGGCTTCTTGTGTTCATAGCAAGAGATTGTGTCCATAATTTTTATAAGATTCAAGTTCATTAATTTTTCTGGTTTATTTTTTAAAAGTTCATGTCCAAGGTTCTCATCACTCGAGATTTCACTCGATAAGTCATATGTCATTCTTAGTTCACAATCCTTCCTGTTCTTTGGAAGGTGTTCTTCAAGTTTATTTTTGTAATATATTTCATTAATTGATTCATTTATATTAGTTGTGCTTTCATGTGTGATTTTCAAAGTATGTCAAATACCGAAAGTTGAATCACAAGCAGAAACATGATTAAACTCATTCATATCGAGAGCACAAAGGAAGACATTCATAGCCTTTGCATTTAAAGATAAAGTCTTCTTCTCCAAATCATTCCAATTATTCATTGAAAGAGAAGACTTTTCAAATCCATTTTCAACTATATTCCATAAATTAAAGTCCAAAGAGATGAGAAAAATATGCATCCATGTTTTCCAATATATGTAATCCGTCTCATTGAATATGAGTGGACGTGAAATGGAATGTCCCTCATTCATGCCAAAACAAGTCATTTAATCAAGTGGGTGTTAATCCAAAAAGTAATAACATTGCTCTGATACCAATTGGCATTAAGAGGAGGAGGAGGAGGGGGGGGGGGGGTGAATTAGTGAAAGCTAAGATTTTTCTTTCTAAAGCAAAAACTTTTCGAATAAGATAGAATAGAAAATCTGAAGCTTTTTATTTTTAATAAAACAAGTGAGTGATTAAAAATAAGAAGTCGGAAAGATAATCACGTTTGAGGAAAAGAACTTATCGTCTTGCTTTCAAGGAGTTTAGTTAAGTTGGAAGTATCAACTCAATAACATTCAAGCAATGCAAGTATGAAACACTTACTATTTTATAGTGGTTCGACGCTAATGGCCTACGTCCACTTTCAGTCCTCCTTGAGGCACACCGGCATCTACTACCAATCTTCTTTAGATGAAGATCAAACTCTTACACTTACACTTCCTTACAAGAGAGACTTAAGAAGTTACTATCTCTAGGCTCTCTCCCTTACCCTTTTCTTTTTCTTACAATTCTCATACAATATTTTCTCATAATATAATCCCTCAAAAGTATTATTCTGAATGTAAGAAAACTTGAAGTATTTATAGGCCCCAAATTGGCTTCAAAACTGGAGCCAAAATCCAACCGTATCCGAAAAATTTGGGTACGGGCGGTTTACCCGTCGGTAGCAGTTGGCCGTCGCCCAGATTCTGTGGTACGGGCGGTTCACCCGCCACCTGGGCAGTTTACCCGCTGAAAGCTGTTGCTCGCCGCTTGGATTCTGTGATACGAGCGATCTAACCATTGCTCACTAGCGGTTGACTCGTCGGAATTTTCACAAAAGTGGTTCTCTCCACTTTTTGAATTTCGATTTGACTTTTTACATTGATCAGCTCTTTGGTCAACTGATTGAGCTCAACCTGAGCTCAACCAAACCCAGTAGTGGATCTGGTTGCCTCATTGAGTTGATTTAGATTCCTTCTAAATCTAACTCATTTAGGACACTAACCCTAACTACGACTTAATGATTACAACACTTAATGACCAATTAAGCCTAATTAAGACCTAACTCCCGCATACTTCGGCAACCTCCGGTAGTCTTGCAGGAAGTCCTCCGGTCTTCTTTCCGGCAATCTGCCTTCGTATTCCCAGCGAGCTTCCTGATTCCTTCGACGAATCTCCTAGCGAACTTTTGGCGAGATCCCACTGCATCGTCTGAACTCGGCCCGATGCATAGGCTTTATCTTGGCCCATCATCTGGTTATAACTTCATTGATCCTGCCATAGTTAGACCTGCATGATGTTAATTATGACTTAATTAAATATAATTATAATTACCAAAATATCCATTACAAGACCATCTTGACTCCTGACATGCTTTTCGGCTACCCCCGATAATCTTCTGGCGAGTCTCAATCTTCTTTTGGCGAACTCTCTTGCGCCATCCTAGCAAACTCCCGATACCCTCGGTGAGCTTCCGACACACTCCTGGTGAGTTCCCAAACGCATCGACTTGATGTATGAACTTAACCTTGGCCAACCCTGATTGTAATAATCCTTCTATCGTAATTAATCCTACATCAATCAACTCTAACAATCCTGTTAGATCAATAATCCATTAATTGATTTCATCATCAAAATTTGAGATTCAACATCCTTCACAATATTCTCAATCTTGTCCTTCTATAAGTGAGGATAGTAGTACGGCCTTGAGTTTGCTAGGAAGGATAGGTATTCGGTGATGATCATGCTGTCAGGTAGGGGGGAAGTCCATGCGATTCAACAAAAACGTCGACGAATTCTTCCATAAGTTGGGCAAGTTTTGGATCTATAATTTGTATATTTTTCTCCTCTAATGGCTGTTGGATATGCATCAAAAAACCGCCATATGACTTGTGCAAAATTGTCTCCATCTGCTGTTTATCGAAATGATGGATATATGGCTCCCATGTTTGCCTCATAAGGTGACCTGCTTCCCCTTGTAATAAACTTTCATGATCAATTTAGAGAAATTCCGAGAGATGTCACCTAATGTCATTAGCCATTCGATTTCAACCACGGCTTCATAGTCATCAATGAGTAGGAGGATGAAGTTAGCTATAATCTCCTGGTCTTGCAGAAATAGTTTCACCCGCAAGCATCGTTAGTTGCACTTAAGAATCCGATCGTCGGAGACCTTTACATCAAATTTGTTGCAACCTTCGATTTGAAGTGTCATATAAGCAACAACCTTGCTATTAAGAAAATTATTTATGCTGCCTGTATCAATGAGAACGGTGATTGGTTGTTGCTTGAGAAGGCCTCCCACTTTCATCATCTGTGGGTTAGAGTAGCTGACTAGTGCGTGCACTGTAAAGTCGACCAATTGGGACTCTTTCTCCATGACTTCTTCAGGTTCGAGGCTCTCTTCAGATGGTTCTATATCTTCATCCTCTACTAGTTCAATTACAAGAAGTCATCCCTTTTTGTAGTGGTGGTTGTGACTCCACGGCTCGTCGCAATGCCAACATAAACCCTTAGCAGATCGCTCCTAAAGCTCTTCTCTCATCAACTTTTTGGGTGTGGGAGCTTTGATGGTAGTAGAGTGGGTTGAGGGCTTTAGTATTGATGGTCGAGGAGAGACCCTTGTCCTTCGGGCCTCATGGTTCAATCGCTCCTCTTGCAATCGCGCAAAAGAGATGGCCACCATAAGCTTGTACAATTGTTGCACTTTCACTTCTCCTGGGATCTTTGGCTTCAAGCCCTTAATAAAGGTTCTCAAAAGTTGTTTCTCTGACCATCACAAGTTTGGTTAGATAATCGTTCAAACTTTGTTTGGTATTCTTGTATAGTAGTGGTTTGCTGGATCTTTGCCAATTGTCCATCGATGTTCTCGTAGTCGATAGGTCTGAAGTGGTTAAACAGTCCTTCCTTGAATTGCTGCCAAGAAAGGCCTCCATGGATGTGCTCGAACCAATCAAACCACTGAATTGCATCCCCTTCAAGATGGATAGCCGCGATCTCCACCACGGAAGCATTTGTGGTTCGGTGAAGCCGAAAGTAGCGCTCCGCGTGCGAGATCCAACCGATCAGGTCTCCTTCTTCCCATCTAGGGAAGTCCACCCTCATACGTGGAATGTAGTAGTTGGTCACAGAGCCTCCCCTCTCTTGGAAGTCCTCTCTTCATTTAGAGCTCTCCCCTTGATGTGATCTCTTCGGGCTTGGTGGTTGGGCCAAACTAAGTTCGGCGAAGATAGTTCATATTTTTTTCCTCCATTCAGGTCTCGAAGGCTTCAAATTTTGCATTGATGGCCTCTTTTGATGCCATGGTATAAGCTTCCAGATCTATAATATTATGGTCTCTCTTTTGTTGACAGGTTAAGGGCATTAGTTGGTTCGGGAAAGTGGTGGCCTAAAGGTGGGTGGATCGATGAAGGCATGGGCTGTTTTGGTGGCTGATTTGGATGAGGTTTTGGCTACAGTTTGGTAGGTTTTTTGGGCTGTGATGGCAAGGGTTGAAGATGAGGAAGAGGGAGTTTCCAATCCAGAAAAGACAGTAGTGGAATCTGATAAAATTCAATGAAAGATCGCTGCATATGTATTGTTCTGTCGAACAAAATTTACGTCGAAGAAACAGTGGATTCTCAACGTAAATTCTAATAAAAACCTAAGGAAATTGTGCAGAATTTCAATGGCAAAACATTGGTTCAGATGAGAGTAACAATAGCAATTTGGATCAAAGAAATTTTGACATCATAACGGTAGGAAAACCAATGCAAAGTAAGAGGGCATAATCCTCGTTGTAAAATTTCAGCAGTTAATGATGATGATTTGTAGCAGTATAAGATCAGTTTCAACAAGGAGTTTTATAATAGATCAATCTTAGATGGAAGATAAGTTGATCTATGAAAATGTGTAACAATTTTGTCCAAGAAAGACATTTAATAGATCAGTTTCGAAAAGCCTCTATGCGGTTGAAATTTTCTACAACAATTCCCCTTCGCAACGATGATCACGTTTCCAAGGGAAGGAATTCACAGCAAGGTAAGGATAGAAAATCTTCTTTGGTACATAAAGATGGAAGATTTTAGTAGCAACAAGATATGGGTGGTGGTAATATTACCATATCTTCAGTGCAAACGATGGAGGCAGTAGCATATTGATTTAATCTACGACGTGGGAGTGATGGTGGAGGCGATGTCTAAAGCAATTATGGGAATTGCTTGGATGGGTGGAGGCAATAGAGATGGCAGTAAGGGCAGCAAGATCGCTGCTCTAATATCAGATGATAGAACCCCAGAGAAATTCTATGGAGATGTGATCTTTGAGGGGGATCAACCCTTGGAACACTATAGGGGTTCCTCCCTCCTAGAAGTCGGCCACAAGGCTGAATAAAATGAATACTTGCTTGATGAAAAAGAGATGGATGCTACAAGCTTATTTAGGACTCAAAACCCTAGCCCTATGGGAGGTGATTCCTAAGTAAATTTTCCCCATTGCCCCTCCTATAGTCGCCCTGCTTAACTAGGGATGGGCGGCGGCCTAAGTGGCTGTATAGCCGACTCTACATGCTAGAAACCCTAGTCGACCAGCCCAATAAAGGGGCGACTGCCAGTAAGCCCTAAGGTGAGGTTTTATTATAATCTCACAGAGTTCTATTGACTTCTACTTAGTTGAATAGGACTTAACCCTGCTAGGGTCCTATCAGACTATAGATTCGCTGTCTAACTTTATGTATCATTATCCATCCAGCATTTCATAATCAGATTAATCAGTGAATTTATTCTCCAATGAGCACTTGTATTATACCCTTAGTGTCCTCACACAAGTAGCTATGAGACCAGCCACCTTCATCATATGGATAGGTATGCAGTACATCGATCTGTCTGGTTATCTTGATGCCCCTCTCGAGTAACCTATAATCAAGATTATTTAGGGTTTGTGTTTAAAGGCGAATTGGTCTAATTATTATGATCTCATCACGATCCAATTCTCATTGCCCAAAACTAAGGACATCACAATATATATATGCAACATACAATATAATATAAGAATATGCCAACAATAACATATCAAAAAAAGAATATGCCAATAATAGTACAAAAAGACTGTGCAGTGTGTTACACATATCATCACTCAAGTATTGGCTTGTAGGGCACCTGTAACCAATAATGAGCAACTGAATGCTATTGAGGAAGACTTCAACATGGAGTTATGGTATAGGTGATTGGGGCACATAAGCGAGAAGGGGCTGTAAGTTTTTTCCTAGAGAGAGGTATTGCTAGACCTCAGAGGTATAAGCCTGAACCCTTGTATTGATTATTTGGCTGGTAAACATTATAGAGTTTCTTTTGCTAGTCATGCTTTATCTATAAAAAATACATGACCTTGGACGATGTCTATACAAATGTATATGGTTCTTTGAGGATGAAATCTCCTAGTGGATCTATTAATATTCCTACTATCAGTGATGTACTTTATTTTGTCACTTTTATAGATAACTTTTTCAGGAAAGTTTGGGCCTAGCCTTAACACTATCCATACTAAATCATTTTACAAAATCCAAAGTATATTAGTTTGACATATGAAGTATCATCATTCAATAGCTTAATTTATAATCCTAAAAAAATATTAATTCGCCCATCAAACTCATTTCAAATTCTTAGCTCACACTTTTGATGAAAGATTCACATAAAGACTCATTAATAGAACAAAAAAATAATGTCATCAACATAAATTTGAATAATAAGAAAATTAATTTTAAAATATTTAATAAATAATATGGTATCCACCTTGTATTATTTAAAAAATATTTTGAATAAGAAAAGAGCTAAGTCTATCATACCAAGCCCTATGGTCTTGCTTCAATCCACAAAGTGCCTTTGATAATTTGAAAACGTGATTTGGAAAAAGATTATTTTCAAAACCGGATGGTTGTTCAACATAGTCTTGTTCATAAATAAAATCATTAAGAAATATACTTTTAATATCCATTTGAAATAATTTAAAATTTTTAAAAGAAGCATAGGAAAGGAGCATCCTTGTGGCTTCAAGTCTAGCCACAGGAGTGAAGGTTCCTTAATAATCAATACCTTCTTATTGGTTGAAACATTTGGCCACTAATCTAGTCTTATTTTGTACCATAATATCATATTTATCTTGCTTATTTCTAAAGGCCTATTTAGTATCAATTACAAGTTGGTCACTAGGTCTAAGAACAAGCGTCTATATCTTATTTCTCTCAAATTGATTCAACTTCTCATATATTACAACAATCCAAGAATAATCTTTTAAGGCTTCATCAATGCATTTTGGTTTAATTTGAGAGAAGAAGGCGACATTAGCATAAAAAATTTTAAAAGATGAATGAGTTTGAAAACCTTTTGATGTATCTCTTATTATTAGATCCTTAGGATGAGCACCTATATACTTCCATTCCTTAAGTAAAAGTAAGGATTCTTTGGAAACAGATGCATCTAAGTTGTTTTGGAGATGAGAGTTCTCATTCAAATTTAAAGTACTAAAATCAAAATCATCATTAAAATCAATTTTTTTCAATTCAGGAACCTCATTGAAAATAATATGGATGAATTTTTTAATACTAAAGTTCTTTTATTAAAGACACGATAAGCTTTTGAACATGAGGAATAACCAAGAAATATGTCTTCATTATATTTGCATCAAATTTTCCTAAGACATCTTTTTTGTTTAAAATAAAATATTTATAATAAAAAACTTTGAAATAGGAAATGTTGGGTCTTTTATTATTCCACAATTCATAAGGAATTTTGGAAAGTAACAGTCTTACGAGAACCCTATTCATGATATAGCATGTCATGTTAATGGCTTCAGCCTAAAAATATTTGGGTAGGCTATGTTCATTTAACATGGTTCTTGCTATCTCTTGTAAACTCCTATTATTTCTTTCAACTGCTCCATTTTTTTATAAATTTCTTGGAGTAGAGAAATTATGGTTGTACCCATTTGACTTACAAAATTTTTGAAAATCACAGTTTTGAAACTCGCCACCATGATCACTATGAATAGACGAAATCATAAAACCCTTTTCGTTTTGAACAAGTTTATAAATTAAAAAAAATTAAAGCAATCACTTTTATGTGCCAAAAAGTATGTCCAAGTATATCTACTATAATCATCTACAATTACAAAGGCATATTTACTACCTCTTATACTTGTTGTATCAATTGGTCCAAATAAATCTATATAGATCAATCGAAATGGTCTAGAGGTGCTTATTTGATTCTTTGATTTGAAACTACTTTTTACTTATTTTCTTAGTTAGGATGCATCACAATCTTTATCTTTAACAAACTTAATATTTATAAGTTCTCAAGTTAAAATTTGAAAGATTAGTTTGATGCTAGCAAGACCTAATCTCCTATGCCAAAGCTATGGTGCATCATTGTTTAAAGTTAAGAAATATATTCATCACAAAAATCAACAATGTCAATAGTGTACACATTATTATTTTTTAAGACAATCATAGATCAATTTTTATGTGGTATTTCAATTATACAAGCATTAGAATCAAATTTGATGGCATATCTTTTATCATACAATTGACTAATGCTTAGTAGATTATGTTTTAAACCATCTACTAGTAATACATCTTCAATTAAGAGATTTGACTTGTTACATATGGTTCCTATGCTAATAATTTTTTTCCTTGTTATTGTCTTCGAAGGTGACATATCCTTCGTCTTAGCTAGTGAGCTTAGAGAAGTGTGTTGAATCTTCAGTCATATGCCTTGAGCATCCACTATCAAGGTACCATCTCTTGCTCCTAGCTTTTGATGGAAAATATATCTACAAGATAGGGAGTTTTCTTTTATGTACCTATTTAACTTTGGGTCCCTCATAAATAGATCTAACTATTTTAATTATTGGCATTGAGTTATTCAATGTTCCTTTAGGAACCCAAACTAATTTGTATGAACTATGACTTTTAAATGAACATCTATAGGCATAATATCCAAATTCACCATAAAAATTATATTTATTTCTGGATAAAACATATAATGTGGATCCTTTAATGAAGATGGTTGCCTTTTGTTGAGTGTTACTCACAAAGCCAATTTTTTCCTTTCTATGAATATGACCCTTATTAGTAAGGATCATGCATAAGGATTTGCTAAATATTTTAAAATTTTCAAATGTTTCTTATAATAAAACAATTTTTTTTAGTGTATCTTGTTAAGATCAAGTTGGCACTAAGAGTGGGGGAGGGTTGAATTAGTGCAAGTGTTAAATTAACTTGATTTGAAAAACTATTACTCGAAGCAAAAATCAAAATCAGAAGCATTTCTTTTGAATTCGTTGAAATCAAATACATGAGCGATTTAAACTTAATATCGAAAAAATCTTGATTTAGCTAAGGAATGCTAAAGTAAAAAACAAGAAAAGAAGGCTCATCATTGATAGTGGTTCAACCAAAAACTTGACCTACATCCACTTTTAGAGTCATCCTTCATCGAGGTCCATCGGTGTCCACTAATAATCTTTTTCCACATGTGAATATCAGACCCCTTACACTTCTCTCCTTTTCACAGGTTCAGGAGAGGAACCTTTATAAATTTTTCTCTCTTCCTTTAGACTCACTTTACACTATGAAACACTCAAAGAAAACTCTCAAATTTTATACAACTTTTAACTAAGATTATAATCACTTTTCTTGCACTTACTTATCACTTTCTTACTCTGTAGTATAAGAATAATTATGGTATTTATAGACCCCAATTGGCTTTGAAAAATAGAGCCAAAATCCAATCAATCCTTAAGTCTCGGGTACAAGCGGTACTACCATTGGTGCCAACAGTACTACCACTAAAAGTGCCCTGAAAATAGGGGCAGTGGTACTACCATCAGGAATATCAAAAATTATACTTTTTGTATAATTTTTGTAGCTAACTTATACCTCATGTTGACCCATTTTCAGGTCGATGAAATGAGCTCAACTTAAGCTCAAATCTAACCCAAATGGACCTGATTACCTCAAATTGAGTTAATTTAGATTTCTTCAAATCTAGCTCAATTATGGCTCACTTATGATACTGACTATGACATATTATACAATCATTTGTGATCGACATGTCAATTGATCTTCCTAACTCTCGACGAACTTCCCAGCAACCTCCGATAAACTTCCTGTGAGTCTCTCGATGATCTTCTAACGAACTCCCGGTGTGCTCTTAGCGAGCTTCCCGATCACCTTTGGTGAATTCCTGGCGAACTCCTGATGAGCTCCCACTACATCGTCCGAACCTTAGCTCGATGCTCAAACTTGACTCCGGCCCAACATCTGACTATAATGTCTTTTTCACTATCGTAGTTAATCTTACATCACTTTCTCTAATACACAAGTTAGATCATAAAATCTATTAATTGATTTCATTATCAAAATCCGAGATTCAACATTCTTCCCTTTTTTTTATGGTGACAACCAATTGATGATGGGAGTTAACCTTAACTCCCCTATATATATGTCATAGGATAAATAGAACAAAATTGAATTCAAAAGAACCTATCACTTTTGAATTCAAGTATTTTGATAATATAGAAATTTTTATAATTTAATTATACATGATAAAATTTTCTAAGCATTCATCTTCTTGGTAACACATAAAAAAATTAAACATTACAGCATTCATTTCAAAGATCAAACAATATAACATTCATTTCAAATATTTCAATTATATCATTTGGCATCAATCATACAACATTACAACATTCATCATCAATCATATCATTTGACATTCATTTATACCCCTTTGTCATTAACAAAAAGGAGAGGATGCTCAATTTATATTTAAATATTTTTTAAATATTTAATACAATATTTAGCACATAGAAAGAGGAAGTTTGTTCATTAATCCCCTTAGTAAACTAAGAAGAAGAATAGAGTTTAATCCATTTCTCATCTAATTGTTTTCTCCCCCTTTTTAAATAACATAGAAGAAGAAGAAGATGGGGGAGTGGAGGAGTGAGGGGAATACATATAAATCCAAGAATTAAAATATTAAAAAAGAGCTCAAAAAGCTAAGAAATCCAAAAATATAAGAGCTTCTCATTGCATTTAAAACCATCTCATGTAAATTTCAAGAAAAAGATTAAGAAATTTGAAAACATACCAACTCATATATTTGGATGGTTTAATATTTCTAACTCTCTTCTAATAAAGTCAAATTACTCTTTATTTAATGGCTTGATAAAGATATCAGCTAATCGATGCTTTGTATCAATAATTCCAAAGATATATCATGATCATTTATATTATCTCTTATAAAGTGATGTCTAATGTCAATATGTTTAGTTCTTAAGTGTTGAATGTGATTTTTAGTTAAATATATTAATTAGAATTATTATATTTAATAGAAACATTTTTTAAGTAAATTTCATAATCTTCTAGGGTGTGTTTTTCATCTAAATGACTTGTGCACAATATGCACCAAATACTATGTACTCAGTTTCGACTATAGATAATGTAATTGAATTTTGTTTCTTGGAAGACTAAGAAACAAGAGCATGTCCTAAGAATTGACATGTTCTAGTTGTACTTTTCCTATCTATTCTATAACCTCTAAAAGTGGCATCCGCATATGCAAGTAAATCAATTTTTTTGGACTTAGGATACCATAATCCTAAATTGGAAGTTCCTTTTAAATATCTAAATATTCATTTAACTGCCTTATAATGGGAATATTAAGGATTAGATTGAAACCTTATATACTATTCAACACTAAACATTATGTCCAGTCTAGTAGCAATTAAATATAACAAACTACCCATTATTCAAAATTTTCACATTCATTATCCAAGTGTAACTTTGTGGAAGTACTCATGGGTGTGTTTATAACTTTAGCATTGTCTATACTAAAATATTTTAACAAATCTAAGGTATACTTAGTTTGACTTATAAAGATACCATCATTTAATTATTTTATTTATAACCCTAAGAAAAAGTTATTTCGCTCATCAAGTTTATTTAAAACTCTTAGCTCATATTCTTAGTAAAGATTCATATAAGGATTCATTAGTAGAATCAAAAATACTATTATACACTTAAATTTGAATAATAATAAAATTATTTTTAAAATACTTAATAAATAATGTGGTATCAACCTTGTCTTTCAAAAAATTATTTGAAATAAGGAAAGAGTTAATACATTCATACCAAGCTCTAGGGGCTTGTTTCAAACCATAAAGAGCCTTGGATAATTTAAAAATATAATTCAGAAAAAAATTATTTTCAAAACAGAGGGTTGTTCAACATAAACTTTTTCAGAAATGAAACTATTAAGAAAAGTACTTTTGACATCCATTTGAAATAACTTAAAATTCTTAAAGGAGACAAAAGCAAGGAGTATCATATGGCTTCAAGTCTAGACACAAGAGCGAATGTTTCTTCATGATCGATCTCTTCTTCCTAGTTAAAACCCTATGTCACATCTAGCTTTCTTTCTAACCACGATATTATTTTCATCTTGCTTATTTCTAAAGACTCATTTAGTATCAATCATTAAACGATCACTAGGTTTAGGAACAAACTCATATACCTCATTTCTCTAAAATTTGTTCAACTTTTCATGTATTAAATCACCCAAGAATCATCTCTTACCCCTTCATCAATGTATTTTGGTTCAGTTTGAGATATAAATGCGACGTTAGCACAAAAATTCTTAAAAGAAGAATGAGTTTGAACATGTATCTCCCATTATAAGCTCCTTAGGATAATCATTAATATACTTCTATTCTTTTGGTAAGTATTTACATACTCTCATTCAAATTCAAAGTGTCAAAATGAAAATCATCATCAAAATTAATTTTCTTAAATTTAAAAATCTTAATAAAAACAATATGAATATATTCTTCAAAGACTAATGTTCTTTTATTAAAAACATGATAAGCTTTTGAAGTACAAGAATAATTAAGAAAAATGCCTTCATCATATTTTGCATCAAATTTTTCTAAGACATCTTTTTTATTTAAAATGAAGCATTAACAACAAAAATATTGAAATATGAAATATTGGGTTTTTTTACCATTTCACAACTCATAAGGAGTTTTAAAGAGTAATGGTCTTACAAAAACCTATTCATAATATAGCATATCGTGTTAATGGCTTCAGTCCAAAAATATTTGGGTAGGCTATGTTCGTTTAACATAATTCTAGTAATCTATAGATTTTAGGAGTAGAGAAATTGTGGTTGTACCCATTTGACTCATAAAAAGTTTAAAAATTATTATTTTGAAACTCACCACCATAGTCACTAGGTATATATGAAATTATCAAACCTTTTTCATCTTGAATAAGTTTACAAAATATTTAAAAGAATCACTTTAATATGCCAAGAGGTAAGTCTAAGTATATCTACTATAATCATTTACAATGATGAACACATATTACTACCTCCTAAGCTTGTAGTATTAATTGGCTCAAATAAATCCATATAGATTAATTGTAGTGGTCTAGAGGTTATTATTTGATTTTGACTTAGAAATACTTTTTATTTGCTTTCCTATTGGGCAAGCATCATAAATTTTATCTTTGACGAACTTAATGCTAGATAATCCTCTTACTAAATCTTTAGTTAAGATTTGATTTAGTAGTTTCATACTAGCATGACCTAGTCTCCTATGCCAAATCCAAGCATCATCATTTAAAATTGAAAAGCACATTTCATCACAAAAAATTTTAATATCAATATTATACACATTATTATTTCTTAAGGCAATCAAAGATTTATTTTTGTGTGGTATTTCAATTATACAAGTATTAGATTTAAATTTAACAATGTATCCTTTATCATAAAATTTGACTAATGCTTAGTAGATTATATTTCAAATCATCTACCAATAGCACATCTTCAATCAAAAGGTTTGATTTGTTACATATGGTTCCTTTCCCAATGATTTTTCTTTTGTTATTGTCTCCAAATGTGACAACTTCTTCATTTAAGCTAGTGAGCTTAGAAAAATAAGTTAGATCTCCAGTCCTATGCCTTGAGTATCTATCCACTATCAAAGTACATTTTATGCTCTTAGCCTTTGTTTGGAGACAAACCTACAAGAAAGATGATTTTGATTTAGGTACTCATTTGACTATAGGTCTCTCATAAAAAGTTCTACCTAATTTAACTAAGGGCATTATGTTATTTATGGTTCCTTTAAGAACCCAAATCAATTTATGTGGACTATACTTTCTAAATGACCACTTATAGGCAAAATATGATAGTCTACCACAAAAATTACATTTAAGTTTAGGTGAAGAGTTTAACGTAGGTCCTCTAATGAAGATAGTTAGTTTTTGTTGAGTGAGCCCATAAAGCTAATACATGCTTTCTTATGAACATGACCCTTATTTGCAAGTACCATGTTTAGAGATTTATTCCCTATTTTAAATTTTTCTAAAGTTTATTGAAGTATGACATTTTCCTTTAGTGTTTCACAATTAGTGCAAAAATTATGTAACGTTGATGCTTCATGCTTCTTTTTAAGTTTACTAACTAGTGATGCATGTTCCTTCTTGAGTAATTTATAGGTTTTACTAATCTTTTTAAATTCATCAAAAAGTTTATAAAATGTATTTAATAATTCATCAAACGTAAATGAAACATTGGAAGATTTACTTACCTCGTTATGGATGGTTATGAGCGCATAGTTGGCAACTTCTTCTTTGGTGTTGTCTTCCTTATCTGATGAGCTTGAATCATCTCATATTGCTAAGAAGACTTTCTTCCTATTTGGCTCATTTTTCTTTAACCGTGGGCATTTGCTTTTGAAATGTCCTAGCTTCTAACATTCAAAACATATTATATTATCCTTTTGGGGTTCATTTTTATTTTATGATTTTCGTTCTTTTTTATGATTTTTTTTTAGTTTTCTTGTTAGTAGTGTAATATTATTGTCTTCATCACTCGAGGCTTCACTCAAGGAGTCATCGACTGTTATAAGTATCAAGTCTTTCTTATTTTTTGGAAGGTATTATTTAGTTCTCAAGGCAATGTCCTTTCTGTTCTTTGGAAGGTGTTCTTCAAGTTCATCATGAACTTTGCAGCTCATTTCGTAAGTCATCAGATATCCAATTAGTTCTTTGAGAGGCAATTTGTTCAAATCTTTGGCCTCTTGTATAGTGGTTATTTTTGGATCCCAACTTTTAGGTAAAGATCTCAAGATTTTATTAATAAGTTTAATATTATAATAAAATTTATTGAGAGATTTTAAACTATTGATGACATCTGTAAAGTGTGTATACATGTCACCAATAGTCTCACTTGGTTTAATTTTAAACATTTCATAGTTATGTACAAGAAGATCTATTTTCGATTCCTTTACCCTACATGTGCATTCGTGTGTGACTTCTAAAGTTTGCTAAATATCATAAGTCGAATCACAAGTATAAACTCGATTAAACTTATTTTTATCTAAAGCACAAAATAAAGCATTCATAAGTTTGGAATTTAATGGAAACATATTTTTTCATAATTATTTCAATCATTTATTGGATTGGATGACTTCTGAAAATCATTTTTGATAATATTTCATAGTTCAAAATCAATTGAAATAAAAAAGATATGCATTCTAGTTTTCAAATATGTATACTCCGTCCCATTGAACATGGGAGGATGTGTGATAGAGTGGTCTTTGCTAAAGGAAGCCATTAACTCGCTTAGGAGTTAATCCAATTGAGTGTAACAGACTCTGATACCAATTGTTAGGATCAAGTTGGCCCTAAGAGAAGGGGGGTGAATTAGTGCAATGTTAAATAAACTCGATTTGAAAGATTATTGCTCGAAGTAAAAAATCAAAATCGAAAGCGTTTCTTTTGGAATTCGTTGAAATCAGATACGTGAAGGATTTAAACTTAAGACCAAAAAAATCTCAATTTAACGAAGGAATGCTAAAGTAAAAGACAAGGAAAGAAGACTCACAATTTATAGTGGTTCGGCCAAAAGCTTGACCTACGTCCACTTTCGAAGTCCTCATTCGTCGAGGCCCACCGGTGTCCACTAATGATCTTCCACAGGTGAAGATCAAACCCCTTATACTTATCACCTTTTCATAGGTTTAGGAGAGGAATCTTTACAAATTTTTCGCTCATTCCTTAGACTCACTTTACACTTTGAAGCACTCAAAGGAAAGCTCTTAAATTTTACATAAATTTTAACCAAGATTACGACTACTTTTCTTGCACTTATCATTTTTTGGCTCTCCAATGCAAAAATATTTAGGGTATTTATAGACCCAATTGGCTTCAAAAAATAGAGCTAAAATCCAACCAATCCCATAAATCTCGGATATGGGTGGTACTACCGTTGGTGCCGATGGTACTACCATTGAAAGTGCCCCGAAAACAAGGGTAACAGTGGTACTATCGTCACCTAAGCGGTACCACCACTGTCCACCAACGGTGCTACTGTTGGGAATCAAACTATATTTTTTATATAGTTTTTGTACTTGATTTGTACCTCCTATTGACCCCTTTCCAGGTTAACGAAATAAGCTCAACTTGAGCTCAAATATAACCCAAAGTGAACCAGGTAACTTAAAATTGAGTTATTTAGATTTCTCTAAATCTAACTTAATTAGGAATCTATGATCCTAACTATGATAAAATACATAAATACAATCTTTTGTGACCGACATGACAATTAATATTCCTAACTCCCGGTGAACTTCTTAGCATCCTTCGTGAGTCTCTCAATCATCTTCTGGTGAACTCTTGGCATGCTCCTAGCGAGCTTCCCAATCACCTTCGGTAAACTCCGTCGAACTTCCGGTGAGCTCCCACTACATCATCCGAACCTCGACCTGATGCCCGAACTTGACTCTGACCCAACATCTGACTGTAATGCCTTTTTATCATCGTAGTTAATCCTACATCACTTTCTCTAATACATAAGTTAGATCATAAAAATCATCAATTGATTTCATCAACGAAATCCAAGATTCAACATATTTAACTCTTCACAGTTAGTGCAAGGAGCTAACATACAATAATTATACTCATTTTTCAATATTTCAAATTCACTAGCAAGAGAAGCATGATCCTTTTTTAACGATTTATACTTGTTACTAACTATTTTAAAATCATCAAACAAGTCATTAAATACATTGAATAATTCATCATAAAATAAGGAAGATTTGTTAAGGTTACATACCTCGTTGCTAAATGTCATTAATGCATAATTTGAAACTTCTTCTTTATTGGTTGGATCCTTGTCTTTGGATGAATTTGAGTCGTCCCAAGTGGCTTTGAGTGTTTTCTTCTTCTTTGGTTGCTTCTTCTTTACTCGGGGACATTTATTTTTGAAGTGCCTCAACTTCTTGCATTCGTAGCATATTATTGAGTCCTTTTTTAGTTCACTTTTGTTCTTAACGTCTTATTTTATTTTGATTGTTTTTAAGAATTTCTTAAATTTCTTGTAAGAAGTGCTAAGTCATCATCATCATCGTCACTTGAGTTTTCTCCCAAGTGGTATTCCTTAGATCTAAGTATCATGTCATTATTCTTTGGAAGGTTATTTTTTAGTTCATCATGTGCTATATATGTCATTTCGTAGGTCATCAAAGACTCAATAAGTTTTTTAAGTGGCAAATGATTTAGGTCCTTGGTTTCTTATATTATCATTACTTTAGGATCCCGACTTTTTGGAGGGATCTTAGTATTTTGTTAATAAGTTCAAAATTAGAAAAATTTTACCAAGTGCTTTTAAACCATTGATGACATCGGTAAAATGGGTGTACACGTCTCCATTGGTCTTGCTTAGTTTCATATAAAACAACTCATAGCTATGTACTAAGAGATTAATTTTTGACTTTTGACTATAGTAGTGCCTTCGTGTGTGACTTTGAGTATGTGCCAAATCTCTTGTGCAATTTTACATATGAAAATTCAATTAAATTTGTTTCTATCAATAGTACAAAATAAAGCGTTCATCGCTTTAACATTCAAAGAGAAAGTCTTCTTTTCCAAATTATTCTATTCTTTCAATGGTTTGGAAGACTTTTCGAACCCGCTTTTAACAATATGTTATAAATCAAAATCTATAGAAAGCAAGAAAATTTTCATTCGAGTTTTTCAATACGTGTAGTCCATCCCATTGAATATGAGAGGATAAGTGATAGAAATACCCTCTTAGTTGCCGGTAAAAGTCATATCTTTTGGGTTTTAAACCAAAAAGAGATAAACATTGCTCTGATATTAGGACCGAATCGACACTAAGGGGGGGGGGGGGGGGGGGGGGGGGGGGGGGGGGTAAATTAGTGCTTTTGAAAAATCTTCATTGATTTGAGGATTCATTCGATAAAACTTGTATCAAAAAAGTATTTAAACCTGAAAGCATTCATAGGATGGTAATGAATGAGCAAAGCAATTAAACAATAGAGAAGAGAAGAGAAGGCACACTAATTTTATATTGGTTCGATCGTTATGACCTATTCCACACTCGATCCTCCTTTGTTTAGGTCACTAGCTTCCACTATTAATCTTCTTTCAACAAGTTGAAGATCAATTACCCTCTTACAGCTTTATTCTCATTTTTACATGTTTAGGAGATAACTTTTACAATTTTCTCAGCCCTCTCTTAAACAAAAACTACATTTTAAGAAAGAGGGGGAGCTCTCAAGGAATCACAACAACATTTTCATAAGTTGTTTGCTTTTAATTCTTGCATACTCAAGGAAAAATGGGTGGGGTATCTATAGGCCCCAAATAGCTTCCAAAATGTAGCCAAAATTCAAATGATCAGAGTTCCCGAGGTGTTGGCAGCCTTATAGTCTTTGAGATTGTGTTCTTTGGATGGTGCCATCGCCTAACATATTTACGATGATTGTGTCTTTTCGGAGACTGTGTTTTCTTAGATACCATGTCTTCTGAGTGGTACCACCACCTAGTATGACTTTCGATCACTAAAATGACCTTCTAAAATTCCTAAATCAGCCTCAATTAAGGTTTAATGGCCCCTTAATTTAGTTGATCTAATTACATTCAAAACCAACTCAATTAGAACTCTAGATTACTTCGATCTAGATAAATTACTACAAAGCATTAACCGTGTTGTATGGCATATCATTTGTTCATCCGAGCCCTCGGCGCATCATGCTCTCCTCCAGTGTATTACTCTATCCCTTACTTTAATCGTTTTATCTTTTCATGATCAAAGATAGTGCTGCACCATTTTCTTAAACACAGATTAGATCATAATTTTATCAATTAATTTCATTATCAAAATATGAGATTCAATAATTATCTGTTCATTCTTATTCTATTTTTTACTTTTCACTTACTTTAATATTATCTTAGAATTAATTGCAAAGACTATCTCTATGCATAAGGGAGATTGAATTATATGATAAATAAATATAATTTTACAAATTGTTTCTTTGATGATATGATATTTGAGGATTATCCTATTATTATGTAGATAGGTTGCTATAAGGTTTTAAGTCCTCCACATAAATCCCCTTCATTTGACATCAATCATGTACAAATAGCTAAAGAAGAAGTCATAAAAGCTAAACAGTTTTCACAAGCCTCCCATAACGTTGGTCCATTTGTAGTTTTAGGTAGAAGCCGGAGAACCATGGGCTTTTTCACCTACCTCCGCAGTAAATTTGTTTGGATTGGATGGCACTACCTAATTGATTCCATGACAGTCAACATCTTATGCCAGTTTTAATATCAATGGTCCAAAGAATCTCGTCCGGTGTCAATCAAGTAAAGATTATGATAATTCATTCTAAATTTTTTTTTTTATCTTTGGAAATTAATAAAATAAAAATAAAAAAACAGAAAAATTTGCAAGCATTTAATGCAGAAGCTGCTAATAAGAACATGGCCTCATGATCAAGATGATGAATTAGCAGAACACCAAATGGTCTAATGCTGGGTGAAACCTTGACCCAATCAAACTCGTAGGTCGGTCGATTGAGCTTCACTAACGCAAGAATCTAACATTGGACTTGGCATAGCAATGGCCACAAGTGAAGGCCGGCTCGCGGTTGATCTCTTGACATCAAAACTAGTAGTAGAGTGATTCACTACCGAGGGTCAATCACATATGTGGTGTGATTCACACTATCATGTTGCTATAGACATCGTAATCGAAATAGTCACGTCTAATTGGGCTACTGAGAGATGGTCATCGTATCACCACATCATTTATCAGTGTACATATATATTATCATCTTCAAGCTAGTTGACTTTTTCATTGTAGTTGACTTTTTCATTGCTCTAGGAAAAAATGGTCATGGGGGTTGGAGAGGTACCAGCTCTGCCTTATCGAGGCATCACATCTCATCCCACCTTGCTTGGTGAACGTAAAGAGAGAGAGAGAGAGAGAGAGAGAGAGAGAGATATGACAATTTGTATGAGAGGTTCCATGTGTTCTTCCTTCCTCATTAATGGTCTTCTTCCAGCCATCAGAAGCGTTGGACGACTTCAAATAAAATGTATAGCATATATTACGTATGATCCCGCCGACAAAAAATAGTCATTTGATTTTGCATACGTAAATGGTCAACACAATAACTCCTTTTTGACCTAAGATGTTAACGTTGAAGATGATACGAAACTGATACATATTTGTAAGGCAATAAACTTAAGTAATGTTTTCATTCTCTAATCTTTTTCTTTTATTTTCTCTCAGAAATAGAACACATTCTTTGCTTTGGAAAGGATTTGCTTCAAACTTGTAACCTTATTCTGCCAAATTTATTTCTCTAAACAAATTTACTTCTCTTTCTAATAGATTTAGATTTTTCTCTCAAACATATCTATTTTTATTTTCTCTGTCTAATGGGATCTAGTTAAAGCCTTCCATGAGATAAGAGTTAGACAAGCATTTAATTTTTTTCTCTCTTTTTTAGGTTTAGTGTTGGATGGGTTAATGTTTTAAAGATGGGTTAATGTTGAATGACATATTAATAAATCACTTATTGTAAAAAGTGTATCATTATGCATGGTGTTTGTATATTTAGATGTCTAAGAAGTAAAAAATTTATATATTCTTACTATCTCAATTTTCAAGCTAAGTCACTAATAAACACATGCATATTTTATATATTGATTGATACATGTGTGCTCATACATATAAGTCATAAACAATTTTTACTACTCAAGCATCAAGGTCAGGGTTAAATCTTTGTCCAATTTGAAGTCTTAAAAGATAAATTATGAGATTATTATGAATATATCATTTGTGAACATATGTATGTCCCATTCTTAATTAGTCAAGCCTCATCCAACGTTAGTTCTATATAGCTAGAAATTAAGGGCAATATATGTTTGCATTTGAGTAACCTCTATCAAACATATAGCTTTTTCTAACTTGTAATAGAGCAATTATATTATTAAGTTTTTTTATTTAATTTCTTTCATTCTCTAGTAATCATTTGATTTTGAATGTGAAAATAGTCAAGACAACAACTCTTTGACTTACGATGCTAATGTTGAATGATATGGTACTGATATACTTCTAGAACTCTTTTTCCTTTCTTTTGTGGTTCAATGTTCGAGAGTGTATTTTGAAGTTAGGTTACTTATAGGCCCATCGACAAAAAATAAAAATGTGTAGGAGAATAGTTGGTCGTCTATATGTTTGAGTTACAATCTTCCTATAAAATTTTAATTTCCTTCAGAGATAAGAGGCATATAAAATATGTAATATGTATAAGAAAATTAAATATATATGTATATATATAATACGTACAAACTTAAATAATGTTATTTATATATTTAACTAATCTTTTGTAAGGGCAATAAACTAATCTAATGTTTCCATTCTCTAGTCTTTTCTTTTCTCTTTTCTAGGAGGAGAACACATACTTTACTTTGGGAATGATTTACTTCTCAAAGTTATAATATTATTCTACAAATTAAATAGTGTTTATTGGTTTTATTCTTTAATAGATGGACGTGTTTATCGTTTTTTTTTTTGTTTTCATCATTCTCCTATTGAATGTTTATCATGTAAAAAAGGATAGAACATATAAACTTACTCACAGAATACATAACATTAGGAGGCTTTTCGATAAGGTGTAGCTGTTGGTATGAGAGTTATTAGTTCAAGTTAACTACTAATTCTTCCTGGGTAGATGATCATGTTGTTGATGTGGCTTTTCCATGGTGGGTCATTTAGATTAGTAATAAAATTTAAACTTGTTTGGCCAAATTATAGTTAACGTTATGGTTGCAAAAAAATATTTTGCTTTGGTAGGATTAGGAATATGGGTTTTTTTGTACAAATTAGAAGTAACTATAGCCATAGATCAAAGAAAATATTTTACAAATGATAAATATATTATTACATATATTCAAGCCAGTTTTTATGCTTTAAGAAGCATATTCTAAATACTTTTAGACATCATATGTTTAGAAAACATTTATTTCTATATAATGTGTTAGGAAGCCACAACAGTTTAAATAATAAAATTTCATTCAATCTTAATATTTCCAATATGTAATGTTTAATCTGAGGAAATCCTTGATCGAATAATAGATCGAGGCAAAACCTCATTATCGGAAAAAACCCCAATCGTAAAAGCTAGGGTGAAAAGAACCCTCCTTGAGCCTACTCAAGGGGAGGCTCAACCGATTTATTTATTCACGATATAGGTCAGGTAAAGGAAAAAAGAAAAAAGCTTACAGCCCGAACCAGGCCCTCACGTGATGCTCCATTTGAAATCATCAACAAATAAGAATTACATTTGCATATATGTTTGTAAAACTCAAAACGAGTAATGCAATTATGATGAAAATAAAATTTGAGTAGCATCATCATCATCGATGTATCCAATGTAAAACCAAAACAAAACTCATATAGTAGTATGATAATTCTTTAAAAAAATTAATATGAGAAATAAATTAATGAAAATTATAAATGAGTTTGGACAGAAATGATGGCGCATAGAAACAAAGAGACTCGACCCGATGATATATCAATTCTGATCCTTCTGAATGATTGCGCCAAAGATGTTAGTTATTTAAAAATTTCTAATTTGGCTACAATAAACTCCATGAAAGTGAAGGAACAAAAGGATGATAGAATCAATGCAAAATCTAGGATCTAAGGAAAGAGTGTGTTTGACGAGATCATGCAACATAAAAAAATGATACAATGTGAGCAAAGATGATGCTCATGCATGCAACTAGAAAACCAAATGGAAGAAAGAATGAACTTTTATTTTTTTTCTCAAAAAACGTATATACCAAGAAAGTCAACGCACTAGCAAATTAGAGAACCCATGTGAAATCTAGAATCTAAGTAACCAGTGTATGTATTTGAAGGCACACGCAAGATCCCAATGGAAGAACACCAAGAAGAAAGAACTCAGAATCTAGAATCTAAGAAACCAATGTACATATTCGAGACACATTCAAGATTCCAATGGAAGAACACCAAAAAGAAAGAACTCAAAGTCTAGTGTCTAAGAAACTAGTGTACAAGGGAGGAACAGAAGAAAGAACTCGAAGACACATACATGTTGCACCAAGAAGGAAGAACTCGAAAGCATAGATATGAGACTACAAAAAAGACATCAAAGGCAACCATCACCTTACAATCAAGATCAAGAAACAAATGAATCAACCCGAAAGCACACAAACAATTTGACACAAGAGTTCCGTAAACGAGCAATCGCTAACATAGATAGCGGAAATCAATATCACCAAAACAAGAACTACAACTCTAGATGCGGGCAAACAAATGAATCAAGTCGTAGATGCATGAGGAGCCGAAGGAGCAAAATCTTGGCGGGTCTCAGTGGTGAAGGCATCGATCGAGTTGTCGTAGGCAGAGAGGAGGGAGAAGAGGCGTGAAGCGTCGATCGGCTTCCCCAAGAATGCTTTCTGACGGGCCGGCATAGGCAAGTGGCTTCAAGACCTTTGATGGTAGCGGAGAAGGTCGTGCAGTGTTGTAAGGTCGAGGGAGGGTAGGCATGCCAAAACGTATGAGGCAACTTCGCCAAGTGGGATAAACAAAATCGCATGGCTGCCATCGCATTTGGACAGGGATCCAGAGGAGGCAGCATTCTAGCGGAGGAGACTTACAAGTGCGGCAAAGGAAGACGAAGCTGAAGAGAGAGACAAGCAGGGAGAAGGAGAGCTTCATTCTTTCTTGATCCTTCTTGATCGAATTTTGCCAGCCAATGTGCACGCGAGAGAAGAAACAACCTTAGCATGGAGAAAATGAAGATGAGCGGGGTAGAAGATAGGCTTGGTTCTTGATCGCCTTCCTCCAACCAACAAGATTGATAGAGGAGAGTCAGAGAGAAGAAATAAGCTTCACCTTTTTTCAATCGCCAGTTTTTTCGGTACTCCAGTTGTTTTTTTTAGTTTCTTCACCTTTTTCTCATGTTTAAACTTTTTGTTAGAGTGTAACCATTCTTGATATGTTGTTTCTACATATCAAGATTGGGGAGCAATCTATTATTATATAGGTAGGTTACTATAAGGCTTTAAGTCCTCCACATAAATACCCTTCATTTGATATCAGCTACAAGTAGCTAAAGAAGAATTCATAAAAAGCTACACGGTTTTCACAAGCCTCCCAAAACCCGGGCCTGTTTGCAGTTTTGGGTAGAAGCTAGAGAGCCATGGTTTTTTTCACCTACCTCCGTAGTAAATTTGTTTGGATTGGATGGCACCACCTAATTGATTCTATGACAGTCAACATCTTACGCTAGTTTTAATATCAATGGTCCAAAGAATCTCATCCGGTGTCAATCAAGTAAAGATTTTGATAGTTTATCATAAATGTTTTTTTGATCTTTGGAAAAGAATAAAATAAAAATAAAAAACACTGAAAAATTTTGCAAGCATTTGATGCAGAAGCTACGAATAAGTACATGGCCGCATGATCAAGATGATGAATCAGCGGAACACAAATGGTCTCATGCTAGGTGAAACCTCGGCCTAGATCGAAGTCGTAGGTTGGTCGATTGAGCTTTGCTAACCCAAAAATCTAACACTGCGCTTGGCATAGCAATGGCCACAAGTGAAGACCAACTCGTGGTTGATCTCTTGACATCAAAGCTAGTAGTAGAGTATTCACTATCAAGGGTCAATCACATATGAGGTGTGATTGACACTATCATGTTGCTATAGACATCGTAATCGAGATAGTCAAGTCAAGACTAGTTGGGCTATTGAGAGATTGTCATCATTTATCCATGTACATATATATTGTCATCGTCAAGCTAGTCGACTTTTTCATTGCCCTAGGTAAAAATGATCATGGAGGATCAGAGAGGTACTAGCTCCGCCCTATCGAGGCATCACATCTAGTCTTGCCTTGCTTGGTGAACATACACACACATATAGAGAGAGAGATATATATATGACATTTTGTATGAGATGTTCCATGTGTTCTTCCTTAATCATTAATGGTCTTTGTTGAGCTGTCAGAAGCGTTGGACGATTACAAATAAAATGTATTGCATATATTATGTATGGTCCCATTTACAAAAAAAATAGTCATTTGATTTTGCACGTGGAAATAGTCAAGACAACAACTCCTCTTGGACCTAAGATTTTAATGTTGAAGATGATATGGAACTGATATATATTTGTGAAGGCAATAAACTTAAGTAATGTTTTCATTCTCTAGTGATTTCTTTTCTTTCCTCCTTTTATCTGAAGAACACATATTTTGCTTTGAGAATGATTTGCTTATCAAAGTTGTAATTTTACTATGCCAAATTTACTTCTCTCTCTTATAGATTTATTTATTTTTTCTCTAACTGATCTATTTTCTCTCTCTAATAGGATCTAGTTAAGACCCTCGACGAGATAAGACCAATGATGGTGACAATGCCAGGGAGTCAATGGTCTCAACTATATAATTTGAGGGTGTTGCATGAATCACGGAGTAGTATTTTATACATGTCACTCAAGATTTAGATCATGGAGCTTAACGAGGTACTGCTCAAATTTATACACAAAAGGAGAAGGGGGAAGCAGTGGATGATTTTGAGTAGATGCGATAGAGCATATATGACGTAGATATGGCAAAGCTTATCGTATTCACAATTGTCATAATTATTCACAATCGTCATATTATAGAGAATCTTCTGGCCAACAGCAATATTGTAATAGTTGGTTATACTTCTTCGAGCAGTAATACAATGATCAATCTTGATACGGAGCAACAAATCATTGGCAAAAGTAGAAGTTCTTACATTCTCCATGCTCTACACCAATACATGATATTATTGTCCTTACCTCAAGAGCTGACACGGACACATGTAGTTCATGACGATCAGACTACAACTATTAGTACATTGATGCACCAATGACATACGGTGTATCAGTATACTGTGTCATGAGATTATTTTCAGGATTGAGTCCAACAAATATATTAAATCGATATACGGATATATAGGATTGGGGATCTTAATCCACCACCCATGGAGTCCCATTGTTCGATTTGGTGATAAAATCAGGTATATCCATCAATTGATTACTTAATTCATTTGAATCTTAAACTTTAGTTGTTTAAAAAATAATCTAATAATTTAAATCATTTCTCTATAGATAATTCAATATTAACGGAAGGAAAGTTAGGAATGTACTATAAAGTTACTCCACAAAGCTCGAAAAGATATATGTCACTACTCTTTCCTAGTTTAGATTATTTTTGCTAAAATTATATTAAATTTATATTTATCTCCAACTTAAAAATCCTAATCTAACTTTTTTTTTATTTTTAAGAAGTTTTGGAGCTATCTTTAATAATTTTACCATACCGTCAATAAGCCGAAATGGAACATACTATGCGTCGATACAAATTGATGCATATTGTACCAACAACTGATCGGTATATTGGTATCTTGATAGTTGTAGCAAGTTAGGTTTAATATTTTAGCTCACAATTTGACCTAGAAATTACACAAATCCTTTCCATTCAAACTGTGATCTATTCTTGACTTTCTCTAGTGATGACCAAATACAGAAATTATATTTGATGAATTTCAGAAAAGGTTAACTTTAGAAAGACATAGGCTTAAAGATTTAGGCAGCTAGTAAACTCATTGGCCATGTGTTGTGAAGTGTTTTTTAATCATTTGTACTTATTTTATAACAGATCTCAAGTGATGAAGCTGTTGAAACTCTAAAACAATTAGCTCTCCAAGAAGGATTGTTGGTATGCATAGTTTTTTTTTTTGTTGATAAGTTTGATTCAGGTTCATTTCATGACTTAGGCAATCTCAGCTATGTCCGGAACATTGGCCAAAGATTGCTTTGCGACTTAGGAAATTCCAGCTAAGTCTACAAGTTTGCCGCAAGGGTGCTACATGACTTAGACAAATTCCGCTAAGTCCGTGATATTGTGGTATCAGAGCAAGCAAGCAATTCGAACAAACAAGCAAGATGGGGCAAGCCGGACCTTTGCCCCAAGCAGCCGCAAGTAGGCTACAAGTGTAAACTCGCTCGTAAACTGCTGGAGCCGCTCATGAGGAGTGCGGTAGTGAACATGACGAGCGTGAAGTTGGGTACTCTCCGCGAGCGGAGGAAGCACAATCTGGTGCACCAACTGTGAAAAGGAGCCACAAGGAGAGACTTTCAACGGTGGAAACCTGTCTCAATGTTCTTGAAACGAGTTTGGAGGAACTCTATCAAGGCCAAGGAAGGCTCATTCGGATACAGAGCTCGCAAGAAGAAGCTGAACCTTGGATCGACAGGGTTGAGCCCCTGGTCAACCGACTGACGGAGGATACTAAAGCCTCCGTACGACATCTACATGAAGTTGTGGTGGAACTCACGGCCAAAGTGACGTTGCTCACTAGAACTCTTAATGCGGGAGGGAACAATACCCGTGCTGCCTCACCCCAAAGCTTCAGAGCACCAGAGCCGCATTGCTACGAGGGCGCTAGAGATGCCAAAGAGCTCGAGAATTTCTTGTTCGACATGGAACAATATTTTTATGCTACGAGTCCTTAGTCGGAGGAAACCAAAGTTTCTATAACAACCATGTATCGGAATGGAGACGTAAAACTTTGGTGGCGAACCAGTTGAGAAGAGATCCAACAAGGCCGATGACGAGTGGATACATAGGAAGACTTGAAACGTGAGTTGAGAACGCAGTTTCTGCCCGAGAACACTTAGTTCGTCGAAAGAAGGAAACTGAGACAACTCCACCAAAGTACTTCCATCCGAGACTATTTGAAGCAATTTTTGGCACTGATACTAGATATACAAGATATGTCCGAAAAGGACAAACTATTCAGCTTCCTCGATGGCTTAAAGCCATGGGTACAACAAAAACTAAATCGGAGGAATGTCACCGACGTGGTCGGGGCAATTGCAACCGCGAAAAGGCTAACTGATTTCGTTTCTTCAAAAGACTAAGGAAAGAAGAAACAATCCTTAGGAAATCGCTCAACAAAATACTCTCGTGCAAAGGAGTCTAGGGGCGAACAGAAGAAAAAGAGCTTCCACAAGGGATCGTGCTTAAAAGACAAAGCCCCGAAATCTAGTGGATGCTTCTTGTGTAGAGGACCACACACGGTGAGGGAGTGCCCGCAGAAGCAGGCACTCAACGCCTTAATGACATCAATACACCCCCATAAGTCGGACAAAGGCAAAGCTGTCGCCCTTAGTTCGAGAAGTTCGGAATCTAGCAGCGACGACGAGGAGTCGCAAGGACCCCGAATGGGAGCGATGCGTTTGTTGAATGCATTACGGGGTCGAGTGGGAGAGAGAACAAAGACAAAGGCACAGAAGGCGGCAAGTAGCGAGCTGATGTATGTGGACATCAAGCTCAATGGTCGAACAACCCTTGCAATGGTGGACACTGGAGCTACCCACAATTTTATTGCTGATCGTGAAGCAAAGCGACTTGGACTTATCTTGGAGTAGAACCCAAGTCGCATGGAGGTTGTGAACTCGGAGGCCAAGCAGATCTCCGGATTAGCAAAGGGGGTCCCTATCAAGATTGGAACGTGGAGCGGGTGCACAAATATGATGGCGATGCCATTGGACGACTTCCAATTGATCTTGGAATGGAGTTCATCCACGCGGTGAAGTTAGTGCCGATGTCATTCCTAAACTCTTTATGCCTGTTGGGAGGTGACGACCCCTGCGTAGTTCCAGTTTCTCGAGGGAGAACCAAGGACCCACAGCAAATATCAGTATTACAATTAAAAAAAGGGATGCATTAAGGTGAATTAACTTTCGTGGCTGTTGTGAAGCTGGAGCCACTTGACGGGGAGGCCATTCACGAACCTGCTGTAGTGGCAAACGTTCTGAAGGAATTTATAGACGTCATGCCACCCGAGTTGCCGAAGACTCTACCACCATGCAGAGGCATGGATCATAACATTTGTTGGAGCCGGGAGTTAAGCCTCCAGCGAGACCACCCTACCGCATGGCCCTTCCAGAATTAGCAAAACTGAGGAAGCAGTTAGATGAATTGTTAAGGGGTGGTCTCATCCGCAGTTCAAAGGCACCATTCGGAGCTCCAGTTCTGTTTCAGACGAAACAAGATGGGAGCCTCCGATTATGTGTCGATCATCGAGCTCTGAACAAAGTGACGGTGAAGAACAAATATCCTATTCTGCTCATCGCGGATTTGTGATGCCTTTTGGTTTAACCAACGCTCTGACCACATTTTGTACTCTAATAAACTAGCTTTTCAAAGTGTATTTGGACAAGTTTGTGGTCGTCTACCTAGACGATATCGTCATCTATAGCCAGATGCTCGAGGAGCACATTGAACACCTTCGGATAATCTTCAGAGTTCTCATGGAGAACACCTTGTTTGTGAAGAGGGAGAAGTGCTACTTTGCGTAGACAGAAATTATGTTCTTGGGACATCGGATCGGCGGTGGTTCCATTCGGATGGATGAGTCAAAGATGCAAGCTGTGGCAGAATGGCGAACACCAAAGAAGGTACCTGAGTTGAGATCCTTCCTTGGTTTTATGAACTATTATCATCGCTTCATTTCTGGATATTCAAAGTGCGCAGCTCCACTGACGGATTTGCTAAAGGAGCAATCTTGGAGATGGTCAAACAAGTGTGAAGCGGCTTTCCAAGATCTAAAGACTACTGTGTTGGAGGAACCAGTACTCAGATTACCAGAGGACGGGAAGCCTTTTAAAGTCCATACAGATGCTTCTGACTTTGCTATTGGGGGAGTACTTATGCAAGAGGGTCATCCAGTGGCCTATGAGAGTCGCAAGGTCAATGAGATCGAGCGGCGATATCCAGTGCAAGAGAAAGAGATGACAGCGGTGGTCCACTGTTTACGAGTCTGGCGACACCACCTTTTGGGAGCACGATTCGTGCTAAGGACGGACAATATCACATTGAGTTACTTCCAGACTCAAAAGAAACTCTCCCCGAAACAGGCAAGATGGCACGACTTCTTGGCCGAATTCGACATGGTAATGGAGTACAAGCCTAGAAAGACGAATGTCGTGGCCGATGCATTGAGCCGGAAAGTGGAACTGGTGAATGGTATATATATAGTTGGAAGGTGGAGGCCAAGCAAGTCAATTGCACTCTAACTTTCTTTCCAGGATCAGGGATGAAATGTACAGTGATCCTCAAGCAGTAACCCTGATGCAACTCATCAAAGAGGACAAGACGTGACGATTTTGACTCCATGAGGGACTCCTCTACACCAAGGGGAATAGAGTTTATGTTCAGCGAGTGGACAACTTGAGGCATGAACTCTTGAGTGAGTGTCACGATTCCCTTTGGGCCGGACATCCCGACATTCATCGGACAATGGCTCTCGTGGAGAGGGCATTTTATTGGCCAAAAATGGGGACAAAGTGGAGGATTATGTTCGTACATGCCTTACGGGCCAACAAGTTAAGTTGGAACAGCGAAAGCCAGTAGGACTTTTGGAGCCGCTACCGGTGCCAGAAATGCCATGGGAGAGCATTTCCTTAGACTTCATATCAAGCTTGCCCACAGTAGGGGGATACTTGTAGTTGTCGATCGGTTTTCAAAGTATGCAACGTTTATTGCTGCACCCCTATATTGTTAAGTAGAAGAGGCGGCCAAGTTGATGATGAAGAATGTGGTGAAGTATTGGGGAGTTCCACAAAATATCATTAGTGATCGAGATTCTCGGTTCTTGGGACGATTCTGGACCGAGCTATTCAAGCTGTTGGGATCGAAGTTATACTTCTCCATAAGCCTCCACCCCCAATCTGATGGTCAAACCAAAAGAATTAACTCACTGTTAGAACAGTATCACCGGCACTATGTGAGTGCTAATCAACGAGATTGGGTGAAGCTGTTGGACATAGCCCAATTCTCCTATAACTTACAGCGGAGCTCTACATCCAATAAAAGCCCCTTCGAGATTATCACAGGACAACAGCCGTTGACCCCTCACACATTGGCAATTGGACATACGGGGAGTAGTCCGTCAGCGTATCACTTTGCAAAAGAATGGCATCAAAATGTAGATATTGCATGGGCCTACTTGGAGAAGGCGGTCAAAAAGATGAAGAAGTGGGCAGACTTGGGAAGGCGACCCCAGGACTTTAAAGTTGGCGACTTGGTGTTGGTGAAGCTCCAACCAGCATCACTCCAGTTCTTTAGGCACAAAGTGCACAAAGGATTGGTACACAAGTATGAAGGGCATTTCCCAATCATCAGTCGAGTAGGCAACGTCTCCTACAAGTTGCAGCTGCCAGCATGGTTCAAAATTCACAACGTCTTCCATGCAAGCAACTTGAAAGCCTACCATTCAGATCCGCAAGATGCCTCACGAAATATTTTAACTCGACTACCCCCAATCAGAGCCTCCTATGAAAAGAGAGTCGAGACAATTATGGCGGATCTTAAGACTAAGCTACCCAACGGAGCAGAGCAAACTGAGTACTTGGTGAAGTGGCAAAAACTTTCCCGGACGGAAGCCAGTTGGGAGCCTGAAGACGCCCTACGACATAAAGAAGTCTGCGTTAAAGCCTATCAACAAGCGTCGACAAGGGCGTCGACAAGTTAACTGGGGGAGAATATCACGAACGATCGTCGCTCAATTGCAACTCTTCGTTCCGTGAACCGCTTGTCGCATTTTTGTTGCTTGTACAAATGTTGAGCAGCCTGTTTTGCCATGGTTTTGGGTGATTTTACATAGGAATTGTGAGCAGAAACAGTCTGTCTGGCTGTAGAACGATCGCTCGCTGCACGGAGCCAAAACAGGCCAAAACTACCCGGTTTGGGTCATTTTCGCGTGCTGCGACGACCGAACCGAGCGGAGTAAATGTCGGCCATCTCAGCCCTCTGGAACCCCCCGGGTGGCACAGGGCTGGATGGGGCTTCGGGATATTAGTCGGGCGTGAGCACTCAAAAAAATTGAAGTGTTTTGCGTCCGACACCCTTGGGAAACATCGTATGTGGACTTGCGACCGTTCTTACAGCCTTCCAAAGTCCTGTTTTGTTCTATTTCTATCTTTTTCTGCTTCACACAAGGTGTTCGACGAATTGCTTGTAAGAGCTGCCCTCTTGGCGAGACGTCGGGTCTTGTCCGTCGCTCATTTCCAAAACTAATCAACTTCTCTTTTTGTAGGTCCTTCGGGACCCGCACGAGGTTGCAATTGGGCTGACCTTTTGCGAGCAAATACGCTTTGGCGTTTATGACTTAGGCAATCCCAGCTAAGTCCGGAACATTGGCCAAAGATTGCTCCGCGACTTAGGCAATTCCAACTAAGTCTACAAGTTTGTCGCAAGGGTGCCACACGGCTTAGACAAATTTCGCTAAGTCCGTGATAGCGCGGGGAGAAAGATCGAGGCGACGTCGCCCCTTTTCTTTTTTTTTAATATTTTTAATATATTAATATTATATTATATTATATCGATATGAACTCGGTATATCGGTACAGACCGGTAAGTCAAACCTTAGTCTAGAATGTCCAATTAAGCAGCCAGACATATTTTTATTTTTAAATATAATTGAGGCCTAATTGGAGTTCCATTTGATAGGAAAACTACCTCATGTGATACTTATCTTTTGGTGATAGCGCCTTATGTATCAAGCCAGACATATTTTGGCTTGATACATAATGAGTGATGCTTGAAACCATTTTGATTTTAACCACAGTAATTTTAGGACTTCCTCTACCCAACATAAGCAATTGTGTTTTTCTATAGCAGTAAAATGGGAAAAAGAAGAGGAAAAGAAAAAAAAAAGGAGGCGAAGAAAGAATTCCTCGCCCGAGTGTCGTCCTCGCCCGCCTGCAGTCATCGCCGGCGGGTCGCCTGATCCCTGTCGTCGCCTCCGGTCACCCGCGGCAACGACCGCTTTTTCTCCCACGCGAGGAGAAAGATTGAGGCGACGTCGCACCTTTTTTTTAATATTTTTTAATTATATTATAAAAATATTATATTATATTTTAATACCGACGTTGCAGTGTTCACTAATGATGTTGTGTGGGACTCCCCAAAACTTCAGCACATTCTTCATCATCAACTTAGCTGCCTCCTCCGCTGATCAATGTAGGGGTGTAGCAATGAATGTTGGATAATTCGAAAATCGATCAACTACCACGAGTATCGATCCAAGTCCCCCTACTGCGGGCAAGCTTGGTATGAAGTCCAAGGAAATGCTCTCCCAAGGCCTTTCTGGTATGGGCAGCGGCTCCAAAAGTCTCACTGGCTTCTGCTGCTCTACCTTGTCCTGTTGACAAGTAAGGCATGTTTGAACATATTCCTCCACATTTGTCCCCATCTTCGGCCAATAGAAGGCCCTCGCCACGAGAGCCATTGTTCGGTGGATCCCTAGATGTCCAGCCCAAAGGGATTCGTGACACTCTTTCAGGAGTTCACGCCTCAAGTTATCCGCTCGCGGAACATAAACTATGTTCCCCTTAGTATAGATGAGTCCCTCCTGGACCCAAAATCGTCGTGTCTTGCCCTCTTTGATAAGTTGCATCAGAGTTACTGCCTGAGGATCTCGGTGTAGTCCATCCTTGATCCTGGAAAGGAAGTTGGAGCGCAAGTGACTTGCTTGGCCTCCGCCCTCCAACTGTATAGCATTCACTAGCTCCACTTTCCGACTCGATGCATCGGCCACGACATTTCCTTTTCCGGGCTTGTACTCCGTTACCATGTCGAACTCAGCCAAGAAGTCCTGCCATCGTGCTTGCTAACTCAATGCGACATTGTTTGTCCTTAGCACAAATGGTGCTCCCAGAAGGTAGTGTCGCCACACTCGTAGACAGTGGACCACCGCTGTCATCTCCTTCTTATGCACAGGATATCGCCGCTTGGTCTCGTTGAGCTTGCGACTCTCGTAGGCCACCGGATGACCCTCCTGCATAAGAACTCCAATAGCAAAATCAGAAGCATCTGTATGGACTTCAAAAGACTTTCCATAGTCCGGTAATCTGAGTACAGGTTCCTCCAACACAGCAGTCTTTAGGTCTTGAAATGCCACCTCACATTTTTCCGACCATATCCGGGACTGCTCCTTCTTTAGCAACTCCGTCAACGGAGCTGCGCGCTTCGAATACCCCGCTATGAAGCACCGATAATAGTTGACGAACCCAAGGAAGGATCTCAACTCTGGCACCTTCTTTGGCATTCGCCAGTCCGCCAGTCCGCCATAGCTTGCACCTTAGACAGGTCCATTCGGATAGAACCATTGCCGACTCGATTCTCCAAGAACAAAATCTCCGTTTGGGCAAAATCGCACTTTTCCCTCTTCACGAACAAGGTGTTCTCCCTGAGAACTTTGAAAATTGTTCGGAGGTGTCTAACATGCTCCTCAAGTGTTTGGCTATCGACGACGATATCGTCTAAGTAGACGACCACAAACTTATCCAGATACTTCTTGAACAGCTGGTTCATTAGAGTGCAGAATGTGGCCAGGGCATTGGTTAAGCCGAAAGGCATCACCAAGAACTCTAATGCTCCATACCATTGCACGGGTTGTTCGGCCATTAAGCTTGATGTCCAAATACATCAACTCGTTGTTTCCTGCCTTCATTGACTTTGCCTTTGTGTTCTCCTCCACTTGACCCCGCAACGCATTCAACAAACGCATTGCTCCCATCCTGGGACCTTGTGACGCCTCACTATCGCTACTAGAGTCAGAACTGCTCGAACTAAGGGCAATAGCTTTGCCCTTGTCTGACTTACGGGGTAGAACCGATGCTGTTAAAGCATTGAGTGCCTGTTTTTGTGGGCACTCTCTCACTTTGTGTGGTCTTCCAAACAAGAAGCATCTACTAGACTTTGAGACTCTACCTCTTTAGCCCGGTCCCTTGTGAAAATTCTTCTTCTTTTGCTCGCCCCCAGACTCCTTCACTCGAGAGTATTTAGATGGGCGATTTCCCGAAGAGTGTTTCTTCTTTCTCGAATCCTCCGAAGAAACAAAGTCAGTCAGCCTTGTCGCGGCTGCAATTGCCCCGACTACGTCGGTGACATTCCTCCGATGTAGTTCTTGTTGTGCCCATGGCTTCAAGCCATCGAGGAAGCTGAATAGCTTGTCTTTCTCAGACATGTCCCGAATATCCAGCATCAGTGCTGAAAATTATTTCACATAGTCTCGGATTGTTGTACTATGGCGGAGTTGTCTCAGTTTCCTTCTTGCGATAAACTCTGTGTTCTCGGGCAAGAACTGAGTTCTCAACTCTCGCTTCAAGTCTCCCCATGTATCCACTCGACATCGGCCTTGTTGGATCTCTTCCCAACGGGTTCGCCATCAAAGTTTTGCATCCCCATTCAGATACATTGTTGCTATAGCAACTTTGGTTTCTTCAGAATCGAGCCTTGTAGCACGAAAATACTATTCCATGTCGAACAAGAAAGTTTCAAGCTCTTTGGCATCCCTAGCACCTCCGTAGCACTACGGCTCCGGTGCTCTGAAGTGTTGTGGTGGCGCAGCGCGGGTGTTGTTCCCTCCTGCATCAAGAGTCCTTGTTAACACCATCAACTTAGCCGTGAGTTCCGCCATAACTTCATGCAGATGTCGTACGAAATCTTTGGTGTCCTCTGTCAGTTGATCAATCAGGGATTCAACATTCTCGATCCGAGTTTCAACTTCTTCCTGCGAGCTCTCTACCCCAAGTAGCCTTCCTTGGCCTTGGTAGAGTTCCTCCACGCTCGCTTCAAGAACATCAAGGCGAGTTTCCGCCATTGTAAGTCTCTCTCTGTGGCCCTTCTTCCCGGTTGGCGCTCCAGATGACGCCTCCTCCCCTTGTGGAGAATACCCAACTTCACGCTCGTCTTGTTCACTACCGCGCTCCTCATAAGTGGCTCCAGCAGTTTACGAGCGAGTTTGCACTTGTAGCCCACCGGCGGCTGCTTGGAGCAAGGGTCCTGCTTGCCCCATCTTGCTCGATTCACCACGATGTCTCACCATGGCGAAATTACGAATCTTCTTCGCTGTTTGTATAAATTGCTTGCCTGCTCTGATACCACACTGTCACAGACTTAGCTGAATTTGCCTAAGTCGTGCGACACCCTTGCGGCCCTCCCGAAGACTTAGCTGAAATTGCCTAAGTCGTGAAGCAACCTTGCCCACTGTCCTGGACTTAGCTAGGATTGCCTAAGTCATGAAACGCCCAAAGCGTTATCTGTCCGCACAGGGTCAGCCTTCTTACAACCTCTTAAGGTCCCGTAGGACCTGCAAAGAAGAAGTTGATTAGCTTGGAAGCGAGCGACGGACACGTCCCGGCGTCTCGCAAAGCGGAAAGCTATACAAGCAATTTGTCGAACACCTTGAGTGCAGCTGAGAAAAGAGAGAAAGAGAGCGAAATAGGACTTTGGAGTGTTCTAGGAACGATCGCAAGTCCGCAAACAACGGTTCCCAAGGTATCGGACGCAAGACAAGTTCAATTGCTGATGAACGCCTACGCCCGACATATACCCGGAGCCCCATCCAGCCCGGTGCCACCTGGGGGTTTATATGGTGCTAAAATGACTGACATTTCACACCGCTCAGAAAGGTTGCCGTGGCACACGAAAAAGACCCAAAAACAGGGTTGTTTTGGCTCTGTGCAGCGAACGACCGTTCTGCAGCCTTCTACACTACTTCCGCTCACATTTCTTAGGTAAAAATACATAAACTCAAGGCAAAATAAGCTGTCAAACATATGTACAAACAAGAAAAAGCAACGAACGGTTCACGGTGTGAAGATGTTGCGGTTAAGCGATGTCCGTTCGTGACAATTCGGATGGAACCATTGCTGATTCGATGCCCCAAGAATAAATTTCCGTTTGGGTGAAATATCACTTTTCCCTCTTCACGAACAAGGTGTTCTCCCTGACAACTTTGAAAATTGTTCGGAGGTGTCTAACATGCTCCTCAAGTGTTTGGCTATAGGCGATGATATCGTCTAAGTAGACAACAACAAACTTGTCCAGATACTCCATAAACAGTTGATTCATTAGAGTGCAAAATGTGGCCGAAGCATTGGTTAAGCCGAAAGGCATCACCAAGAACTCGAATGCTCCATACCTGGCCACATAGGTAGTCTTTGCCTCATCACCTTCTACAATACGCACCTGCCAATACCCCGACCGAAGGTCGAGTTTGGAGAAGTACTTTGCCTTGCCCAATTGATCGAACAAGTCCGCGATGAGCGGGATAGGGTACTTGTTCTTCATCGTCATCTTGTTAATGGTTTGATAATCGATGCATAATCGGAGACTCCCATCTTGCTTCTTCTGAAAGAGGACTGGAGCTCCGAAAGGTGCTTTTGAACTGCGGATGAGACCATCGCTTAACAGTTCATCTAACTGCTTCCTCAATTTCGCCAACTCTAGAGGGGTCATACGATATGGTGGTCTCGCTGGAGGCTTAATTCCCGGCTCCAGCTCAATCCGATGATCCACGCCTCTGCGTGGTGGTAGAGTTCTCGGCAACTCTGTTGGCATCACATCCGAGAACTCCTTCAGGATGTTCGCCACAACAGTAGGTTCCTGAATGGCTTCCCCATCAGGTGTCTCTAGCTTCATAGCCGCTACAAAGGTTGATTCACCTTTTCGTACCCCTTTCTTCAATTGTAAAGCTGATATTTGATGTAGGTCCTTGGTTCCTCCCCGATAAATTGGAACCATGCAATGATCGTCACCTCACATTAGACACAAAAAGTTCAGGAACGGTACTGGCACCAACTTCGCTGCGTGCATAAACTCCATTCCGAGAATCACTTGGAAGTCATCTAGTGGCATTGTCATTAAGTTTGTGCTCCCGCTCCATGTCCCGATCTTGATAGGGATCCCTTTTGCTTGTCCAGAGATCCGCTTGGCCTCCGAATTCACCGCCTTCATACGACTTGGGCTCTTCTCCAAGATTAATCCCAGTCGCTTAGCTTCGTGATCGGCAATAAAATTGTGGGTCGTGCCCGTGTCCACCATTTCACAGGTTGTTCGGCCATTAAGCTTGATGTCCACTTACATCAACTCGATGTTTCCTGCCTTCGGTGGCTTTGCCTTTGTGTTCTCCCCAACTTGATCCCGTAACGCATTCAACAAACGTATTGCTCCCATCCTGGGTCCTTGCGATGCCTCACTATCGCTACTAGAGTCAGAACTGCTCGAACTAAGGGCGATAGCTTTGCCCTTGTCTGACTTACGGGGTAGAACTGATGCTGTTAAAGCACTGAGTGCCTGTTTTTGTGGGCACTCTCTCACTTTGTGTGGTCCTCCACACAAGAAGCATCCACTAGACTTTGGGACTCTACCTCTTGAGCCCTGTCCCTTGTGAAAATTCTTCTTCTTTTGCTCGCCCCCAGACTCCTTCGCTCGAGAGTATTTAGATGGGTGATTTCCCGAAGAGTGTTTCTTCTTTCTCGAATCCTCCGAAGAAACAAAGTCAGTCAGCTTTTCCGCGGTTGCAATTGCCCGACTATATCGGTGATATTCTTCCGATGTTGTTCTTATTGTGCCAATGGCTTCAAGCCATCGAGGAAGCTGAATAG
This sequence comes from Ensete ventricosum, assembly GCA_029747655.1. Classification (NCBI taxonomy): domain Eukaryota; kingdom Viridiplantae; phylum Streptophyta; class Magnoliopsida; order Zingiberales; family Musaceae; genus Ensete; species Ensete ventricosum. The sequence goes on from JAQQAF010000003.1 coordinate 45,136,470, forward strand.
CTTGTCTTTCTCAGACATGTCCCGTATATCCAGCATCAGGGCTGAAAATTGTTTCACATAGTCTCGGATTGTTGTACTCTGGCGGAGTTGTCTCGGTTTCCTTCTTGCGACAAACTGTGTTCTCGGGCAAGAACTGAGTTCTCAACTCTCGCTTCAAGTCTCCCCATGTATCCACTCGACATCAACCTTGTTGGATCTCTTCCCAACAGGTTCGCCATCAAAGTTTTGCATCCCCATTCAGATACATTGTTGCTATAGCAACATTGGTTTCTTCATAATCGAGCCTTGTAGCACGAAAATATTGTTCCATGTCGAACAAGAAAATTTCAAGTTCTTTGGCATCCCTAGCACCTCCGTAGCACTGCCGCTCCGGTGCTATGAAGTGTGGTGGCGCAGCGCGGGTGTTGTTCCCTCCCTCATCAAGAGTCTTTGTTATCACCATCACCTTAGCCGTGAGTTCCGCCATAACTTCATGTACATGTCGTACGAAATCTTTGGTGTCCTCTGTCAGTTGATCAATCAGGGATTCAACTTTCTTGATCCGAGTTTCAGCTTCTTCCTGCGAGCTCTCTACCCCAAGTAGCCTTCCTTGGCCTTGGTAGAGTTCTTCCACGCTCGCTTCAAGAACATCAAGGCGAGTTTCCGACATTGTAAGTCTCTCTCTGTGGCCCTTCTTCCCGGTTGGCGCTCTAGATGACGCCTCCTCCCCTTGTGGAGAATACTCAACTTCACGCTCGTCTTGTTGACTACCGTGCTCCTCATAAGCGGCTCCAGCAGTTTACGAGCGAGTTTGCACTTGCAGCCCACCTGCGGTTGCTTGGAGCAAGGGTCTCGCTTGCCCCATCTTGCTCGATTCACCACGATGTCTCACCATGTCGAAATTACGGATCTTCTTCGCTGTTCGTATGAATTGCTTGCCTGCTCTGATACCACACTGTCACGGACTTAGCTGAATTTGCCTAAGCCATGCGGCACCCTTGCGTTCCTCCCGAAGACTTACCTGAAATTGCCTAAGTCGTGAAGCAACCTTGCCCACTATCCTGGACTTAGCTGGGATTGCCTAAGTCATGAAACGCCTAAAGCGTTATCTGTCCGCACAGGGTCAGGCCTCTTACAACCTCTTAAGGTCCCGTAGGACCTACAAAGAAGAAGTTGAATTGCTTAGAAGCGAGCGACGGACACGTCCCGGCGTCTCGCAAAGCGGAAAGCTATACAAGCAATTTGTTGAACACCTTGAGTGCAGTTGAGAAAAGAGAGAAAGAGAGCGAAATAGGACTTTGGAGGGTTGTAGGAACGGTCGCAAGTCCGCAAACGATGGTTCCCAAGGTATCGGGCGTAAGACAATTTCAATTGCTGATGAACACCTACGCCCGACATATACCCGGAGCCCTATCTAGCCCGGTGCCACCTGGGGGGTTTTCGGGTGCTGAAATGACTGACATTTCACACCGCTCAGAAAGGTTGTCGTGGCACACGAAAAAGACCCAAAAATAGGGCTGTTTTGGGCTGTTTTTTGGCTCTGTGCAATTAACGATCGTTCTATAGCCTTCTACACCACTTTTGCTCATATTTCTTGGGTAAAAACACATAAACTCAAGGCAAAAGAAGATGCCAAACATATGTACAAGCAAGAAAAAGCAACGAACGGTTCACGGAGCGAAGATGTTGCGGTTGAGCAATGTCCGTTTTGACAATGGAGAAGGCGGTTAAAAAGATGAAGAAGTGGGCAGACTTGGGAAGTCGACCCCAGGAATTTAAAGTTGGCGACTTGGTGTTGGTGAAGCTCCAACCAGCATCACTCCAGTTCTTTATGCACAAAGTGCATAAAGGATTGGTACGCAAGTATAAAGGGTCTTTCCCAATCATTAGTCGAGTAGGCAACGTCTCCTACAAGTAGCAGCTGCCAGCATGGTTCAAAATTCACAACCTCTTCCATGCAAGCAACTTGAAAGCCTACCATTCAGATCCGCAAGACGCCTCACGAAATATTTCAACTCGACTACCCCCAATCAGAGCCTCCTATGAAAGGCGAGTTGAGACAATTCTGGCTGATAGCAAGATTAAGCTACCCAACGGAGCAGAGCAAACTGAGGTCTTGGTGAAGTGGCAAAAACTTCCCCGGACTGAAGCCAGTTAGGAGCCAGAAGACGCCCTACGACATGAAGAAGCCTGCGTTAAAGCCTATCAACAAGTGTCGACGAGGGTGTCGACAAGTTAAGTGGGGGAGAATATCACGAACGATCGTCGCTCAACCACAACTCTTCGTTTCGTGAATCATTTGTCGCATTTTTGTTGCTTGTACAAATGTTAGGCAGCCTATTTTGCCTTGATTTTTGGCGATTTTGCCTAGGAATTATGAGCAGAAACAGACTGTCAGGCTGTAGAACGATCGCTCGATGCGCAGAGCCAGAACAGGCCAAAACTACCCAGTTTTGGGTCATTTTCGCGTGCTGCGATGACCGAATCGAGCGGAGTAAAATGTCAGCCATCTCAGCCCTCTGGAACCCCCCGGGTGGCACAGGGCTGGATGGGGCTTCGGGATATTAGTCGGGCGTGAGCACTCAAAAAAATTGAAGTGTTTTGCATCCGACACCCTTGGGAATCATCGTTTGTGGACTTGTGACCGTTCTTACAGCCCTCCAAAGTCCTGTTTTGTTCTCTTTCTATCTTTTTCTGCTTCACACAAGGTGTTCGACGAATTGCTTGTAAGAGCTGCCCTCTTGGCGAGACGTCGGGTCTTGTCCGTCGATCGTTTCCAAAACTAATCAACTTCTCTTTTTGCAAGTCCTTCGGGACCCGCACGAGGTTGCAATTGGGCTGACCTTTTGCGAGCAAATACGCTTTGGCGTTTATGACTTAGGCAATCCCAGCTAAGTCCGGAACATTGGCCAAAGATTGCTCCGCGACTTAGGCAATTCCAGCTAAGTCTACAAGTTTGTCGCAAGGGTGCCACATGGCTTAGACAAATTTCGCTAAGTCCGTGATAGCGCGGGGAGAAAGATCGAGGCGACGTCGCCCCTTTTCTTTTTTTTTAATATTTTTAATATATTAATATTATATTATATTATATCGATATGAACTCGGTATATCGGTACAGACCGGTAAGTCAAACCTTAGTCTAGAATGTCCAATTAAGCAGCCAGATATATTTTTATTTTTAAATATAATTGAGGCCTAATTGGAGTTCCATTTGATAGGAAAACTACCTCATGTGATACTTATCTTTTGGTGATAGCGCCTTATGTATCAAGCCAGACATATTTTGGCTTGATACATAATGAGTGATGCTTGAAACCATTTTGATTTTAACCACAGTAATTTTATGGAAGAAAATGTTATTCCACTTATCAACTCTGAAGAGAAACCGTAGTTAGCAAAATGTGTAGGGGATTAATCACTCTTTAAGATCATTCAGATTGCATATTAATGATTGTTCGTCCTGGATTCAACGACGCAATGTTAAACTGGGAGCAAAGAGGGAAGGCATAAGTTTGGAGTTGATCGATCTGTTTTACGTGAGCATCTTGCAGTCGTATGAGGCTGTAATTCGTAAATGGTGCTTTGATACACATAGAAACTTGACAATGAAAGTGATATTCTCCTGTGGTGATATGATCAATGATATGTAAAGTGTCCAGTTGGGGGTCAAAATATATTAAGTGAGCTATTACTGATTGCAATCAGATTCAACATTGGTTGGAAATTGCCGTCCAATTTGTGTTATTGCACTTCCCTCTTGCTTGTGTAAGAGTTAGCAGTATTGTGTAAGAGTTTGCTAGCACTATATCAAACCAATGTTTTGAATTAACATAAAAAAGATAAATGCTAGATTAAATCTTCTTCGTCCAATTGCTTGAATCCTGGCGTCTAGCAGAGTTGAACATGGTAGTTAATTTTACTACAAGCATACGTCACTGAGCTTTATTATGCAGTGAAGTGAAGGAAAACTCATAGATGTTTATTTGTTTGTGATAACCTTCTGGATTCATAGCAGGTATCAGATAGATAAATTAGGGATACCATCCTCTTCTCCCTAGTGACAGTGTAAAGAACAAGCACTCATCTCTATAAGCTATTCTCTCTATCTCTCTCTCTCTCTCTCTTCTGCCTCGAGGAGGAGGTGGAGGGATTCTTTATAAACCCTCTTCTTCGCTTGAGCTTGCCATCACACAGGTAATAATTAGTGAAGTCTCATTCTTAATTAGTGAAGTCTCGTCCACTTCTAGTTCTGCAAAGCCATTCGGAAATTAAGCGCATAGACTATGTTTGCATTTGAGTGACCTTTATCAAACATATAGCTTTTTCTAAATTGTAATGGAACAATTATATTATTAAGTTTTTTTATTTTAATTTCTTTTATTCTCTAGTAATCATTTTATTTTGCATGTGAAAATAGTCAACACAACAACTCTTTTACTTATGATGCTTATGTTGAAAATGTTATGGTACCAATACACTCTTTTTTCTTTATCTTGTGATTCAATGTTCGATAACATATTTTGCAGTTAGGTTACTTGTGGGCCCACCAACAAAAAAATAAAATTATATAGGAGAATTGTTGGTCGTCTATATGTTCGAGTTATAATCTTCTTATAAAATTTCAATTTCCTTCGTAGATAAGAGGCATATAAAATATATAGTATATATAAAAAACTTAAAATATGTATGTACCTATATAGTGCGGTAGGTGCATTACAAACTTAAATAATGTTAATTATATTTATCTAAGTAATCTTTTGGGAGGGTAATAAACTTTAGGAATGTTTCCATTCTCTAGTCTTTTCTTTTCTTTTCGCCGGAAGGAGAACACGTACTTTGCTTTGAGAATTATTTGATTTTCAAAGTGATAACATTTTTCTGCCAAATTAAATATTTGTGGTTGGTTTTATTGTTTAGTGAGAGGACATGTCGATCTTAATTTTTTTGTTTTCATGGTTCTCCTATTGAATATTTATCATATAAAAAAGAATAAGACCTACACATATGTTCATATGACATGTTAACATTAGAAGGTTTTTTTTTAATACAAATTAGAAGTAACCATAGCCATACTTCAAAGAAAATATTTTACAAATGATAAATATATTAGTACATATATTGAAGTAATTATTCATGCTTTAAGAAGCTGACTCTAAATACTTAAGACATCATATGTTTAGAAAATATTTAATTCTATATAATGTATTAGGAACTCATAACAAATTTATTCAAATGATAGAATTTCATTCAATCCTTAATATTTGCAATACAATCTTTAATCCGAGGAAATCCTCGATCGAATGATAGATCAAGGCAAAACCTCGTTGGAGGGAAAAACCCTAACAGTAAAAGCTAGGGTGAAAAAAACCCTCCTTGAGCCTGTTCAAGGGGAGGCTCAACCGATTTATTTACCCACAACCCGGGTCAGGTAAAGGAAAAAAGAAAGAAAGCTCACAGCCCGAGCCAGGCCCTCACACGATGTTCCATCTAAAATCGACTCTATATAAGAATTTTAATTGCATAAATGTTTGTCACTCAAAACGAATAATCCATATATGTGTCCGATGAGATCATGAAACATAGAAAAATGATATACCACGAACAAAGAAGATGGTCATGCATGCAACTAACAAAACAAACGAAAGAACGAATAAACTTTTGCGTTTTTTTATTGAACTCGGAAAAGTTCTAAGAAATTCAATGCACTAGCAAATTAGAGAACCAATGCAAAATCTAAGGTCTAAGAAATCAGTGCACGTATTCGAAGATATACGTAAGATCCCAATGAAAAAACACAAAGAAGAAACAACTCAGAATCTAGAATAAAAAAAATCAGTATACGTATTCGAAGACACATGCAAAATACGGACGAAAGAACAAAAAGAAAAAAAAAGAACTGAGAGTTAGAATCCGAGAAACCAGTATATGATACCCCCCTACGGAAGAAAGCCAAGAAGATAGAACTCGAAGACACATGCATGCAAGATCCCAATGGAAGACCACCTCAAGAATAAAGAACACTAAAACATAGAAAGAGACTTAAAAAAGACACTTAAAGCAACCTGCACCTAACAATCAAGATCAAGAAACAAATGAATCAACCCGAAAGCATACAAGCAATTCGACAAAAGAGTTCCAGAAACGAGCAATCGCGAACGTAGATAGCGTAGATCAATATTGCTAAAACAAGAACTACAACTACAGATGCGGGCAAAGAAACTGTTAATGTGAACCTGAGGTTAATACGGTAGGCCGGAGGAGCGGCAGCAGGAGGAGCCGCAGATGCAGGAGGAGCCGGAGGAGCAGAATCTTGGCAGATCTCAGTGGCGAAGGCGTCGACCGGTTTCCCGCAGGCGAAGGGGAGGGAGAAGAGGCGTGAAGTTTCGATCGGCGTCCCCAAGAATGCTTTCTGGCGGGCTAGAAGGCATAGGCAGGCGGCGCCGGGACCTTCGATGGCGGCGGAGAAGGCCGCGCAGCATTGTAAGGTCGGGGGAGGGTAGGCGTGCCAGAACAGATAATGCGACTTCGCCAAGTGGGGTAAGCAAACTCGCATGGCCGCCATCGCACTCGGACAGGGTTCCGGAGGAGGCAGTACTCTAGCGGAGGAGGCTTGCAGGCGCAGACAAAGGAAGACGAAGACGAAGCCGAAGACGGAGACGAGCGGGGAGAAGGATAGCTTCATTCTTTCTTGATCGAATTCCGCCAGCCAACGCAAGCGCGAGAGAAGGAGAAACAAGGAGAAGACGCAGACGAGCGGGGGAGAAGACAGGCTTGGTTCTTGATCGCCTTCCTCCAGCCAACGAGATTGACAGAGAGAAATAAGCTTCGCCGGGAGACGTCAAAGACGGAGAGGGAGACGAGACATCCTTCCGCCACAGAGAGAGCATCAATAGGCTTCGTGAGGAGAGCGGTTTAGTTCTCGACCGCCGTCCGCATAGAAAGCGCGCGAGTGAGAGAGCGTGCGGTGAGGCTCTCCTATGCAAGCCACGTCATTTTTTTAACTTTGAGATTCGTGCCTGGTGCATGAGCCCTGCTTTAGATGGGACCCATTAGCAGGGTTTGCCGTCGCACTCGGACAGGGGATCCGGAGGAGGCAGCATCGTAGCGGAGGCGGGTTGCAGGCGCAGGCAAAGGAAGGAAGACGAAGACGAAGAGGGAGACGAGCGGGGGAGAGATAAGACAGGCTTGGTTCTTGATCGCCAGTCTTTTCGGTTTCTTCACCTTTTTCTCATGTTTAAACTTTTTGTTAGAGGACCTTATTGTAGCCATTCTAGTAAATCTGCCTCTTCATCGTCATTCCATTGTTACTGATTGATTTCTTTTTTTTTTCCTATTTTTTTGCTTCTAAAGAGTATATTGGTGGAACCAACAAGTGGTAACATGGGGATTGGTCTTGCGTTTATTGCTGCTGCCAAAGGATACAAACTGATATCGACCATGCCTGCATCTATGAGCATTGAAAGACGAGTTCTGCTGAAAGCTTTCGGAGAATAACTTGTCCTTACAGATTCTGCCAATGGCACGAAGGGAGAAGTTCAGAAGAGATCTTGAAGAATACGCCCAATGCTTATATTCTTCAACAATTTGACGATCTTGCAAATCCAAAGGTCACATTCTACCATGATTTTTTTTTATTTTTATTTTACCCAAGTTTCGTTTTTTTTTTTTTTCAAATTCTGCATATTCTTGTGCAGATACACTGTGAGTCTACTGGTCCAGAAATCAGGGAAGATACAAGAGGGAAGGTGGACATTTTTGTTGCTGTATTGGGACAGGTGGAACTATATCTGGAGTTGGTTGTTTTTTGAAGGACAAAAATCCTAACATCAAGGTTCTTTTTCCTTTCTATTTTTTTCTCTTACCTTTTTATGTTAAGTTTCTCTGTGTATGGAATTCCTAATTCTTGGTCTTTCTCGTTTCCAATTTCTTCAGGTCATTGGCACCGAGCCTTCTGAAAGCAACATTCTTCAGGGGGAAAGCCTGGTATAGGCAAAGATTAAGTGGATCTAACCTTTTCTCTTTCAACCTTTTGTTTTATCCCGATAACCAGAAGGTCCTATAATGTAGGTCCACACAAGATTCATGGCATAGGAGCTGGTTTTGTACCAAGGAATTCGGATCTTGAAGTAGTTGATGAAATTTTGGAGGTATGAACTTGTCAAATTGCTTGCATCATGCGGTTTAGTTATATTACTTATTAGTGTTGTTAATGCTTCCGTTTTTTTTCTTCTGTTCAAGGGTGATATTCTTTTCTTGTATTTTCTTAATATTCCAAATTTAGGGCTAGATGAGGTACTCTTAATGATCTGAATACTTGGTGAGCCAGCTGCCCATCACGGATTGGGTCATTTGTTAGTCAGGGAATCGAATTCTGCCTTTTCAGAATTTATACCTATTTCCATTGATTAATTACTTAAGCTTTTAACTTCTTTCCTCAAATCATAACTTTCTTCCTTGTCTGGAGACTCAATACTACATAAACTTATTTTATTCTTTAATTAAATTTTTTATGTTCTTAATTTTGAGATTAAAGGACTACAGGATGGATGTTTCTGAATTTGCACTGTCAAATGTAAGATATATGCATGCATATTATCAATGTATATGTAATTAACATGATAGGGGAAGAAAGATATTTAATTAAGTGATGGGTCAATGTTATGTCATATGGAGGATATTACACTTTTAACATTATTATGATACAAAGCAAAGTTACAAGAAAAAAGCAAGAAGCGTTTGAGTTTCTGCTTCATGGCTTTTGATTAATGAATTTTAAAGAGAGTAAATATATAGAACCATTTACTGAAAGGTTGATAAAGCTTAAAGTTGTACATGAATAAGTGGAGAGCTGGCAATTTGTATCATGCATCTGTAGTTTATCATACTTCTTTTCATCTTTAGGGTGTTCTTTAGCTCTTATTTTTAATTGTATAATTCTTTTTCTCTGTAGCTCCTACACTCAGACTCAAGTATCAAACAATAACAATGGTTGGATCTGAGTATCAAACAATAACAATGGTTGGATATGGCCCTCCTATCAAATTTTCTTCGATTCAAGGAGAAGAGAGGAAACAAATAGAGACTACCGCTGAATTAAAATTAAATTAGTTGCACAAAGAAACAATCGAGTATTTAATCACGACATCTAGCCTTACCGGAATATATTTTTTTTAGTGTTGTGGATAATCTAATCTCATCACCCCATAAAATTCTATTAAAGGAGAGCTTTGAAATTCATCAAATACTATTCTAATTATTTGGTCAATTTGCCTTATATGACTATAGAATGATTTAGATACCAATCATCCTTGAAATTTGTCAGATATCAACTATACCAAATAGATATAGGAATCACTTCATATTAGTCATCAATAGAAAAAAAGGAATTTGTTATTCCAGATTTTGCAATTGAAATTGGTTTCCTATTGTTAGATTTCTGTATCGAGCTATATCGCTTAGTAGTGGCGGTACGTATTGGTTCGACAAGGGACCGATACGCAGATCGCCCTCAACCAGGCAGTACTCGTTACATAACCCTATACGTTCCCAGATCTGTATCAATCGGTAATGATCGAAATCCGATTGTTACTAACCTGTACCGGCGGTAACGATCGGATTTTGATCATAGTTATCATAATCGAATCAGAAAGCAGGGGAGGAGGCCACTGGTCAGCCCAATGGGTCAACTGGTCGAACCACATGTTTAATTGAAAAATATTTAATCAACTTTCCCGTCCATAGCTTAAAGGTTGTCGTTAAGCCATCCATGTTGTTCTTCATCAGTCATCTTCATCCTCGGTGTTACGTACCTCATGCTTCACGCTAGTGCAGTTACGTTAAGCCGTTCAGTGACACGTAGATTACGTTCCTTGTTCCTTCACAGCAGGAAACCGTGTTCTAGTTGTTTCCGAAATCTATTTTTCTCTTTCCACAAACTTTTTTTGCTTCTTCTTATATGGGAATGGGTTTCAACTATAGGCTTACTCCAAAAGCAAATGAGGAAGAAGGATGAAGCAAAAGAGGGAAGGAGGACACGAATTGAAGGTGCGGCGGGTGGTAGCCATTAGTGCGATGCGATAGGGGCATTCGAGCGACAAATAGTGGAGAGGAGACACTTGTGTGTCATGAACCCTGGTGCATCGTGTAGCTGTGTTTGAAAAAGACAAAAAGAGAGCTGCTTTAGTAATTAAAGGTGACCATACTATTTCAAATTGGGAGCTCAACATTCGGTCTGGTTCATGCCCAAACTGGTAGATATCCATTGGGTATGGGTCGATCTGGACAAAATTAAATTCCCTCTTATAAACACTGTAGAATGTCTCAGTATTAATTGCCTTTTTGTCAATTTTAGTAGTAAAGTTTCATTCAGTCTTCTCCCGTCATTTTTGGGAGGCCAATTCTCTTGAGCTACATAATGTAGTGATGAACAATCATATCTTTTTTATCGGATGTAGACCACCTGTATAAGTTGATTTGTTTTTGTTCTAAAATCATTGTGGTCGCATGCTATAAAGTATAAGCCTTTGAATCATTTCTGTCATAATTTTGGATTTCTTCCAAACTTCCATTATACACGTTAAAATATTAATTACGAGTTTGTTCAGCCACCTTGCTGAAGGTTTTGCCATAGATTCTACACATGTAAATTATTGATTTGCTGATTAACATCATGTTCGTTTGGAATGTTTATTCTCTAGATGTATGTACAAATTAATTCTCTTAATTTCAGATGATTCCTGTAGTTGCAAATGATGTGACTTTTTCAGTGCATGCTGTTGCGTTGACGGCTTTTACATTGTTCTGAGTTTTGATCTATGAAGTAAGTAATCCTTCTTATACGAGATCATCTTCTTGCTGTATGATAGATAGTCCCTTACCTTCTTTCCTCTGCTAACTCTCTTTTACCTCCTTTTTATTCTTAATCTCTACAGCGTGGAAGTCAGAAGGTCTCAAAGACTTGCATTGGTATCACTGTTATTGTCTTGCTTTATGCTGTGGTCTGTGTGTTCTTGGCCTGGCCCAATCATTCTTGGCTTTGGCTCATCTCTATTTTCAAGTAATACTCTGTTCTTAATAGAAAACTTAAGTTTTGAAAATATAATTTAACTAAAGAAACATTTATGCCATCTATCTTCTGGAACCCCAAGAAAGAACATTAAAGAAGACGCCTTTAACATCTATAAGTTTGCTTTTTGAAAAAAATGACTTCTTGCAGGTGTCTCATATACTCATTAATTTTTCTTTAATGGCATGAATTCAGGATAATACAGATTATAATGGTAGAAATCAAGTACATCCCGCCAGAATAAATGCTTTTTCATTTGTTTTATATATTAGTTGCATAATTTATATACAGTGTAAAGTGATAGATAAAATTTATTATCTCATTTTAAAGGATGGTGTATATTTACTCATTTTTCGATAATAGATCATTTATATTAAGATTTCTGAATAGTTCTTGTCACGACAGTGTTATAGTGGTGTCTGGAACATGGTTTGCAATTTTGACCTGTACCGTCTGGTACTGGCAATACATACCGGTCCGTCAGGTTGCCGGTATGTGGATCGTCCGCTACCAGGCAGTTCCACCAAAAATCGACCGTCGACGGTCGATTTCGACTATAGGCAGTCGATTTCGACTGTAGGCTGTCGATTTCGACTGTAGGCAGTCGATTGAAGGGAGAAATTGATCGTCGACGGGGGATTGAGGGTGAAATCGACCGTCGGCGGTCGATTGAACGAGAAAAAGTGAAGAAGAAGAGGAAAAGAAGAAGAAAATAAACAAGAGGAGAAGAAAGAATACCTAGCGCCCGTGTGCGGTCCTCGCCCGTGTGCAGTCGTCGCTCGCGCGCCGTCGACGCCCACGGGTCACCAGTGCCCGCGCGCCATCGCCGCCCACAGATCGCGGGCGCTTTTTCTCCCGCGCTGTCATGAACGGTCGTCACTCAACTGTAACTCTTCGTTCCATGAATCGTTCGTCGCTTTTTTGTTTCTTGTACAAATGTTGGGCAGCCTGTTTTGCATTGGTTTCGGGTGATTTTACCAAGGAATTGTGAGCAGAAATAGTCTGTCAGGCTGCAGAACGATCGCTCGCTGCGTGGAGCCAGAACAAGCCAAAATTGCCCAATTTTGGGTCGTTTTCGCGTGCTGCGACGACGGAACCGAGCGGAGTAAAATGTCAGCCATCTCAACCCTTTGGAACCCCCCGGGAGGCATAGGGCTGGATTGGACTTCGGGATATTAATCGAGCGTGAGCACTTAAAGAAATTGATGTGTTTTGCGTCCGACACCCTTGGGCATCATCGTTTGTGGTTTTGCGACCGTTCTTACAGCCCTCCAAAGTCCTGTTTCGCTCTCTCTCTTTTTCTGCTGCACACAAGGTGTTCGACGAATTGCTTGTAAGAGCTGCCCTCTTGGCGAGACGTCGGGACTTGTCCGTTGCTCGTCCTTCGAGACCTACACGAGGTTGCAATTGGGCTAACCCTTTGCGAGCAAATACACTTTGGCGTTTCATGACTTAGGCAATCCCAGCTAAGTCAGGAACATTGGCCAAATATTGCTTCGCGACTTAGGCAATTCCAGCTAGTCTGCCCACTTTTTCATCTTCTTGCCCGCCTTCTCCAAGTAAACCCGCGCAATATCTGCATTGCGATGCCATTCCTTTGCAAAGTGATAGGCTGATGGGCTACTCCCTGTATAGCCAATAACCAGGGTGTGAAGAGTTGATGGTTGTTGTCCCGTAATAATCTCAAATGGGCTCTTGTTGGATGCAGAGCTCCGCTGCAAGTTATAGGAGAATTGGGCTATGTCCAACAGCTTCACCCAATCTCGTTGGTTGGCACTTACATAGTGCGGAAGATATCGCTCCAAGAGCGAGTTGATTCTTTCTGTTTGGCCATCCGTTTGGGGGTGGAGGCTTGTGGAGAAGTATAATTTAGATCCCAACAACTTGAACAACTCGGTCCAGAATCGTCCCAAGAACCGAGAATCTCGATCACTAATGATGTTGTGTGGGACTCCCCAAAACTTCAGCACATTCTTCATCATCAACTTAGCCGCCTCCTCCGCTGATCAATGTAGGGGTGTAGCAATGAATGTTGGATAATTCGAAATCCGATCAACTATCACGAGTATCGATCCAAGTCCCCCTACTGCGGGCAAGCTTGGTATGAAGTCCAAGGAAATGCTCTCCCAAGGCCTTTCTGGTATGGGCAGCGGCTCCAAAAGTCCCACTGGCTTCTGCTGCTCTACCTTGTCCCGTTGACAAGTAAGGCATGTTTGAACATATTCCTCCACATTTGCCCCCATCTTCGGCCAATAGAAGGCCCTCGCCACGAGAGCCATTGTTCGGTGGATACCTAGATGTCCAGCCCAAAGGGAATCGTGACACTCTTTCAGGAGTTCACGCCTCAAGTTATCCGCTCGCGGAACATAAACTCTGTTCCCCTTAGTATAGATGAGTCCCTCCTGGACCCAAAATCGTCGTGCCTTGCCCTCTTTGATGAGTTGCATCAGAGTTACTGCCTGAGGATCTCGGTGTAGTCCATCCTTGATCCTGGAAAGGAAGTTGGAGCGCAAGTGACTTGCTTGGCCTCCGCCCTCCAACTGTATAGCATTCACTAGCTCCACTTTCCGACTCAATGCATCGGCCACGACATTTGCTTTTCCGGGCTTGTACTCCGTTACCGTGTCGAACTCAGCCAAGAAGTCCTGCCATCATGCTTGCTAACTCAATGCGACATTATTTGTCCTTAGCACAAATGGTGCTCCCAGAAGGTAGTGTCGCCACACTCGTAGACAGTGGACCACCGCTGTCATCTCCTTATGCACAGGATATCGCCGCTCGGTCTCGTTGAGCTTGCGACTCTCGTAGGCCACCGGATGACCCTCCTGCATAAGAACTCCAATAGCAAAATCAGAAGCATCTGTATGGACTTCAAAAGACTTTTCATAGTCCGGTAATCTGAGTACAGGTTCCTCCAACACAGCAGTCTTTAGGTCTTGAAATGCCACCTCACATTTGTCTGACCATATCCAGGACTGCTCCTTCTTTAGCAACTCCGTCAACGGAGCTGCGCGCTTCGAATACCCCGCTATGAAGCGCCGATAATAGTTGACGAACCCAAGGAAGGATCTCAACTCTGGCACCTTCTTTGGCGTTCGCCAGTCCGCCAGTCCACCATAGCTTGCACCTTAGACTGGTCCATTCGGATAGAACCATTGCCGACTCGATGCTCCAAGAACAAAATCTTCGTTTGGGCAAAATCGCACTTTTCCCTCTTCACGAACAAGGTGTTCTCCCTGAGAACTTTGAAAATTGTTCGGAGGTGTCTAACATGCTCCTCAAGTGTTTGGCTATAGACGACGATATCGTCTAAGTAGACGACCACAAACTTGTCCAGATACTTCTTGAACAGCTGGTTCATTAGAGTGCAGAATGTGGCCAGGGCATTGGTTAAGCCGAAAGGCATCACCAAGAACTCTAATGCTCCATACCTAGTCACACAGGTAGTCTTTGCCTCATCACCTTCTGCAATGCGCACCTGCCAATACCCCGACCGAAGGTCGAGTTTGGAGAAGTACATTGCCTTGCCCAATTGATCGAACAAGTCCGCAATAAGCGGGATAGGGTACTTGTTCTTCACCGTCATCTTGTTAAGGGCTCGATAATCGATGCATAATCGGAGACTCCCATCTTGTTTCTTCTGAAAGAGGACTGGAGCTCCGAAAGGTGCTTTTGAACTGCGGATGAGACCACCGCTTAGCAGTTCATCTAACTTCTTCCTCAATTTCGCCAACTATGGAGGGGCCATGCGATATGGTGGTCTCGCTGGAGGCTTAATTCCCGACTCCAGCTCAATCTGATGATCCACGCCTCTGCGTGGTGGTAGAGTTCTCGGCAACTCTGTTGGCATCACATCCGAGAACTCCTTCAGGATGTTCGCCACAACAGCAGGTTCCTGAATGGCTTCCCCATCAGGTGTCTCTAGCTTCATAGCAGCTACAAAGGTTGCTTCACCCTTTCGTACCCCTTTCTTCAATTGTAAAGCCGATATTTGTTGTAGGTCCTTGGTTCCTCCCCGAGAAACTGGAACCATGCAGGGATTATCACCTCCCATTAGACACAAAAAGTTCAGGAACGGTACTGGCACCAACTTCGCTGCGTGCATAAACTCCATTCCGAGAATCACTTGGAAGTCGTCTAGTGGCACTGCCATCAAGTTTGTGCTCCCGCTCCATGTCCCGATCTTAATGGGGACCCCTTTTACTTGTCCGGAGATTCGCTTGGCCTCCGAATTCACCGCCTTCATACGATGTGGGCTTTTCTCCAAGAGTAATCCCAGTCGCTTAGCTTCGCGATCGGCAATAAAATTGTGGGTCGCACCCGTGTCCGCCATTGCACGGGTTGTTCGGCCATTAAGCTTGATGTCCATATACATCAACTCGTTGTTTCCTGCCTTCAGTGACTTTGCCTCATCACCTTCTACAATGCGCACCTACCAATACCCCGACCGAAGGTCGAGTTTGGAGAAGTACTTTGCCTTGCCCAATTGATCGAACAAGTCCGCGATGAGCGGGATAGGGTACTTGTTCTTCATCGTCATCTTGTTAATGGTTTGATAATCGATGCATAATCGGAGACTCCCATCTTGCTTCTTCTGAAAGAGGACTGGAGCTCCGAAAGGTGCTTTTGAACTGCGGATGAGACCACCGCTTAGCAGTTCATCTAACTGCTTCCTCAATTTCGTCAACTCTAGAGGGGCCATACGATATGGTGGTCTCGTTGGAGGCTTAATTCCCGACTCCAGCTCAATCCGATGATCATGCCTCTGCGTGGTGGAAGAGTTCTCGGCAACTCTGTTGGCATCACATCCGAGAACTCCTTCAGGATGTTTGCCACAACAACAGGTTCCTGAATGGCTTCCCCATCAGGTGTCTCTAGCTTCATAGCCGCTACAAAGGTTGATTCACCTTTTCGTACCCCTTTCTTCAATTGTAAAGCCGATATTTGATGTAGGTCCTTGGTTTCTCCCTGATAAATTGGAACCATGCAAGGATCGTCACCTCACATTAGACACAAAAAGTTCAGGAACGGTACTGGCACCAACTTCGCTGCGTGCATAAACTCCATTCCGAGAATCACTTGGAAGTCGTCTAGTGGCACTGCCATTAAGTTTGTGCTCCCGCTCCATGTCCCGATCTTGATGGGGATCCCTTTTGCTTGTCCAGAGATCCGCTTGGCCTCCGAATTCACCGCCTTCATACGATTTGGGCTCTTCTCCAAGATTAATCCCAGTCGCTTAGCTTCGTGATCGACAATAAAATTGTGGGTCGCGCCCGTGTCCACCATTTCACAGGTTGTTCGGCCATTAAGCTTGATGTCCACTTACATCAACTCGCTGTTTCCTGCCTTCGGTGGCTTTGCCTTTGTGTTCTCCCCCACTTGATCCCGCAACGCATTCAACAAACGCATTGCTCCCATCCTGGGTCCTTGCGATGCCTCACTATCGCTACTAGAGTCAGAACTGCTCGAACAAAGGGCGATAGCTTTGCCCTTGTATGACTTACGGGGTAGAACCGATGCTGTTAAAGCATTGAGTGCCTGTTTTTGTGGGCACTCTCTCATTTTGTGTGGTCCTCCACACAAGAAGCATCCACTAGACTTTGGGACTCTACCTCTTGAGCCCGGTCCCTTGTGGAAATTCTTCTTCTTTTGCTCGCCCCCAGACTCCTTCGCTCGAGAGTATTTAGATGGGCGATTTCCCGAAGAGTGTTTCTTCTTTCTCGAATCCTCCGAAGAAACAAAGTCAGTCAGCCTTTCCGCGGTTGCAATTGCCCGACTATGTCGGTGACATTCCTCCGATGTTGTTCTTATTGTGCCCATGGCTTCAAGCCATCGAGGAAGCTGAATAGCTTGTCTTTCTCAGACATGTCCCGTATATCCAGCATCAGTGTTGAAAATTGTTTCACATAGTCTCGGATTGTTGTACTCTAGCGGAGTTGTCTCAGTTTCCTTCTTGCGACAAACTGTGTTCTCGGGCAAGAACTGAGTTCTCAACTCTCGCTTCAAGTCTCCTCATGTATCCACTCGACATCGGCCTTGTTGGATCTCTTCCCAACAGGTTCGCCATCAAAGTTTTGCATCCCCATTCAGATACATTGTTGCTATAGCAACTTTGGTTTCTTCATAATCGAGCCTTGTAGCATGAAAATACTGTTCCATATCGAACAAGAAATTCTCAAGTTCTTTGGCATCCCTAGCACCTCCGTAGCACTGCCGCTCCGGTGCTATGAAGTGTGGTGGCGCAGCGCGGGTGTTGTTCCCTCCCGCATCAAGAGTCTTTGTTATCACCATCACCTTAGCCGTGAGTTCCGCCACAACTTCATGTACATGTCGTACGGAATCTTTGGTGTCCTTTGTCAGTTGATCAATCAGGGATTCAACTTTCTTGATCCGAGTTTCAGCTTCTTCCTGCGAGCTCTCTACCCCAAGTAGCCTTCCTTGGCCTTGGTAGAGTTCCTCCACGCTCGCTTCAAGAACATCAAGGCGAGTTTCCGCCATTGTAAGTCTCTCTCTGTGGCCCTTCTTCCCGGTTGGCGCTCCAGATGACGCCTCCTCCCCTTGTGGAGAATACCCAACTTCACGCTCGTCTTGTTCACTACCGCGCTCCTCATAAGCGGCTCCAGCAGTTTACGAGCGAGTTTGCACTTGCAACCCACCGGCGGCTGCTTGGAGCAAGGGTCCCGCTTGCCCCATTTTGCTCGATTCACCACGATGTCTCACCATGGCGAAATTACGAATCTTCTTCGCTGTTCGTATAAATTGCTTGCCTGCTCTGATACCACACTGTCACGGACTTAGCTGAATTTGCCTAGGCCGTGCGGCACCCTTGCGGCCCTCCCGAAGACTTAGCTGAAATTGCCTAAGTCGTGAAGCAACCTTGCCCACTGTCCTGGACTTAGTTGGGATTGCCTAAGTCATGAAATGCCCAAAGCGTTATCTGTCCGCACAGGGTCAGCCTTCTTACAACCTCTTAAGGTCCCGTAGGACCTGCAAAGAAGAAGTTGATTAGCTTGGAAGCGAGCGACGGACACGTCCCGGCGTCTCGCAAAGCGGAAAGCTATACAAGCAATTTGTCGAACACCTTGAGTGCAGCTGAGAAAAGAGAGAGAGTGCGAAATAGGACTTTGGAGGGATGTAGGAACGGTCGCAAGTCCGCAAACGACGGTTCCCAAGGTATCGGGCGCAAGACAATTTCAATTGCTGATGAACACCTACGCCCGACATATACCCGAAGCCCCATCCAGCCCGGTGCCACCTGGGGGGTTTCATGGTGCTGAAATGGCTGACATTTCACACCGCTCAGAAAGGTTGTCGTGGCACACGAAAAAGACCCAAAAACAGGGCTGTTTTGGGCTATTTTTTGGCTCTGCAATTAACGATCGTTCTACAGCCTTCTACACCACTTTTGCTCATATTTCTTGGGTAAAAACACATAAACTCAAGGCAAAACAAGATGCCAAACATATGTACAAGCAAGAAAAAGCAATGAACGGTTCACGGAGCGAAGATGTTGCGGTTGAGCAATGTCCGTTTTGACAATGGAGAAGGCGGTTAAAAAGATGAAGAAGTGGGCGGACTTGGGAAGGCGACCCCAGGAATTTAAAGTTGGCGACTTGGTGTTGGTGAAGCTCCAACCAGCATCACTCCAGTTCTTTATGCACAAAGTGCATAAAGGATTGGTACGCAAGCATGAAGGGTCTTTCCCAATCATTAGTCGAGTAGGCAACGTCTCCTACAAGTTGCAGCTGCCAGCATGGTTCAAAATTCACAACCTCTTCCATGCAAGCAACTTGAAAGCCTACCATTCAGATCCGCAAGACGCCTCACGAAATATTTCAACTCGACTACCCCCAATCAGAGCCTCCTATGAAAAGCGAGTTGAGACAATTCTGGCTGATCGCAAGATTAAGCTACCCAACGGAGCAGAGCAAACTGAGGTCTTGGTGAAGTGGCAAAAACTTCCCCGGGAGAATATCATGAACGATTGTCGCTCAACCACAACTCTTCGTTTCGTGAAACGTTTGTCGCATTTTTGTTGCTTGTACAAATGTTAGGCAGCCTATTTTGCCTTGATTTTGGGCGATTTTGCCGACGAATTATGAGCAGAAACAGTCTGTCAGGCTGTAGAACGATCGCTCGATGCACAGAGCCAGAACAGGCCAAAACTACCCAGTTTTGGGTCATTTTCGCGTGCTGCGATGACCGAATCGAGCGGAGTAAAATGTCAGCCATCTCAGCCCTCTGGAACCCCCCGGGTGGCACAGGGCTGGATGGGGCTTCGGAATATTAGTCGAGCGTTTGCACTCAAAGAAATTGAAGTGTTTTGCATCCGACACCCTTGGGAATCGTCGTTTGTGGACTTACGACCATTCTTACAGCCTCCAAAGTCCTAATTCGTACTCTTTCTCTCTTTTTCTGCTGCATAAAAGGTGTTCGACGAATTGCTTGTAAGAGCTGCCCTCTTGGCGAGACATCGAGATTATGAGAGTCGCAAGCTCAATGAGATCGAGCGGCGATATCCAGTGCAAGAGAAAGAGATGACAGCGGTGGTCCACTGTTTACGAGTCTGGCGACACCACCTTTTGGGAGCACGATTCGTGCTAAGGACGGACAATATCACATTGAGTTACTTCCAGACTCAAAAGAAACTCTCCCCGAAACAGGCAAGATGGCACGACTTCTTGGCCGAATTCGACATGGTAATGGAGTACAAGCCTAGAAAGACGAATGTCGTGGCCGATGCATAGAGCCGGAAAGTTTAACTGGTGAATGGTATATATATAGTTGGAAGGTGGAGGCCAAGCAAGTCAGTTGCACTCTAACTTTCTTTCCAGGATCAGGGATGAAATGTACAGTGATCCTCAAGCAGTAACCCTGATGCAACTCATCAAAGAGGACAAGGCGTGACGATTTTGACTCCAGGAGGGACTCCTCTACACCAAGGGGAATAGAGTTTATGTTCCGCGAGTGGACAACTTGAGGCATGAACTCTTGAGTGAGTGTCACGATTCCCTTTGGGCCGGACATCCCGGCATTCATCGGACAATGGCTCTCGTGGAGAGGGCATTTTATTGGCCAAAAATGGGGACAAATGTGGAGGATTATGTTCGTACATGCCTTACGGGCCAACAAGTTAAGTTGGAACAGCGAAAGCCAGTAGGACTTTTGGAGTCGCTACCGGTGCCAGAAATGCCATGGGAGAGCATTTCCTTAGACTTCATATCAAGCTTGCCCACAGTAGGGGGATACTTGTAGTTGTCGATCGGTTTTCAAAGTTTGCAACGTTTATTGCTGCACCCTTATATTGTTCAGTAGAAGAGGCGGCCAAGTTGATGATGAAGAATGTGGTGAAGTATTAGGGAGTTCCACAAAATATTATTAGTGATCGAGATTCTCGGTTCTTGGGACGATTCTGGACCGAGCTATTCAAGCTGTTGGGATCGAAGTTATACTTCTCCATAAGCCTCCACCCCCAGTCTGATGGTCAAACCAAAAGAATTAACTCACTGTTAGAACAGTATCACCGGCACTATGTGAGTGCTAATCAACGAGATTTGGTGAAGCTGTTGGACATAGCCCAATTCTCCTATAACTTGCAGCAGAGCTCTACATCCAATAAGAGCCCCTTCGAGATTATCACAGGACAACAGCCGTTGACCCCTCACACATTGGCAATTGGACATACGGGGAGTAGTCCGTCAGCGTATCATTTTGCAAAAGAATGGCATCAAAATGTAGATATTGCATGGGCTTACTTGGAGAAGGCGGTTAAAAAGATGAAGAAGTGGGCAGACTTGGGAAGGCGACCCCAGGACTTCAAAGTTGGCGACTTGGTGTTGGTGAAGCTCCAACCAGCATCACTCCAGTTCTTTAGGGACAAAGTGCACAAAGGATTGGTACACAAGTATGAAGGGCCTTTCCCAATCATCAGTCGAGTAGGCAACGTCTCCTACAAGTTGCAGCTGCCAGCATGGTTCAAAATTCACAACGTCTTCCATGCAAGCAACTTGAAAGCCTACCATTCAGATCCGCAAGATGCCTCACGAAATATTTCAACTCGACTACCCCCAATCAGAGCCTCCTATGAAAAGAGAGTTGAGACAATTCTCGCGGATCTTAAGACTAAGCTACCCAACAGAGCAGAGCAAACTGAGTACTTGGTGAAGTGGCAAAAACTTTCCCGGACGGAAGCCAGTTGGGAGCCTGAAGACGCCCTACGACATAAAGAAGCCTGCGTTAAAGCCTATCAACAAGCGTCGACGAGGGCGTCGACAAGTTTACTGGGGGAGAATATCACGAACGATCGTCGCTCAATCGCAACTCTTCGTTCCGTGAACCGCTTGTCGCATTTTTGTTGCTTGTACAAATGTTGAGCAGCCTGTTTTGCCATGGTTTTGGGTGATTTTACATAGGAATTGTGAGCAGAAACAGTCTGTCTGGCTGTAGAACGATCGCTCGCTGCGCGGAGCCAAAACAGGCCAAAACTACCCAGTTTGGGTCGTTTTCGCATGCTGCGACGATCGAACCGAGCGGAGTAAATGTCGGCCATCTCAGCCCTCTGGAACCCCCCGGGTGGCACAGGGCTGGATGGGGCTTCGGAATATTAGTCGAGCGTTTGCACTCAAAGAAATTGAAGTGTTTTGCATTCGACACCCTTGGGAATCGTCGTTTGTGGACTTACGACCATTCTTACAGCCTCCAAAGTCCTAATTCGTACTCTTTCTCTCTTTTTATGCTGCATACAAGGTGTTCGACGAATTGCTTGTAAGAGCTGCCCTCTTGGCGAGACATCGGGACTTGTCCGTCGCTCGTTTCCAAAACTAATCAACTTCTCTTTTTGCAGGTCCTTCGGGACCCGCACGAGGTTGCAATTGGGCTGACCTTTTGCGAGCAAATACGCTTTGGCGTTTATGACTTAGGCAATCCCAGCTAAGTCCGGAACATTGGCCAAAGATTGCTCCGCGACTTAGGCAATTCCAACTAAGTCTACAAGTTTGTCGCAAGGGTGCCACACGGCTTAGACAAATTTCGCTAAATCCGTGATAGCGCGGGGAGAAAGATCGAGGCGACGTCGCCCCTTTTCTTTTTTTTTAATATTTTAATATATTAATATTATATTATATTATATCGATATGAACTCGGTATATCGGTACAGACCGGTAAGTCAAACCTTAGTCTAGAATGTCCAATTAAGCAGCCAGACATATTTTTATTTTTAAATATAATTGAGGCCTAATTGGAGTTCCATTTGATAGGAAAACTACCTCATGTGATACTTATCTTTTGGTGATAGCGCCTTATGTATCAAGCCAGACATATTTTGGCTTGATACATAATGAGTGATGCTTGAAACCATTTTGATTTTAACCACAGTAATTTTAGGACTTCCTCTACCCAACATAAGCAATTGTGTTTTTCTATAGCAGTAAAATGGGAAGAAGAAGAGGAAAAGAAAAAAAAAAGGAGGCGAAGAAAGAATACCTCGCCCGAGTGCCGTCCTCGCCCGCCTGCAGTCATCGCCGGCGGGTCGCCTGATCCCTGTCGCCGCCTCCGGGTCGCCCGCGGCAACAGCCGCTTTTTCTCCCGCGCGAGGAGAAAGATCGAGGCGACGTCGCACCTTTTTTTTAATATTTTTTAATTATATTATAAAAATATTATATTATATTTTAATACCGACGTTGCAGTGTTCATTATGGGTCATTTTACAGAGTTCATTTGTGAACATGCTAAATTTTGTTTTATGAGAAATAGGATGATATAATTATCCTAGAATGCAGTTATGCTGTCAGTTTTGCATTCCGTTTCTTCCAAGGTGTCCTTGATCAATGATTGATCCCAATTTTATATTAACTGAGCATGCAGGTGATTTCTATATGTAGCTAGAAGATAAATATTGCACATCTCTGCTCAATATTATCCAAAATGCTTATCCTTTATGTTAATTTTTTTTTTTTTCCTTCTCTTTCTGTTGCAGGAAGTAGTGCTCTTTGATATTCTCTTCATTTTCCAGCACTGTGTGCTCTATCCTGTGAGGAATGGAAGTAAACCCAAGAATTATGGAAGAAAATGTTATTCCACTTGTCAACTCTGAAGAGAAACTGCAGTTAGCAAAATGTGTAGGGGATTAATCACTCTTTAAGATAATTCAGATTGCATATTAATGATTGTCCGTCCTGGATTCAACGACGCAACGTTAAACTGGGAGCAAAGAGGGAAGGCATAAGTTTGGAGTTGATCGATCTGTTTTACGTGAGCATCTTGCAGTCGTATGAGGCTGTAATTCGTAAATGGTGCTTTGATACACATAGAAACTTGACAATGAAAGTGATATTCTCCTGTGGTGATATGATCAATGATATGTAAAGTGTCCAGCTGGGGGTCAAAATATATTAAGTGAGCTATTACTGATTGCAATCAGATTCAACATTGTTTGGAAATTGCCGTCCAATTTGTGTTATTGCACTTCCCTCTTGCTTGTGTAAGAGTTAGCAGTATTGTGTAAGAGTTTGCTGGCACTATATCAAACCAATGTTTTGAATTAACATAAAAAAGATAAATGCTAGATTAAATCTTCTTCGTCCAATTGCTTGAATCCTGGCATCTAGCAGAGTTGAACATGGTAGTTAATTTTACTACAAGCATACGTCACTGAGCTTTATTATGCAGTGAAGTGAAGGAAAACTCATAGATGTTTATTTGTTTGTGATAACCTTCTGGGTTCATAGCAGGTATCAGATAGATAAATTAAGGATAGCATCCTCTTCTCCCTCCCTAGTGACAGTGTAAAGAACAAGCACTCATCTCTATAAGCTATTCTCTCTCTCTCTCTCTCTCTCTCTTCTGCCTCGAGGAGGAGGTGGAGGGATTCTTTATAAACCCTCTTCTTCGCTTGAGCTTGCCATCACACAGGTAATAATTAGTGAAGTCTCATTCTTAATTAGTGAAGTCTCGTCCACTTCTAGTTCTGTAAAGCCATTCAGAAATTAAGCGCATAGACTATGTTTGCATTTGAGTGACCTTTATCAAACATATAGCTTTTTATGAATTGTAATGGAACAATTATATTATTAAGTTTTTTTTATTTTAATTTCTTTTATTCTCTAGTAATCATTTTATTTTGCATGTGAAAATTATATAGGAGAATTGTTGGTCGTCTATATGTTCGAGTTATAATCTTCTTATAAAATTTCAATTTCCTTCGTAGATAAGAGGCATATAAAATATATAGTATATACAAAAAACTTAAAATATGTATGTACCTATATAGTGCGGTAGGTGCATTACAAACTTAAATAATGTTAATTATATTTATCTAAGTAATCTTTTGGGAGGGTAATAAACTTTAGGAATGTTTCCATTCTCTAGTCTTTTCTTTTCTTTTCGTCGGAACGAGAACACATACTTTGTTTTGAGAATTATTTGATTTTCAAAGTGATAACATTTTTCTACAAAATTAAATATTTATGGTTGGTTTTATTGTTTAGTGAGAGGACGTGTCGATCTTAATTTTTTTGTTTTCATGGTTCTCCTATTGAATATTTATCATATAAAAAAGAATAAGACCTACACATATGTTCATATGACATGTTAACATTAGAAGGCTTTTTTTTAATATAAATTAGAAGTAACTATAGCCATACTTCAAAGAAAATATTTTACAAATGATAAATATATTAGTACATATATTGAAGTAATTATTCATGTTTTAAGAAGCTGACTATAAATACTTAAGATATAATATGTTTAGAAAATATTTATCCCGATAACCAGAAGGTCCTATAATGTAGGTCCACACAAGATTCATGGCATAGGAGCTGGTTTTGTACCAAGGAATTTGGATCTTGAAGTAGTTGATGAAATTTTGGAGGTATGAACTTGTCAAATTGCTTGCATCATGCGGTTTAGTTATATTACTTATTAGTGTTGTTAATGCTTCCGTTTTTTTTCTTCTGTTCAAGGGTGATATTCTTTTCTTGTATTTTCTTAATATTCCAAATTTAGGGCTAGATGAGGTACTCTTAATGATCTGAATACTTGGTGAGCCAGCTGCCCATCGAATTCTGCCTTTTCAGAATTTATACCTATTTCCATTGATTAATTACTTAAGCTTTTAACTTCTTTTCTCAAATCATAACTTTCTTCCTTGTCTGGAGACTCAATACTACATAAACTTATTTTATTCTTTAATTGTATTTTTTATGTTCTTAATTTTGAGATTAAAGGACTACATGATGGATGTTTCTGAATTTGCACTGTCAAATGTAAGATATATGCATGCATATTATCAATGTATATGTAATTAACATGATAGGAGAAGAAAGATATTTAATTAAGTGATGGGTCAATGTTATGTCATATGAAGGATATTACACTTTTAACATTATTATGATACAAAGCAAAGTTACAAGAAAAAAGCAGGAAGCGTTTGAGTTTATGCTTCATGGCTTTTGATTAATGGATTTTAAAGAGAGTAAATATATAGAACCATTTACTGAAAGGTTGATAAAGCTTAAAGTTGTATATAAATAAGTGGAGAGCTGGCAATTTGTATCATGCATCTGTAGTTTATCATGCTTCTTTTCATCTTTAGGGTGTTCTTTAGCTCTTATTTTTAATTTTATAATTCTTTTTCTCTATAGCTCCTACACTCAGACTCAAGTATCAAACAATAACATCTGTAGTTTAAAGGTTGTCGTTAAGCCATCCATGTTATTCTTCATCAGTCATCTTCATCCTCGGTGTTACGTACCTCATGCTTCACGCTAGTGCAGTTACGTTAAGCCGTTCAGTGACACGTAGATTACGTTCCTTGTTCCTTCACAGCAGGAAACCGTCTTCTAGTTGTTTCCGAAATCTATTTTTCTTTTTCCACAAACTTTTTTTGCTTCTTCTTATATGGGAATGGGTTTCAACTATAGGCTTACTCCAAAAGCAAATGAGGAAGAAGGAAGAAGCAAAAGAGGGAAGGAGGAGGACATGAATTGGAGGTGCGGCGGGTGGCAGCCATTGGTGCGGTGCGATAGGGGCATTCGAGCGACAAATAGTGGAGAGGAGACACTTGTGTGTCATGAACCCTGGTGCATCGTGTAGCTGTGTTTGAAAAAGACAAAAAGAGAGCTGCTTTAGTAATTAAAGGCGACCATACTATTTCAAATTGGGAGCTCAACATTCGGTCTGGTTCATGCCCAAACTGGTAGATATCCATTGGGTATGGGTCGATCTGGACAAAATTAAATTCCCTCTTATAAACACTGTAAGATGTCTTAGTATTAATTGCCTTTTTGTCAATTTTAGTAGTAAAGTTTCATTCAGTCTTCTCCCGTCATTTTTGGGAGGCCAATTCTCTTGAGCTACATAATGTACTGATGGACAATCATATCTTTTTTAGCGGATGCAGACCACCTGTATAAGTTGAGTTGTTTTTGTTCTAATATCATTGTGGTCGCATGCTATAAAGTATAATCCTGTGAATCATTTCTGTCATAATTTTGGATTTCTTCCAAACTTCCATTATACACGTTAAAATATTAATTACGAGTTTGTTCAGCCACCTTGCTGAAGGTTTTGCCATAGATTCTACACATGTAAATTATTGATTTGGTGATTAACATCATGTTCGTTTGGAATGTTTATTCTCTAGATGTATGTACAATTTAATTCTCTTAATTTCAGATGATTCCTGTAGTTGCAAATGATGTGGCTTTTTCAGTGCATGCTGTTGCGTTGACGGCTTTTACATTGTTCTAAGTTTTGATCTATGAAGTAAGTAATCCTTCTTATACGAGATCATCTTCTTGCTGTATGATAGATAGTCCCTTACCTTCTTTCCTCTGCTAACTCTCTTTTGCCTCCTTTTTATTCTTAATCTCTACAGTGTGGAAGTCAGAAGGTCTCAAAGACTTGCATTGGTATCACTGTTATTGTCTTGCTTTATGCTGTGGTCTGTATGTTCTTGGCCTGGCCCAATCTTTCTTGGCTTTGGCTCATCTCTGTTTTCAAGTAATACTTTGTTCTTATTAGAAAACATAAGTTTTGAAAATATAATTTAACTAAAGAAACATTTATGCCATCTATCTTTTGGAACCCCAAGAAAAAACATTAAAGAAGACGCCTTTAACATCTATAAGTTTGCTTTTTGAAAAAAATGACTTCTTGCAGATGTCTCATATACTCATTAATTTTTCTTTAATGGCATGAATTTCGGATAATACAGGTTATAATGATAGCAATCAAGTACATCCTACAGGAATAGATGCTTTTTCATTTGTTTTATATATTAGTTGCTTAATTTATATACAGTGTAAAAAGTTATAGTTAATATTTATTATTTCATTTTAAAGGATGGTGTATATTTACTCATTTTTGGATAATAGATCATTTATATCAAGATTTCTGAATAGTTGCTGTCACAACAATGTTATAGTGGTGTCTCGAACAAGGTTTGCAATTTCGACCTGTACCGTCTGGTACGGGCAATACATACATATCCGTCAGGTTGCCAGTATGTGGATCGTCCGCTACCAGGCAATTACCCAAAAATCGATCGTCGACGATCGATTTCGACTGTAGGCAGTCGGTTGAAGGGAGAAATCGATCATCGACAGGCAATTGTGGGTGAAATTGATCGTCGACGGGCGATTGAACGAGAAAAAGGGAAGAAAAAGAAGAGGAAAAGATGAAAAAAAACAAGAGGAGAAGAAAGAATACCTAGCGCCCGTGTGCGGTCCTCGCCCGTGCGCAGTTGTCGCTCGCGCGCCGTCGACGCCCGTGGGTCGCCAGCGCCCGTGCGTCGTCGTTGCTCGCGGGTCGCGGGCGCTTTTTCTCCCCCGCTGTCATGAACGGTCGTCACTCGACCGTAACTCTTCTTTCCATGAACCGTTCGTCGCTTTTTTGTTGCTTGTACAAATGTTGGGCAGCTGTTTTGCGTTGGTTTTGGGTGATTTTGCCTAGGAATTATGAGCAGAAACAGTCTGTCAGGTTGCAGAACGATCGCTCGCTGCACTGAGCCAAAACAGCCCAAAACTGCCCAGTTTTGGGTCTTTTTCGTTTGCTATGATGATCGAACCGAGCGGAGTAAAATGTCAGCCATCTCAGCTCTCTGGAACCCCCCGGGAGGCACAGGGCTGGATTGGACTTCGGGATATTAGTCGGACGTGAGCACTTAAAGAAATTGAAGTGTTTTGTGTCCGACACCCTTGGGAATCGTCGTTTGTGGACTTGGAACCGTTCTTACAGCCCTCCAAAGTCCTGTTTCGCTCTCCTTCTCTCTTTTTCTGCTGCACACAAGGTGTTCGACGAATTGCTTATAAGAGATACCCTCTTGGCGAGACGTCGGGACTTGTCCGTCGCTCATTTTCAAAACTAATCAACTTCTCTTTTTGCAGGTCCTTCGGGACCCACACGAGGTTGCAATTGGGCTGACCCTTTGCGAGCAAATACGCTTCGCGTTTCATGACTTAGGCAATCCCAGGTATGTCCGGAACATTGGCCAAAGATTGCTTCGTGACATAGGTAATTCCAGCTAAGTCTACAAGTTTGTTGCAAGGGTGCCACACGGCTTAGACATATTCCGCTAAGTCCGTGATATTGTGGCATCAGAGCAGGTAAGCAATTCGAACAAACAAGCAAGATGGGGCAAGCCGGACCTTTGCCCCAAGCAGCCGCAAGTGGGCTACAAGTGCAAACTCGCTCGCAAACTGCTGGAGCCGCTCATGAGGAGTGCAGCAGTGAACATGATGAGCGTGAAGTTGGGTACTCTCCGCGAGCGAAGGAAGCACAATCTGGTGCACCAACTGGGAAATGGAGCCACAAGGAGAGACTTTCAATGGTGGAAACCCGTCTCGATGTTCTTGAAACGAGTTTGGAGGAACTCTATCAAGGCCAAGGAAGGCTCATTGGGGTAGAGAGCTCGCAAGAAGAAGCTTAACCTCGGATCGACAAGGTTGAGTCCCTGGTCAACCGACTGACGGAGGATACTAAAGACTCCGTACGACATCTACATGAAGTTGAGGTGGAACTCACAGCCAAAGTGACGTTGCTCACTAGAACTCTTAATGCGGGAGGGAACAATACCCATGCTGCCCTATCACAAATCTTTAGAGCACTAGAGCTGCATTGTTACGGGGGCGCTAGAGATGCCAAAGAGCTCGAGAATTTCCTGTTCGACATGGAACAATATTTTGTGCTACGAGACCTGATTCGGAGGAAACCGAAGTTTCTATAGCAACCATGTATCTGAATGGAGATGCAAAACTTTGGTGGTGAACCAGTTGCGATGAGATCCAACAAGGATGATGACGAGTGATACATGGGAAGACTTGAAACTGAGACAACTCCGCCAAAGTACTTCCATCCGAGACTATATGAAGCAATTTTCGGCACTAATGGTAGATATACAAGGCATGTCCGAAAAGGACAAACTATTCAACTTCCTCGATGGGTTAAAGCCATGATCACAACAAAAAATAAATCGGAGGAATGTCACCGATGTGGTCGGGGCAATTGCAGCCGTGGAAAGGCTAACTGGTTTCGTTTCTTCAGAAGACTTAGGAAAGAAGAAACAATCCTCAGGAAATCGCCCAAGAAAATACTCTCGTGCAAAGGAGTTTGGGGGCGAACAGATGAAAAAGAGCTTCCAAAAAGGACTGAGCTCAAAAGGCAAAGCCCCGAAATCTAGCTGATGTATGTGGACATCAAGCTCAATGGCCGAACAACCCTTGCAATGGTGGACACGGTTGCTACCCACAATTTTATTGCTGATCGTGAAGCAAAGTGACTTGGACTTGTCTTGGAGAAGAACCTAAGTCGAATGAAGGCTGTGAACTCGGAGGCCAAGCAGATCTCCGGATTAACAAAGGGGGTCCCTATCATGATTGGAACGTGGAGCGGGTGCACAAATATGATGGCGATGCCATTGGACGACTTCCAAGCGATTCTTGGAATGGAGTTCATGCACGCGGCGAAGTTAGTGCCGATGTTGTTCCTAAACTCTTTATGCCTGATGGGAGGCGACGACCTGTGCATAGTTCCAGTTTCTCGAGGGAGAACCAAGGACCCACAGCAAATATCGGCATTACAATTGAAGAAAGGGATGCAGTAAGGTGAATTAACTTTCGTGGCTGCTGTGAAGCTGGAGCCACTTGACGGGGAGGCCATTCACGAACCTGCTGTAGTGGCAAACGTTCTGAAGGAGTTCATAGACGTCATGCCACCCGAGTTGCCGAAGACTCTACCACCACGCAGAGGCGTGGATCATAACATTGAGTTGGAGCCGGGAGTTAAGCCTCCAGCGAGACCACCCTACCGCATGGCCCCTCGAGAGTTAGCATAATTGAGGAAGCAGTTAGATGAACTGCTAAGCGGTGGTCTCATCCGCAGTTCAAAGGCACCATTCGGAGCTCCAGTTCTCTTTCAGAAGAAACAAGATGGGAGCCCCCGATTATGTCTCGATTATCGAGCCCTGAACAAAGTGACGATGAAGAACAAATATCCTATTCCGCTCATCGCGGATTTGTTTGGCTTGATACATAATGAGTGATGCTTGAAACCAATTTGATTTTAACCACTGTAATTTTAGGACTTCCTCTACCCAACATAAGCAATTGTGTTTTTCTATGGCAGTAAAATGATACCGTGCTAGACTTCCACCCGGTGTATGTCCACTTTTGCATTTTTGGACCATGTCCATTAAAACAATTCTAGTTCTTTGTACCATACCTTATGTTTTATCCATCAGCAAACTTGATTGCTTCTCCCTGGTTCATACAGGTTTACAAAATTTAGCTGGCAAGGCTGGTTTTCCAGCTAACAAACCTACATTTTTAAGTTATATAAGAAGCCAACCTCTATAAATCCTGTATTACCCACAATAGTTCCACACTAGGGTTATTGCATAACATGAGTCACTGTCCATCCTTAAATGGTACCCACCATCTGGCTACCCCTTTTTGGAATTTGATTAGTGTGGTTCTGACTTTGGTCATGACATTTGGTGGACCATGACATCTCTAGAATTCCACATCATCGATGGGGGAGATTCAATCTGACTTCTACATAATTTGCGTAATTACAAGTTGTTTTGAATACATGAATCGTCTATCAGAGTCAAGTTCATCGGTTGGTTATCTCAAGGGATAAAGTATTAGCGATTATCTATAGATAATTATAAAATGATTATATACTTCTTTTCTGGAAGTAGACCACAGAAAAATTTGCAAATCGCAGAAGTTTCTGGCTTTAGTTTTCCGGTTTTGTAGATCAACATATAAGCATACAAAGTTGTCATATAGTTAATAATCTATCAAACTAAATAACTACAGCTAAGCTA
Source organism: Ensete ventricosum (assembly GCA_029747655.1). Lineage (NCBI taxonomy): Eukaryota > Viridiplantae > Streptophyta > Magnoliopsida > Zingiberales > Musaceae > Ensete > Ensete ventricosum. Next base: position 45,167,840 of record JAQQAF010000003.1, read on the forward strand.
AACTTACAAATACGTGAAGGAACTGTAAAGGTAATTTGGACTACACATGGCATCCTCAACAGGGGTACATAATATAGAATATTCTTTATAAATTTCCTAGAGTCTTCAAGTAAAAAAACAAAAATGTGAAATAAGATACTTTTAAGGTTTTACTATTACTTTTACCCAAGGTTTGTAATTTCGACCTGTACCACCCGGTACGGGAGGTATATATCGGTACGTCAGGTTATCGGTATGCGTACCGCCCGCTACCGGGCGGTTCCACTAAAAATCGATAGTCGACGATCGATTTTGGCCGTCGACAGCCGATTGAAGAAGAAATCGACCATCGACGGTCGATTGAGAGAGAAATCGATCGTCGGCGGTCGATTGAGGAAGAAAATGGGAAGAAGAAGAGGAAAAGAAAAAAAAAAAAAAGAGGCGAAGAAAGAATTCCTCGTCTCGCTTGCCGATGGGATTATTGCCGCCAACAAGGGCATGTTGTTTAGGAGCGAAGACAGAGCCCAAAGATTGAAGCCTTGATGTGAATGCGATGGCAGGACCCAGGAGCAATGGCAATCTGCTTCTTGTTTTATTTTTATTTTCCCCCTTTTCTTCTATCGAAGACATTAAGTAATAAATAAAAAGAAATTAAAATTAGGCTGGCCTAACTCAGCACAAGTCTAGAGGCCATAGGTCGAGACTGTGTCGGATTGTTGACTCATTGGATTTCTGGATGCAACATGCACCACATCACTCCTCTTAATGAGGTAGATTTGGTGATGGAGCCAATATTGCAAAGTCAACTCATCAGTTTTCTTTAAGAATCAACCCGATCAACTGACTAGCGGCATTATCATGTTTGAATGTTTTCGGTGAGTTTCTGCTTCATGGCTTTTGATTAATGGATTTTAAAGAGAGTAAATATATAGAACCATTTATTGAAAGGTTGATAAAGCTTAAAGTTATATATAAATAAGTGGAGAGCTGACAATTTGTATCATGCATCTGTAGTTTATTATGCTTCTTTTTATCTTTAGGGTGTTCTTTAGCTCTTATTTTTAATTTTATAATTCTTTTTCTCTCTAGCTCCTACATTCAGACTCAAGTATCGAACAATAACAATGGTTGGATATGGCTCTCCTATCAAATTTTCTTTGATTCAAGGAGAAGAGAGGAAACAAAGACAGACTACTGCTGACTTAAAATTAAATTAGTTGCACAAAGAAACAATCGAGTATTTAATCATGACATCAAACATTACTGGAATTTACTTTTTTTAGTGTTGTGGATAATCTAATCTCATCATCCCATAAAATTCTATTAAAGGAGAGCTTTGAAATTCATCAAATACTATTCTAATTATCTGGTCAATTTGCCTTATATGACTATAGAATGACTTAGATACCAAACATCCTCGAAATTTGTCGGATATCAACTTTACCAAGCTAGATATATGAATCACTTCATATCAGTCATCAATAGAAAAAAGGAATTTGTTATTCCAGATGTTGCTGTTGAAATTGTTTTCCTATTGTTAGATTTGCCGTATCGAGCGATATCGCTTAGTAGGGGCGGTACGTATTTGTTCGACAAGGGACCGATACGCAGATCGCCCTCAACCAGGCAATACTCTTTACATAACCCTATACGTTCCCAGATCTGTATCAATCGATAATGATCGAAATCCGATTGTTACTAACCTGTACCTGCGGTAATGATCGGATTTTGATCATAGTTATCATAACCGAATCAGAAAGCAGGGGAGGGGGCCACTGGTCAGCCCAACGGGTCAACTGGTCGAACCACATGTTTATTTGAAAAATATTTAATCAACTTGCCCTTCCATAGCTTAAAGGTTGTCGTTAAGCCATCCATGTTGTTCTTCGTCAATCATCTTCATCCTCGGTGTTGCGTACCTCATGCTTCACGCTGGTGCAGTTACGTTAAGCCGTTCAGTGACACATAGATTACGTTCCTTGTTCCTTCATAGCAAGAAACCATCTTCTAGTTGTTTTCGAAATCAGTTTTTCTCTTTCCACAAACTTTTTTTGCTTCTTCTTATATAGGAATGGGTTTCAACTGTAGGCTTACTCGAAAAGCAAATGAGGAAGAAGAAAGAAGCAAAAGAGGGAAGGAAGAGGAGACGAATTGGATGTGTGACGGGTGGCAGCCATCTGTGCGGTGCGATAGGGGCATTCGAGCGACAAATAGTGGAGAGGAGACACTTGTGTGTTATGAGCCCTGGTGCATCGTGTAGCTGTGTTTGAAAAAGACAGAAACAGAGCTGCTTAAGTAATTAAAGGTGACCATACTATTTCAAATAGGGAGCTCAATGTTCGGTCTAGTTCATGCCCAAACTGGTAGATATCCGTTGGGTATGGGTCGATCTGGACAAAATTAAATTCCCTCTTATAAACACTGTAGGATGTCTTAGTATTAATTGCCTTTTTGTCAATTTTAGTAGTAAAGTTTCATTCAGTCTTCTCTCGTCATTTTTGGGAGGCCAATTTTAGTAGTAAAGATTCTACAGATGTAAATTATTGATTTGCTGATTAACATCATGTTCGTTTGGGATGTTTATTCTCTAGATGTATATACAAATTAATTCAGATGATTCCTGTAGTTGCAAATGATGTGGCTTTTTCAGTGCATGCTGTTGCGTTGACGACTTTTACTTTGTTCTAAGTTTTGATCTATGAAGTAAGTAACTCTTCGTTCCATGAACCGTTCGTCGCTTTGTTGTTTCTTGTACAAATGTTGGGCAGCTGGTTTTGCATTGGTTTTGGGTGATTTTACCTAGGAATTGTGAGCAGTAACAGTCTGTCAGGCTGCAGAACGATCGCTCGTTGCGTGGAGCCAGAACAAGCCAAAACTTCCCAATTTTGGGTCGTTTTCGCGTACTGCGACGATGGAACCGAGCGGAGTAAAATGTCAACCATCTCAGCCCTCTGGAACCCCCCGGGAGGCATAGGATTGGATTGGACTTCGGGATATTAATCGGGTATGAGCACTTAAAGAAATTAAAGTATTTTGCATCCGACACCCTTGGGCATCATCGTTTGTGGTTTTACAACCGTTCTTACAGCCCTCCAAAGTCCTGTTTCGCTCCTTCTCTCTTTTTCTGCTGCACAAAAGGTGTTCGACGAATTTAAGAGCTGCCCTCTTGGCGAGACGCCGGGACTTGTCCGTCGCTCGTTTCCTGAACTAATCAACTTCTCTTTTTGCGGGTCCTTCGGGACCCGCACGAGATTGCAATTGGGTTGACCCTTTGCGAGCAAATACGCTTCAGCATTTCATGACTTAGGCAATCCCAGCTATGTCCGAAACATTGGCCAAAGATTGCTTCGCGACTTAGGAAATTCCAGCTAAGTCTACAAGTTTGCCGCAAGGGTGCTACATGACTTAGACAAATTCCGCTAAGTCCGTGATATTGTAGTATCAGAGCAAGCAAGCAATTCGAACAAACAAGCAAGATGGGGCAAGCCGGACCTTTGCCCCAAGCAGCCGCAAGTAGGCTACAAGTGTAAACTCGCTCGTAAACAGCTGGAGCCGCTCATGAGGAGTGCGGCAGTGAACATGACGAGCGTGAAGTTGGGTACTCTCCGCGAGCGGAGGAAGCACATTCTGGTGCACCAACTGTGAAAAGGAGCCACAAGGAGAGACTTTCAACGGTGGAAACCCATCTCGATGTTCTTGAAACGAGTTTGGAGGAACTCTATCAAGGCCAAGGAAGGCTCATTCGGATACAGAGCTCACAAGAAGAAGCTGAACCTTGGATCTACAGGGTTGAGCCCCTGGTCAACCGACTGACGGAGGATACTAAAGCCTCCGTACGACATCTACATGAAGTTGTGGTGGAACTCACGGCCAAAGTGACGTTGCTCACTAGAACTCTTAATGCGGGAGGGAACAATACCCGTGCTGCCTCACCCCAAAGCTTTAGAGCACTAGAGCCGCATTGCTACGAGGGCGCTAGAGATGCCAAAGAGCTCAAGAATTTCTTGTTCGACATGGAACAATATTTTTATGCTACGAGTCCTTATTCGGAGGAAACCAAAGTTTCTATAACAACCATGTATCGGAATGGAGACGTAAAACTTTGGTGGCGAACCAGTTGAGAAGAGATCCAACAAGGCCGATGACGAGTGGATACATAGGAAGACTTGAAACGTGAGTTGAGAACGCAGTTTCTGCCCGAGAACACTTAGTTCGTCGAAAGAAGGAAATTGAGACAACTCCACCAAAGTACTTCCATCCGAGACTATTTGAAGCAATTTTTGGCACTGATACTAGATATACAAGATATGTCCGAAAAGGATAAACTATTCAGCTTCCTCGATGGCTTAAAGCCATGGGTACAACAAAAACTAAATCGGAGGAATGTCACCGACGTGGTCGGGGCAATTGCAACCGCGAAAAGGCTAACTGATTTCGTTTCTTCAAAAGACTAAGGAAAGAAGAAACAATCCTTAGGAAATCGCTCAACAAAATACTCTCGTGCAAAGGAGTCTAGGGGTGAACAGAAGAAAAAGAGCTTCCACAAGGGATCGTGCTTAAAAGGCAAAGCCCCGAAATCTAGTGGATGCTTCCTGTGTAGAGGACCACACACGGTGAGGGAGTGCCCGCATAAGCAGGCACTCAACGCCTTAATGACATCAATACACCCCCATAAGTCGGACAAAGGCAAAGTTGTCGCCCTTAGTTCGAGAAGTTCAGAATCTAGCAGCGACGACGAGGAGTCGCAAGGACCCCGAATGGGAGCGATGCGTTTGTTGAATGCATTACGGGGTCGAGTGGGAGAGAGAACAAAGACAAAGGCACAGAAGGCGGCAAGTAGCGAGCTGATGTATGTGGACATCAAGCTCAATGGTCGAACAACCCTTGTAATGGTGGACACTGGTGCTACCCACAATTTTATTATTGATCGTGAAGCAAAGCGACTTGGACTTATCTTGGAGAAGAACCCAAGTCGCATGGAGGTTGTGAACTCGGAGGCCAAGCAGATCTCCGGATTAGCAAAGGGGGTCCCTATCAAGATTGGAACGTGGAGCGGGTGCACAAATATGATGGCGATGCCATTGGATGACTTCCAATTGATTCTTGGAATGGAGTTCATCCACGCGGTGAAGTTAGTGCCGATGTCGTTCCTAAACTCTTTATGCCTGTTGGGAGGTGACGACCCCTGCGTAGTTCCAGTTTCTCGAGGGAGAACCAAGGACCCACAGCAAATATCGGTATTACAATTAAAAAAAGAGATGTGTTAAGGTGAATTAACTTTCGTGGCTGCTGTGAAGCTGGAGCCACTTGACGGGGAGGCCATTCACGAACCTGCTGTAGTGGCAAACGTTCTGAAGGAATTTATAGACGTCATGCCACCCGAGTTGCCGAAGACTCTACCACCACGCAGAGGCATGGATCATAACATTTGTTGGAGCCGGGAGTTAAGCCTCCAGCGAGACCACCCTATCGCATGGCCCTTCCAGAGTTAGCAAAACTGAGGAAGCAGTTAGATGAACTGTTAAGGGGTGGTCTCATCCGCAGTTCAAAGGCACCATTCGGAGCTCCAGTTCTGTTTCAGATGAAACAAGATGGGAGCCTCCGATTATGTGTCGATCATCGAGCTCTGAACAAAGTGACGGTGAAGAACAAATATCCTATTCTGCTCATCGCGGATTTGTGATGCCTTTTGGTTTAACCAACGCTCCGACCATATTTTGTACTCTAATAAATTAGCTTTCAAAGTGTATTTGGACAAGTTTGTGGTCGTCTACCTAGACGATATCGTCGTCTATAGCCAGACGCTCGAGGAGCACATTGAACACCTTCGGATAATCTTCAGAGTTCTCATGGAGAACACCTTGTTTGTGTGAGGGAGAAGTGCTACTTTGCGTAGACAGAAATTATGTTCTTGGGACATCAGATTGGCGGTGGTTCCATTCGGATGGATGAGTCAAAGATGCAAGCTGTGGCGGAATGGCGAACACCAAATAAGGTACCTGAGTTGAGATCCTTCCTTGGTTTCATCAACTATTATCGACGCTTAATTTCTGGATATTCAAAGCGCGCAGCTCCACTGACGGATTTGCTAAAGGAGCAATCTTTGAGATGGTCAGACAAGTGTGAAGTGACTTTCCAAGATCTAAAGACTGCTGTGTTGGAGGAACCAGTACTCAGATTACCAGACGACGGGATGCCTTTTAAAGTCCATACAGATGCTTTTGACTTTGCTATTGGGGGAGTACTTATGCAAGAGGGTCATCCAGTGGCCTATGAGAGTCGCAAGCTCAATGAGATCGAGCGGCGATATCCAGTGCAAGATAAAGAGATGACAGGGTGGTCCATTGTTTACGAGTCTGGTGACACTACCTTTTGGGCGCACGATTCGTGCTAAGGACAGACAATGTCATATTGAGTTACTTCCAGACTGAAAAGAAACTCTCCCCGAAACAGGCAAGATGGCACGACTTCTTGGCCGAATTCGACATGGTAATGGAGTATAAGCCTAGAAAGACAAATGTCGTGGCCGATGCAATGAGCCGGAAAGTGGAGCTGGTGAATGGTATACAGTTGGAAGGTGGAGGCCAAGCAAGTCAGTTGCACTCCAACTTTCTTTCCAAGATCAGGGATGGAATGTACAGTGATCCTCAAGCAGTAACCCTGATGTAACTCATCAAAGAGGGCAAGGCGCGACGATTTTGGATCCAAGAGGGACTCCTCTACACTAAAGGGAATAGAGTTTATGTTCCGCGAGTGGACAACTTGAGGGATGAACTCTTGAGTGAGTGTCACGATTCCCTTTGGGCCGGACATCCCGGCATTCATCGGACAATGGCTCTCGTGGAGAGGGTATTTTATAGGCCAAAAATGGGGACAGATGTGGATGATTATGTTCGTACATACCTTACGTGCCAACAAGATAAGTTGGAGAAGCGAAAGCCAGTGGGACTTTTGGAGCCGCTACCGGTGCCGAAAAGGCCATGGGAGAGCATTTCCTTAAACTTCATATCAAGCTTGCCCGCAGTAGGGGACTGGGATCGATACTTGTAGTTGTCGATCAGTTTATTGCTGCACCCCTATATTGTTCAGCAGAAGAGGCAGCCAAGTTGATGATGAAGAATGTGGTGAAGTATTGGGGAGTTTCACACAATATCATTAGTGATCGAGATTCTCGGTTCTTGGGACGATTCTGGACCGAGCTATTCAAGCTGTTGGGATCGAAGTTATACTTCTCCACAAGCCTCCACCCTCAGACTGATGGTCAAACTAAAAGAATTAACTCGATGTTAGAACAGTATCTCCGGCACTATGTGAGTGCTAATCAACGAGATTGGGTGAAGCTATTGGACATAGCCCAATTCTCTTATAACTTGCAGCGGAGCTCTGCGTCCAATAAGAGCCCCTTCGAGATTATCACAGGACCTTTTGCGAGCAAATATGCTTCGGCGTTTCATGACTTAGGCAATCCCAGCTAAGTCCGGAACATTGGCTAAAGATTGCTTTGCGGCTTAGGCAATTCCAACTAAGTCTACAAGTTTGTCGCAAGGGTGCCACACGGCTTAGGCAAATTCCGCTAAGTCCGTGACAGCGCGGGGAGAAAGATCGAGGCGACGTCACCCCTTTTCTCTTTTTTTAATATTTTAATTTATTATATTATATGATATTATATTATACTTTAATATACCGGGCGGTATGCACTGTGCATACCGCCTAGTACTAGTACCGTATCGGTACCGAGATGAACTCGGTACAATGGTACGGACCGTTGTGACCCCAAGTTGTTGAAGTGTCTCACTTGTTATTGTTGGTCTAAATTTATATTACAACCTAGACAAACTATTTCAAAAAATTTCTAGACCAAATATTTAGCAGTAATTTATTAAATATAGTTTGGAGCAGCTTGATGTTTTGTACACTATTGGCAGTTTTCCCACACTTAGTTAATAGCTAGTTGTAGTGTTCATTATGGGTCATTTTACAGAGTTCATTTAGTTTCTTTGTTTTAACTCTTCTAATAGCAATTGGTTCAATTTATGATTGATATCCTATTTTGCTCATCACTAAGTTGAACACAAATGCCAAACTTATGACTGGAACCATCATACCTATGGTATTCTAGGGATCCGCAACTCAGGTCGTGAGTTTGGATGTGTTGGTATGTCGGGCAGCCCGACGTGAACTTCCTCTCTTGTTGATTTTCTTTCGCTCTTTATTACACTCCTTCCTTGTATCTCTTTCGTTTCCTTAACCTCTCATTCTTCACCCCCTTGATATCCTCTCTTATGTAATCCTGCTATTCCTAGTTCTCCTCTCCCTCCTCTATTGGATCTCCCCCTTGTGAGCCATCCTCTGTGCTTCCTATCCCTTCTCACCTCCTCGCTCGCCGATGGGATTATTGCCGCCAACAAGGGCATGTTGTTCAGGAGCAAAGGCAGAGCGTAAAGATTGAAGCCTTGATGTGAATGCGATGGCATGACCCAGGAGCAATGGTAATCGACTTCTTGTTTTATTTTTATTTTTTCCCTTTTCTTCTATCGAAGACATTAAGTAATAAATAAAAAGAAATTAAAATCAAGCTGGCCTAACTCAGCAAAAGTCTAGCGGCCATAGGTCGAGACTGTGTCGGATTGTTGACCCTTTGGATTTCGGGATGCAACATGCACCACATCACTCCTCTTAATGAGGTAGATTTGGTGATGGAGCCGATATTACAAAGTCAACTCATCAGTTTGCTTTAAGAATCAACCCGAGCAACTGACTAGTGGCCTTATCATGTTTGAATGTTTTCGGTTAGTATGCTAGTGCTTTTCAATTCAGTGTGTAACTCACCTTCTAAGGGCATACATGCATGCTTTGATTTATCTAGTATTTATGCAGACAAGACATCAGACTACAAATTGATTAGAACTATTAGATGTATAGGATGATTTCACAAATAGTTTTTTTATCATTTGTGAACATGCTAAATTTTGTTTTATGAGAAATAGGATGATATAATTATCCTAGAATGCAGTTATGCTGTCAGTTTTGCATTCGGTTTCTTCCACGGTGTCCTTGATCAATGATTGATCCCAATTTTATATTAACTGAGCATGCAGGTGATTTCTATATGTAGCTAGAAGATAAATATTGCACATCTCTGCTCAATATTATCCAAAATGCTTATCCTTTATGTTAATTTTTTTTTTTTTCCTTCTCTTTCTGTTGCAGGAAGTAGTGCTCTTTGATATTCTCTTCATTTTCCAGCACTGTGTGCTCTATCCTGTGAGGAATGGAAGTAAACTCAAGAATTATGGAAGAAAATGTTATTCCACTTATCAACTCTGAAGAGAAACCGCAGTTAGCAAAATGTGTAGGGGATTAATCACTCTTTAAGATCATTCAGATTGCATATTAATGATTGTCCGTCCTGGATTCAATGACGCAACGTTAAACTGGGAGCAAAGAGGGAAGGCATAAGTTTGGAGTTGATCGATCTATTTTAGGTGAGCATCTTGCAGTCGTATGAGGCTATAATTCGTAAATGGTGCTTTGATACACATAGAAACTTGACAATGAAAGTGATATTCTCCTGTGGTGATATGATCAATGATATGTAAAGTGTCCAGCTGGGGGTCAAAATATTATATTAAGTGAGCTATTACTGATTGCAATCAGATTCAACATTGGTTGGAAATTGCCGTCCAATTTGTGTTATTGCACTTCCCTCTTGCTTGTGTAAGAGTTAGCAGTATCGTGTCTCTGAATTCAGTAGTCAAGTCTCTCTAACTAAATTCAACTGTCACACCAATTGTGATTCACATCCTACTACTATCTGTTTGGTATTTTTTCTTTAAAAATTTTTATGTAGTGGGGAATTATGTTCGTGTCGCACTTGATCTTGGTCGTGTGACCTCTTGCCATGAGTAGTTTTTCTATGTTTATATGGATCCAAACATGTAGTAGTACCATCATGATCATTGAAATGCTTCTTCTATCTTGTTTTCTTGTTCAGTTGTTCTTGGAATATACTCCTCCATCGTTAGTATGGAGTTTATAATAAATTTTGATCAATATGATGAATATGTGTTAAGAGTGTCTTTCTCATATAGAAGAACCTTGAGGTTTTACAACTTCCACGGGAGAAATTAATCAGGAAGTACATCACCGATATCAAGAACAGTAGCACTTGATAATTACATTAGCATAGGCATATTTCATGTTTTCGTCGTTTCTTTCTTATTGAATGAATTACTAGATGTGATTGCAATAAGGCATATTTTCACCAAGTGTTTTTTTCATGATCAGGAGTATAAATCCTCTTGATTTCATTATTTTCTTTTTTTATGGTCCTGACGTGGTTAGTGACCATGAAAATTTTGTTTCTACTCCCATAAGATTGCATTCCATGATAAACAAACATATCGACAATGCACTCAGATGCCAAGGACTATCTCAACTTATTTTTCCTCGATCGACTCATGACTTTCCAGTATGTGCAAGTAAAAAATCTGAAGAGTAATTAATTACATGAAGAGAAATCTAAGCAATACATACGTTTGTTTGAAAAATATTGAGACTACAAAGAATTATTACACACATAACCAGACATGATCGATCATGTGACCAACAAAGTGAGGCCCTATCACATTCTGAGTTCCTAATATCATGAAAGAGTTTGTAGCAAAAAGAAACTTGTTCTACCTCCGTGTTATTTATGGTGACTTATAGCAGCAAGCTCCTATGAAGGAAGAAGAGATCTATGTCTTCCCATGGAGGAAAAGAGTCATAGCACAGCTTGGAGTCTTCAGCATCAAGTGCACTTGCCATAGAGGAAGCACAGAAGGAAGAACTGCAGCTGCCTGAAGACTTGACCTATGGTATATCGTCTCTTCTTCATCTAAACTTTGATTGCTTGGCATACAAATGCTCCTATGCATGAGACATCTGTGCTCTTCCCTTGTGCTTGTGGACAATCACCGACATGTCCATGATCATATATCTCAGGATGCTGATTGATGATGAGCTAATGGGTCGCCGAAGAGAGAGAGAGAGAGAGAGAGAGAGAGAGAGAGCAATCACCTTCGAGAGTCTCACCGAAAAGATTCTTGGTCATGGTTTACGCAATGCGGTGGTTGAGGAGAGAGCAAGAACAAGCACTCATCTCTATAAGCTATTCTCTCTATCTCTCTCTCTCTCTCTTTTTCCTCGAGGACGAGGTGGAGGGATTCTTTATAAACCCTCTTCTTCTCTTGAGCTTGCCATCACACAGGTAAAGGAGGAGGACACGACGCGGTTAAAGATGCTGATGTTGGATGTTGCAATCCGAACAATCTTCTACAACGTAACCTTCTCTGTCACTCTTCTTCTTTTTACTCAGTTCAAGATCGTCTTTAGTCTCATTTGTAACGACCATCTCATGATGTGATGCACAAGGAAAATGAAGTAAATCATAAGATATCTCTCGTAAAACCCGTGTCTATAAAATGATGGCTTCCAAGTTTTTTGATGGTTCGTACAAGTTAATTGCTTCTCAGTTCATTCTTATCTCAATTCATTCTTATTCTATTTTTTACTTCTTTTCCTTTCCACTCACTTCAATGTTGTATTCGGATTAATTTCAAACACTATCTCATGATACGATACACAAGGGAGATTAAATTATATGATAAATAAATATAATTCTACAAATTGTTTCTTTGTTGATGTGATATAATTATATATTGTTTCTATAGATTGAGGAGCAACCTATTATTATATAGGTAGGTTCCTATAAGGCTTTAAGGCCTTCGATGAGATAAGACTTAGATAATCATTTATTTTTTTTCTTTTATCTTTTTTTTTGAAGGTTTAGTGTGGATGGGTTAATGTTTTGAAGATGGGTTAATATTGAATGACATGTTAATAAATCACTTATTGAATGAAGTCTATCATTATGCTTCATGTTTGTATATTTAGATGTTTGAGAAGTAAAAATTGTATATGTCCTTACTATCTCAATTTTCAAGCAAAGTCAATGATAAACACATGCATATTTCATATATCAATTGATACATATATGTTCATAGATATAAGTCATATATAACTTTTACTACTCAAGCATCAAGGCTATTCCTCGATAGCCTAAGAAGTATGCATGGTTAAATCTTTATCTAATTTAAAGTCTTAAAAGATAAATTATGAGATTATTATGAATATGTCATTTGTGAACATATGTATGTCTTGTTCTTAATTAGTGAAGCCTCGTCCAATGTTAGTTCTGCATAGTGAGAAATTAAGCGCATATACTATGTTTGCATTTGAGTGATCTCTATCAAACATATAGATTTTTCAGACTTGTAATAGAACAATTATATTATTAAGTTTTCTTATTTTAATTTCTTTCATTCTCCAGTCATTTGATTTTACATGTGAAAATAGTCAAAACAACAACTCTCTGACTTATGATGCTTATGTTGAAAATGATATGATACCGATACACTCTTTTTTCTTTGTTTTGTGATTCAATGTTCGATAACATATTTTGTAGTTAGATTACTTGTGGGCCCACCTACAAAAAAAATAAAATTATATAGGAGAATTGTTGGTCATCTATATGTTCGAGTTATAATCTTCCTATAAAATTTTAATTTCCTTCATAGATAAGAGGCATATAAAATATATAGTATGTACAAAAAAACTTAAAATATGTATGTACCTATATAGTAATGTTACGTATATTTATTTAAGTAATCTTTTGGGAGGGTAATAAACTTTAGGAATGTTTCCATTCTCTAGTCTTTTATTTTCTTTTAGTCGGAAGGAGAACACATACTTTGCTTTGGGAATGATTTGCTACTTAAAGTTATAATATTATTCTGCCAAATTAAATAGTTGTGGTTGGTTTTATTATTTAATGGACGGACGTGTCGATCTTAATTTTTTTTTTTTTCGTGGTTCTCCTATTGAATATTAATCATATAAAAAAGGATAGAGCCTACATATCTGCTCATAGAATACGTTAACGTTAGAAGGCTTTTCGATAAGGTGTAGTTGCTGGCATGAGAGTTCTTAGTTCACTTTAACTATTAATTCATGGGTAGATGATCATGTTGTTGATGTGGATTTTCTGAGGTGGGTCATTTATATTAGTATTAAAGTTTAAACTTGTTTGGCCAAATTATAGCTAAAATTATGGCCGTAAGAAAATATTTTATTTTGGTAGGATTACGAATTTAGGTTTTTTTTATACAAATTAGAAGTAACCATAGCCATACTTCAAAGAAAATATTTTACAAATGATAAATATATTAGTACATATATTCAAGCCAGTTTTCTTGCTTTAAGAAACTGACTCTAAATACTTGGGACATTATATGTTTAGAAAATATTTATTTCTATATAATGTATTAGGAAGCCCCAACAATTTTATTCAAATGATAGAATTTCATTCAATCTATAATATTCGTAATGTAATTTTTAATTCGAGGAAATCCTCGATCAAATGATAAATCGAGAAAAAACCTCGTTGGAGGGAAAAACCCCAATCATAAAAGCTAGGGTGAAAAAAGTCCTCCTTGAGCCTACTCAAGGGGAGGCTCAACCGATTTATTTACCCATAACCCCATCAGGTAAAGGAAAAAAGAAAAAAGAGAAAAAAGCTCATAGCCCGAGTCAAGCCCTCACACGATGCTCCATCTGAATCAACTCCAAAAAAGAATTCCACTTACATATATGTTTGTCAAACTCAAAACAAATAATGCATGTACGTGTTCGACGGGATCATGCAATATAAAAAAATGATACACCGCGAGTAAAGAAGACGGTCATGCATGCAACTACAAAAACAAACGAAAGAAAGAATAAACTTTTGTTTTTTTGGTCTCAAAAAACGTGTATACCAAGAAAGTCAGCACACTAGCAAATTGGAGAACCCACGCAAAATCTATAATATAAGAAACTAGTAAACATATTCGAAAACACATGCAAGATCCTAATGAAAGAACACCAAGAAGAAAGAACTCAGACTCTACAATCCAAAAAACTAGTGTACATATTCGAAGACACATGCAAGATCCCAACGAAAGAACACCAAGAAGAAAGAACTGAGAGTCTAGAATCTAAAAAACTAGTGTACACTATCGCAACGGAATAACACCAAGACGAAAGAACTCGAAGACACATACATGCAAGATCCCAATGGAAGAGCACCAAGAAGAAAGAACACGAAATCATAGAAATGAGACTACAAAAAAGACATCAAAGGCAACCAACACAACAATCAAGATCAAGAAACAAATGAATCAACCCGAAAGCACATATGCAATTCGACATAAGAGTTCCAGAAACAAGCAATCGCAAACGTAGATAGCATAAATCAATATCGCCAAAACAAGAACTACAACTACAGATGCGGGAAAAGAAACTGTTAATGTGAACCTGAGGTTAAAAGGAGAGGCCAGAGGAGTAGCAACAGGAGGAGCCGCAGATGTAGGAGGAGCCAGTGGAGCAGAATCTTAGCAGATCTCAATGGCGAAGGCGGCAACCGGGTTCCCGTAGGCGAAGGGGAGGAAGAAGAGGCATGAAACGTCGATCGGCTTCCCCAAGAATGCTTTCTATCGGGCCAGAAGGCATAAGTTGGAGGCTTCGATGTTGGGAAGATGGACAGATGACCCAGATTCAACCCATAATGGGCTCTACAGCCTTAATCTCCATTTATCTTAACATAAACCCTAGTTTTGGGGGCTAAGAGTTGAGGGTAGCGATGGTTGAAAATGTGGGAGAGAAAAAAAAGTTGCAGATTGACAGTAGAGGGCAAAAAATAAGGAATTTAGGAAAGGGAAGAAAACAAGGACAGAGAAAGACTATTCTCAATCATCCATATCTCAGGTTAGATTTGCTTGTAGTGGATTCTTACTATGATCACTTGGGAAGGTTTTAGATATTGTGCTTAATAATATAGTCCTTATATCCCTATGATTCTCTTGTGATTGTTGCTTGGGTTTGGGCAAGAAGCCTTGAGATATGTATATTCATTATTTTGATAGTGGATTTTCTCTAGCTTGTCTCGTGGTTTTTACCCTTCGAGATGACGGGGTTTTCCACATAAATCTTGGTGTTCGTTTGATTGTGATTTCTATTTAATTCCACTGTGTGTGACGATATGCTAGTATTTGTTAGTATACAAATTTTCTTCCTGTTTTATTCCCATCAACTGGTATCAGAGCAAAGTTTTTGGTAGCATCTAATTTTTGTATTCGAACATAATTAGTTTGAATGGAAACAATTGGATGATATGAAAACCAAGAATGGAAGATCTCTTGTATTGCAAAGATTTGTATGGACTTCTGCAAGGGGATAATGCAAAGCTCACAACTATGACAAATGATGATTGGAAGAAGTTAGATCGAAAAATAATTGGATTTATTTATCAATGACTTGAGGATAGTGTCTTTCACCATGTTTCTATTAAAAGTTCTGCTTACTCGCTTTGGAAAAAGTTAGAAGGTCTTTATGAAAGAAAAACGACCGACAACAAAGCTTTCTTGATCAAAAAATTTGTGAATTTGAAACATAAAGAGGGTACTTCTATTCCTGAGCATTTGAATGAAATACAGAGTATTGCTAACCAGTTATCCTTTATGAAAATGTCTTTTGATGATAAGTTGCGAGCATTGTTATTTCTTAGTTCTTTGCCAGAAAGTTGGGAGACACTGGTGGTTTCTCTCAGTAATTCTACACCAGATGATGTTATCACCATAGATCAAGTAACAAGCAGTTTGTTGAATGAGGAGTTGAGGAAAAAGAATTTAGCAACTTCTAAGATTGATTCACAGGCACTTGTCTTAAAGAACAGATGAATGTCAAAGTCAAAGGATAGAAGTGGTTCACGCATGGGTAGAAGCAAGTCAAGATTAAGAAAAGATATTATTTGCTACAATTGTGGTGAAAAAGGATACTATTCTGATTTTCCTATTACATGTTTTTATGCAGAGACAATCAAAATTTCGGTAAGACACTGCTTTAACTGGTATGCAAATGATTTTTGTTCTTTCATTTTGCAATCTACATTTGAGATGCACGAGATATTTTTTCTTACAGCTTTCATATCATTTTTTTGCGTCTCAAATAATGGTCAGTCCTGTTTAGTTGTTCAACTTAATGATATAATTTTATATCATTTTAGCTGTTCAGCTTTCATATCATTTTAGCTGTGCAGCTTTCATATATTTTAAAAGTCTTGTTTAAAGTTGTTTGTGGTATAATTTTCTGGGGCAATTCTGTAATAGTATTTGAATTAACATCTTTGAGTGCATTTGTTTTTCCTACAACTCTTTTAAATGTTCTTTAAATTACATTACTGGTGCTAAAAAAGCATGGAAATAGATCTAAGAAATCTATTAAAAAACAAGAAGGCTCATATGACCCTAAATATGGTTAGTGATAATATCTTTATTGAAGCTTAATGGTGGGGCTGTTGTGACCCCATGTTGTTGAAATGTCTCACTTGTTATTGTCAATCTAAATATATATTACAACCTAGACAATCTATTTCAGAAAATTTCTAGACCAAATATTTAACGGTAATTTATTAAATATAGTTTGGAGCAGCTTGATGTTTTGTACACCGTTGATAGTTTTGCTACTTAGTTAATAGTTAGTTGAAGTGCTGGGTCGTTCATTTAATTTCTTTATTTTAACTCTTCTAATAGCAATTTGTTCAATTTATGATTGATATTCTATTTTGCTCGTCACTAAGTTGATCACAAATGCCCAAACTTATAACTGGACCCATCATACCTATGGTATTCTAGGGATCCGCAACTCAGGTCCTGAGTTTGGATGTGTTGGTATGTCGAGCAGCTCGACGTGAACTTCCTCTCTTGTTGATTTCCTTTCGCTCTTTATTGCACTCCTTCCTTGTATCTCCTTCGTTTTCTTAACCTCTCATTCTTCATCCCCTTGATATCCTCTCTTATGTAATCCTGCTATTCTTGGTTCTCCTCTCCCTCTATTGGATCTCCCCCTTGTCAGCCATCCTCTCTACTTCCTATCTCTTC
Organism: Ensete ventricosum; assembly: GCA_029747655.1. Taxonomy (NCBI): domain Eukaryota; kingdom Viridiplantae; phylum Streptophyta; class Magnoliopsida; order Zingiberales; family Musaceae; genus Ensete; species Ensete ventricosum. Next base: position 45,184,837 of record JAQQAF010000003.1, read on the forward strand.
TCACCTCCTCGCTTGCCGATGGGACTAGGACTGCACATGGTGAGGGAGTGCCCGCAGATGCAGGCACTCAACACCTTAACGACATCAATACACCCCCGCAAGTCAGACAAAGGCAAAACCGTCGTCCTTAGTTCGAGCAGTTCGAAATCAAGCAGCGACGACAAGGAGTCGCAAGGACCCCGAATGGGAGCGATGCGTTTGTTGAATGCATTAAGGGGTCAAGTTAGGGAGAGAACAAAGACAAAGGCATAGAAGGCGGCAATTAGCAAGCTGATGTATGTGGACATCAAGCTCAATGGCCGAACAACCCTTGCAATGGTGGACACTAGAGCTACCCACAATTTTATTGTCGATCGTGAAGCAAAACGACTTGGACTTGTCTTGGAGAAGAACCCAAGTCGCATGAAGGTTGTGAACTAGGAGGCCAAGCAGATCTCCGGATTAGTAAAGGGGGTCCCTATCAAGATTGGAGCATGGAGCGGGTGCACAAATATGATGGCGGTGCCATTGGACGACTTCCAAGTGATTCTTGGAATGACATTCATGCACGCGGCGATGTTAGTGCCGATGTCGTTTCTAAACTCTTTATGCCTTATGGGAGGCGACGACCCCTGCGTAGTTCCAATTTCCCGAGGGAGAACCAAGGACCCACAGCAAATATCGGCATTATAATTGAAGAAAGGGGTGCGAAAAGGTGAATTAACTTTCGTGGCTGCTGTGAAGCTGGAGCCACTTGACGGGGAGGCCATTCACGAACCTGCTATAGTGGCCAACATTCTGAGGGAGTTCATAGACGTCATTGCCACCCGAGTTGCCGAAGACTCTACCACCACGCAGAGGCGTGGATCATAACATTGATTTAGAGTCGGGAGTTAAGCCTCCAGCGAGACCACCTTACCGCATGGCCCCTCCGGAGTTAGTAGAACCGAGGAAGAAGTTAGATGAACTGGTAAGCGATGGTCTCATTCGCAGTTCAAAGGCACCATTCGGAGCTCCAATTCTCTTTCAGAAGGAACAAGATGGGAGCCTCCGATTATATGTCGATTATCGAGCCATGAACAAAGTGATGGTGAAGAACAAATATCCTATTCCGCTCATCGCAGATTTGTTCGATCAACTGGGCAAAGCCAAGTATTTCTCCAAACTCGACCTTCGGTCAAGGTATTGGCAAGTGCGCATTGCAGAAGGTGATGAGGTGAAGACTACCCGTGTAACCAGGTATGGAGCGTTCGACTTTCTTGTGATGCCTTTTGGTTTAACCAATGCTTCGGCCACATTCTGTACTCTAATGAACTAGTTTTTCAAAGAGTATTATTTGGACAAGTTTGTGGTCGTCTGTCTAGACGATATCATCGTCTATAGCTGTGGCAGAATGGCGAACACTAAAGAAGGTACCTGAGTTTAGATCCTTCCTTGGTTTCGTCAACTATTATCGACGCTTCATTTCTGGATATTCAAAGTGCGTAGCTCCACCGACGGATTTGCTAAAGGAGCAGTCTTGGTGATGGTCAGACAAGTGTGAAGCGGCTTTCCAAGATCTAAAGATTGTTATGTTGGAGGAACCAGTACTCAGATTACCAGATGACGGGAAGCCTTTTAAAGTCCATACATATGCTTCTGACTTTGCTATTGGGGGAGTACTTATACAAGAGGGTCATCCAGTGACCTATAAGAGTCGCAAGCTCAATGAGACCGAGAGGCGATATCCAGTGCTTGAGAAAGAGATGACAGCGGTGGTCCACTGTTTATGAGTCTGGTGACACTACCTTTTGGGAGCACCATTCGTGCTAAGGACAGACAATTTCGCATTGAGTTACTTTCATACTCAAAAGAAACTCTCCCCGAAACAGGTAAGATGGCACGACTTCTTGGCCGAATTCAACGTGGTAATGGAGTACAAGCCCAGAAAGACAAATGTCGTGGCCGATGCATTGAGCCGGAAAGTGGAACTGGTGAATGCTATACAGTTGGAAGGCGGAGGCCAAGCAAGTCAGTTGCACTCCAACTCTCTTTCCAGGATCAGGGATGGACTGTACAGGGATCCTTAAGCAGTAACCCTGATGCAACTCATTGAAGAGGACATGGCACGATGATTTTGGGTCCAGGAGGGACTCCTCTAGACCAAAGGGAATAGAGTTTATGTTCTATGAGTGGACAACATGAGGCATGAACTCTTGAGAGAGTGTCATTATTCCCATTGGGTCGGACATCCTGGCATTCATCGGACAATGGCTCTCATGGAGAGGGCATTTTATTGGCCAAAAATGGGGATAGATGTGGAGGATTATGTTCGTACATGCCTTACGTGCCAACTAGATAAGTTTGAGAAGCGAAAGCCAGTGAGACTTTTGGAGCCGCTGCTAGTGCCGAAAAGGCCATGGAGAGCATTTCCTTAGACTTCATATCAAGCTTGTCCGCAGTAGGGGACTGGGATCGATACTTGTAGTTGTCGATCTGTTTTCGAAGTATGCAACGTTTATTGCTGCACCCCTATATTGTTCAGCAGAAGAGGCAACCAAGTTGATGATGAAGAATGTGGTGAAGTATTGAGGAGTTCCACACAATATCATTAGTGATCGAGATTCTCGGTTCTTGGGACGATTTTGGACCGAGCTATTCAAGCTGTTGGGATCGAAGTTATACTTCTCCACAAGCCTCCACCCTCAGACTGATGGTCAAACCGAAAGAATTAACTCATTGTTAGAACAGTATCTCCGGCACTATGTGAGTGCAAATCAACGAGATTGGGTGAAGCTGTTGGACATAGCCCAATTCTCCTACAACTTGCAGCGGAGCTCTGCGTCCAATAAGAGCCCCTTCGAGATTATCAAAAGACCATTTGGAAGCAAATATGCTTCGGCGTTTCATGACTTAGGCAATCCCAGCTAAGTCCGGAACATTGGCTAAAGATTGCTTCACGGCTTAGGCAATTCCAACTAAGTCTACAAGTTTATCGCAAGGATGCCACACGGCTTAGGCAAATTCCGCTAAGTCCGTGACAGAGCGGGGAGAAAGATCGAGGCGACGTCACCGCTTTTCTCTTTTTTAAATATTTTAATTTATTATATTATATGATATTATATTATACTTTAATATACCGGGCGGTATGCACTGTGCATACCGCCTAGTACTAGTACCGTATCGGTACCGAGATAAACTCGGTACAATGGTACGGACCGTTGTGACCCCAAGTTGTTGAAGTGTCTCACTTGTTATTGTTGGTCTAAATTTATATTACAACCTAGACAATCTATTTCAAAAAATTTCTAGACCAAATATTTAGCGGTAATTTATTAAATATAGTTTGGAGCAGCTTGATGTTTTGTACACTGTTGGTAGTTTTGCTACACTTAGTAAATAGTTAGTTGTAGTGTTCATTATGGGTCATTTTACATAGTTCATTTAGTTTCTTTGTTTTAACTTTTCTAATAGTAATTTGTTCAATTTATGATTGATATCTTATTTTGCTCATCACTAAGTTGAACACAAATGCCCAAACTTATGACCGAAACCATCATACCTATGGTATTCTAGGGATCCGCAATACAAGACATCTGCAAATTGATTAGAACTATTAGATGTATAGGATGATTTCACAAATAGTTTTTTTATCATTTGTGAACATGCTAAATTTTGTTTTATGAGAAATAGGATGATATAATTATCCTAGAATGCAGTTATGCTGTCAGTTTTGCATTCCGTTTCTTCCACGGTGTCCTTGATCAATGATTGATCCCAATTTTATATTAACTGAGCATGCAGGTGATTTCTATATGTAGCTAGAAGATAAATATTGCACATCTCTGCTCAATTTTATCAAAAATGCTTATCCTTTATGTTAAATTTTTTTTTTTCCTTCTCTTTCTGTTGCAGGAAGTAGTGCTCTTTGATATTCTCTTCATTTTCCAGCACTGTGTGCTCTATCCTGTGAGGAATGGAAGTAAACCCAAGAATTATGGAAGAAAATGTTATTCCACTTGTCAACTCTGAAGAGAAACCGCAGTTAGCAAAATGTGTAGGGGATTAATCACTCTTTAAGATCATTCAGATTGCATATTAATGATTGTCCGTCCTGGATTCAACGACGCAACGTTAAACTGGGAGCAAAGAGAGAAGGCATAAGTTTGGAGTTGATCGATCTGTTTTACGTGAGCATCTTGCAGTCGTATGAGGTTGTAATTCGTAAATGGTGCTTTGATACACATAGAAACTTGACAATGAAAGTGATATTCTCCTGTGGTGATATGATCAATGATATGTAAAGTGTCCAGCTGGGGGTCAAAATATATTAAGTGAGCTATTACTGATTGCAATCAGATTCAACATTGGTTGGAAATTGCCGTCCAATTTGTGTTATTGCACTTCCCTCTTGCTTGTGTAAGAGTTAGCAGTATCGTGTCTCTGAATTCAGTAGTCAAGTCTCTCTAACTAAATTCAACTGTCACAGCAATTGTGATTCACATCCTACTAATACTACCTGTTTGGTACTTTTTCTTTAAAATTTTTGATGTAGTGGGGAATTATGTCTGCAAAGTCTACATCCTATTTTATTTTGAGAAGAATGTTTCTGGGGTTGTTTTGATCAAAGAATTTTCGCCTTTGACAAGATGTTCTGAGTATGTGGATGAGTCCACATACCAATTGCTTTGGATGTTCGATTTGCAGGAAGGAGGTTTTCAAACTCAACCTATGGTGTTGCTGGCACTATATCAAACCAATGTTTTGAATTAACATAAAAAAGATAAATGCTAGATTAAATCTTCTTCGTCCAATTGCTTGAATCCTGGCATCTAGCAGAGTTGAACATGGTAGTTAATTTTACTACAAGCATACGTCACTGAGCTTTATTATGCAGTGAAGGAAAACTCATAGATGTTTATTTGTTTGTGATAACCTTCTGGGTTCATAGCAGGTATCAGATAGATAAATTAAGGATACCATCCTCTTCTCCCTAGTGACAGTGTAAAGAACAAGCACTCATCTCTATAAGCTATTCTCTCTATCTCTCTCTCTCACTCTCTCTCTTCTGCCTCGAGGAGGAGGTGGAGGGATTCTTTATAAACCCTCTTCTTCGCTTGAGCTTGCCATCACACAGGTAATAATTAGTGAAGTCTCATTCTTAATTAGTGAAGTCTCGTCCACTTCTAGTTCTGCAAAGCCATTCAGAAATTAAGCGCATAGACTATGTTTGCATTTGAGTGACCTTTATCAAACATATAGATTTTTCCGAATTGTAATGGAACAATTATATTATTAAGTTTTCTTATTTTAATTTCTTTTATTCTCTAGTAATCATTTGATTTTGCATGTGAAAATAGTCAACACAACAACTCTTTTACTTATGATGCTTATGTTGAAAATGTTATGGTACCGATACACTCTTTTTTCTTTATTTTGTGATTCAATGTTCGATAACATATTTTGCAGTTAGGTTACTTGTGGGCCCACCAACAAAAAAATAAAATTATATAGGAGAATTGTTGGTCGTCTATATGTTCGAGTTATAATCTTCCTATAAAATTTCAATTTCCTTCGTAGATAAGAGGCATATAAAATATATTGTATATACAAAAAACTTAATATATATATGTACCTATATAGTGCGGTAGGTGCATTACAAACTTAAATAATGTTAATTATATTTATCTAAGTAATCTTTTGGGAGGGTAATAAACTTTAGGAATGTTTCCATTCTCTAGTCTTTTCTTTTCTTTTCGCCGGAAGAGAACGCATACTTTGCTTTGGGAATTATTTGCTTTTCAAAGCTATAACATTATTTTGCCAAATTAAATATTTGTAGTTGGTTTTATTGTTTAGTGAACGGACATGTCGATCTTAATTTTTTTGTTTTCATGGTTCTCGTATTGAATATTTATCATATAAAAAAGAATAAGGCCTACACATCTGTTCATATGACATGTTAACATTAGAAGTCTTCTAGATAAGGTGTAGTTGCTGGCATGACAGTTTTTAGTTCACTTTAACTATTAATTCTTCATGGGTAGATGATCATGTTGTTGATGTGGATTTTCTGAGGTGGGTCATTTATATTAGTATTAAAGTTTAAACTTGTTTGGCCAAATTATAGCTAAAATTATGGTTGCAAGAAAATATTTTATTTTGGTAGGATTATGAATTTGGGTTTTTTTTTTAGACAAATTAGAAGTAACCATAGCCATACTTCAAAGAAAATATTTTACAAATGATAAATATATTAGTACATATATTGAAGTAATTATTCATGCTTTAAGAAGCTGACTCTAAATACTTAAGACATCATATGTTTTGAAAATATTTAATTCTATATAATATATTAGGAACTCATAACAAATTTATTCAAATGATAGAATTTCATTCAATCCTTAATATTTGCAATACAATCTTTAATCCGAGGAAATCCTCGATCGAATGATAGATCAAGGCAAAACCTCGTTGGAGGGAAAAACCCTAACCGTAAAAGCTAGGGTGAAAAAAACCCATGCAGATAGAACTCGAAGATCGAAGTATATGATACCCCCCTACGGAAGAAAGCCAAGAAGATAGAACTCGAACACACATGCAGATAGAACTCGAAGACACATGCATGCAAGATCCCAATGGAAGAGCACCTCAAGAATAAAGAACACTAAAACATAGAAATGGGACTGAAAAAAGACACTAAAAGCAACCAGCACCTAACAATCAAGATCAAGAAACAAATGAATCAACCCGAAAGCATACAAGCAATTCGACAAAAGAGTTCCAAAAACGAGCAATCACGAACGTAGATAGCGTAGATCAATATTGCTAAAACAAGAACTCTATCAAGGCCAAGGAACGCTCCTTGGGGTAGAGAGCTCGCAAGAAGAAGCTGAACCTCGGATCGACAGGGTTGAGTCCCTGGTCAACCGACTGACGGAGGATACTAAAGACTCCGTACGACATCTACATGAAGTTGAGGTGGAACTCACAGCCAAAGTGACGTTGCTCACTAGAACTCTTAATGCGGGAGGGAACAATACCCGTGTTGCCCTGTCACAAAGCTTTAGAGCACCAGAGCCGGATTGTTACGGGGGCGCTAGAGAAGCCAAAGAGCTCGAGAATTTCCTGTTCGACATGGAACAATATTTTGTGCTACGAGACCTGATTCGGAGGAAATCGAAGTTTCTATAGCAACCATGTATCTGAATGAAGACGCAAAACTTTGGTGGTGAACCAGTTGAGAAGAGATCCAACAAGGACGATGACGAGTGATACATGGGAAGACTTGAAACTAAGACAACTCCACCAAAGTACTTCCATCTGAGACTATATGAAGCAATTTTCGACACTAATGGTAGATATACAAGACATGTCCGAAAAGAATAAACTATTCAGCTTCCTCGATGGGTTAAAGCCATGAGCACAACAAAAACTAAATCGGAGGAATGTCACCGATGTGGTCAGGGCAATTGCAGCCACAGAAAAGCAAACTGGTTTCGTTTCTTCAGAAGACTTAGGAAAGAAGAAACAATGCTCAGGAAATCGCCCAACAAAATACTCTCGTGCAAAGGAGTCTGGGGGCGAACAGATGAAAAAGAGATTCCAAAAAGGACTGAGCTCAAAAGGCAAAGCCCCGAAATCTAGCTGATGTATGTGGACATCAAGCTCAATGGCCGAACAACCCATACAATGTTGGACACGGGAGCTACCCACAATTTTATTGCTGATCGTGAAGCAAAGTGACTTGGACTTATCTTGGAGAAGAACCTAAGTCGCATGAAGGCTGTGAACTCGGAGGCCAAGCAGATCTCCGAATTAGCAAAGGGGGTCCCTATCAAGATTGGAACATGGAGCGGGTGCACAAATATGATGGCGATACCATTGGACGAGTTCCAAGCGATTCTTGGAATGGAGTTCATACACGCGGCGAAGTTAGTACCGATGTCGTTCCTAAACTCTTTATGCCTGATAGGAGGTGACGACCTCTGCGTAGTTCCAATTTCTCGAGGGAGAACCAAGGACCCACAGCAAATATCGGCATTACAATTGAAGAAAGGGATGTGGTAAGGTGAATTAACTTTTGTGGCTGCTGTGAAGCTAGAGCCACTTGACGGGGAGGCCATTCACGAACCTGCTGTAGTGGCAAATGTTCTGAAGGAGTTCATAGACGTCATGCCACCCGAGTTGCCGAAGACTCTACCACCACGCAGAGGCGTGGATCATAACATTGAGTTGGAGCCGGGAGTTAAGCCTCCAGCGAGACCACCCTACCGCATGGCCCCTCCAGAGTTAGCATAACTAAGGAAGCAGTTAGATGAACTGCTAAGCGGTGGTCTCATCCGCAGTTCAAAGGCACCATTCGGAGCTCCAGTTCTCTTTCAGAAGAAACAAGATGGGAGCCTCCGATTATGTGTCGATTATCGAGCCCTGAACAAAGTGACGATGAAGAACAAAAATCCTATTCCGCTCATCGCGGATTTGATTGGCTTGATACATAATGAGTGATGCTTGAAACCAATTTGATTTTAACCACTGTAATTTTAGGACTTCCTCTACCCAACATAAGCAATTGTGTTTTTCTATGGCAGTAAAATGATACCGTGCTAGACTTCAATCCGGTGTATGTCCACTTTTGCATTTTTGAACCTTGTCCATTAAAACAATTCTGGTTCTTTGTACCATACCTTATGTTTTATCCATCGAGCGGTTCCACCAAAAATCGACCGTCGACGATCGATTTTGGCCGTCGGCAGTCGATTGAAGAAGAAATCGACCATCGACGATCGATTGAGAGAGAAATCGATCATCGACGGTCGATTGAGGAAGAAAATGGGAAGAAGAGGAAAAGAAAAAAAACGAAGAGGCGAAGAAAGAATTCCTCGCCCGAGTGTCGTCCTCGCCCGTCTGCAGTCGTCGTCGGCGAGTTGCCTGCGCGCCATCACCGCCCGCGGCAACGGCCGCTTTTTCTCCCGCGCGAAGAGAAAGATCGAGGCGACGTCGCACCTTTTTTTTTAATATTTTTTAATTATATTATAAAAATATTATATTATATTTTAATACCGACGTTGCAGTGTTCATTACGGGTCATTTTACAGAGTTCATTTAGTTTCTTTGTTTTAACTCTTCTAATAGCGATTGGTTAAATTTATGATTGATATCTTATTTTGCTCATCACTAAGTTGAACACAAATGCCCAAACTTATGGTGGAACCATCATACCTATGGTATTCTAGGGATCCGCAACTCAGGTCGTGAGTTTGGATGTATTGGTATGTCGAGCAGCCCGACGTGAACTTCCTCCTCTCTTGTTGATTTCCTTTCGCTCTTTATTACACTCCTTCCTTGTATCTCCTTCGTTTCCTTAACCTCTCATTCTTCACCCCCTTGATATCCTCTCTTATGTAATGCTGCTATTCCTAGTTCTCCTCTCCCTCCTCTATTGGATCTCCCCCTTGTCAGCCATCCTCTGTGCTTCCTATCCCTTCTAACCTCCTTGCTTGCTGATGGGATTATTGGCGCCAACAAGGGCATGCTGTTTAGGAGCGAAGACAGAGCGCAAAGATTGAAGCCTTGATGTGAATGCGATGGCAGAGCGCAAAGATTGAAGCCTTGATGTGAATGCGATGGCAGACCCAGGAGCAATGGCAATCTGCTTCTTGTTTTATTTTTATTTTTCCCCTTTTCTTCTATCGAAGATATTAAGTAATAAATAAAAAGAAATTAAAATTAGGCTAGCCTAACTCAGCACAAGTCTAGAGGCCATAGGTCGAGACTGTGTCGGATTGTTGACCCTTTGGATTTCTGGATGCAACATGCACCACATCACTCCTCTTAATGAGGTAGATTTGGTGATGGAGCCGATATTGCAAAGTCAACTCATCAGTTTGCTTTAAGAATCAACCCGATCAACTGACTAGTGGCATTATCATGTTTGAATGTTTTCGGTGAGTTTGTGCTTCATGGCTTTTGATTAATGGATTTTAAAGAGAGTAAATATATAGAACCATTTATTGAAAGGTTGATAAAACTTAAAGTTGTATATAAATAAGTGCAGAGCTGGCAATTTGTATCATGCATCTGTAGTTTATTATGCTTCTTTTTATCTTTAGGGTGTTCTTTAGCTCTTATTTTTAATTTTATAATTCTTTTTCTCTCTAGCTCCTACACTCAGACTCAAGTATCGAACAATAACAATGGTTGGATATGGCCCTCCTATCAAATTTTCTTTGATTCAAGGAGAAGAGAGGAAACAAAGAGAGACTACTGCTAAATTAAAATCAAATTAGTTGCACAAAGAAACAATCGAGTATTTAATCACGACATCTACATTACCGGAATTTACTTTTTTTAGTGTTGTGGATAATCTAATCTCATCATCCCATAAAATTCTATTAAATGAGAGCTTTTAAATTCATCAAATACTATTCTAATTATCTGGTCAATTTGCCTTATATGACTATAGAATGACTTAGATACCAAACATCCTCAAAATTTGTCAGATATCAACTTTACCAAGCTAGATATAGGAATCACTTCATATCAATCATCAATAGAAAAAGGAATTTGATATTCCAGATGTTGCTGTTGAAATTGTTTTCCTATTTTTAGATTTGTCGTATCGAGCGATATCGCTTAGTAGGGGCAGCACGTATTAGTTCGACAAGGGACTGATACGCAGATCGCCCTCAACCATGCAGTACTCTTGACATAACCCTATACGTTCCCAGATACAGTCGGTAATGATCGAAATCCGATTGTTACAAACCTGTACCAGCGGTAATGATCGGATTTTGATCATAGTTATCATAACCGAATTAGAAAGCAGGGGAGGGGGCCACTGGTCAGCCCAATGGGTCAACTGGTCGAACCACATGTTTAATTGAAAAATATTTAATCAACTTGCCCGTCCATAGCTTAAAGGTTGTCGTTAAGCCATCCATGTTGTTCTTTGTCAGTCATCTTCATCCTCGGTGTTGCGTACCTCATGCTTCACACTGGTGTAGTTATGTTAAGACGTTCAGTGACATGTAGATTACGTTCCTTGTTCCTTCACAGCAAGAAACCATCTTCTAGTTGTTTCCGAAATCAGTTTTTCTCTTTCCACAAACTTTTTTTTGCTTCTTCTTATACGGGAATGGGTTTCAAGTATAGGCTTACTCCAAAAGCAAATGAGGAAGAAGGAAGAAGCAAAAGAGGGAAGGAAGAGGAGACGAATTGGAGGTGCGGCGGGTGGCAGCCATCGGTGCGGTGCGATAGGGGCATTCGAGCGACAAATAGTGGAGTGGAGATACTTGTGTGTTAAGAGCCATGGTGCATTGTGTAGCTGTGTTTGAAAAAGACAGAAAGAGAGCTGCTTAAGTAATTAAAGGTGACCATACTATTTCAAATAGGGAGCTCAATGTTCGGTCTGGTTCATGCCCAAACTGGTAGATATCCGTTGGGTATGGATCGATCTGGACAAAATTAAATTCCCTCTTATAAACAATGTTGGATGTCTTAGTATTAATTGCCTTTTTGTCAATTTTAGTAGTAAAGTTTCATTCAGTCTTCTCTCGTCATTTTTGGGAGGCCAATTCTCTTGAGCTACATAATGTAGTGATGAACAATCATATCTTTTTTATCGGATGTAGACCACCTGTATAAGTTGATTTGTTTTTGTTCTAAAATCATTGTGGTCGCATGCTATAAAGTATAAGCCTTTGAATCATTTCTGTCATAATTTTGGATTCCTTCCAAACTTCCATTATACACGTTAAAATATTAATTACGAGTTTGTTCAGCCACCTTGCTGAAGGTTTTGCCATAGATTCTACACATGTAAATTATTGATTTGCTGATTAACATCATGTTCGTTTGGAATGTTTATTCTCTAGATGTATGTACAATTTAATTCTCTTAATTTCAGATGATTCCAGTAGTTGCAAATGATGTGACTTTTTCAGTGCATGCTGTTGCATTGACGGCTTTTACATTGTTCTGAGTTTTGATCTATGAAGTAAGTAATCTTTCTTATACGAGATCATCTTCTTGTTGTATGATAGATAGTCCCTTACCTTCTTTCCTCTGCTAACTCTCTTTTACCTCCTTTTGATTCTTAATCTCTACAGCGTGGAAGTCAGAAGGTCTCAAAGACTTGCATTGATATCACTGTTATTGTCTTGCTTTATGCTGTGGTCTGTGTGTTCTTGGCCTGGCCCAATCATTCTTGGCTTTGGCTCATCTCTGTTTTCAAGTAATAATCTGTTCTTATTAGAAAACTTAAGTTTTGAAAATATAATTTAACTAAAGAAACATTTATGCCATCTATCTTCTGGAACCCAAAGAAAGAACATTAAAGAAGACACCTTTAACATCTATAAGTTTGCTTTTTGAAAAAAATGACTTTTTGCGGCTGTCTCATATACTCATTAATTGTTCTTTAATGGCATGAATTCAGGATAATACAGGTTATAATGATAGCAATCAAGGACATCCTGCCAGAATAGATGCTTTTTCATTTGTTTTATATATTAGTTGCTTAATTTATATACAGTGTAAAAAGTTATAGTTAATATTTATTATTTCATTTTAAAGGATGGTGTATATTTACTCATTTTTGGATAATAGATCATTTATATCAAGATTTCTGAATAGTTGCTGTCACGACAATGTTATAGTGGTGTCTGGAATAAGGTTTGCAATTTCGACCCGTACCGTCTGGTATGGGCAATACATACCTATCCGTCAGGTTGCCGGTATGTGGATCGTCCGCTACCAGGCAGTTACCCAAAAATCGACCGTCGGCGATCGATTTCGACTGTAGGCAGTCGATTGAAGGGAGAAATCGATCATCGACGGGCAATTGTGGGTGAAATTGATCGTCGACGGTCGATTGAACGAGAAAAAGGGAAGAAAAAGAAGAGGAAAAGATGAAAAAAAACAAGAGGAGAAGAAAGAATACCTAGCGCCCGTGTGCGGTCCTCGCCCATGTGTAGTCGTCGCTCGCGCGCCGTCGACGCCCACGGGTCGCGGGCGCTTTCTCTCCCGCGCTGTCATGAACGACCGTCACTCAACCGTAACTCTTCGTTCCATGAACCGTTCGTCGCTTTTTTGTTTCTTGTACAAATGTTGGGCAACCTGTTTTGCATTGGTTTCGGGTGATTTTACTTAGGAATTGTGAGCAGAAACAGTCTGTCAGGCTGCAGAACGATCGCTCGCTGCGTGGAGCCAGAACAAGCCAAAACTGCCCAATTTTGGGTCGTTTTCGCGTGCTGCGATGACGGAATCGAGCGGAGTAAAATGTCAGCCATCTCAGCCCTTTGGAACCCCCCGGGAGGCATAGGGCTAGATTGGACTTCGGGATATTAATCGAGTGTGAGCACTTAAAGAAATTGAAGTGTTTTGCGTCCGACACCCTTGGGCATCATCGTTTGTGGTTTTACGACCGTTCTTACAACCCTTCAAAGTCTTGTTTCGCTCTCTCTCTCTCTTTTTCTGCTGCACACAAGGTGTTCGACGAATTGCTTGTAAGAGCTGCTCTCTTGACGAGACGTCGGGACTTGTCCGTTGCTCGTCCTTCGAGACCTACACGAGGTTGCAATTGGGCTAACCCTTTGCGAGCAAATACACTTTGGCGTTTCATGACTTAGGCAATCCCGGCTAAGTCAGGAACATTGGCCAAATATTGCTTCGCGACTTAGGCAATTCCAGCTAGTCTGCCCACTTTTTCATCTTCTTGGCCGCCTTCTCCAAGTAAGCCCGCGCAATATCTGCATTGCGATGCCATTCCTTTGCAAAGTGATAGGCTGATGGGCTACTCCCTGTATAGCCAATAACCAGGGTGTGAAGAGTTGATGGTTGTTATCCCGTAATAATCTCAAATGGGCTCTTGTTGGATGCAGAGCTCCGCTGCAAGTTATAGGAGAATTGGGCTATGTCCAACTGCTTCACCCAGTCTCGTTGGTTGGCACTTACATAGTGCCGAAGATATCGCTCCTAGAGTGAGTTGATTCTTTCTGTTTGGCCATCCGTTTGGGGGTGGAGGCTTGTGGAGAAGTATAATTTAGATCCCAACAACTTACACAACTTGGTCCAGAATCGTCCCAAGAACCGAGAATCTCGATCACTAATGATGTTGTGTGGGACTCCCCAAAACTTCACCACATTCTTCATCATCAACTTAGCCGCCCCCTCCGCTGAGCAATGTAGGGGTGTAGCAATGAATGTTGCATACTTCAAAAACCGATCAACTACCACGAGTATCGATCCAAGTCCCCCTACTGCGGGCAAGCTTGATATGAAGTCCAAGGAAATGCTCTCCCAAGGCCTTTCTGGTGTGGGCAGCGGCTCAAAAAGTCCCACTGGCTTCTGCTGCTCTACCTTGTCCTGTTGACAAGTAAGGCATGTTTGAACATATTCCTCCACATCTGTCCCCATCTTCGGCCAATAGAAGGCTCTCTCCACGAGAGCCATTGTTCGGTGGATACCCGGATGTCCAGCCCAAAGGGAATCGTGACACTCTTTCAGGAGTTCACGCCTCAAGTTATCCGCTCGCGGAACATAAACTCTGTTCCCCTTGGTATAGATGAGTCCCTCCTGGACCCAAAATCGTCGTGCCTTGCCCTCTTTGATGAGTTGCATCAGAGTTACTGCCTGAAGATCTTGGTGTAGTCCATCCATGATCCTGGAAAGGAAGTTGGAGCGCAAGTGACTTGCATGGCCTCCGCCCTCCAACTGTATAGCATTCACTAGCTCCACTTTATGACTCAATGCATCGACCACGACATTTGCTTTTCCGGGCTTGTACTCTGTTACCATGTCGAACTCAGCCAAGAAGTCCTGTCATCGTGCTTGCTAACTCAATGCGACATTGTTTGTCCTTAGCACAAATGGTGCTCCCAGAAGGTAGTGTCGCCACACTCGTAGACAGTGGACCACCGCTATCATCTCCTTCTTATGCACAGGACATCGCCGCTCGGTCTCGTTGAGCTTGCGACTCTCGTATGCCACCGGATGACCCTCCAGCATAAGAACTCCAATAGCAAAATCAGAAGCATCTGTATGGACTTCAAAAGACTTTCCATAGTCCGGTAATCTGAGTACAGGTTCCTCCAACACAGCAGTCTTTAGGTCTTGAAATGCCACCTCACATTTGTCCGACCATATCCAGGACTACTCCTTCTTTAGCAACTCCATCAACGGAGCTGCACGCTTCGAATACCCCGCTATGAAGTGCCGATAATAGTTGACGAACCCAAGAAAGGATCTCAACTCTGGCACCTTCTTTAGTGTTCGCCAGTCCGCCATAGCTTGCACCTTAGACTGGTCCATTCGGATAGAACCATTGCCGACTCGATGCCCCAAGAACAAAATCTCCGTTTGGGCAAAATAGCACTTTGCCCTCTTCACGAACAAGGTGTTCTCCCTGAGAACTTTAAAAATTGTTCGGAGGTGTCTAACATGCTCCTCAAGTGTTTGGCTATAGACGACGATATCGTCTAAGTAGACGACCACAAACTTGTCCAGATACTTCTTGAACAGCTGGTTCATTAGAGTGCAGAATGTGGCTGGAGCATTGGTTAAGCCGAAAGGCATCACCAAGAACTCGAATGCTCCATACCTGGTCACACAGGTAGTCTTTGCCTCATCACCTTCTGCAATACGCACCTGCCAATACCCCGACCGAAGGTCGAGTTTGGAGAAGTACTTTGCATTGCCCAATTGATCGAACAAGTTCACGATGAGCGGGATAGGGTACTTGTTCTTCACCGTCATCTTGTTAAGGGCTCGATAATCGATGTATAATCGGAGACTCCCATCTTGTTTCTTCTGAAAGAGGACTGGAGCTCCGAAAGGTGCTTTTGAACTACGGATGAGACCATCGCTTAGCAGTTCATCTAACTTCTTCCTCAATTTTGCCAACTATAGAGGGGCCATGCGATATGGTGGTCTCGCTGGAGGCTTAATTCCCGACTCCAGCTCAATCCGATGATCCACGCCTCTGCGTGGTGGTAGAGTTCTCGGCAACTCTGTTGGCATCACATCCGAGAACTCCTTCAGAATGTTCGCCACAACAGCAAGTTCCTGAATGGCTTCCCCATCAGGTGTCTCTAGCTTCATAGCAGCTACAAAGGTTGCTTCACCCTTTCGTACCCCTTTCTTCAATTGTAAAATCGATATTTGTTGTAGGCCATTGGTTCCTCCCCGAGAAACTGGAACCATGCAGGGATTATCACCTCCCATTAGACACAAGAAGTTCAGGAATGATACTAGCACCAACTTCGCTGCGTGCATAAACTCCATTTCGAAAATCACTTGGAAGTCGTCTAGTGGCACTGCCATCAAGTTTGTGCTCCCGCTCCATGTCCCGATCTTAATGGGGACCCCTTTTACTTGTCCGGAGATCCGCTTGACCTCCGAATTCACCGCCTTCATATGACTTGGGCTCTTCTCCAAGAGTAATCCCAGTCGCTTAGCTTCGTGATCGGCAATAAAATTGTGGGTCCCACCCGTGTCCACCATTGCACGGGTTGTTCGGTCATTAAGCTTGATGTCCATATACCAATTGCTTTGGATGTTCGATTTGCAGGAAGGAGGTATTCAAACTCAACCTATGGTGTTGCTGGCACTATATCAAACCAATGTTTTGAATTAACATAAAAAAGATAAATGCTAGATTAAATCTTCTTCGTCCAATTGCTTGAATCCTGGCATCTAGCAGAGTTGAACATGGTAGTTAATTTTACTACAAGCATACGTCACTGAGCTTTATTATGCAGTGAAGTGAAGGAAAACTCATAGATGTTTATTTGTTTGTGATAACCTTCTGGGTTCATAGCAGGTATCAGATAGATAAATTAAGGATACCATCCTCTTCTCCCTAGTGACAGTGTAAAGAACAAGCACTCATCTCTATAAGCTATTCTCTCTATCTCTCTCTCTATCTCTTCTGCCTCGAGGAGGAGGTGGAGGGATTCTTTATAAACCCTCTTCTTCGCTTGAGCTTGCCATCACACAAGTAAAGGAGGAGGATACGACGCGGTTAGGTTAATGATGCTACTGTTGGATGCTACAATCTGAACAATCTTCTGCAACACAACCTTCTCTGTCACTCTTCCTCTTTTTACTTGGTTCAAGATCGTCTTTGGTCTCATTTGTAGCGGCCATCTCATGATGTGATGCGCAAGGAAAATGAAGTCTCGCAAAACCCATATATATAAAATGATGGCTTCTAAGTTTTTTGATGGTACGTACAAGTTAATTGCTTCTTAGTTCATTTTTATTCTATTTTTTCACTTCGTTTCCTTTCCACTCACTTCAATGTTGTTTTCGGATTAATTTCAAACACTATCTCATGATACGATACACAAGAGAGATTGAATTATATGATAAATAAATATAATTCTACAAATTATTTATAATTATATGTTGTTTCTACAAATTGAGGAGCAACCTATTATTATATTGGTAGGTTCCTATAAGTCTTTAAGGCCTTCGATGAGATAAGAGTTAGATAAGCATTTTTTTTTTCTTTTATCTTATTTTTTTAGGTTTAGTGTGGATGGGTTAATGTTTTGAAGATGGGTTAATGTTGAATGGCATGTTAATAAATCACTTATTGAATGAAGTCTATCATTATGCTTCATGTTTGTATATTTAGATGTTTGAGAAGTAAAAATTGTATATGCCCTTACTATCCCAATTTTCATGCTAAGTCACTGATAAACACATGCATATTTCGTATATTAATTGATACATATGTGTTCATAGATATAAGTCATATATAACTTTTACTACTCAAGCATCAAGGCTATTCCTTGATAGCCTAAGGAGGATGCATGGTTAAATCTTTGTCCAATTTAAAGTCTTAAAAGATAAATTTTGAGATTATTATGAATATGTCATTTGTGAACATATGTATGTCTCATTCTTAATTAGTGAAGCCTCGTCCACTTCTAGTTCCGCAAAGCTAGAAATTAAGCGCATAGACTATGTTTGCATTTGAGTGACTTTTATCAAACATATAGCTTTTTCCGACTTATAATGGAACAATTATATTATTAAGTTTTCTTATTTTAATTTCTTTTATTCTCTAGTAATCATTTGATTTTGCATGTGAAAATAGTCAACACAACAACTCTTTTACTTATGATGCTTATGTTTAAAATGATATGGTACCGATACACTCTTCTTTCTTTATTTTGTGATTCAATGTTCGATAACATATTTTGCAGTTAGGTTACTTGTGGGCCCACCAACAAAAAAATAAAATTATATAGGAGAATTGTTGGTCGTCTATATGTTCGAGTTATAATCTTCCTATAAAATTTCAATTTCCTTCGTAGATAAGAGGCATATAAAATATATAGTATATACAAAAAACTTAAAATATGTATGTACCTATATAGTGTGGTAGGTGCATTACAAACTTAAATAATGTTAATTATATTTATCAAAGTAATCTTTTGGGAGGGTAATAAACTTTAGGAATGTTTCCATTCTTTAGTCTTTTCTTTTCTTTTTGTCGGAAGGAGAACACATACTTTGCTTTGGGAATTATTTGCTTTTCAAAGTTATAACATTATTCTGCCAAATTAAATATTTGTGGTTGGTTTTATTGTTTAGTGAGCGGATGTGTCGATCTTAATTTTTTTGTTTTCATGGTTCTCCTATTGAATATTTATCATATAAAAAAGAATAAGGCCTACACGTCAATTCATATGACACGTTAACATTAGAAGGCTTTTAGATAAGGTGTAGTTGCTGGCATGAGAGTTTTTAGTTCACTTTAACTATTAATTCTTCATAGGTAGATGATTATGTTGTTGATGTAGATTTTCTGAGGTGGGTCTTTTATATTAGTATTAAAGTTTAAACTTGTTTGGCTAAATTATAGCTAAAATTATGGTTGCAAGAAAATATTTTATTTTGGTAGGATTATGAATTTGGGTTTTTTTTTATATAAATTAGAAGTAACCATAGCCATACTTCAAAGAAAATATTTTACAAATGATAAATATATTAGTACATATATTGAAGTAATTATTCATGCTTTAAGAAGCTGACTCTAAATACTTGAGACATCATATGTTTAGAAAATATTTAATTCTATATAATGTATTAGGAACTCATAACAAATTTATTCAAATGATAGAATTTCATTCAATCATTAATATTTGCAATACAATCTTTAATCCGAGGAAATCCAAGATCGAATGATAGATCAAGGCAAAACCTCGTTGGAGGGAAAAACCCTAACTGTAAAAGCTAGGGTGAAAAAAACCCTCCTTGAGCCTGCTCAAGGGGAGGCTCAATCGATTTATTTACCCACAACCCGGGTCAGGTAAAGGAAAAAAGAAATAAAGCTCACAGCCCGAGCCAGGCCCTCACACGATGTTCCATCTAAAATCGACTCTATATAAGAATTTCACTTGCATAAATGTTTGTCACTCAAAACGAATAATCCATATATGTGTCCGATGAGATCATGAAGTATAGAAAAATGATATACCACGAACAAAGAAGATGGTCATGCATGCAACTAACAAAACAAACGAAAGAATGAATGAACTTTTGCATTTTTTTATTAGACTCGGAAAAGTTATATACCAAGAAATTCAACGCACTAGCAAATTAGAGAACCCATGCAAAATCTAAGGTTTAAGAAATCAGTGCACGTATTCTAAGATATACGCAATATCCCAATGAAAAAATACAAAGAAGAAACAACTCAGAATCTAGAATCAAAAAAATCAATATACGTATTCGAAGACACATGCAAAATACGGACGAAAGAACAAAAAGAAAAAAGAACTAAGAGTTAGAATCCGAGAAACCAGTATACGATACCCCTACGGAAGAAAGCCAAGAAGATAGAACTCGAGGAAGAAAGCCAAGAAGATAGAACTCGAAGACACATGCATGCAAGATCCCAATGGAAGAGCACCTCAAGAATAAAGAACACTAAAACATAGAAATGAGACTTAAAAAAGACACTAAAAGCAACCAGCACCTAACAATCAAGATCAAGAAACAAATGAATCAACCCGAAAGCAATTCGACAAAAGAGTTCCAGAAACGAGCAATCGCGAACGTAGATAGCGTAGATCAATATTGCTAAAACAAGAACTACAACTACAGATGCGGGCAAAGAAACTGTTAATGTGAACCTGAGGTTAAAACGGTAGGCCGGAGGAGCGGCAGCAGGAGGAGCCGCAGATGCATGAGGAGCCGGAGGAGCAGAATCTTGGCAGATCTCAGTGGCGAAGGCGTCGACCGGGTTCCCGCAGGCGAAGGGGAGGGAGAAGAGGCGTGAAGTTTCGATCGGCATCCCCAAGAATGCTTTCTGGCGGGCTAGAAGGCATAGGCAGGCGACGCCGGGACCTTCGATGGCGGCAGATAAGGCCGCGCAGCATTGTTAGGTCGGGGGAGGGTAGGCGTGCCAGAACAGATAATGCGACTTCGCCAAGTGGGGTAAGCAAAATCGCATGGCCGTCATCGCACTCGGACAGGGTTCCGGAGGAGGCAGTACTCTAGCGGAGGAGGCTTGCAGGCGCAGGCAAAGGAAGACGAAGACGAAGACGAAGCCGAAGACGAAGACGAAGAGGGAGACGAGCGGGGGAGAGATAAGACAGGCTTGGTTCTTGATCGCCAGTCTTTTCGGTTTCTTCACCTTTTTCGCATGTTTAAACTTTTTGTTAGAGGACCTTATTGTAGCCATTCTAGTAAATCTGCCTCTTCATTGTCATTCCATTGTTACTGATTGATTTCTTTTTTTTTTCTCTATTTTTTTGCTTCTAAAGAGTATATTGGTGGAACCAACAAGTGGTAACATGGGGATTGGTCTTGCGTTTATTGCTGCTGCCAAAGGATACAAACTGATATCGACCATGCCTGCATCTATGAGCATTGAAAGACGAGTTCTGCTGAAAGCTTTCGGAGAATAACTTGTCCTTACAGATTCTGCCAATGGCACGAAGGGAGAAGTTCAGAAAAGATCTTGAAGAATACGCCCAATGCTTATATTCTTCAACAATTTGACGATCTTGCAAATCCAAAGGTCACATTCTACCATGATTTTTTTTAATTTTTTTTTAACCCAAGTTTCGTTTTTTTTTTTTTTTCAAATTCTGCATATTCTTGTGCAGATACACTGTGAGTCTACTGGTCCAGAAATCAGGGAAGATACAAGAGGGAAGGTGGACATTTTTGTTGCTGTATTGGGACAGGTGGAACTATATCTGGAGTTGGTTGTTTTTTGAAGGACAAAAATCCTAACATCAAGGTTCTTTTTCCTTTCTATTTTTTTCTCTTACCTTTTTATGTTAAGTTTCTCTGTGTATGGAATTCCTAATTCTTGGTCTTTCTCGGTTCCAATTTCTTCAGGTCATTGGCACCGAGCCTTCTGAAAGCAACATTTTTCAGGGGGAAAGCCTGGTATAAGCAAAATTAAGTGGATCTAACCTTTTCTCTTTCAACCTTTTGTTTTATCCCGATAACCAGAAGGTCCTATAATGTAGGTCCACACAAGATTCATGGCATAGGAGCTGGTTTTGTACCAAGGAATTTGGATCTTGAAGTAGTTGATGAAATTTTGGAGGTATGAACTTGTCAAATTGCTTGCATCATGCGGTTTAGTTATATTACTTATTAGTGTTGTTAATGCTTCCGTTTTTTTTCTTCTGTTCAAGGGTGATATTCTTTTCTTGTATTTTCTTAATATTCCAAATTTAGGGCTAGATGAGGTACTCTTAATGATCTGAATACTTGGTGAGCCAGCTGCCCATCACGGATTGGGTCATTTGTTAGTCAGGGAATCGAATTCTGCCTTTTCAGAATTTATACCTATTTCCATTGATTAATTACTTAAGCTTTTAACTTCTTTCCTCAAATCATAACTTTCTTCCCTGTCTGGAGACTCAATACTACATAAACTTATTTTATTCTTTAATTGTATTTTTTATGTTCTTAATTTTGAGATTAAAGGACTACAGGCTGGATGTTTCTGAATTTGCACTGTCAAATGCAAGATATATGCATGCATATTATCAATGTATATGTAATTAACATGATAGGGGAAGAAAGATATTTAATTAAGTGATGGGTCAATGTTATGTCATATGGAGGATATTACACTTTTAACATTATTATGATACAAAGCAAAGTTACAAGAAAAAGCAGGAAGCGTTTGAGTTTCTGCTTCATGGCTTCTGATTAATGGATTTTAAAGAGAGTAAATATATAGAACCATTTACTGAAAGGTTGATAAAGCTTAAAGTTGTATATAAATAAGTGGAGAGCTGGCAATTTGTATCATGCATCTGTAGTTTATCATGCTTCTTTTCATCTTTAGGGTGTTCTTTAGCTCTTATTTTCAATTTTATAATTCTTTTTCTATCTAGCTCCTACACTCAGACTCAAGTATCAAACAATAACAATGGTTGGATCGGAGTATCAAACAATAACAATGGTTGGATATGACCCTCCTATCAAATTTTCTTCGATTCAAGGAGAAGAGAGGAAACAAAGAGAGACTACCGCTGAATTAAAATTAAATTAGTTGCACAAAGAAACAATCGAGTATTTAATCCCGACATCTAGCCTTACCGGAATATACTTTTTTTAGTGTTGTGGATAATCTAATCTCATCACCCCATAAAATTCTGTTAAAGGAGAGCTTTGAAATTCATCAAATACTATTCTAATTATCTGGTCAATTTGCCTTATATGACTATAGAATGATTTAGATACCAAACATCCTTAAAATTTGTCAGATATCAACTATACCAAATAGATATAGGAATCACTTCATATCAGTCATCATTAGAAAAAAGGAATTTGTTATTCCAGATGTTGCTGTTGAAATTGTTTTCTTATTGTTAGATTTGTCGTATCGAGCTATATCGCTCAGTAGGGGCGGTACGTATTGGTTCGACAAGGGACTGATACGTAGATCGCCCTCAACCAGGCAGTACTCTTTACATAACCCTATACGTTCCCAGATCTGTATCAATCGGTAATGATCGAAATCCGATGGTTACTAACCTGTACCAGTGGTAATGATCGGATTTTGATCATAGTTATCATAACCGAATCTGAAAGCAGGGGAGGGAGCCACTGGTCAGCCCAATGGGTCAACTGGTCGAACCACATGTTTAATTGAAAAATATTTAATCAACTTGTCCGTCCATAGCTTAAAGGTTGTCGTTAAGCCATCCATGTTGTTCTTCGTCAGTCATCTTCATCCTCCGTTTTGCGTACCTCATGCTTCACGCTGGTGTAGTTACGTGAAGCCGTTCAGTGACACGTAGATTACGTTCCTTGTTCCTTCACAACAAGAAACCATCTTCTAGTTGTTTCCGAAATCAGTTTTTCTCTTTCCACAAACTTTTTTTGCTTCTTCTTATATGGGAATGGGTTTCAACTATAGGCTTACTCCAAAAGCAAATGAGGAAGAAGGAAGAAGCAAAAGAGGGAAGGAGGAGACGAATTGGAGGTGCGGCGGGTGACAGCCATTGGTGCGGTGCGATAGGGGCATTCGAGCGACAAATAGTGGAGAGGAGACCCCTTTAACATCTTTAAGTTTGCTTTTTTTTAGAAAAAGACTTCTTGCAACTGTCTCATATACTCATTAATTTTTCTTTAATGGCATGAATTCAGGATAATACCGGTTATCATGATAGCAATCAAGTACATCCTACAGGAATAGATGCTTTTTCATTTGTTTTATATATTAGTTGCATAATTTATATACAGTGTAAAAAGTGATAGTTAAAATTTATTATCTCATTTTAAAGGATGGTGTATATTTACTCATTTTTTGATAATAGATCATTTATATCAAGATTTCTGAATAGTTGTTGTCACGATAGTATTATAGTGGTGTCTGGAACATGGTTTGCAATTTTGACCTATACCGTCTGGTACTGGCAATACATATCGGTCCGTCAGGTTGCCGGTATGTGGACCGTCCGCTACTAGGCAGTTCCACCAAAAATCGATCGTCGACGCTCAATTTCGACTGTAGGCAGTCGATTGAAGAGAGAAATCGATCGTCGACGGCCGATTGAGGGTGAAATCGACCGTCGATGGTCGATTGAACGAGAAAAAAGGGAAGAAGAATACGAGGAAAAGAAGAAGAAAAAAAACAAGAGGAGAAGAAAGAATACCTAGCACCCGTGTGCGGTCCTCGCCCGTGTGCAGTCGTCGCTCGCGCACCGTTGACGCCCGCGGGTCGCTAGTGCCCGCGCGCCATCGCCGCCCACGGATCGCGGGCGCTTTTTCTCCCGCGCTGTCATGGACGGTCGTCACTCAACCGTAACTCTTCGTTCCATGAACCGTTCGTCGCTTTTTTATTTCTGGTACAAATGTTGGGTAGCCTGTTTTGCATTGGTTTTGGGTTATTTTACCTAGGAATTGTGAGCAGAAACAGTCTGTCAGGCTGAAGAACGGTCACTCGCAACGTGGAGCCAGAACAAGCCAAAACTGCCCAGTTTTGTGTCGTTTTCGCGTGCTGCAACGACGAAACCAAGCGGAGTAAAATGTCAGCCATCTCAGCCCTCTGGAACCCCCCGGGAGGCATAGGGCTGGATTGGACTTCGGGATATTAATCGGGCGTAAGCACTTAAAGAAATTGAAGTGTTTTGCGTCTGACACCCTTGGGCATCATCGTTTGTGGTTTTGCAATCGTTCTTACAACCCTCCAAAGTCATGTTTCGCTCTCTCTCTCTTTTTCTGCTGCACACAAGGTGTTCGACAAATTGCTTGTAAGAGCTGCCCTCTTGGCGAGACGCCGGGACTTGTCCGTCGCTCTTTTCCAAAACTAATCAACTTCTCTTTTTGCGGGTCCTTCGGGACCCGCACGAGATTGCAATTGGGCTAACCCTTTGCGAGCAAATACGCTTCGACGTTTCATGACTTAGGCAATCCCAGCTATGTCCGGAACATTGGCCAAAGATTGCTTCGCGACTTAGGAAATTCCAGCTAAGTCTACAAGTTTGCCGCAAGGGTGCTACACGGCTTAGACAAATTCCACTAAGTCCGTGATATTGTGGTATCAGAGCAGGCAATCAATTCGAAAAAACAAGCAAGATGGGGCAAGCCGGACCTTTGCCCTAAGCACCCGCAAGTGGGTTACAAGTGCAAACTCGCTCGTAAACTGCTGGAGCCGCTCATGAGGAGTGCGGCAGTGAACATGACGAGCGTGAAGTTGGGTACTCTCCGCGAGCGAAGGAAGCACAATCTGGTGCACCAACTGTGAAAAGGAACCACAAGGAGAGACTTTCAACGGTGGAAACCCGTCTCGATGTTCTTGAAACGAGTTTGGAGGAACTCTATCAAGGCCAAGGAAGGCTCCTTGGGGTAGAGAGCTCGCAAGGAGAAGCTGAACCTTGGATCGACAGGGTTGAGTCCCTGGTCAACCGACTGACGGAGGATACTAAAGCCTCCGTACGACATCTACATGAAGTTGTGGTGGAACTCACGGCCAAAGTGACGTTGCTCACTAGAACTCTTAATGCGGGAGGGAACAATACCCGTGCTGCCCCGCCACAAAGCTTCAGAGCACCAGAGCCGCATTGCTACGGGGGCGCTAGAGATGCCAAAGAGCTCGAGAATTTCTTGTTCGACACGGAACAATATTTTTGTGCTACGAGACCTTATTCAGAGGAAACCAAAGTTTCTATAGCAACCATGTATCTGAATGGAGACGCAAAACTTTGGTGGCGAACCAGTTGAGAAGAGATCCAACAAGGCCGGTGACGAGTGGATACATGGGAAGACTTGAAACGTGAGTTGAGAACGCAGTTTCTGCCCGAGAACACTTAGTTCGTCGAAAGAAGGAAACTGAGACAACTCCGCCAAAGTACTTTCATCCGAGACTATATGAAGCAATTTTCGGCGCTGATACTAGATATAAAAGACATGTCTGAAAAGGACAAACTATTCAGCTTCCTCGATGGCTTAAAGCCATGGGCACAACAAAAACTAAATCGGAGGAATGTCACTGACGTGGTCGGGGCAATTGCAGCAGCGGAAAGACTAACTGATTTCGTTTCTTCAAAAGACTAAGGAAAGAAGAAACAATTCTTTGGAAGTTGCCCAACAAAATACTCTCGTGCAAAGGAGTCTCGGGGCGAACAGAAGAAAAAGAGCTTCCATGAGGGATCAAGCTTAAAAGGCAAAGCCTCGAAATCTAGTGGATCTTTCTTGTGTAGAGGACCACACACGGTGAGGGAGTGCCCGCAGAAGCAGGCACTCAACGCTTTAATGACATCAATACACCCCTACAAGTCGGACAAAGGCAAAGCCGTCGCCCTTAGTTCGAGAAGTTCAGAATCTAGCAGCGACGACGAGGAGTCGCAAGGACCCCGAATGGGAGCGATGCATTTGTTAAATGCATTACGGGGTTGAGTGGGGGAGAGAACAAAGACAAAGGCACATAAGACGGCAAGTAGCGAGCTGATGTATGTGGACATCAAGCTCAATGGCCGAACAACCCTTGCAATGGTGGACACTGGAGCTACCCACAATTTTATTGTTGATCGTGAAGCAAAGCGACTTCTTGGAATGGAGTTCATCCACGTGGTGAAGTTAGTGCCGATGTCGTTCCTAAACTCTTTATGCCTGATGAGAGGCGTCGACCCCTGCGTAGTTCCAATTTCTCGAGGGAGAACCAAGGACCCACAGCAAATATCGGCATTACTATTAAAGAAAGTGATACGGTAAGGTGAATTAACTTTCGTGGCTGCTGTGAAGCTGGAGCCACTTGGGAGGCCATTCACGAACCTACTGTAGTGGCAAACGTTCTGAAGGAATTCATAGACGTCATGCCACCCAAGTTGCTGAAGACTCTACCACCACGCAGAGGCGTGGATCATAACATTGAGTTGGAGCCGGGAGTTAAGCCTCCAGCGAGACCACCCTACCGCATGGCCCCTCCAGAGTTAGCAAAACTGAGGAAGCGGTTAGATGAACTGCTAAGCGGTGGTCTCATCCGCAGTTCAAAGGCACCATTCGGAGCTCCAGTTCTGTTTCAGAAGAAACAAGATGGGAGCCTCCGATTATGTGTCGATCATCGAGCTCTGAACAAAGTGACGGTGAAGAACAAATATCCTATTCTGCTCATCGCGGATTTGTGATGCCTTTTGTTTTAACCAACGCTCCGACCACATTTTGTACTCTAATAAATTAGCTTTCAAAGTGTATTTGGACAAGTTTGTGGTCGTCTACCTAGACGATATCGTCGTCTATAGCCAGACGCTCGAGGAGCACATTGAACACCTTCGGATAATCTTCAGAGTTCTCATGGAGAACACCTTGTTTGTGAAGAGGGAGAAGTGCTACTTTGCGTAGACAGAACTTATGTTCTTGGGACATCGGATCGGCGGTGGTTCCATTCGGATGGATGAGTCAAAGATGCAAGCTGTGGCAGAATGGCGAACACCAAAGAAGGTACCTGAGTTGAGATCCTTCCTTTGTTTCATCAACTATTATCGACGCTTAATTTCTAGATATTCAAAGCGCGCAGCTCCACTGACGGATTTGCTAAAGGAGCAATCTTTGAGATGGTCAGACAAGTGTGAAGCGGCTTTCCAAGATCTAAAGACTGCTGTGTTGGAGGAACCAGTACTCAGATTACCAGACGACGGGATGCCTTTTAAAGTCCATACAGATGCTTCTAACTTTGCTATTGGGGGAGTACTTATGCAAGAGGGTCATCTAGTGGCCTATGAGAGTCGCAAGCTCAATGAGATCGAGCGGCGATATCTTTCGCTCTTTATTACACTCCTTCCTTGTATCTCTTTCGTTTCCTTAACCTCTCATTCTTCACCCCCTTGATATCCTCTCTTATGTAATCCTGCTATTCCTAGTTCTCCTCTCCCTCCTCTATTGGATCTCCCCCTTGTCAGCCATCCTCTGTGCTTCCTATCCCTTCCCACCTCCTCGCTCGCCGATGAGATTATTGCCGCCAACAAGGGCATGTTGTTCAGGAGCAAAGGCAGAGCATAAAGATTGAAGCCTTGATGTGAATGCGATGGCATGACCCAGGAGCAATGGTAATCTGCTTCTTGTTTTATTTTTATTTTTCCCTTTTCTTCTATCGAAGACATTAAGTAATAAATAAAAAGAAATTAAAATTAGGCTGGCCTAACTCAGCACAAGTCTAGAGGCCATAGGTCGAGACTGTGTCGGATTGTTGACCCTTTGGATTTCTGGATGCAACATGCACCGCATCACTCCTCTTAATGAGGTAGATTTGGTGATGGAGCCGATATTGCAAAGTCAACTCATCAGTTTGCTTTAAGAATCAACCCGGTCAACTGACTAGTGGCATTATCATGTTTGAATGTTTTCGGTTAGTGTGCTAGTGCTTTTCAATTCAGTGTCAGAGTGGGAAAAGGAGAAAGATTCTTGCTCACTGTGTAACTTGCCTTCTAAGGGCATACATGCATGCTTTGATTTATCTAGTATTTATGCAGACAAGACATCAGACTGGAAATTGATTAGAACTATTAGATGTATAGGATGATTTCACAAATAGTTTTTTTATCATTTGTGAACATGCTAAATTTTGTTTTATGAGAAATAGGATGATATAATTATCCTAGAATGCAGTTATGCTGTCAGTTTTGCATTCCGTTTCTTCCACGGTGTCCTTGATCAATGATTGATCCCAATTTTATATTAACTGAGCATGCAGGTGATTTCTATATGTAGCTAGAAGATAAATATTGCACATCTCTGCTCAATATTATCCAAAATGCTTATCCTTTATGTTAATTTTTTTTTTTTCCTTCTCTTTCTGTTGCAGGAAGTAGTGCTCTTTGATATTCTCTTCATTTTCCAGCACTGTGTGCTCTATCCTATGAGGAATGGAAGTAAACCCAAGAATTATGGAAGAAAATGTTATTCCACTTATCAACTCTGAAGAGAAACCGCAGTTAGCAAAATGTGTAGGGGATTAATCACTCTTTAAGATCATTCAGATTGCATATTAATGATTGTCCGTCCTGGTTTCAACAACGCAACGTTAAACTGGGAGCAAAGAGGGAAGGCATAAGTTTGGAGTTGATCGATCTGTTTTACGTGAGCATCTTGCAGTCGTATGAGGCTGTAATTCGTAAATGGTGCTTTGATACACATAGAAACTTGACAATGAAAGTGATATTCTCCTGTGGTGATATGATCAATGATATGTAAAGTGTCCAGCTGGGGGTCAAAATATATTAAGTGAGCTATTACTGATTGCAATCAGATTCAACATTGGTTGGAAATTGCCGTCCAATTTGTGTTATTGCACTTCCCTCTTGCTTGTGTAAGAGTTAGCAGTATCGTGTCTCTGAATTCAGTAGTCAAGTCTCTCTAACTAAATTCAACTGTCACAGCAATTGTGATTCACATCCTACTAATACTACCTGTTTGGTACTTTTTCTTTAAAATTTTTGATGTAGTGGGGAATTATGTCTGCAAAGTCTACATCCTATTTTATTTTGAGAAGAATGTTTCTGGGGTTGTTTTGATCAAAGAATTTTCGCCTTTGACAAGATGTTCTGAGTATGTGGATGAGTCCACATACCAATTGCTTTGGATGTTCGATTTGCAGGAAGGAGGTTTTCAAACTCAACCTATGGTGTTGCTGGCACTATATCAAACCAATGTTTTGAATTAACATAAAAAAGATAAATGCTAGATTAAATCTTCTTCGTCCAATTGCTTGAATCCTGGCATCTAGCAGAGTTGAACATTGTAGTTAATTTTACTACAAGCATATGTCACTGAGCTTTATTATGCAGTGAAGGAAAACTCATAGATGTTTATTTGTTTGTGATAACCTTCTGGGTTCATAGCAGGTATCAGATAGATAAATTAAGGATACCATCCTCTTCTCCCTAGTGACAGTGTAAAGAACAAGCACTCATCTCTATAAGCTATTCTCTCTATCTCTCTCTCTCTCTCTCTTCTGCCTCGAGGAGGAGGTGGAGGGATTCTTTATAAACCCTCTTCTTCGCTTGAGCTTGCCATCACACAGGTAATAATTAGTGAAGTCTCATTCTTAATTAGTGAAGTCTCGTCCACTTCTAGTTCTGCAAAGCCATTCAGAAATTAAGCGCATAGACTATGTTTGCATTTGAGTGACCTTTATCAAACATATAGATTTTTCCGAATTGTAATGGAACAATTATATTATTAAGTTTTCTTATTCTAATTTCTTTTATTCTCTAGTAATCATTTGATTTTGCATGTGAAAATAGTCAACACAACAACTCTTTTACTTATGATGCTTATGTTGAAAATGTTATGGTACCGATACACTATTTTTTCTTTATTTTGTGATTCAATGTTAGATAACATATTTTACAGTTAGGTTACTTGTGGGCCCACCAACAAAAAAATAAAATTATATAGGAGAATTGTTGGTCGTCTATATGTTCGAGTTATAATCTTCCTATAAAATTTTAATTTCCTTCATAGATAAGAGGCATATAAAATATATAGTATGTACAAAAAAACTTAAAATATGTATGTACCTATATAGTAATGTTACGTATATTTATTTAAGTAATGTTACGTATATTTATTTAAGTAATCTTTTGGGAGGGTAATAAACTTTAGGAATGTTTCCATTCTCTAGTCTTTTATTTTCTTTTAGTCGGAAGGAGAACACATACTTTGCTTTGGGAATGATTTGCTACTTAAAGTTATAATATTATTCTGCCAAATTAAATAGTTGTGGTTGGTTTTATTATTTAATGGACGGACGTGTCGATCTTAATTTTTTTTATTTTCGTGGTTCTCCTATTGAATATTAATCATATAAAAAAGGATAGAGCCTACATATCTGCTCATAGAATACGTTAACGTTAGAAGGCTTTTCGATAAGGTGTAGTTGCTGGCATGAGAGTTCTTAGTTCACTTTAACTATTAATTCATGGGTAGATGATCATGTTGTTGATGTGGATTTTCTGAGATGGGTCATTTATATTAGTATTAAAGTTTAAACTTGTTTGGCCAAATTATAGTTAAAGTTATGGTTGCAAGAAAATATTTTACTTTAGTAGGATTATGAATTGGGTTTTTTTTTGTACAAATTAGAAGTAACCATAGTCATACATCAAAGAAAATATTTTACAAATGATAAATATATTAGTACATATATTCAAGCCAGTTTTCTTGCTTTAAGAAACTGACTCTAAATACTTGGGGCATTATATGTTTAGAAAATATTTATTTCTATATAGTGTATTAGGAAGCCACAACAATTTTATTCAAATGATTGAATTTCATTCAATCTATAATATTTGCAATGGAATTTTTAATTCGAGGAAATCCTCGATCAAATGATAGATCGAGAAAGAACCTCGTTGGAGGGAAAAACCCCAATCATAAAAGCTAGGGTGAAAAAAGCCCTCCTTGAGCCTACTCAAGGGGAGGCTTAACCGATTTATTTACCCATAACCCGGGTCAGGTAAAGGAAAAAAGAAAAAAGAGAAAAAAACTCATAGCCCGAGCCAAGCCCTCACACGATGCTCCATCTGAATCAACTCCAAAAAAGAATTCCACTTACATATATGTTTATCAAACTCAAAATGAATAATGCATGTACGTGTTCGACGAGATCATGCAGCATAAAAAAATGATACGCCGCGAGTAAAGAAGACGGGCATGCATGCAACTAAAAAAACAAACAAAAGAAAGAATAAACTTTTGTTTTTTTGGTCTCGAAAAATGTGTATACCAAGAAAGTCAACACACTAGCAAATTGGAGAACCCACGTAAAATCTATAATATAAGAAACCAGTAAACATATTCGAAAACACATGCAAGATCCTAATGAAAGAACACCAAGAAGAAAGAACTCAGACTCTACAATCCAAAAAACTAGTGTACATATTCGAAGACACATGCAAGATCCCGACGAAAGAACACCAAGAAGAAAGAACTGAGAGTGTAGAATCTAAAAAAATAGTGTACACTATCGCAATAGAATAACACCAAGAAGAAAGAACTCGAAGACACATACATGCAAAATCCCAATGGAAGAGCACCAAGAAGAAAGAACACGAAATCATAAAAATAAGACTACAAAAAAGACATCAAAGGCAACCAACACATAACAATCAAGATCAAGAAACAAATGAATCAACCCGAAAGCACATATGCAATTCGACACAAGAGTTCCAGAAACAAACAGTCGCAAACGTAGATAGCATAAATCAATATCGCCAAAACAAGAACTACAACTATAGATGCGGGCACAGAAACTGTTAATGTGAACCTGAGGTTAAAAGGAGAGGCCAGAGGAGTAGCAACAGGAGGAGCCGCAGATGTAGGAGGAGCCAGTGGAGCAGAATCTTAGCATATCTCAATGGCGAAGGTGTCAACCGGGTTCTCGTAGGCGAAGGGGAGGAAGAAGAGGCGTGAAACGTCGATCGGCTTCCCCAAGAATGCTTTCTAACTGGCCAGAAGGCATAAGTTGGAGGCTTCGATGTTGGGAAGATGGGCAGATTGCCCAGATTCAACCCATAATGGGTTCCACAGCCTTAATCTCCATTTATCTTAACATAAACCCTAGTTTTGGGGGCTAAGAGTTGTGGAAAAGAGGGTAGCGATGGTTGAAAATGTGGGAGAGAGAAAAAAGCTGCAGATTGACAGTAGAGGGCAAAAAATAAGAAATCTAGGAAAGGGAAGAAAACAAGGACAGAGAAAGACTATTCTCAATCATCCATATCTCAGGTTAGATTAGTTTGTAGTGGATTCTTACTATGATCACTTGGAAAGGTTTTGGATATTGTGCTTAATAATATAGTCCTTATATCCCTATTATTCTTTTGTGATTGTTGCTTGGGTTTGGGCAAGAAGCCTTGAGATATGTATATTCATTATTTTGATAGTGGATTTTCTCTAGCTTGTCTCGTGGTTTTTACCCTTCGAGATGAAGGGGTTTTCCACATAAATCTTGGTGTTCGTTTGATTATGATTTATATTTAATTCCACTGTGTGTGACGATCTACTAGTATTTGTTAGTATACAAATTTTCTTCCTGTTTTATTCCCATCAACTGGTATCAGAGCAAAGTTTTTGGTAGCATCTAATTGTTGTATTCGAACTTAATTAGTTTGAATGGAAACAATTGGATGATATGGAAACCAAGAATGAAAGATCTCTTGTATTGCAAAGATTTGTATGGACTTCTGCAAGGGGATAATGCAAAGCTCACAACTATGACAAATGATGATTGGAAGAAGTTAGATCGAAAAATAATTGGATTTATTTGTCAATGACTTGAGGATAGTGTCTTTCACCATGTTTCTATTAAAAATTCTGCTTACTCGCTTTGGAAAAAGTTAGAAGCTCTTTATGAAAGAAAAACGACCGACAACAAAGCTTTCTTGATCAAAAAATTTGTGAACTTGAAACATAAAGAGGGTACTTCTATTCCTGAGCATTTGAATGAAATGCAGAGTATTGCTGACCAGTTATCCTTTATGAAAATGTCTCTTGATAATAAGTTGCGAGCATTGTTATTTCTCAGTTCTTTGCCAGAAAGTTGGGAGACACTGGTGGTTTCTCTCAGTAATTATACACCAGATGATGTTATCACCATAGATCAAGTAACAAGCAGTTTGTTGAATGAGGAGTTGAGGAGAAAGAATTTAGCAACTTCTAAGATTGATTCACAGACACTTGTCATAAAGAACAGATGAATGTCAAAGTCAAAGGATAGAAGTGGTTCACGCATGGGTAGAAGCAAGTCAAGATTAAGAAAAAATATTATTTACTATAATTATGATGAAAAATGATACTATTCTTATTTTCCTATTACATGTTTTTATGCAGAGACAATCAACATTTCGGTAAGACACTGCTTTAACTGGTATGCAAATGATTTTTGTTCTTTCATTTTGCAATCTACATATGAGATGCACGAGATATTTTTTCTTACAGCTTTCATATCATTTTTTTGCGTCTCAAATAATGGTCAGTCCTGTTTAGTTGTTCAACTTAATGATATAATTTTATATCATTTTAGATGTTCAGCTTTCATATCATTTTAGCTGTGCAACTTTCATATATTTTAAAAGTCTTGTTTAAAGTTGTTTGTGGTATAATTTTCTGGGGTAATTCTGGAATAGTATTTGAATTAACATCTTTGAGTGCATTTGTTTTTCCTGCAACTCTTTTAAATGTTCTTTAAATTACATTACTGGTGCTAAAAAAGCGTGGAAATAGATCTAAGAAGTCTATTAAAAAACAAGAAGGCTCATATGACCCTAAATATGGTTAGTGATAATATCTTTATTGAAGCTTAATGGTGGGGCTGTTGTGACCCCATGTTGTTGAAATGTCTCACTTGTTATTGTCAATCTAAATATATATTACAACCTAGACAATCTATTTCAGAAAATTTCTAGACCAAATATTTAAAGGTAATTTATTAAATATAGTTTGGAGCAGCTTGATGTTTTGTACACCGTTGATAGTTTTGCTACACTTAGTTAATAGTTAGTTGAAGTGTTGGGTCGTTCATTTAATTTCTTTGTTTTAACTCTTCTAATAGCAATTTGTTCAATTTATGATTGATATCCTATTTTGCTCGTCACTAAGTTGATCACAAATGCCCAAACTTATAACTGGACCCATCATACCTATGGTATTCTAGGGATCCGCAACTCAGGTCCTGAGTTTGGATGTGTTGGTATGTCGAGCAGCTCGACGTGAACTTCCTCTCTTGTTGATTTCCTTTCGCTCTTTATTGCACTCCTTCCTTGTATCTCCTTCGTTTTCTTAACCTCTCATTCTTCATCCCCTTGATATCCTCTCTTATGTAATCCTGCTATTCTTGGTTCTCCTCTCCCTCTATTGGATCTCCCCCTTGTCAGCCATCCTCTCTACTTCCTATCTCTTCTCACCTCCTCATTTGCCGATGGGACTAGGACTGCACATGGTGAGGGAGTGCCCGCAGATGCATGCACTCAACGCCTTAACGATATCAATACACCCCCGTAAGTCAGACAAAGGCAAAACCGTCGTCCTTAGTTCGAGCAGTTCGAAATCAAGCAGCGACGACAAGGAGTCGCAAGGACCCCGAATGGGAGCGATGCGTTTGTTGAATACATTAAGGGGTCAAGTGAGGGAGAGAACAAAGACAAAGGCATAGAAGGCGGCAATTAGCAAGCTGATGTATGTGGACATCAAGCTCAATGGCCGAACAACCCTTGCAATGGTGGACACTAGAGCTACCCATAATTTTATTGTCGATCGTGAAGCAAAACGACTTGGACTTGTCTTGGAGAAGAACCCAAGTCGCATGAAGGTTGTGAACTCGGAGGCCAAGCAGATCTCCGGATTAGTAAAGGGGGTCCCTATCAAGATTGGAGTGTGGAGCGTGTGCACAAATATGATGGCGGTGCCATTGGACGACTTCCAAGTGATTCTTGGAATGACATTCATGCACGCGGTGATGTTAGTGCCGATGTCGTTTCTAAACTCTTTATGCTTGATGGGAAGCGACGACCCCTGCGTAGTTCCAATTTCCCGAGGGAGAACCAAGGACCCACAACAAATATCGGCATTATAATTGAAGAAAGGGGTGCGAAAAGGTGAATTAACTTTCGTGGCTGCTGTGAAGCTGGAGCCACTTGACGGGGAGGCCATTCACGAACCTGCTATAGTGGCAAACATTCTGAGGGAGTTCATAGACGTCATTGCCACCCGAGTTGCCGAAGACTCTACCTCCACGCAGAGGCGTGGATCATAACATTGATTTAGAGCCGGGAGTTAAGCCTCCAGCGAGACCACCTTACCGCATGGCCCCTCCGGAGTTAGTAGAACCGAGGAAGAAGTTAGATGAACTGGTAAGCAGTGGTCTCATCCGCAGTTCAAAGGCACCATTCGGAGCTCCAATTCTCTTTCAGAAGGAACAAGATGGGAGCCTCCGATTATATGTCGATTATCGAGCCATGAACAAAGTGATGGTGAAGAACAAATATCCTATTCCGCTCATCGCAGATTTGTTCGATCAACTGGGCAAGGCCAAGTATTTCTCCAAACTCGACCTTCGGTCAAGGTATTGGCAAGTGCGCATTGCAGAAGGTGATGAGGCGAAGACTACCCGTGTAACCAGGTATGGAGCGTTCGAGTTTCTTGTGAGGCCTTTTGGTTTAACCAATGCTTCGGCCACATTCTGTACTCTAATGAACTAGTTTTTCAAAGAGTATTTGGACAAGTTTGTGGTCGTCTGTCTAGACGATATCGTCGTCTATAGCCAGACGCTCGAGGAGCACATTGAACACCTTCGGACAATCATCAGAGTTCTCATGGAGAACACCTTGTTTGTGAAGAGGGAGAAGTGCTACTTTGCGCAGACAGAAATTCTGTTCTTGGGACATCGGATCGGCGGTGGTTCCATTCGGATGGATGAGTCAAAGATACAAGCTGTGGCAGAATGGCGAACACTAAAGAAGGTACCTGAGTTAAGATCCTTCCTTGGTTTCGTCAACTATTATCGACGCTTCATTTCTGGATATTCGAAGCGCGTAGCTCCACCGACGGATTTGCTAAAGGAGCAGTCTTGGTGATGGTCAGACAAGTGTGAAGCGGCTTTCCAAGATCTAAAGATTGTTGTGTTGGAGGAACCAATACTCAGATTACCAGATGACGGGAAGCCTTTTAAAGTCCATACATATGCTTCTGACTTTGCTATTGGGGGAGTACTTATACAAGAGGGTCATCCAGTGACCTATAAGAGTCGCAAGCTCAATGAGACCGAGCGGCGATATCCAGTGCTTGAGAAAGAGATGACAGCGGTGGTCCACTGTTTATGAGTCTGATGACACTACCTTTTGGGAGCACCATTCGTGCTAAGGACATACAATTTCGCATTGAGTTACTTCCATACTCAAAAGAAACTCTCCCCGAAACAGGTAAGATGGCACGACTTCTTGGCCGAATTCGACATGGTAATGGAGTACAAGCCCAGAAAGACAAATGTCGTGGCCGATGCATTGAGCTGGAAAGTGGAACTGGTGAATGCTATACAGTTGGAAGGCGGAGGCCAAGCAAGTCAGTTGCACTCCAACTCTCTTTCCAGGATCAGGGATGGACTGTACAGGGATCCTCAAGCAGTAACCCTGATGCAACTCATCGAAGAGGACATGGCACGATGATTTTGGGTCCAGGAGGGACTCCTCTACACCAAAGGGAATAGAGTTTATGTTCTATGAGTGGACAACATGAGGCATGAACTCTTGAGAGAGTGTCATTATTCCCATTGGGTCGGACATCCTGGCATTCATCGGACAATGGTTCTCGTGGAGAGGGCATTTTATTGGCCAAAAATGGGGATAGATGTGGAGGATTATGTTCGTACATGCCTTACGTGCCAACTAGATAAGTTTGAGAAGCGAAAGCCAGTGAGACTTTTGGAGCCGCTGCTAGTGCCGAAAAGGCCATGGAGAGCATTTCCTTAGACTTCATATCAAGCTTGTCCGCAGTAGGGGACTGGGATCGATACTTGTAGTTGTCGATCGGTTTTCGAAGTATGCAACGTTTATTGCTGCACCCCTATATTGTTCAGTAGAAGAGGCAACCAAGTTGATGATGAAGAATGTGGTGAAGTATTGAGGAGTTCCACACAATATCATTAGTGATCGAGATTCTCGATTCTTGGGACGATTTTGGACTGAGCTATTCAAGCTGTTGGGATCGAAGTTATACTTCTCCACAAGCCTACACACTCAGACTGATGGTCAAACCGAAAGAATTAACTCACTGTTAGAACAGTATCTCCGGCACTATGTGAGTGCAAATCAACGAGATTGGGTGAAGCTGTTGGACATAGCCCAATTCTCCTACAACTTGCAGCGGAGCTCTGCGTCCAATAAGAGCCCCTTCGAGATTATCAAAAGACCATTTGGAAGCAAATATGCTTCGGCGTTTCATGACTTAGGCAATCCCAGCTAAGTCCGGAACATTGGCTAAAGATTGCTTCACGGCTTAGGCAATTCCAACTAAGTCTATAAGTTTATCGCAAGGATGCCACACGGCTTAGGCAAATTCCGCTAAGTCCGTGACAGAGCGGGGAGAAAGATCGAGGCGACGTCACCCCTTTTCTCTTTTTTAAATATTTTAATTTATTATATTATATGATATTATATTATACTTTAATATACCGGGCGGTATGCACTGTGCATACCGCCTAGTACTAGTACCGTATCGGTACCGAGATAAACTCGGTACAATGACACGGACCGTTGTGACCCCAAGTTGTTGAAGTGCCTCACTTGTTATTGTTGGTCTAAATTTATATTACAACCTAGACAATCTATTTCAAAAAATTTCTAGACCAAATATTTAGCGGTAATTTATTAAATATAGTTTGGAGCAGCTTGATGTTTTGTACACTGTTGGTAGTTTTGCTACACTAAGTAAATAGTTAGTTGTAGTGTTCATTATGGGTCATTTTACATAGTTCATTTAGTTTCTTTATTTTAACTTTTCTAATAGTAATTTGTTCAATTTATGATTGATATCTTATTTTGCTCATCACTAAGTTGAACACAAATGCTCAAACTTATGACCGGAACCATCATACCTATGGTATTCTAGGGATCCGCAATACAAGACATCTGCAAATTGATTAGAACTATTAGATGTATAGGATGATTTCACAAATAGTTTTTTTATCATTTGTGAACATGCTAAATTTTGTTTTATGAGAAATAGGATGATATAATTATCCTAGAATGCAGTTATGCTGTCAGTTTTGCATTCCGTTTCTTCCACGGTGTCCTTGATCAATGATTGATCCCAATTTTATATTAACTGAGCATGCAGGTGATTTCTATATGTAGCTAGAAGATAAATATTGCACATCTCTGCTCAATATTATCCAAAATGCTTATCCTTTATGTTAATTTTTTCTTTTTTCCTTCTCTTTCTGTTGCAGGAAGTAGTGCTCTTTGATATTCTCTTCATTTTCCAGCACTTTGTGCTCTATCCTATGAGGAATGGAAGTAAACCCAAGAATTATGGAAGAAAATGTTATTCCACTTATCAACTCTGAAGAGAAACCGCAGTTAGCAAAATGTGTAGGGGATTAATCACTCTTTAAGATCATTCAGATTGCATATTAATGATTGTCCGTCCTGGATTCAACGACGCAACGTTAAACTGGGAGCAAAGAGGGAAGGCATAAGTTTGGAGTTGATCGATCTGTTTTACGTGAGCATCTTGCAGTCGTATGAGGCTGTAATTCGTAAATGGTGCTTTGATACACATAGAAACTTGACAATGAAAGTGATATTCTCCTGTGGTGATATGATCAATGATATGTAAAGTGTCCAGCTGGGGGTCAAAATATTATATTAAGTGAGCTATTACTGATTGCAATCAGATTCAACATTGGTTGGAAATTGCCGTCCAATTTGTGTTATTGCACTTCCCTCTTGCTTGTGTAAGAGTTAGCAGTATCGTGTCTCTGAATTCAGTAGTCAAGTCTCATTCTTAATTAGTGAAGTCTCGTCCACTTCTAGTTCTGCAAAGCCAGAAATTAAGCTCTGCAAAGTCAGAAATTAAGTGCATAGACTATGTTTGCATTTGAGTGACCTTTATCAAACATATAGTTTTTTCTGAATTGTAATGGAACAATTATATTATTAAGTTTTCTTATTTTAATTTCTTTTATTCTCTAGTAATCATTTGATTTTGCATGTGAAAATAGTCAACACAACAACTCTTTTACTTATGATGCTTATGTTGAAAATGTTATAGTACCGATACTCTTCTTTCTTTATTTTGTGATTTAATGTTCGATAACATATTTACAGTTAGGTTACTTGTGGGCCCACCAACGAAAAGATAAAATTATATAGGAGAATTGTTGGTCGTCTATATGTTCGAGTTATAATCTTCCTATAAAATTTCAATTTCCTTCATAGATAAGAGGCACAAAATATATAGTATATACAAAAAACTTAAAATATGTATGAACCTATATAGTGCGGTAGGTGCATTACAAACTTAAATAATATTAATTATATTTATCTAAGTAATCTTGTGGGAGGGTAACAAACTTTAGTAATGTTTCCATTCTCTAGTCTTTTCTTTTCGTCGGAAGGAGGACACATACTTTGCTTTGGGAATTATTTGCTTTTCAAAGTTATAACATTATTCTGCCAAATTAAATATTTGTGGTTGGTTTTATTGTTTAGTGAGAGGACGTGTAGATCTTAATTTTTTTGTTTTCATGGTTCTCCTATTGAATATTTATCATATAAAAAAGAATAAGACCTACACATCTGTTCATATGACATGTTAACATTAGAAGGCTTTTCGATAAGGTATAGTTGCTGGCATGAGAGTTTTTAGTTCACTTTAACTATTAATTCTTCATGGGTAGATGATCATGTTGTTGATGTGAATTTTCTGAGATGGGTCATTTATATTAGTATTAAAGTTTAAACTTGTTTGGCCAAATTATAGCTAAAATTATGGTTGCAAGAAAATATTTTATTTTGGTAGGATTATGAATTTGGGTTTTTTTTTAATACAAATTAGAAGTAACCATAGCCATACTTCAAAGAAAATATTTTACAAATGATAAATATATTAGTACATATATTGAAGTAATTATTCATGCTTTAAGAAGCTGATTCTAAATACTTAAGACATCATATGTTTAGAAAATATTTAATTCTATATAATGTATTAGGAACTCATAACAAATTTATTCAAATGATAGAATTTCATTCAATCCATAATATTTGCAATGCAATTTTTAATCCGAGGAAATCCTCGATCGAATGATAGATCAAGGTAAAACCTCGTTGGAGGGAAAAACCCCAACCGTAAAAGCTAGGGTGAAAAAACCCTCCTTGAGCCTACTCAATGAGAGGCTCAACCGATTTATTTACCCACAACCCGGGTCAGGTAAAGAAAAAATGAAAAAGAAAAAAAAAAAAGCTCACAGCCCGAGCCAGGCCCTCACACGATGTTCCATCTAAAATCAACTCTATATAAGAAATCCACTTGCATATATGTTTGTCAGACTCAAAACGAATAATGCATATATGTGTCCGATGATATCATGCAACATAGAAAAATGATACACCGCGAGCAAAGAAGATGGTCATGCATGCAACTAACAACACAAACGAAAGAATGAATGAACTTTTGTGTTTTTTTTTTCGAATCAGAAAAGGTATATACCAAGAAAACCAACGCACTAGCAAATTAAAGAACTCATGCAAAATCTAGGGTATAAGAAACTAGTGCACGAAGATACACGCAAGATCCCAATGAAAGAACACCTCAGAATCTAGAATCCAAAAAATCAATATACGTATTCGAAGACACATCCAAGATCCGGACGAAAGAATACCAAGAAAAAAAAATTGAGAGTCTAGAATATTAAGAAATCAGTGTACTAGACACATGCATGCATGCAAGATTCCATTGGAAGACCACCTCAAGAAGAAAGAACACTAAAACATAGAAATGAGACTTGAAAAAGACACTAAAGGCAACCAGCACCTAACAATCAAGATCAAGAAACAAATGAATCAACCCGAAAGCATACAAGCAATTCGACAAAAGAGTTCCAGAAACGAGCAATCGCGAACGTAGATAGCGTAGATCAATAGTGCTAAAACAAGAACTACAACTACAGATGCGGGCAAAGAAACTGTTAATGTGAACCTGAGGTTAATACGGTAGGCCGGAGGAGCGGCAGCAGGAGGAGCCGCAGATGCAGGAGGAGCCGGAGGAGCAGAATCTTGGCAGATTTCAGTGGCGAAGGCGTCGACCGGTTTCCCGCAGGCGAAGGGGAGGGAGAAGAGGCGTGAAGTTTCGATCGGCGTCCCCAAGAATGCTTTCTGGCGGGCTAGAAGGCATAGGCAGGCGGCGCCGGGACCTTCGATGGCGGCGGAGAAGGCCGCGCAGCATTGTAAGGTCGGGGGAGGGTAGGCGTGCCAGAACAGATAATGCGACTTCGCCAAGTGGGGTAAGCAAAATCGCATGGCCGCCATCGCACTCGGACAGGGTTCCGGAGGAGGCAGAACTCTAGCGGTGGAGGCTTGCAGGCGCAGGCAAAGGAAGACGAAGACGAAGATGAAGACGGAGACGAGCGGGGAGAAGGATAGCTTCATTCTTTCTTGATCGAATTCCGCCAGCCAATGCGCGCGCGAGAGAAGGAGAAACAAGGAGAAGACGCAGACGAGCGGGGGAGAAGACAGGCTTGGTTCTTGATCGCCTTCCTCCAGCCAACGAGATTGACAGAGGAGAAATAAGCTTCGCCGGGAGAAGTCAAAGACGGAGAGGGAGACGAGACATCCTACCGCCACGGAGAGAGCATCAATAGGCTTCGTGAGGAGAGCGGTTTAGTTCTCGACCGACGTCCGCATAGAAAGCGCCCGAGTGAGAGAGCGTGCGGTGAGGCTCCCCTATGCAAGCCACGTCATTTTTTTTACTTTGAGATTCGTGCCTGGTGCATGAGCCCTGCTTTAGATGGGACCCATTAGCAGCAGGGTTTGCCGTCGCACTCGGACAGGGGATCCGGAGGAGGCAGCATTGTAGCGGAGGCGGCTTGCAGGCGCAGGCAAAGGAAGGAAGACGAAGACGAAGAGGGAGACGAGCGGGGGAGAGATAAGACAGGCTTGGTTCTTGATCGCCAGTCTTTTCGGTTTCTTCACCTTTTTCTCATGTTTAAACTTTTTGTTAGAGGACCTTATTGTAGCCATTCTAGTAAATCTGCCTCTTCATTGTCATTCCATTGTTACTGATTGATTTCTTTTTTTTTTCCTATTTTTTTGCTTCTAAAGAGTATATTGGTGGAACCAACAAGTGGTAACATGGGGATTGGTCTTGCGTTTATTGCTGCTGCCAAAGGATACAAACTGATATCGACCATGCCTGCATCTATGAGCATTGAAAGACGAGTTCTGCTGAAAGCTTTCGGAGAATAACTTGTCCTTACAGATTCTGCCAATGGCACGAAGGGAGAAGTTCAGAAGAGATCTTGAAGAATACGCCCAATGCTTATATTCTTCAACAATTTGACGATCTTGCAAATCCAAAGGTCACATTCTACCATGATTTTTTTTAATTTTTTTTTTACCCAAGTTTCGTTTTTTTTTTTTGTTGCAAATTCTGCATATTCTTGTGCAGATACACTGTGAGTCTACTGGTCCAGAAATCAGGGAAGATACAAGAGGGAAGGTGGACATTTTTGTTGCTGTATTGGGACAGGTGGAATTATATCTGGAGTTGGTTGTTTTTTGAAGGACAAAAATCCTAACATCAAGGTTCTTTTTCCTTTCTATTTTTTTCTATTACCTTTTTATGCTAAGTTTCTCTGTGTATGGAATTCCTAATTCTTGGTCTTTCTCGTTTCCAATTTCTTCAGGTCATTGGCACCGAGCCTTCTGAAAGCAACATTCTTCAGGGGGAAAGCC
The DNA here is from genome assembly GCA_029747655.1 of Ensete ventricosum. NCBI lineage: Eukaryota > Viridiplantae > Streptophyta > Magnoliopsida > Zingiberales > Musaceae > Ensete > Ensete ventricosum. Next base: position 45,228,228 of record JAQQAF010000003.1, read on the forward strand.
TGGTATAGGCAAAGATTAAGTGGATCTAACCTTTTCTCTTTCAACCTTTTGTTTTATCCCGATAACCAGAAGGTCCTATAATGTAGGTCCACGCAAGATTCATGGCATAGGAGCTGGTTTTGTACCAAGGAATTTGGATCTTGAAGTAGTTGATGAAATTTTGGAGGTATGAACTTGTCAAATTGCTTGCATCATGCGGTTTAGTTATATTACTTATTAGTGTTGTTAATGCTTCCGTTTTTTTTCTTCTGTTCAAGGGTGATATTCTTTTCTTGTATTTTCTTAATATTCCAAATTTAGGGCTAGATGAGGTACTCTTAATGATCTGAATACTTGGTGAGCCAGCTGCCCATCACGGATTGGGTCATTTGTTAGTCAGGGAATCGAATTCTGCCTTTTCAGAATTTATACCTATTTCCATTGATTAATTACTTAAGCTTTTAACTTCTTTCCTCAAATCATAACTTTCTTCCTTGTCTGGAGACTCAATACTACATAAACTTATTTTATTCTTTAATTGTATTTTTTATGTTCTTAATTTTGAGATTAAAGGACTACAGGCTGGATGTTTCTGAATTTGCACTGTCAAATGTAAGATATATGCATGCATATTATCAATGTATATGTAATTAACATGATAGGGGAAGAAAGATATTTAATTAAGTGATGGGTCAATGTTATGTCATATGGAGGATATTACACTTTTAACATTATTATGATACAAAGCAAAGTTACAAGAAAAAGCAGGAAGCGTTTGAGTTTCTGCTTCATGGCTTCTGATTAATGGATTTTAAAGAGAGTAAATATATAGAACCATTTACTGAAAGGTTGATAAAGCTTAAAGTTGTATATAAATAAGTGGAGAGCTGGCAATTTGTATCATGCATCTGTAGTTTATCATGCTTCTTTTCATCTTTAGGGTGTTCTTTAGCTCTTATTTTCAATTTTATAATTCTTTTTCTATCTAGCTCCTACACTCAGACTCAAGTATCAAACAATAACAATGGTTGGATATGGCCCTCCTATCAAATTTTCTTCGATTCAAGGAGAAGAGAGGAAACAAAGAGAGACTACTGCTGAATTAAAGTTAAATTAGTTGCACAAAGAAACAATCGAGTATTTAATCACGACATCTAGTCTTACCGGAATATACTTTTTTTAGTGTTGTGGATAATCTAATCTCATCACCCCATAAAATTCTATTGAAGGAGAGCTTTGAAATTCATCAAATACTATTCTAATTATCTGGTAAATTTGCCTTATATGACTATAGAACGACTTAGATACCAAACATCCTCGAAATTTGTCATATATCAACTATACCAAGCTAGATATAGGAATCACTTCATCTTAGTCATCAATAGAAAAAAGGAATTTATTATTCCAGTTGTTGCTGTTGAAATTGGTTTCCTATTGTTAGATTTGCCGTACCGAGCTATATCGCTTAGTAGGGGCGGTACGTATTGGTTCGACAAGGGACCGATACGTAGATCGCCCTCTACCAGGCGGTACTCGTTACATAACCCTATACGGTCCCAGATCTGTATCAATCGGTAATGATCGAAATCCGATTGTTACTATCCTGTACCGGTCGGTAACGATCGGATTTTGATCATAGTTATCATAACTGAATCAGAAAGCAGGGGGGGGGTCCACTGGTCAGCCCAATGGGTCAACTGGTCGAACCACATGTTCAATTGAAAAATATTTAATCAACTTGCCCGTCCATAGCTTAAAGGTTGTCGTTAAGCCATCCATGTTCTTCTTCGTCAGACATCTTCTTCCTCGGTGTTACGTACCTCATGCTTCATGCTGGTGCAGTTACGTTAAGCCGTTCAGTGACACGTAGATTACGTTCCTTGTTCCTTCACAGCAGGAAACCGTCTTCTAGTTGTTTCCGAAATCGGTTTTTCTCTTTCCACAAACTTTTTTTTGCTTCTTCTTATATGGGAATGGGTTTCAACTATAGGCTTACTCCAAAAGCAAATGAGGAAGAAGGAAGAAGCAGAAGAAGGAAGGAGGAGGTGATGAATTGGAGGTGCGATAGGGGCATTCGAGCGACAAATGGTGGAGAGGAGACACTTGTGTGTCATGAGCCCTGGTGCATCGTGCAGCTGTGTTTGAAAAAGACAAAAAGAGAGCTGCTTAAGTAATTAAAGGTGACCATACTATTTCAAATAGGGAGCTCAACGTTCGGTCTGGTTCATGCCCAAACTGGTAGATATCCATTGGGTATGGGTCGATCTGGACAAAATTGAATTCCCTCTTATAAACACTGTAGGATGTCTTAGTATTAATTGCCTTTTTGTCAATTTTAGTAGTAAAGTTTCATTCAGTCTTCTCTCTTCATTTTTGGGAGGCCAATTCTCTTGAGCTACATAATGTAGTGATGGACAATCATATCTTTTTTATCGGATGCAGACCATCTGTATAAGTTGATTTGTTTTTGTTCTAAAATCATTGTGGTCGCATGCTATAAAGTATAAGCCTATGAATCATTTCTGTCATAATTTTGGATTTCTTCCAAACTTCCATTATACACGTTAAAATATTAATTACGGGTTTGTTCAGCCACCTTGCTGAAGGTTTTGCCATAGATTCTACATATGTAAATTATTGATTTGCTGATTAACAACATCATGTTCGTTTGGAATGTTTATTCTCTAGGATGTATGTACAAATTAATTCTCTTAATTTCAGATGATTCCTGTAGCTGCAAATGATGTGGCTTTTTCAGTGCATGCTGTTGCGTTGACGGCTTTTACATTGTTCTAAGTTTTGATCTATGAAGTAAGTAATCCTTCTTGTACGAGATCATCTTCTTGCTGTATGATAGATAGTCCCTTACCTTCTTTCCTCTGCTAACTCTCTTTTTACCTCCTTTTTATTCTTAATCTCTATAGCGTGGAAGTCTGAAGGTCTCAAAGACTTGCATTGGTATCACTGTTATTGTCTTGCTTTATGCTGTGGTCTGTGTGTTCTTGGCCTGGGCCAATCATTTTTGGCTTTGGCTCATCTCTGTTTTCAAGTAATACTTTGTTCTTATAAGAAAACTTAAGTTTTGAAAATATAATTGAACTAAAGAAACATATATGCCGTCTATCTTCTGGAACCCCAAGAAAGAACATTAAAGAAGACGCCTTTAACATCTATAAGTTTGGTTTTTTTTAAAAAAATGACTTCTTGCAGCTGTCTCATATACACATTAATTTTTCTTTAATGGCATGAATTCAGGACAATATAGGTTATCATGACAGCAATCAAGTACATCCTACAAGAATAGATGCTTTTTCATTTGTTTTATATTTTATTTGCATAATTTATATAATGTGTAAAAAGTGATAGATAAAATTAATTATCTCATTTTAAAGGATGGTGTATATTTACTCATTTTTGGATAATAGATCATTTATATCAAGATTTCTGAATAGTTGCTATCACGACAGTGTTATAGTCACTGTCCATCCTTAAATGGCAACATCTGGCGACCCCTTTTCGGAATTTGATTAGTGTGGTTCCGACTTTGGTCATGACATTTGGTGGACCATGATATCTCTAGAATTCCACATCACCAATGGGGGAGATTCAATCTGACTTATGCATAATTTGCGTAATTACAAGTTGTTTTGAATACATGAATCGTCTATCAGAGTCAAGTTCACCTGTCAGTTATCTCAAGGGATAAAGTGTTAGCGATCTTCTATAGATAATTGTAAAAGGATTATATACTTCTTTTGAGGAAGTAGACCAATGAAAAAATTGCAAATCGCAGAATTTTCTGGCTTCAGTTTTCAGGTTTTGTAGATCAACATATAAGCATACAAAGTTGTCATATAGTTAATAATCTATCAAACTAAATAACTGCAGCTAAGCTAAACTTACAAATAAAGGATGGAACTATAAAGGTAATTTGGACTACACATGACATCCTCAACAGGGGTACATAATATGGTAGAATATTCTTTACAAATTTCCTAGAGTCTTCAAGTAAAGAAACAAAAATGTGAAATAAGATACTTTTAAGGTTTTGCTTTTACTTTTACCCATTATCTTTTTTGTCTTCTAGATGATAGATATAGCTTCTTTCACTCTCGTGTGTTTGTTAGGCATTCATGAACTTCCAATGCAAGAGTACAGTAGGTTGGAGTATCGGCAACATCTTGATTTATTGGGTGGTGTGCTAAACTTTGGTCAGAAGGGTGTGCAGTCTATATAGATCAGGGTGTGTCACCCGTTTTTCAGCAGATGTTCTCATCCATTATGTGTCATTATTCTGATTTTCCTATCACATGTTTCTATGCAGAGACAATGGAAATTTCGGTAAGACACTGCTTTAACTGGTATGCAAATGCTTTTTGTTCTTTCATTTTACAATCTACATCTGAGATGTACGAGATATTTTTTCTTACAAATTTCATATCATTTTTTTGCATCTCAAATAATGGCCAGTCCTGTTTAGTTGTTCAACTTAATGATTATCATTTTAGCTGTGCAGCTTTCATATATTTTAAAAGTCTTGTTTCGTTGTTTGTGGTATAATTTTCTGGGGCAATCCTGTAATAGTATTTGAATTAACATCTTTGAGTGCATTTGTTTTTCCTGCAACTCTTTTAAATGTTCTTTCAATTACATTACTGGTGCTAAAAAAGCATGGAAATAGATCTAAGAAGACTATTAAAAAACAACAAGGATCAGATGACCCTAAATATGGTTAGTTATAATATCTTTATTGAAGCTTAATGGTGGGGCTGTTGTGACCCCAAGTTGTTGAAATGTCTCACTTGTTATTGTCGGTCTAAATATATATTACAACCTAGACAATCTATTTCAAAAAATTTCTAGACCAAATATTTAGCAGTAATTTATTAAATATAGTTTGGAGCAGCTTGATGTTTTGTACACTGTAGGTAGTTTTGCTACACTTAGTTAATAGTTAGTTGCAGTGTTCATTACGGGTCATTTTACATAGTTCATTTAGTTTCTTTGTTTTAACTCTTCTAATAGCAATTGGTTCAATTTATGATTGATATCCTATTTTGCTCATCACTAAGTTGAACACAAATGCCCAAACTTATGATGGGACCAATCATACCTATGGTATTCTAGGGATCCGCAACACAAGACACCAGACTGCAAATTGATTAGAACTATTAGATGTATAGTATGATTTCACAAATAGTTTTTTTATCATTTGTGAACATGCTAAATTTTGTTTTATGAGAAATAGGATGATATAATTATCCTAGAATGCAGTTATGCTGTCAGTTTTGCATTCGGTTTCTTCCACGGTGTCCTTGATCAATGATTGATCCCAATTTTATATTAACTGAGCATGCAGGTGATTTCTATATGTAGCTAGAAGATAAATATTGCACATCTCTGCTCAATATTATCCAAAATGCTTATCCTTTATGTTAATTTTTTCTTTTTTCCTTCTCTTTCTGTTGCAGGAAGTAGTGCTCTTTGATATTCTCTTCATTTTCCAGCACTGTGTGCTCTATCCTGTGAGGAATGGAAGTAAACCCAAGAATTATGGAAGAAAATGTTATTCCACTTATCAACTCTGAAGAGAAACCGCAGTTAGCAAAATGTGTAGGGGATTAATCACTCTTTAAGATCATTCAGATTGCATATTAATGATTGTCCGTCCTGGATTCAACGACGCAACGTTAAACTGGGAGCAAAGAGGGAAGGCATAAGTTTGGAGTTGATCGATCTGTTTTACGTGAGCATCTTGCAGTCGTATGAGGCTGTAATTCGTAAATGGTGCTTTGATACACATAGAAACTTGACAATGAAAGTGATATTCTCCTGTGGTGATATGATCAATGATATGTAAAGTGTCCAGCTGGGGGTCAAAATATATTAAGTGAGCTATTACTGATTGCAATCAGATTCAACATTGGTTGGAAATTGCCGTCCAATTTGTGTTATTGCACTTCCCTCTTGCTTGTGTAAGAGTTAGCAGTATAGTGTCTCTGAATTCAGTAGTCAAGTCTCTCTAACTAAATTCAACTGTCACAGCAATTGTGATTCACATCCTACTAATATTACCTGTTTGGTACTTTTTCTTTAAAAATTTTGATGTAGTGGGGAATTATGTCTGCAAAGTCTACATCCTATTTTATTTTGAGAAGAATGTTTCTGGGGTTGTTTTGATCAAAGAATTTTCGCCTTTGACAAGATGTTCTGAGTATGTGGATGAGTCCACATACCAATTGCTTTGGATGTTCGATTTGCAGGAAGGAGGTTTTCAAACTCAACCTATGGTGTTGCTGGCACTATATCAAACCAATGTTTTGAATTAACATAAAAAAGATAAATGCTAGATTAAATCTTCTTCGTCCAATTGCTTGAATCCTGGCATCTAGCAGAGTTGAATATGGTAGTTAATTTTACTACAAGCATACGTCACTGAGCTTTATTATGCAGTGAAGTGAAGGAAAACTCATAGATGTTTATTTGTTTGTGATAACCTTCTGGGTTCATAGCAGGTATCAGATAGATAAATTAAGGATACCATCCTCTTCTCCCTAGTGACAGTGTAAAGAACAAGCACTCATCTCTATAAGCTATTCTCTCTATCTCTCTCTCTCTTCTGCCTCGAGGAGGAGGTGGAGGGATTCTTTATAAACCCTCTTCTTCGCTTGAGCTTGCCATCACACAGGTAATAATTAGTGAAGTCTCATTCTTAATTAGTGAAGTCTCGTCCACTTCTAGTTCTGCAAAGCCAGAAATTAAACGCATAGACTATGTTTGCATTTGAGTGACCTTTATCAAACATATAGTTTTTTCTGAATTGTAATGTAACAATTATATTATTAAGTTTTTTTATTTTAATTTCTTTTATTCTCTAGTAATCATTTTATTTTGCATGTGAAAATAGTCAACACAACAACTCTTTTACTTATGATGCTTATATTGAAAATGTTATGGTACCGATACACTCTTTTTTCTTTATCTTGTGATTCAATGTTCGATAACATATTTTACAGTTAGGTTACTTATGGGCCCACCAACAAAAAAATAAAATTATATAGGAGAATTGTTGGTCGTCTATATGTTCGAGTTATAATCTTCCTATAAAATTTCAATTTCCTTCGTAGATAAGAGGCATATAAAATATATAGTATATACAAAAAACTTAAAATATGTATATACCTATATAGTGCGGTAGGTGCATTACAAACTTAAATAATGTTAATTATATTTATCTAAGTAATCTTTTGGGAGGGTAATAAACTTTAGGAATGTTTCCATTCTCTAGTCTTTTCTTTTCTTTTCGCCGGAAGGAGAACACATACTTTGCTTTGAGAATTATTTGATTTTCAAAGTGATAACATTTTTCTGCCAAATTAAATATTTGTGGTTGGTTTTATTGTTTAGTGAGAGGACGTGTCGATCTTAATTTTTTTATTTTCATGGTTCTCGTATTGAATATTTATCATATAAAAAAGAATAAGACCTACACATATGTTCATATGACATGTAAACATTAGAAGTCTTCTAGATAAGGTGTAGTTGCTGGCATGAGAGTTTTTAGTTCACTTTAACTATTAATTCTTTATGGGTAGATGATCATGTTGAGAACAAGGCCAGTGACGAGTGGATACATGGGAAGACTTGAAACGTGAGTTGAGAACGCAGTTTCTGCCCGAGAACACTTAGTTCGTCGAAAGAAGGAAACTGAGACAACTCCGCCCAAGTACTTCCATCCGAGACTATGTGAAGCAATTTTCGGCGTTGATACTAGATATACAGGACATGTCCGAAAAGGACAAACTATTCAGCTTCCTCGATGGCTTAAAGCCATGGGCACAACAAAAACTAAATCGGAGGAATGTCACCGACGTGGTCGAGGCAATTGCAGCCGCGGAAAGGCTAACTGATTTCGTTTCTTCAAAAGACTAAGGAAAGAAGAAACAATTCTTAGGAAATTGCCCAACAAAATACTCTCGTGCAAAGGAGTCTGGCGGCGAACAGAAGAAAAAGAGCTTCCACAAGGGATCGAGCTTAAAAGGCAAAGCCCCGAAATCTAGTGGATGCTTCTTGTGTAGAGGACCACACACGGTGAGGGAGTGCCCGCAGAAGCAGGCACTCAACGCCTTAATGACATCAATACACCCCCACAAGTCGGACAAAGGCAAAGCCGTCGCCCTTAGTTCGAGAAGTTCGGAATCTAGCAACGACGACAAGGAGTCGCAAGGACCCCGAATGGGAGCGATGCGTTTGTTGAATGCATTACGGGGTCGAGTGGGGGAGAGAACAAAGACAAAGGCACAGAAGGCGGCAAGTAGCGAGCTGATGTATGTGGACACTGGAGCTACCCACAATTTTATTGCTGATCGTGAAGCAAAGCGACTTTGACTTGTCTTGGAGAAGAACCCATGTGGCATGAAGGCTATGAACTCGGAGGCCAAGCAGATCTCCGGATTAGCAAAGGGGGTCCTTATCAAGATTGGAACATGGAGAAGGTGCACAAATATGATGGCGATGCCATTGGACGACTTCCAAGTGATTCTTGGAATGGAGTTCATCCACGTGGTGAAGTTAGTGCCGATGTCGTTCCTAAACTCTTTATGCCTGATGAGAGGCGACGACCCCTGCGTAGTTCCAGTTTCTCGAGGGAGAACCAAGGACCCACAGCAAATATCGGCATTACTATTAAAGAAAGTGATACGGTAAGGTGAATTAACTTTCGTGGCTGCTGTGAAGCTGGAGCCACTTGGGAGGCCATTCATGAACCTACTGTAGTGGCAAACGTTCTGAAGGAATTCATAGACGTCATGCCACCCGAGTTGCCGAAGACTCTACCACCACGTAGAGGCGTGGATCATAACATTGAGTTGGAGCCGGGAGTTAAGCCTTCAGCGAGACCACCCTATCGCATGGCCCCTCCAGAGTTAGCAAAACTGAGGAAGCAGTTAGATGAACTGCTAAGCGGTGGTCTCATCCGCAGTTCAAAGGCACCATTCGGAGCTCTAGTTCTGTTTCAGAAGAAACAAGATGGGAGTCTCCGATTATGTGTCGATCATCGAGTTCTGAACAAAGTGACGGTGAAGAACAAATATCTTATTTTGCTCATCGCGGATTTGTGATGCCTTTTGGTTTAACCAACGCTCCGACCACATTCTGTACTCTAATAAACTAGCTTTTCAAAGTGTATTTGGACAAGTTTGTGGTCGTCTACCTAGGCGATATCGTCGTCTATAGCCAGACGCTCGAGGAGCACATTGAACACCTTCGGATAATCTTCAGAGTTCTCATGGAGAACACCTTGTTTGTGAAGAGGGAGAAGTGCTACTTTGCGTAGACAGAAATTATGTTCTTGGGACATCGGATCGACGGTGGTTCCATTCGGATGGATGAGTCAAAGATGCAAGCTGTGGCGGAATGGCGAACACCAAAGAAGGTACCTGAGTTGAGATCCTTCCTTGGTTTCATCAACTATTATCGACGCTTAATTTCTGGATATTCAAAGCGCGCAGCTCCACTGACGGATTTGCTAAAGGAGCAATCTTTGAGATGGTCAGACAAGTGTGAAGCGACTTTCCAAGATCTAAAGACTGCTGTGTTGGAGGAACCAGTACTCAGATTACCAGACGACGGGATGCCTTTTAAAGTCCATACAGATGCTTTTGACTTTGCTATTGGGGGAGTACTTATGCAAGAGGGTCATCCAGTGGCCTATGAGAGTCGCAAGCTCAATGAGATCGAGCGGCGATATCCAGTGCAAGATAAAGAGATGACAGGGTGGTCCATTGTTTACGAGTCTGGTGACACTACCTTTTGGGCGCACGATTCGTGCTAAGGACAGACAATGTCATATTGAGTTACTTCCAGACTCAAAAGAAACTCTCCCCGAAACAGGCAAGATGGCACGACTTCTTGGCCGAATTCGACATGGTAATGGAGTATAAGCCTAGAAAGACAAATGTCGTGGCCGATGCAATGAGCCGGAAAGTGGAACTGGTGAATGGTATACAGTTGGAAGGTGGAGGCCAAGCAAGTCAGTTGCACTCCAACTTTCTTTCCAGGATCAGGGATGGAATGTACAGTGATCCTCAAGCAGTAACCCTGATGTAACTCATCAAAGAGGGCAAGGCACGACGATTTTGGATCCAAGAGGGACTCCTCTACACTAAAGGGAATAGAGTTTATGTTCCGCGAGTGGACAACTTGAGGGATGAACTCTTGAGTGAGTGTCACGATTCCCTTTGGGCCGGACATCCCGGCATTCATCGGACAATGGCTCTCGTGGAGAGGGTATTTTATAGGCCAAAAATGGGGACAGATGTGGATGATTATGTTCGTACATACCTTACGTGCCAACAAGATAAGTTGGAGAAGCGAAAGCCAGTGGGACTTTTGGAGCCGCTGTTGGTGCCGAAAAGGCCATGGGAGAGCATTTCCTTAAACTTCATATCAAGCTTGCCCGCAGTAGGGGACTGGGATCGATACTTGTAGTTGTCGATCGGTTTATTGCTGCACCCCTATATTGTTCAGCAGAAGAGGCAGCCAAGTTGATGATGAAGAATGTGGTGAAGTATTGGGGAGTTTCACACAATATCATTAGTGATCGAGATTCTCGGTTCTTGGGACGATTCTGGACCGAGCTATTCAAGCTGTTGGGATCGAAGTTATACTTCTCCACAAGCCTCCACCCTCAGACTGATGGTCAAACTGAAAGAATTAACTCGCTGTTAGAACAGTATCTCCGGCACTATGTGAGTGCTAATCAACGAGATTGGGTGAAGCTATTGGACATAGCCCAATTCTCTTATAACTTGCAGCGGAGCTCTGCGTCCAATAAGAGCCCCTTCGAGATTATCATAGGACCTTTTGCGAGCAAATATGCTTCGGCGTTTCATGACTTAGGCAATCCCAGCTAAGTCCGGAACATTGGCTAAAGATTGCTTTGCGGCTTAGGCAATTCCAACTAAGTCTACAAGTTTGTCGCAAGGGTGCCACACGGCTTAGGCAAATTCCGCTAAGTCCGTGACAGCGCGGGGAGAAAGATCGAGGCGACGTCACCCCTTTTCTCTTTTTTTAATATTTTAATTTATTATATTATATGATATTATATTATACTTTAATATACCGGGCGGTATGCACTGTGCATACCGCCTAGTACTAGTACCGTATCGGTACCGAGATGAACTCGGTACAATGGTACGGACCGTTGTGACCCCAAGTTGTTGAAGTGTCTCACTTGTTATTGTTGGTCTAAATTTATATTACAACCTAGACAAACTATTTCAAAAAATTTCTAGACCAAATATTTAGCAGTAATTTATTAAATATAGTTTGGAGCAGCTTGATGTTTTGTACACTATTGGCAGTTTTCCCACACTTAGTTAATAGCTAGTTGTAGTGTTCATTATGGGTCATTTTACAGAGTTCATTTAGTTTCTTTGTTTTAACTCTTCTAATAGCAATTGGTTCAATTTATGATTGATATCCTATTTTGCTCATCACTAAGTTGAACACAAATGCCAAACTTATGACTGGAACCATCATACCTATGGTATTCTAGGGATCCGCAACTCAGGTCGTGAGTTTGGATGTGTTGGTATGTCGGGCAGCCCGACGTGAACTTCCTCTCTTGTTGATTTTCTTTCGCTCTTTATTACACTCCTTCCTTGTATCTCTTTCGTTTCCTTAACCTCTCATTCTTCACCCCCTTGATATCCTCTCTTATGTAATCCTGCTATTCTTAGTTCTCCTCTCCCTCCTCTATTGGATCTCCCCCTTGTCAGCCATCCTCTGTGCTTCCTATCCCTTCTCACCTCCTCGCTCGCCGATGGGATTATTGCCGCCAACAAGGGCATGTTGTTCAGGAGCAAAGGCAGAGCGTAAAGATTGAAGCCTTGATGTGAATGCGATGGCATGACCCAGGAGCAATGGTAATCGACTTCTTGTTTTATTTTTATTTTTTCCCTTTTCTTCTATCGAAGACATTAAGTAATAAATAAAAAGAAATTAAAATCAAGCTGGCCTAACTCAGCAAAAGTCTAGCGGCCATAGGTCGAGACTGTGTCGGATTGTTGACCCTTTGGATTTCGGGATGCAACATGCACCACATCACTCCTCTTAATGAGGTAGATTTGGTGATGGAGCCGATATTACAAAGTCAACTCATCAGTTTGCTTTAAGAATCAACCCGAGCAACTGACTAGTGGCCTTATCATGTTTGAATGTTTTCGGTTAGTATGCTAGTGCTTTTCAATTCAGTGTGTAACTCACCTTCTAAGGGCATACATGCATGCTTTGATTTATCTAGTATTTATGCAGACAAGACATCAGACTACAAATTGATTAGAACTATTAGATGTATAGGATGATTTCACAAATAGTTTTTTTATCATTTGTGAACATGCTAAATTTTGTTTTATGAGAAATAGGATGATATAATTATCCTAGAATGCAGTTATGCTGTCAGTTTTGCATTCGGTTTCTTCCACGGTGTCCTTGATCAATGATTGATCCCAATTTTATATTAACTGAGCATGCAGGTGATTTCTATATGTAGCTAGAAGATAAATATTGCACATCTCTGCTCAATATTATCCAAAATGCTTATCCTTTATGTTAATTTTTTTTTTTTTCCTTCTCTTTCTGTTGCAGGAAGTAGTGCTCTTTGATATTCTCTTCATTTTCCAGCACTGTGTGCTCTATCCTGTGAGGAATGGAAGTAAACTCAAGAATTATGGAAGAAAATGTTATTCCACTTATCAACTCTGAAGAGAAACCGCAGTTAGCAAAATGTGTAGGGGATTAATCACTCTTTAAGATCATTCAGATTGCATATTAATGATTGTCCGTCCTGGATTCAATGACGCAACGTTAAACTGGGAGCAAAGAGGGAAGGCATAAGTTTGGAGTTGATCGATCTATTTTAGGTGAGCATCTTGCAGTCGTATGAGGCTATAATTCGTAAATGGTGCTTTGATACACATAGAAACTTGACAATGAAAGTGATATTCTCCTGTGGTGATATGATCAATGATATGTAAAGTGTCCAGCTGGGGGTCAAAATATTATATTAAGTGAGCTATTACTGATTGCAATCAGATTCAACATTGGTTGGAAATTGCCGTCCAATTTGTGTTATTGCACTTCCCTCTTGCTTGTGTAAGAGTTAGCAGTATCGTGTCTCTGAATTCAGTAGTCAAGTCTCTCTAACTAAATTCAACTGTCACACCAATTGTGATTCACATCCTACTACTATCTGTTTGGTATTTTTTCTTTAAAAATTTTTATGTAGTGGGGAATTATGTTCGTGTCGCACTTGATCTTGGTCGTGTGACCTCTTGCCATGAGTAGTTTTTCTATGTTTATATGGATCCAAACATGTAGTAGTACCATCATGATCATTGAAATGCTTCTTCTATCTTGTTTTCTTGTTCAGTTGTTCTTGGAATATACTCCTCCATCGTTAGTATGGAGTTTATAATAAATTTTGATCAATATGATGAATATGTGTTAAGAGTGTCTTTCTCATATAGAAGAACCTTGAGGTTTTACAACTTCCACGGGAGAAATTAATCAGGAAGTACATCACCGATATCAAGAACAGTAGCACTTGATAATTACATTAGCATAGGCATATTTCATGTTTTCGTCGTTTCTTTCTTATTGAATGAATTACTAGATGTGATTGCAATAAGGCATATTTTCACCAAGTGTTTTTTTCATGATCAGGAGTATAAATCCTCTTGATTTCATTATTTTCTTTTTTTATGGTCCTGACGTGGTTAGTGACCATGAAAATTTTGTTTCTACTCCCATAAGATTGCATTCCATGATAAACAAACATATCGACAATGCACTCAGATGCCAAGGACTATCTCAACTTATTTTTCCTCGATCGACTCATGACTTTCCAGTATGTGCAAGTAAAAAATCTGAAGAGTAATTAATTACATGAAGAGAAATCTAAGCAATACATACGTTTGTTTGAAAAATATTGAGACTACAAAGAATTATTACACACATAACCAGACATGATCGATCATGTGACCAACAAAGTGAGGCCCTATCACATTCTGAGTTCCTAATATCATGAAAGAGTTTGTAGCAAAAAGAAACTTGTTCTACCTCCGTGTTATTTATGGTGACTTATAGCAGCAAGCTCCTATGAAGGAAGAAGAGATCTATGTCTTCCCATGGAGGAAAAGAGTCATAGCACAGCTTGGAGTCTTCAGCATCAAGTGCACTTGCCATAGAGGAAGCACAGAAGGAAGAACTGCAGCTGCCTGAAGACTTGACCTATGGTATATCGTCTCTTCTTCATCTAAACTTTGATTGCTTGGCATACAAATGCTCCTATGCATGAGACATCTGTGCTCTTCCCTTGTGCTTGTGGACAATCACCGACATGTCCATGATCATATATCTCAGGATGCTGATTGATGATGAGCTAATGGGTCGCCGAAGAGAGAGAGAGAGAGAGAGAGAGAGAGAGCAATCACCTTCGAGAGTCTCACCGAAAAGATTCTTGGTCATGGTTTACGCAATGCGGTGGTTGAGGAGAGAGCAAGAACAAGCACTCATCTCTATAAGCTATTCTCTCTATCTCTCTCTCTCTCTCTTTTTCCTCGAGGACGAGGTGGAGGGATTCTTTATAAACCCTCTTCTTCTCTTGAGCTTGCCATCACACAGGTAAAGGAGGAGGACACGACGCGGTTAAAGATGCTGATGTTGGATGTTGCAATCCGAACAATCTTCTACAACGTAACCTTCTCTGTCACTCTTCTTCTTTTTACTCAGTTCAAGATCGTCTTTAGTCTCATTTGTAACGACCATCTCATGATGTGATGCACAAGGAAAATGAAGTAAATCATAAGATATCTCTCGTAAAACCCGTGTCTATAAAATGATGGCTTCCAAGTTTTTTGATGGTTCGTACAAGTTAATTGCTTCTCAGTTCATTCTTATCTCAATTCATTCTTATTCTATTTTTTACTTCTTTTCCTTTCCACTCACTTCAATGTTGTATTCGGATTAATTTCAAACACTATCTCATGATACAATACACAAGGGAGATTGAATTATATGATAAATAAATATAATTCTACAAATTGTTTCTTTGTTGATGTGATATAATTATATATTGTTTCTATAGAATGAGGAGCAACCTATTATTATATAGGTAGGTTCCTATAAGGCTTTAAGGCCTTCGATGAGATAAGACTTAGATAATCATTTATTTTTTTTCTTTTATCTTTTTTTTTGAAGGTTTAGTGTGGATGGGTTAATGTTTTGAAGATGGGTTAATATTGAATGACATGTTAATAAATCGCTTATTGAATGAAGTCTATCATTATGCTTCATGTTTGTATATTTAGATGTTTGAGAAGTAAAAATTGTATATGTCCTTACTATCTCAATTTTCAAGCAAAGTCAATGATAAACACATGCATATTTCATATATCAATTGATACATATATGTTCATAGATATAAGTCATATATAACTTTTACTACTCAAGCATCAAGGCTATTCCTCGATAGCCTAAGAAGTATGCATGGTTAAATCTTTATCTAATTTAAAGTCATATATAATTTTTTTTATTTTCGTGGTTCTCCTATTGAATATTAATCATATAAAAAAGGATAGAGCCTACATATCTGCTCATAGAATACGTTAACGTTAGAAGGCTTTTCGATAAGGTGTAGTTGCTGGCATGAGAGTTCTTAGTTCACTTTAACTATTAATTCATGGGTAGATGATCATGTTGTTGATGTGGATTTTCTGAGATGGGTCATTTATATTAGTATTAAAGTTTAAACTTGTTTGGCCAAATTATAGTTAAAGTTATGGTTGCAAGAAAATATTTTACTTTAGTAGGATTATGAATTGGGTTTTTTTTTGTACAAATTAGAAGTAACCATAGCCATACATCAAAGAAAATATTTTACAAATGATAAATATATTAGTACATATATTCAAGCCAGTTTTCTTGCTTTAAGAAACTGACTCTAAATACTTGGGACATTATATGTTTAGAAAATATTTATTTCTATATAATGTATTAGGAAGCCACAACAATTTTATTCAAATGATTGAATTTCATTCAATCTATAATATTTGCAATGGAATTTTTAATTCGAGGAAATCCTCGATCAAATGATAGATCGAGAAAGAACCTCGTTGGAGGGAAAAACCTCAATCATAAAAGTTAGGGTGAAAAAAGCCCTCCTTGAGCCTACTCAAGGGGAGGCTTAACCGATTTATTTACCCATAACCCGGGTCAGGTAAAGGAAAAAAGAAAAAAGAGAAAAAAGCTCATAGCCCGAGCCAAGCCCTCACACGATGCTCCATCTGAATCAACTCCAAAAAAGAATTCCACTTACATATATGTTTATCAAACTCAAAACGAATAATGCATGTACGTGTTCGACGAGATCATGCAGCATAAAAAAACGATACGCCGCGAGTAAAGAAGACGGGTATGCATGCAACTAAAAAAACAAACAAAAGAAAGAATAAACTTTTGTTTTTTTGGTCTCAAAAAATGTGTATACCAAGAAAGTCAACACACTAGCAAATTGGAGAACCCACGTAAAATCTATAATATAAGAAACCAGTAAACATATTCGAAAACACATGCAAGATCCTAATGAAAGAACACCAAGAAGAAAGAACTCAGACTCTACAATCCAAAAAACTAGTATACATATTCGAAGACACATGCAAGATCCCGACGAAAGAACACCAAGAAGAAAGAACTGAGAGTCTAGAATCTAAAAAACCAGTGTACACTATCGCAACAGAATAACACCAAGAAGAAAGAACTCGAAGACACATACATGAAAGATCCCAATGGAAGAGCACCAAGAAGAAAGAACACGAAATCATAGAAATGAGACTACAAAAAAGACATCAAAGGCAACCAACACATAACAATCAAGATCAAGAAACAAATGAATCAACCCGAAAGCACATATGCAATTCGACACAAGAGTTCCAGAAACAAACAATCGCAAACGTAGATAGCATAAATCAATATCGCCAAAACAAGAACTACAACTATAGATGCGGGCAAAGAAACTGTTAATGTGAACCTGAGGTTAAAAGGAGAGGCCAGAGGAGTAGCAATAGGAGGAGCCGCAGATGTAGGAGGAGCCAGTGGAGCAGAATCTTAGCAGATCTCAATGGCGAAGGCGTCAACCGGGTTCCCGTAGGCGAAGGGGAGGAAGAAGAGGCGTGAAACGTCGATCGGCTTCCCCAAGAATGCTTTCTAACTGGCCAGAAGGCATAAGTTGGAGGCTTCGATGTTGGGAAGATGGGCAGATGGCCCAGATTCAACCCATAATGGGTTCCACAGCCTTAATCTCCATTTATCTTAACATAAACCCTAGTTTTGGGGGCTAAGAGTTGTGGAAAAGAGGGTAGCGATGGTTGAAAATGTGGGAGAGAAAAAAAAGTTGCAGATTGACAGTAGAGGGCAAAAAATAAGAAATTTAGGAAAGGGAAGAAAACAAGGACAGAGAAAGACTATTCTCAATCATCCATATCTCAGGTTAGATTTGCTTGTAGTGGATTCTTACTATGATCACTTGGGAAGGTTTTAGATATTATGCTTAATAATATAGTCCTTATATCCCTATGATTCTCTTGTGATTGTTGCTTGGGTTTGGGCAAGAAGCCTTGAGATATGTATATTCATTATTTTGATAGTGGATTTTCTCTAGCTTGTCTCGTAGTTTTTACCCTTCAAGATGATGGGATTTTTCACATAAATCTTGGTGTTCGTTTGATTGTGATTTCTATTTAATTCCACTGTGTGTGACGATCTGCTAGTATTTGTTAGTATACAAATTTTCTTCCTATTTTATTCCCATCAACTGGTATCAGAGCAAAGTTTTTTGTAGCATCTAATTTTTGTATTCGAACATAATTAGTTTGAATGGAAATAATTGGATGATATGGAAACCAAGAATGGAAGATCTCTTGTATTGCAAAGATTTGTATGGACTTCTGCAAGGGGATAATGCAAAGCTCACAACTATGACAAATGATGATTGGAAGAAGTTAGATCAAAAAATAATTGGATTTATTTGTCAATGACTTGAGGATAGTGTCTTTCACCATGTTTCTATTAAAAGTTCTGCTTACTCGCTTTGAAAAAAGTTAGAAGGTCTTTATGAAAGAAAAACGACCGAGAACAAAGCTTTCTTGATCAAAAAATTTGTGAACTTGAAACCTAAAGAGGGTACTTCTATTCCTGAGCATTTGAATGAAATGCAGAGTATTGCTAACCAGTTATCCTTTATGAAAATGTCTTTTGATGTTAAGTTGCGAGCATTGTTATTTCTTAGTTCTTTGCCAGAAAGTTGGGAGACACTGGTGGTTTCTCGCAGTAATTCTACACCAGATGATGTTATCACCATAGATCAAGTAACAAGCAGTTTGTTGAATGAGGAGTGGAGGAAAAAGAATTTAGCAACTTTTAAGATTGATTCACAGGCACTTGTCTTAAAGAACAGATGAATGTCAAAGTCAAAGGATAGAAGTGGTTCACGCATGGGTAGAAGCAAGTCAAGATTAAGAAAAGATATTATTTGCTACAATTGTGGTGAAAAAGGATACTATTCTGATTTTCCTATTACATGTTTTTATGCAGAGACAATCAAAATTTCGGTAAGACACTGCTTTAACTGGTATGCAAATGATTTTTGTTCTTTCATTTTGCAATCTACATCTGAGATGCACGAGATATTTTTTCTTACAGCTTTCATATCATTTTTTTGCGTCTCAAATAATGGTCAGTCCTGTTTAGTTGTTCAACTTAATGATATAATTTTATATCATTTTAGCTGTTCAGCTTTCATATCATTTTAGCTGTGCAGCTTTCATATATTTTAAAAGTCTTGTTTAAAGTTGTTTGTGGTATAATTTTCTGGGGCAATTCTGTAATAGTATTTGAATTAACATATTTGAGTGCATTTGTTTTTCCTGCAACTCTTTTAAATGTTCTTTAAATTACATTACTGGTGCTAAAAAAGCATGGAAATAGATCTAAGAAATCTATTAAAAAACAAGAAGGCTCATATGACCCTAAATATGGTTAGTGATAATATCTTTATTGAAGCTTAATGGTGGGGCTGTTGTGACCCCATGTTGTTGAAATGTCTCACTTGTTATTGTCAATCTAAATATATATTACAACCTAGACAATCTATTTCAGAAAATTTCTAGACCAAATATTTAACGGTAATTTATTAAATATAGTTTGGAGCAGCTTGATGTTTTGTACACCGTTGATAGTTTTGCTACACTTAGTTAATAGTTAGTTGAAGTGTTGGGTCGTTCATTTAATTTCTTTGTTTTAACTCTTCTAATAGCAATTTGTTCAATTTATGATTGATATCCTATTTTGCTCGTCACTAAGTTGATCACAAATGCCCAAACTTATAACTAGATCCAACTCAGGTCCTGAGTTTGGATGTGTTGGTATGTCGAGCAGCTCGACGTGAACTTCCTCTCTTGTTGATTTCCTTTCGCTCTTTATTGCACTCCTTCCTTGTATCTCCTTCATTTTCTTAACCTCTCATTCTTCATCCCCTTGATATCCTCTCTTATGTAATCCTGCTATTCTTGGTTCTCCTCTCCCTCTATTGGATCTCCCCCTTGTCAGCCATCCTCTCTACTTCCTATCTCTTCTCACCTCCTCGCTTGCCGATGGGACTAGGACTGCACATGGTGAGGGAGTGCCCGCAGATGCAGGCACTCAACGCCTTAACGACATCAATACACCCCCGCAAGTCAGACAAAGGCAAAACCGTCGTCCTTAGTTCGAGCAGTTCGAAATCAAGCAGCGACGACAAGGAGTCGCAAGGACCCCGAATGGGAGCGATGCGTTTGTTGAATGCATTAAGGGGTCAAGTGAGGGAGAGAACAAAGACAAAGGCATAGAAGGCGGCAATTAGCAAGCTGATGTATGTGGACATCAAGCTCAATGGCCGAACAACCCTTGCAATGGTGGACACTAGAGCTACCCACAATTTTATTGCCGATCGTGAAGCAAAACGACTTGGACTTGTCTTGGAGAAGAACCCAAGTCGCATGAAGGTTGTGAACTCGGAGGCCAAGCAGATCTCCGGATTAGTAAAGGGGGTCCCTATCAAGATTGGAGCGTGGAGTGGGTGCACAAATATGATGGCGGTGCCATTGGACGACTTCCAAGTGATTCTTGGAATGACATTCATGCACGCGGCAATGTTAGTGCCGATGTCGTTTCTAAACTCTTTATGCCTGATGGGAGGCGACGACCCCTGCGTAGTTCCAATTTCCCGAGGGAGAACCAAGGACCCACAGCAAATATCGGCATTATAATTGAAGAAAGGGGTGCGAAAAGGTGAATTAACTTTCGTGACTGCTGTGAAGCTGGAGCCACTTGACGGGGAGGCCATTCACGAACCTGCTATAGTGGCAAACATTCTGAGGGAGTTCATAGACGTCATTGCCACCCGAGTTGCCGAAGACTCTACCACCACGCAGAGGCGTGGATCATAACATTGATTTAGAGTCGGGAGTTAAGCCTCCAGCGAGACCACCTTACCGCATGGCCCCTCCGGAGTTAGTAGAACCGAGGAAGAAGTTAGATGAACTGGTAAGCGATGGTCTCATCCGCAGTTCAAAGGCACCATTCAGAGCTCCAATTCTCTTTCAGAAGGAACAAGATGGGAGCCTCCGATTATATGTCGATTATCGAGCCATGAACAAAGTGATGGTGAAGAACAAATATCCTATTCCGCTCATCGCAGATTTGTTCGATCAACTGGGCAAAGCCAAGTATTTCTCCAAACTCGACCTTCGGTCAAGGTATTGGCAAGTGCGCATTGCAGAAGGTGATGAGGTGAAGACTACCCGTGTAACCAGGTATGGAGCGTTCGACTTTCTTGTGATGCCTTTTGGTTTAACCAATGCTTCGGCCACATTCTGTACTCTAATGAACTAGTTTTTCAAAGAGTATTATTTGGACAAGTTTGTGGTCGTCTGTCTAGACGATATCATCGTCTATAGCCAGACGCTCGAGGAGCACATTGAACACCTTCGGACAATCATCAGAGTTCTCATGGAGAACACCTTGTTTGTGAAGAAGGAGAAGTGCTACTTTGCGCAGACAGAAATTCTGTTCTTGGGACATCGGATCGGCGGTGGTTCCATTCGGATGGATGAGTCAAAGATACAAGCTGTGGCAGAATGGCGAACACTAAAGAAGGTACCTGAGTTTAGATCCTTCCTTGGGTTCGTCAACTATTATCGATGCTTCATTTCTGGATATTCAAAGCGCGTAGCTCCACCGACGGATTTGCTAAAGGAGCAGTCTTGGTGATGGTCAGACAAGTGTGAAGCGGCTTTCCAAGATCTAAAGATTGTTGTGTTGGAGGAACCAGTACTCAGATTACCAGATGACGGGAAGCCTTTTAAAGTCCATACATATGCTTCTGACTTTGCTATTGGGGGAGTACTTATACAAGAGGGTCATCCAGTGACCTATAAGAGTCGCAAGCTCAATGAGACCGAGCGACGATATCCAGTGCTTGAGAAAGAGATGACAGCGGTGGTCCACTGTTTATGAGTCTGGTGACACTACCTTTTGGGAGCACCATTCGTGCTAAGGACAGACAATTTCGCATTGAGTTACTTCCATACTCAAAAGAAACTCTCCCCGAAACAGGTAAGATGGCACGACTTCTTGGCCGAATTCGACATGGTAATGGAGTACAAGCCCAGAAAGACAAATGTCGTGGCCGATGCATTGAGCCGGAAAGTAGAACTGGTGAATGCTATACAGTTGGAAGGCGGAGGCCAAGCAAGTCAGTTGCACTCCAACTCTCTTTCCAAGATCAGGGATGGACTGTACAGGGATCCTCAAGCAGTAACCCTGATGCAACTCATCGAAGAGGACATGGCACGACGATTTTGGGTCCAGGAGGGACTCCTCTACACCAAAGGGAATAGAGTTTATGTTCTATGAGTGGACAACATGAGGCATGAACTTTTGAGAGAGTTTCATTATTCCCTTTGGGTCGGACATCCAGGCATTCATCGGACAATGGCTCTCGTGGAGAGGGCATTTTATTGGCAAAAAATGGGGATAGATGTGGAGGATTATGTTCGTACATGCCTTACGTGCCAACTAGATAAGTTTGAGAAGCGAAAGCCAGTGAGACTTTTGGAGCCGCTGCTAGTGCCGAAAAGGCCATGGAGAGCATTTTCTTAGACTTCATATCAAGCTTGTCCGCAGTAGGGGACTGGGATCGATACTTGTAGTTGTCGATTGGTTTTCGAAGTATGCAACGTTTATTGCTGCACCCCTATATTGTTCAGCAGAAGAGGCAGCCAAGTTGATGATGAAGAATGTGGTGAAGTATTGAGGAGTTCCACACAATATCATTAGTGATCGAGATTCTCGGTTCTTGGGACGATTCTGGACCGAGCATTCAAGTTGTTGGGATCGAAGTTATACTTCTCCACAAGCCTCCACCCTCAGACTGATGGACAAACCGAAAGAATTAACTCACTGTTAGAACAATATCTCCGGCACTATGTGAGTGCTAATCAACGAGATTGGGTGAAGCTGTTGGACATAGCCCAATTCTCCTACAACTTGCAGCGGAGCTCTGCGTCCAATAAGAGCCCCTTCGAGATTATCAAAAGACCATTTGGAAGCAAATATGCTTCGGCGTTTCATGACTTAGGCAATCCCAGCTAAAGATTGCTTCACGGCTTAGGCAATTCCAACTAAGTCTACAAGTTTATCGCAAGGATGCCACACGGCTTAGGCAAATTCCGCTAAGTCCGTGACAGAGCGGGGAGAAAGATCGAGGCGACGTCACCCATTTTCTCTTTTTTTAATATTTTAATTTATTATATTATATGATATTATATTATACTTTAATATATCGGGCGGTATGCACTGTGCATACCGCCTAGTACTAGTACCGTATCGGTACCGAGATAAACTCGGTACAATGGTACGAACCGTTGTGACCCCAAGTTGTTGAAGTGTCTCACTTGTTATTGTTGGTCTAAATTTATATTACAACCTAGACAATCTATTTCAAAAAATTTCTAGACCAAATATTTAGCGGTAATTTATTAAATATAGTTTGGAGCAGCTTGATGTTTTGTACACTGTTGGTAGTTTTGCTACACTTAGTAAATAGTTAGTTGTAGTGTTCATTATGGGTCATTTTACATAGTTCATTTAGTTTCTTTGTTTTAACTTTTCTAATAGTAATTTGTTCAATTTATGATTGATATCTTATTTTGCTCATCACTAAGTTGAACACAAATGCCAAACTTATGACCGGAACCATCATACCTACGGTATTCTAGGGATCCGCAATACAAGACATCAGACTGCAAATTGATTAGAACTATTAGATGTATAGGATGATTTCACAAATAGTTTTTTTATCATTTGTGAACATGCTAAATTTTGTTTTATGAGAAATAGGACGATAAAATTATCCTAGAATGCAGTTATGCTGTCAGTTTTGCATTCCGTTTCTTCCACGGTGTCCTTGATCAATGATTGATCCCAATTTTATATTACCTGAGCATGCAGGTGATTTCTATATGTAGCTAGAAGATAAATATTGCACATCTCTGCTCAATATTATCCAAAATGCTTATCCTTTATATTAATTTTTTTTTTTTCCTTCTCTTTCTGTTGCAGGAAGTTGTGCTCTTTGATATTCTCTTCATTTTCCAACACTGTGTGCTCTATCCTGTGAGGAATGGAAGTAAACCCAAGAATTATGGAAGAAAATGTTATTCCACTTATCAACTCTGAAGAGAAACCGCAGTTAGCAAAATGTGTAGGGGATTAATCACTCTTTAAGATCATTCAGATTGCATATTAATGATTGTCCGTCCTGGATTCAACGACGCAACGTTAAACTGGGAGCAAAGAGGGAAGGCATAAGTTTGGAGTTGATCGATCTGTTTTACGTGAGCATCTTGAAGTCGTATGAGGCTGTAATTCGTAAATGGTGCTTTGATACACATAGAAACTTGACAATGAAAGTGATATTCTCCTGTGGTGATATGATCAATGATATGTAAAGTGTCCAGCTGGGGGTCAAAATATATTAAGTGAGCTATTACTGATTGCAATCAGATTCAACATTGGTTGGAAATTGCCGTCCAATTTGTGTTATTGCACTTCCCTCTTGCTTGTGTAAGAGTTAGCAGTATCGTGTCTCTGAATTCAGTAGTCAAGTCTCTCTAACTAAATTCAACTGTCACAGCAATTGTGATTCACATCCTACTAATACTACCTGTTTGGTACTTTTTTAAAAAAAAATTTGATGTAGTGGGGAATTATGTCTGCAAAGTCTACATCCTATTTTATTTTGAGAAGAATGTTTCTGGGGTTGTTTTGATCAAAGAATTTTCGCCTTTGACAAGATGTTCTGAGTATGTGGATGAGTCCACATACCAATTGCTTTGGATGTTCGATTTGCAGGAAGGAGGTTTTCAAACTCAACCTATGGTGTTGCTGGCACTATATCAAACCAATGTTTTGAATTAACATAAAAAAGTTAAATGCTAGATTAAATCTTCTTCGTCCAATTGCTTGAATCCTGGCATCTAGCAGAGTTGAACATTGTAGTTAATTTTACTACAAGCATACGTCACTGAGCTTTATTATGCAGTGAAGGAAAACTCATAGATGTTTATTTGTTTGTGATAACCTTCTGGGTTCATAGCAGGTATCAGATAGATAAATTAAGGATACCATCCTCTTCTCCCTAGTGACAGTGTAAAGAACAAGCACTCATCTCTATAAGCTATTCTCTCTATCTCTCTCTCTCTCTCTCTCTCTTCTGCCTCGAGGAGGAGGTGGAGGGATTCTTTATAAACCCTCTTCTTCGCTTGAGCTTGCCATCACACAGGTAATAATTAGTGAAGTCTCATTCTTAATTAGTGAAGTCTCGGCCACTTCTAGTTCTGCAAAGCCATTCAGAAATTAAGCGCATAGACTATGTTTGCATTTGAGTGACCTTTATCAAACATATAGATTTTTCCGAATTGTAATGGAACAATTATATTATTAAGTTTTCTTATTTTAATTTCTTTTATTCTCTAGTAATCATTTGATTTTGCATGTGAAAATAGTCAACACAACAACTCTTTTACTTATGATGCTTATGTTGAAAATGTTATGGTACCGATACACTCTTTTTTCTTTATTTTGTGATTCAATGTTCGATAACATATTTTGCAGTTAGGTTACTTGTGGGCCCACCAACAAAAAAATAAAATTATATAGGAGAATTGTTGGTCGTCTATATGTTCGAGTTATAATCTTCCTATAAAATTTCAATTTCCTTCGTAGATAATAGGCATATAAAATATATAGTATATACAAAAAACTTAATATATATATGTACCTATATAGTGCGGTAGGTGCATTACAAACTTAAATAATGTTAATTATATTTATCTAAGTAATCTTTTGGGAGGGTAATAAACTTTAGGAATGTTTCCATTCTCTAGTCTTTTCTTTTCTTTTCACCGGAAGAGAACGCATACTTTGCTTTGGGAATTATTTGCTTTTCAAAGCTATAACATTATTTTGCCAAATTAAATATTTGTAGTTGGTTTTATTGTTTAGTGAACGGACATGTCGATCTTAATTTTTTTGTTTTCATGGTTCTCGTATTGAATATTTATCATATAAAAAAGAATAAGGCCTACACATCTGTTCATATGACATGTTAACATTAGAAGTCTTCTAGATAAGGTGTAGTTGCTGGCATGACAGTTTTTAGTTCACTTTAACTATTAATTCTTCATGGGTAGATGATCATGTTGTTGATGTGGATTTTCTGAGGTGGGTCATTTATATTAGTATTAAAGTTTAAACTTGTTTGGCCAAATTATAGCTAAAATTATGGTTGCAAGAAAATATTTTATTTTGGTAGGATTATGAATTTGGGTTTTTTTTATAGACAAATTAGAAGGAACCATAGCCATACTTCAAAGAAAATATTTTACAAATGATAAATATATTAGTACATATATTGAAGTAATTATTCATGCTTTAAGAAGCTGACTCTAAATACTTAAGACATCATATGTTTTGAAAATATTTAATTCTATATAATATATTAGGAACTCATAACAAATTTATTCAAATGATAGAATTTCATTCAATCCTTAATATTTGCAATACAATCTTTAATCCGAGGAAATCCTCGATCGAATGATAGATCAAGGCAAAACCTCGTTAGAGGGAAAAACCCTAACCGTAAAAGCTAGGGTGAAAAAAACCCATGCAGATAGAACTCGAAGATCGAAGTATATGATACCCCCCTACGGAAGAAAGCCAAGAAGATAGAACTCGAAGACACATGCAGATAGAACTCGAAGACACATGCAGATAGAACTCGAAGACACATGCATGCAAGATCCCAATGGAAGAGCACCTCAAGAATAAAGAACACTAAAACATAGAAATGGGACTTAAAAAAGACACTAAAAGCAACCAGCACATAACAATCAAGATCAAGAAACAAATGAATCAACCCGAAAGCATACAAGCAATTCGACAAAAGAGTTCCAAAAACGAGCAATCACGAACGTAGATAGCGTAGATCAATATTGCTAAAACAAGAACTCTATCAAGGCCAAGGAAGACTCCTTGGGGTAGAGAGCTCGCAAGAAGAAGCTGAACCTCGGATCGACAGGGTTGAGTCCCTGGTCAACCGACTGACGGAGGATACTAAAGACTCCGTACGACATCTACATGAAGTTGAGGTAGAACTCACAGCCAAAGTGACGTTGCTCACTAGAACTCTTAATGCGGGAGGGAACAATACTTGTGTTGCCCTGTCACAAAGCTTTAGAGCACCAGAGCCGGATTGTTACGGGGGCGCTAGAGAAGCCAAAGAGCTCGAGAATTTCCTGTTCGACATGGAACAATATTTTGTGATACGAGACCTGATTCGGAGGAAATCGAAGTTTCTATAGCAACCATGTATCTGAATGAAGACGCAAAACTTTGGTGGTGAACCAGTTGAGAAGAGATCCAACAAGGACGATGACGAGTGATACATGGGAAGACTTGAAACTAAGACAACTCCACCAAAGTACTTCCATCCGAGACTATATGAAGCAATTTTCGGCACTAATGGTAGATATACAAGACATGTCCGAAAAGGATAAACTATTCAGCTTCCTCGATGGGTTAAAGCCATGAGCACAACAAAAACTAAATCGGAGGAATGTCACCGATGTGGTCAGGGCAATTGCAGCCACGGAAAGGCAAACTGGTTTCGTTTCTTCAGAAGACTTAGGAAAGAAGAAACAATCCTCAGGAAATCGCCCAACAAAATACTCTCGTGCAAAGGAGTCTGGGGGCGAACAGATGAAAAAGAGCTTCCAAAAAGGACTGAGCTCAAAAGGCAAAGCCCCGAAATCTAGCTGATGTATGTGGACATCAAGCTCAATGGCCGAACAACCCATGCAATGTTGGACACGGGAGCTACCCACAATTTTATTGCTGATCGTGAAGCAAAGTGACTTGGACTTGTCTTGGAGAAGAACCTAAGTCGCATGAAGGCTGTGAACTCGGAGGCCAAGCAGATCTCCGAATTAGCAAAGGGGGTCCCTATCAAGATTGGAACATGGAGCGGGTGCACAAATATGATGGCGATACCATTGGACGAGTTCCAAGCGATTCTTGGAATGGAGTTCATGCACGCGGCGAAGTTAGTACCGATGTGTTCCTAAACTCTTTATGCCTGATAGGAGGTGACGACCTCTGCGTAGTTTCAATTTCTCGAGGGAGAACCAAGGACCCACAGCAAATATCGGCATTACAATTGAAGAAAGGGATGTGGTAAGGTGAATTAACTTTTGTGGCTGCTGTGAAGCTAGAGCCACTTGACGGGGAGGCCATTCACGAACCTGCTGTAGTGGCAAATGTTCTGAAGGAGTTCATAGACGTCATGCCACCCGAGTTGCCGAAGACTCTACCACCACGCAGAGGCGTGGATCATAACATTGAGTTGGAGCCGGGAGTTAAGCCTCCAGCGAGACCACCCTACCGCATGGCCCCTCCAGAGTTAGCAGAACTAAGGAAGCAGTTAGATGAACTGCTAAGTGGTGGTCTCATCCGTAGTTCAAAGGCACCATTCGGAGCTCCAGTTCTCTTTCAGAAGAAACAAGATGGGAGCCTCTGATTATGTGTCGATTATCGAGCCCTGAACAATGTGACGATGAAGAACAAAAATCCTATTCCGCTCATCGCGGATTTGATTGGCTTGATACATAATGAGTGATGCTTGAAACCAATTTGATTTTAACCACTGTAATTTTAGGACTTCCTCTACCCAACCCGGTGTATGTCCACTTTTGCATTTTTGAACCTTGTCCATTAAAACAATTCTGGTTCTTTGTACCATACCTTATGTTTTATCCATCGAGCGGTTCCACCAAAAATCGACCGTCGACGATCGATTTTGGCCGTCGGCAGTCGATTGAAGAAGAAATCGACCATCGACGATCGATTGAGAGAGAAATCGATCATTGACGGTCGATTAAGGAAGAAAATGGGAAGAAGAGGAAAAGAAAAAAAACAAAGAGGCGAAGAAAGAATTCCTCGCCCGAGTGTCGTCCTCGCCCGTCTGCAGTCGTCGCCAGCGAGTTGCCTGCGCGCCGTCACCGCCCGCGGCAACGACCACTTTTTCTCCCGCGCGAGGAGAAAGATCGAGGCGACGTCGCACCTTTTTTTTTAATATTTTTTAATTATATTATAAAAATATTATATTATATTTTAATACCGACATTGCAATGTTCATTACGGGTCATTTTACAGAGTTCATTTA
Source organism: Ensete ventricosum (assembly GCA_029747655.1). Taxonomy (NCBI): domain Eukaryota; kingdom Viridiplantae; phylum Streptophyta; class Magnoliopsida; order Zingiberales; family Musaceae; genus Ensete; species Ensete ventricosum. The sequence goes on from JAQQAF010000003.1 coordinate 45,257,086, forward strand.
GTTTCTTTGTTTTAACTCTTCTAATAGCGATTGGTTAAATTTATGATTGATATCTTATTTTGCTCATCACTAAGTTGAACACAAATGCCCAAACTTATGCTGGAACCATCATACCTATGGTATTCTAGGGATCCGCAACTCAGGTCGTGAGTTTGGATGTATTGGTATGTCGAGCAGCCCGACGTGAACTTCCTCTCTTGTTGATTTCCTTTCGCTCTTTATTACACTCCTTCCTTGTATCTCCTTCGTTTCCTTAACCTCTCATTCTTCACCCCCTTGATATCCTCTCTTATGTAATCCTGCTATTCCTAGTTCTCCTCTCCCTCCTCTATTGGATCTCCCCCTTGTCAGCCATCCTCTGTGCTTCCTATCCCTTCCCACCTCCTCGCTCGCCGATGAGATTATTGCCGCCAACAAGGGCATGTTGTTCAGGAGCAAAGGCAGAGCATAAAGATTGAAGCCTTGATGTGAATGCGATGGCATGACCCAGGAGCAATGGTAATCTGCTTCTTGTTTTATTTTTATTTTTCCCTTTTCTTCTATCGAAGACATTAAGTAATAAATAAAAAGAAATTAAAATTAGGCTGGCCTAACTCAGCACAAGTCTAGAGGCCATAGGTCGAGACTGTGTCGGATTGTTGACCCTTTGGATTTCTGGATGCAACATGCACCGCATCACTCCTCTTAATGAGGTAGATTTGGTGATGGAGCCGATATTGCAAAGTCAACTCATCAGTTTGCTTTAAGAATCAACCCGATCAACTGACTAGTGGCATTATCATGTTTGAATGTTTTCGGTGAGTTTGTGCTTCATGGCTTTTGATTAATGGATTTTAAAGAGAGTAAATATATAGAACCATTTATTGAAAGGTTGATAAAGCTTAAAGTTGTACATAAAGGCAATTTGTATCATGCATCTGTAGTTTATTATGCTTCTTTTTATCTTTAGGGTGTTCTTTAGCTCTTATTTTTAATTTTATAATTCTTTTTCTCTCTAGCTCCTACACTCAGACTCAAGTATCGAACAATAACAATGGTTGGATATGGCCCTCCTATCAAATTTTCTTTGATTCAAGGAGAAGAGAGGAAACAAAGAGAGACTACTGCTGAATTAAAATTAAATTAGTTGCACAAAGAAACAATCGAGTATTTAATCACGACATCTACATTACCGGAATTTACTTTTTTTAGTGTTGTGGATAATCTAATCTCATCATCCCATAAAATTCTATTAAATGAGAGCTTTTAAATTCATCAAATACTATTCTAATTATCTGGTCAATTTGCCTTATATGACTATAGAATGACTTAGATACCAAACATCCTCAAAATTTGTCAGATATCAACTTTACCAAGCTAGATATAGGAATCACTTCATATCAATCATCGATAGAAAAAAGGAATTTGATATTCCAGATGTTGCTGTTGAAATTGTTTTCCTATTTTTAGATTTGTCGTATCGAGCGATATCGCTTAGTAGGGGCAGCACGTATTAGTTCGACAAGGGACTGATACGCAGATCGCCCTCAACCAGGCAGTACTCTTGACATAACCCTATACGTTCCCAGATACAGTCGGTAATGATCGAAATCCGATTGTTACAAACCTGTACCAGCGGTAATGATCGGATTTTGATCATAGTTATCATAACCGAATTAGAAAGCAGGGGAGGGGGCCACTGGTCAGCCCAATGGGTCAACTGGTCGAACCACATGTTTAATTGAAAAATATTTAATCAACTTGCCCGTCCATAGCTTAAAGGTTGTCGTTAAGCCATCCATGTTGTTCTTTGTCAGTCATCTTCATCCTCGGTGTTGCGTACCTCATGCTTCACACTGGTGTAGTTATGTTAAGACGTTCATTGACTTGTAGATTACGTTCCTTGTTCCTTTAGAGCAAGAAACCATCTTCTAGTTGTTTCCGAAATCAGTTTTTCTCTTTCCACAAACTTTTTTTTGCTTCTTCTTATATGGGAATGGGTTTCAAGTATAGGCTTACTCCAAAAGAAAATGAGGAAGAAGGAAGAAGCAAAAGAGGGAAGGAAGAGGAGACGAATTGGAGGTGCGACGGGTGGCAGCCATCGGTGCGGTGCGATAGGGGCATTCGAGCGACAAATAGTGGAGTGGAGATACTTGTGTGTTAAGAGCCATGGTGCATTGTGTAGCTGTGTTTGAAAAAGACAGAAAGAGAGCTGCTTAAGTAATTAAAGGTGACCATACTATTTCAAATAGGGAGCTCAATGTTCGGTCTGGTTCATGCCCAAACTGGTAGATATCCGTTGGGTATGGATCGATCTGGACAAAATTAAATTCCCTCTTATAAACAATGTTGGATGTCTTAGTATTAATTGCCTTTTTGTCAATTTTAGTAGTAAAGTTTCATTCAGTCTTCTCTAGTCATTTTTGGGAGGCCAATTCTCTTGAGCTACATAATGTAGTGATGAACAATCATATCTTTTTTATCGGATGTAGACCACCTGTATAAGTTGATTTGTTTTTGTTCTAAAATCATTGTGGTCGCATGCTATAAAGTATAAGCCTTTGAATCATTTCTGTCATAATTTTGGATTCCTTCCAAACTTCCATTATACACGTTAAAATATTAATTACGAGTTTGTTCAGCCACCTTGCTGAAGGTTTTGCCATAGATTCTACACATGTAAATTATTGATTTGCTGATTAACATCATGTTCGTTTGGAATGTTTATTCTCTAGATGTATGTACAATTTAATTCTCTTAATTTCAGATGATTCCAGTAGTTGCAAATGATGTGACTTTTTCAGTGCATGCTGTTGCATTGACGGCTTTTACATTGTTCTGAGTTTTGATCTATGAAGTAAGTAATCCTTCTTATACGAGATCATCTTCTTGTTGTATGATAGATAGTCCCTTACCTTCTTTCCTCTGCTAACTCTCTTTTACCTCCTTTTGATTCTTAATCTCTACAGCGTGGAAGTCAGAAGGTCTCAAAGACTTGCATTGATATCACTGTTATTGTTTTGCTTTATGCTGTGGTCTGTGTGTTCTTGGCCTGGCCCAATCATTCTTGGCTTTGGCTCATCTCTGTTTTCAAGTAATAATCTGTTCTTATTAGAAAACTTAAGTTTTGAAAATATAATTTAACTAAAGAAACATTTATGCCATCTATCTTCTGGAACCCAAAGAAAGAACATTAAAGAAGACACCTTTAACATCTGTAAGTTTGCTTTTTGAAAAAAATGACTTTTTGCGGCTGTCTCATATACTCATTAATTTTTCTTTAATGGCATGAATTCAGGATAATACAGGTTATAATGATAGCAATCAAGTACATCCTACAGGAATAGATGCTTTTTCATTTGTTTTATATATTAGTTGCTTAATTTATATACAGTGTAAAAAGTTATAGTTAATATTTATTATTTCATTTTAAAGGATGGTGTATATTTACTCATTTTTGGATAATAGATCATTTATATCAAGATTTCTGAATAGTTGCTGTCACGACAATGTTATAGTGGTGTCTGGAATAAGGTTTGCAATTTCGACCCGTACCGTCTGGTACGAGCAATACATACCTATCCGTCAGGTTGCCGGTATGTGGATCGTCCGCTACCAGGCAGTTACCCAAAAATCGACCGTCGGCGATCGATTTCGACTGTAGGCAGTCGATTGAAGGGAGAAATCGATCATCGACGGGCAATTGTGGGTGAAATTGATCGTCGACGGTCGATTGAACGAGAAAAAGGGAAGAAAAAGAAGAGGAAAAGATGAAAAAAAACAAGAGGAGAAGAAAGAATACCTAGCGCCCGTGTGCGGTCCTCGCCCATGTGTAGTCGTCGCTCGCGCGCCGTCGACGCCCACGGGTCGCGGGCGCTTTCTCTCCCGCGCTGTCATGAACGACCGTCACTCAACCGTAACTCTTCGTTCCATGAACCGTTCGTCGCTTTTTTGTTTCTTGTACAAATGTTGGGCAACCTGTTTTGCATTGGTTTCGGGTGATTTTACTTAGGAATTGTGAGCAGAAACAGTCTGTCAGGCTGCAGAACGATCGCTCGCTGCGTGGAGCCATAACAAGCCAAAACTGCCCAATTTTGGGTCGTTTTCGCGTGCTGCGATGACGGAATCGAGCGGAGTAAAATGTCAGCCATCTCAGCCCTTTGGAACCCCCCGGGAGGCATAGGGCTAGATTGGACTTCGGGATATTAATCGAGTGTGAGCACTTAAAGAAATTGAAGTGTTTTGCGTCCGACACCCTTGGGCATCATCGTTTGTGGTTTTACGACCGTTCTTACAACCCTTCAAAGTCTTGTTTCGCTCTCTCTCTCTTTTTCTGCTGCACACAAGGTGTTCGACGAATTGCTTGTAAGAGCTGCTCTCTTGGCGAGACGTCGGGACTTGTCCGTTGCTCGTCCTTCGAGACCTACACGAGGTTGCAATTGGGCTAACCCTTTGCGAGCAAATACACTTTGGCGTTTCATGACTTAGGCAATCCCGGCTAAGTCAGGAACATTGGCCAAATATTGCTTCGCGACTTAGGCAATTCCAGCTAGTCTGCCCACTTTTTCATCTTCTTGGCCGCCTTCTCCAAGTAAGCCCGCGCAATATCTGCATTGCGATGCCATTCCTTTGCAAAGTGATAGGCTGATGGGCTACTCCCTGTATAGCCAATAACCAGGGTGTGAAGAGTTGATGGTTGTTGTCCCGTAATAATCTCAAATGGGCTCTTGTTGGATGCAGAGCTCCGCTGCAAGTTATAGGAGAATTGGGCTATGTCCAACTGCTTCACCCAGTCTCGTTGGTTGGCACTTACATAGTGCCGAAGATATCGCTCCTAGAGTGAGTTGATTCTTTCTGTTTGGCCATCCGTTTGGGGGTGGAGGCTTGTGGAGAAGTATAATTTAGATCCCAACAACTTACACAACTTGGTCCAGAATCGTCCCAAGAACCGAGAATCTCGATCACTAATGATGTTGTGTGGGACTCCCCAAAACTTCACCACATTCTTCATCATCAACTTAGCCGCCCCCTCCGCTAAGCAATGTAGGGGTGTAGCAATGAATGTTGCATACTTCAAAAACCGATCAACTACCACGAGTATCGATCCAAGTCCCCCTACTGCGGGCAAGCTTGATATGAAGTCCAAGGAAATGCTCTCCCAAGGCCTTTCTGGTGTGGGCAGCGGCTCAAAAAGTCCCACTGGCTTCTGCTGCTCTACCTTGTCCTGTTGACAAGTAAGGCATGTTTGAACATATTCCTCCACATCTGTCCCCATCTTCGGCCAATAGAAGGCTCTCTCCACGAGAGCCATTGTTCGGTGGATACCCGGATGTCCAGCCCAAAGGGAATCGTGACACTCTTTCAGGAGTTCACGCGTCAAGTTATCCGCTCACGGAACATAAACTCTGTTCCCCTTGGTATAGATGAGTCCCTCCTGGACCCAAAATCGTCGTGCCTTGCCCTCTTTGATGAGTTGCATCAGAGTTACTGCCTGAAGATCTCGGTGTAGTCCATCCATGATCCTGGAAAGGAAGTTGGAGCGCAAGTGACTTGCATGGCCTCCGCCCTCCAACTGTATAGCATTTACTAGCTCCACTTTATGACTCAATGCATCGACCACGACATTTGCTTTTCCGGGCTTGTACTCTGTTACCATGTCGAACTCAGCCAAGAAGTCCTGTCATCGTGCTTGCTAACTCAATGCGACATTGTTTGTCCTTAGCACAAATGGTGCTCCCAGAAGGTAGTGTCGCCACACTCGTAGACAGTGGACCACCGCTATCATCTCCTTCTTATGCACAGGACATCGCCGCTCGGTCTCGTTGAGCTTGCGACTCTCGTATGCCACCGGATGACCCTCCAGCATAAGAACTCCAATAGCAAAATCAGAAGCATCTGTATGGACTTCAAAAGACTTTCCATAGTCCGGTAATCTGAGTACAGGTTCCTCCAACACAGCAGTCTTTAGGTCTTGAAATGCCACCTCACATTTGTCCGACCATATCCAGGACTACTCCTTCTTTAGCAACTCCGTCAACGGAGCTGCACGCTTCGAATACCCCGCTATGAAGTGCCGATAATAGTTGACGAACCCAAGAAAGGATCTCAACTCTGGCACCTTCTTTAGTGTTCGCCAGTCCGCCATAGCTTGCACCTTAGACTGGTCCATTCGGATAGAACCATTGCCGACTCGATGCCCCAAGAACAAAATCTCCGTTTGGGCAAAATAGCACTTTGCCCTCTTCACGAACAAGGTGTTCTCCCTGAGAACTTTAAAAATTGTTCGGAGGTGTCTAACATGCTCCTCAAGTGTTTGGCTATAGACGACGATATCGTCTAAGTAGACGACCACAAACTTGTCCAGATACTTCTTGAACAGCTGGTTCATTAGAGTGCAGAATGTGGCTGGAGCATTGGTTAAGCCGAAAGGCATCACCAAGAACTCGAATGCTCCATACCTGGTCACACAGGTAGTCTTTGCCTCATCACCTTCTGCAATACGCACCTGCCAATACCCCGACCGAAGGTCGAGTTTGGAGAAGTACTTTGCATTGCCCAATTGATCGAACAAGTTCACGATGAGCGGGATAGGGTACTTGTTCTTCACCGTCATCTTGTTAAGGGCTCGATAATCGATGTATAATCGGAGACTCCCATCTTGTTTCTTCTGAAAGAGGACTGGAGCTCCGAAAGGTGCTTTTGAACTACGGATGAGACCATCGCTTAGCAGTTCATCTAACTTCTTCCTCAATTTTGCCAACTATAGAGGGGCCATGCGATATGGTGGTCTCGCTGGAGGCTTAATTCCCGACTCCAGCTCAATCCGATGATCCACGCCTCTGCGTGGTGGTAGAGTTCTCGGCAACTCTGTTGGCATCACATCCGAGAACTCCTTCAGAATGTTCGCCACAACAGCAAGTTCCTGAATGGCTTCCCCATCAGGTGTCTCTAGCTTCATAGCAGCTACAAAGGTTGCTTCACCCTTTCGTACCCCTTTCTTCAATTGTAAAACCGATATTTGTTGTAGGCCATTGGTTCCTCCCCGAGAAACTGGAACCATGCAGGGATTATCACCTCCCATTAGACACAAGAAGTTCAGGAATGATACTAGCACCAACTTCGCTGCGTGCATAAACTCCATTTCGAAAATCACTTGGAAGTCGTCTAGTGGCACTGCCATCAAGTTTGTGCTCCCGCTCCATGTCCCGATCTTAATGGGGACCCCTTTTACTTGTCCGGAGATCCGCTTGACCTCCGAATTCACCGCCTTCATATGACTTGGGCTCTTCTCCAAGAGTAATCCCAGTCGCTTAGCTTCGTGATCGGCAATAAAATTGTGGGTCCCACCCGTGTCCACCATTGCACGGGTTGTTCGGTCATTAAGCTTGATGTCCATATACCAATTGCTTTGGATGTTCGATTTGCAGGAAGGAGGTATTCAAACTCAACCTATGGTGTTGCTGGCACTATATCAAACCAATGTTTTGAATTAACATAAAAAAGATAAATGCTAGATTAAATCTTCTTCGTCCAATTGCTTGAATCCTGGCATCTAGCAGAGTTGAACATGGTAGTTAATTTTACTACAAGCATACGTCACTGAGCTTTATTATGCAGTGAAGTGAAGGAAAACTCATAGATGTTTATTTGTTTGTGATAACCTTCTGGGTTCATAGCAGGTATCAGATAGATAAATTAAGGATACCATCCTCTTCTCCCTAGTGACAGTGTAAAGAACAAGCACTCATCTCTATAAGCTATTCTCTCTATCTCTCTCTCTATCTCTTCTGCCTCGAGGAGGAGGTGGAGGGATTCTTTATAAACCCTCTTCTTCGCTTGAGCTTGCCATCACACAAGTAAAGGAGGAGGATACGACGCGGTTAGGTTAATGATGCTACTGTTGGATGCTACAATCTGAACAATCTTCTGCAACACAACCTTCTCTGTCACTCTTCCTCTTTTTACTTGGTTCAAGATCGTCTTTGGTCTCATTTGTAGCGGCCATCTCATGATGTGATGCGCAAGGAAAATGAAGTCTCGCAAAACCCATATATATAAAATGATGGCTTCTAAGTTTTTTGATGGTACGTACAAGTTAATTGCTTCTTAGTTCATTTTTATTCTATTTTTTCACTTCGTTTCCTTTCCACTCACTTCAATGTTGTTTTCGGATTAATTTCAAACACTATCTCATGATACGATACACAAGAGAGATTGAATTATATGATAAATAAATATAATTCTACAAATTATTTATAATTATATGTTGTTTCTACAAATTGAGGAGCAACCTATTATTATATTGGTAGGTTCCTATAAGTCTTTAAGGCCTTCGATGAGATAAGAGTTAGATAAGCATTTTTTTTTTCTTTTATCTTATTTTTTTAGGTTTAGTGTGGATGGGTTAATGTTTTGAAGATGGGTTAATGTTGAATGGCATGTTAATAAATCACTTATTGAATGAAGTCTATCATTATGCTTCATGTTTGTATATTTAGATGTTTGAGAAGTAAAAATTGTATATGCCCTTACTATCCCAATTTTCATGCTAAGTCACTGATAAACACATGCATATTTCGTATATTAATTGATACATATGTGTTCATAGATATAAGTCATATATAACTTTTACTACTCAAGCATCAAGGCTATTCCTTGATAGCCTAAGGAGGATGCATGGTTAAATCTTTGTCCAATTTAAAGTCTTAAAAGATAAATTTTGAGATTATTATGAATATGTCATTTGTGAACATATGTATGTCTCATTCTTAATTAGTGAAGCCTCGTCCACTTCTAGTTCCGCAAAGCTAGAAATTAAGCGCATAGACTATGTTTGCATTTGAGTGACTTTTATCAAACATATAGCTTTTTCCGACTTATAATGGAACAATTATATTATTAAGTTTTCTTATTTTAATTTCTTTTATTCTCTAGTAATCATTTGATTTTGCATGTGAAAATAGTCAACACAACAACTCTTTTACTTATGATGCTTATGTTTAAAATGATATGGTACCGATACACTCTTCTTTCTTTATTTTGTGATTCAATGTTCGATAACATATTTTGCAGTTAGGTTACTTGTGGGCCCACCAACAAAAAAATAAAATTATATAGGAGAATTGTTGGTCGTCTATATGTTCGAGTTATAATCTTCCTATAAAATTTCAATTTCCTTCGTAGATAAGAGGCATATAAAATATATAGTATATACAAAAAACTTAAAATATGTATGTACCTATATAGTGTGGTAGGTGCATTACAAACTTAAATAATGTTAATTATATTTATCAAAGTAATCTTTTGGGAGGGTAATAAACTTTAGGAATGTTTCCATTCTTTAGTCTTTTCTTTTCTTTTTGTCGGAAGGAGAACACATACTTTGCTTTGGGAATTATTTGCTTTTCAAAGTTATAACATTATTCTGCCAAATTAAATATTTGTGGTTGGTTTTATTGTTTAGTGAGCGGATGTGTCGATCTTAATTTTTTTGTTTTCATGGTTCTCCTATTGAATATTTATCATATAAAAAAGAATAAGGCCTACACGTCAATTCATATGACACGTTAACATTAGAAGGCTTTTAGATAAGGTGTAGTTGCTGGCATGAGAGTTTTTAGTTCACTTTAACTATTAATTCTTCATAGGTAGATGATTATGTTGTTGATGTAGATTTTCTGAGGTGGGTCTTTTATATTAGTATTAAAGTTTAAACTTGTTTGGCTAAATTATAGCTAAAATTATGGTTGCAAGAAAATATTTTATTTTGGTAGGATTATGAATTTGGGTTTTTTTTTATATAAATTAGAAGTAACCATAGCCATACTTCAAAGAAAATATTTTACAAATGATAAATATATTAGTACATATATTGAAGTAATTATTCATGCTTTAAGAAGCTGACTCTAAATACTTGAGACATCATATGTTTAGAAAATATTTAATTCTATATAATGTATTAGGAACTCATAACAAATTTATTCAAATGATAGAATTTCATTCAATCATTAATATTTGCAATACAATCTTTAATCCGAGGAAATCCAAGATCGAATGATAGATCAAGGCAAAACCTCGTTGGAGGGAAAAACCCTAACTGTAAAAGCTAGGGTGAAAAAAACCCTCCTTGAGCCTGCTCAAGGGGAGGCTCAATCGATTTATTTACCCACAACCCGGGTCAGGTAAAGGAAAAAAGAAATAAAACTCACAGCCCGAGCCAGGCCCTCACACGATGTTCCATCTAAAATCGACTCTATATAAGAATTTCACTTGCATAAATGTTTGTCACTCAAAACGAATAATCCATATATGTGTCCGATGAGATCATGAAGTATAGAAAAATGATATACCACGAACAAAGAAGATGGTCATGCATGCAACTAACAAAACAAACGAAAGAATGAATGAACTTTTGCATTTTTTTATTAGACTCGGAAAAGTTATATACCAAGAAATTCAACGCACTAGCAAATTAGAGAACCCATGCAAAATCTAAGGTTTAAGAAATCAGTGCACGTATTCTAAGATATACGCAATATCCCAATGAAAAAATACAAAGAAGAAACAACTCAGAATCTAGAATCAAAAAAATCAATATACGTATTCGAAGACACATGCAAAATACGGACGAAAGAACAAAAAGAAAAAAGAACTAAGAGTTAGAATCCGAGAAACCAGTATACGATACCCCTACGGAAGAAAGCCAAGAAGATAGAACTCGAGGAAGAAAGCCAAGAAGATAGAACTCGAAGACACATGCATGCAAGATCCCAATGGAAGAGCACCTCAAGAATAAAGAACACTAAAACATAGAAATGAGACTTAAAAAAGACACTAAAAGCAACCAGCACCTAACAATCAAGATCAAGAAACAAATGAATCAACCCGAAAGCAATTCGACAAAAGAGTTCCAGAAACGAGCAATCGCGAACGTAGATAGCGTAGATCAATATTGCTAAAACAAGAACTACAACTACATATGCGGGCAAAGAAACTGTTAATGTGAACCTGAGGTTAAAACGGTAGGCCGGAGGAGCGGCAGCAGGAGGAGCCGCAGATGCATGAGGAGCCGGAGGAGCAGAATCTTGGCAGATCTCAGTGGCGAAGGCGTCGACCGGGTTCCCGCAGGCGAAGGGGAGGGAGAAGAGGCGTGAAGTTTCGATCGGCATCCCCAAGAATGCTTTCTGGCGGGCTAGAAGGCATAGGCAGGCGGCGCCGGGACCTTCGATGGCGGCAGATAAGGCCGCGCAGCATTGTTAGGTCGGGGGAGGGTAGGCGTGCCAGAACAGATAATGCGACTTCGCCAAGTGGGGTAAGCAAAATCGCATGGCCGTCATCGCACTCGGACAGGGTTCCGGAGGAGGCAGTACTCTAGCGGAGGAGGCTTGCAGGCGCAGGCAAAGGAAGACGAAGACGAAGACGAAGCCGAAGACGAAGACGAAGAGGGAGACGAGCGGGGGAGAGATAAGACAGGCTTGGTTCTTGATCGCCAGTCTTTTCGGTTTCTTCACCTTTTTCGCATGTTTAAACTTTTTGTTAGAGGACCTTATTGTAGCCATTCTAGTAAATCTGCCTCTTCATTGTCATTCCATTGTTACTGATTGATTTCTTTTTTTTTTCTCTATTTTTTTGCTTCTAAAGAGTATATTGGTGGAACCAACAAGTGGTAACATGGGGATTGGTCTTGCGTTTATTGCTGCTGCCAAAGGATACAAACTGATATCGACCATGCCTGCATCTATGAGCATTGAAAGACGAGTTCTGCTGAAAGCTTTCGGAGAATAACTTGTCCTTACAGATTCTGCCAATGGCACGAAGGGAGAAGTTCAGAAAAGATCTTGAAGAATACGCCCAATGCTTATATTCTTCAACAATTTGACGATCTTGCAAATCCAAAGGTCACATTCTACCATGATTTTTTTTAATTTTTTTTTAACCCAAGTTTCGTTTTTTTTTTTTTTTCAAATTCTGCATATTCTTGTGCAGATACACTGTGAGTCTACTGGTCCAGAAATCAGGGAAGATACAAGAGGGAAGGTGGACATTTTTGTTGCTGTATTGGGACAGGTGGAACTATATCTGGAGTTGGTTGTTTTTTGAAGGACAAAAATCCTAACATCAAGGTTCTTTTTCCTTTCTATTTTTTTCTCTTACCTTTTTATGTTAAGTTTCTCTGTGTATGGAATTCCTAATTCTTGGTCTTTCTCGGTTCCAATTTCTCCAGGTCATTGGCACCGAGCCTTCTGAAAGCAACATTTTTCAGGGGGAAAGCCTGGTATAAGCAAAATTAAGTGGATCTAACCTTTTCTCTTTCAACCTTTTGTTTTATCCCGATAACCAGAAGGTCCTATAATGTAGGTCCACACAAGATTCATGGCATAGGAGCTGGTTTTGTACCAAGGAATTTGGATCTTGAAGTAGTTGATGAAATTTTGGAGGTATGAACTTGTCAAATTGCTTGCATCATGCGGTTTAGTTATATTACTTATTAGTGTTGTTAATGCTTCCGTTTTTTTTCTTCTGTTCAAGGGTGATATTCTTTTCTTGTATTTTCTTAATATTCCAAATTTAGGGCTAGATGAGGTACTCTTAATGATCTGAATACTTGGTGAGCCAGCTGCCCATCACGGATTGGGTCATTTGTTAGTCAGGGAATCGAATTCTGTCTTTTCAGAATTTATACCTATTTCCATTGATTAATTACTTAAGCTTTTAACTTCTTTCCTCAAATCATAACTTTCTTCCTTGTCTGGAGACTCAATACTACATAAACTTATTTTATTCTTTAATTGTATTTTTTATGTTCTTAATTTTGAGATTAAAGGACTACAGGCTGGATGTTTCTGAATTTGCACTGTCACATGCAAGATATATGCATGCATATTATCAATGTATATGTAATTAACATGATAGGGGAAGAAAGATATTTAATTAAGTGATGGGTCAATGTTATGTCATATGGAGGATATTACACTTTTAACATTATTATGATACAAAGCAAAGTTACAAGAAAAAGCAGGAAGCGTTTGAGTTTCTGCTTCATGGCTTCTGATTAATGGATTTTAAAGAGAGTAAATATATAGAACCATTTACTGAAAGGTTGATAAAGCTTAAAGTTGTATATAAATAAGTGGAGAGCTGGCAATTTGTATCATGCATCTGTAGTTTATCATGCTTCTTTTCATCTTTAGGGTGTTCTTTAGCTCTTATTTTCAATTTTATAATTCTTTTTCTATCTAGCTCCTACACTCAGACTCAAGTATCAAACAATAACAATGGTTGGATCGGAGTATCAAACAATAACAATGGTTGGATATGGCCCTCCTATCAAATTTTCTTCGATTCAAGGAGAAGAGAGGAAACAAAGAGAGACTACCGCTGAATTAAAATTAAATTAGTTGCACAAAGAAACAATCGAGTATTTAATCCCGACATCTAGCCTTACCGGAATATACTTTTTTTAGTGTTGTGGATAATCTAATCTCATCACCCCATAAAATTCTGTTAAAGGAGAGCTTTGAAATTCATCAAATACTATTCTAATTATCTGGTCAATTTGCCTTATATGACTATAGAATGATTTAGATACCAAACATCCTTAAAATTTGTCAGATATCAACTATACCAAATAGATATAGGAATCACTTCATATCAGTCATCATTAGAAAAAAGGAATTTGTTATTCCAGATGTTGCTGTTGAAATTGTTTTCTTATTGTTAGATTTGTCGTATCGAGCTATATCGCTTAGTAGGGGCGGTACGTATTGGTTCGACAAGGGACTGATACGCAGATCGCCCTCAACCAGGCAGTACTCTTTACATAACCCTATACGTTCCCAGATCTGTATCAATCGGTAATGATCGAAATCCGATGGTTACTAACCTGTACCAGTGGTAATGATCGGATTTTGATCATAGTTATCATAACCGAATCTGAAAGCAGGGGAGGGAGCCACTGGTCAGCCCAATGGGTCAACTGGTCGAACCACATGTTTAATTGAAAAATATTTAATCAACTTGTCCGTCCATAGCTTAAAGGTTGTCGTTAAGCCATCCATGTTGTTCTTCGTCAGTCATCTTCATCCTCCGTTTTGCGTACCTCATGCTTCACGCTGGTGTAGTTACGTGAAGCCGTTCAGTGACACGTAGATTATGTTCCTTGTTCCTTCACAACAAGAAACCATCTTCTAGTTGTTTCTGAAATCAGTTTTTCTCTTTCCACAAACTTTTTTTGCTTCTTCTTATATGGGAATGGGTTTCAACTATAGGCTTACTCCAAAAGCAAATGAGGAAGAAGGAAGAAGCAAAAGAGGGAAGGAGGAGACGAATTGGAGGTGCGGCGGGTGACAGCCATTGGTGCGGTGCGATAGGGGCATTCGAGCGACAAATAGTGGAGAGGAGACCCCTTTAACATCTTTAAGTTTGCTTTTTTTTAGAAAAAGACTTCTTGCAACTGTCTCATATACTCATTAATTTTTCTTTAATGGCATGAATTCAGGATAATACCGGTTATCATGATAGCAATCAAGTACATCCTACAGGAATAGATGCTTTTTCATTTGTTTTATATATTAGTTGCATAATTTATATACAGTGTAAAAAGTGATAGTTAAAATTTATTATCTCATTTTAAAGGATGGTGTATATTTACTCATTTTTTGATAATAGATCATTTATATCAAGATTTCTGAATAGTTGTTGTCACGATAGTATTATAGTGGTGTCTGGAACATGGTTTGCAATTTTGACCTATACCGTCTGGTACTGGCAATACATATCGGTCCGTCAGGTTGCCGGTATGTGGACCGTCCGCTACTAGGCAGTTCCACCAAAAATCGATCGTCGACGCTCAATTTCGACTGTAGGCAGTCGATTGAAGAGAGAAATTGATCGTCGACGGCCGATTGAGGGTGAAATCGACCGTCGATGGTCGATTGAACGAGAAAAAAGGGAAGAAGAATACGAGGAAAAGAAGAAGAAAAAAAACAAGAGGAGAAGAAAGAATACCTAGCACCCGTGTGCGGTCCTCGCCCGTGTGCAGTCGTCGCTCGCGCACCGTTGACGCCCGCGGGTCGCTAGTGCCCGCGCGCCATCGCCGCCCACGGATCGCGGGCGCTTTTTCTCCCGCGCTGTCATGGACGGTCGTCACTCAACCGTAACTCTTCGTTCCATGAACCGTTCGTCGCTTTTTTATTTCTGGTACAAATGTTGGGTAGCCTGTTTTGCATTGGTTTTGGGTGATTTTACCTAGGAATTGTGAGCAGAAACAGTCTGTCAGGCTGAAGAACGGTCACTCGCAACGTGGAGCCAGAACAAGCCAAAACTGCCCAGTTTTGTGTCGTTTTCGCGTGCTGCAACGACGAAACCAAGCGGAGTAAAATGTCAGCCATCTCAGCCCTCTGGAACCCCCCGGGAGGCATAGGGCTGGATTGGACTTCGGGATATTAATCGGGCGTAAGCACTTAAAGAAATTGAAGTGTTTTGCGTCTGACACCCTTGGGCATCATCGTTTGTGGTTTTGCAATCGTTCTTACAACCCTCCAAAGTCATGTTTCGCTCTCTCTCTCTTTTTCTGCTGCACACAAGGTGTTCGACAAATTGCTTGTAAGAGCTGCCCTCTTGGCGAGACGCCGGGACTTGTCCGTCGCTCTTTTCCAAAACTAATCAACTTCTCTTTTTGCGGGTCCTTCGGGACCCGCACGAGATTGCAATTGGGCTAACCCTTTGCGAGCAAATACGCTTCGACGTTTCATGACTTAGGCAATCCCAGCTATGTCCGGAACATTGGCCAAAGATTGCTTCGCGACTTAGGAAATTCCAGCTAAGTCTACAAGTTTGCCGCAAGGGTGCTACACGGCTTAGACAAATTCCACTAAGTCCGTGATATTGTGGTATCAGAGCAGGCAATCAATTCGAAAAAACAAGCAAGATGGGGCAAGCCGGACCTTTGCCCTAAGCACCCGCAAGTGGGTTACAAGTGCAAACTCGCTCGTAAACTGCTGGAGCCGCTCATGAGGAGTGCGGCAGTGAACATGACGAGCGTGAAGTTGGGTACTCTCCGCGAGCGAAGGAAGCACAATCTGGTGCACCAACTGTGAAAAGGAGCCACAAGGAGAGACTTTCAACGGTGGAAACCCGTCTCGATGTTCTTGAAACGAGTTTGGAGGAACTCTATCAAGGCCAAGGAAGGCTCCTTGGGGTAGAGAGCTCGCAAGGAGAAGCTGAACCTTGGATCGACAGGGTTGAGTCCCTGGTCAACCGACTGACGGAGGATACTAAAGCCTCCGTACGACATCTACATGAAGTTGTGGTGGAACTCACGGCCAAAGTGACGTTGCTCACTAGAACTCTTAATGCGGGAGGGAACAATACCCGTGCTGCCCCGCCACAAAGCTTCAGAGCACCAGAGCCGCATTGCTACGGGGGCGCTAGAGATGCCAAAGAGCTCGAGAATTTCTTGTTCGACATGGAACAATATTTTTGTGCTACGAGACCTTATTCGGAGGAAACCAAAGTTTCTATAGCAACCATGTATCTGAATGGAGACGCAAAACTTTGGTGGCGAACCAGTTGAGAAGAGATCCAACAAGGCCGGTGACGAGTGGATACATGGGAAGACTTGAAACGTGAGTTGAGAACGCAGTTTCTGCCCGAGAACACTTAGTTCGTCGAAAGAAGGAAACTGAGACAACTCCGCCAAAGTACTTTCATCCGAGACTATATGAAGCAATTTTCGGCGCTGATACTAGATATAAAAGACATGTCTGAAAAGGATAAACTATTCAGCTTCCTCGATGGCTTAAAGCCATGGGCACAACAAAAACTAAATCGGAGGAATGTCACTGACGTGGTCGGGGCAATTGCAGCAGCGGAAAGACTAACTGATTTCGTTTCTTCAAAAGACTAAGGAAAGAAGAAACAATTCTTTGGAAGTTGCCCAACAAAATACTCTCGTGCAAAGGAGTCTCGGGGCGAACAGAAGAAAAAGAGCTTCCATGAGGGATCAAGCTTAAAAGGCAAAGCCTCGAAATCTAGTGGATCTTTCTTGTGTAGAGGACCACACACGGTGAGGGAGTGCCCGCAGAAGCAGGCACTCAACGCTTTAATGACATCAATACACCCCTACAAGTCGGACAAAGGCAAAGCCGTCGCCCTTAGTTCGAGAAGTTCAGAATCTAGCAGCGACGACGAGGAGTCGCAAGGACCCCGAATGGGAGCGATGCATTTGTTAAATGCATTACGGGGTTGAGTGGGGGAGAGAACAAAGACAAAGGCACAGAAGGCGGCAAGTAGCGAGCTGATGTATGTGGACATCAAGCTCAATGGCCGAACAACCCTTGCAATGGTGGACACTGGAGCTACCCACAATTTTATTGTTGATCGTGAAGCAAAGCGACTTCTTGGAATGGAGTTCATCCACGTGGTGAAGTTAGTGCCGATGTCGTTCCTAAACTCTTTATGCCTGATGAGAGGCGTCGACCCCTGCGTAGTTCCAATTTCTCGAGGGAGAACCAAGGACCCACAGCAAATATCGGCATTACTATTAAAGAAAGTGATACGGTAAGGTGAATTAACTTTCGTGGCTGCTGTGAAGCTGGAGCCACTTGGGAGGCCATTCACGAACCTACTGTAGTGGCAAACGTTCTGAACGAATTCATAGACGTCATGCCACCCGAGTTGCTGAAGACTGTACCACCACGCAGAGGCGTGGATCATAACATTGAGTTGGAGCCGGGAGTTAAGCCTCCAGCGAGACCACCCTACCGCATGGCCCCTCCAGAGTTAGCAAAACTGAGGAAGCGGTCAGATGAACTGCTAAGCGGTGGTCTCATCCGCAGTTCAAAGGCACCATTCGGAGCTCCAGTTCTGTTTCAGAAGAAACAAGATGGGAGCCTCCGATTATGTGTCGATCATCGAGCTCTGAACAAAGTGACGGTGAAGAACAAATATCCTATTCTGCTCATCGCGGATTTGTGATGCCTTTTGTTTTAACCAACGCTCCGACCACATTTTGTACTCTAATAAATTAGCTTTCAAAGTGTATTTGGACAAGTTTGTGGTCGTCTACCTAGACGATATCGTCGTCTATAGCCAGACGCTCGAGGAGCACATTGAACACCTTCGGATAATCTTCAGAGTTCTCATGGAGAACACCTTGTTTGTGAAGAGGGAGAAGTGCTACTTTGCGTAGACAGAAATTATGTTCTTGGGACATCGGATCGGCGGTGGTTCCATTCGGATGGATGAGTCAAAGATGCAAGCTGTGGCAGAATGGCGAACACCAAAGAAGGTACCTGAGTTGAGATCCTTCCTTTGTTTCATCAACTATTATCGACGCTTAATTTCTAGATATTCAAAGAGCGCAGCTCCACTGACGGATTTGCTAAAGGAGCAATCTTTGAGATGGTCAGACAAGTGTGAAGCGGCTTTCCAAGATCTAAAGACTGCTGTGTTGGAGGAACCAGTACTCAGATTACCAGACGACGGGATGCCTTTTAAAGTCCATACAGATGCTTCTAACTTTGCTATTGGGGGAGTACTTATGCAAGAGGGTCATCTAGTGGCCTATGAGAGTCGCAAGCTCAATGAGATCGAGCGGCGATATCTTTCGCTCTTTATTACACTCCTTCCTTGTATCTCTTTCGTTTCCTTAACCTCTCATTCTTCACCCCCTTGATATCCTCTCTTATGTAATCCTGCTATTCCTAGTTCTCCTCTCCCTCCTCTATTGGATCTCCCCCTTGTCAGCCATCCTCTGTGCTTCCTATCCCTTCCCACCTCCTCGCTCGCCGATGAGATTATTGCCGCCAACAAGGGCATGTTGTTCAGGAGCAAAGGCAGAGCATAAAGATTGAAGCCTTGATGTGAATGCGATGGCATGACCCAGGAGCAATGGTAATCTGCTTCTTGTTTTATTTTTATTTTTCCCTTTTCTTCTATCGAAGACATTAAGTAATAAATAAAAAGAAATTAAAATTAGGCTGGCCTAACTCAGCACAAGTCTAGAGGCCATAGGTCGAGACTGTGTCGGATTGTTGACCCTTTGGATTTCTGGATGCAACATGCACCGCATCACTCCTCTTAATGAGGTAGATTTGGTGATGGAGCCGATATTGCAAAGTCAACTCATCAGTTTGCTTTAAGAATCAACCCGGTCAACTGACTAGTGGCATTATCATGTTTGAATGTTTTCGGTTAGTGTGCTAGTGCTTTTCAATTCAGTGTCAGAGTGGGAAAAGGAGAAAGATTCTTGCTCACTGTGTAACTTGCCTTCTAAGGGCATACATGCATGCTTTGATTTATCTAGTATTTATGCAGACAAGACATCAGACTGGAAATTGATTAGAACTATTAGATGTATAGGATGATTTCACAAATAGTTTTTTTATCATTTGTGAACATGCTAAATTTTGTTTTATGAGAAATAGGATGATATAATTATCCTAGAATGCAGTTATGCTGTCAGTTTTGCATTCCGTTTCTTCCACGGTGTCCTTGATCAATGATTGATCCCAATTTTATATTAACTGAGCATGCAGGTGATTTCTATATGTAGCTAGAAGATAAATATTGCACATCTCTGCTCAATATTATCCAAAATGCTTATCCTTTATGTTAATTTTTTTTTTTTCCTTCTCTTTCTGTTGCAGGAAGTAGTGCTCTTTGATATTCTCTTCATTTTCCAGCACTGTGTGCTCTATCCTATGAGGAATGGAAGTAAACCCAAGAATTATGGAAGAAAATGTTATTCCACTTATCAACTCTGAAGAGAAACCGCAGTTAGCAAAATGTGTAGGGGATTAATCACTCTTTAAGATCATTCAGATTGCATATTAATGATTGTCCGTCCTGGTTTCAACAACGCAACGTTAAACTGGGAGCAAAGAGGGAAGGCATAAGTTTGGAGTTGATCGATCTGTTTTACGTGAGCATCTTGCAGTCGTATGAGGCTGTAATTCGTAAATGGTGCTTTGATACACATAGAAACTTGACAATGAAAGTGATATTCTCCTGTGGTGATATGATCAATGATATGTAAAGTGTCCAGCTGGGGGTCAAAATATATTAAGTGAGCTATTACTGATTGCAATCAGATTCAACATTGGTTGGAAATTGCCGTCCAATTTGTGTTATTGCACTTCCCTCTTGCTTGTGTAAGAGTTAGCAGTATCGTGTCTCTGAATTCAGTAGTCAAGTCTCTCTAACTAAATTCAACTGTCACAGCAATTGTGATTCACATCCTACTAATACTACCTGTTTGGTACTTTTTCTTTAAAATTTTTGATGTAGTGGGGAATTATGTCTGCAAAGTCTACATCCTATTTTATTTTGAGAAGAATGTTTCTGGGGTTGTTTTGATCAAAGAATTTTCGCCTTTGACAAGATGTTCTGAGTATGTGGATGAGTCCACATACCAATTGCTTTGGATGTTCGATTTGCAGGAAGGAGGTTTTCAAACTCAACCTATGGTGTTGCTGGCACTATATCAAACCAATGTTTTGAATTAACATAAAAAAGATAAATGCTAGATTAAATCTTCTTCGTCCAATTGCTTGAATCCTGGCATCTAGCAGAGTTGAACATTGTAGTTAATTTTACTACAAGCATATGTCACTGAGCTTTATTATGCAGTGAAGGAAAACTCATAGATGTTTATTTGTTTGTGATAACCTTCTGGGTTCATAGCAGGTATCAGATAGATAAATTAAGGATACCATCCTCTTCTCCCTAGTGACAGTGTAAAGAACAAGCACTCATCTCTATAAGCTATTCTCTCTATCTCTCTCTCTCTCTCTCTTCTGCCTCGAGGAGGAGGTGGAGGGATTCTTTATAAACCCTCTTCTTCGCTTGAGCTTGCCATCACACAGGTAATAATTAGTGAAGTCTCATTCTTAATTAGTGAAGTCTCGTCCACTTCTAGTTCTGCAAAGCCATTCAGAAATTAAGCGGATAGACTATGTTTGCATTTGAGTGACCTTTATCAAACATATAGATTTTTCCGAATTGTAATGGAACAATTATATTATTAAGTTTTCTTATTTTAATTTCTTTTATTCTCTAGTAATCATTTGATTTTGCATGTGAAAATAGTCAACACAACAACTCTTTTACTTATGATGCTTATGTTGAAAATGTTATGGTACCGATACACTATTTTTTCTTTATTTTGTGATTCAATGTTCGATAATATATTTTGCAGTTAGGTTACTTGTGGGCCCACCAACAAAAAAATAAAATTATATAGGAGAATTGTTGGTCGTCTATATGTTCGAGTTATAATCTTCCTATAAAATTTTAATTTCCTTCATAGATAAGAGGCATATAAAATATATAGTATGTACAAAAAAACTTAAAATATGTATGTACCTATATAGTAATGTTACGTATATTTATTTAAGTAATGTTACGTATATTTATTTAAGTAATCTTTTGGGAGGGTAATAAACTTTAGGAATGTTTCCATTCTCTAGTCTTTTATTTTCTTTTAGTCGGAAGGAGAACACATACTTTGCTTTGGGAATGATTTGCTACTTAAAGTTATAATATTATTCTGCCAAATTAAATAGTTGTGGTTGGTTTTATTATTTAATGGACGGACGTGTCGATCTTAATTTTTTTTATTTTCGTGGTTCTCCTATTGAATATTAATCATATAAAAAAGGATAGAGCCTACATATCTGCTCATAGAATACGTTAACGTTAGAAGGCTTTTCGATAAGGTGTAGTTGCTGGCATGAGAGTTCTTAGTTCACTTTAACTATTAATTCATGGGTAGATGATCATGTTGTTGATGTGGATTTTCTGAGATGGGTCATTTATATTAGTATTAAAGTTTAAACTTGTTTGGCCAAATTATAGTTAAAGTTATGGTTGCAAGAAAATATTTTACTTTAGTAGGATTATGAATTGGGTTTTTTTTTGTACAAATTAGAAGTAACCATAGTCATACATCAAAGAAAATATTTTACAAATGATAAATATATTAGTACATATATTCAAGCCAGTTTTCTTGCTTTAAGAAACTGACTCTAAATACTTGGGGCATTATATGTTTAGAAAATATTTATTTCTATATAGTGTATTAGGAAGCCACAACAATTTTATTCAAATGATTGAATTTCATTCAATCTATAATATTTGCAATGGAATTTTTAATTCGAGGAAATCCTCGATCAAATGATAGATCGAGAAAGAACCTCGTTGGAGGGAAAAACCCCAATCATAAAAGCTAGGGTGAAAAAAGCCCTCCTTGAGCCTACTCAAGGGGAGGCTTAACCGATTTATTTACCCATAACCCGGGTCAGGTAAAGGAAAAAAGAAAAAAGAGAAAAAAACTCATAGCCCGAGCCAAGCCCTCACACGATGCTCCATCTGAATCAACTCCAAAAAAGAATTCCACTTACATATATGTTTATCAAACTCAAAATGAATAATGCATGTACGTGTTCGACGAGATCATGCAGCATAAAAAAATGATACGCCGCGAGTAAAGAAGACGGGCATGCATGCAACTAAAAAAACAAACAAAAGAAAGAATAAACTTTTGTTTTTTTGGTCTCGAAAAATGTGTATACCAAGAAAGTCAACACACTAGCAAATTGGAGAACCCACGTAAAATCTATAATATAAGAAACCAGTAAACATATTCGAAAACACATGCAAGATCCTAATGAAAGAACACCAAGAAGAAAGAACTCAGACTCTACAATCCAAAAAACTAGTGTACATATTCGAAGACACATGCAAGATCCCGACGAAAGAACACCAAGAAGAAAGAACTGAGAGTGTAGAATCTAAAAAAATAGTGTACACTATCGCAATAGAATAACACCAAGAAGAAAGAACTCGAAGACACATACATGCAAAATCCCAATGGAAGAGCACCAAGAAGAAAGAACACGAAATCATAAAAATAAGACTACAAAAAAGACATCAAAGGCAACCAACACATAACAATCAAGATCAAGAAACAAATGAATCAACCCGAAAGCACATATGCAATTCGACACAAGAGTTCCAGAAACAAACAGTCGCAAACGTAGATAGCATAAATCAATATCGCCAAAACAAGAACTACAACTATAGATGCGGGCACAGAAACTGTTAATGTGAACCTGAGGTTAAAAGGAGAGGCCAGAGGAGTAGCAACAGGAGGAGCCGCAGATGTAGGAGGAGCCAGTGGAGCAGAATCTTAGCATATCTCAATGGCGAAGGTGTCAACCGGGTTCTCGTAGGCGAAGGGGAGGAAGAAGAGGCGTGAAACGTCGATCGGCTTCCCCAAGAATGCTTTCTAACTGGCCAGAAGGCATAAGTTGGAGGCTTCGATGTTGGGAAGATGGGCAGATTGCCCAGATTCAACCCATAATGGGTTCCACAGCCTTAATCTCCATTTATCTTAACATAAACCCTAGTTTTGGGGGCTAAGAGTTGTGGAAAAGAGGGTAGCGATGGTTGAAAATGTGGGAGAGAGAAAAAAGCTGCAGATTGACAGTAGAGGGCAAAAAATAAGAAATCTAGGAAAGGGAAGAAAACAAGGACAGAGAAAGACTATTCTCAATCATCCATATCTCAGGTTAGATTAGTTTGTAGTGGATTCTTACTATGATCACTTGGAAAGGTTTTGGATATTGTGCTTAATAATATAGTCCTTATATCCCTATTATTCTTTTGTGATTGTTGCTTGGGTTTGGGCAAGAAGCCTTGAGATATGTATATTCATTATTTTGATAGTGGATTTTCTCTAGCTTGTCTCGTGGTTTTTACCCTTCGAGATGAAGGGGTTTTCCACATAAATCTTGGTGTTCGTTTGATTATGATTTATATTTAATTCCACTGTGTGTGACGATCTACTAGTATTTGTTAGTATACAAATTTTCTTCCTGTTTTATTCCCATCAACTGGTATCAGAGCAAAGTTTTTGGTAGCATCTAATTGTTGTATTCGAACTTAATTAGTTTGAATGGAAACAATTGGATGATATGGAAACCAAGAATGAAAGATCTCTTGTATTGCAAAGATTTGTATGGACTTCTGCAAGGGGATAATGCAAAGCTCACAACTATGACAAATGATGATTGGAAGAAGTTAGATCGAAAAATAATTGGATTTATTTGTCAATGACTTGAGGATAGTGTCTTTCACCATGTTTCTATTAAAAATTCTGCTTACTCGCTTTGGAAAAAGTTAGAAGCTCTTTATGAAAGAAAAACGACCGACAACAAAGCTTTCTTGATCAAAAAATTTGTGAACTTGAAACATAAAGAGGGTACTTCTATTCCTGAGCATTTGAATGAAATGCAGAGTATTGCTGACCAGTTATCCTTTATGAAAATGTCTCTTGATGATAAGTTGCGAGCATTATTATTTCTCAGTTCTTTGCCAGAAAGTTGGGAGACACTGGTGGTTTCTCTCAGTAATTATACACCAGATGATGTTATCACCATAGATCAAGTAACAAGCAGTTTGTTGAATGAGGAGTTGAGGAGAAAGAATTTAGCAACTTCTAAGATTGATTCACAGACACTTGTCATAAAGAACAGATGAATGTCAAAGTCAAAGGATAGAAGTGGTTCACGCATGGGTAGAAGCAAGTCAAGATTAAGAAAAAATATTATTTACTATAATTATGATGAAAAATGATACTATTCTTATTTTCCTATTACATGTTTTTATGCAGAGACAATCAACATTTCGGTAAGACACTGCTTTAACTGGTATGCAAATGATTTTTGTTCTTTCATTTTGCAATCTACATATGAGATGCACGAGATATTTTTTCTTACAGCTTTCATATCATTTTTTTGCGTCTCAAATAATGGTCAGTCCTGTTTAGTTGTTCAACTTAATGATATAATTTTATATCATTTTAGATGTTCAGCTTTCATATCATTTTAGCTGTGCAACTTTCATATATTTTAAAAGTCTTGTTTAAAGTTGTTTGTGGTATAATTTTCTGGGGTAATTCTGGAATAGTATTTGAATTAACATCTTTGAGTGCATTTGTTTTTCCTGCAACTCTTTTAAATGTTCTTTAAATTACATTACTGGTGCTAAAAAAGCGTGGAAATAGATCTAAGAAGTCTATTAAAAAACAAGAAGGCTCATATGACCCTAAATATGGTTAGTGATAATATCTTTATTGAAGCTTAATGGTGGGGCTGTTGTGACCCCATGTTGTTGAAATGTCTCACTTGTTATTGTCAATCTAAATATATATTACAACCTAGACAATCTATTTCAGAAAATTTCTAGACCAAATATTTAAAGGTAATTTATTAAATATAGTTTGGAGCAGCTTGATGTTTTGTACACCGTTGATAGTTTTGCTACACTTAGTTAATAGTTAGTTGAAGTGTTGGGTCGTTCATTTAATTTCTTTGTTTTAACTCTTCTAATAGCAATTTGTTCAATTTATGATTGATATCCTATTTTGCTCGTCACTAAGTTGATCACAAATGCCCAAACTTATAACTGGACCCATCATACCTATGGTATTCTAGGGATCCGCAACTCAGGTCCTGAGTTTGGATGTGTTGGTATGTCGAGCAGCTCGACGTGAACTTCCTCTCTTGTTGATTTCCTTTCGCTCTTTATTGCACTCCTTCCTTGTATCTCCTTCGTTTTCTTAACCTCTCATTCTTCATCCCCTTGATATCCTCTCTTATGTAATCCTGCTATTCTTGGTTCTCCTCTCCCTCTATTGGATCTCCCCCTTGTCAGCCATCCTCTCTACTTCCTATCTCTTCTCACCTCCTCATTTGCCGATGGGACTAGGACTGCACATGGTGAGGGAGTGCCCGCAGATGCATGCACTCAACGCCTTAACGATATCAATACACCCCCGTAAGTCAGACAAAGGCAAAACCGTCGTCCTTAGTTCGAGCAGTTCGAAATCAAGCAGCGACGACAAGGAGTCGCAAGGACCCCGAATGGGAGCGATGCGTTTGTTGAATACATTAAGGGGTCAAGTGAGGGAGAGAACAAAGACAAAGGCATAGAAGGCGGCAATTAGCAAGCTGATGTATGTGGACATCAAGCTCAATGGCCGAACAACCCTTGCAATGGTGGACACTAGAGCTACCCACAATTTTATTGTCGATCGTGAAGCAAAACGACTTGGACTTGTCTTGGAGAAGAACCCAAGTCGCATGAAGGTTGTGAACTCGGAGGCCAAGCAGATCTCCGGATTAGTAAAGGGGGTCCCTATCAAGATTGGAGTGTGGAGCGTGTGCACAAATATGATGGCGGTGCCATTGGACGACTTCCAAGTGATTCTTGGAATGACATTCATGCACGCGGTGATGTTAGTGCCGATGTCGTTTCTAAACTCTTTATGCTTGATGGGAAGCGACGACCCCTGCGTAGTTCCAATTTCCCGAGGGAGAACAAAGGACCCACAACAAATATCGGCATTATAATTGAAGAAAGGGGTGCGAAAAGGTGAATTAACTTTCGTGGCTGCTGTGAAGCTGGAGCCACTTGACGGGGAGGCCATTCACGAACCTGCTATAGTGGCAAACATTCTGAGGGAGTTCATAGACGTCATTGCCACCCGAGTTGCCGAAGACTCTACCTCCACGCAGAGGCGTGGATCATAACATTGATTTAGAGCCGGGAGTTAAGCCTCCAGCGAGACCACCTTACCGCATGGCCCCTCCGGAGTTAGTAGAACCGAGGAAGAAGTTAGATGAACTGGTAAGCAGTGGTCTCATCCGCAGTTCAAAGGCACCATTCGGAGCTCCAATTCTCTTTCAGAAGGAACAAGATGGGAGCCTCCGATTATATGTCGATTATCGAGCCATGAACAAAGTGATGGTGAAGAACAAATATCATATTCCGCTCATCGCAGATTTGTTCGATCAACTGGGCAAGGCCAAGTATTTCTCCAAACTCGACCTTCGGTCAAGGTATTGGCAAGTGCGCATTGCAGAAGGTGATGAGGCGAAGACTACCCGTGTAACCAGGTATGGAGCGTTCGAGTTTCTTGTGAGGCCTTTTGGTTTAACCAATGCTTCGGCCACATTCTGTACTCTAATGAACTAGTTTTTCAAAGAGTATTTGGACAAGTTTGTGGTCGTCTGTCTAGACGATATCGTCGTCTATAGCCAGACGCTCGAGGAGCACATTGAACACCTTCGGACAATCATCAGAGTTCTCATGGAGAACACCTTGTTTGTGAAGAGGGAGAAGTGCTACTTTGCGCAGACAGAAATTCTGTTCTTGGGACATCGGATCGGCGGTGGTTCCATTCGGATGGATGAGTCAAAGATACAAGCTGTGGCAGAATGGCGAACACTAAAGAAGGTACCTGAGTTAAGATCCTTCCTTGGTTTCGTCAACTATTATCGACGCTTCATTTCTGGATATTCGAAGCGCGTAGCTCCACCGACGGATTTGCTAAAGGAGCAGTCTTGGTGATGGTCAGACAAGTGTGAAGCGGCTTTCCAAGATCTAAAGATTGTTGTGTTGGAGGAACCAATACTCAGATTACCAGATGACGGGAAGCCTTTTAAAGTCCATACATATGCTTCTGACTTTGCTATTGGGGGAGTACTTATACAAGAGGGTCATCCAGTGACCTATAAGAGTCGCAAGCTCAATGAGACCGAGCGGCGATATCCAGTGCTTGAGAAAGAGATGACAGCGGTGGTCCACTGTTTATGAGTCTGATGACACTACCTTTTGGGAGCACCATTCGTGCTAAG
Source organism: Ensete ventricosum (assembly GCA_029747655.1). Lineage (NCBI taxonomy): Eukaryota > Viridiplantae > Streptophyta > Magnoliopsida > Zingiberales > Musaceae > Ensete > Ensete ventricosum. The sequence continues at coordinate 45,284,769 of JAQQAF010000003.1, forward strand.
GACAGACAATTTCGCATTGAGTTACTTCCATACTCAAAAGAAACTCTCCCCGAAACAGGTAAGATGGCATGACTTCTTGGCCGAATTCGACATGGTAATGGAGTACAAGCCCAGAAAGACAAATGTCGTGGCCGATGCATTGAGCCGGAAAGTGGAACTGGTGAATGCTATACAGTTGGAAGGCGGAGGCCAAGCAAGTCAGTTGCACTCCAACTCTCTTTCCAGGATCAGGGATGGACTGTACAGGGATCCTCAAGCAGTAACCCTGATGCAACTCATCGAAGAGGACATGGCACGATGATTTTGGGTCCAGGAGGGACTCATATACACCAAAGGGAATAGAGTTTATGTTCTATGAGTGGACAACATGAGGCATGAACTCTTGAGAGAGTGTCATTATTCCCATTGGGTCGGACATCCTGGCATTCATCGGACAATGGTTCTCGTGGAGAGGGCATTTTATTGGCCAAAAATGGGGATAGATGTGGAGGATTATGTTCGTACATGCCTTACGTGCCAACTAGATAAGTTTGAGAAGCGAAAGCCAGTGAGACTTTTGGAGCCGCTGCTAGTGCCGAAAAGGCCATGGAGAGCATTTCCTTAGACTTCATATCAAGCTTGTCCGCAGTAGGGGACTGGGATCGATACTTGTAGTTGTCGATCAGTTTTCGAAGTATGCAACGTTTATTGCTGCACCCCTATATTGTTCAGTAGAAGAGGCAACCAAGTTGATGATGAAGAATGTGGTGAAGTATTGAGGAGTTCCACACAATATCATTAGTGATCGAGATTCTCGATTCTTGGGACGATTTTGGACTGAGCTATTCAAGCTGTTGGGATCGAAGTTATACTTCTCCACAAGCCTACACACTCAGACTGATGGTCAAACCGAAAGAATTAACTCACTGTTAGAACAGTATCTCCGGCACTATGTGAGTGCAAATCAACGAGATTGGGTGAAGCTGTTGGACATAGCCCAATTCTCCTACAACTTGCAGCGGAGCTCTGCGTCCAATAAGAGCCCCTTCGAGATTATCAAAAGACCATTTGGAAGCAAATATGCTTCGGCGTTTCATGACTTAGGCAATCCCAGCTAAGTCCGGAACATTGGCTAAAGATTGCTTCACGGCTTAGGCAATTCCAACTAAGTCTATAAGTTTATCGCAAGGATGCCACACGGCTTAGGCAAATTCCGCTAAGTCCGTGACAGAGCGGGGAGAAAGATCGAGGCGACGTCACCCCTTTTCTCTTTTTTAAATATTTTAATTTATTATATTATATGATATTATATTATACTTTAATATACCGGGCGGTATGCACTGTGCATACCGCCTAGTACTAGTACCGTATCGGTACCGAGATAAACTCGGTACAATGACACGGACCGTTGTGACCCCAAGTTGTTGAAGTGCCTCACTTGTTATTGTTGGTCTAAATTTATATTACAACCTAGACAATCTATTTCAAAAAATTTCTAGACCAAATATTTAGCGGTAATTTATTAAATATAGTTTGGAGCAGCTTGATGTTTTGTACACTGTTGGTAGTTTTGCTACACTAAGTAAATAGTTAGTTGTAGTGTTCATTATGGGTCATTTTACATAGTTCATTTAGTTTCTTTATTTTAACTTTTCTAATAGTAATTTGTTCAATTTATGATTGATATCTTATTTTGCTCATCACTAAGTTGAACACAAATGCTCAAACTTATGACCGGAACCATCATACCTATGGTATTCTAGGGATCCGCAATACAAGACATCTGCAAATTGATTAGAACTATTAGATGTATAGGATGATTTCACAAATAGTTTTTTTATCATTTGTGAACATGCTAAATTTTGTTTTATGAGAAATAGGATGATATAATTATCCTAGAATGCAGTTATGCTGTCAGTTTTGCATTCCGTTTCTTCCACGGTGTCCTTGATCAATGATTGATCCCAATTTTATATTAACTGAGCATGCAGGTGATTTCTATATGTAGCTAGAAGATAAATATTGCACATCTCTGCTCAATATTATCCAAAATGCTTATCCTTTATGTTAATTTTTTCTTTTTTCCTTCTCTTTCTGTTGCAGGAAGTAGTGCTCTTTGATATTCTCTTCATTTTCCAGCACTGTGTGCTCTATCCTGTGAGGAATGGAAGTAAACCCAAGAATTATGGAAGAAAATGTTATTCCACTTATCAACTCTGAAGAGAAACCGTAGTTAGCAAAATGTGTAGGGGATTAATCACTCTTTAAGATCATTCAGATTGCATATTAATGATTGTCCGTCCTGGATTCAACGACGCAACGTTAAACTGGGAGCAAAGAGGGAAGGCATAAGTTTGGAGTTGATCGATCTGTTTTACGTGAGCATCTTGCAGTCGTATGAGGCTGTAATTCGTAAATGGTGCTTTGATACACATAGAAACTTGACAATGAAAGTGATATTCTCCTGTGGTGATATGATCAATGATATGTAAAGTGTCCAGCTGGGGGTCAAAATATTATATTAAGTGAGCTATTACTGATTGCAATCAGATTCAACATTGGTTGGAAATTGCCGTCCAATTTGTGTTATTGCACTTCCCTCTTGCTTGTGTAAGAGTTAGCAGTATCGTGTCTCTGAATTCAGTAGTCAAGTCTCATTCTTAATTAGTGAAGTCTCGTCCACTTCTAGTTCTGCAAAGCCAGAAATTAAGCTCTGCAAAGTCAGAAATTAAGTGCATAGACTATGTTTGCATTTGAGTGACCTTTATCAAACATATAGTTTTTTCTGAATTGTAATGGAACAATTATATTATTAAGTTTTCTTATTTTAATTTCTTTTATTCTCTAGTAATCATTTGATTTTGCATGTGAAAATAGTCAACACAACAACTCTTTTACTTATGATGCTTATGTTGAAAATGTTATAGTACCGATACTCTTCTTTCTTTATTTTGTGATTTAATGTTCGATAACATATTTACAGTTAGGTTACTTGTGGGCCCACCAACGAAAAGATAAAATTATATAGGAGAATTGTTGGTCGTCTATATGTTCGAGTTATAATCTTCCTATAAAATTTCAATTTCCTTCATAGATAAGAGGCACAAAATATATAGTATATACAAAAAACTTAAAATATGTATGAACCTATATAGTGCGGTAGGTGCATTACAAACTTAAATAATATTAATTATATTTATCTAAGTAATCTTGTGGGAGGGTAACAAACTTTAGTAATGTTTCCATTCTCTAGTCTTTTCTTTTCTTTTCGTCGGAAGGAGGACACATACTTTGCTTTGGGAATTATTTGCTTTTCAAAGTTATAACATTATTCTGCCAAATTAAATATTTGTGGTTGGTTTTATTGTTTAGTGAGAGGACGTGTAGATCTTAATTTTTTTGTTTTCATGGTTCTCCTATTGAATATTTATCATATAAAAAAGAATAAGACCTACACATCTGTTCATATGACATGTTAACATTAGAAGGCTTTTCGATAAGGTATAGTTGCTGGCATGAGAGTTTTTAGTTCACTTTAACTATTAATTCTTCATGGGTAGATGATCATGTTGTTGATGTGAATTTTCTGAGATGGGTCATTTATATTAGTATTAAAGTTTAAACTTGTTTGGCCAAATTATAGCTAAAATTATGGTTGCAAGAAAATATTTTATTTTGGTAGGATTATGAATTTGGGTTTTTTTTAATACAAATTAGAAGTAACCATAGCCATACTTCAAAGAAAATATTTTACAAATGATAAATATATTAGTACATATATTGAAGTAATTATTCATGCTTTAAGAAGCTGATTCTAAATACTTAAGACATCATATGTTTAGAAAATATTTAATTCTATATAATGTATTAGGAACTCATAACAAATTTATTCAAATGATAGAATTTCATTCAATCCATAATATTTGCAATGCAATTTTTAATCCGAGGAAATCCTCGATCGAATGATAGATCAAGGTAAAACCTCGTTGGAGGGAAAAACCCCAACCGTAAAAGCTAGGGTGAAAAAACCCTCCTTGAGCCTACTCAATGAGAGGCTCAACCGATTTATTTACCCACAACCCGGGTCAGGTAAAGAAAAAATGAAAAAGAAAAAAAAAAAAGCTCACAGCCCAAGCCAGGCCCTCACACGATGTTCCATCTAAAATCAACTCTATATAAGAAATCCACTTGCATATATGTTTGTCAGACTCAAAACGAATAATGCATATATGTGTCCGATGATATCATGCAACATAGAAAAATGATACACCGCGAGCAAAGAAGATGGTCATGCATGCAACTAACAACACAAACGAAAGAATGAATGAACTTTTGTGTTTTTTTTTTCGAATCAGAAAAGATATATACCAAGAAAACCAACGCACTAGCAAATTAAAGAACTCATGCAAAATCTAGGGTATAAGAAACTAGTGCACGAAGATACACGCAAGATCCCAATGAAAGAACACCTCAGAATCTAGAATCCAAAAAATCAATATACGTATTCGAAGACACATCCAAGATCCGGACGAAAGAATACCAAGAAAAAAAAATTGAGAGTCTAGAATATTAAGAAATCAGTGTACTAGACACATGCATGCATGCAAGATTCCATTGGAAGACCACCTCAAGAAGAAAGAACACTAAAACATAGAAATGAGACTTGAAAAAGACACTAAAGGCAACCAGCACCTAACAATCAAGATCAAGAAACAAATGAATCAACCCGAAAGCATACAAGCAATTCGACAAAAGAGTTCCAGAAACGAGCAATCGCGAACGTAGATAGCGTAGATCAATAGTGCTAAAACAAGAACTACAACTACAGATGCGGGCAAAGAAACTGTTAATGTGAACCTGAGGTTAATACGGTAGGCCGGAGGAGCGGCAGCAGGAGGAGCCGCAGATGCAGGAGGAGCCGGAGGAGCAGAATCTTGGCAGATTTCAGTGGCGAAGGCGTCGACCGGTTTCCCGCAGGCGAAGGGGAGGGAGAAGAGGCGTGAAGTTTCGATCGGCGTCCCCAAGAATGCTTTCTGGCGGGCTAGAAGGCATAGGCAGGCGGCGCCGGGACCTTCGATGGCGGCGGAGAAGGCCGCGCAGCATTGTAAGGTCGGGGGAGGGTAGGCGTGCCAGAACAGATAATGCGACTTCGCCAAGTGGGGTAAGCAAAATCGCATGGCCGCCATCGCACTCGGACAGGGTTCCGGAGGAGGCAGAACTCTAGCGGTGGAGGCTTGCAGGCGCAGGCAAAGGAAGACGAAGACGAAGATGAAGACGGAGACGAGCGGGGAGAAGGATAGCTTCATTCTTTCTTGATCGAATTCCGCCAGCCAATGCGCGCGCGAGAGAAGGAGAAACAAGGAGAAGACGCAGACGAGCGGGGGAGAAGACAGGCTTGGTTCTTGATCGCCTTCCTCCAGCCAACGAGATTGACAGAGGAGAAATAAGCTTCGCCGGGAGAAGTCAAAGACGGAGAGGGAGACGAGACATCCTACCGCCACGGAGAGAGCATCAATAGGCTTCGTGAGGAGAGCGGTTTAGTTCTCGACCGACGTCCGCATAGAAAGCGCCCGAGTGAGAGAGCGTGCGGTGAGGCTCCCCTATGCAAGCCACGTCATTTTTTTTACTTTGAGATTCGTGCCTGGTGCATGAGCCCTGCTTTAGATGGGACCCATTAGCAGCAGGGTTTGCCGTCGCACTCGGACAGGGGATCCGGAGGAGGCAGCATTGTAGCGGAGGCGGCTTGCAGGCGCAGGCAAAGGAAGGAAGACGAAGACGAAGAGGGAGACGAGCGGGGGAGAGATAAGACAGGCTTGGTTCTTGATCGCCAGTCTTTTCGGTTTCTTCACCTTTTTCTCATGTTTAAACTTTTTGTTAGAGGACCTTATTGTAGCCATTCTAGTAAATCTGCCTCTTCATTGTCATTCCATTGTTACTGATTGATTTCTTTTTTTTTTCCTATTTTTTTGCTTCTAAAGAGTATATTGGTGGAACCAACAAGTGGTAACATGGGGATTGGTCTTGCGTTTATTGCTGCTGCCAAAGGATACAAACTGATATCGACCATGCCTGCATCTATGAGCATTGAAAGACGAGTTCTGCTGAAAGCTTTCGGAGAATAACTTGTCCTTACAGATTCTGCCAATGGCACGAAGGGAGAAGTTCAGAAGAGATCTTGAAGAATACGCCCAATGCTTATATTCTTCAACAATTTGACGATCTTGCAAATCCAAAGGTCACATTCTACCATGATTTTTTTTAATTTTTTTTTTACCCAAGTTTCGTTTTTTTTTTTGTTGCAAATTCTGCATATTCTTGTGCAGATACACTGTGAGTCTACTGGTCCAGAAATCAGGGAAGATACAAGAGGGAAGGTGGACATTTTTGTTGCTGTATTGGGACAGGTGGAATTATATCTGGAGTTGGTTGTTTTTTGAAGGACAAAAATCCTAACATCAAGGTTCTTTTTCCTTTCTATTTTTTTCTATTACCTTTTTATGCTAAGTTTCTCTGTGTATGGAATTCCTAATTCTTGGTCTTTCTCGTTTCCAATTTCTTCAGGTCATTGGCACCGAGCCTTCTGAAAGCAACATTCTTCAGGGGGAAAGCCTGGTATAGGCAAAGATTAAGTGGATCTAACCTTTTCTCTTTCAACCTTTTGTTTTATCCCGATAACCAGAAGGTCCTATAATGTAGGTCCACGCAAGATTCATGGCATAGGAGCTGGTTTTGTACCAAGGAATTTGGATCTTGAAGTAGTTGATGAAATTTTGGAGGTATGAACTTGTCAAATTGCTTGCATCATGCGGTTTAGTTATATTACTTATTAGTGTTGTTAATGCTTCCGTTTTTTTTCTTCTGTTCAAGGGTGATATTCTTTTCTTGTATTTTCTTAATATTCCAAATTTAGGGCTAGATGAGGTACTCTTAATGATCTGAATACTTGGTGAGCCAGCTGCCCATCACGGATTGGGTCATTTGTTAGTCAGGGAATCGAATTCTGCCTTTTCAGAATTTATACCTATTTCCATTGATTAATTACTTAAGCTTTTAACTTCTTTCCTCAAATCATAACTTTCTTCCTTGTCTGGAGACTCAATACTACATAAACTTATTTTATTCTTTAATTGTATTTTTTATGTTCTTAATTTTGAGATTAAAGGACTACAGGCTGGATGTTTCTGAATTTGCACTGTCAAATGTAAGATATATGCATGCATATTATCAATGTATATGTAATTAACATGATAGGGGAAGAAAGATATTTAATTAAGTGATGGGTCAATGTTATGTCATATGGAGGATATTACACTTTTAACATTATTATGATACAAAGCAAAGTTACAAGAAAAAGCAGGAAGCGTTTGAGTTTCTGCTTCATGGCTTCTGATTAATGGATTTTAAAGAGAGTAAATATATAGAACCATTTACTGAAAGGTTGATAAAGCTTAAAGTTGTATATAAATAAGTGGAGAGCTGGCAATTTGTATCATGCATCTGTAGTTTATCATGTTTCTTTTCATCTTTAGGGTGTTCTTTAGCTCTTATTTTCAATTTTATAATTCTTTTTCTATCTAGCTTCTACACTCAGACTCAAGTATCAAACAATAACAATGGTTGGATATGGCCCTCCTATCAAATTTTCTTCGATTCAAGGAGAAGAGAGGAAACAAAGAGAGACTACTGCTGAATTAAAGTTAAATTAGTTGCACAAAGAAACAATCGAGTATTTAATCACGACATCTTGTCTTACCGGAATATACTTTTTTTAGTGTTGTGGATAATCTAATCTCATCACCCCATAAAATTCTATTGAAGGAGAGCTTTGAAATTCATCAAATACTATTCTAATTATCTGGTAAATTTGCCTTATATGACTATAGAACGACTTAGATACCAAACATCCTCGAAATTTGTCATATATCAACTATACCAAGCTAGATATAGGAATCACTTCATCTTAGTCATCAATAGAAAAAAGGAATTTATTATTCCAGTTGTTGCTGTTGAAATTGGTTTCCTATTGTTAGATTTGCCGTACCGAGCTATATCGCTTAGTAGGGGCGGTACGTATTGGTTCGACAAGGGACCGATACGTAGATCGCCCTCTACCAGGCGGTACTCGTTACATAACCCTATACGGTCCCAGATCTGTATCAATCGGTAATGATCGAAATCCGATTGTTACTATCCTGTACCGGTCGGTAACGATCGGATTTTGATCATAGTTATCATAACTGAATCAGAAAGCAGGGGGGGGGGTCCACTGGTCAGCCCAATGGGTCAACTGGTCGAACCACATGTTCAATTGAAAAATATTTAATCAACTTGCCCGTCCATAGCTTAAAGGTTGTCGTTAAGCCATCCATGTTCTTCTTCGTCAGACATCTTCTTCCTCGGTGTTACGTACCTCATGCTTCATGCTGGTGCAGTTACGTTAAGCCGTTCAGTGACACGTAGATTACGTTCCTTGTTCCTTCACAGCAGGAAACCGTCTTCTAGTTGTTTCCGAAATCGGTTTTTCTCTTTCCACAAACTTTTTTTTGCTTCTTCTTATATGGGAATGGGTTTCAACTATAGGCTTACTCCAAAAGCAAATGAGGAAGAAGGAAGAAGCAGAAGAAGGAAGGAGGAGGTGATGAATTGGAGGTGCGATAGGGGCATTCGAGCGACAAATGGTGGAGAGGAGACACTTGTGTGTCATGAGCCCTGGTGCATCGTGCAGCTGTGTTTGAAAAAGACAAAAAGAGAGCTGCTTAAGTAATTAAAGGTGACCATACTATTTCAAATAGGGAGCTCAACGTTCGGTCTGGTTCATGCCCAAACTGGTAGATATCCATTGGGTATGGGTCGATCTGGACAAAATTGAATTCCCTCTTATAAACACTGTAGGATGTCTTAGTATTAATTGCCTTTTTGTCAATTTTAGTAGTAAAGTTTCATTCAGTCTTCTCTCTTCATTTTTGGGAGGCCAATTCTCTTGAGCTACATAATGTAGTGATGGACAATCATATCTTTTTTATCGGATGCAGACCATCTGTATAAGTTGATTTGTTTTTGTTCTAAAATCATTGTGGTCGCATGCTATAAAGTATAAGCCTATGAATCATTTCTGTCATAATTTTGGATTTCTTCCAAACTTCCATTATACACGTTAAAATATTAATTACGGGTTTGTTCAGCCACCTTGCTGAAGGTTTTGCCATAGATTCTACATATGTAAATTATTGATTTGCTGATTAACAACATCATGTTCGTTTGGAATGTTTATTCTCTAGGATGTATGTACAAATTAATTCTCTTAATTTCAGATGATTCCTGTAGCTGCAAATGATGTGGCTTTTTCAGTGCATGCTGTTGCGTTGACGGCTTTTACATTGTTCTAAGTTTTGATCTATGAAGTAAGTAATCCTTCTTGTACGAGATCATCTTCTTGCTGTATGATAGATAGTCCCTTACCTTCTTTCCTCTGCTAACTCTCTTTTTACCTCCTTTTTATTCTTAATCTCTATAGCGTGGAAGTCTGAAGGTCTCAAAGACTTGCATTGGTATCACTGTTATTGTCTTGCTTTATGCTGTGGTCTGTGTGTTCTTGGCCTGGGCCAATCATTTTTGGCTTTGGCTCATCTCTGTTTTCAAGTAATACTTTGTTCTTATAAGAAAACTTAAGTTTTGAAAATATAATTGAACTAAAGAAACATATATGCCGTCTATCTTCTGGAACCCCAAGAAAGAACATTAAAGAAGACGCCTTTAACATCTATAAGTTTGGTTTTTTTAAAAAAAATGACTTCTTGCAGCTGTCTCATATACACATTAATTTTTCTTTAATGGCATGAATTCAGGACAATATAGGTTATCATGACAGCAATCAAGTACATCCTACAAGAATAGATGCTTTTTCATTTGTTTTATATTTTATTTGCATAATTTATATAATGTGTAAAAAGTGATAGATAAAATTAATTATCTCATTTTAAAGGATGGTGTATATTTACTCATTTTTGGATAATAGATCATTTATATCAAGATTTCTGAATAGTTGCTATCACGACAGTGTTATAGTCACTGTCCATCCTTAAATGGCAACATCTGGCGACCCCTTTTCGGAATTTGATTAGTGTGGTTCCGACTTTGGTCATGACATTTGGTGGACCATGATATCTCTAGAATTCCACATCACCAATGGGGGAGATTCAATCTGACTTATGCATAATTTGCGTAATTACAAGTTGTTTTGAATACATGAATCGTCTATCAGAGTCAAGTTCACCTGTCAGTTATCTCAAGGGATAAAGTGTTAGCGATCTTCTATAGATAATTGTAAAAGGATTATATACTTCTTTTGAGGAAGTAGACCAATGAAAAAATTGCAAATCGCAGAATTTTCTGGCTTCAGTTTTCAGGTTTTGTAGATCAACATATAAGCATACAAAGTTGTCATATAGTTAATAATCTATCAAACTAAATAACTGCAGCTAAGCTAAACTTACAAATAAAGGATGGAACTATAAAGGTAATTTGGACTACACATGACATCCTCAACAGGGGTACATAATATGGTAGAATATTCTTTACAAATTTCCTAGAGTCTTCAAGTAAAGAAACAAAAATGTGAAATAAGATACTTTTAAGGTTTTGCTTTTACTTTTACCCATTATCTTTTTTGTCTTCTAGATGATAGATATAGCTTCTTTCACTCTCGTGTGTTTGTTAGGCATTCATGAACTTCCAATGCAAGAGTACAGTAGGTTGGAGTATCGGCAACATCTTGATTTATTGGGTGGTGTGCTAAACTTTGGTCAGAAGGGTGTGCAGTCTATATAGATCAGGGTGTGTCACCCGTTTTTCAGCAGATGTTCTCATCCATTATGTGTCATTATTCTGATTTTCCTATCACATGTTTCTATGCAGAGACAATGGAAATTTCGGTAAGACACTGCTTTAACTGGTATGCAAATGCTTTTTGTTCTTTCATTTTACAATCTACATCTGAGATGTACGAGATATTTTTTCTTACAAATTTCATATCATTTTTTTGCATCTCAAATAATGGCCAGTCCTGTTTAGTTGTTCAACTTAATGATTATCATTTTAGCTGTGCAGCTTTCATATATTTTAAAAGTCTTGTTTCGTTGTTTGTGGTATAATATTCTGGGGCACTCCTGTAATAGTATTTGAATTAACATCTTTGAGTGCATTTGTTTTTCCTGCAACTCTTTTAAATGTTCTTTCAATTACATTACTGGTGCTAAAAAAGCATGGAAATAGATCTAAGAAGACTATTAAAAAACAACAAGGATCAGATGACCCTAAATATGGTTAGTTATAATATCTTTATTGAAGCTTAATGGTGGGGCTGTTGTGACCCCAAGTTGTTGAAATGTCTCACTTGTTATTGTCGGTCTAAATATATATTACAACCTAGACAATCTATTTCAAAAAATTTCTAGACCAAATATTTAGCAGTAATTTATTAAATATAGTTTGGAGCAGCTTGATGTTTTGTACACTGTAGGTAGTTTTGCTACACTTAGTTAATAGTTAGTTGCAGTGTTCATTACGGGTCATTTTACATAGTTCATTTAGTTTCTTTGTTTTAACTCTTCTAATAGCAATTGGTTCAATTTATGATTGATATCCTATTTTGCTCATCACTAAGTTGAACACAAATGCCCAAACTTATGATGGGACCAATCATACCTATGGTATTCTAGGGATCCGCAACACAAGACACCAGACTGCAAATTGATTAGAACTATTAGATGTATAGTATGATTTCACAAATAGTTTTTTTATCATTTGTGAACATGCTAAATTTTGTTTTATGAGAAATAGGATGATATAATTATCCTAGAATGCAGTTATGCTGTCAGTTTTGCATTCGGTTTCTTCCACGGTGTCCTTGATCAATGATTGATCCCAATTTTATATTAACTGAGCATGCAGGTGATTTCTATATGTAGCTAGAAGATAAATATTGCACATCTCTGCTCAATATTATCCAAAATGCTTATCCTTTATGTTAATTTTTTCTTTTTTCCTTCTCTTTCTGTTGCAGGAAGTAGTGCTCTTTGATATTCTCTTCATTTTCCAGCACTGTGTGCTCTATCCTGTGAGGAATGGAAGTAAACCCAAGAATTATGGAAGAAAATGTTATTCCACTTATCAACTCTGAAGAGAAACCGCAGTTAGCAAAATGTGTAGGGGATTAATCACTCTTTAAGATCATTCAGATTGCATATTAATGATTGTCCGTCCTGGATTCAACGACGCAACGTTAAACTGGGAGCAAAGAGGGAAGGCATAAGTTTGGAGTTGATCGATCTGTTTTACGTGAGCATCTTGCAGTCGTATGAGGCTGTAATTCGTAAATGGTGCTTTGATACACATAGAAACTTGACAATGAAAGTGATATTCTCCTGTGGTGATATGATCAATGATATGTAAAGTGTCCAGCTGGGGGTCAAAATATATTAAGTGAGCTATTACTGATTGCAATCAGATTCAACATTGGTTGGAAATTGCCGTCCAATTTGTGTTATTGCACTTCCCTCTTGCTTGTGTAAGAGTTAGCAGTATAGTGTCTCTGAATTCAGTAGTCAAGTCTCTCTAACTAAATTCAACTGTCACAGCAATTGTGATTCACATCCTACTAATATTACCTGTTTGGTACTTTTTCTTTAAAAATTTTGATGTAGTGGGGAATTATGTCTGCAAAGTCTACATCCTATTTTATTTTGAGAAGAATGTTTCTGGGGTTGTTTTGATCAAAGAATTTTCGCCTTTGACAAGATGTTCTGAGTATGTGGATGAGTCCACATACCAATTGCTTTGGATGTTCGATTTGCAGGAAGGAGGTTTTCAAACTCAACCTATGGTGTTGCTGGCACTATATCAAACCAATGTTTTGAATTAACATAAAAAAGATAAATGCTAGATTAAATCTTCTTCGTCCAATTGCTTGAATCCTGGTATCTAGCAGAGTTGAATATGGTAGTTAATTTTACTACAAGCATACGTCACTGAGCTTTATTATGCAGTGAAGTGAAGGAAAACTCATAGATGTTTATTTGTTTGTGATAACCTTCTGGGTTCATAGCAGGTATCAGATAGATAAATTAAGGATACCATCCTCTTCTCCCTAGTGACAGTGTAAAGAACAAGCACTCATCTCTATAAGCTATTCTCTCTATCTCTCTCTCTCTTCTGCCTCGAGGAGGAGGTGGAGGGATTCTTTATAAACCCTCTTCTTCGCTTGAGCTTGCCATCACACAGGTAATAATTAGTGAAGTCTCATTCTTAATTAGTGAAGTCTCGTCCACTTCTAGTTCTGCAAAGCCAGAAATTAAACGCATAGACTATGTTTGCATTTGAGTGACCTTTATCAAACATATAGTTTTTTCTGAATTGTAATGTAACAATTATATTATTAAGTTTTTTTATTTTAATTTCTTTTATTCTCTAGTAATCATTTTATTTTGCATGTGAAAATAGTCAACACAACAACTCTTTTACTTATGATGCTTATATTGAAAATGTTATGGTACCGATACACTCTTTTTTCTTTATCTTGTGATTCAATGTTCGATAACATATTTTACAGTTAGGTTACTTATGGGCCCACCAACAAAAAAATAAAATTATATAGGAGAATTGTTGGTCGTCTATATGTTCGAGTTATAATCTTCCTATAAAATTTCAATTTCCTTCGTAGATAAGAGGCATATAAAATATATAGTATATACAAAAAACTTAAAATATGTATATACCTATATAGTGCGGTAGGTGCATTACAAACTTAAATAATGTTAATTATATTTATCTAAGTAATCTTTTGGGAGGGTAATAAACTTTAGGAATGTTTCCATTCTCTAGTCTTTTCTTTTCTTTTCGCCGGAAGGAGAACACATACTTTGCTTTGAGAATTATTTGATTTTCAAAGTGATAACATTTTTCTGCCAAATTAAATATTTGTGGTTGGTTTTATTGTTTAGTGAGAGGACGTGTCGATCTTAATTTTTTTATTTTCATGGTTCTCGTATTGAATATTTATCATATAAAAAAGAATAAGACCTACACATATGTTCATATGACATGTAAACATTAGAAGTCTTCTAGATAAGGTGTAGTTGCTGGCATGAGAGTTTTTAGTTCACTTTAACTATTAATTCTTTATGGGTAGATGATCATGTTGAGAACAAGGCCAGTGACGAGTGGATACATGGGAAGACTTGAAACGTGAGTTGAGAACGCAGTTTCTGCCCGAGAACACTTAGTTCGTCGAAAGAAGGAAACTGAGACAACTCCGCCCAAGTACTTCCATCCGAGACTATGTGAAGCAATTTTCGGCGTTGATACTAGATATACAGGACATGTCCGAAAAGGACAAACTATTCAGCTTCCTCGATGGCTTAAAGCCATGGGCACAACAAAAACTAAATCGGAGGAATGTCACCGACGTGGTCGAGGCAATTGCAGCCGCGGAAAGGCTAACTGATTTCGTTTCTTCAAAAGACTAAGGAAAGAAGAAACAATTCTTAGGAAATTGCCCAACAAAATACTCTCGTGCAAAGGAGTCTGGCGGCGAACAGAAGAAAAAGAGCTTCCACAAGGGATCGAGCTTAAAAGGCAAAGCCCCGAAATCTAGTGGATGCTTCTTGTGTAGAGGACCACACACGGTGAGGGAGTGCCCGCAGAAGCAGGCACTCAACGCCTTAATGACATCAATACACCCCCACAAGTCGGACAAAGGCAAAGCCGTCGCCCTTAGTTCGAGAAGTTCGGAATCTAGCAACGACGACAAGGAGTCGCAAGGACCCCGAATGGGAGCGATGCGTTTGTTGAATGCATTACGGGGTCGAGTGGGGGAGAGAACAAAGACAAAGGCACAGAAGGCGGCAAGTAGCGAGCTGATGTATGTGGACACTGGAGCTACCCACAATTTTATTGCTGATCGTGAAGCAAAGCGACTTTGACTTGTCTTGGAGAAGAACCCATGTGGCATGAAGGCTATGAACTCGGAGGCCAAGCAGATCTCCGGATTAGCAAAGGGGGTCCTTATCAAGATTGGAACATGGAGAAGGTGCACAAATATGATGGCGATGCCATTGGACGACTTCCAAGTGATTCTTGGAATGGAGTTCATCCACGTGGTGAAGTTAGTGCCGATGTCGTTCCTAAACTCTTTATGCCTGATGAGAGGCGACGACCCCTGCGTAGTTCCAGTTTCTCGAGGGAGAACCAAGGACCCACAGCAAATATCGGCATTACTATTAAAGAAAGTGATACGGTAAGGTGAATTAACTTTCGTGGCTGCTGTGAAGCTGGAGCCACTTGGGAGGCCATTCATGAACCTACTGTAGTGGCAAACGTTCTGAAGGAATTCATAGACGTCATGCCACCCGAGTTGCCGAAGACTCTACCACCACGTAGAGGCGTGGATCATAACATTGAGTTGGAGCCGGGAGTTAAGCCTTCAGCGAGACCACCCTATCGCATGGCCCCTCCAGAGTTAGCAAAACTGAGGAAGCAGTTAGATGAACTGCTAAGCGGTGGTCTCATCCGCAGTTCAAAGGCACCATTCGGAGCTCTAGTTCTGTTTCAGAAGAAACAAGATGGGAGTCTCCGATTATGTGTCGATCATCGAGTTCTGAACAAAGTGACGGTGAAGAACAAATATCTTATTTTGCTCATCGCGGATTTGTGATGCCTTTTGGTTTAACCAACGCTCCGACCACATTCTGTACTCTAATAAACTAGCTTTTCAAAGTGTCTTTGGACAAGTTTGTGGTCGTCTACCTAGGCGATATCGTCGTCTATAGCCAGACGCTCGAGGAGCACATTGAACACCTTCGGATAATCTTCAGAGTTCTCATGGAGAACACCTTGTTTGTGAAGAGGGAGAAGTGCTACTTTGCGTAGACAGAAATTATGTTCTTGGGACATCGGATCGACGGTGGTTCCATTCGGATGGATGAGTCAAAGATGTAAGCTGTGGCGGAATGGCGAACACCAAAGAAGGTACCTGAGTTGAGATCCTTCCTTGGTTTCATCAACTATTATCGACGCTTAATTTCTGGATATTCAAAGCGCGCAGCTCCACTGACGGATTTGCTAAAGGAGCAATCTTTGAGATGGTCAGACAAGTGTGAAACGACTTTCCAAGATCTAAAGACTGCTGTGTTGGAGGAACCAGTACTCAGATTACCAGACGACGGGATGCCTTTTAAAGTCCATACAGATGCTTTTGACTTTGCTATTGGGGGAGTACTTATGCAAGAGGGTCATCCAGTGGCCTATGAGAGTCGCAAGCTCAATGAGATCGAGCGGCGATATCCAGTGCAAGATAAAGAGATGACAGGGTGGTCCATTGTTTACGAGTCTGGTGACACTACCTTTTGGGCGCACGATTCGTGCTAAGGACAGACAATGTCATATTGAGTTACTTCCAGACTCAAAAGAAACTCTCCCCGAAACAGGCAAGATGGCACGACTTCTTGGCCGAATTCGATATGGTAATGGAGTATAAGCCTAGAAAGACAAATGTCGTGGCCGATGCAATGAGCCGGAAAGTGGAACTGGTGAATGGTATACAGTTGGAAGGTGGAGGCCAAGCAAGTCAGTTGCACTCCAACTTTCTTTCCAGGATCAGGGATGGAATGTACAGTGATCCTCAAGCAGTAACCCTGATGTAACTCATCAAAGAGGGCAAGGCACGACGATTTTGGATCCAAGAGGGACTCCTCTACACTAAAGGGAATAGAGTTTATGTTCCGCGAGTGGACAACTTGAGGGATGAACTCTTGAGTGAGTGTCACGATTCCCTTTGGGCCGGACATCCCGGCATTCATCGGACAATGGCTCTCGTGGAGAGGGTATTTTATAGGCCAAAAATGGGGACAGATGTGGATGATTATGTTCGTACATACCTTACGTGCCAACAAGATAAGTTGGAGAAGCGAAAGCCAGTGGGACTTTTGGAGCCGCTGTTGGTGCCGAAAAGGCCATGGGAGAGCATTTCCTTAAACTTCATATCAAGCTTGCCCGCAGTAGGGGACTGGGATCGATACTTGTAGTTGTCGATCGGTTTATTGCTGCACCCCTATATTGTTCAGCAGAAGAGGCAGCCAAGTTGATGATGAAGAATGTGGTGAAGTATTGGGGAGTTTCACACAATATCATTAGTGATCGAGATTCTCGGTTCTTGGGACGATTCTGGACCGAGCTATTCAAGCTGTTGGGATCGAAGTTATACTTCTCCACAAGCCTCCACCCTCAGACTGATGGTCAAACTGAAAGAATTAACTCGATGTTAGAACAGTATCTCCGGCACTATGTGAGTGCTAATCAACGAGATTGGGTGAAGCTATTGGACATAGCCCAATTCTCTTATAACTTGCAGCGGAGCTCTGCGTCCAATAAGAGCCCCTTCGAGATTATCACAGGACCTTTTGCGAGCAAATATGCTTCGGCGTTTCATGACTTAGGCAATCCCAGCTAAGTCCGGAACATTGGCTAAAGATTGCTTTGCGGCTTAGGCAATTCCAACTAAGTCTACAAGTTTGTCGCAAGGGTGCCACACGGCTTAGGCAAATTCCGCTAAGTCCGTGACAGCGCGGGGAGAAAGATCGAGGCGACGTCACCCCTTTTCTCTTTTTTTAATATTTTAATTTATTATATTATATGATATTATATTATACTTTAATATACCGGGCGGTATGCACTGTGCATACCGCCTAGTACTAGTACCGTATCGGTACCGAGATGAACTCGGTACAATGGTACGGACCGTTGTGACCCCAAGTTGTTGAAGTGTCTCACTTGTTATTGTTGGTCTAAATTTATATTACAACCTAGACAAACTATTTCAAAAAATTTCTAGACCAAATATTTAGCAGTAATTTATTAAATATAGTTTGGAGCAGCTTGATGTTTTGTACACTATTGGCAGTTTTCCCACACTTAGTTAATAGCTAGTTGTAGTGTTCATTATGGGTCATTTTACAGAGTTCATTTAGTTTCTTTGTTTTAACTCTTCTAATAGCAATTGGTTCAATTTATGATTGATATCCTATTTTGCTCATCACTAAGTTGAACACAAATGCCAAACTTATGACTGGAACCATCATACCTATGGTATTCTAGGGATCCGCAACTCAGGTCGTGAGTTTGGATGTGTTGGTATGTCGGGCAGCCCGACGTGAACTTCCTCTCTTGTTGATTTTCTTTCGCTCTTTATTACACTCCTTCCTTGTATCTCTTTCGTTTCCTTAACCTCTCATTCTTCACCCCCTTGATATCCTCTCTTATGTAATCCTGCTATTCCTAGTTCTCCTCTCCCTCCTCTATTGGATCTCCCCCTTGTGAGCCATCCTCTGTGCTTCCTATCCCTTCTCACCTCCTCGCTCGCCGATGGGATTATTGCCGCCAACAAGGGCATGTTGTTCAGGAGCAAAGGCAGAGCGTAAAGATTGAAGCCTTGATGTGAATGCGATGGCATGACCCAGGAGCAATGGTAATCGACTTCTTGTTTTATTTTTATTTTTTCCCTTTTCTTCTATCGAAGACATTAAGTAATAAATAAAAAGAAATTAAAATCAAGCTGGCCTAACTCAGCAAAAGTCTAGCGGCCATAGGTCGAGACTGTGTCGGATTGTTGACCCTTTGGATTTCGGGATGCAACATGCACCACATCACTCCTCTTAATGAGGTAGATTTGGTGATGGAGCCGATATTACAAAGTCAACTCATCAGTTTGCTTTAAGAATCAACCCGAGCAACTGACTAGTGGCCTTATCATGTTTGAATGTTTTCGGTTAGTATGCTAGTGCTTTTCAATTCAGTGTGTAACTCACCTTCTAAGGGCATACATGCATGCTTTGATTTATCTAGTATTTATGCAGACAAGACATCAGACTACAAATTGATTAGAACTATTAGATGTATAGGATGATTTCACAAATAGTTTTTTTATCATTTGTGAACATGCTAAATTTTGTTTTATGAGAAATAGGATGATATAATTATCCTAGAATGCAGTTATGCTGTCAGTTTTGCATTCGGTTTCTTCCACGGTGTCCTTGATCAATGATTGATCCCAATTTTATATTAACTGAGCATGCAGGTGATTTCTATATGTAGCTAGAAGATAAATATTGCACATCTCTGCTCAATATTATCCAAAATGCTTATCCTTTATGTTAATTTTTTTTTTTTTCCTTCTCTTTCTGTTGCAGGAAGTAGTGCTCTTTGATATTCTCTTCATTTTCCAGCACTGTGTGCTCTATCCTGTGAGGAATGGAAGTAAACTCAAGAATTATGGAAGAAAATGTTATTCCACTTATCAACTCTGAAGAGAAACCGCAGTTAGCAAAATGTGTAGGGGATTAATCACTCTTTAAGATCATTCAGATTGCATATTAATGATTGTCCGTCCTGGATTCAATGACGCAACGTTAAACTGGGAGCAAAGAGGGAAGGCATAAGTTTGGAGTTGATCGATCTATTTTAGGTGAGCATCTTGCAGTCGTATGAGGCTATAATTCGTAAATGGTGCTTTGATACACATAGAAACTTGACAATGAAAGTGATATTCTCCTGTGGTGATATGATCAATGATATGTAAAGTGTCCAGCTGGGGGTCAAAATATTATATTAAGTGAGCTATTACTGATTGCAATCAGATTCAACATTGGTTGGAAATTGCCGTCCAATTTGTGTTATTGCACTTCCCTCTTGCTTGTGTAAGAGTTAGCAGTATCGTGTCTCTGAATTCAGTAGTCAAGTCTCTCTAACTAAATTCAACTGTCACAGCAATTGTGATTCACATCCTACTACTATCTGTTTGGTATTTTTTCTTTAAAAATTTTTATGTAGTGGGGAATTATGTTCGTGTCGCACTTGATCTTGGGCGTGTGACCTCTTGCCATGAGTAGTTTTTCTATGTTTATATGGATCCAAACATGTAGTAGTACCATCATGATCATTGAAATGCTTCTTCTATCTTGTTTTCTTGTTCAGTTGTTCTTGGAATATACTCCTCCATCGTTAGTATGGAGTTTATAATAAATTTTGATCAATATGATGAATATGTGTTAAGAGTGTCTTTCTCATATAGAAGAACCTTGAGGTTTTACAACTTCCACGGGAGAAATTAATCAGGAAGTACATCACCGATATCAAGAACAGTAGCACTTGATAATTACATTAGCATAGGCATATTTCATGTTTTCGTCGTTTCTTTCTTATTGAATGAATTACTAGATGTGATTGCAATAAGGCATATTTTCACCAAGTGTTTTTTTCATGATCAGGAGTATAAATCCTCTTGATTTCATTATTTTCTTTTTTTATGGTCCTGACGTGGTTAGTGACCATGAAAATTTTGTTTCTACTCCCATAAGATTGCATTCCATGATAAACAAACATATCGACAGTGCACTCAGATGCCAAGGACTATCTCAACTTATTTTTCCTCGATCGACTCATGACTTTCCAGTATGTGCAAGTAAAAAATCTGAAGAGTAATTAATTACATGAAGAGAAATCTAAGCAATACATACGTTTGTTTGAAAAATATTGAGACTACAAAGAATTATTACACACATAACCAGACATGATCGATCATGTGACCAACAAAGTGAGGCCCTATCACATTCTGAGTTCCTAATATCATGAAAGAGTTTGTAGCAAAAAGAAACTTGTTCTACCTCCGTGTTATTTATGGTGACTTATAGCAGCAAGCTCCTATGAAGGAAGAAGAGATCTATGTCTTCCCATGGAGGAAAAGAGTCATAGCACAGCTTGGAGTCTTCAGCATCAAGTGCACTTGCCATAGAGGAAGCACAGAAGGAAGAACTGCAGCTGCCTGAAGACTTGACCTATGGTATATCGTCTCTTCTTCATCTAAACTTTGATTGCTTGGCATACAAATGCTCCTATGCATGAGACATCTGTGCTCTTCCCTTGTGCTTGTGGACAATCACCGACATGTCCATGATCATATATCTCAGGATGCTGATTGATGATGAGCTAATGGGTCGCCGAAGAGAGAGAGAGAGAGAGAGAGAGAGAGAGAGAGAGCAATCACCTTCGAGAGTCTCACCGAAAAGATTCTTGGTCATGGTTTACGCAATGCGGTGGTTGAGGAGAGAGCAAGAACAAGCACTCATCTCTATAAGCTATTCTCTCTATCTCTCTCTCTCTCTCTTTTTCCTCGAGGACGAGGTGGAGGGATTCTTTATAAACCCTCTTCTTCTCTTGAGCTTGCCATCACACAGGTAAAGGAGGAGGACACGACGCGGTTAAAGATGCTGATGTTGGATGTTGCAATCCGAACAATCTTCTACAACGTAACCTTCTCTGTCACTCTTCTTCTTTTTACTCAGTTCAAGATCGTCTTTAGTCTCATTTGTAACGACCATCTCATGATGTGATGCACAAGGAAAATGAAGTAAATCATAAGATATCTCTCGTAAAACCCGTGTCTATAAAATGATGGCTTCCAAGTTTTTTGATGGTTCGTACAAGTTAATTGCTTCTCAGTTCATTCTTATCTCAATTCATTCTTATTCTATTTTTTACTTCTTTTCCTTTCCACTCACTTCAATGTTGTATTCGGATTAATTTCAAACACTATCTCATGATACGATACACAAGGGAGATTGAATTATATGATAAATAAATATAATTCTACAAATTGTTTCTTTGTTGATGTGATATAATTATATATTGTTTCTATAGAATGAGGAGCAACCTATTATTATATAGGTAGGTTCCTATAAGGCTTTAAGGCCTTCGATGAGATAAGACTTAGATAATCATTTATTTTTTTTCTTTTATCTTTTTTTTTGAAGGTTTAGTGTGGATGGGTTAATGTTTTAAAGATGGGTTAATATTGAATGACATGTTAATAAATCACTTATTGAATGAAGTCTATCATTATGCTTCATGTTTGTATATTTAGATGTTTGAGAAGTAAAAATTGTATATGTCCTTACTATCTCAATTTTCAAGCAAAGTCAATGATAAACACATGCATATTTCATATATCAATTGATACATATATGTTCATAGATATAAGTCATATATAACTTTTACTACTCAAGCATCAAGGCTATTCCTCGATAGCCTAAGAAGTATGCATGGTTAAATCTTTATCTAATTTAAAGTCATATATAATTTTTTTTATTTTCGTGGTTCTCCTATTGAATATTAATCATATAAAAAAGGATAGAGCCTACATATCTGCTCATAGAATACGTTAACGTTAGAAGGCTTTTCGATAAGGTGTAGTTGCTGGCATGAGAGTTCTTAGTTCACTTTAACTATTAATTCATGGGTAGATGATCATGTTGTTGATGTGGATTTTCTGAGATGGGTCATTTATATTAGTATTAAAGTTTAAACTTGTTTGGCCAAATTATAGTTAAAGTTATGGTTGCAAGAAAATATTTTACTTTAGTAGGATTATGAATTGGGTTTTTTTTTGTACAAATTAGAAGTAACCATAGCCATACATCAAAGAAAATATTTTACAAATGATAAATATATTAGTACATATATTCAAGCCAGTTTTATTGCTTTAAGAAACTGACTCTAAATACTTGGGACATTATATGTTTAGAAAATATTTATTTCTATATAATGTATTAGGAAGCCACAACAATTTTATTCAAATGATTGAATTTCATTCAATCTATAATATTTGCAATGGAATTTTTAATTCGAGGAAATCCTCGATCAAATGATAGATCGAGAAAGAACCTCGTTGGAGGGAAAAACCTCAATCATAAAAGTTAGGGTGAAAAAAGCCCTCCTTGAGCCTACTCAAGGGGAGGCTTAACCGATTTATTTACCCATAACCCGGGTCAGGTAAAGGAAAAAAGAAAAAAGAGAAAAAAGCTCATAGCCCGAGCCAAGCCCTCACACGATGCTCCATCTGAATCAACTCCAAAAAAGAATTCCACTTACATATATGTTTATCAAACTCAAAACGAATAATGCATGTACGTGTTCGACGAGATCATGCAGCATAAAAAAACGATACGCCGCGAGTAAAGAAGACGGGTATGCATGCAACTAAAAAAACAAACAAAAGAAAGAATAAACTTTTGTTTTTTTGGTCTCAAAAAATGTGTATACCAAGAAAGTCAACACACTAGCAAATTGGAGAACCCACGTAAAATCTATAATATAAGAAACCAGTAAACATATTCGAAAACACATGCAAGATCCTAATGAAAGAACACCAAGAAGAAAGAACTCAGACTCTACAATCCAAAAAACTAGTATACATATTCGAAGACACATGCAAGATCCCGACGAAAGAACACCAAGAAGAAAGAACTGAGAGTCTAGAATCTAAAAAATCAGTGTACACTATCGCAACAGAATAACACCAAGAAGAAAGAACTCGAAGACACATACATGAAAGATCCCAATGGAAGAGCACCAAGAAGAAAGAACACGAAATCATAGAAATGAGACTACAAAAAAGACATCAAAGGCAACCAACACATAACAATCAAGATCAAGAAACAAATGAATCAACCCGAAAGCACATATGCAATTCGACACAAGAGTTCCAGAAACAAACAATCGCAAACGTAGATAGCATAAATCAATATCGCCAAAACAAGAACTACAACTATAGATGCGGGCAAAGAAACTGTTAATGTGAACCTGAGGTTAAAAGGAGAGGCCAGAGGAGTAGCAATAGGAGGAGCCGCAGATGTAGGAGGAGCCAGTGGAGCAGAATCTTAGCAGATCTCAATGGCGAAGGCGTCAACCGGGTTCCCGTAGGCGAAGGGGAGGAAGAAGAGGCGTGAAACGTCGATCGGCTTCCCCAAGAATGCTTTCTAACTGGCCAGAAGGCATAAGTTGGAGGCTTCGATGTTGGGAAGATGGGCAGATGGCCCAGATTCAACCCATAATGGGTTCCACAGCCTTAATCTCCATTTATCTTAACATAAACCCTAGTTTTGGGGGCTAAGAGTTGTGGAAAAGAGGGTAGCGATGGTTGAAAATGTGGGAGAGAAAAAAAAGTTGCAGATTGACAGTAGAGGGCAAAAAATAAGAAATTTAGGAAAGGGAAGAAAACAAGGACAGAGAAAGACTATTCTCAATCATCCATATCTCAGGTTAGATTTGCTTGTAGTGGATTCTTACTATGATCACTTGGGAAGGTTTTAGATATTATGCTTAATAATATAGTCCTTATATCCCTATGATTCTCTTGTGATTGTTGCTTGGGTTTGGGCAAGAAGCCTTGAGATATGTATATTCATTATTTTGATAGTGGATTTTCTCTAGCTTGTCTCGTAGTTTTTACCCTTCAAGATGATGGGATTTTTCACATAAATCTTGGTGTTCGTTTGATTGTGATTTCTATTTAATTCCACTGTGTGTGACGATCTGCTAGTATTTGTTAGTATACAAATTTTCTTCCTATTTTATTCCCATCAACTGGTATCAGAGCAAAGTTTTTTGTAGCATCTAATTTTTGTATTCGAACATAATTAGTTTGAATGGAAACAATTGGATGATATGGAAACCAAGAATGGAAGATCTCTTGTATTGCAAAGATTTGTATGGACTTCTGCAAGGGGATAATGCAAAGCTCACAACTATGACAAATGATGATTGGAAGAAGTTAGATCAAAAAATAATTGGATTTATTTGTCAATGACTTGAGGATAGTGTCTTTCACCATGTTTCTATTAAAAGTTCTGCTTACTCGCTTTGAAAAAAGTTAGAAGGTCTTTATGAAAGAAAAACGACCGAGAACAAAGCTTTCTTGATCAAAAAATTTGTGAACTTGAAACCTAAAGAGGGTACTTCTATTCCTGAGCATTTGAATGAAATGCAGAGTATTGCTAACCAGTTATCCTTTATGAAAATGTCTTTTGATGTTAAGTTGCGAGCATTGTTATTTCTTAGTTCTTTGCCAGAAAGTTGGGAGACACTGGTGGTTTCTCGCAGTAATTCTACACCAGATGATGTTATCACCATAGATCAAGTAACAAGCAGTTTGTTGAATGAGGAGTGGAGGAAAAAGAATTTAGCAACTTTTAAGATTGATTCACAGGCACTTGTCTTAAAGAACAGATGAATGTCAAAGTCAAAGGATAGAAGTGGTTCACGCATGGGTAGAAGCAAGTCAAGATTAAGAAAAGATATTATTTGCTACAATTGTGGTGAAAAAGGATACTATTCTGATTTTCCTATTACATGTTTTTATGCAGAGACAATCAAAATTTCGGTAAGACACTGCTTTAACTGGTATGCAAATGATTTTTGTTCTTTCATTTTGCAATCTACATCTGAGATGCACGAGATATTTTTTCTTACAGCTTTCATATCATTTTTTTGCGTCTCAAATAATGGTCAGTCCTGTTTAGTTGTTCAACTTAATGATATAATTTTATATCATTTTAGCTGTTCAGCTTTCATATCATTTTAGCTGTGCAGCTTTCATATATTTTAAAAGTCTTGTTTAAAGTTGTTTGTGGTATAATTTTCTGGGGCAATTCTGTAATAGTATTTGAATTAACATATTTGAGTGCATTTGTTTTTCCTGCAACTCTTTTAAATGTTCTTTAAATTACATTACTGGTGCTAAAAAAGCATGGAAATAGATCTAAGAAATCTATTAAAAAACAAGAAGGCTCATATGACCCTAAATATGGTTAGTGATAATATCTTTATTGAAGCTTAATGGTGGGGCTGTTGTGACCCCATGTTGTTGAAATGTCTCACTTGTTATTGTCAATCTAAATATATATTACAACCTAGACAATCTATTTCAGAAAATTTCTAGACCAAATATTTAACGGTAATTTATTAAATATAGTTTGGAGCAGCTTGATGTTTTGTACACCGTTGATAGTTTTGCTACACTTAGTTAATAGTTAGTTGAAGTGTTGGGTCGTTCATTTAATTTCTTTGTTTTAACTCTTCTAATAGCAATTTGTTCAATTTATGATTGATATCCTATTTTGCTCGTCACTAAGTTGATCACAAATGCCCAAACTTATAACTAGATCCAACTCAGGTCCTGAGTTTGGATGTGTTGGTATGTCGAGCAGCTCGACGTGAACTTCCTCTCTTGTTGATTTCCTTTCGCTCTTTATTGCACTCCTTCCTTGTATCTCCTTCATTTTCTTAACCTCTCATTCTTCATCCCCTTGATATCCTCTCTTATGTAATCCTGCTATTCTTGGTTCTCCTCTCCCTCTATTGGATCTCCCCCTTGTCAGCCATCCTCTCTACTTCCTATCTCTTCTCACCTCCTCGCTTGCCGATGGGACTAGGACTGCACATGGTAAGGGAGTGCCCGCAGATGCAGGCACTCAACGCCTTAACGACATCAATACACCCCCGCAAGTCAGACAAAGGCAAAACCGTCGTCCTTAGTTCGAGCAGTTCGAAATCAAGCAGCGACGACAAGGAGTCGCAAGGACCCCGAATGGGAGCGATGCGTTTGTTGAATGCATTAAGGGGTCAAGTGAGGGAGAGAACAAAGACAAAGGCATAGAAGGCGGCAATTAGCAAGCTGATGTATGTGGACATCAAGCTCAATGGCCGAACAACCCTTGCAATGGTGGACACTAGAGCTACCCACAATTTTATTGCCGATCGTGAAGCAAAACGACTTGGACTTGTCTTGGAGAAGAACCCAAGTCGCATGAAGGTTGTGAACTCGGAGGCCAAGCAGATCTCCGGATTAGTAAAGGGGGTCCCTATCAAGATTGGAGCGTGGAGTGGGTGCACAAATATGATGGCGGTGCCATTGGACGACTTCCAAGTGATTCTTGGAATGACATTCATGCACGCGGCAATGTTAGTGCCGATGTCGTTTCTAAACTCTTTATGCCTGATGGGAGGCGACGACCCCTGCGTAGTTCCAATTTCCCGAGGGAGAACCAAGGACCCACAGCAAATATCGGCATTATAATTGAAGAAAGGGGTGCGAAAAGGTGAATTAACTTTCGTGGCTGCTGTGAAGCTGGAGCCACTTGACGGGGAGGCCATTCACGAACCTGCTATAGTGGCAAACATTCTGAGGGAGTTCATAGACGTCATTGCCACCCGAGTTGCCGAAGACTCTACCACCACGCAGAGGCGTGGATCATAACATTGATTTAGAGTCGGGAGTTAAGCCTCCAGCGAGACCACCTTACCGCATGGCCCCTCCGGAGTTAGTAGAACCGAGGAAGAAGTTAGATGAACTGGTAAGCGATGGTCTCATCCGCAGTTCAAAGGCACCATTCAGAGCTCCAATTCTCTTTCAGAAGGAACAAGATGGGAGCCTCCGATTATATGTCGATTATCGAGCCATGAACAAAGTGATGGTGAAGAACAAATATCCTATTCCGCTCATCGCAAAGCCAAGTATTTCTCCAAACTCGACCTTCGGTCAAGGTATTGGCAAGTGCGCATTGCAGAAGGTGATGAGGTGAAGACTACCCGTGTAACCAGGTATGGAGCGTTCGACTTTCTTGTGATGCCTTTTGGTTTAACCAATGCTTCGGCCACATTCTGTACTCTAATGAACTAGTTTTTCAAAGAGTATTATTTGGACAAGTTTGTGGTCGTCTGTCTAGACGATATCATCGTCTATAGCCAGACGCTCGAGGAGCACATTGAACACCTTCGGACAATCATCAGAGTTCTCATGGAGAACACCTTGTTTGTGAAGAAGGAGAAGTGCTACTTTGCGCAGACAGAAATTCTGTTCTTGGGACATCGGATCGGCGGTGGTTCCATTCGGATGGATGAGTCAAAGATACAAGCTGTGGCAGAATGGCGAACACTAAAGAAGGTACCTGAGTTTAGATCCTTCCTTGGGTTCGTCAACTATTATCGACGCTTCATTTCTGGATATTCAAAGCGCGTAGCTCCACCGACGGATTTGCTAAAGGAGCAGTCTTGGTGATGGTCAGACAAGTGTGAAGCGGCTTTCCAAGATCTAAAGATTGTTGTGTTGGAGGAACCAGTACTCAGATTACCAGATGACGGGAAGCCTTTTAAAGTCCATACATATGCTTCTGACTTTGCTATTGGGGGAGTACTTATACAAGAGGGTCATCCAGTGACCTATAAGAGTCGCAAGCTCAATGAGACCGAGCGACGATATCCAGTGCTTGAGAAAGAGATGACAGCGGTGGTCCACTGTTTATGAGTCTGGTGACACTACCTTTTGGGAGCACCATTCGTGCTAAGGACAGACAATTTCGCATTGAGTTACTTCCATACTCAAAAGAAACTCTCCCCGAAACAGGTAAGATGGCACGACTTCTTGGCCGAATTCGACATGGTAATGGAGTACAAGCCCAGAAAGACAAATGTCGTGGCCGATGCATTGAGCCGGAAAGTAGAACTGGTGAATGCTATACAGTTGGAAGGCGGAGGCCAAGCAAGTCAGTTGCACTCCAACTCTCTTTCCAAGATCAGGGATGGACTGTACAGGGATCCTCAAGCAGTAACCCTGATGCAACTCATCGAAGAGGACATGGCACGACGATTTTGGGTCCAGGAGGGACTCCTCTACACCAAAGGGAATAGAGTTTATGTTCTATGAGTGGACAACATGAGGCATGAACTTTTGAGAGAGTTTCATTATTCCCTTTGGGTCGGACATCCAGGCATTCATCGGACAATGGCTCTCGTGGAGAGGGCATTTTATTGGCAAAAAATGGGGATAGATGTGGAGGATTATGTTCGTACATGCCTTACGTGCCAACTAGATAAGTTTGAGAAGCGAAAGCCAGTGAGACTTTTGGAGCCGCTGCTAGTGCCGAAAAGGCCATGGAGAGCATTTTCTTAGACTTCATATCAAGCTTGTCCGCAGTAGGGGACTGGGATCGATACTTGTAGTTGTCGATTGGTTTTCGAAGTATGCAACGTTTATTGCTGCACCCCTATATTGTTCAGCAGAAGAGGCAGCCAAGTTGATGATGAAGAATGTGGTGAAGTATTGAGGAGTTCCACACAATATCATTAGTGATCGAGATTCTCGGTTCTTGGGACGATTCTGGACCGAGCATTCAAGTTGTTGGGATCGAAGTTATACTTCTCCACAAGCCTCCACCCTCAGACTGATGGACAAACCAAAAGAATTAACTCACTGTTAGAACAATATCTCCGGCACTATGTGAGTGCTAATCAACGAGATTGGGTGAAGCTGTTGGACATAGCCCAATTCTCCTACAACTTGCATCGGAGCTCTGCGTCCAATAAGAGCCCCTTCGAGATTATCAAAAGACCATTTGGAAGCAAATATGCTTCGGCGTTTCATGACTTAGGCAATCCCAGCTAAAGATTGCTTCACGGCTTAGGCAATTCCAACTAAGTCTACAAGTTTATCGCAAGGATGCCACACGGCTTAGGCAAATTCCGCTAAGTCCGTGACAGAGCGGGGAGAAAGATCGAGGCGACGTCACCCATTTTCTCTTTTTTTAATATTTTAATTTATTATATTATATGATATTATATTATACTTTAATATATCGGGCGGTATGCACTGTGCATACCGCCTAGTACTAGTACCGTTCGGTACCGAGATAAACTCGGTACAATGGTACGAACCGTTGTGACCCCAAGTTGTTGAAGTGTCTCACTTGTTATTGTTGGTCTAAATTTATATTACAACCTAGACAATCTATTTCAAAAAATTTCTAGACCAAATATTTAGCGGTAATTTATTAAATATAGTTTGGAGCAGCTTGATGTTTTGTACACTGTTGGTAGTTTTGCTACACTTAGTAAATAGTTAGTTGTAGTGTTCATTATGGGTCATTTTACATAGTTCATTTAGTTTCTTTGTTTTAACTTTTCTAATAGTAATTTGTTCAATTTATGATTGATATCTTATTTTGCTCATCACTAAGTTGAACACAAATGCCAAACTTATGACCGGAACCATCATACCTACGGTATTCTAGGGATCCGCAATACAAGACATCAGACTGCAAATTGATTAGAACTATTAGATGTATAGGATGATTTCACAAATAGTTTTTTTATCATTTGTGAACATGCTAAATTTTGTTTTATGAGAAATAGGACGATATAATTATCCTAGAATGCAGTTATGCTGTCAGTTTTGCATTCCGTTTCTTCCACGGTGTCCTTGATCAATGATTGATCCCAATTTTATATTACCTGAGCATGCAGGTGATTTCTATATGTAGCTAGAAGATAAATATTGCACATCTCTGCTCAATATTATCCAAAATGCTTATCCTTTATATTAATTTTTTTTTTTTCCTTCTCTTTCTGTTGCAGGAAGTTGTGCTCTTTGATATTCTCTTCATTTTCCAACACTGTGTGCTCTATCCTGTGAGGAATGGAAGTAAACCCAAGAATTATGGAAGAAAATGTTATTCCACTTATCAACTCTGAAGAGAAACCGCAGTTAGCAAAATGTGTAGGGGATTAATCACTCTTTAAGATCATTCAGATTGCATATTAATGATTGTCCGTCCTGGATTCAACGACGCAACGTTAAACTGGGAGCAAAGAGGGAAGGCATAAGTTTGGAGTTGATCGATCTGTTTTACGTGAGCATCTTGAAGTCGTATGAGGCTGTAATTCGTAAATGGTGCTTTGATACACATAGAAACTTGACAATGAAAGTGATATTCTCCTGTGGTGATATGATCAATGATATGTAAAGTGTCCAGCTGGGGGTCAAAATATATTAAGTGAGCTATTACTGATTGCAATCAGATTCAACATTGGTTGGAAATTGCCGTCCAATTTGTGTTATTGCACTTCCCTCTTGCTTGTGTAAGAGTTAGCAGTATCGTGTCTCTGAATTCAGTAGTCAAGTCTCTCTAACTAAATTCAACTGTCACAGCAATTGTGATTCACATCCTACTAATACTACCTGTTTGGTACTTTTTTAAAAAAAAATTTGATGTAGTGGGGAATTATGTCTGCAAAGTCTACATCCTATTTTATTTTGAGAAGAATGTTTCTGGGGTTGTTTTGATCAAAGAATTTTCGCCTTTGACAAGATGTTCTGAGTATGTGGATGAGTCCACATACCAATTGCTTTGGATGTTCGATTTGCAGGAAGGAGGTTTTCAAACTCAACCTATGGTGTTGCTGGCACTATATCAAACCAATGTTTTGAATTAACATAAAAAAGTTAAATGCTAGATTAAATCTTCTTCGTCCAATTGCTTGAATCCTGGCATCTAGCAGAGTTGAACATTGTAGTTAATTTTACTACAAGCATACGTCACTGAGCTTTATTATGCAGTGAAGGAAAACTCATAGATGTTTATTTGTTTGTGATAACCTTCTGGGTTCATAGCAGGTATCAGATAGATAAATTAAGGATACCATCCTCTTCTCCCTAGTGACAGTGTAAAGAACAAGCACTCATCTCTATAAGCTATTCTCTCTATCTCTCTCTCTCTCTCTCTCTCTTCTGCCTCGAGGAGGAGGTGGAGGGATTCTTTATAAACCCTCTTCTTCGCTTGAGCTTGCC
Organism: Ensete ventricosum; assembly: GCA_029747655.1. Taxonomy (NCBI): domain Eukaryota; kingdom Viridiplantae; phylum Streptophyta; class Magnoliopsida; order Zingiberales; family Musaceae; genus Ensete; species Ensete ventricosum. Next base: position 45,316,252 of record JAQQAF010000003.1, read on the forward strand.
ATCACACAGGTAATAATTAGTGAAGTCTCATTCTTAATTAGTGAAGTCTCGGCCACTTCTAGTTCTGCAAAGCCATTCAGAAATTAAGCGCATAGACTATGTTTGCATTTGAGTGACCTTTATCAAACATATAGATTTTTCCGAATTGTAATGGAACAATTATATTATTAAGTTTTCTTATTTTAATTTCTTTTATTCTCTAGTAATCATTTGATTTTGCATGTGAAAATAGTCAACACAACAACTCTTTTACTTATGATGCTTATGTTGAAAATGTTATGGTACCGATACACTCTTTTTTCTTTATTTTGTGATTCAATGTTCGATAACATATTTTGCAGTTAGGTTACTTGTGGGCCCACCAACAAAAAAATAAAATTATATAGGAGAATTGTTGGTCGTCTATATGTTCGAGTTATAATCTTCCTATAAAATTTCAATTTCCTTCGTAGATAAGAGGCATATAAAATATATAGTATATACAAAAAACTTAATATATATATGTACCTATATAGTGCGGTAGGTGCATTACAAACTTAAATAATGTTAATTATATTTATCTAAGTAATCTTTTGGGAGGGTAATAAACTTTAGGAATGTTTCCATTCTCTAGTCTTTTCTTTTCTTTTCACCGGAAGAGAACGCATACTTTGCTTTGGGAATTATTTGCTTTTCAAAGCTATAACATTATTTTGCCAAATTAAATATTTGTAGTTGGTTTTATTGTTTAGTGAACGGACATGTCGATCTTAATTTTTTTGTTTTCATGGTTCTCGTATTGAATATTTATCATATAAAAAAGAATAAGGCCTACACATCTGTTCATATGACATGTTAACATTAGAAGTCTTCTAGATAAGGTGTAGTTGCTGGCATGACAGTTTTTAGTTCACTTTAACTATTAATTCTTCATGGGTAGATGATCATGTTGTTGATGTGGATTTTCTGAGGTGGGTCATTTATATTAGTATTAAAGTTTAAACTTGTTTGGCCAAATTATAGCTAAAATTATGGTTGCAAGAAAATATTTTATTTTGGTAGGATTATGAATTTGGGTTTTTTTTATAGACAAATTAGAAGGAACCATAGCCATACTTCAAAGAAAATATTTTACAAATGATAAATATATTAGTACATATATTGAAGTAATTATTCATGCTTTAAGAAGCTGACTCTAAATACTTAAGACATCATATGTTTTGAAAATATTTAATTCTATATAATATATTAGGAACTCATAACAAATTTATTCAAATGATAGAATTTCATTCAATCCTTAATATTTGCAATACAATCTTTAATCCGAGGAAATCCTCGATCGAATGATAGATCAAGGCAAAACCTCGTTAGAGGGAAAAACCCTAACCGTAAAAGCTAGGGTGAAAAAAACCCATGCAGATAGAACTCGAAGATCGAAGTATATGATACCCCCCTACGGAAGAAAGCCAAGAAGATAGAACTCGAAGACACATGCAGATAGAACTCGAAGACACATGCAGATAGAACTCGAAGACACATGCATGCAAGATCCCAATGGAAGAGCACCTCAAGAATAAAGAACACTAAAACATAGAAATGGGACTTAAAAAAGACACTAAAAGCAACCAGCACATAACAATCAAGATCAAGAAACAAATGAATCAACCCGAAAGCATACAAGCAATTCGACAAAAGAGTTCCAAAAACGAGCAATCACGAACGTAGATAGCGTAGATCAATATTGCTAAAACAAGAACTCTATCAAGGCCAAGGAAGGCTCCTTGGGGTAGAGAGCTCGCAAGAAGAAGCTGAACCTCGGATCGACAGGGTTGAGTCCCTGGTCAACCGACTGACGGAGGATACTAAAGACTCCGTACGACATCTACATGAAGTTGAGGTGGAACTCACAGCCAAAGTGACGTTGCTCACTAGAACTCTTAATGCGGGAGGGAACAATACCTGTGTTGCCCTGTCACAAAGCTTTAGAGCACCAGAGCCGGATTGTTACGGGGGCGCTAGAGAAGCCAAAGAGCTCGAGAATTTCCTGTTCGACATGGAACAATATTTTGTGATACGAGACCTGATTCGGAGGAAATCGAAGTTTCTATAGCAACCATGTATCTGAATGAAGACGCAAAACTTTGGTGGTGAACCAGTTGAGAAGAGATCCAACAAGGACGATGACGAGTGATACATGGGAAGACTTGAAACTAAGACAACTCCACCAAAGTACTTCCATCCGAGACTATATGAAGCAATTTTCGGCACTAATGGTAGATATACAAGACATGTCCGAAAAGGATAAACTATTCAGCTTCCTCGATGGGTTAAAGCCATGAGCACAACAAAAACTAAATCGGAGGAATGTCACCGATGTGGTCAGGGCAATTGCAGCCACGGAAAGGCAAACTGGTTTCGTTTCTTCAGAAGACTTAGGAAAGAAGAAACAATCCTCAGGAAATCGCCCAACAAAATACTCTCGTGCAAAGGAGTCTGGGGGCGAACAGATGAAAAAGAGCTTCCAAAAAGGACTGAGCTCAAAAGGCAAAGCCCCGAAATCTAGCTGATGTATGTGGACATCAAGCTCAATGGCCGAACAACCCATGCAATGTTGGACACGGGAGCTACCCACAATTTTATTGCTGATCGTGAAGCAAAGTGACTTGGACTTGTCTTGGAGAAGAACCTAAGTCGCATGAAGGCTGTGAACTCGGAGGCCAAGCAGATCTCCGAATTAGCAAAGGGGGTCCCTATCAAGATTGGAACATGGAGCGGGTGCACAAATATGATGGCGATACCATTGGACGAGTTCCAAGCGATTCTTGGAATGGAGTTCATGCACGCGGCGAAGTTAGTACCGATGTGTTCCTAAACTCTTTATGCCTGATAGGAGGTGACGACCTCTGCGTAGTTTCAATTTCTCGAGGGAGAACCAAGGACCCACAGCAAATATCGGCATTACAATTGAAGAAAGGGATGTGGTAAGGTGAATTAACTTTTGTGGCTGCTGTGAAGCTAGAGCCACTTGACGGGGAGGCCATTCACGAACCTGCTGTAGTGGCAAATGTTCTGAAGGAGTTCATAGACGTCATGCCACCCGAGTTGCCGAAGACTCTACCACCACGCAGAGGCGTGGATCATAACATTGAGTTGGAGCCGGGAGTTAAGCCTCCAGCGAGACCACCCTACCGCATGGCCCCTCCAGAGTTAGCAGAACTAAGGAAGCAGTTAGATGAACTGCTAAGTGGTGGTCTCATCCGTAGTTCAAAGGCACCATTCGGAGCTCCAGTTCTCTTTCAGAAGAAACAAGATGGGAGCCTCCGATTATGTGTCGATTATCGAGCCCTGAACAATGTGACGATGAAGAACAAAAATCCTATTCCGCTCATCGCGGATTTGATTGGCTTGATACATAATGAGTGATGCTTGAAACCAATTTGATTTTAACCACTGTAATTTTAGGACTTCCTCTACCCAACCCGGTGTATGTCCACTTTTGCATTTTTGAACCTTGTCCATTAAAACAATTCTGGTTCTTTGTACCATACCTTATGTTTTATCCATCGAGCGGTTCCACCAAAAATCGACCGTCGACGATCGATTTTGGCCGTCGGCAGTCGATTGAAGAAGAAATCGACCATCGACGATCGATTGAGAGAGAAATCGATCATTGACGGTCGATTAAGGAAGAAAATGGGAAGAAGAGGAAAAGAAAAAAAACAAAGAGGCGAAGAAAGAATTCCTCGCCCGAGTGTCGTCCTCGCCCGTCTGCAGTCGTCGCCAGCGAGTTGCCTGCGCGCCGTCACCGCCCGCGGCAACGACCACTTTTTCTCCCGCGCGAGGAGAAAGATCGAGGCGACGTCGCACCTTTTTTTTTAATATTTTTTAATTATATTATAAAAATATTATATTATATTTTAATACCGACATTGCAATGTTCATTACGGGTCATTTTACAGAGTTCATTTAGTTTCTTTGTTTTAACTCTTCTAATAGCGATTGGTTAAATTTATGATTGATATCTTATTTTGCTCATCACTAAGTTGAACACAAATGCCCAAACTTATGCTGGAACCATCATACCTATGGTATTCTAGGGATCCGCAACTCAGGTCGTGAGTTTGGATGTATTGGTATGTCGAGCAGCCCGACGTGAACTTCCTCTCTTGTTGATTTCCTTTCGCTCTTTATTACACTCCTTCCTTGTATCTCCTTCGTTTCCTTAACCTCTCATTCTTCACCCCCTTGATATCCTCTCTTATGTAATCCTGCTATTCCTAGTTCTCCTCTCCCTCCTCTATTGGATCTCCCCCTTGTCAGCCATCCTCTGTGCTTCCTATCCCTTCTAACCTCCTTGCTTGCTGATGGGATTATTGGCGCCAACAAGGGCATGCTGTTTAGGAGCGAAGACAGAGCGCAAAGATTGAAGCCTTGATGTGAATGCGATGGCAGACCCAGGAGCAATGGCAATCTGCTTCTTGTTTTATTTTTATTTTTCCCCTTTTCTTCTATCGAAGATATTAAGTAATAAATAAAAAGAAATTAAAATTAGGCTAGCCTAACTCAGCACAAGTCTAGAGGCCATAGGTCGAGACTGTGTCGGATTGTTGACCCTTTGGATTTCTGGATGCAACATGCACCACATCACTCCTCTTAATGAGGTAGATTTGGTGATGGAGCCGATATTGCAAAGTCAACTCATCAGTTTGCTTTAAGAATCAACCCGATCAACTGACTAGTGGCATTATCATGTTTGAATGTTTTCGGTGAGTTTGTGCTTCATGGCTTTTGATTAATGGATTTTAAAGAGAGTAAATATATAGAACCATTTATTGAAAGGTTGATAAAGCTTAAAGTTGTACATAAAGGCAATTTGTATCATGCATCTGTAGTTTATTATGCTTCTTTTTATCTTTAGGGTGTTCTTTAGCTCTTATTTTTAATTTTATAATTCTTTTTCTCTCTAGCTCCTACACTCAGACTCAAGTATCGAACAATAACAATGGTTGGATATGGCCCTCCTATCAAATTTTCTTTGATTCAAGGAGAAGAGAGGAAACAAAGAGAGACTACTGCTGAATTAAAATTAAATTAGTTGCACAAAGAAACAATCGAGTATTTAATCACGACATCTACATTACCGGAATTTACTTTTTTTAGTGTTGTGGATAATCTAATCTCATCATCCCATAAAATTCTATTAAATGAGAGCTTTTAAATTCATCAAATACTATTCTAATTATCTGGTCAATTTGCCTTATATGACTATAGAATGACTTAGATACCAAACATCCTCAAAATTTGTCAGATATCAACTTTACCAAGCTAGATATAGGAATCACTTCATATCAATCATCGATAGAAAAAAGGAATTTGATATTCCAGATGTTGCTGTTGAAATTGTTTTCCTATTTTTAGATTTGTCGTATCGAGCGATATCGCTTAGTAGGGGCAGCACGTATTAGTTCGACAAGGGACTGATACGCAGATCGCCCTCAACCAGGCAGTACTCTTGACATAACCCTATACGTTCCCAGATACAGTCGGTAATGATCGAAATCCGATTGTTACAAACCTGTACCAGCGGTAATGATCGGATTTTGATCATAGTTATCATAACCGAATTAGAAAGCAGGGGAGGGGGCCACTGGTCAGCCCAATGGGTCAACTGGTCGAACCACATGTTTAATTGAAAAATATTTAATCAACTTGCCCGTCCATAGCTTAAAGGTTGTCGTTAAGCCATCCATGTTGTTCTTTGTCAGTCATCTTCATCCTCGGTGTTGCGTACCTCATGCTTCACACTGGTGTAGTTATGTTAAGACGTTCAGTGACTTGTAGATTACGTTCCTTGTTCCTTTAGAGCAAGAAACCATCTTCTAGTTGTTTCCGAAATCAGTTTTTCTCTTTCCACAAACTTTTTTTTGCTTCTTCTTATATGGGAATGGGTTTCAAGTATAGGCTTACTCCAAAAGAAAATGAGGAAGAAGGAAGAAGCAAAAGAGGGAAGGAAGAGGAGACGAATTGGAGGTGCGACGGGTGGCAGCCATCGGTGCGGTGCGATAGGGGCATTCGAGCGACAAATAGTGGAGTGGAGATACTTGTGTGTTAAGAGCCATGGTGCATTGTGTAGCTGTGTTTGAAAAAGACAGAAAGAGAGCTGCTTAAGTAATTAAAGGTGACCATACTATTTCAAATAGGGAGCTCAATGTTCGGTCTGGTTCATGCCCAAACTGGTAGATATCCGTTGGGTATGGATCGATCTGGACAAAATTAAATTCCCTCTTATAAACAATGTTGGATGTCTTAGTATTAATTGCCTTTTTGTCAATTTTATTAGTAAAGTTTCATTCAGTCTTCTCTCGTCATTTTTGGGAGGCCAATTCTCTTGAGCTACATAATGTAGTGATGAACAATCATATCTTTTTTATCGGATGTAGACCACCTGTATAAGTTGATTTGTTTTTGTTCTAAAATCATTGTGGTCGCATGCTATAAAGTATAAGCCTTTGAATCATTTCTGTCATAATTTTGGATTCCTTCCAAACTTCCATTATACACGTTAAAATATTAATTACGAGTTTGTTCAGCCACCTTGCTGAAGGTTTTGCCATAGATTCTACACATGTAAATTATTGATTTGCTGATTAACATCATGTTCGTTTGGAATGTTTATTCTCTAGATGTATGTACAATTTAATTCTCTTAATTTCAGATGATTCCAGTAGTTGCAAATGATGTGACTTTTTCAGTGCATGCTGTTGCATTGACGGCTTTTACATTGTTCTGAGTTTTGATCTATGAAGTAAGTAATCCTTCTTATACGAGATCATCTTCTTGTTGTATGATAGATAGTCCCTTACCTTCTTTCCTCTGCTAACTCTCTTTTACCTCCTTTTGATTCTTAATCTCTACAGCGTGGAAGTCAGAAGGTCTCAAAGACTTGCATTGATATCACTGTTATTGTTTTGCTTTATGCTGTGGTCTGTGTGTTCTTGGCCTGGCCCAATCATTCTTGGCTTTGGCTCATCTCTGTTTTCAAGTAATAATCTGTTCTTATTAGAAAACTTAAGTTTTGAAAATATAATTTAACTAAAGAAACATTTATGCCATCTATCTTCTGGAACCCAAAGAAAGAACATTAAAGAAGACACCTTTAACATCTGTAAGTTTGCTTTTTGAAAAAAATGACTTTTTGCGGCTGTCTCATATACTCATTAATTTTTCTTTAATGGCATGAATTCAGGATAATACAGGTTATAATGATAGCAATCAAGTACATCCTACAGGAATAGATGCTTTTTCATTTGTTTTATATATTAGTTGCTTAATTTATATACAGTGTAAAAAGTTATAGTTAATATTTATTATTTCATTTTAAAGGATGGTGTATATTTACTCATTTTTGGATAATAGATCATTTATATCAAGATTTCTGAATAGTTGCTGTCACGACAATGTTATAGTGGTGTCTGGAACAAGGTTTGCAATTTCGACCCGTACCGTCTGGTATGGGCAATACATACCTATCCGTCAGGTTGCCGGTATGTGGATCGTCCGCTACCAGGCAGTTACCCAAAAATCGACCGTCGGCGATCGATTTCGACTGTAGGCAATCGATTAAAGGGAGAAATCGATCATCGACGGGCAATTGTGGGTGAAATTGATCGTCGACGGTCGATTGAACGAGAAAAAGGGAAGAAAAAGAAGAGGAAAAGATGAAAAAAAACAAGAGGAGAAGAAAGAATACCTAGCGCCCGTGTGCAGTCGACGCCCACGGGTCGCGGGCGCTTTCTCTCCCGCGCTGTCATGAACGACCGTCACTCAACCGTAACCTTTCGTTCCATGAACCGTTCGTCGCTTTTTTGTTTCTTGTACAAATGTTGGGCAACCTGTTTTGCATTGGTTTCGGGTGATTTTACTTAGGAATTGTGAGCAGAAACAGTCTGTCAGGCTGTAGAACGATCGCTCGCTGCGTGGAGCCAGAACAAGCCAAAACTGCCCAATTTTGGGTCGTTTTCGCGTGCTGCGATGACGGAACCGAGCGGAGTAAAATGTCAGCCATCTCAGCCCTTTGGAACCCCCCGGGAGGCATAGGGCTGGATTGGACTTCGGGATATTAATCGAGCGTGAGCACTTAAAGAAATTGAAGTGTTTTGCGTCCGACACCCTTGGGCATCATCGTTTGTGGTTTTGCGACCGTTCTTACAGCCCTTCAAAGTCTTGTTTCGCTCTCTCTCTCTTTTTCTGCTGCACACAAGGTGTTCGACGAATTGCTTGTAAGAGCTGCTCTCTTGGCGAGACGTCGGGACTTGTCCGTTGCTCGTCCTTCGAGACCTACACGAGGTTGCAATTGGGCTAACCCTTTGCGAGCAAATACACTTTGGCGTTTCATGACTTAGGCAATCCCAGCTAAGTCAGGAACATTGGCCAAATATTGCTTCGCGACTTAGGCAATTCCAGCTAGTCTGCCCACTTTTTCATCTTCTTGGCCGCCTTCTCCAAGTAAGCCCGCGCAATATCTGCATTGCGATGCCATTCCTTTGCAAAGTGATAGGCTGATGGGCTACTCCCTGTATAGCCAATAACCAGGGTGTGAAGAGTTGATGGTTGTTGTCCCATAATAATCTCAAATGGGCTCTTGTTGGATGCAGAGCTCCGCTGCAAGTTATAGGAGAATTGGGCTATGTCCAACTGCTTCACCCAGTCTCGTTGGTTGACACTTACATAGTGCCGAAGATATCGCTCCTAGAGTGAGTTGATTCTTTCTGTTTGGCCATCCGTTTGGGGGTGGAGGCTTGTGGAGAAGTATAATTTAGATCCCAACAACTTACACAACTTGGTCCAGAATCGTCCCAAGAACCGAGAATCTCGATCACTAATGATGTTGTGTGGGACTCCCCAAAACTTCACCACATTCTTCATCATCAACTTAGCCGCCCCCTCCGCTGAGCAATGTAGGGGTGTAGCAATGAATGTTGCATACTTCAAAAACCGATCAACTACCACGAGTATCGATCCAAGTCCCCCTACTGCGGGCAAGCTTGATATGAAGTCCAAGGAAATGCTCTCCCAAGGCCTTTCTGGTGTGGGCAGCGGCTCCAAAAGTCCCACTGGCTTCTGCTGCTCTACCTTGTCCTATTGACAAGTAAGGCATGTTTGAACATATTCCTCCACATCTGTCCCCATCTTCGGCCAATAGAAGGCCCTCTCCACGAGAGCCATTGTTCGGTGGATACCCGGATGTCCAGCCCAAAGGGAATCGTGACACTCTTTCAGGAGTTCACGCCTCAAGTTATCCGCTCGCGGAACATAAACTCTGTTCCCCTTGGTATAGATGAGTCCCTCCTGGACCCAAAATCGTCGTGCCTTGCCCTCTTTGATGAGTTGCATCAGAGTTACTGCCTGAAGATCTCGGTGTAGTCCATCCATGATCCTGGAAAGGAAGTTGGAGCGCAAGTGACTTGCATGGCCTCCGCCCTCCAACTGTATAGCATTCACTAGCTCCACTTTATGACTCAATGCATCGACCACGACATTTGCTTTTCCGGGCTTGTACTCTGTTACCATGTCGAACTCAGCCAAGAAGTCCTGTCATCGTGCTTGCTAACTCAATACTACATTGTTTGTCCTTAGCACAAATGGTGCTCCCAGAAGGTAGTGTCGCCACACTCGTAGACAGTGGACCACCGCTATCATCTCCTTCTTATGCACAGGACATCGCCGCTCGGTCTCGTTGAGCTTGCGACTCTCGTATGCCACCGGATGACCCTCCAGCATAAGAACTCCAATGGCAAAATCAGAAGCATCTGTATGGACTTCAAAAGACTTTCCATATTCCGGTAATCTGAGTACAGGTTCCTCCAACACAGCAGTCTTTAGGTCTTGAAATGCCACCTCACATTTGTCCGACCATATCCAGGACTACTCCTTCTTTAGCAACTCCGTCAACGGAGCTGCACGCTTCGAATACCCCGCTATGAAGTGCCGATAATAGTTGACGAACCCAAGGAAGGATCTCAACTCTGGCACCTTCTTTGGTGTTCGCCAGTCCACCATAGCTTGCACCTTAGACTGGTCCATTCGGATAGAACCATTGCCGACTCGATGCCCCAAGAACAAAATCTCCGTTTGGGCAAAATAGCACTTTGCCCTCTTCACGAACAAGGTGTTCTCCCTGAGAACTTTAAAAATTGTTCGGAGGTGTCTAACATGCTCCTCAAGTGTTTGGCTATAGACGACGATATCGTCTAAGTAGACGACCACAAACTTGTCCAGATACTTCTTGAACAGCTGGTTCATTAGAGTGCAGAATGTGGCTGGAGCATTGGTTAAGCCGAAAGGCATCACCAAGAACTCGAATGCTCCATACCTGGTCACACAGGTAGTCTTTGCCTCATCACCTTCTGCAATACGCACCTGCCAATACCCCGACCGAAGGTCGAGTTTGGAGAAGTACTTTGCATTGCCCAATTGATCGAACAAGTTCACGATGAGCGGGATAGGGTACGTGTTCTTCACCGTCATCTTGTTAAGGGCTCGATAATCGATGCATAATCAGAGACTCCCATCTTGTTTCTTCTGAAAGAGGACTGGAGCTCCGAAAGGTGCTTTTGAACTACGGATGAGACCATCGCTTAGCAGTTCATCTAACTGCTTCCTCAATTTTGCCAACTATAGAGGGGCCATGCGATATGGTGGTCTCGCTGGAGGCTTAATTCCCGACTCCAGCTCAATCCGATGATCCACGCCTCTGCGTGGTGGTAGAGTTCTCGGCAACTCTGTTGGCATCACATCCGAGAACTCCTTAAGAATGTTCGCCACAACAGCAAGTTCCTGAATGGCTTCCCCATCAGGTGTCTCTAGCTTCATAGCAGCTACAAAGGTTGCTTCACCCTTTCGTACCCCTTTCTTCAATTGTAAAACCGATATTTGTTGTAGGCCATTGGTTCCTCCCCGAGAAACTGGAACCATGCAAGGATTATCACCTCCCATTAGACACAAGAAGTTCAGGAACGATACTGGCACCAACTTCGCTGCGTGCATAAACTCCATTCCGAAAATCACTTGGAAGTCGTCTAGTGGCACTGCCATCAAGTTTGTGCTCCCGCTCCATGTCCCGATCTTAATGGGGACCCCTTTTACTTGTCCGGAGATCCGCTTGGCCTCCGAATTCACCGCCTTCATATGACTTGGGCTCTTCTCCAAGAGTAATCCCAGTCGCTTAGCTTCGTGATCGGCAATAAAATTGTGGGTCCCACCCGTGTCCACCATTGCATGGGTTGTTCGGTCATTAAGCTTGATGTCCATATACCAATTGCTTTGGATGTTCGATTTGCAGGAAGGAGGTTTTCAAACTCAACCTATGGTGTTGCTGGCACTATATCAAACCAATGTTTTGAATTAACATAAAAAAGATAAATGCTAGATTAAATCTTCTTCGTCCAATTGCTTGAATCCTGGCATCTAGCAGAGTTGAACATGGTAGTTAATTTTACTACAAGCATACGTCACTGAGCTTTATTATGCAGTGAAGTGAAGGAAAACTCATAGATGTTTATTTGTTTGTGATAACCTTCTGGGTTCATAGCAGGTATCAGATAGATAAATTAAGGATACCATCCTCTTCTCCCTAGTGACAGTGTAAAGAACAAGCACTCATCTCTATAAGCTATTCTCTCTATCTCTCTCTCTATCTCTTCTGCCTCGAGGAGGAGGTGGAGGGATTCTTTATAAACCCTCTTCTTCGCTTGAGCTTGCCATCACACAAGTAAAGGAGGAGGATACGACGCGGTTAGGTTAATGATGCTACTGTTGGATGCTACAATCCGAACAATCTTCTGCAACACAACCTTCTCTGTCACTCTTCCTCTTTTTACTTGGTTCAAGATCGTCTTTGGTCTCATTTGTAGCGGCCATCTCATGATGTGATGCGCAAGGAAAATGAAGTATCGCAAAACCCATATATATAAAATGATGGCTTCTAAGTTTTTTGATGGTACGTACAAGTTAATTGCTTCTTAGTTCATTTTTATTCTATTTTTTCACTTCGTTTCCTTTCCACTCACTTCAATGTTGTTTTCGGATTAATTTCAAACACTATCTCATGATACGATACACAAGAGAGATTGAATTATATGATAAATAAATATAATTCTACAAATTATTTATAATTATTTGTTGTTTCTACAAATTGAGGAGCAACCTATTATTATATTGGTAGGTTCCTATAAGGCTTTAAGGCCTTCGATGAGATAAGAGTTAGATAAGCATTTTTTTTTTCTTTTATCTTATTTTTTTAGGTTTAGTGTGGATGGGTTAATGTTTTGAAGATGGGTTAATGTTGAATGGCATGTTAATAAATCACTTATTGAATGAAGTCTATCATTATTGTAATAACCCCTTAGTCCCACACTGAAAATGTGGGAACATATGATTGCCTTATAAGGGTTGATGAGTGTACTACTGTTAACTTTCGGCTCGAGCATTTTGGCCAATGATTGGGCCAAACTTAAAGCTATCAGGATAGTTAGCTCATCAACCCGGGTCGTGACAATTATGCTTCATGTTTGTATATTTAGATGTTTGAGAAGTAAAAATTGTATATGCCCTTACTATCCCAATTTTCATGCTAAGTCACTGATAAACACATGCATATTTCGTATATTAATTGATACATATGTGTTCATAGATATAAGTCATATATAACTTTTACTACTCAAGCATCAAGGCTATTCCTTGATAGCCTAAGGAGGATGCATGGTTAAATCTTTGTCCAATTTAAAGTCTTAAAAGATAAATTTTGAGATTATTATGAATATGTCATTTGTGAACATATGTATGTCTCATTCTTAATTAGTGAAGCCTCGTCCACTTCTAGTTCCGCAAAGCTAGAAATTAAGCGCATAGACTATGTTTGCATTTGAGTGACTTTTATCAAACATATAGCTTTTTCCGACTTATAATGGAACAATTATATTATTAAGTTTTCTTATTTTAATTTCTTTTATTCTCTAGTAATCATTTGATTTTGCATGTGAAAATAGTCAACACAACAACTCTTTTACTTATGATGCTTATGTTTAAAATGATATGGTACTGATACACTCTTCTTTCTTTATTTTGTGATTCAATGTTCGATAACATATTTTGCAGTTATGTTACTTGTGGGCCCACCAACAAAAAAATAAAATTATATAGGAGAATTGTTGGTCGTCTATATGTTCGAGTTATAATCTTCCTATAAAATTTCAATTTCCTTCGTAGATAAGAGGCATATAAAATATATAGTATATACAAAAAACTTAAAATATGTATGTACCTATATAGTGTGGTAGGTGCATTACAAACTTAAATAATGTTAATTATATTTATCAAAGTAATCTTTTGGGAGGGTAATAAACTTTAGGAATGTTTCCATTCTTTAGTCTTTTCTTTTCTTTTCGTCGGAAGGAGAACACATACTTTGCTTTGGGAATTATTTGCTTTTCAAAGTTATAACATTATTCTGCCAAATTAAATATTTGTGGTTGGTTTTATTATTTAGTGAGCGGATGTGTCGATCTTAATTTTTTTGTTTTCATGGTTCTCCTATTGAATATTTATCATATAAAAAAGAATAAGGCCTACACATCAGTTCATATGACACGTTAACATTAGAAGGCTTTTAGATAAGGTGTAGTTGCTGGCATGAGAGTTTTTAGTTCACTTTAACTATTAATTCTTCATAGGTAGATGATTATGTTGTTGATGTAGATTTTCTGAGGTGGGTCTTTTATATTAGTATTAAAGTTTAAACTTGTTTGGCTAAATTATAGCTAAAATTATGGTTGCAAGAAAATATTTTATTTTGGTAGGATTATGAATTTGGGTTTTTTTTTATATACATTAGAAGTAACCATAGCCATACTTCAAAGAAAATATTTTACAAATGATAAATCTATTAGTACATATATTGAAGTAATTATTCATGCTTTAAGAAGCTGACTCTAAATACTTGAGACATCATATGTTTAGAAAATATTTAATTCTATATAATGTATTAGGAACTCATAACAAATTTATTCAAATGATAGAATTTCATTCAATCATTAATATTTGCAAGACAATCTTTAATCCAAGGAAATCCAAGATCGAATGATAGATCAAGGCAAAACCTCGTTGGAGGGAAAAACCCTAACTGTAAAAGCTAGGGTGAAAAAAACCCTCCTTGAGCCTGCTCAAGGGGAGGCTCAATCGATTTATTTACCCACAACCCGGGTCAGGTAAAGAAAAAAAGAAAGAAAGCTCACAGCCCGAGCCAGGCCCTCACACGATGTTCCATCTAAAATCGACTCTATATAAGAATTTCACTTGCATAAATGTTTGTCACTCAAAACGAATAATCCATATATGTGTCCGATGAGATCATGAAGGATAGAAAAATGATATACCATGAACAAAGAAGATGGTCATGCATGCAACTAACAAAACAAACGAAAGAATGAATGAACTTTTGCGTTTTTTTATTGGACTCGGAAAAGTTATATACCAAGAAATTCAACGCACTAGCAAATTAGAGAACCCATGCAAAATCTAAGGGTTAAGAAATCAGTGCACGTATTCTAAGATATACACAATATCCCAATGAAAAAACACAAAGAAGAAACAACTCAGAATCTAGAATCAAAAAAATCAGTATACGTATTCGAAGACACATGCAAAATACGGACGAAAGAACAAAAAGAAAAAAGAACTGAGAGTTAGAATCCGAGAAACCAGTATACGATACCCCTACGGAAGAAAGCCAAGAAGATAGAACTCGAGGAAGAAAGCCAAGAAGATAGAACTCGAAGACACATGCATGCAAGATCCCAATGGAAGAGCACCTCAAGAATAAAGAACACTAAAACATAGAAATGAGACTTAAAAAAGACACTAAAAGCAACCAGCACCTAACAATCAAGATCAAGAAACAAATGAATCAACCCGAAAGCAATTCGACAAAAGAGTTCCAGAAACGAGCAATCGCGAACGTAGATAGCGTAGATCAATATTGCTAAAACAAGAACTACAACTACAGATGCGGGCAAAGAAACTGTTAATGTGAACCTGAGGTTAAAACGGTAGGCCGGAGGAGCGGCAGCAGGAGGAGCCGCAGATGCATGAGGAGCCGGAGGAGCAGAATCTTGGCAGATCTCAGTGGCGAAGGCGTCGACCGGGTTCCCGCAGGCGAAGGGGAGGGAGAAGAGGCGTGAAGTTTCGATCGGCATCCCCAAGAATGCTTTCTGGCGGGCTAGAAGGCATAGGCAGGCGGCGTCGGGACCTTCGATGGCGGCAGATAAGGCCGCGCAGCATTGTTAGGTCGGGGGAGGGTAGGCGTGCCAGAACAGATAATGCGACTTCGCCAAGTGGGGTAAGCAAAATCGCATGGCCGTCATCGCACTCGGACAGGGTTCCGGAGGAGGCAGTACTCTAGCGGAGGAGGCTTGCAGGCGCAGGCAAAGGAAGACGAAGACGAAGACGAAGCCGAAGACGAAGACGAAGAGGGAGACGAGCGGGGGAGAGATAAGACAGGCTTGGTTCTTGATCGCCAGTCTTTTCGGTTTCTTCACCTTTTTCGCATGTTTAAACTTTTTGTTAGAGGACCTTATTGTAGCCATTCTAGTAAATCTGCCTCTTCATTGTCATTCCATTGTTACTGATTGATTTCTTTTTTTTTTCTCTATTTTTTTGCTTCTAAAGAGTATATTGGTGGAACCAACAAGTGGTAACATGGGGATTGGTCTTGCGTTTATTGCTGCTGCCAAAGGATACAAACTAATATCGACCATGCCTGCATCTATGAGCATTGAAAGACGAGTTCTGCTGAAAGCTTTCGGAGAATAACTTGTCCTTACAGATTCTGCCAATGGCACGAAGGGAGAAGTTCAGAAAAGATCTTGAAGAATACGCCCAATGCTTATATTCTTCAACAATTTGACGATCTTGCAAATCCAAAGGTCACATTCTACCATGATTTTTTTTAATTTTTTTTTAACCCAAGTTTCATTTTTTTTTTTTTTTCAAATTCTGCATATTCTTGTGCAGATACACTGTGAGTCTACTGGTCCAGAAATCAGGGAAGATACAAGAGGGAAGGTGGACATTTTTGTTGCTGTATTGGGACAGGTGGAACTATATCTGGAGTTGGTTGTTTTTTGAAGGACAAAAATCCTAACATCAAGGTTCTTTTTCCTTTCTATTTTTTTCTCTTACCTTTTTATGTTAAGTTTCTCTGTGTATGGAATTCCTAATTCTTGGTCTTTCTCGGTTCCAATTTCTTCAGGTCATTGGCACCGAGCCTTCTGAAAGCAACATTTTTCAGGGGGAAAGCCTGGTATAGGCAAAGATTAAGTGGATCTAACCTTTTCTCTTTCAACCTTTTGTTTTATCCCGATAACCAGAAGGTCCTATAATGTAGGTCCACACAAGATTCATGGCATAGGAGCTGGTTTTGTACCAAGGAATTTGGATCTTGAAGTAGTTGATGAAATTTTGGAGGTATGAACTTGTCAAATTGCTTGCATCATGCGGTTTAGTTATATTACTTATTAGTGTTGTTAATGCTTCCGTTTTTTTTCTTCTGTTCAAGGGTGATATTCTTTTCTTGTATTTTCTTAATATTCCAAATTTAGGGCTAGATGAGGTACTCTTAATGATCTGAATACTTGGTGAGCCAGCTGCCCATCACGGATTGGGTCATTTGTTAGTCAGGGAATCGAATTCTGCCTTTTCAGAATTTATACCTATTTCCATTAATTAATTACTTAAGCTTTTAACTTCTTTCCTCAAATCATAACTTTCTTCCTTGTATGGAGACTCAATACTACATAAACTTATTTTATTCTTTAATTGTATTTTTTATGTTCTTAATTTTGAGATTAAAGGACTACAGGATGGATGTTTCTGAATTTGCACTGTCAAATGTAAGATATATGCATGCATATTATCAATGTATATGTAATTAACATGATAAGGGAAGAAAGATATTTAATTAAGTGATGGGTCAATGTTATGTCATATGGAGGATATTACACTTTTAACATTATTCTGATACAAAGCAAAGTTACAAGAAAAAAGTAGGAAGCGTTTGAGTTTCTAATTCATGGCTTTTGATTAATGAATTTTAAAGAGAGTAAATATATAGAACCATTTACTGAAAGGTTGATAAAGCTTAAAGTTGTATATAAATAAGTGGAGAGCTGGCAATTTGTATCATGCATCTGTAGTTTATCATGCTTCTTTTCATCTTTAGGGTGTTCTTTAGCTCTTATTTTTTATTTTATAATTCTTTTTCTCTGTAGCTCCTACACTCAGACTCAAGTATCAAACAATAACAATGGTTGGATCGGAGTATCAAACAATAACAATGGTTGGATATGGCCCTCCTATCAAATTTTCCTCGATTCAAGGAGAAGAGAGGAAACAAAGAGAGACTACCGCTGAATTAAAATTAAATTAGTTGCACAAAGAAACAATCGAGTATTTAATCCCGACATCTAGCCTTACCGGAATATACTTTTTTTAGTGTTGTGGATAATCTAATCTCATCACCCCATAAAATTCTGTTAAAGGAGAGCTTTGAAATTCATCAAATACTATTCTAATTATCTGGTCAATTTGCCTTATATGACTATAGAATGATTTAGATACCAAACATCCTTGAAATTTGTCAGATATCAACTATACCAAATAGATATAGGAATCACTTCATATCAGTCATCATTAGAAAAAAGGAATTTGTTATTCCAGATGTTGCTGTTGAAATTATTTTCTTATTGTTAGATATGTCGTATCGAGCTATATCGCTTAGTAGGGGCGGTACGTATTGGTTCGACAAGGGACTGATACGCAGATCGCCCTCAACCAGGCAGTACTCTTTACATAACCCTATACGTTCCCAGATCTGTATCAATCGGTAATGATCGAAATCCGATGGTTACTAACCTGTACCAGTGGTAATGATCGGATTTTGATCATAGTTATCATAACCAAATCAGAAAGCAGGGGAGGGAGCCACTGGTCAGCCCAATGGGTCAACTGGTCGAACCACATGTTTAATTGAAAAATATTAATCAACTTGCCCGTCCATAGCTTAAAGGTTGTCGTTAAGCCATCCATGTTGTTCTTCGTCAGTCATCTTCATCCTCCGTTTTGCGTACCTCATGCTTCACGCTGGTGTAGTTACGTGAAGCCGTTCAGTGACACGTAGATTACGTTCCTTGTTCCTTCACAACAAGAAACCATCTTCTAGTTGTTTCCGAAATCAGTTTTTCTCTTTCCACAAACTTTTTTTGCTTCTTCTTATATGGGAATGGGTTTCAACTATAGGCTTACTCCAAAAGCAAATGAGGAAGAAGGAAGAAGCAAAAGAGGGAAGGAGGAGGAGACGAATTGGAGGTGCGGCGGGTGACAGCCATTGGTGCGGTGCGATAGGGGCATTCGAGCGACAAATAGTGGAGAGGAGACCCCTTTAACATCTTTAAGTTTGCTTTTTTTTAGAAAAAGACTTCTTGCAACTGTCTCATATACTCATTAATTTTTCTTTAATGGCATGAATTCAGGATAATACCGGTTATCATGATAGCAATCAAGTACATCCTACAGGAATAGATGCTTTTTCATTTGTTTTATATATTAGTTGCATAATTTATATACAGTGTAAAAAGTGATAGTTAAAATTTATTATCTCATTTTAAAGGATGGTGTATATTTACTCATTTTTTGATAATAGATCATTTATATCAAGATTTCTGAATAGTTGTTGTCACGATAGTATTATAGTGGTGTCTGGAACATGGTTTGCAATTTTGACCTATACCGTCTGGTACTGGCAATACATATCGGTCCGTCAGGTTGCCGGTATGTGGACCGTCCGCTACCAGGCAGTTCCACCAAAAATCGATCGTCGGCGCTCGATTTTGACTGTAGGCAGTCGATTGAAGAGACAAATCGATCGTCGACGGTCGATTGAGGGTGAAATCGACCGTCGATGGTCGATTGAACGAGAAAAAAGGGAAGAAGAATACGAGGAAAAGAAGAAGAAAAAAAACAAGAGGAGAAGAAAGAATACCTAGCACCCGTGTGCGGTCCTCGCCCGTGTGCAGTCGTCGCTCGCGCACCGTTGACGCCCGCGGGTCGCTAGTGCCCGCGCGCCATCGCCGCCCACGGATCGCGGGCGCTTTTTCTCCCGCGCTGTCATGAACGGTCGTCACTCAACCGTAACTCTTCGTTCCATGAACCGTTCGTCGCTTTTTTATTTCTGGTACAAATGTTGGGTAGCCTATTTTGCATTGGTTTTGGGTGATTTTACCTAGGAATTGTGAGCAGAAACAGTCTGTCAGGCTGAAGAATGGTCACTCGCAACGTGGAGCCAGAACAAGCCAAAACTGCCCAGTTTTGTGTCGTTTTCGCGTGCTGCAACGACGAAACCAAGCGGAGTAAAATGTCAGCCATCTCAGCCCTCTGGAACCCCCCGGGAGGCATAGGGCTGGATTGGACTTCGGGATATTAATCGGGCGTAAGCACTTAAAGAAATTGAAGTGTTTTGCGTCTGACACCCTTGGGCATCATCGTTTGTGGTTTTGCAATCGTTCTTACAACCCTCCAAAGTCATGTTTCGCTCTCTCTCTCTTTTTCTGCTGCACACAAGGTGTTCGACAAATTGCTTGTAAGAGCTGCCCTCTTGGCGAGACGCCGGGACTTGTCCGTCGCTCTTTTCCAAAACTAATCAACTTCTCTTTTTGCGGGTCCTTCGGGACCCGCACGAGATTGCAATTGGGCTAACCCTTTGCGAGCAAATACGCTTCGACGTTTCATGACTTAGGCAATCCCAGCTATGTCCGGAACATTGGCCAAAGATTGCTTCGCGACTTAGGAAATTCCAGCTAAGTCTACAAGTTTGCCGCAAGGGTGCTACACGGCTTAGACAAATTCCACTAAGTCCGTGATATTGTGGTATCAGAGTAGGCAATCAATTCGAAAAAACAAGCAAGATGGGGCAAGCCGGACCTTTGCCCTAAGCAGCCGCAAGTGGGTTACAAGTGCAAACTCGCTCGTAAACTGCTGGAGCCGCTCATGAGGAGTGCGGCAGTGAACATGACGAGCGTGAAGTTGGGTACTCTCCGCGAGCGAAGGAAGCACAATCTGGTGCACCAACTGTGAAAAGGAGCCACAAGGAGAGACTTTCAACGGTGGAAACCCGTCTCGATATTCTTGAAACGAGTTTGGAGGAACTCTATCAAGGCCAAGGAAGGCTCCTTGGGGTAGAGAGGTCGCAAGGAGAAGCTGAACCTTGGATCGACAGGGTTGAGTCCCTGGTCAACCGACTGACGGAGGATACTAAAGCCTCCGTACGACATCTACATGAAGTTGTGGTGGAACTCATGGCCAAAGTGACGTTGCTCACTAGAACTCTTAATGCGGGAGGGAACAATACCCGTGCTGCCCCGCCACAAAGCTTCAGAGCACCAGAGCCGCATTGCTACGGGGGCGCTAGAGATGCCAAAGAGCTCGAGAATTTCTTGTTCGACATGGAACAATATTTTTATGCTACGAGACCTTATTCGGAGGAAACCAAAGTTTCTATAGCAACCATGTATCTGAATGGAGACGCAAAACTTTGGTGGCGAACCAGTTGAGAAGAGATCCAACAAGGCCGGTGACGAGTGGATACATGGGAAGACTTGAAACGTGAGTTGAGAACGCAGTTTCTGCCCGAGAACACTTAGTTCGTCGAAAGAAGGAAACTGAGACAACTCCGCCAAAGTACTTTCATCCGAGACTATATGAAGCAATTTTCGGCGCTGATACTAGATATAAAAGACATGTCTGAAAAGGACAAACTATTCAGCTTCCTCGATGGCTTAAAGCCATGGGCACAACAAAAACTAAATCGGAGGAATGTCACTGACGTGGTCGGGGCAATTGCAGCAGCGGAAAGACTAACTGATTTCGTTTCTTCAAAAGACTAAGGAAAGAAGAAACAATTCTTTGGAAGTTGCCCAACAAAATACTCTCGTGCAAAGGAGTCTCGGGGCGAACAGAAGAAAAAGAGCTTCCATGAGGGATCAAGCTTAAAAGGCAAAGCCTCGAAATCTAGTGGATCTTTCTTGTGTAGAGGACCACACACGGTGAGGGAGTGCCCGCAGAAGCAGGCACTCAACGCTTTAATGACATCAATACACCCCTACAAGTCGGACAAAGGCAAAGCCGTCGCCCTTAGTTCGAGAAGTTCAGAATCTAGCAGCGACGACGAGGAGTCGCAAGGACCCCGAATGGGAGCGATGCATTTGTTAAATGCATTACGGGGTTGAGTGGGGGAGAGAACAAAGACAAAGGCACATAAGGCGGCAAGTAGCGAGCTGATGTATGTGGACATCAAGCTCAATGGCCGAACAACCCTTGCAATGGTGGACACTGGAGCTACCCACAATTTTATTGTTGATCGTGAAGCAAAGCGACTTCTTGGAATGGAGTTCATCCACGTGGTGAAGTTAGTGCCGATGTCGTTCCTAAACTCTTTATGCCTGATGAGAGGCGTCGACCCCTGCGTAGTTCCAATTTCTCGAGGGAGAACCAAGGACCCACAGCAAATATCGGCATTACTATTAAAGAAAGTGATACGGTAAGGTGAATTAACTTTCGTGGCTGCTGTGAAGCTGGAGCCACTTGGGAGGCCATTCACGAACCTACTGTAGTGGCAAACGTTCTGAACGAATTCATAGACGTCATGCCACCCGAGTTGCTGAAGACTGTACCACCACGCAGAGGCGTGGATCATAACATTGAGTTGGAGCCGGGAGTTAAGCCTCCAGCGAGACCACCCTACCGCATGGCCCCTCCAGAGTTAGCAAAACTGAGGAAGCGGTCAGATGAACTGCTAAGCGGTGGTCTCATCCGCAGTTCAAAGGCACCATTCGGAGCTCCAGTTCTGTTTCAGAAGAAACAAGATGGGAGCCTCCGATTATGTGTCGATCATCGAGCTCTGAACAAAGTGACGGTGAAGAACAAATATCCTATTCTGCTCATCGCGGATTTGTGATGCCTTTTGTTTTAACCAACGCTCCGACCACATTTTGTACTCTAATAAATTAGCTTTCAAAGTGTATTTGGACAAGTTTGTGGTCGTCTACCTAGACGATATCGTCGTCTATAGCCAGACGCTCGAGGAGCACATTGAACACCTTCGGATAATCTTCAGAATTCTCATGGAGAACACCTTGTTTGTGAAGAGGGAGAAGTGCTACTTTGCGTAGACAGAAATTATGTTCTTGGGACATCGGATCGGCGGTGGTTCCATTCGGATGGATGAGTCAAAGATGCAAGCTGTGGCAGAATGGCGAACACCAAAGAAGGTACCTGAGTTGAGATCCTTCCTTTGTTTCATCAACTATTATCGACGCTTAATTTCTAAATATTCAAAGCGCGCAGCTCCACTGACGGATTTGCTAAAGGAGCAATCTTTGAGATGGTCAGACAAGTGTGAAGCGGCTTTCCAAGATCTAAAGACTGCTGTGTTGGAGGAACCAGTACTCAGATTACCAGACGACGGGATGCCTTTTAAAGTCCATACAGATGCTTCTAACTTTGCTATTGGGGGAGTACTTATGCAAGAGGGTCATCTAGTGGCCTATGAGAGTCGCAAGCTCAATGAGATCGAGCGGCGATATCTTTCGCTCTTTATTACACTCCTTCCTTGTATCTCTTTCGTTTCCTTAACCTCTCATTCTTCACCCCCTTGATATCCTCTCTTATGTAATCCTGCTATTCCTAGTTCTCCTCTCCCTCCTCTATTGGATCTCCCCCTTGTCAGCCATCCTCTGTGCTTCCTATCCCTTCCCACCTCCTCGCTCGCCGATTAGATTATTGCCGCCAACAAGGGCATGTTGTTCAGGAGCGAAGGCAGAGCATAAAGATTGAAGCCTTGATGTGAATGCGATGGCATGACCCAGGAGCAATGGTAATCTGCTTCTTGTTTTATTTTTATTTTTCCCTTTTCTTCTATCGAAGACATTAAGTAATAAATAAAAAGAAATTAAAATTAGGCTGGCCTAACTCAGCATAAGTCTATAGGCCATAGGTCGAGACTGTGTCGGATTGTTGACCCTTTGGATTTCTGGATGCAACATGCACCACATCACTCCTCTTAATGAGGTAGATTTGGTGATGGAGCCGATATTGCAAAGTCAACTCATCAGTTTGCTTTAAGAATCAACCCGATCAACTGACTAGTGGCATTATCATGTTTGAATGTTTTCGGTTAGTGTGCTAGTGCTTTTCAATTCAGTGTCAGAGTGGGAAAAGGAGAAAGATTCTTGCTCACTGTGTAACTCGCCTTCTAAGGGCATACATGCATGCTTTGATTTATCTAGTATTTATGCAGACAAGACATCAGACTGGAAATTGATTAGAACTATTAGATGTATAGGATGATTTCACAAATAGTTTTTTTATCATTTGTGAACATGCTAAATTTTGTTTTATGAGAAATAGGATGATATAATTATCCTAGAATGCAGTTATGCTGTCAGTTTTGCATTCCGTTTCTTCCACGGTGTCCTTGATCAATGATTGATCCCAATTTTATATTAACTAAGCATGCAGGTGATTTCTATATGTAGCTAGAAGATAAATATTGCACATCTCTGCTCAATATTATCCAAAATGCTTATCCTTTATGTTAATTTTGTTTTTTTTTCCTTCTCTTTCTGTTGCAGGAAGTAGTGCTCTTTGATATTCTCTTCATTTTCCAGCACTGTGTGCTCTATCCTATGAGGAATGGAAGTAAACCCAAGAATTATGGAAGAAAATGTTATTCCACTTATCAACTCTGAAGAGAAACCGCAGTTAGCAAAATGTGTAGGGGATTAATCACTCTTTAAGATCATTCAGATTGCATATTAATGATTGTCCGTCCTGGTTTCAACAACGCAACGTTAAACTGGGAGCAAAGAGGGAAGGCATAAGTTTGGAGTTGATCGATCTGTTTTACGTGAGCATCTTGCAGTCGTATGAGGCTGTAATTCGTAAATGGTGCTTTGATACACATAGAAACTTGACAATGAAAGTGATATTCTCCTGTGGTGATATGATCAATGATATGTAAAGTGTCCAGCTGGGGGTCAAAATATATTAAGTGAGCTATTACTGATTGCAATCAGATTCAACATTGGTTGGAAATTGCCGTCCAATTTGTGTTATTGCACTTCCCTCTTGCTTGTGTAAGAGTTAGCAGTATCGTGTCTCTGAATTCAGTAGTCAAGTCTCTCTAACTAAATTCAACTGTCACAGCAATTGTGATTCACATCCTACTAATACTACCTGTTTGGTACTTTTTCTTTAAAATTTTTGATGTAGTGGGGAATTATGTCTGCAAAGTCTACATCCTATTTTATTTTGAGAAGAATGTTTCTGGGGTTGTTTTGATCAAAGAATTTTCGCCTTTGACAAGATGTTCTGAGTATGTGGATGAGTCCACATACCAATTGCTTTGGATGTT
The DNA here is from genome assembly GCA_029747655.1 of Ensete ventricosum. Taxonomy (NCBI): domain Eukaryota; kingdom Viridiplantae; phylum Streptophyta; class Magnoliopsida; order Zingiberales; family Musaceae; genus Ensete; species Ensete ventricosum. The sequence continues at coordinate 45,340,751 of JAQQAF010000003.1, forward strand.
CGATTTGCAGGAAGGAGGTTTTCAAACTCAACCTATGGTGTTGCTGGCACTATATCAAACCAATGTTTTGAATTAACATAAAAAAGATAAATGCTAGATTAAATCTTCTTCGTCCAATTGCTTGAATCCTGGCATCTAGCAGAGTTGAACATGGTAGTTAATTTTACTACAAGCATACGTCACTGAGCTTTATTATGCAGTGAAGGAAAACTCATAGATGTTTATTTGTTTGTGATAACCTTCTGGGTTCATAGCAGGTATGAGATAGATAAATTAAGGATACCATCCTCTTCTCCCTAGTGACAGTGTAAAGAACAAGCACTCATCTCTATAAGCTATTCTCTCTATCTCTCTCTCTCTCTCTCTCTCTCTTCTGCCTCGAGGAGGAGGTGGAGGGATTCTTTATAAACCCTCTTCTTCGCTTGAGCTTGCCATCACACAGGTAATAATTAGTGAAGTCTCATTCTTAATTAGTGAAGTCTCGTCCACTTCTAGTTCTGCAAAGCCATTCAGAAATTAAGCGCATAGACTATGTTTGCATTTGAGTGACCTTTATCAAACATATAGATTTTTCCGAATTGTAATGGAACAATTATATTATTAAGTTTTCTTATTCTATTTTCTTTTATTCTCTAGTAATCATTTGATTTTGCATGTGAAAATAGTCAACACAACAACTCTTTTACTTATGATGCTTATGTTGAAAATGTTATGGTACCGATACACTATTTTTTCTTTATTTTGTGATTCAATGTTAGATAACATATTTTACAGTTAGGTTACTTGTGGGCCCACCAACAAAAAAATAAAATTATATAGGAGAATTGTTGGTCGTCTATATGTTCGAGTTATAATCTTCCTATAAAATTTTAATTTCCTTCATAGATAAGAGGCATATAAAATATATAGTATGTACAAAAAAACTTAAAATATGTATGTACCTATATAGTAATGTTACGTATATTTATTTAAGTAATGTTACGTATATTTATTTAAGTAATCTTTTGGGAGGGTAATAAACTTTAGGAATGTTTCCATTCTCTAGTCTTTTATTTTCTTTTAGTCGGAAGGAGAACACATACTTTGCTTTGGGAATGATTTGCTACTTAAAGTTATAATATTATTCTGCCAAATTAAATAGTTGTGGTTGGTTTTATTATTTAATGGACGGACGTGTCGATCTTAATTTTTTTATTTTTATGGTTCTCCTATTGAATATTAATCATATAAAAAAGGATAGAGCCTACATATCTGCTCATAGAATACGTTAACGTTAGAAGGCTTTTCGGTAAGGTGTAGTTGCTGGCATGAGAGTTCTTAGTTCACTTTAACTATTAATTCATGGGTAGATGATCATGTTGTTGATGTGGATTTTCTGAGATGGGTCATTTATATTAGTATTAAAGTTTAAACTTGTTTGGCCAAATTATAGTTAAAGTTATGGTTGCAAGAAAATATTTTACTTTAGTAGGATTATGAATTGGGTTTTTTTTTGTACAAATTAGAAGTAACCATAGTCATACATCAAAGAAAATATTTTACAAATGATAAATATATTAGTACATATATTCAAGCCAGTTTTCTTGCTTTAAGAAACTGACTCTAAATACTTGGGGCATTATATGTTTAGAAAATATTTATTTCTATATAATGTATTAGGAAGCCACAACAATTTTATTCAAATGATTGAATTTCATTCAATCTATAATATTTGCAATGGAATTTTTAATTCGAGGAAATCCTCGATCAAATGATAGATCGAGAAAGAACCTCGTTGGAGGGAAAAACCCCAATCATAAAAGCTAGGGTGAAAAAAGCCCTCCTTGAGCCTACTCAAGGGGAGGCTTAACCGATTTATTTACCCATAACCCGGGTCAGGTAAAGGAAAAAAGAAAAAAGAGAAAAAAACTCATAGCCCGAGCCAAGCCCTCACACGATGCTCCATCTGAATCAACTCCAAAAAAGAATTCCACTTACATATATGTTTATCAAACTCAAAACGAATAATGCATGTACGTGTTCGACGAGATCATGCAGCATAAAAAAATGATACGCCGCGAGTAAAGAAGACGGGCATGCATGCAACTAAAAAAACAAACAAAAGAAAGAATAAACTTTTGTTTTTTTGGTCTCGAAAAATGTGTATACCAAGAAAGTCAACACACTAGCAAATTGGAGAACCCACGTAAAATCTATAATATAAGAAACCAGTAAACATATTCGAAAACACATGCAAGATCCTAATGAAAGAACACCAAGAAGAAAGAACTCAGACTCTACAATCCAAAAAACTAGTGTACATATTCGAAGACACATGCAAGATCCCGACGAAAGAACACCAAGAAGAAAGAACTGAGAGTGTAGAATCTAAAAAAATAGTGTACACTATCGCAATAGAATAACACCAAGAAGAAAGAACTCGAAGACATATACATGCAAAATCCCAATGGAAGAGCACCAAGAAGAAAGAACACGAAATCATAAAAATAAGACTACAAAAAAGACATCAAAGGCAACCAACACATAACAATCAAGATCAAGAAACAAATGAATCAACCCGAAAGCACATATGCAATTCGACACAAGAGTTCCAGAAACAAACAGTCGCAAACGTAGATAGCATAAATCAATATCGCCAAAACAAGAACTACAACTATAGATGCGGGCAAAGAAACTGTTAATGTGAACCTGAGGTTAAAAGGAGAGGCCAGAGGAGTAGCAACAGGAGGAGCCGCAGATGTAGGAGGAGCCAGTGGAGCAGAATCTTAGCAGATCTCAATGGCGAAGGTGTCAACCGGGTTCTCGTAGGCGAAGGGGAGGAAGAAGAGGCGTGAAACGTCGATCGGCTTCCCCAAGAATGCTTTCTAACTGGCCAGAAGGCATAAGTTGGAGGCTTCGATGTTGGGAAGATGGGCATATTGCCCAGATTCAACCCATAATGGGTTCCACAGCCTTAATCTCCATTTATCTTAACATAAACCCTAGTTTTGGGGGCTAAGAGTTGTGGAAAAGAGGGTAGCGATGGTTGAAAATGTGGGAGAGAGAAAAAAGCTGCAGATTGACAGTAGAGGGCAAAAAATAAGAAATCTAGGAAAGGGAAGAAAACAAGGACAGAGAAAGACTATTCTCAATCATCCATATCTCAGGTTAGATTAGTTTGTAGTGGATTCTTACTATGATCACTTGGGAAGGTTTTGGATATTGTGCTTAATAATATAGTCCTTATATCCCTATGATTCTTTTGTGATTGTTGCTTGGGTTTGGGTAAGAAGCCTTGAGATATGTATATTCATTATTTTGATAGTGGATTTTCTCTAGCTTGTCTCGTGGTTTTTACCCTTCGAGATGAAGGGGTTTTCCACATAAATCTTGGTGTTCGTTTGATTATGATTTATATTTAATTCCACTGTGTGTGACGATCTACTAGTATTTGTTAGTATACAAATTTTCTTCCTGTTTTATTCCCATCAACTGGTATCAGAGCAAAGTTTTTGGTAGCATCTAATTGTTGTATTCGAACTTAATTAGTTTGAATGGAAACAATTGGATGATATGGAAACCAAGAATGAAAGATCTCTTATATTGCAAAGATTTGTATGGACTTCTGCAAGGGGATAATGCAAAGCTCACAACTATGACAAATGATGATTGGAAGAAGTTAGATCGAAAAATAATTGGATTTATTTGTCAATGACTTGAGGATAGTGTCTTTCACCATGTTTCTATTAAAAATTCTGCTTACTCGCTTTGGAAAAAGTTAGAAGGTCTTTATGAAATAAAAACGACCGACAATAAAGCTTTCTTGATCAAAAAATTTGTGAACTTGAAACATAAAGAGGGTACTTCTATTCCTGAGCATTTGAATGAAATGCAGAGTATTGCTGACCAGTTATCCTTTATGAAAATGTCTCTTGATGATAAGTTGCGAGCATTGTTATTTCTCAGTTCTTTGCTAGAAAGTTGGGAGACACTGGTGGTTTCTCTCAGTAATTATACACCAGATGATGTTATCACCATAGATCAAGTAACAAGCAGTTTGTTGAATGAGGAGTTGAGGAGAAAGAATTTAGCAACTTCTAAGATTGATTCACAGGCACTTGTCATAAAGAACAGATGAATGTCACAGTCAAAGGATAGAAGTGGTTCACGCATGGGTAGAAGCAAGTCAAGATTAAGAAAAAATATTATTTACTATAATTATGATGAAAAATGATACTATTCTTATTTTTCTATTACATGTTTTTATGCAGAGACAATCAACATTTCGGTAAGACACTGCTTTAACTGGTATGCAAATGATTTTTGTTCTTTCATTTTGCAATCTACATATGAGATGCACGAGATATTTTTTCTTACAGCTTTCATATCATTTTTTTGCGTCTCAAATAATGGTCAGTCCTGTTTAGTTGTTCAACTTAATGATATAATTTTATATCATTTTAGATGTTCAGCTTTCATATCATTTTAGCTGTGCAACTTTCATATATTTTAAAAGTCTTGTTTAAAGTTGTTTGTGGTATAATTTTCTGGGGTAATTCTGGAATAGTATTTGAATTAACATCTTTGAGTGCATTTGTTTTTCCTGCAACTCTTTTAAATGTTCTTTAAATTACATTACTGGTGCTAAAAAAGCGTGGAAATAGATCTAAGAAGTCTATTAAAAAACAAGAAGGCTCATATGACCCTAAATATGGTTAGTGATAATATCTTTATTGAAGCTTAATGGTGGGGCTGTTGTGACCCCATGTTGTTGAAATGTCTCACTTGTTATTGTCAATCTAAATATATATTACAACCTAGACAATCTATTTCAGAAAATTTCTAGACCAAATATTTAAAGGTAATTTATTAAATATAGTTTGGAGCAGCTTGATGTTTTGTACACCGTTGATAGTTTTGCTACACTTAGTTAATAGTTAGTTGAAGTGTTGGGTCGTTCATTTAATTTCTTTGTTTTAACTCTTCTAATAGCAATTTGTTCAATTTATGATTGATATCCTATTTTGCTCGTCACTAAGTTGATCACAAATGCCCAAACTTATAACTGGACCCATCATACCTATGGTATTCTAGGGATCCGTAACTCAGGTCCTGAGTTTGGATGTGTTGGTATGTCGAGCAGCTCGACGTGAACTTCCTCTCTTGTTGATTTCCTTTCGCTCTTTATTGCACTCCTTGTATCTCCTTCGTTTTCTTAACCTCTCATTCTTCATCCCCTTGATATCCTCTCTTATGTAATCCTGCTATTCTTGGTTCTCCTCTCCCTCTATTGGATCTCCCCCTTGTCAGCCATCCTCTCTACTTCCTATCTCTTCTCACCTCCTCACTTGCCGATGGGACTAGGACTGCACATGGTGAGGGAGTGCCCGCAGATGCATGCACTCAACGCCTTAACGATATCAATACACCCCCGTAAGTCAGACAAAGGCAAAACCGTCGTCCTTAGTTCGAGCAGTTCGAAATCAAGCAGCGACGACAAGGAGTCGCAAGGACCCCGAATGGGAGCGATGCGTTTGTTGAATACATTAAGGGGTCAAGTGAGGGAGAGAACAAAGACAAAGGCATAGAAGGCGGCAATTAGCAAGCTGATGTATGTGGACATCAAGCTCAATGGCCGAACAACCCTTGCAATGGTGGACACTAGAGCTACCCACAATTTTATTGTCGATCGTGAAGCAAAACGACTTGGACTTGTCTTGGAGAAGAACCCAAGTCGCATGAAGGTTGTGAACTCGGAGGCCAAGCAGATCTCCGGATTAGTAAAGGGGGTCCCTATCAAGATTGGAGTGTGGAGCGTGTGCACAAATATGATGGCGGTGCCATTGGACGACTTCCAAGTGATTCTTGGAATGACATTCATGCACGCGGTGATGTTAGTGCCGATGTCGTTTCTAAACTCTTTATGCCTGATGGGAAGTGACGACCCCTGCGTAGTTCCAATTTCTCGAGGGAGAACCAAGGACCCACAACAAATATCGGCATTATAATTGAAGAAAGGGGTGCGAAAAGGTGAATTAACTTTCGTGGCTGCTGTGAAGCTGGAGCCACTTGATGGGGAGGCCATTCACGAACCTGCTATAGTGGCAAACATTCTGAGGGAGTTCATAGACGTCATTGCCACCCGAGTTGCCGAAGACTCTACCTCCACGCAGAGGCGTGGATCATAACATTGATTTAGAGCCGGGAGTTAAGCCTCCAGCGAGACCACCTTACCGCATGGCCCCTCCGGAGTTAGTAGAACCGAGGAAGAAGTTAGATGAACTGGTAAGCAGTGGTCTCATCCGCAGTTCAAAGGCACCATTCGGAGCTCCAATTCTCTTTCAGAAGGAACAAGATGGGAGCCTCCGATTATATGTCGATTATCGAGCCATGAACAAAGTGATGGTGAAGAACAAATATCATATTCCGCTCATCGCAGATTTGTTCGATCAACTGGGCAAGGCCAAGTATTTCTCCAAACTCGACCTTCGGTCAAGGTATTGGCAAGTGCGCATTGCAGAAGGTGATGAGGCGAAGACTACCCGTGTAACCAGGTATGGAGCGTTCGAGTTTCTTGTGAGGCCTTTTGGTTTAACCAATGCTTCGGCCACATTCTGTACTCTAATGAACTAATTTTTCAAAGAGTATTTGGACAAGTTTGTGGTCGTCTGTCTAGACGATATCGTCGTCTATAGCCAGACGCTCGAGGAGCACATTGAACACCTTCGGACAATCATCAGAGTTCTCATGGAGAACACCTTGTTTGTGAAGAGGGAGAAGTGCTACTTTGCGCAGACAGAAATTCTGTTCTTGGGACATCGGATCGGCGGTGGTTCCATTCGGATGGATGAGTCAAAGATACAAGCTGTGGCAGAATGGCGAACACTAAAGAAGGTACCTGAGTTAAGATCCTTCCTTGGTTTCGTCAACTATTATCGACGCTTCATTTCTGGATATTCAAAGTGCGTAGCTCCACCGACGGATTTGCTAAAGGAGCAGTCTTGGTGATGGTCAGACAAGTGTGAAGCGGCTTTCCAAGATCTAAAGATTGTTGTGTTGGAGGAACCAATACTCAGATTACCAGATGACGGGAAGCCTTTTAAAGTCCATACATATGCTTCTGACTTTGCTATTGGGGGAGTACTTATACAAGAGGGTCATCCAGTGACCTATAAGAGTCGCAAGCTCAATGAGACCGAGCGGCGATATCCAGTGCTTGAGAAAGAGATGACAGCGGTGGTCCACTGTTTATGAGTCTAATGACACTACCTTTTGGGAGCACCATTCGTGCTAAGGACAGACAATTTCGCATTGAGTTACTTCCATACTCAAAAGAAACTCTCCCCGAAACAGGTAAGATGGCACGACTTCTTGGCCGAATTCGACATGGTAATGGAGTACAAGCCCAGAAAGACAAATGTCGTGGCCGATGCATTGAGCCGGAAAGTGGAACTGGTGAATGCTATACAGTTGGAAGGCGGAGGCCAAGCAAGTCAGTTGCACTCCAACTCTCTTTCCAGGATCAGGGATGGACTGTACAGGGATCCTCAAGCAGTAACCCTGATGCAACTCATCGAAGAGGACATGGCACGATGATTTTGGGTCCAGGAGGGACTCCTCTACACCAAAGGGAATAGAGTTTATGTTCTATGAGTGGACAACATGAGGCATGAACTCTTGAGAGAGTGTCATTATTCCCATTGGGTCGGACATCCTGGCATTCATCGGACAATGGCTCTCGTGGAGAGGGCATTTTATTGGCCAAAAATGGGGATAGATGTGGAGGATTATGTTCGTACATGCCTTACGTGCCAACTAGATAAGTTTGAGAAGCGAAAGCCAGTGAGACTTTTGGAGCCGCTGCTAGTGCCGAAAAGGCCATGGAGAGCATTTCCTTAGACTTCATATCAAGCTTGTCCGCAGTAGGGGACTGGGATCGATACTTGTAGTTGTCGATCGGTTTTCGAAGTATGCAACGTTTATTGCTGCACCCCTATATTGTTCAGTAGAAGAGGCAACCAAGTTGATGATGAAGAATGTGGTGAAGTATTGAGGAGTTCCACACAATATCATTAGTGATCGAGATTCTCGGTTCTTGGGACGATTTTGGACCGAGCTATTCAAGCTGTTGGGATCGAAGTTATACTTCTCCACAAGCCTCCACCCTCAGACTGATGGTCAAACCGAAAGAATTAACTCACTGTTAGAACAGTATCTCCGGCACTATGTGAGTGCAAATCAACGAGATTGGGTGAAGCTGTTGGACATAGCCCAATTCTCCTACAACTTGCAGCGGAGCTCTGCGTCCAATAAGAGCCCCTTCGAGATTATCAAAAGACCATTTGGAAGCAAATATGCTTCGGCGTTTCATGACTTAGGCAATCCCAGCTAAGTCCGGAACATTGGCTAAAGATCGCTTCACGGCTTAGGCAATTCCAACTAAGTCTACAAGTTTATCGCAAGGATGCCACACGGCTTAGGCAAATTCCGCTAAGTCCGTGACAGAGCGGGGAGAAAGATCGAGGCGACGTCACCCCTTTTCTCTTTTTTAAATATTTTAATTTATTATATTATATGATATTATATTATACTTTAATATACCGGGCGGTATGCACTGTGCATACCGCCTAGTACTAGTACCGTATCGGTACCGAGATAAACTCGGTACAATGGTACGGACCGTTGTGACCCCAAGTTGTTGAAGTGCCTCACTTGTTATTGTTGGTCTAAATTTATATTACAACCTAGACAATCTATTTCAAAAAATTTCTAGACCAAATATTTAGCGGTAATTTATTAAATATAGTTTGGAGCAGCTTGATGTTTTGTACACTGTTGGTAGTTTTGCTACACTAAGTAAATAGTTAGTTGTAGTGTTCATTATGGGTCATTTTACATAGTTCATTTAGTTTCTTTATTTTAACTTTTCTAATAGTAATTTGTTCAATTTATGATTGATATCTTATTTTGCTCATCACTAAGTTGAACACAAATGCTCAAACTTATGACCGGAACCATCATACCTATGGTATTCTAGGGATCCGCAATACAAGACATCTGCAAATTGATTAGAACTATTAGATGTATAGGATGATTTCACAAATAGTTTTTTTATCATTTGTGAACATGCTAAATTTTGTTTTATGAGAAATAGGATGATATAATTATCCTAGAATGCAGTTATGCTGTCAGTTTTGCATTCCGTTTCTTCCACGGTGTCCTTGATCAATGATTGATCCCAATTTTATATTAACTGAGCATGCAGGTGATTTCTATATGTAGCTAGAAGATAAATATTGCACATCTCTGCTCAATATTATCCAAAATGCTTATCCTTTATGTTAATTTTTTCTTTTTTCCTTCTCTTTCTGTTGCAGGAAGTAGTGCTCTTTGATATTCTCTTCATTTTCCAGCACTTTGTGCTCTATCCTATGAGGAATGGAAGTAAACCCAAGAATTATGGAAGAAAATGTTATTCCACTTATCAACTCTGAAGAGAAACCGCAGTTAGCAAAATGTGTAGGGGATTAATCACTCTTTAAGATCATTCAGATTGCATATTAATGATTGTCCGTCCTGGATTCAACGACGCAACGTTAAACTGGGAGCAAAGAGGGAAGGCATAAGTTTGGAGTTGATCGATCTGTTTTACGTGAGCATCTTGCAGTCGTATGAGGCTGTAATTCGTAAATGGTGCTTTGATACACATAGAAACTTGACAATGAAAGTGATATTCTCCTGTGGTGATATGATCAATGATATGTAAAGTGTCCAGCTGGGGGTCAAAATATTATATTAAGTGAGCTATTACTGATTGCAATCAGATTCAACATTGGTTGGAAATTGCCGTCCAATTTGTGTTATTGCACTTCCCTCTTGCTTGTGTAAGAGTTAGCAGTATCGTGTCTCTGAATTCAGTAGTCAAGTCTCATTCTTAATTAGTGAAGTCTCGTCCACTTCTAGTTCTGTAAAGCCAGAAATTAAGCTCTGCAAAGTCAGAAATTAAGTGCATAGACTATGTTTGCATTTGAGTGACCTTTATCAAACATATAGTTTTTTCTGAATTGTAATGGAACAATTATATTATTAAGTTTTCTTATTTTAATTTCTTTTATTCTCTAGTAATCATTTGATTTTGCATGTGAAAATAGTCAACACAACAACTCTTTTACTTATGATGCTTATGTTGAAAATGTTATGGTACCGATACTCTTCTTTCTTTATTTTGTGATTTAATGTTCGATAACATATTTACAGTTAGGTTACTTGTGGGCCCACCAACGAAAAGATAAAATTATATAGGAGAATTGTTGGTCGTCTATATGTTCGAGTTATAATCTTCCTATAAAATTTCAATTTCCTTCATAGATAAGAGGCACAAAATATATAGTATATACAAAAAACTTAAAATATGTATGAACCTATATAGTGCGGTAGGTGCATTACAAACTTAAATAATATTAATTATATTTATCTAAGTAATCTTGTGGGAGGGTAACAAACTTTAGGAATGTTTTCATTCTCTAGTCTTTTCTTTTCTTTTCGTCGGAAGGAGGACACATACTTTGCTTTGGGAATTATTTGCTTTTCAAAGTTATAACATTATTCTGCCAAATTAAATATTTGTGGTTGGTTTTATTGTTTAGTGAGAGGACGTGTAGATCTTAATTTTTTTGTTTTCATGGTTCTCCTATTGAATATTTATCATATAAAAAAGAATAAGACCTACACATCTGTTCATATGACATGTTAACATTAGAAGGCTTTTCGATAAGGTATAGTTGCTGGCATGAGAGTTTTTAGTTCACTTTAACTATTAATTCTTCATGGGTAGATGATCATGTTGTTGATGTGGATTTTCTGAGGTGGGTCATTTATATTAGTATTAAAGTTTAAACTTGTTTGGCCAAATTATAGCTAAAATTATGGTTACGACCGTTCTTACAGCCCTCCAAAGTCCTGTTTCGCTCTCTCTCTCTTTTTCTGCTGCACACAAGGTATTCGACGAATTGCTTGTAAGAGCTGCTCTCTTGGCGAGACGTCGGGACTTGTCCGTTGCTCATCCTTCGACACCTACACGAGGTTGCAATTGGGCTAACCCTTTGCGTGCAAATACACTTTGGCGTTTCATGACTTAGGCAATCCCAGCTAAGTCAGGAACATTGGCCAAATATTGCTTCGCGACTTAGGCAATTCCAGCTAGTCTGCCCACTTTTTCATCTTCTTGGCCGCCTTCTCCAAGTAAGCCCATGCAATATCTGCATTGCGATGTCATTCCTTTACAAAGTGATAGGCTGATGGGCTGCTCCCTGTATAGCCAATAACCAGGGTGTGAAGAGTTGATGGTTGTTGTCCCGTAATAATCTCAAATGGGCTCTTGTTGGATGCAGAGCTCCGCTGCAAGTTATAGGAGAATTGGGCTATGTCCAACTGCTTCACCCAATCTCGTTGGTTGGCACTTACATAGTGCCGAAGATATCGCTCCTAGAGTGAGTTGATTCTTTCTGTTTGGCCATTCGTTTGGGGGTGGAGGCTTGTGGAGAAGTATAATTTAGATCCCAACAACTTGAACAACTCGGTCCAGAATCGTCCCAAGAACCGAGAATCTCGATCACTAATGATGTTGTGTGGGACTCCCCAAAACTTCACCACATTCTTCATCATCAACTTAGCCGCCCCCTCCGCTGAGCAATGTAGGGGTGTAGCAATGAATGTTGCATACTTCGAAAACCGATCAACTACCACGAGTATCGATCCAAGTCCCCCTACTGCGGGCAAGCTTGATATGAAGTCTAAGGAAATGCTCTCCCAAGGCCTTTCTGGTATGGGCAGCGGCTCCAAAAGTCCCACTGGCTTCTGCTGCTCTACCTTGTCCTATTGACAAGTAAGGCATGTTTGAACATATTCCTCCACATCTGTCCCCATCTTCGGCCAATAGAAGGCTCTCTTCACGAGAGCCATTGTTCGGTGGATACCCGGATGTCCAGCCCAAAGGGAATCGTGACACTCTTTCAGGAGTTCACGCCTCAAGTTATCCGCTCGCGGAACATAAACTCTGTTCCCCTTGGTATAGATGAGTCCCTCCTGGACCCAAAATCGTCGTGCCTTGCCCTCTTTGATGAGTTGCATCATAGTTACTGCCTGAGGATCTCGGTGTAGTCCATCCATGATCCTGGAAAGGAAGTTGGAGCGCAAGTGACTTGCATGGCCTCCGCCCTCCAACTGTATAGCATTCACTAGCTCCACTTTCCGACTCAATGCATCGGCCATGACATTTGCTTTTCCGGGCTTGTACTCTGTTATCATGTCGAACTCAGCCAAGAAGTCATACCATCGTGCTTGCTAACTCAATGCGACATTGTTTGTCCTTAGCACAAATGGTGCTCCCAGAAGGTAGTGTCGCCACACTCGTAGACAGTGGGCCACCGCTGTCATCTCCTTCTCATGCACAGGATATCGCCGCTCGGTCTCGTTGAGCTTGCGACTCTCGTAGGCCACCGGATGACCCTCCTGTATAAGAACTCCAATAGCAAAATCAGAAGCATCTGTATAGACTTCAAAAGACTTTCCATAGTCCGGTAATCTGAGTATAGGTTCCTCCAACACAACTGTCTTTATGTCTTGAAATGCCACCTCACATTTGTCCGACCATATCCAGGACTGCTCCTTCTTTAGCAACTCCGTCAACGGAGCTGCGCGCTTCGAATACCCCGCTATGAAGTGTCGATAATAGTTGACGAACCCAATGAAGGATCTCAACTCTGGCACCTTCTTTGGTGTTTGCCAGTCCGCCATAGCTTGCACCTTAGACTGGTTCATTCGGATAGAACCATTGCCGACTCGATGCCCCAAGAACAAAATCTCCGTTTGGGCAAAATAGCACTTTTTCCTCTTCACGAACAAGGTGTTCGCCCTGAGAACTTTGAAAATTGTTCGGAGGTGTCTAACATGCTCCTCAAGTGTTTGGCTATAGACGACGATATCGTCTAAGTAGACGACCACAAACTTGTCCAGATACTTCTTGAACAACTGGTTTATTAGAGTGCATAATGTGGCTGGAGCATTGGTTAAGCCGAAAGACATCACCAAGAACTCGAATGCTCCATACCTGGTCACACAGGTAGTCTTTGCCTCATCACCTTCTGCAATGCGCACCTGCCAATACCCCGACCGAAGGTCGAGTTTGGAGAAGTACTTTGCGTTGCCCAATTGATCGAACAAGTTCGCGATGAGCGGGATAGGGTACTTGTTCTTCACCGTCATCTTGTTAAGGGCTCGATAATCGATGCATAATCGGAGACTCCCATCTTGTTTCTTCTGAAAGAGGACTGGAGCTCCGAAAGGTGCTTTTGAACTGCGGATGAGACCACCGCTTAGCAGTTCATCTAACTGCTTCCTCAATTTTGCCAACTATAGAGGGGCCATGCGATATGGTGGTCTCGCTGGAGGCTTAATTCCCGACTCCAGCTCAATCCGATGATCCACGCCTCTGCGTGGTGGTAGAGTTCTCGGCAACTCTGTTGGCATCACATCCGAGAACTCCTTCAGAATGTTCGCCACAACAGCAGGTTCCTGAATGGCTTCCCCATCAGGTGTCTCTAGCTTCATAGCAGCTACAAAGGTTGCTTCACCCTTTCGTACCCCTTTCTTCAATTGTAAAACCGATATTTATTGTAGGCCCTTGGTTCCTCCCCAAGAAACTGGAACCATGCAGGGATTATCACCTCCCATTAGACACAAGAAGTTCAGGAACGGTACTGGCACCAACTTCGCTGCGTGCATAAACTCCATTCCGAGAATCACTTGGAAGTCGTCTAGTGGCACTGCCATCAAGTTTGTGCTCCCGCTCCATGTCCCGATCTTAATGGGGACCCCTTTTACTTGTCCGGAGATCCGCTTGGCCTCCGAATTCACCGCCTTCATACGACTTGGGCTCTTCTCCAAAAGTAATCCCAGTCGCTTAGCTTCGCGATCGGCAATAAAATTGTGGGTCGCACCCGTGTCCATTGCACGGGTTGTTCGGCCATTAAGCTTGATGTCCATATACCAATTGCTTTGGATGTTCGATTTGCAGGAAGGAGGTTTTCAAACTCAACCTATGGTGTTGCTGGCACTATATCAAACCAATGTTTTGAATTAACATAAAAAAGATAAATGCTAGATTAAATCTTCTTGGTCCAATTGCTTGAATCCTGGCATCTAGCAGAGTTGAACATGGTAGTTAATTTTACTACAAGCATACGTCACTGAGCTTTATTATGCAGTGAAGTGAAGGAAAACTCATAGATGTTTATTTGTTTGTGATAACCTTCTGGGTTCATAGCAGGTATCAGATAGATAAATTAAGGATACCATCCTCTTCTCCCTAGTGACAGTGTAAAGAACAAGCACTCATCTTTATAAGCTATTCTCTCTCTCTCTCTCTCTCTCTCTCTCTCTTCTGCCTCGAGGAGGAGGTGGAGGGATTCTTTATAAACCCTCTTCTTCGCTTGAGCTTGCCATCACACAGGTAATAATTAGTGAAGTCTCATTCTTAATTAGTGAAGTCTCGTCCACTTCTAGTTCTGCAAAGCCAGAAATTAAACGCATAGACTATGTTTGCATTTGAGTGACCTTTATCAAATATATAGTTTTTTCTGAATTGTAATGGAATAATTATATTATTAAATTTTTTTTATTTTAATTTCTTTTATTCTCTAGTAATCATTTTATTTTGCATGTGAAAATAGTCAACACAACAACACTTTTACTTATGATGCTTATGTTGAAAATGTTATGGTACCGATACACTCTTTTTTTCTTTATCTTGTGATTCAATGTTCGATAACATATTTTACATTTAGGTTACTTGTGGGTCCACCAACAAAAAAATAAAATTATATAGGAGAATTGTTGGTCGTCTATATGTTCGAAGTTATAATCTTCCTATAAAATTTCAATTTCCTTTGTAGATAAGAGGCATATAAAATATATAGTATATACAAAAAACTTAAAATATGTATGTTCCTATAAAATCAGTGCACGTATTCGAAGATATACGCAAGATCCCAATGAAAAAACACAAAGAAGAAACAACTCAGAATCTAGAATAAAAAAAATCAGTATACGTATTCGAAGACACATGCAAAATACGGACGAAAGAACAAAAAGAAAAAAAAAGAACTGAGAGTTAGAATCCGAGAAACCAGTATATGATACCCCCCTACGGAAGAAAGCTAAGAAGATAGAACTCGAAGACACATGCAGATAGAACTCGAAGACACATGCATGCAAGATCCCAATGGAAGATCACATCAAGAATAAAGAACACTAAAACATAGAAATGAGACTTAAAAAAGACACTAAAAGCAACCAGCACCTAACAATCAAGATCAAGAAACAAATGAATCAACCCGAAAGCATACAAGCAATTCGACAAAAGAGTTCCAGAAACGAGCAATCGCGAACGTAGGTAGCGTAGATCAATAGTGCTAAAACAAGAACTACAACTACAACTACAGATGCGGGCAAAGAAACTATTAATGTGAACCTGAGGTTAATACGGTAGGCCGGAGGAGCGGCAGCAGGAGGAGCCGCAGATGCAGGAGGAGCCGGAGGAGCAGAATCTTGGCAGATCTCAGTGGCGAAGGCGTCGACCGGTTTCCCGCAGGCGAAGGGGAGGGACAAGAGGCGTGAAGTTTCGATCGGCGTCCCCAAGAATGCTTTCTGGCGGGCTAGAAGGCATAGGCAGGCGGCGCCAGGACCTTCGATGGCGGCGGAGAAGGCCGCGCAGCATTGTAAGGTCGGGGGAGGGTAGGCGTGCCAGAACAGATAATGCGACTTCGCCAAGTGGGGTAAGCAAAATCGCATGGCCGCCATCGCACTCGGACAGGGTTCCGGAGGAGGCAGAACTCTAGCGGTGGAGGCTTGCAGGCGCAGGCAAATGAAGACGAAGACGAAGATGAAGACGGAGACGAGCGGGGAGAAGGATAGCTTCATTCTTTCTTGATCGAATTCCGCCAGCCAACGTGCGCGCGAGAGAAGGAGAAACAAGGAGAAGACGCAGACGAGCGGGGGAGAAGACAGGCTTGGTTCTTGATCGCCTTCCTCCAGCCAACGAGATTGACAGAGGAGAAATAAGCTTCGCCGGGAGAAGTCAAAGACGGAGAGGGAGACGAGACATCCTTCCGCCACAGAGAGAGCCTCAATAGGCTTCGTGAGGAGAGCGGTTTAGTTCTCGACCGCCGTCCGCATAGAAAGCGCGCGAGTGAGAGAGCGTGCGGTGAGGCTCCCCTATGCAAGCCACGTCATTTTTTTAACTTTGAGATTCGTGCCTGGTGCATGAGCCCTGCTTTAGATGGGACCCATTAGCAGGGTTTGCCGTCGCACTCGGACAGGGGATCCGGAGGAGACAGCATTGTAGCGGAGGCGGCTTGCAGGCGCAGGCAAAGGAAGGAAGACGAAGACGAAGACGAAGACGAAGAGGGAGACGAGCGGGGGAGAGATAAGACAGGCTTGGTTCTTGATCGCCAGTCTTTTCGGTTTCTTCACCTTTTTCTCATGTTTAAACTTTTTGTTAGAGGACCTTATTGTAGCCATTCTAGTAAATCTGCCTCTTCATCGTCATTCCATTGTTACTGATTGATTTCTTTTTTTTTTCCTATTTTTTTGCTTCTAAAGAGTATATTGGTGGAACCAACAAGTGGTAACATGGGGATTGGTCTTGCGTTTATTGCTGCTGCCAAAGGATACAAACTGATATCGACCATGCCTGCATCTATGAGCATTGAAAGACGAGTTCTGCTGAAAGCTTTCGGAGAATAACTTGTCCTTACAGATTCTGCCAATGGCACGAAGGGAGAAGTTCAGAAGAGATCTTGAAGAATACGCCCAATGCTTATATTCTTCAACAATTTGATGATCTTGCAAATCCAAAGGTCACATTCTACCATGATTTTTTTTAATTTTTTTAACCCAAGTTTCATTTTTTTTTTTTTTCAAATTCTGCATATTCTTGTGCAGATACACTGTGAGTCTACTGGTCCAGAAATCAGGGAAGATACAAGAGGGAAGGTGGACATTTTTGTTGCTGTATTGGGACAGGTGGAACTATATCTGGAGTTGGTTGTTTTTTGAAGGACAAAAATCCTAACATCAAGGTTCTTTTTCCTTTCTATTTTTTTCTCTTACCTTTTTATGTTAAGTTTCTCTGTGTATGGAATTCCTAATTCTTGGTCTTTCTCAGTTCCAATTTCTTCAGGTCATTGGCACCGAGCCTTCTGAAAGCAACATTCTTCAGGGGGAAAGCCTGGTATAGGCAAAGATTAAGTGGATCTAACCTTTTCTCTTTCAACCTTTTGTTTTATCCCGATAACCAGAAGGTCCTATAATGTAGGTCCACACAAGATTCATGGCATAGGAGCTGGTTTTGTACCAAGGAATTTGGATCTTGAAGTAGTTGATGAAATTTTGGAGGTATGAACTTGTCAAATTGCTTGCATCATGCGGTTTAGTTATATTACTTATTAGTGTTGTTAATGCTTCCGTTTTTTTTCTTCTGTTCAAGGGTGATATTCTTTTCTTGTATTTTCTTAATATTCCAAATTTAGGGCTAGATGAGGTACTCTTAATGATCTGAATACTTGGTGAGCCAGCTGCCCATCACGGATTGGGTCATTTGTTAGTCAGGGAATCGAATTCTGCCTTTTCAGAATTTATACCTATTTCCATTGATTAATTACTTAAGCTTTTAACTTCTTTCCTCAAATCATAACTTTCTTCTCTGGAGACTCAATACTACATAAACTTATTTTATTCTTTAATTGTATTTTTTATGTTCTTAATTTTGAGATTAAAGGACTACAGGCTGGATGTTTCTGAATTTGCACTGTCAAATGTAAGATATATGCATGCATATTATCAATGTATATGTAATTAACATGATAGGGGAAGAAAGATATTTAATTAAGTGATGGGTCAATGTTATGTCATATGGAGGATATTACACTTTTAACATTATTATTATACAAAGCAAAGTTACAAGAAAAAGCAGGAAGCGTTTGAGTTTCTGCTTCATGGCTTTTGATTAATGGATTTTAAAGAGAGTAAATATATAGAACCATTTACTGAAAGGTTGATAAAGGTTAAAGTTGTATATTAATAAGTGGAGAGCTGGCAATTTGTATCATGCATCTGTAGTTTATCATGCTTCTTTTCATCTTTAGGGTGTTCTTTAGCTCTTATTTTTAATTTTATAATTCTTTTTCTCTATAGCTCCTACACTCAGACTCAAGTATCAAACAATAACAATGGTTGGATATGGCTCTCCTATCAAATTTTCTTAGATTCAAGGAGAAGAGAGGAAACAAATAGAGACTACTGCTGAATTAAAATTAAATTAGTTGCACAAAGAAACAATCGAGTATTTAATCATGACATCTAGCCTTACCGAAATATACTTTTTTTAGTGTTGTGGATAATCTAATCTCATCACCCCGTAAAATTCTATTAAAGGAGAGCTTTGAAATTCATCAAATACTATTCTAATTATCTGGTTAATTTGCCTTATATGACTATAGAATGTTTTAGATACCAAACATCCTTTAAATTTGTCAGATATCAACTATACCAAATAGATATAGCAATCACTTCATATCAGTCATCAATAGAAAAAAAGGAATTTGTTATTCCAGATTTTGCTATTGAAATTGGTTTCCTATTGTTAGATTTCCATACCGAGCTATATCGCTTAGTAGGGGCGGTACGTATTGGTTCGACAAGGGATCGATACGCAGATCGCCCTCAACCAGGCAGTACTCGTTACATAACCCTATACGTTCCCAGATCTGTATCAATCGGTAACGATCGGATTTTGATCATAGTTATCATAATCGATTTAGAAAGCAGGGGAGGAGGCCACTGGTCAGCCCAATGGGTCAACTGGTCGAACCACATGTTTAATTGAAAAATATTTAATCAACTTTCCCGTCCATAGCTTAAAGGTTGTCGTTAAGCCATCCATGTTGTTCTTCATCAGTCATCTTCATCCTCGGTGTTACGTACCTCATGCTTCACGCTAGTGCAGTTACGTTAAGCCGTTCAGTGACACGTAGATTACGTTCCTTGTTCCTTCACAGCAGGAAACCGTCTTCTAGTTGTTTCCGAAATCTATTTTTCTCTTTCCACAAACTTTTTTTGCTTCTTCTTATATGGGAATGGGTTTCAACTATAGGCTTACTCCAAAAGCAAATGAGGAAGAAGGAAGAAGCAAAAGAGGGAAGGAGGACACGAATTGGAGGTACGGCGGGTGGCAGCCATTGGTGCGGTGCGATAGGGGCATTCGAGCGACAAATAGTGGAGAAGAGACACTTGTGCTACGGGGGCGCTAGAGCACCAGAGCCGCATTGCTACGGCTCTGGTGACAATCGAGCGGCATCAGAGCACCAGAGCCGCATTGCTACGGGGGCGCTAGAGATGCCAAAGAGCTCGAGAATTTCTTGTTCGACATGGAACAATATTTTTGTGCTACGAGACCTTATTCGGAGGAAACCAAAGTTTCTATAGCAACCATGTATCTGAATGGAGACGCAAAACTTTGGTGGCGAACCAGTTGAGAAGAGATCCAACAAGGCCAGTGACGAGTGGATACATGGGAAGACTTGAAACGTGAGTTGAGAACGCAGTTTCTGCCCGAGAACACTTAGTTCGTCGAAAGAAGGAAACTGAGACAACTCCGCCAAAGTACTTCCATCCGAGACTATGTGAAGCAATTTTCGGCGTTGATACTAGATATACAAGACATGTCCGAAAAGGACAAACTATTCAGCTTCCTCGATGGCTTAAAGCCATGGGCACAACAAAAACTAAATCGGAGGAATGTCACCGACGTGGTCGACGCAATTGCAGCCGCGGAAAGGCTAACTGATTTCGTTTCTTCAAAAGACTAAGGAAAGAAGAAACAATTCTTAGGAAATTGCCCAACAAAATACTCTCGTGCAAAGGAGTCTGGCGGCGAACAGAAGAAAAAGAGCTTCCACAAGGGATCTTGCTTAAAAGGCAAAGCCCCGAAATCTAGTGGTTGCTTCTTGTGTAGAGGACCACACACGGTGAGGGAGTGCCCGCAGAAGCAGGCACTCAACGCCTTAATGACATCAATACACCCCCACAAGTCGGACAAAGGCAAAGCCGTCGCCCTTAGTTCGAGAAGTTCGGAATCTAGCAGCGACGACGAGGAGTCGCAAGGACCCCGAATGGGAGCGATGCGTTTGTTGAATGCATTACGGGGTCGAGTGGGGGAGAGAACAAAGACAAAGGCACAGAAGGCGGCAAGTAGCGAGCTGATGTATGTGGACATCAAGCTCAATGGCCGAACAACCCTTGCAATGGTGGACACTGGAGCTACCCACAATTTTATTGCAGATCGTGAAGCAAAGCGACTTGGACTTGTCTTGAAGAAGAACCCATGTGGCATGAAGGCTATGAACTCGGAGGCCAAGCAGATCTCCGGATTAGCAAAGGGGGTACTTATCAAGATTTGAACGTGGAGAAGGTGCACAAATATGATGGCGATGCCATTGGACGACTTCCAAGTGATTCTTGGAATGGAGTTCATCCACGTGGTGAAGTTAGTGCCGATGTCGTTCCTAAACTCTTTATGCCTGATGAGAGGCGACGACCCCTGCGTAGTTCCAGTTTCTCGAGGGAGAACCAAGGACCCACAGCAAATATCAGCATTACTATTAAAGAAAG
This sequence comes from Ensete ventricosum, assembly GCA_029747655.1. Classification (NCBI taxonomy): domain Eukaryota; kingdom Viridiplantae; phylum Streptophyta; class Magnoliopsida; order Zingiberales; family Musaceae; genus Ensete; species Ensete ventricosum. The sequence goes on from JAQQAF010000003.1 coordinate 45,361,457, forward strand.
TGAGTTAACTTTCGTGGCTGCTGTGAAGCTGGAGCCACTTGGGAGGCCATTCATGAACCTGCTGTAGTGGCAAACGTTCTGAAGGAATTCATAGACGTCATGCCACCCGAGTTGCCGAAGACTCTACCACCACGCAGAGGCGTGGATCATAACATTGAGTTGGAGCCGGGAGTTAAGCCTCCAGCGAGACCACCCTACCGCATGGCCCCTCCAGAGTTAGCAAAACTGAGGAAGCAGTTAGATGAACTGCTATGCGGTGGTCTCATCCGCAGTTCAAAGGCACCATTCGGAGCTCCAGTTCTGTTTCAGAAGAAACAAGATGGGAGCCTCCGATTATGTGTCGATCATCGAGCTCTGAACAAAGTGACGGTGAAGAACAAATATCTTATTCTGCTCATCGCGGATTTGTGATGCCTTTTGGTTTAACCAACGCTCCGACCACATTCTGTACTCTAATAAACTAGCTTTTCAAAGGGTATTTGGACAAGTTTGTGGTCGTCTACCTAGACGATATCGTCGTCTATAGTCAGACGCTCGAGGAGCACATTGAACACCTTCGGATAATCTTTAGAGTTCTCATGGAGAACACCTTGTTTGTGAAGAGGGAGAAGTGCTACTTTGCGTAGACAGAAATTATGTTCTTGGGACATCGGATCGGCGGTGGTTCCGTTCGGACGGATGAGTCAAAGATGCAAGCTGTGGCAGAATGGCGAACACCAAAGAAGGTACCTGAGTTGAGATCCTTCCTTGGTTTCATCAACTATTATCAACGCTTAATTTCTGGATATTCAAAGCGCGCAGCTCCACTGACGGATTTGCTAAAGGAGCAATCTTTGAGATGGTCAGACAAGTGTGAAGCGGCTTTCCAAGATCTAAAGACTGCTGTGTTGGAGGAACCAGTACTCAGATTACCAGACGACGGGATGCCTTTTAAAGTCCATACAGATGCTTCTGACTTTGCTATTGGGGGAGTACTTATGCAAGAGGGTCATCCAGTGGCCTATGAGAGTCGCAAGCTCAATGAGATCGAGCGGCGATATCCAGTGCAAGATAAAGAGATGACAGGGTGGTCCATTGTTTACGAGTCTGGCGACACTACCTTTTGGGCGCACGATTCGTGCTAAGGACAGACAATGTCACATTGAGTTACTTCCAGACTCAAAAGAAACTCTCCCCGAAACAGGCAAGATGGCACGACTTCTTGGCCGAATTCGACATGATAATGGAGTACAAGCCAAGAAAGACAAATGTCGTGGTCGATGCATTGAGCCGGAAAGTGGAACTGGTGAATGGTATACAGTTGGAAGGTTGAGGCCAAGCAAGTCAGTTGCACTCCAACTTTCTTTCCAGGATCAGGGATGGAATGTACAGTGATCCTCAAGCAGTAACCCTGATGTAACTCATCAAAGAGGGCAAGGCGCGACGATTTTGGATCCAAGAGGGACTCGTCTACACTAAAGGGAATAGAGTTTATGTTCCGCGAGTGGACAACTTGAGACATGAACTCTTGAGTTGTGTCATGATTCCCTTTGGGTCAGACATCCCGGCATTCATCGGACAATGGCTCTCGTGGAGAGGGTATTTTATAGGCCAAAAATGGGGACAGATGTAGATGATTATGTTCGTACATACCTTACGTGCCAACAAGATAAGTTGGAGAAGCGAAAGCCAGTGGGATTTTTGGAGCCGGTGCCGAAAAGGCCATGGGAGAGCATTTCCTTAAACTTAATATCAAGCTTGCCCGCAGTAGGGGACTAGGATCGATAGTTGTAGTTGTCGATCGGTTTATTGCTGCACCCCTATATTGTTCAGCAGAAGAGGCAGCCAAGTTGATGATGAAGAATGTGGTGAAGTATTGGGGAGTTTCACACAATATCATTAGTGATCGAGATTCTCGGTTCTTGGGACGATTCTGGACCGAGCTATTCAAGCTGTTGGGATCGAAGTTATACTTCTCCATAAGCCTCCACCCTCAAACTGATGGTTAAACCGAAAGAATTAACTCACTGTTAGAACAGTATCTCCGGCACTATGTGAGTGCTAATCAACGAGATTGGGTGAAGCTATTTGACATAGCCCAATTCTCCTATAACTTGCAGCGGAGCTCTGCGTCCAATAAGAGCCCCTTCGAGATTATCACAGGACCTTTTGCGAGCAAATATGCTTCGGCGTTTCATGACTTAGGCAATCTCAGCTAAGTCCGGAACATTGGCTAAAGATTGCTTTGCGGCTTAGGCAATTCCAACTAAGTCTACAAGTTTGTCGCAAGGGTGCCACACGGCTTAGGCAAATTCCGCTAAGTCCGTGACAGAGCGGGGAGAAAGATCGAGGCGACGTCACCCCTTTTCTCTTTTTTTAATATTTTAATTTATTATATTATATGATATTATATTATACTTTAATATACCGGGTGGTATGCACTATGCATACCGCCTAGTACTAGTACCGTATCGGTACCGAGATGAACTCGGTACAATGGTACGGACCGTTGTGACCCCAAGTTGTTGAAGTGTCTCACTTGTTATTGTTGGTCTAAATTTATATTACAACCTAGACAAACTATTTTAAAAAATTTCTAGACCAAATATTTAGCAGTAATTTATTAAATATAGTTTGGAGTAGCTTGATGTTTTGTACACTATTGGCAGTTTTCCTACACTTAGTTAATAGCTAGTTGTAGTGTTCATTATGGGTCATTTTACAGAGTTTATTTAGTTTCTTTGTTTTAACTCTTCTAATAGCAATTGGTTCAATTTATGATTGATATCCTATTTTGCTCATCACTAAGTTGAACACAAATGTCAAACTTATGACTGGAACCATCATACCTATGGTATTCTAGGGATCCGCAACTCAGGTCGTGAGTTTGGATGTGTTGGTATGTCGGGCAGCCCGACGTGAACTTCCTCTCTTGTTGATTTTCTTTCGCTCTTTATTACACTCCTTCCTTGTATCTCTTTCGTTTCCTTATCCTCTCATTCTTCACCCCCTTGATATCCTCTCTTATGTAATCCTGCTATTCCTAGTTCTCCTCTCCCTCCTCTATTGGATCTCCCCCTTGTCAGCCATCCTCTGTGCTTCCTATCCCTTCTCACCTCCTCGCTCGCCGATGGGATTATTGCCGCCAACTAGGGCATGTTGTTCAGGAGCGAAGGCAGAGCATAAAGATTGAAGCCTTGATGTGAATACGATGGCATGACCCAGGAGCAATGGTAATCTGCTTCTTGTTTTATTTTTATTTTTTCCCTTTTCTTCTATCGAAGACATTAAGTAATAAATAAAAAGAAATTAAAATTAGGCTGGCCTAACTCAGCACAAGTCTAGAGGCCATAGGTCGAGACTGTGTCGGATTGTTGACCCTTTGGATTTCTGGATGCAACATGCACCACATCACTCCTCTTAATGAGGTAGATTTGGTGATGGAGCCGATATTGCAAAGTCAACTCATCAGTTTGCTTTAAGAATCAACCCGATCAACTGACTAGTGGCATTATCATGTTTGAATGTTTTCGGTTAGTGTGCTAGTGCTTTTCAATTCAGTGTCAGAGTGGGAAAAGGAGAAAGATTCTTGCTCACTGTGTAACTCGCCTTCTAAGGGCATAAATGCATGCTTTGATTTATCTAGTATTTATGCAGACAAGACATCAGACTGCAAATTGATTAGAACTATTAGATGTATAGGATGATTTCACAAATAGTTTTTTTATCATTTGTGAACATGCTAAATTTTGTTTTATGAGAAATAGGATGATATAATTATCCTAGAATGCAGTTATGCTGTCAGTTTTGCATTCCGTTTCCTTGATCAATGATTGATCCCAATTTTATATTAACTGAGCATGCAGGTGATTTCTATATGTAGCTAGAAGATAAATATTGCACATCTCTGCTCAATTTTATCAAAAATGCTTATCCTTTATGTTAAATTTTTTTTTTCCTTCTCTTTCTGTTGCAGGAAGTAGTGCTCTTTGATATTCTCTTCATTTTCCAGCACTGTGTGCTCTATCCTGTGAGGAATGGAAGTAAACCCAAGAATTATGGAAGAAAATGTTATTCCACTTATCAACTCTGAAGAGAAACCGTAGTTAGCAAAATGTGTAGGGGATTAATCACTCTTTAAGATCATTCAGATTGCATATTAATGATTGTCCGTCCTGGATTCAACGACGCAACGTTAAACTGGGAGAAAAGAGGGAAGGCATAAGTTTGGAGTTGATCGATCTGTTTTACGTGAGCATGTTGCAGTCGTATGAGGCTGTAATTCGTAAATGGTGCTTTGATACACATAGAAACTTGACAATGAAAGTGATATTCTCCTGTGGTGATATGATCAATGATATGTAAAGTGTCCAGCTGGGGGTCAAAATATATTAAGTGAGCTATTACTGATTGCAATCAGATTCAACATTGGTTGGAAATTGCCGTCCAATTTGTGTTATTGCACTTCCCTCTTGCTTGTGTAAGAGTTAGCAGTATCGTGTCTCTGAATTCAGTAGTCAAGTCTCTCTAACTAAATTCAACTGTCACAGCAATTGTGATTCACATCCTACTAATACTACCTGTTTGGTACTTTTTCTTTAAAAATTTTGATGTAGTGGGGAATTATGTCTGCAAAGTCTACATCCTATTTTATTTTGAGAAGAATGTTTCTGGGGTTGTTTTGATCAAAGAATTTTCGCCTTTGACAAGATGTTCTGAGTATGTGGATGAGTCCACATACCAATTGCTTTGGATGTTCGATTTGCAGGAAGGAGGTTTTCAAACTCAACCTATGGTGTTGCTGGCACTATATCAAACCAATGTTTTGAATTAACATAAAAAAGATAAATGCTAGATTAAATCTTCTTGGTCCAATTGCTTGAATCCTGGCATCTAGCAGAGTTGAACATGGTAGTTAATTTTACTACAAGCATACGTCACTGAGCTTTATTATGCAGTGAAGTGAAGGAAAACTCATAGATGTTTATTTGTTTGTGATAACCTTCTGGGTTCATAGCAGGTATCAGATAGATAAATTAAGGATACCATCCTCTTCTCCCTAGTGACAGTGTAAAGAACAAGCACTCATCTCTATAAGCTATTCTCTCTCTCTCTCTCTCTCTCTCTCTCTCTCTTCTGCCTCGAGGAGGAGGTGGAGGGATTCTTTATAAACCCTCTTCTTCGCTTGAGCTTGCCATCACACAGGTAATAATTAGTGAAGTCTCATTCTTAATTAGTGAAGTCTCGTCCACTTCTAGTTCTGCAAAGCCATTCAGAAATTAAGCGCATAGACTATGTTTGCATTTGAGTGACCTTTATCAAACATATAGCTTTTTATGAATTGTAATGGAACAATTATATTATTAAGTTTTTTTATTTTAATTTCTTTTATTCTCTAGTAATCATTTTATTTTGCATGTGAAAATTATATAGGAGAATTGTTGGTCGTCTATAAGTTTGAGTTATAATCTTCTTATAAAATTTCAATTTCCTTCGTAGATAAGAGGCATATAAAATATATAGTATATACAAAAAACTTAAAATATGTATGTACTATATAGTGCGGTAGGTGCATTACAAACTTAAATAATGTTAATTATATTTATCTAAGTAATCTTTTGGGAGGGTAATAAACTTTAGGAATGTTTCCATTCTCTAGTCTTTTCTTTTCTTTTCGTCGGAACGAGAACACATACTTTGCTTTGAGAATTATTTGATTTTCAAAGTGATAACATTTTTCTGCCAAATTAAATATTTATGGTTGGTTTTATTGTTTAGTGAGAGGACGTGTCGATCTTAATTTTTTTGTTTTCATGGTTCTCCTATTGAATATTTATCATATAAAAAAGAATAAGACCTACACATCTGTTCATATGACATGTTAACATTAGAAGGCTTTTTTTTAATATAAATTAGAAGTAACTATAGCCATACTTGAAAGAAAATATTTTACAAATGATAAATATATTAGTATATATTGAAGTAATTATTCATGCTTTAAGAAGCTGACTATAAATACTTAAGATATAATATGTTTAGAAAATATTTATCCCGATAACCAGAAGGTCCTATAATGTAGGTCCACACAAGATTCATGGCATAGGAGCTGGTTTTGTACCAAGGAATTTGGATCTTGAAGTAGTTGATGAAATTTTGGAGGTATGAACTTGTCAAATTGCTTGCATCATGCGGTTTAGTTATATTACTTATTAGTGTTGTTGTTAATGCTTCCGTTTTTTTTTCTTCTATTCAAGGGTGATATTCTTTACTTGTATTTTCTTAATATTCCAAATTTAGGGCTAGATGAGGTACTCTTAATGATCTGAATACTTGGTGAGCCAGCTGCCCATCACGGATTGGGTCATTTGTTAGTCAGGGAATCGAATTCTGCCTTTTCAGAATTTATACCTATTTCCATTAATTAATTACTTAAGCTTTTAACTTCTTTCCTCAAATCGGAGACTCAATACTACATAAACTTATTTTATTCTTTAATTGTATTTTTTATGTTCTTAATTTTGAGATTAAAGGACTTACAGGATGGATGTTTCTGAATTTGCACTGTCAAATGTAAGATATATGCATGCATATTATCAATGTATATGTAATTAACATGATAGGGGAAGAAAGATATTTAATTAAGTGATGGGTCAATGTTATGTCATATGGAGGATATTACACTTTTAACATTATTCTAATACAAAGCAAAGTTACAAGAAAAAAGTAGGAAGCGTTTGAGTTTCTAATTCATGGCTTTTGATTAATGAATTTTAAAGAGAGTAAATATATAGAACCATTTTCTGAAAGGTTGATAAAGCTAAAAGTTGTATATAAATAAGTGGAGAGCTGGCAATTTGTATCATGCATCTGTAGTTTATCATGCTTCTTTTCATCTTTAGGGTGTTCTTTAGCTCTTATTTTTAATTTTATAATTCTTTTTCTCTGTAGCTCCTACACTCAGACTCAAGTATCAAACAATAACAATGGTTGGATCGGAGTATCAAACAATAACAATGGTTGGATATGGCCCTCCTATCAAATTTTCTTTGATTCAAGGAGAAGAGAGGAAACAAAGAGAGACTACTGCTGAATTAAAATTAAATTAGTTGCACAAAGAAACAATCGAGTATTTAATCCCGACATCTAGCCTTACCGGAATATACTTTTTTTAGTGTTGTGGATAATCTAATCTCATCACCCCATAAAATTCTGTTAAAGGAGAGCTTTGAAATTCATCAAATACTATTCTAATTATCTGGTCAATTTGCCTTATATGACTATACAATGATTTAGATACCAAACATCCTTGAAATTTGTCAGATATCAACTATACCAAATAGATATAGGAATCACTTCATATCAGTCATCATTAGAAAAAAGGAATTTGTTATTCCAGATGTTGCTGTTGTAATTGTTTTCTTATTGTTAGATTTGTCGTATCGAGCTATATCGTTTAGTAGGGGCGGTACGTATTGGTTCGACAAGGGACTGATACGCAGATCGCCCTCAACCAGGCAGTACTCTTTACATAACCCTATACGTTCCCAGATCTGTATCAATCGGTAATGATCGAAATCCGATGGTTACTAACCTGTACCAGTGGTAATGATCGGATTTTGATCATAGTTATCATAACCGAATCATAAAGCAGGGGAGGGAGCCACTGGTCAGCCCAATGGGTCAACTGGTCGAACCACATGTTTAATTGAAAAATATTTAATCAACTTGCCCGTCCATAGCTTAAAGGTTGTCGTTCAGCCATCCATGTTGTTCTTCGTCAGTCATCTTCATCCTCCGTGTTGCGTACCTCATGCTTCACGCTGGTGTAGTTACGTGAAGCCGTTCAGTGACACGTAGATTACGTTCCTTGTTCCTTCACAACAAGAAACCATCTTCTAGTTGTTTCCGAAATCAGTTTTTCTCTTTCCACAAACTTTTTTTGCTTCTTCTTATATGGGAATGGGTTTCAACTATAGGCTTACTCCAAAAGCAAATGAGGAAGAAGGAAGAAGCAAAAGAGGGAAGGAGGACATGAATTGGAGGTGCGGCGGGTGGCAGCCATTGGTGCGGTGCGATAGGGGCATTCGAGCGACAAATAGTGGAGAGGAGACACTTGTGTGTCATGAACCCTGGTGCATCGTGTAGCTGTGTTTGAAAAAGACAAAAAGAGAGCTGCTTTAGTAATTGAAGGCGACCATACTATTTCAAATTGGGAGCTCAACATTCGGTCTGGTTCATGCCCAAACTGGTAGATATCCATTGGGTATGGGTCGATCTGGACAAAATTAAATTCCCTCTTATAAACACTGTAGGATGTCTTAGTATTAATTGCCTTTTTGTCAATTTTAGTAGTAAAGTTTCATTCAGTCTTCTCCCATCATTTTTTGGAGGCCAATTCTCTTGAGCTACATAATGTACTGATGGACAATCATATCTTTTTTATCGGATGTAGACCACCTGTATAAGTTGATTTGTTTTTGTTCTAAAATCATTGTGGTCGCATGCTATAAAGTATAAGCCTTTGAATCATTTCTGTCATAATTTTGGATTTCTTCCAAACTTCCATTATACACGTTAAAATATTAATTACGAGCTTATTCAGCCACTTTGCTGAAGGTTTTGCCATAGATTCTACATATGTAAATTATTGATTTGCTGATTAACATCATGTTCGTTTGGAATGTTTATTCTCTAGATGTATGTACAATTTAATTCTCTTAATTTCAGATGATTCCTGTAGTTGCAAATGATGTGGCTTTTTCAGTGCATGCTGTTGCGTTGACGGCTTTTTCATTGTTCTAAGTTTTGATCTATGAAGTAAGTAATCCTTCTTATACGAGATCATCTTCTTGCTGTATGATAGATAGTCCCTTACCTTCTTTCCTCTGCTAACTCTCTTTTGCCTCCTTTTTATTCTTAATCTCTACAGCGTGGAAGTCAGAAGGTCTCAAAGACTTGCATTGGTATCACTGTTATTGTCTTGCTTTATGCTGTGGTCTGTGTGTTCTTGGCCTGGCCCAATCTTTCTTGGCTTTGGCTCATCTCTGTTTTCAAGTCATACTTTGTTCTTATTAGAAAACATAAGTTTTGAAAATATAATTTAACTAAAGAAACATTTATGCCATCTATCTTCTGGAACCCCAAGAAAGAACATTAAAGAAGACGCCTTTAACATCTATAAGTTTGCTTTTTGAAAAAAATGACTTCTTGCAGATGTCTCATATACTCATTAATTTTTCTTTAATGGCATGAATTCCGGATAATACAGGTTATAATGATAATAATCAAGTACATCCTACAGGAATAGATGCTTTTTCATTTGTTTTATATATTAGTTGCTTAATTTATATACAGTGTCAAAAGTTATAGTTAATATTTATTATTTTATTTTAAAGGATGGTGTATATTTACTCATTTTTGGATAATAGATCATTTATATCAAGATTTCTGAATAGTTGCTGTCACGACAATGTTATAGTGGTGTCTCGAACAAGGTTTGTAATTTCGACCTGTACCGTCTGGTACGGGCAATACATACATATCCGTCAGGTTGCCAGTATGTGGATCGTCCGCTACCAGGCAATTACCCAAAAATCGATCGTCGACGATCGATTTCGACTGTAGGCAGTCGGTTGAAGGGAGAAATCGATCATCGACAGGCAATTGTGGGTGAAATTGATCGTCGACGGGCGATTGAACGAGAAAAAGGGAAGAAAAAGAAGAGGAAAAGATGAAAAAAAACAAGAGGAGAAGAAAGAATACCTAGCGCCCGTGTGCGGTCCTCGCCCGTGGGCAGTTGTCGCTCGCGCGCCGTCGACGCCCGTGGGTCGCCAGCGCCCGTGCGTCGTCGTTGCTCGCGAGTCGCGGGCGCTTTTTCTCCCCCCGCTGTCATGAACGGTCGTCACTCGACCGTAACTCTTCTTTCCATGAACCGTTCGTCGCTTTTTTGTTGCTTGTACAAATGTTGGGCAGCCTGTTTTGCGTTGGTTTTGGGTGATTTTGCCTAGGAATTATGAGCAGAAACAGTTTGTCAGGTTGTAGAACGATCGCTCGCTGCACTGAGCCAGAACAGCCCAAAACTGCCTAGTTTTGGGTCTTTTTCGTTTGCTATGACGATCGAACCGAGCGGAGTAAAATGTCAGCCATCTCAGCTCTCTGGAACCCCCCGGGAGGCACAGGGCTGGATTGGACTTCGGGATATTAGTCGGGCGTGAGCACTTAAAGAAATTGAAGTGTTTTGTGTCCGACACCCTTGGGAATCGTCGTTTGTGGACTTGCAACCGTTCTTACTGCCCTCCAAAGTCCTGATTCGCTCTCCTTCTCTCTTTTTCTGCTGCACACAAGGTGTTCGACGAATTGCTTATAAGAGATACTCTCTTGGCGAGACGTCGGGACTTGTCCGTCGCTCATTTTCAAAACTAATCAACTTCTCTTTTTGCAGGTCCTTCGGGACCCGCACGAGGTTGCAATTGGGCTGACCCTTTGCGAGCAAATACGCTTCGCATTTCATGACTTAGGCAATCCCAGCTATGTCCGGAACATTGGCCAAAGATTGCTTCGTGACTTAGGCAATTCCAGCTAAGTCTACAAGTTTGTTGCAAGGGTGCCACACGGCTTAGACATATTCCACAAAGTCCATGATATTGTGGCATCAGAGCAGGTAAGCAATTCGAACAAACAAGCAAGATGGGGCAAGCCGGACCTTTGCCCCAAGCAGCCGCAAGTGGGCTACAAGTGCAAACTCGCTCGCAAACTGCTGGAGCCGCTCATGAGGAGTGCGGCAGTGAACATGATGAGCGTGAAGTTGGGTACTCTCCGCGAGCGAAGGAAGCACAATCTGGTGCACCAACTGGGAAATGGAGCCACAATGAGAGACTTTCAATGGTGGAAACCCATCTCGATGTTCTTGAAACGAGTTTGGAGGAACTCTATCAAGGCCAAGGAAGGCTCATTGGGGTAGAGAGCTCGCAAGAAGAAGCTGAACCTCGGATCGACAGGGTTGAGTCCCTGGTCAACCGACTGACGGAGGATACTAAAGACTCCGTACGACATCTACATGAAGTTGAGGTGGAACTCACAGCCAAAGTGACGTTGCTCACTAGAACTCTTAATGCGGGAGGGAACAATACCCATGCTGCCCTGTCACAAAGCTTTAGAGCACCAGAGCCACATTGTTACGGGGGCGCTAGAGATGCCAAAGAGCTCGAGAATTTCCTGTTCGACATGGAACAATATTTTGTGCTACGAGACCTGATTCAGAGGAAACCGAAGTTTCTATAGCAACCATGTATCTGAATGGAGATGCAAAACTTTGGTGGTGAACCAGTTGAGAAGAGATCCAACAAGGACGATGACGAGTGATACATGGGAAGACTTGAAACTGAGACAACTCCGCCAAAGTACTTCCATCCGAGACTATATGAAGCAATTTTCGGCACTAATGGTAGATATACAAGGCATGTCCGAAAAGGACAAACTATTCAGCTTCCTCGATGGGTTAAAGCCATGATCACAACAAAAACTAAATCGGAGGAATGTCACCGATGTGGTCGGGGCAATTGCAGCCGTGGAAAGGCTAACTGGTTTCGTTTCTTCAGAAGACTTAGGAAAGAAGAAACAATCCTTAGGAAATCGCCCAACAAAATACTCTCGTGCAAAGGAGTTTGGGGGCGAACAGATGAAAAAGAGCTTCCAAAAAGGACTGAGCTCAAAAGGCAAAGCCCCGAAATCTAGCTGATGTATGTGGACATCAAGCTCAATGGCCGAACAACCCTTGCAATGGTGGACACGGGAGCTACCCACAATTTTATTGCTGATCGTGAAGCAAAGTGACTTGGACTTGTCTTGGAGAAGAACCTAAGTCGCATGAAGGCTGTGAACTCGGAGGCCAAGCAGATCTCCGGATTAACAAAGGGGGTCCCTATCATGATTGGAACGTGGAGTGGGTGCACAAATATGATGGCGATGTCATTGGATGACTTCCAAGCGATTCTTGGAATGGAGTTCATGCACGCGGCGAAGTTAGTGCCGATGTCGTTCCTAAACTCTTTATGCCTGATGGGAGGCGACGACCTCTGCGTAGTTCCAGTTTCTCGAGGGAGAACCAAGGACCCACAGCAAATATCGGCATTACAATTGAAGAAAGGGATGCGGTAAGGTGAATTAACTTTCGTGGCTGCTGTGAAGCTGGAGCCACTTGACGGGGAGGCCATTCACGAACCTACTGTAGTGGCAAACGTTCTGAAGGAGTTCATAGACGTCATGCCACCCGAGTTGCCGAAGACTCTACCACCACGCAGAGGCGTGGATCATAACATTGAGTTGGAGCCGGGAGTTAAGCCTCCAGCGAGACCACCCTACCGCATGGCCCCTCGAGAGTTAGCAGAATTGAGGAAGCAGTTAGATGAACTGCTAAGCGGTGGTCTCATCCACAGTTCAAAGGCACCATTCGGAGCTCTAGTTCTCTTTCAGAAGAAACAAGATGGGAGCCTCCGATTATGTCTCGATTATCGAGCCCTGAACAAAGTGACGATGAAGAACAAATATCATATTCCGCTCATCGCGGATTTGTTTGGCTTGATACATAATGAGTGATGCTTGAAACCAATTTGATTTTAACCACTGTAATTTTAGGACTTCCTCTACCCAACATAAGCAATTGTGTTTTTCTATGGCAGTAAAATGATACCGTGCTAGACTTCCACCCGGTGTATGTCCACTTTTGCATTTTTGGACCATGTCCATTAAAACAATTCTAGTTCTTTGTACCATACCTTATGTTTTATCCATCAGCAAACTTGATTGCTTCTCCCTGGTTCATACAGGTTTACAAAATTTAGCTGGCAAGGCTGGTTTTCCAGCTAACAAACCTACATTTTTAAGTTATATAAGAAGCCAACCTCTATAAATCCTGTATTACCCACAATAGTTCCACACTAGGGTTATTGCATAACATGAGTCACTGTCCATCCTTAAATGGTACCCACCATCTGGCTACCCCTTTTTGGAATTTGATTAGTGTGGTTCTGACTTTGGTCATGACATTTGGTGGACCATGACATCTCTAGAATTCCACATCATCGATGGGGGAGATTCAATCTGACTTCTACATAATTTGCGTAATTACAAGTTGTTTTGAATACATGAATCGTCTATCAGAGTCAAGTTCATCGGTTGGTTATCTCAAGGGATAAAGTATTAGCGATTATCTATAGATAATTATAAAATGATTATATACTTCTTTTCTGGAAGTAGACCACAGAAAAATTTGCAAATCGCAGAAGTTTCTGGCTTTAGTTTTTCGGTTTTGTAGATCAACATATAAGCATACAAAGTTGTCATATAGTTAATAATCTATCAAACTAAATAACTACAGCTAAGCTAAACTTACAAATACGTGAAGGAACTGTAAAGGTAATTTGGACTACACATGGCATCCTCAACAGGGGTACATAATATAGTAGAATATTCTTTATAAATTTCCTAGAGTCTTCAAGTAAAAAAACAAAAATGTGAAATAAGATACTTTTAAGGTTTTACTTTTACTTTTACCCAAGGTTTGTAATTTCGACCTGAACCACCCGGTACGGGAGGTATATACCGGTACGCCAGGTTATCGGTATGCGTATCGCCCGTTACCAGGCGGTTCCACTAAAAATCGATAGTCGACGATCGATTTTGGTCGTCGGCAGCCGATTGAAGAAGAAATCGACCATCGACGGTCGATTGAGAGAGAAATCGATCGTCGGCGGTCGATTGAGGAAGAAAATGGGAAGAAAAAGAGGAAAAAAAAAAAAAAAAAGAGGCGAAGAAAGAATTCCTCGTCTCGCTTGCCGATGGGATTATTGCCGCCAACAAGGGCATGTTGTTTAGGAGCGAAGACAGAGCGCAAAGATTGAAGCCTTGATGTGAATGCGATGGCAGGACCCAGGAGCAATGGCAATCTGCTTCTTGTTTTATTTTTATTTTCCCCCTTTTCTTCTATCGAAGACATTAAGTAATAAATAAAAAGAAATTAAAATTAGGCTGGCCTAACTCAGCACAAGTCTAGAGGCCATAGGTCGAGACTGTGTCGGATTGTTGACCCATTGGATTTCTGGATGCAACATGCACCACATCACTCCTCTTAATGAGGTAGATTTGGTGATGGAGCCGATATTGCAAAGTCAACTCATCAGTTTTCTTTAAGAATCAACCCGATCAACTGACTAGCGGCATTATCATGTTTGAATATTTTCGGTGAGTATCTGCTTCATGGCTTTTGATTAATGGATTTTAAAGAGAGTAAATATATAGTACCATTTATTGAAAGGTTGATAAAGCTTAAAGTTGTATATAAATAAGTGGAGAGCTGGCAATTTGTATCATGCATCTGTAGTTTATTATGCTTCTTTTTATCTTTAGGGTGTTCTTTAGCTCTTATTTTTAATTTTATAATTCTTTTTCTCTCTAGCTCCTACACTCAGACTCAAGTATCGAACAATAACAATGGTTGGATATGGCTCTCCTATCAAATTTTCTTTGATTCAAGGAGAAGAGAGGAAACAAAGACAGACTACTGCTGACTTAAAATTAAATTAGTTGCACAAAGAAACAATCGAGTATTTAATCATGACATCAAACATTACCGGAATTTACTTTTTTTAGTGTTGTGGATAATCTAATCTCATCATCCCATAAAATTCTATTAAAGGAGAGCTTTGAAATTCATCAAATACTATTCTAATTATCTGGTCAATTTGCCTTATATGACTATAGAATGGCTTAGATACCAAACATCCTCGAAATTTGTCAGATATCAACTTTACCAAGCTAGATATAGGAATCACTTCATATCAGTCATCAATAGAAAAAAGGAATTTGTTATTCCAGATGTTGCTGTTGAAATTGTTTTCCTATTGTTAGATTTGCCGTATCGAGCGATATCGCTTAGTAGGGGCGATACGTATTTGTTCGACAAGGGACCGATACGCAGATCGCCCTCAACCAGGCAATACTCTTTACATAACCCTATACGTTCCCAGATCTGTATCAATAGATAATGATCGAAATCCGATTGTTACTAACCTGTACCTGCGGTAATGATCGAATTTTGATCATAGTTATCATAACCGAATCAGAAAGCAGGGGAGGGGGCCACCGGTCAGCCCAACGGGTCAACTGGTCGAACCACATGTTTAATTGAAAAATATTTAATCAACTTGCCCGTCCATAGCTTAAAGGTTGTCGTTAAGCCATCCATGTTGTTCTTCGTCAATCATCTTCATCCTCGGTGTTGCGTACCTCATGCTTCACGCTGGTGCAGTTACGTTAAGCCGTTCAGTGACACGTAGATTACGTTCCTTGTTCCTTCATAGCAAGAAATCATCTTCTTGTTGTTTTCGAAATCAGTTTTTCCCTTTCCACAAACTTTTTTTGCTTCTTCTTATATGGGAATGGGTTTCAACTGTAGGCTTACTCGAAAAGCAAATGAGGAAGAAGAAAGAAGCAAAAGAGGGAAGGAAGAGGAGACGAATTGGATGTGTGGCGGGTGGCAGCCATCTGTGCGGTGCGATAGGGGCATTCGAGCGACAAATAGTGGAGAGGAGACACTTGTGTGTTATGAGCCCTGGTGCATCGCGTAGCTGTGTTTGAAAAAGACAGAAACAGAGCTGCTTAAGTAATTAAAGGTGACCATACTATTTCAAATAGGGAGCTCAATGTTCGGTCTGGTTCATGCCCAAACTGGTAGATATCCGTTGGGTATGGGTCGATCTGGACAAAATTAAATTCCCTCTTATAAACACTGTAGGATGTCTTAGTATTAATTGCCTTTTTGTCAATTTTAGTAGTAAAGTTTCATTCAGTCTTCTCTCGTCATTTTTGGGAGGCCAATTTTAGTAGTAAAGATTCTACAGATGTAAATTATTGATTTGCTGATTAACATCATGTTCGTTTGGGATGTTTATTCTCTAGATGTATATACAAATTAATTCAGATGATTCCTGTAGTTGCAAATGATGTGGCTTTTTCAGTGCATGCTGTTGCGTTGACGACTTTTACTTTGTTCTAAGTTTTGATCTATGAAGTAAGTAACTCTTCGTTCCATGAACCGTTCGTCGCTTTGTTGTTTCTTGTACAAATGTTGGGCAGCTGATTTTGCATTGGTTTTGGGTGATTTTACCTAGGAATTGTGAGCGGTAACAGTCTGTCAGGCTGCAGAACGATCGCTCGTTGCGTGGAGCCAGAACAAGCCAAAACTTCCCAGTTTTGGGTCGTTTTCGCGTACGGCGACGATGGAACCGAGCGGAGTAAAATGTCAATCATCTCAGCCCTCTGGAACCCCCCGGGAGGCATAGGGTTGGATTGGACTTCGGGATATTAATCGGGTATGAGCACTTAAAGAAATTAAAGTATTTTGCATCCGACACCCTTGGGCATCATCGTTTGTGGTTTTACAACCGTTCTTACAGCCCTCCAAAGTCCTGTTTCGCTCCTTCTCTCTTTTTCTGCTGCACAAAAGGTATTCGACGAATTGCTTGTAAGAGCTGCCCTCTTGGCGAGACGCCGGGACTTGTCCGTCGCTCGTTTCCTGAACTAATCAACTTCTCTATTTGCGGGTCCTTCGGGACCAGCACGAGATTGCAATTGGGCTGACCCTTTGCGAGCAAATACGCTTCGGCATTTCATGACTTAGACAAATTTCGCTAAGTCCGTGATAGCGCGGGGAGAAAGATCGAGGCGACGTCGTCCCTTTTCTTATTTTTTAATATTTTAATATATTAATATTATATTATATTATATCGATATGAACTCGGTATATCGGTACAGACCGGTAAGTCAAACCTTAGTCTAGAATGTCCAATTAAGCAGCCAGACATATTTTTATTTTTAAATATAATTGAGGCCTAATTGGAGTTCCATTTGATAGGAAAACTACCTCATGTGATACTTATCTTTTGGTGATAGCGCCTTATGTATCAAGCCAGATATATTTTGGCTTGATACATAATGAGTGATGCTTGAAACCATTTTGATTTTAACCACAGTAATTTTAGGACTTCCTCTACCCAACATAAGCAATTGTGTTTTTCTATAGCAGTAAAATGGGAAGAAGAAGAGGAAAAGAAAAAAAAAAGGAGGCGAAGAAAGAATTCCTCGCCCGAGTGCCGTCCTCGCCCGCCTGCAGTCATCGCCGGCGGGTCGCCTGATCCCTGTCGCCGCCTCCGGTCACCCGCGGCAACGACCGCTTTTTCTCCCGCGCGAGGAGAAAGATCGAGGCGACGTCGCACCTTTTTTTTAATATTTTTTAATTATATTATAAAAATATTATATTATATTTTAATACCGACGTTGCAGTGTTCATTATGGGTCATTTTACAGAGTTCATTTGTGAACATGCTAAATTTTGTTTTATGAGAAATAGGATGATATAATTATCCTAGAATGCAGTTATGCTGTCAGTTTTGCATTCCGTTTCCTTGATCAATGATTGATCCCAATTTTATATTAACTGAGCATGCAGGTGATTTCTATATGTAGCTAGAAGATAAATATTGCACATCTCTGCTCAATTTTATCAAAAATGCTTATCCTTTATGTTAAATTTTTTTTTTCCTTCTCTTTCTGTTGCAGGAAGTAGTGCTCTTTGATATTCTCTTCATTTTCCAGCACTGTGTGCTCTATCCTGTGAGGAATGGAAGTAAACCCAAGAATTATGGAAGAAAATGTTATTCCACTTATCAACTCTGAAGAGAAACCGCAGTTAGCAAAATGTGTAGGGGATTAATCACTCTTTAAGATCATTCAGATTGCATATTAATGATTGTCCGTCCTGGATTCAACGACGCAACGTTAAACTGGGAGCAAAGAGGGAAGGCATAAGTTTGGAGTTGATCGATCTGTTTTACGTGAGCATCTTGCAGTCGTATGAGGCTGTAATTCGTAAATGGTGCTTTGATACACATAGAAACTTGACAATGAAAGTGATATTCTCCTGTGGTGATATGATCAATGATATGTAAAGTGTCCAGCTGGGGGTCAAAATATATTAAGTGAGCTATTACTGATTGCAATCAGATTCAACATTGGTTGGAAATTGCCGTCCAATTTGTGTTATTGCACTTCCCTCTTGCTTGTGTAAGAGTTAGCAGTATTGTGTAAGAGTTTGCTGGCACTATATCAAACCAATGTTTTGAATTAACATAAAAAAGATAAATGCTAGATTAAATCTTCTTGGTCCAATTGCTTGAATCCTGGCATCTAGCAGAGTTGAACATGGTAGTTAATTTTACTACATGCATACGTCACTGAGCTTTATTATGCAGTGAAGTGAAGGAAAACTCATAGATGTTTATTTGTTTGTGATAACCTTCTGGGTTCATAGCAGGTATCAGATAGATAAATTAAGGATACCATCCTCTTCTCCCTAGTGACAGTGTAAAGAACAAGCACTCATCTCTATAAGCTATTCTCTCTATCTCTCTCTCTCTCTCTCTCTCTCTCTTCTGCCTCGAGGAGGAGGTGGAGGGATTCTTTATAAACCCTCTTCTTCGCTTGAGCTTGCCATCACACAGGTAATAATTAGTGAAGTCTCATTCTTAATTAGTGAAGTCTCGTCCACTTCTAGTTCTGCAAAGCCATTCAGAAATTAAGCGCATAGACTATGTTTGCATTTGAGTGACCTTTATCAAACATATAGATTTTTCCGAATTGTAATAGAACAATTATATTATTAAGTTTTCTTATTTTAATTTCTTTTATTCTCTAGTAATCATTTGATTTTGCATGTGAAAATAGTCAACACAACAACTCTTTTACTTATGATGCTTATGTTGAAAATGTTATGGTACCGATACACTCTTTTTTTCTTTATTTTGTGATTCAATGTTAGATAACATATTTTGCAGTTAGGTTACTTGTGGGCCCACCAACAAAAAAATAAAATTATATAGGAGAATTGTTGGTCGTCTATATGTTCGAGTTATAATCTTCCTATAAAATTTCAATTTCCTTCATAGATAAGAGGCATATAAAATATATAATATATACAAAAAACTTAATATATATATGTACCTATATAGTGCGGTAGGTGCATTACAAACTTAAATAATAATTATATTTATCAAAGTAATCTTTTGGGAGGGTAATAAACTTTAGGAATGTTTCCATTCTCTAGTCTTTTCTTTTCTTTTCGCCGGAAGGAGAACACATACTTTGCTTTGAGAATTATTTGATTTTCAAAGTGATAACATTTTTCTGCCAAATTAAATATTTGTGGTTGGTTTTATTGTTTAGTGAGAGGACATGTCGATCTTAATTTTTTTGTTTTCATGGTTCTCCTATTGAATATTTATCATATAAAAAAGAATAAGACCTACACATATGTTCATATGACATGTTAACATTAGAAGGCTTTTTTTTAATACAAATTAGAAGTAACCATAGCCATACTTCAAAGAAAATATTTTACAAATGATAAATATATTAGTACATATATTGAAGTAATTATTCATGCTTTAAGAAGCTGACTCTAAATACTTAAGACATCATATGTTTAGAAAATATTTAATTCTATATAATGTATTAGGAACTCATAACAAATTTATTCAAATGATAGAATTTCATTCAATCCTTAATATTTGCAATACAATCTTTAATCCGAGGAAATCCTCGATCGAATGATAGATCAAGGCAAAACCTCGTTGGAGGGAAAAAACCCTAACAGTAAAAGCTAGGGTGAAAAAAACCCTCCTTGAGCCTGTTCAAGGGGAGGCTCAACCGATTTATTTACCCACAACCCGGGTCAGGTAAAGGAAAAAAGAAAGAAAGCTCACAGCCCGAGCCAGGCCCTCACACGATGTTCCATCTAAAATCGACTCTATATAAGAATTTCAATTGCATAAATGTTTGTCACTCAAAACGAATAATCCATATATGTGTCCGATGAGATCATGAATCATAGAAAAATGATATACCACGAACAAAGAAGATGGTCATGCATGCAACTAACAAAACAAACGAAAGAATGAATGAACTTTTGCGTTTTTTTTATTGAACTCGGAAAAGTTATATATCAAGAAATTCAATGCACTAGCAAATTAGAAAACCAATGCAAAATCTAAGGTCTAAAAAATCAGTGCACGTATTCGAAGATATACGCAAGATCCCAATGAAAAAACACAAAGAAGAAACAACTCAGAATCTAGAATAAAAAAAATCAATATACGTATTCGAAGACACATGCAAAATACGGACGAAAGAACTAAAAGAAAAAAAAAAGAACTGAGAGTTAGAATCCGAGAAACCAGTATATGATACCCCCCTACGGAAGAAAGCCAAGAAGATAGAACTCGAAGACACATGCAGATAGAACTCGAAGACACATGCATGCAAGATCCCAATGGAAGACCACCTCAAGAATAAAGAACACTAAAACATAGAAAGAGACTTAAAAAAGACACTAAAAGCAACCAGCACCTAACAATCAAGATCAAGAAACAAATGAATCAACCCGAAAGCATACAAGCAATTCGACAAAAGAGTTCCAGAAACGAGCAATCGCGAACGTAGATAGCGTAGATCAATATTGCTAAAACAAGAACTACAACTACAGATGCGGGCAAAGAAACTGTTAATGTGAACCTGAGGTTAATACGGTAGGCCGGAGGAGCGGCAGCAGGAGGAGCCGCAGATGCAGGAGGAGCCGGAGGAGCAGAATCTTGGCAGATCTCAGTGGCGAAGGCGTCGACCGGTTTCCCGCAGGCGAAGGGGAGGGAGAAGAGGCGTGAAGTTTCGATCGGCGTCCCCAAGAATGCTTTCTGGCGGGCTAGAAGGCATAGGCAGGCGGCGCCGGGACCTTCGATGGCGGCGGAGAAGGCCGCGCAGCATTGTAAGGTCGGGGGAGGGTAGGCGTGCCAGAACAGATAATGCGACTTCGCCAAGTGGGGTAAGCAAACTCGCATGGCCGCCATCGCACTCGGACAGGGTTCCGGAGGAGGCAGTACTCTCGCGGAGGAGGCTTGCAGGCGCAGACAAAGGAAGACGAAGACGAAGCCGAAGACGGAGACGAGCGGGGAGAAGGATAGCTTCATTCTTTCTTGATCGAATTCCGCCAGCCAACGCAAGCGCGAGAGAAGGAGAAACAAGGAGAAGACGCAGACGAGCGGGGGAGAAGACAGGCTTGGTTCTTGATCGCCTTCCTCCAGCCAACGAGATTGACAGAGAGAAATAAGCTTCGCCGGGAGAAGTCAAAGACGGAGAGGGAGACGAGACATCCTTCCGCCACAGAGAGAGCATCAATAGGCTTCGTGAGGAGAGCGGTTTAGTTCTCGACCGCCGTCCGCATAGAAAGCGCGCGAGTGAGAGAGCGTGCGGTGAGGCTCCCCTATGCAAGCCACGTCATTTTTTTAACTTTGAGATTCGTGCCTGGTGCATGAGCCCTGCTTTAGATGGGACCCATTAGCAGGGTTTGCCGTCGCACTCGGACAGGGGATCCGGAGGAGGCAACATTGTAGCGGAGGCGGCTTGCAGGCGCAGGCAAAGGAAGGAAGACGAAGACGAAGAGGGAGACGAGCGGGGGAGAGATAAGACAGGCTTGGTTCTTGATCGCCAGTCTTTTCGGTTTCTTCACCTTTTTCTCATGTTTAAACTTTTTGTTAGAGGACCTTATTGTAGCCATTCTAGTAAATCTGCCTCTTCATCGTCATTCCATTGTTACTGATTGATTTCTTTTTTTTTTCCTATTTTTTTGCTTCTAAAGAGTATATTGGTGGAACCAACAAGTGGTAACATGGGGATTGGTCTTGCGTTTATTGCTGCTGCCAAAGGATACAAACTGATATCGACCATGCCTGCATCTATGAGCATTGAAAGACGAGTTCTGCTGAAAGCTTTCGGAGAATAACTTGTCCTTACAGATTCTGCCAATGGCACGAAGGGAGAAGTTCAGAAGAGATCTTGAAGAATACGCCCAATGCTTATATTCTTCAACAATTTGACGATCTTGCAAATCCAAAGGTCACATTCTACCATGATTTTTTTTAATTTTTTTTTTACCCAAGTTTCGTTTTTTTTTTTTTTTTTTCAAATTCTGCATATTCTTGTGCAGATACACTGTGAGTCTACTGGTCCAGAAATCAGGGAAGATACAAGAGGGAAGGTGGACATTTTTGTTGCTGTATTGGGACAGGTGGAACTATATCTGGAGTTGGTTGTTTTTTGAAGGACAAAAATCCTAACATCAAGGTTCTTTTTCCTTTCTATTTTTTTCTCTTACCTTTTTATGTTAAGTTTCTCTGTGTATGGAATTCCTAATTCTTGGTCTTTCTCGTTTCCAATTTCTTCAGGTCATTGGCACCGAGCCTTCTGAAAGCAACATTCTTCAGGGGGAAAGCCTGGTATAGGCAAAGATTAAGTGGATCTAACCTTTTCTCTTTCAACCTTTTGTTTTATCCCGATAACCAGAAGGTCCTATAATGTAGGTCCACACAAGATTCATGGCATAGGAGCTGGTTTTGTACCAAGGAATTTGGATCTTGAAGTAGTTGATGAAATTTTGGAGGTATGAACTTGTCAAATTGCTTGCATCATGCGGTTTAGTTATATTACTTATTAGTGTTGTTAATGCTTCCGTTTTTTTTCTTCTGTTCAAGGGTGATATTCTTTTCTTGTATTTTCTTAATATTCCAAATTTAGGGCTAGATGAGGTACTCTTAATGATCTGAATACTTGGTGAGCCAGCTGCCCATCACGGATTGGGTCATTTGTTAGTCAGGGAATCGAATTCTGCCTTTTCAGAATTTATACCTATTTCCATTGATTAATTACTTAAGCTTTTAACTTCTTTCCTCAAATCATAACTTTCTTCCTTGTCTGGAGACTCAATACTACATAAACTTATTTTATTCTTTAATTATATTTTTTATGTTCTTAATTTTGAGATTAAAGGACTACAGGATGGATGTTTCTGAATTTGCACTGTCAAATGTAAGATATATGCATGCATATTATCAATGTGTATGTAATTAACATGATAGGGGAAGAAAGATATTTAATTAAGTGATGGTTCAATGTTATGTCATATGGAGGATATTACACTTTTAACATTATTATGATACAAAGCAAAGTTACAAGAAAAAAGCAAGAAGCGTTTGAGTTTCTGCTTCATGGCTTTTGATTAATGGATTTTAAAGAGAGTAAATATATAGAACCATTTACTGAAAGGTTGATAAAGCTTAAAGTTGTATATAAATAAGTGGAGAGCTGGCAATTTGTATCATGCATCTGTAGTTTATCATACTTCTTTTCATCTTTAGGGTGTTCTTTAGCTCTTATTTTTAATTGTATAATTCTTTTTCTCTGTAGCTCCTACACTCAGACTCAAGTATCAAACAATAACAATGGTTGGATTTGAGTATCAAACAATAACAATGGTTGGATATGGCCCTCCTATCAAATTTTCTTCGATTCAAGGAGAAGAGAGGAAACAAATAGAGACTACCGCTGAATTAAAATTAAATTAGTTGCACAAAGAAACAATCGAGTATTTAATCACGACATCTAGCCTTACCGGAATATATTTTTTTTAGTGTTGTGGATAATCTAATCTCATCACCCCATAAAATTCTATTAAAGGAGAGCTTTGAAATTCATCAAATACTATTCTAATTATTTGGTCAATTTGCCTTATATGACTATAGAATGATTTAGATACCAATCATCCTTGAAATTTGTCAGATATCAACTATACCAAATAGATATAGGAATCACTTCATATCAGTCATCAATAGAAAAAAGGAATTTGTTATTCCAGATTTTGCTATTCAAATTGGTTTCCTATTGTTAGATTTCCGTACCGAGCTATATCGCTTAATAGGGGCGGTACGTATTGGTTCGACAAGGGACCAATACGCAGATCGCCCTCAACCAGGCAGTACTCGTTACATAACCCTATACGTTCCCAGATCTCTATCAATCGGTAATGATCGAAATCCGATTGTTACTAACCTGTACCGGCGGTAACGATCGGATTTTGATCATAGTTATCATAATCGAATCAGAAAGCAGGGGAGGAGGCCACTGGTCAGCCCAATGGGTCAACTGGTCGAACCACATGTTTAATTGAAAAATATTTAATCAACTTTCCCATCCATAGCTTAAAGGTTGTCGTTAAGCCATCCATGTTATTCTTCATCAGTCATCTTCATCCTCGGTGTTACGTACCTCATGCTTCACGCTAGTGCAGTTACGTTAAGCCGTTCAGTGACACGTAGATTACGTTCCTTGTTCCTTCACAGCAGGAAACCGTGTTCTAGTTGTTTCCGAAATCTATTTTTCTCTTTCCACAAACTTTTTTTGCTTCTTCTTATATGGGAATGGGTTTCAACTATAGGCTTACTCCAAAAGCAAATGAGGAAGAAGGAAGAAGCAAAAGAGGGAAGGAGGAGGACACGAATTGAAGGTGCGGCGGGTGGTAGCCATTAGTGCGATGCGATAGGGGCATTCGAGCGACAAATAGTGGAGAGGAGACACTTGTGTGTCATGAACCCTGGTGCATCGTGTAGCTGTGTTTGAAAAAGACAAAAAGAGAGCTGCTTTAGTAATTAAAGGTGACCATACTATTTCAAATTGGGAGCTCAACATTCGGTCTGGTTCATGCCCAAACTGGTAGATATCCATTGGGTATGGGTCGATCTGGACAAAATTAAATTCCCTCTTATAAACACTGTAGAATGTCTCAGTATTAATTGCCTTTTTGTCAATTTTAGTAGTAAAGTTTCATTCAGTCTTCTACCGTCATTTTTGGGAGGCCAATTCTCTTGAGCTACATAATGTAGTGATGAACAATCATATCTTTTTTATCGGATGTAGACCACCTGTATAAGTTGATTTGTTTTTGTTCTAAAATCATTGTGGTCGCATGCTATAAAGTATAAGCCTTTGAATCATTTCTGTCATAATTTTGGATTTCTTCCAAACTTCCATTATACACGTTAAAATATTAATTACGAGTTTGTTCAGCCACCTTGCTGAAGGTTTTGCCATAGATTCTACACATGTAAATTATTGATTTGCTGATTAACATCATGTTCGTTTGGAATGTTTATTCTCTAGATGTATGTACAAATTAATTCTCTTAATTTCAGATGATTCCTGTAGTTGCAAATGATGTGACTTTTTCAGTGCATGCTGTTGCGTTGACGGCTTTTACATTGTTCTGAGTTTTGATCTATGAAGTAAGTAATCCTTCTTATACGAGATCATCTTCTTGCTGTATGATAGATAGTCCCTTACCTTCTTTCCTCTGCTAACTCTCTTTTACCTCCTTTTTATTCTTAATCTCTACAGCGTGGAAGTCAGAAGGTCTCAAAGACTTGCATTGGTATCACTGTTATTGTCTTGCTTTATGCTGTGGTCTGTGTGTTCTTGGCCTGGCCCAATCATTCTTGGCTTTGGCTCATCTCTGTTTTCAAGTAATACTCTGTTCTTATTAGAAAACTTAAGTTTTTAAAATATAATTTAACTAAAGAAACATTTATGCCATCTATCTTCTGGAACCCCAAGAAAGAACATTAAAGAAGATGCCTTTAACATCTATAAGTTTGCTTTTTGAAAAAAATGACTTCTTACAAGTGTCTCATATACTCATTAATTTTTCTTTAACGGCATGAATTCAGGATAATACAGGTTATAATGGTAGAAATCAAGTACATCCTGCCAGAATAGATGCTTTTTCATTTGTTTTATATATTAGTTGCATAATTTATATACAGTGTAAAGTGATAGATAAAATTTATTATCTCATTTTAAAGGATGGTGTATATTTACTCATTTTTCGATAATAGATCATTTATATTAAGATTTCTGAATAGTTGTTGTCACGACAGTGTTATAGTGGTGTCTGGAACATGGTTTGCAATTTTGACCTGTACCGTCTGGTACTGGCAATACATACCGGTCCGTCAGGTTGCCGGTATGTGGACCGTCCACTATCAGGCAGTTCCACCAAAAATCGACCGTCGACGGTCGATTTCGACTATAGGCAGTCGATTTCGACTGTAGGCAGTCGATTGAAGGGAGAAATCGATCATCGACGGGCGATTGAGGGTGAAATCGACCGTCGGCGGTCGATTGAACAAGAAAAAGTGAAGAAGAGGAAAAGAAGAAGAAAATAAACAAGAGGAGAAGAAAGAATACCTAGCGCCCGTGTGCGGTCCTCGCCCGTGTGCAGTCGTCGCTCGTGCGCCATCGACGCCCACGAGTCACCAGTGCCCGCGCGCCATCGCCGCCCACAGATCACGGGCGCTTTTTCTCCCGCGCTGTCATGAACAGTCGTCACTCAACCGTAACTCTTCGTTCCATGAATCGTTCGTCGCTTTTTTGTTTCTTGTACAAATGTTGGGCAGCTTGTTTTGCATTGGTTTCGGGTGATTTTACCTAGGAATTGTGAGCAGAAATAGTCTGTCAGGCTGCAGAACTATCGCTCGCTGCGTGGAGCCAGAACAAGCCAATACTGCCCAATTTTGGGTCGTTTTCGCGTGTTGCGACGACGGAACCGAGCGGAGTAAAATGTCAGCCATCTCAGCCCTTTGGAACCCCCCGGGAGGCATAGGGTTGGATTGGACTTCGGGATATTAATCGAGCGTGAGCACTTAAAGAAATTGAAGTGTTTTGCGTCCGACACCCTTGGGCATCATCGTTTGTGGTTTTGCGACCGTTCTTACAGCCCTCCAAAGTCCTGTTTCGCTCTCTCTCTCTTTTTCTGCTGCACACAAGGTGTTCAACGAATTGCTTGTAAGAGCTGCCCTCTTGGCGAGACGTCGGGACTTGTCCGTTGCTCGTCCTTCGAGACCTACACGAGGTTGCAATTGGGCTAACCCTTTGCGAGCAAATACACTTTGGCGTTTCATGACTTAGGCAATCCCAGCTAAGTCAGGAACATTGGCCAAATATTGCTTCGCGACTTAGGCAATTCCAGCTAGTCTGCCCACTTTTTCATCTTTTTGCCCGCCTTCTCCAAGTAAACCCGCGCAATATCTGCATTGCGATGCCATTCTTTTGCAAAGTGATAGGCTGATGGGCTACTCCCTGTATAGCCAATAACCAGGGTGTGAAGAGTTGATGGTTGTTGTCCCGTAATAATCTCAAATGGGCTCTTGTTGGATGCAGAGCTCCGCTGCAAGTTATAGGAGAATTGGGCTATGTCCAACAGCTTCACCCAATCTCGTTGGTTGGCACTTACATAGTGCGGAAGATATCGCTCCAAGAGCGAGTTGATTCTTTCTGTTTGGCCATCCGTTTGGGGGTGGAGGCTTGTGGAGAAGTATAATTTAGATCCCAACAACTTGAACAACTCGGTCCAGAATCGTCCCAAGAACCGAGAATCTCGATCACTAATGATGTTGTGTGGGACTCCCCAAAACTTTAGCACATTCTTCATCATCAACTTAGCCGCCTCCTCCGCTGAGCAATGTAGGGGTGTAGCAATGAATGTTGGATAATTCGAAAACCGATCAACTACCACGAGTATCGATCCAAGTCCCCCTACTGCGGGCAAGCTTGGTATGAAGTCCAAGGAAATGCTCTCCCAAGGCCTTTCTGGTATGGGTAACGGCTCCAAAAGTCCCACTGGCTTCTGCTGCTCTACCTTGTCCTGTTGACAAGTAAGGCATGTTTGAACATATTCCTCCACATTTGCCCCCATCTTCGGCCAATAGAAGGCCCTCGCCACGAGAGCCATTGTTCGATGGATACCTAGATGTCCAGCCCAAAGGGAATCGTGACACTCTTTCAGGAGTTCACGCCTCAAGTTATCCGCTCGCGGAACATAAACTCTGTTCCCCTTAGTATAGATGAGTCCCTCCTGGACCCAAAATCGTCGTGCCTTGCCCTCTTTGATGAGTTGCATCAGAGTTACTGCCTGAGGATCTCGGTGTAGTCCATCCTTGATCCTGGAAAGGAAGTTGGAGCGCAAGTGACTTGCTTGGCCTCCGCCCTCCAACTGTATAGCATTCACTAGCTCCACTTTCCGACTCAATGCATCGGCCACGACATTTGCTTTTCCGGGCTTGTACTCCGTTACCATGTCGAACTCAGCCAAGAAGTCCTGCCATCGTGCTTGCTAACTCAATGCGACATTGTTTGTCCTTAGCACAAATGGTGCTCCCAGAAGGTAGTGTCGCCACACTCGTAGACAGTGGACCACCGCTGTCATCTCCTTCTTATGCACAGGATATCGCCGCTTGGTCTCGTTGAGCTTGCGACTCTCGTAGGCCACCGGATGACCCTCCTGCATAAGAACTCCAATAGCAAAATCAGAAGCATCTGTATGGACTTCAAAAGACTTTCCATAGTCCGGTAATCTGAGTACAGGTTCCTCCAACACAGCAGTCTTTAGGTCTTGAAATGCCACCTCACATTTGTCCGACCATATCCAGGACTGCTCCTTTAGCAACTCCGTCAACGGAGCTGCGCGCTTCGAATACCCCGCTATGAAGCGCCGATAATAGTTGACGAACCCAAGGAAGGATCTCAACTCTGGCACCTTCTTTGGCGTTCGCCAGTCCGCCAGTCCGCCATAGCTTGCACCTTAGACTGGTCCATTCGGATAGAACCATTGCCGACTCGATGCTCCAAGAACAAAATCTCCGTTTGGGCAAAATCGCACTTTTCCCTCTTCACGAACAAGGTGTTCTCCCTGAGAACTTTGAAAATTGTTCGGAGGTGTCTAACATGCTCCTCAAGTGTTTGGCTATAGACGACGATATCGTCTAAGTAGACGACCACAAACTTGTCCAGATACTTCTTGAACAGCTGGTTCATTAGAGTGCAGAATGTGGCCAGGGCATTGGTTAAGCCGAAAGGCATCACCAAGAACTCTAATGCTCCACACCTGGTCACACAGGTACTCTTTGCCTCATCACCTTCTGCAATGCGCACCTGCCAATACCCCGACCGAAGGTCGAGTTTGGAGAAGTACATTGCCTTGCCCAATTGATCGAACAAGTCCGCAATAAGCGGGATAGGGTACTTGTTCTTCACCGTCATCTTGTTAAGGGCTCGATAATCGATGCATAATCGGAGACTCCCATCTTGTTTCTTCTGAAAGAGGACTGGAGCTCCGAAAGGTGCTTTTGAACTGCGGATGAGACCACCGCTTAGCAGTTCATCTAACTTCTTCCTCAATTTCGCCAACTATGGAGGGGCCATGCGATATGGTGGTCTCGCTGGAGGCTTAATTCCCGACTCCAGCTCAATCCGATGATCCACGCCTCTGCGTGGTGGTAGAGTTCTCGGCAACTCTGTTGGCATCACATCCGAGAACTCCTTCAGGATGTTCGCCACAACAGCACGTTCCTGAATGGCTTCCCCATCAGGTGTCTCTAGCTTCATAGCAGCTACAAAGGTTGCTTCACCCTTTCGTACCCCTTTCTTCAATTGTAAAGCAGATATTTGTTGTAGGTCCTTGGTTCCTCCCCGAGAAACTGGAACCATGCAGGGATTATCACCTCCCATTAGACACAAAAAGTTCAGGAACGGTACTGGCACCAACTTCGCTGCGTGCATAAACTCCATTCCGAGAATCACTTGGAAGTCGTCTAGTGGCACTGCCATCAAGTTTGTGCTCCCGCTCCATGTCCCGATCTTAATGGGGACCCCTTTTACTTGTCCGGAGATTCGCTTGGCCTCCGAATTCACCGCCTTCATACGACGTGGGCTTTTCTCCAAGAGTAATCCCAGTCGCTTAGCTTCGCGATCGGCAATAAAATTGTGGGTCGCACCCGTGTCCACCATTGCACGGGTTGTTCGGCCATTAAGCTTGATGTCCATATACATCAACTCGTTGTTTCCTGCCTTCAGTGACTTTGCCTTTGTGTTCTCCTCCACTTGACCCCGCAACGCATTCAACAAACGCATTGCTCCCATCCTGGGACCTTGTGACGCCTCACTATCGCTACTAGAGTAAGAACTGCTCGAACTAAGGGCGATAGCTTTGCCCTTGTATGACTTACGGGGTAGAACCGATGCTGTTAAAGCATTGAGTGCCTGTTTTTGTGGGCACTCTCTCACTTTGTGTGGTCCTTCAAACAAGAAGCATCCACTAGACTTTAAGACTCTACCTCTTGAGCCCGGTCCCTTGTGAAAATTCTTCTTCTTTTGCTCGCCCCCAGACTCCTTCGCTTGAGAGTATTTAGATGGGCGATTTCCCGAAGAGTGTTTCTTCTTTCTCGAATCCTCCGAAGAAACAAAGTCAGTCAGCCTTGCCGCGACTGCAATTGCCCCGACTACGTCAGTGACATTCCTCCGATGTAGTTCTTATTGTGCCCATGGCTTCAAACCATCGAGGAAGCTGAATAGCTTGTCTTTCTCAGACATGTCCCGAATATCCAGCATCAGTGCTGAAAATTGTTTCACATAGTCTTGGATTGTTGTACTATGGCGGAGTTGTCTCAGTTTCCTTCTTGCGATAAACTCTATGTTCTCGGGCAAGAACTGAGTTCTCAACTCTCGCTTCAAATCTCCCCATGTATCCACTCGACATCGGCCTTGTTGGATCTCTTCTCAACGGGTTCGCCACCAAAGTTTTGCATCCCCATTCAGATACATTGTTGCTATAGCAACTTTGGTTTCTTCAGAATCGAGCCTTGTAGCACGAAAATACTATTCCATGTCGAACAAGAAATTTTCAAGCTCTTTGGCATCCCTAGCACCTTCGTAGCACAACTTCATGTACATGTCGTACGGAATCTTTGGTGTCCTCTGTCAGTTGATCAATCAGGGATTCAACTTTCTTGATCCGAGTTTCAGCTTCTTCCTGCGAGCTCTCTACCCCAAGTAGCCTTCCTTGGCCTTGGTAGAGTTCCTCCACGCTCGCTTCAAGAACATCAAGGCGAGTTTCCGCCATTGTAAGTCTCTCTCTGTGGCCCTTCTTCCCGGTTGGCGCTCTAGATGACGCCTCCTCCCCTTGTGGAGAATACCCAACTTCACGCTCGTCTTGTTCACTACCGCGCTCCTCATAAGCGGCTCCAGCAGTTTACGAGCGAGTTTGCACTTGCAGCCCACCTGCGGTTGCTTGGAGCAAGGGTCTCGCTTGCCCCATCTTGCTCGATTCACCACGATGTCTCACCATGGCGAAATTACGGATCTTCTTCGCTGTTCGTATAAATTGCTTGCCTGCTCTGATACCACACTGTCACGGACTTAGCTGAATTTGCCTAAGCCATGCGGCACCCTTGCGGCCCTCCCGAAGACTTCGCTGAAATTGCCTAAGTCGTGAAGCAACCTTGCCCACTATCCTGGACTTAGCTGGGATTGCCTAAGTCATGAAACGCCTAAAGCGTTATCTGTCCGCACAGGGTCAGCCCTCTTACAACCTCTTAAGGTCCCATAGGACCTACAAAGAAGAAGTTGAATAGCTTAGAAGCGAGCGACGGACACGTCCCAGCGTCTCGCAAAGCGGAAAGCTATACAAGCAATTTGTCGAACACCTTGAGTGCAGCTCATAAAAGAGAGAAAGAGAGCGAAATAGGACTTTGGAGGGTTGTAGGAACGGTCGCAAGTCCGCAAACGACGGTTCCCAAGGTATCGGGCGCAAGACAATTTCAATTGCTGATGAACACCTACGCCCGACATATACCCGGAGCCTCATCCAGCCCGGTGCCACCTGGGGGGTTTCCGGGTGCTGAAATGGCTGACATTTCACACCGCTCAGAAAGGTTGTCGTGGCACACGAAAAAGACCCAAAAACAGGGCTGTTTTGGGCTATTTTTTGGCTCTGTGCAATTAACGATCGTTCTACAGCCTTCTACACCACTTTTGCTCATATTTCTTGGGTAAAAACACATAAACTCAAGGCAAAACAAGATGCCAAACATATGTACAAGCAAGAAAAAGCAACGAACGGTTCACGGAGCGAAGATGTTGCGGTTGAGCAATGTCCGTTTTGACAATGGAGAAGGCGGTTAAAAAGATGAAGAAGTGGGCAGACTTGGGAAGGCGACCCCAGGAATTTAAAGTTGGCGACTTGGTGTTGGTGAAGCTTCAACCAGCATCACTCCAGTTCTTTATGCACAAAGTGCATAAAGGATTGGTACGTAAGTATGAAGGGTCTTTCCCAATCATTAGTCGAGTAGGCAACGTCTCCTACAAGTTGCAGCTGCCAGCATGGTTGAAAATTCACAACCTCTTCCATGCAAGCAACTTGAAAGCCTACCATTCAGATCCGCAAGACGCCTCACGAAATATTACAACTCGACTATCCCCAATCAGAGCCTCCTATGAAAAGAGAGTTGAGACAATTCTGGCGGATCTTAAGACTAAGCTATCCAATGGAGCAGAGCAAACTGAGTACTTGGTGAAGTGGCAAAAACTTTCCCGGACGGAAGCCAGTTGGGAGCCTGAAGACGCCCTACGACATAAAGAAGCCTGCGTTAAAGCCTATCAACAAGCGTCGACAAGGGCGTCGACGAGTTAACTGGGGGAGAATATCACGAACGATCGTCGCTCAATCGCAACTCTTCGTTTCATGAACGGCTTGTCGCATTTTTGTTGCTTGTACAAATGTTGAGCAGCCTGTTTTGCCATGGTTTTGGGTGATTTTACATAGGAATTGTGAGCAGAAACAGTCTGTCTGGCTATAGAACGATCGCTCACTGTGCGGAGCCAAAATAGGCCAAAACAACCCAGTTTGGGTCGTTTTCGCATGTTGCGACGACCGAACCGAGCGGAGTAAATGTCGGCCATCTCAGCCCTCTGGAACCCCCCGGGTGGCACAGGGCTGGATGGGGCTTCGGGATATTAGTCGGGCGTGAGCACTCAAAAAAATTGAAGTGTTTTGCATCCGACACCCTTGGGAATCATCGTTTGTGGACTTGCGACCGTTCTTACAGCCTTCCAAAGTCCTGTTTTGTTCTCTTTCTATCTTTTTCTGCTTCACACAAGGTGTTCGACGAATTGCTTGTAAGAGCTGCCCTCTTGGCGAGACGTCGGGTCTTGTCCGTCGCTCGTTTCCAAAACTAATCAACTTCTCTTTTTGCAGGTCCTTCGGGACCCGCACGAGGTTGCAATTGGGCTGACCTTTTGCGAGCAAATACGCTTTGGCGTTTATGACTTAGGCAATCCCAGCTAAGTCCGGAACATTGGCCAAAGATTGCTCCGCGACTTAGGCAATTCCAGCTAAGTCTACAAGTTTGTCGCAAGGGTGCCACACGGCTTAGACAAATTTCGCTAAGTCCGTGATAGCGCGGGGAGAAAGATCGAGGCGACGTCGTCCCTTTTCTTATTTTTTAATATTTTAATATATTAATATTATATTATATTATATCGATATGAACTCGGTATATCGGTACAGACCGGTAAGTCAAACCTTAGTCTAGAATGTCCAATTAAGCAGCCAGACATATTTTTATTTTTAAATATAATTGAGGCCTAATTGGAGTTCCATTTGATAGGAAAACTACCTCATGTGATACTTATCTTTTGGTGATAGCGCCTTATGTATCAAGCCAGATATATTTTGGCTTGATACATAATGAGTGATGCTTGAAACCATTTTGATTTTAACCACAGTAATTTTAGGACTTCCTCTACCCAACATAAGCAATTGTGTTTTTCTATAGCAGTAAAATGGGAAGAAGAAGAGGAAAAGAAAAAAAAAAGGAGGCGAAGAAAGAATTCCTCGCCCGAGTGCCGTCCTCGCCCGCCTGCAGTCATCGCCGGCGGGTCGCCTGATCCCTGTCGCCGCCTCCGGTCACCCGCGGCAACGACCGCTTTTTCTCCCGCGCGAGGAGAAAGATCGAGGCGACGTCGCACCTTTTTTTTAATATTTTTTAATTATATTATAAAAATATTATATTATATTTTAATACCGACGTTGCAGTGTTCATTATGGGTCATTTTACAGAGTTCATTTGTGAACATGCTAAATTTTGTTTTATGAGAAATAGGATGATATAATTATCCTAGAATGCAGTTATGCTGTCAGTTTTGCATTCCGTTTCCTTGATCAATGATTGATCCCAATTTTATATTAACTGAGCATGCAGGTGATTTCTATATGTAGCTAGAAGATAAATATTGCACATCTCTGCTCAATTTTATCAAAAATGCTTATCCTTTATGTTAAATTTTTTTTTTCCTTCTCTTTCTGTTGCAGGAAGTAGTGCTCTTTGATATTCTCTTCATTTTCCAGCACTGTGTGCTCTATCCTGTGAGGAATGGAAGTAAACCCAAGAATTATGGAAGAAAATGTTATTCCACTTATCAACTCTGAAGAGAAACCGCAGTTAGCAAAATGTGTAGGGGATTAATCACTCTTTAAGATCATTCAGATTGCATATTAATGATTGTCCGTCCTGGATTCAACGACGCAACGTTAAACTGGGAGCAAAGAGGGAAGGCATAAGTTTGGAGTTGATCGATCTGTTTTACGTGAGCATCTTGCAGTCGTATGAGGCTGTAATTCGTAAATGGTGCTTTGATACACATAGAAACTTGACAATGAAAGTGATATTCTCCTGTGGTGATATGATCAATGATATGTAAAGTGTCCAGCTGGGGGTCAAAATATATTAAGTGAGCTATTACTGATTGCAATCAGATTCAACATTGGTTGGAAATTGCCGTCCAATTTGTGTTATTGCACTTCCCTCTTGCTTGTGTAAGAGTTAGCAGTATTGTGTAAGAGTTTGCTGGCACTATATCAAACCAATGTTTTGAATTAACATAAAAAAGATAAATGCTAGATTAAATCTTCTTGGTCCAATTGCTTGAATCCTGGCATCTAGCAGAGTTGAACATGGTAGTTAATTTTACTACATGCATACGTCACTGAGCTTTATTATGCAGTGAAGTGAAGGAAAACTCATAGATGTTTATTTGTTTGTGATAACCTTCTGGGTTCATAGCAGGTATCAGATAGATAAATTAAGGATACCATCCTCTTCTCCCTAGTGACAGTGTAAAGAACAAGCACTCATCTCTATAAGCTATTCTCTCTATCTCTCTCTCTCTCTCTCTCTCTCTTCTGCCTCGAGGAGGAGGTGGAGGGATTCTTTATAAACCCTCTTCTTCGCTTGAGCTTGCCATCACACAGGTAATAATTAGTGAAGTCTCATTCTTAATTAGTGAAGTCTCGTCCACTTCTAGTTCTGCAAAGCCATTCAGAAATTAAGCGCATAGACTATGTTTGCATTTGAGTGACCTTTATCAAACATATAGATTTTTCCGAATTGTAATAGAACAATTATATTATTAAGTTTTCTTATTTTAATTTCTTTTATTCTCTAGTAATCATTTGATTTTGCATGTGAAAATAGTCAACACAACAACTCTTTAACTTATGATGCTTATGTTGAAAATGTTATGGTACCGATACACTCTTTTTTTTTTTTTTTGTGATTCAATGTTCGATAACATATTTTGCAGTTAGGTTACTTGTGGGCCCACCAACAAAAAAATAAAATTATATAGGAGAATTGTTGGTCGTCTATATGTTCGAGTTATAATCTTCCTATAAAATTTCAATTTCCTTCGTAGATAAGAGGCATATAAAATATATAGTATATACAAAAAACTTAAAATATGTATGTACCTATATAGTGTGGTAGGTGCATTACAAACTTAAATAATGTTAATTATATTTATCAAAGTAATCTTTTGGGAGGGTAATAAACTTTAGGAATGTTTCCATTCTCTAGTCTTTTCTTTTCTTTTCGTCGGAAGGAGAACACATACTTTGCTTTGAGAATTATTTGATTTTCAAAGTGATAACATTTTTCTGCCAAATTAAATATTTGTGGTTGGTTTTATTGTTTAGTGAGAGGACATGTCGATCTTAATTTTTTTGTTTTCATGGTTCTCCTATTGAATATTTATCATATAAAAAAGAATAAGACCTACACATATGTTCATATGACATGTTAACATTCGAAGACTTTTTTTTAATACAAATTAGAAGTAACCATAGCCATACTTCAAAGAAAATATTTTACAAATGATAAATATATTAGTACATATATTGAAGTAATTATTCATGCTTTAAGAAGCTGACTCTAAATACTTAAGACATCATATGTTTAGAAAATATTTAATTCTATATAATGTATTAGGAACTCATAACAAATTTATTCAAATGATAGAATTTCATTCAATCCTTAATATTTGCAATACAATCTTTAATCCGAGGAAATCCTCGATCGAATGATAGATCAAGGCAAAACCTCGTTGGAGGGAAAAAACCCTAACAGTAAAAGCTAGGGTGAAAAAAACCCTCCTTGAGCCTGTTCAAGGGGAGGCTCAACCGATTTATTTACCCACAACCCGGGTCAGGTAAAGGAAAAAAGAAAGAAAGCTCACAGCCCGAGCCAGGCCCTCACACGATGTTCCATCTAAAATCGACTCTATATAAGAATTTCAATTGCATAAATGTTTGTCACTCAAAACGAATAATCCATATATGTGTCCGATGAGATCATGAAGCATAGAAAAATGATATACCACGAACAAAGAAGATGGTCATGCATGCAACTAACAAAACAAACGAAAGAATGAATGAACTTTTGCGTTTTTTTTATTGAACTCGGAAAAGTTATATATCAAGAAATTCAATGCACTAGCAAATTAGAAAACCAATGCAAAATCTAAGGTCTAAAAAATCAGTGCACGTATTCGAAGATATACGCAAGATCCCAATGAAAAAACACAAAGAAGAAACAACTCAGAATCTAGAATAAAAAAAATCAATATACGTATTCGAAGACACATGCAAAATACGGACGAAAGAACTAAAAGAAAAAAAAAAGAACTGAGAGTTAGAATCCGAGAAACCAGTATATGATACCCCCCTACGGAAGAAAGCCAAGAAGATAGAACTCGAAGACACATGCAGATAGAACTCGAAGACACATGCATGCAAGATCCCAATGGAAGACCACCTCAAGAATAAAGAACACTAAAACATAGAAAGAGACTTAAAAAAGACACTAAAAGCAACCAGCACCTAACAATCAAGATCAAGAAACAAATGAATCAACCCGAAAGCATACAAGCAATTCGACAAAAGAGTTCCAGAAACGAGCAATCGCGAACGTAGATAGCGTAGATCAATATTGCTAAAACAAGAACTACAACTACAGATGCGGGCAAAGAAACTGTTAATGTGAACCTGAGGTTAATACGGTAGGCCGGAGGAGCGGCAGCAGGAGGAGCCGCAGATGCAGGAGGAGCCGGAGGAGCAGAATCTTGGCAGATCTCAGTGGCGAAGGCGTCGACCGGTTTCCCGCAGGCGAAGGGGAGGGAGAAGAGGCGTGAAGTTTCGATCGGCGTCCCCAAGAATGCTTTCTGGCGGGCTAGAAGGCATAGGCAGGCGGCGCCGG
Organism: Ensete ventricosum; assembly: GCA_029747655.1. Lineage (NCBI taxonomy): Eukaryota > Viridiplantae > Streptophyta > Magnoliopsida > Zingiberales > Musaceae > Ensete > Ensete ventricosum. Next base: position 45,398,788 of record JAQQAF010000003.1, read on the forward strand.
GACCTTCGATGGCGGCGGAGAAGGCCGCGCAGCATTGTAAGGTCGGGGGAGGGTAGGCGTGCCAGAACAGATAATGCGACTTCGCCAAGTGGGGTAAGCAAACTCGCATGGCCGCCATCGCACTCGGACAGGGTTCCGGAGGAGGCAGTACTCTCGCGGAGGAGGCTTGCAGGCGCAGACAAAGGAAGACGAAGACGAAGCCGAAGACGGAGACGAGCGGGGAGAAGGATAGCTTCATTCTTTCTTGATCGAATTCCGCCAGCCAACGCAAGCGCGAGAGAAGGAGAAACAAGGAGAAGACGCAGACGAGCGGGGGAGAAGACAGGCTTGGTTCTTGATCGCCTTCCTCCAGCCAACGAGATTGACAGAGAGAAATAAGCTTCGCCGGGAGAAGTCAAAGACGGAGAGGGAGACGAGACATCCTTCCGCCACAGAGAGAGCATCAATAGGCTTCGTGAGGAGAGCGGTTTAGTTCTCGACCGCCGTCCGCATAGAAAGCGCGCGAGTGAGAGAGCGTGCGGTGAGGCTCCCCTATGCAAGCCACGTCATTTTTTTAACTTTGAGATTCGTGCCTGGTGCATGAGCCCTGCTTTAGATGGGACCCATTAGCAGGGTTTGCCGTCGCACTCGGACAGGGGATCCGGAGGAGGCAACATTGTAGCGGAGGCGGCTTGCAGGCGCAGGCAAAGGAAGGAAGACGAAGACGAAGAGGGAGACGAGCGGGGGAGAGATAAGACAGGCTTGGTTCTTGATCGCCAGTCTTTTCGGTTTCTTCACCTTTTTCTCATGTTTAAACTTTTTGTTAGAGGACCTTATTGTAGCCATTCTAGTAAATCTGCCTCTTCATCGTCATTCCATTGTTACTGATTGATTTCTTTTTTTTTTCCTATTTTTTTGCTTCTAAAGAGTATATTGGTGGAACCAACAAGTGGTAACATGGGGATTGGTCTTGCGTTTATTGCTGCTGCCAAAGGATACAAACTGATATCGACCATGCCTGCATCTATGAGCATTGAAAGACGAGTTCTGCTGAAAGCTTTCGGAGAATAACTTGTCCTTACAGATTCTGCCAATGGCACGAAGGGAGAAGTTCAGAAGAGATCTTGAAGAATACGCCCAATGCTTATATTCTTCAACAATTTGACGATCTTGCAAATCCAAAGGTCACATTCTACCATGATTTTTTTTAATTTTTTTTTTACCCAAGTTTCGTTTTTTTTTTTTTTTTTTTTTTCAAATTCTGCATATTCTTGTGCAGATACACTGTGAGTCTACTGGTCCAGAAATCAGGGAAGATACAAGAGGGAAGGTGGACATTTTTGTTGCTGTATTGGGACAGGTGGAACTATATCTGGAGTTGGTTGTTTTTTGAAGGACAAAAATCCTAACATCAAGGTTCTTTTTCCTTTCTATTTTTTTCTCTTACCTTTTTATGTTAAGTTTCTCTGTGTATGGAATTCCTAATTCTTGGTCTTTCTCGTTTCCAATTTCTTCAGGTCATTGGCACCGAGCCTTCTGAAAGCAACATTCTTCAGGGGGAAAGCCTGGTATAGGCAAAGATTAAGTGGATCTAACCTTTTCTCTTTCAACCTTTTGTTTTATCCCGATAACCAGAAGGTCCTATAATGTAGGTCCACACAAGATTCATGGCATAGGAGCTGGTTTTGTACCAAGGAATTTGGATCTTGAAGTAGTTGATGAAATTTTGGAGGTATGAACTTGTCAAATTGCTTGCATCATGCGGTTTAGTTATATTACTTATTAGTGTTGTTAATGCTTCCGTTTTTTTTCTTCTGTTCAAGGGTGATATTCTTTTCTTGTATTTTCTTAATATTCCAAATTTAGGGCTAGATGAGGTACTCTTAATGATCTGAATACTTGGTGAGCCAGCTGCCCATCACGGATTGGGTCATTTGTTAGTCAGGGAATCGAATTCTGCCTTTTCAGAATTTATACCTATTTCCATTGATTAATTACTTAAGCTTTTAACTTCTTTCCTCAAATCATAACTTTCTTCCTTGTCTGGAGACTCAATACTACATAAACTTATTTTATTCTTTAATTATATTTTTTATGTTCTTAATTTTGAGATTAAAGGACTACAGGATGGATGTTTCTGAATTTGCACTGTCAAATGTAAGATATATGCATGCATATTATCAATGTGTATGTAATTAACATGATAGGGGAAGAAAGATATTTAATTAAGTGATGGTTCAATGTTATGTCATATGGAGGATATTACACTTTTAACATTATTATGATACAAAGCAAAGTTACAAGAAAAAAGCAAGAAGCGTTTGAGTTTCTGCTTCATGGCTTTTGATTAATGGATTTTAAAGAGAGTAAATATATAGAACCATTTACTGAAAGGTTGATAAAGCTTAAAGTTGTATATAAATAAGTGGAGAGCTGGCAATTTGTATCATGCATCTGTAGTTTATCATACTTCTTTTCATCTTTAGGGTGTTCTTTAGCTCTTATTTTTAATTGTATAATTCTTTTTCTCTGTAGCTCCTACACTCAGACTCAAGTATCAAACAATAACAATGGTTGGATCTGAGTATCAAACAATAACAATGGTTGGATATGGCCCTCCTATCAAATTTTCTTCGATTCAAGGAGAAGAGAGGAAACAAATAGAGACTACCGCTGAATTAAAATTAAATTAGTTGCACAAAGAAACAATCGAGTATTTAATCACGACATCTAGCCTTACCGGAATATATTTTTTTTAGTGTTGTGGATAATCTAATCTCATCACCCCATAAAATTCTATTAAAGGAGAGCTTTGAAATTCATCAAATACTATTCTAATTATTTGGTCAATTTGCCTTATATGACTATAGAATGATTTAGATACCAATCATCCTTGAAATTTGTCAGATATCAACTATACCAAATAGATATAGGAATCACTTCATATCAGTCATCAATAGAAAAAAGGAATTTGTTATTCCAGATTTTGCTATTCAAATTGGTTTCCTATTGTTAGATTTCCGTACCGAGCTATATCGCTTAATAGGGGCGGTACGTATTGGTTCGACAAGGGACCAATACGCAGATCGCCCTCAACCAGGCAGTACTCGTTACATAACCCTATACGTTCCCAGATCTCTATCAATCGGTAATGATCGAAATCCGATTGTTACTAACCTGTACCGGCGGTAACGATCGGATTTTGATCATAGTTATCATAATCGAATCAGAAAGCAGGGGAGGAGGCCACTGGTCAGCCCAATGGGTCAACTGGTCGAACCACATGTTTAATTGAAAAATATTTAATCAACTTTCCCATCCATAGCTTAAAGGTTGTCGTTAAGCCATCCATGTTATTCTTCATCAGTCATCTTCATCCTCGGTGTTACGTACCTCATGCTTCACGCTAGTGCAGTTACGTTAAGCCGTTCAGTGACACGTAGATTACGTTCCTTGTTCCTTCACAGCAGGAAACCGTGTTCTAGTTGTTTCCGAAATCTATTTTTCTCTTTCCACAAACTTTTTTTGCTTCTTCTTATATGGGAATGGGTTTCAACTATAGGCTTACTCCAAAAGCAAATGAGGAAGAAGGAAGAAGCAAAAGAGGGAAGGAGGAGGACACGAATTGAAGGTGCGGCGGGTGGTAGCCATTAGTGCGATGCGATAGGGGCATTCGAGCGACAAATAGTGGAGAGGAGACACTTGTGTGTCATGAACCCTGGTGCATCGTGTAGCTGTGTTTGAAAAAGACAAAAAGAGAGCTGCTTTAGTAATTAAAGGTGACCATACTATTTCAAATTGGGAGCTCAACATTCGGTCTGGTTCATGCCCAAACAGGTAGATATCCATTGGGTATGGGTCGATCTGGACAAAATTAAATTCCCTCTTATAAACACTGTAGAATGTCTCAGTATTAATTGCCTTTTTGTCAATTTTAGTAGTAAAGTTTCATTCAGTCTTCTACCGTCATTTTTGGGAGGCCAATTCTCTTGAGCTACATAATGTAGTGATGAACAATCATATCTTTTTTATCGGATGTAGACCACCTGTATAAGTTGATTTGTTTTTGTTCTAAAATCATTGTGGTCGCATGCTATAAAGTATAAGCCTTTGAATCATTTCGGTCATAATTTTGGATTTCTTCCAAACTTCCATTATACACGTTAAAATATTAATTACGAGTTTGTTCAGCCACCTTGCTGAAGGTTTTGCCATAGATTCTACACATGTAAATTATTGATTTGCTGATTAACATCATGTTCGTTTGGAATGTTTATTCTCTAGATGTATGTACAAATTAATTCTCTTAGTTTCAGATGATTCCTGTAGTTGCAAATGATGTGACTTTTTCAGTGCATGCTGTTGCGTTGACGGCTTTTACATTGTTCTGAGTTTTGATCTATGAAGTAAGTAATCCTTCTTATACGAGATCATCTTCTTGCTGTATGATAGATAGTCCCTTACCTTCTTTCCTCTGCTAACTCTCTTTTACCTCCTTTTTATTCTTAATCTCTACAGCGTGGAAGTCAGAAGGTCTCAAAGACTTGCTTTGGTATCACTGTTATTGTCTTGCTTTATGCTGTGGTCTGTGTGTTCTTGGCCTGGCCCAATCATTCTTGGCTTTGGCTCATCTCTGTTTTCAAGTAATACTCTGTTCTTATTAGAAAACTTAAGTTTTTAAAATATAATTTAACTAAAGAAACATTTATGCCATCTATCTTCTGGAACCCCAAGAAAGAACATTAAAGAAGATGCCTTTAACATCTATAAGTTTGCTTTTTGAAAAAAATGACTTCTTACAAGTGTCTCATATACTCATTAATTTTTCTTTAACGGCATGAATTCAGGATAATACAGGTTATAATGGTAGAAATCAAGTACATCCTGCCAGAATAGATGCTTTTTCATTTGTTTTATATATTAGTTGCATAATTTATATACAGTGTAAAGTGATAGATAAAATTTATTATCTCATTTTAAAGGATGGTGTATATTTACTCATTTTTCGATAATAGATCATTTATATTAAGATTTCTGAATAGTTGTTGTCACGACAGTGTTATAGTGGTGTCTGGAACATGGTTTGCAATTTTGACCTGTACCGTCTGGTACTGGCAATACATACCGGTCCGTCAGGTTGCCGGTATGTGGACCGTCCACTATCAGGCAGTTCCACCAAAAATCGACCGTCGACGGTCGATTTCGACTATAGGCAGTCGATTTCGACTGTAGGCAGTCGATTGAAGGGAGAAATCGATCGTCGACGGGCGATTGAGGGTGAAATCGACCGTCGGCGGTCGATTGAACAAGAAAAAGTGAAGAAGAGGAAAAGAAGAAGAAAATAAACAAGAGGAGAAGAAAGAATACCTAGCGCCCGTGTGCGGTCCTCGCCCGTGTGCAGTCGTCGCTCGTGCGCCATTGACACCCACGAGTCACCAGTGCCCGCGCGCCATCGCCGCCCACAGATCACGGGCGCTTTTTCTCCCGTGCTGTCATGAACGGTCGTCACTCAACCGTAACTCTTCGTTCCATGAATCGTTCGTCGCTTTTTTGTTTCTTGTACAAATGTTGGGCAGCTTGTTTTGCATTGGTTTCGGGTGATTTTACCTAGGAATTGTGAGCAGAAATAGTCTGTCAGGCTGCAGAACGATCGCTCGCTGCGTGGAGCCAGAACAAGCCAGAACAAGCCAATACTGCCCAATTTTGGGTCGTTTTCGCGTGCTGCGACGACGGAACCGAGCGGAGTAAAATGTCAGCCATCTCAGCCCTTTGGAACCCCCCGGGAGGCATAGGGTTGGATTGGACTTCGGGATATTAATCGAGCGTGAGCACTTAAAGAAATTGAAGTGTTTTGCGTCCGACACCCTTGGGCATCATCGTTTGTGGTTTTGCGACCGTTCTTACAGCCCTCCAAAGTCCTGTTTCGCTCTCTCTCTCTTTTTCTGCTGCACACAAGGTGTTCGACGAATTGCTTGTAAGAGCTGCCCTCTTGGCGAGACGTCGGGACTTGTCCGTTGCTCGTCCTTCGAGACCTACACGAGGTTGCAATTGGGCTAACCCTTTGCGAGCAAATACACTTTGGCGTTTCATGACTTAGGCAATCCCAGCTAAGTCAGGAACATTGGCCAAATATTGCTTCGCAACTTAGGCAATTCCAGCTAGTCTGCCCACTTTTTCATCTTTTTGCCCGCCTTCTCCAAGTAAACCCGCGCAATATCTGCATTGCGATGCCATTCCTTTGCAAAGTGATAGGCTGATGGGCTACTCCCTGTATAGCCAATAACCAGGGTGTGAAGAGTTGATGGTTGTTGTCCCGTAATAATCTCAAATGGGCTCTTGTTGGATGCAGAGCTCCGTTGCAAGTTATAAGAGAATTGGGCTATGTCCAACAGCTTCACCCAATCTCGTTGGTTGGCACTTACATAGTGCGGAAGATATCGCTCCAAGAGCGAGTTGATTCTTTCTGTTTGGCCATCCGTTTGGGGGTGGAGGCTTGTGGAGAAGTATAATTTAGATCCCAACAACTTGAACAACTCGGTCCAGAATCGTCCCAAGAACCGAGAATCTCGATCACTAATGATGTTGTGTGGGACTCCCCAAAACTTTAGCACATTCTTCATCATCAACTTAGCCGCCTCCTCCGCTGAGCAATGTAGGGGTGTAGCAATGAATGTTGGATAATTCGAAAACCGATCAACTACCACGAGTATCGATCCAAGTCCCCCTACTGCGGGCAAGCTTGGTATGAAGTCCAAGGAAATGCTCTCCCAAGGCCTTTCTGGTATGGGTAGCGGCTCCAAAAGTCCCACTGGCTTCTGCTGCTCTACCTTGTCCTGTTGACAAGTAAGGCATGTTTGAACATATTCCTCCACATTTGCCCCCATCTTCGGCCAATAGAAGGCCCTCGCCACGAGAGCCATTGTTCGATGGATACCTAGATGTCCAGCCCAAAGGGAATCGTGACACTCTTTCAGGAGTTCACGCCTCAAGTTATCCGCTCGCGGAACATAAACTCTGTTCCCCTTAGTATAGATGAGTCCCTCCTGGACCCAAAATCGTCGTGCCTTGCCCTCTTTGATGAGTTGCATCAGAGTTACTGCCTGAGGATCTCGGTGTAGTCCATCCTTGATCCTGGAAAGGAAGTTGGAGCGCAAGTGACTTGCTTGGCCTCCGCCCTCCAACTGTATAGCATTCACTAGCTCCACTTTCCGACTCAATGCATCGGCCACGACATTTGCTTTTCCGGGCTTGTACTCCGTTACCATGTCGAACTCAGCCAAGAAGTCCTGCCATCGTGCTTGCTAACTCAATGCGACATTGTTTGTCCTTAGCACAAATGGTGCTCCCAGAAGGTAGTGTCGCCACACTCGTAGACAGTGGACCACCGCTGTCATCTCCTTCTTATGCACAGGATATCGCCGCTTGGTCTCGTTGAGCTTGCGACTCTCGTAGGCCACCGGATGACCCTCCTGCATAAGAACTCCAATAGCAAAATCAGAAGCATCTGTATGGACTTCAAAAGACTTTCCATAGTCCGGTAATCTGAGTACAGGTTCCTCCAACACAGCAGTCTTTAGGTCTTGAAATGCCACCTCACATTTGTCCGACCATATCCAGGACTGCTCCTTTAGCAACTCCGTCAACGGAGCTGCGCGCTTCGAATACCCCGCTATGAAGCGCCGATAATAGTTGACGAACCCAAGGAAGGATCTCAACTCTGGCACCTTCTTTGGCGTTCGCCAGTCCGCCAGTCCGCCATAGCTTGCACCTTAGACTGGTCCATTCGGATAGAACCATTGCCGACTCGATGCTCCAAGAACAAAATCTCCGTTTGGGCAAAATCGCACTTTTCCCTCTTCACGAACAAGGTGTTCTCCTTGAGAACTTTGAAAATTGTTCGGAGGTGTCTAACATGCTCCTCAAGTGTTTGGCTATAGACGGCGATATCGTCTAAGTAGACGACCACAAACTTGTCCAGATACTTCTTGAACAGCTGGTTCATTAGAGTGCAGAATGTGGCCAGGGCATTGGTTAAGCCGAAAGGCATCACCAAGAACTCTAATGCTCCACACCTGGTCACACAGGTACTCTTTGCCTCATCACCTTCTGCAATGCGCACCTGCCAATACCCCGACCGAAGGTCGAGTTTGGAGAAGTACATTGCCTTGCCCAATTGATCGAACAAGTCCGCAATAAGCGGGATAGGGTACTTGTTCTTCACCGTCATCTTGTTAAGGGCTCGATAATCGATGCATAATCGGAGACTCCCATCTTGTTTCTTCTGAAAGAGGACTGGAGCTCCGAAAGGTGCTTTTGAACTGCGGATGAGACCACCGCTTAGCAGTTCATCTAACTTCTTCCTCAATTTCGCCAACTATGGAGGGGCCATGCGATATGGTGGTCTCGCTGGAGGCTTAATTCCCGACTCCAGCTCAATCCGATGATCCACGCCTCTGCGTGGTGGTAGAGTTCTCGGCAACTCAGTTTCCTTCTTGCGACAAACTGTGTTCTCGGGCAAGAACTGAGTTCTCAACTCTCGCTTCAAGTCTCCCCATGTATCCACTCGACATCGGCCTTGTTGGATCTCTTCCCAACAGGTTCGCCATCAAAGTTTTGCATCCCCATTCAGATACATTGTTGCTATAGCAACTTTGGTTTCTTCATAATCGAGCCTTGTAGCATGAAAATACTGTTCCATGTCGAACAAGAAATTTTCAAGCTCTTTGGCATCCCTAGCACATCCGTAGCACTACGGCTCCGGTGCTATGAAGTGTTGTGATGGCGCAGCGCGGGTGTTGTTCCCTCCCGCATCAAGAGTCCTTGTTAACACCATCACCTTAGCCGTGAGTTCCGCCACAACTTCATGTACATGTCGTACGGAATCTTTGGTGTCCTCTGTCAGTTGATCAATCAGGGATTCAACATTCTCGATCCGACTTTCAACTTCTTCCTGCGAGCATTCTACCCCAAGTAGCCTTCCTTGGCCTTGGTAGAGTTCCTCCACGCTCGCTTCAAGAACATCAAGACGAGTTTCCGCCATTGTAAGTCTCTCTCTGTGGCCCTTCTTCCCGGTTGGCGCTCCAGATGACGCCTCCTCCCCTTGTGGAGAATACCCAACTTCACGCTCGTCTTGTTCACTACCGCGCTCCTCATAAGCGGCTCCAGCAGTTTACGAGCGAGTTTGCACTTGCAGCCCACCGGTGGCTGCTTGGAGCAAGGGTCCCGCTTGCCCCATCTTGCTCGATTCACCACGATGTCTCAACATGGCGAAATTACGAATCTTCTTCGTTGTTCGTATAAATTGCTTGCCTGCTCTGATACCACACTGTCACGGACTTAGCTGAATTTGCCTAAGCCGTGCGGCACCCTTGCGGCCCTCCCGAAGACTTAGCTGAAATTGCCTAAGTCGTGAAGCAACCTTGCCCACTGTCCTGGACTTAGCTGGGATTGCCTTAGTCATGAAACGCCCAAAGCGTTATCTGTCCGCACAGGGTCAGCCTTCTTACAACCTCTTAAGGTCCCGTAGGACCTGCAAAGAAGAAGTTGATTAGCTTGGAAGCGAGCGACGGACACGTCCCGGCATCTCGCAAAGCGGAAAGCTATACAAGCAATTTGTCGAACACCTTGAGTGCAGCTGAGAAAAGAGAGAAAGAGAGCGAAATAGGACTTTGGAGGGTTGTAGGAACGGTCGCAAGTCCGCAAACAACGGTTCCCAAGGTATCGGACGCAAGACAAGTTCAATTGCTGATGAACGCCTACGCCCGACATATACCCGGAGCCCTATCCAGCCCGGTGCCACCTGGGGGTTTCCAAGGTGCTAAAATGGCTGACATTTCACACTGCTCAGAAAGGTTGCCGTGGCACACGAAAAAGACCCAAAAACAGGGTTGTTTTGGCTCTGTGCAGCGAACGACCGTTCTGCAGCCTTCTACACTACTTCCGCTCACATTTCTTAGGTAAAAATACATAAACTCAAGGCAAAACAAGCTGCCAAACATATGTACAAACAAGAAAAAGCAACGAACGGTTCACGGTGTGAAGATGTTGCGGTTAAGCGACGTCCGTTCGTGACAATTCGGATGGAACCATTGCTGATTCGATGCCCCAAGAATAAATTTCCGTTTGGGTGAAATAGCACTTTTCCATCTTCACGAACAAGGTGTTCTCCCTGACAACTTTGAAAATTGTTCGGAGGTGTCTAACATGCTCCTCAAGTGTTTGGCTATAGGCGATGATATCGTCTAAGTAGACAACCACAAACTTGTCCAGATACTCCTTAAACAGTTGGTTCATTAGAGTGCAGAATGTGGCCGGAGCATTGGTTAAGCCGAAAGGCATCACCAAGAACTCGAATGCTCCATACCTGGCCACATAGGTAGTCTTTGCCTCATCACATTCTACAATGCGCACCTGCCAATACCCTGACCGAAGGTCGAGTTTGGAGAAGTACTTTGCCTTGCCCAATTGATCGAACAAGTACGCGATGAGCGGGATAGGGTACTTGTTCTTCATCGTCATCTTGTTAATGGTTTGATAATCGATGCATAATCGGAGACTCCCATCTTGCTTCTTCTGAAAGAGGACTGGAGCTCCGAAAGGTGCTTTTGAACTGCGGATGAGACCACCGCTTAGCAGTTCATCTAACTGCTTCCTCAATTTCGCCAACTCTAGAGGGGCCATACGATATGGTGGTCTCGCTGGAGGCTTAATTCCCGACTCCAGCTCAATCCGATGATCCACGCCTCTGCGTGGTGGTAGAGTTCTCGGCAACTCTGTTGGCATCACATCCGAGAACTCCTTCAGGATGTTTGCCACAACAGCAGGTTCCTGAATGGCTTCCCCATCAGGTGTCTCTAGCTTCATAGCCGCTACAAAGGTTGATTCACCTTTTCGTACCCCTTTCTTCAATTGTAAAGCCGATATTTGATGTAGGTCCTTGGTTCCTCCCTGATAAATTGGAACCATGCAAGGATCGTCACCTCACATTAGACACAAAAAGTTCAGGAACGGTACTGGCACCAACTTCGCTGCGTGCATCAACTCCATTCCGAGAATCACTTGGAAGTCGTCTAGTGGCACTGCCATGAAGTTTGTGCTCCCGCTCCATGTCCCGATCTTGATGGGGATCCCTTTTGCTTGTCCAGAGATCCGCTTGGCCTCCGAATTCACCGCCTTCATACGACTTGGGCTCTTCTCCAAGATTAATCCCAGTCGCTTAGCTTCGTGATCGGCAATAAAATTGTGGGTCGCGCCTGTGTCCACCATTTCACAGGTTGTTCGGCCATTAAGCTTGATGTCCACTTACATCAACTCGCTGTTTCCTGCCTTCGGTGGCTTTGCCTTTGTGTTCTCCCCCACTTGATCCCGCAACGCATTCAACAAACGCATTGCTCCCATCCTGGGTCCTTGCGATGCCTCGCTATCGCTACTAGAGTCAGAACTGCTCGAACTAAGGGCGATAGCTTTGCCCTTGTCTGACTTACGGGGTAGAACCGATGCTGTTAAAGCATTGAGTGCCTGTTTTTGTGGGCACTCTCTCACTTTGTGTGGTCCTCCACACAAGAAGCATCCGCTAGACTTTGGGACTCTACCTCTTGAGCCCGGTCCCTTGTGGAAATTCTTCTTCTTTTGCTCGCCCCCAGACTCCTTCGCTCGAGAGTATTTAGATGGGCGATTTCTCGAAGAGTGTTTCTTCTTTCTCGAATCCTCCGAAGAAACAAAGTCAGTCAGCCTTTCCGCGGTTGCAATTGCCCGACTATGTCGGTGACATTCCTCCGATGTTGTTCTTATTGTGCCCATGGCTTCAAGCCATCGAGGAAGCTGAATAGCTTGTCTTTCTCAGACATGTCCCGTATATCCAGCATCAGTGCTGAAAATTGTTTCACATAGTCTCGGATTGTTGTACAAGCAAGAAAAAGCAATGAACGGTTCACGGAGCGAAGATGTTGCGGTTGAGCAATGTCCGTTTTGACAATGGAGAAGGCGGTTAAAAAGATGAAGAAGTGGGTGGACTTGGGAAGGCGACCCCAGGAATTTAAAGTTGGCGACTTGGTGTTGGTGAAGCTCCAACCAACATCACTCCAGTTCTTTATGCACAAAGTGCATAAAGGATTGGTACGCAAGTATGAAGGGTCTTTCCCAATCATTAGTCGAGTAGGCAACGTCTCCTACAAGTTGTAGCTGCCAGCATGGTTCAAAATTCACAACCTCTTCCATGCAAGCAACTTGAAAGCCTACCATTCAGATCCGCAAGACGCCTCACGAAATATTTCAACTCGACTACCCCCAATCAGAGCCTCCTATGAAAAGCGAGTTGAGACAATTCTGGCTGATCGCAAGATTAAGCTACCCAACGGAGCAGAGCAAACTGAGGTCTTGGTGAAGTGGCAAAAACTTCCCCGGACTGAAGCCAGTTGGGAGCCAGAAGACGCCCTACGACATGAAGAAGCCTGCGTTAAAGCCTATCAACAAGTGTCGACGAGGGTGTCGATAAGTTAAGTGGGGGAGAATATCACGAACGATCGTCGCTCAACCACAACTCTTCGTTTCGTGAAACGTTTGTCGCATTTTTGTTGCTTGTACAAATGTTAGGCAGCCTATTTTGCCTTGATTTTAGGCGATTTTGCCTAGGAATTATGAGCAGAAACAGTTTGTCAGGCTGTAGAACGATCGCTCGATGCGCAGAGCCAGAACAGGCCAAAACTACCCAGTTTTGGGTCATTTTCGCGTGCTGCGATGACCGAATCGAGCGGAGTAAAATGTCAGTCATCTCAGCCCTCTGGAACCCCCCGGGTGGCACAGGGCTGGATGGGGCTTCGGGATATTAGTCGGGCGTGAGGACTCAAAAAAATTGAAGTGTTTTGCGTCCGACACCCTTGGGAATCATCGTTTGTGGACTTGCGACCGTTCTTACAGCCCTCCAAAGTCCTGTTTTGTTCTCTTTCTATCTTTTTCTGCTTCACACAAGGTGTTCGACGAATTGCTTGTAAGAGCTACCCTCTTGGCGAGACGTCGGGTCTTGTCCGTCGCTCGTTTCCAAAACTAATCAACTTCTCTTTTTGCAGGTCCTTCGGGACCCGCACGAGGTTGCAATTGGGCTGACCTTTTGCGAGCAAATACGCTTTGGCGTTTATGACTTAGGCAATCCCAGCTAAGTCCGGAACATTGGCCAAAGATTGCTCCGCGACTTAGGCAATTCCAGCTAAGTCTACAAGTTTGTCGCAAGGGTGCCACACGGCTTAGACAAATTTCGCTAAGTCCGTGATAGCGCGGGGAGAAAGATCGAGGCGACGTCGCCCCTTTTCTTTTTTTTTAATATTTTAATATATTAATATTATATTATATTATATCGATATGAACTCGGTATATCGGTACAGACCGGTAAGTCAAACCTTAGTCTAGAATGTTCAATTAAGCAGCCAGACATATTTTTATTTTTAAATATAATTGAGGTCTAATTGGAGTTCCATTTGATAGGAAAACTACCTCATGTGATACTTATCTTTTGGTGATAGCGCCTTATGTATCAAGCCAGACATATTTTGGCTTGATACATAATGAGTGATGCTTGAAACTATTTTGATTTTAACCACTGTAATTTTAGGAATTCCTCTACCCAACATAAGCAATTGTGTTTTTCTATGGCAGTAAAATGGGAAGAAGAAGAGGAAAAGAAAAAAAAAAGGAGGCGAAGAAAGAATTCCTCGCCCGAGTGTCGTCCTCGCCCGCCTGCTGCCATCGCCGGCGGGTCGCCTGATCCCTGTCGCCGCCTCCGGTCACCCGCGGCAACGATCGCTTTTTCTCCCGCGCGAGGAGAAAGATCGAGGCGATGTCGCACCTTTTTTTTAATATTTTTTAATTATATTATAAAAATATTATATTATATTTTAATACCGACGTTGCAGTGTTCATTATGGGTCATTTTACAGAGTTCATTTGTGAACATGCTAAATTTTGTTTTATGAGAAATAGGATGATATAATTATCCTAGAATGCTTGCATTCCGTTTCTTCCATGGTGTCCTTGATCAATGATTGATCCCAATTTTATATTAACTGAGCATGCAGGTGATTTCTATATGTAGCTAGAAGATAAATATTGCACATCTCTGCTCAATATTATCCAAAATGCTTATCCTTTATGTTAATTTTTTTTTTTTTTCCTTCTCTTTCTGTTGCAGGAAGTAGTGCTCTTTGATATTCTCTTCATTTTCCAGCACTGTGTGCTCTATCCTGTGAGGAATGGAAGTAAACCCAAGAATTATGGAAGAAAATGTTATTCCACTTATCAACTCTGAAGAGAAACCGCAGTTAGCAAAATGTGTAGGGGATTAATCACTCTTTAAGATCATTCAGATTGCATATTAATGATTGTCCGTCCTGGATTCAACGACGCAACGTTAAACCGGGAGCAAAGAGGGAAGGCATAAGTTTGGAGTTGATCGATCTGTTTTACGTGAGCATCTTGCAGTCGTATGAGGCTGTAATTCGTAAATGGTGCTTTGATACACATAGAAACTTGACAATGAAAGTGATATTCTCCTGTGGTGATATGATCAATGATATGTAAAGTGTCCAGCTGGGGGTCAAAATATATTAAGTGAGCTATTACTGATTGCAATCAGATTCAACATTGGTTGGAAATTGCCGTCCAATTTGTGTTATTGCACTTCCCTCTTGCTTGTGTAAGAGTTAGCAGTATTGTGTAAGAGTTTGCTGGCACTATATCAAACCAATGTTTTGAATTAACATAAAAAAGATAAATGCTAGATTAAATCTTCTTCGTCCAATTGCTTGAATCCTGGCATCTAGCAGAGTTGAACATGGTAGTTAATTTTACTACAAGCATACGTCACTGAGCTTTATTATGCAGTGAAGTGAAGGAAAACTCATAGATGTTTATTTGTTTGTGATAACCTTCTGGGTTCATAGCAGGTATCAGATAGATAAATTAGGGATATCATCCTCTTCTCCCTAGTGACAGTGTAAAGAACAAGCACTCATCTCTATAAGCTATTCTCTCTCTCTCTCTCTCTCTCTCTTCTGCCTCGAGGAGGAGGTGGAGTGATTCTTTATAAACCCTCTTCTTCGCTTGAGCTTGCCATCACACAGGTAATAATTAGTGAAGTCTCATCCACTTCTAGTTCTGCAAAGCCAGAAATTAAGCGCATAGACTATGTTTGCATTTGAGTGACCTTTATCAAACATATAGCTTTTTCTGAATTGTAATGGAACATAACCCTATACGTTCCCAGATCTGTATCAATCGGTAATGATCGAAATCCGAATGTTACTAACCTGTACCGACGGTAACGATCGGATTTTGATCATAGTTATCATAATCGAATCAGAAAGCAGGGGAGGAGGCCACTGGTCAGCCCAATGGGTCAACTGGTCGAACCACATGTTGAATTGTCGTTAAGCCATCCATGTTGTTCTTCATCAGTCATCTTCTTCCTCGGTGTTACGTACCTCATGCTTCACGCTAGTGCAGTTACGTTAAGTCGTTCAGTGACACGTAGATTACGTTCCTTGTTCCTTCACAGCAGGAAACCGTGTTCTAGTTGTTTCCGAAATCTATTTTTCTCTTTCCACAAACTTTTTTTGCTTCTTCTTATATGGGAATGGGTTTCAACTATAGGCTTACTCCAAAAGCAAATGAGGAAGAAGGAAGAAGCAAAAGAGGGAAGGAGGAGGACACGAATTGAAGGTGCGGCGGGTGGTAGCCATTAGTGCGATGCGATAGGGGCATTCGAGCGACAAATAGTGGAGAGGAGACACTTGTGTGTCATGAACCCTGGTGCATCGTGTAGCTGTGTTTGAAAAAGACAAAAAGAGAGCTGCTTTAGTAATTAAAGGTGACCATACTATTTCAAATTGGGAGCTCAACATTCGGTCTGGTTCATGCCCAAACTGGTAGATATCCATTGGGTATGGGTCGATCTGGACAAAATTAAATTCCCTCTTATAAACACTGTAGAATGTCTCAGTATTAATTGCTTTTTTGTCAATTTTAGTAGTAAAGTTTCATTCAGTCTTCTCCCGTCATTTTTGGGAGGCCAATTCTCTTGAGCTACATAATGTAGTGATGAACAATCATATCTTTTTTATCGGATGTAGACCACCTGTATAAGTTGATTTGTTTTTGTTCTAAAATCATTGTGGTCGCATGCTATAAAGTATATGCCTTTGAATCATTTCTGTCATAATTTTGGATTTCTTCCAAACTTCCATTATACACGTTAAAATATTAATTACGAGCTTGTTCAGCCACCTTGCTGAAGGTTTTGCCATAGATTCTACACATGTAAATTATTGATTTGCTGATTAACATCATGTTCGTTTAGAATGTTTATTCTCTAGATGTATGTACAAATTAATTCTCTTAATTTCAGATGATTCCTGTAGTTGCAAATGATGTGACTTTTTCAGTGCATGCTGTTGCGTTGACGGCTTTTACATTGTTCTGAGTTTTGATCTATGAAGTAAGTAATCCTTCTTATACGAGATCATCTTCTTGCTGTATGATAGATAGTCCCTTACCTTCTTTCCTCTGCTAACTCTCTTTTACCTCCTTTTTATTCTTAATCTCTACAGCGTGGAAGTCAGAAGGTCTCAAAGACTTGCATTGGTATCACTGTTATTGCTTGCTTTATGCTGTGGTCTGTGTGTTCTTGGCCTGGCCCAATCATTCTTGGCTTTGGCTCATCTCTGTTTTCAACTAATACTCTGTTCTTATTAGAAAACTTAAGTTTTGAAAATATAATTTAACTAAAGAAACATTTATGCCATCTATCTTCTGGAACCCCAAGAAAGAACATTAAAGAAGACGCCTTTAACATCTATAAGTTTGCTTTTTGAAAAAAATGACTTCTTGCAGGTGTCTCATATACTCATTAATTTTTCTTTAATGGCATGAATTCAGGATAATACAGGTTATAATGGTAGAAATCAAGTACATCCTGCCAGAATAGATGCTTTTTCATTTGTTTTATATATTAGTTGCATAATTTATATACAGTGTAAAAAGTTATAGTTAATATTTATTATTTCATTTTGAAGGATGGTGTATATTTACTCATTTTTGGATAATAGATCATTTATATCAAGATTTCTGAATAGTTGCTGTTACGATAATGTTATAGTGGTGTCTGGAACCAGGTTTGCAATTTCGACCTGTACCGTCTGGTACGGGCAATACATACCTATCCATCAAGTTGCCGGTATGTGGATCATCCGCTACCAGGCAGTTACCCAAAAATCGACCGTCGGCGATCGATTTCGACTGTAGACAGTCGATTGAAGGAAGAAATCGATCATCGACGGGCAATTGTGGGTGAAATTGATCGTCGACGGTCGATTAAACGAGAAAAAGGGAAGAAAAAGAAGAGGAAAAGATGAAAAAAAAACAAGAGGAGAAGAAAGAATACCTAGCGCCCGTGTGCGGTCCTCGCCCGTGCGCAGTCGTCGCTCGCGCACCGTCGACGCTCGTGGGTCGCCAGCGCCCGCGTGTCGTCGCTGCTCGCGGGTCGCGGGCGCTTTTTCTCCCCCGCTGTCATGAACGGTCGTCACTCGATCGTAACTCTTCTTTCCATGAACCGTTCGTCGCTTTTTTGTTGCTTGTACAAATGTTGGACAGCCTGTTTTGCATTGGTTTTAGGTGATTTTGCCTAGGAATTATGAGCAGAAACAGTCTGTTAGGTTGCAAAATGATCGCTCGTTGCGTGGAGCCAGAACATGCCAAAACTGCTCAGTTTTGTGTCGTTTTCGCGTGCTGCAACGACGGAACCGAGCGGAGTAAAATGTTTGCCATCTCAGCCCTCTGGAACCCCCCGGGAGGCATAGGGCTGGATTGGACTTTGGGATATTAATCGGGCGTGAGCACTTAAAGAAATTGAAGTGTTTTGCGTCTGACACCCTTGGGCATCATCGTTTGTGGTTTTGCAATCGTTCTTACAGCCCTCCAAAGTCCTGTTTCGCTCTCTCTCTCTTTTTCTGCTGCACACAAGGTGTTCGACGAATTGCTTGTAAGAGCTGCCCTCTTGGCGAGACGCCGGGACTTGTCCGTCGCTTGTTTCCAAAACTAATCAACTTCTCTTTTTGCGGGTCCTTCGGGACCCGCACGAGATTGCAATTGGGCTAACCCTTTGCGAGCAAATACGCTTCGACGTTTCATGACTTAGGCAATCCCAGCTATGTCCGGAACATTGGCCAAAGATTGCTTCGCGACTTAGGAAATTCCAGCTAAGTCTACAAGTTTGCCGCAAGGGTGCTACACGGCTTAGACAAATTCCGCTAAGTCCGTGATATTGTGGTATCAGAGCAGGCAAGCAATTCGAACAAACAAGCAAGATGGGGCAAGCCGGACCTTTGCCCTAAGCAGCCGCAAGTGGGCTACAAGTGCAAACTCGCTCGTAAACTGCTGGAGCCACTCATGAGGAGTGCGGCAGTGAACATGACGAGCATGAAATTGGGTACTCTCCGCGAGCGAAGGAAGCACAATCTGGTGCACCAACTGTGAAAAGGAGCCACAATGAGAGACTTTCAACGGTGGAAACCCGTCTCAATGTTCTTGAAACGAGTTTGGAGAAACTCTATCAAGGCTAAGGAAGGCTCCTTGGGGTAGAGAGCTCGCAAGGAGAAGCTGAACCTTGGATCGACAGGGTTGAGTCCCTAGTCAACCGACTGACGGAGGATACTAAAGCCTCCGTACGACATCTACATGAAGTTATGGTGGAACTCACGGCCAAAGTGACGTTGCTCACTAGAACTCTTAATGCGGGAGGGAACAATACCCGTGCTGCCCCGCCACAAAGCTTCAGAGCACCAGAGCCGCATTGCTACGGGGGCGCTAGAGTTGCCAAAGAGCTCGAGAATTTCTTGTTCGACATGGAACAATATTGTTGTGCTACGAGACCTTATTCGGAGGAAACCAAAGTTTCTATAGCAACCATGTATCTGAATGGAGACGCAAAACTTTGGTGGCGAACCAGTTGAGAAGAGATCCAACAAGGCCAGTGACGAGTGGATACATGGGAAGACTTGAAACGTGAGTTGAGAACGCAGTTTCTGCCCGAGAACACTTAGTTCGTCGAAAGAAGGAAACTAAGACAACTCCGCCAAAGTACTTCCATCCGAGACTATGTGAAGCAATTTTCGGCGTTGATACTAGATATACAAGACATGTCCGAAAAGGACAAACTATTTAGCTTCCTCGATGGCTTAAAGCCATGGGCACAACAAAAACTAAATCGGAGGAATGTCACCGACGTGGTCGAGGCAATTGCAGCCGCGGAAAGGCTAACTGATGTCGTTTCTTCAAAAGACTAAGGAAAGAAGAAACAATTCTTAGGAAATTGCCTAACAAAATACTCTCGTGCAAAGGAGTCTGGCGGCGAACAGAAGAAAAAGAGCTTCCACAAGGGATCGAGCTTAAAGGCAAAGCCCTGAAATCTAGTGGATGCTTCTTGTGTAGAGGACCACACACGGTGAGGGAGTGCCCGCAGAAGCAGGCACTCAATGCCTTAATGACATCAATACAGCCCCACAAGTCGGACAAAGGCAAAGCCATCGCCCTTAGTTCGAGAAGTTCGGAATCTAGCAGCGACTAGGAGTCGCAAGGACCCCGAATGGGAGCGATGCGTTTGTTGAATGCATTACGGGGTCGAGTGGGGGAGAGAACAAAGATAAAGGCACAGAAGGTGGCAAGTAGCGAGCTGATGTATATGGACATCAAGCTCAATGGCCGAACAACCCTTGCAATGGTGGACACTGGAGCTACCCATAATTTTATTGCTGATCGTGAAGCAAAGCGACTTGGACTTGTCTTGGAGAAGAACCAATGTGGCATGAAGGCTATGAACTCGGAGGCCAAGCAGATCTCCGGATTAGCAAAGGGGGTCTTTATCAAGATTGGAACGTGGAGAAGGTGCACAAATATGATGGCAATGCCATTGGACGACTTCCAAGTGATTCTTGGAATGGAGTTCATCCACGTGGTGAAGTTAGTGCCGATGTCGTTCCTAAACTCTTTATGCCTGATGAGAGGCGACGACCCCTGCGTAGTTCCAGTTTCTCGAGGGAGAACCAAGGACCCACAGCAAATATCGGCATTACTATTAAAGAAAGTGATACGGTAAGGTGAATTAACTTTCGTGGCTGCTGTGAAGCTGGAGCCACTTGGGAGGCCATTCATGAACCTGCTGTAGTGGCAAACATTCTGAAGGAATTCATAGACGTCATGCCACCCGAGTTGCCGAAGACTCTACCACCACGCAAAGGCGTGGATCATAACATTGAGTTGGAGCCGGGAGTTAAGCCTCCAGCGAGACCACCCTATCGCATGGCCCCTCCAGAGTTAGCAAAACTGAGGAAGCAGTTAGATGAACTGCTAAGCGGTCTCTCATCCGCAATTCAAAGGCACCATTCAGAGCTCCAGTTCTGTTTCAGAAGAAACAAGATGGGAGCCTCCGATTATGTGTCGATCATCGAGCTCTGAACAAAGTGACGGTGAAGAACAAATATCTTATTTTGCTCATCGCGGATTTGTGATGCCTTTTGGTTTAACCAACGCTCCGACCACATTCTGTACTCTAATAAACTAGCTTTTCAAAGTGTATTTGGATAAGTTTGTGGTCGTCTACCTAGACGATATCGTCGTCTATAGCCAGACGCTCGAGGAGCACATTGAACACCTTCGGATAATCATCAGAGTTCTCATGGAGAACACCTTGTTTGTGAAGAGGGAGAAGTGCTACTTTGCGTAGACAGAAATTATGTTCTTGGGACATCGGATCGGCGGTGGTTCCATTCGGATGGATGAGTCAAAGATGCAAGCTGTGGCAGAATGGCGAACACCAAAGAAGGTACCTGAGTTGAGATCCTTTCTTGGTTTCATCAACTATTATCAAAGCTTAATTTCTGGATATTCAAAGCGCGCAGCTCCACTGACGGATTTGCTAAAGGAGCAATCTTTGAGATGGTCAGACAAGTGTGAAGCGGCTTTCCAAGATCTAAAGACTGCTGTGTTGGAGGAACCAGTACTCAGATTACCAGACGACGGGATGCCTTTTAAAGTCCATACAGATGCTTCTGACTTTGCTATTGGGGGAGTACTTATGCAAGAGGGTCATCCAGTGGCCTATGAGAGTCGCAAGCTCAATGAGATCGAGCGGCGATATCCAGTGCAAGATAAAGAGATGACAGGGTGGTCCATTGTTTACGAGTCTGGCGACACTACCTTTTGGGCGCACGATTCGTGCTAAGGACAGACAATGTTATATTGAGTTACTTCTAGACTCAAAATAAACTCTCCCCGAAACAGGCAAGATGGCACGACTTCTTAGCCGAATTCGACATGGTAACGGAGTACAAGCCTAGAAAGACAAATGTCGTGGCCGATGCATTGAGCCGGAAAGTGGAACTGGTGAATGGTATACAGTTGGAAGGTGGAGGCCAAGCAAGTCAGTTGCACTCCAACTTTCTTTCCAGGATCAGGGATGGAATGTACAGTGATCCTCAAGCAGTAACCCTGATGTAACTCATCAAAGAGGGCAAGGCGCGACGATTTTGGATCCAAGAGGGACTCATCTACACTAAAGGGAATAGAGTTTATGTTCCGCGAGTGGACAACTTGAGGCATAAACTCTTGAGTGAGTGTCACAATTCCCTTTGGGCCGGACATCCCGGCATTCATCGGACAATGGCTCTCGTGGAGAGGGTATTTTATAGGCCAAAAATGGGGACAGATGTGGATGATTATGTTCGTACATACCTTACGTGCCAACAAGATAAGTTGGAGAAGCGAAAGCCAGTGGGACTTTTGGAGCCGCTGCCGGTGCCGAAAAGGCTATGGGAGAGCATTTCCTTAAACTTCATATCAAGCTTGCCCGCAGTAGGGGACTGGGATCGATACTTGTAGTTGTCGATCGGTTTATTGCTGCACCCCTATATTGTTCAGCAGAAGAGGCAGCCAAGTTGATGATGAAGAATGTGGTGAAGTATTGGGGAGTTTCACACAATATCATTAGTGATCGAGATTCTCGGTTCTTGGGACGATTCTGGACCGAGCTATTCAAGCTATTGGGATCGAAGTTATACTTCTCCACAAGCCTCCACACTCAGACTGATGGTCAAACCGAAAGAATTAACTCACTGTTAGAACAGTATCTCCGACACTATGTGAGTGCTAATCAACGAGATTGGGTGAAGCTATTGGACATAGCCCAATTCTCTTATAACTTGCAGCGGAGCTCTGCGTCCAATAAGAGCCCCTTCGAGATTATCACAGGACCTTTTGCGAGCAAATATGCTTCGGCGTTTCATGACTTAGGCAATCCCAGCTAAGTCCGGAACATTGGCTAAAGATTGCTTTGCGGCTTAGGCAATTCCAACTAAGTCTACAAGTTTGTCGCAAGGGTGTCACACGGCTTAGGCAAATTCCGCTAAGTCCGTGACAGCGCGGGGAGAAAGATCGAGGCGACGTCACCCCTTTTCTCTTTTTTTAATATTTTAATTTATTATATTATATGATATTATATTATACTTTAATATACCGGGCGGTATGCACTGTGCATACCGCCTAGTACTAGTACCGTATCGGTACCGAGATGAACTCGGTACAATGGTACGGACCGTTGTGACCCCAAGTTGTTGAAGTGTCTCACTTGTTATTGTTGGTCTAAATTTATGTTACAACCTAGACAAACTATTTCAAAAAATTTCTAGACCAAATATTTAGCAGTAATTTATTAAATATAGTTTGGAGCAGCTTGATGTTTTGTACACTATTGGCAGTTTTCCCACACTTAGTTAATAGCTAGTTGTAGTGTTCATTATGGGTCATTTCACAGAGTTCATTTAGTTTCTTTGTTTTAACTCTTCTAATAGCAATTGGTTCAATTTATGATTGATATCCTATTTTGCTCATCACTAAGTTGAACACAAATGCCAAACTTATGACTGGAACCATTATACCTATGGTATTCTAGGGATCCGCAACTCAGGTCGTGAGTTTGGATGTGTTGGTATGTCGGGCAGCCCGACGTGAACTTCCTCTCTTGTTGATTTTCTTTCGCTCTTTATTACACTCCTTGTATATCTTTCGTTTCCTTAACCTCTCATTCTTCATCCCCTTGATATCCTCTCTTATGTAATCCTGCTATTCCTAGTTTTCCTCTCCCTCCTCTATTGGATCTCCCCCTTATCAGCCATCCTCTGTGCTTCCTATCCCTTCTCACCTCCTCGCTCGCCGATGGGATTATTGCCGCCAACAAGGGCATGTTGTTCAGGAGCGAAGGCAGAGCGTAAAGATTGAAGCCTTGATGTGAATGCGATGGCATGACCCAGGAGCAATGGTAATCTGCTTCTTGTTTTATTTTTATTTTTTCCCTTTTCTTCTATCGAAGACATTAAGTAATAAATAAAAAGAAATTAAAATTAGGCTGGCCTAACTCAGCACAAGTCTAGAGGCCATAGGTCGAGACTGTGTCGGATTGTTGACCCTTTGTATTTCTGGATGCAACATGCACCACATCACACCTCTTAATGAGGTAGATTTGGTGATGGAGCCGATATTACAAAGTCAACTCATCAGTTTGCTTTAAGAATCAACCCGATCAACTGACTAGTGGCATTATCATGTTTGAATGTTTTCGGTTAGTGTGCTAGTGCTTTTCAATTCAGTGTCAGAGTGGGGAAAAGGAGAAAGATTGTTGCTCACTGTGTAACTCACCTTCTAAGGGCATACATGCATGCTTTGATTTATCTAGTATTTATGCAGACAAGACATCAGACTGCAAATTGATTAGAACTATTAGATGTATAGTATGATTTCACAAATAGTTTTTTTATCATTTGTGAACATGCTAAATTTTGTTTTATGAGAAATAGGATGATATAATTATCCTAGAATGCAGTTATGCTGTCAGTTTTGCATTCCGTTTCTTCCACGATTGATCCCAATTTTATATTAACTGAGCATGCAGGTGATTTCTATATGTAGCTAGAAGATAAATATTGCACATCTCTGCTCAATATTATCCAAAATGCTTATCCTTTATGTTAATTTTTTTTTTTTTCCTTCTCTTTCTGTTGCAGGAAGTAGTGCTCTTTGATATTCTCTTCATTTTTCAGCACTGTGTGCTCTATCCTGTGAGGAATGGAAGTAAACCCAAGAATTATGGAAGAAAATGTTATTCCACTTATCAACTCTGAAGAGAAACCGCAGTTAGCAAAATGTGTAGGGGATTAATCACTCTTTAAGATCATTCAGATTGCATATTAATGATTGTCCGTCCTGGATTCAATGACGCAACGTTAAACTGGGAGCAAAGAGGGAAGGCATAAGTTTGGAGTTGATCGATCTATTTTAGGTGAGCATCTTGCAGTCGTATGAGGCTATAATTCGTAAATGGTGCTTTGATACACATAGAAACTTGACAATGAAAGTGATATTCTCCTGTGGTGATATGATCAATGATATGTAAAGTGTCCAGCTGGGGGTCAAAATATTATATTAAGTGAGCTATTACTGATTGCAATCAGATTCAACATTGGTTGGAAATTGCCGTCCAATTTGTGTTATTGCACTTCCCTCTTGCTTGTGTAAGAGTTAGCAGTATCGTGTCTCTGAATTCAGTAGTCAAGTCTCTCTAACTAAATTCAACTGTCACACCAATTGTGATTCACATCCTACTACTATCTGTTTGGTATTTTTTCTTTAAAAATTTTTATGTAGTGGGGAATTATGTTCGTGTCGCACTTGATCTTGGTCGTGTGACCTCTTGCCATGAGTAGTTTTTCTATGTTTATATGGATCCAAACATGTAGTAGTACCATCATGATCATTGAAATGCTTCTTCTATCTTGTTTTCTTGTTCAGTTGTTCTTGGAATATACTCCTCCATCGTTAGTATGGAGTTTATAATAAATTTTGATCAATATGATGAATATGTGTTAAGAGTGTCTTTCTCATATAGAAGAACCTTGAGGTTTTACAACTTCCACGGGAGAAATTAATCAGGAAGTACATCACCGATATCAAGAACAGTAGCACTTGATAATTACATTAGCATAGGCATATTTCATGTTTTCGTCGTTTCTTTCTTATTGAATGAATTACTAGATGTGATTGCAATAAGGCATATTTTCACCAAGTGTTTTTTTCATGATCAGGAGTATAAATCCTCTTGATTTCATTATTTTCTTTTTTTATGGTCCTGACGTGGTTAGTGACCATGAAAATTTTGTTTCTACTCCCATAAGATTGCATTCCATGATAAACAAACATATCGACAATGCACTCAGATGCCAAGGACTATCTCAACTTATTTTTCCTCGATCGACTCATGACTTTCCAGTATGTGCAAGTAAAAAATCTGAAGAGTAATTAATTACATGAAGAGAAATCTAAGCAATACATACGTTTGTTTGAAAAATATTGAGACTACAAAGAATTATTACACACATAACCAGACATGATCGATCATGTGACCAACAAAGTGAGGCCCTATCACATTCTGAGTTCCTAATATCATGAAAGAGTTTGTAGCAAAAAGAAACTTGTTCTACCTCCGTGTTATTTATGGTGACTTATAGCAGCAAGCTCCTATGAAGGAAGAAGAGATCTATGTCTTCCCATGGAGGAAAAGAGTCATAGCACAGCTTGGAGTCTTCAGCATCAAGTGCACTTGCCATAGAGGAAGCACAGAAGGAAGAACTGCAGCTGCCTGAAGACTTGACCTATGGTATATCGTCTCTTCTTCATCTAAACTTTGATTGCTTGGCATACAAATGCTCCTATGCATGAGACATCTGTGCTCTTCCCTTGTGCTTGTGGACAATCACCGACATGTCCATGATCATATATCTCAGGATGCTGATTGATGATGAGCTAATGGGTCGCCGAAGAGAGAGAGAGAGAGAGAGAGAGAGAGAGAGAGAGCAATCACCTTCGAGAGTCTCACCGAAAAGATTCTTGGTCATGGTTTACGCAATGCGGTGGTTGAGGAGAGAGCAAGAACAAGCACTCATCTCTATAAGCTATTCTCTCTATCTCTCTCTCTCTCTCTTTTTCCTCGAGGACGAGGTGGAGGGATTCTTTATAAACCCTCTTCTTCTCTTGAGCTTGCCATCACACAGGTAAAGGAGGAGGACACGACGCGGTTAAAGATGCTGATGTTGGATGTTGCAATCCGAACAATCTTCTACAACGTAACCTTCTCTGTCACTCTTCTTCTTTTTACTCAGTTCAAGATCGTCTTTAGTCTCATTTGTAACGACCATCTCATGATGTGATGCACAAGGAAAATGAAGTAAATCATAAGATATCTCTCGTAAAACCCGTGTCTATAAAATGATGGCTTCCAAGTTTTTTGATGGTTCGTACAAGTTAATTGCTTCTCAG
Organism: Ensete ventricosum; assembly: GCA_029747655.1. NCBI lineage: Eukaryota > Viridiplantae > Streptophyta > Magnoliopsida > Zingiberales > Musaceae > Ensete > Ensete ventricosum. The sequence goes on from JAQQAF010000003.1 coordinate 45,425,170, forward strand.
TTCATTCTTATCTCAATTCATTCTTATTCTATTTTTTACTTCTTTTCCTTTCCACTCACTTCAATGTTGTATTCGGATTAATTTCAAACACTATCTCATGATACGATACACAAGGGAGATTGAATTATATGATAAATAAATATAATTCTACAAATTGTTTCTTTGTTGATGTGATATAATTATATATTGTTTCTATAGAATGAGGAGCAACCTATTATTATATAGGTAGGTTCCTATAAGGCTTTAAGGCCTTCGATGAGATAAGACTTAGATAATCATTTATTTTTTTTCTTTTATCTTTTTTTTTGAAGGTTTAGTGTGGATGGGTTAATGTTTTGAAGATGGGTTAATATTGAATGACATGTTAATAAATCGCTTATTGAATGAAGTCTATCATTATGCTTCATGTTTGTATATTTAGATGTTTGAGAAGTAAAAATTGTATATGTCCTTACTATCTCAATTTTCAAGCAAAGTCAATGATAAACACATGCATATTTCATATATCAATTGATACATATATGTTCATAGATATAAGTCATATATAACTTTTACTACTCAAGCATCAAGGCTATTCCTCGATAGCCTAAGAAGTATGCATGGTTAAATCTTTATCTAATTTAAAGTCATATATAATTTTTTTTATTTTCGTGGTTCTCCTATTGAATATTAATCATATAAAAAAGGATAGAGCCTACATATCTGCTCATAGAATACGTTAACGTTAGAAGGCTTTTCGATAAGGTGTAGTTGCTGGCATGAGAGTTCTTAGTTCACTTTAACTATTAATTCATGGGTAGATGATCATGTTGTTGATGTGGATTTTCTGAGATGGGTCATTTATATTAGTATTAAAGTTTAAACTTGTTTGGCCAAATTATAGTTAAAGTTATGGTTGCAAGAAAATATTTTACTTTAGTAGGATTATGAATTGGGTTTTTTTTTGTACAAATTAGAAGTAACCATAGCCATACATCAAAGAAAATATTTTACAAATGATAAATATATTAGTACATATATTCAAGCCAGTTTTCTTGCTTTAAGAAACTGACTCTAAATACTTGGGACATTATATGTTTAGAAAATATTTATTTCTATATAATGTATTAGGAAGCCACAACAATTTTATTCAAATGATTGAATTTCATTCAATCTATAATATTTGCAATGGAATTTTTAATTCGAGGAAATCCTCGATCAAATGATAGATCGAGAAAGAACCTCGTTGGAGGGAAAAACCTCAATCATAAAAGTTAGGGTGAAAAAAGCCCTCCTTGAGCCTACTCAAGGGGAGGCTTAACCGATTTATTTACCCATAACCCGGGTCAGGTAAAGGAAAAAAGAAAAAAGAGAAAAAAGCTCATAGCCCGAGCCAAGCCCTCACACGATGCTCCATCTGAATCAACTCCAAAAAAGAATTCCACTTACATATATGTTTATCAAACTCAAAACGAATAATGCATGTACGTGTTCGACGAGATCATGCAGCATAAAAAAACGATACGCCGCGAGTAAAGAAGACGGGTATGCATGCAACTAAAAAAACAAACAAAAGAAAGAATAAACTTTTGTTTTTTTGGTCTCAAAAAATGTGTATACCAAGAAAGTCAACACACTAGCAAATTGGAGAACCCACGTAAAATCTATAATATAAGAAACCAGTAAACATATTCGAAAACACATGCAAGATCCTAATGAAAGAACACCAAGAAGAAAGAACTCAGACTCTACAATCCAAAAAACTAGTATACATATTCGAAGACACATGCAAGATCCCGACGAAAGAACACCAAGAAGAAAGAACTGAGAGTCTAGAATCTAAAAAACCAGTGTACACTATCGCAACAGAATAACACCAAGAAGAAAGAACTCGAAGACACATACATGAAAGATCCCAATGGAAGAGCACCAAGAAGAAAGAACACGAAATCATAGAAATGAGACTACAAAAAAGACATCAAAGGCAACCAACACATAACAATCAAGATCAAGAAACAAATGAATCAACCCGAAAGCACATATGCAATTCGACACAAGAGTTCCAGAAACAAACAATCGCAAACGTAGATAGCATAAATCAATATCGCCAAAACAAGAACTACAACTATAGATGCGGGCAAAGAAACTGTTAATGTGAACCTGAGGTTAAAAGGAGAGGCCAGAGGAGTAGCAATAGGAGGAGCCGCAGATGTAGGAGGAGCCAGTGGAGCAGAATCTTAGCAGATCTCAATGGCGAAGGCGTCAACCGGGTTCCCGTAGGCGAAGGGGAGGAAGAAGAGGCGTGAAACGTCGATCGGCTTCCCCAAGAATGCTTTCTAACTGGCCAGAAGGCATAAGTTGGAGGCTTCGATGTTGGGAAGATGGGCAGATGGCCCAGATTCAACCCATAATGGGTTCCACAGCCTTAATCTCCATTTATCTTAACATAAACCCTAGTTTTGGGGGCTAAGAGTTGTGGAAAAGAGGGTAGCGATGGTTGAAAATGTGGGAGAGAAAAAAAAGTTGCAGATTGACAGTAGAGGGCAAAAAATAAGAAATTTAGGAAAGGGAAGAAAACAAGGACAGAGAAAGACTATTCTCAATCATCCATATCTCAGGTTAGATTTGCTTGTAGTGGATTCTTACTATGATCACTTGGGAAGGTTTTAGATATTATGCTTAATAATATAGTCCTTATATCCCTATGATTCTCTTGTGATTGTTGCTTGGGTTTGGGCAAGAAGCCTTGAGATATGTATATTCATTATTTTGATAGTGGATTTTCTCTAGCTTGTCTCGTAGTTTTTACCCTTCAAGATGATGGGATTTTTCACATAAATCTTGGTGTTCGTTTGATTGTGATTTCTATTTAATTCCACTGTGTGTGACGATCTGCTAGTATTTGTTAGTATACAAATTTTCTTCCTATTTTATTCCCATCAACTGGTATCAGAGCAAAGTTTTTTGTAGCATCTAATTTTTGTATTCGAACATAATTAGTTTGAATGGAAATAATTGGATGATATGGAAACCAAGAATGGAAGATCTCTTGTATTGCAAAGATTTGTATGGACTTCTGCAAGGGGATAATGCAAAGCTCACAACTATGACAAATGATGATTGGAAGAAGTTAGATCAAAAAATAATTGGATTTATTTGTCAATGACTTGAGGATAGTGTCTTTCACCATGTTTCTATTAAAAGTTCTGCTTACTCGCTTTGAAAAAAGTTAGAAGGTCTTTATGAAAGAAAAACGACCGAGAACAAAGCTTTCTTGATCAAAAAATTTGTGAACTTGAAACCTAAAGAGGGTACTTCTATTCCTGAGCATTTGAATGAAATGCAGAGTATTGCTAACCAGTTATCCTTTATGAAAATGTCTTTTGATGTTAAGTTGCGAGCATTGTTATTTCTTAGTTCTTTGCCAGAAAGTTGGGAGACACTGGTGGTTTCTCGCAGTAATTCTACACCAGATGATGTTATCACCATAGATCAAGTAACAAGCAGTTTGTTGAATGAGGAGTGGAGGAAAAAGAATTTAGCAACTTTTAAGATTGATTCACAGGCACTTGTCTTAAAGAACAGATGAATGTCAAAGTCAAAGGATAGAAGTGGTTCACGCATGGGTAGAAGCAAGTCAAGATTAAGAAAAGATATTATTTGCTACAATTGTGGTGAAAAAGGATACTATTCTGATTTTCCTATTACATGTTTTTATGCAGAGACAATCAAAATTTCGGTAAGACACTGCTTTAACTGGTATGCAAATGATTTTTGTTCTTTCATTTTGCAATCTACATCTGAGATGCACGAGATATTTTTTCTTACAGCTTTCATATCATTTTTTTGCGTCTCAAATAATGGTCAGTCCTGTTTAGTTGTTCAACTTAATGATATAATTTTATATCATTTTAGCTGTTCAGCTTTCATATCATTTTAGCTGTGCAGCTTTCATATATTTTAAAAGTCTTGTTTAAAGTTGTTTGTGGTATAATTTTCTGGGGCAATTCTGTAATAGTATTTGAATTAACATATTTGAGTGCATTTGTTTTTCCTGCAACTCTTTTAAATGTTCTTTAAATTACATTACTGGTGCTAAAAAAGCATGGAAATAGATCTAAGAAATCTATTAAAAAACAAGAAGGCTCATATGACCCTAAATATGGTTAGTGATAATATCTTTATTGAAGCTTAATGGTGGGGCTGTTGTGACCCCATGTTGTTGAAATGTCTCACTTGTTATTGTCAATCTAAATATATATTACAACCTAGACAATCTATTTCAGAAAATTTCTAGACCAAATATTTAACGGTAATTTATTAAATATAGTTTGGAGCAGCTTGATGTTTTGTACACCGTTGATAGTTTTGCTACACTTAGTTAATAGTTAGTTGAAGTGTTGGGTCGTTCATTTAATTTCTTTGTTTTAACTCTTCTAATAGCAATTTGTTCAATTTATGATTGATATCCTATTTTGCTCGTCACTAAGTTGATCACAAATGCCCAAACTTATAACTAGATCCAACTCAGGTCCTGAGTTTGGATGTGTTGGTATGTCGAGCAGCTCGACGTGAACTTCCTCTCTTGTTGATTTCCTTTCGCTCTTTATTGCACTCCTTCCTTGTATCTCCTTCATTTTCTTAACCTCTCATTCTTCATCCCCTTGATATCCTCTCTTATGTAATCCTGCTATTCTTGGTTCTCCTCTCCCTCTATTGGATCTCCCCCTTGTCAGCCATCCTCTCTACTTCCTATCTCTTCTCACCTCCTCGCTTGCCGATGGGACTAGGACTGCACATGGTGAGGGAGTGCCCGCAGATGCAGGCACTCAACGCCTTAACGACATCAATACACCCCCGCAAGTCAGACAAAGGCAAAACCGTCGTCCTTAGTTCGAGCAGTTCGAAATCAAGCAGCGACGACAAGGAGTCGCAAGGACCCCGAATGGGAGCGATGCGTTTGTTGAATGCATTAAGGGGTCAAGTGAGGGAGAGAACAAAGACAAAGGCATAGAAGGCGGCAATTAGCAAGCTGATGTATGTGGACATCAAGCTCAATGGCCGAACAACCCTTGCAATGGTGGACACTAGAGCTACCCACAATTTTATTGCCGATCGTGAAGCAAAACGACTTGGACTTGTCTTGGAGAAGAACCCAAGTCGCATGAAGGTTGTGAACTCGGAGGCCAAGCAGATCTCCGGATTAGTAAAGGGGGTCCCTATCAAGATTGGAGCGTGGAGTGGGTGCACAAATATGATGGCGGTGCCATTGGACGACTTCCAAGTGATTCTTGGAATGACATTCATGCACGCGGCAATGTTAGTGCCGATGTCGTTTCTAAACTCTTTATGCCTGATGGGAGGCGACGACCCCTGCGTAGTTCCAATTTCCCGAGGGAGAACCAAGGACCCACAGCAAATATCGGCATTATAATTGAAGAAAGGGGTGCGAAAAGGTGAATTAACTTTCGTGACTGCTGTGAAGCTGGAGCCACTTGACGGGGAGGCCATTCACGAACCTGCTATAGTGGCAAACATTCTGAGGGAGTTCATAGACGTCATTGCCACCCGAGTTGCCGAAGACTCTACCACCACGCAGAGGCGTGGATCATAACATTGATTTAGAGTCGGGAGTTAAGCCTCCAGCGAGACCACCTTACCGCATGGCCCCTCCGGAGTTAGTAGAACCGAGGAAGAAGTTAGATGAACTGGTAAGCGATGGTCTCATCCGCAGTTCAAAGGCACCATTCAGAGCTCCAATTCTCTTTCAGAAGGAACAAGATGGGAGCCTCCGATTATATGTCGATTATCGAGCCATGAACAAAGTGATGGTGAAGAACAAATATCCTATTCCGCTCATCGCAGATTTGTTCGATCAACTGGGCAAAGCCAAGTATTTCTCCAAACTCGACCTTCGGTCAAGGTATTGGCAAGTGCGCATTGCAGAAGGTGATGAGGGGAAGACTACCCGTGTAACCAGGTATGGAGCGTTCGACTTTCTTGTGATGCCTTTTGGTTTAACCAATGCTTCGGCCACATTCTGTACTCTAATGAACTAGTTTTTCAAAGAGTATTATTTGGACAAGTTTGTGGTCGTCTGTCTAGACGATATCATCGTCTATAGCCAGACGCTCGAGGAGCACATTGAACACCTTCGGACAATCATCAGAGTTCTCATGGAGAACACCTTGTTTGTGAAGAAGGAGAAGTGCTACTTTGCGCAGACAGAAATTCTGTTCTTGGGACATCGGATCGGCGGTGGTTCCATTCGGATGGATGAGTCAAAGATACAAGCTGTGGCAGAATGGCGAACACTAAAGAAGGTACCTGAGTTTAGATCCTTCCTTGGGTTCGTCAACTATTATCGATGCTTCATTTCTGGATATTCAAAGCGCGTAGCTCCACCGACGGATTTGCTAAAGGAGCAGTCTTGGTGATGGTCAGACAAGTGTGAAGCGGCTTTCCAAGATCTAAAGATTGTTGTGTTGGAGGAACCAGTACTCAGATTACCAGATGACGGGAAGCCTTTTAAAGTCCATACATATGCTTCTGACTTTGCTATTGGGGGAGTACTTATACAAGAGGGTCATCCAGTGACCTATAAGAGTCGCAAGCTCAATGAGACCGAGCGACGATATCCAGTGCTTGAGAAAGAGATGACAACGGTGGTCCACTGTTTATGAGTCTGGTGACACTACCTTTTGGGAGCACCATTCGTGCTAAGGACAGACAATTTCGCATTGAGTTACTTCCATACTCAAAAGAAACTCTCCCCGAAACAGGTAAGATGGCACGACTTCTTGGCCGAATTCGACATGGTAATGGAGTACAAGCCCAGAAAGACAAATGTCGTGGCCGATGCATTGAGCCGGAAAGTGGAACTGGTGAATGCTATACAGTTGGAAGGCGGAGGCCAAGCAAGTCAGTTGCACTCCAACTCTCTTTCCAGGATCAGGGATGGACTGTACAGGGATCCTCAAGCAGTAACCCTGATGCAACTCATCGAAGAGGACATGACACGACGATTTTGGGTCCAGGAGGGACTCCTCTACACCAAAGGGAATAGAGTTTATGTTCTATGAGTGGACAACATGAGGCATGAACTCTTGAGAGAGTGTCATTATTCCCTTTGGGTCGGACATCCTGGCATTCATCGGACAATGGCTCTCGTGGAGTGGGCATTTTATTGGCCAAAAATGGGGATAGATGTGGAGGATTATGTTCGTACATGCCTTACGTGCCAACTAGATAAGTTTGAGAAGCGAAAGACAGTGAGACTTTTGGAGCCGCTGCTTGTGCCGAAAAGGCCATGGAGAGCATTTCCTTAGACTTCATATCAAGCTTGTCCGCAGTAGGGGACTGGGATCGATACTTGTAGTTGTCGATCGGTTTTCGAAGTATGCAACGTTTATTGCTGCACCCCTATATTGTTCAGCAAAAGAGGCAACCAAGTTGATGATGAAGAATGTGGTGAAGTATTGAGGAGTTCCACACAATATCATTAGTGATCGAGATTCTCGGTTCTTGGGATGATTTTGGACCGAGCTATTCAAGCTGTTGGGATCGAAGTTATACTTCTCGACAAGCCTCCACCCTCAGACTGATGGTCAAACCGAAAGAATTAACTCACTGTTAGAACAGTATCTCCGGCACTATGTGAGTGCAAATCAACGAGATTGGGTGAAGCTGTTGGACATAGCCCAATTCTCCTACAACTTGCAGCGGAGCTCTGCGTCCAATAAGAGCCCCTTCGAGATTATCAAAAGACCATTTGGAAGCAAATATGCTTCGGCGTTTCATGACTTAGGCAATCCCAACTAAGTCCGGAACATTGGCTAAAGATTGCTTCACGGCTTAGGCAATTCCAACTAAGTATACAAGTTTATCGCAAGGATGCCACACGGCTTAGGCAAATTCCGCTAAGTCCGTGACAGAGCGGGGAGAAAGATCGAGGCGACGTCACCCCTTTTCTCTTTTTTTAATATTTTAATTTATTATATTATATGATATTATATTATACTTTAATATACCGGGCGGTATGCACTGTGCATACCGCCTAGTACTAGTACCGTATCGGTACCGAGATAAACTCGGTACAATGGTACGGACCGTTGTGACCCCAAGTTGTTGAAGTGTCTCACTTGTTATTGTTGGTCTAAATTTATATTACAACCTAGACAATCTATTTCAAAAAATTTCTAGACCAAATATTTAGCGGTAATTTATTAAATATAGTTTGGAGCAACTTGATGTTTTGTACATTGTTGGTAGTTTTGCTACACTTAGTAAATAGTTAGTTGTAGTGTTCATTATGGGTCATTTTACATAGTTCATTTAGTTTCTTTGTTATAACTTTTCTAATAGTAATTTGTTCAATTTATGATTGATATCTTATTTTGCTCATCACTAAGTTGAACACAAATGCCCAAACTTATGACCGGAACCATCATACCTACGGTATTCTAGGGATCCGCAATACAAGACATCAGACTGCAAATTGATTAGAACTATTAGATGTATAGGATGATTTCACAAATAGTTTTTTTATCATTTGTGAACATGCTAAATTTTGTTTTATGAGAAATAGGATGATATAATTATCCTAGAATGCAGTTATGCTGTCAGTTTTGCATTCCGTTTCGTCCACGGTGTCCTTGATCAATGATTGATCCCAATTTTATATTAACTGAGCATACAGGTGATTTCTATATATGTGGTTAGAAGATAAACATTGCACATCTCTGCTCAATATTATCCAAAATGCTTATCCTTTATGTTAATTTTTTTTTTCCTTCTCTTTCTGGTGCAGGAAATAGTGCTCTTTGATATTCTCTTCATTTTCCAGCACTATGTTCTCTATCTATCCTGTGAGGAATGGAAGTAAACCCAAGAATTATGGAAGAAAATGTTATTCCACTTATCAACTCTGAAGAGAAACCGCAGTTAGCAAAATGTGTAGGGGATTAATCACTCTTTAAGATCATTCAGATTGCATATTAATGATTGTCCGTCCTGGATTCAACGACGTTTTAACGTTAAACTGGGAGCAAAGAGGGAAGGCATAAGTTTGGAGTTGATCGATCTGTTTTACGTGAGCATCTTGCAGTCGTATGAGGCTGTAATTCGTAAATGGTGGTTTGATACACATAGAAACTTGACAATGAAAGTGATATTCTCCTGTGGTGATATGATCAATGATATGTAAAGTGTCCAGCTGGGGGTCAAAATATATTAAGTGAGTAATTACTGATTGCAATCAGATTCAACATTGGTTGGAAATTGCCGTCCAATTTGTGTTATTGCACTTCCCTCTTGCTTGTGTAAGAGTTAGCAGTATCGTGTCTCTGAAATCAGTAGTCAAGTCTCATTCTTAATTAGTGAAGTCTCGTCCACTTCTAGTTCTCTTCTAGTTCTGCAAAGCCAGAAATTAAGCGCATAGACTGCATTTGAGTGACCTTTATCAAACATATAGCTTTTTCTGAATTGTAATGGAACAATTATATTATTAAGTTTTCTTATTTTAATTTCTTTTATTCTCTAGTAATCATTTGATTTTGCATGTGAAAATAGTCAACACAACAACTCTTTTACTTATGATGCTTATGTTGAAAATGTTATGGTACCGATACTCTTCTTTCTTTATTTTGTGATTTAATGATCGATAACATATTTACAGTTAGGTTACTTGTGGGCCCACCAATAAAAAGATAAAATTATATAGGAGAATTGTTGGTCGTCTATATGTTCGAGTTATAATCTTCCTATAAAATTTCAATTTCCTTCATAGATAAGAGGCACATAAAATATATAGTATATACAAAAAACTTAAAATATGTATGAACCTATATAGTGCGGTAGGTGCATTACAAACTTAAATAATATTAATTATATTTATCTAAGTAATCTTTTGGGAGGGTAATAAACTTTAGGAATGTTTCCATTCTCTAGTCTTTTCTTTTCTTTTCGTCGGAAGGAGGACACATACTTTGCTTTGGGAATTATTTGCTTTTCAAAGTTATAACATTATTCTGCCAAATTAAATATTTGTGGTTGGTTTTATTGTTTAGTGAGAGGACGTGTCGATCTTAATTTTTTTATTTTCATGGTTCTCCTATTGAATATTTATCATATAAAAAAGAATAAGACCTACACATCTGTTCATATGACAAGTTAATATTAGAAGGCTTTTCCATAAGGTATAGTTGTTGGCATGAGAGTTTTTAGTTCACTTTAACTATTAATTCTTCATGGGTAGATGATCATGTTGTTGATGTGGATTTTCTGAGGTGGGTCATTTATATTAGTATTAAAGTTTAAACTTGTTTGGCCAAATTATAGCTAAAATTATGGTTACAAGAAAATATTTTATTTTGGTAGGATTATGAATTTGGGTTTTTTTTAAATACAAATTAGAAGTAACCATAGCCATACTTCAAAGAAAATATTTTACAAATGATAAATATATTAGTACATATATTGAAGTAATTATTCATGCTTTAAGAAGCTGACTCTAAATACTTAAGACATCATATGTTTAGAAAATATTTAATTCTATATAATGTATTAGGAACTCATAACAAATTTATTCAAATGATAGAATTTCATTCAATCCTTAATATTTACAATACAATCTTTAATCCGAGGAAATCCTCGATCGAATGATAGATCAAGGCAAAACCTCGTTGGAGGGAAAAACCCTAACCGTAAAAGCTAGGGTGAAAAAAACCTTCCTTGAGCCTGTTCAAGGGGAGGCTCAACCGATTTATTTACCCACAACTCGGGTCAGGTAAAGGAAGAAAGAAAGAAAGCTCACAGCCCGAGCCAAGCCCTCACACGATGTTCCATCTAAAATCGACTCTATATAAGAATTTCACTTGCATAAATGTTTGTCACTCAAAACTAATAATCCATATATGTGTCCGATGAGATCATGAAGCATAGAAAAATGATATACCACGAACAAAGAAGATGGTCATGCATGCAACTAACAAAACAGACGAAAGAATGAATGAACTTTTGCATTTTTTTTATTGGACTCAGAAAAGTTATATACCAGGAAATTCAACGCACTAGCAAATTAGAGAACCAATGCAAAATCTAAGGTCTAAGAAACTAGTGCACGTATTCGAAGATACACGCAAGATCCCAATGAAAAAACACAAAGAAGAAACAACTCAGAATCTAGAATAAAAAAAATCAATATACGTATTCGAAGACACATGCAAAATACGGACGAAAGAACAAAAAGAAAAAAAAGAACTGAGAGTTAGAATCCGAGAAACCAGTATATGATACCCCCCTACGGAAGAAAGCCAAGAAGATAGAACTCGAAGACACATGCAGATAGAACTCGAAGACACATGCATGCAAGATCCCAATGGAAGAGCACCTCAAGAATAAAGAACACTAAAACTTAGAAATGAGACTTAAAAAAGACACTAAAAGCAACCAGCACCTAACAATCAAGATCAAGAAACAAATGAATCAACCCGAAAGCATACAAGCAATTCGACAAAAGAGTTCCAGAAACGAGCAATCACGAACGTAGATAGCGTAGATCAATATTGCTAAAACAAGAACTCTATCAAGGCCAAGGAAGGCTCCTTGGGGTATAGAGCTCACAAGAAGAAGCTGAACCTCGGATCGACAGGGTTGAGTCCCTGGTCAACCGACTGACGGAGGATACTAAAGACTCCGTACGACATCTACATGAAGTTGAGGTGGAACTCACAGCCAAAGTGACGTTGCTCACTAGAACTCTTAATGCGGGAGGGAACAATACCCGTGTTGCCCTGTCACAAAGCTTTAGAGCACCAGAGCCGGATTGTTATGGGGGCGCTAGAGATGCCAAAGAGCTCGAGAATTTCCTGTTCGACATGGAACAATATTTTGTGCTACGAGACCTGATTCGGAGGAAACCGAAGTTTCTATAGCAACCATGTATCTGAATGGAGACGCAAAACTTTGGTGGTGAACCAGTTGAGAAGAGATCCAACAAGGACGACGACGAGTGATACATGGGAAGACTTGAAACTGAGACAACTCCGCCAAAGTACTTCCATCCGAGACTATATGAAGCAATTTTCGGCACTAATGGTAGATATACAAGACATGTCCGAAAAGGATAAACTATTCAGCTTCCTCGATGGGTTAAAGCCACGAGCACAACAAAAACTAAATCGGAGGAATGTCACCGATGTGGTCGAGGCAATTGCAGTCGCGGAAAGGCAAACTGGTTTCGTTTCTTCAGAAGACTTAGGAAAGAAGAAACAATCCTCAGGAAATCGCCCAACAAAATACTCTCGTGCAAAGGAGTCTAGGGGTGAACAGATGAAAAAGAGCTTCCAAAAAGGTCTGAGCTCAAAAGGCAAAGCCCCGAAATCTAGCTGATGTATGTGGACATCAAGCTCAATGGCTGAACAACCCATGCAATGTTGGACACGGGAGCTACCCACAATTTTATTGCTGATCGTGAAGCAAAGTGACTTGGACTTGTCTTGGAGAAGAACCTAAGTCGCATGAAGGCTGTGAACTCGGAGGCCAAGCAGATCTCCGGATTAGCAAAGGGGGTCCATATCAAGATTGGAACATGGAGCGGGTGCACAAATATGATGGCGATGCCATTGGACGACTTCCAAGCGATTCTTGGAATGGAGTTCATGCACGCGGCGAAGTTAGTGCCGATGTCGTTCCTAAACTCTTTATGCCTGATAGGAGGCAACGACCTTTGCGTAGTTCCAGTTTCTCGAGGGAGAACTAAGGACCCACAGCAAATATCGGCATTACAATTGAAGAAAGGGATGCGGTAAGGTGAATTAACTTTTGTGGCTGCTGTGAATCTGGAGCCACTTGACGGGGAGGCCATTCACGAACCTGCTGTAGTGGCAAATGTTCTGAAGGAGTTCATAGACGTCATGCCACCCGAGTTACCGAAGACTCTACCACCACGCAGAGGCGTGGATCATAACATTGAGTTGGAGCCGGGAGTTAAGCCTCCAGCGAGACCACCCTACCGCATGGCCCCTCCAGAGTTAGCAGAACTGAGGAAGCAGTTAGATGAACTACTAAGCGGTGGTCTCATCCGCAGTTCAAAGGCACCATTCGGAGCTCCAGTTCTCTTTCAGAAGAAACAAGATGGGAGCCTCCGATTATGTGTCGATTATCGAGCCCTGAATAAAGTGACGATGAAGAACAAAAATCCTATTCCGCTCATCGCGGATTTGATTGGCTTGATACATAATGAGTGATGCTTGAAACCAATTTGATTTTAACCACTGTAACTTTAGGACTTCCTCTACCCAACATAAGCAATTGTGTTTTTCTATGGCAGTAAAATGATACCGTGCTAGACTTCCACCCGGTGTATGTCCACTTTTGCATTTTTGAACCTTGTCCATTAAAACAATTCTGGTTCTTTCTACCATACCTTATGTTTTATCCATCGAGCGGTTCCACCAAAAATCGACCGTCGACGATCGATTTTGGCCGTCGGCAGTCGATTGAAGAAGAAATCGACCATCGGCGGTCGATTGAGAGAGAAATCGATCATCGGCGGTCGATTGAGGAAGAAAATGGGAAGAAGAGGAAAAGAAAAAAAATGAAGAGGCGAAGAAAGAATTCCTCGCCCGAGTGCCGTCCTTGCCCGTTTGCAGTCGTCGCCGGCGGGTTGCCTGCGCGCCGTCGCCGCCCGCGGCAACGGCCGCTTTTTCTCCCGCGCGAGGAGAAAGATCGAGGCGACGTCGCACCATTTTTTTTAATATTTTTAAATTATATTATAAAAATATTATATTATATTTTAATACCGACGTTGCAGTGTTCATTACGGGTCATTTTACAGAGTTCATTTAGTTTCTTTGTTTTAACTCTTCTAATAGTGATTAGTTAAATTTATGATTGATATCTTATTTTGCTCATCACTAAGTTGAACACAAATGCCCAAACTTATGACTGGAACCATCATACCTATGGTATTCTAGGGATCCGCAACTCAGGTCGTGAGTTTGGATGTATTGGTATGTCGGGCAGCCCGACGTGAACTTCCTCTCTTGTTGATTTCCTTTCGCTCTTTATTACACTTCTTCCTTGTATCTCCTTCGTTTCCTTAACCTCTAATTCTTCACCCCCTTGATATCCTCTCTTATGTAATCCTGCTATTCCTAGTTCTCCTCTCCCTCCTCTATTGGATCTCCCCCTTGTGAGCCATCCTCTGTGCTTCCTATCCCTTCTAACCTCCTTGCTTGCTGATGGGATTATTGGCGCCAACAAGGGCATGCTGTTTAGGAGCGAAGACAAAGCACAAAGATTGAAGCCTTGATGTGAATGCGATGGCAGACCCAGGAGCAATGGCAATCTGCTTCTTGTTTTATTTTTATTTTTCCCCTTTTCTTCTATCGAAGACATTAAGTAATAAATAAAAAGAAATTAAAATTAGGCTAGCCTAACTCAGCACAAGTCTAGAGGCCATAGGTCGAGACTGTGTCGGATTGTTGACCCTTTGGATTTCTGGATGCAACATGCACCACATCACTCCTCTTAATGAGGTAGATTTGGTGATGGAGCCGATATTGCAAAGTCAACTCATCAGTTTGCTTTAAGAATCAACCCGATCAACTGACTAGCGGCATTATCATGTTTGAATGTTTTCAGTGAGTTTCTGCTTCATGGCTTTTGATTAATGGATTTTAAAGAGAGTAAATATATAGAACCATTTATTGAAAGGTTGATAAAGCTTAAAGTTGTCTGCATATTGGTTTTTATAATCGAATCCGTCCAAATTGGATTAAAAGAAATCAAATTTGGACCAAATTAATAGATTTAATTAGCACCAACCGAGGGCACGAATCACGGAGCGGCTTCTCCCCCACATGATAAGACGGTTAATATATATATATATATATATATATATATATATATATATATATATATATATATATATATATATATATGCGGCGATCCCAAATGATAATCGACACTCAGGCACACTACGTCTCCTTGTGGGAGCACCAGAAACGTGCCGTTGACGTCTCGTCGTGTTGATCTCTCTCAAAACCATGTCCACAAGGTGGCCATACATGATTGAACTGTGAAAGGACCACTCGTTTTCCTCGAGTGCAGGTGATAGTGTTGAGATTAATTCAGTTAGTTACGATTGAATAGTTATAACAAAATAACTGATAGATCTAAATTAGTTATATGAGGATGAGTCTATTGAGATACAATGGATTTTTCTGGTATTTTAAATATTTGTATTTCATCCTTTAATCAATATAAATAGGTACTCTTGGTTCATTCCAAGGTACTGCAGATTGAAGTTATTTCATCCTAATTTTCTCTACTAGTTCTTCTACTCTTCTCTGAAGTTCTGCAGAAAAGCCAACAGTGGTATCAGAGCCAAGTTCAAAGAAGATCATCAGGAGTACGTCAGTAAAAGGAAGGGAAAGCTAGTAGATCCAGAAAAAAACAAACAAGAAGATGACAAGAGTAAGTGTTCCTAATCAATTTCTTTCTATTCTAAAAGGTGACAATTATCAGTTTTGGGCTATTAAGATGAAAAATCTCCTTATTTCACAAGGATTGTGGAATTTGATAGAGAATAATTTTATTGAATATGATCTACAGGATCCTAAAATTACTAAGGATCAAAAAGATCATATGAATGAGAATAGGCAGAAAGATGCAAAAGCTCTCTATATGCTACAACAAGCAATAGACGATTTTCTATTTTCCCGAATCATGATGGCATCAACATCAACAGAAGCCTGGAAGATATTAAAATGTGTGTTTGGAGGCACAGAGAAGGTAAAAATTTCAAAGCTTCAAATTATTCATCGTGAGTTTGAAACTCTTATAATGAAAGATTCAGAATCGATCACTGATTTTTTTTAAAAAGTTTCTTTTATTGTGAATCAAATGAGATCGTATGGTGAAAACCTAAAAGATCAAATTGTAGTAGAAAAAGTTTTACGAAGTTTGTCTCTGAAATTTGATATGGTTTCTACTGCTATAGAAGAAGCTAAAGATACAAGCATATTATCTATTGATGAATTAATGGGTTCTCTTTTAGTTTATGAACAAAAAGTGAACAGATCTTCAAATGAGATTTCAGAACATTTCTCCAAATGAAGATAGATTAAAAAAAGGAACAGAAGAAAATTTCAGAAACCAGATCTCAAGGGAGAGAGAGATCAAAATGGCAGAGGAAGAGGTCGATCAAATGAAGGTAATAAAGAAACCCGACAATGCTTTTGTTGCAAAAAAATAGGACATATTGAAAGAGATTGTTGGTATAAAAATAAAAATCAAAATGTTCCTCTTTGCTCTTACTGTAAAAAATATGGACATCTTAAAAAAGATTGCTGGAATAAAAATCAGACAAATTATCATGAGAAAAATAATAGTGAAGAAATGAATGAAGAAAATATTCTCTTTATAGCATCTAATGAAGAATATTCTAGTTCTGTATGGTTTTTGGATAGTGGATGTAGTAATCATATGACAGGGGATAGAAGCTTATTTCAGAGACTCGATGACTCAATCAGATCTACAGTGCTGATGGGGAATGGCAACAAAATTCAAGTGGAAGGAAAAAGAACAATTATTGTGAACACCAAATCTGGTAAAAAAATTATTAATGATGTGATGTTTATTCCTAGTTTAAAACAGAATCTCATTAGTGTAGGACAACTGATGAGAAAAGGATATTATATTATTTTTGATGATGAAAAATGTTTGATTCATGAAAAAAAAATGGTAAATTAGTAGCAACAGTAAGGATGACAAAAAATAAAATGTTTCCCTTGGTACTTTCGGATTTCTCCTTATATGCATTCATTGCTACTACTACTGATGAATCAACACTGTGGCATAAAAGATATGGTCATCTGAATTATGATGGACTAGAACTATTAAATCAAAAAAATATGGTAGTTGGATTGCCTGAAATTAAAAATAAAGATACAGTTTGTGAATTCTGTATTTATGGAAAATAACATAGAAATACATTTCAAACATGTCATTCTTGGAGAGCAAAAAATCGATTGAAACTTATGCATGCAGATATTTGTGGGCCTATGAAAACTATCTCAGAAGGTGGAAGTAGATATTTTGTGTTATTTACAGATGATTGTACAAGAATGATGTGGGTATATTTTCTCAAAAAAAAGACTGAGGTTTTTCAAGTTTTTAAAAATTTTAAAGTATTTGTTGAAAAACAAAGTGGTTGTTTTATTAAGACTCTACGTACTGATAGTGGGGGTGAATTCACTTCCAAAGATTTTTTCTAATTTTTGTAAGAATACAGGCATTCATAGGGAACTCACTATAAGCTATACCCCCCAACAAAATGGAGTGGCAGAGCGGAAAAATAGAGTGGTGGTTGAGACTGCTAGATGTATGCTTAAAGAAAAAACAGTACCAAAGGAGTTTTGGGCAGAAGCTGTGAATACATCGGTGTATTTACTAAATCGTTTTCCTACCAAGGCAGTACAAGGAAAAACACCTTATGAAACATGGTTAAACAGAAAGCCAGAAGTAAGTCATTTAAAAGTATTTGGTTGTGTTGCTTACTTCCATATTCCTGTTGAAAAAAGAAGTAAACTTGATGAGAAAAGTATTAAATGCATATTTGTTGGGTATAGTAATGAGACAAAATGTTTTAGACTTTTTGATCCTATAACAAAAAAAATAATTATAAGTCGTGATGTTATTTTTAATGAAGAAGAAGCTTGGAACTCTGAAGCAGTTGAAACAACAATATCTATAGAAGAAGAAGTAGACAAAACAGGTGATTCATTGCATATTAATACCTCATCTGACTCTTCTCGTATTTTGAATGACTCAAATGAATCCAATGATACTGAATCACCTCCACGAAAATTTCGTAGTATTTCAGAAATATATCAATCTGGTGATTTTGCATGTCTTGCATTCGAACCTACTTGTTTTGAAGTTACAGCTCAGAAAGAAGAATGGGTACAAGCAATGAATGATGAGTTACAAGCTATAGAAAAAAATAAGACTTGGGAATTGGTAGATTTGCCTCTAGGAAAAAAAGCAATTGGACTTAAATGGGTGTACAAGTCAAAATTTAATGCTGATGGCTCGTTGCAAAAACATAAAGCCCGCTTGGTTGCCAAAGGATATACTCAAATTTCAGGTATTGATTTCTCAGAAACTTTTTCTCCAGTTGCTAGAATTGAGACAATTAGAATTATATTAGCATTGGCGACCCAAAAAAAATGACAGGTTTATCAATTTGATGTTAAATCAGCATTCCTGAATGGAAAATTGCAAGAGGAAGTTTATGTTAAGCAGCCCGAAGGATTTAAAATTAGAGGATCAGAAGATAAAGTATACAAATTAGACAAAACATATAGCTTAAAACAAGCACCAAGAGCATGATATAGTCGGATTGATAATTATTTTCTTCAGCATAACTTTCAGAAAAGTTTAAGTAAGCCAACTTTATATATAAGAATTCAAGGTATGAAGATTCTTATGGTTTGTTTATATGTAGATGATATGATTTATACTAGAAACTCATCAGATATGCTTATTGAATTTAAGAAAAATATGACATTAGAATTTGAAATGACTGACCTGGGGCTTATACACTATTTCTTGGGAATGGAAATTATTCAAGATGCAGATGGAACTTTTTTGTGCTAAGAAAAATATGCTAAAGATTTGTTAAAAAGATTTCATATGTCAACTTGTAAGCCAGTGAGTACTCCAATGAATACAGATGATAAATTTATTTCAGATGGAGTGGAAAAAATAAATGAGCAACAATATAGAAGTTTAATTGGAGGGTTGATGTATCTCACACACTCAAGGCCAGATATTATGTTTACAGTTAACTTGTTATCCAGATTCATGCAGAGTCCTAGCAAGCATCACTTTGGAGCAGCTAAAAGAGTTCTTAGATATATCAGAGGGACTCTCAATTATGGCATTCGTTATGAACAGGTAAAAGATTTTAAGTTATATTCGTATACTGATAGTGATTGGGTTGGTTGTGCAGATGATAGAAAAAGTACTTCAGAATTTGTTTTCAGCCTTGGATCAGGTATAATTTCATGGACAACAAAAAAATAAGAGTCTGTTGCTCTCTCAAGCACTGAGGCAGAGTATGTTGCGGCCACAAGTGCAGCATGTCAAACAGTTTGGCTTCGAAGAATTCTAGCAGATCTTCAAGAAAATCAAGATAGACCAACTAAAATCTATTGCGATAATAAGTCTGCTATTATAATGATAAAGAATCATGTCTTCCATGGACGTACCAAACATATTGAAGTCCGACATCATTTTATTCATGAATTGGTTGATAAGGATGAGTCTCTTGAGATACAATGAATTTTTTTGATATTTTAAATATTTATATTCTATCTTTTAATTAATATAAATAGGTACTATTTGTTCATTCCAATGAACTGCAGATTGAAGGTACTCCTAATTTGAAGGTACTCCTAATTCTCTCTATTAATTCTTCTACTCTTCTATGAATTCTACAGAAAATCCAACAGATAGTTGGAGGACGGAAGCTGAAATGTCTCTTATTTGATCTGGCCGTCTGCAGTAACACCATGGATGACGCTATTGGAGGACGGAAAGGAGAGCCACCATTGTCAAGCAGCTGGTGGAGAAATCTGCAGGTGATCACCGTCAGCAAGGCTTCGCAGCACTGAAATGTCCGGATCGGAGGGTATCCCCATGCACCACGCCCTCTTCGTGGCCGCGCCCTTCCAGGGCCACTTTACGCCGTCTGCCAACTTCGCCGTCAAGCTCGCCGCCAGGGGTTTCATAATCACCTTCGTCACCACCGAGGCCTTCCACCACCAGCGCACCGCCTCCGGTGCGGTGTCCGTTGACGGCCACGAGGTCTTCGCCAACGCCCGCTCGATGGGCATGGACATCCGCTACGAGCTCGTGAGCGACGGCCTGCCCGTGTCCTTCGACAGGGACATGCACCGGGATCAATTCTCCGATGCCTTCTACCACCTGCTCCCCGCCCATGTCGAGGAGCTTATGCGGAAGCTCCTGCTCGCGGAGCCCCCCATCGACGTCCTCATCTCCGACACCTTCGCCGTGTGGCCATCGACCTTGGCCAAGAAGTTTGGGCTGCCTTATGTCTCCTTCTGGACCGAGTCGGCGCTCGTCTTCGCCATCTACTACCACATGAACCTCCTCGTCGAAAATGGCCACTTCGGCTCTCCTACCGGTTGGTTCATCCTTTGCCACGAACGTTCTCCTTCGTGATTGATCGATCGAGCTTCTCGTGTTTGTTCATGGTGACCGAACAGAGACTCGCAAGGATACCATCACGTACATACCCGGCGTGCCGTCCATCGAGCCGACGGATCTCGTGTCGTTCTTTCACTCGCCGGAGGCGTCATGGCGGGTGCTCAGGAACGTCGGTAAGGCATTCGAGGAGGTCAAGGGGGCCGACTTCGTGCTGTGCAACACGGTGCAGGAGCTCGAAGCGGAGGTCATCAGGGCGCTGCAGCAGGAGTGGCCATTCTACGCCGTGGGGCCCATCGCTCCCTTCTCCGGGGAAGGCGGGGCAGCGACCAGCCTATGGCCCGAGCTAGATTGCTCGCAGTGGCTCCACTCCATGCCGCCGCGCTCCGTGCTCTATATTTCGTTCGGAAGCATCGCCCAGGTTAGCAAGCGGGACATGGCCGAGATCGCCTACGGAGTCCTCGGCAGCAAATCCAGCTTCATATGGGTGATTCGGCCAGGAAGCGGGAGCTCAGAGACCAGTCCACTTCCGGAGGGGTTCATCGAGGCATGCAAAGGGAGGGGGATCGTGGTGCCGTGGTGCCGTCAGAAGCAAGTCCTTGTGCACCCGGCGGTGGGCGGCTTCCTGACGCACTGCGGGTGGAACTCGATCCTGGAGAGCATGTGGTGCGGGGTGCCGATGATGTGCTTCCCGGTGTTTGCGGACCAGCCGACGAACCGGAAGATGGTGGTGGAGGACCTGAGGACAGGGATCGATGTCGGAAGTATCGGCGAGGTGAGCAGGGCGGAAGTATCGAGGAGGATCGACAGCCTGATGGGAGGAGGAGTAGGCGATGCGCTGAGAAAGGAGATGGAGGAAGCTCGAAGGGCGGTCAAGAGTGCGGTGACTCCGACTGGTTCGTCGAGCAAGAACATGGAGCAGTTCACTGCGGATCTGCTGAAACATCTGTCGGGAAAGAAGCGAGTGCAATAGAGAGGTGTTGGTGTGATGGACATGGAAAACGTTCCTAATATTTGCCTGATCGTTGAAGAGGCGAGTGGTTCTCAAAAGGATGTCATGATTATTCTCTCTCTCTCTTTTTTTTTTTTTCTTTCTTTCTGATGTTTAGCTAGATTATGGTATCAAGATAAGATAAGATAAGTTAAGGACATATGTGACGAAGGTTTGAAGAGGACCATTCCTAATTTGATAAAGTATCCAAAGGATAGGAAGATAAGAAGATTTGATGAGTAGATAAAGTAGATGGATTGGATCCATAGTTCAAGTTTAAAATTTTCAACTGATCTAATTGTTATCGTCGATTGCTCCAATTGGTCCGATAATTTGCAATGGTTGAATGTGTCCAATACTTTTCAACTCTAATGGGTGAGGAATAATCATTATCTTAATTTTCCTTACTTTTTTTCAACATAGAGCGAAACTTTACAGTTTTTAATTTTTTTATAAGAAAGTTCTTATCTTCTATCATTCACTCTCGTGATTTATTTCAAGAAAAAAAAATCTTCAAATAAAGAGCTATGTTATTTTGTAAATTCAGGATCTCAAATGAGATATTTGTAACACCTAAAGATTATTAAAAATATAATCAATAATTCAAAAAATTGTGATATTATGATCTACGTTATTAGTAAGGACATTATTATCATCGTAATTTTTGATATGAAATCATAAAACTAGACTCAGAAAATGATGAATGTTATGACCCGTAAAATTGAAAAAGTGTAATAAACTTTAAGCCATGTATTTGGGTTTATAATGGGCATAATTTGGACTGAACTTCAAACCCAATGATTACTATAATGTTAAATTAGTTCAAATGATCTAAATCAAGATGTTGACTCAACAACACTTATTCAATACATTTTCAAATCTTCCATCATATCATATGATGATAAATTATAGCACATCATTGAATATTTCTGGCATATAAAACCTTATCTTATGCCAAGACATTCTATCTTTGCAATGTCAATCATTTTTCTCACTAGATGTCTAATTTCTTAACTCAACTATCATCCAACTTCACAACCGATATTTTGACTCAACATTTAACCTTTTAAGTCCTTAGTTAGAGTATTTCTTATGTCACTTATTTTAATAATATATTAATTTATTAAATTCATCAATTGATATCATTATCAAAATTTTAGATTCAATAATTATTTCTTCTAATAAAATTAATTAGATTTCTTCCTTAACTACTACATCTAAGGGCATTCAAATCGAATCGAACTGAAATCATATCAATCCAAAATCGATTTAGTCTTCAGTTTTGAAGGTTATAAATGATTTTGATTCACGGACACTATTTTTTCTTTGGTTGACCAATTTGAATCGTATTGAACTGATTTTAATTAGAAAGATATTAATCACATTGAGTTCAATGTCCTCAGCCCCTTAACCAATTCAAATTGAATAATCAAATCAACCCAAGGATCTAATTTTACAAGTGACATGGGCTCAATTTCATTAATTTGATCGTGTGAATTCAATTGGACCAAGATTTTGAGTCAGTTGAATTAAATTGAATCAATTCATTTAATATATATGTATTAAATTAATTAAATAATAAAACTTGATTAATCAGTTTTAAATCGATTCCATGTGGTCGGTCAGAATCAATTTCGGTCGAAATATCTCATTTAACTGAATCGGAAAATAAAACTGACACCGCAAAGATAATAAATATGTGTATTCTTTTAATCTTTCGAGGTCGGTAACCTATTAAGTAATATTTCCCAACTAAGACATGCATCGTTACGATAGGGATTTCCTAAAATTCTCTCAAATAACATCACTATCCATTTATTGCGGGGATATCTCCAGTATCTATATGCAAATCTAGTAAATAATTAACCTTTAACATTAAATTTCATATCCATTTATGAAGAATCAGGGGTCAATTTTGAAGACTTTAAAACGGTCTTTTACAATTCCCTTACATAAAACATCCTATACAAATTATTCACTCTGTTCATTTCCAAAGAAAGGCTAATTATGCTTCCTACTCTAAATATGTTCGGATTCATCTTTATGGAGACTTGTTGTATGCTTATGTTCCGGGAAGCATCATGTACATCGTTAATATAATTGAAATATATCACAATTATTACTCCTCGTCTTCTCTGTTAGGGATAATAGTGATCCCCCTCCCAAATCGTATGATGTTACCCAAAGCCAACTGACATGGAAGGACAAGACCAGATGACCAATTTTCTGGACCCCACCCTCTGACACACACAAGCGACGTATTACAAACAGGTAGACAAACCTGAGGTCTGGCAGCATCGGACACCGTGCTATCACCATCAGGTCTCATAAGAACTTGAGGAAATCACACGACAATAAAGCAAAAACAACACGCAATCGGCAGCACGTATAGCAGCCAGCGCTATCGACGACATTAAACGAGCTAGCAGAGAACACCAGAGGAATGATGAAGTCAAGACTTGACCAATCGGGGATATACAGGTATAAAAGTGATACCCCAAGGTCTCTCTTAGGGTTCGCTCACTCTCCCTCCCTACTTCAATCCAAAAGGAGAAGAAGCTCTGACGCTCAAGCAGGATGTCGGACTTCACCGTTCGAGTCAATCCTAACTTGATCATCGGAGGGACCTCCCCGGGAACCCCCCACCATGGAGGTCTTGTCTTGCAGGAACAACCTGACAACGTTAGAAAGACCCACGTCAAAGTCGCAACCGGAACATCCACACACACCGACCTCGGATTGCCAGCGTGGAGGGCCTCTCGTGCTCGCGGCTCGAACCCTGTTGTGCGGATCCACTAGACATGGTGGATGACTCACAACATTTGGCGCTAGAAGGAGGGCCGCCAATGTCACAAGAGCACTCGACGCCTATCAATCCTGGGGAGGATGCCCCACCCGCAACGCAACCAACCTCGGGAGGAGCCTACCAACCCCCGCTTCCATTCCCTCTGTTCGGAGATGGGAACATGCCTTCCCACACCCAGGGGTGATACTGGAGCTACTTAACGACCCTAGGCTAACTCCACCCCCACCGAACCCAAGGACCCCAGTGGTAACTCCTGACGCATTTCAAAGGCTTACCAATCAGGTCCAAGCCATAGTGGGAATGCTTCAAGCAATTATGCCCTACATCCCACAGCTCGCCCAACAGCCAAGCTCACGCCCCCCAGCAACTCCCCTACTTCAGACAAGAACGACACTACCACTAAATGAGCCATCATCGATGACCCCCTCTGCAGACAACCCGCCCCATTTCTCCCTGGAGTCCGATCAGGCTCCCTTGGGAGACGCAACTAAGCAACCAAAACCCGTGCCTAGTACGTCGGCCCGTAACTTTTTGGATCCCGACACACTCTCCTCCAACTCCATCGGTTCCCTAAGGGAGCAACTATGCCTAGTAAATCAGAGGATCAATGAGGTCTGAAAGACCCCTAAGGACGAAAGATGAGCATGTCGAGGGTCCCCTCCGCGGTTCTCCCTTCTTCCAGGAAATTCAAGATGCACATATTCCATCACACTTTCATCTCCCGATGCTGGAGGCGTACGACAGTAGCTCCAATCCAATGGAGCATGTGGCTACATTCTATGCGCAGATGACTCTATGTGGCACCTCAGATGCCATAATGTGTCGGGCTTTCCCGACGACTCTCCGAGGAATCGCCCGAGGATGGTACAATCGGTTACCGCCCTCCTCCATTCACTCCTTTAATCAACTCGTAAGGGAGTTCGAGGGTAACTTCCTCTCTAGCGCCCAACCAAAGCCAACTACCGCATCCCTCCTCAGGATGAGATAGAAGGAGGAGGAACACCTCGGACAATACCTCGCCCACTTCACAGACGAAGTTAGGGCCATTCCCGATGTGCATCCACCGTTGGTCATCCAGGCTTTCATGATCGGGATCAGGTCTTCCCGCCTTTTTTGGTCGCTTGTGGAGCGACCCCTCGCAACTATACCAGAGATGCTGCAGAGGGCCAACCAGTACGTCACCGCCAAGACTTTGGTAGCAGAGAAACGTAAAGATTAGAAGTGCCCCCAGGGTGAGCCCTCTCGGGGTCCACCCTTTGGGCTCTCAAGGAGGAGAATGGAGAGAAGTGAACAGACCATGCCCCGGCCGTCCAATGTTCCGCTTAACTCCACTCGAACAGAGATCTTCCTCCAGATCTAAGAAAAGGGACACTTAAAGACTCCCCACCCACTGAGGTCTTGAGCCGAGGACCGAGACCGCCAACATTATTATCGCTTCCACCGCGACTACGGGCATGATACTGAGGAATGCTACGACTTGAAGAACCAGATCGAGGACTTTATCCACCACGACCACCTCGACCGATATGTAAGGAAGCCACGCGAGCCATCCCTCCATCCAAAGGGACTTGTGGAACATCATATCTATGTCATTGTGGGCAGCCCGACCGCGAGTGGCGTCAGCTCCTCAGCAAGGAAGACATATGCCTACGCGAAAGTTCATAAGAGGCCTTGACCCTGAGACGATCCAGGATTCACCTTCGAGTCCGAGAGCGAATACCCAGACCACAACGATGCCTTGGTAGTCACGACCCGCATTGCAAATGCCTACGTCAGACGCATCATGATAGACATAGGGAGCTCCGTCGACATATTATACCTTGATGCTTTTCATAAGCTCGGAATGACTAACCGAGACCTTGCTCCCATGACTTCAACTTTGACAGGATTCACCGACGACGCGATAACTCCAGTAGGCATTGCAACCCTCCCCATGACTTTCGGCAATGAGCCAAGAACCAAAACCCTCATGGTTCATTTCATGGTGGTGGACCTCCCCTCAGCTTACAATATGATCATCGGGCAGCCAACCCTCAACAAGCTAAGGGTGGTCGTCTCCATATACCATCGCAGTATGAAGTTCCCAACCAACGCAAGCCTGGGGGAGATCAAGAGTGACCCCCAAGAGTCAAGGCGATGCTACCTGACGGCAACAACCATCCCTAGAAAAGGCAAGAAGGCTTCGATTCCTGACCCCCATGAACCCCAAAGACTTGACAGTCGACCCGAGCCCTCAGAACTAATACTGGAAGTGCCATTGGAAAAGGCTCACCCAGAGAGGACAGTGCGGGTCGGGTCGGCTCTGCACGAGGACCAACGCGTCCAGCTCATAGATTTTCTTGGACGTCATTCCGATGTTTTCGCTTGGTCAACGAGTAACATGCCGGGCATACACCCCCGGATCATGCAACATCAACTGAACACAATCCCGAGAGCTCGGTCGGTGCAACAAAAACCATGAAAGTTCACCCTAGATCGATAGAAGGCCATTGAAGAAGAAATAGATCGGCTACTAGAGGTCGAGTTCATAACGAAAATTAGGTACCCGACGTGGTTATCTAATGTAGTTCTCGTGAAAAAGGCTAATAGAAAGTGGTGCATGTGTGTTGATTACACTAATCTTAATCGGGCCTGCCCGAAGGATTGTTATCCACTACCGAGGATTGGTCAGTTGATAGACTCCACCTCGGGATATGAGCTCCTCTCCTTCATGGACGCGTTATCAGGATACAACCAGATCCAAATGGCCCCTCAGGATCAGGAGAAGACGGCCTTCATCACACACCAAGGAACCTATTGTTATAGGGTAATGTTGTTCGGGTTAAAGAACGCGGGGGCTACCTACCAGAGAATGGTCAATCAACTATTCAAGGACCAGCTAGGCAGAAACATAGAGGCCTACATTAATGACATGATTATCAAGAGCAAGAAAACGGAGACACACTGCATGAACCTCGCTGAAACATTCAGAACCCTTAGGAAGTTCGGAATGAAGCTCAACCCAACCAAATGTTTTTAGCGTAGAGTTGGGAAATTCCTCGGCTTCATTATTCACCAACGAGGAATAGACGTGAACCTGAAGAAGATCATGGCCATCACCAATATGAAATCATCCCAAACCATCAAGGAGGTCCAACGCCTCGTCGGTTGGTTGGTAGCTATAGGGTGGTTCATATCTCAAGCTAGCGACCAAAGTTGCCCCATCTTACGAGCGCTAAGACATAACAAAGACTTCAGCTAGGGCCCCGAGTGTGAGCAAGCATTCCAAGAGCTCAAGGCCCATCTCGCGACCTTGCCTCGGATGTCCTCGGTCGACCCAGGCGACCAGCTTGAGATATACCTCTCCACCACAGAACGAGCAGTCAGCTCAGTTCTAATAAAGCTCGACAGGAATAGTCAGCGACCTGTCTACTACACCAGCCACATCCTGCAAGGTGCGGAGGAGCGGTACCCTTCGATAGAAAAACTAGCTCTCGCCCTAGTCCTCATGGCCAGAAAGCTAAGGCCCTACTTCCAGACTCATACTATCAAGGTAGTCACCGACCTACCACTACGCCAATTTTTTTTCTAAATTTGACATTTCAGGACGAATGCTCAAGTGGTCAGTAGAAGTTAGCGAATTCGACCTGGAATACGCCCCGAGAAAGGCGATCAAAGCCTAAGCCATTATCGACTTCTCCTCAGAGCTGATCGCCCCAGAACCCCCTCAGGAAAAACCCGTATGGACTATCCACATTGATGGATCAGCGAATTCCTCTAGGGGAGGAGATGGAATAGTCCTAAGAGACCCCTGCGAGCAAACCTGGGAACATGCCGTGCGAAATTTCCAACTACCAATAATGAAGTAGAGTATGAAGGATTGCTGCTCGGATTACGACTGGTCGTTGAGCTATAAATCGAGCACCTAGAGGTGTACACTGATTCCCAACTGGTCGCTGGTCAAATCGATAGGAGCTTCGAGGCCCGAGAATCAAACATGGGCCGCTATCTCTCTGAGGCCCATTGACTGATAGGCACGACCAAGTACTTCAAAATCTTCTAAATCCCTCACCTCGAGAATGCCACAGCCGATGCCCTGGCCCGAGCGGCCTCTACCGACGTAGCCGGCGAGTTACCGACCATCCCTAGCCTCTGCAAGCTGACAGTCGCCACAGTTGAGGCCGCCACTATGGCTGCGCACCCTGACTGGAGAGAGGAAATACTACGCTATAAGAAATACGCAACCCTCCCAGCGGACAAGGCCATTGCCCGATGAATTGAAAGGACCAAAGCATGGTTTGCCATCGTCAATGGGCACCTCTATAGAAGAGCTTTCAACCAGCCCCTGTTCTGGTGCTTATTGAGACCCGAGGCTGACACAGTGCTCGCCGAGGTCCATGAAGGGATATGTTATGAACATATTGGAGGGCGTACATTGGCTTTCAAGATCCTTCGCCTCAGATACTATTAGTCAACCATGCAAGCAGACACAAAATCCTACGTCCGGAGATGCATAGAATGCCAGAAGCATGCCTATGTTCCTCGCCAACCAGCCTTACCACTCTCCTCGACTCACTGCACTTGGCCCTTCGCACAATGGGGGATGGACCTTCTCGGCCCCATTCCAATAAACAGTCGAGTAGCACAAGTTCCTTATTGTCGGGGTGGATTATTTTACCAAGTGGGTTGAGGCTGAGCCCTTGGCCTTGATCACAGAGAAGCGGATGGAGACTTTCGTCTGTCAAAACATCATAACAAGGTTCGACCTGCCGAAGGTCATAATCACAGACAATGGGACGCAGTTTAACAACCCTAAGTTCAAGCCCATGGATTGGCAGAAGTAACCAACAGAAGCATATTAGAAGGGCTGTGAAGATGAGTAGAAGGGATTCCGATGACCCGGGTCGAGGAGCTCCCCAGCGTCCTTTGGGCTCTGTGGACGACACAAAAAACCCCTACGGGGGAGTCTCCCTACAGCCTGCCTTTAGTACTGAGCTGTCCTCCCTTCCGAGGTGGTCTTCCCGAGGCTGAGATTGAAAATTTCACTCCCGAAGCGTCACAAACAGGTCTGAGGGAAAATCTCAACATGCTCGAAGAACGCAGGGCCAAGGCGCATTTGAAGAATCTACATTATCAATGGGCGGTTGCTCGACTCTATAACTGAAGGGTCCGACCCTGACCCATCGCGAAGGGAGACATAGTCCTCAGGAGGGCCAAGGTCAGCGATCTAGGACACACCAGAGGAAAACTAGCCTCGAGATGGGAGGGGTCGTATCGTGTTACCAAGTCATTTGGGATGGGACATACACCCTATCGACAACGGAAGGAAAAACACTCTCTCGGACTGGGCATGTGTCAAATTTGAAGAAATTCTACGTTTAGCACGACAATGTTAACTCAGCATTCAAAGCCACACAGACAAAGAAAAGTGTTCAAAAAGGAAACTTTATTTGATAGTAAAAAGTTACAGAACGGTCATGCGACACAGTTGGAAACAAATCTTCAAACGCTCGACATTAAAAAAAAAAGGATTTACAGGGTCGGCTGCTACTCGGAGGGGGTGCCATCGTCGAAAGGCTGATCAAGGTCCATCTTGATGTTGGCATCTTCTGGACACTTGGCGAAGGGGTCCAGCTCGATCATAACGTCCGGATGCTTCCCCCGAAGTTGCTCGAGCACCACCCGGTACCCGAACTCGTAGCTGACCTTCCCCATCTTCTCGAGGCCAGATTCAAATCCTCGGGATGCCTTATAGGCGGCTACCACCTTCTGGCCCTTGGTCTACAATTCAGCTTTGAGGAAAGCTGCTGCCAAGGTCAGTGAAAGAACGTCCCCCTCCAGGCAAGCGCGATCGTTCCAAGCCCCATCCAAACTGGAGCATAGAAGCCCGACTTCCTGCTCGAATTCCCTCCGTTGACTTCTAAGGGACTCCAGTTCAGTCCTCATCCTCTCGATCTCGGCCTCCAGCTCTTTCACTTGTCGCTCAGCAGTCGTGGCTAACTCCTGGCCGACGCTATCCTTCAGCTCCTTGTTCGCAGCCCGAAGAGCCAAAATCTTCTCGTGTTGGCTCCGAACTAGTCGGCCCGCATCATGGATCTGATCGATGAAGGCACTGATGAAGTGAAGTCCCTACAAACAGACAAGAGTTAAGCTTGAAAGAACAAGAGGTGAAGAAAAGAGGGTTCCTTACCCAGACAACCTACTTGCCGGCCCGATTCATGAGCTCCTCGGAGGAGCACTCATACACCTGCTTCGCCAAGGTGGGGTGCAGAGCTCCTCGCAAGTACTCCCCGGACAACGGCCCCTCAGTCCAGAATGGATTGGACGTGGAGATGGTCGACCACCTCGACACCAAGGGGTCCTCACCCTCGACGCATTTCAGTCACGTCATGATAGAGGCAAAACACCTATCCACCCTCGCTCGGTCTTCGACCCCCGCTCGGGGACCTCCCCGAGTTCCACCATCCCTTTGCCCTTGTCGGCAGAGGTCCTCGCAGTGCTTCCAGAAGCGTCCGCAGGTTGTTCAGCGGCCACCTTCCGAAGGCGTTTCCTCAAACCCACCTCTGCACTGGAGATAGGGCGCTTCTCGATCGTCGACACCCAGCATTCCTTGCTACAAGCGCGCTGGCTACCGACGGAGCCGTCGAACCGCTACCCGCTTCACCATCGGACTTCATCTTGCCGAGGTTAAACATCTCTGCACAACAAAAGGTATGATTAGGAAAAAATCCAAACTCAATATAAAAACAGAAAGACATACCCCCAGGGTTAGTGTTGAGACCCGCTTCGGCCAACCAGGCCTCGTTCATATCCTTCATCCCCCGTGAAATGGAAAGGATCCCTGGAGGATCTTGACCAGTTCGGTCTCATCAGTCAACAATGCCGGTACGGAACTGCTCACCGTCCGAGAGGTCCACTCGGTTGGGAAGCTCCAGCCCTGGCGTTAGGAAATGAAGAAAAAGCACGATTTCCAGCCTTTGTTGGTGCATCGCTCACACGAAATCCATCGTGAGCAGCCAAGTAATACCCGACTTACCTCCGACTTAGCCGGAAGCGAGCCATAAACAACTCTCATGTAGCCCTTATACCCGACACATGACACTCCCACAAGAAAGCCACCATATACTACCATGAGTTGGGTTCCATTTGGGAAGGAGAAATCCTCCACTGTTCGAGGCACGCCTCGATCACAAGATGAAATGAGAATCTCAATCCCGCCTCAAGATCATCATAAGGACTCTCCCTTAGTAGAGGGACATGAAGTTCGTACTCCAGAGGAATGAAATAGTTCTTCCACATCTCGACCAACCGACAAGCTGTCACGATCGAGTCTACATTAAAAAAAGATCGCATCACCGCCAAAGCATCAGCGGTCTCAGAGTCGCCCAAAGCACTGGTCGACGAGACAACCACCACTGACATCCGATCTATGGGTCAAAATTTTAACTGACCGGGACTCGGAGTGGGAGGAGGCTGAAGACATCCGACCTGCTCGAGAAACCATCGGGGGGAAAAGAAGGGGATGAAGGTCAAAGACATTGGCATAGCCGGCCAGAGATGATGAAGAAACAGCAACGATAACACGATAGAAGTGCGCAGTGCAAGAGAAGGCTACAAAATGATAAGGGAAGGAGGACTAATACCTCACCCTAGTGCCCGTTGGTGCTTCGCCTTCCCCAAAAAGGTGGAACATCTCATAATAATGCCTCGCGCTCCGCGCCCGACGAGTTACTGTGTGGGACACATGTCACCCCACGAGTGATTCTGATCAACGAACAAATCTTTCTTAATCCCAAGGAGAATATCCATGATTATCTACAAGCGAGCTCTCAGCCACACCCAAGGGCTTTCAGTCCGACTATCTACAAGCGAGCTCTCAGCCTCGCCCAAGGGCTTTCAGTCCCGATTATCTACTAGCGAGCTCTCAGCCTCGCCCAAGGGCTTTCAGTCCCGACCATCTACAAGCGAGCTCTCAGCCTCGCCCAAGGGCTTTCAGTCTCGACCATCTACAAGCGAGCTCTCAGCCTCGGGCTTTCAGTCCTGACCATCTACAAGTGAGCTCTCAGTCTCGCCCAAGGGCTTTCAGTCCCGACTATCTACTAGTGGGCTCTCAACCTCACCCAAGGGCTTTTGGTCCCGACTATCTACTAGCGAGCTCTCAGCCTCGCCCAAGGGCTTTTGGTCCCGACTATCTACAAGCGAGCTCTTAGTCTCGCCCAAGGGCTTTCAGTCCCGACTATCTACTAGTGAGCTCTCAGCCTCGCCCAAGGGCTTTCAGTCCTAACTATTTGCAAGCGAGCTCTCGACCTCGCCCCTGGGCTTATAGTCCCGACACTCATCCAAAGGCTCTTAGACCGACTATTCAACACAGCACTAGACCTCGCCCAACTACTCGTAACATGGGCCAACCGAGGCGACACGACCTCAAGCGCATATAGATCCCTCCGTCGTACAAACCTTGCGCTTAAAGGATCCTCCTCCTCGCCTTCTAGAAGACTTGGCGGATCTCCTTCTCGGGGGTGGGGGGGGTGTGGGGTTGGGAGAGAATGATAGGGATAATAGTGGTCCCCCTCCCAAATCAGATGATGTTGCCCAAGGACAACCGACGTGGAAGGACGGGGCCAGATGACCAATTTCCCAGACCCCGCCCTCTAATGCATACAACGACGTGTCACAAACAGGCAGACAAACTTAAG
The DNA here is from genome assembly GCA_029747655.1 of Ensete ventricosum. Classification (NCBI taxonomy): domain Eukaryota; kingdom Viridiplantae; phylum Streptophyta; class Magnoliopsida; order Zingiberales; family Musaceae; genus Ensete; species Ensete ventricosum. The sequence continues at coordinate 45,457,859 of JAQQAF010000003.1, forward strand.
GTCTGGCAACATTGGACACCGTGCTATCACCATCAAGTCTCATAAGAATAGAAGGGAACCACACGACAACAGAGTAGAAACAACATGCAACCGGTAGCACGTATAACCGTCGGCACTGCCGGTGACATATAAACGGGCTGGTAGAGAACGCCAGAAGAATGATGAAGCCGAGACTTGAAAGGTCGACGACATACAGGTATAAAAGTGACACCCCAAGATCTCTCTCGGGGTACGCTCATTCTCCCTCCCTACTTCAATCCAAAAGGAGAAGAAGCTCCGGTGCTCAAGCAGGTCACCAGACTTCACCCTTCGAGTCAATCCTAACTTGATCGTCGAAGGGACCTTCTCGGGAACCCACCACCCGGGAGATCTTATCTTGTAGGAACAACCCGACATGATTAGAAAGACCCATGTCAAAGTGGCAACTCGAACCCCGTTGTGCAGATCCATTGAAACAGTGGAGGTCTCACAACATTCTTCAAAACCAAAATCAAATAGAATTTTTAGTTCAAGTATATGGCCATTCTACTTCTTTAAACTCAAAATCGAATAGATTTTTTATTTAATATAATAGAAATATAAAGTCATTCTTATACACTTCAAATATTAATATATGTTGAAGGTTCGAAACCTCATAAAAAAAATCATAGGATCAAAATTCACATATATCCCAAAATTAAAATAATTACTTTCTTATTTGAACTTATTTCAAATTCGAGCATCTAACTAAACCTTCTGTTGTCATCGGCATCCATAATAAAATCACAAAGTATAGATTTATAGTCGAATCCGTCCCAATTCGATTAAAAGAAATCAAATTTAGATGAATGGGTCGATTTAACGAACGCCGACAACCAAGGGGCACGAACTCACGAGGCTTCTCCACCACACGGAAAGAGTCAAATGCAATATGCGGCAGTCGCTGTTGAAGGGTCCACATATGCCTGCCGTCTCAAAGTACGATTGAGGTTAACTCACACCAACCGAGACGACAGCGATGGCTCCTCGAGGCTTCTCCACCGCTTGCAAAGAGTCAAAAACAACGTGCGGCAGTCGCTGTTGAACGGTACACCTGCCGGCCCATAGTATTATTGACGTTAACTCACATCAACGGAGGCGACCACGAAGTGGCCACGCTGTGGTGGAGCACCAGAATCGATGATGATGATGTCTCGTCGTGTTCCTCTCTCGCAAAAACCATGTCCTGGAGTGCAGCTGATCCACGATTCATAGCGATGGTGGCTGTACTTGTTAGAAGTCTCAGAACCCGAAATGTCTGCTCCGATCTCGTTCATTATATCAGATGCCGTCTGCATTTATAACTTTTAAGAAGGGTAATTTTTTTATATTATGGTCAAAATATAAATCTAATAAGGATGGACAATATCAGTTGATGTTGTTTGACTCTGAATTTTTTTAGGGTTAAATTAGTTTGTTTGATACAAACTGAATCAAACCGGAACAAAATAAATCAACTATTCGATTTATTCAATTTAGCCTAGATCAGCCCTTGTTTTTTCTTAAATTATTTTGTTAAACCTCATTCGATAAATTTAATAAGAACGTACGGTGTTGTCGTTGCCAACCCCATTGCCATTCATCGGTCACGATCGTCGTTGGCAATTGAAATGTTATATATGGCAATTGAAATATAATATATATATATATATATATATATATATATATATATATATATATATATATATATATATATATATATATATATATATAAGACATAGATATATATGAAATATGTATATGTGTGACACAACATATTAGGAGACCGAAACAAAATAAAAAATCACTCATACGATAATATTAAGCTGAAAAGTGTGAGGTAAGATTGACCCACATGACTTCCATCATTGATGAAAGAAATTGAATCTCGACATAGGTTAAGTTAGTCGAGTCTCTCGAGGCTCACCTATCATCGTAATTTGAGATATTGCCTACGACATGGAGATGTTACCGGGGACCTGAGGACGTGGTATGCTTCGACGAGTCCCTCGAGGGCATATCATCAAATCAAACTCATCTTGTAACGATGGTGATGACTTAATTGAACATCATGGTTGATAGAATTCATGATGGTTCGGAGGCCGAAAAGATGGGAATAACAAGGAGTTGCCTACCATTTTAGGATTAGTGTGATTGGTCAAGTCTCTAAAGGTTACATTAAGATGCCAATTGGATCCCGATCCCCACTAGAAGTCTACGGGAGACTTCCGTTTTACATGTCGAGGGTGTCATGTGATTCATCAGAAAAATTAGTGGGAGTTGATTAAGATAGAAGTTTGTATCTTAATTAGTTTTCTACAAAATCTGCATATTATTCATTTACACTACATCTTATTTATTAGAATTATATCGCTTGCAAACCCCCCACGTGGCATACTTGATGTCAACCGACTCATTGGTCCAAACTACACGGGTTGACTTCGTAATTGAGAATTATTCTCATGATGGAGAAAATTGTGTATGTCCTTAACACGATTCTGCCCACGCTAGAGGAAGGGGCAAGCGAGGATGAGATCGCTCGCTATATGTAATATGCAGATGATTTTGTTATGGCAAAATGCTATATGTTGACCTCCATGACTCATGAGTTACAAAGAGAACATAAGAGCATGGATGTTAATTCCATCATTATCCATCTTCGTTAGCTGTTTGAGGAACAAAGAAGAACTCGTAGACATGAGATATCTAAGAGTCTCTTTTGAGCCAGGATGACAGAAGGGACATCAGTTCAAAACCATATCTTTAAGATGATAAAGTGGGTCGAGAAACTCGTAGGTCTAGGAATAGTCCTAGAGGGTAACCTATATGTTGATCTTATACTTCCGTCCCTAACAAGTTTCCTTTCACGGTTCATAATAAACTTTAATATGAACAAGTTTGAGATGACTCTCCTTGAGCTCCTCAATATGTTGAGGGAAGCTGAGTGCCCCATCAAGAAAGAGAAACCAGTTCTCTATATTGGTGAGGCCAAGAATAAAAAGAAAGTTGATAAGACCCTTAAAAAGGGGAAGGACAAGGGTAGACCAAGTAATGCAAATATTGTTAAGAAAGACCTGGCCAAGGACAAGGTTCAATACTTTCATTACGGTAAAGACGAGCATCAGAAGAGGAAATACAAGGATTACCTTACAGAGAAGGCGGAATAGAAGCTTAGAGAAGCTTCAGGTACATTCATAATCAATCTCAATTTATCAGATTTTTATGATAACACATAGACATTGAATATCAGGAGTCAATTTGTCATATTTTATGATAACACATAGGTATTGAATATCAGGAGTGCTTATCATATCTACATTTCTTTGTAGGTTCTACCAAGGCATAGGAGACTCGTAGAGACGAGATGAACCTCAAGATGGGTAATTGAGTAAGAGTTGTTGTTGGTGAAGTCACCCGATATCTACTTGGTGGAGCTACCATTGTGTTAGATGCATGCTATTATATTCCCTCTATTATAAAAGATATTATTTCTATCATTTAGTAGATATAAATTAGTTTTTAAGAACAATAGTTGTTTATTAATTTTAATGATGAGATCATCAATAGAGGGATATTTATTAAATGGATATGTGTTAGATATTTCTAAACACATCATAAATATAAATACAAGAGAAAACGAGATAAGGTGAATAGTGCATACCTATGGTATTGCAAGCTAGGTCATATCCATGAGGGAAGGATTCAAAAGTTGTTAAAAGATAAATAATTAGATCCATCCGATTATGAGTTATATGCAACTTGTGAACATTGACTTCATGGAAGGTTGACAAACTCTCATTTTAGTGGAATTGGAGAAAGAACCACTAAGTTGTTGGAACTCATACATAGCGATGTATGTGGTCCCATGTCGACTCAGGCTATAGGTGGTTACTCCTACTTCATTACATTCATTAACGATTTCTTTAGGTATGGACATGTGTACTTGATGAAGTACAAGTCTAATACCTTTGAGAAATTAAGGGAATATAAGAATGAAATGGAGAACTCGACTAGAAAGAATATTAAGACTCTTCGATCGGATCAAGGAGGAGAGTACTTGAGCACATAATTCACTCATTTCCTCAAGGACCATAGGATTTCATCATAGTGGATACCTCCTTATACACCTCAGCTTAATAGTGTTTCAGAAAGGAGGAATCATATGTTGTTAGATATGGTGCGGTCTATGATGAGCTTCGCTGACATACCCATCTCATTCTAGGGATATGCCCTATAGACCACAGCTTATCTTTTGAACATAATTACATCTAGGTCAGTAGTGTCTACACCATATGAGATATAGAGAGGAAATAAGCCCGGTCTTAAGGTTATTAAGATTTAGGGCTACCCTGCCAATATTAGAAGATACAACCCGGACAAGTTGAAATCAAGGACGGATATGTGCAAGTTCATGAGATACCCCAAGAAAACTTATGAGTATTGTTTCTATCATCCCGAGGACTAGAAGGTCTTTGTTACCAAGAGGGCTGTGTTCCTTGAGAAGAAACACATTCTTGGTGGAAATAGTGTGAGTGTGAAAGAGTTGAGCGAGGTTGGAGAACTTAGCTCAAGCACCATTCTAGAGACTGAGTTTGTTTAGGTACCTAGTACACAAGTTCTGACTTTGCATAGGTCTAATAGAGTATCTCACCCTCCTAAAAGATATGTGAGATATATCAATGGAGAGGATACTCAAGATGTTGATCCTTAGACCTACGAGGAGGCTATTATGAGTATCGACTCCGGGAAGTGATAAAAAATCATGAATTCTGAGAGAGATTTTATGTACTCCAACAAGTTTTGGAATCTTGTGTATGCACCTAAGGGTATCTGTAAGTGGATCTTCAAGAAGAAGATCAGAGTAGATGGAAATCCATCAAAATTATTTTGGCTATTGCAGCATACTATGACTATGAGATTTGGCAAATAAATGTGAAAACTATATTCCACAATGGCAACCTTGAGGAGGAGACGTATATGATACAACAGAGAGATTCATATCCAAGGAAAGTATATATAAGTTGTGTAATTTATTCAGGTCCATTTATGGACTGAAGCAAGCTTCCCGAAGTTAGAACATAAGATTTGATGAGGCGATTAGATCTTATAACTTCGTTAAGAACGAAGATGAGCCTTGTATGTACAGGAAAGTAATTGGGAGCACTATCACCTTCTTGATGTTGTATGTGGATGACATCCTAATCATTGGGAATGATGTAGAAATGCTCTCCACAGTTAAGGCTTAGCTATCCAGAAACTTCTCCATAGACTTATGGGAAACATCCTATATTTTGGGATTTAGATCTACAGAGATAGATCCAAGAGGATGCTTTACTTGTTCTAGTCCAGGTATATAGACTCTATTGTTAAAAGGTTTGGTATAAAAAATACTAAGAGAAGCCTCATATTAATGAGATATTGAATATTACTTTCTAGGAGTATGTCCCCAAAGACCCCTAAAGAAAGGGTAGACATTGATAGAATATCCTTTGCCTCAGCGATAGGATCTATCATGTATACTATGCTATGTACTAGGCCTGATATAGCTCATGTTCTATGTGTCACAAGCAGGTATCAGCGGATCCAGGTTTAGAACATTGAAAGGCAGTAAAGTGCATCATTAAGTACTTGAGAAGAACTAATGATCATTTACTAGTATAGGAGGTAGCCTTTAGGTTACGGGCTATATGGACTTGAGTTTCCTGTCTGATATCAACGATAGCAAGTCAAACTCAGGGTATGTGTCCACTCAGAATGGAAGAGTAGTAAGCTGGAAGAGTTCCAAGCAAGAGACTATTATTGACTCAACCACATAGGCGGAGTACATTGCTGCAGTAAAAGCAGTTAAGGAAGGGTTGTGGATAAAAAAAGTTCATTGGGGATTTGGGAGTCATATCGAGCAACGTGGGGCCGATTCTCATATACTACAATAACAATGGGGCGATCGCTTAAGCAAAGGAACCCATATCTTATCAGAAGTCCAAACACGTTTTGAGGAGGTTCCACCATATCAGAGTGATCATAGCTTGTAAAGATATAGCAATGGAAAGAGTTCCATCCGAAGATAACATTGTAGATCCATTGACAAAATCGCTAGCTCAGACTATCTTTGAGCGTCACAGAGGTCTGATGGGGATCAGACATATAAATGATTAGCTTTAGGTCAAGTGAGAGATTATTGGTTACAAGTATCCTGCATGTCAATCATATGAGTGATGACACATGTGACACATTGCATAGTTTTTCCATTATTATTATTATCAATATTTTCTCTCATTATATTATCTATTACATATATATTATGATATCCTTAGTTATATGCAATGATAATTGGATTGTGATGAGATCACGATAATAAGACTGATTCACCTTTAAACACAGATCTTAAATAATCTTGGTCATATGTTACTAGAGAGAGACATCAAAATAACAGAATAGATCAGTGATGGAGGCACCTGGTCTTATAGTCGCTCATGTGGGGACACTAATGATATAATATATGTGCTTAGTGGAGAATGAGTTCACTAATTGATCTGCTTATGGAATATTGTATGGTAAGTGAATCTTAACATTAGATAGTGATTTCGTAGTCCCAATTATATATTTGGTCTCTAGACTTGAGACAATTGAGTATTCAAAGGATGTCTTATTTGAATACTCATTTCTTTGACGTTGAACTTACAGGTTTAGAGGTTTCAAATCTAGTACAATTGATTATCTGGATTGGTAGTCAACCTTACAAAGACAATTGAGTGTCAATAGAGGATCATCCACTCTTAGTATCACGAGATGAATATATCATATGTTCTTGCTCGAATAAATCCTTGGCTAGGGTCGTTCGGATTAAGGGAGAAGTTCTTCGAGGAAATTTGAATATCTCGTATGTGGCCTGATAATACCATACATAATCTATGATATCTGGGCTATTAGATGAATAAGAGACTATAGACATATGGTAACTGAGGATAAACAAGTCCAATGGATTAGATCCCCTATACCGTATGGAGATTATGGTGCAATAGCCTAATACGTTCATAGTCAATCAGTTGAGTGAATTGTTATGAGATTATAATTCACTAAATCAAAAGGAGTTCTGGTAGGTAAAACTTATTGTTAACTCGGTATTAGGCCTAGAGGGTCACATACATATGGTAGATATTTCATCGAGTAGAGGATTGGATATGAGCTATCCAATTAGTCCCCTGTTCTCATTTAGATGAGACCCAATATTGATGGACCCCTTGCATAAGACCGAATTAAAGACCAATTAAGTTGGATAAAGACCCAATAATCTAAAAAGTGAGGGTAATTGGATAGAGATCCAATACTTACTAAGACAAGATCTATTAAGATTTTGGTGGCTCTCTATAAATAGGAGGCAAGGGCTGCCAACAAGGTGATAGGTTACGTCTTTGGTTGTCATCTCCTATTCTCCTCCCTCCCTCATCTTCTCAGTCAACCATCCTCTCCCTGTTGTGAGATGGCAATGAAGAAGATAAGAGATCTTCTTCCATATTCGCTACGAGACGGTATGCAACAATATATCATGTGGATACTGCTAAAGAGGAGGAAATCTAGCCTCCTTCATCCTCTCCAATTAGATCTGAAAGTTTCAGGGATATACGATCTCCTAGGTAATCAATCTCAAACTAGTCATAGTTTTCAATTTTTGTAATTTTATTATGCACTAATCTTTGCACGACGATGTAATAAACGTCAAAAACCATTTTATTTTATTTTTCCACTATGTATATGATACTCTCTCATGGTTTCCTAAAATGAATAGTGAGCTAGTTATTTGTGGAGTTGATGGCCACTCGTAAATGTTGTCTTTATTCTGGCCGCAGACTAAGGATGCCCCGGTGCTCAAATCCTTGACAAGAAAAGAGTTAGGAATAAATTCAATGGAGGTAATATTTTATGTACAGAATTGAAAAATGAAAATGAGATTTCTTTTGATGTGTGGTGCACATAAAACATTATCGAGTGTAAAAGTGATGGTGTGTAAAGTGTTGTGAAACCAGTATACGTAATGGGGATTCCTTTACCATTACCAATGATGATGTCTTTATTTTCACTATAGTTGTTATGGATGAAAAGTTCTATAAATTAGAGGTGATATGATAGGAGGCGCTAGAGTCCATGATCCAATTCTGTTGACTAATAGGCAAAGTAGTCATGAGATTTGCTTGAGGCCAATTTGATAGAGCAGGAAGTTTAAGTCGAGACTGACAAACTTCTTCGAATTGTTTAACTTTATCATATAGTTGGCAGATGACTCTTTGTTGGTTTGTGTGGGTAGGATGTCATGGCTGATGGTTATTGAAGTTGCCACCTTGATAGTTATCGAAGTTGGGATGGAAATATTGAAGATCTGAATGAGGGGAGGTTTGTTTGGTGCCCATAGGTTTATGAGGCAACTTACTGCTGGTTACAGGTGCCCTACAAGCTAATCACACGAGTGATGACATATGTGACACACTGCGTAATCTTTTTGCTTATGATTAATATTGGTATATTCTCACATTATATTATATGTAGCATATATATTGTGATGTCCTTGGTTTTGTGTAATGAGAATCAAATCGTGATGAGATCATGATAATGAGATTGATTCATCTTTAAACATAATTCCTAAATAATCCCAGTCATAGGTTACTCGAGAGGGACATCGAGATAACCGGACAGACCGGTATACTATATGGAATGTTATATGGTTAATAATATCTAATGTCATACAACGATTCCATAATCCCAGTTGTGTATCTGGTCCTTAGACTTGAGACACCAAGGATGTCTTGTATGAGTACTCTTTTCTTTGACGCCAGACTTATAGGTTTGGAAAGCTCCAGATCTGGTACAGCTGGTTATCAGGATTGGTAGCCAACCTTACGAAGGCAATTGAGTGTCAATAGAGGATCATCCACTCTCGGTATCATGAGAAGAATATCTCATATGTGCTTGCTTAGATAAATCCCTGGCCAGGGTCATTCGGATTGAGAGAGAAGGAGTTCTCCGGTAAAATCCGATTAGAGCAAGATAAACTGATTCCGTATGTGACCTGACAGTACCATGTCCAATATACGGTCTCTGAGAGATTATTTGGATGAGGGATTATAGATACATGGTAACTGTGGTCATTCAGATTGAGAGAGAAGGAGTTCTCTGATAGAATCCGATTAGAGCAAGACAAACTGATTCCGTATGTGACCTGACAGTACCATGTCCAATATACGATCTCTGAAATATTATTTGGATGAGGGATTATAGATACATGGTAATTATGGACAAACAGGTCCGATGGATTTGATCCCCCATATACCGTCTGGGGACTATGGCGTAGTGGCCTAGTACGTCCATAGTCGATGAGTCGAGTGAATTATTATGGGGATAATAATTCAGTATATCAGAAGGAGTTCTGATGGGAGTAACTCATGACCAGCTCGGTATCGGGCCTAGAGGGTCACACACATATGGTGGATGCTTCAGCGAATAGAGGATTGGATGAAGTTCCAATTAGCCCCTATTCTCATTAGATGAGACCCTATGCTGATGAGCTCCTTACTTTAAGCCCAATTAGAGGCCTAAGGAGATTATTGGATAGAGATCCAATAATGCAACATTACTGGGTTATTGGATGGAGATCCAATACCCACTAAGACAAGAGCCCTAGGGTTTTTTTTGTGGCTCTCTATAAATAGGAGGGGAGACTCTTGGTTGATAGACTACAGCTTTAGCCACCGCCTCCTATTCTCCTCTCTTCCTTTGTGTAAGAGTTACGAGATCAGATTGGAGGAGTTTCGCTGTAGAGATTCATCGTGTGGATACCGCTAGAGAGGAGGACGCTTGGCCTCCTTCATCTTCTCCATCCAGATCTAGAATATAGAGATATACGATCTCCCTAGGTAAAATCAATCTCTCTCACATCGCGAGTTTATCAATTTTTATGGTTTTCTCGTGACCCCAATCTTTTGTATGATGATTTGATCTGCGTGGGAAATCGATTTTTGTTTTTGATTTCCGCTGTGCATGTGATGCACCCGCTGAGGTTTCCCAACACTTACCTTTGTGGACATTCTTGTTATACTGGTTGCTTTTCCTCTTGTATTTTTGATGGACTTGAGTTGTGATGGTTGGTCCTAGCAACCTATCTTCATGCTTCAAATATGTCTCATGGTCAGTCAACTTGTTATAGAGTTCTTCGAACGACATTGGTGAGTCGTGTGCTCAAATTGCTACTGCTAGTTCCTTGAACTCATCTCCTAGGCCACTGAGGGTGTGGACGATGACTTCCTCATCATTGAGGGAATGACATATCAAAGCTAGGTCATTGATGATAACTTTTATATTTTATAGATAATCAATGATAGTACTTCCCTTTTGTTTTGTTTTCATTAGACTAGAGAGGAGATCGAGCATGTGAGTACACGAGTGATTTGCTAAGGTAGTTTATAACTTGCACCATACTTTTGTAGCAGTAGCACATGAAGATATGAGTGGGGTGATAGATCCAATGATTGAGGCTTGAATTGCTTGGAGAATGAGCGATCTTAGCGTAACCACATTTTATGGGCTGGATTTGGTATTAGACTAGGTTCTCCTAGGATGTCGATCATTGCTGGTTGGCAACTGAGAGAGCTATCGATATAGCCTAGTAAATCAAAGCCAAATAGTATATTAGAAAATTAAGCATGCCAAGATGCGTAGTTGCCACCTTTAATTTAAAGGGGAAGAGAATGCAGCATTTATCGATATTAGGGCTGTACATTGAAAGGTGCTAGGGTTCCTTGTAGGGACAAGAACTAAATTATCAACAATAGACGAAGAAGACATTATGAGAAAATATACCAATTTGAGGGATAAAATGGGAGGCTACAACATATCGATAAGAAATCACTTCTTGAGTTGAACTATCTAATTTGGTTGGACAACATAGGGGGTACTGAGCAAAGTTGTAGGTCTTTGATTTGCAAATTATGCAGAGGAGGATATGGTTCATAATGTATAATGAAATTGCATGTTGTTTGCAATGAAGTCGATTTTAGTATAGAAGCTCTCAGATCCGTAGATTTGGGCAACTTAGATGCATCTTGGAAGAGGATGGAGTCTGCTACGAGCGAAGGGAATAGATAGGTGGGTCAATGCAGAAGCAGCACTTGCGGTAGCAACACTCGATGACACCCTCTTCCGGGATGGTGAAGGGGAGGATATGGTTGTGGAGGTGGAGGCATTGGTGATGATCAGACTCGACTACCTCTTGGAGCAAGCAAGATCACAATTGCCAGAGGAGGAGGAGGAGCAGTAGATCTCAGTAGATCTAAGCAGAGATATCTCGACAAAGAGCGGTTCATCATTGAGGGGGAGCGACAGTGATTTGCATAGTGCAGATCAAGCGTTGGCAGATCATCGTGAGGAGGTCTTCGCTCCATACTTGTTATTGAGGATGAATCGACAGGTCGGTGCTGCGACTATTAGATCTGTGAGAGAGCTGCAATTCTTGCCATAGATCCGTGAGAGATCTACAGGTTTGTGATAGATCTATGTTGTGACGGTAGAAGAAATGGGGGCAGAGGGAGATATTTGCTCTAATGTTGATCTACAGTAATTAATGGGTGAGGGAAAGCTGCAGATCAAGAGCTACAACAGTTCTTTACCGAAGATGACCGCTTGGCGAGGATGGCCGCCTCCTGGAGAGCAGCAACATGACAATGGTCAGGGATCAGCAACAACGAGTAAGAAAAAGAGAGCAACCTATAACTAGTCAATCACAGTCATCGGAGGAGAAGGTATCGATTTGTTAGTGAAGAGTTGTTAGAATTTAAAGGGTCACACACTTAGAATTTTAATGGGTCACACATGTATAATCAAATGTGTGCCATTTTGATTAGCCAAAATTAAAGTGATCTAATTAATAAAAAGTTATTTGGCTAAGGGGGATATTTATCATGAAAATTAATTATGTGGATACCATTAATCATATTTCTAACTTGGTGACGTGACAAGTTCAAAGTATGAATCATCAAGAGTCTTTATGAAACATCATGAGACTCACGATTATGACTATAAAAAGGGGTTATGGTCCCCAATTGCAGAACAAGGAAAGAACATTATCTTCACTCGTCAAAGAGAAATCTAAGGATTCCAAAAGGAAACTCTGCAATAGGAAGGCTAATATATTGATCAATCCAAAATACTGCAATGGATTCAATAGGTACGCTTTTATGTTAATATGTTTCAGTAATTGTTGTAGGATATCACGTATGTTATTGGGAATTTAATAATCAGTTAAAAATATTCTCAAAAGATTTTGGATCTATATGTATGATCTATATTGTTATTATTAAACTATGGTTTTGGATCTATATGTATGATCCATATTGTTATTATTAAACTATTTCGAATAATTGGTATCAGAGCCATCCTATAATGATTATTGAACATCAAGACATATTTTTCATACATCTTAATGGTATTTTGATAGTGTTTTATTTTGATTTGATTTTATCATCGTCGGGTAAGAAATAGTTTTATGAACCATAGTCTTTTTATGAACCGTCGACTTTATGATCTATTTATAGAACTTTTCATTGTAGCATGTTCTCCTATATTATTTGTTAAAAAATGATTCATATGTGGAACAAATATTCGCTACGGTGCCTTTGATTTTATCTAATTGGCTTAAACAAAATATTGGTTTATGTAAAGTTATTTGTTGATATAGTTTACATAAATTAAATGTTTGAATCAACAAATAAAGTTAAACCAATTTGACTAATATGGTTCAAATTCAATTAGTGATGTTTAATATCAGATTGAGTAATTTAATTCATGAAGTCATCAAAGTGACCTATGATATATGACGTTTCTCATGAAAATATTAAATGTTGTGTGTATTTATATCCATGTGGTAATTACTCAGCCCAAAGGAAGGTTAATAATTGGCAGGAGTTTATACACACTTGTGATGGTAAACGCATGATAATTATAAATTTTATATGTGAATGATAAATCAATCCAAAAATGGGTTTAGCATTTGACATACCTTATTGTCAATGTTTGATCATTACAACAAGACTACCACTAGCAATTAATATTAAAGTCCAAAGATAATATATTAATGTTGCACTTGGTATCTTGAGATGAGTTATATCATTGTTTGAATTTTCTTAAGTGTATGACATTAAAAATATGAGCATAATTTGTTGTTATCTATTATTTTCTTATTTAGGTTCTCTTGCTACAATATCTACTAACCTCAGTTCAGTACCGATTATGAATAAAACTAACTTTAAAGATTGGAAGGAAAATATTCTGATCATTTTGGGTTGCATGGATCTGGATCTTGCACTAAGGGAAGACCAACCCGCTTCTCTTATAGAATCTAGCTCTCATGATGAAAGGAGACTATTTGAGAAGTGGGACAGGTCTAATCGCACAAGTCTTATGATCATTAAGCAAGACATTTCAGAAACCTTTAGGGGTGCGATGTCCGAAGGGATTACCAAAGCCAAAAATTTCCTTACTGAAATATAAAAATATTTTCTTAAAAATGATAAGGAAGAAACAAGCATTCTACCTCAGAACTTGATTTCCATGAGGTATATCTGCAAAGGAAATATAAGGGAGTACATCATGGAGATGTCTAATCTTGCTTCAAAACTTAAAACATTAAAGCTCAACTTATTAGAGGACTTACTTGTCCATTTGGTTCTGATATCTCTTCCTGCATAATTCAATCAATTTAAGGTAAGTTACAATTGCCAAAAGGATAAATGGTCTTTTAATTAGCTCATTTTATATTATGTGCAAGAAGAGGAAAGATTGAAGCAAGAAAAGACTAAAAGTGCCAACTTTGCTAACACCTCTAAGGACAAGGGTAGGAAAAGAAAATACAAATCTGAAAAGAATGAAACTAATAAGGGTTTAGCATAGAAGAAATAATATAAGACTGATATTTGTTTCTTCTGTAAGAAATCTGGACATTTGAAGAAGGACTATACCAAATATCATGCTTGGCGTGATAAAAAGTGTACATTCTTTACTTTGGTTTGTTCTGAAGTCAATTTAACTTCAGTACCTAGAAACACTTGGTGGTTAGACTCTGGTGCAACCACTAACATCAGTGTTTCAATGCAGGGTTGCCTGAGCAACCGAAGGCCCAATGATGCTGAAAGATATATTTATATGGGGGATGAAAAATCGGTAGATGTGGAAGCTATAGGCACATTTAGATTGTTATTATATACTAGACACTATTTAGATTTAAAAGACACTTTTGTTGTTCCATCATTTGGAAGAAATTTAATTTCTATTTCTTATTTGGACAAATATAGTTATTTTTGTTCATTTGGAAACAATCAATTTACTTTGTCTTTAAATTCAAATATAATAGGTACTGGTTCACTTATAGCTTATGATAATCTATATTTGCTTAATACTATAACATCCTATCATGAATCCTTGAATACAGAATTGTGAGGTACTAAATGTAAAATAAAAAATCCAGGCATATTATGGCATAAACGTTTGGGACACATATCTAGAAATAGAGTTGAAAGACTTATGTCATAAGGGATTATTGATCCTATTGACTTATCAGGTTTAGATGTTTGTGTTAAATGCATTAAGGGTAAACAAATCAAACCTAAGAAAATAGGTGCATATAGAGCTACAGACGTCTTAGAATTGATACATATAGATATGTGTGGGTCATTTCCTACAGCTTCTTGGAATAGTTAATAATATTTTATATCATTCATAAACGATTACTCTAGATATAGATACTTGTATCTAATATATGAAAAGCCCCAATCTTTGGATGTGTTCAAATCATTTAAAGCTGAAGTTGAAAATCAACTCAGCAAAAGGATAAAAAGCGTTAGATCTGACCGTGGAGGGGAATATTACGACAGAAATTACACCTCAGGTAAACAATGTCCAGGACCATTTACTTTATACCTAGAGGAGTGTGGAATTGTCCCTCAGTATACAATGTCAGGCTCACCTAATATGAATGGTGTAGCTAAAAGACGAACCACATACTTAAGGATATGGTAAGGAGTATGATTTCTCAATCTACTTAGTCACTCTGGGGAGAAGCAATAAAGACTGCAGCTTACATTCTTAATGGAGTACCAACTAAAGCAACTGTAAAAAGACTTTATGAGCTTTGGACTAGGAGAAAGCCTAGGTTAAGGTACTTTCGTGTATGGGGTTGTCCAGCTAAGGCAAAGCCTTATAGGCCTAATGAAAAGAAATTGGAACCCCGAACAGTAAGTAGTTATTTTATTGGTTATTCTAAACATTCTAAGGGGTATAAACTTTATGATCCCAAATCAAAAGATATTTTTGAGACGGGTATTGTAATATTTTTTTATGATATTGACTTTAGAGGGAGAAATAAGGTTCAATACTTTACCTTTGAGGAAGAATTGGTTCAATCTGATCCAATTTATATGGTTGTTACTGATGTATCAAATTCAGTACCTCAAAAGGATATAGTCATTATAGCTCCCATACAGCATGAGGAAATTATACATGAGGAACAAACTCAACATCCTTAAGAACCCATACCACAATGGCCAACACCTTTGCGATGATCCACTAGAGAAAGGAGGAGTGTCATTTCAGATGATTATATGGTATTTCTCTAGAAACATGAAGAAAGTAGTGGTATGATGGAAGATGATCCAATCAACTTTCGTCAAGCCATGAAGGATTCCAATTCAGATAAGTGGATTGAAACAATGAATCAAGAGTATAAGTCCATGCAAGATAACAAAGTTTGAGAACTTGTTACATTATCAGAAGGCGTGAAACCCATTGGTTGTAAATGGATTTTTAAAACCAAAAGGGATTCTAATGGTAATGTGGAGAGGTATAAGACATGCCTTGTGGCAAAAGATTATACTCAAAATGAAGAGATTGACTTTAAAAAGATCTTCTCTCTGGTTTTAATGAATGACTCTTTTAGGACAATCATGGCTCTGGTTGCACATTTTGATTTGGAGCTTCATCAGATGGATGTCAAAATAGTGTTTCTTGTTGGGCAGATGATCCAGATTCAGCCCATAATGGGCTTTAGTGAAGCCCACAGCTCAAAACGTCACTTATATTAACCTAAAACCTAGATTATGTGGCTAAGGGTTAAGATTAAGAGAGCAGCGGCGGCTGAAGACGTGGGTGAGAGAAAATAGACTGCAGATTGACAGTAGAGGCCAGAAAATAAGAGATCCAAGAAAGGGAAGAAGACAAAGACAGGAAAAGACTATTCTCAATCATTCATATCTCATGTTAGATCAGTTTGCAGTGGATTCTTACTGTGATATATTGAGAATGTTTTGGATATTGTGCTTAATATTATAATCCTTGTATCCTTGTGATTCTCTTGTGGCTATTGCTTGGGCTTGGGCAAGAAGCCTTAAGATCTATATATTCATTATTTTGATAGTGGATTTTTTCTGGCTTGTCCCGTAGTTTTTACCCTTCGAGTTGAGGGGGTTTTCCATGTAAATCTTAGTGTTCATTTGATTATGATTTCTGTTTGATTCCGCTGTTCGTATACAAAATTTATTCCTATTTTATTTCCATCATTTCTCAATGGAAACATTGATGAAGCAATTTATATGGAACAACCAGAAAACTTTGTGTTAGGAGAACCAAAGAAAATAGTTTGTAAATTGACAAAATCCATCTATGGGCTAAAATAGGCATCTCGTCAGTGGTATCACAAATTTTATCAAGTAATTCTCTCATTTGGTTTTGAGATAAATGTTGTTGATGATTATGTGTATCATAAGTTCAATGGGAGCAAATTTATTTTCTTGATATTGTATGTTGATGATATTCTGCTTACCACAAATGATAAATAGGCATATTACACGAAACCAAGAGATTTCTTTCAAGAAATTTTGAGATGAAAGATCTTGGTGATGCCTCTTTTGTATTAGGAATCCATATACATCGGGATATATCCCCGGGGTATTTCAGGATTATCACAAAAGAACTATATCAATAAGGTACTTAAAAGGTTTAACATGCATAATTGTAAACCAGGAAATACCCTTGTCGTTAAGGGAGATAAGTTCAGTATCAATCAATGCCCAAAAGAAAATATGAAAACTCAAGAAATGCAGAAGATCCCTTATGCATCAACAATTGGGAGTCTAATATATGCACAAGTTTGTACGTGTCCGGGTATAGCGTACATTGTTGGGGTGCTTGGCAGATAATTTAGTAATCTTGGAATGGACCATTGGAAGGCAGCCAAATGAGTTATGAGATTATTTAAAGATAACAAAAGATCATATGCTCACATATAGGAGATCAGATCATTTGGAGATCATTGGGTATTCTGACTTCGAATTTGCTGGATGCCAAGATAGTAGGAAATCCACTTCGGGCTACGTTTATACTTTGGCTGGTGGGGCTATTTCTTAACATAGTGCCAAACAATCTCTTATTACTTCTTCCACCATGGCAGCAGAATTTGTAGCATGCTTCGAGGCATTCAATCATGAAATTTGGTTGAGAAATTTTGTCATAGAGTTGCAAATAGTACAAGAAATTGAAAGATCACTAAAGATATATTGTGACAATAAATCAGCTGTTTTATACTCCAACAACAACAGGAGCTTGACTAAATCAAAACATATTGACACAAAGTTCCTAGTTGTGAAAGAAAAGATACAAAGTGGACAAATTTTCCACTTAGGGACAAACTTTGTGTTGGCAGATCCTCTCACAAAAAGTGTACCACCCATGGTCTTTCATAAGCTTACTGCTCATATGGGTGTATTAAAGCTTGAGGAAACTTCAGTTTAGTGAGAGTTTGACATATATTTGTTATATGTTCTATGCTAGATTCTATAGATTTTTTTATCAGAAATAAAGCTACGGTTTATTACACTTTGTATATTTTGGTTATTAATGATCTCATAAAGAAAAAGTTGGACCAGTTGAAAATTGACATGTATAGATCACATCCATGTAATTTTCATGTCACACATTTCATGATTGATCTATGATATTTGGTTATGTTAATATTAGTGATCATTGATGGGTTTAGCTATGATTGATATAGCGAAAACCACTTTGGTCCTATACTAATATGGCCAATGGACGAGATAGTGTTGTATATCCTATTTAATAATGGCAACAGTTTTGAGCTCAGAAAGTATAACACATTTATCAGAATACATATGCGACTCAGTGGGAGATTGTTAGAATTTTAAGGGTCACACCCTTAGAATTTTAATGGGTCACACATATATAATCAAATGTGTGCCATTATTTGGTTAGCCAAAATTAAAGTGATCTAATTAATGAAAAGTTATTTGGCTAAGAGGGACATTTATCATGAAAAATAATTGTGTGGATATCATTAATCATATTTCTAACTTGGTGAAATGACAAGTTCGAAGTATGAATCATCATGAGTCTTTATGAAACATCATGATACATCATGAGTCATAACTCATGTTTATAACTATAAAATGGAGTTATGATCCCCAATTGCAGAATAATGAAAGAACATTCTCTTCACCCATTAAAGAGAAATCTAAGGATTTCAAAAGGAAACTTTGCAATAGGAAGGCCAATATACCGATCAATCCAAAATACTGCAATGGATTCAATAGGTACACTTTTATGGTAATATGTTTCATTAATTATTGTAGGATATCATGTATGCAATTGAGAATTTAATAATCATTTAAAAATATTCTCAAAAGATTTTGGATCTATATGTATGATCTATATTGTTATTATTAAACTATGGTTTTGGATATATATATGTATGATCCATATTGTTATTATTAAACTATTTCCAACAAGAGTTTTATGCTAGTGAGGAGGAGGGGTAGCCGCTTCACTTGTGCTCCTTTGCTTGTCTAGAGAGCAGCACTAGTGAACGTCATGCTAGAGGTGCTACAATAGGGAGACAAATGGAGGAGGAGAGCAGCTCCGTAGTGTCTGCATGGGTCTACTGCTCTATATCAATGTATCCGACTAGGCAGGGGGGAAGACTTGTTGTCACTAGACAGCGATGAGAGAAGGGGAAATCGTGCTCTAAGGCAAGAGAGGCTCTGTTAGCGCAGGGAGGTTCTTGGGAAGATGACTGCGACAAGGTGTGATGGGTCGTGCTTCTTTTTAAGATGTTGTTGTAGCGATAATAGTAGATGAGCGTGGTGGCAAAGATGCTCGGGGCAGAGACGACAGCGGTCAATGAGGAAGAAAGTGTCGGCTTAGATCAACGTCGCCGAAGGTGGTTCGAGGCAGAGGAGGAAGCCCAGGGGATGGAAGAGGGGCTCACTACTGCTGGTGAGGATGATGCTAAGGACTAGCGTGATGTAGATAGTGGTGAGCTCGTGGCAACGGGTACTCGTTTGAGCAAAGAAGACTATGAGGAAAGGGGTGGTCACACCGACGGTCGATCCTAAGAGTGAACAAAAGAAAAAGGAAGTCTTGCTCAAGGCAAGACTTCTCCGATACCATGATAAAATGGAGTGTAATTATAAAGTCTGATGAAAGTTTATGGATACAATATCTAATTATACATGTTAAAAGAGATGATTTCCCTCAACTTATCACCGAGATTGTCTCATGCAGTTGGAAAAATTTTATCTACTGTCAGTTAACAATTACATCACAATCAATGGTCATGCAAATTTACACTAGTTGTACAAATCGATGTTAACAAATGTAAAGGAATGTGGTATCTTCGATCGTTTTGTATGGTATAGTTTTTGTTAGTTTTTTTATTATTTACTTTGGTTATAGAAGGTAATTTTTTTTATGCATAGTATACATATACAAGCATAATCCTTGTTATATTTACATTTTAGTTCAATTGATGTTACTATTTTGCTAATTTTTGAAGTGGATTTTAATTTAGTTATGATATTTTTTAATTGAGTTACCCTTGAGTTATGAAGTAGATACAATTATGATTTAACATTCTGATCACCAAGTGCCAAATTTCATTAAATATATTAAAATCATCTAAAATTATTATAAATAATTTTAATTATCTTTACAATCATGTCATAGTAGTTGTTGATAAGTTTCGATCAATTTGGTTAAATTTAACTTGAGTTATATTCGTGTTATACTTAGGTTACACTTAATCACAATTGAACATTAGCCAGTTGTGATGATACTCCTAAGCAAGCAGTGGTACCATCTATATCGAGTGGTCTACTAGCCACGAGCAATAGTATTGCCCTAGACCAAGCGATATTAATGCTCAAAACTAAAGTACCCTTTTTAAACATTTTAATTTTAGAAATATCTAAAAATGAAAAAAATAGAAAAATTATATAATAATATTATAATCATATGAGGATAGTTATACAAAAGTTTGGATAGGCTTGGTAAAATTTTTTGACTTACAAATTCAAAATACAAATCCCCTATTTGGACAATTAATCACTCTAAAATCAAAATAAGTCAAAAATGATATTAAACATACTAGAATCATATTAGAATATTTATAGAAAAGTTTCAATAGGTTTGCTAAAAAAATTTTGAGTTACACTCAAGTTGTACTCAATCATGGATTCAAAACATAAATCTCCTATATGGACAATTAGTCATCCTAAAAAAAAAGTGAAACTAATATACTAGAATCATAATAATTATAGAAAAGTTTGATTAGGTTTTGTAAAAATTTCTTGAGTCACACTCACGTTACACTCAAGTTATACTCAAGTTACAAATTCAAAACATAAATCCATATTTGGATAATTAATCACCCTAAAATAAAAATTTATGAAAAATCATACTAAACATAGAAGTTTCAATATATTTAATGAAATTTTCTTAAGATACACTCGGATTAGACTCAATCACAAATTCAACCAGAAGCACCATATTTGGACAATTAGCCACCATAAATTCAAAAACAATCAGGATAAGTAATACTAAACTTATTACAGTCATATTAGGATTGTTATAGAGAAATCTGGATAGGTCTGAGAAAAAATATTTGGTTTACACTAACCTTACACTCGGGTTTTATTTGATCACATATTTAACCCAAAGGACCATATTCAAAAATAAAATATCCTAAATTCAAACACAAGTGAGAACTATCATAACTACATATAATGAATCACAATAGAAACACTTATTTAATAATCACAAGCCAAATACATGAAACAACTCACAACAACAACAATCAAATTGCCAAGAGGACATCACATTGTTAAACAATTTGTATAACAACTTAGCCCATCATCACTATTTAACTCTATTATTTTAAAATTAGTTTAGATACTTTCTCTTCCTAAAGAAAAATGGGCTATGTTTTAAGGCTCAATATATTCACAGCCTACTAATTATATATTTTTACACTGATGAAAAGTTATGTATGAATAATATGATATATATTCCACAGAGTTATATGGATCCTTATACCATTTCATTACACACAAAATATCATTGGGTATAAGTGGATCTTTCGAATTAAGCAAAACCTAGATAGATCTATTCCTAAATACAAAGCATGTTCAATAGCCAAAAGATTTCACCAACAATCAAGTATTGACTTCACAAAAATATTCAGTCCAGTTGTTAAATCGATAATAATCCAATTTATCTTGAGTTTGACTATCACTAAGGATGGCACATACAACAATTGGATATTAACAATGTTTTCTTATAGAGGATCCTAATTGAAAATGTCTTTATGTTGCAACCTCTTGGCTTCATCCACCCTCAATATATAAGTCATGTTTGTAAACTACCAAAAGTTATTTATGAACTTCGTCAAGCTCCAAGAGCCTGGTATACCAAACTTGGCTTATTTTTGGCAACAAAAAGGAAGTACTATATATCTACTGATATATGTCGATGATATTATCATTATAGGTAATAATCTTATGGAGATCAAGCAATTCCTTAAGTAGTTCGTAGATCGATTCTCCATCAACGATCTAGGAATCTTAAGTGACTTTTTTTGGAGTGGAAGCAACGTTCACATCTTTTGACCTTTTCCTATCTAACAAAAATATATTCAAGATTTACTATCAGAGATAAATATGCATAATACCAAAGAAGTTGTCACCTTACTCTCTACTACTTAATCACTCAAATTATATGATGACAGCTCTACTACAAATCCCACACAATATCGACAAGTACTTGGCTCCTTACATTACTTATCATTTACACATTTAGATATCTCATGTGCAATTAATAAATTATTGCAGCATCACCCCTCCATTTTGTAGTAAAACAAGTCCTGCGGTATCTAAAAGGGACTCCTAATCGTGGACTTCTTTGTAAACACTCATCACTTCACCTCTATGCCTTCGTCGATGCTGATTGGGCAAGCAATATTGATGATAAAATATCTATGTTAACATAAATATAAAATAGTCACAAAATCCACCACCACCGAAGCTGACTATGCAAAACCCAACTCGGTCACCAATCGATTATAGGAACTTGACATCAACTCCAAATCCACTCCTATAATATACTATGATAAGATTGGTGCCACATACATATGCATCAATTTAGTGTAAAACATTTTAATTGTATTGGTCCAAGATTAGCATCCTTTATTAGGATAGTAATGGTATTAAAGGAGGCGGGGGGGGGGGGGGGGGGGAGGGGTGTGGGGGGATTAAATGGAGTGTGAATAAAAGTAGTGAGTAAAGTAAATCAATTAGCAATAACAAGAAAAAATAAGAAAGAAAATAGAAACTGATTTATAGTAGTTCGATCGTCCCGACCTAGACCCACTCCCGATTCCTCTTCTCTCGAGGCCATCAGTTATCACTACCAATCTTCTTTCCAACAAGCGAAGATTAATCACCCTTGTTATTGAATCTCAAATTTTGATGAATAAACTAATTAATAAAATTATGATCTAATGTGTATATGGGTGATGCAGGACTAGCTTCGATCAAGGAGACGCAAATTGATTAAAGCAGGAAGAGTCAATTGTTGGGCCGTAGTGGAACATGTCAGAAGATTGGTCGACGTGTTCGCAGAAGGCTTCATGCTATGAGTTCAGGCATCGGGCCAGAAGGATCGAACATTGCGCCAAGGAGATTGGATATTGTGGCGGACGACATGCCGATTGGGCAATACGTCGCAAGAGAGGACGATGCGCCGAAGGGTTCGACAAAGTGCCGGATGAACCAATAACATGCCAAATAATATGTGATTCATGCTTTTTAATAATTTATCTAAATCGAAGTAGTTTAGATTATTAATTGAGTTGGTTTCGAATGTAATTACACCAACTCAATTAGGAGCCCATTGAGCTATAATTGAGCATCTCTTAACTTTGTTTTGTGATTATACATGTTCTTATTCGAAAATAAGAATACGTACTTTTTTTATTTCTATGGACTTCAATTTATGGCACATCATTAAAAATAGTTTTAAAAAATCTTTTAAACCAATGAACAAATGGAATGATTTGGAAAAGAAGGCTTTTTCTTTAAATGCAAAAACAATGAATACTTTATTTTGTGCTCTTGATAAGAATGATTTTAATCAAATTTCTGTTTGTGAAACTGCTTATGAGATTTGACACACACTTGAAATCACACACGAATACACTAGTAAAGTTAAAGAGTCTAAGATTAACCATTTAGTGCACAGTTATGAATTATTTCGAATGAAACCAAGTGAGACCATTGGAGACATGTACACCCGGTTCACGGATGTCGTCGATGGTCTAAAAGTTGTTTGTAAAAGTTTTTCTAATTTTGAACTTGTTAGTAAGATATTAAGATATCTTCTAAAGCGTTAGGACCCTAAAGTAACTACAATTCAAGAAACTGAAGATCTAAATAATTTTTCTCTTAAATAACTTATTGGATCACTTATGACTTATGAACTAAGCTGTAAAACTCATAACGAACTTAAATAACCCCTTCGAAAGAACAAGAAGGACTTGGCACTAAGAACTATAGATGACTCCTCGAGTGAAACCTCGACTGATGAGAACAATGACATTGCACTATTGATAAAAAATAAAAATTATAAAAAAGAATAAAAATAATAAAAATAAAAATGAATAAAAAAGATAATATAATATATTTTGAATGTAAGAAGCCAGGATATTTTAAAAGTGAATGTCCATTATTGAAGAAGAAGACATCATATAAGAAGAAGACTTTTTTAATAACTTGGGATGACTCAAGCTTATTGGATGAAGAAGACCACATTAAGAAATTGGTTGCCAACTATGCTCTAATAGCCATCATGAGGAGGTAAGTGAGTCTTATGATATCTCTTTTACTAAATTACTAAATATTTTCATGAGATTTTTGATGAATTTAGAAAATTAGCAAGTCTTATAAATTACTTAAGAAATAGCATGATCCACCGACTAGTAGATTTGATCAAATACATGAAGCATCACTATCACTTAGTTCATGCACCAAATGTGAAACTTTAGAGGAGCTTAGAAAGGAAAATATTGTATTACAACAAATATTAAATTTTTTTGAAATGGTGAATAAATCCTTAAACATGATCCTTGCAAATAAGGGTCATGTTCATAAGAAAGAAGATATAGGCTTTATGGGTAATACTCAACAAAAGCTAACTATCTTCGTTAAAGGACCCACTCTAAACTTGTCACCAAAAATTAAATGCAACTTTTATGGTAGATTAAGACATATAGCTTACAAATGTTCATTTAAAAATTATAGTCCTTATAAATTAGTTTAGGTTCCTAAAAGAACCATAAACAATCAAAAGCCTATAGTTAAATTAGGTAGAGCTCTTCATGAGGGACCCAAAGTAAAATTGATACCTAAATTAAAACTCTTTTTTGTAGGTTTGTCTCCAAACTAAGGCTAGGAGCACCAAATGATATCGTGATAGTGGATGCTCAAGACATATGATCGAAGATCCAACTTACTTTTCTAAGTTCACTAGCCTAAATAAAGGAGTTGTCACTTTCGGAGATAACAACAAATGAAAAATCATTGAGAAAGGAATCATAAGTAACAAATCAAACTTTTGAATGAAAATGTGCTATTAGTTGATTATTTAAAACATAATATACTCAGTATTAGCCAATTATGTGATAAAGGATATATTATTAAATTTGAATCTAATACTTGTATAATTAAAATATCATATAAAAATAAATATGTGATTGCCTTAAGAGATCATAATGTGTATACTATTGATATTAAATTTTTTTTATGAAATATGCTTTTCGACTTTAAATGATGATGCTTGGATTTAGCATAGGAGATTAGGTCATGCTAGCATGAAAAATACTAAACCAAATCTCAACTAAAGATCTAGTAAGAGGATTATCTAGCCTTAAGTTCGTTAAAGATAAAATGTGTGATACTTGTTAAATATGAAAGCAAATAAAAAGTAGTTTTAAGTCAACAAATCAAATAAGTACCTCTAGGTCACTACAATTGATTCATATAGATTTATTTAGACCAATTGATACTACAAGCTTAGGAGATAAGAAATATGTATTTGTCTTAGTAGATGATTATAGTAGATAACTTGGACTTATCACACAAAAATGATTCCTTTAAATATTTTTTAAAATTTTATAAATTTGTTTAAAATGAAAAAAGTTTTATGATTTCGCCAATACGTAGTGATCATGATAGTAAATTTTAAAACAATGACTTTCAAATTTTTTATAAGTCAAATGGGTATATCCACAACTTCTCTACTCCTAGAAATCGACAGCAAAATAGAGTAGTAGAAAGAAAAAATAGGAGCTTACAAGAAATGACTGGAACCATGTTAAACGAAACATAGCCTACCTAAATATTTTTGGGTCAAAGCTATTAATACTACATGCTATGTTATAAATAGGGTTCTTGTAAGACCATTACTCTTTGAAACTCCTTATAAATGGTGGAATGCTAAAAAACCTAATATTTCATATTTTAAAGTTTTTGGTTGTAAATATTTTATCTGGAAAGAAAAGGATGCCTTAGGAAAATTTGATGCAAAATCTGATGAAGGTATTTTTTTTTGTTATTCTTCTATATCAAAAGCTTATTGTGTATTCAATAAATGTACTTTAGTAATCGAAGAATCTATTCATATTGTTTTCAATGAGATTTACAAACCTAAGAAAATTGATTTTGATAATGAATTTGATTTTGACACTTTGAATATAAATGATAACCCTCTCAAAAGTAACTTAGATGATACTAATTACAAATCCTTACCTAAGGAATCGATGTATATAAATGATCATCCGAATGAGCTTATAATAGGAGATACATCAAGAGGTGTTCAAACTCATTTTTCTTTTAAGTATGTAAATGTTCATACTACTTACAAATACCATATTTCTTTCTCAAGTTGAACCAAAATACATTGATGAAGCCCTAAAAGATGACTCTTGGGTCATTACAATGTATGAAGAGTTAAATCAATTTGAGAGAAATGAGGTATGAGAGCTTGTTCCTAGACCTAGTGACCGTTTAGTGATTAGTACTAAATGAGTTTTTAAAAACAAGCAAAATAAAAATAGTTTCATGGTTAGAAACAAGACTAGATTAGTAGCCAAAGTTGTTAACCAAGAAGAAGTGATCAATTATGAAGAAACTTTCACTCCTGTGGTTAGACGTGAAGTCATAAGTATGCTCCTTTCCTTTGCATCTTTCAAAGATTTTAAGTTACTTCAAATGGATGTATGTTAAAAGTGCTTTTCTTAATGGTTTCATTTTTGAAGAAGTGTATATTGAACAATCCCCTGATTTTGAAAATAGACTTTTCCTAAATCATGTTTACAACTTTCTAAAGCACTTTATGGATTGAAACAAGCCTCTTAGGCTTTGTCACGAACGGACGTCGCTCAACCGCCACATCTTCGCTCCATGAACCGTTCGTTGCTTTTTCTTGCTTGTACATATGTTTGGTAGCTTGTTTTGCCTTGAGTTTATGTATTTTTACTTAAGAAATATGAGCAAAAGTAGTGTAGGCTGCAGAACAATCGTTCATTGCATAGAGCCAAAACAGTCCAAAACAGCCCTGTTTTTGGGTCTTTTTCGTGTGCCACGACAACCTTTCTGAGCGGTGTGAAATGTCAGCCATTTCAGCACCTTGGAATCCCCCGGGTGGCACCGGGCTGGATGCGGCTCCGGGTATATGTCGGGCGTAGGCGTTCATCAGCAATTGAACTTGTCTTGCATCCGATACCTTGGGAATCGTCGTTTGCGGACTTGCAACCGTTCCTACAACCCTCCAAAGTCCTATTTCACTCTCTTTCTCTCTTTTCTCAGCTGCACTCAAGGTGTTCTACAAATTGCTTGTATAGCTTTCCGCTTTGCGAGACGCCGGGACGTGTCCGTCGCTCGTTTATAAGCTAATTAACTTCTTCTTTACAAGTCCTACGGGACCTTAAGAGGTTGTAAGATGGTTGACCCTGTGCGGACAGATAACGCTTTGGGCGTTTCATGACTTAGGCAATCCCAGCTAAGTCCAGAACAGTGGGCAAGGTTGCTTTATGACTTAGGCAATTTCAACTAAGTCTTCGGGAGTGCCGCAAGGGTGCCGCACGACTTAGGCAAATTCAGCTAAGTCCATGACAGTGTGGTATCAGAGCAAGCAAGCAATTCAAATGAACAATGAAGAGGATTCGCAATCTTGCCATGGTGAAACATCATAGTGAATCGAGCAAGATGGGGCATGCGGGACCCTTGCTCCAAGCAGTCACAGGTGGGCTGCAAGTGCAAACTCGCTCACAAACTGTGGGAGCCGCTCATGAGAAGCGCTACAGTGAACAAGATAAGCGTGAAGTTGGGTATTCTCACGAGGGGAGGAGGCGCTATCTGGAGCGCCAACTGGGAAGAAGGGCCACAGAGAGAGACTTACAATTGCAGAAACCCGCCTTGATGTTCTTGAAGCGAGCATGGAGGAACTCTACCAAGGCCAGGAAAGGCTAATTGGGGTAGAGAGCTCGCAAGAAGAAGCTAAATCTCAGATCGATGAAGTTGAATCCCTGATTGATCAACTGACAGAGGACACTAAAGATTTTGTATGACATCTACACGAAGTTGTGGCGGAACTCACAACTAAGGTGATAGTGTTAACAAGGACTCTTGATGCGGGAGGGAACAACACCCGCGCTGCACCACCCCAGAACTTCAGGGCACCAGAGTCACAGTGTTACGGAGGTGCTAGGGATGCCAAATAGCTTGAAAATTTCTTGTTCGACATGGAACAATATTTTCATGCTACAAGGCTCGATTCTGAAGAAACCAAAGTTGTTATAGCAACAATGTATCTGAATGGGGATGCAAAACTTTAGTGGCGAACCCGTTGGGAAGAGATCCAGCAAGGTCGATGTCGAGTGGATACATCAGGAGACTTGAAGCGAGAGTTGAGAACTCAGTTCTTGCCCGAGAACACAGAGTTTGTCGCAAGAAGGAAACCGAGACAACTCCGCCAGAGTACAACAATCCAAGACTATGTGAAATAATTTTCAACACTAATGCTGGATATACGGGACATGTCTGAGAAAGACAAGCTATTCAGCTTCCTTGGTGGCTTGAAGCC
Source organism: Ensete ventricosum (assembly GCA_029747655.1). Lineage (NCBI taxonomy): Eukaryota > Viridiplantae > Streptophyta > Magnoliopsida > Zingiberales > Musaceae > Ensete > Ensete ventricosum. The sequence goes on from JAQQAF010000003.1 coordinate 45,486,374, forward strand.
ATGGGCTCAACAAGAACTACATCAGAGGAATGTCACCGACATAGTCGGGGCAATTGCAGTCGCGAAAAGGCTGACTGACTTTATTTCTTCGGAGGATTCGAGAAAGAAGAAACAATCTTCAGGAAATCGCCCATCTAAATACTCTCGAGCGAAGGAGTCTAGGAGCGAGCAAAAGAAGAAGAATTTCCATAAGGGACCGGGCTTAAGAGGTAGAGTCCCAAAGTCTAGTGGATGCTTCTTGTGTGGAGGACCACACAAAGTGAGGGAGTGCCCACAAAAACAAGCACTCGATGCTTTAACGGCATCGATTCTACCCTGTTAGTCAGACAAGGGCAAAGCTATCGCCCTTAGTTCAATTAGTTATGACTCTAGTAGCGATAGTGAGGCGTCGCAAGGACCCATGATGGGAGCAATGCGTTTGTTGAATGTGTTGCGGGGTCAAATGGGGGAGAACACAATGGCAAAGCCACTGAAGGCAGAAAATAGCGAGTTGATGTATGTGGACATCAAGCATAATAGTCGAACAACCCGTGCAATGGTGGACACAGGCGCGACCCATAATTTTATTATCGATCGTGAAGCTAAGCGACTGGGATTAATCTTGGAGAAGAGCCCAAATCGTATGAAGGCGGTGAACTCGGAGGCCAAGCGGATCTCCGGACAAGCAAACGGGATCCCCATCAAGATCGGGACATAGAGCAGGAGCACAAACTTGATGGCAGTGCCACTAGACGACTTCCAAGTGATTCTCGGAATGGAGTTTATGCACGCAGCGAAGTTGGTGCCAGTACCATTCCTGAACTTCTTGTGTCTAATGGGAAGTGACGATCCCTGCATGGTTCCAATTTCTCGGGGAGGAACCAAGAACCTACAACAAATATCGACTTTACAATTGAAGAAAGGATATGAAATGGTGAATCAACCTTTGTAGCTGCTATGAAGCTAGAGACACCTGATGGGGAAGCCATTCAGGAACCTGCTGTTGTGGCGAACATCCTGAAGGAGTTCTCAGATGTGATGCCAACAGAGTTGCCGAGAACTCTACCACCACGCAGAGGCGTGGATCATCGGATTGAGCTGGAGCTGGGAGTTAAGCCTCCAACGAGACCACTATACCGCATGGCCCCTCCGGAGTTGGTAGAATTGAGGAAGTAGTTAGATGAACTGCTAAGCGGTGGTCTCATCCGTAGTTCCAAAGCACCTTTCAGAGCTCCGGTCCTCTTTCAGAAGAAACAAGATGGGAGTCTCCAATTATGCATTGATTATCAAGCCCTTGCCAAGATGACGGTGAAGAACAAGTATCCTATCCTGCTCATCGCAGACTTGTTCGATCAATTGGGCAAGGCAAAGTACTTCTCAAAACTCGACCTTCGGTCGGATTATTGGCAGGTGTGCATTGCAGAAGGTGATGAGGCAAAGACCACCTGTGTGACCAGGTATGAAGCATTCGAGTTCTTGGTGATGCCTTTCGGCTTAACCAATGCTCTGGCCACATTTTGCACTCTAATGAACCAGCTGTTCAAGGAGTATCTGGACAAGTTTGTGGTCGTCTACTTAGATGGTATCATTGTCTATAGCCAAACACTTGAGGAGCATGTTAGACACCTCTGAACAATTTTTAAAGTTCTCAGGGAGAACACCTTATTCGTGAAGAGGGAAAAGTGCTATTTTGCCCAAATAGAGATTTTATTCTTGGGGCATCAAGTCGGCAATGGTTCCATCCGAATGGACCAGTCTAAGGTGTGAGCTATGGCAGACTGGCGAACACCAAAGAAGGTACCCGAGTTGAGATCCTTCCTTGGGTTTGTCAACTATTATCGGTGCTTCATAGATGGGTATTCGAAGTGCACAGCTCCGTTGACGGAGTTACTAATGAAGGAGTAGTCCTGGAGATGGTTGAACAAATGTGAGATGACATTTCAAGACCTGAAGACTACTGTGTTGGAGGAACTTGTACTCAGATTACCAGACTATGGGAAGTCTTTTGAAGTCCATACAGATGCTTCTGATTTTGCTATTGGGGGAGTTCTCATGCAAGAGGGTCATACGGTGGCCTACGAGAGTTGCAAGCTCAACGAGACCGAGCGGCGATATCCCATGAGAAGGAGATGACAGCGGTGGTCCACTGTGTACGAGTGTGGCGACATTACCTTCTGGGAGCACCATTTGTGCTAAGGACAGACAATGTCGCATTGAGTTACTTCCAAACTCAAAAGAAACTCTCCCCAAAGCAAGCACGATGGCAGGACTTCTTGGCTGAGTTCGACATAGTAATGGAGTACAATCCCAGAAAAGCAAATGTCGTAAAGTGGAGCTAGTGAATGTTATATAGTTGGAGAACAGAGGCCAAGCAAGTCAATTGCGCTCTAACTTCCTTTCCAGGATCAGGGATGGACTGTACCGAGATCCTCAGGCAATAACTCTAATGCAACTCATCAAAGAGGATAAGGCACGATGATTTTGAGTCCAGGAGGGACTCATCTATACCAAGGGAAACAGAGTTTATGTTCCGCGAGCAGATAACTTGAGGCGTGAACTCCTGAAAGAATGTCATGATTCCCTTTGGGCTGGACAGCCAGGTATCTACTGAATAATGGCTCTCGTGGTGAGGGCCTTCTATTGGCCGAAGATGGGGACAGATGTGGAGAAATATGTTCGAGCATGCCTTACTTGTCAACAAGACAAGGTAGTGCAGCAGAAGCCAGTGGGACTTTTGGAGCCGCTGCCTGTACCAGAAAGGCCTCAGGAGAGTATTTCCTTGGATTTCATATCAAGCTTACCTGCAGTAGGGGGACTTGGATCGATACTCATGGTAGTTGATCGATTTTTGAAGTATGCAACATTCATTGCTGCATCCCTACATTGCTCAGCAGATGAGGCGGCTAAGTTGATGATGAAGAATGTGGTGAAGTTTTGGGGAGTCCCACACAACATCATTAGTGATCGAGATTCTCAGTTCTTGGGACGATTCTGGACCGAGTTGTTCAAGTTATTGGGATCTAAATTATACTTCTCCATAAGCCTCCACCCCCAAACGGATGGCCAAACAGAAAGAATTAACTCGCTCTTGGAGCAATATCTTCGGCACTATGTAAGTGCCAACAAACGAGATTGGGTGAAGCTGTTGGACATAGCCCAATTCTCCTATAACTTACAGCAAAGCTCTGCATCCAACAAGAGCCCATTTGAGATTATTAGGGGACAACAGCCATCAACTCCTCACACCCTGGTTATTGGCTATACAAGGAGTAGCCCATCAGTCTACCACTTCACAAAGGAATGGCATAGCAATGCAGATATTGCGCGGGCTTACTTGGAGAAGGCGGCCAAGAAGATGAAGAAGTGGGCATACTTGGGGAGGCGACCACAAGAGTTTAAAGTGGGCGACATGGTGTTGGTGAAGCTCCAACTAGCATCACTCCAGTTCTTTAGGCAAAGAGTGCACAAAGGATTGGTGCGCAAATATGAAGGGCCTTTCCCAATCATCAGCAGAGTAGGTAATGTCTCATAGAAGTTGCAACTGCCAGCATGAGTCAGAATTCATAACATCTTTCATGCGAGCAACTTGAAAGCCTACCACTAAGATCCGCGAGACGATTCTCGAAATGTTCCAACTCGACTACCCCCCACCAGAGCCTCTTACGAGAAGCGAGTTGAAACTATTCTGGCGGATCGCAAGATAAAGCTACCCAATGGAGCACAGCAAATTGAGTACTTGATGAAGTGGCAAAAGCTTCCTCGAACAGAAGCTAGTTGGGAGCCAGAAGATGCCCTACGACATGAAGAAGCTCTCGTCAAAGCCTACCAATAAGCGTCAACGAGGGCGTCGACAGTTTAAGTGGGGGAGAATGTCACGAACGGGCGTCGCTCAACCACAACATCTTCACTCCGTAAACCATTCGTTGCTTTTTCTTGCTTGTACATATGTTTGGCAGCTTGTTTTGCCTTGTGTTTATACGTTTTTACCTAAGAAATGTGAGCGAAAGTAGCGTAGAAGGCTGTAGAACGATCGTTCGCTGCACAGAGCCAAAATAGTCCTATTTTTGGGTCTTTTTTGTGTGCCACGGTAACCTTTCTGAGCGATGCGAAATGTCAGCCATTTCAGCACCTTGGAACCCCCGGAGTGGCACCGGGCCGGATGGGGCTCCGGGTATATGTCGGGCGTAGGCGTTCATCAGCAATTGAACTTGTCTTGCGTCCGATACCTTGGGAACCATCGTTTGCGAACTTGCGACCATTTCTACAACCCTCCAAAGTCCTATTTCGCTCTCTTTCTCTCTTTTCTCAGCTGCACTCATGGTGTTCGATAAATTGCTTGTATATCTTTCTGCTTTGCGAGACGCCAGGACATGTCCGTCGCTCGTTTCTAAGCTAATCAACTTCTTCTTTGTAGGTCCTACGGGACCTTAAGAGGTTGTAAGAGGGCTGACCCTGTGGGGACAAATAACGCTTTAGGCGTTTCATGACTTAGACAATCTCAGCTAAGTCCAGAACAGTGGGCAAGGTTTCTTCACGACTTAGGCAATTTCAGCTAAGTCTTCGGGAGTGCTGCAAGGGTGCCGCACGGCTTAGGCAAATTCAGCTAAGTCCGTGACAGCTTGGTATGAAAGACTTAGCTGTTTTCTTATTTTTAATAATTTTTTGAAAGATAAGGTTGATAGTGCATTATCTTTTAAGTATTTTTTAAATAATTTTCTTGTTATTCAAATTTATGTTGATAATATAATTTTTGGTTCAACAAATGATTCCTTATGTAAATCTTTTGCTAAAAGTATGAGCCAAGAATTTAAGATGAGCCTAATGGATGAATTAACTTTTTTCTTTAGGATTGTAAATAAAATAATTAAATGATAGTATCTTTATTAATTAAATCAAATATACTTTAAACTTGTTAAAACATTTTTGTATGGGAAATGCTAAGGCCATAAATATACCCATGAGCACTTCTACAAAATTAGACTTAGATAATGAGGGAGAAAATTTTGATCAAAGAACTTATAGAGGAATCATAGGTAGCTTATTGTATTTAACTATTACAAGATCGGATATAAAATTTAGTGTTAGATTGTATGTAATATTTCAATCTAATCCTAAACTTTTTCACTATAAGGTAGTTAAATGGATATTTATATATTTAAACGGAACATCAAACTTAGGTTTATGGTATCCTAAATCTAAAAACTTTGATTTACTTGCTTATGCGAATAATGATTTTGGAGGGTATAGAATAGATAGAAAAAGTATCACGGGGACATGTTAATTTTTTGGACATGCTCTTATTTCTTGGTCTTCCAAAAAATAAAATTTGATTGTTTTATCTATAATTGAAGCTGAATATATTGTAGCTAGTGCATATTGTGTCCAAGTTATTTGGATGAAAAACATCTTAGAAGATTATGAAATTCATTTAAAAAATATATCTATAAAATGTGATAACACAAATGTAATATGTTTAACTAAAAATCTTGTTTAACAATTAAGAACTAAACATATTGATATTAGGCATCATTTCATTAGAGATCATGTGAATAATTATGGCATATCTTTCGAATTTATTGATACTGAGTATCAATTAACATACATTTTCTATAAGCCATTAAATGAAGAGCAATTTGATTTTGTTAGAAGAGAGTTATAAATGGTAAACCATCAAAATGAATGATTTACTATATTATGAAATTCTTAATTTGCTTGAAATTTGCATAAGATGAATTTAATTGCATGAGTAACTCCTAATTCTTTTTGGATTTCTATTTCCTTTTGAGCTCTCTTCTGAAATGATTCTCCTTGAAATTGACATTACAAGAATGAGATTCGAAGTTCTTTTTGTGAAGATATTTTTATCCTTTCTTAAATATTATTTTAATTTAGTATGATTATTTATAAAAGAAAACTATGTGACATGAACTTTTATGATGCTTGATATGAGCTCTCTTTTGCATCCTCTCTCAAAAATTATTAATGGATCTTTTATATCTTTGATGAATACTTTCGAATGAATCACCCCCTACTTATTTTTTTATACTAAATTTATGGATCTTTGACACCCCCTCCCCTTCATTTCTTTTTCTTTCTTATTCACAAATGGGAAGAAAACTTTTCATGAAAAAATTTGGTCTCTTATCCTATTTTACTAAGGGGGAGCAATTTGCTCAAAATATTTAGATACAATCATTATTTATGAGAAAAGTTTTTCATGAGAAAACTTATATAATCATTATTTATGTACCTTGAAATTTGATACATTATGAAATTATGTACCTTGAAATTAATTACTCAATATTTCACCTTTTTGTTAATGATAAAGGGGGAGAAATAGCACATTAATTACACATGTACGAAAATGGTAAAATAGGCATTTTCTTTTTATTGATAAACAAAGGGTGAGAAATGTGATTGATGACTTAAGAGGAATTTTTTTAAAATTAATGTATGGCTGATGCATAAATTTAAATGTAGTTTTGTATACTTTGAAAATCTTTGATGATTTGATGACTTAAGGTAAAAAATACTTGAAATTAATATTATATTATTTTTAAAATTGATAAATGAATGTAATATTACGTCTTTTGATGAAAATTGCTTGAAACGTTATATCATGATACTTGAATTCAAGAGTGATTGGTTATGTTGAATTTGAGTTTACTTTATTTGGATTATGGCATAGAGATATTGGGAGTTAAGGTTAGCTACCATCATCAATTAGTTGTCATCATAAAAAAGGGGGAGATTGTTGAATCTCGAATTTTAATGATAAAATCAATTGATGGTTTGTTGATCTAACATATATGTTAGAAAAAGTAATACAGGTTTAACTACGACGAAGAAAATGAGTTACAACTATATGTTGAGCCAAAATCAAGTTTGGGTATCGGGCCAAGGTCTGGACGATGTAGTGGGACCTCGCTAGGAGTTGTTAGGAAACCTCAGGGGGAGCATCACATGCATAGTGGAAATCAAAACAAAAAATCGATTTCTCACGTAGATCAAATCATCGTGCAAAAGATTGAGGTCGCGAGAAAAATACAAAAACAAAAAAATTGTGATGCGTGAGAGATTGATTTTACCTAGGGAGATCATATATCCTTGTATTTCTAAATTTGGATAGAGATGATGAAGGAGGTCAAGCATCCTCCTCTCTAGCGGTATCCACACGATGGATCTCTGTAGCGCAACTCCTTCAATCTGATCTCGCAACACTTGCGTAGAGGGAGGGAGGAGAATAGGAGGCGGTGACTAAAGCTGTAACTTATCAACCATGAGTTTCCCCTCCTATTTTTAGAGAGCTACCAAAACTCTAGGGCTCCTACCTTAGTGGTTATTGGATCTTCATCCAATTACCCACTAACCTTGCATTATTGGATCTCTCTATCCAATAATCTCCTTGGGCCTCAACCAAAGAGCACATCTGCATAGAGTCTCATCTAATGAGTGTTTGGGCTAATTAGATCATCATCAAATCCTCTATTTGCTGAAGCATCCACCATATATGTGTGACCCTCTAGGCCCGATACCGAGCTGGCCTTGAGTCACTCTCATCAGAACTCCTTTTGATATAGTGAATTATTATCTCCATAATAATTCACTCGACTCATCGAATATGGACGTATTATGCCACTATGCCATAGTCCCCAGACGGTATAAGGGGATCAAATCTATCGGACATATCTGTCCACAGTTACCGTGTATCTATAATCCTTTATCTAACTAATATCCTAGAGACGGTATATTGGACATGGTACTGTCAGGTCACATACGGAATCGATTTGTCTTGCTCTAATCGGATTTTATTGGAGAACTTTTTCTCTCTCAATCTGAATGACCCTGGTCAAGGATTTGTCTGAGCAAGCACATATGGGATATTCCTCTCATGATACTAAGAGTGGATGATCCTTTATTGATATTCAATTGCCTTTGTAAGTTTAGTTACCAATCCCGATAACCAACTATACTAGATCTGAAACTTTCCAAACCTATAAGTGTGGTGTCAAAGAAAGGAGTACTCATACAAGGCATCCTTGGTGTCTTAAGTCAAAAGACTATATACACAACTAAGACTATAGAATCGTTGTTTGACATTAGGTATCATCAACCATACAATATTTTAAAAGTGGATCAATTAATGAACTCATTCTCCAATGAGCACCTGTATTATATCCTTAGTGTCTCCACATAAGTGGCTATAAGACCAGCCACCTCCATCATATGGATGGGTATATAGTACATCGGTTTGTCCGGTTATCTTGATGTCCCTCTCGAATAACCAATGACTGAGATTATTTAGGATTTGTTTTTAAAGATGAATCGATCTCATTACCGTGATCTCATCACGATCCGATTCCCATTGCACAGAACCAGGGACATCACAATATATATGCTACAAATAATATAATGTGAGAATATATCAATATTAATCATAAGCAAAAAGATCGCACAACGTGTCACACGTGCCATCACTAACATGATTGGCTTGCAGGGCACCTGTAACCAGTAATCTCTCAATTGACCTAAAGCCAATCACCTATGTGTTAGACCCCTATGACGCTCAAATACAATCTGAGCCAGCGGCTTTGTTAGTGGATATGCAATGTTATCTTTGGATGGAACTCTTTCCATTGTTATATCTTTTCGAATCATGATCCCTCTAATCAGATGAAACCTCCTTAGAATAATTCTGATGAGACCTGGGTTCTCTTGCTAGAGCTATCGCTCTGTCGCTGTCGCAGTATATGGGAATCAACTCCATGTTGCTTGGTACGACTTCCAAATCCCTGATGAACTTCTTCATCCATAGCCCTCCTTTTGCTGCTTCTGTTGTAGCAATGTATTCCGCCTCTATGGTCGAGTCAGCAGTAGTATCTTGCTTGGAACTCTTTTAGCTTACTATTTTTCCATTTAGGGTAAAAATATACCCTAAGTTTGACTTACTATCATCAATGTCAGACTAAAAAGTTGAGTCTGTGTAGCCCTCGGCTTTGAGGCTACCTCCTCCATATACCAGTAAAAGATTCTTAGTCCTTCTCAAGTATGTAAGGATACACTTTATTGCTTTTTAGTGTTGTAAACCTGGATCTGTCTGATACCTGCTCATGATACCTAGAGCACGTACTATATCAGGCCTAGTACATAGTATATCATACATGATAGACTCTATCACTGAGGCATAAGGTATCTTATCCATGTCTACCCTTTCTTTAGGAGTCTTTGGGGATATACTTCTAGAAAGTAAAATTTCATGTCTCATTAGTAAACCTTTTGACAATGGAGTCTATGTACATAAACTGGGATAAGCCAAGCATCCTCTTAGATCTATCTCTATAGATCCAGGATCCGCAAAATATAGGATATTTTCCCTAAGTCTTTCATAGAGAAGTATCTAGATAGTCAAGTATTTACTGTGGAGAGCATTTCTATATCATTCTCAATGATTAGGATGTTATCCATATATAATACCAAGAAGGTGATTAGCACTCATCTTCATTTTTAACAAAGTCATAAGATCTAATCATCTCATCAAATCTTATGCTCCAACTTCGGGAAGCTTGCTTTAGTCTATAAATAGACTTGAGCAACATGCACACTTTATTTGGACTCTCTCTGGATACGAATCTTTCTGGCTGTATCATATATACCTCCTCTTCAAGGTTGTCATTGAGGAATATCGTTTTGACATCCATCTACCAGATCTCATAGTCATAGTGTGCTGTAATGGCCAAAAGAATTCTAATGGACTTAAACATGCCTATAGGTGAAAAGGTTTCATCATAGTTAACTCATTGTCTTTGACGATATCCTTTAACTACTACCCTTGCCTTATAGGTCTTCACCTTTCTATCTACTTTGATCTTCTTTTTTAAGATCCACTTGTAACCGATGGGTACGATACCCTCAAGTGCATTCATAAGGTTCAAACCTTGTTAGAGTACATGGAATCCATCTCAAAATTCATGACTTCTTGCCACTTCCCGGAGTCTATACTCATAATAGCCTCCTCATAGGTCTAAGGATCAACATCCTGAGAGTCCTCTCCACTGATATTTTTCACATATCTTTCAGGAAGGTGAGATACTCTGCTAGACCTACAGAAAGTTGGAATTTGTGTGTTAGGTACCTGAACAGACTCGGGCTATGGAATGGTGCTTAAGCTAGGTTCTCCAACCTCGTACAATTCTATCTCACTCCCACTGTTTCCACCAAGCTGTGTTTCTTCTTAAGAAATATAGCTCTCTTGGCAATAAGAACTTTTTGGTCCTCGGGATAATAGAAATAATATCCTAAAGTCTCTTTAGGGTATCCCACGAACATGCATTGTTCCATCCTTGATTCCAACTTGTCGGGGTTGTGTCTTCTAACGTGGGTAGGGCAGCCCCAAGTCTTAACCACCTTAAGATCGAGTTTCTTTCCTTTCTATATCTGATATGGTGTAGACACTACCGACTTTAATGGAACTCTATTCAGGAGGTAAGTTGTAGTCTCTAGGGCGTATCCCAAGAACGAGACGAGTAGGTCAACGAAACTCATCATGGACCGCACTATGTCTAATAGCGTGCGATTCCTCCTTTCTGATACACTATTGAGCTGAGGTATATAAGGAGTTATCCACTAGGATAGAATCTCATTATCCCTTAGGAAATGGGTAAACTTCATACTTAAGTACTCTCCTCCTTAATCTGATCGAAGAGTTTTAATACTCTTCCCAATCTAGTTCTCGACTTTATTCTTATATTCCCTGAATTTATTAAAGGCCTCAGATTTGTACTTCATCAAGTACACATGTTCATACCTAGAGAAATCATCAGTAAATGTAATGAGTATGAGTAACCACATATAGCCTGAGTCGACATGGGACCACATACATCACTATATATGAGTTCCAATAACTCAGTGGCTCTCTCTCCAGTTCCACTAAAATGAGAGTTGTCATCTTCCCATGAAGGCAAGGTTCACAAGTTGCATATGACTCATAGTCAAATAGATCTAAGTATCTATCTTTCAGCAACTTTTGAATCTTTCCCTAATATATATGATCTAGCATACAATACCATAGGTATTCATTATTCACCTCATCTCTTTTCCTCTTAGACATTTATATTCATGATCTGTGGAGAAGTGTCTAACACATGTAAGTTATTTATTAATATCCCTCTAGTGATGGTCTCATCATCCATAATTATTGAACAAATATTATTCTCAAAAACTAATTTATATCCATTAATTATCAAATAAAAGATAGATATAATATTTTTTATAATAGAGGGAATAAAATAGCATGCATCCAATGCATTAATGCTCCATCAGGCAGATGTAGGGTGACCTCTCCAACGGTAACTGTAGCAACTCTTGCTTCATTACCAATCTTGAGGTCCATCTTGCCTCTGACTAATCTCTTAGGTCTTGCTAGAAACTGCAATGAACTACAGATATGATAAGCACTTCCGGTATCCAATATCCATGTGTTATCATGAAAATCTGATAAGTGGTGACTGATCATGAATATACCTGAAACTTCTCCAAGCTTCTGTTTCACCTTATATGCAAGGTAGTCCTTACAGTTCCTCGTCCAATGCCCATCTTGACTGTAGTGGAAGATTATCCTTTGTCCTTTGTCGGATATTTCTTGACAATCTTTACCTTACCCGATCTTTCTTTGCTCTTGCCTTCTTAAGGGTTTTACTACATTCCTTTTCCTATTGGTCTCACCAATATAGAGAACTGACCTCTTTTTCTTGATGGTACTCTTAGCTTCCCTCAACATATTGAGGAACTCAGGTAGAGTCACCTCAAACTTGTTCATATTAAAGTCAATAATGAAATGTGAAAAAGAATCTGATAGGAACTGAAGTATAAGATCAACACACAAGTTATCCTCTATGACTATTTTTATACTTCACAAAGCGAGCGATCTCATCCTCGCTTATCCTTTCCTCCGGAGTGGGAACAATCATGTTAAGGACCTATACAATTTTCTCTTTCGTAAGAACAATTCTCAAATTGTAGAGCCTTTGGACCAATGAGGCGGTTGGCATCAAGTATGCCACATAGTATTTTTCCTAACAAATCACATGACACCCTCAACATGTGAGACCGAAGTCTCCGAAAGACTCATAGTGGGGATCGGGATCCAATCGACATCTTAATGCAACCTCAAGGGACTTGACCAATTACAGTAAGCCCAAAAGGTAGGCAACTCTTGCCAACCATAACTCATTATGATTCCCGTCATGTTCGATCTCTGAATCATCTTGGTCTCGACTGCTTGACCAACCATGAAGTTCAGTTAAGTCATCACTATCGTTACAAGATGAGTTTGATTCGATGGATATGCTCTCGACTGCTCAACCAAGTCATACCATGTCCTCAGGTCACTAGTGATATCTATATGTCGTAGGCAAGAACTCGATCACGTTGATAGGTGAGCCTCGAGTGACTCGACTAACTAAACCTATGTCGTGATACAATTTTTTCCTATAACGAGGGAAGGCCACATGGGTCAATCTTATTGTCTCACGCTTACCGACTTAATATTAACGTAGGAGGGGTTTTTTTGTTTTATATCGGTCTCCTAATATGTTATGTCACACATATATATTTAATATATATCTACATCGCATGCAAATATATATACATATATCTAGTAGGTGTATAACACATAATATATGCAAGCCATACTGGACTCATCGACTATGGATGTACTAGGCCACTATGCCATAGTCCCCAGACGGTACATGGGGGGATCGAATCCATCGGACCTGTCTGTCCATAATTACTGTATACCTATAATCTCTCATCCAACTAATATCTCAGAGACCGTATATTTGATGGTATTGTCAGGTCACATACAGAATCAGTTTATCTTGCTCTAATCGGATTCTTTTAGAGAACTCTTTATCTCTTAATTCGAATGACCCTAGTCAGAGATTTGTCTGAGCAAGCACATATGGGATATTCCTCTTATAATATTGAGAGTGTATGATCCTGTATTGACACTCAATTGCCTTTATAAGGTTGACTACCAATCCCGATAACCAAGTGTATCAGATCTGGATCTTTTCAAACTTGTAAGTCTAGTGTCAAAAAAAGGAGTACTCATACAAGGTATCCTTGGTGTCTTAAGTCAAAGGACTAGATACACAACTAGGACTATGGAATTGCTGTCTGACATTATATATCATCAATCATATAATATTCTATAAGCGGATCTATCAGTGAACTCATTCTCCAATGAGCACATGTATTATATCCTTAGTGTCTCCACACAAGTGGCTATGATACCATCCGCTTCCATCATATGGACGTGCATATAGTACAGCGGTCTGTCCGGTTATCTCGATGTCCCTCTTGAGTAACCTATGATCGGAATTATTTAGGATCTGTGTTTAAAGGTGAATCGATCTCATTATCGTGATCTCATCATGATCCGATTCCTATTGCACAGAACCAAGGATAATATAATAAATATGCTACAGATAATATAATATGAGAATATGTCAATATTAATCATAAGCAAAAAGATAGTACAGCATGTCACACGTGCCATCACTCACGTGATTGGCTTGCAGGGCACTTGTAACCAGCAGGAGTTTGCCGAAGGAATCAGGAAGCTAGTTGGGAACACACCGAGAGATCACCGGAAGAAGACCGAAAGACTCGCTGGAAGAATGCAAGAGATTGTCAGATTGTCGGGGGTTAGGTTAATTGTTAAACTTGAAGGTCTTGTATGGTTATAATCAATGAGTCATAGTTAGGATCGAGTCTTAATTGGGTTAATTTTGGAAGGAATCTAAATTACCTCAAGTGAGGCAAACCAGGTCCACAATTGGGTTTAGATCGAGCTCAGATTGAGCTCATTTGGTTGACCTAGAAAGGAGTCAACTGAAGGTACAAGTCGAGAATATAAAAGTGTAAGAAATACTTTTTTGAGATTCCCGACGATAGTACCGTCGGTGTGCGACAGTTGTATCGCCCAAGTTGGTGGTCGTACTGCCCAGGTCGATAATTGTACCATCGTCGCCCTATTTTCAGGGTATCTTTCGGTGGTAGTACCATCAATGCTAGTAGTTGTACCACCATACATGAATTTTTTGGATATGTTTAAGTTTTTTACTCCATTTTCTAAAGCCAATTAGGACCTATAAATATCCTAAGTCTTCTTGCATTAAGCACAATAAATTAGGCACAAAAACTATGAAAAAAGTATGCTAAAAGTGTGCAAGAAAAAGAAAGGGTATAAAGGAGTGAGCAAGAAAGCTTCTAATCCTTGTAAATGTCTCCCTTGTATGTTGTAAGTGAAATACTTATAAGGGTTTGGTCTTCACCCGAAGACGATCAGTAGTGGACACCGGTAGGCCTCGATGAAAGAGACTCGGGAAGTAGATGTATGCTAAGTTATGGCAAACCACTATAAATTAAGAGTGTCTCTTAACTTTGCTTTTTTATTATACATGTTCTTGTTCGAAGCTTTCCATTAGCAAGATCATAACTTAGCTTTGTTAAATAGTTTTATTACTCACTTACTCAACTTGAATGAAAAGCTTATGATTTCTGATTTTGCTTCAAACAAAAATTTTATTTAAATCGAGATTTTAGCACTTACATTAATTCACCCCACCTCACCACCACCCCCACCCCCCTCTTAGTGCCAATTGATCATAACATAATTTTTTGACCTGGGAGGATGTATAGTCAGGTCAAGAGATGGTACAGCCTAGGGTACAAAAAGTACTAAAACATACTTTTTCATGATTCCCTAGTGATGGTACCATCGGCTATCGATAGTAGTACTGCCAGTCAGTGGTAGTATCGCCTATTCTGGTGGTACCACTAGAGCCCAGAATTCTGGGCTATGTTCGGTGGTGGTACCACCGAATGCTGATGGTGGTACCACCCGTACATCAAAAATTTGAGGATTTAAATTTTGGCTCCAAGATTTGAAATAATTTGGGGTGTATAAATATCACATGTATTTTTTTTTGAAATAGTAAGAATAGAGATCAAAAACTTATGTGAAAACCCTGATAGAAAGTTGAGTTCCCTTCTATAGAAGCTAAGAGGTTGTTCCAAGGGAGAGGTGTGAGGGAATACTTATAAAAGAGGATTGTAAAGGTTCTCTCCTAAGCCTTAGAAAAGGAGAAAGAGTTGTAAGGGGTGGTTGATCTTCGCCCATTGGAAAAAGATCAGTAGTGGAAGTCGATGGCCTCGAGTGAAGAGGAATCAGAAGTGAGTATGTCATGTGTACCGAACCACTATAAAATTGGTGTGTCTTCTCTTCTTAGTTGCTTAATTATTTTACAAATTGATTTACTTGTTCATTACGGTCTTCTGAATATTTTCAAGTTTAAACGAATTTTCGATATGAGCTTTATTGAATAAATCCTCAAATCAACAAAAAAATTTTGAATCAACATGTTTTTATGAAAGCACTAATTCACCCCCACCCACCCTCTTAGTGTTAATTTGGTCCTGACACTTATTATAACTCTTTCTCCTTTTACCAGGCTTAGGAGAGAATCTTTATAAACTCTTTCACACAAGACCTCACACCTCTTTAGAATAACCGCTAAACTCGAGAAAGAGACTCAAACACTTTCAAGAGTTTACAACACTTTAACCTCAAGAATTCTTTCTCTTTTCACTCCTCTTTTGATACTTATTCATGCTTCATCAAGCAAGATGGGGTGGGGTATTTATAGACCCCCAATAGCTTCAAAATTGGAGTCAAAATTTTAAATCTTTGGTCTTTCAAGGTACTGGCGGTACCACCACAGGCACCGAGCGATACTACCGCTGAATAGTTCTTGAAAATATAGGCTCTTGTAGTACTACTATTGATCTAGATAGTACCACTATGGTTGGGTGATACCACCATCGATAAGTGACAGTACAACCGCTTAAATGCCCGAAAAAGCACAAACTGTAGTTTCTAACTGTCTGGGCAGTATCACCGCCTAGACTTGCCGGTACCATCACTCAGGTCAACTCTAAGTCACTAAATTGGCCTTTCATCAGGCCAAATTCAACCTTGGTTCAGGCCCAATGAGCTCCAAATAAAGTTGGTATTATTTCGACCATACCATCTTAATTTGACTCTACACGACCATGATCAAGACCTAACCATTTTAATTTTAATCACGAAGTATGCTGTCTAGCATTCCAACATGTCATCTGATCATTCAACACTTCATTCGAACCTTTGGCACATCTTTTGACCTGATGCCTGAACTCATGGCACAAAGTTCATCTGCACGTCGACCAATCCTCCGACCCGACGACCAATCTTTGACATGACACTTTTTGGCCTAATGTCTACTTCGATAAATTATCGTCTGATGGTTCAAGTTAATGATTGAAGCTATTCCTGCATTACTTATCTTGAAGCATATTAGTTCATAAATTAATCAATTAATTTTATCATCAAAATCCAAGATTAAATAGTCTCTCCCTTTTTAATGATGATAATTAATTGATGATAGAGTTTTAACTAAACTCCCTCTGCCTATATGCTATAATAAACTTGAATTTTTAAAGAAACATGATAACTTTTCAACTCTTTGAATTCAAATTAAATAAACTTTAATAAAAAATCATAGCAACTTTCAATAATGATTATTGCAAAAATCATATGTATAATTTCACATCATACCCATACATCTCAAACAAATTTCATAAGTTGATGTCATTAAATACAACATGCATATAAGTGCTACGTCATCAAAAAAATTATCATTACTTATCCCCTTTTTTCATCGATAAAAAGAGGAAAGAAAATGAGTAAGCTACTATTTTTCTCTCTCCCCGGTGTCATATTATCAAAAAGAAGAGAATGATATCATTTTATCAAGCAAAGGAGTCATATGACGTAAATCTCATATCATTCATGTATTTGAAATCAAGATAATGATCTAATAAAGAAAAAATAAGAAGAATCGTGATTCATGTAATTGAAAGATTCAACATGCTTAATTCTATTCTAATAAAATTAAATTGTTCCTCATACAGAGGTTTAGTAAAAATATCTATCAATTGATGCTTTGTGTCAATGAAATCTAAAGATATGTCATAATATTTAACATGATCCCTAATAAAATAATGTCTAAATTAATGTGTTTAGTCCTAGAGTGTTGAATATGGTTCTTTGACAAACAAATTCAACTTGTATTATCATATTTTATAGGAATATTTTTCAGGTAAAGTCCATAATCTTCTAAGGTACTCTTCATCCTGATTACTTGTACACAACATACATCTACTGCTACATATTTAACCTCTGCGATGGATAATGCGATAGAGTTTTACTTCTTGGAAAACCAAAAAATAAATGTATGACCTAGTAATTGACATGTTCTAGAGGTACCTTTTCTATCTATTCTACATCCTGCAAATTCGACATCAGCATATGCAATCAAATCAAATTTTTTAGATTTTCGATGTCGTAATCCTTAGTTTGTAGTTCCTTTTAGGCATCAAAAAATTCTTTTAACTGCTTTATAATAAGATTGTTTTGAATTTGACTGAAATTTAAAATAATGTAAATTTTTTAAAACAAGCATAGGTAAGGAGTATCCTTATGGTTTCAAGTCTTATCACCCGAGCAAAGCTTTCTTCATAATTTATACCTTCTTCTTGGTTGAAATCTATAGCCACTAAACTAGCCTTGTTTAGAATCATGATATCATGTTGATCTTACTTATTCCTAAAGACCCAATCACAATATGATCATTAGGTCTAGGAATAAGCATCCAAATTTTATTTCTTTCAAATTGATTTAATTCTTCATGCATTTCCAAGACCCATGAGTCATCTTTAAAAGAATTATCAATGCATTTAGGTTCAATTTAAGATAAAAATATAGTACTTGCATAAATATTTTTAAGTTAAGAATGAGTTTGAATATCTTTTGATGTATCTCCAATGATTAACTCCTTAGGATGAGCATCTACATACTTCCATTTTTGGGTAAGGTATCTTTCAAGTAGATATATCCAAGTTGCTTTAGAGAGGAGAATTCTCATTCAAATTCAAAATATCAAACTCAAAATCATTTTTCTTAACTTCAGGAAACTCATTAAAAATAACATAGATAGATTCCTCGATAACTAAAGTTATTTTATTAAAAACTTGAAAAGCTTTAGAAATAGAGGAATATAAAAAAATGTCTTCATCGAATTTTACATCAAATTTTCATAAGACATCCTTTTCATTTAAAAGAAAACATTTACAACCAAAAAATTTGAAATATGAAATGTTAAGTCTTTTACTGTTCCATAATTCATAAGGAGTTTTGGATAATAGGGGTCTTATGAGAACCCTATTCATAACATCGCACGTCATGTTAACGGCTTCGGCCCAAAAGTATTTAGGTAGGCTATGTTCATTAAGCATAGTTTTTGTCATCTCTTGTAAACTCCTATTCTCTCTCTCAATAACTTCATTTTGTTGTAGATTTCTTGAAGTAGAGATATTATGGTCATACCAATTGGAATCATAAAATTCTTGAAAATCATGATTTTTAAATTTACCACCATGATAACTACGAATAGAAAAAATTATAAAATCTTTTTCATTTTGAACTTGTTTACAGAACTTCATAAAACGTTTAGGGCAATTACTTTTATGTGCCATGAAGTATGTCCAAGTAAATCTACTATAATCATCAACAATCACAATAACATATTTACTACTTTCTAGACTTATGCTATCAATTAGTCTAAATAAATTTATATTGATCAATTGTAATGGTCTAGAGATACCCACTTGATTTTAAGATTTAAAGCTACTCTTTATTTATTTTCCTAGTTGACATGTATCACAAATCTTATCTATGACAAATTTAACTTTAGTCATTCCTCTTACAAGTTATTTAGTTCCTATTTGTGAGATCAATTTCATACTTGCATGAGCTAATCTCCTATACTAAAGATATGTATCATCGTTTAAAATCAAAAAATGAGTTTCATTATAAAAATCATCAAGATCAATAGTATAAATATTATTATTTATTAAGGCAATTATAGATTTATTCTTATGTGGTATATCTCTAATGCAGACATTAGATATAAATTTAATATTATATCTCTTATCACATAATTAACTAATACTTAGTAAGTTATGTTTTAAACTATCTACTAACAAAACATCTTCAATCAATAGATTTGATTTGTTACAAATATTTTCAATACCGAGAATCTTTATTTTGTTGTTGTCTCTGAATCCTGTCTCGGCTATTGAGCTTTAAAAATTATGTTGGATCTCTGATCATGTGTCTTGAGCATCCACTATCAAAATGCTATTTTTTGTTTATAGCTCTTATTTGAAGACATACCTACAAAAAAAGTGGGGTTTACTTTATGTACCCATGTAACATTGGTCCTTTATAGTTAGATCTATCTCTTTTGACTTTTGGCATCAAGTCATTGATTATTGCTTTAGGAATCTAAACTAATTTATGAGAGTTATATTTTCTGAAAGAGAAAGTATAAGTATAATGATCAAATCTTCTACAAAAAATATATTTATCTTTAGGGGGAATATATAGTGTGGATCTTTTTACAAATCATGTTGGCTTTTATGAGTGTTACTTACTTACAAAGTTGATTCCTTCCTTTCTATAGACACAACCTTGGTTACCAATAATCATATTCAATGATTTGTTTCAATTTTAAACTTTGCTAAAGTTTCTTGTAATAACATTTTTTTTTTTAAGTAATCTAACTCTTCACATTTAGTGTAAGATGTTAACACAATTGTCATACTTATTTTTTAATTTATCAAATTCATTAGAGAGAGATACATGATCATTTTTTTAGTAATTTATATTTATTACTAACTTTTTTAAGCTTATCAGATAAATCATGAAATACATTAAGTAATTCAACATAAGAAAAAGATATTTTGGGTGAGTCACATACCTCATTGTTAAAGGCCACAATGATTAATTTGTCACTTCATCTTTGTTGATTTGATATTTATCCTCTAATCTAATGATTCATCCCAAGATGTCTTGAATGATTTCTTCTTCTTTTTGGTCGGCAACTTCTTCTTCGTTGTGAATACTCATTTTTGAAGTGTCCTGGCTTCTTGCATTCATAACATATTATAGTATCCTTTATAGGTTCATTTTTATTATTATGTTTTTTGTTCTTTTTCACGAACTTTTTAAGTCTTTTTATAAGGAGTTCTATGTCATCATCACTTGATCTTTCACTCGATAAATCTTTCTTTGAGTCTCAGTGCAGTAACCTTCTAATTCTTTGGAAGTTTTTTTTTTGTTCGCCATGTGCTTTACAAGTCATTTCATAGGTCATTAACGATCTTATGAGTTCTTTAAGGGAAAAATTGTTCAAGTCCTTTGCTTCTTAGATAGCCATTACTTTTGGATCCCAATATTTTGGAAGAGATTTTAAATTTTATTTACCAATTCAAGGTTAATATATCATTTACCAAGAGCTTTTAAACCACTGACAACATCCGTAAAATGGGTGTACATGTCACTATAGTTTCGCTTAGCTTCATTTTAAATAATTTATAACTGTGTACCAAGAGATTAATTTTTTATTTTTTTACTCTACTTGTGCCTTCATGAGTAACTTCTAGTGTGTGTCAAATATCATGTGTAGTATCACAAGTAGAAACACGATTAAACTCATTTTTACCTAAAGCACAAAATAAAGTGTTCATAGTTATAGCGTTTAAGGAAAACACTTTCTTTTCAAAATTATTCCATTTCTTTATTAGATTAGAAATTTTTTTAAAACCACTTTCAATGACGTTCCACAAATCAAAATCCATAGAAATCAAGAAAATTCTTATTCGTGTTTACCAGTATGTGTAATTTGTTTCATTGAACATAGGAGGATGAGTGATTAAGTAACCCTCATGATTATCAGAAAAAGTCATTAAAATTCACTTGGGTGTTAATCCAACTGATAGAACTTGGCTTTCTAAGACCAACTAGGATCGTAATGGCACTAAGAGGGGCCGAGGGGGTTGGGTTGAGTGGAGGGGAGGAGGGGAGGTTGGGTTAATTAGTGTTATCACAAAAAGATTCGATTTTAAAAAAGTTCGAACAAGAATATGAATCAAAAATATGTTTAATATGAAAGTGTAAATTAAAGTAGTGAGTAAAGTCAATCGGTTAACAACAATAAGGAAAAGCAAGAAAGAAAATGCAAATTGATTTATAGTGGTTTGATCATCCCGACATACGTTCACTCTCTATTCCTCTTCCCTCGAGGCCATTGGCTTTCACTGCTGATCTTCTTTTCAATGGACGAAGATCAACTACCCATGTTATAACTCCTTTTAATAAGCTCAGGAGAGAATCTTTACAAACTCTTTCACTCAAGACCTCATACCTCCTTGGAATAACCGCTAAACTCAAGGAGGAAGAGACTCAAACATTTTCAAGAATTTACAACACTTTAACCTCGAGAATTTTTTTTTCACCCATTTTTTATACTTATTTGTGCTTCATCAAGCAAATAAGTGCTCAACAAGTATCTTTTGATCGTCGGTCTAAGCAGTACCACCATCGCTCTGTCACAGACAAAAATATAAACAAAGTGCTCAACAAGTAGCAGGCTAGAGTAGGCTTAGCAACCCTAGTTTGATCGACTTTTGTAACCATTTTCGGCTTGTAAATAAGAGTTACGTCATGTGGACACTTGTGGAGATTTCGGTCTGTAATGGACTATAATCTTTTATGTGCGACCATTCAAAGTTTTGAAAGTCCATGGTTCTAATTTTCATTGGCTACGAAATGTTTGTTGAAATGGTTGTTTGTAGATCTCATGTAAAACGCTTTCTCTAATCCATTTTTTTTTTGTAGGTCCTATGGGGCCATAGGAGATTTCGGGGATGTTGACCTTTACGAACAAACACGCAAAGGTGTCGCATGACTTAGAGAAAACTATCTAGGTTTTTGATATATGGTATCAGAGAGGGACAAGCACATGTAGAAACACTTGTCATGTAAATGTAGGGGACCTAACTAGGCTGCGTGGAGGGCAGTCAGCACACGTGATCGTTTGGGGAAAACGAACATTGAGATATAGGGAATGTAGTCATTCAGAGGATCGGGCATCCAAGATTGGCATTTATAGGAATGTTCAACCCTTTACGCGAGAAGTACTACGAGGATAAGCAAGCTAGGAATAATGTGTAGTGCATAAAGATTGGATGGCTAATTTCGAGCTATGGCTCGATGTTAGCAACTAAACTTGATGGTGCTCATGGCAAGTGGGGTGCTTGGTAAAGGATAAGACCATGCAAACTGGGAGAGTTGCACAACGACCGAAAGAGTTATGCAAAGTTCACAAAGGTGAGGTGAATTGCTAATCGAAGAATTTGGTACTTATGTAAGAGCTTGTATGTGGAGGGTGGAGTGTCTGTGACCATCCTAAGGCAATTGAAACTCAATGTCATAGAGCATTGATACTCTCTTTGGCATGGGAAGGATACGTCCGTAGGCGACTGAAGTGTGCAACAAGTTTAGTATGTTGCTAGGCCTCGAAGGGTGCAACGGGGCTGTATTAGCAAAAAGTCACAATCAAGCAAGTGCATTTGTAGGAATAGAACAATGTATAGTTTGTTCAAAAAGACAGAATAGTTCAAGGGGATGGTGATCTCTGAAACTTCTAAGGGGAAGAATACAAAGAAGAAAGTTGCTCCAACAAGACAGATGTCCAGGCGGGATAAGTCTTGATTCTTGAGAGGGAGAATCATATGCAGTGAACTGCATATGTTGAGGAATACCTCAAGATAACAACTCCATAAAGCTCAATGGACCGAGCGAGCGGCGAGGAGTTATCGCATGATCTCGCATGAGGCAATGCATTGGTGGTTACATTATGAGATCAAGTGGGGGGGGCGACCCATGACAACATCAAATGAAGACATACTTAGAACCGATATGAAAATCGGGCTCAACGAAGGACTGACATGTGGAATGGTGGGCATGAGGGCCACTATCAACTCAATGTAAATCAAGGGGCGAAGCAACTTGGGTGGAACTTGGTGAAGTATCCAAGCCGCATAAAGGAAGTCGACATATAAGATGGAACATGGAACGAAGGCATGAAGCTTTACTTGGACAGAGGTCAAGGACATGAATTCTTGTAGAGGCAAGAGCGAGATCATGTCATTCCATGGGTTCTTCATTCTGATGGAGCAAACTCATCCTACATGGTGCCAAAGATAAAGGGAGCTTTGAGGTACATGCGCCTTGTCTTAGAGATGTGAACGGACATGTAAGGGTGTCACACAACTTAGACAAAACCAGTAAGTTCGCACAGCTGGCTGTACCACCGCCTGAATGCCCGAAAAAGCATAAATTATGCTTTTCGGCTATCTGGGTGGTACCACCGCTTGAACCTGGCAGTGCCATCGCCTAGGTCAACTCTAAGTCACCGAATTGGCTTTCTAATATGCCCAATTCAGCCCTGGTTCAAGCCCAAATGAGCTCCAAATCAAGTTGGCATGGTTCGATCCAATACCAGCTTAATTTGACTATAAACGACCATGATCAAGACCTAACCACTTTAATTACAATCACGAAGCACGTTGTCTAGCATTTCGACATGACATCTTATCATCCAACACTTCGTTCAAACCTCCAACGTATCTTCCGACCCGATGCCCGAACTCATGGCACGAAGTCCATCCACACGTCGACCAATCCGTTGGCCCGACGTCCAATTTTTGATATGATGATTTTCGACCCATCGCTTGCTTCGATAAATTGTCATATGATGATTCAAGTTCATGATTGAAGTTATTCCTATATTACTTATCTTGAAAGTATATTAGTTCATAAATTCATTATTTGATTTCATCATCGAAATTTGAGATTCAACCTCCTTGACAGAATCTCAATCATACGGGTGTATGATAGAAAATCATAACAAAAGATCATGATAGAAGAAATCAACCATCTATGATTTGAGGATCAATCATAGATTTAAATAATTGATTTAATTACATAATTTAAGTGATTGATTAAGAGATATCTCTCCCACAAATCTTATATAAATACTCTAAACCTTAATCAGTGACATTATTTTTTTATAATATATTTCTCAATTCAATAGTTTGCAGCCGAAAGGAGGACCCCACCGCCTTACAGTAGCAAAAGAGGGAGAGGAGCGCTAGTCACCGCCAATTGCATTGATTAGAATGGTGCAACCATTGTGTAAACCATCTGCCATTTGATTCAAACTCGACCCGATCTGCTTCGCAAGATTCAACCCGAATCCATTTGACCTAGACCACAATCACGATTGAACCGAACTAACCCTTAGATCAATCAAATTTGAATTAGGATTCTCAATTCAATAAAAAGTATCAAATCAATTTAGACAGCATTTTTAGTCTTTTAAATAAAAGGGGTGCCCTAGTTAAAAACCAAATACGAGGGTGCTGTTAAAATTTTATTATCGGAGTTTTTTCTGAATAAATTATCCTCGAAAGAATCTAATTTGAATTTTATATTTAATATTTTGTAATCAGAGATGTGCAGGTGGTCACCGTCTTCACAGCAAAAGAAATGGCCGATTCGGAGAGAGTCACCAAGCACCACGCCCTCTTCGTGACTGTGCCCTTCCAAGGCCACTTCACGCCGGCTGCCAACTTCGCTGTCAAGCTCGTCGCCAGGCGCTTCATCGTCACCTTCGTCACCACCGAGGCCTTCCACCACCAGCGCGCCGCATCCGGTGTCGTGTCCGTTGACGGCCACGAGGTCTTCGTCGACGCCCGCTCGATGGGCATGGACATCCACTCCGAGCTCGTGAGCGACGGCCTGCCCGTGTCCTTCGATAGGGCCTTGCACCGGGATCAATTCTTCGATGCCTTCTACCACCTGCTCCCCTCCCATGTCGAAGAGTTGATGCGGAAGCTCCTGCTCGCGGAGCCCCCCATCGACGTCCTCATCTCCGACACCTTCAACGTGTGGCCTTCGACCTTGGGCAAGAAGTTTGGGTTGCCTTACGTCTCCTTCTTGACCGAGCCGGCGCTCGTCTTCGCCATCTACTACCACGTGCACCTCCTCGTCGAAAAAGGCCACTTTGGTTCTCCTACAGGTTGGTATACATCCTTCACGACGACCGCTCACCTTCGTGATGGATCGATCGAGCTTCTCATGTTTTTTTCATGGTGGCCGAACTAAGACTCGCAAGGATACCATCAGGTACATACCCGGCGTGCCTGTTGGCTTTTTTGCAAAACTTAAGGAAGAAGGAGAAGAGAATAGTAGATGACACCAGGAGTACTTTCAATCAACAGTCTGCAGTGCTCTGGAATGAACCAAGAGCACCTATTTATAATGATTAAAAGATAGAATACAGATATTTTAAAATAATAAAAAATCTATTACATCTAAATAAATCTTATCCTTATCTAAACTGATATCATCATCATCTTAACTACTTGGATTATTTCCAACACATCCCCTTAATTCAAGTAGTTATAATTTAAAATTATTTTCAAGTAATCTTTTTTTTTTCTCCAAAATTTTTGTGAAAATGTCGGTAAGCTGATCTTCGTTGCTGTAGCGGTTGTCTTATGTTTTTTCTCGGTCCACACATTTTTGAGAACTTCTGACCTGAAATATTTTATCGTTTCTCTTGATATTTTTCTCTTTGGTAGCCATCTTTGATTATATGATGGAGACTCTGCATTTGTAGGATTGAATCCCTTTGTATGCGGAAGCTTCATTTTTCTTTTCTTTCTCTTGGCTTTCTTCACATCATCAGAAACTTCTACCAACTCTGTATATGTACTTTCATTGTTGTCCTTTGAATTTAGAGCTTCACCCCTTTTCTGTATATGTGTGTCATCAACATTACGACCTGCATCATCTGAGACAGTTTACATAGATCCACAGAATTTTAAATAATAATAACTATTTTTCCATAATTTTGATTCTTCGGTAGGAGTAGCGAAGTCCGAAAATAATAAGACAAACATTTTATTTTTTGTCATCCTTGCAGTTGCTATCAATTTACCAATTTTCTTATCATAAATCAGACATTTTTCTTCATCAAAAATAACATAATATCCTTTTCTCATTAGTTGTCCTATACTAATGAGATTTTATTTTAAATCAGGAATAAATAACACATCATCAATAATTTTTTTACCAGACTTTGTGTTCATAGCAAATGTTCCTTTTCCTTTTACTTGAGCCTTTTTACCATTTCCCATCTGCACAGTAGATCTGACCGAATCATCAAGTTTCTGAAACAGACTTTTATCCCCTGTCATATGATCACTACATCCACTATCCAAAAACCAAACACATCTAGAATATTTTTCATCAGATGCTATAAACAAAATATTTTCTTCATATCTTTTGTCATCATTTTTTTTCTCATGATAGTTTGTTTGATTTTTGTTCCAACAATCTTTTTCAATATGTCCATATTTTCCACAATAAGAACATAGAGGAACATTTGGATTTTTATTTTTGTACCAACAATCCTTTTCAATATGCCCTATTTTTTTGCAACAAAAATATTTTCGAGTTTCTTTATTACCTTCATTTGGTCGGCCTCGTCCTCTGTCATTTTGATCTCTCCCTTGAGATCTGATTTCTGAATTCTCTTTTTGATCCTTCTTCTGATCTATCTTTATTTGAAGAACATGTTCCAAAGTTTTATTTGAAGATCTGTTCACTTTTTATTCATGGACTAAAAGAGATCCCATTAATTCATCAATAGATAATGTACTTGTATCTTTAGCTTCTTCTATAACAGTAGAGATCATATCAAATTTTGAACATAAACTTCGTAAAAAAAATTTCTACTACAGTTTGATCTTTTAGATTTTCACCATAAGATCTCATTTGATTCACAATAGAAGAAACTTTTGAGAAGAAATCAGCAACAGATTCTGAATCTTTCATCATAAGTGTTTCAAATTCACGACGAAGAATTTGAAGCTTTGAAATTTTTACCTTCTCTGTGCCTTCAAACACATTTTTTAGTATATTCCAAGCTTCTATTGATGTTGATGTCATCATAATTCGAGGAAATAATGAATCATCTATTGCTTGTTGTAGCATATAGAGGGCTTTTGCATCTCGTTGCATATTTTTATTTATCTGATGCTTTTGATCCTTAGTAGTCTTAGGATCCTGCAGATCATACTCAACAAAATCATTTTCTACCAACTTCCACAATCCTTGTGAAACAAGGAGAGTTTTCATTTTAATAGCTCAAAACTAATAATTATCACGTTTGAGGATAGGAAGAAGTTGATTAGGAACACTTACTGTAAGGCTCTTCTCTTTTTTCTTTTTCTTTTTTCTGGATCTACTAGTCTTCCCTTCTTTTTTGACTGGTGTACTCCTTTTGATTTTCTTTGAACCAGACTCTGATATCACTGTTGGCTTTTCTGTAAAACTTCAGGGAGAAGGAGAAGAGAATAGTAGATGACACCAGAAGTACTTTCAATCAACAGTCTGCAGTATCGTTCTTTCACTCACCGAAGGCATCATGGCGGGTGCTCATGACCGTCGGTAAGGCATTCGATGAGGCCAAGGGGGCCGACTTCGTGCTGTGCAACACGGTGCAGGAGCTCGAAGCGGAGGTCATTGGGGCGCTGCAGCAGGAGCGGCCATTCTACGTCGTGGGGCCCATCGTTCCCGCCTCCGGCGAAGGCGGGGCAGCGACCAGCATATGGCCCGAGCTGGATTGCTCTCAGTGGCTCCACTCCATGCCGCCGCGCTCCGTGCTCTATATTTCGTTCGGAAGCATCGCCCAGGTTAGCAAGCGGGACATGGCCGAGATCGCCTACGGAGTCCTCGGCAGCAAATCCAGCTTCATATGGGTGCTTCGGCCAGGAAGCGGGAGCTCGGAGGCCAACCCACTCCCGGAGGGGTTCATCGAGGCATGCAAAGGGAGGGGGGTCGTGGTGCCTTGGTGCTGTCAGAAGCAAGTCCTGCGGCATCCGGCGGTGGGCGGATTCCTGACGCACTGCGGGTGGAACTCGATCCTGGAGAGCATGTGGTGCGGGGTGCCGATGCTGTGCTTCCCGGTGACCGCGGACCAGCCGACGAACCGGAAGCTGGTGGTGGAGGACCTGAGGATAGGGATCGACGTCGGAAGCGTCGGTGAGGTGAGCGGGGCGGAAGTGTCGAGGAGAATCGACAGACTGATGGGAGGAGAAGTAGGCGGTGCGCTGAGGAAGGAGATGGAGGGAGCTCAGAAGGCGGTCAAGAGTGCGGTGACTCCGAATGGTTCGTCGAGCAAGAACATGGAGCAATTCACCGCGGATCTGCCGAAACATCTGTCGGAAAAGAAGCGAGAGCAATAGAGAGGTGTCGGTGTGATGGACATGCAAAATGTTCCTAAACTTTTACTGCATGCGGATCTACTTTGGATGTTTGATCGTTGAAGAGGCGAGTGGTTCTCGAAGGCTCTTTGACTGTTCCCGGTGATACCAAATCAGATTCTTTTT
Source organism: Ensete ventricosum (assembly GCA_029747655.1). Lineage (NCBI taxonomy): Eukaryota > Viridiplantae > Streptophyta > Magnoliopsida > Zingiberales > Musaceae > Ensete > Ensete ventricosum. Next base: position 45,514,823 of record JAQQAF010000003.1, read on the forward strand.
GGCCGTCACTTCATTTATTTAGCTAGATTGTGGTATCCAAATAAGATAACATGTGATGAAGATTGGAAGAGGACTAATGAATAGTCTCACACGTAGTTACTATGTCTCGAAAGGATTATTGCATAAAGTCGATTGGTGTTTGACCCACAATTTCATAAACTTAAATTTTTTAAGTTTTGATTCAACCTAATTAATGGTTATCCTCGATTACTTCCACTTTTACCTGCTTAGGATCTCATTTTTCCAAGGATTGGATGTGTCAATTATGCAGTAACTTACATCACATATTCTCTGCTTAATGAACACCCAAAATGTTCAACCCAAGTTAACAGTAATACCAGCGCATTGGATCGATGTGTCAATTGGGTTGAGACAAACAGTATGGGTTGTTGGAACAGATATGTCCTTGGTCAACGATAGAGTGTGACTTGCCTCACTGTCCACCTACAACCTTGGTAAAAAAAGAAAAGGACGATCGCTCTTTTTCCCAATCAACATCAACGTGACGACATTGTGGGGTTATGATCATACAATTGCGATAAGGATGTAATCTTTTGCCAACCAACATTGTGGGTCTATGATCATACAATTGCGATAGAGATGAAATATCTATCTTTGTTTTTTTGTCAACATCAACGTCTTGCACCATTCGAAGTGTATCGTATGCTTCATATGATTATAAAAATTCTTCTACTTGGTGGTACATTCTTGGTTTCTCTCCCTTTTTTTTTTCAGTCAAAATTAGCATGCAATACTCGAGTAAGCAGCATACTCCCAGAATCTAAGCACCGGTGTAGAATTAACGACACAGGCCAAACATCAACACGAGAAGCTAAAGAGAAGAAAAATGCAATCGAGCACGGCATGAGAGGGTTCGTGAGAGGATTAGCTACATTTGTATTTTAGGTTTTACCAGAAGAAAAAACAGAAAGAAAAATTAGAAATGAGAGAAGAGATTAGGAAATGAATGAAGTGCACTTGTTTATTCTTTTACTCGTATCTATTTATATAAGAAAAGATAAGGTTGAAAAAATTAAGAGTTGAGGATTTTCCTCAACAGTCTAACCATTCTACTAATATTATTACAATAATTTTATCTCTTAACATGCCCCGTAAGATCGTGCTCTTGTCAAGGACGTCGATCTTGGACCTATGAAGTAAAAATAATTTACGGGTGAGTGGCTTTGTAAGGGAGTCCGTCAGTTGATCTACCATGTGAACATGAGAAACACGTAGTTGATGATTGATCATTTGATCTCGTATAAAGTGAAAGTCAATTGCTATATATTTCATACGAGAGTAAAATACTAGATTGACACATAAGTAGGTAGCCCCGACATTATCATAATATATTGTAGGAATAACAGAAGAGTAGATATCAAGTTCTTTAAGCAGATTCATTACCCAATTAATTTCTGCAGCTGTAGTTGCAGTAGAGCGATACTCAGCTTCAATGGTTGACCTAGCAACTATCTTTTGTTTCTTGGAACTCCAATCCAATTGATTGGATTGGCTCCTAGAAAAATGATATACTCAGATGTCGATGCTCTATCATCAAAGTTCCCAGCCCAATCAGCATCAACATAAGCATGAAGTTAGAGTGGAGAGTTTTTATAGATAAATATGACATAGTCAAGAGTACATTAAGATATCATAATACTTGTTTAATTGCTAACCAATGTATAGTAGACGGTCAATGCATGAATTATAACAGCTTGTTAACTGCAAAGGGGATATATCGGCGGGTGAGAGTTAAATATTGTAAAGAGTCAATTACTTGTTGATATTGTGTAGAATTTGTAGTACAACTATCATCATTTAACCGAAGCGATTCACTAATGGAGAGAAGAGTTGAAACATCATTTGCATCCTTCATGTTTGTCTTCACTAATAAGTCCTGAGTATACTTCCATTGAGAGAGGAAGGGTCTCAAAGATGTAGACGTTGCTTCCACACTAAAAAAATAATTCAAGGGACCGAGATCTTTGAGGAAAAATCGGGCAGCCAACTTCTTAATTAACATTGTGACATCCATAGAGTTATTAGCTATCACAATGATATCATCCACATATACTAGAAGATATATTGTACTGCTAGGTTGTTGACGGAGAAATAAAGAAGTATCAGACTTAGAGTTGGAGAAGCCGACTGACATCAAAAAATGAGTTGAGTTCTCTGTACCAGGCTCGTGGGGCTTGACGAAGTCCATAAATAGCCTTGTGGAGTTTACAGACATGTTTCAGATACTAAGGATGAAGAAAACCAGGAGGTTGCTCCATAAAGACATCGTCAATTAATGTTCCTTGTAAGAAGGCATTGTTCACATCAAATTATCGCAGATGTCAATCTTTTGAAATAGCTAAACTCAAAATCAGTTGGACTGTCATGGGTTTAACAACATGACTGAATGTCTTTGTAAAGTCAACACCATGACGTTGATGAAAGTCTTTGGTCACTCAACAGGCTTTATACCTGGCAATGGAACCCATCAGGGTTCCGCTTAACTCAAAAAATCCACTTACACCCGATGACATTTTGTGCGGGATGAAATGGAACAAGTGTCCAAGTAGAGTTATGAAGGAGGACATCATATTTATCACGCATACCTTGACGCCAATGAGGAGACTTTTGGGCTTAAATGACCGTGGTAGGTTCACAAGTCTCAACAGAGTGAGTCATAATCGTATTGAGGTCGAGAACCTGACGTGATTTGAAAATATCACTTTTAGAGCACGTTATCATGGGATGTCCAAGTGAGGAAATGATGGTGGAATGGGTGCTGGGGAAGTAGTAGAACAGGGTAAGTTCGACTGAGGAACATTAGCGCTACTAGGCTGTGGTGAGGGAAATGCTAGTGATTGAGTGTCCAAAGATTGGATGTTTGTGGTAGGAGATATGTATGCAAAAGAATGAGAAGAAAAAGAGGGAGTGAGATGTTGTACCAAAGAAGTGTCCACTTATATATGTGTGCTAGAGTGGGTGATTCTTGTGGAGGCTAATTAGATAATGGCATATGCCACTTATGCATATTCACCGGAGTAGTTGGTGTAGTAGAAGATTTAGACTGGTGAAATGGAAAGGAGGACTCCACAAAGATAATATGGCAAGACACAAAGACCTTGGGAGTCAAAAGATCGTAGCATCGATAAGCATTATGTTCAAGAGAGTAACCAATTAAGGTACAAGGCTTCAACCTTGGGGCTAGTTTATGTGATGCATAAGGACGTAGCCAAGGATAATAGACATAACCAAAAACCCTAAGTTTCTGAAGATTTTAGGATTTATGAAACAGTTTTTCAAATGATGATTGATTACGAAGGACTGGAGTAGGTATGCGATTAATCAGATAGACTGTAGTCTAGAAGGTTGCAGACCAAAAAGTAATTGATATAGAAGTATAATGGAAAAGTATGAGACCAATTTTAACTATATGACGATGTTTGCAATCGGCTGAGCCAACTAATTGAGGAGTGTACAGGGGAGACTTGAGATGTTGAATACCACATGCTAATAGGTATGGTGTTAGTGTTTGGTATTCACCCGCACCGTCAGAAAAAATTATTTTAATTATGGACTGAAAAATATTTTCCACCATTTTTTTTATGGTAAGACCTCAAACTTATGTTGAAGAGGATAAAACCAAGTATACTTGGTAAAAATAGTCAATAAAGATAACATAGAATATTTTTATTAAATAAAATAATTAGTGCAGGACCTCAAACATCAGTATAAAGAATTTTAAATGGTTGTGTGCAAGAAATAGAAGAAGTTTCAAATGGTAGTATATGACTTTTATTGCTAAGACATGCATCACAATGAGTAACAATAAAGCTAGCTTTAAAAACTAAAAGAGAATAACAAGAGAAAAACCGTTGTTGAGTTGAGGAAGAAGGGTGACCAAGACGACGATGCCACACATCCATTGGAGCAGCAACATAAGAGTAGGCAGTGGGCTGAGAGATTGATGGTCACTGGTAGATATTGTCTTTACTCTGGCCTTCAACTAATAATGCCCCTGTGCTCAGATCCTTGATAAGAAAGTAGTCAGAAAAAATTTCAATGGACGTATTATTTTGTTTACAGAATTAGGAGATAGAAATAAGATTCTGTTTAATATGAGGAGCGCACAACACATCATCGAGTGTAAAGTTAAGAGTATGCGAATTAAGCATTGTGGAACCAGTATGAGTAATAGGAAGTTGCTTACCATCACTAATGATGATGTCATCATTACCACCATAACTATTATGAAGGGACAAGTTCTGGAGATCCGAGATTATGTGATGAGAGGCTTAGAGTCCATAATCCAGGAACGTTGATCAGAAGTTGGGAAAGCAGTGAGATGCGCTTGGTGCATGATTGCAGAAGGATGAGGACGAGACCAACAAACTTTAGCGAAGTGATCAACTTTATCACACAGTTGGCAGACTGTTCATTGTTGAGGCATAGGAGCAGGATGCCGGCTATTGGTAATTGATGTTGCTATGTTAAGGTATGGGAGCAGGATGCCAAGGCTGTTGGGAACCGAATTTGCCACTTGGATTATGGGAAGATGGTGCCTCGCCTAGACCTTTGATGATAGACTTAGAAAACTGATTGTTCTTCTTTTTAAATTTGTGACTTACTTGAGCAGTGATAGGTGGTCCTAGTGGCCTATCTTCGCACTTCAAGTACGTCTCGTAGTCAGTCAACTTGTCGTACAGCTCTTTAAATGATAGCAACGAGTCGTGTGCCCATATTACTGCAGCCAATTCTTTGTACTCAACCACAAAACCATTGAGGGTGTGGACAATAACTTCATCATCATTGAGGTTTTGCTCTATTAAAGCTAAATCATCGATGATAATTTTTATGTTTTGGAGATAGTCAGCAATAGTACTTCCCTCTTGTTTTGTGTTCATTAGACTAGAGAGGAGGCCAAGAAAGCGAGTGCACGAGTGATTTGCCAATGTAGTTTGTAGCTTGCACCATGCTTATGTAGCAGTAGCATAGGAAGATATAAGTGGTGCGATGGAACTAGCAACGGAAGCTTGAATCGCCTGAAGAATAAGACGATCTTGACGTAACCATAGTTTATGCTCTAGATTTAGTACATGACTTGTTGTCCCCAAGATGTCGATCATTACTGGTGGACAACTGAAAGATCCGTCAAAATAATATAATAAATCATATCCAAAGAGGAGATTAGTGAATTTAGCATGCCAGAATACGTAGTTGCCTCCTTTGGAGAATTTGAAATTGATGAGGATTGTAGCATTGATGGAGACCAATCCTATATTCTAAGAAGTAGTCTTAAAGTACTAGTGCTTCCTGTAGGGACAGTGGAATACGAGAGATAGACGATGAAGACATTGTGAGAAAAAAAAATACCGATCATTGTCTCGATTGGATCTGAAAAATTTGTGTTGCTGAAATGCCTATTGTATATCAGCTGTGTGGTTGACCAGATTGCTGGAACTAAATACTTCTTTAGTAAGAAAAGATAGAAACTGCTATTTTTAGGAGCGGTGATTGCTTGTTGTGTTTTCTTGCCTTCCGTGCTACCTGCTGTGTTTCGTTGCCTACTAAGAGTGAGTGTTTGGGATGCTGTTGGGAAGAGAGACCGGTAGCATTGTCTCCAACAGAGGCAAGCTTGATCCAGTCAGTAGTGACCCGGGCGATGGCCGCGAAGTCCGCTGGTGGAGGCGGCAACACCTGGTGGGTCTCGTTGTTCGTGTGGTCGTCGAAGCCCAACTACAACGACGGCCTCGCAACGTAGGAGGCTTCCGGGAAAGGGGCCGCTGCGGAGACGAAGGGCAAGAGTAGGCGACCGACGAATCTAAAGGGCCACGTAGTAGAAGACAGAGAAGCCAAGGCAGGCAGGGCGAGAGGGGATACGGTGGGTGTCAAAGTGATGGGATCGAGGAACGGTTGCTTCGAGACATGGGACGCGGTGGGCGACTTTGATGGGAATAAAATAGGAATCAACTTTGTATATGAACAAATACTAGCAGACCGTCACACACAGCGGAATGAAACAGAAATCACAATCAGATGAACACCAAGATTTACGTGGAAAACCCCTTCAACTAGAAGGGTAAAAACCACGGGACAAGCCAGAGAAAATCCACTATCAAAATAATGAATATACAGATCTCATGCGTCTTGCCCAAGCCCAAAGCAATAGCCACAAGAGAATCTCAGGGATACAAGGACTATAATCCTAAGCACAATATCCAAAACTCTCCCAAGAGATCACAGTAAGAATCTACTGCAAACTTATCTAACCTGAGATTTGAATGATTGAGAATAGTTTTTTCCTGCCCTTGTCTTCTTCCCTTTTCCGGATCTCTTGTTTTCTGGCCTCTACTGTCAATCTGCAGTCTGCTTTCTCTCTCCCACGTTTCTAGCCGTCGCTGCTCTCTTAATCTCAACCCTGGCCGCCTAATCTAGGTTTTAGGTTAATATATGTGAGGTTTTGGGCTGTGGGCTTCACTAAAGCCCATTATGGGTTGAATCTGGGCCATCTGCCCAACAACCTCCCCCTTCAGCCCATAAGGGAGGCTGTCTCATGACTCCTTAATATGAAATCATGCCGACCAACTGTCGACACATCTCCTGTCTCTCTTTCGGTAAAGCCTTTGTCAACATGTCTGCCCCATTATCATCTGTGTGAATTTTCTGAAGCTGTAATTGCTTCTTTTCAAGCACATTTCTGATCTAATGATATCTGACATCTATATGCTTTGATTTGGAATGAAATGTTGGGTTCTTGCATAAATGGATGGCACTCTGGCTGTCACAATACACCACATAGTTTTCCTGTTTCAGCCCCAATTCTTGTAAGAATCCTTTCATCCATAACATTTCTTTGCAAACCTCTGTAGCAGCAATATATTCTGCCTCTGTGGTGGAGAGAGCAATACACCTTTGCAATCTGGACTGCCATGACACAGCTCCCCCTGCAAAAGTAAGTACAAAACCTGATGTGGACTTCCTTGTGTCAATATCTCTTACCATATCTGCATCTGTGTAACCTGTCAATACAGGTGGTCCACCTCCAAAGCTTAAACAAACTTTAGAACGTCCTCTGAGATATCTAAAAATTCACTTCACTGCTGCCCAATGCTCTTTACCTGGATTTGCAAGAAATCTACTAGTAACACCCACTGCATATGCGATGTCCGGCCTCGTACATATCATTGCGTATATTAAACTTCCAACTGCTGAAGCATAAGGAACCTTTTGCATTTTCTCATTCTCCTCATCACTTGACGGACTCTGATCTGAGCACAACTTGAAGTGAGCTGCAAGAGGAGAACCAACTGGCTTTGCATTACTCATACTGAACCTATCCAATACATTCTCAATGTATTTCTCCTGTGACAACCAAATCTTTCTCTTTCTTCTGTCACGAGAAATCTGCATGCCCAGTATTTGCTTTGCTGGCCCCATGTCCTTCATTGCAAAAGATTCACTCAGGTCCTTCTTCAACCTGTCAATCATAGACATATCTTTTCCGAGGATAAGCATATCATCAACATAAAGTAAGAGAATAATAAAATCCTCACCAAATCGTTTGATGTACACACAATGAACTGAAGCTGTTCTTTTATATTCATTTTTAATCATAAATGAATCAAACTTTTTATACCACTATCTTGGAGCTTGCTTCAGCCAATACAAGCTCTTCTTCAACTTGCAGACAAGATTTTCTTTACCTTTGACTTTGAAGCCTTTTGGTTGCTCCATATAAATTTCCTCTTCCAAATCACCATGAAGGAAAGCTGTTTTCACATCTAACTGTTCAATCTCCAAGTCTAGGTTAGCAGCAATACCAAGAGCAGCACGGATAGAAGACATTTTAACAACAGGAGAAAAAATTTCTTCAAAGTCAATACCTTTCTTTTGACCAAAGCCTTTCACAACCAATCTAGCTTTATACTTTGGTTGAGAACAATATTCTTGAGTCTTCAACCTGAAAACTCACTTGTTCTTTAAGGCCTTACTTCCCTATGGTAGTTGCACCAAATCATATGTGTGGTTCTTCTGTAGAGAATCCATCTCTTCCTGCATAGCAATAAACCACTTTTTTTTCTGCTCACTTTCAACTGCTTCCTGGTAACTCTCTGGTTCACCTGCATCAGTAAGCATCACATACTCATCTGTAGAGTATCTTCTGGAAGGTTGACGTTGTCTAGAAGATCTTCTTAATTGATGTTATGTGGGAACTTGCTCTCTTTCTTCTTCTTGCTCAACATGTCCTGCAGGTAGATCAACATCTGGCTCTGCACCATCTTCCTGCACATCTCCCCCATCACCCTGATATATTGGAGGAATAACTGGGTCACAGTCTACAAATCCCTCTGCAGAAGTCTTAGCTGGTGCCTCCTTCTTCAAATCCTCAATGGTTTGATCCTCAAAGAAGACAACATCTCTGCTTCTGAACACCTTCTGCTTTTCTGGATCTCAAAGCCTGTAACCAAACTGATCATGTGAGTAACCAAGAAAAATACAATCTTTTGTCTTACCATCCAGCTTGGACCTTTCATTGTTTGGAACATGTGCAAATGCACGACAACCAAACACTCTTAAATGCCTATAGGAGACATCTTTCCCTGACCATACATGCTCTACAACATCACCATCTAGAGCTGTACATGGTGATAAGTTTATTACATCGACTGCAGTCCTCAAAGCCTCATCCCAAAACCTTTTGGGTAGCTTGGCCTGTGAAAGCATACATCTGATCTTTTCCATGATGGTGCGGTTCATTCTCTTTGCAATTACATTATGCTGAGGCGTACCAGGGACTGTCAACTCATGTTGGATGCCATGTGACCTGCAATAATCATTAAACAATCCTGTGTACTCACCACCATTATCTGATCTTATACATTTCAATTGCCTTTCTGTCTCCCTTTTAACTCTGGCATGAAACTCTTTGAAAACATTAATAACCTGATATTTAGTCTTCAAAGCATAGGCCCAAACTTTCCTGGAAAAGTCATATATAAAAGTAACAAAATAAAGTGCACCACTGATACTAGGAACATTAACAGATCCACTAGGAGTTTTTGTTCTCAAAGGACCACACACATCTGTATAGACACGGTCCAAGACATGCATTTTTCTAGATAAGGTAGGACTAACAAAGAAAACTCTATGTTGTTTACCAGCCAAACAATCAATACAAGAGTTCAAACGTGTACCTCTGAGGTATGGTAATACCTCTCTTTTGGAAAGTTTTTGCAGCCCCTTCTCGCTCATGTGTCCTAGTCGCCTATGCCACAACTCTATACTGGAGTCTTTCTCTGTAGCATTCAACTGCTCACCACAAGCTTTAGGCTGCAATCTATACAATGTATGTCATTTCTTCCCATTAGCTACAATAAGAGAACCCTTACTGAGCTTCCACTGCCCTTTATGAAATCTGACATCAAAGTCTTCATCGTCCAACCTTCCAACTGAAATTAAATTCAGTATTAAGTCAACCACATGCCTCACATCCTTAAGTACCAACTTGCAACCAAGGTTGGTCTTTATATGGATATCTCTCATGCCAATGATGTTTGCTGTGCCATAGTTGCCCATCTTGACAACACCAAAATTTCCAGACCTGTAAGTAGCAAAGAACTCCCTCCATGGTGTAGCATGATAAGAAGCACCTGTGTCAATTATCCACTCGAGATCCTGACACACACAAGAAAAAATATCATCAGAAGTAGACAAAATCAAATAATCACCACATTGTACTGTAGCTGTGATATTCTCTTTTGACTCTGTATGCTCCACTTCTTTCCCCCTTTTCTTGTTCTTCTTAGGTTGCTTGCACTGATTCTTGTAATGTCCTTTCTCACCATAATTGTAGCAAACAATATCTTTCCTTGACCTTGACTTGCTTCTACCCAACTTCTATCCTTTGACTTTGACCTTCCTCTGTTCTCTGAGACAAGTGCTTGTGAATCAATCTGAGAAGTTGCTGAATTCTTTCTCCTTAACGCCTCATTCAACAAACTGCTTGTTACTTGACTCATGGTGACAATATCATCTGGTGCCGAATTACTGAGAGAAACCACTAGTGTCTCCCAACTTTCTGGCAAAGAACTGAGAAGTAACAATGCCTGCAACTCATCATCAAGACACATTTTCATAGAGGATAACTGGTTAGTAATACTCTGCATTTCATTCAAATGCTCTGGAATAGAAGTACCATCTTTATATTTCAAGTTCACAAGTTTTCTGATCAGAAAAGCTTTATTGCCAGCCGTTTTTCTTTCATAAAAACCTTCTAACTTTTTCCAAAGAGAGTATGCAGAACATTCAGTAGAAACATGGTGAAAGACACTATCATCTAGCCATTGTCGAATAAAACCAACTGTTTTTCGATCTAACCTCTTCCACTCATCATCTGTCATAGATGTGGGCTTTGCACTATCTCCTTGCAAAGGTCCATACAAATCTTTGCAATACAAGAGATCTTCTATTCTTGGTTTCCATATCATCCAATTGTTTCCGTTTAAACTAATCATGCGAGAAATATTACCGGTCTCCATGTTCAGATACAAAAGATTAAATGCCACCAAAACCCTGCTCTGATACCAGTTGATGGGAATAAAACAGGAATCAACTTTGTATATGAACAAATACTAGCAGACCGTCACACACAGTGGAATGAAACAGAAATCACAATCAGATGAACACCAAGATTTACGTGGAAAACCCCTTCAACTAGAAGGGTAAAAACCACGGGACAAGCCAGAGAAAATCCACTATCAAAATAATGAATATACAGATCTCAGGCTTCTTGCCCAAGCCCAAAGCAATAGCCACAAGAGAATCTCAGGGATACAAGGACTATAATCCTAAGCACAATATCCAAAACTCTCCCAAGAGATCACAGTAAGAATCTACTGCAAACTGATCTAACCTGAGATTTGAATGATTGAGAATAGTTTTTTCCTGCCCTTGTCTTCTTCCCTTTTCTAGATCTCTTATTTTCTGGCCTCTACTGTCAATCTGCAGTCTGCTTTCTCTCTCCCACGTTTCTAGCCGTCGCTGCTCTCTTAATCTCAACCCTGGCCGCCTAATCTAGGTTTTAGGTTAATATATGTGAGGTTTTGGGCTGTGGGCTTCACTAAAGCCCATTATGGGCTGAATCTGGGCCATCTGCCCAACAGACTTCACGAGAGCGGTAGGTCGACGTCGGCGTCTCGAACCCAGCGATGCTTCTTCTCGAACTGTTCAGCACACTGGTGGGTATCACCGACTCTACGATCCTTTCTGCTACGCGCGCTGCTATGTGCGTGGGGTGGGTTGCAGCGATGGATCGAGGGTGGCTGGCGTGGCCAGCAATGGGTGCGGCCAGTGATTAGGAAAGAAATGAAGTGCACTTATTTATTCCTTCATTCATACCTATTTATACAAGAAAAGAGAAGATTTAAAAGATTAGGAGTTGAGAATTTCCCTCAACAGTTTATGCTGCTAATATTGTTACAATAATTTTATCTCTTAACACTTATTAAATCTAAAAACAAAATAAATTTTATCGTACCCTTCTTTCTTTTCATCTCTAAATCTAGGACTTCTAATGTAGGGGATGAGTGAGGTATGTGATGGGTAAAAATAAAAAATGTCATAAATGGTCATAAGTTCAAACAGCTTGAGAAAGATAAACGGTAGTAATAAAGATACTAATTTATCTATATAATCATAACTTGATTAACTTTCAATTAGTTTAAATAATAATTTAATAAATATAAATAAATAAGTATAGAATAATTAGATAAAGGAAACCAACGGGGGTTAAAAGACTAATTTTAAACCAATCATATTCCACAACTTAATACATCACTTCTGTTGGGCAGACCATCCAGATTCAATCTATAATGGGCTTTAGTTAAGTTCACAGTCCAGAACCTCACTTATATTAACCTAAACCCTAGATTAGGTCGCAATGGTTGAGTTTAAGAGGGCAACGACGGTTGAAAATGTGGGAGAGAGAAAGAAGGCTGCAAATTGACAGTAGAGGCTAGAAAATAAGAGATCCAAGAAAGGGAAGAAGACAAGGACAGGAAAAGACTATTCTCAAATATTCATACTATGATCTCTTGAGAAGGTTTTGAATATTGTGCTTAGTATTATAGTCCTTGTATCCTTGTGATTCTCTTGTCGTTATTGCTTGGGCTTGGACAAGAAGCCTTAAGATCTGTATATTCATTATTTTGATAGTGGATTTTCTCTGACTTGTCCCGTGGTTTTTACCCTTCGAGTTGAGGGGGTTTTTCACGTAAATCTTGGTGTTTATTTTATTATGATTTATTTTTGATTCCGTTGTGTGTGACGACCTGCTAGTATTTGTTCGTATACAAAGTTTATTCATGTTTTATTCCCATCAACTAGTATCAGAGTAGGGTTTTGGTGGCATTTAATCTTTTGTATTTGAGCATGGAGGCCGGTAATATTTCTCGCATGATTAGTTTAAACGAAAATAATTGGATGATATAGAAACCAAGAATGGAAGATCTCTTGCATTGCAAAGATTTATATGGACTTTTGTAAGGGGATAGTGCAAAGCCCACAACTATGACAAATGATGAGTGAAAGAGGTTAGATCGAAAAACTGTCTACTTTATTCATCAGTGGCTTGATGATAGTGTCTTTCATCATGTTTCTACTGAATGTTCTGCTTACTCTCTTTGGAAAAAGTTAGAAGGTCTTTATGAAAGAAAAACGATTGACAACAAAGCTTTCTTGATCAGAAAACTTGTGAACTTGAAATATAAAGAGGGTACTTCTATTCCTGAGCATTTGAATGAAATGCAGAGTATTACTAACCAGTTATCCTTTATGAAAATGTCTCTTGATGATGAGTCAGGCATTGTTACTTCTTAGTTCTTTGCTAGAAAGTTGGGAGACACTGGTGGTTTCCCTCAGTAATTCTGCACCAGATGGTATTGTCACCATGAGTCAAGTAACAAGCAGTTTGTTGAATGAGGAGTTAAGGGGAAAGAATTCAGCAACTTCTCATATTGATTTACAAGCACTTGTCTCAGATAACAAAGGAAGGTCAAAGTCAAAGGATAGAAGTGGTTCATATATAGGTAGAAGTAAGTCAAGATCAAAGAAAGATATTGTTTGCTACAATTGTGGTGAGAAATGACATTATAAAATTAGTGCAAGCAACCTAAGAAGAACAAGAAAAAAGGAAAAGAAGTGGAGCATACAAAGTCAAAAGAGAATATCATAGCTACGGTGTAAGGTAGTAATTATTTGATTTTGTCTACTTCTGATGATTTTTTTTTTTGTGCCAGGATCTCGAGTGGATAATTAACACAGGTGATTCTTATCATACTACACCACGAAGGGAGCTCTTTGCTACTTACAAGTGTGTATTGTCAAGATGGGCAACTATCACATAGCAAACATCATAGGCATGAGAGATATCCATATAGAGACCAACCTTGACTGCAAGGTGGTGCTTAAGGATATGAGGCATGTAATTGACTTAAGACTGAATTTAATTTCAGTTAGAAGGCTGGATGATGAAGACTTTGATGTCAGATTTCATAGAGGGCAGTGAAAGCTTAGTAAGAGTTCTCTTAATATAGCTAATGGGAAGAAATGTCATACATTATATATATATTGCAGGCTAAAGCTTGTGGTGAGCAGTTGAATGCTACAGAGAAAGACTTCAGCATGGAGTTGTGGCACAAGCGATTGAGACACATAAGCGAGAAGGGGTTGCAAGAACTTTCCAAGAGAGATGTATTATCAGACCTCAAATGTACATGTTTGAACCCTTGTATTGATTGTTTGGCTGGTAAATAACATAGAGTTTCCTTTGTTAGTCCTATCTTATCCAGAAAAATGCATGCCTTGGACAGTGTCTATATAAATGTGTGTGATCCTTTAAGGATAAAAACTCATGGTGGATCTATTAATATTCCTAGTATCAGTTGTGCACTTTATTTTATTACTTTTATAGATGACTTTTCCAGGAAAGTTTGGGCCTATGCTTTGAAGACTAAAGATCAAGTTATTAATGTCTTTAAGGAGTTTCATGCCAGAGTTGAAAGGGAGACAGAAAGACAATTGAAATGCATAAGATCAGATAATGGTGATGAGTACATAAGATTATTTAATGATTATTGCAGGTCACATGGCATGCAGCATGAGTTGACAGTTCCTGGTACGCCTCAACATAATGCAATTGCAGAGAGGATGAACCGCACCATCATGGAAAAGATCAAATATATGCTTTCACAGGCCAAGCTACCTAAAAGGTTTTAGGATGAGGTTTTGAGGATTGCAGTTGATGTAATCAACTTATCACCATGTACAGCTCTAGATGGTGATGTTGTAGAGCATGTATGGTCAGGGAAAGATGTCTCCTATAGGCATTTAAGAGTGTTTGGTTGTCGTGCATTTGCACATGTTCCAGACAATGAGAGGTCCAAGCTGGATGATAAGTCAAAAGAGTGTATTTTCCTTGGTTACTCACATGATCAGTTTGGTTACAGGCCTTGGGATCCAGAAAAGCAGAAGGTGTTCAGAAGCAGAGATGTTGTCTTCGTTGAGGATCAAACAATTGACGATTTGAAGAATGAGGCACCACCTAAGACTTCTACAAAGGGTTTTGTAGATTGTGACTCAGTTATTCCTCTAGTATATCAGGGTGATGGGGGAGATGTGCAGGAAGATAGTGCAAATCTAGATGTTGATCCACCTGCAAAACATGTTGAGTAGGAAGAAAAAAGAGAGCAAGCTCTCACAGAACCACAATTAAGAAGATCTTTTAGACCGCGTCAACCTTCCAGAAGATACTCTACATATGAGTATGTGATGTTTACTGATGCAGGTGAACCAGAGAGTTACTAGGAAGCAGTTGAAAGTGAGCATAAAAAGAAGTGGTTTATTGCTATGCAGGAAGAGATGAATTCTCTACAGAAGAACCACACATATGATTTGGTGCAACTACCAAAGGGAAGTAAAGCCTTGAAGAACAAGTGGGTTTTTAGGTTGAAGACTCAAGAATATTGTTCTCAACCAAAGTATAATGCTAGATTGATTGTGAAAGGCTTTGGTCAAAAGAAATGTATTGACTTTGAAGAGATTTTTTTCTCCTGTTGTTAAAATATCTTCTATCCGTGTTGCTCTTGGTATTGCTGCTAACCTAGACTTGGAGATTGAGCAGTTAGATGTGAAAACAGCTTTCCTTCATGATGATTTGGAGGAAGAAATTTATATGGAGCAACTAGAAGGCTTCAAAGTCAAAGGTAAAACAAATCTTGTCTGCAAATTGAGAAAAAGCTTGTATGGGCTGAAACAAGCTCTAAGATAGTGGTATAAAAGTTTGATTCATTTATGATTAAAAATGAATACAAAAGAACAGCTTCAGATCATTGTGTGTACATCAAACAGTTTGGTGAGACTTTTATTATTCTCTTACTTTATGTTAATGACATGTTTATCCTCGGGAAAGATATGTCTATGATTGACAAGTTGAAGAAGAAACTAAGTGAGTCTTTTGTAATGAAAGATATGGGGCCAGCAAAACAAATATTGGGCATGCAGATTTCTCGTGACAGAAGAAAGAGGAAGATTTGGTTGTCACAGGAGAAATATATTGAGAATGTATTGAATAGGTTCAGTATGAGTAATACAAAGTCAGTTGGTTCTCCTCTTTTAGGTCACTTCAAGTTGTGCTCAGATCAGAGTCCATCAAGTGATGAGGAGAAGGAGAAAATACAAAAGGTTCCTTATGCTTCAGCAGTTGGAAGTTTAATATACGCGATGGTATGTACGAGGCCGGACATCGCATATGTAGTGGGTGTTACTAATAGATTTCTTGCAAATCCAAGTAAAGAGCATTGGGCAGCAGTGAAGTAGATTTTTAGATATCTTAAAGGAAGTTCTAAAGTTTGTCTAAGCTTTGGAGGTGGACAATCTATGTTGATAGGTTATACATATGCAGATATGGCAAGAGATATTGACACAAGATAGTCCACATCAAGTTTTATACTTACTTTTGCAGGAGGAGTTGTATCATGACAGTCCAGATTGCAAAGGTGTATTACTCTCTCCACCACAGAGGCAGAATATATTGCTGCTACAGAGGTTTGCAAAGAAATATTATGGATGAAAGGATTCTTACAAGAATTATGGCTAAAATAGGAAAATTATGTTGTGTATTGTGACAGCCAGAGTGCCATCCATTTATGCAAGAACCCAATATTTCATTCCAAGTCAAAGCATATAGATGTCAGATATCACTTGATCATAAATGTGTTTGAAGAGAAATAGTTACAGCTTCAGAAAATTCACACAGATGATAATGGGGCAGATATGTTGATAAAGACTTTACCGAAAGAGAGACAGAAGATGTGCCGATAGTTGGTCGGCATGGCTTCATATTGAGGAGTCATGAGACAGCCTCCCTTATGGGCTGAAGGGGGAGGTTGTTGGGCAGATGGCCCAGATTCGGCCCATAATGGGCTTTAATGAAGCCCACAGCCTAGAACATCATTTATATTAACTTAAACTCTAGATTATATGGTCATGGTCGAGATTAAGAAGGCAGCGACGGTGGAAAACGTGGGAGAGAGAAAGAAGGCTACAGATTGACAATAGAGGTCAGAAAATAAAAGATTCAGGAAAAGGAAGAAGACAAAGACAGAAAAAGACTATTCTCAAATATTCATATCTCAAGTTAGATTAGTTTGCAGTGGATTCTTACTGTGATCTATTGAGAAAGTTTTGAATATTGTGCTTAGTATTATAGTTCTTATATCCCTATGATTCTCTTGTCGCTATTGCTTGGGCTTGGGCAAGAAGTCTTGAGATCTGTATATTCATTATTTTGATAGTGGATTTTCTTTGGCTTGTCCCATGATTTTTATTCTTCGAGTTGAGGGGTTTTTCACGTAAATCTTAGTATTTATTTGATTATGATTTTTGTTTGATTCTGTTATGTGTAACGGCCTACTAGTATTTGTTTGTATACAAAGTTTATTTCTGTTTTATTTCCATCAACTTCGGCTTTAAGGATAGAAAATATTTTTCTCATAAATAACCCTTAACACAACTAATAATAATAATAAATATTATTGACCTTGGTTGTAAAATAGTGATCGAATAGATGGTACAATAGAAACGGTGATGCATAGTTTGGTGGTTGTAGATAAGGGCTATGATGGTTGATATTATTGCTCTTTTGGTGTTGATGTTGCTATCATAAATGTGATAATGTTGCCATAATTGTTGATGAAGGTGATAGAGAATAGAGAAAGAGAAAGAATGAATAGGATACAACCCCTCACTCTCGGGACTCCTTCCTCACCAAAGCCTTTCACCTAATGTTCTTGGTGACTACAAACACTTAACTCTTCGTTTATTCATCAACTCCAAAATGTGTGAGGTTTATAATATTTTTATAAAGATAGATGGCCCTTAAATAAGTGTCACAAATTTCTTCTCAAAGAGAATTTATGAATACTAATGTCACATACCTCCCTCTTAAAAAGTAATAAGTAGGAATCAATAGGATAAGGACAATTATCCACTATTGCATGAATATCATGTAAAAAAAGTTTTTATCATGTGCACTTTATGATGTATATATAACATTCCTCTTGAACCATCATAATGGTGTGATGGTGCTTTGATCCCCATCAATGTTTTAATTTGGACGAGGATAAACTAAGACCACTAACAATAATGATCACTTCATTCGTCCAAGGTCAATTAAAAAAAAAAAGTAGGATCTTTTTAAGTAGAAAACCTAATCATTTTTTTCAATATTACCCAATAAGTCTAATATAATTTATGACTTGTGGGCAATATTAATTTCATGATTTTATTAGTTATTAAACTTCTTGTTATCTTAAATGATAAAAATATTGATCTCTCTAAAATTACTCATCATTATATAAAAAATATTTAAATCTAAGTTAATAATGGTATCTATTTATTGGGAATGTGTGAACTGGGTTGAGACACACCAGCGGTAGAGTCGAGTTGGATCCAATTTGACGTTTGTCAATGATAGAGTTAGACTTGCCTTCCCAACGATTGATGTGTCGTACGTGGTGACTTCACACACACCTTTTGCCTCTCATTTGTGATATTTTTTAGACATTATTGCTTTTCTACAGGAGAAAGCATAATCAGATTTGTTATCAATAGATACTTAGAAAAAAAAAATGTAGAGGAAATAATTGTTATATGCTTTGATCCCTTTATTTTACTATAAATGTTACGATCCTACTCCATGGGATTAAATGATTTTTGTGTCTAAGTTAACAATAACATTTATTTATTAGATCTCTGGTTGAATATATGAAATGGATTGAGCCAAACAACGGCGGTGTTGTTGGGTTGGATCTAATTAGCCCAATAGCGAGCTAAGATCTATTGAATTAGATCTTGATTAGTCCTATAGAGAATCTAAACTGCTTGGGACATAGAGTTTGACTCTTAGCTCAAAGCTAAGTTCCTATATATACTATTTTGATAAATATTTGGCCTTGGTAAAGGACATAGTTAGACTTGCGTTGCTTGGATAGATGTCTTGTACAATGTAGACTTTCCACACTTCTTTTGCCCCTCATTTGTGCTATATTGTATATTTTATTACTTGTTTAATCAAAACAAATATATTCATAAGTATTATCGACAGAGGGTAAGAAGGAAATGTAGAGGAAGAAAAAATATATATATATACTTAGCATCTTCTTAAGCTCACATAAATTCAAAATGTTTTAAGCTCAATCGAAATCTAGTATAGTGTTCATGAGGTATAACCCAATTGGATAATAGCATTTTGCCAAACTAATGCACAAATCTAAAATGCTTAAACTTAACTTGAGAACAGTACATCATCTATCTATTATAATTAAATTTAGTTCTTAAACTACTTCAAATGTAGGGCTAAATAAACATCTTATAGTAAGTAAACCACTGGCATAACTTTATCAAAATCTTATAGTAGTATATCAATTTTAAGGTGTAGTACTTTTACTCCTTAAGCATTGGTTTAATAGTTGTGTACCAGACTTATGGAATGTAACCAGTTTTTAATTAATTTTTATTTATTATCACTAACATTTTTATTGATTATGGTTTAAATATTTCAGTTTTTATTTATGGTTTAAATATTTCAGTTTTCATTCATTATGAATGTAATGATTATTGTTAAATTTTTTGACAATTAAAATTTTTAATTATGGTCCAAACGTTTTGATCTTGAATTCATTTTTGAATATTACTAATTGATGGTAATAAACATTCTTGATGGGAGAACGTCTACATATATATGTATGTTTTGGTCTCTTGGCATAATATCAAGTTTAAGCATTTCCTACACCATCTGAAGTGTGAGAATTCAAAGTCGAGAAGTGCAAAAATACTGAAAAAAATCGTTGTTGAAATCTTCAACAATAATAGCTAGAGGTATGTAATTTAAGTTTTCATATTTATTTAATTATGTTTATATTAAAGTGGTTTAGAAATATACTTTTTGGTTTCAATTTTCTAACATTTGGTATGGAGAAGATTTTATTTTTATGTCACTAAATATGGTTTGATTTTGATTTATCTTTTAAATTTTTTGGTGCATTAGATACTAAAAATTATGAGAATATTATATTTTCAGCAAGTCTAGTGAAATAAAGCATTTGTTATTAATAATGCTTGTATTCAGCATGAATATTTTGTTATATTAATTCATGCTCATAAGTCAAGTTTATATGAACAAAATGTCTAGTGATCCATAAAATATTAATTAATTAGGGATTAGTCACAGCATCCTTAGTTAATTAAAATTATATATAAATTATAATCACATAAGGAATTAGACATAATATTATGATTGATTATATTTAATATAATAATTATTATCCCACATGATCTTTTATTATACTTATATAATTAATCATGATAAAATATCAAATTATTTTCATAATTTACTCACAGGGATTATGAATTGGTATATAATTTGATAGTTTTATCATAAAGATCATGTGAATTTATTTGAATTAAAATTTTAACCCATAGGTAATTTTTATGTTATGAGATTCATTTTTAATATGTTTTATATTAATAAAATATATAATTTAGACTTTTAAGCCTTAAATTTTAATATAAGCATTTTGGGTTTTATATAGTTTCTCAAACTATCAATTTCTTTGATATCCGATATAACATTCCGGAACTTAAAGTTGATAACTATAAGGTATGGAAGGAGAGGATTCTCCTTCATCTATGGTAGATGGATATTTATTATGCTATTAGGAAGGACGAACTACCTACAGTCACCAATACTAGCACTTCAACTGAGATCACGCTATATGAGCGATATGAGTGATCCAATCGGCTCAGTATGATGTTTATTAAGACTAAAATAACTACTGGGATATATGGTTCTGTTGACCATCATAATAATATCCAAGACTTACTAAAGGCCATTGACGAGCAGTTCGTCACTTCAAATAAGGCACTAACAAGCACTCTAATAATGAAATTTTCATCACTTAGACTCACCAACATAAAAGGTATGCATGAGCATATAATACAAATGCGGGATATTACAGCTCAACTTAAGAAACTTGATGTTGATATGTCAGAATCATTCTTGGTACACTATATTTTGAACACCCTTTTACATCAATATGGGCCTTTTAAGATTTAATACAACACACATAAGGATAAATGGTCAATTAATAAATTAATAACCATGTGTATTAAAAAAGAAGAGAGACTAGTGATGGAGCCAGGTGAGAGTGCATTGGTGGTAACCACTCATAAAAAGAATAAAATTGACAAAAATCAAGCCAATTAGCAAGGAAATAGTAGAATATCACCCCAAGCTGATATCAAGAAAGAAAAAAGTGTTTCTTCTTTAAAAAGAAGGGACACATGAAAAGGAATGCATGAAATTTCAACCATGGCTTGAAAAGAAAGGTAAATCAACCTCGTTTGTTTGCTATGAATCTATTATGGTTAATATTAATATTAACACCTGGTGGATTGATTCTAGATCAATAATTCATATTGCAAACTCTTTGCAGTATATGCAAAACCTAAGGAAACCAGTAGGAAGTGAGCAAAGTATCTTCACAGACAATAAGATGGGCTCACATGTGGAGGCAATTGGAACATCATTTTAACCTTGTGTAGTGGCTTTGTTTTAGAATTGGAAATGACCTTTTATGTGCCAAGTTTCTAACGAAACTTGATTTCTATTTCTAGACTCGTACCATTTAGATATTCATTTCATTTTTAAGATACATCATTTAGTTTATTATATAAATCTGATTGTCTCAGGAATGATATTTTGTCTGATAGTCTTTTTTCAAATTCTTTTGCAAAATAAAGACACTTATAGTTTAATGCATGTTTACGCTGGCACTAAAAGGTGTAATATTAATGAAAACTCCTTTATCTTATGGCATAGAGATTATGCCATATCTCCATAGAGAGAATTAAGGGATTAGTTACTGATGGGGTACATATTACTTTGATTTTTTTATTTTAAGACTTGTGTAGACTGTATTAAGGGAAAGTAGACTAACAAGTCCGAAAAGGGTGCTAACAATAGTTAAGACATATTAGAAATCATTTATACTAATATATGTTGTCCAAACATGGACACGCATGATCAGAAATACTTCATCTCCTTTATAGATGATTACTCACGATATATGTAAATCTATTTGCTTCATAATAAAAATGAAGTATTGGATGCCTTCAAAGTCTTTAAGACTGAAGTTGAGAACTAATGTGATAAGCAAATTAAAATTGTGAGATCAGATAGAGATGGAGAATATTATGATAGATATACTAAGAATAGATAAATATATGGTCCTTTTGCTAAGTTTCTTCAAGAATATGAGATTGTTGCCCAATATACTATGTCTTGTTCTCCGAACCAGAATGGTGTTACAAAAAGAAGAAACTGAACATTATTAGACATGGTGCGGAGTATGCTTAGCAACTCCAATCTTCATAAATTCTTCTGGACTGAAGCACTAAAGATGATTGTGCATATATTAAACCGAGTTCCAACTAAGACTATCCCAAATACACTATTTTAATTATGAAAAGGTTGAAAATCGAGTTTGCAATATATGCGCATTTGGGGATGTCCGTCTGAGGTCAGAATATATAATCCACAAGAGAAGAAACTAGACCTGAGGACTATTAGTAAGCATTTCATTGCATATACCGAAAAGTTTAAAGGTTATAGGTTTTATTGTTCATCTCACACAACTAGGATTGTGGAATCAAGAAATGGTAAGTTTCTTGAGGATGATATGATCAGTGGGAGCAATCAGTTTATGAACATAGTTTCTGCACATGATCATATAGGAACTCAATCTTTCACATCGAATGATAGATTAGTTATAGTTCATAACACTCCTCAAGTTCAAACTGGTGTTGAACAACCAATCATACAGATTCCACAAGTTGTTGATAGTATTCTAATAGATCAAACAATTCAAAAATTACAACAAGCTCCTGAACAACGTGTTGAACCACAAGTTTCCCAAGGAGATATTGGTACAACATTAAAAAGATCTAGTAAAAATAAAAGATCAGTAATTCCTAATTATTATGTTGTATATCTACAAGAATCTGACTATGATATCAGAGTCAAAAATGATCCTAAAATCTTTTCACAGGCCATAAGTTATAAAGAGTCAAACTTATGGTATGATACCATGAAAGAGGAGATGAATTCCATGAAGAGCAATGAAGTCTGGTATCTTATAGAGTTGCCTAATGGGGTAAAGATCATTGGCTGTAAATGAGTCATCAAGATTAAGAAAGATTTATTTGGCAATATTGAGAGATATAAGGCAAGACTTGTTGCAAAAGGATTTACTCATAAAGAGGAAATCAATTATATAAAGATATTCTTCCTATATCTAAGAAAGATTTTTTTCGTATCATTTTGACATTAGTTGCTTATTTTGACCTTGAGTTGCAACAAATGGATGTGAAAAATAGTATTTCTTAACGAAAATATAGATGAGGAGGTTTATATGAAACAACCTTAAGGTTTCTCCTCTAATGTTGGTGAGGACTTGGTCTGTAAGCTTAGGAAATCTATATACGATTTAAAACAAGCCTCCCGTCAATGGTATTTTAAATTTCATGAAGTAATTTCTTCATTCGAATTTGTTAAAAATCTCATAGATCAATGTATATACCAGAAGGCCAGTGAGAGTAAAATATGTTTTCTTGTTTTATACATAGATGATATTTTGCTTGTAACCAATGATAAGGATTTACTACATAAGGTGAAATAATTTCTTTCTAGAAACTTTGACATGGAGGATATGGGTAAAGAATCTTATGTCATTGACATTAAGATCCATAGATATAGACCTTGATGTATTTTAGGTCTATCACAAGAAACCTATATTAATAAGTTATTAAAAAGATTTTGGATGAAAGATTATTCACCAAGTGTCTCATTATAGAAGGTGATAGGTTCAATTTGAACCAATGCCCAATAATGATCTTGAGAGGGAATCAATGAAAAACATCTTTTATGATTCTGTTGTAGGAAACCTTATGTATGCTCAGGATGATCAGGCAATATCAAAGTAATCTAGGTATGGACCACTAGAGAGCTGCAAAGAATGTGATGAGGTATCTTCAAAGAATCAAATATTACATGCTTATGTATAGACATACAGACAAACTGGATGTGATTGATTACTTAGATTCAGACTTTAATGACTATGTTGATTCTCATAAATCAACATCAGGATACATTTTCATAATGAATGATGAAGCTATTTCTTAGAAAAGTGTCAAACAGACTTTAACTGCTACTTCTATCATGGAAGCTAAGTTTGTCTCCTATTTTGATGCTACTTCATATGGTGTATGGCTTAAGAGTTTTATTTCATGACTTAGAATAATGGTTCTATCTCTAGGCCATTAATGTTTTTCTGTGATAATTCAACTGTTGTCTTTATGGCTAAGAACAATAAAAGTGGAAGTCGAAGGAAACATATCGATATTAAGTATTTAGTCATAAGAGTACGTGTAAAGGAAAAGAAAGTGGTCATTGAGCATATTAGTACTGAATTAATGATTGCTAATCATTCAACTAAAGGCATGCGATCTCTGAAATTAAATGATCATGTAAAGAAAATAGGACTTGGTTCCACTTTGTAATTGTATTAAAACTCTTATATATTGTGATATTTTCTCATATTCATATACACATTAATTTGAGAAAATATATTTGTATGGATCTAGAATAAACATAGGGTTTATTCATTAAGTGGTGTTACCATATTAAGATTAATTCTTAAGAAATTAAATACATTGTGATACATGAAAAATAATACTCACTCTAAGAGGACTTATCGCTATAATTCATGTATTTGTTTCTTAAGAATATTATTCGATAAGATTAATTCAAGTCATTAAGTTAAATATATCGACCAAGTGGGAGAATATAATCATTTTTAATTAAATTTTTATTTATTACCATTAACATTTTTATTGATTATGGTTTAGATATTTCAATTTTAATTCATTATGAATGTAACGGTTATTGTTAAATTTTTCTATTTATGATAATTAAAAATTTTAATTATGGTCTAAACGTTTCGATCTTGAATTAATTCTTGAACGTTACTAATTGATGGTAATAAATATTATTGATGGGAGAACATATATATATATATATATATATGTGTGTGTGTGTGTGTTTTGGTCTCTTGACAGAATCTCAAGTTGAAGTATTTCTTACACCGTCTAAAGAGAATTATCAAAATATTAAAAGAAATCATTACTGAAATTTTCAATAATAATGATTGGAGATACACAATTTAAGTTTCCGTAAAAGTTTTATTGTGTTTTTATTATGGTGTTGTAGAAACACATTTTGGTTTCACAATCTAAGTTAAAACAATGTTGTAGAAACACATTTTTGTAGAAATACATTTTGGTATTTTTTTAAGATGTTAGCTAACTTAATCGGTGAATACTTTGACAGTCGCAAGATCCTAAACTCTAATTTCACCTTCGTTATTTATCGTTTGAAAAAAAAAAAAAATCTCAAAATGGTTAGAAATATCATAGCATTTTGTTGTTGTTATAGTAAGCTTCTATTATACTGGTAAATGTGTAAACATAGTCTATCTTACAAGGTTTTCACCCTTATAGGTGGTGGTCATTTAACTTTTGGTTTCTTATTATAGAGGTAAGTAATAACACAATAACTATGTTCCTCTATTGTTCAGATCCACATGATGGATGGGATACCACATAAATGATGCCATTGCTGCAAATTGTTTCTATTGTTTCATTTTTCTTGTGCAAAAGATGATACAGAATCAAGTCCTTGTTGGATTTTTGCTGCGTGCCTTGTGCACCTATGTCTTCGTTTTGGCCATCTTAAATCATGCTGTTGCAGAAAACAATGTTGATCATTGATGAATCTGCAAAAGGATAACCATGCAACAGCAGGTCACCATGTTCAAGTAGAGCAAGCATGAAATAAGTCTACCACGCAGCTTGGCTTCCTCTGAACTATCCACGCCATTGCCAGCTAACGAGCTTTGGCCACCGAACTCATCCTTCACATGGCTTCTCTTGTCATCTTTATCCTCAACAACTTAACCTCTAGACCACTACAATTAATCCAAATGATTTTATTTGAGCCAATTAATACTACAAGCTTAGGAGGTAGTAATATGTGTTAATCATTGTAAATGATTATAGTAGATATACTTAGACTTACCTCTTGGCATATAAAAGTGATTCTTTTAAATATTTTTTAAAATTTTGTAAACTTATTCAAGATGAAAAAGGTTTGATGATTTCATATATACCTAGTGACTATGGTGGTGAGTTTCAAAATAATAATTTTTAAACTTTTTATGAGTCAAATGGGTACAACCACAATTTCTCTACTCCTAAAATCTATAGATTACTAGAATTATGTTAAACAAACATAGCCTTCCCAAATATTTTTGGACTGAAGCCATTAACACGACATGCTATATTATGAATATGTTTTTGTAAGACCATTACTCTTTGAAACTCCTTATGAGTTGTGAATGGTAAAAAAACCCAATATTTCATATTTCAATATTTTTGTTGTTAATGCTTCATTTTAAATAAAAAAGATGTCTTAGAAAAATTTGATGCAAAATATGATGAAGGCATTTTTCTTAATTATTCTTGTACTTCAAAAGCTTATCATGTTTTTAATAAAAGAACATTAGTCCTTGAAGAATATATTCATATTATTTTTATTAAGATTTTTAAATTTAAGAAAATTAATTTTGATGATGATTTTCATTTTGACACTTTGAATTTGAATGAGAGTATGTAAATACTTACCAAAAGAATAGAATTATATAAATGCTTATCCTAAGGAGCTTATAATGGGAGATACATGTTCAAACTCATTCTTCTTTTAAGAATTTTTATGCTAACGTCGCATTTATATCTCAAACTGAACCAAAATACATTGATGAAGCCCTAAGAGATGATTCTTGGGTTATTTAATACATGAAAAGTTGGACAAATTTTAGAGAAATGAGGTATATGAGTTTGTTCCTAAACCTAGTGATCGTTTAATGATTGATACTAAATGGGTCTTTAGAAATAAGCAAGATGAAAATAATATCGTGGTTAGAAAGAAAGCTAGATGTGACATAGGGTTTTAACTAAGAAGAAGAGATCGATTTTGAAGAAACATTCGCTCTTGCGTCTAGACTTGAAGCCATAGGATACTCCTTGCTTTTGTCTCCTTTAAGAATTTTAAGTTATTTCAAATGGATGTCAAAAGTACTTTTCTTAATAGTTTCATTTCTAGAAAAGTTTATGTTGAACAACCCTCTCTTTTAAAAATAATTTTTTTCTGAATTATATTTTCAAATTATCCAAGGCTCTTTATGGTTTGAAACAAGCCCCTAGAGCTTGGTATGAATGTATTAACTCTTTTCTTATTTCAAATAATTTTTTGAAAAACAAGGTTGATACCACATTATTTATTAAGTATTTTAAAAATGATTTTATTATTATTCAAATTTAAGTGTATAATAGTATTTTTGGTTCTACTAATGAATCCTTATGTGAATCTTTACTAAGAATATGAGCAAAGAGTTTTAAATAAACTTGATGAGCGAACTAACTTTTTCTTAGGGTTATAAATAAAATAATTAAATGATGATATCTTTATAAGTCAAACTAAGTATACCTTAGATTTGTTAAAATATTTTAGTATAGACAATGCTAAAGTTATAAACACACCCATGAGTACTTCCATAAAGTTACACTTGGATAATGAATGTGAAAATTTTGAATAATAGGTAGTTTGTTATATTTAATTGCTACTAGACTAGACATAATGTTTAGTGTTGAATAGTGTATAAGGTTTCAATCTAATCCTTAATATTCTCATTATAAGGCAGTTAAATGAATATTTAGATATTTAAAAGGAACTTCCAATTTAGGATTATGGTATCCTAAGTCCAAAAAAATTGATTTACTTGCATATGCGGATGCCACTTTTAGAGGTTATAGAATAGATAGGAAGAGTACAACTAGAACATGCCAATTCTTAGGACATGCCCTTGTTTCTTAGTCTTCAAAGAAACAAAATTCAATTACATTATCTACAGCCGAAACTGAGTACATAGTATTTGGTGCATATTGTGCACAAGTCATTTAGATGAAAAACACACCCTAGAAGATTATAGAATTTACTTAAAAAATGTTTCTATTAAATACGATAATACTAATTAATATATTTAACTAACAATCGTATTCAACACTTAAGAACTAAACATATTGACATTAGACATCACTTTATAAGAGATAATATGAATGATCATGATATATATTTGGAATTATTGATACAAAGCATCGATTAGCTGATATCTTCATCAAGCCATTAAATAAAGAGTAATTTGACTTTATTAGAAGAGAGTTAGAAATATTAAACCATCCAAATATATGAGTTGTATGTTTTCAAATTTCTTAATCTTTTTCTTGAAATTTACA
Source organism: Ensete ventricosum (assembly GCA_029747655.1). Taxonomy (NCBI): domain Eukaryota; kingdom Viridiplantae; phylum Streptophyta; class Magnoliopsida; order Zingiberales; family Musaceae; genus Ensete; species Ensete ventricosum. The sequence goes on from JAQQAF010000003.1 coordinate 45,542,843, forward strand.
TGAGATGATTTTAAATGCAATGAGAAGCTCTTATATTTTTGGATTTCTTAGCTTTTTGAGCTCTTTTTTAATATTTTAATTCTTGGATTTATATGTATTCCCCTCACTCCTCCACTCCCCCCCCTCTTCTTCTTCTTCTATGTTATTTACAAAGGGGGAGAAAACAATTAGATGAGAAATGGATTAAACTCTATTCTTCTTCTTAGTTTACTAAGGGGATTAATGAACAAACTTCCTCTTTTTATGTGCTAAATATTGTATTAAATATTTAAAAAATATTTAAATATAAATTGAGCATCCTCTCCTTTTTGTTAATGACAAAGGGGTATAAATGAATGTCAAATGATATGATTGATGATGAATGTTGTAATGTTGTATGATTGATGCCAAATGATATAATTGAAATCTTTGAAATGAATGTTATATTGTTTGATCTTTGAAATGAATGTTGTAATGTTTAATTTTTTTATGTGTTACCAAGAAGATGAATGCTTAGAAAATTTTATCATGTATAATTAAATTATAAAAATTTCTATATTGTCAAAATACTTGAATTCAAAAGTGATAGGTTCTTTTGAATTCAATTTTGTTCTATTTATCCTATGACATATATATAGGGGAGTTAAGGTTAACTCCCATCATCAATTGGTTGTCACCATAAAAAAAGGGAAGAATGTTGAATCTCGGATTTTGATAATGAAATCAATTAATAGATTTTATGATCTAACTTGTGTATTAGAGAAAGTGATGCAGGATTAACTACGATAGTGAAAAAGACATTACAGTCAGATGTTGGACCGGAGTCAAGTTCGAGCATCGAGCTAAGGTTCGGACGATGTAGTGGGAGCTCATCAGGAGTTCGCTAGGAATTCACCAAAGGTGATCGGGAAGCTCGCTAAGAGCACACCGGGAGTTCGTTAGAAGATGATCGAGAGACTCACAGGAAGTTTATCGGAGGTTGCTGGGAAGTTCGTCGAGAGTTAGGAAGATCAATTGACATGTCGATCATAAATTATTGTATAATATGTCATAGTCAGTATCATAAGTGAGCCATAATTGAGCTAGATTTGAAGAAATCTAAATTAACTCAATTTGAGGCAATCGGGTCCATTTGGGTTAGATTTGAGCTTAAGTTGAGCTCATTTCATCGACCTGGAAATGGGTCAACATGAGGTATAAGTTAGCTACAAAAATTATACAAAAAGTATAATTTTTGATATTCCTGATGGTAGTACCACCGCCCCTATTTTCAGGGCACTTTTAGTGGTAGTACTGTTGGCACCAATGGTAGTATCTCTTGTACCCGAGACTTAAGGATTGATTGGATTTTGGCTCTATTTTTCAAAACCAATTGGGGTCTATAAATACCATAATTATTCTTATACTACAGAGCAAGAAAGTGATAAGTAAGTGCAAGAAAAGTGATTATAATCTTAGTTAAAAGTTGTATAAAATTTGAGAGTTTTCCTTGAGTGTTTCATAGTGTAAAGTGAGTCTAAAGGAAGAGAGAAAAATTTATAAAGGTTCCTCTCCTGAACCTGCGAAAAGGAGAGAAGTGTAAGGGGTCTAATATTCACATGTAGAAAAAGATTATTAGTGGACACTGATGGGCCTCGACGAAGGAGGACTCTAAAAGTGGATGTAGGTCAAATTTTTGGCCGAACCACTATCAATGATGAGCCTTCTTTTCTTGTTTTTTACTTTAGCATTCCTTAGCTAAATCAAGATTTTTTCGGTATTAAGTTTAAATCGCTCATGTATTTGATTTCAACGAATTCAAAAGAAATGCTTCTGATTTTGATTTTTGCTTCGAGTAATAGTTTTTCAAATCAAGTTAATTTAACACTTGCACTAATTCAACCCTCCCCCACTCTTAGTGCCAACTTGATCTTAACAAGATACACTAAAAGAAAATTGTTTTATTATAAGAAACATTTAAAAATTTTAAAATATTTAGCAAATCCTTATGCATGATCCTTACTAATAAGGGTCATATTCATAGAAAGAAAAAAATTGGCTCTGTGAGTAACACTCAACAAAAGGCAACCATCTTCGTTAAAGGATCCACATTATATGTTTCATCTAGAAATAAATATAATTTTTATGATGAATTTGGACATTATGCCTATAGATGTTCATTTAAAAGGCATAGTTCATACAAATTAGTTTGGGTTCCTAAAGGAACATTGAATAACTCAATGCCAATAATTAAAATAGTTAGATCTATTTATGAGGGACCCAAAGTTAAATAGGTACATAAAAGAAAACTCCCTATCTTGTAGATATATTTTCCATCAAAAGCTAGGAGCAAGAGATGGTACCTTGATAGTGGATGCTCAAGGCATATGACTGAAGATTCAACACACTTCTCTAAGCTCACTAGCTAAGACGAAGGATATGTCACATTCGGAGACAACAACAAGGAAAAAAATTATTAGCATATGAACCATATGTAACAAGTCAAATCTCTTAATTGAAGATGTGTTACTAGTAGATGGTTTAAAACATAATCTACTAAGCATTAGTCAATTGTATGATAAAAGATATGCCATCAAATTTGATTCTAATGCTTGTATAATTGAAATACCACATAAAAATAGATCTATGATTGTCTTAAAAAATAATAATGTGTACACTATTGACATTGTTGATTTTTGTGATGAAATATATTTCTTAACTTTAAACAATGATGCACCATAGCTTTGGCATAGGAGATTAGGTCATGCTAGCATGAAACTAATCTTTCAAATTTCAACTTGAGAACTTATAAACAATAAGTTTGTTAAAGATAAAGATTGTGATGAATCCTAACTAAGAAAATAAGTAAAAAGTAGTTTCAAATCAAAGAATCAAATAAGCACCTCTAGACCATTTCGATTGATCTATATAAATTTATTTGGACAAATTGATACAACAAGTATAGGAGGTAGTAAATATGCCTTTGTAATTGTAGATGATTATAGTAGATACACTTGGACATACTTTTTGGCACATAAAAGTGATTGCTTTAATTTTTTTAAATTTATAAACTTGTTCAAAACGAAAAGGGTTTTATGATTTCGTCTATTCATAGTGATCATGGTGGCGAGTTTCAAAACTGTGATTTTCAAAAATTTTGTAAGTCAAATGGGTACAACCATAATTTCTCTACTCCAATAAATTTACAAAAAAATGGAGCAGTTGAAAGAAATAATAGGAGTTTACAAGAGATAGCAACAACCATGTTAAATGAACATAGCCTACCCAAATATTTTTAGGCTGAAGCCGTTAACATCACATGTTATATCATGAATAGGGTTCTCGTAAGACCATTACTTTCCAAAATTCCTTATGAATTATGGAATAATAAAAGACCCAACATTTCCTATTTTAAAGTTTTTTATTATAAATATTTTATTTTAAATAAAAAAGATGTCTTAGGAAAATTTGATGCAAATATAATGAAGACATATTTCTTGGTTATTCCTCATGTTCAAAAGCTTATCGTGTCTTTAATAAAAGAACTTTAGTATTAAAAAATCCATCCATATTATTTTCAATGAGGTTCCTGAATTGAAAAAAATTGATTTTAATGATGATTTTGATTTTAGTACTTTAAATTTGAATGAGAACTCTCATCTCCAAAACAACTTAGATGCATCTATTTCCAAAGAATCCTTACTTAAGGAATGGAAGTATATAGATGCTCATCCCAAGGATCTAATAATAGGAGATACATCAAAAGGTTTTCAAACTCATTCATCTTTTAAATTTTTTTATGCTAATGTCACCTTTGTATCTCAAATTAAACCATAATGCATTGATGAAGCCTTAAAAGATTATTCTTGGATTGTTGCAATATATGAGGAGTTGAATCAATTTGAGAGAAATAAGATATAGACGCTTGTTCTTAGACCTAGTGACCAACTTATAATTGATACTAAATAGGCCTTTAGAAATAAGCAAGATAAATATGATATTATGGTACAAAATAAGACTAGATTAGTGGCCAAAGGTTTCAACCAATAAGAAGGTATTGATTATTAAGGAACCTTCACTCCTGTGGCTAGACTTGAAGCCACAAGGATGCTCCTTTCCTATGCTTCTTTTAAAAATTTTAAATTATTTCAAATGGATATTAAAAGTATATTTCTTAATGATTTTATTTATGAACAAGACTATGTTGAACAACCATCCAGTTTTGAAAATAATCTTTTTCCAAATCACGTTTTCAAATTATCAAAGGCACTTTGTGGATTGAAGCAAGACCCTAGGGCTTGGTATGATAGACTTAGCTCTTTTCTTATTCAAAATATTTTTTAAATAATACAAGGTGGATACCATATTATTTATTAAATATTTTAAAATTAATTTTCTTATTATTCAAATTTATGTTGATGACATTATTTTTTGTTCTATTAATGAGTCTTTATGTGAATCTTTCATCAAAAGTGTGAGCTAAGAATTTGAAATGAGTTTGATGGGCGAATTAATATTTTTTTAGGATTATAAATTAAGCTATTGAATGATGATACTTCATATGTCAAACTAATATACTTTGGATTTTGTAAAATGATTTAGTATGGATAGTGTTAAGGCTAGGCCCAAACTTTCCTGAAAAAGTCATCTATAAAAGTGACAAAATAAAGTGCATCACTGATAGTAGGAATATTAATAGATCCACTAGGAGATTTCATCCTCAAATAACCATATACATTTGTATAGACATCGTCCAAGGTCATGTATTTTTTCTAGATAAAGCATGACTAGCAATAGAAACTCTGTAATGTTTACCAACCAAATAATCAATACAAGGGTTCAGACTTATACCTCTCTCTTGGAAAAAACTTACAGCCCCTTCTCGCTTATGTGCCCCAATCACCTATACCATAACTCCATGTTGAAGTCTTCCTCAATAGCATTCAGTTGCTCACTATTGGTTACAGGTGCCCTACAAGCCAATACGTGAGTGATGATATGTGTAACACACTGCACAGTCTTTTTGTATTATTATTGGCATATTCTTTTTTTGATATGTTATTGTTGGCATATTCTGATATTATATTGTATGTTGCATATATATATTGTGATGTCCTTAGTTTTGGGCAATGAGAATTGGATCATGATGAAATCATAATAATGAGACCAATTCGCCTTTAAACATAAACCCTAAATAATCTTGATCATAGGTTACTCGAGAGGGGCATCAAGGTAACCAGACAGATCAATGTACTGCATACCTATCCATATGATGAAGGTGGCTGGTCTCATAGCTACTTGTGTGAGGACACTAAGGGTATAATACAAATGCTCATTGGAGAATAAATTCACTGATTAATCTGATTATGAAATGCTAGATGGATAATGATACCTAAAGCTAGACAACGAATCTATAGTCTGATAGGACCCTAGCAGGGTTAAGTCATATTCAACTAAGTAGAAGTCAATAAAACTCTATGAGATTGTAATAAAACCTCACCTTAGGGCTTACTGGTAGTCGCCCCTTTATTGGGCTGGTCGACTAGGGTTTCTAGCATGTAGAGTCAGCTATACAGCCACTTAGGCCGTCGCCCATCCCTAGTTAAGCAGGGCGACTATAGGAGGGGCAATGGGGAAAATTTACTTAGGAATCACCTCCCATAGGGCTAGGGTTTTGAGTCCTAAATAAGCTTGTAGCATCCATCTCTTTTTCATCAAGCAAGTTTTCATTTTATTTCAGCCTTGTGGCCGACTTCTAGGAGGGAGGAACCCCTATAGTGTTCCAAGGGTTGATCCCCCTCAAAGATCACATCTCCATAGAATTCCTCTGGGGTTCTATCATCTGATATTAGAGCAGCGATCTTGCTGCCATCTCTACCGCCTCCACCCATCCAAGCAATTCCCATAATTGCTTTAGACATCGCCTCCACCATCACTCCCACATCGTAGATTAAATCAATATGCTACTGCCTCCATCGTTTGCACTGAAGATCTGGTAATATTACCACCACCCATATCTTGTTGCTACTAAAATCTTCCATCTTTATGTACCAAAGAAGATTTTCTATCCTTACCTTGCTGTGAATTCCTTCCCTTGGAAACATGATCATCGTTGCGAAGAGGAATTGTTGTAGAAAATTTCAACCGCATAGAGGCTTTCCGAAACTGATCTATTAAATGTCTTTCTTGGACAAAATTGTTACACATTTTCATAGATCAACTTATCTTCCATCTAAGATTGATCTATTATAAAACTCCTTGCTGAAACCGATCTTATACTGCTACAAATCATCATCATTAACTGCTAAAATTTTACAACGAGGATTCTGCCCTCTTACTTTGCATTGGTTTTCCTACCGTTATGATGTCAAAATTTCTTTGATCCAAATTGCTATTGTTACTCTCATCTGAACCAATGTTTTGCCATTGAAATTTTACACAATTTCCTTAGGTTTTTATTAGAATTTACGTTGAGAATCCACTCTTTCTTCAACATAAATTTTGTTCGACAGAACAATACATATGCAGCGATCTTTCATTGAATTTTATCAGATTCCACTACTGTCTTTTCTGGATTGGAAACTCCCTCTTCCTCATCTTCAACCCTTGCCATCACAGCCCAAAAAACCTACCAAACTGTAGCCAAAACCTCATCCAAATCAGCCACCAAACAGCCCTAACTACAGCCCATGCCTTCATCGATCCACCCACCTTTAGGCCACCACTTTCCCGAACCAACTAATGCCCTTAACCTGTTAACAAAAGAGAGACCATAATATTATAGATCTGGAAGCTTATACCATGGCATCAAAAGAGGCCATCAATGTAAAATTTGAAGCCTTCGAGACCTGAATGGAGGAAAAAAATATGAACTATCTTGGCCGAACTTAGTTTGGGCCAACCACCAAGCCTGAAGAGATCACATCAAGGGGAGAGCTCTAAATGAAGAGAGGACTTCCAAGAGAGGGGAGGCTCTGTGACCGACTGCTACATTCCACGTATGAGGGTGGACTTCCCTAGATGGGAAGAAGGAGACCCGATCGGTTGGATCTCGCACGCGGAGCGCTACTTTCGGCTTCACCGAACCACAGATGCTTCCGTGGTGGAGATTACGGCTATCCATCTTGAAGGGGATGCAATTCAGTGGTTTGATTGGTTCGAGCACACCCATGGAGGCCTTTCCTGGCAGCAATCCAAGGAAGGACTGTTTAACCACTTCAGACCTATCGACTACGAGAACATCGATGGACAATTGGCAAAGATCCAGCAAACCACTACTATACAAGAATACCAAACAAAGTTTGAATGATTATCTAACCAAACTTGTGTTGGTTAGAGAAACAACTTTTGAGAACCTTTATTAAGGGCTTGAAGCCAAAGATCCAGGAGAAGTGAAAGTGCAACAATTGTACAAGCTTATGGTGGCCATCTCTTTTGCGCGATTGCAAGAGGAGCGATTGAACCATGAGGCCCGAAGGACAAGGGTCTCTCCTCGACCATCAATACTGAAGCCCTCAACCCCCTCTACTACCATCGAAGCTCCCACACCCAAAAAGTTGATGAGAGAAGAGCTTTAGGAGCGATCTGCTAAGGGTTTATGTTAGCATTGCGATGAGCCGTGGAGTCACAATCACCACTACAAAAAGGGATGACTTCTTGTAATTGAACTCGTAGAGGATGAAGATATAGAACCATCTGAAGAGAGCCTCAAACCTGAAGAAGAAGTCATGGAGAAAGAGCCCCAATTGGTCGACTTTACAGTGCACGCACTAGTCGGCTACTCTAACCCACAGATGATGAAAGTGGGAGGCCTTCTCAAGCAACAATCAATCACCGTTCTCATCGATACAGGCAGCATAAATAATTTTCTTAATAGCAAGGTTGTTGCTTATATGGCACTTCAAATCGAAGGTTGCAACAAATTTGATGTTAAGGTCTCCGATGATCAGATTCTTAAGTGCAACTAACGATGCTTGCGGGTGAAACTATTTATGCAAGACCAAGAGATTATAGCTAACTTCATCCTCCTACTCATTGATGACTATGAAGCCGTGCTCGAAATCGAATGGCTAATGACATTAGGTGACATCTCTTGGAATTTCTCTAAATTGATCATGAAAGTTTATTACAAGGGGAAGCAGGTCACGTTATGAGGCAAACATGGGAGCCATATATCCATCATTTCGACACAGCAGATGGAGACAGTTTTGCACAAGTCATATGGCGGTTTTTTGATGCATATCCAACAGCCATTAGAGGAGAAAAATATACAAATTATAGATCCAAAACTTGCTTAACTTATGGAAGAATTCGTCGACATTTTTGTTGAATCGCATGGACTGCCCCCCTAGCTGACAGCATGATCATCACCGAATACCTATCCTTCCAAGCAAACCACTAGCAAACTCAAGGCCGTACTGCTATCCTCACTTATAGAAGGACAAGATTGAGAATATTGTGAAGGATGTTGAATCTCAAATTTTGATGATGAAATCAATTAATGGATTATTGATCTAACAGGATTGTTAGAGTTGATTGATGTAGGATTAATTACGATAGAAGGATTAGTGTCGAACCACTATAAAATAGTAAGTGTTTCATACTTGCATTGCTTGAATATTATTGAGTTGATACTTCCAAGTTAACTAAACTCCTTGAAAGCAAGACGATAAGTTCTTTTCCTCAAACGTGATTATCTTTCTGACTTCTTACTTTTAATCACTCACTTGTTTATTAAAAATAAAAAACTTCAGATTTTCTATTCTATCTTATTCGAAAAGCTTTTGCTTTAGAAAGAAAAATCTTAGCTTTCACTAATTCATCTCCCCCGCCCTCCTCTTAATGCCAATTGATCCTAACAATTGGTATCAGAGCAATGTTATTACTCTTTGGATTAACACCCACTTGATTAAATGACTTGTTTTGGCATGAATGAGGGACATTCCATTTCACGTCCACTCATATTCAATGGGACGGATTACATATATTGGAAAACATGGATGCATATTTTCCTCATCTCTTTGGACTTTGATTTATGGAATATAGTTGAAAACGGATTTGAAAAGTCTTCTCTTCCAATGAATAATTGGAATGATTTGGAGAAAAGACTTTCATTTTAAATGCAAAAGCTATGAATGTCTTCCTTTGTGCTCTCAATATGAATGAGTTTAATCATGTTTCTGCTTGTGATTCGACTTTCGATATTTGATATACTTTGAAAATCACACATGAAAGCACAACTAATATAAATGAATCAATTAATAAAATATATTATAAAAATGAACTTGAAGAACACATTCCAAAGAACAGGAAGGATTGTGAACTAAGAATGACATATGACTCATCGAGTGAAATCTCGAGTGATGAGAACCTTGGACATGAACTTTTAAAAAATAAACCAAAAAAATTAATGAACTTGAACCTTATAAAAATTATGGACACAACCTCTTGCTATGAACACAAGAAGCCAAGGAGCTCCAAAGATCAAATGCTCAACGAAGAAGTGGAGAACCTTGCTTTAATGACGATCGAAGATGAGGTTAGTGAGTCTTTAGTTTTTTTATTTTCAAAATTATCAAGAATATTTAATGATTTATTTAATGAGTTTAGAAAACCTAGAAAGTCTTTTAAACTGCTTAAAGTTGATCATGATTTGATAGTTAAAAGACTTGATGAAATGCATGACTCCATAGCTTCACCTAAACCATAATTAAAATACGATATACTAGATAATGTTAAAATAGAGAATTGTATGCTTAAAACTACATTAGAGAAATTTGAGATATGGAATAAATCCCTAAATATGATCATTGCCAATAAGGGTCATATCAATAATAGACATGACATAAGCTTTATTGGAAATATTCAACAAAAGCTAACCATATTCGTAAGAGGACCTATATTAAATGTGTCATCAAGAGTTAAATATAATTCTTATGAAAAATTGAGACATAATGCCTACAAAAATTGGGACATAATATAATTCATTTAGAAATTATAGTCCATATAAATTAATTTGGGTTCCTTTAGGAACCCAAAACCTTAAGCCATTAGAGAAAATGGGAAGAACATATCACGAAGGACCCAATGTTAAATGGGTACATAAATCAAAACCTCCATAATATAAAGTTATTTCCTAATAAGGTTAAAAGCACTAAGTAATGTTTTAAAATTAGATGCTCATGACTTGAGATCTAATATTCTTTCAAAGCTCACTAGCCGATGTAACAATAACAAAAATAATTATTTAAATTAAGATGTTTGAAGCTTAATGATCTTGTTTCTATTATAACAAATCCTTTTATTGAGAATAGTTCATCATTATATAATTAATATTAATGATGCATAGCTAGAGCATGCTAAGACTAGAACTAAAAGAACCCAAGTTATTATTAATAAAAAATTACTCATGTTGAAATTTACATAAATGAGATTTTGATGATGATTGAAAAATTGGTTTAAATATAATAACTATTGTTAAATGGTTCAAATATTAACAAAGTCTATTGAATGGTTGATTTAAATATTACATTGATTGAAATACTATGATTGATTTGAGTGATAGAATTTTAGCATAGAACAATATAGAAAAGGGAGAGAAAGAAATCTCATGAAATAACCAAAAGAGGATAATTAATCTTAAATGTCATTGTATTCTTGAAATAAATTTCAAAAGAATGATAATTCTTCTTGAAAGAATATTTCTATCCTATGAATCATTCAACAAGAGATAAAATGATACTATTGTTGAGTCTCTTTAACTACAAAAATGAATTAGAAAACTTTTAGCTATTTTCTTTTGGAAAACAATATATGATGATTTTATTGAAATTTTTGAAAAGTGATTTTTTATGATGATTTTGGATATATTTTCAAATGATTTTGTTTTAAAGAATGGATATGTTTGAATCTATCCAACTTCATTAATATGTTGCTTTTGATCATTTGATAACTTAAATCATGATCTTGAAATCTTAAAAATTATAATTTGAGATCTTTTTATTTACTAAGATTCCTTTCATCCTAAACATGATATTGACTTCTTAATATTTATAACTTTATATTTTTATAAGAATCAAGATCCTTACTTTGTCTCCTAAGATTTCAAAATCTTTGAAATTTCATTTAGGAAGAAATGTATCAAAATAAATCATGTTCTTTACATTTATGATTTGATAATAATATTCTTTATGACTTTCTTCTTAGTATAACTTATTATCAAAATTAATATTTCTTAAATTTGTGATAAGTTGAAAATTAAATGAGATTTGCATTATCATGAATATTCCCTTAACTTCTTGACTTGACTTATATGTTATGGAAATCAAATTATTGATCTCTATGATTTTCTTTAAAAGGAGATTTATGATGTTAAAAATAATAATTAAAATATTTTATCAAGATCAATCTTTTTTCTATTGAAAAGATTTATATTGGATAAATTAAGATTATCCCCTAAGACTCATTTGTATTATTTACAAAAGGGGAAAGAAACTTATTAAACAAAAGCATGTCTTTTAAATTTTTAATGACATGATATCTCTTATACTTTTTGACATAAATTAAACATGGATGAAAAGAAATTATGCAATCATATCTCTGTCTTGACAATAACAAAAAGTAGGAGATAAATTTTTTAATATGATTAGAAGCAAACATTAAATGATGAACAAGTGCTTAGAAAAAAATTAGAACTTTCTAAATGCATACAAAATACTTGATTTACAATTTGAGCTTGATCTACCATCATGCCTTCTTATGAAATTTTTAAATTTTTTATCCAAATTATATGAAATGATTTTAAATGCATGAGTAGCTCTTAAGCTTTTGAATCTCCTTGAATATCTTGAAGTTTTGAGCCTAATTTTGAAATTCATATCTATAAAATTTACATATTTAAAATTGAATATTTCTATGATATGATATTTTTATTTCTCTATCTTGATTCTACCTTCTTATTCACACAAAGTAGAGAAAGGAAATCACTAGTATTTCAAGAGACTAATAAGTCTCTTAATTACATTTTGAATCTCTTGAAAGTGATTTTGATGATTTTGAAATTAAATGATATCATGATTTTGATTTCTTAGAATTATAACTTGAAATCTTTTATGAATCAAAATCTTTTGTTATGTGTTTTTGTATTATTTAAAAGGATATTTTTATACAAATCATGAACTTAACAACTTAAGATTTCTTATAGATGAATCAAGAGATTTTATTTTAATTGTTTCTCCTACAAATTTATCTCAATTTACCTTCATGAATTGTACATCTCATAACTATGTTAATCTTTCATGATATATTTCATGTAATGATATTAAAAAAATGGTAAAATGGGAAAAGTTTTGCACTATTGTAATCATCCCCCTCTTTTTGACAATGACAAAGGGGGAGCAAAATTTGTTTGCTTGTAAAATTGCAAGTTTGAACAATGCAAAGGAATCAAAAATTTGCTAGCTTGTACTTCCCAAAAGAGAAGAAAGAACTTACTAGATTTATTTATTATATTTTTTGAATTTTACATGAGAAAAATGTATTGAGCTCATATTCGAATTTTATATATCTACAAGATTGAGGTTGAGACCCAGAAATGCTAAATCATGAAAATATATAAATTGCTAATCGAGATATCATGAGATTAAGCTTTTTGTGATAACATTTTTGAAAACTTTCTCCATGATTTCATATCTTATTATTTTCAAAATTACATGAAGATGTGACACATTTGAAATTTACAAGAGATGATTTTATATATCAAGAAATGACTTTTTCCATATTTGAAATACATAAGTAGTCTTTAAATCTCTTGGACTTTTGAGCTCATCTTAATATTGATTTTAAAATTTATTAAGAGCACTTCTCATGATGAAATGATTCAACAACACCTCCCGTGTTTCTCTCCTTACTAACTATAAAAGGTATGGTTGATGATTAGAGATTAATTTTTAAATATATTAAATTTATTGAGAAAGGTATCTCCTCAATGACTTGAAAATCTTCTATGCACTATGACTTGAAATTTTCTATGACTTGAAAATTCTATATACTTATTGATTTAAAAAATTTCTATGCTTGATGATTTGAAGAAAAATTCTTAAATATTTTCAACTTCATGACAATCCTTGAAAATTCTTGATAAATTAAAAAGTTTAAAAATCAAATCTTTGTTATACTTGAAAGGTTATATACTTGAAATGATTATTGGTTTGATTTACTTGAATTTAAGAGGATATGACTCTTTTGAATTTAAGTCTTTTATATTAATGCATATACTAAGGGGGAGTAATGTCATCATGTGTTTTGAAATTATTAACTATATATTGCACCTTTTTGTTGATGACAAAGGGGGATAAATATATATTTATGACACATGACATTGAAAAATATTCATTGATAACACTTGATGATATAACTTGGATATTTTATAATTTATGATTTGATGACTTGATAAAAATTTGTGTTGAAATTTTACATTGAATGATTGATTGCTTGAATTTAAGAGTGAGTGCATCTCTTAAATTTAAGTGGTATGGTTTTAGGGGGAGTTAGGATTAACTCCTATCATCAATTGATTGTCATCATCAAAAAGGGTGAGATTGTTGAATCTCAAATTTTGATGATGAAATTAATTAATTGATTATTGATCTAAAAGGATTGTTAAAGTTGATTGATGCAGGATTAATTATGATAGAAGGATTATTACAATCAGGGTTGGCCAAAGTTAAGTCCATTCATCGAGTCGATACGTTTGGAAACTCGCCAGGAGTGTGTCAGAAGCTGCCGAGGGTATCGGGAGTTTGCCAGGATGGTACAAGGGAATTTGCCAAAAGAAGACCGAGACTCGCCGAAAGATTGTCGGGGGTAGCCGAAAAGCTTATCGGGAGTCGGGATGGTCTTGTAATGGATATTTTGACAATTATGATTGTATTTAATTAAGTGATAATTAGCATCGTACAGATCTAACTATAGCAGGATAAATGAAGTTACAACCAGATGATGGGCCAAGATAAAGCTTAGGCATCGGGCCAAGTTCGGAAGATGCGGTGGGATCTCGCTAGAAGTTCACTAGGAGATTCGCCGAATGAATCGAGAAGGTTGCTGGGAACGCGAAGGGAGATCACCGGAAAGAAGACCAGATGACTTGTCGCAAGATTGCCGGCGGTTGTCAGAGTATGCGGGAGTTAGGTCTTAAGTAGGCTTAATTGGTCATTAAGTGTTGTAATTGAGTTGGATTTGGAAGGAATCCAAATCAACTCAATGAGGCAACCAGATCCACTATAGGTTTGGTTGAGCTCAGGTTGAGCTCAATCAGTTGACCAAAGAGCTGGTCAACGTAAAAGTCAGGCTGGAATTCGAAAAGTGGAGGGAACCACTTTTGCGAAAATTTCGACGGGTAAATCATCGGTGAGCGGCGGTTAGACCGCCCGTACCACAGAATCTGGGTGGCAGGCAGTAGCTTTCGACGAGTAAACCACCTAGGTGGCGGGTGAACCACCCATACCATAGAATTTGGGTGGCGACCAACTACTAACGATGGGTAAACCGCCTGGGACAATGGGTAAATCGCCCGTACCCGAATTTTCTAGATACGATTGAATTTTGGCTCCAATTTTGAAGCTAATTTGGGGCCTATAAATATCTTAAGTTTTCTTACATTCAGAACAATACTTTTGGGGGATTATATTTTGAGAAAATATTGTGTGAGAATTGTAAGAAAAAGGAAAGGGATATGGGAGAGAGCTTAGAGATAGTAACTTCTTAAGTCTCCATTATAAGCAAGTGTAAGGGTTTGATCTTCACCCAAAGAAGATTGGTAGTAGATGTCGATATGCTTCAAGAAGGAAGACTCGAAAGTGGACGTAGACCATTGGCGCTGAACCACTATAAAATTATAAGTGTTTCATACTTGCATTGCTTGAATGTTGTTGAATTGATGCTTCCAACTTAACTAAACTCCTTAAAAGCAAGATGATAAGTTCTTTTCCTCAAACGTGATTATCTTTCCGGCTTCTTACTTTTAATCACTCACTTGTTTTATTAAAAATGAAAAGTTTTAGATTTCCTATTCTATCTTATTCGAAAAGCTTTACTTTAGAAAGAAAAATCTCAGCTTGCACTAATTCACACACCCCCCCCCCCCCCCCTCCCCCACCCCCACAAAGTGGAGACCCTACCTAATCGATCAGCAAAAATGGATAACTAAACTCCTTGGTTTGGATTATAAAATTATTTATCGAAAAGGGAAAGAAAATGTTATTGCAGATGCACTATCACGACTGCCGAAATAAGTCAAAATTTCAACCATCTCCCTTCCTTCCACCAATTTTCTCAAGGATATTAGGGAGGAACAGAAGGACTCAGAGACCCGAGACATCATAGAAAAATTGGAGAAGAATCCGAGTGCATTAGCCCACAACACTTGGGATTCGAGGGATCTATGCTACAAGAGTCATATCGTGCTTACTCCCACTTCTTCTTGCATCAAAATTATCATGCATGAAATGCACTCTTCACCTTCAGTAGGGCACTCCATATTTCTGAGAATATACAAGAAGGTGAAGCAAAACTTTTATTGGAGAGGCATAAAAAAATCAATTTTTGATTATGTAGCTAATTGCGATGTATGCCAGTAGCAAAAGGGAGAAATAGTGGCAAGTCCGAGAAAGCTGCAACTACTACCCATATCGAACTCAGCATGGATTGACATCTCCATGGACTTCATCGAAGGACTGCTAACATCTCAAGGTAAAATTTTAATCTTCGTGGTGGTAGATCGATTGACAAAATATGTTCATTTCTGTGTTGTGAGACACCCCTATACCATTGCCAGTATTGCTCAGCTTTTTGTTGAAAATATTCTTAAACTATATGGGATGCCAAGGTCCATTGTGAGTGACCATGATAGGGTTTTTACAAACAAATTTTCGACCGAGCTATTCAAACTACAAGGGCACCCAACTCAAAATGAGCATAACCTACCATCCTAGACAAACAACCAAATAGAAGTGGTGAACAGATGTATAGAGACCTATCTTCGGTGCTTCACCAGTGATCGACCAGGAGAGTGGACGAAGTGGCTCCCTTGGGCCGAATGGGGTACAACACTACTTATCACTCTTCCACAAAATGTACCCCATATGAGGCATTGTATGACCGACCACCCCTTGTAATACTCAAGTATGTAATTAGTGCAGCCAAAATAGACTAGGTTGACCAAAGTTTAATTAACAGGGATAAGGTCCTACAGTTGCTAAAGGATAATCTATCTGTCGCTCAAGCCAGGATGAAGCAATAAGCAGACACTCATCGTAGCGAGCAGGAGTTTTCAATAGAAGATTGGGTCTATCTTCGCCTACAGTCGTACAAACAACTATCCATCAACACGAGGGCCTCAATGAAGCTATCTCCTCGATTTTATGGACCTTATCAAATTACAGAGCGTATTGGAGCTGTGGCATATAGATTAAAAGCTGCCAAAGGATGCCAAAATCTATTATGTCTTCTATGTATCTTGCATGAAGCCCAATCTGGGAGAACACAAGTCAGCTTAGACTCAACTGTCGAGCGCCACAGATGATGGGAAAATTCAAGCCCAATCACAAGCCATTCTTGATGAAAGAATTGTGTGTTGAATCTCAGATTTTGATGATGAAATTAATTGATGGGTTATTGATCTAACATGGATTGTTAGAAACTGATTGATGCAGGATTAATTATGACAGAATGATTATTACAATCAGGATTTGCCAAGGTCAACTCCATGCATTGGATCGATACGGTTGGAAACTCGCTTGGAGTGCATCGGGAGCTCGCCGAGGGTATCGGGAGTTTAACAGGATAGTGCAAGGAAGTTTGTCAGAAGAAGACCGAGACTTGCCGGAGGATTATCAATGATAGCCAAAAAGCTTACCGAGAGTTAGGATGGTCTTGTAATAGATGTTTAGTAATTATAATTATATTTAATTAAGTCATAATTAACATCATATATGATAAACTATGACAGGAGGAATGAAGTTACAATCAGATGATGGGTCAAGATCAAGCTTGGGCATTGGGCCGGGTTCGGACGATGCAGTGGGATCTCACCGAAGTTCGCTATGAGATTCGCCAAAGGGATCGGGAAGCTCGCTGGGAACACGCCGAGAGATCACCAAAAGACGTGTAGCAAGAATGCTGGAGGGTGTCAGATTGGCGGGAGTTAGGTCTTGATTATCTTGATTGGTCATTAAGTGTTGTAATCATCGAGTCATAGTTAGGGTTTGAGTCCAAATTAAGTTAGATTTGGAAGGAATCCAAATCAACTCAATAAGGGAATCGGGTCTACTATTGGGGTTTGATTGAGCTTATATATATATATATATATATATATTGTGATGTCATTGATTTTGTGCAATGAGAATTGGATCGTGATGATATCACAAAAATTAGATCGATTCGCCTTTAAACAGAGACCTTAAATAATCCCGGTCATAAGATACTCAAGAGGAGAATCGAGATAACTAGACAGACCAGTATACTGAATACGTATCCATATAATAGAGGTAGTTGATCTCATAGCCACTTGTGTGGGGACACTAAGAGTATAATATAGATGCTCATTAGAGATTGAGTTTACTTATTGATCCGATTATGGAATGTTGGATGATTAATAATACCTATTGTTGAATAGCGATGCAGTCTCAATTATGTGTCTGGTCCTTAGACTTGAGACACCAAGGATGCCTTGTCCGAGTACTCCTTTCTTTGATGTCAGACTTACAGGTTTAGTAAGTTTGAGATCTAGTATGGTCAATTATCAAGATTGGTAGCCAACCTTATGAAAGTAATTGAGTGTCAATATAAGATCATCCACTCTCGGTATCATGAGAGGAATATCTCGTGTGTTATCACTCATACAAATCCCTAGCTAGGGTTATTCGAATTGAGAGAGAATGAGTTCTCTAGGAGAATCCGATTAGAGTAAGACACATATAGATTTCGTATGTGGCCTGACAGTACTATGCCTAATATACGATCTTTGGGATATTAGATGAATGAAAGACTATAGATACACTATAACTGAGGATAGAAAAATTCAATGGATTAGATCTCTATACTATTTGGGGACTATGGCATAGTGACCTAGTACATCCATAGTTGATCAGTTGAGTGAATTATTATGGGATAACAATTCATTAAGTCAGAAAGAGTTCTAACATGTAGGACTCACGGTCAGCTTGGTGTTAGATCTAGAGGATCACACATATATGGTGGATGTTTCAATGACTAGAGGATTAGATATGAGTTATCTAATTAACCCTTATTTTTATTAGATCAGACCCAACATTAATGGGCTTTTTAGATTATTGGATAAAGATCCAATAATCTAAGAGGAGCGGGTAGTTGGATGGAGATCCAACACCCACTAAGGCAAGATTCATTAGGGTTTTTTGGTGGCTCTATATAAATATGAGGTAGAGGTGACATAATAGTGATAGGCTACACCTTTGGCTACCCTCTCCTATTCTCCTCCTTCCTTATCTTCTCAGCCAACCCTCCTCTCCCTGTTGCAAGGAGGTAGCGAAGAAAATAGGTGATCTTATTCCACATATACTACGAGAATGTACGCAAGAGTTACAAGCTTTTAGGCTACGATTGGAGGAGCGTCGCTACAACAATCCATCGTGTGGATACCGGTAGAGAGGAGGACATTTGATCTCCCTCATTCTCTCCATTTGGATCTAGAATATCAGGGATATACAATCTCCAAGGTAATCAATTATTCAAGCATGGTAATTTTAGTTTTTGTAGTTTCTCGCTCACCAATCTTTGCATGACAACGTGATAACTATGGTAAACTAGTTTTATTTCTTTCTTTCGCTGGTTATATGATGCTTTAATGGTTTCCCAACACTCACCATAAGCTTTAGCCTGCAACCTGTACAAAGTGTGATATTTCTTCCCACTAGCTACAACAATAGAACCCTTATTAAGCTTTCACTACCCCTTTGTGAAATCTACTATCAAATCTTCATCATTTAGCTTTCTTATTAAAATTTAATTCAACCTCAAGTCATGCCTCATATCCTTAAGCACCAACTTGCAGCCAAGGTTGGTCTTTATATGGATATCACCCATGTCGATGATGTTTATTATGTCATAGTTGCCCATCTTGACAATACTAAAATTTTCAAACATGTATATAGAAAATATCTCCCTCTGTAGTGTAGTATGATAAGAAGCACATGTGTCAATCACCCACTCAAGATCCTGACACACATAAGAAAAATATCATTAGAAGTAAACAAAATCAAATAGTCACCACCCTATACTATAGCTGTGATATTCTCTTTTGACTTTGTAGGCTCTTTTTCTTTTTCTTACTCTTTTTAGGTCACGTGCATTGATTCATATAATGTACTTTCTCACCATAATTATGACAAACAATATCTTTTCTTAATCTTGACTTGCTTCTACCCATGAGTGAATCACTTCTATCCTTGGAATTTAACCTTCCTTTGTTCTCTGAGATAATTATCTTTGAATCAATCTGAGATGTTACTAAATTCTTTCTCCTCAACTCTTCATCGACAAATTACTTATTACTTGGCTCATGGTGACAAATCCATTTGGTGTAAAATTACTATGAGAAACCATTAATGTCTCTCAACTTTCTAGTAATGAACTGAGAAGTAACAATAATTGCAACTCATCATCAAGAGACTTTTTCATAGAGAATAACTGATTAGTAATACTCTGCATTTCATTCAAATGCTTAGCAATCGAAACACTCTCTTTATATTTTTGGTTCACAAATTTTCTGATCAAGAAAGCTCTATTGTCAGTTTTTTTTTTATAGAGACATTCTAATTTTTTTCAAAGAGAGTATATATTTTTAGTAAAAATATAGTGAAAAACACTATCATCGAGTTACTATCAAATGAACTCGGTCGTTTTTTGGTCTAACATCTTCTACCCATCATCTGTCATAGTTGCGAGCTTTGCACTATCCCCTTGCAAAGGTCCATACAAATCTTTGTAATATAAGAAATATTTCATTCTTGGTTTTTATGTTATCCAATTATTTTTGTTCAAGGGTAAAAATCATGGGACAAGCCAGAGAAAATTTACTATAAAAATAATGAACGTATAAATCTCAAAGTCTCTTACCCAAAACCTAAGCAACAATCATAAGAGAATGATAGAAATACAAAGATTATTACGTCACTATGAATAATATCCAAAATCTCCCCAAGTGATCACACTAAGAAACAACGACAAATCTAATTTAACCTAAGGTGAGAGCGTTGCTTGGCTGATTGAGAACAATCTTTTCGTTGTCTTTGTCTTCGTTTTTTCCATTTTATTACACTCACGTTCACAATCATCACTTTTTTCAGATCTAACCATTAAAAAATTTAAGTTAAAAGAGTCAGATTTATGTTAAAAGAAAAAAATTTCAATCACTATCAAGCTTTATTAAATCCCACTATAAATTAATAATAAGTTATCCGCCCATACCAAAGCTTGTTCCCATTCTTTTTCTCTTCCTTTTATTGCTGGGCATGTAGGAGGACTACTCCATCTGGAATTCTGGATCTTTTGCATGATTATTAGTCATTCCATCAACCTGACCTCGCCTCATTTGCAAGAAAGAAGGTCGTCCACCCGCTCCAGCCCACTGCCAAGACCGCATCACAACTGACCGAGACCTCTCATTTGCAAGATCGTCCATTCCGCTAACAGGGTCGTTCATGCATGCATGCATGCATGCATGAAAACCGGATCGACTTCTTGTCTCCATGCGTCACGGGGTGGTTTTCCTTCCTGGAACGATGCACAGCACAGCGAGCCAGTTTTGCGTTCCTGACATAATAACAACTCTCGCTTCATAAGCTGTGGTGGTGGTGTCACGAGAGTCGTTCGACCCCCATTTAATAACCTCATTGGGGATTGCTTCCAAATCTCGATGCCGGTGCCAACCCCTCGGCTTTTCTGTTGTTCACACCGGTGGGGTCCTCTCCCCATGTGGAGCCCGGTTATATATGTTCAAATAATTCCGGCCCAAAGAGGTGTACCATCGAATTATTCTGTGTTGTTTCTTTGATTGGATTACCAACGAGTTTGTCCTCAATTGATACATCACGTCGATCACTGTCGTCCACCGCGACATTTCCGCTCTACCGTGCGGCAAAAGATATATATATATATATATATATATATATATATATATATATATATATATATATATATATATATATATATATATATATATATATATATATGATGAAGAGGTCGGACGAGCATTTCCAAGAAACTATCTATCTATCTATCTATCTATCTATCTTTAGGATAGTAATTTTCACACGTACATTGATGGTGACTGCACGAAGATTTTCCAAAGTTTTTATCTTTACATTGTACAGGAAGTACGTTGAGAATATGCATCAAATGCATGCAGGATCATCATATTCTTCGTGAGAGTTGGCGGCTATAAGCATTTGTAGTTTATTTGACTTGTGGGGGGAGCAAAAACCAGGACTATAGACTTCGTAGGTTAAGTAGGGAGGGTTTGGTTTTAGTCTAAATAATGTGGGGATAATCAATATTATCTACAACTACATATATAATTATAAAAAAAAATAAAAAAAATCTTTGATGTGATCTCACAATCAATGTATGCTTGCTTACCGGCGGCCCGCGTATGTTGTTTGTATCGATAGAGAAAATGAGGTGGAAAAGTCAACTGATGCTTGCTGTAAACCTTTACGGACACGGGTGTTTCCTAGGCTTTCTGATACGGCTGCTTCATGTCTGGCCAAAGCATGGTGAAATAAATAGTTATTACTGTGAGGTGAGCTTCATACGTATCGATATGTATATCTTGCTAACCAGAAGTTGAGGGTGTGATACGTGCCATGAGATACATACAGCATGAAGATCGAGAGTGAATACGTAGCAGCATTGTATTACGCAAAGACTCTCTCTCTCTCTCTCTCTCTCTCTCTCTATTTTTTGTAGTTTAAATTTCAGACTTTAATACGAGCCACGTGATTTCGAAGTCTATCACTGATGAAGACGCAAAGACTAGACGAACAAGAACTTACTGGTGTTCATGGCTGCATGAGAGGTAGGTAACAAGTCGACATGCAACTTGCTTCCTCCGGATCACCACAATGATCGCCAGCTAAAAACTCCTTGCTCATTCCATTTCATCATCCACATGGCTGGCTTCCTTTGTCATCTTCCCCTGCAACAGCTGCACCAAGCATTAAGTAACCTCCACATGCAGCAGCTTCTTCTCTATAAATACCTCGGCTCTCCGCCTCCAAGCTATCCATCACATCCACTTGCAAGTGTTCCTACTGAGTTGTTTCTTAGAAATCCATGGCGTCCAGAACCTCAGCTTCGTTTGGCCTCTTTTTTGCCCTCAACCTCCTCTTCTTCGCACTCACCAGTGCCTGCGGCACAACCTGCCCTACTCCCACCCCGAAGCCGTCCCACGGTAAATGCCCCATCGACACCCTGAAACTGGCCGCCTGCGCCAACGTGCTCAACGGTCTCATCACCGTCGGCATCGGCAAGTTCCCCAAGCAGCCGTGCGAATGCTGCACTCTCATCGACGGCATCCTCGACCTCGAGGCCGCCGTCTGCCTTTGCACCGCCCTCAAGGCCAACATCCTCGGCATCAACCTCAACGTCCCCATCGACCTCAGCCTGCTCCTCAACTACTGTGGCAAGAACGTCCCCAAGGAGTTCCAGTGCCCTTGAGCGCGCCAACCATCGTCTCCGTCATCTCTATATCCTTTCCGTTCATGTGCAGGTCGTCGAGTATGGTGTTCGACACGCGTGCGTTAGTTCTCTCTCTCTCTGCTCTACCGGCCAATTTGGTTTGCTTTCGATGTTGCAAGATATATGATGGTGACAAAGTGTTGGTGTATTAATTAATGTACTTGTTATTCTTTGTTAACTTCAAGGTTGTGCAATAATATAATTGTTGGAATAATGCATCCTTAATTGAGTCAATTGACAACTTGAATTCTACTGGTGAGACTATGTTAGCGTGATATATACCAAGTTGATTGAAATGGCATATATCTTCAAGGAAATATCAAAATAGTAAAAAAGGACGAACCTAAACTATATGACAGTCCTTGTTCAGGTTGGCCTCACAAAGCTTCTGTTTCCACTCCTCATTCACACAAATACAATAAAACATTACGCTGTCCTTACTCAACAACATGATGCGATTGCGTGAGCTCCTTAAGATTCGCATGATTGTGATGGGAGTTGGAATAAAACTAATGGTATTTATGAATCGAATCGGAGTTTCTCGAGCATTATTTTATAAGTTTTAGGAATGAGAACCCTTTTTTTTTTTTTTTACCTTTACAAGAATATTTGCCTATTTTGAGGTAGAGATGCATGCCATATTTTATATGAGAGAGTGGATAAATTACTTTCTAAATTTCAAGCAAACCAAACCCAACATAAACATGGGTTTGCCTTAAATCACGAATCGTGAAGATAAAAAATTTAGCTAGTGACCCTATAAAAATTACATCCGAGATGTATCAAAAAGATGTCCATCCAATACTTAAATTAATAAAAATTTAAAGAATAAAACATATGCTTTTCTCATATGGGTTAGAGGATACATTTAAAGTTTTTTTTTTTTTTAGGAGACATAGGTAACCATGAAAATTAAAGTGGGTTGTTAATTTAGAAAATGGTTACATAAAATCTTCGATTATTAATTAATCATGAAAATATTCATTGAACCGTTGGATGTTTCAATTATAACATAATGGCTCATTCTGAAATTAGGGGTTTTGACTAATATCCCAGATGAAGAAGAAAACTTATCACGTCCAACATCCAATCCATAGGATGATCTGTAATCAAAATGCTTAAGTGTTACTTTCTCTTATGACTATATCAAACTTATATATATATATATATATATATATATATATATATATTATATATATATATATATATATATATATATATAATATATATATATATATATATATATATATATATATATATATAGGTAGAGAGAGAGAGAGAGAGAGACTTGGTCTGACAATCAAAAGCTCTCTAATCATCATATATGATGTCATAATCAAATTTTGAAATGGATTATTTTCAGTAAGTGATTATTAAGGAAATGGGTTAGATAGTATCGACACGGGTTTTGCCATCTAAATACATTAAGCCCTTGGTTTGTGATAGTGTCCCAAATACATCCAAAAGGAACTACTACACCTTAAGAAAAAAAAATGCGTCATATGTTTTCAGACCCTCATCATATTCTTCAGCTGTCACTGCGAAAAATGATATGCATTGTAGCCCATGCGAATGACAAGTGGAGTTATTTATTTCTAACATTATGCTCCGATTGAATCACGATACAACAACACAGTAACTTGTTTTTTTTTTTTTATAATCTGTTTCTTTCTTACAGCCTCATTGATCATTAACATTGCTTGCTGTCTTGTGGCACAGGTGGGTGAGATGTGATATCAGAAAAGACATAAAAAACAGGCAACACAGAAACCTGCAATTGCACCAATGTCATGCATGCATCTTCTATCTGGAACCCTTTAAGTGTATACCCTTGAACTACAAATTTGACTTCACTTAGCATGATCTGAACCCTAAAAAACCTTCAGTTCTCCCTGGTAAAAGAATTGAGAATAATTAGTCATAACTTGGTTTTATGTTCTTCTTCGTTTTATCTTTAAATTAAAATACAAGAAAATAAATCCTCCACAGATGGTTCTAATTTTAGTCAGTATTTGTTAGCTGAAGCCACACATTGTCCCAAACAATTGCACAAGCTTTGAATTAAGAAAGAATCAACAATGGATCGATCACACCAAGCAGCATGGTTGCATCACATCAACACCCCTCCACACTGGCTCTCTTGCTTTGCTGCTGGCTCAACCCCAAAAGCAAACTAAAGAAGCTCCGATGGAGCCACAAACAAACATACAATACGCAAGAAGAAGTACTCTCACAAGCAAGCATGCACTAGGGGAACAGATGACAGGGAGGCTCAAGGGCACTGGAACTCCTTGGGGACCTTCTTGCCGCAGTAGTTGAGGAGCAAGCTGAGGTTGATGGGGAGGTTGAGGTGGATGCCCAGGATGTTGGCCTTGAGAGCGGTGCACAGGCAGACGGCGGCCTCGAGGTCAAGGAGGCCGTCGATGAGAGTGCAGCATTCGCACGGCTGCTTGGGGAACTTGCCGACGCCGACGGTGATCAGGCCGTTGAGCACGTTGGTGCAGGTGGCCAGTTTCAGGGTGGCGACGGGGCATTTGCCGTAGGATGGGCTTGGGGTGGGCTTCGGTTTAGGTGTAGGGCAACTGGTGCCACAGGCAGTGGCGAGGGCAAAGAAGAGGAGATTGAGGGTGAGGAACAGGGCAGCTGATGCTGAGGCTTTGGACGCCATGGCTAGCTTCTGCTACGGAGGTACCCAAGTAGGCTACTCTTACCACCAAGTGCTTGTGATGGGCACAGTTATGCGCGAAGGTGAAGTATATATATAGCCTAAGAAGCTCCATGAGGAGTCATGCAGTCCAGTTGTTGAGGATAAAGATGACAAGAGAAGCCATGTGAAGGATGAGTTCGGTGGCCAAAGCTCGTTAGCTGGCAATGGCGTGGATAGTTCAGAGGAAGCCAAGCTGCGTGGTAGACTTATTTCATGCTTGCTCTACTTGAACATGGTGACCTGCTGTTGCATGGTTATCCTTTTGCAGATTCATCAATGATCAACATTGTTTTCTGCAACAGCATGATTTAAGATGGCCAAAACGAAGACATAGGTGCACAAGGCACGCAGCAAAAATCCAACAAGGACTTGATTCTGTATCATCTTTTGCACAAGAAAAATGAAACAATAGAAACAATTTGCAGCAATGGCATCATTTATGTGGTATCCCATCCATCATGTGGATCTGAACAATAGAGGAACATAGTTATTGTGTTATTACTTACCTCTATAATAAGAAACCAAAAGTTAAATGACCACCACCTATAAGGGTGAAAACCTTGTAAGATAGACTATGTTTACACATTTACCAGTATAATAGAAGCTTACTATAACAACAACAAAATGCTATGATATTTCTATCCATTTTGAGATTTTTTTTTTTTTCAAACGATAAATAACGAAGGTGAAATTAGAGTTTAGGATCTTGCGACTGTCAAAGTATTCACCGATTAAGTTAGCTAACATCTTAAAAAAATACCAAAATGTATTTCTACAAAAATGTGTTTTCTACAACATTGTTTTAACTTAGATTGTGAAACCAAAATGTGTTTCTACAACACCATAATAAAAACACAATAAAACTTTTTACGGAAACTTAAATTGTGTATCTCCAATCATTATTATTGAAAATTTCAGTAATGATTTCTTTTAATATTTTGATAATTCTCTTTAGACGGTGTAAGAAATACTTCAACTTGAGATTCTGTCAAGAGACCAAAACACACACACACACACACACACACATATATATATATATATATATATATATATATATATATATATATATATATATATATATATATATATATATATATATATATATATATATATATAATATATATATATATATATATATATATATGTTCTCCCATCAATAATATTTATTACCATCAATTAGTAACGTTCAAGAATTAATTCAAGATCAAAACGTTTAGACCATAATTAAAATTTTTAATTATCATAAATAGAAAAATTTAACATTAACCGTTACATTCATAATGAATTAAAATTGAAATATCTAAACCATAATCAATAAAAATGTTAATGGTAATAAATAAAAATTTAATTAAAAAATGATTATATTCTCCCACTTGGTCGATATATTTAACTTAATGACTTGAATTAATCTTATCGAATAATATTCTTAAGAAACAAATACATGAATTATAGCGATAAGTCCTCTTAGAGTGAGTATTATTTTTCATGTATCACAATGTATTTAATTTCTTAAGAATTAATCTTAATATGGTAACACCACTTAATGAATAAACCTTATGTTTATTCTTGGTCCATACAAATATATTTTCTCAAATTAATGTGCATATGAATATGAGAAAATATCACAATATATAAGAGTTTCAATACAATTACAAAGTGGAACCAAGTCCTATTTTCTCTACATAATCATTTAATTTTAGAGATCGCATGCCTTTAGTTGAATGATCAGCAATCATCAATTCAGTACTAATATGCTCAATGACCACTTTTTTTTCCTTTACACGTACTCTTATGACTAAATACTTAATATCTTTATTGTTCTTAGCCATAAAGATAACAGTTGAATTATCACAGAAAAATATTAATGGCCTAGAGATAGAACCATTATTCTAAGTCAAGAAATAAAACTCTTAAACCATACACCATATGAAGTAGCATCAAAATAGGAGACAAACTCAGCTTCCATGATAGAAGTAGCAGTTAAAGTCTGTTTGACACTTCTCTAAGAAATAGCTCCACCATTCATTGTGAAAATATATCCTGATGTTGATTTACGAGAATCAACATAGTCATTAAAGTCTGAATCTAAGTAACCAATCACAACCAATTTGTCTGTATGTCTATACATAAGCATGTAATATTTGATTCCTTACCTCATCACATTCTTTGCAGCTCTCCAGTGGTCCATACCTAGATTACTTTCATATTGCCCGATCATCCTGAGCATACATAAGGTTTCCTACAACACAAGCATATAAGATATTTTTCATTGATTCCCTCTCAAGATCATTATTGGGCATTGGTTCAAATTGAACCTATCACCTTCCATAATGGGACACTTGGTGAACAATCTTTCATCCAAAATCTTTTTAAAAGCTTATTGATATAGGTTTCTTGTGATAGACCTAAAATGCATCGAGGTTTATATCTATGGATCTTAATGTCAGTGACATAAGATGCTTTACCCATATCCTCCATGTCAAAGTTTCTAGAAAGAAATTATTTCACCTTATGCAGCAAATCCTTATCATTGGTTACAAGCAAAATATCATCTATGTATAAAACAAGAAAACATATTTTACTCCCACTGGCCTTTTGGTATATACATTGATCCATGAGATTTTTTAACAAATCCGAATGAAGAAATTACTTCATGAAATTTAAAATACCATTGACGAGAGGCTTGTTTTAAATCGTATATAGATTTCTTAAGCTTACAGACCAAGTCCTCACCAATACTAGAGGAGAAACCTTTAGGTTATTTTTTATAAACCTCCTCATCTATATCTTCGTTAAGAAATACTATTTTTCACATCCATTTGTTGCAACTTAAGGTCAAAATAAGCAACTAATGTCAAAATGATACGAAAAGAATCTTTCTTAGATATAGGAAGAATATCTTTATATAATTGATTCCCTCTTTATGAGTAAATCCCTTTGCAACAAGTCTTGCCTTATATCTCTCAATATTGTCAAATAAATCTTTCTTAATCTTGAAGACCCATTTACAGCCAATGACCTTTACCCCATTAGGCAACTCTACAAGATACCAGACTTCATTGCTCTTCATGGAATTCATCTCCTCCTTCATGATATCATACCATAAGTTTGACTATTTACAACTTATGGCCTGTGAAAAGATTTTAGGATCATTTTCGACTCTGATATCATAGTCAGATTCTTGTAGATATACAACATAATAATTAGGAATTATTGATATTTTATTTCTAATAGATCTTCTTAATGTTGTACCAACGTCTCCTTGGGAAACTTGTGATTCAACTCGTTGTTCAGGAGCTTGTTGTAATTTCTGAATTGTTTAATCTATTAGAATACTATCAACAACTTGTGGAATCTATTTGATTGGTTGTTCAACACCAGTTTGAACTTGAGGAGTGTTATGAACTATAACTAATCTATCATTCGATATGAAAGGTTGAGTTCCTATATGATCATGTGCAGAAACTATGTTCCTAAACTAATTGCTCCCACTGATCATATCATCCTCAAGAAACTTACTGTTTCTTGATTCCACAATCCTAGTTGTGTGAGATGAACAATAAAACCTATAACCTTTGAACTTTTTGGTATATGCAATGAAATGCTTACTAATAATCCTCAGATCTAGTTTCTTCTCTTGTGGATTATATATTCTGACCTCAGACGAACATCCTCAAATACGCATATGTTGCAAACTCAGTTTCCAACATTTCCATAATTAAAATAGTGTATTTGGGATAGCCTTAGTTGGAACTCAGTTTAATATATGCACAACCATCTTTAATGCTTCAGTCCAGAAGAATTTATGAAGATTGGAGTTGCTAAGCATACTTCACACCATGTCCAATAATGTCCAATAATCTCATATTCTTGAAGAAACTTAGCAAAAGGACCATATATTTGTCTATTCTTAGTATATCTACCATAATATTCTCCATCTCTATCTGATCTCATAATTTTAATTTGCTTATCACATTAGTTCTCAACTTCATCCTTAAAGACTTTGAAGGTATCCAATGCTTCATTTTTATTATGAAGCAAATAGTTTTACATATATCGTGAGTAATCATCTATAAAGGAGATGAAGAATTTCTGACCATGCGTGTCCATCTTTGGATAACATATATTAGTATAAATGATTTCTAATATGTCTTAACTATTGTTAGCACCCTTTTTGGACTTGTTAGTCTACTTTCCCTTAATACAGTCTACGCAAGTCTTAAAATAAAAAAAATCAAGAGTACTATGTACCCCATCATTAACTAATCCCTTAATTCTCTCTATGGAGATATGTCCTAATCTCTATGCCATAAGATAAATGAGTCTTCATTAATATTACACCTTTTAGTGCCAGCGTGAACATACATTAAACTATAAGTGTCTTTATTTTGCAAAAGAATTTGAAAAAAGACTATCAGACAAAATACCATTCCTGAGACAATCAGATTTATATAATAAACTAGATGATGTGTCTTAAAAATGAAATGAATATCTAAATGGTACGAGTCTAGAAATAGAAATCAAGTTTCATTAGAAACTTGGCACATAAAAGATCATTTCCAATTCTAAAACAAAGCCACTATGCAAGGTTAAAATGATGTTCCAATTGCCTCCACATGTGAGCCTATCTTATTGTTTGAGAAGATACTTTACTCACTTCCTATTGGCTTCCTTAGGTTTTGCATATACTGCAAAGAGTTTGCAATATGAATTGTTGATCTAGAATCAATCCATCAAGTGTTAATATTAATATTAACCATAATAGATTCATAGCAAACAAACGAGGTTGGTTTACCTTTCTTTTCAAGCCATTGTTGAAATTTCATGCATTCCTTTTCATGTGTCCCTTCTTTTTAAAGAAGAACTACTTTTTTCTTTCTTGATATCAGCTTGGGGTGATATTCTACTATTTCCTTGCTGATTAGCTTGATTTGTGTCAGTTTTATTCTTTTTATGAGTGGTTACCACCACTGCACTCTCACACAACTCCATCACTAGTCTCTCTTCTTTTTGAATACACATGGTTATTAATTTATTAATTGACCATTTATCCTTATGTGTGTTGTATGAAATCTTAAAAGACCCATATTGATTTAAAAGGGTGTTCAGAATATAGTGTACCAAGAATGATTATGACATATCAACATCAAGTTTCTTAAGTTGAGCTGTAATATCCCGCATTTGTATTATATGCTCATGCACACCTTTTATGTTGGTGAGTCTAAGGGATGAAAATTTCATTATTAGAGTGCTTGTTAGTGCCTTATCTGAAGTGACGAACTGCTCGTCAATGGCCTTTAGTAAGTCTTGGATATTATTATGATGGTCAACAGAACCACATATCCCAGCAGTTATTTTAGTCTTAATAACATCATACTGAGCCGATTAAATCATTCCTATCGCTCATATAGCGTGATCTAAGTTGAAGTGCTAGTATTGGTGACTGTAGGTAGTTCGTCCTTCCTAATAGCATAATAAATATCCATCTACCATAGATGGAGGAGAATCCTCTCCTTCCATACCTTATAGTTATCAACTTTAAGTTCAGGAATGTCATATCGGATATCAAAGAAATTGATAGTTTGAGAAACTACATAAAACCCAAAATGGTTATATTAAAATTTAAGACTTAAAAGTCTAAATTATATATTTTACTAATGTAAAACATATTAAAAATGAATCTCATAACATAAAAATTGCTTGTGGGTTAAATTTTTAATTCAAATAAATTCACATGATCTTTATGATATAACTATCAAATTATATACCAATTCATAATCCCTGTGATTAAATTATGAAAATAATTTGATATTTTATCATGATTAATTATATAAGTATAATAAAAGATCCTGTGGGATAATATTTATTATATTAAATATAATCAATCATAATATTATATCTAATTTCTTATGTGATTATAATTTATATATAATTTTAATTAACTAAGGATACTGTAACTAATCCCTAATTAATTAATATTATATGGATCACTAGACATTTTATTCATATAAACTTGACTTATGAGCATGAATTAATATAACAAAATATTGATGCTGAATACAAGCATTATTAATAATAAATGCTTTATTTCACTAGACTTGATGAAAATATAATATTCTCATAATTTTTAGTATCTAATGCACCAAAAAATTTAAAAGATAAATCAAAATTAAACCATATTTAATGACATAAAAATAAAATCTTCTCCATATCAAAGGTTAATCTCTGCTCTAATACTAAATGTTAGAAAATTGAAACCAAAAAGTATATTTCTAAACAACTTTAATATAAACATAATTAAATAAATATGAAAACTTAAATTACATACCTCCAACTATTATTGTTGAAGATTTCAACAATGATTTTTTCAGTATTTTAGCACTTCTCAACTTTAAATTCTCACACTTCTACACCTTAAACTTGAGATTATGCTAAGAGACCAAAACACACACACACACACACACACACATATATATATATATATATATATATATATATATATATATATATATATATATATATATATATATATATATATATATATATATAGGCATTCTCCCATCAACAACACGTTCAAAAATTAATTCAAGATCAAAACGTTATGGACCATAATTAAAAATTTTAATTGTCAAAAAATTTAACAATAATCATTACATTCATAATGAATGAAAACTGAAATATTTAAACCATAAATGAAAACTGAAATATTAAAATCATAATCAATAAGAATGTTAATGATAATAAATAAAAATTAATTAAAAACTGGTTACATTCCATAAGTATGGTACACAACTATTAAACCAATGCTTAAGGAGTAAAAGTACTACACTTTAAAATTGATATACTACTATAAGATTTTGATAACGTTCAAAAATTAATTCAAGATCGTTATGGATCATAATTAAAAATTTTAATTGTCAAAAAAATTAACAATAGTCATTACATTCAGAATGAATGAAAACTGAAATATTTAAACCATAAATGAAAACTGAAATATTTAAACCATAATCAATAAAAATGTTAATGATAATAATTAAAAATTAATTAAAAACTGGTTACATTCCATAAGTCTGGTACACAACTATTAAACCAATGCTTAAGGAGTAAAAGTACTACACCTTAAAATTGATATACTACTATAAGATTTTGATTAAGTTATGCCAGTGGTTTACTTACTATAAGATGTTTATTTAGCCCTACATTTGAAGTAGTTTAAGAACTAAATTTAATTATAATAGATAGATGATGTACTATTCTCAAGTTAAGTTTAAGCATTTTAGATTTGTGCTTTAGTTTGGCAAAATGCTATTATCCAATTGGGTTATACCTCATGAACACCATACTAGATTTCGATTGAGCTTAAAACATTTTGAATTTATGTGAGCTTAAGAAGATGCTAAGTATATATATGTTTTTTTCTTCCTCTACATTTCCTTCTTACCCTCTGTCGATAATACTTATGAATATAATTGTTTTGATTAAACAAGTAATAAAATATACAATATAGCACAAATGAGAGGCAAAAGAAGTGTGGAAAGTCTACATTGTACAAGACATCTATCCAAGCAACGCAAGTCTAACTATGTCCTTTACCAAGGCCAAATATTTAATATAAATAGTATATATAGGAACTTAGCTTTGAGCTAAGAGTCAAACTCTATGTCCCAAGCAGTTTAGATTCTCTATAGGACTAATCAAGATCTAATTCAATAGATCTTAGCTCACTATTGGGCTAATTAGATCCAACCCAACAACACCGCCGTTGTTTGGCTCAACCCATTTCATATATTCAACCAGAGATCTAATAAATAAATGTTATTGTTAACTTAGACACAAAAATCATTTAATCCCATGGAGTAGGATCGTAACATTTATAGTAAAATAAAGGGATCAAAGCAAAAGACCTCAACTTTGATTTGACAGTGGTGCTAAGCATATAACAATTATTTCCTCTATATTTTTTTTTTCTAAGTATCTATTGATAACAAATCTGATTATGCTTTCTCCTGTAGAAAAACAATAATGTCTAAAATATATCACAAATGACAGGCAAAAGGTGTGTGTGAAGTCATCACGTACGACACATCAATCGCTGGGAAGGCAAGTCTAACTCTATCATTGACAAACGTCAAATTGGATCCAACTCGACTCTACCGCTGGTGTTTGTCTCAACCCAGTTCACACATTCCCAATAAATAGATACCATTACTAACTTAGATTTAAATATTTTTTATATAATGATGAGTAATTTTAGAGAGATCAATATTTTTATCATTTAAGATAACAAGAAGTTTAATAACTAATAAAATCATGAAATTAATATTGCCCACAAGTCATAAATTATATTAGACTTATTGGGTAATATTGAAAAAATGATTAGGTTTTCTCCTTAAAAAGATCCTATATTTTTTTTTTTAAAATTGAATGAAGCGATCATTATTGTTAGTGGTCTTAGTTTATCCTCATCCAAATTAAAAAATTGATGGGGATCAAAGCACCATCACACCATTATGATGGTTCAAGAGGATGTAAAAAGTTTTGGATCACTATCCTAAATACTCATGAAAGGTCCATCATATATATATATATTTTATTTTTATTAGATTATAAAAAGATTTAGGCATGAGGCATATTTATATTAGGCTTCTAACTTAGGCTTATATGGGTAATTAAGGAGGAATGTTATATATACATCATAAAGTGCACATGATAAAGAATTTTTACATGATATTCATGCAATAGTGGACACTTGTCCTTATCCTATTGATCTCTACCGACTACTTTTTAAGAGGGAGGTATGTGACATTAGTATTCATAAATTCTCTTTTAGAAGAAATTTGTGACACTTATTTAAGGGCCATCTATCTTTATAAAAATATTATAAACCTCACACATTTTGGAGTTGATGAATAAATGAAGAGTTAAGTGTTTGTAGTCACCAAGAACATTAGGTGAAAGGCTTTGGTGAGGAAGGAGTCCCGAGAGTGAGGGGTTGTATCCTATTCATTCTTTCTCTTTCTCTACTCTCTATCACCTTCATCAACAATTATGACAACATTATCACATTTATGATAGCAACATCAACACCAAAAGAGCAATAATATCAACCATCATAGCCCTTATCTATAACCACCAAACATTGCATCACCGTTTCTATTATACCATCCATTCGATCACTATTTTACAACCAAGGTCAATAATATTTATTATTATTATTAGTTGTGTTAAGGGTTATTTATGATGAAAATATTTTCTATCCTTAAAGTCAAAGTTGATGGAAATAAAATAAAAATAAACTTTGTATACAAACAAATACTAACAGGCCGTTACACATAACGAAATCAAATAAAAATCATAATCAAATAAATACCAAGATTTACGTAAAAAAAACCCCTCAACTCGAAGAATAAAAATCATGGGACAAGCCAAAGAAAATCCACTATCAAAATAATGAATATACAGATCTCAAGGCTTCTTGCCCAAGCCTAAGCAATAGCGACAAGAGAATCATAGGGATATAAGGACTATAATACTAAGCACAATATCCAAAACCTTCTCAAGAGATCACAGTAAGAATCCACTGCAAACTGATCTAACTTGAGATATGAATATTTGAGAATAGTCTTTTCCTATCCTTGTCTTCTTCCCTTTGCTGGATCTCTTATTTTCTGACCTCTATTGTCAATCTGTAGCCTTCTTTCTCTCTCCCACGTTTTCAGCCGTCGCTGCCTTCTTAATCTCGACCATGACTACATAATCTAGGGTTTAAGTTAATATAAGTGATGCTCTAGGCTGTGGGCTTCACTAAAGCCCATTATGGGCTGAATCTGGGCCATCTGCCTAACAACCTCCCCCTTCAGCCCATAAGGGAGGCTGTCTCATGACTCCTCAATGTGAAGTCATGTCGACCAACTGTCGGTACATTTTCTGTCTCTATTTCGGTAAAGTCTTTATCAACATATCTGCCCCATTATCATCCGTGTGAATTTTCTGAAGCTGTAACTGCTTCTTTTCAAACACATTTATGATCCAGTGATATCTGACATCTATATGCTTTGACTTGGAATGAAATGTTGGATTCTTGCATAAATGGATGACACTCTAGCTGTCACAATACACAACATAATTTTTCTATTTTAGCCATAATTCTTGTAAGAATCCTTTCATCCATAATATTTCTTTGCAAACCTCTGTAGCAGCAATATATTCTGCCTCTGTGATGGAGAGAGTAATACACCTTTACAATCTGGACTGTCATGATACAACTCCTCCTGCAAAAGTAAGTATAAAACTTGATGTGGACTTTCTTGTGTCAATATCTCTTGCTATATCTGCATCTGTATAACCTATCAACATAGATGGTCCACCTCCAAAGCTTAGACAAACTTTAGAACTTCCTTTGAGATATCTAAAAATCTACTTCACTGCTGCCCAATGCTCTTTACCTGGATTTGCAAGAAATCTGTTAGTAACACCCACTACATATGCGATGTCCAGCCTCGTACATACCATCGCGTATATTAAACTTCCAACTGCTTAAGCATAAGGAACGTTTTGTATTTTCTCCTTCTCCTCATCACTTGATGGACTCTGATCTGAGCACAACTTGAAGTGACCTAAAAGAGGAAAACCAACTGGCCTTGTATTACTCATACTAAACCTATTCAATACATTCTCAATATATTTCTCCTGTGACAACCAAATCTTCCTCTTTCTTCTGTCACGAGAAATCTGCATGCCCAGTATTTATTTTGCTGGCCCCATATCTTTCATTACAAAAAGACTCACTTAGTTTCTTCTTCAACTTGTCAATCATAGACGTATCTTTCCCGAGAATAAGCATGCCATCAACATAAAGTAAGAGAATAATAAAATTCTCACCAAACTGTTTGATGTACACACAATGATCTAAAGTTGTTCTTTTATATTAATTTTCAATCATAAATGAATCAAACTTTTATATTACTGTCTTGGAGCTTGTTTCAGCCCATACAAGCTCTTTCTCAATTTACAGACAAGATTTTTTTTACCTTTAACTTTGAAGCCTTCTGGTTGCTCCATATAAATTTCTTCCTCCAAATCATCATGAAGGAAAGCTGTTTTCACATCTAACTGCTCAATCTCCAAGTCTAGGTTAGCAGCAATACCAAGAGCAACACGGATAGAAGACATTTTAACAACAGGAGAAAAAAATCTCTTCAAAGTCAATACATTTCTTTTGACCAAAGCCTTTCACAATCAATCTAGCATTATACTTTGGTTGAGAACAATATTCTTGAGTCTTCAACCTGAAAACCCACTTGTTCTTCAAGGTTTTACTTCCCTCTGGTAGTTGCACCAAATCATATGTGTGGTTCTTTTGTAGAGAATTCATCTCTTCCTGCATAGCAATAAACCACTTCTTTTTCTGCTCACTTTCAACTGCTTCCTAGTAACTCTCTGGTTCACCTGTATCAGTAAACATCACATACTCATCTGTAGAGTATCTTTTGGAAGGTTGACGCGGTCTAGAAGATCTTATTAACTGTCGTTCTGTGAGAGCTTGCTCTCTTTCTTCTTCCTACTCAACATGTTCTGCAGGTGGATCAACATCTGGCTTTGCACTATCTTCCTGCACATCTCCCCCATCACCCTGATATACTAGAGGAATAACTGGGTCACAGTTTACAAATCCCTCTGTAGAAGTCTTAGCTGGTGCCTCATTCTTCAAATCATCAATTGTTTGATCCTCAACGAAGACAACATCTCTGCTTCTGAACACCTTCTGCTTTTCTGGATCTCAAGGCCTGTAACCAAACTGATCATGTGAGTAACCAAGGAAAATACACTCATTTGACTTACCATTCAGCTTGGACCTCTCATTGTCTGGAACATGTGCAAATACACGACAACCAAACACTCTTAAATGCCTATAGGAGACATATTTCCCTGACCATACATGCTCTACAACATCACCATCTAGAGCTGTACATGGTGATAAGTTGATTACATCAACTGTAATCCTCAAAACCTCATCCTAAAACCTTTTAGGTAGCTTGGCCTGTGAAAACATATATCTGATCTTTTCCATGATGGTGCGGTTCATTCTCTCTGCAATTGCATTATGTTGAGGCGTACCAGGAACTGTCAACTCATGTTGCATGCCATGTGACCTGCAATAATCATTAAACAATCCTATATACTCACCACCATTATCTGATCTTATGCATTTCAATTATCTTTCTGTCTCCCTTTCAACTCTACCATGAAACTCCTTAAAGACATTAATAACTTGATCTTTAGTCTTCAAAGCATAGGCCCAAACTTTCTTGGAAAAGTCATCTATAAAAGTAATAAAATAAAGTGCACAACTGATACTAGGAATATTAACAGCTCCACCATGAGTTTTTATCCTTAAAGGATTACACACATCTATATAGACACTATCCAAGGCATGCATTTTTCTGGATAAGATATAACTAACAAAGGAAACTCTATGTTATTTACCAGCCAAACAATCAATACAAGGGTTCAAACGTGTACCTCTGAGGTATGGTAATACCTCTCTCTTGGAAAGTTCTTGCAACCCCTTCTCGCTTATGTGTCCCAATCGCTTGTGCCACAACTCCATGCTGAAGTCTTTCTCTATAGCATTCAACTGCTCACCACAAGCTTTAGCCTACAATCTGTATAATGTATGACATTTCTTCCCATTAGCTACATTAAGAAAACCCTTACTAAGCTTCCACTGCCCTCTATGAAATCTGACATCAAAGTCTTCATCATCCAGCCTTCCAACTGAAATTAAATTCAGTCTTAAGTCAACTACATGCCTCATATCCTTAAGCACCACCTTGCAGCCAAGGTTGGTCTCTATATGAATATCTCTCATGCCTATGATGTCTGCTATGTGATAGTTGCTCATCTTGACAATACACACTTGTAAGTAGCAAAGAACTCCCTTCGTGGTGTAGCATGATAAGAATCACCTGTGTCAATTATCCACTCGAGATCCTAGCACACACAAGAAAAAATATCATCAGAAGTAGACAAAATCAAATAATTACTACCTTACACCGTAGCTATGATATTCTCTTTTGACTTTGTATGCTCCACTTCTTTTTCCTTTTTCTTGTTCTTCTTAGGTTGCTTGCACTGATTTTATAATGTCATTTCTCACCACAATTGTAGCAAACAATATCTTTCCTTGATCTTGACTTACTTCTACCTATATATGAACCACTTCTATCATTTGACTTTGACCTTCCTCTGTTCTCTGAGACAAGTGTCTGTGAATCAATCTGAGAAGTTGCTGAATTCTTTCCCCTTAACTCCTCATTCAACAAACTGCTTGTTACTTGACTCATGGTGACAATACCATCTGGTGCAGAATTACTGAGGAAAACCACCAGTGTCTCCCAACTTTTTGGCAAAGAACTAAGAAGTAACAATGCCTGACTCATCATCAATAGACATTTTCATAAAGGATAATTGGTTAGTAATACTCTGCATTTCATTCAAATGCTCAGGAATAGAAGTACCCTCTTTATATTTCAAGTTCACAAGTTTTCTGATCAAGAAAGCTTTATTATCAGTCGTTTTTCTTTCATAAAGACCT
Organism: Ensete ventricosum; assembly: GCA_029747655.1. Lineage (NCBI taxonomy): Eukaryota > Viridiplantae > Streptophyta > Magnoliopsida > Zingiberales > Musaceae > Ensete > Ensete ventricosum. The sequence continues at coordinate 45,581,878 of JAQQAF010000003.1, forward strand.
TCTAACTTTTTCCAAAGAGAGTAAGCAGAACATTCAGTAGAAACATGATGAAAGACACTATCATCAAGCCATTGAAGAATAAAGTCAACAGTTTTTCGATCTAACCTCTTTCACTCATCATCTGTCATAGTTGTGGGCTTTGCACTATACCCTTGCAAAGGTCCATATAAATCTTTGCAATGCAAGAGATCTTCCATTCTTGGTTTCTATATCATCCAATTGTTTCCGTTTAAACTAATCATGCGAGAAATATTACCGGCCTCCATGCTCAAATACAAAAGATTAAATGCCACCAAAACCCTACTCTGATACTAGTTGATGGGAATAAAACAGGAATAAACTTTGTATACGAACAAATACTAGCAGGCCGTCACACACAGCGGAATAAAAAAGAAATCACAATCAAATAAACACCAAGATTTACGTGAAAAACCCCTCAACTCGAAGGGTAAAAACCACGGGACAAGTCAGAGAAAATCCACTATCAAAATAATGAATATATAGATCTTAAGGCTTCTTGCTCAAGCCCAAGCAATAGCGACAAGAGAATCACAGGGATACAAGGACTATAATACTAAACACAATATTCAAAACCTTCTCAAGAGATCATAGGAAGAATCCACTGTAAATTGATCTAACCTGAGATATGAATATTTGAATAGTCTTTTCCTGTCCTTGTCTTCTTCCCTTTCTTGGATCTCTTATTTTCTGGCCTCTACTGTCAATTTGCAGCCTTCTTTCTCTCTCCCATATTTTCAGCCGCCGTTGCCCTCTTAATCTCAACCATGGCCACCTAATCTAGGGTTTAGGTTAATATAAGTGAGGTTCTAGACTGTGGACTTAACTAAAGCCCATTATAGGTTGAATTTGGATGGTCTGCCCAACAGAAGTGATGTATTAAGTTATGGAATATGATTGGTTTAAAATTAATCTTTTAACCCCTCTTAGTTTCCTTTATCTAATTATTCTATACTTATTTATTTATATTTATTAAATTATTATTTAAACTAATTGAAAGTTAATCAAGTTATGATTATATAGATAAATTAGTATCTTTATTGCTACCGTTTATCTTTCTCAAGCTCTTTGAACTTATGACCTTTTATGACATTTTTTATTTTTACCCATCACATACCTCACTCATCCCCTACATTAGAAACCCTGATGAATAGAAAGAAGGGTACGATAAAATTTATTTTGTTTTTTGATTTAATAAGTGTTAAGAGATAAAATTATTGTAACAATATTAGCAGCATAAACTGTTGAGGGAAATTCTCAACTCCTAATCTTTTCAATCTTCTCTTTTCTTGTATAAATAGGTATGAATGAAGGAATAAATAAGTGCACTTCATTTCTTTCCTAATCACTGGCCACACCCATTGCTGGCCATGCCAGCCACCCTCGATCCATCGCTGCAACCCACCCCACGCACATAGTAGCGCGCGTAGCAGAAAGGATCGTACAGCCGGTGATACCCACCAGCGTGCTGAACAGTTCGAGAAGAAGCATCGCTGGGTTCGAGATGCCGACGTCGACCTACCGCTCTCATGAAGTCGCCCACCGCGTCCCATGTCTTGAAGCAACCGTTCCTCGATCCCGTCACTTTGACACCCACCGTATCCCCTCTCGCCCTGCCTGCCTTGGCTTCTCTGTCTTCCACTACGTGGCCCTTTAGATTCGCCGGCCGCCTACTCTTGCCCTTCGTCTCCGTAGCGGCCCCTTTCCTGGAAGCCTCTTACGTTGCGAGGCCGTCGATGTAGTTGGGCTTCGACGACCACCCGAACAACGAGACCCACCAGGTGTTGCTGCCTCCACTAGCGGACTTTGCAGCCATCGCCCGGGTCACTACTGACTGGATCAAGCTTGCCTCTGTTGGAGACGACGCTACCGGTCTCTCTTCCCAGCAGCATCCCAAACACTCACTCTCAGTAGGCAACGAAACACAACAAGTAGCACAGAAGGCAAGAAAACACAACAAGCAATCACCGCTCCTAAAAATAGCAGTTTCTATCTTTTCTTGCTAAAGAAATATTTAGTTCCAGCAATCTGGTCAACCACACAGCTGATACACAATAGGCATTTCAGCAACACAAATTTTTCAGATCCAATCGAGATAATGATCGGTATTTTTTTTTCTCACAATGTCTTCATCGTCTATCTCTCGTATTCCACTGTCCCTACAGAAAGCACTAGTACTTTAAGACTACTTCTTAGAATATAGGATTGGTCTCCATCAATGCTATAATCCTCATCAATTTCCAATTCTCCAAAGGAGGCAACTACGTATTCTGGCATGCTAAATTCATGAATCTCCTATTTGGATATGATTTATTATGTTATTTTGATGGATCTTTTAGTTGTCCACTAGTAATGATCAACATCCTGGGGACAACAAGTCATGTACTAAATCTAGAGCATAAACTATGGTTACATCAAGATCGTCTTATTCTTCAGGCGATTCAAGCTTCCGTTGCTAGTTCCATCGCACCACTTATATCTTCCTATGCTACTGCTACCGAAGCATGGTGCAAGCTACAAACTATATTGGCAAATCACTCGTGCACTCGCTTTCTCGGCTTCCTCTATAGTCTAATGAACACAAAACAAGAGGGAAGTACTATTGCTGACTATCTCCAAAACATAAAGATTATCATCGATGATTTAGCTTTAATAGAGCACAACCTCAATGATGATGAAGTTATTGTCCACACCCTCAATGGTTTTATGGTTGAGTACAAAGAATTGGCTGCAGTAATATGGGCACGCGACTCGTTGCTATCATTTAAAGAGCTGTACGACAAGTTGACTGACTACGAGACGTACTTGAAGTGCGAAGATAGGCCACCAGGACCACCTATCACTGCTCAAGTAAGTCACAAATTTAAAAAGAAGAACAATCAGTTTTCTAAGTCTATCATCAAAGGTCTAGGCGAGGCACCATCTTCCCATAATCCAAGTGGCAAATTCGGTTCCCAACAGCCTTGGCATCCTGCTCCTATACCTTAACATAGCAACATAAATTACCAATAGCCATGGCATCCTGCTCCTATGCCTCAACAATGAATAGTCTGCCAATTGTATGATAAAGTTGATCACTTCGCTAAAGTTTGTTGGTCTCATCCTCATCCTTCTACAATCATGCACCAAGCGCATCTCACTGCTTTCCTAACTTCTGATCAACATTCCTGGATTATGGACTCTAAGCCTCTCATCACATAATCTCGGATCTCCAGAACTTGTCCCTTCATAATAGTTATGGTGGTAACGATGACATCATCATTAGTGATGGTAAGCAACTTCCTATTACTCATACTGGTTTCACAATGCTTAATTCCCATACTCTTAACTTTATACTCGATGATATGTTGTGCGCTCCTCATATTAAATAGAATCTTATTTCTATCTCCTAATTATGTAAACAAAATAATACGTCCATTGAATTTTTTCTTGACTACTTTCTTGTCAAGGATCTGAGCACAGGAGCATCATTAGTTCAGGGCCAGAGTAAAGACAATATCTACCAGTGACCATCAATCTCTCAGCTCACTGCCTACTCTTATGTTGCTGCTCCAATGGATGTGTGGCATCGTCGTCTTGGTCACCCTTCTTCCTCAACTCAACAACGGTTTTTCTCTTGTTATTCTCTTTTAGTTTTTAAAGCTAGCACTATTGTTATTCATTGTGATGCATGTCTTAGCAATAAAAGTCATATACTACCATTTGAAACTTCTTCTATTTCTTGCATACAACCATTTAAAATTCCTTATACTGATGTTTGAGGTCCTGCACCAATTATTTTATTTAATAAAAATATATTCTATGTTATTTTTATTGACTATTTTTACCAAGTATACTTGGTTTTATCCTCTTCAACATAAGTTTGAGGTCTCACAATTTTCCTTACCATAAAAAAAATGGTGGAAAATATTTTTCAGTCCATAATTAAAATAATTTTTTCTGACGGTGCGGGTGAATACCAAACACTAACACCATACCTATTAGCATGTGGTATTCAACATCTCAAGTCTCTCCTGTACACTCCTCAATTAGTTGGCTCAGCCGATTGCAAACATCGTCATATAGTTAAAATAGGTCTCATACTTTTCCATTATGCTTCTATATTAATTACTTTTTGGTCTGCAACCTTCTAGACTACAGTCTATCTGATTAATCGCATACCTACTCCAGTCCTTCGTAATCAATCATCATTTGAAAAACTGTTTCATAAATCCTAAAATCTTCAGAAACTTAGGGTTTTTGGTTATGTCTATTATCCTTGGCTACGTCCTTATGCATCACATAAACTAGCCCCAAGGTTGAAGCCTTGTACCTTAATTGGTTACTCTTTTGAACATAATGCTTATCGATGCTACGATCTTTTGACTCCCAAGGTCTTTGTGTCTCGCCATATTATCTTTGTGGAGTCCTCCTTTCCATTTCACCAGTCCAAATCTTCTACTACACCAACTACTCCGGTGAATATGCATAAGTGGCATATGCCATTATCTAATTAGCCTCCACAAGAATCACCCACTCTAGCACACATATATAAGTGGACACTCCTTTGGTACAACATCTCACTCCCTCTTTTTCTTCTCCTTCTTTTGCATACATATCTCCTACCACAAACATCCAATCTTTGGACACTCAATCACTAGCATTTCCCTCACCACAGCCTAGTAGCGCTAATGTTCCTCAGTCGAACTTACCCTGTTCTATTACTTCCCCAGCACCCATTCCACCATCATTTCCTCACTTGGACATCCCATGATAACGTGCTCTAAAAGTGGTATTTTCAAATCACATCAGGTTCTCGACCTCAATACGATTGTGACTCACTCTGTTGAGACTTGTGAACCTACCACGGTCATTTAAGCCCAAAAGTCTCCTCATTGGCGTCAAGGTATGCGTGATAAATATGATGTCCTCCTTCATAACTCTACTTGGACACTTGTTCCATTTCATCCCGCACAAAATGTCATCGGGTGTAAGTGGATTTTTTGAGTTAAGCGGAACCCTGATGGGTTCCATTGCCAGGTATAAAGCCTGTTGAGTGACCAAAGACTTTCATCAACGTCATGGTGTTGACTTTACAAAGACATTCAGTCATGTTGTTAAACCCATGACAGTCCAACTGATTTTGAGTTTAGCTATTTCAAAAGGTTGACATCTGCGATAATTTGATGTGAATAATGCCTTCTTACAAGGAACATTAATTGACGATGTCTTTATGGAGCAACCTCCTGGTTTTCTTCATCCTTAGTATCTGAAACATGTCTGTAAACTCCACAAGGCTATTTATGGACTTCGTCAAGCCCCACGAGCCTGGTACAGAGAACTCAACTCATTTTTTGATGTCAGTCAGCTTCTCCAACTCTAAGTCTGATACTTCTTTATTTCTCTGTCAACAACCTAGCAGTACAATATATCTTCTAGTATATGTGGATGATATCATTGTGATAGCTAATAACTCTATGGAGGTCACAATGTTCATTAAGAAGTTGGCTGCCCGATTTTTCCTCAAAGATCTCGGTCCCTTGAATTATTTTTTTAGTGTGGAAGCAACGTCTACATCTTTGAGACCCTTCCTCTCTCAATGGAAGTATACTCAGGACTTATTAGTGAAGACAAACATGAAGGATGCAAATGATGTTTCAACTCTTCTCTCCATTAGTGAATCGCTTCGGTTAAATGATGATAGTTGTACTACAAATTCTACACAATATCAACAAGTAATTGACTCTTTACAATATTTAACTCTCACCCGCCGATATATCCCCTTTGCAGTTAACAAGCTGTTATAATTCATGCATTGACCGTCTACTATACATTGGTTAGCAGTTAAACAAGTATTATGATATCTTAATGTACTCTTGACTATATCATATTTATCTATAAAAACTCTCCACTCCAACTTCATGCTTATGTTGATGCTGATTGGGCTGGGAACTTTGATGATAGAGCATCGACATCTGAGTATATTATTTTTCTAGGAGCCAATCCAATCAATTGGATTGGAGTTCCAAGAAACAAAAGATAGTTGCTAGGTCAACCATTGAAGCTGAGTATCGCTCTATTGCAACTACAGCTGCAGAAATTAATTGGGTAATGAATCTGCTTAAAGAACTTGATATCTACTCTTCTGTTATTCCTACAATATATTATGATAATGTCGGGGCTACCTACTTATGTGTCAATATAGTATTTTACTCTCGTATGAAACATATAGCAATTGACTTTCACTTTATACGAGATCAAATGATCAATCATCAACTACGTGTTTCTCATGTTCACATGGTAGATCAACTGACGGACTCCCTTACAAAGCCACTCACCCGTAAATTATTTTCACTTCATAGGTCCAAGATCGACGTCCTTGACAAGAGCACGATCTTACGGGGCATGTTAAGAGATAAAATTATTGTAATAATATTAGTAGAATGGTTAGACTGTTGAGGAAAATCCTCAACTCTTAATTTTTTCAACCTTATCTTTTCTTATATAAATAGATACGAGTAAAAGAATAAACAAGTGCACTTCATTCATTTCCTAATCTCTTCTCTCATTTCTAATTTTTCTTTCTGTTTTTTCTTCTGGTAAAACCTAAAATACAAATGTAGCTAATCCTCTCACGAACCCTCTCATGCCGTGCTCGATTGCATTTTTCTTCTCTTTAGCTTCTCGTGTTGATGTTTGGCCTGTGTCGTTAATTCTACACCGGTGCTTAGATTCTGGGAGTATGCTGCTTACTCGAGTATTGCATGCTAATTTTGACTGAAAAAAAAAAGGGAGAGAAACCAAGAATGTACCACCAAGTAGAAGAATTTTTATAATCATATGAAGCATACGATACACTTCGAATGGTGCAAGACGTTGATGTTGACAAAAAAACAAAGATAGATATTTCATCTCTATCGCAATTGTATGATCATAGACCCACAATGTTGGTTGGCAAAAGATTACATCCTTATCGCAATTGTATGATCATAACCCCACAACGTCGTCACGTTGATGTTGATTGGGAAAAAGAGCGATCGTCCTTTTCTTTTTTTACCAAGGTTGTAGGTGGACAGTGAGGCAAGTCAAACTCTATCGTTGACCAAGGACATATCTGTTCCAACAACCCATACTGTTTGTCTCAACCCAATTGACACATCGATCCAATGCGCTGGTATTACTGTTAACTTGGGTTGAACATTTTGGGTGTTCATTAAGCAGAGAATATGTGATGTAAGTTACTGCATAATTGACACATCCAATCCTTGGAAAAATGAGATCCTAAGCAGGTAAAAGTGGAAGTAATCGAGGATAACCATTAATTAGGTTGAATCAAAACTTAAAAAATTTAAGTTTATGAAATTGTGGGTCAAACACCAATCGACTTTATGCAATAATCCTTTCGAGACATAGTAACTACGTGTGAGACTATTCATTAGTCCTCTTCCAATCTTCATCACATGTTATCTTATTTGGATACCACAATCTAGCTAAATAAATGAAGTGACGTCCAAAAAGAATCTGATTTGGTATCACCGGGAACAGTCAAAGAGCCTTCGAGAACCACTCGCCTCTTCAACGATCAAACATCCAAAGTAGATCCGCATGCAGTAAAAGTTTAGGAACATTTTGCATGTCCATCACACCGACACCTCTCTATTGCTCTCGCTTCTTTTCCGACAGATGTTTCAGTAGATCCGCGGTGAATTGCTCCATGTTCTTGCTCGATGAACCATTCGGAGTCACCGCACTCTTGACCGCCTTCTGAGCTCCCTCCATCTCCTTCCTCAGCGCACCGCCTACTTCTCCTCCCATCAGTCTGTCGATTCTCCTCGACACTTCCGCCCCGCTCACCTCACCGACGCTTCCGACGTCGATCCCTATCCTCAGGTCCTCCACCACCAGCTTCCGGTTCGTCGGCTGGTCCGCGGTCACCGGGAAGCACAGCATCGGCACCCCGCACCACATGCTCTCCAGGATCGAGTTCCACCCGCAGTGCGTCAGGAATCCGCCCACCGCCGGATGCCGCAGGACTTGCTTCTGACAGCACCAAGGCACCACGACCCCCCTCCCTTTGCATGCCTCGATGAACCCCTCCGGGAGTGGGTTGGCCTCCGAGCTCCCGCTTCCTGGCCGAAGCACCCATATGAAGCTGGATTTGCTGCCGAGGACTCCGTAGGCGATCTCGGCCATGTCCCGCTTGCTAACCTGGGCGATGCTTCCGAACGAAATATAGAGCACGGAGCGCGGCGGCATGGAGTGGAGCCACTGAGAGCAATCCAGCTCGGGCCATATGCTGGTCGCTGCCCCGCCTTCGCCGGAGGCGGGAACGATGGGCCCCACGACGTAGAATGGCCGCTCCTGCTGCAGCGCCCCAATGACCTCCGCTTCGAGCTCCTGCACCGTGTTGCACAGCACAAAGTCGGCCCCCTTGGCCTCATCGAATGCCTTACCGACGGTCATGAGCACCCGCCATGATGCCTTCGGCGAGTGAAAGAACGACACTGCAGATTGTTGATTGAAAGTACTTCTGGTGTCATCTACTATTCTCTTCTCCTTCTCCCTGAAGTTTTACAGAAAAGCCAACAGTGGTATCAGAGTCTGGTTCAAAGAAAATCAAAAGGAGTACACCAGTCAAAAAAGAAGGGAAGACTAGTAGATCCAGAAAAAAGAAAAAGAAAAAAGAGAAGATGACATGCCTTACAGTAAGTGTTCCTAATCAACTTCTTCCTATCCTCAAACGTGATAATTATCAGTTTTGAGCTATTAAAATGAAAACTCTCCTTGTTTCACAAGGATTGTGGAAGTTGGTAGAAAATGATTTTGTTGAGTATGATCTGCAGGATCCTAAGACTACTAAGGATCAAAAGCATCAGATAAATGAAAATATGCAACGAGATGCAAAAGCCCTCTATATGCTACAACAAGCAATAGATGATTCATTATTTCCTCGAATCATGATGACATCAACATCAATAGAAGCTTGGAATATACTAAAAAATGTGTTTGAAGGCACAGAGAAGGTAAAAATTTCAAAGCTTTAAATTCTTCGTCGTGAATTTGAAACACTTATGATGAAAGATTCGGAATCTGTTGCTGATTTCTTCTCAAAAGTTTCTTCTATTGTGAATCAAATGAGATCTTATGGTGAAAATCTAAAAGATCAAACTGTAGTAGAAATTTTTTTACGAAGTTTATGTTCAAAATTTGATATGATCTCTACTGTTATAGAAGAAGCTAAAGATGCAAGTACATTATCTATTGATGAATTAATGAGATCTCTTTTAGTCCATGAACAAAAAGTGAACAGATCTTCAGATGAAACTTTGGAACATGTTCTTCAAATGAAGATAGATCAGAAGAAGGATCAAAAAGAGAATTCAGAAATCAGATCTCAAGGGAGAGATCAAAATGATAGAGGACGAGGCCGACCAAATGAAGGTAACAAAGAAACTCGAAAATATTTTTGTTGCAAAAAAAATAGGGCATATTGAAAAGGATTGTTGGTACAAAAATAAAAATCTAAATGTTCCTCTATGTTCTTATTGTGGAAAATATGGACATATTGAAAAAGATTGTTGGAACAAAAATCAAACAAACTATCATGAGAAAAAAAATGATGACAAAAGATATGAAGAAAATATTTTGTTTATAGCATCTGATGAAAAATATTCTAGATTTGTTTGGTTTTTGGATAGTGGATGTAGTGATCATATGACAGGGGATAAAAGTCTGTTTCAGAAACTTGATGATTCGGTCAGATCTACTGTGCAGATGGGAAATGGTAAAAAGGCTCAAGTAAAAGGAAAAGGAACATTTGCTATGAACACAAAGTGTGGTAAAAAAATTATTGATGATGTGTTATTTATTCCTGATTTAAAATAAAATCTCATTAGTATAGGACAACTAATGAGAAAAGGATATTATGTTATTTTTGATGAAGAAAAATGTCTGATTTATGATAAGAAAATTGGTAAATTGATAGCAACTGCAAGGATGACAAAAAATAAAATGTTTGTCTTATTATTTTCGGACTTCGCTACTCCTACCGAAGAATCAAAATTATGGAAAAATAGTTATTATCATTTAAAATTTTGTGGATCTATGCAAACTGTCTCAGATGATGCAGGTCGTAATGTTGATGACACACATATACAGAAAAGGGGTGAAGCTCTAAATTCAAAGGACAACAATGAAAGTACATATACAGAGTTGGTAGAAGTTTCTGATGATGTGAAGAAAGCCAAGAGAAAGAAAAGAAAAATGAAGCTTCCGCATACAAAGAGATTCAATCCTACAAATGCAAAGTCTCCATCATATAATCAAAGATGGCTACCAAAGAGAAAAATATCAAGAGAAACGATAAAATATTTCAGGTTAGAAGTTCTCAAAAATGTGTGGACCGAGAAAAAACATAAGACAACCGCTACAGCAACGAAGATCAGCTTACCGACATTTTCACAAAAATTTTGGAGAAAAAAAAAGATTACTTGAAAATAATTTTAAATTATAACTACTTGAATTAAGGGGATGTGTTGGAAATAATCCAAGTAGTTAAGATGATGATGATATCAGTTTAGATAAGGATAAGATTTATTTAGATGTAATAGATTTTTTATTATTTTAAAATATCTGTATTCTGTCTTTTAATCATTATAAATAGGTGCTCTTGGTTCATTCCAGAGCACTGCAGACTGTTGATTGAAAGTACTCCTGGTGTCATCTACTATTCTCTTCTCCTTCTTCCTTAAGTTTTGCAAAAAAGCCAACAGGCACGCCGGGTATGTACCTGATGGTATCCTTGCGAGTCTTAGTTCGGCCACCATGAAAAAAACATGAGAAGCTCGATCGATCCATCACGAAGGTGAGCAGTCGTCGTGAAGGATGTATACCAACCTGTAGGAGAACCAAAGTGGCCTTTTTCGACGAGGAGGTGCACGTGGTAGTAGATGGCGAAGACGAGCGCTGGCTCGGTCCAGAAGGAGACGTAAGGCAGCCCAAACTTCTTGGCCAAGGTCGAAGGCCACACGTTGAAGGTGTCGGAGATGAGGACGTCGATGGGGGGCTCCGCGAGCAGGAGCTTCCGCATCAACTCTTCGACATGGAAGGGGAGCAGGTGGTAGAAGGCATCGAAGAATTGATCCCGGTGCAAGGCCCTATCGAAGGACACGGGCAGGCCATCGCTCACGAGCTCGGAGTGGATGTCCATGCCCATCGAGCGGGCGTCGACGAAGACCTCGTGGCCGTCAACGGACACGGCACCGGATGCGGCGCGCTGGTGGTGGAAGGCCTCGGTGGTGACGAAGGTGACGATGAAGCCCCTGGCGGCGAGCTTGACAGCGAAGTTGGCAGCCGGCGTGAAGTGGCCTTGGAAGGGCACGGTCACGAAGAGGGCGTGGTGCTTGGTGACTCTCTCCGAATCGGCCATTTCTTTTGCTGTGAAGACGGTGACCACCTGCACATCTCTGATTATAAAATATTAAATATAAAATTCAAATTAGATTCTTTCGAGAATAATTTATTCAGAAAAAACTCCGATAATAAAATTTTAACAGCACCCTCGTATTTGGTTTTTAACTGGGGCACCCCTTTTATTTAAAAGACTAAAAATGCTGTCTAAATTGATTTGATACTTTTTATTGAATTGAGAATCCTAATTCAAATTTGATTGATCTAAGGGTTAGTTCGGTTCGATCGTGATTGTGGTCTAGGTCAAATGGATTCGGGTTGAATCTTGCGAAGCGGATCGGGTCGAGTTTGAATCAAATGGCATATGGTTTACACAATGGTTGCACCACTCTAATCAATGCAATTGGCGGTGACTAGCGCTCCTCTCCCTCTTTTGCTACTGTAAGGCGGTGGGGTCCTCCTTTCGACTGCAAACTATTGAATTGAGAAATATATTATAAAAAAATAATGTCACTGATTAAGGTTTAGAGTATTTATATAAGATTTGTGGGAGAGATATCTCTTAATCAATCACTTAAATTATGTAATTAAATCAATTATTTAAATCTATGATTGATCCTCAAATCATAGATGATTGATTTCTTCTATCATGATCTTTTGTTATGATTTTCTATCATACACCCGTATGATTGAGATTCTGTCAAGGAGGTTGAATCTCAAATTTCGATGATGAAATCAAATAATGAATTTATGAACTAATATGCTTTCAAGATAAGTAATGTAGGAATAACTTCAATCATGAACTTGAATCATCAGATGACAATTTATCGAAGCAAGCGATGGGTCGAAAATCATCATATCAAAAATTGGACGTCGGGCCAACGGATTGGTCGACGTGTGGATGGACTTCGTGCCATGAGTTCGGGCATCAGGTCGGAAGATACGTTGGAGGTTTGAACGAAGTGTTGGATGATAAGATGTCATGTCGAAATGCTAGACAACGTGCTTCGTGATTGTAATTAAAGTGGTTAGGTCTTGATCATGGTCGTTTATAGTCAAATTAAGCTGGTATTGGATCGAACCATGCCAACTTGATTTGGAGCTCATTTGGGCTTGAACCAGGGCTGAATTGGGCATATTAGAAAGCCAATTCGGTGACTTGGAGTTGACCTAGGCGATGGCACTGCCAGGTTCAAGCGGTGGTACCACCCAGATAGCCGAAAAGCACAATTTATGCTTTTTCGGGCATTCAGGCGGTGGTACAGCCAGCTGTGCGAACTTACTGGTTTTGTCTAAGTTGTGTGACACCCTTACATGTCCGTTCACATCTCTGAGACAAGGTGCATGTACCTCAAAGCTCCCTTTATCTTTGGCACCATGTAGGATGAGTTTGCTCCATCAGAATGAAGAACCCATGGAATGACATGATCTCGCTCTTGCCTCTACAAGAATTCATATCCTTGACCTCTGTCCAAGTAAAGCTTCATGCCTTCGTTCCATGTTCCATCTTATATGTCGACTTCCTTTATGCGGCTTGGATACTTCACCAAGTTCCACCCAAGTTGCTTCGCCCCTTGATTTACATTGAGTTGATAGTGGCCCTCATGCCCACCATTCCACATGTCAGTCCTTCGTTGAGTCCGATTTTCATATCGGTTCTAAGTATGTCTTCATTTGATGTTGTCATGGGTTGCCCCCCCCACTTGATCTCATAATGTAACCACCAATGCATTGCCTCATGCGAGATCATGCGATAACTCCTCGTCGCTCGCTCGGTCCATTGAGCTTTATGGAGTTGTTATCTTGAGGTATTCCTCAACATATGCAGTTCACTGCATATGATTCTCCCTCTCAAGAATCAAGACTTATCCCGCCTGGACATCTGTCTTGTTGGAGCAACTTTCTTCTTTGTATTCTTCCCCTTAGAAGTTTTAGAGATCACCATCCCCTTGAACTATTCTGTCTTTTTGAACAAACTATACATTGTTCTATTCCTACAAATGCACTTGCTTGATTGTGACTTTTTGCTAATACAGCCCCGTTGCACCCTTCGAGGCCTAGCAACATACTAAACTTGTTGCACACTTCAGTCGCCTACGGACGTATCCTTCCCATGCAAAAGAGAGTATCAATGCTATGACATTGAGTTTCAATTGCCTTAGGATGGTCACAGACACTCCACCCTCCACATACAAGCTCTTACATAAGTACCAAATTCTTCGATTAGCAATTCACCTCACCTTTGTGAACTTTGCATAACTCTTACGGTCGTTGTGCAACTCTCCCAGTTTGCATGGTCTTATCCTTTACCAAGCACCCCACTTGCCATGAGCACTATCAAGTTTAGTTGCTAACATCGAGCCATAGCTCGAAATTAGCCATCCAATCTTTATGCGCTACACATTATTCCTAGCTTGCTTATCCTCGTAGTACTTCTCGCGTAAAGGGTTGAACATTCATATAAATGCCAATCTTGGATGCCCGATCCTCTGAATGACTACATTCCCTACATCTCAATGTTCGTTTTCCCCAAACGATCACGTGTGCTGACTGCCCTCCACGCAGCCTAGTTAGGTCCCCTACATTTGCATGACAAGTGTTTCTACATGTGCTTGTCCCTCTCTGATACCATATATTAGAAACCTAGATAGTTTTCTCTAAGTCATGCGACACCTTTGCGTGTTTGTTCGTAAAGGTCAACATCCCCGAAATCTCCTATGGCCCCATAGGACCTACAAAAAAAAAATGGATTAGAGAAAGCGTTTTACATGAGATCTACAAACAACCATTTCAACAAACATTTCGTAGCCAATGAAAATTAGAACCATGGACTTTCAAAACTTTGAATGGTCGCACATAAAAGATTATAGTCCATTACAGACCGAAATCTCCACAAGTGTCCACATGACGTAACTCTTATTTACAAGCCGAAAATGGTTACAAAAGTCGATCAAACTAGGGTTGCTAAGCCTACTCTAGCCTGCTACTTGTTGAGCACTTTGTTTATATTTTTGTCTGTGACAGAGCGATGGTGGTACTGCTTAGACCGACGATCAAAAGATACTTGTTGAGCACTTATTTGCTTGATGAAGTACAAATAAGTATAAAAAATGGGTGAAAAAAAAATTCTCGAGGTTAAAGTGTTGTAAATTCTTGAAAATGTTTGAGTCTCTTCCTCCTTGAGTTTAGCGGTTATTCCAAGGAGGTATGAGGTCTTGAGTGAAAGAGTTTGTAAAGATTCTCTCCTGAGCTTATTAAAAGGAGTTATAACAAGGGTAGTTGATCTTCGTCCATTGAAAAGAAGATCAGCAGTGAAAGCCAATGGCCTCGAGGGAAGAGGAATAGAGAGTGAACGTATGTCGGGATGATCAAACCACTATAAATCAATTTGCATTTTCTTTCTTGCTTTTCCTTATTGTTGTTAACCGATTGACTTTACTCACTACTTTAATTTACACTTTCATATTAAACATATTTTTGATTCATATTCTTGTTCGAACTTTTTTAAAATCGAATCTTTTTGTGATAACACTAATTAACCCAACCTCCCCTCCTCCCCTCCACTCAACCCAACCCCCTCGGCCCCTCTTAGTGCCATTACGATCCTAGTTGGTCTTAGAAAGCCAAGTTCTATCAGTTGGATTAACACCCAAGTGAATTTTAATGACTTTTTCTGATAATCATGAGGGTTACTTAATCACTCATCCTCCTATGTTCAATGAAACAAATTACACTTACTGGTAAACACGAATAAGAATTTTCTTGATTTCTATGGATTTTGATTTGTGGAACGTCATTGAAAGTGGTTTTAAAAAAATTTCTAATCTAATAAAGAAATGGAATAATTTTGAAAAGAAAGTGTTTTCCTTAAACGCTATAACTATGAACACTTTATTTTGTGCTTTAGGTAAAAATGAGTTTAATCGTGTTTCTACTTGTGACACTACACATGATATTTGACACACACTAGAAGTTACTCATGAAGGCACAAGTAGAGTAAAAAAATAAAAAATTAATCTCTTGGTACACAGTTATGAATTATTTAAAATGAAGCTAAGCGAAACTATAGTGACATGTACACCCATTTTACGGATGTTGTCAGTGGTTTAAAAGCTCTTGGTAAATGATATATTAACCTTGAATTGGTAAATAAAATTTAAAATCTCTTCCAAAATATTGGGATCCAAAAGTAATGGCTATCTAAGAAGCAAAGGACTTGAACAATTTTTCCCTTAAAGAACTCATAAGATCGTTAATGACCTATGAAATGACTTATAAAGCACATGGCGAACAAAAAAAAAACTTCCAAAGAATTAGAAGGTTACTGCACTGAGACTCAAAGAAAGATTTATCGAGTGAAAGATCAAGTGATGATGATGATAACATAGAACTCCTTATAAAAAGACTTAAAAAGTTCGTGAAAAAGAACAAAACACATAATAATAAAAATGAACCTATAAAGGATACTATAATATGTTATGAATACAAGAAGCCAGGACACTTCAAAAATGAGTATTCACAACGAAGAAGAAGTTGCCGACCAAAAAGAAGAAGAAATCATTCAAGACATCTTGGGATAAATCATTGGATTAGAGGATAAATATCAAATCAACAAAGATGAAGTGACAAATTAATCATTGTGGCCTTTAACAATGAGGTATGTGACTCACCCAAAATATCTTTTTCTTATGTTGAATTACTTAATGTATTTCATGATTTATCTGATAAGCTTAAAAAAGTTAGTAATAAATATAAATTACTAAAAAAATGATCATGCATCTCTCTCTAATGAATTTGAAAAATTAGAAAATAAGTATGACAATTGTGTTAACATCTTACACTAAATGTGAAGAGTTAGATTACTTAAAAAAAATATGTTATTACAAGAAACTTTAGCAAAGTTTAAAATTGAAACAAATCATTGAATATGATTATTGGTAACCAAGGTTGTGTCTATAGAAAGGAAGGAATCAACTTTGTAAGTAAGTAACACTCGTAAAAGCCAACATGATTTGTAAAAAGATCCACACTATATATTCCCCCTAAAGATAAATATAATTTTTGTAGAAGATTTGATCATTATACTTATACTTGCTCTTTCAGAAAATATAACTCTCATAAATTAGTTTAGATTCCTAAAGCAATAATCAATGACTTGATGCCAAAAGTCAAAAGAGATAGATCTAACTATAAAGGACCAATGTTACATGGGTACCTAAAGTAAACCCCACTTTTTTTGTAGGTATGTCTTCAAATAAGAGCTATAAACAAAAAATAGCATTTTGATAGTGGATGCTCAAGACACATGATGAGAGATCCAACATAATTTTTAAAGCTCAATAGCCGAGACAGGATTCAGAGACAACAACAAAATAAAGATTCTCGGTATTGAAAATATTTGTAACAAATCAAATCTATTGATTGAAGATGTTTTGTTAGTAGATAGTTTAAAACATAACTTACTAAGTATTAGTTAATTATGTGATAAGAGATATAATATTAAATTTATATCTAATGTCTGCATTAGAGATATACCACATAAGAATAAATCTATAATTGCCTTAATAAATAATAATATTTATACTATTGATCTTGATGATTTTTATAATGAAACTCATTTTTTGATTTTAAATGATGATACATATCTTTAGTATAGGAGATTAGCTCATGCAAGTATGAAATTGATCTCACAAATAGGAACTAAAGAACTTGTAAGAGGAATGACTAAAGTTAAATTTGTCATAGATAAGATTTGTGATACATGTCAACTAGGAAAATAAATAAAGAGTAGCTTTAAATCTTAAAATCAAGTGGGTATCTCTAGACCATTACAATTGATCAATATAAATTTATTTAGACTAATTGATAGCATAAGTCTAGAAAGTAGTAAATATGTTATTGTGATTGTTGATGATTATAGTAGATTTACTTGGACATACTTCATGGCACATAAAAGTAATTGCCCTAAACGTTTTATGAAGTTCTGTAAACAAGTTCAAAATGAAAAAGATTTTATAATTTTTTCTATTCGTAGTTATCATGGTGGTAAATTTAAAAATCATGATTTTCAAGAATTTTGTGATTCCAATTGGTATGACCATAATATCTCTACTTCAAGAAATCTACAACAAAATGAAGTTATTGAGAGAGAGAATAGGAGTTTACAAGAGATGACAAAAACTATGCTTAATGAACATAGCCTACCTAAATACTTTTGGGCCGAAGCCGTTAACATGACGTGCGATGTTATGAATAGGGTTCTCATAAGACCCCTATTATCCAAAACTCCTTATGAATTATGGAACAGTAAAAGACTTAACATTTCATATTTCAAATTTTTTGGTTGTAAATGTTTTATTTTAAATGAAAAGGATGCCTTATGAAAATTTGATGTAAAATTCGATGAAGACATTTTTTTATATTCCTCTATTTCTAAAGCTTTTCAAGTTTTTAATAAAATAACTTTAGTTATCGAGGAATCTATCTATGTTATTTTTAATGAGTTTCCTGAAGTTAAGAAAAATGATTTTGAGTTTGATATTTTGAATTTGAATGAGAATTCTCCTCTCTAAAGCAACTTGGATATATCTACTTGAAAGATACCTTACCCAAAAATGGAAGTATGTAGATGCTCATCCTAAGGAGTTAATCATTGGAGATACATCAAAAGATATTCAAACTCATTCTTAACTTAAAAATATTTATGCAAGTACTATATTTTTATCTTAAATTGAACCTAAATGCATTGATAATTCTTTTAAAGATGACTCATGGGTCTTGGAAATGCATGAAGAATTAAATCAATTTGAAAGAAATAAAATTTGGATGCTTATTCCTAGACCTAATGATCATATTGTGATTGGGTCTTTAGGAATAAGTAAGATCAACATGATATCATGATTCTAAACAAGGCTAGTTTAGTGGCTAAAGATTTCAACCAAGAAGAAGGTATAAATTATGAAGAAAGCTTTGCTCATGTGATAAGACTTGAAACCATAAGGATACTCCTTACCTATGCTTGTTTTAAAAAAAATACATTATTTTAAATTTCAGTCAAATTCAAAACAATCTTATTATAAAGCAGTTAAAAGAATTTTTTGATGCCTAAAAGGAACTACAAACTAAGGATTACGACATCGAAAATCTAAAAAATTTGATTTGATTGCATATGCTGATGTCGAATTTGCAGGATGTAGAATAGATAGAAAAGGTACCTCTAGAACATGTCAATTACTAGGTCATACATTTATTTTTTGGTTTTCCAAGAAGTAAAACTCTATCGCATTATCCATCGCAGAGGTTAAATATGTAGCAGTAGATGTATGTTGTGTACAAGTAATCAGGATGAAGAGTACCTTAGAAGATTATGGACTTTACCTGAAAAATATTCCTATAAAATATGATAATACAAGTTGAATTTGTTTGACAAAGAACCATATTCAACACTCTAGGACTAAACACATTAATTTAGACATTATTTTATTAGGGATCATGTTAAATATTATGATATATCTTTAGATTTCATTGACACAAAGCATCAATTGATAGATATTTTTACTAAACCTCTGTATGAGGAACAATTTAATTTTATTAGAATAGAATTAAGCATGTTGAATCTTTCAATTACATGAATCATGATTCTTCTTATTTTTTCTTTATTAAATCATTATCTTGATTTCAAATACATGAATGATATGAGATTTACGTCATATGACTCCTTTGTATTAATATCCTTCATTGGCATATTGATATAAATGAAGAGAAGTAGCATCTTGATAAAATGATATCATTCCCTTCTTTTTGATAATATGACACTGGGGAGAGAGAAAAATAGTAGCTTACTCATTTTCTTTCCTCTTTTTATCGATGAAAAAAGGGGATAAGTAATGATAATTTTTTTGATGATGTAGCACTTATATGCATGTTGTATTTAATGACATCAACTTATGAAATTTGTTTGAGATGTATGGGTATGATGTGAAATTATACATATGATTTTTGCAATAATCATTATTGAAAGTTGCTATGATTTATGATTAAAGTTTATTTAATTTGAATTCAAAGAGTTGAAAAGTTATCATGTTTCTTTAAAAATTCAAGTTTATTATAGCATATAGGCAGAGGGAGTTTAGTTAAAACTCTATCATCAATTAATTATCATCATTAAAAAGGGAGAGACTATTTAATCTTGGATTTTGATGATAAAATTAATTGATTAATTTATGAACTAATATGCTTCAAGATAAGTAATGCAGGAATAGCTTCAATCATTAACTTGAACCATCAGACGATAATTTATCGAAGTAGACATTAGGCCAAAAAGTGTCATGTCAAAGATTGATTTCTATGGATAACATATTTGCATGCGATGTAGATATATATTAAATATATATGTGTGACATAACATATTAGGAGACCGATATAAAACAAAAAAACCCCTCCTACGTTAATATTAAGTCGGTAAGCGTGAGACAATAAGATTGACCCACGTGGCCTTCCCTCGTTATAGGAAAAAATTGTATCACGACATAGGTTTAGTTAGTCGAGTCACTCGAGGCTCACCTATCAACGTGATCGAGTTCTTGCCTACGACATATAGATATTACTAGTGACCTGAGGACATGGTATGACTTGGTTGAGCAGTCGAGAGCATATCCATCGAATCAAACTCATCTTGTAACGATAGTGATGACTTAACTGAACTTCATGGTTGGTCGAGCAGTCGAGACCAAGATGATTCAGAGATCGAACATGACGGGAATCATAATGAGTTGTGGTTGGCAAGAGTTGCCTACCTTTTGGGCTTAGTGTAATTAGTCAAGTCCCTTAAGGTTGCATTAAGATGCCGATTGGATCCCGATCCCCACTAGGAGTCTTTCGGAGACTTCGGTCTCACATGTTGAGGGTGTCATGTGATTTGTTAGGAAAAATACTATGTGGCATACTTGATGCCAACCGCCTCATTGGTCCAAAGGCTCTACAATTTGAGAATTGTTCTTACGAAAGAGAAAATTGTATAGGTCCTTAACATGATTGTTCCCACTCCGGAGGAAAGGATAAGCGAGGATGAGATCGCTCGCTTTGTGAAGTATAAAAATAGTCATAGAGGATAACTTGTGTGTTGATCTTATACTTCAGTCCCTATCAGATTCTTTTTCACATTTCATTATTGACTTTAATATGAACAAGTTTGAGGTGACTCTACCTGAGTTCCTCAATATGTTGAGGGAAGCTAAGAGTACCATCAAGAAAAAGAGGTCAGTTCTCTATATTGGTGAGACCAATAGGAAAAGGAATGTAGTAAAACCCTTAAGAAGGCAAGAGCAAAGAAAGATCGGGTAAGGTAAAGATTGTCAAGAAATATCCGACAAAGGACAAAGGATAATCTTCCACTACAGTCAAGATGGGCATTGGACGAGGAACTGTAAGGACTACCTTGCATATAAGGTGAAACAGAAGCTTGGAGAAGTTTCAGGTATATTCATGATCAGTCACCACTTATCAGATTTTCATGATAACACATGGATATTGGATACCAGAAGTGCTTATCATATCTATAGTTCATTGCAGTTTCTAGCAAGACCTAAGAGATTAGTCAGAGGCAAGATGGACCTCAAGATGGGTAATGAAGCAAGAGTTGCTACAGTTACCGTTGGAGAGGTCACCCTACATCTGCCTGATGGAGCATTAATGCATTGGATGCATACTATTTTATTCCCTCTATTATAAAAAATATTATATCTATCTTTTATTTGATAATTAATGGATATAAATTAGTTTTTGAGAATAATATTTGTTCAATAATTATGGATGATGAGACCATCACTAGAGGGATATTAATAAATAACTTACATGTGTTAGACACTTCTCCACACATCATGAATATAAATGTCTAAGAGGAAAAGAGATGAGGTGAATAATGAATACCTATGGTATTGTATGCTAGATCATATACATTAGGGAAAGATTCAAAAGTTGCTGAAAGATAGATACTTAGATCTATTTGACTATGAGTCATATGCAACTTGTGAACCTTGCCTTCATGGGAAGATGACAACTCTCATTTTAGTGGAACTGGAGAGAGAGCCACTGAGTTATTGGAACTCATATATAGTGATGTATGTGGTCCCATGTCGACTCAGGCTATATGTGGTTACTCATACTCATTACATTTACTGATGATTTCTCTAGGTATGAACATGTGTACTTGATGAAGTACAAATCTGAGGCCTTTAATAAATTCAGGGAATATAAGAATAAAGTCGAGAACTAGATTGGGAAGAGTATTAAGACTCTTCGATCAGATTAAGGAGGAGAGTACTTAAGTATGAAGTTTACCCATTTCCTAAGGGATAATGAGATTCTATCCTAGTGGATAACTCCTTATATACCTCAGCTCAATAGTGTATCAGAAAGGAGGAATCGCACGCTATTAGACATAGTGCGGTCCATGATGAGTTTCGTTGACCTACTCGTCTCGTTTTGGGGATACGCCCTAGAGACTACAACTTACCTCCTGAATAGAGTTCCATTAAAGTCGATAGTGTCTACACCATATCAGATATAGAAAGGAAAGAAACTCGATCTTAAGGTGGTTAAGACTTGGGGCTACCCTACCCACGTTAGAAGACACAACCCCGACAAGTTGGAATCAAGGATGGAACAATGCATGTTCGTGGGATACCCTAAAGAGACTTTAGGATATTATTTCTATTATCCCGAGGACCAAAAAGTTCTTATTGCCAAGAGAGCTATATTTCTTAAGAAGAAACACAGCTTGGTGGAAACAGTGGGAGTGAGATAGAATTGTACGAGGTTGGAGAACCTAGCTTAAGCACCATTCCAGAGCCCAAGTCTGTTTAGGTACCTAACACACAAATTCCAACTTTCTGTAGGTCTAGCAGAGTATCTCACCTTCCTGAAAGATATGTGAAAAATATCAGTGGAGAGGACTCTCAGGATGTTGATCCTTAGACCTATGAGGAGGCTATTATGAGTATAGACTCCGGGAAGTGGCAAGAAGTCATGAATTTTGAGATGGATTTCATGTACTCTAACAAGGTTTGAACCTTATGAATGCACTTGAGGGTATCGTACCCATCGGTTACAAGTGGATCTTAAAAAAGAAGATCAAAGTAGATAGAAAGGTGAAGACCTATAAGGCAAGGGTAGTAGTTAAAGGATATCGTCAAAGACAATGAGTTAACTATGATGAAACCTTTTCACCTATAGGCATGTTTAAGTCCATTAGAATTCTTTTGGCCATTACAGCACACTATGACTATGAGATCTGGTAGATGGATGTCAAAACGATATTCCTCAATGGCAACCTTGAAGAGGAGGTATATATGATACAGCCAGAAAGATTCGTATCCAGAGAGAGTCCAAATAAAGTGTGCATGTTGCTCAAGTCTATTTATAGACTAAAGCAAGCTTCCCGAAGTTGGAACATAAGATTTGATGAGATGATTAGATCTTATGACTTTGTTAAAAATGAAGATGAGCGTTGTGTGTATAAGTGGGAGTGCTAATCACCTTCTTGGTATGATATATGGATAACATCCTAATCATTGAGAATGATATATAAATGCTCTCCACAGTAAATACTTGACTATCTAGATACTTCTCTATGAAAGACTTAGGGAAAATATCCTATATTTTGGGGATCCTGGATCTATAGAGATATATCTAAGAGGATGCTTGGCTTATCCCAGTTTAGGTACATAGACTCCATTGTCAAAAGGTTTACTAATGAGACATGAAATTTTACTTTCTAGAAATATATCCCCAAAGACTCCTAAAGAAAGGGTAGACATGGATAAGATACCTTATGCCTCAGTGATAGAGTCTATCATGTATGATATACTATGTACTAGGCCTGATATAGTATGTGCTCTAGGTATCATGAGCAGGTATCAGACAGATCCAAGTTTACAACACTAAAAAGCAATAAAGTGTATCCTTACATACTTGAGAATGACTAATGATCTTTTACTGGTATATGGAGGAGGTAGCCTCAAAGTTGAGGGCTACACAGACTCAACTTTTTAGTTTGACATTGATGATAGTAAGTCAAACTTAGGGTATATTTTTACCCTAAATGGAAGAATAGTAAGCTAAAAGAGTTCCAAGCAAGATACTACTGCTGACTCGACCATAGAGGCGGAATACATTGCTACAACAGAAGCAGCAAAAGGAGGGCTATGGATGAAGAAGTTCATCAGGGATTTGGAAGTCGTACCAAGCAACATGGAGTTGATTCCCATATACTGCGACAGCGACAGGGCGATAGCTCTAGCAAGAGAACCCAGGTCTCATCAGAATTATTCTAAGGAGGTTTCATCTGATTAGAGGGATCATGATTCGAAAAGATATAACAATGGAAAGAGTTCCATCCAAAGATAACATTGCATATCCACTAACAAAGCCGCTGGCTCAGATTGTATTTGAGCGTCATAGGGGTCTAACACATAGGTGATTGGCTTTAGGTCAATTGAGAGATTACTGGTTACAGGTGCCCTGCAAGCCAATCATGTTAGTGATGGCACGTGTGACACGTTGTGCGATCTTTTTGCTTATGATTAATATTGATATATTATCACATTATATTATTTGTATCATATATATTGTGATGTCCCTGGTTCTGTGCAATGGGAATCGGATCATGATGAGATCACGGTAATGAGATCGATTCATTTTAAAAACAAATCCTAAATAATCTCAGTCATTGGTTATTCGAGAGGGACATCAAGATAACCGGACAAACCGATGTACTATATACCCATCCATATGATGGAGGTGGCTGGTCTTATAGCCACTTATGTGGAGACACTAAGGATATAATACAGGTGCTCATTGGAGAATGAGTTCATTAATTGATCCACTTTTGAAATGTTGTATGGTTGATGATACCTAATGTCAGACAACGATTCTATAGTCTTAGTTGTGTATATAGTCCTTTGACTTAAGACACCAAGGATGCCTTGTATGAGTACTCCTTTCTTTGATACCATACTTATAAGTTTGGAAAGTTTCAGATCTAGTATAGTTGGCTATCGGGATTGGTAACTAAACTTACAAAGGCAATTGAGTATCAATAAAGGATCATCCACTCTTAGTATCATGAGAGGAATATCTCATATGTGCTTGCTCAGACAAATCCTTGACCAGGGTCATTCAGATTGAGAGAGAAAAAGTTCTCCAATAAAATCCGATTAGAGCAAGACAAACCGATTCCGTATGTGACATGACAGTACCATGTCCAATATACCGTCTCTAGGATATTAGTTAGATAAAGGATTATAGATACACGGTAACTGTGGACAGATAGGTCCGATAGATTTGATCCCCCTATACCGTCTGGGGACTATGGCATAGTGGCATAATACGTCCATATTCGATGAGTCGAGTGAATTATTATGGAGATAATAATTCACTATATCAAAAGGAGTTCTGATGAGAGTGACTCAAGGCCAGCTCGGTATCGGGCCTAGAGGGTCACACATATATGGTGGATGCTTCAGCAAATAGAGGATTTGATGAAGATCCAATTAGCCCAAACACTCATTAGATGAGACTCTATGCAGATGTGCTCTTTGGTTGAGGCCCAATTAGAGGCCCAAGGAGATTATTGGATAGAGAGATCCAATAATGCAAGGTTAGTGGGTAATTGGATGAAGATCCAATAACCACTAAAGTAGGAGCCCTAGAGTTTTGGTAGCTCTCTAAAAATAGGAGGGGAACTCATGGTTGATAAATTACAGCTTTAGCCACCGCCTCCTATTCTCCTCCCTCCCTCTACGCAAGTGTTGCGAGATCAGATTGAAGGAGTTGCGCTACAAAGATCCATCGTGTGGATACCGCTAGAGAGGAGGATGCTTGACCTCCTTCATCCTCTCTATCCAAATTTAGAAATACAAGGATATATGATCTCCCTAGGTAAAATCAATCTCTCACGCATCACAATTTTTTGGTTTTTGTATTTTTCTCGCGACCTTAATCTTTTGCACGATGATTTGATCTGCATGAGAAATCGAATTTTTGTTTTGATTTCCACTATGCATGTGATGCTCCCCCTGAGGTTTCCTAACAACTCCCAGCGAGGTCCCACTACATCGTCCAGACCTTGGCCCGATACCCAAACTTGATTTTGGCTCAACATATAGTTGTAACTCATTTTCTTCGTCGTAGTTAAACCTGTATTACTTTTTCTAACATATATGTTAGATCAACAAACCATCAATTGATTTCATCATTAAAATTCGAGATTCAACAATCTCCCCCTTTTTGATGATGACAACTAATTGATGATGGTAGCTAACCTTAACTCCCAATATCTCTATGCCATAATCCAAATAAAGTAAACTCAAATTCAACATAACCAATCACTCTTGAATTCAAGTATCATGATATAACGTTTCAAGCAATTTTCATCAAAAGACGTAATATTACATTCATTTATCAATTTTAAAAATAATATAATATTAATTTCAAGTATTTTTTACCTTAAGTCATCAAATCATCAAAGATTTTCAAAGTATACAAAACTACATTTAAATTTATGCATCAGCCATACATTAATTTAAAAAAAATTCCTCTTAAGTCATCAATCACATTTCTCACCCTTTGTTTATCAATAAAAAGAAAATGCCTATTTTACCATTTTCGTACATGTGTAATTAATATGCTATTTCTCCCCCTTTATCATTAACAAAAAGGTGAAATATTGAGTAATTAATTTCAAGGTACATAATTTCATAATGTATCAAATTTCAAGGTACATAAATAATGATTATATAAGTTTTCTCATGAAAAACTTTTCTCATAAATAATGATTGTATCTAAATATTTTGAGCAAATTGCTCCCCCTTAGTAAAATAGGATAAGAGACCAAATTTTTTCATGAAAAGTTTTCTTCCCATTTGTGAATAAGAAAGAAAAAGAAATGAAGGGGAGGGGGTGTCAAAGATCCATAAATTTAGTATAAAAAAATAAGTAGGGGGTGATTCATTCGAAAGTATTCATCAAAGATATAAAAGATCCATTAATAATCTTTGAGAGAGGATGCAAAAGAGAGCTCATATCAAGCATCATAAAAGTTCATGTCACTTAGTTTTCTTTTATAAATAGTCATACTAAATTAAAATAATATTTAAGAAAGGATAAAAATATCTTCACAAAAAGAACTTCGAATCTCATTCTTGTAATGTCAATTTCAAGGAGAATCATTTCAGAAGAGAGCTCAAAAGGAAATAGAAATCCAAAAAGAATTAGGAGCTACTCATGCAATTAAATTCATCTTATGCAAATTTCAAGCAAATTAAGAATTTCACAATATAGTAAATCATTCATTTTGATGGTTTAGCATTTATAACTCTCTTCTAACAAAATCAAATTGCTCTTCATTTAATGGCTTATAGAAAATGTATGTTAATTGATACTCAGTATCAATAAATTCGAAAGATATGCCATAATTATTCACATGATCTTTAATGAAGTGATGCCTAATATCAATATGTTTAGTTCTTAATTGCTAAACAAGATTTTTAGTTAAACATATTACATTTGTGTTATCACATTTTATAGATATATTTTTTAAATGAATTTCATAATCTTCTAAGATGTTTTTCATCCAAATAACTTGGACACAATATGCACTAGCTACAATATATTCAGCTTCAATTATAGATAAAACAATCAAATTTTATTTCTTGGAAGACCAAGAAATAAGAGCATGCCCAAAAAATTAACATGTCCCCGTGATACTTTTTCTATCTATTCTATACCCTCCAAAATCATTATTCGCATAAGCAAGTAAATCAAAATTTTTAGATTTAGGATACCATAAACCTAAGTTTGATGTTCCGTTTAAATATCTAAATATCCATTTAACTACCTTATAGTGAAAAAGTTTAGGATTAGATTGAAATATTACATACAATCTAACACTAAATTTTATATCCGATCTTGTAATAGTTAAATACAATAAGCTACCTATGATTCCTCTATAAGTTCTTTGATCAAAATTTTCTCCCTCATTATCTAAGTCTAATTTTGTAGAAGTGCTCATGGGTATATTTATGGCCTTAGCATTTCCCATACAAAAATGTTTTAACAAGTTTAAAGTATATTTGATTTAATTAATAAAGATACTATCATTTAATTATTTTATTTACAATCCTAAAGAAAAAAGTTAATTCATCCATTAGGCTCATCTTAAATTCTTGGCTCATACTTTTAGCAAAAGATTTACATAAGGAATCATTTGTTGAACCAAAAATTATATTATCAACATAAATTTGAATAACAAGAAAATTATTTAAAACATACTTAAAAGATAATGCACTATCAACCTTATCTTTCAAAAAATTATTAAAAATAAGAAAACAGCTAAGTCTTTCATACCAAGCTGTCACAGACTTAGCTGAATTTGCCTAAGCCGTGCAGCACCCTTGCAGCACTCCCGAAGACTTAGCTGAAATTGCCTAAGTCGTGAAGCAACCTTGCCCACTGTTCTGGACTTAGCTGAGATTGTCTAAGTCATGAAATGCCTAAAGCGTTATCTGTCCCCACAGGGTCAGCCCTCTTACAACCTCTTAAGGTCCCGTAGGACCTACAAAGAAGAAGTTGATTAGCTTAGAAATGAGCGACGGACATGTCCTGGCGTCTCGCAAAGCAGAAAGATATACAAGCAATTTGTCGAACACCATGAGTGCAGCTGAGAAAAGAGAGAAAGAGAGCGAAATATGACTTTGGAGGGTTGTAGAAATGGTCGCAAGTTCGCAAACGATGGTTCCCAAGGTATCGGACGCAAGACAAGTTCAATTGCTGATGAACGCCTACGCCCGACATATACCCGGAGCCCCATCCGGCCCGGTGCCACTCCGGGGGTTCCAAGGTGCTGAAATGGCTGACATTTCGCATCGCTCAGAAAGGTTACCGTGGCACACTAAAAAGACCCAAAAATAGGACTATTTTGGCTCTGTGCAGCGAACGATCGTTCTACAGCCTTCTACGCTACTTTCGCTCACATTTCTTAGGTAAAAACGTATAAACACAAGGCAAAACAAGCTGCCAAACATATGTACAAGCAAGAAAAAGCAACGAATGGTTTACAGAGTGAAGATGTTGTGGTTGAGCGACGTCCGTTCGTGACATCTCCCCCACTTAAACTGTCGACGCCCTCGTTGACGCTTATTGGTAGGCTTTGACGGGAGCTTCTTCATGTCGTAGGGCATCTTCTGGCTCCCAACTAGCTTCTGTTCGAGGAAGCTTTTGCCACTTCATCAAGTACTCAATTTGCTGTGCTCCATTGGGTAGCTTTATCTTGCGATCCGCCAGAATAGTTTCAACTCGCTTCTCGTAAGAGGCTCTGGTGGGGGGTAGTCGAGTTGGAACATTTCGAGAATCGTCTCGCGAATCTTAGTGGTAGGCTTTCAAGTTACTCGCATGAAAGACGTTATGAATTCTGACTCATGTTGGCAGTTGCAACTTCTATGAGACATTACCTACTCTGCTGATGATTGGGAAAGGCCCTTCATATTTGCGCACCAATCCTTTGTGCACTCTTTGCCTAAAGAACTGGAGTGATGCTAGTTGGAGCTTCACCAACACCATGTCGCCCACTTTAAACTCTTGTGGTCGCCTCCCCAAGTCTGCCCACTTCTTCATCTTCTTGGCCGCCTTCTCCAAGTAAGCCCGCACAATATCTGCATTGCTATGCCATTCCTTTGTGAAGTGATAGACTGATAGGCTACTCCTTGTATAGCCAATAACCAGGGTGTGAGGAGTTGATGGCTGTTGTCCCCTAATAATCTCAAATGGGCTCTTGTTGGATGCAAAGCTTTGCTGTAAGTTATAGGAGAATTGGGCTATGTCCAACAGCTTCACCCAATCTCGTTTGTTGGCACTTACATAGTGCCGAAGATATTGCTCCAAGAGCGAGTTAATTCTTTTTGTTTGGCCATCCGTTTGGGGGTGGAGGCTTATGGAGAAGTATAATTTAGATCCCAACAACTTTAACAACTCGGTCCAGAATCGTCCCAAGAACTGAGAATCTCGATCACTAATGATGTTGTGTGGGACTCCCCAAAACTTCACCACATTCTTCATCATCAACTTAGCCGCCACATCTGCTGAGCAATGTAGGGATGCAGCAATGAATGTTGCATACTTCGAAAATCAATCAACTACCATGAGTATTGATCCAAGTCCCCCTACTGCAGGTAAGCTTGATATGAAATCCAAGGAAATACTCTCCCGAGGCCTTTCTGGTACGGGCAGCGGCTCCAAAAGTCCCACTGGCTTCTGCTGCACTACCTTGTCTTGTTGACAAGTAAGGCATGTTCGAACATATTTCTCCACATTTGTCCCAATCTTCGGCCAATAGAAGGCCCTCACCACGAGAGCCATTGTTCAGTGGATACCTGGTTGTCCAGCCCAAAGGGAATCATGACATTCTTTCAGGAATTCATGCCTCAAGTTATCTGCTCGCGGAACATAAACTCTGTTTCCCTTGGTATAGATGAGTCCCTCCTGGACTCAAAATCATCGTGCCTTATCCTCTTTGATGAGTTGCATTAGAGTTATTGCCTGAGGATCTCGGTACAGTCCATCCCTGATCCTGGAAAGGAAGTTAGAGCGCAATTGACTTGCTTGGCCTCCGTCCTCCAACTGTATAACATTCACTAGCTCCACTTTACGACATTTGCTTTTCTGGGCTTGTACTCCATTACTATGTCGAACTCAGCCAAGAAGTCCTGCCATCGTGCTTGCTTTGGGGAGAGTTTCTTTTGAGTTTGGAAGTAACTCAATGCGACATTGTCTGTCCTTAGCACAAATGGTGCTCCCAGAAGGTAATGTCGCCACACTCGTACACAGTGGACCACCGCTGTCATCTCCTTCTCATGGGATATCGCCGCTCGGTCTCGTTGAGCTTGCGACTCTCGTAGGCCACCGTATGACCCTCTTGCATGAGAACTCCCCCAATAGCAAAATCAGAAGCATCTGTATGGACTTCAAAAGACTTCCCATAGTCTGGTAATCTGAGTACAGGTTCCTCCAACACAGTAGTCTTCAGGTCTTGAAATGTCACCTCACATTTGTCCAACCATCTCCAAGACTACTCCTTCATTAGTAACTCCGTCAACGGAGCTGCGCGCTTCGAATACCCATCTATGAAGCACCGATAATAGTTGACAAACCCAAGGAAGGATCTCAACTCTGGTACCTTCTTTGGTGTTCGCCAGTCTGCCACAGCTCACACCTTAGACTGGTCCATTCGGATGGAACAATTGCCGACTCGATGCCCCAAGAATAAAATCTCCATTTGGGCAAAATAGCACTTTTCCCTCTTCACGAATAAGGTGTTCTCCCTGAGAACTTTAAAAATTGTTCAGAGGTGTCTAACATGCTCCTCAAGTGTTTGGCTATAGACAATGATACCATCTAAGTAGACGACCACAAACTTGTCCAGATACTCCTTGAACAGCTGGTTCATTAGAGTGCAAAATGTGGCCGGAGCATTGGTTAAGCCGAAAGGCATCACCAAGAACTCGAATGCTTCATACCTGGTCACACAGGTGGTATTTGCCTCATCACCTTCTGCAATGCGCACCTGCCAATAATCCGACCGAAGGTCGAGTTTGGAGAAGTACTTTGCCTTGCCCAATTGATTGAACAAGTCTGCGATGAGCGGGATAGGATATTTATTCTTCACCGTCATCTTGGTAAGGGCTTGATAATCAATGCATAATTGGAGACTCCCATCTTGTTTCTTCTGAAAGAGGACCGGAGCTCCGAAAGGTGCTTTGGAACTGCGGATGAGACCACCGCTTAGCAGTTCATCTAACTACTTCCTCAATTCTACCAACTCCGGAGGGGCCATGCAGTATAGTGGTCTCGTTGGAGGCTTAACTCCCAGCTCCAGCTCAATCCGATGATCCACGCCTCTGCGTGGTGGTAGAGTTCTCGGCAACTCTGTTGGCATCACATCTGAGAACTCCTTCAGGATGTTCGCCACAACAGCAGGTTCCTGAATGGCTTCCCCATCAGGTGTCTCTAGCTTCATAGTAGCTACAAAGGTTGATTCACCTTTTCGTATCCCTTTCTTCAATTGTAAAGTCGATATTTGTTGTAGGTTCTTGGTTCCTCCCCAAGAAATTGGAACCATGCAGGGATCGTCAC
This sequence comes from Ensete ventricosum, assembly GCA_029747655.1. Classification (NCBI taxonomy): domain Eukaryota; kingdom Viridiplantae; phylum Streptophyta; class Magnoliopsida; order Zingiberales; family Musaceae; genus Ensete; species Ensete ventricosum. Next base: position 45,613,468 of record JAQQAF010000003.1, read on the forward strand.
TTCCCATTAGACACAAGAAGTTCAGGAATGGTACTGGCACCAACTTCGCTGCGTGCATAAACTCCATTCCGAGAATCACTTGGAAGTCGTCTAGTGGCACTGCCATCAAGTTTGTGCTCCTGCTCCATGTCCCGATCTTGATGGGGATCCCGTTTGCTTGTCCGGAGATCCGCTTGGCCTCCGAGTTCACCGCCTTAATACGATTTGGGCTCTTCTCCAAGATTAATCCCAGTCGCTTAGCTTTGGCTACTAATCTAGTCTAACCACAGGAGTGAAAGTTTCTTCATAATTGATCCCTTCTTCTTGGTTAACAACTTTGGCTACTAATCTAGTCTTGTTTCTAACCATGAAACTATTTTTATTTTGCTTGTTTTTAAAGACTCATTTAGTACTAATCACTAAACGGTCACTAGGTCTAGGAACAAGCTCTCATACCTCATTTCTCTCAAATTGATTTAACTCTTCATACATTGTAATGACCCAAGAGTCATCTTTTAGGGCTTCATCAATGTATTTTGGTTCAACTTGAGAAAGAAATACGGTATTTGTAAGTAGTATGAACATTTACATACTTAAAAGAAAAACGAGTTTGAACACCTCTTGATGTATCTCCTATTATAAGCTCATTCGGATGATCATTTATATACATCGATTCCTTAGGTAAGGATTTGTAATTAGTATCATCTAAGTTACTTTTGAGAGGGTTATCATTTATATTCAAAGTGTCAAAATCAAATTCATTATCAAAATCAATTTTCTTAGGTTTGTAAATCTCATTGAAAACAATATGAATAGATTCTTCGATTACTAAAGTACATTTATTGAATACACGATAAGCTTTTGATATAGAAGAATAACAAAAAAAAATACCTTCATCAGATTTTGCATCAAATTTTCCTAAGGCATCCTTTTCTTTCAAGATAAAATATTTACAACCAAAAACTTTAAAATATGAAATATTAGGTTTTTTAGCATTCCACCATTTATAAGGAGTTTCAAAGAGTAATGGTCTTACAAGAACCCTATTCATAACATAGCATGTAGTGTTAATAGCTTTGACCCAAAAATATTTAGGTAGGCTATGTTTCGTTTAACATGGTTCCAGTCATTTCTTGTAAGCTCCTATTTTTTCTTTCTACTACTCTATTTTGCTGTCGATTTCTAGGAGTAGAGAAGTTGTGGATATACCCATTTGACTTATAAAAAATTTGAAAGTCATTGTTTTAAAATTTACTTTCATGATCACTACGTATTGGCGAAATCATAAAACTTTTTTCATTTTAAACAAATTTATAAAATTTTAAAAAATATTTAAAGGAATCATTTTTGTGTGATAAGTCCAAGTTATCTACTATAATCATCTACTAAGACAAATGCATATTTCTTATCTCCTAAGCTTGTAGTATCAATTGGTCTAAATAAATCTATATGAATCAATTGTAGTGACCTAGAGGTACTTATTTGATTTGTTGACTTAAAACTACTTTTTATTTGCTTTCATATTTAACAAGTATCACACATTTTATCTTTAACGAACTTAAGGCTAGATAATCCTCTTACTAGATCTTTAGTTGAGATTTGGTTTAGTATTTTTCATGCTAGCATGACCTAATCTCCTATGCTAAATCCAAGCATCATCATTTAAAGTCGAAAAGCATATTTCATAAAAAAAAATTAATATCAATAGTATACACATTATTATCTCTTAAGGCAATAACATATTTATTTTTATATGATATTTTAATTATACAAGTATTAGATTCAAATTTAATAATATATCCTTTATCACATAATTGGCTAATACTGAGTATATTATGTTTTAAATAATCAACTAATAGCACATTTTCATTCAAAAGTTTGTTTTGTTACTTATGATTCCTTTCTCAATGATTTTTCATTTGTTGTTATCTCCGAAAGTGACAACTCCTTTATTTAGGCTAGTGAACTTAGAAAAGTAAGTTGGATCTTCGATCATATGTCTTGAGCATCCACTATCACGATATCATTTGGTGCTCCTAGCCTTAGTTTGGAGACAAACCTACAAAAAAGAGTTTTAATTTAGGTATCAATTTTACTTTGGGTCCCTCATGAAGAGCTCTACCTAATTTAACTATAGGCTTTTGATTGTTTATGGTTCTTTTAGGAACCTAAACTAATTTATAAGGACTATAATTTCTAAATGAACATTTGTAAGCTATATGTCTTAATCTACCATAAAAGTTGCATTTAATTTTTGGTGACAAGTTTAGAGTGGGTCCTTTAACGAAGATAGTTAGCTTTTGTTGAGTATTACCCATAAAGCCTATATCTTCTTTCTTATGAACATGACCCTTATTTGCAAGGATCATGTTTAAGGATTTATTCATCATTTCAAAAAAATTTAATATTTGTTGTAATATAATATTTTCCTTTCTAAGCTCCTCTAAAGTTTCACATTTGGTGCATGAACTAAGTGATGGTGATGCTTCATGTATTTGATCAAATCTACTAGTCGGTGGATCATGCTATTTCTTAAGTAATTTATAAGACTTGCTAATTTTCTAAATTCATCAAAAATCTCATGAAAATATTTAGTAATTTAGTAAAAGAGATATCATAAGACTCACTTACCTCCTCATGGATGGCTATTAGAGCATAGTTGGCAACCAATTTCTTAATGTGGTCTTCTTCATCTAATAAGCTTGAGTCATCCCAAGTTATTAAAAAAGTCTTCTTCTTATATGATGCCTTCTTCTTCAATAATGGACATTCACTTTTAAAATATCCTGGCTTCTTACATTCAAAATATATTATATTATCTTTTTTGATTCATTTTTATTTTTATTATTTTTATTCTTTTTTATAATTTTTATTTTTTATCAATAGTGCAATGTCATTGTTCTCATCAGTCGAGGTTTCACTCGAGGAGTCATCTATAGTTCTTAGTGTCAAGTCCTTCTTGTTCTTTCGAAGGGGTTATTCAAGTTCGTTATGAGTTTTACAGCTTAGTTCATAAGTCATAAGTGATCCAATAAGTTATTTAAGAGAAAAATTATTTAGATCTTCAGTTTCTTGAATTGCAGTTACTTTAGGGTCCTAACGCTTTAGAAGATATCTTAATATCTTACTAACAAGTTCAAAATTAGAAAAACTTTTACAAACAACTTTTAGACCATCGACGACATCCGTGAACCGGGTGTACATGTCTCCAATGGTCTCACTTGGTTTCATTCGAAATAATTCATAACTGTGCACTAAATGGTTAATCTTAGACTCTTTAACTTTACTAGTGTATTCGTGTGTGATTTCAAGTGTGTGCCAAATCTCATAAGCAGTTTCACAAACAGAAATTTGATTAAAATCATTCTTATCAAGAGCACAAAATAAAGTATTCATTGTTTTTGCATTTAAAGAAAAAGCCTTCTTTTCCAAATCATTCCATTTGTTCATTGGTTTAAAAGACTTTTTAAAACTATTTTTAATGATGTGCCATAAATCGAAGTCCATAGAAATAAAAAAAGTATGTATTCTTATTTTCGAATAAGAACATGTATAATCACAAAACAAAGTTAAGAGATGCTCAATTATAGCTCAATGGGCTCCTAATTGAGTTGGTGTAATTACATTTGAAACCAACTCAATTAATAATCTAAACTACTTTGATTTAGATAAATTATTAAAAAGCATGAATCACATATTATTTGGCATGTTATTGGTTCATCCGACACTTTGTCGAACCCTTCGGCGCATCGTCCTCTCTTGCGACGTATTGCCCAATCGGCATGTCGTCCGCCACAATATCCAATCTCCTTGGCGCAATGTTCGATCCTTCTGGCCCGATGCCTGAACTCATAGCATGAAGCCTTCTATCAACACGTCGACCAATCTTCTGACATGTTCCACTACGGCCCAACAATTGACTCTTCCTGCTTTAATCAATTTGCGTCTCCTTGATCGAAGCTAGTCCTGCATCACTCATATACACATTAGATCATAATTTTATTAATTAGTTTATTCATCAAAATTTGAGATTCAATAACAAGGGTGATTAATCTTCGCTTGTTGGAAAGAAGATTGGTAGTGATAACTGATGGCCTCGAGAGAAGAGGAATCGGGAGTGGGTCTAGGTCGGGACGATCGAACTACTATAAATCAGTTTGCATTTTCTTTCTTATTTTTTTTTGTTATTGCTAATTGATTTACTTTACTCACTACTTTTATTCACACTTTAACATTTTTTATTTATATTTCGTTAGAACTTTTTCTAAATCAGAATTAGATATTTTTGCACTAACATTAATTCAACCACCCCCCCCCCCCCCCCCCCCGCCTCCTTTAATACCATTACAATCCTAATAAAGGATGCTATAATCTTGGACCAATACAATTAAAATGTTTTACACTAAATTGATGCATATGTATGTGGCACCAATCTTATCATAGTATATTATAGGAGTGGATTTGGAGTTGATGTCAAGTTCCTATAATCGATTGGTGACCGAGTTGGGTTTTGCATAGTCAGCTTCGGTGGTGGTGGATTTTGCGACTATTTTATATTTATGTTAACATAGATATTTTATCATCAATATTGCTTGCCCAATCAGCATCGACGAAGGCATAGAGGTGAAGTGATGAGTGTTTACAAAGAAGTCCACGATTAGGAGTCCCTTTTAGATACCGCAGGACTTGTTTTACTACAAAATGGAGGGGTGATGCTGCAATAATTTATTAATTGCACATGAGATATCTAAATGTGTAAATGATAAGTAATGTAAGGAGGGAGCCAAGTACTTGTCGATATTGTGTGGGATTTGTAGTAGAGCTGTCATCATATAATTTGAGTGATTAAGTAGTAGAGAGTAGGGTGACAACTTCTTTGGTATTATGCATATTTATCTCTGATAGTAAATCTTGAATATATTTTTGTTAGATAGGAAAAGGTCAAAAGATGTGAACGTTGCTTCCACTCCGAAAAAAGCCACTTAAGATTCCTAGATCGTTGATGGAGAATCGATCTACGAACTACTTAAGGAATTGCTTGATCTCCATAAGATTATTACCTATAATGATAATATCATCGACATATATCAGTAGATATATAGTACTTCCTTTTTGTTACCAAAAATAAGCCAAGTTTGGTATACCAGGCTCTTGGAGCTTGACGAAGTTCATAAATAACTTTTGGTAGTTTACAAACATGACTTATATATTGAGGATGGATGAAGCCAAGAGGTTGCAACATAAAGACATTTTCAATTAGGATCCTCTATAAGAAAACATTGTTAATATCCAATTGTTGTATGTGCCATCCTTAGTGATAGTCAAACTCAAGATAAATTGGATTATTATCGATTTAACAACTGGACTGAATATTTTTGTGAAGTCAATACTTGATTGTTGGTGAAATTTTTTGGCTATTGAACATGCTTTGTATTTAGGAATAGATCTATCTAGGTTTTGCTTAATTCGAAAGATCCACTTATACCCAATGATATTTTGTGTGTAATGAAATGGTATAAGGATCCATATAACTCTGTGGAATATATATCATATTATTCATACATAACTTTTCATCAGTGTAAAAATATATAATTAGTAGGCTGTGAATATATTGAGCCTTAAAACATAACCCATTTTTCTTTAGGAAGAGAAAGTATCTAAACTAATTTTAAAGTAATAGAGTTAAATAGTGATGATGGGCTAAGTTGTTATACAAATTGTTTAACAATGTGATGTCCTCTTGGCAATTTGATTGTTGTTGTTGTGAGTTGTTTCATGTATTTGGCTTGTGATTATTAAATAAGTGTTTCTATTGTGATTCATTATATGTAGTTATGATAGTTCTCACTTGTGTTTGAATTTAGGATATTTTATTTTTGAATATGGTCCTTTGGGTTAAATATGTGATCAAATAAAACCCGAGTGTAAGGTTAGTGTAAACCAAATATTTTTTCTCAGACCTATCCAGATTTCTCTATAACAATCCTAATATGACAGTAATAAGTTTAGTATTACTTATCCTGATTGTTTTTGAATTTATGGTGGCTAATTGTCCAAATATGGTGCTTCTGGTTGAATTTGTGATTGAGTCTAATCCGAGTGTATCTTAAGAAAATTTCATTAAATATATTGAAACTTCTATGTTTAGTATGATTTTTCATAAATTTTTATTTTAGGGTGATTAATTATCCAAATAGGGATTTATGTTTTGAATTTGTAACTTGAGTATAACTTGAGTGTAACGTGAGTGTGACTCAAGAAATTTTTACAAAACCTAATCAAACTTTTCTATAATTATTATGATTCTAGTATATTAGTTTCACTTTTTTTTTAGGATGACTAATTGTCCATATAGGAGATTTATGTTTTGAATCCATGATTGAGTACAACTTGAGTGTAACTCAAATTTTTTTTAGCAAACCTATTGAAACTTTTCTATAAATATTCTAATATGATTCTAGTATGTTTAATATCATTTTTGACTTATTTTGATTTTAGAGTGATTAATTGTCCAAATAGGGGATTTGTATTTTGAATTTGTAAGTCAAAAAATTTTACCAAGCCTATCCAAACTTTTGTATAACTATCCTCATATGATTATAATATTATTATATAATTTTTCTATTTTTTTCATTTTTAGATATTTCTAAAATTAAAATGTTTAAAAAGGGTACTTTAGTTTTGAGCATTAATATCGCTTGGTCTAGGGCAATACTATTGCTCGTGGCTAGTAGACCACTCGATATAGATGGTACCACTGCTTGCTTAGGAGTATCATCACAACTGACTAATGTTCAATTGTGATTAAGTGTAACCTAAGTATAACACGAATATAACTCAAGTTAAATTTAACCAAATTGATCGAAACTTATCAACAACTACTATGACATGATTGTAAAGATAATTAAAATTATTTATAATAATTTTAGATGATTTTAATATATTTAATGAAATTTGGCACTTGGTGATCAGAATGTTAAATCATAATTGTATCTACTTCATAACTCAAGGGTAACTCAATTAAAAAATATCATAACTAAATTAAAATCCACTTCAAAAATTAGCAAAATAGTAACATCAATTGAACTAAAATGTAAATATAACAAGGATTATGCTTGTATATGTATACTATGCATAAAAAAAATTACCTTCTATAACCAAAGTAAATAATAAAAAAACTAACAAAAACTATACCATACAAAACGATCGAAGATACCATATTCCTTTACATTTGTTAACATCGATTTGTACAACTAGTGTAAATTTGCATGACCATTGATTGTGATGTAATTGTTAACTGACAGTAGATAAAAAATTTCCAACTGCATGAGACAATCTCGGTGATAAGTTGAGGGAAATCATCTCTTTTAACATGTATAATTAGATATTGTATCCATAAACTTTCATCAGACTTTATAATTACACTCCATTTTATCATGGTATCGGAGAAGTCTTGCCTTGAGCAAGACTTCCTTTTTCTTTTGTTCACTCTTAGGATCGACCGTCGGTGTGACCACCCCTTTCCTCATAGTCTTCTTTGCTCAAACGAGTACCCGTTGCCACGAGCTCACCACTATCTACATCACGCTAGTCCTTAGCATCATCCTCACCAGCAGTAGTGAGCCCCTCTTCCATCCCCTGGGCTTCCTCCTCTGCCTCGAACCACCTTCGGCGACGTTGATCTAAGCCGACACTTTCTTCCTCATTGACCGCTGTCGTCTCTGCCCCGAGCATCTTTGCCACCACGCTCATCTGCTATTGTCGCTGCAACAACATCTTAAAAAGAAGCACGACCCATCACACCTTGTCGCAGTCATCTTCCCAAGAACCTCCCTGCGCTAACAGAGCCTCTCTTGCCTTAGAGCACGATTTCCCCTTCTCTCATCGCTGTCTAGTGACAACAAGTCTTCCCCCCTGCCTAGTCGGATACATTGATATATAGCAGTAGACCCATGCAGACACTACGGAGCTGCTCTCCTCCTCCATTTGTCTCCCTATTGTAGCACCTCTAGCATGACGTTCACTGGTGCTGCTCTCTAGACAAGCAAAGGAGCACAAGTGAAGCGGCTACCCCTCCTCCTCACTAGCATAAAACTCTTGTTGGAAATAGTTTAATAATAACAATATGGATCATACATATATATATCCAAAACCATAGTTTAATAATAACAATATAGATCATACATATAGATCCAAAACCTTTTGAGAATATTTTTAAATGATTATTAAATTCTCAATTGCATACATGATATCCTACAATAATTAATGAAACATATTACCATAAAAGTGTACCTATTGAATCCATTGCAGTATTTTGGATTGATCGGTATATTGGCCTTCCTATTGCAAAGTTTCCTTTTGAAATCCTTAGATTTCTCTTTAATGGGTGAAGAGAATGTTCTTTCATTATTCTGCAATTGGGGATCATAACTCCATTTTATAGTTATAAACATGAGTTATGACTCATGATGTATCATGATGTTTCATAAAGACTCATGATGATTCATACTTCGAACTTGTCATTTCACCAAGTTAGAAATATGATTAATGATATCCACACAATTATTTTTCATGATAAATGTCCCTCTTAGCCAAATAACTTTTCATTAATTAGATCACTTTAATTTTGGCTAACCAAATAATGGCACACATTTGATTATATATGTGTGACCCATTAAAATTCTAAGGGTGTGACCCTTAAAATTCTAACAATCTCCCACTGAGTCGCATATGTATTCTGATAAATGTGTTATACTTTCTGAGCTCAAAACTGTTGTCATTATTAAATAGGATATACAACACTATCTCGTCCATTGGCCATATTAGTATAGGACCAAAGTGGTTTTCGCTATATCAATCATAGCTAAACCCATCAATGATCACTAATATTAACATAACCAAATATCATAGATCAATCATGAAATGTGTGACATGAAAATTACATGGATGTGATCTATACATGTCAATTTTCAACTGGTCCAACTTTTTCTTTATGAGATCATTAATAACCAAAATATACAAAGTGTAATAAACCGTAGCTTTATTTCTGATCAAAAAATCTATAGAATCTAGCATAGAACATATAACAAATATATGTCAAACTCTCACTAAACTGAAGTTTCCTCAAGCTTTAATACACCCATATGAGCAGTAAGCTTATGAAAGACCATGGGTGGTACACTTTTTGTGAGAGGATCTGCCAACACAAAGTTTGTCCCTAAGTGTTCTATGAAAATTTGTCCACTTTGTATCTTTTCTTTCACAACTAGGAACTTTGTGTCAATATGTTTTGATTTAGTCAAGCTCCTGTTGTTGTTGGAGTATAAAACAGCTGATTTATTGTCACAATATATCTTTAGTGATCTTTCAATTTCTTGTACTATTTGCAACTCTATGACAAAATTTCTCAACCAAATTTCATGATTGGATGCCTCGAAGCATGCTACAAATTCTGCTGCCATGGTGGAAGAAGTAATAAGAGATTGTTTGGCACTGCGTTAAGAAATAGCCCCACCAGCCAAAGTATAAACGTAGCCCGAAGTGGATTTCCTACTATCTTGGCATCCAGCAAATTCGAAGTCAGAATACCCAATGATCTCCAAATGATCTGATCTCCTATATGTGAGCATATGATCTTTTGTTATCTTTAAATAATCTCATAACTCATTTGGCTGCCTTCCAATGGTCCATTCCAAGATTACTAAATTATCTGCCAAGCACCCCAACAATGTACGCTATACCCGGACACGTACAAACTTGTGCATATATTAGACTCCCAATTGTTGATGCATAAGGGATCTTCTGCATTTCTTGAGTTTTCATATTTTCTTTTGGGCATTGATTGATACTGAACTTATCTCCCTTAACGACAGGGGTATTTCCTGGTTTACAATTATGCATGTTAAACCTTTTAAGTACCTTATTGATATAGTTCTTTTGTGATAATCCTGAAATACCCCGGGGATATATCTCGATGTATATGGATTCCTAATACAAAAGCGGCATCACCAAGATCTTTCATCTCAAAATTTCTTGAAAGAAATCTCTTGGTTTCGTGTAATATGCCTATTTATCATTTGTGGTAAGCAGAATATCATCAACATACAATATCAGGAAAATAAATTTGCTCCCACTGAACTTATGATACACATAATCATCAACAACATTTATCTCAAAACCAAATGAGAGAATTACTTGATAAAATTTGTGATACCACTGACGAGATGCCTATTTTAGCCCATAGATGGATTTTGTCAATTTACAAACTATTTTCTTTGGTTCTCCTAACACAAAGTTTTCTGGTTGTTCCATATAAATTGTTTCATCAATGTTTCCATTGAGAAATGATGGAAATAAAATAGGAATAAATTTTGTATATGAACAACGGAATCAAACAGAAATCATAATGAAATGAACACTAAGATTTACATGGAAAACCCCCTCAACTCGAAGGGTAAAAACTACGGGACAAGCCAGAGAAAATCCACTATCAAAATAATGAATATATAGATCTCAAGGCTTCTTGCCCAAGCCCAAGCAATAGCCACAAGAGAATCACAAGGATACAAGGATTATAATATTAAGCACAATATCCAAAACATTCTCAATATATCACAGTAAGAATCCACTGCAAACTGATCTAACCTGAGATATGAATGATTGAGAATAGTCTTTTCCTGTCTTTGTCTTCTTCCCTTTCTTGGATCTCTTATTTTCTGGCCTCTACTGTCAATCTGCAGTCTATTTTCTCTCACCCACGTCTTCAGCCGCCGCTGCTCTCTTAATCTTAACCCTTAGCCACATAATCTAGGTTTTAGGTTAATATAAGTGAGGTTTTGAGCTGTGGGCTTCACTAAAGCCCATTATGGGCTGAATCTGGATCATCTGCCCAACAAGAAACACTATTTTGACATCCATCTGATGAAGCTCCAAATCAAAATGTACAACCAGAGCCATGATTGTCCTAAAAAGTCATTCATTAAAACTAGAGAGAAGATCTTTTTAAAGTCAATCTCTTCATTTTGAGTATAATCTTTTGCCACAAGGCATGTCTTATACATCTCCACATTACCATTAGAATCCCTTTTGGTTTTAAAAATCCATTTACAACCAATGGGTTTCACGCCTTCTGATAATGTAACAAGTTCTCAAACTTTGTTATCTTGCATGGACTTATACTCTTGATTCATTGTTTCAATCCACTTATCTGAATTGGAATCCTTCATGGCTTGACGAAAGTTGATTGGATCATCTTCCATCATACCACTACTTTCTTCATGTTTCTAGAGAAATACCATATAATCATCTGAAACGACACTCCTCCTTTCTCTAGTGGATCATCGCAAAGGTGTTGGCCATTGTGGTATGGGTTCTTAAGGATGTTGAGTTTGTTCCTCATGTATAATTTCCTCATGCTGTATGGGAGCTATAATGACTATATCCTTTTGAGGTACTGAATTTGATACATCAGTAACAACCATATAAATTGGATCAGATTGAACCAATTCTTCCTCAAAGGTAAAGTATTGAACCTTATTTCTCCCTCTAAAGTCAATATCCTAAAAAAATATTACAATACCCGTCTCAAAAATATCTTTTGATTTGGGATCATAAAGTTTATACCCCTTAGAATGTTTAGAATAACCAATAAAATAACTACTTACTGTTCGGGGTTCCAATTTCTTTTCATTAGGCCTATAAGGCTTTGCCTTAGCTGGACAACCCCATACACGAAAGTACCTTAACCTAGGCTTTCTCCTAGTCCAAAGCTCATAAGGTCTTTTTACAGTTGCTTTAGTTGGTACTCTATTAAGAATGTAAGCTGCAGTCTTTATTGCTTCTCCCCAGAGTGACTAAGTAGATTGAGAAATCATACTCCTTACCATATCCTTAAGTATGTGGTTCGTCTTTCAGCTACACCATTCATATTAGGTGAGCCTGACATTGTATACTGAGGGACAATTCCACACTCCTCTAGGTATAAAGTAAATGGTCCTGGACATTGTTTACCTGAGGTGTAATTTCTGTCGTAATATTCCCCTCCACGGTCAGATCTAACGCTTTTTATCCTTTTGCTGAGTTGATTTTCAACTTCAGCTTTAAATGATTTGAACACATCCAAAGATTGGGGCTTTTCATATATTAGATACAAGTATCTATATCTAGAGTAATCGTTTATGAATGATATAAAATATTATTAACTATTCCAAGAAGCTGTAGGAAATGACCCACACATATCTATATGTATCAATTCTAAGACGTCTGTAGCTCTATATGCACCTATTTTCTTAGGTTTGGTTTGTTTACCCTTAATGCATTTAACACAAACATCTAAACCTGATAAGTCAATAGGATCAAGAATCCCTTATGACATAAGTCTTTCAACTCTATTTCTAGATATGTGTCCCAAACGTTTATGCCATAATATGCCTGGATTTTTTATTTTACATTTAGTACCTCACAATTCTGTATTCAGGGATTCATGATAGGATGTTATAGTATTAAGCAAATATAGATTATCATAAGCTATAAGTGAACCAGTACCTATTATATTTGAATTTAAAGACAAAGTAAATTGATTGTTTCCAAATGAACAAAAATAACTATATTTGTCCAAATAAGAAATAGAAATTAAATTTCTTCCAAATGATGGAACAACAAAAGTGTCTTTTAAATCTAAATAGTGTCTAGTATATAATAACAATCTAAATGTGCCTATAGCTTCCACATCTACCGATTTTTCATCCCCCATATAAATATATCTTTCAGCATCATTGGGCCTTCGGTTGCTCAGGCAACCCTGCATTGAAACACTGATGTTAGTGGTTGCACCAGAGTCTAACCACCAAGTGTTTCTAGGTACTGAAGTTAAATTGACTTCAGAACAAACCAAAGTAAAGAATGTATACTTTTTATCACGCCAAGCATGATATTTGGTATAGTCCTTCTTCAAATGCCCAGGTTTCTTACAGAAGAAACAAATATCAGTCTTATATTGTTTCTTCTATGTTAAACCCTTATTAGTTTCATTCTTTTCAGATTTGTATTTTCTTTTCTTACCCTTGTCCTTAGAGGTGTTAGCAAAGTTGGCACTTTTAGTCTTTTCTTGCTTCAATCTTTCCTCTTCTTGCACATAATATAAAATGAGCTAATTAAAAGACCATTTATCCTTTTGGCAATTGTAACTTACCTTAAATTGACTGAATTATGCAGGAAGAGTATCAGAACCAAATGGACAAGTAAGTCCTCTAATAAGTTGAGCTTTAATGTTTTAAGTTTTGAAGCAAGATTAGACATCTCCATGATGTACTCCCTTATATTTCCTTTGCAGATATACCTCATGGAAATCAAGTTCTGAAGTAGAATGTTTGTTTCTTCCTTATCATTTTTAAGAAAATATTTTTATATTTCAGTAAGGAAATTTTTGGCTTTGGTAATCCCTTCGGACATCGCACCCCTAAAGGTTTCTGAAATGTCTTGCTTAATGATCATAAGACTTGTGCGATTAGACCTGTCCCACTTCTCAAATAGTCTCCTTTCATCATGAGAGCTAGATTCTATAAGAGAAGCGGGTTGGTCTTCCCTTAGTGCAAGATCCAGATCCATGCAACCCAAAATGATCAGAATATTTTCCTTCCAATCTTTAAAGTTAGTTTTATTCAGAATCGGTACTGAACTGAGGTTAGTAGATATTGTAGCAAGAGAACCTATAAGAAAATAATAGATAACAACAAATTATGCTCATATTTTTAATGTCATACACAAATTCAAACAATGATATAACTCATCTCAAGATACCAAGTGCAACATTAATATATTATCTTTGAACTTTAATATTAATTGCTAGTGGTAGTCTTGTTGTAATGATCAAACATTGACAATAAGGTATGTCAAATGCTAAACCCATTTTTGGATTAATTTATCATTCACATATAAAATTTATAATTATCATGCGTTTACCATCACAAGTGTGTATAAACTCCTGCCAGTTATTAACCTTCCTTTGGGCTGAGTAATTACCACATGGATATAAATACACACAACATTTAATATTTTCATGAGAAACGTCATATATCAGAGGTCACTTTGGTGACTTCATGAATTAAATTACTCAATCTGATATTAAACATCACTAATTGAATTTGAACCATATTAGTCAAATTGGTTTAACTTTATTTGTTGATTCAAACATTTAATTTATGTAAACTATATCAACAAATAACTTTACATAAACCAATATTTTGTTTAAGCCAATTAGATAAAATCAAAGGCACCGTAGCGAATATTTGTTCCACATATGAATCATTTTTTAACAAATAATATAGGAGAACATGCTACAATGAAAAGTTCTATAAATAGATCATAAAGTCAACGGTTCATAAAAAGACTATGGTTCATAAAACTATTTCTTCCCCGACGATGATAAAATCAAATCAAAATAAAACACTATCAAAATACCATTAAGATGTATGAAAAATATGTCTTGATGTTCAATAATCATTATAGGATGGCTCTGATACCAATTATTGGAAATAGTTTAATAATAACAATATGGATCATACATATAGATCCAAAACCATAGTTTAATAATAACAATATAGATCATACATATAGATCCAAAATCTTTTGAGAATATTTTTAACTGATTATTAAATTCCCAATAACATACGTGATATCCTACAACAATTACTGAAACATATTAACATAAAAGCGTACCTATTGAATCCATTGCAGTATTTTGGATTGATCAATATATTAGCCTTCCTATTGCAGAGTTTCCTTTTGGAATCCTTAGATTTCTCTTTGACGAGTGAAGATAATGTTCTTTCCTTGTTCTGCAATTGGGGACCATAACCCCTTTTTATAGTCATAATCGTGAGTCTCATGATGTTTCATAAAGACTCTTGATGATTCATACTTTGAACTTATCACGTCACCAAGTTAGAAATATGATTAATGGTATCCACATAATTAATTTTCATGATAAATATCCCCCTTAGCCAAATAACTTTTTATTAATTAGATCACTTTAATTTTGGCTAATCAAAATGGCACACATTTGATTATACATGTGTGACCCATTAAAATTCTAAGTGTGTGACCCTTTAAATTCTAACAACTCTTCACTAACAAATCGATACCTTCTCCTCCGATGACTGTGATTGACTAGTTATAGGTTGCTCTCTTTTTCTTACTCGTTGTTGCTGATCCCTGACCATTGTCATGTTGCTGCTCTCCAGGAGGCGGCCATCCTCGCCAAGCGGTCATCTTCGGTAAGGAACTGTTGTAGCTCTTGATCTGCAGCTTTCCCTCACCCATTAATTACTGTAGATCAACATTAGAGCAAATCTCTCCCTCTGCCCCCATTTCTTCTACCGTCACAACATAGATCTATCACAAACCTGTAGATCTCTCACAGATCTATGGCAAGAATTGCAGCTCTCTCACAGATCTAATAGTCGCAGCACCGACCTGTCGATTCATCCTCAATAACAAGTATGGAGCGAAGACCTCCTCACGATGATCTGCCAACGCTTGATCTGCACTATGCAAATCACTGTCGCTCCCCCTCAATGATGAACCGCTCTTTGTCGAGATATCTCTGCTTAGATCTACTGAGATCTACTGCTCCTCCTCCTCCTCTGGCAATTGTGATCTTGCTTGCTCCAAGAGGTAGTCGAGTCTGATCATCACCAATGCCTCCACCTCCACAACCATATCCTCCCCTTCACCATCCCGGAAGAGGGTGTCATCGAGTGTTGCTACCGCAAGTGCTGCTTCTGCATTGACCCACCTATCTATTCCCTTCGCTCGTAGCAGACTCCATCCTCTTCCAAGATGCATCTAAGTTGCCCAAATCTACGGATCTGAGAGCTTCTATACTAAAATCGACTTCATTGCAAACAACATGCAATTTCATTATACATTATGAACCATATCCTCCTCTGCATAATTTGCAAATCAAAGACCTACAACTTTGCTCAGTACCCCCTATGTTGTCCAACCAAATTAGATAGTTCAACTCAAGAAGTGATTTCTTATCGATATGTTGTAGCCTCCCATTTTATCCCTCAAATTGGTATATTTTCTCATAATGTCTTCTTCGTCTATTGTTGATAATTTAGTTCTTGTCCCTACAAGGAACCCTAGCACCTTTCAATGTACAGGCCTAATATCGATAAATGTTGCATTCTCTTCCCCTTTAAATTAAAGGTGGCAACTACGCATCTTGGCATGCTTAATTTTCTAATATACTATTTGGCTTTGATTTACTAGGCTATATCGATAGCTCTCTCAGTTGCCAACCAGCAATGATCGACATCCTAGGAGAACCTAGTCTAATACCAAATCCAGCCCATAAAATGTGGTTACGCTAAGATCGCTCATTCTCCAAGCAATTCAAGCCTCAATCATTGGATTATCACCCCACTCATATCTTCATGTGCTACTGCTACAAAAGTATGGTGCAAGTTATAAACTACCTTAGCAAATCGCTCGTGTACTCACATGCTCGATCTCCTCTCTAGTCTAATGAAAACAAAACAAAAGGGAAGTACTATCATTGATTATCTATAAAATATAAAAGTTATCATCAATGACCTAGCTTTGATATGTCATTCCCTCAATGATGAGGAAGTCATCGTCCACACCCTCAGTGGCCTAGGAGACGAGTTCAACGAACTAGCAGTAGCAATTTGAGCACATGACTCACCAATGTCGTTCGAAGAACTCTATAACAAGTTGACTGACCATGAGACATATTTGAAGCATGAAGATAGGTTGCTAGGACCAACCATCACAACTCAAGTCAATCAAAAATACAAGAGGAAAAACAACCAGTATAACAAGAATGTCCACAAAGGTAAGTGTTGGGAAACCTCAGCGGGTGCATCACATGCACAGCGGAAATCAAAAACAAAAATCGATTTCCCACGCAGATCAAATCATCATACAAAAGATTGGGGTCACGAGAAAAACATAAAAATTGATAAACTCGCGATGTGAGAGAGATTGATTTTACCTAGGGAGATCGTATATCTCTATATTCTAGATCTGGATAGAGAAGATGAAGGAGGTCAAGCATCCTCCTCTCTAGCGGTATCCACACGATGAATCTCTACAGCAAAACTCCTCCAATCTGATCTCGCAACTCTTGCACAAAGGAAGAGAGGAGAATAGGAGGCGGTGGCTAAAGCTGTAGTCTATCAACCAAGAGTCTCCCCTCCTATTTATAGAGAGCCACAAAAAAAACCCTAGGGCTCCTGTCTTAGTGGGTATTGGATCTCCATCCAATAACCCAATAATGTTACATTATTGGATCTCGATCCAATAATCTCCTTAGGCCTCTAATTGGGCTTAAAGTAAGGAGCTCATCAGCATAGGGTCTCATCTAATGAGAATAGGGGCTAATTGGAACTTCATCCAATCCTCTATTCGCTGAAGCATCCATCATATGTGTGTAACCCTCTAGGCCCGATACCGAGCTGGTCATGAGTTACTCCCATCAGAACTCCTTCTGATATACTGAATTATTATTCTCATAATAATTCACTCGACTCATCGACTATGGACGTACTAGGCCACTACGCCATAGTCCCCAGACGGTATATGGGGGATCAAATCCATCGGACCTGTCTGTCCACAATTACCATGTATCTATAATCCCTCATCCAAATAATATTTCAGAGACCGTATATTGGACATGGTATTGTCAGGTCACATACGGAATCAGTTTGCCTTGCTCTAATCGGATTCTATCGGAGAACTCATTCTCTCTCAATCTGAATGACCACAGTTACCATGTATCTATAATCCCTCATCCAAATAATCTCTCAGAGACCATATATTGGACATGGTACTGTCAGGTCACATACGGAATCAGTTTATCTTGCTCTAATCGGATTTTACCGGAGAACTCCTTCTCTCTCAATCCGAATGACCCTGGCCAGGGATTTATCTAAGCAAGCACATATGAGATATTCTTCTCATGATACCGAGAGTGGATGATCCTCTATTGACACTCAATTGCCTTCGTAAGGTTGGCTACCAATCCTGATAACCAGTTGTACCAGATCTGGAGCTTTCCAAACCTATAAGTCTAGCGTCAAAGAAAAGAGTACTCATACAAGACATCCTTGGTGTCTCAATTCTAAGGACCAGATACACAACTGGGATTATGGAATCGCTGTATGACATTAGATATTATTAACCATATAACATTCCATAAGTAGATCAATCAGTAAACTCATTCTCCAATGAGCACATGTACTATATCTTTAGTGTCTCCACACAAGTGGCTATGAGACCAGTCGCCTCCATCATATGGACGGGTATATAGTATACCGGTCTGTCCGGTTATCTCGATGTCCCTCTCGAGTAACCTATGACTGGGATTATTTAGGAATTATGTTTAAAGATGAATCAATCTCATTATCATGATCTCATCACGATTTGATTCTCATTACACAAAATCAAGGACATCACAATATATATGCTACATATAATATAATGTGAGAATATACCAATATTAATCATAAGCAAAAAGATTACGCAGTGTGTCACATATGTCATCACTCGTGTGATTAGCTTGTAGGGCACCTGTAACCAGCAGTAAGTTGCCTCATAAACCTATGGGCACCAAACAAACCTCCCCTCATTCAGATCTTCAATATTTCCATCCCAACTTCGATAACTATCAAGGTGGCAACTTCAATAACCATCAGCCATGACATCCTACCCACACAAACCAACAAAGAGTCATCTGCCAACTATATGATAAAGTTAAACAATTCGAAGAAGTTTGTCAGTCTCGACTTAAACTTCCTGCTCTATCAAATTGGCCTCAAGCAAATCTCATGACTACTTTGCCTATTAGTCAACAGAATTGGATCATGGACTCTAGCGCCTCCTATCATATCACCTCTAATTTATAGAACTTTTCATCCATAACAACTATAGTGAAAATAAAGACATCATCATTGGTAATGGTAAAGGAATCCCCATTACGTATACTGGTTTCACAACACTTCACACACCATCACTTTTACACTCGATAATGTTTTATGTGCACCACACATCAAAAGAAATCTCATTTTCATTTTTCAATTCTGTACATAAAATATTACCTCCATTGAATTTATTCCTAACTCTTTTCTTGTCAAGGATTTGAGCACCGGGGCATCCTTAGTCTGCGGCCAGAATAAAGACAACATTTACGAGTGGCCATCAACTCCACAAATAACTAGCTCACTATTCATTTTAGGAAACCATGAGAGAGTATCATATACATAGTGGAAAAATAAAATAAAATGGTTTTTGACGTTTATTACATCGTCGTGCAAAGATTAGTGCACAATAAAATTACAAAAATTAAAAACTATGACTAGTTTGAGATTGATTACCTAGGAGATCGTATATCCCTGAAACTTTCAGATCTAATTGGAGAGGATGAAGGAGGCTAGATTTCATCCTCTTTAGCAGTATCCACATGATATATTGTTGCATACCTTCTCGTAGCGAATATGAAAGAAGATCTCCTATCTTCTTCATTGCCATCTCACAACAGGGAGAGGATGGTTGACTGAGAAGATGAGGGAGGGAGGAGAATAGGAGATGACAACCAAAGACGTAACCTATCACCTTGTTGGCAGCCCTTGCCTCCTATTTATAGAGAGCCACCAAAATCTTAATAGATCTTGTCTTAGTAAGTATTGGATCTCTATCCAATTACCCTCACTTTTTATATTATTGGGTCTTTATCCAACTTAATTGGTCTTTAATTCGGTCTTATGCAAGGGGTCCATCAATATTGGGTCTCATCTAAATGAGAACAGGGGACTAATTGGATAGCTCATATCCAATCCTCTACTCGATGAAATATCTACCATATGTATGTGACCCTCTAGGCCTAATACCGAGTTAACAATAAGTTTTACCTACCAGAACTCCTTTTGATTTAGTGAATTATAATCTCATAACAATTCACTCAACTGATTGACTATGAACGTATTAGGCTATTGCACCATAATCTCCATACGGTATAGGGGATCTAATCCATTGGACTTGTTTATCCTCGGTTACCATATGTCTATAGTCTCTTATTCATCTAATAGCCCAGATATCATAGATTATGTATGGTATTATCAGGCCACATACGAGATATTCAAATTTCCTCGAAGAACTTCTCTCTTAATCCGAACGACCCTAGCCAAGGATTTATTCGAGCAAGAACATATGAGATATTCATCTCGTGATACTAAGAGTGGATGATCCTCTATTGACACTTAATTGTCTTTGTAAGGTTGACTACCAATCCAGATAATCGATTGTACTAGATTTGAAACCTCTAAACCTGTAAGTTCAACGTCAAAGAAAGGAGTATTTAAATAAGACATCCTTTGAATACTCAATTGTCTCAAGTCTAGAGACCAAACATATAATTGGGACTACGAAATCACTATCTAATGTTAAGATTCACTTACCATACAATATTCCATAAGCAGATCAATTAGTGAACTCATTCTCCACTAAGCACATATATTATATCATTAGTGTCCCCACATGAGCGACTATAAGACCAGCTGCCTCCATCACTGATCTATTCTGTTATCTTGATGTCTCTCTCGAGTAACATATGACCAAGATTATTTAAGATCTGTGTTTAAAGGTGAATCAGTCTTATTATCGTGATCTCATCACAATCCAATTATCATTGTATATAACTAAGGATATCATAATATATATGTAATAGATAATATAATGTGAGAAAATATTGATAATAATAATAATGGAAAAACTATGCAATGTGTCACATGTGTCATCACTCATATGATTGACATGCAGGATACTTGTAACCAATAATCTCTCACTTGACCTAAAGCTAATCATTTATATGTCTGATCCCCATCAGACCTCTGTGACGCTCAAAGATAGTCTGAGCTAGCGATTTTGTCAATGGATCTACAATGTTATCTTCGAATGGAACTCTTTCCATTGCTATATCTTTACAAGCTATGATCACTCTGACATGGTGGAACCTCCTCAAAACGTGTTTGGACTTCTGATAAGATATGGGTTCCTTTGCTTAAGCGATCGCCCCATTGTTATTGTAGTATATGAGAATCGGCCCCACGTTGCTCGATATGACTCCCAAATCCCCAATGAACTTTTTTTATCCACAACCCTTCTTTAACTGCTTTTACTGCAGCAATGTACTCCGCCTATGTGGTTGAGTCAATAATAGTCTCTTGCTTGGAACTCTTCCAGCTTACTACTCTTCCATTCTGAGTGGACACATACCCTGAGTTTGACTTGCTATCGTTGATATTAGACAGGAAACTCAAGTCCATATAGCCCGTAACCTAAAGGCTACCTCCTATACTAGTAAATGATCATTAGTTCTTCTCAAGTACTTAATGATGCACTTTACTGTCTTTCAATGTTCTAAACCTGGATCCGCTGATACCTGCTTGTGACACATAGAACATGAGCTATATCAGGCCTAGTACGTAGCATAGTATACATGATAGATCCTATCGCTGAGGCAAAGGATATTCTATCAATGTCTACCCTTTCTTTAGGGGTCTTTGGGGATATACTCCTAGAAAGTAATATTCAATATCTCATTAATATGAGGCTTCTCTTAGAATTTTTTATACCAAACCTTTTAACAATAGAGTCTATATACCTGGACTAGAACAAGTAAAGCATCCTCTTGGATCTATCTCTGTAGATCTAAATCCCAAAATATAGGATGTTTCCCATAAGTCTATGGAGAAGTTTCTGGATAGCTAAGCCTTAACTGTGGAGAGCATTTCTACATCATTCCCAATGATTAGGATGTCATCCACATACAACATCAAGAAGGTGATAGTGCTCCCAATTACTTTCCTGTACATACAAGGCTCATCTTCGTTCTTAACGAAGTTATAAGATCTAATCACCTCATCAAATCTTATGTTCTAACTTCGGGAAGCTTGCTTCAGTCCATAAATAGACCTGAATAAATTACACAACTTATATATACTTTCCTTGGATATGAATCTCTCTGTTGTATCATATACGTCTCCTCCTCGAGGTTGCCATTGTGGAATATAGTTTTCACATTTATTTGCCAAATCTCATAGTCATAGTATGCTGCAATAGCCAAAATAATTTTGATGAATTTCAGTATGGCTATGGGTGAGAGAATTTCATCATAGTCAACTCTTTCCTTTAATGATAACCTTTTCCATCAGCCTTGCTTTATAGGTCTCCACCTTTCCATCTACTCTGATCTTCTTCTTGAAGATCCACTTACAGATACCCTTAGGTGCATACACAAGATTCCAAAACTTGTTGGAGTACATAAAATCTATCTCAGAATTCATGATTTTTTATCACTTCCCGGAGTCTATACTCATAATAGCCTCCTCGTAGGTCTAATGATCAACATCTTGAGTATCCTCTCCATTGATATATCTCACATATCTTTTAGGAGGGTGAGATACTCTATTAGACCTATGCAAAGTCGGAACTTGTGTACTAGGTACCTAAACAAACTCAGTCTCTAGAATGGTGCTTGAGCTAAGTTCGCCAACCTCGCTCAACTCTTTCACACTCCCACTATTTCCACCAAGAATGTGTTTCTTCTCAAGGAACACAGCCCTCTTAGTAACAAAGACCTTCTAGTCCTCGGGATGATAGAAATAATACTCATAAGTTTTCATGGGGTATCTCATGAACTTGCACATATCCGTCCTTGATTTCATCTTGTCCGGGTTGTATCTTCTAATATTGGCAGGGTAGCCCTAAATCTTAATAACCTTAAGATCGGGCTTATTTCCTCTCTATATCTTATATGGTGTAGACACTACTGACCTAGATGTAATTATGTTCAAAAGATAAGCTGTGGTCTATAGGGCATATCCCTAGAATGAGATGGGTATGTCAACGAAGCTCATCATAGACCGCATCATATCTAACAACATATGATTCCTCCTTTCTAAGACACTATTAAGCTGAGGTGTATAAGGAGGTATCCACTAGGATGAAATCCTATGGTCCTTGAGGAAATGAGTGAATTCTGTGCTCAAGTACTCTCCTCCTTGATCCGATCGAAGAGTCTCAATACTCTTTCTAGTCGAGTTCTCCATTTCATTCTTATATTCCCTTAATTTCTCAAAGGTATTAGACTTGTACTTCATCAAGTACACATGTCCATACCTAAAGAAATCGTTAATGAATCTAATGAAGTAGGAGTAACCACCTATAGCCTGAGTCGACATGGGACCACATACATCGCTATGTATGAGTTCCAACAACTTAGTGGTTCTTTCTCCAATTCCACTAAAATGAGAGTTTGTCAACCTTCCATGAAGTCAAGGTTCACAAGTTGCATATGACTCATAATCGGATGGATCTAATTATTTATCCTTTAACAACTTTTGAATCCTTCCCTCATGGATATGACCTAGCTTACAATACCATAGGTATGCACTATTCACCTTATCTCGTTTTCTCTTGTATTTATATTTATGATGTGTTTAGAAATATCTAACACATATCCATTTAATAAATATCCCTCTATTGATGATCTCATCATTAAAATTAATAAACAACTATTGTTCTTAAAAACTAATTTATATCTACTAAATGATAGAAATAATATCTTTTATAATAGAGGGAATATAATAGCATGCATCTAACACAATGGTAGCTCCACCAAGTAGATATCGGGTGACTTCACCAACAACAACTACAACAACTCTTACTCAATTACCCATCTTGAGGTTCATCTCGTCTCTACGAGTCTCCTATGCCTTGGTAGAACCTACAAAGAAATGTAGATATGATAAGCACTCCTGATATTCAATACCTATGTGTTATCATAAAATATGACAAATTGACTCCTGATATTCAATGCCTATGTGTTATCATAAAAATCTGATAAATTGAGATTGATTATGAATGTACCTGAAGCTTCTCTAAGCTTCTATTCCGCCTTCTCTGTAAGGTAATCCTTGTATTTCCTCTTCTGATGCTCGTCTTTACCGTAATGAAAGTATTGAACCTTGTCCTTGGCCAGGTCTTTCTTAACAATATTTGCCTTACCTGGTCTACCCTTGTCCTTCCCCTTTTTAAGGGTCTTATCAACTTTCTTTTTATTCTTGGCCTCACCAATATAGAGAACTGGTTTCTCTTTCTTGATGGGGCACTCAGCTTCCCTCAACATATTGAGGAGCTCAAGGAGAGTCATCTCAAACTTGTTCATATTAAAGTTTATTATGAACCGTGAAAGGAAACTTGTTAGGGACAGAAGTATAAGATCAACATATAGGTTACCCTCTAGGACTATTCCTAGACCTATGAGTTTCTTGACCCACTTTATCATCTTAAAGATATGGTTTTGAACTGATGTCCCTTCTGTCATCCTGGCTCAAAAGAGACTCTTAGATATCTTATGTCTATGAGTTCTTCTTTGTTCCTCAAACAGCTAACGAAGATGGATAATGATGGAATTAACATCCATGCTCTTATGTTCTCTTTGTAACTCATGAGTCATGGAGGTCAACATATAGCATTTTGCCATAACAAAATCATCTGCATATTACATATAGCGAGCGATCTCATCCTCGCTTGCCCCTTCCTCTAGCGTGGGCAGAATCGTGTTAAGGACATACACAATTTTCTCCATCATGAGAATAATTCTCAATTACGAAGTCAACCCGTGTAGTTTGGACCAATGAGTCGGTTGACATCAAGTATGCCACGTAGGGGGTTTGCAAGCGATATAATTCTAATAAATAAGATGTAGTGTAAATGAATAATATGCAGATTTTGTAGAAAACTAATTAAGATACAAACTTCTATCTTAATCAACTCCCACTAATTTTTCTGATGAATCACATGACACCCTCGACATGTAAAACGGAAGTCTCCCGTAGACTTCTAGTGGGGATCGGGATCCAATTGGCATCTTAATGTAACCTTTAGAGACTTGACCAATCACACTAATCCTAAAATGGTAGGCAACTCCTTGTTATTCCCATCTTTTCGGCCTCCGAACCATCATGAATTCTATCAACCATGATGTTCAATTAAGTCATCACCATCGTTACAAGATGAGTTTGATTTGATGATATGCCCTCGAGGGACTCGTCGAAACATACCACGTCCTCAGGTCCCCGGTAACATCTCTATGTCGTAGGCAATATCTCAAATTACGATGATAGGTGAGCCTCGAGGGACTCGACTAACTTAACCTATGTCGAGATTCAATTTCTTTCATCAATGATGGAAGTCATGTGGGTCAATCTTACCTCACACTTTTCGGCTTAATATTATCGTATGAGTGATTTTTTATTTTGTTTCGGTCTCCTAATATGTTGTGTCACACATATACATATTTCATATATATCTATGTCTTATATATATATATATATATATATATAATATTATATTTCAATTGCCATATATAACATTTCAATTGCCAACGACGATCGTGACCGATGAATGGCAATGGGGTTGGCAACGACAACACCGTACGTTCTTATTAAATTTATCGAATGAGGTTTAACAAAATAATTTAAGAAAAAACAAGGGCTGATCTAGGCTAAATTGAATAAATCGAATAGTTGATTTATTTTGTTCCGGTTTGATTCAGTTTGTATCAAACAAACTAATTTAACCCTAAAAAAATTCAGAGTCAAACAACATCAACTGATATTGTCCATCCTTATTAGATTTATATTTTGACCATAATATAAAAAAATTACCCTTCTTAAAAGTTATAAATGCAGACGGCATCTGATATAATGAACGAGATCGGAGCAGACATTTCGGGTTCTGAGACTTCTAACAAGTACAGCCACCATCGCTATGAATCGTGGATCAGCTGCACTCCAGGACATGGTTTTTGCGAGAGAGGAACACGACGAGACATCATCATCATCGATTCTGGTGCTCCACCACAGCGTGGCCACTTCGTGGTCGCCTCCGTTGATGTGAGTTAACGTCAATAATACTATGGGCCGGCAGGTGTACCGTTCAACAGCGACTGCCGCACGTTGTTTTTGACTCTTTGCAAGCGGTGGAGAAGCCTCGAGGAGCCATCGCTGTCGTCTCGGTTGGTGTGAGTTAACCTCAATCGTACTTTGAGACGGCAGGCATATGTGGACCCTTCAACAGCGACTGCCGCATATTGCATTTGACTCTTTCCATGTGGTGGAGAAGCCTCGTGAGTTCGTGCCCCTTGGTTGTCGGCGTTCGTTAAATCGACCCATTCATCTAAATTTGATTTCTTTTAATCGAATTGGGACGGATTCGACTATAAATCTATACTTTGTGATTTTATTATGGATGCCGATGACAACAGAAGGTTTAGTTAGATGCTCGAATTTGAAATAAGTTCAAATAAGAAAGTAATTATTTTAATTTTGGGATATATGTGAATTTTGATCCTATGATTTTTTTTTATGAGGTTTCGAACCTTCAACATATATTAATATTTGAAGTGTATAAGAATGACTTTATATTTCTATTATATTAAATAAAAAATCTATTCGATTTTGAGTTTAAAGAAGTAGAATGGCCATATACTTGAACAAAAAATTCTATTTGATTTTGGTTTTGAAGAATGTTGTGAGACCTCCACTGTTTCAATGGATCTGCACAACGGGGTTCGAGTTGCCACTTTGACATGGGTCTTTCTAATCATGTCGGGTTGTTCCTACAAGATAAGATCTCCCGGGTGGTGGGTTCTCGAGGAGGTCCCTTCGACGATCAAGTTAGGATTGACTCGAAGGGTGAAGTCTGGTGACCTGCTTGAGCACCGGAGCTTCTTCTCCTTTTGGATTGAAGTAGGGAGGGAGAATGAGCGTACCCCGAGAGAGATCTTGGGGTGTCACTTTTATACCTGTATGTCGTCGACCTTTCAAGTCTCGGCTTCATCATTCTTCTGGCGTTCTCTACCAGCCCGTTTATATGTCACCGGCAGTGCCGACGGTTATACGTGCTGTCGGTTGCATGTTGTTTCTACTCTGTTGTCGTGTGGTTCCCTTCTATTCTTATGAGACTTGATGGTGATAGCACGGTGTCCAATGTTGCCAGACCTTAAGTTTGTCTGCATGTTTGTGACACGTCGTTGTATGCATTAGAGGGCGGGGTCTGGGAAATTGGTCATCTGGCCCCGTCCTTCCACGTCGGTTGTCCTTGGGCAACATCATCTGATTTGGGAGGGGGACCACTATTATCCCTATCATTCTCTCCCAACCCCCCCACCCCCGAGAAGGAGATCCGCCAAGTCTTCTAGAAGGCGAGGAGGAGGATCCTTTAAGCGCGAGGTTTGTACGACGGAGGGATCTATATGCGCTTGAGGTCGTGTCGCCTCGGTTGGCCCATGTTACGAGTAGTTGGGCGAGGTCTAGTGTTGTGTTGAATAGTCGGTCTAAGAGCCTTTGGATGAGTGTCGGGACTATAAGCCCAGGGGCGAGGCCGAGAGCTCGCTTGCAAATAGTTAGGACTGAAAGCCCTTGGGCGAGGCTGAGAGCTCACTAGTAGATAGTCGGGACTGAAAGCCCTTGGGCGAGACTAAGAGCTCGCTTGTAGATAGTCGGGACCAAAAGCCCTTGGGCGAGGCTGAGAGCTCGCTAGTAGATAGTCGGGACCAAAAGCCCTTGGGTGAGGCTGAGAGCCCACTAGTAGATAGTCGGGACTGAAAGCCCTTGGGCGAGACTGAGAGCTCACTTGTAGATGGTCAGGACTGAAAGCCCGAGGCTGAGAGCTCGCTTGTAGATGGTCGAGACTGAAAGCCCTTGGGCGAGGCTGAGAGCTCGCTAGTAGATAGTCGGGACTGAAAGCCCTTGGGCGAGGCTGAGAGCTCGCTTGTAGATAGTCGGACTGAAAGCCCTTGGGTGAGGCTGAGAGCTCGCTTGTAGATAATCATGGATATTCTCCTTGGGATTAAGAAAGATTTGTTCGTTGATCAGAATCACTCGTGGGGTGACATGTGTCCCACACAGTAACTCGTCGGGCGCGGAGCGCGAGGCATTATTATGAGATGTTCCACCTTTTTGGGGAAGGCGAAGCACCAACGGGCACTAGGGTGAGGTATTAGTTCTCCTTCCCTTATCATTTTGTAGCCTTCTCTTGCACTGCGCACTTCTATCGTGTTATCGTTGCTGTTTCTTCATCATCTCTGGCCGGCTATGCCAATGTCTTTGACCTTCATCCCCTTCTTTTCCCCCCGATGGTTTCTCGAGTAGGTCGGATGTCTTCAGCCTCCTCCCACTCCGAGTCCCGGTCAGTTAAAATTTTGACCCATAGATCGGATGTCAGTGGTGGTTGTCTCGTCGACCAGTGCTTTTGGCGACTCTGAGACCGCTGATGCTTTGGCGGTGATGCGGTCTTTTTTTAATGTAGACTCGATCGTGATAGCTTGTCGGTTGGTCGAGATGTGGAAGAACTATTTCATTCCTCTGGAGTACGAACTCCATGTCCCTCTACTAAGGGAGAGTCCTTATGACGATTTTTCTTATGATGATCTTGAGGCGGGATTGAGATTCCTATTTCATCTTGTTATCGAGGCGTGCCTCGAACAGTGGAGGATTTCTCCTTCCCAAATGGAACCCAACTCATGGTAGTATATGGTGGCTTTCTTGTGGGAGTGTCATGTGTCGGGTATAAGGGCTACATGAGAGTTGTTTATGGCTCGCTTCCGGCTAAGTCGAAGGTAAGTCGGGTATTACTTGGCTGCTCACGATGGATTTCGTGTGAGCGATGCACCAACAAAGGCTGGAAATCGTGCTTTTTCTTCATTTCCTAACGCCAGGGCTGGAGCTTCCCAACCGAGTGGACCTCTCGGACGGTGAGCAGCTCCGTACCGGCATTGTTGACTGATGAGACCGAACTGGTCAAGATCCTCCAGGGATCCTTTCCATTTCACGGGGGGTGAAGGATATGAACGAGGTCTGGTTGACCGAAGCGGGTCTCAACACTAACCCTGGGGGTATGTCTTTATGTTTTTATATTGGGTTTGGATTTTTTCCTAATCATACCTTTTGTTGTGCAGAGATGTTTAACCTCGGCAAGATGAAGTCCGATGGTGAAGCGGGTAGCGGTTCGACGGCTCCGTCGGTAGCCAGCGCGCTTGCAGCAAGGAATGCTGGGTGTCTACGATCCAGAAGCGCCCTATCTCCAGTGCAGAGGTGGGTTTGAGGAAACGCCTTCGGAAGGTGGCCGCTGAACAACCTGCGGACGCTTCTGGAAGCACTGCGAGGACCTCTGCCGACAAGGGTAAAGGGATGGTGGAACTCGGGGAGGTCCCCGAGCGGGGGTCGAAGACCGAGCGAGGGCGGATAGGTGTTTTGCCTCTATCATGACGTGACTGAAATGCGTCGAGGGTGAGGACCCCTTGGTGTCGAGGTGGTCGACCATCTCCACGTCCAATCCATTCTGGACTGAGGGGTCGTTGTCCGGGGAGTACTTGCGAGGAGCTCTGCACCCCACCTTGGCGAAGCAGGTGTATGAGTGCTCCTCCGAGGAGCTCATGAATCGGGCCAGCAAGTAGGTTGTCTGGGTAAGGAACCCTCTTTTCTTCACCTCTTGTTCTTTCAAGCTTAACTCTTGTCTGTTTGTAGGGACTTCACTTCATCAGTGCCTTCATCGATCAGATCCATGATGCGGGCCGACTAGTTCGGAGCCAACACGAGAAGATTTTGGCTCTTCGGGCTGCGAACAAGGAGCTGAAGGATAGCGTCGGCCAGGAGTTAGCCGCGGCTACTGAGCGACAAGTGAAAGAGCTGGAGGCCGAGATCGAGAGGATGAGGACTGAACTGGAGTCCCTTAGAAGTCAACGGAGGGAATTCGAGCAGGAAGTCGGGCTTCTATGCTCCAGTTTGGATGGGGCTTGGAACGATCGCGCTTGCCTGGAGGGGGACGTTCTTTCACTGACCTTGGCAGCAGCTTTCCTCAAAGCTGAATTGTAGACCAAGGGCCAGAAGGTGGTAGCCGCCTATAAGGCATCCCGAGGATTTGAATCTGGCCTTGAGAAGATGGGGAAGGTCAGCTACGAGTTCGGGTACCGGGTGGTGCTCGAGCAACTTCGGGGGAAGCACCCGGACGTTATGATCGAGCTGGACCCCTTCGCCAAGTGTCCAGAAGATGCCAACATCAAGATGGACCTTGATCAGCCTTTCGACGATGGCACCCCCTCCGAGTAGCAGCCGACCCTGTAAATCCTTTTTTTTTTAATGTCGAACGTTTGAAGATTTGTTTCCAACTGTGTCGCATGACCGTTCTGTAACTTTTTACTATCAAATAAAGTTTCCTTTTTGAACACTTTTCTTTGTCTGTGTGGCTTTGAATGCTGAGTTAACATTGTCGTGCTAAACGTAGAATTTCTTCAAATTTGACACATGCCCAGTCCGAGAGAGTGTTTTTCCTTCCGTTGTCGATAGGGTGTATGTCCCATCCCAAATGACTTGGTAACACGATACGACCCCTCCCATCTCGAGGCTAGTTTTCCTCCGGTGTGTCCTAGATCGCTGACCTTGGCCCTCCTGAGGACTATGTCTCCCTTCGCGATGGGTCAGGGTCGGACCCTTCAGTTATAGAGTCGAGCAACCGCCCCTTGATAATGTAGATTCTTCAAATGCGCCTTGGCCCTGCGTTCTTCGAGCATGTTGAGATTTTCCCTCAGACCTGTTTGTAACGCTTCGGGAGTGAAATTTTCAATCTCAGCCTCGGGAAGACCACCTCGGAAGGGAGGACAGCTCAGTACTAAAGGCATGCTGTAGGGAGACTCCCCCGTAGGGGTTTTTTGTGTCGTCCACAGAGCCCAAAGGACGCTTCTGGCATTCTATGCATCTCCGGACGTAGGATTTTGTGTCTGCTTGCATGGTCGACTAATAGTATCCGAGGCGAAGGATCTTGAAAGCCAATGTACGCCCTCCAATATGTTCATAACATATCCCTTCATGGACCTCGACGAGCACTGTGTCAGCCTCGGGTCTCGATAAGCACCGGAACAGGGGCTGGCTGAAAGCTCTTCTATAGAGGTGCCCATTGACGATGGCAAACCATACTTTGGTCCTTTCGATTCATCGGGCAATGGCCTTGTCCGTTGGGAGGGTTGCGTATTTCTTATAGCGTAGTATTTCCTCTCTCCAGTCAGGGTGCGCAGCCATAGTGGCAGCCTCAACTGTGGTGACTGTCAGCTTGCAGAGGCTAGGGATGGTCGGTAACTCGCCGGCTACGTCGGTAGAGGCCGCCCGGGCCAGGGCATCGGCTGTGGCATTCTCGAGGTGAGGGATTTAGAAGATTTTGAAGTACTTGGTCGTGCCTATCCGTCAATGGGCCTCGGAGAGATAGCGGCCCATGTTTGATTCTCGGGCCTCGAAGCTCCTATCGATTTGACCAGCGACCAGTTGGGAATCAGTGTACACCTCTAGGTGCTCGATTTACAGCTCAACGACCAGTCGTAATCCGAGCAGCAATCCTTCATACTCTACTTCATTGTTGGTAGTTGGAAATTTCGCACGGCATGTTCCCAGGTTTGCTCGCAGGGGTCTCTTAGGACTATTCCATCTCCTCCCCTAGAGGAATTCGCTGATCCATCAATGTGGATAGTCCATACGGGTTTTTCCTGAGGGGGTTCTGGGGCGATCAGCTCTGAGGAGAAGTCGATAATGGCTTAGGCTTTGATCGCCTTTCTCGGGGCGTATTCCAGGTCGAATTCGCTAACTTCTACTGACCACTTGAGCATTCGTCCTGAAATGTCAAATTTAGAAAAAAATTGGCGTAGTGGTAGGTCGGTGACTACCTTGATAGTATGAGTCTGGAAGTAGGGCCTTAGCTTTATGGCCATGAGGACTAGGGCGAGAGCCAGTTTTTCTATCGAAGGGTACCGCTCCTCCGCACCTTGCAGGATGTGGCTGGTGTAGTAGACAGGTCGCTGACTATTCCTGTCGAGCTTTATTAGAACTGAGCTGACTGCTCGTTCTGTGGTGGAGAGGTATATCTCAAGCTGGTCGCTTGGGTCGACCGAGGACATCCGAGGCAAGGTCGCGAGATGGGCCTTGAGCTCCTGGAATGCTTGCTCACACTCGGGGCCCCAGCTGAAGTCTTTGTTATGTCTTAGCGCTCGTAGGATGGGGCAACTTTGGTCGCTAGCTTGAGATATGAACCACCCTATAGCTACCAACCAACCGACGAGGCATTGGACCTCCTTGATGGTTTGGGATGATTTCATATTGGTGATGGCCATGATCTTCTTCAGGTTCACGTCTATTCCTCGTTGGTGAATAATGAAGCCGAGGAATTTCCCAACTCTACGCTAAAAACATTTGGTTGGGTTGAGCTTCATTCCGAACTTCCTAATGGTTCGGAATGTTTCAGCGAGGTTCATGCAGTGTGTCTCCGTTTTCTTGCTCTTGATAATCATGTCATTAATGTAGGCCTCTATGTTTCTGCCTAGTTGGTCCTTGAATAGTTGATTGACCATTCTTTGGTAGGTAGCCCCCGCGTTCTTTAACCCGAACAACATTACCCTATAACAATAGGTTCCTTGGTGTGTGATGAAGGCCGTCTTCTCCTGATCCTGAGGGGCCATTTGGATCTGGTTGTATCCTGATAACGCGTCCATGAAGGAGAGGAGCTCATATCCCGAGGTGGAGTCTATCAACTGATCAATCCTCGGTAGTGGATAACAATCCTTCGGGCATGCCCGATTAAGATTAGTGTAATCAACACACATGCACCACTTTCTATTAGCCTTTTTCACGAGAACTACATTAGATAACCACGTCAGGTACCTAATTTTCGTTATGAACTCGACCTCTAGTAGCCGATCTATTTCTTCTTCAATGGCCTTCTACGATCTAGGGTGAACTTTCATGGTTTTTGTTGCACCGACCGAGCTCTCGGGATTGTGTTCAATTGATGTTGCATGATCCGGGGGTGTATGCCCGGCATGTTACTCGTTGACCAAGCGAAAACATCGGAATGACGTCCAAGAAAATCTATGAGCTGGACGCGTTGGTCCTCGTGTAGAGCCGACCCGACCCGCACTGTCCTCTCTGGGTGAGCCTTTTCCAATGGCACTTCCAGTATTAGTTCTGAGGGCTCGGGTCGACTGTCAAGTCTTTGGGGTTCACGGGGGTCAGGAATCGAAGCCTTCTTGCCTTTTCTAGGGATGGTTGTTGCCGTCAGGTAGCATCACCTTGACTCTTGGGGGTCACTCTTGATCTCCCCCAGGCTTGCGTTGGTTGGGAACTTCATACTGCGATGCTATATGGAGACGACCACCCTTAGCTTGTTGAGGGTTGGCCGCCCGATGATCATATTGTAAGCTGAGGGGAGGTCCACCACCATGAAATGAACCATGAGGGTTTTGGTTCTTGGCTCATTGCCGAAAGTCATGGGGAGGGTTGTAATGCCTACTGGAGTTATCGCGTCGTCGGTGAATCCTGTCAAAGTTGAAGTCATGGGAGCAAGGTCTCGGTTAGTCATTCCGAGCTTATGAAAAGCATCAAGGTATAATATGTCGACGGAGCTCCCTATGTCTATCATGATGCGTCTGACGTAGGCATTTGCAATGCGGGTCGTGACTACCAAGGCATCGTCGTGGTCTGGGTATTCGCTCTCGGACTCGAAGGTGAATCCTGGATCGTCTCAGGGTCAAGGCCTCTTCTGAACTTTCGCGTAGGCATATGTCTTCCTTGCTGAGGAGCTGATGCCACTCGCGGTCGGGCCGCCCACAATGACATAGATATGATGTTCCACAAGTCCCTTTGGATGGAGGGATGGCTCGCGTGGCTTCCTTACATATCGGTCGAGGTGGTCGTGGTGGATAAGGTCCTCGATCTGGTTCTTCAAGTCGTAGCATTCCTCAGTATCATGCCCGTAGTCGCGGTGGAAGCGATAATAATGTTGGCGGTCTCGGTCCTCGGCTCAAGACCTCAGTGGGTGGGGAGTCTTTAAGTGTCCCTTTTCTTAGATCTGGAGGAAGATCTCTGTTCGAGTGGAGTTAAGCGGAACATTGGACGGCCGGGGCATGGTCTGTTCACTTCTCTCCATTCTCCTCCTTGAGAGTCCAAAGGGTGGACCCCGAGAGGGCTCACCCTGGGGGCACTTCTAATCTTTACGTTTCTCTGCTACCAAAGTCTTGGCGGTGACGTACTGGTTGGCCCTCTGCAGCATCTCTGGTATAGTTGCGAGGGGTCGCTCCACAAGCGACCAAAAAAGGCGGGAAGACCTGATCCCGATCATGAAAGCCTGGATGACCAACGGTGGATGCGCATCGGGAATGGCCCTAACTTCGTCTGTGAAGTGGGCGAGGTATTGTCCGAGGTGTTCCTCCTCCTTCTATCTCATCCTGAGGAGGGATGCGGTAGTTGGCTTTGGTTGGGCGCTAGAGAGGAAGTTACCCTCGAACTCCCTTACGAGTTGATTAAAGGAGTGAATGGAGGAGGGCAATAACTGATTGTACCGTCCTCGGGCGATTCCTCGGAGAGTCATCGGGAAAGCCCGACACATAATGGCATCTGAGGTGCCACATAGAGTCATCTGCGCATAGAATGCAGCCACATGCTCCGTTGGATTGGAGCTACCATCGTACGCCTCCAGCATCGGGAGACGAAAGTGTGATGGAATATGTGCATCTTGAATTTCTTGGATGAAGGGAGAACCGCGGAGGGGACCCTCGACATGCTCATCTTTCATCCTTAGGGGTCTTTTGGACCTCATCGATCCTCTGATTTACCAGGCATAGTTGCTCCCTTAGGGAACCGATGGAGTTGGAGGAGAGTGTGTCGGGATCCGAAAAGTTACGGGCCGACGTACTAGACATGGGTTTTGGTTGCTTAGTTGTGTCTCCAGGGAGAAATGGGGCGG
Organism: Ensete ventricosum; assembly: GCA_029747655.1. NCBI lineage: Eukaryota > Viridiplantae > Streptophyta > Magnoliopsida > Zingiberales > Musaceae > Ensete > Ensete ventricosum. Next base: position 45,648,316 of record JAQQAF010000003.1, read on the forward strand.
GTTGTCTGCAGAGGGGGTCATCAATGGTGGCTCATTTAGTGGTAGTGTCGTTCTTGTCTGAAGTAGGGGAGTTGCTAGGGGTGTGAGCTTGGCTGTTGGGTGAGCTGTGGGATATAGGGCATAATTGCTTGAAGCATTCTCACTATGGCTTAGATCTAGTTTGTAAGCCCTTGAAATGCCTCAGGAGTTACCATCGGGGTCCTTGGGTTCGGTGGGGGTGGAGTTAGCCTAGGGTCGTTAAGTAGCTCCAGTATCACCCCTGGGTGTGGGAAGGCATGTTCCCATCTTCGAACAGAGGGAATGGAAGCGGGGGTTGGTAGGCTCCTCCCGAGGTTGGTTGGTTGCGGGTGGGGCATCCTCCCCAGGATTGATAGGCGTCGAGTGCTCTTGTGACATTGGCGGCCCTCCTAGTGCCAAATGTTGTGAGTCATCCACCATGTCTAGTGGATCCGCACAACGAGGTTCGAGCCGCGAGCACGAGAGGCCCTCCACGCTAGCAATCCGAGGTCGGTGTGTGTGATGTTCCGGTTGCGACTTTGACGTGGGTCTTTCTAACGTTGTCAGGTTATTCCTGCAAGACAAGACCTCCATGGTGGGGGGTTCCCGGGGAGGTCCCTCCGATGATCAAGTTAGGATTGACTCGAAGGGTGAAGTCTGACATTCTGCTTGAGCGCCGGAGCTTCTTCTCCTTTTGGATTGAAATAGGGAGGGAGAGTGAGCGTACCCTAAGAGAGACCTTGGGGTATCACTTTTATACATGTATATCCTCGATCGGTCAAGTCTTGACTTCATTATTCCTCTGGCGTTCTCTGCTAGCTCGTTTAATGTCGTCGATAGCGCTGGCGGCTATACGTGTTGCCGGTTGCGTGTTGTTTTTGCTTTATTGTCGTGTGGTTTCCTTAGGTTCTTATGAGACCTGATGGTGATAGCACGGTGTCCGATGCTGCCAGACCTCAGGTTTGTCTACCTGTTTGTGACACGTCGCTCGTGTGTGTCAGAGGGCGGGGTCCGAAAAATTGGTCATCCGGTCCCATCCTTCCATGTTAGTTGGCTTTGGGTAACATCGTCCGATTTGAAAGAGGACCACTATTATCCCTAAGAGAGAAGATGAGGAGTAATAATTGTAATATATTTCAATTATATTAACGACGTACATGATGCTTCCACATGGATTCAAACTTCAGGAACATAAGCATACAACAAGTCTCCATAAAGATGAATCCGGACATATTTAGAGTAGGAAGCATAATTAGCCTTTTTTTGGAAATGAAGAGAGTGGATAATTTGTATAGGATGTTCTGTGTAAGGGAATTGTAAAAGACCGTTTTAAAGTCTTCAAAATTGACCCCTGATTCTTCATAAATGGATATGAAATTTAATGTTAAAGGTTAATTATTTACTAGATTTGCATATAGATACTGGAGATATCCCCACAATAAATGGATAGTGATGTTATTTGAGAGAATTTTAGGAAATCCCTATCGTAACGATGCATGTCTTAGTTGGGAAATATTACTTAATAGGTTACCGACCTCGAAAGATTAAATGAATACACATATTTATTATCTTTGCGGTGTCAGTTTTATTTTCCGATTCAGTTAAATGAGATATTTCGACCGAAATTGATTCTGACCGACCACATGGAATCGATTTAAAACTGATTAATCAAGTTTTATTATTTAATTAATTTAATATATATATTAAATGAATTGATTCAATTTAATTCAACTGACTCAAAATCTTGGTCCAATTGAATTCACACGATCAAATTAATGAAATTGAGCCCATGTCACTTGTAAAATTAGATCCTTGGGTTGATTTGATTATTCAATTTGAATTGGTTAAGGGGCTGAGGACATTGAACTCAATGTGATTAATATCTTTCTAATTAAAATCAGTTCAATACGATTCAAATTGGTCAACCAAAGAAAAAATAGTGTCCGTGAATCAAAATCATTTATAACCTTCAAAACTGAAGACTAAATTGATTTTGGATTGATATGATTTCAGTTCGATTCGATTTGAATGCCCTTAGATGTAGTAGTTAAGGAAGAAATCTAATTAATTTTATTAGAAGAAATAATTATTGAATCTAAAATTTTGATAATGATATCAATTGATGAATTTAATAAATTAATATATTATTAAAATAAGTGACATAAGAAATACTCTAACTAATGACTTAGAATACCAAAAGTTAAATGTTGAGTCAAAATATCGGTTGTGAAGTTGGATGATAGTTGAGTTAAGAAATTAGACATCTAGTGAGAAAAATGATTGACATTGCAAAGATAGAATGTCTTGGCATAAGATAAGGTTTTATATGCCAGAAAGATTCAATGATGTGATATAATTTATCATCATATGATATGATGGAAGATTTGAAAATGTATTGAATAAGTGTCGTTGAGTCAAGATCTTGATTTAGATCATTTGGACTAATTTAAAATTATAGTAATCATTGGGTTTAAAGTTCAGTCTAAATTATGCCCATTATAAACCTAAATACATGGCTTAAAGTTTATTACACTTTTTCAATTTTACGGGTCATAGCATTCACCTATGATGATGGTAGTATTTTTGGAGTCTAGTTTTATGATTTCATATCAAAAATTAAGATGATAATAATGTCCAGAGTTACTAATAATGTAGATCATAATATCACAATTTTTTGAATTATTGATTATATTTTTAAAAATCTTTAGGTGTTACAAATATCTCATTTGAGATCCTGAATTTACAAAATAACGTAGCTCTTTATTTGAAGATTTTTTTTTTCTTGAAATAAATCACGAGAGTGAGTGATAGAAGATAAGAACTTTCTTATAAAAAAATTAAGAAGTGTAAAGTTTTGCTCTATGTTGAAAAAAAGTAAGAAAAATTAAGATAATGATTATTCCTCACCCATTAGAGTTGAAAGTATTGGACACATTCAACCATTGCAAATTATCGGACCAATTGGAACAATCGACGATAATAATTAGATCAGTTAAAAATTTTAAACTTGAACTATGGGTCCAATCCATCTACTTTGTCTACTCATCAAATCTTCTTATCTTCCTATCCTTTGGATACTTTATCAAATTAGGAATGGTCCTCTTCAAACCTTCGTCACATATATTCTTAACTTATCTTATCTTATCTTGATACCATAATCTAGCTAAACATCAGAAAGAAGAAAAAAAAAGAGAGAGAGAGAATAATCATGACATCCTTTTGAGAACCACTCGCCTCTTCAACGATCAGGCAAATATTAGGAACGTTTTCCATGTCCATCACACCAACACCTCTCTATTGCACTCGCTTCTTTTCCGACAGATGTTTCAGCAGATCCGCAGTGAACTGCTCCATGTTCTTGCTCGACGAACCAGTCGGAGTCACCGCACTCTTGACCGCCCTTCGAGCTTCCTCCATCTCCTTTCTCAGCGCATCGCCTACTCCTCCCATCAGGCTGTCGATCCTCCTCGATACTTCCGCCCTGCTCACCTCGCCGATACTTCCGACATCGATCCCTGTCCTCAGGTCCTCCACCACCATCTTCCGGTTCGTCGGCTGGTCCGCAAACACCGGGAAGCACAGCATCGGCACCCCGCACCACATGCTCTCCAGGATCGAGTTCCACCCGCAGTGCGTCAGGAAGCCGCCCACCGCCGGGTGCACAAGGACTTGCTTCTGACGGCACCACGGCACCACGATCCCCCTCCCTTTGCATGCCTCGATGAACCCCTCCGGAAGTGGGCTGGTCTCTGAGCTCCCGCTTCCTGGCCGAAGCACCCATATGAAGCTGGATTTGCTGCCGAGGACTCCGTAGGCGATCTCGGCCATGTCCCGCTTGCTAACCTGGGCGATGCTTCCGAACGAAATATAGAGCACGGAGCGCGGCGGCATGGAGTGGAGCCACTGCGAGCAATCTAGCTCGGGCCATAGGCTGGTCGCTGCCCTGCCTTCGCCGGAGAAGGAAGCGATGGGCCCCACGGCGTAGAATGGCCACTCCTGCTGCAGCGCCCTGATGACCTCCGCTTCGAGCTCCTGCACCGTGTTGCACAGCACCAAGTCGGCCCCCTTGACCTCCTCGAATGCCTTACCGACGTTCCTGAGCACCCGCCATGACGCCTCCGGCGAGTGAAAGAACGACACGAGGTCCGTCGGCTCGATGGACGGCACGCCCGGTATGTACGTGATGGTATCCTTGCGAGTCTCTGTTCGGTCACCATGAACAAACACGAGAAGCTCGATCGATCAATCACGAAGGAGAACGTTCGTGGCAAAGGATGAATACCAACCGGTAGGAGAGCCGAAGTGGCCATTTTCGACGAGGAGGTTCATGTGGTAGTAGATGGCGAAGACGAGCGCCGACTCGGTCCAGAAGGAGACATAAGGCAGCCCAAACTTCTTGGCCAAGGTCGATGGCCACACGGCGAAGGTGTCGGAGATGAGGACGTCGATGGGGGGCTCCGCGAGCAGGAGCTTCCGCATAAGCTCCTCGACATGGGCGGGGAGCAGGTGGTAGAAGGCATCGGAGAATTGATCCCGGTGCATGTCCCTGTCGAAGGACACGGGCAGGCCGTCGCTCACGAGCTCGTAGCGGATGTCCATGCCCATCGAGCGGGCGTCGGCGAAGACCTCGTGGCCGTCAACGGACACCGCACCGGAGGCGGTGCGCTGGTGGTGGAAGGCCTCGGTGGTGACGAAGGTGATTATGAAACCCCTGGCGGCGAGCTTGACGGCGAAGTTGGCAGACGGCGTAAAGTGGCCCTGGAAGGGCGCGGCCACGAAGAGGGCGTGGTGCATGGGGATACCCTCCGATCCGGACATTTCAGTGCTGCGAACCCTTGCTGACGGTGATCACCTGCAGATTTCTCCACCAGCTGCTTGACAATGGTGGCTCTCCTTTCCGTCCTCCAATAGCGTCATCCATGGTGTTACTACAGACGGCCAGATCAAATCACCTGCACTCGGAGGAAAACGAGTGGTCCTTTCGCAGTTCAATCATGTATGGCCACCTTGTGGACATGGTTTTGTGAGAGATCAACACGACGAGACGTCAACGGCACGTTTCTGGTGCTCCCACAAGGAGACGTAGTGTGCGTTAGTGTCGATTATCATTTGGGACCGCCGCATATATATATATATATATATATATATATATATAAGCCGTTTCGTGATTCGTGCCCTCAGTTGGTGCTAATTAAATCTATTAATTTGGTCCAAATTTGATTTCTTTTAATTCAATTTGGACGGATTCGATTATAAAAACCAATATGCAGATAGCCAAATTTATCGATAATCTACACACTGTATTTTCTTAGGGGATGACGATGGCAATAGTAGGTTTAGATGCTCGAATTTGAAATGAGTTCAAATAAGAAAATAATAATTTAAATTGGATTAAATTCAGTAACTAAGTAATAAGTTGGTGAAGGTGGGTTATGATTCTATAATCTTGTTTGAGGTCAGGTTTAGAATATAATTTTTGATAAGTGAGTATGATATATCATCATCATATCAATATTTTTATGCATTAAAATATATTATATAATATTTTAATTTTTTTAAAAAATACTAAAGATAGAAAGAATAAATATTATATTTCTATTATATTATAAAATATATATTTGATTCTGATCTTGGAGAAGATGAGTAGTCAGAATGACTACATATCTCTATTACATTAAACAAAAAATCTAGTTGATTTTGAGTTTGAAGACAAAGGAGGTAGAACTACTACATGTTTCTATTACGTTGAACAAAACTTCTATATGATTTTGATTTTGAAGAGGAGGAGTAACAATAATGATATATTTTTATTATATCAAATTACATATAACATGCTCACACATTAAACATCCGACTTTTAACATTTTGATTCCTTTAGATAAAAGGAAAGGTGAGTTAAGAACAAAAGATCAAGATGAATAAATCCTATTGATGTGGTCTAAACTAAGGGTGAGGCCTAGTGAGTGATGTGGTGGTCTTGTTCCATCGTTGCCCAGATGTCAAAATATTAAAAACGTGTTGATATACATCTTATTGATAACACAACTGAAGGGGTTGGAAATCTATTTGAGGCATATTTCAAGTATGAGTTGTTTACTCCAATCTTTTGATGAATTATTTTAAGTAATTCATAATTAATTATGTATTTCTAGTTTTGTTTAACATATTATTTATCATAGCAGATGCTAACCTTAATACTATTTCTTTTTGTATTCAATTTCTCATGAATATAAATTATGACTCAATAGTTCGTTTAGTTATTTAAGATAACTTACTTGACTATTTGATGCATGTTTGAATTATGAATTGTTTACTTTACTAATTATGTTGAGTAATTCATAATTAAATAATATTTTTTAATGAAAATCATTAACTTAGTAATCATACTCAATAGCTAAAAAACTATGATATATATGGAATGTAAATTTACATGCTAGGATGAATTGAAATAAGATAGATCATTTTAAGACTAAAGTAAGAAAAATTATTTTAATCACTTTAATAATTAAAAAATAATAAAATGATTAGATCAACATTTGATTTTTTTTTTAAAACACTACAAATTAAGAAGTTTGATAAGTTGAAAAAAAAAAGTAAAATAGCAATATGATTCGCTTAAAACATTTTGAAAGCTAAAAAAAAAACAAAATAGTTCCATCTGTCCCAATACCAGCAACAAAAATGTCCACCTTCCCTCTTGTATTTTCTCAGATTTCTAATAGACACATAATATATTTGCACAAGAATATACAGAATTTAAAAAAAAAATTTGAAACTAGGGTCAAAAAATCATGGTAGACCGTGACCTTTGGATTTTCAGGACCGTCAAATTGTTGAAGCATAAAAGAATTGGGCATAATCTTCATGATCTCTTATGCCTTTTGAACTTCTCCTTTCATGCCTTTTGCATAATCCGTGATACCGGAAAGGAAGAAAGAGAAATGAAATTCGAGAAACAATAGAAATCGAAAGTCAAATTGTAGAAAAGAAATAAGCTCAGAATAGAACTTACATACAATAGATAAAAAGTTCACAACTGAGTTTAAAGTCACAAGAGGATATAAAAATTTATCACTTCAAAGAAATTAAATAAAGATACAGAACTAAATCAAAATATTCACCACTCAAGGAAACATTCAAGATATACAGAGTTCTAGAAAGCTCCAAAGAGCTTCTGCCAATACAAATTATGTACCAAAAGTTCTTTCTACCCCTAGAATATCAAAATAAGTACTAATGTATAAAACATCCCTTCATGCATAAGGAACTATGACATTAAGTGCTTCACATCTACCAACTAACCCCTTTAATGTATTCCTTGGTCATGAAGAAATGCTTCTTGAAATAGTTTTAACTTTGTTATGCTCATGAGCTATCATTTTTGAGTGGGCTAGGTTAAAACTTCTGAAATATTATAGTGGACTGTGGGGAATACCATAGGATCAGCAAGATGCATAAGTGTTGATTGTAGCAAATTTGACACTCACGTGTCAATCTCCCTTGGTTTGAAAAAGACTTATCCTCAAATCTTTATTTGTTTCATCACTATGATAAGGACTTAAATCAGTCACATTAAATGTTGATGATACCAAATAATCTTCAGGTAGCTCGACCTCATAAGCATTCTCTCCAATTCTTTTAAGCACTTGAATGGACCATCAGCCTTTGGTTTTAACTTCCCAAATTTATCTGGTGGAAACCTCTTAGTCCTTAGATAAATCCAAACTAAATCACTTGCATTAAATCTCATATGCTTTCTATGTTTATTCGCTACTCACATGTACCTTTCATTTTGCTTCTCAAAGATTGCTTTAACATCGTCATGTAACTTCTTTATCTATTTAGACTTCTCGTCCGCATCTCCACTAAATTGCTTAGTTGCAGAATGAGAGACTAAGTCCAAAGGACTAGTAGGATTAATACCATAAACAATCTTTAAAGGACTCTTACCAATGCTATGATGCATGCAACGATTATAAGCAAACTCAATTTATGGAAGAATGAAATCTCATTGCTTAATGTTCTTGCCAACATAGCTTCTAAATAAGTTTCTGAAACTTTTGTTTGTTACCTCTATTTGCCCATCAGTTTGTGGATGATGAGAAATGTTGAAATTCAAAGATGTACATAGTTTTCTCCATAGAGTTCTCAAAAAATGACTAAGAAATTTTGAGTCTCGATCAGACACCATAGTTTTTGGAATGTCATACAATCTAACAATCTCCTTGAAGTACAAATCATCAATATGAGATGCATCATTTGATTTATTATAAGGAACAAAGTGAGACATTTTTTAGAATCTGTTAACAACAACCATGATATAATCTTTGTTCCTTTGAATTATTGGCAGTCCCAAGACAAAATCAAGACTCACATCCTCCTATGGAGCATTCGACACTAGAAATAGAGCGTACAAATATAAATTTTGGCTTCTTATTTTTGTCAAGTGACACACTTTGCATTGCTTCACAAATCTCTCCACATCTCTGAACATCTTAGGCTAATAGAAATTTGATTGAATAAGAGCTAGAGTTTTGTCCCTACTAAAATGTCCTCCCAAAGTACCACCATGAGCTTCAACTATAATTATATGTCTCAAAGAACAAGATGAAACACACAATGCATTTGCTAAAAAAAAAATCCGTCAAAGATAAAAAATTACTGAAAAGAACTTGATTTGTAATTCTGCCATATTGAGCTAAAATCCATATCATTTTGATAGAGATATTTGAATGTCTCATAACCAACCACTTTAAATTCCATAACAAATAATAAATAATATTTTTTGCTTAATGCATCAATAATTACATTTTGAACACCAGATTCATGCTTCATTGTGAAGTTATAAGATTGCAAGAACTCCACCCAAGCTGCATGTCTCTTGTTTAATTTGTGTTGGTGATTAATAAACTTCAACGCCTCATAATCAGAATATAAGATAAATGGCTGGGCAAAAAGATATTGAGTCTAATGAGATAAAGTTCGATAAATAACATATAATTCCTTATTATACATAGAATATTTCCTTATTGTATCATTTAGCTTCTCACAAAAGAAGGCAATGAGCATTGATTCTTGACTCACAAGAGCACCAATTCCCACATTGGAGGCATCACATTAAACCTCAAATACTTTGTCAAAATTAGGTAGTACCAAAATATGAGCTTCGGTCACCTTTCTTTTTAATAACTCAAAAGCTTCATCAGCCTCATTAGTCCATTTGAATTTAGCACCTTTTAGGCATTCGATGATTGGAGCAACAATCGAACTGAAATCCTTGATGAATCTTCTGTAAAAGGAAGTTAAATCATGAAAACTCCTCATATCATGCAATAAAGTTAGTGTTGCCAATTAAGAATATATTCTACCTTTGATCCATCATGATTCCATTTTTTGAAACAACATATCCCAAAAACACAACAATAAGAGTAAAAAAAATTATACTTCTTCATATTAGCATAAAGCTTTTACTACCTCAAGATAAAAAAAATCTTCTTAAGATGATTCATATACTCTTCCTCACTCTTATTGTATACCAATATGTCATCAAAATAAACCATAATAGAAGTCCCAATGCATGGCTTAAGTATATAATTCATAAATCTCATGAAAGTATTAGGAGCATTAGATAATCCAAATGACATAACCAACCATTCATACAAGTCTTCTCTAGTTTTAAATATTATTTTCCACTCATCTTCATGTTTCATTCTTATTTGGTGATAGTAACTCCTCAAATCAATTTTTTAAAAAATAGAAACACCATACAATTGATCAAGTAAATAATCTAATATTGGAATGGAAAAATGATAGTCAATAGTGATTTTATTGATGGCACGACTATCCACACATATTCTCTGAGAGCCATCTTTCTTAGACACCAACAAGGCTGGAACAACACAAGGACTCATACTCTCCCGAATCAACTCCTTTTTCACCAACTCATATACTTATCTTTGAAGTTCTTCATGCTCCTTGGGACTCATTCTATAAGCTACCTTGTTAGGTAGGATAGCCCCCCGGAATAAGATCAATATGATGTTGGATATCTCTTAATGGTGGAAGATGATATGAAATCTCTTCTAGTATAATATCTTGAAACTTCTTCAGGATTGGTTTTATATTTGTTTATGGCTCCTTATAATGTTTATTCTCTTCTACGACTACTAGAGCCAAGATATGACTACCCCTTTTCATTCACCATAGGACATAAAAGCATTAACTTCCTTCTTTAATGCATTGATTTCAGAAGGCTGTAATAGAGCTAAAATAATTTTTTTTATTCACCTTAAAAGAATAAGTATGTTTATAGCCATCATATAATACCCTCCTATCATAATGCCAAGGTCTAGCCAACAATAAATGACAAACATCCATAGGAGCAACTTCACACCATACTTCATCTTTATAATACTTGTCAATACAAAAAAATCAAACATCTTTTAGTTACCTTGATGTCGTTTTTCTTTTTGCAGCCAGCATAATTGGTAAGGATGCATATGAGGAATTGTGCCCAACTTTAGCTTGTGCACCATCTCGAAAGATATCATATTCTTAAAGCTGCCACTATAAATTATCACCGAACACACCTTGCCATTAAAGGTACATTTAGTATAAAACACATTATTTCTCACCCAATTTCATCCTTAGCCACATAAGATACTTGTAAGCTTCGTTGTAACATAATAGATAAATCATGATCAGCATAAGTAACATATTCCTCATTATCTTTATATTTTTGTTCATCATTGGCTTTATTTTCTTCTTTATCATTATATTCTTCAACTAATGTAACAATCATCCTATTTAGATAATATGATGTAATATACCCAAAACCATGACACTTGAAGTATTTTTGGCCATTAGGTATAGAAGAATTAGGCGGCAGTTTGCAGCTGACTGATCCTTCACTCTTATCTTGCCTCTTCGATACTATTTTGCTTTGGTGAGTAGGCTTAGAATTTTCTCTTCTCGTATAGCCATCTTTCGCCCCATATCGAGAACCCATTTTAAACTTTTGTTGTTTCTCCACTTTTAAAGCTAGCTTACTCACATCATTCAAAGACCAATACGGTTGGAGTTGAACCAATTTGGCAATCTCATATTTTAGACCTCCGAGGTATCTTGTAATAATTTGCTCTTCTGGTTCCATAAGCTCTATTATTGAACTCTGCTGTGTATTCCTCTATATTAAGATTTTTTTTGCTTAAAATCATGGATGTTTAGAAAGATTTCTTGCTTATAGTTGTCAGGGTATTTTCTTTTCAACTCTCTTTTCATTTTCTCCCATGTTAATATCTTACTATTCCTTTCACATTCTCTTTGCTTCTTCAGATTTTTTCACAAAAAAGATGCATTCCTTCTGAGTTTGAGTGCCATAAGCTTAACCTTCTTTTGTTCTGGTGGTTCATAAAAATCGAATATTCTTTCTACTATATTGAACTAATAAATAAAGTTATTAATATTAATTTTACCTTCAAATTCTGGAATATCCAACCTTGAGTTGTATTTGTTCTGTCATTCATCTTGGTCTTTACGCCTTGCTTGTAATCTTTGAAACCCTCTGGGGAAAGAAGGTGTATCATCATCAGAACCATACATTTGGCCAACATTTTCATGCTGATTATTTTTGTTTCGAAGTTCTTCAATAATTTCATTTTTTTTTCTTGTAGATTATGTAACAAACTTTGTAACCGCAACTTCAAGGATTAAACGTCATCTTCACCAACTATATCTTTTTCATTCCGTCTTGTCATGATCTCTAGCCTTCAGCTCTGATACCAAACTGATACTAGAAAGGGAGAAAGAGGAATGAAATTCAAGAAACAAGAGAAACTGAAAGTCGAGTTGTAGAAAAGAAACAAGCTCAGAACAGAACTTGCATAAAATAGATAAAAAGTTCACCATCAAGTTTAAAGTCACAAGAGGATACAAAAAATTTATCACCTCAAGAAAATTAAATAAGGATGTAGAACCAAATCAAAAGACTCACTACTCAAGGAAACATCCAAGATATAGAGTTCTAGAGAGACTCCAAAGAGATTCTGCTAATACAAATCAGGTGCCAAAAGTTTTTTTCTAGCCCTAGAATATCAAAATAAGTTCTAATGCATGAAATATCTTGTCATGCATAGGGAACTATGATATTAAGTGTTTCATATCTATTAACTAACCTCTTTAATGCATTACTTGGTCATGAAAAAAGGCATCTTGAAATAGCTTTAACTTTGTTATGCTCATGAACAATCATTTTTGAGTTGGATAGGGTTAAAACTTATGAAATATTATAGTAGACTGTGGGGAATATATAGGATCAACAAGACACATAAGTGTTGATTGTTACAAATATTATAGTGAATTGTGGGGAATACCATAAGATCAGCAAGATATCCTTGGCAGAATCTGTAAGGACAAGTTCTTCTCCAAATGCTTTCAGTAGAACTCGTCTTTCAATGCTCATAGATGCAGGCATGGTCAACATCAATTTATATCCTTTGGTAGCACCAATAAACACAAGACCAATCCCCATATTACCACTTGTTGGTTCCACCAATATACTCTTTAGAAGAAAAAGATAGAAAAAAATTCAATCAGTAACAATAACAATGGAATGACAATGAAGAGGCAGATTTACAAGAATGGCTATAATAAGGTCCTCTAACAAAAAGTTTAAACATGAGAAAAAGGTGAAGAAACTTAAAAACTGGAGTACTAAAAAAATTGGCGATCAAGAACCAAGCCAGTGTTATCTCTCCCCCACTCGTCTCCCTCTTCATCTTCGTCTTCGTCTTCTCCGTCTCTTGCCTGCAATCTATCTAGCTGGCAGAATTTGACAAGAAGGATCAAGAATGAAGCTCTCCTTCTCCCGACTCGTCTCCCTCTTCAACTTCGTCTTCCTTCATTTGCCTGTGCTTGTAAGCCGCCTTCGTTAAAATGCTACCTCCTACGGATCCCCTATCCGAGTGCCATCATGATGGCGGCCATGCTAATAGGTCCCATCTAAAGCTGGTTTGGGTTGATTCATTAGACACGAATCTCAAAGTGACATGGTGGCCATGCTAATGGGTCCTATCTAAAGCTGGTTTGGGCTAATTCATCAGGTACAAATCTCAAATATAACAAAATCTTATGGCTTGCATAGGGGAGCCTCACTGCACGCTGTCTCACTCGCGTGCTTTCTATACGGAAGGCGATCGAGAACAAAACCACTCTCCTCACGAAGCCTATTTATCCTCTCTCTATTGCGGAAGGTGATCAACAACGAAGTCTATCTCGTCTCCCTCTCGGTCTTTGACTTCTCTGAGCGAAGCTTATAGAATTCTCCTCTCTGACTCTCCTCTGTTAAACTCGTTAGTTGGAGGAAGGTGATCAAGAACCAAGCCTATCTTCTCCCCTGCTCATCTTCATCTTCTACGTGCCAAGGTTGTTTCTCCTTCTCTCGTGCACGCGTTGGCTGACAGAATTCGATCAAGAAGGATCAAGAAAGAATGAAGCTCTCCTTCTCCTCGCTCGTCTCTCTCTTCGGCTTTGTCTTCCTTTGCCTGTGCCTGCAAGCCTCCTCCACTATAATGCTGCCTCCTTCGGATCCCTGTCCGAGTGCAATGGTGGCCATGTGATTTTGCTTATCCCACTTGACAAAGTAACCTCATCGGTTCTAGTATGCCTACCCTCCTCCGACCTTACAATGTTGCGCCGCCTTCTCTGCCGCCATCGAATGTCTCGAATGATGGGAGTAAAATAGGAAGAAACTTTGTATACGAACAAATACTAACAGACCGTCACATACAATAGAATTAAACATAAATCACAATCAAATGAACACCAAGATTTACGTGGAAAACCCCTTCAACTAGAAGGGTAAAAAAATCATGAGACAAGCTATAAAAAATCAACTATCAAAGTAATGAATATATAGATCTTAAGGCTTCTTGCCCAAACCCAAGCAACAGCCACAAGAGAATCATAGAGATACAAGGACTATATTACTAAGCACAATATCCAAAATCTTTCCAAGTGATCATAGTAAGAATCCACTACAAATTGATCTGACCAGAGATATGGATGGTTGAGAATAGTCTTTCTCTGTCCTTATTTTTTTTTCTTTCCTGGATCTCTTATTTTCTACCTCTATTGTTAATCTACAGCCTTCTTTCTCTCTCCCATATTTTCAGCTGTCACTATCCTCTTTTCCACAACCCTTAGTCCCCAAAAACTAGGGTTTAGGTTAAGATAAATAGAGATTAAGGTTGTGGGCTTCACCAAAGCCCATTATGGGCTGAATCTAGGCCATCTGCCCGATAACCTCCCCCTTCAGCCCATAAGGGAGGCTGTCTCATAACTCCTCAATGTGAAGCTATGCCGACCAGTTGTCGGCACATCTCATATCTCTCTTTCGGTAAAGTCTTTGCCAATATGTCTGCCCCATTATCATCTGTGTGAATTTTCTGAAATCGTAACTGCTTCTCTTCAAGCACACTTCTGATCTAGTGATATCTGATATCTATATTCTTTAACTTAGAATGAAATGTTGGGTTCTTACATAAATGAATGACACTCTGGCAGTCACAATACACCACATAGTTTTCCTGTTTCAGCCCCAATTCTTGTAAGAATCCTTTCATCCATAATATTTCTTTGCAAACCTCTCTAGCAACAATATATTCTGCCTCTGTGGTGGAGAGAGCAATACACCTTTGCAATCTTGATTGCCATGACATAGCTCCCCCTGCAAAAGTAAGTACAAAATCTGATGTGGACTTCCTTGTGTCAATATCTCTTGCCATATTTGCATCTGTGTAACCTGTCAACATAAATGGTCCGCCTTCAAAGCTTAAATAAATTTTAGAACTTCCTCTGAGATATCTAAAAATCTATTTCACTGCTACTCAGTGCTCTTTGCCTAGATTTGCAAGAAATCTTCTAGCAACACCCACTACATATGCGATGTTTGGCTTCATATAAACCATCGCGTACATTAAACTTCCAACTCCTGAAGCATAAGGAACCTTTTGCATTTTTTCCTTCTCCTCATCACTTGACGGATTCTGTTCTGAGCACAACTTGAAGTGACCTGCAAGAGGAGAACCAACTGGCTTTGCATTGCTCATACTAAACCGATCCAAAACCTTCTCAATGTATTTCTCCCGTGACAATAAATCTTTTTGTTTCTTCTGTCAAGGGAAATCTGCATACCCAGTATTTGCTTTGTTGGGCCCATGCCTTTCACTGCAAAAGACTCACTAAGTTCCTTCTTTAACCTGTCAATCATGGACATATCTTTCCCAAGGATAAACATGTCATCAACATAAAGTAAGAGAATAATAAAATCCTTACTAAACTGTTTGATGTATATAAAATGATCTAAAGTTGTTCTTTTGTATTCATTTTTAATCATAAATGAATCAAACTTTTTATACCGTTGTCTTCGAGTTTACTTCAGCCTATACAAAACTCTTCCTCGACTTGTAGACAAGATTTTCTTTCCTCTAACTTTGAAGCCTTCTGATTACTCTATATAAATTTCTTCAAGGCCTTACTTCTCTCTGGTAGTTGTACCAAATCATATGTGTGGTTCTTCTATAGAGAATCAATCTTTTCGTGCATCTTCTTTTTCTGCTCACTTTCAACTGCTTCCTGGTAACTATCTGGTTCACCTGCATCAGTAAGCATCATATACTCATATGTAGAGTATCTTCTAGAAGGTTGACGTGGTCTAGAATATCTTCTTAACTAAGGTTCTGCGGGAACTTGCTCTCTTTCTTCTTCCTGCTCATCCACAAAGAAGAAAACATCTATGCTTCTGAATACCTTCTACTTTTTTGGATCCCAAAGCCTGTAACCAAACTAATCATTTGAGTAGCCAAGAAAAATACACTCTTTTGTCTTACCATCTAGCTTAGACCTCTTATTGTTTAGAACATATGTAAATGCATGACAACCAAACACTCTTAAGTGCCTATAGGAAATATCTTTTACTGACCATACATGCTTTGTAACATCACCATCTAGAGTTGTACATGGTGATAAGTTGATCACATCAACTGTAATCCTCAAAGCCTCATCCCAAAACCTTTTAGGTAACTTGACCTGTGAAAGCATACATGTGATATTTTCCATGATGGTGTAATTCATCTTCTCTGTAATTGCATTATGCTAAGGTGTACCAGGAACTGTCAACTCATGTTGGATATCATGTGACCTGCAATAATCATTAAACAATCATATGTACTCACCACCAGTATCTGATATTATGCATTTCAGTTGCCTTTATGTTTCTCATTCAACTCTAGCATGAAACTCCTTGAAGGCATTAATAACTTGATCTTTAGTCTTCATAGCATAGGCCCAAGCTTTCTTGAAAAAATCATCTATAAAAGTAACAAAATAAAGTGCACCACTGATACTAGGAACATTACTAGATCCACCATGAGTTTTTATCCTCAAAGGACCACACACATCTGTATAGATATGGTCTAAGGCATGTATTTTTCTAGATAAAGTAGGACTAGTAAAAGAAACTCTATGTTGTTTGCCAACAAACAATCAACATAAAGATTTAAATGTGTACCTTGGAAAGTGCTTGCAGCCCTTTCTCACTCATGTGTCTCAATCGTCGATGCCATAACTCTATGCTGAAGTCTTTTTCTGTAGCATTCAATTGCTCACCACAAGCTTTAACCTGCAATATGTATAAGGTGTGACATTTCTATCCATTAGCCATAACAAGAGAACCCTTATTGAGCTTCCACTGTCCTTTATGAAATCTGACATCAAAGTCTTCATCATCTAGCCTTCCAACTAAAATTAAATTCAGCCTTAAGTCAATCAAATGCCTCACATACTTAAGCACCAACTTGTAGCTATATGGATATCACTCATGCCAATGATGTCTACTGTGCCATAGTTGCCCATCTTGACAACACAAAATTTTCCAGACCTATAAGTAGTCAGAACTCCCTCCGTGGTGTAGCATAATAAGAAGCACATGTATCAATTATCCACTCGAGATCCTAGTACACACAAGAAAAAATATAATTAGAAGTAAACAAAATCAAATAATCACTACCTTGCACTATAGCCGTAATATTCTCGTTTGGCTCTGTATGTTCCATTTCTTTCCCCTTTTTCTTGTTATTCCTAGATTGTTTGCACATATTCTTATAGTGTCCTTTCTTATCACAATTGTAGCAAATAATATTTTTTCTTAATCTTGACTTGCTTCTACCCATGCATGAACCACTTCTATCCTTTGACTTTGACCTTCATCAGTTCTTTAAGACAAGTGCCTGTGAATCAATCTTAGAAGTTGCTGAATTCTTTCTCTTCAACTCCTCATTCAACAAAATGCTTGTTACTTGATCTATGGTGACAACATCATCTGGTGTAGAATTACTGAGAGAAACCACCAGTGTCTCCCAACTTTCTGGCAAAGAACTAAGAAATAACAATGCTCGTAACTTATCATCAAGAGACATTTTCATAGAGGATAATTGGTTAGCAATAGTCTGCATTTCATTCAAATGCTCAGGAATAGAAGTACCCTCTTTATGTTTCAAGTTCACAAATTTTTTGATCAAGAAAGCTTTATTGTCGGTCATTTTTCTTTCATAAAGACCTTCTAATTTTTTCCAAAGCGAGTAAGCAGAACTTTTAGTAGAAATATGGTGAAAGACACTATCCTCAAGTCATTGACAAATAAATACAATTATTTTTCGATCTAAATTCTTCCAATCATCATTTGTCATAGTTGTGAGCTTTGCATTGTCCCCTTGCAGAAGTCCGTACAAATCTTTGCAATACAAGAGATCTTCTATTCTTGGTTTTCATATCATCCAATTGTTTCCATTCAAACTAATTATGTGAGAAACATTACCGATCTCCATGTTCGAATACAAAAATTAGATGCTACCAAAAACCTTGCTCTGATACCAGTTGATGGGAATAAAACAGGAAAAAAATGTGTATACTAACAAATACTAGCAGATCGTCACACACAGTGGAATCAAATAGAAATCATAATCAAACGAATACCAAGATTTATGTGAAAAACCCCTTCATCTCGAAGGGTAAAAACCACGGGACAAGCTAGAGAAAATCCACTATCAAAATAATAAATATACATATCTTAAGGCTTCTTGCCCAAACCTAAGCAACAATCACAAGACAATCATAGGGATATAAGGACTATATTATTAAGCACAATATCCAAAACCTTCCCAAGTGATCACAGTAAGACTCCACTACAAACTGATCTAACCTGAGATATGGATGATTGAGAATAGTCTTTCTCTGTCCTTGTTTTCTTCCCTTTCCTAGATTTCTTATTTTTTGCCCTCTATTATCAATCTGCAGCTTTTTTCTCTCCACCACATTTTCAACCATCGCTACCCTCAACTCTTAGCCCCCAAAACTAGGGTTTATGTTAAGATAAATGGAGATTAAGGCTGTAGAGCCCATTATGGGTTGAATCTGGGTCATCTGTCCATCTTCCCAACATCGAAGCCTCCAACTTATGCCTTCTGGCCCGATAGAAAGCATTCTTGGGGAAGCCGATCGACGTTTCATGCCTCTTCTTCCTCCCCTTCGCCTACGGGAACCCGGTTGCCGCCTTCGCCATTGAGATCTGCTAAGATTCTGCTCCACTGGCTCCTCCTACATCTGCGGCTCCTCCTGTTGCTACTCCTCTGGCCTCTCCTTTTAACCTCAGGTTCACATTAACAGTTTCTTTTCCCGCATCTGTAGTTGTAGTTCTTGTTTTGGCGATATTGATTTATGCTATCTACGTTTGCGATTGCTTGTTTCTGGAACTCTTATGTCGAATTGCATATGTGCTTTCGGGTTGATTCATTTGTTTCTTGATCTTGATTGTTGTGTTGGTTGCCTTTGATGTCTTTTTTGTAGTCTCATTTCTATGATTTCGTGTTCTTTCTTCTTGGTGCTCTTCCATTGGGATCTTGCATGTATGTGTCTTCGAGTTCTTTCGTCTTGGTGTTATTCCGTTGCGATAGTGTACACTAGTTTTTTAGATTCTAGACTCTCAGTTCTTTCTTCTTGGTGTTCTTTCGTTGGGATCTTGCATGTGTCTTCGAATATGTACACTAGTTTTTTGGATTGTAGAGTCTGAGTTCTTTCTTCTTGGTGTTCTTTCATTAGGATCTTGCATGTGTTTTCGAATATGTTTACTAGTTTCTTATATTATAGATTTTGCGTGGGTTCTCCAATTTGCTAGTGTGCTGACTTTCTTGGTATACACGTTTTTTGAGACCAAAAAAACAAAAGTTTATTCTTTCTTTCGTTTGTTTTTGTAGTTGCATGCATGACCGTCTTCTTTACTCGCGGTGTATCATTTTTTTATATTGCATGATCCCGTCGAACACGTACATGCATTATTTGTTTTGAGTTTGACAAACATATATGTAAGTGGAATTCTTTTTTGGAGTTGATTCAGATGGAGCATCGTGTGAGGGCTTGACTCGGGCTATGAGCTTTTTTCTCTTTTTTCTTTTTTCCTTTACCTGATGGGGTTATGGGTAAATAAACCGGTTGAGCCTCCCCTTGAGTAGGCTCAAGGAGGACTTTTTTCACCCTAGCTTTTATGATTGGGGTTTTTCCCTCCAACGAGGTTTTTTCTCGATTTATCATTTGATCGAGGATTTCCTCGAATTAAAAATTACATTACGAATATTATAGATTGAATGAAATTCTATCATTTGAATAAAATTGTTGGGGCTTCCTAATACATTATATAGAAATAAATATTTTCTAAACATATAATGTCCCAAGTATTTAGAGTCAGTTTCTTAAAGCAAGAAAACTGGCTTGAATATATGTACTAATATATTTATCATTTGTAAAATATTTTCTTTGAAGTATGGCTATGGTTACTTCTAATTTGTATAAAAAAAACCTAAATTCGTAATCCTACCAAAATAAAATATTTTCTTACGGCCATAATTTTAGCTATAATTTGGCCAAACAAGTTTAAACTTTAATACTAATATAAATGACCCACCTCAGAAAATCCACATCAACAACATGATCATCTACCCATGAAGAATTAATAGTTAAAGTGAACTTAAAACTCTCATGCCAGCAACTACACCTTATCGAAAAGCCTTCTAATGTTAATGTGTCATATGAATAAATGTGTAGGCCTTATTCTTTTTTATATGATAAATATTCAATAGGAGAACCATGAAAATAAAAAAATTAAGATCGACACGTCCTCTCACTAAACAATAAAACCAACCACAAATATTTAATTTGGCAGAAAAATGTTATAACTTTGAAAAGCAAATAATTCCCAAAGCAAAGTATGTGTTCTCCTTCCGACGAAAAGAAAAGAAAAGACTAGAGAATGGAAACATTCCTAAAGTTTATTACCCTCCCGAAAGATTACTTAAATAAATATAAGTAACATTACTTAAGTTTGTAATGCACCTGCCGTACTATATAGGTACATACATATTTTAAGTTTTTTTGTATATACTATATATTTTATATGCCTCTTATCTATGAAGGAAATTAAAATTTTATAGGAAGATTATAACTCCAACATATAGATGACCAACAATTCTCCTATATAATTTTATTTTTTTATTGGTGGGCCCACAAGTAATCTAACTACAAAATATGTTATCTAACATTGAATCACAAAACAAAGAAAAAAGAGTGTATCAATATCATATCATTTTCAACATAAGCATCATAAGTCAAAGAGTTGTTGTTTTGACTATTTCCACATGTAAAATCAAATGATTACTAGAGAATGAAAGAAATTAAAATAAGAAAACTTAATAATATAATTATTCTATTACAAGTCAGAAAAAGCTATATGTTTGATAGAGATCACTCAAATGCAAACATAGTATATATGCTTAATTTCTCACTATGCATAACTAACATTGGACGAGGCTTCACTAATTAAGAACAAGACATACATATGTTCACAAATGACATATTCATAATAATCTCATAATTTATCTTTTAAGACTTTAAATTAGATAAAGATTTAACCATGCATACTTCTTAGGCTATCGAGGAATAGCCTTGATGCTTGAGTAGTAAAAGTTATATATGACTTATATCTATGAACATATATGTATCAATTGATATATGAAATATGCATGTGTTTATCATTGACTTTGCTTGAAAATTGAGATAGTAAGGACATATACAATTTTTACTTCTCAAACATCTAAATATACAAACATGAAGCATAATGATAGACTTCATTCAATAAGTGATTTATTAACATGTCATTCAATATTAACCCATCTTCAAAACATTAACCCATCCACACTAAACCTTAAAAAAAAAAGATAAAAGAAAAAAATAAATGATTATCTAAGTCTTATCTCATCGAAGGCCTTAAAGCCTTATAGGAACCTACCTATATAATAATAGGTTGCTCCTCAATCTATAGAAACAATATATAATTATATCACATCAACAAAGAAACAATTTGTAGAATTATATTTATTTATCATATAATTCAATCTCCCTTGTGTATCGTATCATGAGATAGTGTTTGAAATTAATCCGAATACAACATTGAAGTGAGTGGAAAGGAAAATAAGTAAAAAATAGAATAAGAATGAATTGAGATAAGAATGAACTGAGAAGCAATTAACTTGTATGAACCATCAAAAAACTTGGAAGCCATCATTTTATAGACACGGGTTTTACGAGAGATATCTTATGATTTACTTCATTTTCCTTGTGCATCACATCATGAGATGGTCGTTACAAATGAGACTAAAGACGATCTTGAACTGAGTAAAAAGAAGAAGAGTGACAGAGAAGGTTACGTTGTAGAAGATTGTTCGGATTGCAACATCCAACATCAGCATCTTTAACCACGTGTGTCCTCCTCCTTTACTTGTGTGATGGCAAGCTCAAGAGAAGAAGAGGGTTTATAAAGAATCCCTCCACCTCGTCCTCGAGGAAAAAGAGAGAGAGAGAGAGAGATAGAGAGAATAGCTTATAGAGATGAGTGCTTGTTCTTGTTCTCTCCTCAACCACCGCATTGCGTAAACCATGACCAAGAATCTTTTCGGTGAGACTCTCGAAGGTGATTGCTCTCTCTCTCTCTCTCTCTCTCTCTCTCTCTCTCTCTCTCTCTCTCTCTCTCTTCGGCGACCCATTAGCTCATCATCAATCAGCATCCTGAGATATATGATCATGGACATGTCGGTGATTGTCCACAAGCACAAGGGAAGAGCACAGATGTCTCATGCATAGGAGCATTTGTATGCCAAGCAATCAAAGTTTAGAAGAAGAAGAGACGATATACCATAGGTCAAGTCTTCAGGCAGCTGCAGTTCTTCCTTCTGTGCTTCCTCTATGGCAAGTGCACTTGATGCTGAAGACTCCAAGCTGTGCTATGACTCTTTTCCTCCATGGGAAGACATAGATCTCTTCTTCCTTCATAGGAAGACATTGGGCAAGGCCGATGTCGAGTGGATACAAGGGGAGACTTGAAGCGAGAGTTGAGAACTCAGTTCTTGCCCGAGAACACAGAGTTTATCGCAAGAAGGAAACTGAGACAACTCCGTCAGAGTACAACAATCCGAGACTATGTGAAACAATTTTCAGCACTGATGCTGGATATTCGGGACATGTCTGAGAAAGACAAGCTATTCAGCTTCCTCGATGGCTTGAAGTCATGGGCACCACAAGAACTACATCGGAGGAATGTCACCGACGTAGTCGGGGCAATTGCAGCTGCGGTAAGGCTGACTGACTTTGTTTCTTCGGAGGATTCGAGAAAGAAGAAACATTCTTCGGGAAATCGCCCATCTAAATACTCTCGAGCGAAGGAGTCTGGGAGCGAGCAAAAGAAGAAGAATTTCCACAAAGGACCAGGCTCAAGTGGTAGAGTCTCAAAGTCTAGTGGATGCTTCTTGTGTGGAGGACCACACAAAGTGAGAGAGTGCCCACAAAAACAGGCACTCAATGCTTTAACAGCATCGGTTGTACCCCGTAAGTCAGACAAGGGCAAAGCTATCGCCCTTAGTTCGAGTAATTCTGACTCTAGTAGCGATAGTGAGGCGTCGCAAGGACCCAGGATGGGAGCAATGCGTTTGTTGAATGCGTTACGGGGTCAAGTGGAGGAGAACACAAAGGCAAAGTCACTGAAGGCAAGAAACAGCGAGTTGATGTATATGGACATCAAGCATAATGGCCGAACAACCAGTGCAATGGTGGACACGGGCGCGACCCACAATTTTATTACCGATCGCGAAGCTAAGCGACTGGGATTACTCTTGGAGAAGAGCCCAAGTCGTATGAAGGCGGTGAATTCGGAGGCCAAGCGGATCTCCGGACAAGTAAAAGGGGTCCCCATTAAGATCGGGACATGGAGCGGGAGCACAAACTTGATGGCAGTGCCACTAGACGACTTCCAAGTGATTCTCGGAATGGAGTTTATGCACGCAGCGAAGTTGGTGCCAGTACCGTTCCTAAACTTCTTGTGTCTAAGGGGAGGTGATAATCCCTGCATGGTTCCAGTTTCTCGGGGAGGAACCAAGGACCTACAACAAATATCGGTTTTACAATTGAAGAAAGGGGTACGAAAGGGTGAAGAAACCTTTGTAGCTGCTATGAAGCCAGAGACACCTGATGGGGAAGCCATTCAGGGACCTGTTGTTGTGGCGAACATCCTGAAGGAGTTCTCGGATGTGATGCCAACAGAGTTGCCGAGAACTCTACCACCACGCAGAGGCGTGGATCATCGGATTGAGCTGGAGTCAGAAATTAAGCCTCCAGCGAGACCACCATATCGCATGGCCCCTCCGTAGTTGGCGAAATTGAGGAAGCAGTTAGATGAACTGCTAAGCGGTGGTCTCATCCGCAGGTCAAAAGCACCTTTCGGAGCTCCAGTCCTCTTTCAAAAAAAATAAGATGGGAGTCTCCGATTATGCATCGATTATCGAGCCCTTAACAAGATGACGATGAAGAACAAGTACCCTATCCCGCTCAACGTGGACTTGTTCGATCAATTGGGCAACGCAAAGTACTTCTCCAAACTCGACCTTCGGTCGGGGTATTGGCAGGTGCGCATTGCAGAAGGTGATGAGGCAAAGACTACCTGTGTGACCAGGTATGGAGCATTCGAGTTCTTGGTGATGCCTTTCGGCTTAACCAATGCTCCGGTCACATTCTGCACTCTAATGAACCAACTGTTCAAGAAGTATCTGGACAAATTTGTGGTCGTCTACTTAGACGATATCGTCGTCTATAGCCAAACACTTGAGGAGCATGTTAGACACCTCCGAACAATTTTCAAAGTTCTTAGGGAGAACACCTTGTTCATGAAGAGGGAAAAGTGCTATTTTGCCCAAATGGATATTTTGTTCTTGGGGCATCGAGTCGGCAATGGTTCTATCCGAATGGACCAGTCTAAGGTGCAAGCTATGGCGGACTGGCGAACACCAAAGAAAGTGCCAGAGTTGAGATCATTCCTTGGGTTCGTCAACTATTATCGACGCTTCATAGCGGGGCATTCAAAGCGCGCAGCTCCGTTGACGGAGTTACTAAAGAAGGAGCAGTCCTGGATATGGTCGGACAAATGTGAGGTGGCATTTCAAGACCTAAAGACTGCTGTGTTGGAGGAACCTGTACTCAGATTATCGGACTATGAAAAGTCTTTTGAAGTCCATACAGATGCTTCTGATTTTGCTATTGGAGTTCTTATGCAGGAGGGTCATCCGGTGGCCTACGAGAGTCGCAAGCTCAACGAGACCGAGCGGTGATATCCTGTGCTTGAGAAGGAGATGACAGCGGTGGTCCACTGTCTACGAGTGTGGCAACACTACCTTCTGGGAGCACCATTTGTGCTAAAGACAAACAATGTCGCATTGAGTTAGCAAGCACGATGGCAGGACTTCTTGGCTGAGTTCGACATGGTAACGGAGTACAAGCCCGGAAAAGCAAATGTCGTGGCCGATGCATTGAGTCGGAAAGTGGAGCTAGTGAATGCTATACAGTTGGAGGGCGGAGGCCAAGCAAGTCACTTGCGCTCCAACTTCCTTTCCAGGATCATGGATGGACTACACCGAGATCCTCAGGCAGTAACTCTGATGCAACTCATTAAAGAGGGCAAGGCACGACGATTTTGGGTCCAGGATGGACTCATCTATACCAAGGGGAACAGAGTTTATGTTCCGCGAGCGGATAACTTGAGGCGTGAACTCCTGAAAGAGTGTCACGATTCCCTTTGGGCTGGACATCTAGGTATCCACCGAACAATGGCTCTCGTGGAGAGGGCCTTCTATTGGCCAAAGATGGGGACAGATGTGGAGGAATATGTTCAAACATGCCTTACTTGTCAACAGGACAAGGTAGAGCAGCAGAAACCAGTGGGACTTTTGGAGCCGCTGCCCATACCAGAAAGGCCTTGGGAGAGCATTTCCTTGGACTTCATATCAAGCTTGTCCGCGGTAGGGAGATTTGGATCGATACTCGTGGTAGTTGATCGGTTTTCGAAGTATGCAACATTCATTGCTACACCCCTACATTGCTCAGCGGAGGAGGCGGCTAAGTTGATGATGAAGAATGTGATGAAGTTTTGGGGAGTCCCACACAACATCATTAGTGATCGAGATTCTCAGTTCTTGGGACGATTCTGGACCGAGTTGTTCAAGTTGTTGGGATCTAAATTATACTTCTCCACAAGCCACCACCCCCAAACGGATGGCCAAACAGAAAGAATCAACTCGCTCTTGGAGCGATATCTTCGGCACTATGTAAGTGCCAACCAACGAGATTTGGTGAAGCTGTTGGACATAGCCCAATTCTCCTATAACTTGCAGCGAAGCTCTGCATCCAACAAGAGCCCATTTGAGATTATTATGGGACAACAACAATCAACTCTTTACACCCTGGTTATTGGCTATACAGGGAGTAGCCCATCAGCCTATCACTTTGCAAAGGAATGGCATCGCAATACAGATATTGCGCGGGCTTACTTTGAGAAGGCGACCAAGAAGATGAAAAAGTGGGCAGACTAGCTGGAATTGCCTAAGTCGCGAAGCAATATTTGGCCAATGTTCCTGACTTAGCTGGGATTGCCTAAGTCATGAAACGCCAAAGTGTATTTGCTCGCAAAGGGTTAGCCCAATTGCAACCTCGTGTAGGTCTCGAAGGACGAGCAACGGACAAGTCCCGACATCTCGCCAAGAGAGCAGCTCTTACAAGCAATTCGTCGAACACCTTGTGTGTAGCAGAAAAATAGAGAGAGAGCGAAACAGGACTTTGGAGGGTTGTAAGAACGGTCGCAAAATCACAAACGATGATGCCCAAGGGTGTCGGACGCAAAACACTTCAATTTCTTTAAGTGCTCACGCTCGATTAATATCCCGAAGTCCAATCCAGTCCTATGCCTCCCGGGGGGTTCCAAAGGGCTGAGATGACTGACATTTTACGCTGCTCGGTTCCGTCGTCACAGCGCACAAAAATGACCCAAAATTGGGCTGTTTTGGCTTGTTCTGGCTCCACGCAGCGAGAGATCGTTCTGCAGCCTGACAGACTGTTTCTGCTCATAATTCCTAAGTAAAATCACCCGAAACCAATGCAAAACAGACTGCCCAACATTTGTACAAGAAACAAAAAAGCGACGAACGGTTTATGGAACGAAGAGTTACGGTTGAGTGATGATCGTTCATGATAGTGAGGGAGAAAAAGCGCCCGCGATCTGTGGGCGGTGATGGTGCGCTGGCACTGGTGACCCGTGGGCGTCGACGGCGTGCCAGCGACGACAGCACACGGGCGAGGACCGCACACGGGCGCTAGGTATTCTTTCTTCTCCTCTTGTTTATTTTCTTCTTCTTTTCCTCTTCTTTACTATTTCTCGTTCAATCGACCGTCGACGGTCGATTTCACCCTCAATCGCCCGTCGACGATCGATTTCTCCCTTCAATCGATTGCATACAGTCGAAATCAACCGCCGACGATCGATTTTTGGTGGAACTGCCTGGTAGCGGACGGTCCACATACCGGCAACTTAACGGACCAGTATGTATTGCCAGTACCAGACGGTACAGGTCAAAATTGTAAACCATGTTCCAAACACCACTATAACACTATCGTGACAACAACTATTCAGAAATCTTAATATAAATGATCTATTATCGAAAAATGAGTAAATATACACCATCCTTAAAATGAGATAATAAATTTTATCTATCACTTTACACTGTATATAAATTATGCAACTAATATATAAAACAAATGAAAAAGCATCTATTCTGGCAGGATGTACTTGATTGCTATCATTATAACCTGTATTATCCTGAATTCATGCCATTAAACAAAAATTAATGAGTATATGAGACACATGCAAGAAGTCTTCTTTAATTTATAGATGTTAAAGGCGTCTTCTTTAATTTACATGTGTAGAATCTAAGGCAAAACCTTCAGCAAGGTGGCTGAACAAACTCGTAATTAATATGTTAACGTGTATAATGGAAGTTTGGAAGAAATCCAAAATTATGACAGAAATGATTCAAAGGCTTATACTTTATAGCATGCGACCACAAAGATTTTAGAACAAAAACAAATCAACTTATACAGGTGGTCTGCATCCGATAAAAAAGATATGATTGTTCATCACTACATTATGTAGCTCAAGAGAATTGGTCTCCCAAAAAGGACGAGAGAAGACTGAATGAAACTTTACTACTAAAATTGACAAAAAGGCAATTAATACTAAGACATCCTATAGTGTTTGTAAGAGGGAATTTAATTTTGTCCAGATCGACCCATACCCAACGGATATCTACCAGTTTGGGCATGAACCAGACCGAACATTGAGCTCCCTATTTGAAATAGTATGGTCACCTTTAATTACTAAACAGCTCTCTTTCTGTCTTTTTCAAACATAGCTACACGATGCACCAGGGCTCATAACACACAAGTGTCTCCTCTCCACTATTTGTCGCTCGAATGCCCTTATCGCACCGCACCGATGGCTGCCACCCGCCACACCTCCAATTCGTCTCCTCTTCCTTCCCTCTTTTGCTTCTTCCTTCTTCCTCATTTGCTTTTGGAGTAAGCCTATAGTTGAAACCCATTCCCATATAAGAAGAAGCAAAAAAAAGTTTGTGGAACGAGAAACACTGATTTCGGAAACAACTAGAAGATGGTTTCTTGCTGTGAAGGAACAAGGAACGTAATCTACGTGTCACTGAACGTCTTAACGTAGCTACACCAGCGTGAAGCATGAGGTACGCAACACCGAGGATGAAGATGACTAACAAAGAACAACATGGATGGCTTAACAACAACCTTTAAGCTATGGACGGGCAAGTTGATTAAATATTTTCCAATTAAACATGTGGTTCGACCGGTTGACCCATTGGGCTGACCAGTGGCCCCCTCCCCTGCTTTCTAATTCGGTTATGATAACTATGATCAAAATACAATCATTACCGTTGGTACAGGTTTGTAACAATCGGATTTCGATCATTACCGATTGATACAGATCTGGGAACGTATAGGGTTATGTCAAGAGTACTGCCTGGTTGAGGGCGATCTGCGTATCAGTCCCTTGTCGAACTAATACGTGCTGCCCCTACTATGCGATATCGCTCGATACGACAAATCTAAAAATAGGAAAACAATTTCAACAGCAACATCTGGAATATCAAATTCCTTTTTTCTATTGATGATTGATATGAAGTGATTCCTATATCTAGCTTGGTAAAGTTGATATCTGACAAATTTTGAGGATGTTTGGTATCTAAGTCATTCTATAGTCATATAAGGCAAATTGACCAGATAATTAGAATAGTATTTGATGAATTTAAAAGCTCTCATTTAATAGAATTTTATGGGATGATGAGATTAGATTATCCACAACACTAAAAAAAGTAAATTCCGATAATGTAGATGTCGTGATTAAATACTCGATTGTTTCTTTGTGCAACTAATTTAATTTTAATTCAGCAGTAGTCTCTCTTTGTTTCCTCTCTTCTCCTTGAATCAAAGAAAATTTGATAGGAGGGCCATATCCAACCATTGTTATTGTTCGATACTTGAGTCTGAGTGTAGGAGCTAGAGAGAAAAAGAATTATAAAATTGAAAATAAGAGCTAAAGAACACCCTAAAGATAAAAAGAAGCATAATAAACTACAGATGCATGATACAAATTGCCAGCTCTGCACTTATTTATATACAACTTTAAGCTTTATCAACCTTTCAATAAATGGTTCTATATATTTACTCTCTTTAAAATCCATTAATCAAAAGCCATGAAGCACAAACTCACCGAAAACATTCAAACATGATAATGCCACTAGTCAGTTGATCGGGTTGATTCTTAAAGCAAACTGATGAGTTGACTTTGCAATATCGGCTCCATCACCAAATCTACCTCATTAAGAGGAGTGATGTGGTGCATGTTGCATCCAGAAATCCAAAGGGTCAACAATCCGACACAGTCTCGACCTATGGCCTCTAGACTTGTGCTGAGTTAGGCTAGCCGAATTTTAATTTCTTTTTATTTATTACTTAATGTCTTCGATAGAAGAAAAGGGGAAAAATAAAAATAAAACAAGAAGCAGATTGCCATTGCTCCTGGGTCTGCCATCGCATTCACATCAAGGCTTCAATCTTTGCGCTCTGTCTTCGCTCCTAAACAGCATGCCCTTGTTGGCGCCAATAATCCCATCAGCAAGCAAGGAGGTTAGAAGGGATAGGAAGCACAGAGGATGGCTCACAAGGGGGAGATCCAATAGAGGAGGGAGAGGAGAACTAGGAATAGCAGGATTACATAAGAGAGGATATCAAGTGGGTGAAGAATGAGAGGTTAAGGAAACGAAGGAGATACAAGGAAGGAGTGTAATAAAGAGCGAAAGGAAATCAACAAGAGAGGAAGTTCACGTCGGGCTGCCCGACATACCAATACATCCAAACTCACGACTTGAGTTGCGGATCCCTAGAATACCATAGGTATGATGGTTCCAGCATAAGTTTGGGCATTTGTGTTCAACTTAGTGATGAGCAAAATAAGATATCAATCATAAATTTAACCAATCGCTATTAGAAGAGTTAAAACAAAGAAACTAAATGAACTTTGTAAAATGACCCGTAATGAACACTGCAACGTCGGTATTAAAATATAATATAATATTTTTATAATATAATTAAAAAATATCAAAAAAAAGGTGCGACGTCGCCTCGATCTTTCTCCTCGCGCGGGAGAAAAAGCGGCCGTTGCCGCGGGCGGTGACGGCGTGCAGGCAACTCGCCGGCGACGACTGCAGACGGGCGAGGACGACACTCGGGCGAGGAATTCTTTCTTCGCCTCTTCGTTTTTTTTCTGTTCCTCTTCTTCCCATTTTCTTCCTCAATCGACCGTCGATGATCGATTTCTCTCTCAATCGATCGTCGATGGTCGATTTCTTCTTCAATCGACTGCCGACGGCCAAAATCGATCGTCGACGGTCGATTTTTGGTGGAACCGCTCGATGGATAAAACATAAGGTATGGTACAAAGAACCATAATTGTTTTAATGGACAAGGTTCAAAAATGCAAAAGTGGACATACACCGGGTTGAAGTCTAGCACGGTATCATTTTACTGCCATAGAAAAACACAATTGCTTATGTTGGGTAGAGGAAGTCCTAAAATTACAGTGGTTAAAATCAAATTGGTTTCAAGCATCACTCATTATGTATCAAGCCAATCAAATCCGTGATGAGCGGAATAGGATTTTTGTTCTTCATCGTCACTTTGTTCAGGGCTCGATAATCGACACATAATCGGAGGCTCCCATCTTGTTTCTTCTGAAAGAGAACTGGAGCTCCAAATGGTGCCTTTGAACTGCGGATGAGACCACCGCTTAGCAGTTCATCTAACTGCTTCCTTAGTTCTGCTAACTCTAGAGGGGCCATGCGGTAGGGTGGTCTCGCTGGAGGCTTAACTCCCGGTTCCAACTCAATGTTATGATCCACGCCTCTGCGTGGTGGTAGAGTCTTCGGCAACTCGGGTGGCATGACGTCTATGAACTCCTTCAGAACATTTGCCACTACAGCAGGTTCGTGAATGACCTCCCCGTCAAGTAGCTCTAGCTTCACAGCAGCCACAAAAGTTAATTCACCTTACCACATCCCTTTCTTCAATTGTAATGCCGATATTTGCTGTGGGTCCTTGGTTCTCCCTCGAGAAATTGGAACTACGCAGAGGTCGTCACCTCCTATCAGGCATAAAGAGTTTAGGAACGACATCGGTACTAACTTCGTCGCGTGCATGAACTCCATTCCAAGAATCGCTTGGAACTCGTCCAATGGTATCGCCATCATATTTGTGCACCCGCTCCATGTTCCAATCTTGATAGGGACCCCCTTTGCTAATTCGGAGATTTGCTTGGCCTCCGAGTTCACAGCCTTCATGCGACTTAGGTTCTTCTCCAAGACAAGTCCAAGTCACTTTGCTTCACGATCAGCAATAAAATTGTGGGTAGCTCCCGTGTCCAACATTGCATGGGTTGTTCGGCCATTGAGCTTGATGTCCACATACATCAGCTAGATTTCGGGGCTTTGCCTTTTGAGCTCAGTCCTTTTTGGAAGCTCTTTTTCATCTGTTCGCCCCCAGACTCCTTTGCACGAGAGTATTTTGTTGGGCGATTTCCTGAGGATTATTTCTTTTTTCCTAAGTCTTCTGAAGAAACGAAACCAGTTTGCCTTTCCGTGGCTGCAATTGCCCTGACCACATCGGTGACATTCCTCTGATTTAGTTTTTGTTGTGCTCATGGCGTTAACCCATCGAGGAAGCTGAATAGTTTATCCTTTTCGGACATGTCTTGTATATCTACCATTAGTGCCGAAAATTGCTTCATCGTCCTTATTGGATCTCTTCTCAACTGGTTCACCACCAAAGTTTTGCGTCTTCATTCAGATACATGGTTGCTATAGAAACTTCGATTTCCTCCGAATCAGGTCTCGTAGCACAAAATATTGTTCCATGTCGAACAGGAAATTCTCGAGCTCTTTAGCTTCTCTAGCGCCCCCGTAACAATCCGGCTCTGGTGCTCTAAAGCTTTGTGACAGGGCAACACAGGTATTGTTCCCTCCCGCATTAAGAGTTCTAGTGAGCAACGTCACTTTGGCTGTGAGTTCCACCTCAACTTCATGTAGATGTCGTACGGAGTCTTTAGTATCCTCCGTCAGTCGGTTGACCAGGGACTCAACCCTGTCGATCCGTGGTTCAGCTTCTTCTTGCGAGCTCTCTACCCCAAGGAGCCTTCCTTGGCCTTGATAGAGTTCTTGTTTTAGCAATATTGATCTACGCTATCTACGTTCGTGATTGCTCGTTTTTGGAACTCTTTTGTCGAATTGCTTGTATGCTTTCGGGTTGATTCATTTGTTTCTTGATCTTGATTGTTAGGTGCAGGTTGCTTTTAGTGTCTTTTTTAAGTCCCATTTCTATGTTTTAGTGTTCTTTATTCTTGAGGTGCTCTTCCATTGGGATCTTGCATGCATGTGTCTTCGAGTTCTATCTTCTTGGCTTTCTTCCGTAGGGGGGTATCATATACTTCGATCTTCGAGTTCTATTTGCATGGGTTTTTTTCACCCTAGCTTTTACGGTTAGGGTTTTTCCCTCCAACGAGGTTTTGCCTTGATCTATCATTCGATCGAGGATTTCCTCGGATTAAAGATTGTATTGCAAATATTAAGGATTGAATGAAATTCTATCATTTGAATAAATTTGTTATGAGTTCCTAATATATTATATAGAATTAAATATTTTCAAAACATATGATGTCTTAAGTATTTAGAGTCAGCTTCTTAAAGCATGAATAATTACTTCAATATATGTACTAATATATTTATCATTTGTAAAATATTTTCTTTGAAGTATGGCTATGGTTACTTCTAATTTGTCTAAAAAAAAACCCCAAATTCATAATCCTACCAAAATAAAATATTTTCTTGCAACCATAATTTTAGCTATAATTTGGCCAAACAAGTTTAAACTTTAATACTAACATAAATGACCCACCTCAGAAAATCCACATCAACAACATGATCATCTACCCATGAAGAATTAATAGTTAAAGTGAACTAAAAACTATCATGCCAGCAACTACACCTTATCTAGAAGACTTCTAATGTTAACATGTCATATGAACAGATGTGTAGGTCTTATTCTTTTTTATATGATAAATATTCAATAGGAGAACCATGAAAACAAAAAAATTAAGATCGACATGTCCTCTCACTAAACAATAAAACCAACCACAAATATTTAATTTGGCAGAAAAATGTTATCACTTTGAAAATCAAATAATTCTCAAAGCAAAGTATGTGTTCTCCTTCCGGCGAAAAGAAAATAAAAGACTAGAGAATGAAAACATTCCTAAAGTTTATTACCCTCCCAAAAGATTACTTTGATAAATATAATGAACATTATTTAAGTTTGTAATGCACCTACCGCACTATATAGGTACATACATATTTTAAGTTTTTTGTATATACTATATATTTTATATGCCTCTTATCTACGAAGGAAATTGAAATTTTATAGGAAGATTATAACTCGAACATATAGACGACCAACAATTCTCCTATATAATTTTATTTTTTTGTTGGTGGGCCCACATGTAACCTAACTGTAAAATATGTTATCGAACATTCAATCACAAGATAAAGAAAAAAGAGTGTATCGGTACCATAACATTTTCAACATAAGCATCATAAGTAAAAGAGTTGTTGTGTTGACTATTTTCACATGCAAAATAAAATGATTACTAGAGAATAAAAGAAATTAAAATAAAAAAACTTAATAATATAATTGTTCCATTACAATTCCGAAAAAGCTATATGTTTGATAAAGGTCACTCAAATGCAAACATAGTCTATGCGCTTAATTTCTGAGTGGCTTTGCAGAACTAGAAGTGGACGAGACTTCACTAATTAAGAATGAGACTTCACTAAGTATTACCTGTGTGATGGCAAGCTCAAGCGAAGAAGAGGGTTTATAAAGAATCCCTCCACCTCCTCCTCGAGGCAGAAGAGAGAGAGAGAGAATATCTTATAGAGATGAGTGCTTGTTCTTTACACTGTCACTAGGGAGAAGAGGATGGTATCCTTAATTTATCTATCTGATACCTGCTATGAACGTAGAAGGTTATCACAAACAAATAAACATCTATGAGTTTTCCTTCACTTCACTGCATAATAAAGCTCAGTGACGTATGCTTGTAGTTTACTAGATGCCAGGATTCAAGCAATTGGACGAAGAAGATTTAATCTAGCATTTATCTTTTTTATGTTAATTCAAAACATTGGTTTGATATAGTGCCAGCAACACCATAGGTTGAGTTTGAAAACCTCCTTCCTGCAAATCGAACATCCAAAGCAATTGGTATGTGGACTCATCCACATACTCATAACATCTTGTCAAAGGCGAAAATTCTTTGATCAAAACAACCCCAGAAACATTCTTCTCAAAATAAAATAGGATGTAGACTTTGCAGACATAATTCCCCACTACATCAAAATTTTTAAAGAAAAAGTACCAAACAGGTAGTATTAGTAGGATGTGAATCACAATTGCTGTGACAGTTGAATTTAGCTTGACTACTGAATTCAGAGACACGATACTGCTAACTCTTACACAAGCAAGAGGGAAGTGCAATAACACAAATTGGACGGCAATTTCCAACCAATGTTGAATCTGATTGCAATCAGTAATAGCTCACTTAATATAATATTTTGACCCCCAGCTGGACACTTTACATATCATTGATCATATCACCACAGGAGAATATCACTTTCATTGTCAAGTTTCTATGTGTATCAAAGCACCATTTACGAATTACAGCCTCATACGACTGCAAGATGCTCACGTAAAACAGATCGATCAACTCCAAACTTATGCCTTCCCTCTTTGCTCCCAGTTTAACGTTGCGTCGTTGAATCCAGGACGGACAATCATTAATATGCAATCTGAATGATCTTAAAGAGTGATTAATCCCCTACACATTTTGCTAACTACGGTTTCTCTTCAGAGTTGATAAGTGGAATAACATTTTCTTCCATAATTCTTGGGTTTACTTCCATTCCTCACAGGATAGAGCACACAGTGCTGGAAAATGAAGAGAATATCAAAGAGCACTACTTCCTGCAACAGAAAGAGAAGGAAAAAAAAAAAAATTAACATAAAGGATAAGCATTTTGGATAATATTGAGCAGAGATGTGCAATATTTATCTTCTAGCTACATATAGAAATCACCTGCATGCTCAGTTAATATAAAATTGGGATCAATCATTGATCAGGGACACCGTGGAAGAAACGGAATGCAAAACTGACAGCATAACTGCATTCTAGGATAATTATATCATCCTATTTCTCATAAAACAAAATTTAGCATGTTCACAAATGAACTCTGTAAAATGACCCATAATGAACACTGCAACGTCGGTATTAAAATATAATATAATATTTTTATAATATAATTAAAAAATATTAAAAAAAGGTGCGACGTCGCCTCGATCTTTCTCCTCGCGCGGGAGAAAAAGCGGTCGTTGCCGCGGGTGACCGGAGGCGGCGACAGGGATCAGGCGACCCGCCGGCGATGACAGCAAGCGGGCGAGGACGGCACTCGGGCGAGGAATTCTTTCTTCGCCTCCGTTTTTTTTTCTTTTCCTCTTCTTCTTCCCATTTTACTGCCATAGAAAAACACAATTGCTTATGTTGGGTAGAGGAATTCCTAAAATTACAGTGGTTAAAATCAAAATAGTTTCAAGCATCACTCATTATGTATCAAGCCAAAATATGTCTGGCTTGATACATAAGGCGCTATCACCAAAAGATAAGTATCACATGAGGTAGTTTTCCTATCAAATGGAACTCCAATTAGGCCTCAATTATATTTAAAAATAAAAATATGTCTGGCTGCTTAATTGAACATTCTAGACTAAGGTTTGACTTACCGGTCTGTACCGATATACCGAGTTCATATCGATATAATATAATATAATATTAATATATTAAAATATTAAAAAAAAAGAAAAGGGGCGACGTCGCCTCGATCTTTCTCCCCGCGCTATCACGGACTTAGCGAAATTTGTCTAAGCCGTGTGGCACCCTTGCGACAAACTTGTAGACTTAGCTGGAATTGCCTAAGTCGCGGAGCAATCTTTGGCCAATGTTCCGGACTTAGCTGGGATTGCCTAAGTCATAAACGTCAAAGCGTATTTGCTCGCAAAAGGTCAGCCCAATTGCAACCTCGTGCGGGTCCCGAAGGACCTGCAAAAAGAGAAGTTGATTAGTTTTGGAAACGAGCGACGGACAAGACCCGACGTCTCGCCAAGAGGGTAGCTCTTACAAGCAATTCGTCGAACACCTTGTGTGAACCAGAAAAAGATAGAAAGAGAACAAAACAGGACTTTGGAGGGCTGTAAGAACGGTCGCAAGTCCACAAACGATGATTCCCAAGGGTGTCGGACGCAAAACACTTCAATTTTTTTGAGTGCTCACGCCCGACTAATATCCCGAAGCCCCATCCAGCCCTGTGCCACCCGGGGGGTTCCAGAGGGCTGAGATGACTGACATTTTACTCCGCTCGATTCGGTCATCGCAGCATGCGAAAATGACCCAAAACTGGGTAGTTTTGGCCTGTTCTGGCTCTGCGCATCGAGCGATCGTTCTACAGCCTGACAAACTGTTTCTGCTCATAATTCCTAGGCAAAATCGCCCAAAATCAAGGCAAAATAGGCTGCCTAACATTTGTACAAGCAACAAAAATGCGACAAACGTTTCACGAAACGAAGAGTTGTGGTTGAGCGACGATCGTTCGTGATATTCTCCCCCACTTAACTTATCGACACCCTCGTCGACACTTGTTGATAGGCTTTAACGCAGGCTTCTTCATGTCGTAGGGCGTCTTCTGGCTCCCAACTGGCTTCAGTCCGAGGAAGTTTTTGCCACTTCACCAAGACCTCAGTTTGCTCTGCTCCGTTGGGTAGCTTAATCTTGCGATCAGCCAGAATTGTCTCAACTCGCTTTTCATAGGAGGCTCTGATTGGGGGTAGTCGAGTTGAAATATTTCGTGAGGCGTCTTGCGGATCTGAATGGTAGGCTTTCAAGTTGCTTGCATGGAAGAGGTTGTGAATTTTGAACCATGCTGGCAGCTGCAACTTGTAGGAGACGTTGCCTACTCGACTAATGATTGGGAAAGACCCTTCATACTTGCGTACCAATCCTTTATGCACTTTGTGCATAAAGAACTGGAGTGATGTTGGTTGGAGCTTCACCAACACCAAGTCGCCAACTTTAAATTCCTGGGGTCGCCTTCCCAAGTCCGCCCACTTCTTCATCTTTTTAACCGCCTTCTCCATTGTCAAAACGGACATTGCTCAACCGCAACATCTTCGCTCCGTGAACCGTTCATTGCTTTTTCTTGCTTGTACAACAATCCGAGACTATGTGAAACAATTTTCAGCACTGATGCTGGATATACGGGACATGTCTGAGAAAGACAAGCTATTCAGCTTCCTCGATGGCTTGAAGCCATGGGCACAATAAGAACAACATCGGAGGAATGTCACCGACATAGTCGGGCAATTGCAACCGCGGAAAGGCTGACTGACTTTGTTTCTTTGGAGGATTCGAGAAAGAAGAAACACTCTTCGAGAAATCGCCCATCTAAATACTCTCGAGCGAAGGAGTCTGGGGGCGAGCAAAAGAAGAAGAATTTTCACAAGGGACCGGGCTCAAGAGGTAGAGTCCCAAAGTCTAGCGGATGCTTCTTGTGTGGAGGACCACACAAAGTGAGAGAGTGCCCACAAAAACAAGCACTCAATGCTTTAACAGCATCGGTTCTACCCCGTAAGTCAGACAAGGGCAAAGCTATCGCCCTTAGTTCGAGCAGTTCTGACTCTAGTAGCAATAGTGAGGCATCGCAAGGACCCAGGATGGGAGCAATGCGTTTGTTGAATGCGTTGCGGGATCAAGTGGGGGAGAACACAAAGGCAAAGCCACCGAAGGCAGGAAACAGCGAGTTGATGTAAGTGGACCTCAAGCTTAATGGCCGAACAACCTGTGAAATGGTGGACACGGGCGCGACCCATAACTTTATTGCCGATCACGAAGCTAAGCGACTGGGATTAATCTTGGAGAAGAGCCCAAGTCGTATGAAGGCGGTGAATTCGGAG
This sequence comes from Ensete ventricosum, assembly GCA_029747655.1. Lineage (NCBI taxonomy): Eukaryota > Viridiplantae > Streptophyta > Magnoliopsida > Zingiberales > Musaceae > Ensete > Ensete ventricosum. Next base: position 45,686,476 of record JAQQAF010000003.1, read on the forward strand.
GCCAAGCGGATCTCTAGACAAGCAAAAGGGATCCCCATCAAGATCGGGACATGGAGCGGGAGCACAAACTTCATGGCAGTGCCACTAGACGACTTCCAAGTGATTCTCGGAATGGAGTTGATGCACGCAGCGAAGTTGGTGCCAGTACCGTTCCTGAACTTTTTGTCTAATGTGAGGTGACGACCCTTGCATGGTTCCAATTTATCAGGGAGGAACCAAGGACCTACATCAAATATCGGCTTTACAATTGAAGAAAGGGGTACGAAAAGGTGAATCAACCTTTGTAGCGGCTATGAAGCTAGAGACACCTGATGGGGAAGCCATTCAGGAACCTGCTGTTGTGGCAAACATCCTGAAGGAGTTCTCGGATGTGATGCCAACAGAGTTGCCGAGAACTCTACCACCACGCAGAGGCGTGGATCATCAGATTGAGCTGAAGTCGAGAATTAAGCCTCCAGCGAGACCACCATATCGTATGGCCCCTCTAGAGTTGGCGAAATTGAGGAAGCAGTTAGATGAACTGCTAAGTGGTGGTCTCATCCGCAGTTCAAAAGCACCTTTCGGAGCTCCAGTCCTCTTTCAGAAGAAGCAAGATGGGAGTCTCCGATTATGCATCGATTATCAAACCATTAACAAGATGACGATGAAGAACAAGTACCCTATCCCGCTCATCGCGTACTTGTTCGATCAATTGGGCAAGGCAAAGTACTTCTCCAAACTCGACCTTCGATCAGGGTATTGGCAGGTGCGCATTGTAGAATGTGATGAGGCAAAGACTACCTATGTGGCCAGGTATGGAGCATTCGAGTTCTTGGTGATGCCTTTCGGCTTAACCAATGCTCCGGCCACATTCTGCACTCTAATGAACCAACTGTTTAAGGAGTATCTGGACAAGTTTGTGGTTGTCTACTTAGACGATATCATCGCCTATAGCCAAACACTTGAGGAGCATGTTAGACACCTCCGAACAATTTTCAAAGTTGTCAGGGAGAACACCTTGTTCGTGAAGAGGGAAAAGTGCTATTTCACCCAAACGGAAATTTATTCTTGGGGCATCGAATCAGCAATGGTTCCATCCGAATTGTCACGAACGGACGTCGCTTAACCGCAACATCTTCACACCGTGAACCGTTCGTTGCTTTTTCTTGTTTGTACATATGTTTGGCAGCTTGTTTTGCCTTGAGTTTATGTATTTTTACCTAAGAAATGTGAGCGAAAGTAGTGTAGAAGGCTGCAGAACGGTCGTTCGCTGCACAGAGCCAAAACAACCCTGTTTTTGGGTCTTTTTCGTGTGCCACGGCAACCTTTCTGAGCGGTGTGAAATGTCTGCCATTTTAGCACCTTGGAAACCCCCAAGTGGCACCGGGCTGGATGGGGCTCCGGGTATATGTCGGGCGTAGGCGTTCATCAGCAATTGAACTTGTCTTGCGTCCGATACCTTGGGAACCGTTGTTTGCGGACTTGCGACCGTTCCTACAACCCTCCAAAGTCCTATTTCGCTCTCTTTCTCTCTTTTCTCAGCTGCACTCAAGGTGTTCGACAAATTGCTTGTATAGCTTTCCGCTTTGCGAGATGCCGGGACGTGTCCGTCGCTCGCTTCCAAGCTAATCAACTTCTTCTTTGCAGGTCCTACGGGACCTTAAGAGGTTGTAAGAAGGCTGACCCTGTGCGGACAGATAACGCTTTGGGCGTTTCATGACTTAGGCAATCCCAGCTAAGTCCAGGACAGTGGGCAAGGTTGCTTCACGACTTAGGCAATTTCAGCTAAGTCTTCGGGAGGGCCGCAAGGGTGCCGCACGGCTTAGGCAAATTCAGCTAAGTCCGTGACAGTGTGGTATCAGAGCAGGCAAGCAATTTATACGAACAACGAAGAAGATTCGTAATTTCGCCATGGTGAGACATCGTGGTGAATCGAGCAAGATGGGGCAAGCGGGACCCTTGCTCCAAGCAGCCGCCGGTGGGCTGCAAGTGCAAACTCGCTCGTAAACTGCTGAAGCCGCTTATGAGGAGCGCGGTAGTGAACAAGACGAGCGTGAAGTTGGGTATTCTCCACAAGGGGAGTAGGAGTCATCTGGAGCGCCAACCGGGAATAAGGGCCACAGAGAGAGACTTACAATGGCGGAAACTCGCCTTGATGTTCTTGAAGCGAGCGTGGAGGAACTCTACCAAGGCCAAGGAAGGCTACTTGGGGTAGAGAGCTCGCAGGAAGAAGTTGAAAGGCGGATCGAGAATGTTGAATCCCTAATTGATCAACTGACAGAGGACACCAAAGATTCCGTACGACATGTACATGAAGTTGTGGCGGAACTCACGGCTAAGGTGATGGTGTTAACAAGGACTCTTGATGCGGGAGGGAACAACACCCGCGTTGCGCCATCACAACACTTCAGAGCACCGGAGCCGTAGTGCTACGGAGGTGCTAGGGATGCCAAAGAGCTTGAAAATTTCTTGTTCGACATGGAACAGTATTTTCGTGCTACAAGGCTCGATTAGGAAGAAACCAAAGTTGCTATAGCAACAATGTATCTGAATGGGGATGCAAAACTTTGGTGGCGAACCTGTTGGGAAGAGATCCAACAAGGCCGATGTCGAGTGGATACATGGGGAGACTTGAAGCGAGAGTTGAGAACTCAGTTCTTGCCCGAGAACATAGAGTTTATCGCAAGAAGGAAACTGAGACAACTCCGCCAGAGTACAACAATCCGAGACTATGTGAAACAATTTTCAGCACTGATGCTGGATATTCGGGACATGTCTGAGAAAGACAAGCTATTCAGCTTCCTCGATGGCTTGAAGCCATGGGCACAACAAGAACTACATCGGAGGAATGTCACCGACGTAGTCGGGGCAATTGCAGCCGCGGCAAGGCTGACTGACTTTGTTTCTTCGGAGGATTCGAGAAAGAAGAAACACTCTTCGGGAAATCGCCCATCTAAATACTCTCGAGCGAAGGAGTCTGGGGGCGAGCAAAAGAAGAAGAATTTTCACAAGGGACCGGGCTCAAGAGGTAGAGTCTTAAAGTCTAGTGGATGCTTCTTGTTTGGAAGACCACACAAAGTGAGAGAGTGCCCACAAAAACAGGCACTCAATGCTTTAACAGCATCGGTTCTACCCCGTAAGTCAGACAAGGGCAAAGCTATCGCCCTTAGTTCGAGCAGTTCTTACTCTAGTAGCGATAGTGAGGCGTCACAAGGTCCCAGGATGGGAGCAATGCGTTTGTTGAATGCGTTGCGGGGTCAAGTGGAGGAGAACACAAAGGCAAAGTCACTGAAGGCAGGAAACAACGAGTTGATGTATATGGACATCAAGCTTAATGGCCGAACAACCCGTGCAATGGTGGACACGGGTGCGACCAACAATTTTATTGCCGATCGCAAAGCTAAGCGACTGAGATTACTCTTGGAGAAAAGCCCACGTCGTATGAAGGCGGTGAATTCGGAGGCCAAGCGAATCTCCGGACAAGTAAAAGGGGTCCCCATTAAGATCGGGACATGGAGCGGGAGTACAAACTTGATGGCAGTGCCACTAGACGACTTCCAAGTTGGTGCCAGTACCGTTCCTGAACTTTTTGTGTCTAATGGGAGGTGATAATCCCTGCATGGTTCCAGTTTCTCGGGGAGGAACCAAGGACCTACAACAAATATCGGCTTTACAATTGAAGAAAGGGGTACGAAAGGGTGAAGCAACCTTTGTAGCTGCTATGAAGCTAGAGACACCTGATGGGGAAGCCATTCAGGAACCTGCTGTTGTGGCGAACATCCTGAAGGAGTTCTCGGATGTGATGCCAACAGAGTTGCCGAGAACTCTACCACCACGCAGAGGCGTGGATCATCAGATTGAGCTGGAGTCGGGAATTAAGCCTCCAGCGAGACCACCATATCGCATGGCCCCTCCATAGTTGGCAAAATTGAGGAAGCAGTTAGATGAACTGCTAAGCGGTGGTCTCATCCGCAGTTCAAAAACACCTTTCGGAGCTCCAGTCCTCTTTCAGAAGAAACAAGATGGGAGTCTCCGATTATGCATCGATTATCAAGCCCTTAACAAGATGACGGTGAAGAACAAGTACCCTATCCCGCTTATTGCGGACCTGTTCGATCAATTGGGCAAGGCAACGTACTTCTCCAAACTCGACCTTCGGTCGGGGTATTGGCAGGTGCGCATTGCAGAAGGTGATGAGGCAAAGACTACCTGTGTGACTAGGTGTGGAGCATTAGAGTTCTTGGTGATGCCTTTCGGCTTAACCAATGCCCTGGCCACATTCTGCACTCTAATGAACCAGCTGTTCAAGAAGTATCTGGACAAGTTTGTGCTCGTCTACTTAGACGATATCGTCGTCTATAGCCAAACACTTGAGGAGCATGTTAGACACCTCCGAACAATTTTCAAAGTTCTCAAGGACAACACCTTGTTCGTGAAGAGGGAAAAGTGCGATTTTGCCCAAACGGAGATTTTGTTCTTGGAGCATCGAGTCGGCAATGGTTCTATCCGAATGGACCAGTCTAAGGTGCAAGCTATGGCGGACTGGCGGACTAGCGAACGCCAAAGAAGGTGCCAGAGTTGAGATCCTTCCTTGGGTTCGTCAACTATTATCGGCGCTTCATAGCGGGGTATTCGAAGCGCGCAGCTCCGTTGACGGAGTTGCTAAAGAAGGAGCAGTCCTGGATATGGTCGGACAAATGTGAGGTGGCATTTCAAGACCTAAAGACTGCTGTGTTGGAGGAACCTGTACTCAGATTACCGGACTATGGAAAGTCTTTTGAAGTCCATACAGATGCTTCTGATTTTGCTATTGGAGTTCTTATGCAGGAGGGTCATCCGGTGGCCTACGAGAGTCGCAAGCTCAACGAGACCGAGCGGCGATATCCTGTGCATAAGAAGGAGATGACAGCGGTGGTCCACTGTCTACGAGTGTGGCGACACTACCTTCTGGGAGCACCATTTGTGCTAAGGACAAATAATGTCGCATTGAGTTAGCAAGCACGATGGCAGGACTTCTTGGCTGAGTTCGACACGGTAACGGAGTACAAGCCCGGAAAAGCAAATGTCGTGGCCGATGCATTGAGTCGGAAAGTGGAGCTAGTGAATGCTATACAGTTGGAGGGCGGAGGCCAAGCAAGTCACTTGCGCTCCAACTTCCTTTCCAGGATCAAGGATGGACTACACCGAGATCCTCAGGCAGTAACTCTGATGCAACTCATCAAAGAGGGCAAGGCACGACGATTTTGGGTCCAGGAGGGACTCATCTATACTAAGGGGAACAGAGTTTATGTTCCGCAAGCGGATAACTTGAGGCGTGAACTCCTGAAAGAGTGTCACGATTCCCTTTGGGCTGGACATCTAGGTATCCACCGAACAATGGCTCTCGTGGCGAGGGCCTTCTATTGGCCGAAGATGGGGGCAAATGTGGAGGAATATGTTCAAACATGCCTTACTTGTCAACAGGACAAGGTAGAGCAGCAGAAGCCAGTGGGACTTTTGGAGCCGCTGCCCATACCAGAAAGGCCTTGGGAGAGCATTTCCTTGGACTTCATACCAAGCTTGCCCGCAGTAGGGGGACTTGGATCGATACTCGTGATAGTTGATCGGTTTTCGAATTATCCAACATTCATTGCTACACTCCTACATTGATCAGCGGAGGAGGCGGCTAAGTTGATGATGAAGAATGTGATGAAGTTTTGAGGAGTCCCACACAACATCATTAGTGATCGAGATTCTCGGTTCTTGGGACGATTCTGGACCGAGTTGTTCAAGTTGTTGGGATCTAAATTATACTTCTCCACAAGCCTCCACCCCCAAACGGATGGCCAAACAGAAAGAATCAACTCGCTCTTGGAGCGATATCTTCCGCACTATGTAAGTGCCAACCAACGAGATTGGGTGAAGCTGTTGGACATAGCCCAATTCTCCTATAACTTGCAGCGGAGCTCTGCATCCAACAAGAGCCCATTTGAGATTATTACGGGACAACAACCATCAACTCTTCACATCCTGGTTATTGGCTATACAGGGAGTAGCCCATCAGCCTATCACTTTGCAAAGGAATGGCATCGCAATGCAGATATTGCGCGGGTTTACTTGGAGAAGGCGGGCAAGAAGATGAAAAAGTGGGCAGACTAGCTGGAATTGCCTAAGTCGCGAAGCAATATTTGGCCAATGTTCCTGACTTAGCTGGGATTGCCTAAGTCATGAAACGCCAAAGTGTATTTGCTCGCAAAGGGTTAGCCCAATTGCAACCTCGTGTAGGTCTCGAAGGACGAGCAATGGACAAGTCCCGACGTCTCGCCAAGAGGGCAGCTCTTACAAGCAATTCGTCGAACACCTTGTGTGCAGCAGAAAAAGAGAGAGAGAGCGAAACAGGACTTTGGAGGGCTGTAAGAACGGTCGCAAAACCACAAACGATGATGCCCAAGGGTGTCGGACGCAAAACACATCAATTTCTTTAAGTGCTCACGCTCGATTAATATCCCGAAGTCCAATCCAGCCCTATGCCTCCCGGGGGGTTCCAATGGGTTGAGATGGCTGACATTTTACTCCGCTCGGTTCCGTCGTCGCAGCACGCGAAAACGACCCAAAATTGGGCAGTTTTGGCTTGTTCTGGCTCCACGCAGCGAGCGATCGTTCTGCAGCCTGACAGACTATTTCTCCCTTCAATCGACTGCCTACAGTCGAAATCGACTGCCTACAGTCGAAATCGACTGCCTATAGTCGAAATCGACCGTCGACGGTCGATTTTTGGTGGAACTGCCTGGTAGCGAACGATCCACATACCGGCAACCTGACGGACCGATATGTATTGCCAGTACCAGACGATACAGGTCAAAATTGCAAACCATGTTCCAGACACCACTATAACACTGTCGTGACAAGAACTATTCAAAAATCTTAATATAAATGATCTATTATAGAAAAATGAGTAAATATACACCATCCTTTAAAATGAGATAATAAATTTTATCTATCACTTTACACTGTATATAAATTATGCAACTAATATATAAAACAAATGAAAAAGCATTTATTCTGGCAGGATGTACTTGATTTCTACCATTATAACCTGTATTATCCTGAATTCATGCCATTAAAGAAAAATTAATGAGTATATGAGACACCTGCAAGAAGTCATTTTTTTCAAAAAGCAAACTTATAGATGTTAAAGGCGTCTTCTTTAATGTTCTTTCTTGGGGTTCCAGAAGATAGATGGCATAAATGTTTCTTTAGTTAAATTATATTTTCAAAACTTAAGTTTTCTATTAAGAACAGAGTATTACTTGAAAACAGAGATGAGCCAAAGCCAAGAATGATTGGGCCAGGCCAAGAACACACAGACCACAGCATAAAGCAAGACAATAACAGTGATACCAATGCAAGTCTTTGAGACCTTCTGACTTCCACGCTGTAGAGATTAAGAATAAAAAGGAGGTAAAAGAGAGTTAGCAGAGGAAAGAAGGTAAGGGACTATCTATCATACAGCAAGAAGATGATCTCGTATAAGAAGGATTACTTACTTCATAGATCAAAACTCAGAACAATGTAAAAGCCGTCAACGCAACATCATGCACTGAAAAAGTCACATCATTTGCAACTACAGGAATCATCTGAAATTAAGAGAATTAATTTGTACATACATCTAGAGAATAAACATTCCAAACGAACATGATGTTAATCAGCAAATCAATAATTTACATGTGTAGAATCTATGGCAAAACCTTCAGCAAGGTGGCTGAACAAACTCGTAATTAATATTTTAACGTGTATAATGGAAGTTTGGAAGAAATCCAAAATTATGACAGAAATGATTCAAAGGCTTATACTTTATAGCATGCGACCACAATGATTTTAGAACAAAAACAAATCAACTTATACAGGTGGTCTATATCCGATAAAAAAGATATGATTGTTCATCACTACATTATGTAGCTCAAGAGAATTGGCCTCCCAAAAATGACGGGAGAAGACTGAATGAAACTTTACTACTAAAATTGACAAAAAGGCAATTAATACTGAGACATTCTACAGTGTTTATAAGAGGGAATTTAATTTTGTCCAGATCGACCCATACCCAATGGATATCTACCAGTTTGGGCATGAACCAGACCGAATGTTGAGCTCCCAATTTGAAATAGTATGGTCACCTTTAATTACTAAAGCAGCTCTCTTTTTGTCTTTTTCAAACACAGCTACACGATGCACCAGGGTTCATGACACACAAGTGTCTCCTCTCCACTATTTGTCGCTCGAATGCCCCTATCGCATCGCACTAACGGCTACCACCCGCCGCACCTTCAATTCGTGTCCTCCTTCCCTCTTTTGCTTCATCCTTCTTCCTCATTTGCTTTTGGAGTAAGCCTATAGTTGAAACCCATTCCCATATAAGAAGAAGCAAAAAAAAGTTTGTGGAAAGAGAAAAATAGATTTCGGAAACAACTAGAACACGGTTTCCTGCTGTGAAGGAACAAGGAACGTAATCTACGTGTCACTGAACGGCTTAACGTAACTGCACTAGCGTGAAGCATGAGGTACGTAACACCGAGGATGAAGATGACTGATGAAGAACAACATGGATGGCTTAACGACAACCTTTAAGCTATGGACGGGAAAGTTGATTAAATATTTTTCAATTAAACATGTGGTTCGACCAGTTGACCCATTGGGCTGACCAGTGGCCTCCTCCCCTGCTTTCTGATTCGATTATGATAACTATGATCAAAATCCGATCGTTACCGCCGGTACAGGTTAGTAACAATCGGATTTCGATCATTACCGATTGATACAGATCTGGGAACGTATAGGGTTATGTAACGAGTACTGCCTGGTTGAGGGCGATCTGCATATCGGTCCCTTGTCGAACCAATACGTACCGCCACTACTAAGCGATATAGCTCGATACAGAAATCTAACAATAGGAAACCAATTTCAATAGCAAAATCTGGAATAACAAATTCCTTTTTTTCTATTGATGACTAATATGAAGTGATTCCTATATCTATTTGGTATAGTTGATATCTGACAAATTTCAAGGATGATTGGTATCTAAATCATTCTATAGTCATATAAGGCAAATTGACCAAATAATTAGAATAGTATTTGATGAATTTCAAAGCTCTCCTTTAATAGAATTTTATGGGGTGATGAGATTAGATTATCCACAACACTAAAAAAAATATATTCCGGTAAGGCTAGATGTCGTGATTAAATACTCGATTGTTTCTTTGTGCAACTAATTTAATTTTAATTCAGCGGTAGTCTCTATTTGTTTCCTCTCTTCTCCTTGAATCGAAGAAAATTTGATAGGAGGGCCATATCCAACCATTGTTATTGTTTGATACTCAGATCCAACCATTGTTATTGTTTGATACTTGAGTCTGAGTGTAGGAGCTACAGAGAAAAAGAATTATACAATTAAAAATAAGAGCTAAAGAACACCCTAAAGATGAAAAGAAGTATGATAAACTACAGATGCATGATACAAATTGCCAGCTCTCCACTTATTCATATACAACTTTAAGCTTTATCAACCTTTCAGTAAATGGTTCTATATATTTACTCTCTTTAAAATTCATTAATCAAAAGCCATGAAGCAAACGCTTCTTGCTTTTTTCTTGTAACTTTGATTTGTATCATAATAATGTTAAAAGTGTAATATCCTCCATATGACATAACATTGACCCATCACTTAATTAAATATCTTTCTTCCCCTATCATGTTAATTACATATACATTGATAATATGCATGCATATATCTTACATTTGACAGTGCAAATTCAGAAACATCCATCCTGTAGTCCTTTAATCTCAAAATTAAGAACATAAAAAATATAATTAAAGAATAAAATAAGTTTATGTAGTATTGAGTCTCCAGACAAGGAAGAAAGTTATGATTTGAGGAAAGAAGTTAAAAGCTTAAGTAATTAATCAATGGAAATAGGTATAAATTCTGAAAAGGCAGAATTCGATTCCCTGACTAACAAATGACCCAATCCGTGATGGGCAGCTGGCTCACCAAGTATTCAGATCATTAAGAGTACCTCATCTAGCCCTAAATTTGGAATATTAAGAAAATACAAGAAAAGAATATCACCCTTGAACAGAAGAAAAAAAACGGAAGCATTAACAACACTAATAAGTAATATAACTAAACCGCATGATGCAAGCAATTTGACAAGTTCATACCTCCAAAATTTCATCAACTACTTCAAGATCCAAATTCCTTGGTACAAAACCAGCTCCTATGCCATGAATCTTGTGTGGACCTACATTATAGGACCTTCTGGTTATCGGGATAAAACAAAAGGTTGAAAGAGAAAAGGTTAGATCCACTTAATCTTTGCCTATACCAGGCTTTCCCCCTGAAGAATGTTGCTTTCAGAAGGCTCGGTGCCAATGACCTGAAGAAATTGGAAACGAGAAAGACCAAGAATTAGTAATTCCATACACAGAGAAACTTAACATAAAAAGGTAAGAGAAAAAAATAGAAAGGAAAAAGAACCTTGATGTTAGGATTTTTGTCCTTCAAAAAACAACCAACTCCAGATATAGTTCCACCTGTCCCAATACAGCAACAAAAATCTCCACCTTCCCTCTTGTATCTTCCCTGATTTCTGGACCAGTAGACTCACAGTGTATCTGCACAAGACAAGAATATGCAGAATTTGAAAAAAAAAAAAAAAAACGAAACTTGGGTAAAATAAAAATAAAAAAAAATCATGGTAGAATGTGACCTTTGGATTTGCAAGATCGTCAAATTGTTGAAGAATATAAGCATTGGGCGTATTCTTCAAGATCTCTTCTGAACTTCTCCCTTCGTGCCATTGGCAGAATCTGTAAGGGCAAGTTATTCTCCGAAAGCTTTCAGCAGAACTCGTCTTTCAATGCTCATAGATGCAGGCATGGTCGATATCAGTTTGTATCCTTTGGCAGCAGCAATAAACGCAAGACCAATCCCCATGTTACCACTTGTTGGTTCCACCAATATACTCTTTAGAAGCAAAAAAATAGGAAAAAAAAAGAAATCAATCAGTAACAATGGAATGACGATGAAGAGGCAGATTTACTAGAATGGCTACAATAAGGTCCTCTAACAAAATGTTTAAACATGAGAAAAAGGTGAAGAAACCGAAAAGACTGGCGATCAAGAACCAAGCCTGTCTTATCTCTCCCCCGCTCGTCTCCCTCTTCGTCTTCGTCTTCCTTCCTTTGCCTGCGCCTGCAAGCCGCCTCCGCTACGATGCTGCCTCCTCCGGATCCCCTGTCCGAGTGCGACGGCAAACCCTGCTAATGGGTCCCATCTAAAGCAGGGCTCATGCACCAGGCACGAATCTCAAAGTTAAAAAAATGACGTGGCTTGAATAGGGGAGCCTCACCGCACGCTCTCTCACTCGCGCGCTTTCTATGCGGACGGCGGTCGAGAACTAAACCGCTCTCGTCACGAAGCCTATTGATGCTCTCTCTGTGGCGGAAGGATGTCTCGTCTCCCTCTCCGTCTTTGACTTCTCCCGGCGAAGCTTATTTCTCTCTGTCAATCTCGTTGGCTGGAGGAAGGCGATCAAGAACCAAGCCTGTCTTCTTCCCCGCTCGTCTGCGTCTTCTCCTTGTTTCTCCTTCTCTCGCGCTTGCGTTGGCTGGCGGAATTCGATCAAGAAAGAATGAAGCTATCCTTCTCCCCGCTCGTCTCCGTCTTCGGCTTCGTCTTCGTCTTCCTTTGTCTGCGCCTGCAAGCCTCCTCCGCTAGAGTACTGCCTCCTCCGGAACCCTGTCCGAGTGCGATGGCGGCCATGCGAGTTTGCTTACCCCACTTGGCGAAGTCGCATTATCTGTTCTGGCACGCCTACCCTCCCCCGACCTTACAATGCTGCGCGGCCTTCTCCGCCGCCATCGAAGGTCCCGGCGCCGCCTGCCTATGCCTTCTAGCCTGCCAGAAAGCATTCTTGGGGACGCCGATCGAAACTTCACGCCTCTTCTCCCTCCCCTTCGCCTGCGGGAAACCGGTCGACGCCTTCGCCACTGAGATCTGCCAAGATTCTGCTCCTCCGGCTCCTCCTGCATCTGCGGCTCCTCCTGCTGCCGCTCCTCCGGCCTACCGTATTAACCTCAGGTTCACATTAACAGTTTCTTTGCCCGCATCTGTAGTTGTAGTTCTTGTTTTAGCAATATTGATCTACGCTATCTACGTTCGCGATTGCTCGTTTCTGGAACACTTTTGTCGAATTGCTTGTATGCTTTCGGGTTGATTCATTTGTTTCTTGATCTTGATTGTTAGGTGCTGGTTGCTTTTAGTGTCTTTTTTAAGTCTCTTTCTATGTTTTAGTGTTCTTTATTCTTGAGGTGGTCTTCCATTGGGATCTTGCATGCATGTGTCTTCGAGTTCTATCTGCATGTGTCTTCGAGTTCTATATTCTTGGCTTTCTTCCGTAGGGGGGTATCATATACTGGTTTCTCGGATTCTAACTCTCAGTTCTTTTTTTTTCTTTTTGTTCTTTCGTCCGTATTTTGCATGTGTCTTCGAATACGTATACTGATTTTTTTTATTCTAGATTCTGAGTTGCTTCTTCTTTGTGTTTTTTCATTGGGATCTTGCGTATATCTTCGAATACGTGCACTGATTTCTTAGACCTTAGATTTTGCATTGGTTCTCTAATTTACTAGTGCATTGAATTTCTTGATATATAACTTTTCCGAGTTCAATAAAAAAACGCAAAAGTTCATTCGTTCTTTCGTTTGTTTTGTTAGTTGCATGCATGACCATCTTCTTTGTTCGTGGTATATCATTTTTCTATGCTTCATGATCTCATCGGACACATATATGGATTATTCGTTTTGAGTGACAAACATTTATGCAATTGAAATTCTTATATAGAGTCGATTTTAGATGGAACATCGTGTGAGGGCCTGGCTCGGGCTGTGAGCTTTCTTTCTTTTTTCCTTTACCTGACCCGGGTTGTGGGTAAATAAATCGGTTGAGCCTCCCCTTGAACAGGCTCAAGGAGGGTTTTTTTCACCCTAGCTTTTACTGTTAGGGTTTTTCCCTCCAACGAGGTTTTGCCTTGATCTATCATTCGATCGAGGATTTCCTCGGATTAAAGATTGTATTGCAAATATTAAGGATTGAATGAAATTCTATCATTTGAATAAATTTGTTATGAGTTCCTAATACATTATATAGAATTAAATATTTTCTAAACATATGATGTCTTAAGTATTTAGAGTCAGCTTCTTAAAGCATGAATAATTACTTCAATATATGTACTAATATATTTATCATTTGTAAAATATTTTCTTTGAAGTATGGCTATGGTTACTTCTAATTTGTATTAAATAAAAGCCTTCTAATGTTAACATGTCATATGAACATATGTGTAGGTCTTATTCTTTTTTATATAATAAATATTCAATAGGAGAACCATGAAAACAAAAAAATTAAGATCGACATGTCCTCTCACTAAACAATAAAACCAACCACAAATATTTAATTTGGCAGAAAAATGTTATCACTTTGAAAATCAAATAATTCTGAAAGCAAAGTATGTGTTCTCCTTCCGGCGAAAAGAAAAGAAAAGACTAGAGAATGGAAACATTCCTAAAGTTTATTACCCTCCCAAAAGATTACTTAGATAAATATAATTAACATTATTTAAGTTTGTAATGCACCTACCGCACTATATAGGTACATACATATTTTAAGTTTTTTATATATACTATATATTTTATATGCCTCTTATCTACGAAGGAAATTAAAATTTTATAAGAAGATTATAACTCGAACATATAGACGACCAACAATTCTCCTATATAATTTTATTTTTTTGTTGGTGGGCCCACAAGTAACCTAACTGCAAAATATGTTATCGAACATTGAATCACAAGATAAAGAAAAAAGAATGTACCGGTACTATAACATTTTCAACATAAGCATCATAAGTAAAAGAGTTGTTGTGTTGACTATTTTCACATGCAAAATAAAATGATTACTAGAGAATAAAAGAAATTAAAATAAAAAAACTTAATAATATAATTGTTCCATTACAATTGAGAAAAAACTATATGTTTGATAAAGGTCACTCAAATGCAAACATAGTCTATGCGCTTAATTTTCGAATGGCTTTGCAGAACTAGAAGTGGACGAGACTTCACTAATTAAGAACGAGACTTCACTAATTATTACCTGTGTGATAGCAAGCTCAAGCGAAGAAGAGGGTTTATAAAGAATCCCTCCACCTCCTCCTCGAGGCAGAAGAGAGAGAGAGAGAGAGAGAGAGATAGAGAGAATAGCTTATAGAGATGAGTGCTTGTTCTTTACACTGTCACTAGGGAGAAGAGGATGGTATCCCTAATTTATCTATCTGATACCTGCTATGAACCCAGAAGGTTATCACAAACAAATAAACATCTATGAGTTTTCCTTCACTTCACTGCATAATAAAGCTCAGTGACGTATGCTTGTAGTAAAATTAACTACCATGTTCAACTCTGCTAGACGCCAGGATTCAAGCAATTGGACGAAGAAGATTTAATCTAGCATTTATCTTTTTTATGTTAATTCAAAACATTGGTTTGATATAGTGCCAGCAAACTCTTGTACAATACTGCTAACTCTTACACAAGCAAGAGGGAAGTGCAATAACACAAATTGGACGGCAATTTCCAACCAATGTTGAATCTGATTGCAATCAGTAATAGCTCACTTAATATATTTTGACCCCCAACTGGACACTTTACATATCATTGATCATATCACCACAGGAGAATATCACTTTCATTGTCAAGTTTCTATGTGTATCAAAGCACCATTTACGAATTACAGCCTCATACGACTGCAAGATGCTCACGTAAAACAGATCGATCAACTCCAAACTTATGCCTTCCCTCTTTGCTCCCAGTTTAACGTTGCGTCGTTGAATCCAGGACGGACAATCATTAATATGCAATCTGAATGATCTTAAAGAGTGATTAATCCCCTACACATTTTGCTAACTGCAGTTTCTCTTCAGAGTTGACAAGTGGAATAACATTTTCTTCCATAATTCTTGGGTTTACTTCCATTCCTCACAGGATAGAGCACACAGTGCTGGAAAATGAAGAGAATATCAAAGAGCACTACTTCCTGCAACAGAAAGAGAAGGAAAAAAAAAAAATTTAACATAAAGGATAAGCATTTTGGATAATATTGAGCAGAGATGTGCAATATTTATCTTCTAGCTACATATAGAAATCACCTGCATGCTCAGTTAATATAAAATTGGGATCAATCATTGATCAAGGACACCGTGGAAGAAACGGAATGCAAAACTGACAGCATAACTGCATTCTAGGATAATTATATCATCCTATTTCTCATAAAACAAAATTTAGCATGTTCACAAATGAACTCTGTAAAATGACCCATAATGAACACTGCAACGTCGGTATTAAAATATAATATAATATTTTTATAATATAATTAAAAAATATTAAAAAAAAGGTGCGACGTCGCCTCGATCTTTCTCCTCGCGCGGGAGAAAAAGCGGCCATTGCCGCGGGCGACCCGGAGGCGGCGACAGGGATCAGGCGACCCGCCGGCGATGACTGCAGGCGAGCGAGGACGGCACTCGGGCGAGGTATTCTTTCTTCTTTTTTTTTTTTTTTTTTTTCTTTTCCTCTTCTTCTTCCCATTTTACTGCCATAGAAAAACACAATTGCTTATGTTGGGTAGAGGAATTCCTAAAATTACAGTGGTTAAAATCAAAATAGTTTCAAGAATCACTCATTATGTATCAAGCCAAACAATATGCATGACAACTTATTTAAACCTCAAAACATTTGCTCGCTATCACCAAAAGACAAGTATCACATGAGGTGGTTTTCCTATCAAATGGAACTCCAATTAGGCCTCAATTATATTTGGAAAGAAAAAATGTCTGGCTGCTTAATTGGACATATTCTAGACTAAGGTTTGACTTACCGGTCCGTACTGGTACTGTGCATACCGCCCGGTATATTAAAATATAATATAATATAATATTAATATATTAAAACATTTAAAAAAGAGAAAAGGAGCAACGTCGCCTCGATCTTTCTCCCCGCGCTATCACGGACTTAGCGGAATTTGTCTAAGCCGTGTGGCACCCTTGCGACAAACTTGTAGACTTAGCTGGAATTGCCTAAGTCGCGGAGCAATCTTTGGCCAATGTTCCGGACTTAGTTGGGATTGCCTAAGTCATAAACGCCGAAGCATATTTGCTCGCAAAAGGTCAGCCCAATTGCAACCTCGTGCGGGTCCCGAAGGACCTGCAAAAAGAGAAGTTGATTAGTTTTGGAAACGAGCGACGGACAAGTCCCGATGTCTCGCCAAGAGGGCAGCTCTTACAAGCAATTCGTCGAACACCTTGTATGCAGCAGAAAAAGAGAGAAAGAGTACGAATTAGGACTTTGGAGGCTGTAAGAATGGTCGTAAGTCCACAAACGACGATTCCCAAGGGTGTCGGATGCAAAACACTTCAATTTCTTTGAGTGCAAACGCTCGACTAATATTCCGAAGCCCCATCCAGCCCTGTGTCGACTTTGGAGGCTGTAAGAATGGTCGTAAGTCCACAAACGACGATTCCCAAGGGTGTCGGATGCAAAACACTTCAATTTCTTTGAGTGCAAACGCTCGACTAATATTCCGAAGCCCCATCCAGCCCTGTGCCACCCGGGGGGTTCCAGAGGGCTGAGATGGCCGACATTTACTCCGCTCGGTTCGATCGTCGCAGCATGCGAAAGCGACCCAAACTGGGTAGTTTTGGCCTGTTTTGGCTCCGCGCAGCGAGCGATCGTTCTACAGCCAGACAGACTGTTTCTGCTCACAATTCCTATGTAAAATCACCCAAAACCATGGCAAAACAGGCTGCTCAACATTTGTACAAGCAACAAAAATGCGACAAGCGGTTCACGGAACGAAGAGTTACGATTGAGCGACGATCGTTCGTGATATTCTCCCCCAGTTAACTCGTCGACGCCCTCGTCGACGCTTGTTGATAGGCTTTAACGCAGGCTTCTTTATGTCGTAGGGCGTCTTCAGGCTCCCAACTGGCTTCCGTCCGGGAAAGTTTTTGCCACTTCACCAAGTACTCAGTTTGCTCTGCTCCATTGGGTAGCTTAGTCTTAAGATCCGCCAGAATTGTCTCAACTCTCTTTTCATAGGAGGCTCTGATTGGGGGTAGTCGAGTTGAAATATTTCGTGAGGCGTCTTGCGGATCTGAATGGTAGGCTTTCAAGTTGCTTGCATGGAAGACGTTGTGAATTTTGAACCATGCTAGCAGCTGCAACTTGTAGGAGACGTTGCCTACTCGACTGATGATTGGGAAAGGCCCTTCATACTTGTGTACCAATCCTTTGTACACTTTGTGCCTAAAGAACTGGAGTGATGCTGGTTGGAGCTTCACCAACACCAAGTCGCCAACTTTAAAGTCCTGGGGTCGCCTTCCCAAGTCTGCCCACTTCTTCATCTTTTTAACCGCCTTCTCTAAGTAGGCCCATGCAATATCTACATTTTGATGCCATTCTTTTGCAAAGTGATACGCTGACGGACTACTCCTCGTATGTCCAATTGCCAATGTGTGAGGGGTCAACGGCTGTTGTCCTGTGATAATCTCGAAGGGGCTCTTATTGGATGTAGAGCTCCGCTACAAGTTATAGGAGAATTGGGCTATGTCCAACAGCTTCACCCAATCTCGTTGATTAGCACTCACATAGTGCCGGTGATACTGTTCTAACAGTGAGTTAATTCTTTTGGTTTGACCATCAGACTAGGGGTGGAGGCTTATGGAGAAGTATAACTTCGATCCCAACAGCTTGAATAGCTCGGTCCAGAATCGTCCCAAGAACCGAGAATCTCGATCACTAATGATATTTTGTGGAACTCCCCAATACTTCACCACATTCTTCATCATCAACTTGGCCGCCTCTTCTACTGAACAATATAGGGGTGCAGCAATAAACGTTGCATACTTTGAAAACCGATCGACAACTACAAGTATCCCCCTACTGTGGGCAAGCTTGATATGAAGTCTAAGGAAATGCTCTCCCATGGCATTTCTGGCACCGGTAGCGACTCCAAAAGTCCTACTGGCTTTCGCTGTTCCAACTTAACTTGTTGGCCCGTAAGGCATGTACGAACATAATCCTCCACATTTGTCCCCATTTTTGGCCAATAAAATGCCCTCTCCACGAGAGCCATTGTCCGATGAATGCCTGGATGTCCGGCCCAAAGGGAATCGTGACACTCACTCAAGAGTTCATGCCTCAAGTTGTCCACTCGCGGAACATAAACTCTATTCCCCTTGGTGTAGAGGAGTCCCTCCTGGAGTCAAAATCGTCACGCCTTGTCCTCTTTGATGAGTTGCATCAGGGTTACTGCTTGAGGATCACTGTACAATTCATCCCTGATCCTGGAAAGAAAGTTAGAGTGCAACTGACTTGCTTGGCCTCCACCTTCCAACTATATATATACCATTCACCAGTTCCACTTTCCGGCTCAATGCATCGGCCACGACATTCGTCTTTCTAGTCTTGTACTCCATTACCATGTCGAATTCGGCCAAGAAGTCGTGCCATCTTGCCTGTTTTGGGGAGAGTTTCTTTTGAGTCTGGAAGTAACTCAATGTGATATTGTCCGTCCTTAGCACGAATCGTGCTCCCAAAAGGTGGTGTCGCCAGACTCGTAAACAGTGGACCACCGCTGTCATCTCTTTCTCTTGCACTAGATATCGCCGCTCGATCTCATTGAGCTTGCGACTCTCATAATCTCGATGTCTCGCCAAGAGGGCAGCTCTTACAAGCAATTCGTCGAACACCTTGTATGCAGCAGAAAAAGAGAGAAAGAGTACGAATTAGGACTTTGGAGGCTGTAAGAATGGTCGTAAGTCCATAAACGACGATTCCCAAGGGTGTCGGATGCAAAACACTTCAATTTCTTTGAGTGCAAACGCTCGACTAATATTCTGAAGCCCCATCCAGCCCTGTGCCACCCGGGGGGTTCCAGAGGGCTGAGATGGCTGACATTTTACTCCGCTCGATTCGGTCATCGCAGCACGCGAAAATGACCCAAAACTGGGTAGTTTTGGCCTGTTCTGGCTCTGCGCATCGAGCGATCGTTCTACATCCTGACAGACTGTTTCTGCTCATAATTCCTAGGCAAAATCGCCCAAAATCAAGGCAAAATAGGCTGCCTAACATTTGTACAAGCAACAAAAATGCGACAAACGTTTCACGAAACGAAGAGTTGTGGTTGAGCGACGATCGTTCGTGATATTCTCCCCCACTTAACTTGTCGACACCCTCGTCGACACTTGTTGATAGGCTTTAACGCAAGCTTCTTCATGTCGTAGGGCGTCTTCTGGCTCCCAACTGGCTTCAGTCCGGGGAAGTTTTTGCCACTTCACTAAGACCTCAGTTTGCTCTGCTCAGTTGGGTAGCTTAATCTTGCGATAGCCAGAATTGTCTCAACTCGCTTTTCATAGGAGGCTCTGATTGGGGGTAGTCGAGTTGAAATATTTCGTGAGGCGTCTTGCGGATCTGAATGGTAGGCTTTCAAGTTGCTTGCATGGAAGAGGTTGTGAATTTTGAACCATGCTGGCAGCTGCAACTTGTAGGAGACGTTGCCTACTCGACTAATGATTGGGAAAGACCCTTCATACTTGCGTACCAATCCTTTATGCACTTTGTGTATAAAGAACTGGAGTGATGCTGGTTGGAGCTTCACCAACACCAAGTCGCCAACTTTAAATTCCTGGGGTCGCCTTCCCAAGTCCGCCCACTTCTTTATCTTTTTAACCGCCTTCTCCATTGTCAAAACGGACATTGCTCAACCGCAACATCTTCGCTCCGTGAACCGTTCATTGCTTTTTCTTGCTTGTACATATGTTTGGCATCTTGTTTTGCCTTGAGTTTATGTGTTTTTACCCAAGAAATATGAGCAAAAGTGGTGTAGAAGGCTGTAGAACGATCGTTAATTGCAGAGCCAAAAAACAGCCCAAAATAGCCCTGTTTTTGGGTCTTTTTCGTGTGCCACGACAACCTTTCTGTGCGGTGTGAAATGTCAGCCATTTCAGCACCATGAAACCCCCCAGGTGGCACCGGGCTGGATGGGGCTTCGGGTATATGTCGGGCGTAGGTGTTCATCAGCAATTGAAATTGTCTTGCGCCCGATACCTTGGGAACCGTCGTTTGCGGACTTGCGACCGTTCCTACATCCCTCCAAAGTCCAATTTCGCACTCTCTCTCTTTTCTCAGCTGCACTCAAGGTGTTCGACAAATTGCTTGTATAGCTTTCCGCTTTGCGAGACGCCGGGACGTGTCCGTCGCTCGCTTCCAAGCTAATCAACTTCTTCTTTGCAGGTCCTACGGGACCTTAAGAGGTTGTAAGAAGGCTGACCCTGTGCGGACAGATAACGCTTTGGGCGTTTCATGACTTAGGCAATCCCAGCTAAGTCCAGGACAGTGGCAAGGTTGCTTCACGACTTAGGCAATTTCAGCTAAGTCTTTGGGAGGGCCGCAAGGGTGCCGCACGGCCTAGGCAAATTCAGCTAAGTCCGTGACAGTGTGGTATCAGAGCAGGCAAGCAATTTATACGAACAGCGAAGAAGATTCGTAATTTCGCCATGGTGAGACATCGTGGTGAATCGAGCAAAATGGGGCAAGCGGGACCCTTGCTCCAAGCAGCCGCCGATGGGTTGCAAGTGCAAACTCGCTCGTAAACTGCTGGAGCCGCTTATGAGGAGCGCGGTAGTGAACAAGACGAGCGTGAAGTTGGGTATTCTCCACAAGGGGAGGAGGCGTCATCTGGAGCGCCAACCGGGAAGAAGGGCCACAGAGAGAGACTTACAATGGCGGAAACTCGCCTTGATGTTCTTGAAGCGAGCGTGGAGGAACTCTACCAAGGCCAAGGAAGGCTACTTGGGGTAGAGAGCTCGCAGGAAGAAGCTAAAACTCGGGATCAAGAAAGTTGAATCCCTGATTGATCAACTGACAAAGGACACTAAAGATTCCGTACGACATGTACATGTAGTTGTGGCGGAACTCACGGCTAAGGTGATGGTGATAACAAAGACTCTTGATGCGGGAGGGAACAACACCCGCGCTGCGCCACCACACTTCATAGCACCGGAGCGGCAGTGCTACGGAGGTGCTAGGGATGCCAAAGAACTTGAAAATTTCTTGTTCGATATGGAACAGTATTTTCGTGCTACAAGGCTCGATTATGAAGAAACCAAAGTTGCTATAGCAACAATGTATCTGAATGGGGATGCAAAACTTTGATGGCGAACCTGTTGGGAAGAGATCCAACAAGGCCGATGTCGAGTGGATACATGAGGAGACTTGAAGCGAGAGTTGAGAACTCAGTTCTTGCCCGAGAACACAGTTTGTCGCAAGAAGGAAACTGAGACAACTCCGCCAGAGTACAACAATCCGAGACTATGTGAAACAATTTTCAACACTGATGCTGGATATTCGGGACATGTCTGAGAAAGACAAGCTATTCAGCTTCCTCGATGGCTTGAAGCCATGGGCACAATAAGAACAACATCGGAGGAATGTCACCGACATAGTCGGGCAATTGCAACCGCGGAAAGGCTGACTGACTTTGTTTCTTCGGAGGATTCGAGAAAGAAGAAACACTCTTCGGGAAATCGCCCATCTAAATACTCTCGAGCGAAGGAGTCTGGGGGCGAGCAAAAGAAGAAGAATTTCCACAAGGGACTGGGCTCAAGAGGTAGAGTCCCAAAGTCTAGGGGATGCTTCTTGTGTGGAGGACCACACAAAGTGAGAGAGTGCCCACAAAAACAGGCACTCAATGCTTTAACAGCATCGGTTCTACCCCGTAAGTCAGACAAGGGCAAAGCTATCGCCCTTAGTTCGAGCAGTTCTGACTCTAGTAGCGATAGTGAGGCATCGCAAGGACCCAGGATGGGAGCAATGCGTTTGTTGAATGCGTTGCGGGATCAAGTGGGGGAGAACACAAAGGCAAAGCCACCGAAGGCAGGAAACAGCGAGTTGATGTAAGTGGACATCAAGCTTAATGGCCGAACAACCTGTGAAATGGTGGACACGGGCGCGACCCACAATTTTATTGTCGATCACGAAGCTAAGCGATTGGGATTAATCTTGGAGAAGAGCCCAAATCGTATGAAGGCGGTGAATTCGGAGGCCAAGCGGATCTCTGGACAAGCAAAAGGGATCCCCATCAAGATCGGGACATGGAGCGGGAGCACAAACTTAATGGCAGTGCCACTAGACGACTTCCAAGTGATTCTCGGAATGGAGTTTATGCACGCAGCGAAGTTGGTGCCAGTACCGTTCCTGAACTTTTTGTGTCTAATGTGAGGTGACGATCCTTGCATGGTTCCAATTTATCAGGGAGGAACCAAGGACCTACATCAAATATCGGCTTTACAATTGAAGAAAGGGGTACGAAAAGGTGAATCAACCTTTGTAGCGGCTATGAAGCTAGAGACACCTGATGGGGAAGCCATTCAGGAACCTGTTGTTGTGGCAAACATCCTGAAGGAGTTCTCGGATGTGATGCCAACAGAGTTGCCGAGAACTCTACCACCACGCAGAGGCGTGGATCATCGGATTGAGCTGGAGTCGGGAATTAAGCCTCCAACGAGACCACCATATCGTATGGCCCCTCTAGAGTTGGCGAAATTGAGGAAGCAGTTAGATGAACTGCTAAGCGGTGGTCTCATCCGCAGTTCAAAAGCACCTTTCGGAGCTCCAGTCCTCTTTCAGAAGAAGCAAGATGGGAGTCTCCGATTATGCATCGATTATCAAACCATTAACAAGATGACGATGAAGAACAAGTACCCTATCCCGCTCATCGCGGACTTGTTCGATCAATTGGGCAAGGCAAAGTACTTCTCCAAACTCGACCTTCGGTCGGGGTATTGGCAGGTGCGCATTGTAGAAGGTGATGAGGCAAAGACTACCTATGTGGTCAGGTATGGAGCATTCGAGTTCTTGGTGATGCCTTTCGGCTTAACCAATGCTCCGACCACATTCTGCACTCTAATGAACCAACTGTTTAAGGAGTATCTGGACAAGTTTGTGGTTGTCTACTTAGACGATATCATCGCCTATAGCCAAACACTTGAGGAGCATGTTAGACACCTCCGAACAATTTTCAAAGTTGTCAGGGAGAACACCTTGTTCGTGAAGAGGGAAAAGTGCTATTTCACCCAAACGGAAATTTATTCTTGGGGCATCGAATCAGCAATGGTTCCATCCGAATTGTCACGAACGGACGTCGCTTAACCGCAACATCTTCACACCGTGAACCGTTCGTTGCTTTTTCTTGTTTGTACATATGTTTGGCAGCTTGTTTTGCCTTGAGTTTATGTATTTTTACTTAAGAAATGTGAGCAGAAGTAGTGTAGAAGGCTGCAGAACGGTCGTTCGCTGCACAGAGCCAAAACAACCCTGTTTTTGGGTCTTTTTCGTGTGTCACGGCAACCTTTCTGAGCGGTGTGAAATGTCAGCCATTTTAGCACCTTGGAAACCCCCAGGTGGCACCGGGCTGGATGGGGCTCCGGGTATATGTCGGGCGTAGGCGTTCATCAGCAATTGAACTTGTTTTGCGTCCGATACCTTGGGAACCGTTGTTTGCGGACTTGCGACCGTTCCTACAACCCTCCAAAGTCCTATTTCGCTCTCTTTCTCTCTTTTCTCAGCTACACTCAAGGTGTTCGACAAATTGCTTGTATAGCTTTCCGCTTTGTGAGACGTCGGGACGTATCCGTCGCTCGCTTCCAAGCTAATCAACTTCTTCTTTGCAGGTCCTACGGGACCTTAAGAGGTTGTAAGAAGGCTGACCCTGTGTGGACAGATAACGCTTTGGGCGTTTCATGACTTAGGCAATCCCAGCTAAGTCCAGGACAGTGGGCAAGGTTGCTTCACGACTTAGGCAATTTCAGCTAAGTCTTCGGGAGGGCCGCAAGGGTGCCGCACGACTTAGGCAAATTCAGCTAAGTCCGTGACAGTGTGGTATCAGAGCAGGCAAGCAATTTATACGAACAACGACGAAGATTCGTAATTTCGCCATGGTGAGACATCGTGGTGAATTGAGCAAGATGGGGCAAGCGGGACCCTTGCTCCAAGCAGCCGCCGGTGGGCTGCAAGTGCAAACTCGCTCGTAAACTGCTGGAGCCGCTTATGTGGAGCGCGGTAGTGAACAAGACGAGCGTGAAGTTGGGTATTCTCCACAAGGGGAGGAGGCGTCATCTGGAGCGCCAACCGGGAAGAAGGGCCACAGAGAGAGACTTACAATGGCAGAAACTCGCCTTGATGTTCTTGAAGCGAGCGTGGAGGAACTCTACCAAGGCCAAGGAAGGCTACTTGGGGTAGAGAGCTCGCAGGAAGAAGTTGAAACTCGGATCGAGAATGTTGAATCCCTGATTGATCAATTGACAGAGGACACCAAAGATTTCTTACGACATCTGCATGAAGTTGTGGCCGAACTCACGGCTAAGTTGATGGTGTTAACAAGGACTCTTGATGCGGGAGCGAACAACACCCGCGTTGCACCACCACAACACTTCAGAGCACCAGAGCCGTAGTGCTACGGAGGTGCTAGGGATGCCAAAGAGCTTGAAAATTTCTTGTTCGACATGGAATAGTATTTTCGTGCTACAAGGCTCGATTCTGAAGAAACCAAAGTTGCTATAGCAACAATGTATCTGAATGGGGATGCAAAACTTTGGTGGCGAACCCGTTGGGAAGAGATCCAACAAGGCCGATGTCGAGTGGATACATGGGGAGACTTGAAGCGAGAGTTGAGAACTCAATTCTTGCCCGAGAACACAGAGTTTATCGCAAGAAGGAAACTGAGACAACTCCGCCATAGTACAACAATCCAAGACTATGTGAAACAATTTTCAGCACTGATGCTGGATATTCGGGACATGTCTGAGAAAGACAAGCTATTCAACTTCCTCGATGACTTGAAGCCATGGGCACAACAAGAACTACATCGGAGGAATGTCACCGACGTAGTCGGGGCAATTGCAGCCGCGGCAAGGCTGACTGACTTTGTTTCTTCGGAGGATTCGAGAAAGAAGAAACACTCTTCGGGAAATCGGCCATCTAAATACTCTCAAGCGAAGGAGTCTGGGGGCGAGCAAAAGAAGAAGAATTTTCATAAGGGACCGGGCTAAAGAGGTAGAGTCTCAAAGTCTAGTGGATGCTTCTTGTTTGGAAGACCACACAAAGTGAGAGAGTGCCCACAAAAACAGGCACTCAATGCTTTAACAGCATCAGTTCTACCCCGTAAGTCATACAAGGGCAAAGCTATTGCCCTTAGTTCGAGCAGTTCTGACTCTAGTAGCGATAGTGAGGCATCGCAAGGTCCCAGGATGGGAGCAATGCGTTTGTTGAATGCGTTGCGGGGTCAAGTGGAGGAGAACACAAAGGCAAAGTCACCGAAGGCAGGAAACAACAAGTTGATGTATATGGACATCAAGCTTAATGGCCGAACAACCCGTGCAATGGCGGACACGGGTGCGACCCACAATTTTATTGCCGATCGCAAAGCTAAGCGACTGGGATTACTCTTGGAGAAAAGCCCACGTCGTATGAAGGCGGTGAATTCGGAGGCCAAGCGAATCTCCGGACAAGTAAAAGGGGTCCCCATTAAGATCGGGACATGGAGCGGGAGCACAAACTTGATGGCAGTGCCACTAGACGACTTCCAAGTGATTCTCGGAATGGAGTTTATGCACGCAGCGAAGTTGGTGCCAGTACCGTTCCTGAACTTTTTGTGTCTAATGGGAGGTGATAATCCCTGCATGGTTCCAGTTTCTCGGGGAGGAACCAAGGACCTACAACAAATATCGGCTTTACAATTGAAGAAAGGGGTACGAAAGGGTGAAGCAACCTTTGTAGCTGCTATGAAGCTAGAGACACCTGATGGGGAAGCCATTCAGGAACCTGCTGTTGTGGCGAACATCCTGAAGGAGTTCTCGGATGTGATGCCAACAGAGTTGCCGAGAACTCTACCACCACGCAGAGGCGTGGATCATCAGATTGAGCTGGAGTCAGGAATTAAGCCTCCAGCGAGACCACCATATCGCATGGCCCCTCCATAGTTGGCGAAATTGAGGAAGAAGTTAGATGAACTGCTAAGCGGTGGTCTCATCCGCAGTTCAAAAGCACCTTTCGGAGCTCCAATCCTCTTTCAGAAGAAACAAGATGGGAGTCTCCGATTATGCATCGATTATCGAGCCCTTAACAAGATGACGGTGAAGAACAAGTACCCTATCCCGCTTATTGCGGACTTGTTCGATCAATTGGGCAAGGCAATGTACTTCTCCAAACTCGACCTTCGGTCGGGGTATTGGCAGGTGCGCATTGCAGAAGGTGATGAGGCAAAGACTACTTGTGTGACTAGGTATGGAGCATTAGAGTTCTTGGTGATCCCTTTCGGCTTAACCAATGCCCTGGCCACATTCTGCACTCTAATGAACCAGCTGTTCAAGAAGTATCTGGACAAGTTTGTGGTCGTCTACTTAGACGATATCGTCGTCTATAGCCAAACACTTGAGGAGCATGTTAGACACCTCCGAACAATTTTCAAAGTTCTCAGGGAGAACACCTTGTTCGTGAAGAGGGAAAAGTGCGATTTTGCCCAAACGGAGATTTTGTTCTTGGAGCATCGAGTCGGCAATGGTTCTATCCGAATGGACCAGTCTAAGGTGCAAGCTATGGCGGACTGGCGGACTGGCGAACGCCAAAGAAGGTGCCAGAGTTGAGATCCTTCCTTGGGTTCGTCAACTATTATCGGCGCTTCATAGCGGGGTATTCGAAGCGCGCAGCTCCGTTGACGGAGTTGCTAAAGAAGGAGCAGTCCTGGATATGGTCGGACAAATGTGAGGTGGCATTTCAAGACCTAAAGACTGCTGTGTTGGAGGAACCTGTACTCAGATTACCGGACTATGGAAAGTCTTTTGAAGTCCATACAGATGCTTCTGATTTTGCTATTGGAGTTCTTATGCAGGAGGGTCATCCGGTGGCCTACGAGAGTCGCAAGCTCAACGAGACCGAGCGGCGATATCCTGTGCATAAGAAGGAGATGACAGCGGTGGTCCACTGTCTACGAGTGTGGCGACACTACCTTCTGGGAGCACCATTTGTGCTAAGGACAAATAATGTCGCATTGAGTTAGCAAGCACGATGGCAGGACTTCTTGGCTGAGTTCGACACGGTAACGGAGTACAAGCCCGGAAAAGCAAATGTCGTGGCCGATGCATTGAGTCGGAAAGTGGAGCTAGTGAATGCTATACAGTTGGAGGGCGGAGGCCAAGCAAGTCACTTGCGCTCCAACTTCCTTTCCAGGATCAAGGATGGACTACACCGAGATCCTCAGGCAGTAACTCTGATGCAACTCATCAAAGAGGGCAAGGCACGACGATTTTGGGTCCAGGAGGGACTCATCTATACTAAGGGGAACAGAGTTTATGTTCCGCAAGCGGATAACTTGAGGCGTGAACTCCTGAAAGAGTGTCACGATTCCCTTTGGGCTGGACATCTAGGTATCCACCGAACAATGGCTCTCGTGGCGAGGGCCTTCTATTGGCCGAAGATGGGGGCAAATGTGGAGGAATATGTTCAAACATGCCTTACTTGTCAACAGGACAAGGTAGAGCAGCAGAAGCCAGTGGGACTTTTGGAGCCGCTGCCCATACCAGAAAGGCCTTGGGAGAGCATTTCCTTGGACTTCATACCAAGCTTGCCCGCAGTAGGGGGACTTGGATCGATACTCGTGATAGTTGATCGGTTTTCGAATTATCCAACATTCATTGCTACACTCCTACATTGATCAGCGGAGGAGGCGGCTAAGTTGATGATGAAGAATGTGCTGAAGTTTTGAGGAGTCCCACACAACATCATTAGTGATCGAGATTCTCGGTTCTTGGGATGATTCTGGACCGAGTTGTTCAAGTTGTTGGGATCTAAATTATACTTCTCCACAAGCCTCCACCCCCAAACGGATGGCCAAACAGAAAGAATCAACTCGCTCTTGGAGCGATATCTTCCGCACTATGTAAGTGCCAACCAACGAGATTGGGTGAAGCTGTTGGACATAGCCCAATTCTCCTATAACTTGCAGCGGAGCTCTGCATCCAACAAGAGCCCATTTGAGATTATTACGGGACAACAACCATCAACTCTTCACATCCTGGTTATTGGCTATACAGGGAGTAGCCCATCAGCCTATCACTTTGCAAAGGAATGGCATCGCAATGCAGATATTGCGCGGGTTTACTTGGAGAAGGCGGGCAAGAAGATGAAAAAGTGGGCAGACTAGCTGGAATTGCCTAAGTCGCGAAGCAATATTTGGCCAATGTTCCTGACTTAGCTGGGATTGCCTAAGTCATGAAACGCCAAAGTGTATTTGCTCGCAAAGGGTTAGCCCAATTGCAACCTCGTGTAGGTCTCGAAGGACGAGCAACGGACAAGTCCCGACGTCTCGCCAAGAGGGCAGCTCTTACAAGCAATTCGTCGAACACCTTGTGTGCAGCAGAAAAAGAGAGAGAGAGCGAAACAGGACTTTGGAGGGCTGTAAGAACGGTCGCAAAACCACAAACGATGATGCCCAAGGGTGTCGGACGCAAAACACATCAATTTCTTTAAGTGCTCACGCTCGATTAATATCCCGAAGTCCAATCCAGCCCTATGCCTCCCGGGGGGTTCCAATGGGTTGAGATGGCTGACATTTTACTCCGCTCGGTTCCGTCGTCGCAGCACGCGAAAACGACCCAAAATTGGGCAGTTTTGGCTTGTTCTGGCTCCACGCAGCGAGCGATCGTTCTGCAGCCTGACAGACTATTTCTCTCTTCAATCGACTGCCTACAGTCGAAATCGACTGCCTACAGTCGAAATCGACTGCCTATAGTCAAAATCGACCGTCGACGGTCGATTTTTGGTGGAACTGCTTGGTAGCGAACGATCCACATACCGGCAACCTGACGGACCGATATGTATTGCCAGTACCAGACGATACAGGTCAAAATTGCAAACCATGTTCCAGACACCACTATAACACTGTCGTGACAAGAACTATTCAAAAATCTTAATATAAATGATCTATTATCGAAAAATGAGTAAATATACACCATCCTTTAAAATGAGATAATAAATTTTATCTATCACTTTACACTGTATATAAATTATGCAACTAATATATAAAACAAATGAAAAAGCATTTATTCTGGCAGGATGTACTTGATTTCTACCATTATAACCTGTATTATCCTGAATTCATGCCATTAAAGAAAAATTAATGAGTATATGAGACACCTGCAAGAAGTCATTTTTTTCAAAAAGCAAACTTATAGATGTTAAAGGCGTCTTCTTTAATGTTCTTTCTTGGGGTTCCAGAAGATAGATGGCATAAATGTTTCTTTAGTTAAATTATATTTTCAAAACTTAAGTTTTCTATTAAGAACAGAGTATTACTTGAAAACAGAGATGAGCCAAAGCCAAGAATGATTGGGCCAGGCCAAGAACACACAGACCACAGCATAAAGCAAGACAATAACAGTGATACCAATGCAAGTCTTTGAGACCTTCTGACTTCCACGCTGTAGAGATTAAGAATAAAAAGGAGGTAAAAGAGAGTTAGCAGAGGAAAGAAGGTAAGGGACTATCTATCATACAGCAAGAAGATGATCTCGTATAAGAAGGATTACTTACTTCATAGATCAAAACTCAGAACAATGTAAAAGCCGTCAACGCAACATCATGCACTGAAAAAGTCACATCATTTGCAACTACAGGAATCATCTGAAATTAAGAGAATTAATTTGTACATACATCTAGAGAATAAACATTCCAAACGAACATGATGTTAATCAGCAAATCAATAATTTACATGTGTAGAATCTATGGCAAAACCTTCAGCAAGGTGGCTGAACAAACTCGTAATTAATATTTTAACGTGTATAATGGAAGTTTGGAAGAAATCCAAAATTATGACAGAAATGATTCAAAGGCTTATACTTTATAGCATGCGACCACAATGATTTTAGAACAAAAACAAATCAACTTATACAGGTGGTCTATATCCGATAAAAAAGATATGATTGTTCATCACTACATTATGTAGCTCAAGAGAATTGGCCTCCCAAAAATGACGGGAGAAGACTGAATGAAACTTTACTACTAAAATTGACAAAAAGGCAATTAATACTGAGACATTCTACAGTGTTTATAAGAGGGAATTTAATTTTGTCCAGATCGACCCATACCCAATGGATATCTACCAGTTTGGGCATGAACCAGACCGAATGTTGAGCTCCCAATTTGAAATAGTATGGTCACCTTTAATTACTAAAGCAGCTCTCTTTTTGTCTTTTTCAAACACAGCTACACGATGCACCAGGGTTCATGACACACAAGTGTCTCCTCTCCACTATTTGTCGCTCGAATGCCCCTATCGCATCGCACTAACGGCTACCACCCGCCGCACCTTCAATTCGTGTCCTCCTTCCCTCTTTTGCTTCATCCTTCTTCCTCATTTGCTTTTGGAGTAAGCCTATAGTTGAAACCCATTCCCATATAAGAAGAAGCAAAAAAAAGTTTGTGGAAAGAGAAAAATAGATTTCGGAAACAACTAGAACACGGTTTCCTGCTGTGAAGGAACAAGGAACGTAATCTACGTGTCACTGAACGGCTTAACGTAACTGCACTAGCGTGAAGCATGAGGTACGTAACACCGAGGATGAAGATGACTGATGAAGAACAACATGGATGGCTTAACGACAACCTTTAAGCTATGGACGGGAAAGTTGATTAAATATTTTTCAATTAAACATGTGGTTCGACCAGTTGACCCATTGGGCTGACCAGTGGCCTCCTCCCCTGCTTTCTGATTCGATTATGATAACTATGATCAAAATCTGATCGTTACCGCCGGTACAGGTTAGTAACAATCGGATTTCGATCATTACCGATTGATACAGATCTGGGAACGTATAGGGTTATGTAACGAGTACTGCCTGGTTGAGGGCGATCTGCGTATCGGTCCCTTGTCGAACCAATACGTACCGCCACTACTAAGCGATATAGCTCGATACAGAAATCTAACAATAGGAAACCAATTTCAATAGCAAAATCTGGAATAACAAATTCCTTTTTTTCTATTGATGACTAATATGAAGTGATTCCTATATCTATTTGGTATAGTTGATATCTGACAAATTTCAAGGATGATTGGTATCTAAATCATTCTATAGCCATATAAGGCAAATTGACCAAATAATTAGAATAGTATTTGATGAATTTCAAAGCTCTCCTTTAATAGAATTTTATGGGGTGATGAGATTAGATTATCCACAACACTAAAAAAAATATATTCCGGTAAGGCTAGATGTCGTGATTAAATACTCGATTGTTTCTTTGTGCAACTAATTTAATTTTAATTCAGCGGTAGTCTCTATTTGTTTCCTCTCTTCTCCTTCAATCGAAGAAAATTTGATAGGAGGGCCATATCCAACCATTGTTATTGTTTGACACTCAGATCCAACCATTGTTATTGTTTGATACTTGAGTCTGAGTGTAGGAGCTACAGAGAAAAAGAATTATACAATTAAAAATAAGAGCTAAAGAACACCCTAAAGATGAAAAGAAGTATGATAAACTACAGATGCATGATACAAATTGCCAGCTCTCCACTTATTTATATACAACTTTAAGCTTTATCAACCTTTCAGTAAATGGTTCTATATATTTACTCTCTTTAAAATTCATTAATCAAAAGCCATGAAGCAAACGCTTCTTGCTTTTTTCTTGTAACTTTGATTTGTATCATAATAATGTTAAAAGTGTAATATCCTCCATATGACATAACATTGACCCATCACTTAATTAAATATCTTTCTTCCCCTATCATGTTAATTACATATACATTGATAATATGCATGCATATATCTTACATTTGACAGTGCAAATTCAGAAACATCCATCCTGTAGTCCTTTAATCTCAAAATTAAGAACATAAAAAATATAATTAAAGAATAAAATAAGTTTATGTAGTATTGAGTCTCCAGACAAGGAAGAAAGTTATGATTTGAGGAAAGAAGTTAAAAGCTTAAGTAATTAATCAATGGAAATAGGTATAAATTCTGAAAAGGCAGAATTCGATTCCCTGACTAACAAATGACCCAATCCGTGATGGGCAGCTGGCTCACCAAGTTTTCAGATCATTAAGAGTACCTCATCTAGCCCTAAATTTGGAATATTAAGAAAATACAAGAAAAGAATATCACCCTTGAACAGAAGAAAAAAAACGGAAGCATTAACAACACTAATAAGTAATATAACTAAACCGCATGATGCAAGCAATTTGACAAGTTCATACCTCCAAAATTTCATCAACTACTTCAAGATCCAAATTCCTTGGTACAAAACCAGCTCCTATGTCATGAATCTTGTGTGGACCTACATTATAGGACCTTCTGGTTATCGGGATAAAACAAAAGGTTGAAAGAGAAAAGGTTAGATCCACTTAATCTTTGCCTATACCAGGCTTTCCCCCTGAAGAATGTTGCTTTCAGAAGGCTCGGTGCCAATGACCTGAAGAAATTGGAAACGAGAAAGACCAAGAATTAGGAATTCCATACACAGAGAAACTTAACATAAAAAGGTAAGAGAAAAAAATAGAAAGGAAAAAGAACCTTGATGTTAGGATTTTTGTCCTTCAAAAAACAACCAACTCCAGATATAGTTCCACCTGTCCCAATACAGCAACAAAAATGTCCACCTTCCCTCTTGTATCTTCCCTGATTTCTGGACCAGTAGACTCACAGTGTATCTGCACAAGAATATGCAGAATTTGACAAAAAAAAAAAAAAACGAAACTTGGGTAAAATAAAAAAAAAAAAATCATGGTAGAATGTGACCTTTGGATTTGCAAGATCGTCAAATTGTTGAAGAATATAAGCATTGGGCGTATTCTTCAAGATCTCTTCTGAACTTCTCCCTTCGTGCCATTGGCAGAATCTGTAAGGACAAGTTATTCTCCGAAAGCTTTCAGCAGAACTCGTCTTTCAATGCTCATAGATGCAGGCATGGTCGATATCAGTTTGTATCCTTTGGCAGCAGCAATAAACGCAAGACCAATCCCCATGTTACCACTTGTTGGTTCCACCAATATACTCTTTAGAAGCAAAAAAATAGGAAAAAAAAAAGAAATCAATCAGTAACAATGGAATGACGATGAAGAGGCAGATTTACTAGAATGGCTACAATAAGGTCCTCTAACAAAAAGTTTAAACATGAGAAAAAGGTGAAGAAACCGAAAAGACTGGCGATCAAGAACCAAGCCTGTCTTATCTCTCCCCCGCTCGTCTCCCTCTTCGTCTTCGTCTTCCTTCCTTTGCCTGCGCCTGCAAGCCGCCTTCGCTACAATGCTGCCTCCTCCGGATCCCCTGTCCGAGTGCGACGGCAAACCCTGCTAATGGGTCCCATCTAAAGCAGGGCTCATGCACCAGGAACGAATCTCAAAGTTAAAAAAATGACGTGGCTTGCATAGGGGAGCCTCACCGCACGCTCTCTCACTTGCGCGCTTTCTATGCGGACGGCGGTCGAGAACTAAACCGCTCTCCTCACGAAGCCTATTGATGCTCTCTCTGTGGCGGAAGGATGTCTCGTCTCCCTCTCCGTCTTTGACTTCTCCCGGCGAAGCTTATTTCTCTCTGTCAATCTTGTTGGCTGGAGGAAGGCGATCAAGAACCAAGCCTGTCTTCTCCCTCGCTCGTCTGCGTCTTCTCCTTGTTTCTCCTTCTCTCGCGCTTGCGTTGGCTGGCGGAATTCGATCAAGAAAGAATGAAGCTATCCTTCTCCCCGCTCGTCTCCGTCTTCGGCTTCGTCTTCGTCTTCCTTTGTCTGCGCCTGCAAGCCTCCTCCGCTAGAGTACTGCCTCCTCCGGAACCCTGTCCGAGTGCGATGGCGGCCATGCGAGTTTGCTTACCCCACTTGGCGAAGTCGCATTATCTGTTCTGGCACGCCTACCCTCCCCCGACCTTACAATGCTGCGCGGCCTTCTCCGCCGCCATCGAAGGTCCCGGCGCCGCCTGCCTATGCCTTCTAGCCCGCCAGAAAGCATTCTTGGGGACGCCGATCGAAACTTCACGCCTCTTCTCCCTCCCCTTCGCCTGCGGGAAACCGGTCGACGCCTTCGCCACTGAGATCTGCCAAGATTCTGCTCCTCCGGCTCCTCCTGCATCTGCGGCTCCTCCTGCTGCCGCTCCTCCGGCCTACCATATTAACCTCAGGTTCACATTAACAGTTTCTTTGCCCGCATCTGTAGTTGTAGTTCTTGTTTTAGCAATATTGATCTACGCTATCTACGTTCGCGATTGCTCGTTTCTGGAACTCTTTTGTCGAATTGCTTGTATGCTTTCGGGTTGATTCATTTGTTTCTTGATCTTGACTGTTGCTTTTAGCGTCTTTTTTAAGTCTCTTTCTATGTTTTAGTGTTCTTTATTCTTGAGGTGGTCTTCCATTGGGATCTTGCATGCATGTGTCTTCGAGTTCTATCTGCATGTGTCTTCGAGTTCTATCTTCTTGGCTTTCTTCCGTAGGGGGGTATCATATACTGGTTTCTCGGATTCTAACTCTCAGTTCTTTTTTTTTCTTTTTGTTCTTTCGTCCGTATTTTGCATGTGTCTTCGAATACGTATACTGATTTTTTTTATTCTAGATTCTGAGTTGTTTCTTCTTTGTGTTTTTTCATTGGGATCTTGCGTATATCTTCGAATACGTGCACTGATTTCTTAGACCTTAGATTTTGCATTACTTCTCTAATTTGCTAGTGCATTGAATTTCTTGATATATAACTTTTCCGAGTTCAATAAAAAAAATGCAAAAGTTCATTCGTTCTTTCGTTTGTTTTGTTAGTTGCATGCATGACCATCTTCTTTGTTCGTGGTAGATCATTTTTCTATGCTTCATGATCTCATCGGACACATATATGGATTATTCGTTTTGAGTGACAAACATTTATGCAATTGAAATTCTTATATAGAGTCGATTTTAGATGGAACATCGTGTGAGGGCCTGGCTCGGGCTGTGAGCTTTCTTTCTTTTTTCCTTTACCTGACCCGGGTTGTGGGTAAATAAATCGGTTGAGCCTCCCCTTGAACAGGCTCAAGGAGGGTTTTTTTCACCCTAGCTTTTACTGTTAGGGTTTTTCCCTGCAACGAGGTTTTGCCTTGATCTATCATTCGATCGAGGATTTCCTCGGATTAAAGATTGTATTGCAAATATTAAGGATTGAATGAAATTCTATCATTTGAATAAATTTGTTATGAGTTCCTAATACATTATATAGAATTAAATATTTTCTAAACATATGATGTCTTAAGTATTTAGAGTCAGCTTCTTAAAGCATGAATAATTACTTCAATATATGTACTAATATATTTATCATTTGTAAAATATTTTCTTTGAAGTATGGCTATGGTTACTTCTAATTTGTATTAAAAAAAAGCCTTCTAATGTTAACATGTCATATGAACATATGTGTAGGTCTTATTCTTTTTTATATGATAAATATTCAATAGGAGAACCATGAAAACAAAAAAATTAAGATCAACATGTCCTCTCACTAAACAATAAAACCAACCACAAATATTTAATTTGGCAGAAAAATGTTATCATTTTGAAAATCAAATAATTCTCAAAGCAAAGTATGTGTTCTCCTTCCGGCGAAAAGAAAAGAAAAGACTAGAGAATGGAAACATTCCTAAAGTTTATTACCCTCCCAAAAGATTACTTAGATAAATATAATTAACATTATTTAAGTTTGTAATGCACCTACCACACTATATAGGTACATACATATTTTAAGTTTTTTATATATACTATATATTTTATATGCCTCTTATCTACGAAGGAAATTGAAATTTTATAAGAAGATTATAACTCGAACATATAGACGACCAACAATTCTCCTATATAATTTTATTTTTTTGTTGGTGGGCCCACAAGTAACCTAACTGTAAAATATGTTATCGAACATTAAATCACAAGATAAAGAAAAAAGAGTGTATCGGTACCATAACATTTTCAACATAAGCATCATAAGTAAAAGAGTTGTTGTGTTGACTATTTTCACATGCAAAATAAAATGATTACTAGAGAATAAAAGAAATTAAAATAAAAAAACTTAATAATATAATTGTTCCATTACAATTCATAAAAAGCTATATGTTTGATAAAGGTCACTCAAATGCAAACATAGTCTATGCGCTTAATTTCTGAATGGCTTTGCAGAACTAGAAGTGGACGAGACTTCACTAATTAAGAATGAGACTTCACTAATTATTACCTGTGTGATGGCAAGCTCAAGCGAAGAAGAG
Organism: Ensete ventricosum; assembly: GCA_029747655.1. NCBI lineage: Eukaryota > Viridiplantae > Streptophyta > Magnoliopsida > Zingiberales > Musaceae > Ensete > Ensete ventricosum. The sequence goes on from JAQQAF010000003.1 coordinate 45,722,844, forward strand.
GGTTTATAAAGAATCCCTGCACCTCCTCCTCGAGGCAGAAGAGAGAGAGAGAGAGAGAGAGAGAGAGAGAGAATAGCTTATAGAGATGAGTGCTTGTTCTTTACACTGTCACTAGGGAGAAGAGGATGGTATCCTTAATTTATCTATCTGATACCTGCTATGAACCCAGAAGGTTATCACAAACAAATAAACATCTATGAGTTTTCCTTCACTTCACTGCATAATAAAGCTCAGTGACGTATGCTTGTAGTAAAATTAACTACCATGTTCAACTCTGCTAGATGCCAGGATTCAAGCAATTGGACGAAGAAGATTTAATCTAGCATTTATCTTTTTTATGTTAATTCAAAACATTGGTTTGATATAGTGCCAGCAAACTCTTACACAATACTGCTAACTCTTACACAATCAAGAGGGAAGTGCAATAACACAAATTGGACGGCAATTTCCAACCAATGTTGAATCTGATTGCAATCAGTAATAGCTCACTTAATATAATATTTTGACCCCCAGCTGGACACTTTACATATCATTGATCATATCACCACAGGAGAATATCACTTTCATTGTCAAGTTTCTATGTGTATCAAAGCACCATTTACGAATTACAGCCTCATACGACTGCAAGATGCTCACGTAAAACAGATCGATCAACTCCAAACTTATGCCTTCCCTCTTTGCTCCCAGTTTAACGTTGCGTCGTTGAATCCAGGATGGACAATCATTAATATGCAATCTGAATGATCTTAAAGAGTGATTAATCCCCTACACATTTTGCTAACTGAGGTTTCTCTTCAGAGTTGATAAGTGGAATAACATTTTCTTCCTTAATTCTTGGGTTTACTTCCATTCCTCACAGGATAGAGCACACAGTGCTGGAAAATGAAGAGAATATCAAAGAGCACTACTTCCTGCAACAGAAAGAGAAGGAAAAAAAAAATTAACATAAAGGATAAGCATTTTGGATAATATTGAGCAGAGATGTGCAATATTTATCTTCTAGCTACATATAGAAATCACCTGCATGCTCAGTTAATATAAAATTGAGATCAATCGTAGAAGAAACGGAATGCAAAACTGACAGCATAACTGCATTCTAGGATAATTATATCATCCTATTTCTCATAAAACAAAATTTAGCATGTTCACAAATGAACTCTGTAAAATGACCCATAATGAACACTGCAACGTCGGTATTAAAATATAATATAATATTTTTATAATATAATTTAAAAATATTAAAAAAAAGGTGCGACGTCGCCTCGATCTTTCTCCTCGCGCAGGAGAAAAAGCGGTCGTTGCCGCGGGCGACCCGGAGGCGGCGACAGGGATCAGGCGACCCGCCGGCGATGACTGCAGGCGGGCGAGGACGACACTCGGGCGAGGTATTCTTTCTTCTTCGTTTTTTTTTCTTTTCCTCTTCTTCTTCCCATTTTACTGCTATAGAAAAACACAATTGCTTATGTTGGGTAGAGGAAGTCCTAAAATTACTGTGGTTAAAATCAAAATGGTTTCAAGCATCACTCATTATGTATCAAGCCAAAATATGTCTGGCTTGATACATAAGGCGCTATCACCAAAAGATAAGTATCACATGAGGTAGTTTTCCTATCAAATGGAACTCCAATTAGGCCTCAATTATATTTAAAAATAAAAATATGTCTGGCTCCTTAATTGGACATTCTAGGCTAAGGTTTGACTTACTGGTCTGTACCGATATACTGAGTTCATATCGATATAATATAATATAATATTAATATATTAAAATATTAAAAAAAAAGAAAAGGGGCGACGTCGCCTCGATCTTTCTCCCCGCGCTATCACGGACTTAGCGAAATTTGTCTAAGCCATGTGGCACCCTTGCGACAAACTTGTAGACTTAGCTGGAATTGCCTAAGTCGCGGAGCAATCTTTGGCCAATGTTCCGGACTTAGCTGGGATTGCCTAAGTCATAAACGCCAAAGCGTATTTGCTCGCAAAAGGTCAGCCCAATTGCAACCTCGTGCGGGTCCCGAAGGACCTGCAAAAAGAGAAGTTGATTAGTTTTGGAAACGAGCGACGGACAAGACCCGACGTCTCGCCAAGAGGGCAGCTCTTACAAGCAATTCGTCGAACACCTTGTGTGAAGCAGAAAAAGATAGAAAGAGAACAAAACAGGACTTTGGAAGGCTGTAAGAACCGTCGCAAGTCCACAAACGATGATTCCCAAGGGTGTCGGACGCAAAACACTTCAATTTTTTTGAGTGCTCACGCCCGACTAATATCCCGAAGCCCCATCCAGCCCTGTGCCACCCGGGGGGTTCCAGAGGGCTGAGATGGCCGACATTTACTCCGCTCGGTTCGGTCGTCGCAGCACGCGAAATCGACCCAAACTGGGTAGTTTTAGCTCCGCGCAGCGAGCGATCGTTCTACAGCCAGACAGACTGTTTCTGCTCACAATTCCTATGTAAAATCACCCAAAACCATGGCAAAACAGGCTGCTCAACATTTGTACAAGCAACAAAAATGCGACAAGCGGTTCACGGAACGAAGAGTTGCGATTGAGCGACGATCGTTCGTGATATTCTCCCCCACTTAACTTGTCCACGCCCTTTGTCGACGCTTGTTGATAGGCTTTAACGCAGGCTTCTTTATGTCGTAGGGCGTCTTCAGGCTCCCAACTGGCTTCCGTCCGGGAAAGTTTTTGCCACTTCACCAAGTACTCAGTTTGCTCTGCTCCGTTGGGTAGCTTAGTCTTAAGATCCGCCAGAATGGTCTCAACTCTCTTTTCATAGGAGGCTCTGATTGGGGGTAGTCGAGTTGAAATATTTCGTGAGGCGTCTTGCGGATCTGAATGGTAGGCTTTCAAGTTGCTTGCATGGAAGACGTTGTGAATTTTGAACCATGCTGGCAGCTGCAACTTGTAGGAGACGTTGCCTACTCGACTAATGATTGGGAAAGGCCCTTCATACTTGTGTACCAATCCTTTGTGCACTTTGTGCCTAAAGAACTGGAGTGATGCTGGTTGAAGCTTCACCAACACCAAGTCGCCAACTTTAAAGTCCTGGGGTCGCCTTCCCAAGTCTGCCCACTTCTTCATCTTTTTAACCGCCTTCTCCAAGTAGGCCCATGCAATATCTACATTTTGATGCCATTCTTTTGCAAAGTGATACGCTGACGGACTACTCCCCGTATGTCCAATTGCCAATGTGTGATAATCTCGAAGGGGCTCTTATTGGATGTAGAGCTCCACTGTAAGTTATAGGAGAATTGGGCTATGTCCAACAGCTTCACCCAATCTCGTTGATTAGCACTCACATAGTGCCGGTGATACTGTTCTAACAGTGAGTTAATTCTTTTGGTTTGACCATCAGACTGGGGGTGGAGGCTTATGGAGAAGTATAACTTCGATCCCAACAGCTTGAATAGCTCGGTCCAGAATCGTCCCAAGAACCGAGAATCTCGATCACTAATGATATTTTGTGGAACTTCCCAATACTTCACCACATTCTTCATCATCAACTTGGCCGCCTCTTCTACTGAACAATATAGGGGTGCAGCAATAAACGTTGCATACTTTGAAAACCGATCGACAACTATAAGTATCCCCCTACTGTGGGCAAGCTTGATATGAAGTCTAAGGAAATGCTCTCCCATGGCATTTCTGGCACCGGTAGCGGCTCCAAAAGTCCTACTGGCTTTCGCTGTTCCAACTTAACTTGTTGGCCCGTAAGGCATGTACGAACATAATCCTCCACTTTGTCCCCATTTTTGGCCAATAAAATGCCCTCTCCACGAGAGCCATTGTCCGATGAATGCCGGGATGTCCGGCCCAAAGGGAATCGTGACACTCACTCAAGAGTTCATGCCTCAAGTTGTCCACTCGTGGAACATAAACTCTATTCGCCTTGGTGTAGAGGAGTCCCTCCTGGAGTCAAAATCGTCACGCCTTGTCCTCTTTGATGAGTTGCATCAGGGTTACTGCTTGAGGATCACTGTACATTTCATCCCTGATCCTGGAAAGAAATTTAGAGTGCAACTGACTTGCTTGGCCTCCACCTTCCAACTATATATATACCATTCACCAGTTCCACTTTCCAGCTCAATGCATCGACCACGACATTCGTCTTTCTAGGCTTGTACTCCAGTACCATGTCGAATTCGGCCAAGAAGTCGTGCCATCTTGCCTGTTTCGGGGAGAGTTTCTTTTGAGTCTGGAAGTAACTCAATGTGATATTGTCCGTCTTTAGCACGAATCGTGCTCCCAAAAGGTGGTGTCGCCAGACTCGTAAACAGTGGACCACCGCTGTCATCTCTTTCTCTTGCACTGGATATCGCCGCTCGATCTCATTGAGCTTGCGACTCTCATAGGCCACTGGATGACCCTCTTGCATAAGTACTCCCCCAATAGCAAAGTCAGAAGCATCTGTATGGACTTTAAAAGGCTTCCTGTCCTCTGGTAATCTGAGTACTGGTTCCTCCAACACAGCAGTCTTTAGATCTTGGAAAGCCGCTTCACACTTGTTTGACCATCTCCAAGATTGCTCCTTTAGCAAATCCGTCAGTGGAGCTGCGCACTTTGAATATCCAGAAATGAAGCGAGGATAGTAGTTCATAAAACCAAGGAAGGATCTCAACTCAGGTACCTTCTTTGGTGTTCGCCATTCTGCCACAGCTTGCATCTTTGACTCATCCATCCGAATGGAACCACCGCCGATCTGATGTCCCAAGAACATAATTTCTGTCTACGCAAAGTAGCACTTCTCCCTCTTCACAAACAAGGTGTTCTCCATGAGAACTCTGAAGATTATCCGAAGGTGTTCAATGTGCTCCTCGAGCGTCTGGCTATAGACGACGATATCGTCTAGGTAGACGACCACAAACTTGTCCAAATACACTTTGAAAAGCTAGTTTATTAGAGTACAAAATGTGGTCGGAGCGTTGGTTAAACCAAAAGGCATCACAAATCCGCGATGAGCAGAATAGGATATTTGTTCTTCACCGTCACTTTGTTCAGAGCTCGATGATCGACACATAATCGGAGGCTCCCATCTTGTTTCGTCTGAAACAGAACTGGAGCTCCGAATGGTGCCTTTGAACTGCGGATGAGACCACCCCTTAACAGTTCATCTAACTGCTTCCTCAGTTTTGCTAACTCTGGAAGGGCCATGCGGTAGGGTGGTCTCGCTGGAGGCTTAACTCCCGGCTCCAACAAATGTTATGATCCATGCCTCTGCGTGGTGGTAGAGTCTTCGGCAACTCGGGTGGCATGACGTCTATAAATTCCTTCAGAACGTTTGCCACTACAGCAGGTTCGTGAATGGCCTCCCCGTCAAGTGGCTCCAGCTTCACAGCAGCCACGAAAGTTAATTCACCTTAACGCATCCCTTTTTTTAATTGTAATACTGATATTTGCTGTGGGTCCTTGTTTCTCCCTCGAGAAACTGGAACTACGCAGGGGTCGTCACCTCCCAACAGGCATAAAGAGTTTAGGAACGACATCGGCACTAACTTCACCGCGTGGATGAACTCCATTCCAAGAATCAATTGGAAGTCGTCCAATGGCATCGCCATCATATTTGTGCACCCGCTCCACGTTCCAATCTTGATAGGGACCCCCTTTGCTAATCCGGAGATCTGCTTGGCCTCCGAGTTCACAACCTCCATGCGACTTGGGTTCTTCTCCAAGATAAGTCCAAGTCGCTTTGCTTCACGATCAGCAATAAAATTGTGGGTAGCTCCAGTGTCCACCATTGCAAGGGTTGTTCGACCATTGAGCTTGATGTCCACATACATCAGCTCGCTACTTGCCGCCTTCTGTGCCTTTGTCTTTGTTCTCTCTCCCACTCGACCCCGTAATGCATTCAACAAACGCATCGCTCCCATTCGGGGTCCTTGCGACTCCTCGTCGTCGCTGCTAGATTCAGAACTTCTCGAACTAAGGGCGACAGCTTTGCCTTTGTCCGACTTGTGGGGGTGTATTGATGTCATTAAGGCGTTGAGTGCCTGCTTCTGCGGGCACTCCCTCACCGTGTGTGGTCCTCTACACAAGAAGCATCCACTAGATTTCGGGGCTTTGCCTTTTAAGCACGATCCCTTGTGGAAGCTCTTTTTCTTCTGTTCGCCCCTAGACTCCTTTGCACGAGAGTATTTTGTTGAGCGATTTCCTAAGGATTGTTTCTTCTTTCCTTAGTCTTTTGAAGAAACGAAATCAGTTAGCCTTTTCGCGGTTGCAATTGTCCCGACCACGTCGGTGACATTCCTCCGATTTATTTTTTGTTGTACACATGGCTTTAAGCCATCGAGGAAGCTGAATAGTTTGTCCTTTTCGGACATATCTTGTATATCTAGTATCAGTGCCAAAAATTGCTTCAAATAGTCTCGGATGGAAGTACTTTGGTGGAGTTGTCTCAGTTTCCTTCTTTCGACGAACTAAGTGTTCTCGGGCAGAAACTGCGTTCTCAACTCATGTTTCAAGTCTTCCTATGTATCCACTCGTCATCGGCCTTGTTGGATCTCTTCTCAACTGGTTCGCCACCAAAGTTTTACGTCTCCATTCCGATACATGGTTGTTATAGAAACTTTGGTTTCCTCCGAATAAGGACTCGTAGCACAAAAATATTGTTCCATGTCGAACAAGAAATTCTCGAGCTCTTTGGCATCTCTAGCGCCCTCGTAGCAATGCGGCTCTGGTGCTCTGAAGCTTTGGGGTGAGGCAGCACGTGTATTGTTCCCTCCCGCATTAAGAGTTCTAGTGAGCAACGTCACTTTGGCCGTGAGTTCCACCACAACTTCATGTAGATGTCATACGGAGGCTTTAGTATCCTCCGTCAGTCGGTTGACCAGGGGCTCAACCCTGTCGATCCAAGGTTCAGCTTCTTCTTGCGAGCTCTCTATCCGAATGAGCCTTCCTTGCCCTTGATAGAGTTCCTCCAAACTCGTTTCAAGAACATCGAGACGGGTTTCCACCGTTGAAAGTCTCTCCTTGTGGCTCCTTTTCACAGTTGGTGCACCAGATTGTGCTTCCTCCGCTCGCGGAGAGTACCCAACTTCACGCTCGTCATGTTCACTGCTGCACTCCTCATGAGCGGCTCCAGCAGTTTACGAGCGAGTTTACACTTGTAGCCTACTTGCGGCTGCTTGGGGCAAAGGTCCGGCTTACCCCATCTTGCTTGTTTGTTCGAATTACTTGCTTGCTCTGATACCACAATATCACGGACTTAGCGGAATTTGTCTAAGTCGTGTAGCACCCTTGCGGCAAACTTGTAGACTTAGCTGGAATTTCCTAAGTCGCGAAGCAATCTTTGGCCAATGTTCCGGACATAGCTGGGATTGCCTAAGTCATGAAATGCCGAAGCGTATTTGCTCGCAAAGGGTCAGCCCAATTGCAATCTCGTGCGGGTCCCGAAGGACCCGCAAAAAGAGAAGTTGATTAGTTCAGGAAACGAGCGACGGACAAGTCTCGGTGTCTCGCCAAGAGGGCAGCTCTTACAAGCAATTCGTCGAACACCTTTTGTGCAGCAGAAAAAGAGAGAAGGAGCGAAACAGGACTTTGGAGGGCTGTAAGAACGGTTATAAAACCACAAACGATGATGCCCAAGTGTGTCGGATGCAAAATACTTTAATTTCTTTAAGTGCTCATACCCGATTAATATCCCGAAGTCCAATCCAACCCTATGCCTCCCGGGGGGTTCCAGAGGGCTGAGATGGTTGACATTTTACTCCGCTCGGTTCCATCGTCGCAGTACGCGAAAACGACCCAAAACTGGGAAGTTTTGGCTTGTTCTGGCTCCACGCAACGAGCGATCGTTCTGCAGCCTGACAGACTGTTACTGCTCATAATTCCTAGGTAAAATCACCCAAAACCAATGCAAAACCAGCTGCCCAACATTTGTACAAGAAACGACAAAGCGACGAACGGTTCATGGAACGAAGAGTTACTTACTTCATAGATCAAAACTTAGAACAAAGTAAAAGTCATCAACGCAACAGCATGCACTGAAAAAGCCACATCATTTGCAACTACAGGAATCATCTGAATTAATTTGTATATACATCTAGAGAATAAACATCCCAAACGAACATGATGTTAATCAGCAAATCAATAATTTACATCTGTAGAATCTTTACTACTAAAATTGGCCTCCCAAAAATGACGAGAGAAGACTGAATGAAACTTTACTACTAAAATTGACAAAAAGGCAATTAATACTAAGACATCCTACAGTGTTTATAAGAGGGAATTTAATTTTGTCCAGATCGACCCATACCCAACGGATATCTACCAGTTTGGGCATGAACCAGACCGAACATTGAGCTCCCTATTTGAAATAGTATGGTCACCTTTAATTACTTAAGCAGCTCTCTTTTAGTCTTTTTCAAACACAGCTACACGATGCACCAGGGCTCATAACACACAAGTGTCTCCTCTCCACTATTTGTCGCTCGAATGCCCCTATCGCACCGCACAGATGGCTGCCACCCGCCACACATCCAATTCGTCTCCTCTTCCTTCCCTCTTTTGCTTCTTTCTTCTTCCTCATTTGCTTTTCGAGTAAGCCTACAGTTGAAACCCATTCCCATATAAGAAGAAGCAAAAAAAGTTTGTGGAAAAAGAAAAATAGATTTCGGAAACAACTAGAAGACGGTTTCCTACTGTGAAGGAACAAGGAACGTAATCTACGTGTCACTGAACGGCTTAACGTAACTGCACTAGCGTGAAGCATGAGGTACGTAACACCGAGGATGAAGATGACTGATGAAGAATAACATGGATGGCTTAACGACAACCTTTAAACTACAGATGTTATTGTTTGATACTTGAGTCTGAGTGTAGGAGCTATAGAGAAAAAGAATTATAAAATTAAAAATAAGAGCTAAAGAACACCCTAAAGATGAAAAGAAGCATGATAAACTACAGATGCATGATACAAATTGCCAGCTCTCCACTTATTTATATACAACTTTAAGCTTTATCAACCTTTCAGTAAATGGTTCTATATATTTACTCTCTTTAAAATCCATTAATCAAAAGCCATGAAGCATAAACTCAAACGCTTCCTGCTTTTTTTTTGTAACTTTGCTTTGTATCATAATAATGTTAAAAGTGTAATATCCTTCATATGACATAACATTGACCCATCACTTAATTAAATATCTTTCTTCCCCTATCATGTTAATTACATATACATTGATAATATGCATGCATATATCTTACATTTGACAGTGCAAATTCAGAAACATCCATCATGTAGTCCTTTAATCTCAAAATTAAGAACATAAAAAATACAATTAAAGAATAAAATAAGTTTATGTAGTATTGAGTCTCCAGACAAGGAAGAAAGTTATGATTTGAGGAAAGAAGTTAAAAGCTTAAGTAATTAATCAATGGAAATAGGTATAAATTCTGAAAAGGCAGAATTCGATTCCCTGACTAACAAATGACCCAATCCGTGATGGGCAGCTGGCTCACCAAGTATTCAGATCATTAAGAGTACCTCATCTAGCCCTAAATTTGGAATATTAAGAAAATACAAGAAAAGAATATCACCCTTGAACAGAAGAAAAAAAACGGAAGCATTAACAACACTAATAAGTAATATAACTAAACCGCATGATGCAAGCAATTTGACAAGTTCATACCTCCAAAATTTCATCAACTACTTCAAGATCCAAATTCCTTGGTACAAAACCAGCTCCTATGCCATGAATCTTGTGTGGACCTACATTATAGGACCTTCTAGTTATCGGGAGAAATATTTTCTAAACATATTATATCTTAAGTATTTATAGTCAGCTTCTTAAAGCATGAATAATTACTTCAATATATGTACTAATATATTTATCATTTGTAAAATATTTTCTTTGAAGTATGGCTATAGTTACTTCTAATTTATATTAAAAAAAAGCCTTCTAATGTTAACATGTCATATGAACAGATGTGTAGGTCTTATTCTTTTTTATATGATAAATATTCAATAGGAGAACCATGAAAACAAAAAAATTAAGATCGACACGTCCTCTCACTAAACAATAAAACCAACCATAAATATTTAATTTTGCAGAAAAATGTTATCACTTTGAAAATCAAATAATTCTCAAAGCAAAGTATGTGTTCTCGTTCCGGCGAAAAGAAAAGAAAAGACTAGAGAATGGAAACATTCCTAAAGTTTATTACCCTCCCAAAAGATTACTTAGATAAATATAATTAACATTATTTAAGTTTGTAATGCACCTACCGCACTATATAGGTACATACATATTTTAAGTTTTTTGTATATACTATATATTTTATATGCCTCTTATCTACGAAGGAAATTGAAATTTTATAAGAAGATTATAACTCGAACATATAGACGACCAACAATTCTCCTATATAATTTTCACATGCAAAATAAAATGATTACTAGAGAATAAAAGAAATTAAAATAAAAAAACTTAATAATATAATTGTTCCATTACAATTCATAAAAAGCTATATGTTTGATAAAGGTCACTCAAATGCAAACATAGTCTATGCGCTTAATTTCTGAATGGCTTTGCAGAACTAGAAGTGGACAAGACTTCACTAATTATTACCTGTGTGATGGCAAGCTCAAGCGAAGAAGAGGGTTTATAAAGAATCCCTCCACCTCCTCCTCGAGGCAGAAGAGAGAGAGAGAGAGAGAGAGAGAGAGAGAGAATAGCTTATAGAGATGAGTGCTTGTTCTTTACACTGTCACTAGGGAGAAGAGGATGGTATCCTTAATTTATTTATCTGATACCTGCTATGAACCCAGAAGGTTATCACAAACAAATAAACATCTATGAGTTTTCCTTCACTTCACTGCATAATAAAGCTCAGTGACGTATGCTTGTAGTAAAATTAACTACCATGTTCAACTCTGCTAGATGCCAGGATTCAAGCAATTGGACGAAGAAGATTTAATCTAGCATTTATCTTTTTTATGTTAATTCAAAACATTGGTTTGATATAGTGCCAGCAAACTCTTACACAATACTGCTAACTCTTACACAAGCAAAAGGGAAGTGCAATAACACAAATTGGACGGCAATTTCCAACCAATGTTGAATCTGATTGCAATCAGTAATAGCTCACTTAATATATTTTGACCCCCAGCTGGACACTTTACATATCATTGATCATATCACCACAGGAGAATATCACTTTCATTGTCAAGTTTCTATGTGTATCAAAGCACCATTTACGAATTACAGCCTCATACGACTGCAAGATGCTCACGTAAAACAGATCGATCAACTCCAAACTTATGCCTTCCCTCTTTGCTCCCAGTTTAACGTTGCGTCGTTGAATCCAGGATGGACAATCATTAATATGCAATCTGAATGATCTTAAAGAGTGATTAATCCCCTACACATTTTGCTAACTGCAGTTTCTCTTCAGAGTTGACAAGTGGAATAACATTTTCTTCCATAATTCTTGGGTTTACTTCCATTCCTCACAGGATAGAGCACACAGTGCTGGAAAATGAAGAGAATATCAAAGAGCACTACTTCCTGCAACAGAAAGAGAAGGAAAAAAAAAAAAATTTAACATAAAGGATAAGCATTTTGGATAATATTGAGCAGAGATGTGCAATATTTATCTTCTAGCTACATATAGAAATCACCTGCATGCTCAGTTAATATAAAATTGGGATCAATCATTGATCAAGGACACCTTAGAAGAAACGGAATGCAAAACTGACAGCATAACTGCATTCTAGGATAATTATATCATCCTATTTCTCATAAAACAAAATTTAGCATGTTCACAAATGAACTCTGTAAAATGACCCATAATGAACACTGCAACATCGGTATTAAAATATAATATAATATTTTTTATAATATAAGTAAAAATTATTAAAAAAAAGGTGCTACGTCGCCTCGATCTTTCTCCTCGCGCGGGAGAAAAAGCGGCCGTTGCCACGGGCGACCCGGAGGTGGCGACAGGGATCAGGCGACCCACCGGCGATGACTGCAGGCGGGCGAGGACGGCACTCGGGCGAGGTATTCTTTCTTCGCCTCCTTTTTTTTTTCTTTTCCTCTTCTTCTTCCCATTTTACTGCTATAGAAAAACACAATTGCTTATGTTGGGTAGAGGAAGTCGTAAAATTACTGTGGTTAAAATCAAAATGGTTTCAAGCATCACTCATTATGTATCAAGCCAAAATATGTCTGGCTTGATACATAAGGCGCTATCACCAAAAGATAAGTATCACATGAGGTAGTTTTCCTATCAAATGGAACTCCAATTAGGCCTCAATTATATTTAAAAATAAAAATATGTCTGGCTGCTTAATTGGACATTCTAGACTAAGGTTTGACTTACCGGTCTGTACTGATATACCGAGTTCATATCGATATAATATAATATAATATTAATATATTAAAATATTAAAAAAAAAAAAAAGGGGCGACGTCGCCTCGATCTTTCTCCCCGCGCTATCACGGACTTAGCGAAATTTGTCTAAGCCGTGTGGCACCCTTGCGACAAACTTGTAGACTTAGCTGGAATTGCCTAAGTCGCGGAGCAATCTTTGGCCAATGTTCCGGACTTAGCTGGGATTGCCTAAGTCATAAACGCCAAAGCGTATTTGCTCGCAAAAGGTCAGCCCAATTGCAACCTCGTGCGGGTCCCGAAGGACCTGCAAAAAGAGAAGTTGATTAGTTTTGGAAACGAGCGACGGACAAGACCCGACGTCTCGCCAAGAGGGCAGCTCTTACAAGCAATTCGTCGAACACCTTGTGTGAAGCAGAAAAAGATAGAAAGAGAATAAAACAGGACTTTGGAGGGCTGTAAGAACGGTCACAAGTCCACAAACGATGATTCCCAAGGGTGTCGGATGCAAAACACTTCAATTTTTTTGAGTGCTCACGCCCGACTAATATCCCGAAGCCCCATCCAGCCCTGTGCCACCCGGGGGGTTCCAGAGGGCTGAGATGGCTGACATTTTACTCCGCTCGATTCGGTCATCGCAGCACGCGAAAATGACCCAAAACTGGGTAGTTTTGGCCTGTTCTGGCTCTGTGCATCGAGCGATCGTTCTACAGCCTGACAGACTGTTTCTGCTCATAATTCCTAGGCAAAATCGCCCAAAATCAAGGCAAAATAGGCTGCCTAACATTTGTACAAGCAACAAAAATGCGACAAACGTTTCACGAAACGAAGAGTTGTGGTTGAGCGACGATCGTTCGTGATATTCTCCCCCACTTAACTTGTCGACACCCTCGTCGACACTTGTCGATAGGCTTTAACGCAGGCTTCTTCATGTCGTAGGGCGTCCTCTGGCTCCCAACTGGCTTCAGTCCGGGGAAGTTTTTGCCACTTCACCAAGACCTCAGTTTGCTCTGCTCCGTTGGGTAGCTTAATCTTGCGATCAGCCAGAATTGTCTCAACTCGCTTTTCATAGGAGGCTCTGATTGGGGGTAGTCGAGTTGAAATATTTCGTGAGGCATCTTGCGGATCTGAATGGTAGGCTTTCAAGTTGCTTGCATGGAAGAGGTTGTGAATTTTGAACCATGCTGACAGCTGCAACTTGTAGGAGACGTTGCCTACTCGACTAATGATTGGGAAAGACCCTTCATACTTGCGTACCAATCCTTTATGCACTTTGTGTATAAAGAACTGGAGTGATGCTGGTTGGAGCTTCACCAACACCAAGTCGCCAACTTTAAATTCCTGGGGTCGCCTTCCCAAGTCTGCCCACTTCTTCATCTTTTTAACCGCCTTCTCCATTGTCAAAACAGACATTGCTCAACCGCAACATCTTCGCTCCGTGAACCGTTCATTGCTTTTTCTTGCTTGTACATATGTTTGACATCTTGTTTTGCCTTGAGTTTGTGTTTTTACCCAAGAAATATGAGCAAAAGTGGTGTAGAAGGCTATAGAACGATCGTTAATTGCACAGAGCCAAAAAACAGCCCAAAACAACCCTATTTTTGGGTCTTTTTCGTGTGCCACGATAACCTTTCTGAGCGGTGTGAAATGTCAGCCATTTCAGCACCCGGAAACCCCCCAGGTGGCACCGGGCTGGATGGGGCTCCGGGTATATGTCGGGCGTAGGTGTTCATCAGCAATTGAAATTGTCTTGCGCCCGATACCTTGGGAACCATCGTTTGCGGACTTGCGACCGTTCCTACAACGCTCCAAAGTCCTATTTCGCTCTCTTTCTCTCTTTTCTCAACTGCACTCAAGGTGTTCGACAAATTGCTTATATAGCTTTCCGCTTTGCGAGACGCCGGGACGTGTCCGTCGCTCGCTTCTAAGTAATTCAACTTCTTCTTTGTAGGTCCTACGGGACCTTAAGAGGTTGTAAGAGGGCTGACCCTGTGCGGACAGATAACGCTTTAGGCGTTTCATGACTTAGGCAATCCCAGCTAAGTCCAGGATAGTGGGCAAGGTTGCTTCACGACTTAGGCAATTTCAGCTAAGTCTTCGGGAGGGCCGCAAGGGTGCCGCATGGCTTAGGCAAATTCAGCTAAGTCCGTGATAGTGTGGTATCAGAGCAGGCAAGCAATTCATACGAACAGCGAAGAAGATCCGTAATTTCACCATGGTGAGACATCGTGGTGAATCGAGCAAGATGGGGCAAGCGAGACCCTTGCTCCAAGCAACCGCAAGTGGGCTGCAAGTGCAAACTCGCTCGTAAACTGCTGGAGCCGCTTATGAGGAGCGCGGTAGTGAACAAGACGAGCGTGAAGTTGAGTATTCTCCACAAGGGGAGGAGGCGTCATCTAGAGCGCCAACCGGGAAGAAGGGCCACAGAGAGAGACTTACAATGGCGGAAACTCGCCTTGATGTTCTTGAAGCGAGCGTGGAAGAACTCTACCAAGGCCAAGGAAGGCTACTTGGGGTAGAGAGCTCGCAGGAAGAAGCTGAAACTCGGATCAAGAAAGTTGAATCCCTGATTGATCAACTGACAGAGGACACAAAAGATTCCGTACGACATGTACATGAAGTTGTGGCGGAACTCACGGCTAAGGTGATGGTGATAACAAAGACTCTTGATGAGGGAGGGAACAACACCCGCGCTGCGCCACCACACTTCATAGCATCGGAGCGGCAGTGCTACGGAGGTGCTAGGGATGCCAAAGAACTTGAAATTTTCTTGTTCGACATGGAACAATATTTTCGTGCTACAAGGCTCGATTATGAATAAACCAATGTTGCTATAGCAACAATGTATCTGAATGGGGATGCAAAACTTTGATGGCGAACCTGTTGGGAAGAGATCCAACAAGGCCGATGTCGAGTGGATACATGGGGAGACTTGAAGCGAGAGTTGAGAACTCAGTTTTTGCCCGAGAACACAGTTTGTCACAAGAAGGAAACTGAGACAACTCCGCCAGAGTACAACAATCCGAGACTATGTGAAACAATTTTCAGCACTGATACTGGATATACGAGACATGTCTGAGAAAGACAAGCTATTCAGCTTCCTCGATGGCTTGAAGCCATGGGCACAATAAGAACAACATCGGAGGAATGTCACCGACATAGTCGGGCAATTGCAACCGCGGAAAGGCTGACTGACTTTGTTTCTTCGGAGGATTCGAGAAAGAAGAAACACTCTTCGGGAAATCGCCCATCTAAATACTCTCGAGCGAAGGAGTCTGGGGGCGAGCAAAAGAAGAAGAATTTCCACAAGGGACCGGGCTCAAGAGGTAGAGTCCCAAAGTCTAGTGGATGCTTCTTGTGTGGAGGACCACATAAAGTGAGAGAGTGCCCACAAAAACAGGCACTCAGTGCTTTAACAGCATCAGTTCTACCCCGTAAGTCAGACAAGGGCAAAGCTATCGGCCTTAGTTCGAGCAGTTCTGACTCTAGTAGCGATAGTGAGGCATCGCAAGGACCCAGGATGAGAGCAATACGTTTGTTGAATGCGTTACGGGATCAAGTGGGGGAGAACACAAAGGCAAAGCCACCGAAGGCAGGAAACAGCGAGTTGATGTAAGTGGACATCAAGCTTAATGGCTGAACA
This sequence comes from Ensete ventricosum, assembly GCA_029747655.1. Lineage (NCBI taxonomy): Eukaryota > Viridiplantae > Streptophyta > Magnoliopsida > Zingiberales > Musaceae > Ensete > Ensete ventricosum. The sequence continues at coordinate 45,738,809 of JAQQAF010000003.1, forward strand.
ACCTGTGAAATGGTGGACACGGGCACAACCCATAACTTTATTGCCGATCACGAAGCTAAGCGACTGGGATTAATCTTGGAGAAGAGCCCAAGTCGTATGAAGGCGGTGAATTCGGAGGCCAAGCGGATCTCTGGACAAGCAAAAGGGATCCCTATCAAGATCGGGACATGGAGCGGGAGCACAAACTTAATGGCAGTGCCACTAGACGACTTCCAAGTGATTCTCGGAATGGAGTTTATGCACGCAGCGAAGTTGGTGCCAGTACCGTTCCTGAACTCTTTGTGTCTAATGTGAGGTGACGATCCTTGCATGGTTCCAATTTATCGGGGAGGAACCAAGGACCTACATCAAATATCAGCTTTGCAATTGAAGAAAGGGGTACGAAAAGGTGAATCAACCTTTGTAGCGGCTATGAAGCTAGAGACACCTGATGGGGTAGCCATTCAGGAACCTGCTGTTGTGGCGAACATCCTGAAGGAGTTCTCGGATGTGATGCCAACAGAGTTGCCGAGAACTCTACCACCACGCAGAGGCGTGGATCATCGGATTGAGCTGGAGCCAGGAATTAAGCCTCCAGCGAGACCACCATATCGTATGGCCCCTCTAGAGTTGGCGAAATTGAGGAAGCAGTTAGATGAACTGTTAAGCGGTGGTCTCATCCGCAGTTCAAAAGCACCTTTCGGAGCTCCTGTCCTCTTTCAGAAGAAGCAAGATGAGAGTCTCCGATTATGCATCGATTATCAAACCATTAACAAGATGACGATGAAGAACAAGTACCCTATCCCGCTCATCGCGGACTTGTTCGATCAATTGGGCAAGGCAAAGTACTTCTCCAAACTCGACCTTCGGTCGGGGTATTGGCAGGTGCGTATTGTAGAAGGTGATGAGGCAAAGACTGCCTATGTGGCCAGGTATGGAGCATTCGAGTTCTTAGTGATGCCTTTCGGCTTAACCAATGCTCCGGCCACATTCTGCACTCTAATGAACCAACTGTTTAAGGAGTATCTGGACAAGTTTGTGGTTGTCTACTTAGACGATATCATCGCCTATAGCCAAACACTTGAGGAGCATGTTAGACACCTCCGAACAATTTTCAAAGTTGTCAGGGAGAACACCTTGTTCGTGAAGAGGGAAAAGTGCTATTTCACCCAAACCGAAATTTATTCTTTGGGCATCGAATCAGCAATGGTTCCATCCGAATTGTCACAAACGGACGTCGCTTAACCGCAACATCTTCACACCGTGAACCGTTCGTTGCTTTTTCTTGTTTGTACATATGTTTGGCAGCTTATTTTGCCTTGAGTTTATGTATTTTTACCTAAGAAATGTGAGCGGAAGTAGTGTAGAAGGCTGCAGAACGGTCGTTCGCTGCACAGAGCCAAAACAACCCTGTTTTTGGGTCTTTTTCGTGTGCCACGGTAACCTTTCTGAGCGGTGTGAAATGTCAGCCATTTTAGCACCTTGGAAACCCCCAGGTGGCACCGGGCTGGATGGGGCTCCGGGTATATGTCGGGCGTAGGCGTTCATCAGCAATTGAACTTGTCTTGCGTCCGATACCTTGGGAACCGTTGTTTGCGGACTTGCGACCGTTCCTACAACCCTCCAAAGTCCTATTTCGCTCTCTTTCTCTCTTTTCTCAGCTGCACTCAAGGTGTTCGACAAATTGCTTGTATAGCTTTCCGCTTTGCGAGACGTCGGGAGGTGTCTGTCGCTCGCTTCCAAGCTAATCAACTTCTTCTTTGCAGGTCCTACGGGACCTTAAGAGGTTGTAAGAAGGCTGACCCTGTGCGGACAGATAACGCTTTGGGCGTTTCATGACTTAGGCAATCCCAGCTAAGTCGAGGACAGTGGGCAAGGTTGCTTCATGACTTAGGCAATTTCAGCTAAGTCTTCGGGAGGGCAGCAAGGGTGCCGCACGGCTTAGGCAAATTCAGCTAAGTCCGTGATAGTGTGGTATCAGAGCAGGCAAGCAATTTATACGAACAGCGAAGAAGATTCGTAATTTCGCCATGGTGAGACATCGTGGTGAATCGAGCAAGATGGGGCAAGCGGGACCCTTGCTCCAAGCAGCCGCCGGTGGGCTGCAAGTGCAAACACGCTCGTAAACTGCTGGAGCCGCTTATGAGGAGTGCGGTTGTGAACAAGACGAGCGTGAAGTTGGGTATTCTCCACAAGGGGAGGAGGCATCATCTAGAGCGCCAACCGGGAAGAAGGGCCACAAAGAGAGACTTACAATGGCGGAAAGTCGCCTTGATGTTCTTGAAGCGAGCGTGGAGGAACTCTACCAAGGCCAAGGAAGGCTACTTGGGGTAGAGAGCTCGCAGGAAGAAGTTGAAACTTGGATCGAGAATGTTGAATCCCTGATTGATCAACTGACAATGGACACCAAAGATTTCGTACGACTTCTGCATGAAGTTGTGGCGGAACTCACGGCTAAGTTGATGGTGTTAACAAGGACTCTTGATGCGGGAGGGAACAACACCCGCGTTGCGCCACCACAACACTTCAGAGCACCGGAGCCGTAGTGCTACGGAGGTGCTAGGGATGCCAAAGAGCTTGAAAATTTCTTGTTCGACATGGAATAGTATTTTCGTGCTGCAAGGCTCGATTCTGAAAAAATCAAAGTTGCTATAGCAACAATGTATCTGAATGGGGATGCAAAACTTTGGTGGCGAACCCGTTGGGAAGAGATCCAACAAGGCCGATGTCGAGTGGATACATGGGGAGACTTGAAGCGAGAGTTGAGAACTCAATTCTTGCCCGAGAACACAGAGTTTATCGCAAGAAGGAAACTGAGAACACAGAGTTTACTGTTAGGGTTTTTCCCTCCAACGAGGTTTTACCTTGATCTATCATTCGATCGAGGATTTCCTCGGATTAAAGATTGTATTGCAAATATTAAGGATTGAATGAAATTCTATCATTTGAATAAATTTGTTATGAGTTCCTAATACATTATATAGAATTAAATATTTTCTAAACATATGATGTCTTAAGTATTTAGAGTCAGCTTATTAAAGCATGAATAATTACTTCAATATATGTACTAATATATTTATCATTTGTAAAATATTTTCTTTGAAGTATGGCTATGGTTACTTCTAATTTGTATTAAAAAAAAGCCTTCTAATGTTAACATGTCATATGAACATATGTGTAGGTCTTATTCTTTTTTATATGATAAATATTCAATAGGAGAACCATGAAAACAAAAAAATTAAGATCGACATGTCCTCTCACTAAACAATAAAACTAACCACAAATATTTAATTTGGCAGAAAAATGTTATCACTTTGAAACTCAAATAATTCTCAAAGCAAAGTATGTGTTCTCCTTCCGGCGAAAAGAAAAGAAAAGACTAGAGAATGGAAACATTCCTAAAGTTTATTACCCTCCCAAAAGATTACTTAGATAAATATAATTAACATTATTTAAGTTTGTAATGCACCTACCACACTATATAGGTACATACATATTTTAAGTTTTTTGTATATACTATATATTTTATATGCCTCTTATCTACGAAGGAAATTGAAATTTTATAGGAAGATTATAACTCGAACATATAGACGACCAACAATTCTCCTATATAATTTTATTTTTTTGTTGGTGGGCCCACAAGTAACCTAACTGTAAAATATGTTATCGAACATTAAATCACAAGATAAAGAAAAAAGAGTGTATCGGTACCATAACATTTTCAACATAAGCATCATAAGTAAAAGAGTTGTTGTGTTGACTATTTTCACATGCAAAATAAAATGATTACTAGAGAATAAAAGAAATTAAAATAAAAAACATAATAATATAATTGTTCCATTACAATTCAGAAAAAGCTATATGTTTGATAAAGGTCACTCAAATGCAAACATAGTCTATGCACTTAATTTCTGAATGGCTTTGCAGAACTAGAAGTGGACGAGACTTCACTAATTAAGAATGAGACTTCACTAATTATTACCTGTGTGATGGCAAGCTCAAGCGAAGAAGAGGGTTTATAAAGAATCCCTCCACCTCCTCCTCGAGGCAGAAGAGAGAGAGAGAGAGAGAGAGAGAGAGAATAGCTTATAGAGATGAGTGCTTGTTCTTTACACTGTCACTAGGGAGAAGAGGATGGTATCCTTAATTTATTTATCTGATACCTGCTATGAACCCAGAAGGTTATCACAAACAAATAAACATCTATGAGTTTTCCTTCACTTCACTGCATAATAAAGCTCAGTGACGTATGCTTGTAGTAAAATTAACTACCATGTTCAACTCTGCTAGATGCCAGGATTCAAGCAATTGGACGAAGAAGATTTAATCTAGCATTTATCTTTTTTATGTTAATTCAAAACATTGGTTTGATATAGTGCCAGCAAACTCTTACACAATACTGCTAACTCTTACACAAGCAAAAGGGAAGTGCAATAACACAAATTGGACGGCAATTTCCAACCAATGTTGAATCTGATTGCAATCAGTAATAGCTCACTTAATATATTTTGACCCCCAGCTGGACACTTTACATATCATTGATCATATCACCACAGGAGAATATCACTTTCATTGTCAAGTTTCTATGTGTATCAAAGCACCATTTACGAATTACAACCTCATACGACTGCAAGATGCTCACGTAAAACAGATCGATCAACTCCAAACTTATGCCTTCTCTCTTTGCTCCCAGTTTAACGTTGCGTCGTTGAATCCAGGACGGACAATCATTAATATGCAATCTGAATGATCTTAAAGAGTGATTAATCCCCTACACATTTTGCTAACTGCAGTTTCTCTTCAGAGTTGACAAGTGGAATAACATTTTCTTCCATAATTCTTGGGTTTACTTCCATTCCTCACAGGATAGAGCACACAGTGCTGGAAAATGAAGAGAATATCAAAGAGCACTACTTCCTGCAACAGAAAGAGAAGGAAAAAAAAAAATTAACATAAAGGATAAGCATTTTGGATAATATTGAGCAGAGATGTGCAATATTTATCTTCTAGCTACATATAGAAATCACCTGCATGCTCAGTTAATATAAAATTGGGATCAATCATTGATCAAGGACACCGTGGAAGAAACGGAATGCAAAACTGACAGCATAACTGCATTCTAGGATAATTATATCATCCTATTTCTCATAAAACAAAATTTAGCATGTTCACAAATGAACTCTGTAAAATGACCCATAATGAACACTGCAACGTCGGTATTAAAATATAATATAATATTTTTATAATATAATTAAAAAATATATAAAAAAAAGGTGCGACGTCGCCTCGATCTTTCTCCTCGCGCGGGAGAAAAAGCGGCCGTTGCCGCGGGCGACCCGGAGGCGGCGACAGGGATCAGGCGACCCGCCGGCGATGACTGCAGGCGGGCGAGGACGGCACTCGGGCGAGGTATTCTTTCTTCTTCGTTTTTTTTTTTTTTTTTTTCCTCTTCTTCTTCCCATTTTACTGCTATAGAAAAACACAATTGCTTATGTTGGGTAGAGGAAGTCCTAAAATTACTGTGGTTAAAATCAAAATGGTTTCAAGCATCACTCATTATGTATCAAGCCAAAATATGTCTGGCTTGATACATAAGGCGCTATCACCAAAAGATAAGTATCACATGAAGTAGTTTTCCTATCAAATGGAACTCCAATTAGGCCTCAATTATATTTAAAAATAAAAATATGTCTGGCTCCTTAATTGGACATTCTAGACTAAGGTTTGACTTACTGGTCTGTACCGATATACTGAGTTCATATCAATATAATATAATATAATATTAATATATTAAAATATTAAAAAAAAAGAAAATGGGCGACGTCGCCTCGATCTTTCTCCCCGCGCTATCACGGACTTAGCAAAATTTGTCTAAGCCGTGTTGCACCCTTGCGACAAACTTATAGACTTAGGTGGAATTGCCTAAGTCGCGGAGCAATCTTTGGCCAATGTTCCGGACTTAGCTGGGATTGCCTAAGTCATAAACGCCAAAGCGTATTTGCTCGCAAAAGGTCAGCCCAATTGCAACCTCGTGCGGGTCCCGAAGGACCTGCAAAAAGAGAAGTTGATTAGTTTTGGAAACGAGCGACGGACAAGACCCGACGTCTCGCCAAGAGGGCAGCTCTTACAAGCAATTCGTCGAACACCTTGTGTGAAGCAGAAAAAGATAGAAAGAGAACAAAACAGGACTTTGGAAGGCTGTAAGAACGGTCGCAAGTCCACAAACGATGATTCCCAAGGGTGTCGGACGCAAAACACTTCAATTTTTTTGAGTGCTCACGCCCGACTAATATCCCGAAGCCCCATCCAGCCCTGTGCCACCCGGGGGGTTCCAGAGGGCTGAGATGGCCGACATTTACTCCGCTCGGTTCGGTCGTCGCAGCACGCGAAAACGACCCAAACTGGGTAGTTTTGGCTCCGCGCAGCGAGCGATCGTTCTACAGCCAGACAGACTGTTTCTGCTCACAATTCCTATGTAAAATCACCCAAAACCATGGCAAAACAGGCTGCTCAACATTTGTACAAGCAACAAAAATGCGACAAGCGGTTCACGGAAAGAAGAGTTGCGATTGAGCGACGATCGTTCGTGATATTCTCCCCCAGTTAACTTGTCCACGCCCTTGTCGACGCTTGATGATAGGCTTTAACGCAGGCTTCTTTATGTCGTAGGGCGTCTTCAGGCTCCCAACTGGCTTCCGTCCGGGAAAGTTTTTGCCACTTCACCAAGTACTCAGTTTGCTCTGCTCCGTTGGGTAGCTTAGTCTTAAGATCCGCCAAAATTGTCTCAACTCTCTTTTCATAGGAGGCTCTGATTGGGGGTAGTCGAGTTGAAATATTTCGTGAGGCGTCTTGCGGATCTGAATGGTAGGCTTTCAAGTTGCTTGCATGGAAGACGTTGTGAATTTTGAACCATGCTGGCAGCTGCAACTTGTAGGAGACGTTGCCTACTCGACTAATGATTGGGAAAGGCCCTTCATACTTGTGTACCAATCCTTTGTGCACTTTGTGCCTAAAGAACTGGAGTGATGCTGGTTGGAGCTTCACCAACACCAAGTCGCCAACTTTAAAGTCCTGGGGTCGCCTTCCCAAGTCTGCCCACTTCTTCATCTTTTTAACCGCCTTCTCCAAGTAGGCCCATGCAATATCTACATTTTGATGCCATTCTTTTGCAAAGTGATACGCTGACGGACTACTCCCCGTATGTCCAATTGCCAATGTGTGAGGGGTCAACGGCTGTTGTCCTGTGATAATCTCGAAGGGGCTCTTATTGGATGTAGAGCTCCGCTGCAAGTTATAGGAGAATTGGGCTATGTCCAACAGCTTCACCCAATCTCGTTGATTAGCACTCACATAGTGCCGGTGATACTGTTCTAACAGTGAGTTAATTCTTTTGGTTTGACCATCAGACTGGGGGTGGAGGCTTATGGAGAAGTATAACTTCGAACCCAACAGCTTGAATAGCTCGGTCCAGAATCGTCCCAAGAACCGAGAATCTCGATCACTAATGATATTTTGTGGAACTCCCCAATACTTCACCACATTCTTCATCATCAACTTGGCCGCCTCTTCTACTGAACAATATAGGGGTGCAGCAATAAACGTTGCATACTTTGAAAACCGATCGACAACTACAAGTATCCCCCTACTGTGGGCAAGCTTGATATGAAGTCTAAGGAAATGCTCTCCCATGGCATTTCTGGCACCGGTAGCGGCTCCAAAAGTCCTACTGGCTTTCGCTGTTCCAACTTAACTTGTTGGCCCGTAAGGCATGTACGAACATAATCCTCCACTTTGTCCCCATTTTTGGCCAATAAAATGCCCTCTCCACGAGAGCCATTGTCCGATGAATGCCGGGATGTCCGGCCCAAAGGGAATCGTGACACTCACTCAAGAGTTCATGCCTCAAGTTGTCCACTCGCGGAACATAAACTCTATTCCCCTTGGTGTAGAGGAGTCCCTCCTGGAGTCAAAATCGTCACGCCTTGTCCTCTTTGATGAGTTGCATCAGGGTTACTGCTTGAGGATCACTGTACATTTCATTCCTGATCCTGGAAAGAAAGTTAGAGTGCAACTGACTTGCTTGGCCTCCACCTTCCAACTATATATATACCATTCACCAGTTCCACTTTCCAGCTCAATGCATCGGCCACGACATTCGTCTTTCTAGGCTTGTACTCCATTACCATGTCGAATTCGGCCAAGAAGTCGTGCCATCTTGCCTGTTTCGGGGAGAGTTTCTTTTGAGTCTGGAAGTAACTCAATGTGATATTGTCCGTCCTTAGCACGAATCCGATGTCCCAAGAACATAATTTCTGTCTACGCAAAGTAGCACTTCTCCCTCTTCACAAACAAGGTGTTCTCCATGAGAACTCTGAAGATTATCCGAAGGTGTTCAATGTGCTCCTCGAGCGTCTGGCTATAGACGACGATATCGTCTAGGTAGACTACGATATCGTCTAGGTAGACGACGATATCGTCTAGGTAGACGACCACAAACTTGTCCAAATACACTTTGAAAAGCTAGTTTATTAGAGTACAAAATTTGGTCGGAGCTTTGGTTAAACCAAAAGGCATCACAAATCCGCGATGAGCAGAATAGGATATTTGTTCTTCACCGTCACTTTGTTCAGAGCTCGATGATCGACACATAATCGGAGGCTCCCATCTTGTTTCGTCTGAAACAGAACTGGAGCTCCGAATGGTGCCTTTGAACTGCGGATGAGACCACCCCTTAACAGTTCATCTAACTGCTTCCTCAGTTTTGCTAACTCTGGAAGGGCCATGCGGTAGGGTGGTCTCGCTGGAGGCTTAACTCCCGGCTCCAACAAATGTTATGATCCATGCCTCTGCGTGGTGGTAGAGTCTTCGGCAACTCGGGTGGCATGACGTCTATAAATTCCTTCAGAACGTTTGCCACTACAGCAGGTTCGTGAATGGCCTCCCCGTCAAGTGGCTCCAGCTTCACAGCAGCCACGAAAGTTAATTCACCTTAACGCATCCCTTTTTTTAATTGTAATACTGATATTTGCTGTGGGTCCTTGGTTCTCCCTTGAGAAACTGGAACTACGCAGGGGTCGTCACCTCCCAACAGGCATAAAGAGTTTAGGAACGACATCGGCACTAACTTCACCGCGTGGATGAACTCCATTCCAAGAATCAATTGGAAGTCGTCCAATGGCATCGCCATCATATTTGTGCACCCGCTCCACGTTCCAATCTTGATAGGGACCCCCTTTGCTAATCCGGAGATCTGCTTGGCCTCCGAGTTCACAACCTCCATGCGACTTGGGTTCTTCTCCAAGATAAGTCCAAGTCGCTTTGCTTCACGATCAGCAATAAAATTGTGGGTAGCTCCAGTGTCCACCATTGCAAGGGTTGTTCGACCATTGAGCTTGATGTCCACATACATCAGCTCGCTACTTGCCGCCTTCTGTGCCTTTGTCTTTGTTCTCTCTCCCACTCGACCCCGTAATGCATTCAACAAACGCATCGCTCCCATTCGGGGTCCTTGCGACTCCTCGTCGTCGCTGCTAGATTCCGAACTTCTCGAACTAAGGGCGACAACTTTGCCTTTGTCCGACTTATGGGGGTGTATTGATGTCATTAAGGCGTTGAGTGCCTGCTTCTGCGGGCACTCCCTCACCGTGTGTGGTCCTCTACACAAGAAGCATCCACTAGATTTCGGGGCTTTGCCTTTTAAGCACGATCCCTTGTGGAAGCTCTTTTTCTTCTGTTCGCCCCTAGACTCCTTTGCACGAGAGTATTTTGTTGAGCGATTTCCTAAGGATTGTTTCTTCTTTCCTTAGTCTTTTGAAGAAACGAAATCAGTTAGCCTTTTCGCGGTTGCAATTGCCCCGACCACGTCGGTGACATTCCTCCGATTTATTTTTTGTTGTACCCATGGCTTTAAGCCATCGAGGAAGCTGAATAGTTTGTCCTTTTCGGACATATCTTGTATATCTAGTATCAGTGCCAAAAATTGCTTCAAATAGTCTCGGATGGAAGTACTTTGGTGGAGTTGTCTCAGTTTCCTTCTTTCGACGAACTAAGTGTTCTCGGGCAGAAACTGCGTTCTCAACTCACGTTTCAAGTCTTCCTATGTATCCACTCGTCATCGGCCTTGTTGGATCTCTTCTCAACTGGTTCGCCACCAAAGTTTTACGTCTCCATTCCGATACATGGTTGTTATAGAAACTTTGGTTTCCTCCGAATAAGGACTCGTAGCACAAAAATATTGTTCCATGTCGAACAAGAAATTCTCGAGCTCTTTGGCATCTCTAGCGCCCTCGTAGCAATGCGGCTCTGGTGCTCTGAAGCTTTGGGGTGAGGCAGCACGTGTATGCTTCTTCTTGCGAGCTCTCTATCCGAATGAGCCTTCCTTGCCCTTGATAGAGTTCCTCCAAACTCGTTTCAAGAACATCGAGACGGGTTTCCACCGTTGAAAGTCTCTCCTTGTGGCTCCTTTTCACAGTTGGTGCACCAGATTGTGCTTCCTCCGCTCGCGGAGAGTACCCAACTTCACGCTCGTCATGTTCACTGCCGCACTCCTCATGAGCGGCTCCAGCAGTTTACGAGCGAGTTTACACTTGTAGCCTACTTGCGGCTGCTTGGGGCAAAGGTCCGGCTTGCCCCATCTTGCTTGTTTGTTCGAATTGCTTGCTTGCTCTGATACCACAATATCACGGACTTAGCGGAATTTGTCTAAGTCGTGTAGCACCCTTGCGGCAAACTTGTAGACTTAGCTGGAATTTCCTAAGTCGCGAAGCAATCTTTGGCCAATGTTCCGGACATAGTTGGGATTGCCTAAGTCATGAAATGCCGAAGCGTATTTGCTCGCAAAGGGTCAGCCCAATTGCAATCTCATGCGGGTCCCGAAGGACCCGCAAAAAGAGAAGTTGATTAGTTCAGGAAACGAGCGACGGACAAGTCTCGACGTCTCGCCAAGAGGGCAGCTCTTACAAGCAATTCGTCAAAGACCTTTTGTGCAGCAGAAAAAGAGAGAAGGAGCGAAACAGGACTTTGGAGGGCTGTAAGAACGGTTGTAAAACCACAAACGATGATGCCCAAGTGTGTCGGATGCAAAATACTTTAATTTCTTTAAGTGCTCATACCCGATTAATATCCCGAAGTCCAATCCAACCCTATGCCTCCCGGGGGGTTCCAGAGGGCTGAGATGGTTGACATTTTACTCCGCTCGGTTCCATCGTCGCAGTACGCAAAAACGACCCAAAACTGGGAAGTTTTGGCTTGTTCTGGCTCCACGCAACGAGCGATCGTTCTGCAGCCTGACAGACTGTTATTGCTCACAATTCCTAGGTAAAATCACCCAAAACCAATGCAAAACCAGCTGCCCAACATTTGTACAAGAAACAACAAAGCGACGAATGGTTCATGGAATGAAGAGTTACTTACTTCATAGATCAAAACTTAGAACAAAGTAAAAGTCGTCAACGCAACAGCATGCACTGAAAAAGCCACATCATTTGCAACTACAGGAATCATCTGAATTAATTTGTATATACATCTAGAGAATAAACATCCCAAACGAACATGATGTTAATCAGCAAATCAATAATTTACATCTGTAGAATCTTTACTACTAAAATTGGCCTCCCAAAAATGACGAGAGAAGACTGAATGAAACTTTACTACTAAAATTGACAAAAAGGCAATTAATACTAAGACATCCTACAGTGTTTATAAGAGGGAATTTAATTTTGTCCAGATCGACCCATACCCAACGGATATCTACCAGTTTGGGCATGAACTAGACCGAACATTGAGCTCCCTATTTGAAATAGTATGGACACCTTTAATTACTTAAGCAGCTCTGTTTCTGTCTTTTTCAAACACAGCTACACGATGCACCAGGGCTCATAACACACAAGTGTCTCCTCTCCACTATTTGTCGCTCGAATGCCCCTATCGCACCGCACAGATGGCTGCCACCCGCCACACATCCAATTCGTCTCCTCTTCCTTCCCAGTTTTGCTTCTTTCTTCTTCCTCATTTGCTTTTCGAGTAAGCCTACTGTTGAAACCCATTCCCATATAAGAAGAAGCAAAAAAAGTTTGTGGAAAGAGAAAAACTGATTTCGAAAACAACTAGAAGATGGTTTCTTGCTATGAAGGAACAAGGAACGTAATCTACGTGTCACTGAACGGCTTAACGTAACTGCACCAGCGTGAAGCATGAGGTACGCAACACCGAGGATGAAGATGATTGACGAAGAACAACATGGATGGCTTAACGACAACCTTTAAGCTATGGAAGGGCAAGTTGATTAAATATTTTTCAATTAAACATGTGGTTCGACCAGTTGACCCGTTGGGCTGACCAGTGGCCCCCTCCCCTGCTTTCTGATTCGGTTATGATAACTATGATCAAAATCCGATCATTACCGCAGGTACAGGTTAGTAACAATCGGATTTCAATCATTATCGATTGATACAGATCTGGGAACATATAGGGTTATGTAAAGAGTATTGCCTGGTTGAGGGCGATCTGCATATCGGTCCCTTGTCGAACAAATACGTACCGCCCCTACTAAGCGATATCGCTCGATACGGCAAATCTAACAATAGGAAAACAATTTCAACAGCAACATCTGGAATAACAAATTCCTTTTTTCTATTGATGACTGATATGAAGTGATTCCTATATCTAGCTTGGTAAAGTTGATATCTGACAAATTTCGAGGATGTTTGGTATCTAAGTCATTCTATAGTCATATAAGGCAAATTGACCAGATAATTAGAATAGTATTTGATGAATTTCAAAGCTCTCCTTTAATAGAATTTTATGGGATGATGAGATTAGATTATCCACAACACTAAAAAAAGTAAATTCCGGTAATGTTTGATGTCATGATTAAATACTCGATTGTTTCTTTGTGCAACTAATTTAATTTTAAGTCAGTAGTAGTCTGTCTTTGTTTCCTCTCTTCTCCTTGAATCAAAGAAAATTTGATAGGAGAGCCATATCCAACCATTGTTATTGTTCGATACTTGAGTATGAGTGTAGGAGCTAGAGAGAAAAAGAATTATAAAATTAAAAATAAGAGCTAAAGAACACCCTAAAGATAAAAAGAAGCATAATAAACTACAGATGCATGATACAAATTGTCAGCTCTCCACTTATTTATATACAACTTTAAGCTTTATCAACCTTTCAATAAATGGTTCTATATATTTACTCTCTTTAAAATCCATTAATCAAAAGCCATGAAGCAGAAACTCACCGAAAACATTCAAACATGATAATGCCGCTAGTCAGTTGATCGGGTTGATTCTTAAAGAAAACTGATGAGTTGACTTTGCAATATTGGCTCCATCACCAAATCTACCTCATTAAGAGGAGTGATGTGGTGCATGTTGCATCCAGAAATCCAATGAGTCAACAATCCGACACAGTCTCGACCTATGGCCTCTAGACTTGTGCTGAGTTAGGCCAGCCTAATTTTAATTTCTTTTTATTTATTACTTAATGTCTTCGATAGAAGAAAAGGGGGAAAATAAAAATAAAACAAGAAGCAGATTGTCATTGCTCCTGGGTCCTGCCATCGCATTCACATCAAGGCTTCAATCTTTGCGCTCTGTCTTCGCTCCTAAACAACATGCCCTTGTTGGCGGCAATAATCCCATCGGCAAGCGAGACGAGGAATTCTTTCTTCGCCTCTTTTTTTTTTTTTTCTTTTCCTCTTCTTCTTCCCATTTTCTTCCTCAATCGACCACCGACGATCGATTTCTCTCTCAATCGACCGTCGATGGTCGATTTCTTCTTCAATCGGCTGTCGACGGCCAAAATCGATCGTCGACTATCGATTTTTAGTGGAACCGCCCGGTAGCGGGCGGTACGCATACCGATAACCTGGCGTACCGGTATATACCTCCCGTACCGGGTGGTACAGGTCGAAATTACAAACCTTGGGTAAAAGTAATAGTAAAACCTTAAAAGTATCTTATTTCACATTTTTGTTTTTTTACTTGAAGACTCTAGGAAATTTATAAAGAATATTCTACTATATTATGTACCCCTGTTGAGGATGCCATGTGTAGTCCAAATTACCTTTACAGTTCCTTCACGTATTTGTAAGTTTAGCTTAGCTGTAGTTATTTAGTTTGATAGATTATTAACTATATGACAACTTTGTATGCTTATATGTTGATCTACAAAACCGAAAAACTAAAGCCAGAAACTTCTGCGATTTGCAAATTTTTCTGTGGTCTACTTCCAGAAAAGAAGTATATAATCATTTTATAATTATCTATAGATAATCGCTAATACTTTATCCCTTGAGATAACCAACCGATGAACTTGACTCTGATAGACGATTCATGTATTCAAAACAACTTGTAATTACGCAAATTATGTAGAAGTCAGATTGAATCTCCCCCATCGATGATGTGGAATTCTAGAGATGTCATGGTCCACCAAATGTCATGACCAAAGTCAGAACCACACTAATCAAATTCCAAAAAGGGGTAGCCAGATGGTGGGTACCATTTAAGGATGGACAGTGACTCATGTTATGCAATAACCCTAGTGTGGAACTATTGTGGGTAATACAGGATTTATAGAGGTTGGCTTCTTATATAACTTAAAAATGTAGGTTTGTTAGCTGGAAAACCAGCCTTGCCAGCTAAATTTTGTAAACCTGTATGAACCAGGGAGAAGCAATCAAGTTTGCTGATGGATAAAACATAAGGTATGGTACAAAGAACTAGAATTGTTTTAATGGACATGGTCCAAAAATGCAAAAGTGGACATACACCGGGTGGAAGTCTAGCACGGTATCATTTTACTGCCATAGAAAAACACAATTGCTTATGTTGGGTATAGGAAGTCCTAAAATTACAGTGGTTAAAATCAAATTGGTTTCAAGCATCACTCATTATGTATCAAGCCAAACAAATCCGCGATGAGCGGAATATGATATTTGTTCTTCATCGTCACTTTGTTCAGGGCTCGATAATCGAGACATAATCGGAGGCTCCCATCTTGTTTCTTCTGAAAGAGAACTGGAGCTCCGAAAGGTGCCTTTGAACTGCGGATGAGACCACCGCTTAGCAGTTCATCTAACTGCTTCCTCAATTCTGCTAACTCTCGAGGGGCCATGCGGTAGGGTGGTCTCGCTGGAGGCTTAACTCCCGGTTCCAACTCAATGTTATGATCCACGCCTCTACGTGGTGGTAGAGTCTTCGGCAACTCGGGTGGCATGACGTCTATGAACTCCTTCAGAACGTTTGCCACTACAGCAGGTTCGTGAATGGCCTCCCCGTCAAGTGGCTCCAGCTTCACAGCAGCCACGAAAGTTAATTCACCTTACCGCATCCCTTTCTTCAATTGTAATGCCGATATTTGCTGTGGGTCCTTGGTTCTCCCTCGAGAAACTGGAACTACGCAGAGGTCGTCGCCTCCCATCAGGCATAAAGAGTTTAGGAACGACATCGGCACTAACTTCGCCGAGTGCATGAACTTCATTCCAAGAATCGCTTGGAAGTCGTCCAATGGCATCGCCATCATATTTGTGCACCCGCTCCACGTTCCAATCATGATAGGGACCCCCTTTGTTAATCCGGAGATCTGCTTGGCCTCCGAGTTCACAGCCTTCATGCGACTTAGGTTCTTCTCCAAGACAAGTCCAAGTCACTTTGCTTCACGATCAGCAATAAAATTGTGGGTAGCTCCCGTGTCCACCATTGCAAGGGTTGTTCGGCCATTGAGCTTGATGTCCACATACATCAGCTAGATTTCGGGGCTTTGCCTTTTGAGCTCAGTCCTTTTTGGAAGCTCTTTTTCATCTGTTCGCCCCCAAACTCCTTTGCACGAGAGTATTTTGTTGGGCGATTTCCTGAGGATTGTTTCTTCTTTCCTAAGTCTTCTGAAGAAACGAAACCAGTTAGCCTTTCCACGGCTGCAATTGCCCCGACCACATCGGTGACATTCCTCCGATTTAGTTTTTGTTGTGATCATGGCTTTAACCCATCGAGGAAGCTGAATAGTTTGTCCTTTTCGGACATGCCTTGTATATCTACCATTAGTGCCGAAAATTGCTTCATATAGTCTCGGATGGAAGTACTTTGGCGGAGTTGTCTCAGTTTCAAGTCTTCCCATGTATCACTCGTCATCGTCATTGTTGGATCTCTTCTCAACTGGTTCACCACCAAAGTTTTGCATCTCTATTCAGATACATGGTTGCTATAGAAACTTCGGTTTCCTCCGAATCAGGTCTCGTAGCACAAAATATTGTTCCATGTCGAACAGGAAATTCTCGAGCTCTTTGGCATCTCTAGCGCCCCCGTAACAATGCGGCTCTAGTGCTCTAAAGCTTTGTGACAGGGCAGCATGGGTATTGTTCCCTCCCGCATTAAGAGTTCTAGTGAGCAACGTCACTTTGGCTGTGAGTTCCACCTCAACTTCATGTAGATGTCTTACGGAGTCTTTAGTATCCTCCGTCAGTCGGTTGACCAGGGACTCAACCCTGTCGATCCGAGGTTCAGCTTCTTCTTGCGAGCTCTCTACCCCAATGAGCCTTCCTTGGCCTTGATAGAGTTCCTCCAAACTCGTTTCAAGAACATCGAGACGGGTTTCCACCATTGAAAGTCTCTCCTTGTGGCTCCATTTCCCAGTTGGTGCACCAGATTGTACTTCCTTCGCTCGCGGAGAGTACCCAACTTCACGCTCATCATGTTCACTGCCGCACTACTCATGAGTGGCTCCAGCAGTTTGCGAGCGAGTTTGCACTTGTAGCCCACTTGCGGCTGCTTGGGGCAAAGGTCCGGCTTGCCCCATCTTGCTTGTTTGTTCGAATTGCTTACCTGCTCTAATGCCACAATATCACGGACTTAGCGGAATATGTCTAAGCCGTGTGGCACCCTTGCAACAAACTTGTAGACTTAGCTGGAATTGCCTAAGTCACGAAGCAATCTTTGGCCAATGTTCCGGACATAGCTGGGATTGCCTAAGTCATGAAACGCGAAGCGTATTTGCTCGCAAAGGGTCAGCCCAATTGCAACCTCGTGTGGGTCCCGAAGGACCTGCAAAAAGAGAAGTTGATTAGTTTTGAAAATGAGCGACGGACAAGTCACGACGTCTCGCCAAGAGGGTATCTCTTATAAGCAATTCGTCGAACACCTTGTGTGCAGCAGAAAAAGAGAGAAGGAGAGCGAAACAGGACTTTGGAGGGCTGTAAGAACGGTTGCAAGTCCACAAACGACGATTCCCAAGGGTGTCGGACACAAAACACTTCAATTTCTTTAAGTGCTCACGCCCGACTAATATCCCGAAGTCCAATCCAGCCCTATGCCTCCAGGGGGGTTCCAGAGAGCTGAGATGGCTGACATTTTACTCCGCTCGGTTCGATCGTCATAGCAAACGAAAAAGACCCAAAACTGGGCAGTTTTGGGCTGTTCTGGCTCAGTGCAGCGAGCGATCGTTCTGCAACCTGACAGACTGTTTCTGCTCATAATTCCTAGGCAAAATCACCCAAAACCAACGCAAAACAGGCTGCCCAACATTTGTACAAGCAACAAAAAAGCGACGAACGGTTCATGGAAAGAAGAGTTACGGTCGAGTGACGACCGTTCATGACAGCGGGGGAGAAAAAGCGCCCGCGACCCGCGAGCAACGACGACGCACGGGCGCTGGTGACCCACGGGCGTCGACGGTGCGCGAGCGACAACTGCGCACGGGCGAGGACCGCACACGGGCGCTATGTATTCTTTCTTCTCCTCTTGTTTTTTTTCATCTTTTCCTCTTCTTTTTCTTCCCTTTTTCTCGTTCAATCGCCCATCGACGATCAATTTCACCCACAATTGCCTGTCGATGATCGATTTCTCCCTTCAACTGACTGCCTACAGTCGAAATCGATCGTCGACGATCAATTTTTAGGTAATTGCCTGGTAGCGGACGATCCACATACTGGCAACCTGACGGATATGTATGTATTGCCCGTACCAGACGGTACAGGTCGAAATTGCAAACCTTGTTCGAGACACCACTAAAATATTGTCGTGACAGCAACTATTCAGAAATCTTGATATAAATGATCTATTATCCAAAAATGAGTAAATATACACCATCCTTTAAAATGAAATAATAAATATTAACTATAACTTTTTACACTGTATATAAATTAAGCAACTAATATATAAAACAAATGAAAAAGCATCTATTCCTGTGGGATGTACTTGATTGCTATCATTATAACCTGTATTATCCGGAATTCATGCCATTAAAGAAAAATTAATGAGTATATGAGACATCTGCAAGAAGTCATTTTTTTCAAAAAGCAAACTTATAGATGTTAAAGGCGTCTTCTTTAATGTTCTTTCTTGGGGTTCCAGAAGATAGATGGCATAAATGTTTCTTTAGTTAAATTATATTTTAAAAACTTATGTTTTCTAATAAGAATAAAGTATTACTTGAAAACAGAGATGAGCCAAAGCCAAGAAAGATTGGGCTAGGCCAAGAACACACAGACCACAGCATAAAGCAAGACAATAACAGTGATACCAATGCAAGTCTTTGAGACCTTCTGACTTCCACGCTGTAGAGATTAAGAATAAAAAGGAGGCAAAAGAGAGTTAGCAGAGGAAAGAAGGTAAGGGACTATCTATCATACAGCAAGAAGATGATCTCGTATAAGAAGGATTACTTACTTCATAGATCAAAACTTAGAACAATGTAAAAGCCGTCAACGCAACAGCATGCACTGAAAAAGCCACATCATTTGCAACTACAGGAATCATCTGAAATTAAGAGAATTAAATTGTACATACATCTAGAGAATAAACATTCCAAACGAACATGATGTTAATCAGCAAATCAATAATTTACATGTGTAGAATCTATGGCAAAACCTTCAGCAAGGTGACTGAACAAACTCGTAATTAATATTTTAACGTGTATAATGAAAGTTTGGAAGAAATCCAAAATTATGACAGAAATGATTCACAGGATTATACTTTATAGCATGCGACCACAATGATTTTAGAACAAAAACAACTCAACTTATACAGGTGGTCTGCATCCGCTAAAAAAGATATGATTGTCCATCAGTACATTATGTAGCTCAAGAGAATTGGCCTCCCAAAAATGACGGGAGAAGACTGAATGAAACTTTACTACTAAAATTGACAAAAAGGCAATTAATACTAAGACATCCTACAGTGTTTATAAGAGGGAATTTAATTTTGTCCAGATCGACCCATACCCAATGGATATCTACCAGTTTGGGCATGAACCAGACTGAATGTTGAGCTCCCAATTTGAAATAGTATGGTCGCCTTTAATTACTAAAGCAGCTCTCTTTTTGTCTTTTTCAAACACAGCTACACGATGCACCAGGGTTCATGACACACAAGTGTCTCCTCTCCACTATTTGTCGCTCGAATGCCCCTATCGCACCGCACCAATGGCTGCCACCCAGCGCACCTCCAATTCATGTCCTCCTCCTTCCCTCTTTTGCTTCTTCCTTCTTCCTCATTTGCTTTTGGAGTAAGCCTATAGTTGAAACCCATTCCCATATAAGAAGAAGCAAAAAAAGTTTGTGGAAAAAGAAAAATAGATTTCGGAAACAACTAGAAGACGGTTTCCTGCTGTGAAGGAACAAGGAACGTAATCTACGTGTCACTGAACGGCTTAACGTAACTGCACTAGCATGAAGCATGAGGTACGTAACACCGAGGATGAAGATGACTGATGAAGAATAACATGGATGGCTTAACGACAACCTTTAAACTACAGATGTTATTGTTTCATACTTGAGTCTGAGTGTAGGAGCTATAGAGAAAAAGAATTATAAAATTAAAAATAAGAGCTAAAGAACACCCTAAAGATGAAAAGAAGCATGATAAACTACAGATGCATGATACAAATTGCCAGCTCTCCACTTATTTATATACAACTTTAAGCTTTATCAACCTTTCAGTAAATGGTTCTATATATTTACTCTCTTTAAAATCCATTAATCAAAAGCCATGAAGCAGAAACTCAAACGCTTCCTGCTTTTTTCTTGTAACTTTGCTTTGTATCATAATAATGTTAAAAGTGTAATATCCTTCATATGACATAACATTGACCCATCACTTAATTAAATATCTTTCTTCCCCTATCATGTTAATTACATATACATTGATAATATGCATGCATATATCTTACATTTGACAGTGCAAATTCAGAAACATCCATCATGTAGTCCTTTAATCTCAAAATTAAGAACATAAAAAATACAATTAAAGAATAAAATAAGTTTATGTAGTATTGAGTCTCCAGACAAGGAAGAAAGTTATGATTTGAGGAAAGAAGTTAAAAGCTTAAGTAATTAATCAATGGAAATAGGTATAAATTCTGAAAAGGCAGAATTCGATTCCCTGACTAACAAATGACCCAATCCGTGATGGGCAGCTGGCTCACCAAGTATTCAGATCATTAAGAGTACCTCATCTAGCCCTAAATTTGGAATATTAAGAAAATACAAGAAAAGAATATCACCCTTGAACAGAAGAAAAAAAACGGAAGCATTAACAACACTAATAAGTAATATAACTAAACCGCATGATGCAAGCAATTTGACAAGTTCATACCTCCAAAATTTCATCAACTACTTCAAGATCCAAATTCCTTGGTACAAAACCAGCTCCTATGCCATGAATCTTGTGTGGACCTACATTATAGGACCTTCTGGTTATCGGGATAAATATTTTCTAAACATATTATATCTTAAGTATTTATAGTCAGCTTCTTAAAGCATGAATAATTACTTCAATATATGTACTAATATATTTATCATTTGTAAAATATTTTCTTTGAAGTATGGCTATAGTTACTTCTAATTTATATTAAAAAAAAGCCTTCTAATGTTAACATATCATATGAACAGATGTGTAGGTCTTATTCTTTTTTATATGATAAATATTCAATAGGAGAACCATGAAAACAAAAAAATTAAGATCGACACGTCCTCTCACTAAACAATAAAACCAACCATAAATATTTAATTTTGCAGAAAAATGTTATCACTTTGAAAATCAAATAATTCTCAAAGCAAAGTATGTGTTCTCGTTCCGGCGAAAAGAAAAGAAAAGACTAGAGAATGGAAACATTCCTAAAGTTTATTACCCTCCCAAAAGATTACTTAGATAAATATAATTAACATTATTTAAGTTTGTAATGCACCTACCGCACTATATAGGTACATACATATTTTAAGTTTTTTGTATATACTATATATTTTATATGCCTCTTATCTACGAAGGAAATTGAAATTTTATAAGAAGATTATAACTCGAACATATAGACGACCAACAATTCTCCTATATAATTTTCACATGCAAAATAAAATGATTACTAGAGAATAAAAGAAATTAAAATAAAAAAACTTAATAATATAATTGTTCCATTACAATTCATAAAAAGCTATATGTTTGATAAAGGTCACTCAAATGCAAACATAGTCTATGCGCTTAATTTCTGAATGGCTTTGCAGAACTAGAAGTGGACAAGACTTCACTAATTAAGAATGAGACTTCACTAATTATTACCTGTGTGATGGCAAGCTCAAGCGAAGAAGAGGGTTTAAAAAGAATCCCTCCACCTCCTCCTCGAGGCAGAAGAGAGAGAGAGAGAGAGAGAGAGAGAGAGAGAGAGAGAATAGCTTATAGAGATGAGTGCTTGTTCTTTACACTGTCACTAGGGAGAAGAGGATGGTATCCTTAATTTATTTATCTGATACCTGCTATGAACCCAGAAGGTTATCACAAACAAATAAACATCTATGAGTTTTCCTTCACTTCACTGCATAATAAAGCTCAGTGACGTATGCTTGTAGTAAAATTAACTACCATGTTCAACTCTGCTAGATGCCAGGATTCAAGCAATTGGACGAAGAAGATTTAATCTAGCATTTATCTTTTTTATGTTAATTCAAAACATTGTTTTGATATAGTGCCAGCAAACTCTTACACAATACTGCTAACTCTTACACAAGCAAGAGGGAAGTGCAATAACACAAATTGGACGGCAATTTCCAACCAATGTTGAATCTGATTGCAATCAGTAATAGCTCACTTAATATATTTTGACCCCCAGCTGGACACTTTACATATCATTGATCATATCACCACAGGAGAATATCACTTTCATTGTCAAGTTTCTATGTGTATCAAAGCACCATTTACGAATTACAGCCTCATACGACTGCAAGATGCTCACGTAAAACAGATCGATCAACTCCAAACTTATGCCTTCCCTCTTTGCTCCCAGTTTAACGTTGCGTCGTTGAATCCAGGACGGACAATCATTAATATGCAATCTGAATGATCTTAAAGAGTGATTAATCCCCTACACATTTTGCTAACTACGGTTTCTCTTCAGAGTTGATAAGTGGAATAACATTTTCTTCCATAATTCTTGGGTTTACTTCCATTCCTCACAGGATAGAGCACACAGTGCTGGAAAATGAAGAGAATATCAAAGAGCACTACTTCCTGCAACAGAAAGAGAAGGAAAAAAAAAAAAAATTAACATAAAGGATAAGCATTTTGGATAATATTGAGCAGAGATGTGCAATATTTATCTTCTAGCTACATATAGAAATCACCTGCATGCTCAGTTAATATAAAATTGGGATCAATCATTGATCAAGGACACCATGGAAGAAACGGAATGCAAAACTGACAGCATAACTGCATTCTAGGATAATTATATCATCCTATTTCTCATAAAACAAAATTTAGCATGTTCACAAATGAACTCTGTAAAATGACCCATAATGAACACTGCAACGTCGGTATTAAAATATAATATAATATTTTTATAATATAATTAAAAAATATTTAAAAAAAGGTGCGACGTCGCCTCGATCTATCTCCTCGCGCGGGAGAAAAAGCGGTCGTTGCCGCGGGTGACCGGAGGCGGCGACAGGGATCAGGCAACCCGCCGACGATGACTGCAGGCGGGCGAGGACGGCACTCGGGCGAGGAATTCTTTCTTCGCCTCCTTTTTTTTTTCTTTTCCTCTTCTTCTTCCCATTTTACTGCTATAGAAAAACACAATTGCTTATTTTGGGTAGAGGAAGTCCTAAAATTACTGTGGTTAAAATCAAAATGGTTTCAAGCATCACTCATTATGTATCAAGCCAAAATATGTCTGGCTTGATACATAAGGCGCTATCACCAAAAGATAAGTATCACATGAGGTAGTTTTCCTATCAAATGGAACTCCAATTAGGCCTCAATTATATTTAAAAATAAAAATATGTCTGGCTGCTTAATTGGACATTCTAGACTAAGGTTTGACTTACCGGTCTGTACCGATATACCGAGTTCATATCGATATAATATAATATAATATTAATATATTAAAATATTAAAAAAAAAGAAAAGGGGCGACGTCGCCTCGATCTTTCTCCCCGCGCTATCACGGACTTAGCGAAATTTGTCTAAGCCGTGTGGCACCCTTGCGACAAACTTGTAGACTTAGTTGGAATTGCCTAAGTCGCGGAGCAATCTTTGGCCAATGTTCCGGACTTAGCTGGGATTGCCTAAGTCATAAACGCCAAAGCGTATTTGCTCGCAAAAGGTCAGCCCAATTGCAACCTCGGGCGGGTCCCGAAGGACCTGCAAAAAGAGAAGTTGATTAGTTTTGGAAACGAGCGACGGACAAGTCCCGATGTCTCGCCAAGAGGGCAGCTCTTACAAGCAATTCGTCGAACACCTTGTATGCAGCAGAAAAAGAGAGAAAGAGTACGAATTAGGACTTTGGAGGTTGTAAGAATGGTCGTAAGTCCACAAACGACGATTCCCAAGGGTGTCGGATGCAAAACACTTCAATTTCTTTGAGTGCAAACGCTCGACTAATATTCCGAAGCCCCATCCAGCCCTGTGCCACCCGGGGGGTTCCAGAGGGCTGAGATGGCCGACATTTACTCCGCTCGGTTCGATCGTCGCAGCATGCGAAAACGACCCAAACTGGGTAGTTTTGGCCTGTTTTGGCTCCGCGCAGCGAGCGATCGTTCTACAGCCAGACAGACTGTTTCTGCTCACAATTCCTATGTAAAATCACCCAAAACCATGGCAAAACAGGCTGCTCAACATTTGTACAAGCAACAAAAATGCGACAAGCGGTTCACGGAACGAAGAGTTGCGATTGAGCGACGATCGTTCGTGATATTCTCCCCCAGTTAACTTGTCGACGCCCTCGTCGACGCTTGTCGATAGGCTTTAACGCAGGCTTCTTTATGTCGTAGGGCGTCTTCAGGCTCCCAACTGGCTTCCGTCCGGGAAAGTTTTTGCCACTTCACCAAGTACTCAGTTTGCTCTACTCTGTTGGGTAGCTTAGTCTTAAGATCCGCCAGAATTGTCTCAACTCTCTTTTCATAGGAGGCTCTGATTGGGGGTTGTCGAGTTGAAATATTTCGTGAGGCATCTTGCGGATCTGAATGGTAGGCTTTCAAGTTGCTTGCATGGAAGACGTTGTGAATTTTGAACCATGCTGGCAGCTGCAACTTGTAGGAGACGTTGCCTACTCGACTGATGATTGGGAAAGGCCCTTCATACTTGTGTACCAATCCTTTGTGCACTTTGTGCCTAAAGAACTGGAGTGATGTTGGTTGGAGCTTCACCAACACCAAGTCGCCAACTTTAAAGTCCTGGGGTCGCCTTCCCAAGTCTGCCCACTTCTTCATCTTTTTAACCGCCTTCTCCAAGTAGGCCCATGCAATATCTACATTTTGATGCCATTCTTTTGCAAAGTGATACGCTGACGGACTACTCCCCGTATGTCCAATTGCCAATGTGTGAGGGGTCAACGGCTGTTGTCCTGTGATAATCTCGAAGGGGCTCTTATTGGATGTAGAGCTCCGCTGCAAGTTATAGGAGAATTGGGCTATGTCCAACAGCTTCACCAAATCTCGTTGATTAGCACTCACATAGTGCCGGTGATACTGTTCTAACAGTGAGTTAATTCTTTTGGTTTGACCATCAGACTAGGGGTGGAGGCTTATGGAGAAGTATAACTTCGATCCCAACAGCTTGAATAGCTCGGTCCAGAATCGTCCCAAGAACCGAGAATCTCGATCACTAATAATATTTTGTGGAACTCCCCAATACTTCACCACATTCTTCATCATCAACTTGGCCGCCTCTTCTACTGAACAATATAGGGGTGCAGCAATAAACGTTGCATACTTTGAAAACCGATCGACAACTACAAGTATCCCCCTACTGTGGGCAAGCTTGATATGAAGTCTAAGGAAATGCTCTCCCATGGCATTTCTGGCACCGGTAGCGACTCCAAAAGTCCTACTGGCTTTCGCTGTTCCAACTTAACTTGTTGGCCCGTAAGGCATGTACGAACATAATCCTCCACATTTGTCCCCATTTTTGGCCAATAAAATGCCCTCTCCACGAGAGCCATTGTCCGATGAATGCCGGGATGTCCGGCCCAAAGGGAATCGTGACACTCACTCAAGAGTTCATGCCTCAAGTTGTCCACTCGCGGAACATAAACTCTATTCCCCTTGGTGTAGAGGAGTCCCTCCTGGAGTCAAAATCGTCACGCCTTGTCCTCTTTGATGAGTTGCATCAGGGTTACTGCTTGAGGATCACTGTACATTTCATCCCTGATCCTGGAAAGAAAGTTAGAGTGCAACTGACTTGCTTGGCCTCCACCTTCCAACTATATATATACCATTCACCAGTTCCACTTTCCGGCTCAATGCATCGGCCACGACATTCGTCTTTCTAGGCTTGTACTCCATTACCATGTCGAATTCGGCCAAGAAGTCGTGCCATCTTGCCTGTTTGGGGGAGAGTTTCTTTTGAGTCTGGAAGTAACTCAATGTGATATTGTCCGTCCTTAGCACGAATCGTGCTCCCAAAAGGTGGTGTCGCCAGACTCGTAAACAGTGGACCACCGCTGTCATCTCTTTCTCTTGCACTGGATATCGCCGCTCGATCTCATTGAGCTTGCGACTCTCGTAATCCCGATGTCTCGCCAAGAGGGCAGCTCGTACAAGCAATTCGTCGAACACCTTGTATGCAGCAGAAAAAGAGAGAAAGAGTACGAATTAGGACTTTGGAGGCTGTAAGAATGGTCGTAAGTCCACAAACGACGATTCCCAAGGGTGTCGGATGCAAAACACTTCAATTTCTTTGAGTGCAAACGCTCGACTAATATTCCGAAGCCCCATCCAGCCCTGTGCCACCCGGGGGTTTCCAGAGGGCTGAGATGGCTGACATTTTACTCCGCTCGATTCGGTCATCGCAGCACGCGAAAATGACCCAAAACTGGGTAGTTTTGGCCTGTTCTGGCTCTGTGCATCGAGCGATCGTTCTACAGCCTGACAGACTGTTTCTGCTCATAATTCCTCGGCAAAATCGCCCAAAATCAAGGCAAAATAGGCTGCCTAACATTTGTACAAGCAACAAAAATGCGACAAACGTTTCACGAAACGAAGAGTTGTGGTTGAGCGACAATCGTTCATGATATTCTCCCCCACTTAACTTGTCGACACCCTCGTCGACACTTGTTGATAGGCTTTAACGCAGGCTTCTTCATGCCGTAGGGCGTCTTCTGGCTCCCAACTGGCTTCAGTCCAGGGAAGTTTTTGCCACTTCACCAAGACCTCAGTTTGCTCTGCTCCGTTGGGTAGCTTAATCTTGCGATCAGCCAGAATTGTCTCAACTCGCTTTTCATAGGAGGCTCTGATTGGGGGTAGTCGAGTTGAAATATTTCGTGAGGCGTCTTGCGGATCTGAATGGTAGGCTTTCAAGTTGCTTGCATGGAAGAGGTTGTGAATTTTGAACCATGCTGGCAGCTGCAACTTGTAGGAGACGTTGCCTACTCGACTAATGATTGGGAAAGACCCTTCATACTTGCGTACCAATCCTTTATGCACTTTGTGCATAAAGAACTGGAGTGATGCTGGTTGGAGCTTCACCAACACCAAGTTGCCAACTTTAAATTCCTGGGGTCGCCTTCCCAAGTCTGCCCACTTCTTCATCTTTTTAACCGCCTTCTCCATTGTCAAAACGGACATTGCTCAACCGCAACATCTTCGCTCCGTGAACCGTTCATTGCTTTTTCTTGCTTGTACATATGTTTGGCATCATGTTTTGCCTTGAGTTTATGTGTTTTTACCCAAGAAATATGAGCAAAAGTGGTGTAGAAGGCTGTAGAACAATCGTTAATTGCAGAGCCAAAAAACAGCCCAAAACAGCCCTATTTTTGGGTCTTTTTCGTGTGCCACGACAACCTTTCTGAGCGGTGTGAAATGTCGGCCATTTCAGCACCATGAAACCCCCCAGGTGGCACCGAGCTGGATGGGGCTCCGGGAATATGTCGGGCGTAGGTGTTCATTAGTAATTGAAATTGTCTTGCGCCCGATACCTTGGGAACCGTCGTTTGCGGACTTGCGACCGTTCCTACAACCCTCCAAAGTCCTATTTCGCTCTCTTTCTCTCTTTTCTCAGCTGCACTCAAGGTGTTCGACAAATTGCTTGTATAGCTTTCCGCTTTGCGAGACGCTGGGACGTGTCTGTCGCTCGCTTCCAAGCTAATCAACTTCTTCTTTACAAGTCCTACGGGACCTTAAGAGGTTGTAAGAAGGCTGACCCTGTGCGGACAGATAACGCTTTGGGCGTTTCATGACTTAGGCAATCCCAGCTAAGTCCAGGACAGTGGGCAAGGTTGCTTCACGACTTAGGCAATTTCAACTAAGTCTTCGGGAGTGCCGCAAGGGTGCCGCATGGCTTAGGCAAATTCAGCTAAGTCGGTGACAGTGTGGTATCAGAGCAGGCAAGCAATTTATACGAACAGCGAAGAAGATTCGTAATTTCGCCATGGTGAGACATCGTGGTGAATCGAGCAAGATGGGGCAAGCGGGACCCTTGCTCCAAGCAGCCGCCGATGGGCTGCAAGTGCAAACTCGCTCGTAAACTGCTGGAGCCGCTTATGAGGAGCACGGTAGTGAACAAGACGAGCGTGAAGTTGGGTATTCTCCACAAGGGGAGGAGGCGTCATCTGGAGCGCCAACCGGGAAGAAGGGCCACAGAGAGAGACTTACAATGGCGGAAAGTCGCCTTGATGTTCTTGAAGCGAGCGTGGAGGAACTCTACCAAGGCCAAGGAAGGCTACTTGGGGTAGAGAGCTCGCAGGAAGAAGTTGAAACTCGGATCGAGAATGTTGAATCCCTGATTGATCAACTGACAGAGGACACCAAAGATTTCGTACGACATCTGCATGAAGTTGTGGCGGAACTCACGGCTAAGTTGATGGTGTTAACAAGGACTCTTGATGCGGGAGGGAACAACACCCGCGTTGCGCCACCACAACACTTCAGAGCACCGGAGCCGTAGTGCTACGGAGGTGCTAGGGATGCCAAAGAGCTTGAAAATTTCTTGTTCGACATGGAATAGTATTTTCGTGCTACAAGGCTCGATTCTGAAGAAACCAAAGTTGCTATAGCAACAATGTATCTGAATGGGGATGCAAAACTTTGGTGGCGAACCCGTTGGGAAGAGATCCAACAAGGCCGATGTCGAGTGGATACATGGGGAGACTTGAAGCGAGAGTTGAGAACTCAATTCTTGCCCGAGAACACAGAGTTTATCGCAAGAAGGAAACTGAGACAACTCCGCCATAGTACAACAATCCGAGACTATGTGAAACAATTTTCAGCACTGATGCTGGATATTCGGGACATGTCTGAGAAAGACAAGCTATTCAACTTCGTCGATGGCTTGAAGCCATGGGCACAACAAGAACTACATCGGAGGAATGTCACCGACGTAGTCGGGGCAATTGCAGCCGCGGCAAGGCTGACTGACATTGTTTCTTCGGAGGATTCGAGAAAGAAGAAACACTCTTCGGGAAATCGCCCATCTAAATACTCTCGAGCGAAGGAGTCTGGGGGCGAGCAAAAGAAGAAGAATTTTCACAAGGGACCGGGCTAAAGAGGTAGAGTCTCAAAGTCTAGTGGATGCTTCTTGTCTGGAAGACCACACAAAGTGAGCGAGTGCCCACAAAAACAGGCACTCAATGCTTTAACAGCATCGGTTCTACCCCGTAAGTCAGACAAGGGCAAAGCTATTGCCCTTAGTTCGAGCAGTTCTGACTCTAGTAGCGATAGTGAGGCGTCACAAGGTCCCAGGATGGGAGCAATGCGTTTGTTGAATGCGTTGCGGGGTCAAGTGGAGGAGAACACAAAGGCAAAGTCACCGAAGGCAGGAAACAACAAGTTGATGTATATGGACATCAAGCTTAATGGCCAAACAACCCGTGCAATGGCGGACACGGGTGCGACCCACAATTTTATTGCCGATCGCGAAGCTAAGCGACTGGGATTACTCTTGGAGAAAAGCCCACGTCATATGAAGGCGGTGAATTCGGAGGCCAAGCGAATCTCCGGACAAGTAAAAGGGGTCCCCATTAAGATCGGGACATGGAGCGGGAGCACAAACTTGATGGCAGTGCCACTAGACGACTTCCAAGTGATTCTCGGAATGGAGTTTATGCACGCAGCGAAGTTGGTGCCAGTACCGTTCCTGAACTTTTTGTGTCTAATGGGAGGTGATAATCCCTGCATGGTTCCAGTTTCTCGGGGAGGAACCAAGGACCTACAACAAATATCGGCTTTACAATTGAAGAAAGGGGTACGAAAGGGTGAAGCAACCTTTGTAGCTGCTATGAAGCTAGAGACACCTGATGGGGAAGCCATTCAGGAACTTGCTGTTGTGGCGAACATCCTGAAGGAGTTCTCGGATGTGATGCCAACAGAGTTGCCGAGAACTCTACCACCACGCAGAGGCGTGGATCATCAGATTGAGCTGGAGTCGGGAATTAAGCCTCCAGCGAGACCACCATATCGCATGGCCCCTCCATAGTTGGCGAAATTGAGGAAGAAGTTAGATGAACTGCTAAGCGGTGGTCTCATCCGCAGTTCAAAAGCACCTTTCGGAGCTCCAGTCCTCTTTCAGAAGAAACAAGATGGGAGTCTCCGATTATGCATCGATTATCGAGCCCTTAACAAGATGACGGTGAAGAACAAGTACCCTATCCCGCTTATTGCGGACTTGTTCGATCAATTGGGCAAGGCAATGTACTTCTCCAAACTCGACCTTCGGTCGGGGTATTGGCAGGTGCGCATTGCAGAAGGTGATGAGGCAAAGACTACCTGTGTGACTAGGTATGGAGCATTAGAGTTCTTGGTGATGCCTTTCGGCTTAACCAATGCCCTGGCCACATTCTGCACTCTAATGAACCAGCTGTTCAAGAAGTATCTGGACAAGTTTGTGGTCGTCTACTTAGACGATATCGTCGTCTATAGCCAAACACTTGAGGAGCATGTTAGACACCTCCGAACAATTTTCAAAGTTCTCAGGGAGAACACCTTGTTCGTGAAGAGGGAAAAGTGCGATTTTGCCCAAACGAAGATTTTGTTCTTGGAGCATCGAGTCGGCAATGGTTCTATCCGAATGGACCAGTCTAAGGTGCAAGCTATGGTGGACTGGCGGACTGGCGAACGCCAAAGAAGGTGCCAGAGTTGAGATCCTTCCTTGGGTTCGTCAACTATTATCGGCGCTTCATAGCGGGGTATTCGAAGCGCGCAGCTCCGTTGACGGAGTTGCTAAAGAAGGAGCAGTCCTGGATATGGTCAGACAAATGTGAGGTGGCATTTCAAGACCTAAAGACTGCTGTGTTGGAGGAACCTGTACTCAGATTACCGGACTATGAAAAGTCTTTTGAAGTCCATACAGATGCTTCTGATTTTGCTATTGGAGTTCTTATGCAGGAGGGTCATCCGGTGGCCTACGAGAGTCGCAAGCTCAACGAGACCGAGCGGCGATATCCTGTGCATAAGGAGATGACAGCGGTGGTCCACTGTCTACGAGTGTGGCGACACTACCTTCTGGGAGCACCATTTGTGCTAAGGACAAATAATGTCGCATTGAGTTAGCAAGCATGATGGCAGGACTTCTTGGCTGAGTTCGACACGGTAACGGAGTACAAGCCCGGAAAAGCAAATGTCGTGGCCGATGCATTGAGTCGGAAAGTGGAGCTAGTGAATGCTATACAGTTGGAGGGCGGAGGCCAAGCAAGTCACTTGCGCTCCAACTTCCTTTCCAGGATCAAGGATGGACTACACCGAGATCCTCAGGCAGTAACTCTGATGCAACTCATCAAAGAGGGCAAGGCACGACGATTTTGGGTCCAGGAGGGACTCATCTATACTAAGGGGAACAGAGTTTATGTTCCGCGAGCGGATAACTTGAGGCGTGAACTCCTGAAAGAGTGTCACGATTCCCTTTGGGCTGGACATCTAGGTATCCACCGAACAATGGCTCTCGTGGCGAGGGCCTTCTATTGGCCGAAGATGGGGGCAAATGTGGAGGAATATGTTCAAACATGCCTTACTTGTCAACGGGACAAGGTAGAGCAGCAGAAGCCAGTGGGACTTTTGGAGCCGCTGCCCATACCAGAAAGGCCTTGGGAGAGCATTTCCTTGGACTTCATACCAAGCTTGCCCGCAGTAGGGGGACTTGGATCGATACTCGTGATAGTTGATCGGATTTCGAATTATCCAACATTCATTGCTACACCCCTACATTGATCAGCGGAGGAGGCGGCTAAGTTGATGATGAAGAATGTGCTGAAGTTTTGGGGAGTCCCACACAACATCATTAGTGATCGAGATTCTCGGTTCTTGGGACGATTCTGGACCGAGTTGTTCAAGTTGTTGGGATCTAAATTATACTTCTCCACAAGCCTCCACCCCCAAACGGATGGCCAAACAGAAAGAATCAACTCGCTCTTGGAGCGATATCTTCCGCACTATGTAAGTGCCAACCAACGAGATTGGGTGAAGCTGTTGGACATAGCCCAATTCTCCTATAACTTGCAGCGGAGCTCTGCATCCAACAAGAGCCCATTTGAGATTATTACGGGACAACAACCATCAACTCTTCACACCCTGGTTATTGGCTATACAGGGAGTAGCCCATCAGCCTATCACTTTGCAAAGGAATGGCATCGCAATGCAGATATTGCGCGGGTTTACTTGGAGAAGGCGGGCAAGAAGATGAAAAAGTGGGCAGACTAGCTGGAATTGCCTAAGTCGCGAAGCAATATTTGGCCAATGTTCCTGACTTAGCTGGGATTGCCTAAGTCATGAAACGCCAAAGTGTATTTGCTCGCAAAGGGTTAGCCCAATTGCAACCTCGTGTAGGTCTCGAAGGACGAGCAACGGACAAGTCCCGACGTCTCGCCAAGAGGGCAGCTCTTACAAGCAATTCGTCGAACACCTTGTGTGCAGCAGAAAAAGAGAGAGAGCGAAACAGGACTTTGGAGGGCTGTAAGAACGGTCGCAAAACCACAAACGATGATGCCCAAGGGTGTCGGACGCAAAACACATCAATTTCTTTAAGTGCTCACGCTCGATTAATATCCCGAAGTCCAATCCAGCCCTATGCCTCCCGGGGGGTTCCAAAGGGTTGAGATGGCTGACATTTTACTCCGCTCGGTTCCGTCGTCGCAGCACGCGAAAACGACCCAAAATTGGGCAATTTTGGCTTGTTCTGGCTCCACGCAGCGAGCGATCGTTCTGCAGCATGACAGACTATTTCTGCTCACAATTCCTTGGTAAAATCACCCGAAACCAATGCAAAACAGGCTGCCCAACATTTGTACAAGAAACAAAAAAGCGACGAACGATTCATGGAACGAAGAGTTACAGTTGAGTGACGACCGTTCATGACAGCGCGGGAGAAAAAGCGCCCGCGATCTGTGGGCGGCGATGGCGCGCGGGCACTGGTGACCCGTGGGCGTCGACGGCGCGCGAGCGACGACTGCACACGGGCGAGGACCGCACACGGGCGCTAGGTATTCTTTCTTCTCCTCTTGTTTATTTTCTTCTTCTTTTCCTCTTCTTCTTCACTTTTTCTCGTTCAATCGACCGCCGACGGTCGATTTCACCCTCAATCCCCCGTCGACGATCAATTTCTCCCTTCAATCGACTGCCTACAGTCGAAATCGACAGCCTACAGTCGAAATCGACTGCCTATAGTCGAAATCGACCGTCGACGGTCGATTTTTGGTGGAACTGCCTGGTAGCGGACGATCCACATACCGGCAACCTGACGGACCGGTATGTATTGCCAGTACCAGACGGTACAGGTCAAAATTGCAAACCATGTTCCAGACACCACTATAACACTGTCGTGACAAGAACTATTCAGAAATCTTAATATAAATGATCTATTATCGAAAAATGAGTAAATATACACCATCCTTTAAAATGAGATAATAAATTTTATCTATCACTTTACACTGTATATAAATTATGCAACTAATATATAAAACAAATGAAAAAGCATTTATTCTGGCGGGATGTACTTGATTTCTACCATTATAATCTGTATTATCCTGAATTCATGCCATTAAAGAAAAATTAATGAGTATATGAGACACCTGCAAGAAGTCATTTTTTTCAAAAAGCAAACTTATAGATGTTAAAGGCGTCTTCTTTAATGTTCTTTCTTGGGGTTCCAGAAGATAGATGGCATAAATGTTTCTTTAGTTAAATTATATTTTCAAAACTTAAGTTTTCTATTAAGAACAGAGTATTACTTGAAAATAGAGATGAGCCAAAGCCAAGAATGATTGGGCCAGGCCAAGAACACACAGACCACAGCATAAAGCAAGACAATAACAGTGATACCAATGCAAGTCTTTGAGACCTTCTGACTTCCACGCTGTAGAGATTAAGAATAAAAAGGAGGTAAAAGAGAGTTAGCAGAGGAAAGAAGGTAAGGGACTATCTATCATACAGCAAGAAGATGATCTCGTATAAGAAGGATTACTTACTTCATAGATCAAAACTCAGAACAATGTAAAAGCCGTCAACGCAACAGCATGCACTGAAAAAGTCACATCATTTGCAACTACAGGAATCATCTGAAATTAAGAGAATTAATTTGTACATACATCTAGAGAATAAACATTCCAAACGAACATGATGTTAATCAGCAAATCAATAATTTACATGTGTAGAATCTATGGCAAAACCTTCAGCAAGGTGGCTGAACAAACTCGTAATTAATATTTTAACGTGTATAATGGAAGTTTGGAAGAAATCCAAAATTATGACAGAAATGATTCAAAGGCTTATACTTTATAGCATGCGACCACAATGATTTTAGAACAAAAACAAATCAACTTATACAGGTGGTCTACATCCGATAAAAAAGATATGATTGTTCATCACTACATTATGTAGCTCAAGAGAATTGGCCTCCCAAAAATGACGGGAGAAGACTGAATGAAACTTTACTACTAAAATTGACAAAAAGGCAATTAATACTGAGACATTCTACAGTGTTTATAAGAGGGAATTTAATTTTGTCCAGATCGACCCATACCCAATGGATATCTACCAGTTTGGGCATGAACCAGACCGAATGTTGAGCTCCCAATTTGAAATAGTATGGTCACCTTTAATTACTAAAGCAGCTCTCTTTTTGTCTTTTTCAAACACAGCTACACGATGCACCAGGGTTCATGACACACAAGTGTCTCCTCTCCACTATTTGTCGCTCGAATGCCCCTATCGCATCGCACTAATGGCTACCACCCGCCGCACCTTCAATTCGTGTCCTCCTTCCCTCTTTTGCTTCATCCTTCTTCCTCATTTGCTTTTGGAGTAAGCCTATAGTTGAAACCCATTCCCATATAAGAAGAAGCAAAAAAAGT
Source organism: Ensete ventricosum (assembly GCA_029747655.1). NCBI lineage: Eukaryota > Viridiplantae > Streptophyta > Magnoliopsida > Zingiberales > Musaceae > Ensete > Ensete ventricosum. The sequence goes on from JAQQAF010000003.1 coordinate 45,773,540, forward strand.
TTGTGGAAAGAGAAAAATAGATTTCGGAAACAACTAGAACACGGTTTCCTGCTGTGAAGGAACAAGGAACGTAATCTACGTGTCACTGAACGGCTTAACGTAACTGCACTAGCGTGAAGCATGAGGTACGTAACACCGAGGATGAAGATGACTGATGAAGAACAACATGGATGGCTTAACGACAACCTTTAAGCTATGGACGGGAAAGTTGATTAAATATTTTTCAATTAAACATGTGGTTCGACCAGTTGACCCATTGGGCTGACCAGTGGCCTCCTCCCCTGCTTTCTGATTCGATTATGATAACTATGATCAAAATCCGATCGTTACCGCCGGTACAGGTTAGTAACAATCGGATTTCGATCATTACCGATTGATACAGATCTGGGAACGTATAGGGTTATGTAACGAGTACTGCCTGGTTGAGGGCGATCTGCGTATCGGTCCCTTGTCGAACCAATACGTACCGCCACTACTAAGCGATATAGCTCGATACAGAAATCTAACAATAGGAAACCAATTTCAATTGCAAAATCTGGAATAACAAATTCCTTTTTTTCTATTGATGACTAATATGAAGTGATTCCTATATCTATTTGGTATAGTTGATATCTGACAAATTTCAAGGATGATTGGTATCTAAATCATTCTATAGTCATATAAGGCAAATTGACCAAATAATTAGAATAGTATTTGATGAATTTCAAAGCTCTCCTTTAATAGAATTTTATGGGGTGATGAGATTAGATTATCCACAACACTAAAAAAAATATATTCCGGTAAGGCTAGATGTCGTGATTAAATACTCGATTGTTTCTTTGTGCAACTAATTTAATTTTAATTCAGCGGTAGTCTCTATTTGTTTCCTCTCTTCTCCTTGAATCGAAGAAAATTTGATAGGAGGGCCATATCCAACCATTGTTATTGTTTGATACTCAGATCCAACCATTGTTATTGTTTGATACTTGAGTCTGAGTGTAGGAGCTACAGAGAAAAAGAATTATACAATTAAAAATAAGAGCTAAAGAACACCCTAAAGATGAAAAGAAGTATGATAAACTACAGATGCATGATACAAATTGCCAGCTCTCCACTTATTCATGTACAACTTTAAGCTTTATCAACCTTTCAGTAAATGGTTCTATATATTTACTCTCTTTAAAATTCATTAATCAAAAGCCATGAAGCAGAAACTCAAACGCTTCTTGCTTTTTTCTTGTAACTTTGCTTTGTATCATAATAATGTTAAAAGTGTAATATCCTCCATATGACATAACATTGACCCATCACTTAATTAAATATCTTTCTTCCCCTATCATGTTAATTACATATACATTGATAATATGCATGCATATATCTTACATTTGACAGTGCAAATTCAGAAACATCCATCCTGTAGTCCTTTAATCTCAAAATTAAGAACATAAAAAATTTAATTAAAGAATAAAATAAGTTTATGTAGTATTGAGTCTCCAGACAAGGAAGAAAGTTATGATTTGAGGAAAGAAGTTAAAAGCTTAAGTAATTAATCAATGGAAATAGGTATAAATTCTGAAAAGGCAGAATTCGATTCCCTGACTAACAAATGACCCAATCCGTGATGGGCAGCTGGCTCACCAAGTTTTCAGATCATTAAGAGTACCTCATCTAGCCCTAAATTTGGAATATTAAGAAAATACAAGAAAAGAATATCACCCTTGAACAGAAGAAAAAAAACGGAAGCATTAACAACACTAATAAGTAATATAACTAAACCGCATGATGCAAGCAATTTGACAAGTTCATACCTCCAAAATTTCATCAACTACTTCAAGATCCAAATTCCTTGGTACAAAACCAGCTCCTATGTCATGAATCTTGTGTGGACCTACATTATAGGACCTTCTGGTTATCGGGATAAAACAAAAGGTTGAAAGAGAAAAGGTTAGATCCACTTAATCTTTGCCTATACCAGGCTTTCCCCCTGAAGAATGTTGCTTTCAGAAGGCTCGGTGCCAATGACCTGAAGAAATTGGAAACGAGAAAGACCAAGAATTAGGAATTCCATACACAGAGAAACTTAACATAAAAAGGTAAGAGAAAAAAATAGAAAGGAAAAAGAACCTTGATGTTAGGATTTTTGTCCTTCAAAAAACAACCAACTCCAGATATAGTTCCACCTGTCCCAATACAGCAACAAAAATGTCCACCTTCCCTCTTGTATCTTCCCTGATTTCTGGACCAGTAGACTCACAGTGTATCTGCACAAGAATATGCAGAATTTGACAACAACAAAAAAAAACGAAACTTGGGTAAAATAAAAAAAAAAAAAATCATGGTAGAATGTGACCTTTGGATTTGCAAGATCGTCAAATTGTTGAAGAATATAAGCATTGGGCGTATTCTTCAAGATCTCTTCTGAACTTCTCCCTTCGTGCCATTGGCAGAATCTGTAAGGACAAGTTATTCTCCGAAAGCTTTCAGCAGAACTCGTCTTTCAATGCTCATAGATGCAGGCATGGTCGATATCAGTTTGTATCCTTTGGCAGCAGCAATAAACGCAAGACCAATCCCCATGTTACCACTTGTTGGTTCCACCAATATACTCTTTAGAAGCAAAAAAATAGGAAAAAAAAAAGAAATCAATCAGTAACAATGGAATGACGATGAAGAGGCAGATTTACTAGAATGGCTACAATAAGGTCCTCTAACAAAAAGTTTAAACATGAGAAAAAGGTGAAGAAACCGAAAAGACTGGCGATCAAGAACCAAGCCTGTCTTATCTCTCCCCCGCTCGTCTCCCTCTTCGTCTTCGTCTTCCTTCCTTTGCCTGCGCCTGCAAGCCGCCTTCGCTACAATGCTGCCTCCTCCGGATCCCCTGTCCGAGTGCGACGGCAAACCCTGCTAATGGGTCCCATCTAAAGCAGGGCTCATGCACCAGGCACGAATCTCAAAGTTAAAAAAATGACGTGGCTTGCATAGGGGAGCCTCACCGCACGCTCTCTCACTCGCGCGCTTTCTATGCGGACGGCGGTCGAGAACTAAACCGCTCTCCTCACGAAGCCTATTGATGCTCTCTCTGTGGCGGAAGGATGTCTCGTCTCCCTCTCCGTCTTTGACTTCTCCCGGCGAAGCTTATTTCTCTCTGTCAATCTTGTTGGCTGGAGGAAGGCGATCAAGAACCAAGCCTGTCTTCTCCCTCGCTCGTCTGCGTCTTCTCCTTGTTTCTCCTTCTCTCGCGCTTGCGTTGGCTGGCGGAATTCGATCAAGAAAGAATGAAGCTATCCTTCTCCCCGCTCGTCTCCGTCTTCGGCTTCGTCTTCGTCTTCCTTTGTCTGCGCCTGCAAGCCTCCTCCGCTAGAGTACTGCCTCCTCCGGAACCCTGTCCGAGTGCGATGGCGGCCATGCGAGTTTGCTTACCCCACTTGGCGAAGTCGCATTATCTGTTCTGGCACGCCTACCCTCCCCCGACCTTACAATGCTGCGCGGCCTTCTCCGCCGCCATCGAAGGTCCCGGCGCCGCCTGCCTATGCCTTCTAGCCCGCCAGAAAGCATTCTTGGGGACGCCGATCGAAACTTCACGCCTCTTCTCCCTCCCCTTCGCCTGTGGGAAACCGGTCGACGCCTTCGCCACTGAGATCTGCCAAGATTCTGCTCCTCCGGCTCCTCCTGCATCTGCGGCTCCTCCTGCTGCCGCTCCTCCGGCCTACCGTATTAACCTCAGGTTCACATTAACAGTTTCTTTGCCCGCATCTGTAGTTGTAGTTCTTGTTTTAGCAATATTGATCTACGCTATCTACGTTCGCGATTGCTCGTTTCTGGAACTCTTTTGTCGAATTGCTTGTATGCTTTCGGGTTGATTCATTTGTTTCTTGATCTTGATTGTTAGGTGCTGGTTGCTTTTAGTGTCTTTTTTAAGTCTCTTTCTATGTTTTAGTGTTCTTTATTCTTGAGGTGGTCTTCCATTGGGATCTTGCATGCATGTGTCTTCGAGTTTTATCTGCATGTGTCTTCGAGTTCTATCTTCTTGGCTTTCTTCCGTAGGGGGGTATCATATACTAATTTCTCGGATTCTAACTCTCAGTTCTTTTTTTTTCTTTTTGTTCTTTCGTCCGTATTTTGCATGTGTCTTCGAATACGTATACTGATTTTTTTTATTCTAGATTCTGAGTTGTTTCTTCTTTGTGTTTTTTCATTGGGATCTTGCGTATATCTTCGAATACGTGCACTGATTTCTTAGACCTTAGATTTTGCATTGGTTCGCTAATTTGCTAGTGCATTGAATTTCTTGATATATAACTTTTCCGAGTTCAATAAAAAAACGCAAAAGTTCATTCGTTCTTTCGTTTGTTTTGTTAGTTGCATGCATGACCATCTTCTTTGTTCGTGGTATATCATTTTTCTATGCTTCATGATCTCATCGGACACATATATGGATTATTCGTTTTGAGTGACAAACATTTATGCAATTGAAATTCTTATATAGAGTCGATTTTAGATGGAACATCGTGTGAGGGCCTGGCTCGGGCTGTGAGCTTTCTTTCTTTTTTCCTTTACCTGACCCGGGTTGTGGGTAAATAAATCGGTTGAGCCTCCCCTTGAACAGGCTCAAGGAGGGTTTTTTTCACCCTAGCTTTTACTGTTAGGGTTTTTCCCTCCAACGAGGTTTTGCCTTGATCTATCATTCGATCGAGGATTTCCTCGGATTAAAGATTGTATTGCAAATATTAAGGATTGAATGAAATTCTATCATTTGAATAAATTTGTTATGAGTTCCTAATACATTATATAGAATTAAATATTTTCTAAACATATGATGTCTTAAGTATTTCGAGTCAGCTTCTTAAAGCATGAATAATTACTTCAATATATGTACTAATATATTTATCATTTGTAAAATATTTTCTTTGAAGTATGGCTATGGTTACTTCTAATTTGTATTAAAAAAAAGCCTTCTAATGTTAACATGTCATATGAACATATGTGTAGGTCTTATTCTTTTTTATATGATAAATATTCAATAGGAGAACCATGAAAACAAAAAAATTAAGATCGACATGTCCTCTCACTAAACAATAAAACCAACCACAAATATTTAATTTGGCAGAAAAATGTTATCACTTTGAAAATAAAATAATTCTCAAAGCAAAGTATGTGTTCTCCTTCCGGCGAAAAGAAAAGAAAAGACTAGAGAATGGAAACATTCCTAAAGTTTATTACCCTCCCAAAAGATTACTTAGATAAATATAATTAACATTATTTAAGTTTGTAATGCACCTACCGCACTATATAGGTACATACATATTTTAAGTTTTTTATATATACTATATATTTTATATGCCTCTTATCTACGAAGGAAATTGAAATTTTATAAGAAGATTATAACTCGAACATATAGACGACCAACAATTCTCCTATATAATTTTATTTTTTTGTTGGTGGGCCCACAAGTAACCTAACTGCAAAATATGTTATCGAACATTGAATCACAAGATAAAGAAAAAAGAGTGTATCGGTACCATAACATTTTCAACATAAGCATCATAAGTAAAAGAGTTGTTGTGTTGACTATTTTCACATGCAAAATAAAATGATTACAAGAGAATAAAAGAAATTAAAATAAAAAAACTTAATAATATAATTGTTCCATTATAATTTAGAAAAAGCTATATGTTTGATAAAGGTCACTCAAATGCAAATATAGTCTATGCGCTTAATTTCCGAATGGCTTTGCAGAACTAGAAGTGGACGAGACTTCACTAATTAAGAATGAGACTTCACTAATTATTACCTGTGTGATGACAAGCTCAAGCGAAGAAGAGGGTTTATAAAGAATCCCTGCACCTCCTCCTCGAGGCAGAAGAGAGAGAGAGAGAGAGAGAGAGAGAGAGAGAGAATAGCTTATAGAGATGAGTGCTTGTTCTTTACACTGTCACTAGGGAGAAGAGGATGGTATCCTTAATTTATCTATCTGATACCTGCTATGAACCCAGAAGGTTATCACAAACAAATAAACATCTATGAGTTTTCCTTCACTTCACTGCATAATAAAGCTCAGTGACGTATGCTTGTAGTAAAATTAACTACCATGTTCAACTCTGCTAGATGCCAGGATTCAAGCAATTGGACGAAGAAGATTTAATCTAGCATTTATCTTTTTTATGTTAATTCAAAACATTGGTTTGATATAGTGCCAGCAAACTCTTACACAATACTGCTAACTCTTACACAAGCAAGAGGGAAGTGCAATAACACAAATTGGACGGCAATTTCCAACCAATGTTGAATCTGATTGCAATCAGTAATAGCTCACTTAATATATTTTGACCCCCAGCTGGACACTTTACATATCATTGATCATATCACCACAGGAGAATATCACTTTCATTGTCAAGTTTCTATGTGTATCAAAGCACCATTTACGAATTACAGCCTCATACGAATGCAAGATGCTCACGTAAAACAGATCGATCAACTCCAAACTTATGCCTTCCCTCTTTGCTCCCAGTTTAACGTTGCGTCGTTGAATCCAGGACGGACAATCATTAATATGCAATCTGAATGATCTTAAAGAGTGATTAATCCCCTACACATTTTGCTAACTACGGTTTCTCTTCAGAGTTGATAAGTGGAATAACATTTTCTTCCATAATTCTTGGGTTTACTTCCATTCCTCACAGGATAGAGCACACAGTGCTGGAAAATGAAGAGAATATCAAAGAGCACTACTTCCTGCAACAGAAAGAGAAGGAAAAAAAAAATTAACATAAAGGATAAGCATTTTGGATAATATTGAGCAGAGATGTGCAATATTTATCTTCTAGCTACATATAGAAATCACCTGCATGCTCAGTTAATATAAAATTGGGATCAATCATTGATCAAGGACACCATGGAAGAAACGGAATGCAAAACTGCATTCTAGGATAATTATATCATCCTATTTCTCATAAAACAAAATTTAGCATGTTCACAAATGAACTCTGTAAAATGACCCATAATGAACACTGCAACGTCGGTATTAAAATATAATATAATATTTTTATAATATAATTAAAAAATATTAAAAAAAAGGTGCGACGTCGCCTCGATCTTTCTCCTCGCGCGGGAGAAAAAGCGGCCGTTGCCGCGGGTGACCGGAGGTGGCGACAGGGATCAGGCGACCCGCCGGCGATGACTGCAGGCGGGCGAGGACGGCACTCGGGCGAGGAATTCTTTCTTCGCCTCCTTTTTTTTTCTTTTCCTCTTCTTCTTCCCATTTTACTGCTATAGAAAAACACAATTGCTTATGTTGGGTAGAGGAAGTCCTAAAATTACTGTGGTTAAAATCAAAATGGTTTCAAGCATCACTCATTATGTATCAAGCCAAAATATGTCTGGCTTGATACATAAGGCGCTATCACCAAAAGATAAGTATCACATGAGGTAGTTTTCCTATCAAATGGAACTCTAATTAGGCCTCAATTATATTTAAAAATAAAAATATATCTGGATGCTTAATTGGACATTCTAGACTAAGGTTTGACTTACCGGTCTGTACCGATATACCGAGTTCATATCGATATAATATAATATAATATTAATATATTAAAAATATTAAAAAAAAGAAAAGGGGCGATGTCGCCTCGATCTTTCTCCCCGCGCTATCACGGACTTAGCGAAATTTGTCTAAGCCATGTGGCACCCTTGTGACAAACTTGTAGACTTAGCTGGAATTGCCTAAGTCGCGGAGCAATCTTTAGCCAATGTTCCGGACTTAGCTGGGATTGCCTAAGTCATAAACGCCAAAGCGTATTTGCTCGCAAAAGGTCAGCCCAATTGCAACCTCGTGCGGGTCCCGAAGGACCTGCAAAAAGAGAAGTTGATTAGTTTTGGAAACGAGCGACGGACAAGACCCGACGTCTCGCCAAGAGGGCAGCTCTTACAAGCAATTCGTCGAACACCTTGTGTGAAAGCAGAAAAAGATAGAAAGGGAACAAAATAGGACTTTGGAGGGCTGTAAGAACGGTCACAAGTCCACAAACGATGATTCCCAAGGGTGTCGGATGCAAAACACTTCAATTTTTTTGAGTGCTCACGCCCGACTAATATCCCGAAGCCCCATCCAGCCCTGTGCCACCCGGGGGGTTCTAGAGGGCTGAGATGGCTGACATTTTACTCCGCTCGATTCGGTCATCGCAGCACGCGAAAATGACCCAAAACTGGGTAGTTTTGGCCTGTTCTGGCTCTGCGCATCGAGCGATCGTTCTACAGCCTGACAGACTGTTTCTGCTCATAATTCCTAGGCAAAATCGCCCAAAATCAAGGCAAAATAGGCTGCCTAACATTTGTACAAGCAACAAAAATGCGACAAACGATTCACGAAACGAAGAGTTGTGGTTGAGCGACGATCGTTCGTGATATTCTCCCCCACTTAACTTGTCGACACCCTCGTCGACACTTGTTGATAGGCTTTAACGCAGGCTTCTTCATGTCGTAGGGCGTCTTCTGGCTCCTAACTGGCTTGAGGATCACTGTACATTTCATCCCTGATCCTGGAAAGAAAGTTAGAGTGCAACTGACTTGCTTGGCCTCCACCTTCCAACTATATATATACCATTCACCAGTTCCACTTTCTGGCTCAATGCATCGGCCACGACATTCGTCTTTCTAGGCTTTTACTCCATTACCATGTCGAATTCGGCCAAGAAGTCGTGCCATCTTGCCTGTTTCGGGGAGAGTTTCTTTTGAGTCTGGAAGTAACTCAATGTGATATTGTCCGTCCTTAGCACGAATCGTGCTCCCAAAAGGTGGTGTCGCCAGACTCGTAAACAGTGGACCACCGCTGTCATCTCTTTCTCTTGCACTGAATATCGCCGCTCGATCTCATTGAGCTTGCGACTCTCATAATCCCGATGTCTCGCCAAGAGGGCAGCTCTTACAAGCAATTCGTCGAACACCTTGTATGCAGCAGAAAAAGAGAGAAAGAGTACGAATTAGGACTTTGGAGGCTGTAAGAATGGTCGTAAGTCCACAAACGACGATTCCCAAGGGTGTCGGATGCAAAACACTTCAATTTCTTTGAGTGCAAACGCTCGACTAATATTCCGAAGCCCCATCCAGCCCTGTGCCACCCGGGGGGTTCCAGAGGGCTGAGATGGCTGACAATTTACTCCGCTCGATTCGGTCATCGCAGCACGCGAAAATGACCCAAAACTGGGTAGTTTTGGCCTGTTCTGGCTCTGTGCATCGAGCGATCGTTCTACAGCCTGACAGACTGTTTCTGCTCATAATTCCTCGGCAAAATCGCCCAAAATCAAGGCAAAATAGGTTGCCTAACATTTGTACAAGCAACAAAAATGCGACAAACGTTTCACGAAACGAAGAGTTATGGTTGAGCGACCATCGTTCATGATATTCTCCCCCACTTAACTTGTCGACACCCTCGTCGACACTTGTTGATAGGCTTTAACGCAGACTTCTTCATGTCGTAGGGCGTCTTCTGGCTCCCAACTGGCTTCAGTCCGGGGAAGTTTTTGCCACTTCACCAAGACCTCAGTTTGCTCTGCTCCGTTGGGTAGCTTAATCTTGCGATCAGCCAGAATTGTCTCAACTCGCTTTTCATAAGAGGCTCTGATTGGGGGTAGTCGAGTTGAAATATTTCATGAGGCGTCTTGCGGATCTGAATGGTAGGCTTTCAAGTTGCTTGCATGGAAGAGGTTGTGAATTTTGAACCATGCTGGCAGCCGCAACTTGTAGGAGACGTTGCCTACTCGACTAATGATTGGGAAAGACCCTTCATACTTGCGTACCAATCCTTTATGCACTTTGTGCATAAAGAACTGGAGTGATGCTGGTTGGAGCTTCACCAACACCAAGTTGCCAACTTTAAATTTCTGGGGTCGCCTTCCCAAGTCTGCCCACTTCTTCATCTTTTTAACCGCCTTCTCCATTGTCAAAACGGACATTGCTCAACCGCAACATCTTCGCTCCGTGAACCGTTCATTGCTTTTTCTTGCTTGTACATATGTTTGGCATCATGTTTTGCCTTGAGTTTATGTGTTTTTACCCAAGAAATATGAGCAAAAGTGGTGTAGAAGGCTGTAGAACGATCGTTAATTGCAGAGCCAAAAAACAGCCCAAAACAGCCCTGTTTTTGGGTCTTTTTCGTGTGCCACGACAACCTTTCTGAGCGGTGTGAAATGTTAGCCATTTCAGCACCATGAAACCCCCCAGGTGGCACCGGGCTGGATGGGGCTCCGGGTATATGTCGGGCGTAGGTGTTCATTAGTAATTGAAATTGTCTTGCGCCCGATACCTTGGGAACCGTCGTTTGCGGACTTGCGACCGTTCCTACAACCCTCCAAAGTCCTATTTCGCTCTCTTTCTCTCTTTTCTCAGCTGCACTCAAGGTGTTCGACAAATTGCTTGTATAGCTTTCCGCTTTGCGAGACGCTGGGACGTGTCCGTCGCTCGCTTCCAAGCTAATCAACTTCTTCTTTACAAGTCCTACGGGACCTTAAGAGGTTGTAAGAAGGCTGACCCTGTGCGGACAGATAACGCTTTGGGCGTTTCATGACTTAGGCAATCCCAGCTAAGTCCAGGACAGTGGGCAAGGTTGCTTCACGACTTAGGCAATTTCAACTAAGTCTTCGGGAGTGCCGCAAGGGTGCCGCACGGCTTAGGCAAATTCAGCTAAGTCCGTGACAGTGTGGTATCAGAGCAGGCAAGCAATTTATACAAACAGCGAAGAAGATTCGTAATTTCACCATGGTGAGACATCGTGGTGAATCGAGCAAGATGGGGCAAGCGGGACCCTTGCTCCAAGCAGCCGCCGATGGGCTGCAAGTGCAAACTCGCTCGTAAACTGCTGGAGCCGCTTATGAGGAGCGCGGTAGTGATCAAGACGAGCGTGAAGTTGGGTATTCTCCACAAGGGGAGGAGGCGTCATCTGGAGCGCCAACCGGGAAGAAGGGCCACAGAGAGAGACTTACAATGGCGGAAACTCGCCTTGATGTTCTTGAAGCGAGCGTGGAGGAACTCTACCAAGGCCAAGGAAGGCTACTTGGGGTAGAGAGCTCGCAGGAAGAAGCTGAAACTCGGATCAAGAAAGTTGAATCCCTGATTGATCAACTGACAAAGGACACCAAAGATTCCGTACGACATGTACATGAAGTTGTGGCGGAACTCACGGCTAAGGTGATGGTGATAACAAAGACTCTTGATGCGGGAGGGAACAACACCCGCGCTGCGCCACCACACTTCATAGCACCGGAGCGGCAGTGCTACGGAGGTGCTAGGGATGCCAAAGAACTTGAAAATTTCTTGTTCGACATGGAACAGTATTTTCGTGCTACAAGGCTCGATTATGAAGAAACCAAAGTTGCTATAGCAACAATGTATCTGAATGGGGATGCAAAACTTTGATGGCGAACCTGTTGGGAAGAGATCCAACAAGGCCGATGTCGAGTGGATACATGGGGAGACTTGAAGCGAGAGTTGAGAACTCAGTTCTTGCCCGAGAACACAGTTTGTCGCAAGAAGGAAACTGAGACAACTCCGCCAGAGTACAACAATCCGAGACTATGTGAAACAATTTTCATCACTGATGCTGGATATACGGGACATGTCTGAGAAAGACAAGCTATTCAGCTTCCTCGATGGCTTCAAGCCATGGGCACAATAAGAACAACATCGGAGGAATGTCACCGACATAGTCGGGCAATTGCAACCGCGGAAAGGCTGACTGACTTTGTTTCTTCGGAGGATTCGAGAAAGAAGAAACACTCTTCGGGAAATCGCCCATCTAAATACTCTCGAGCGAAGGAGTCTGGGGGCGAGCAAAAGAAGAAGAATTTCCACAAGGGACCGAGCTCAAGAGGTAGAGTCCCAAAGTCTAGTGGATGCTTCTTGTGTGGAGGACCACACAAAGTGAGAGAGTGCCCACAAAAACAGGCACTCAGTGCTTTAACAGCATCAGTTCTACCCCGTAAGTCAGACAAGGGCAAAGCTATCGCCCTTAGTTCGAGCAGTTCTGACTCTAGTAGCGATAGTGAGGCATCGCAAGGAGGATGGGAGCAATACGTTTGTTGAATGCGTTACGGGATCAAGTGGGGGAGAACACAAAGGCAAAGCCACCGAAGGCAGGAAACAACGAGTTGATGTAAGTGGACATCAAGCTTAATGGCCGAACAACCTGTGAAATGGTGGACACGGGCACGACCCACAATTTTATTGCCGATCACGAAGCTAAGCGACTGGGATTAATCTTGGAGAAGAGCCCAAATCGTATGAAGGCGGTGAATTCGGAGGCCAAGCGGATCTTTGGACAAGCAAAAGGGATCCCCATCAAGATCGGGACATGGAGCGGGAGCACAAACTTAATGGCAGTGCCACTAGACGACTTCCAAGTGATTCTCGGAATGGAGTTTATGCACGCAGCGAAGTTGGTGCCAGTACCGTTCATGAACTTTTTGTGTCTAATGTGAGGTGACGATCCTTGCATGGTTCCAATTTATCAGGGAGGAACTAAGGACCTACATCAAATATCGGCTTTACAATTGAAGAAAGGGGTACGAAAAGGTGAATCAACCTTTGTAGCGGCTATGAAGCTAGAGACACCTGATGGGGAAGCCATTCAGGAACCTGCTGTTGTGGCAAACATCCTGAAGGAGTTCTCGGATGTGATGCCAACAGAGTTGCCGAGAACTCTACCACCACGCAGAGGCGTGGATCATCGGATTGAGCTGGAGTCGGGAATTAAGCCTCCAGCGAGACCACCATATCGTGTGGCGCCTTTAGAGTTGGCGAAATTGAGGAAGCAGTTAGATGAACTGCTAAGCGGTGGTCTCATCCGCAGTTCAAAAGCACCTTTCGGAGCTCCAGTCCTCTTTCAGAAGAAGCAAGATGGGAGTCTCCGATTATGCATCGATTATCAAACCATTAACAAGATGACGATGAAGAACAAGTACCCTATCCCGCTCATCGCGGACTTGTTCGATCAATTGGGCAAGGCAAAGTACTTCTCCAAACTCGACCTTCGGTCGGGGTATTGGTAGGTGCGCATTGTAGAAGGTGATGATGCAAAGACTACCTATGTGGTCAGGTATGGAGCATTCGAGTTCTTGGTGATGCCTTTCGGCTTAACCAATGCTCCGGCCACATTCTGCACTCTAATGAACCAACTGTTTAAGGAGTATCTGGACAAGTTTGTGGTTGTCTACTTAGACGATATCATCGCCTATAGCCAAACACTTGAGGAGCATGTTAGACACCTCCGAACAATTTTCAAAGTTGTCAGGGAGAACACCTTGTTCGTGAAGAGGGAAAAGTGCTATTTCACCCAAACGGAAATTTATTCTTGGGGCATCGAATCAGCAATGGTTCCATCCGAATTGTCACGAACGGACGTCGCTTAACCGCAACATCTTCACACCGTGAACCGTTCGTTGCTTTTTCTTGTTTGTACATATGTTTGGCAGCTTGTTCTGCCTTGAGTTTATGTATTTTTACCTAAGAAATGTGAGCGGAAGTAGTGTAGACGGCTGCAGAACGGTCGTTCGCTGCACAGAGCCAAAACAACCCTATTTTTGGGTCTTTTTCGTGTGCCACGGCAACCTTTTTGAGTGGTGTGAAATGTCAGCCATTTTAGCACCTTGGAAACCCCAGGTGGCACCGGGCTGGATGGGGCTCCGGGTATATGTCGGGTGTAGGCGTTCATCAGCAATTGAACTTGTCTTGCGTCCGATACCTTGGGAACCGTTGTTTGGGGACTTGCGAACGTTCCTACAACCCTCCAAAGTCCTATTTCGCTCTCTTTCTCTCTTTTCTCAGCTGCACTCAAGGTGTTCGACAAATTGCTTGTATAGCTTTCCGCTTTGCGAGACGTCGGGACGTGTCCGTCGCTCGCTTCCAAGCTAATCAACTTCTTCTTTGCAGGTCCTATGGGACCTTAAGAGGTTGTAAGAAGGCTGACCCTGTGCGGACAGATAACGCTTTGGGCGTTTCATGACTTAGGCAATCCCAGCTAAGTCCAGGACAGTGGGCAAGGTTGCTTCCCGACTTGGGCAATTTCAGCTAAGTCTTCGGGAGGGCCGCAAGGGTGCCGCACGGCTTAGGCAAATTCAGCTAAGTCTATGACAGTGTGGTATCAGAGCAGGCAAGCAATTTATACGAACAGCGAAGAAGATTCGTAATTTCGCCATGGTGAGACATCGTGGTGAATCGAGCAAGATGGGGCAAGCGGGACCCTTGCTCCAAGCAGCCGCCGATGGGCTGCAAGTGCAAACTCGCTCGAAAACTGCTGAAGCCACTTATGAGGAGCGCGGTAGTGAACAAGACGAGCGTGAAGTTGGGTATTCTCCACAAGGGGAGGAGGCGTCATCTGGAGCGCCAACCGGGAAGAAGGGCCACAGAGAGAGACTTACAATGGCGGAAACTCGCCTTGATGTTCTTGAAGCGAGCGTGGAGGAACTCTACCAAGGCCAAGGAAGGCTACTTGGGGTAGAGAGCTCGCAGGAAGAAGTTGAAACTCGGATCGAGAATGTTGAATCCCTGATTGATCAACTGACAGAGGACACCAAAGATTTCGTACAACATCTGCATGAAGTTGTGGCGGAACTCACGGCTAAGTTGATGGTGTTAACAAGGACTCTTGATGCGGGAGGGAACAACACCCGCGCTGCGCCACCACAACACTTCAGAGCACCGGAGCCGTAGTGCTACGGAGGTGCTAGGGATTCCAAAGAGCTTGAAAATTTCTTGTTCGACATGGAATAGTATTTTCGTGCTACAAGGCTCGATTCTGAAGAAACCAAAGTTGCTATAGCAACAATGTATCTGAATGGGGATGTAAAATGTTGGTGGCGAACCCGTTGGGAATAGATCCAACAAGGCCGATGTCGAGTGGATACATGGGGAGACTTGAAGCGAGAGTTGAGAACTCAGTTCTTGCCCGAGAACAATCCGAGAACACAGAGTTTATCGCAAGAAGGAAACTGAGACAACTCCGCCATAGTACAACAATCCGAGACTATGTGAAACAATTTTCAGCACTGATGCTGGATATTCGGGACATGTCTGAGAAAGACAAGCTATTCAGCTTCCTCGATGGCTTGAAGCCATGGGCACAACAAGAACTACATCGGAGGAATGTTACCGACGTAGTCGGGGCAATTGCAGCCGCGACAAGGCTGACTGACTTTGTTTCTTCGGAGGATTCGAGAAAGAAGAAACACTCTTCGGGAAATCGCCCATCTAAATACTCTCAAGCGAAGGAGTCTGGGGGCGAGCAAAAGAAGAAGAATTTTCACGAGGGACCGGGCTAAAGAGGTAGAGTCTCAAAGTCTAGTGGATGCTTCTTGTTTGGAAGACCACACAAAGTGAGAGAGTGCCCACAAAAACAGGCACTCAATGCTTTAACAGCATCGGTTCTACCCCGTAAGTCAGACAAGGGCAAAGCTATCGCCCTTAGTTCGAGCAGTTCTGACTCTAGTAGCAATAGTGAGGCGTCACAAGGTCCCAGGATGGGAGCAATGCGTTTGTTGAATGCGTTGCGGGGTCAAGTGGAGGAGAACACAAAGGCAAAGTCACTAAAGGCAGGAAACAACGAGTTGATGTATATGGACATCAAGCTTAATGGCCGAACAACCCGTGCAATGGTGGACACGGGTGCGACCCACAATTTTATTGCCGATCGCGAAGCTAAGCGACTGGGATTACTCTTGGAGAAAAGCCCACGTCGTATGAAGGCGGTGAATTCGGAGGCCAAGCGAATCTCCGGACAAGTAAAAGGGGTCCCCATTAAGATCGGGACATGGAGCGGGAGCACAAACTTGATGGCAGTGCCACTAGACGACTTCCAAGTGATTCTCGGAATGGAGTTTATGCACGCAGCGAAGTTGGTGCCAGTACCGTTCCTAAACTTTTTGTGTCTAATGGGAGGTGATAATCCCTGCATGGTTCCAGTTTCTCGGGGAGGAACCAAGGACCTACAACAAATATCAGCTTTACAATTGAAGAAAGGGGTACGAAAGGGTGAAGCAACCTTTGTAGCTGCTATGAAGCTAGAGACACCTGATGGGGAAGCCATTCAGGAACCTGCTGTTGTGGCGAACATCCTGAAGGAGTTCTTGGATGTGATGCCAACAGAGTTGCCGAGAACTCTACCACCACGCAGAGGCGTGGATCATCGGATTGAGCTGGAGTCGGGAATTAAGCCTCCAGCGAGACCACCATATCGCATGGCCCCTCCATAGTTGGCGAAATTGAGGAAGAAGTTAGATGAACTGCTAAGCGGTGGTCTCATCCGCAGTTCAAAAGCACCTTTCGGAGCTCCAGTCCTCTTTCAGAAGAAACAAGATGGGAGTCTCCGATTATGCATCGATTATCGAGCCCTTAACAAGATGACGGTGAAGAACAAGTACCCTATCCCTCTTATTGCGGACTTGTTCGATCAATTGGGCAAGGCAATGTACTTCTCCAAACTTGACCTTCGGTCGGGGTATTGGCAGGTGCGCATTGCAGAAGGTGATGAGGCAAAGACTACCTGTGTGACTAGGTATGGAGCATTAGAGTTCTTGGTGATGCCTTTCGGCTTAACCAATGCCCTGGCCACATTCTGCACTCTAATGAACCAGCTGTTCAAGAAGTATCTGGACAAGTTTGTGGTCGTCTACTTAGACGATATCGTCGTCTATAGCCAAACACTTGAGGAGCATGTTAGACACCTCCGAACAATTTTCAAAGTTCTCAGGGAGAACACCTTGTTCGTGAAGAGGGAAAAGTGTGATTTTGCCCAAACGGAGATTTTGTTCTTGGAGCATCGAGTCGGCAATGGTTCTATCCGAATGGACCAGTCTAAGGTGCAAGCTATGGCGGACTGGCGGACTGGCGAACGCCAAAGAAGGTGCCAGAGTTGAGATCCTTCCTTGGGTTCGTCAACTATTATCGGCGCTTCATAGCGGGGTATTCGAAGCGCGCAGCTCCGTTGACAGAGTTGCTAAAGAAGTAGTCCTGGATATGGTCGGACAAATGTGAGGTGGCATTTCAAGACCTAAAGACTGCTGTGTTGGAGGAACCTGTACTCAGATTACCGGACTATAGAAAGTCTTTTGAAGTTCATACAGATGCTTCTGATTTTGCTATTGGAGTTCTTATGCAGGAGGGTCATCCGGTGGCCTACGAGAGTCGCAAGCTCAACGAGACCGAGTGGCGATATCCTGTGCATAAGAAGGAGATGACAGCGGTGGTCCACTGTCTACGAGTGTGGCGACACTACCTTCTGGGAGCACCATTTGTGATAAGGACAAATAATGTCGCATTGAGTTAGCAAGCACGATGGCAGGACTTCTTGGCTGAGTTCGACATGGTAACGGAGTACAAGCCTGGAAAAGCAAATGTCGTGGCCGATGCATTGAGTCGGAAAGTGGAGCTAGTGAATGCTATACAGTTGGAGGGCGGAGGCCAAGCAAGTCACTTGCGCTCCAACTTCCTTTCCAGGATCAAGGATGGACTACACCGAGATCCTCAGGCAGTAACTCTGATGCAACTCATCAAAGAGGGCAAGGCACGACGATTTTGGGTCCAGGAGGGACTCATCTATACTAAGGGGAACATAGTTTATGTTCCGCGAGCGGATAACTTGAGGCGTGAACTCCTGAAAGAGTGTCACGATTCCCTTTGGGCTGGACATCTAGGTATCCACCGAACAATGGCTCTCGTGGCGAGGGCCTTCTATTGGCCGAAGATGGGGGCAAATGTGGAGGAATATGTTCAAACATGCCTTACTTGTCAACAGGACAAGGTAGAGCAGCAGAAGCCAATGGGACTTTTGGAGCCGCTGCCCATACTAGAAAGGCCTTGGGAGAGCATTTCCTTGGACTTCATACCAAGCTTGCCCGCAGTAGGGGGACTTGGATCGATACTCGTGGTAGTTGATCGGTTTTCGAATTATCCAACATTCATTGCTACACCCCTACATTGATCAGCGGAGGAGGCGGCTAAGTTGATGATGAAGAATGTGCTGAAGTTTTGGGGAGTCCCACACAACATCATTAGTGATCGAGATTCTCGGTTCTTGGGACAATTCTGGACCGAGTTGTTCAAGTTGTTGGGATCTAAATTATACTTCTCCACAAGCCTCCACCCCCAAACGGATGGCTAAACAGAAAGAATCAACTCGCTCTTGGAGCGATATCTTCCGCACTATGTAAGTGCCAACCAACGAGATTGGGTGAAGCTGTTGGACATAGCCCAATTCTCCTATAACTTGCAGCGGAGCTCTGCATCCAACAAGAGCTCATTTGAGATTATTACGGGACAACAACCATCAACTCTTCACACCCTGGTTATTGGCTATACAGGGAGTAGCCCATCAGCCTATCACTTTGCAAAGGAATGGCATCGCAATGCAGATATTGCGCAGGTTTACGTGGAGAAGGCGGGCAAAAAGATGAAAAAGTGGGCAGACTAGCTGGAATTGCCTAAGTCGCGAAGCAATATTTGGCCAATGTTCCTGACTTAGCTGGGATTGCCTAAGTCATGAAACGCCAAAGTGTATTTGCTCGCAAAGGGTTAGCCCAATTGCAACCTCGTGTATGTCTCGAAGGACGAGCAACAGACAAGTCCCGACGTCTCGCCAAGAGGGCAGCTCTTACAAGCAATTTGTCGAACACCTTGTGTGCAGCAGAAAAAGAGAGAGAGAGCGAAACAGGACTTTGGAGGGCTGTAAGAACGGTCGCAAAACCACAAACGATGATGCCCAAGGGTGTCGGACGCAAAACACTTCAATTTCTTTAAGTGCTCACGCTCGATTAATATCCCGAAGTCCAATCCAGCCCTATGCCTCCCGGGGGGTTCCAAAGGGCTGAGATGGCTGACATTTTACTCCGCTCGGTTCCGTCGTCGCAGCACGCGAAAACGACCCAAAATTGGGCAGTTTTGGCTTATTCTGGCTCCACGCAGCGAGCGATCGTTCTGCAGCCTGACAGACTATTTCTGCTCATAATTCCTAGGTAAAATCACCCGAAACCAATGCAAAACAGGCTGCCCAACATTTGTACAAGAAACAAAAAAGCGACAAACGATTCATGGAACGAAGAGTTACGGTTGAGTGACGACCGTTCATGACAGCGCGGGAGAAAAAGCGCCCGCGATCTGTGGGCGGCGATGGCGCGCGGGCACTGGTGACCCGTGGGCGTCGACGGCGCGCGAGCGACGACTGCACACGGGCGAGGACCGCACACGGGCGCTAGGTATTCTTTCTTCTCCTCTTGTTTATTTTCTTCTTCTTTTCCTCTTCTTCTTCACTTTTTCTCGTTCAATCAACCACCGACGGTCGATTTCACCCTCAATCGCCCGTCGACGATCGATTTCTCCCTTCAATCGACTGCATACAGTCGAAATCGACTGCCTATAGTCGAAATCGATCGTCGACGGTCGATTTTTGGTGGAACTGCCTGGTAGCGACGATCCACATACCAGCAACCTGACGGACCGGTATGTATTGCCAGTACCAGACGGTACAGGTCAAAATTGCAAACCATGTTCCAGACACCACTATAACACTGTCGTGACAAGAACTATTCAGAAATCTTAATATAAATGATCTATTATCAAAAAATGAGTAAATATACACCATCCTTTAAAATGAGATAATAAATTTTATCTATCACTTTACACTTTATATAAATGATGCAACTAATATATAAAACAAATGAAAAAGCATCTATTCTGGCAGGATGTACTTGATTTCTACCATTATAACCTGTATTATCCTGAATTCATGCCATTAAAGAAAAATGAATGAGTATATGAGACACCTGCAAGAAGTCATTTTTTTCAAAAAGCAAACTTATAGATGTTAAAGGCGTCTTCTTTAATGTTCTTTCTTGGGGTTCCAAAAGATAGATGGCATAAATGTTTCTTTAGTTAAATTATATTTTCAAAACTTAAGTTTTCTATTAAGAACAGAGTATTACTTGAAAACAGAGATGAGCCAAAGCCAAGAATGATTGGGCCAGGCCAAGAACACACAGACCACAGCATAAAGCAAGACAATAACAGTGATACCAATGCAAGTCTTTGAGACCTTCTGACTTCCACGCTGTAGAGATTAAGAATAAAAAGGAGGTAAAAGAGAGTTAGCAGAGGAAAGAAGGTAAGGGACTATCTATCATACAGCAAGAAGATGATCTCGTATAAGAAGGATTACTTACTTCATAGATCAAAACTCAGAACAATGTAAAAGTCGTCAACGCAACAGCATGCACTGAAAAAGTCACATCATTTGCAACTACAGGAATCATCTGAAATTAAGAGAATTAATTTGTACATACATCTAGAGAATAAACATTCCAAACGAACATGATGTTAATCAGCAAATCAATAATTTAGATGTGTAGAATCTATGGCAAAACCTTCAGCAAGGTGGCTGAACAAACTCGTAATTAAAATTTTAACGTGTATAATGGAAGTTTGGAAGAAATCCAAAATTATGACAGAAATGATTCAAAGGCTTATACTTTATAGCATGCGACCACAATGATTTTAGAACAGAAACAAATCAACTTATACAGGTGGTCTACATCCGATAAAAAAGATATGATTGTTCATCACTACATTATGTAGCTCAAGAGAATTGGCCTCCCAAAAATGACGGGAGAAGACTGAATGAAACTTTACTACTAAAATTGACAAAAAGGCAATTAATACTGAGACATTCTACAGTGTTTATAAGAGGGAATTTAATTTTGTCCAGATCGACCCATACCCAATGGATATCTACCAGTTTGGGCATGAACCAGACCGAATGTTGAGCTCCCAATTTGAAATAGTATGGTCACCTTTAATTACTAAAGCAACTCTCTTTTTGTCTTTTTCAAACACAGCTACACGATGCACCAGGGTTCATGACACACAAGTGTCTCCTCTCCACTATTTGTCGCTCGAATGCCCCTATCGCATCGCACTAATGGCTACCACCCGCCGCACCTTCAATTCGTGTCCTCCTCCTTCCCTCTTTTGCTTCTTCCTTCTTCCTCATTTGCTTTTGGAGTAAGCCTATAGTTGAAACCCATTCCCATATAAGAAGAAGCAAAAAAAGTTTGTGGAAAGAGAAAAATAGATTACGGAAACAACTAGAACACGGTTTCCTGCTGTGAAGGAACAAGGAACGTAATCTACGTGTCACTGAACGGCTTAACGTAACTGCACTAGCGTGAAGCATGAGGTACGTAACACCGAGGATGAAGATGACTGATGAAGAACAACATGGATGGCTTCACGACAACCTTTAAGCTATGGACGGGAAAGTTGATTAAATATTTTTCAATTAAACATGTGGTTCGACCAGTTGACCCATTGGGCTGACCAGTGGCCTCCTCCCCTGCTTTCTGATTCGATTATGATAACTATGATCAAAATCCGATCGTTACCGCCGGTACAGGTTAGTAACAATCGGATTTCGATCATTACCGATTGATACAGATCTGGGAACGTATAGGGTTATGTAACGAGTACAGCCTGGTTGAGGGCGATCTGCGTATCGGTCCCTTGTCGAACCAATACGTACCGCCACTACTAAGCGATATAGCTCGATACAGAAATCTAACAATAGGAAACCAATTTCAATAGCAAAATCTGGAATAACAAATTCCTTTTTTTCTATTGATGACTAATATGAAGTGATTCCTATATCTATTTGGTATAGTTGATATCTGACAAATTTCAAGGATGATTGGTATCTAAATCATTCTATAGTCATATAAGGCAAATTGACCAAAAAATTAGAATAGTATTTGATGAATTTCAAAGCTCTCCTTTAATAGAATTTTATGGGGTGATGAGATTAGATTATCCACAACACTAAAAAAAATATATTCCGGTAAGGCTAGATGTCGTGATTAAATACTCGATTGTTTCTTTGTGCAACTAATTTAATTTTAATTCAGCGGTAGTCTCTATTTGTTTCCTCTGTTCTCCTTGAATCGAAGAAAATTTGATAGGAGGGCCATATCCAACCATTGTTATTGTTTGATACTCAGATCCAACCATTGTTATTGTTTGATACTTGAGTCTGAGTGTAGGAGCTACAGAGAAAAGAATTATACAATTAAAAATAAGAGCTAAAGAACACCCTAAAGATGAAAAGAAGTATGATAAACTACAAATGCATGATACAAATTGCCAGCTCTCCACTTATTTATATACAACTTTAAGCTTTATCAACCTTTCAGTAAATGGTTCTATATATTTACTCTCTTTAAAATTCATTAATCAAAAGCCATGAAGCAGAAACTCAAACGCTTCTTGCTTTTTTCTTGTAACTTTGCTTTGTATCATAATAATGTTAAAAGTGTAATATCCTCCATATGACATAACATTGACCCATCACTTAATTAAATATCTTTCTTCCCCTATCATGTTAATTACATATACATTGATAATATGCATGCATATATCTTACATTTGACAGTGCAAATTCAGAAACATCCATCCTGTAGTCCTTTAATCTCAAAATTAAGAACATAAAAAATATAATTAAAGAATAAAATAAGTTTATGTAGTATTGAGTCTCCAGACAAGGAAGAAAGTTATGATTTGAGGAAAGAAGTTAAAAGCTTAAGTAATTAATCAATGGAAATAGGTATAAATTCTGAAAAGGCAGAATTCGATTCCCTGACTAACAAATGACCCAATCCATGATGGGCAGCTGGCTCACCAAGTTTTCAGATCATTAAGAGTACCTCATCTAGCCCTAAATTTGGAATATTAAGAAAATACAAGAAAAGAATATCACCCTTGAACAGAAGAAAAAAAACGGAAGCATTAACAACACTAATAAGTAATATAACTAAACCGCATGATGCAAGCAATTTGACAAGTTCATACCTCCAAAATTTCATCAACTACTTCAAGATCCAAATTCCTTGGTACAAAACCAGCTCCTATGTCATGAATCTTGTGTGGACCTACATTATAGGACCTTCTGGTTATCGGGATAAAACAAAAGGTTGAAAGAGAAAAGGTTAGATCCACTTAATCTTTGCCTATACCAGGCTTTCCCCCTGAAGAATGTTGCTTTCAGAAGGCTCGGTGCCAATGACCTGAAGAAATTGGAAACGAGAAAGACCAAGAATTAGGAATTCCATACACAGAGAAACTTAACATAAAAAGGTAAGAGAAAAAAATAGAAAGGAAAAAGAACCTTGATGTTAGGATTTTTGTCCTTCAAAAAACAACCAACTCCAGATATAGTTCCACCTGTCCCAATACAGCAACAAAAATGTCCACCTTCCCTCTTGTATCTTCCCTGATTTCTGGACCAGTAGACTCACAGTGTATCTGCACAAGAATATGCAGAATTTGACAAAAAAAAAAAAAAACGAAACTTGGGTAAAATAAAAAAAATAAAAAATCATGGTAGAATGTGACCTTTGGATTTGCAAGATCGTCAAATTGTTGAAGAATATAAGCATTGGGCGTATTCTTCAAGATCTCTTCTGAACTTCTCCCTTCGTGCCATTGGCAGAATCTGTAAGGACAAGTTATTCTCCGAAAGCTTTCAGCAGAACTCGTCTTTCAATGCTCATAGATGCAGGCATGGTCGATATCAGTTTGTATCCTTTGGCAGCAGCAATAAACGCAAGACCAATCCCCATGTTACCACTTGTTGGTTCCACCAATATACTATTTAGAAGCAAAAAAATAGGAAAAAAAAAAGAAATCAATCAGTAACAATGGAATGACGATGAAGAGGCAGATTTACTAGAATGGCTACAATAAGGTCCTCTAACAAAAAGTTTAAACATGAGAAAAAGGTGAAGAAACCGAAAAGACTAGCGATCAAGAACCAAGCCTGTCTTATCTCTCCCCCGCTCGTCTCCCTCTTCGTCTTCGTCTTCCTTCCTTTGCCTGCGCCTGCAAGCCGCCTCCGCTACGATGCTGCCTCCTCCGGATCCCCTGTCCGAGTGCGACGGCAAACCCTGCTAATGGGTCCCATCTAAAGCAGGGCTCATGCACCAGGCACGAATCTCAAAGTTAAAAAAATGACGTGGCTTGCATAGGGGAGCCTCACCGCACGCTCTCTCACTCGCGCGCTTTCTATGCGGACGGCGGTCGAGAACTAAACCGCTCTCCTCACGAAGCCTATTGATGCTCTCTCTGTGGCGGAAGGATGTCTCGTCTCCCTCTCCGTCTTTGACTTCTCCCGGCGAAGCTTATTTCTCTCTGTCAATCTCGTTGGCTGGAGGAAGGCGATCAAGAACCAAGCCTGTCTTCTCCCCCGCTCGTCTGCGTCTTCTCCTTGTTTCTCCTTCTCTTGCGCTTGCGTTGGCTGGCGGAATTCGATCAAGAAAGAATGAAGCTATCCTTCTCCCCGCTCGTCTCCGTCTTCGGCTTCGTCTTCGTCTTCCTTTGTCTGCGCCTGCAAGCCTCCTCCGCTAGAGTACTGCCTCCTCCGGAACCCTGTCCGAGTGCGATGGCGGCCATGCGAGTTTGCTTACCCCACTTGGCGAAGTCGCATTATCTGTTCTGGCACGCCTACCCTCCCCCGACCTTACAATGCTGCGCGGCCTTCTCCGCCGCCATCGAAGGTCCCGGCGCCGCCTGCCTATGCCTTCTAGCCCGCCAGAAAGCATTCTTGGGGACGCCGATCGAAACTTCACGCCTCTTCTCCCTCCCCTTCGCTTGCGGGAAACCGGTCGACGCCTTCGCCACTGAGATCTGCCAAGATTCTGCTCCTCCGGCTCCTCCTGCATCTGCGGCTCCTCCTGCTGCCGCTCCTCCGGCCTACCGTATTAACCTCAGGTTCACATTAACAGTTTCTTTGCCCGCATCTGTAGTTGTAGTTCTTGTTTTAGCAATATTGATCTACGCTATCTACGTTCGCGATTGCTCGTTTCTGGAACTCTTTTGTCGAATTGCTTGTATGCTTTCGGGTTGATTCATTTGTTTCTTGATCTTGATTGTTAGGTGCTGGTTGCTTTTAGTGTCTTTTTTAAGTCGCTTTCTATGTTTTAGTGTTCTTTATTCTTGAGGTGGTCTTCCATTGGGATCTTGCATGCATGTGTCTTCGAGTTCTATCTGCATGTGTCTTCGAGTTCTATCTTCTTGGCTTTCTTCCGTAGGGGGGTATCATATACTAGTTTCTCGGATTCTAACTCTCAGTTCTTTTTTTTTCTTTTTGTTCTTTCGTCTGTATTTTGCATGTGTCTTCGAATACGTATACTGATTTTTTTTATTCTAGATTCTGAGTTATTTCTTCTTTGTGTTTTTTCATTGGGATCTTGCGTATATCTTCGAATACGTGCACTGATTTCTTAGACCTTAGATTTTGCATTGGTTCTCTAATTTGCTAGTGTATTGAATTTCTTGATATATAACTTTTCCGAGTTCAATAAAAAAATGCAAAAGTTCATTCATTCTTTCGTTTGTTTTGTTAGTTGCATGCATGACCATCTTCTTTGTTCGTGGTATATCATTTTTCTATGCTTCATGATCTCATCGGACACATATATGGATTATTCGTTTTGAGTGACAAACATTTATGCAATTGAAATTTTTATATAGAGTCGATTTTAGATGGAACATCGTGTGAGGCCTTGGCTCGGGCTGTGAGCTTTCTTTCTTTTTTCCTTTACCTGACCCGGGTTGTGGGTAAATAAATCGGTTGAGCCTCCCCTTGAACAGGCTCAAGGAGGGTTTTTTTCACCCTAGCTTTTACTGTTAGGGTTTTTCCCTCCAACGAGGTTTTGCCTTGATCTATCATTCGATCGAGGATTTCCTCGGATTAAAGATTGTATTGCAAATATTAAGGATTGAATGAAATTCTATCATTTGAATAAATTTGTTATGAGTTCCTAATACATTATATAGAATTAAATATTTTCTAAACATATGATGTCTTAAGTATTTAGAGTCAGCTTCTTAAAGCATGAATAATTACTTCAATATATGTACTAATATATTTATCATTTGTAAAATATTTTCTTTGAAGTATGGCTATGGTTACTTCTAATTTGTATTAAAAAAAAGCCTTCTAATGTTAACATGTCATATGAACATATGTGTAGGTCTTATTCTTTTTTATATGATAAATATTCAATAGGAGAACCATGAAAACAAAAAAATTAAGATCGACATGTCCTCTCACTAAACAATAAAACCAACCACAAATATTTAATTTGGCAGAAAAATGTTATCACTTTGAAAATCAAATAATTCTCAAAGCAAAGTATGTGTTCTCCTTCCGGCGAAAAGAAAAGAAAAGACTAGAGAATGGAAACATTCCTAAAGTTTATTACCCTCCCAAAAGATTACTTAGATAAATATAATTAACATTATTTAAGTTTGTAATGCACCTACCGCACTATATAGGTACATACATATTTTAAGTTTTTTATATATACTATATATTTTATATGCCTCTTATCTACGAAGAAAATTGAAATTTTATAAGAAGATTATAACTCGAACATATAGACGACCAACAATTCTCCTATATAATTTTATTTTTTTGTTGGTGGGCCCACAAGTAACCTAACTGCAAAATATGTTATCGAACATTGAATCACAAGATAAAGAAAAAAGAGTGTATCGGTACCATAACATTTTCAACATAAGCATCATAAGTAAAAGAGTTGTTGTGTTGACTATTTTCACATGCAAAATAAAATGATTACTAGAGAATAAAAGAAATTAAAATAAAAAAACTTAATAATATAATTGTTCCATTACAATTTAGAAAAAGCTATATGTTTGATAAAGGTCACTCAAATGCAAATATAGTCTATGCGCTTAATTTCCGAATGGCTTTGCAGAACTAGAAGTGGACGAGACTTCACTAATTAAGAATGAGACTTCACTAATTATTACCTGTGTGATGACAAGCTCAAGCGAAGAAGAGGGTTTATAAAGAATCCCTGCACCTCCTCCTCGAGGCAGAAGAGAGAGAGAGAGAGAGATGTCAGCCATTTCAGCACCCGGAAACCCCCCAGGTGGCACCGGGCTGGATGGGGCTCCGGGTATATGTCGGGCGTAGGTGTTCATCAGCAATTGAAATTGTCTTGCGCCCGATACCTTGGGAACCATCGTTTGCGGACTTGCGACCGTTCCTACAACCCTCCAAAGTCCTATTTCGCTCTCTTTCTCTCTTTTCTCAACTGCACTCAAGGTGTTCGACAAATTGCTTGTATAGCTTTCCGCTTTGCGAGACGCCGGGACGTGTCCGTCGCTCGCTTCTAAGCAATTCAACTTCTTCTTTGTAGGTCCTACGGGACCTTAAGAGGTTGTAAGAGGGCTGACCCTGTGCGGACAGATAACGCTTTAGGCGTTTCATGACTTAGGCAATCCCAGCTAAGTCCAGGATAGTGGGCAAGGTTGCTTCACGACTTAGGCAATTTCAGCTAAGTCTTCGGGAGGGCCGCAAGGGAGCCGCATGGCTTAGGCAAATTCAGCTAAGTCCGTGACAGTGTGGTATCAGAGCAGGCAAGCAATTCATACGAACAGCGAAGAAGATCCGTAATTTCGCCATGGTGAGACATCGTGGTGAATCGAGCAAGATGGGGCAAGCGAGACCCTTGCTCCAAGCAACCGCAGGTGGGCTGCAAGTGCAAACTCGCTCGTAAACTGCTGGAGCCGCTTATGAGGAGCGCGGTAGTGAACAAGACGAGCGTGAAGTTGAGTATTCTCCACAAGGGGAGGAGGCGTCATCTAGAGCGCCAACCGGGAAGAAGGGCCACAAAGAGAGACTTACAATGGCGGAAACTCGCCTTGATGTTCTTGAAGCGAGCGTGGAAGAACTCTACCAAGGGCATGGAAGGCTACTTGGGGTAGAGAGCTCACAGGAAGAAGCTGAAACTCGGATCAAGAAAGTTGAATCCCTGATTGATCAACTGACAAAGGACACCAAAGATTCCGTACGACATGTACATGAAGTTGTGGCGGAACTCACGGCTAAGGTGATGGTGATAACAAAGACTCTTGATGAGGGAGGGAACAACACCCGCGCTGTGCCACCACGCTTCATAGCACCGGAGCGGCAGTGCTACGGAGGTGCTAGGGATGCCAAAGAACTTGAAATTTTCTTGTTCGACATGGAACAATATTTTCGTGCTACAAGGCTCGATTATGAAGAAACCAATGTTGCTATAGCAACAATGTATCTGAATGGGGATGCAAAACTTTGATGGTGAACCTGTTGGGAAGAGATCCAACAAGGCCGATGTCGAGTGGATACATGGGGAGACTTGAAGCGAGAGTTGAGAACTCAGTTCTTGCCCGAGAACACAGTTTGTCGCAAGAAGGAAACTGAGACAACTCCGCCAGAGTACAACAATCCGAGACTATGTGAAACAATTTTCATCACTGATGCTGGATATACGGGACATGTCTGAGAAAGACAAGCTATTCAGCTTCCTCGATGGCTTCAAGCCATGGGCACAATAAGAACAACATCGGAGGAATGTCACCGACATAGTCGGGCAATTGCAACCGCGGAAAGGCTGACTGACTTTGTTTCTTCGGAGGATTCGAGAAAGAAGAAACACTCTTCGGGAAATCGCCCATCTAAATACTCTCGAGCGAAGGAGTCTGGGGGCGAGCAAAAGAAGAAGAATTTCCACAAGGGACCGGGCTCAAGAGGTAGAGTCCCAAAGTCTAGTGGATGCTTCTTGTGTGGAGGACCACACAAAGTGAGAGAGTGCCCACAAAAACAGGCACTCAGTGCTTTAACAGCATCAGTTCTACCCCGTAAGTCAGACAAGGGCAAAGCTATCGCCCTTAGTTCGAGCAGTTCTGACTCTAGTAGCGATAGTGAGGCATCGCAAGGAGGATGGGAGCAATACGTTTGTTGAATGCGTTACGGGATCAAGTGGGGGAGAACACAAAGGCAAAGCCACCGAAGGCAGGAAACAACGAGTTGATGTAAGTGGACATCAAGCTTAATGGCCGAACAACCTGTGAAATGGTGGACACGGGCACGACCCACAATTTTATTGCCGATCACGAAGCTAAGCGACTGGGATTAATCTTGGAGAAGAGCCCAAGTCGTTTGAAGGCGGTGAATTCGGAGGCCAAGCGGATCTCTGGACAAGCAAAAGGGATCCCCATCAAGATCGGGACATGGAGCGGGAGCACAAACTTAATGGCAGTGCCACTAGACGACTTCCAAGTGATTCTTGGAATGGAGTTTATGCACGCAGCGAAGTTGGTGCCAGTACCGTTCCTGAACTTTTTGTGTCTAATGTGAGGTGACGATCCTTGCATGGTTCCAATTTATCGGGGAGGAACCAAGGACCTACATCAAATATCAGCTTTACAATTGAAGAAAGGGGTACGAAAAGGTGAATCAACCTTTGTAGCGGCTATGAAGCTAGAGACACCTGATGGGGAAGCCATTCAGGAACCTGCTGTTGTGGCGAACATCCTGAAGGAGTTCTCGAATGTGATGCCAACAGAGTTGCCGAGAACTCTACCACCACGCAGAGGCGTGGATCATCGGATTGAGCTGGAGCCGGGAATTAAGTCTCCAGCGAGACCACCATATCGTATGGCCCCTCTAGAGTTGGCGAAATTGAGGAAGCAGTTAGATGAACTGTTAAGCGGTGGTCTCATCCGCAGTTCAAAAGCACCTTTCGGAGCTCCAGTCCTCTTTCAAAAGAAGCAAGATGGGAGTCTCCGATTATGCATCGATTATCAAACCATTAACAAGATGACGATGAAGAACAAGTACCCTATCCCGCTCATCGCGGACTTGTTCGATCAATTGGGCAAGGCAAAGTACTTCTCCAAACTCGACCTTCGGTCGGGGTATTGGCAGGTGCGTATTGTAGAAGGTGATGAGGCAAAGACTACCTATGTGGCCAGGTATGGAGCATTCGAGTTCTTGGTGATGCCTTTCGGCTTAACCAATGCTCCGGCCACATTCTACACTATAATGAACCAACTGTTTATGGAGTATCTGGACAAGTTTGTGGTTGTCTACTTAGACGATATCATCGCCTATAGCCAAACACTTGAGGAGCATGTTAGACACCTCCGAACAATTTTCAAAGTTGTCAGGGAGAACACCTTGTTCGTGAAGAGGGAAAAGTGCTATTTCACCCAAACGGAAATTTATTCTTGGGGCATCGAATCAGCAATGGTTCCATCCGAATTGTCACGAACGGACGTCGCTTAACCGCAACATCTTCACACCGTGAACCGTTCGTTGCTTTTTCTTGTTTGTACATATGTTTGGCAGCTTATTTTGCCTTGAGTTTATGTATTTTTACCTAAGAAATGTGAGCGGAAGTAGTGTAGAAGGCTGCAGAACGGTCGTTCGCTGCACAGAGCCAAAACAACCCTGTTTTTGGGTCTTTTTCGTGTGCCACGGCAACCTTTCTGAGCGGTGTGAAATGTCAGCCATTTTAGCACCTTGTAAACCCCCAGGTGGCACCGGGCTGGATGGGGCTCCGGGTATATGTCGGGCGTAGGCATTCATCAGCAATTGAACTTGTCTTGCGTCCGATACCTTGGGAACCGTTGTTTGCGGACTTGCGACCGTTCCTATAACACTCCAAAGTCCTATTTCGCTCTCTTTCTCTCTTTTCTCAGCTGCACTCAAGGTGTTCGACAAATTGCTTGTATAGCTTTCCGCTTTGCGAGACGCCGGGACGTGTCCGTCGTTCGCTTCCAAGCTAATCAACTTCTTCTTTGCAGGTCCTACGGGACCTTAAGAGGTTGTAAGAAGGCTGACCCTGTGCGGACATATAACGCTTTGGCAGTTTCATGACTTAAGCAATCCCAGCTAAGTCCAGGACAGTGGGCAAGGTTGCTTCACGACTTAGGCAATTTCAGCTAAGTCTTCGGGAGGGCCGCAAGGGTGTCGCACGACTTAGGCAAATTCAGCTAAGTCCGTGACAGTGTGGTATCAGAGCAGGCAAGCAATTTATACTAACAGCGAAGAAGATTCGTAATTTCGCCATGGTGAGACATCGTGGTGAATCGAGCAAGATGGGGCAAGCGGGACCCTTGCTCCAAGCAGCCGCTGGTGGGCTGCAAGTGCAAACTCGCTCGTAAACTGCTGGAGCCACTTATGAGGAGCGCGGTAATGAACAAGACGAGCGTGAAGTTGGGTATTCTCCACAAGGGGAGGAGGCGTCATCTGGAGCGCCGACCGGGAAGAAGGGCCACAGAGAGAGACTTACAATGGCGGAAACTCGCCTTGATGTTCTTGAAGCGAGCGTGGAGGAACTCTACCAAGGCCAAGGAAGGCTAATTGGGGTAGAGATCTCGCAGGAAGAAGTTGAAACTCGGATCGAGAATGTTGAATCCCTGATTGATCAACTGACAGAGGACACCAAAGATTTCGTACGACATCTGCATGAAGTTGTGGCGGAGCTCACGGCTTAGTTGATGGTGTTAACAAGGACTCTTGATGCGGGAGGGAACAACACCCACGCTGCGCCACCACAACACTTCAGAGCACCGGAGCCGTAGTGCTACGGAGGTGCTAGGGATGCCAAAGAGCTTGAAAATTTCTTGTTCGACATGGAATAGTATTTTCGTGCTACAAGGCTCGATTCTAAAGAAACCAAAGTTGCTATAACAACAATGTATCTGAATGGGGATGCAAAACTTTGATGGCGAACCCGTTGGGAAGAGATCCAACAAGGCTGATGTCGAGTGGATACATGGGGAGACTTGAAGCGAGAGTTGAGAACTCAGTTCTTGCCCGAGAACACAGAGTTTATCGCAAGAAGGAAACTGAGACAACTCTGCCATAGTACAACAATCCGAGACTATGTGAAATAATTTTCAGCACTGATGCTGGATATTCGGGACATGTCTGAGAAAGACAAGCTATTCAGCTTCCTCGATGGTTTGAAGCCATGGGCACAACAAGAACTACATCGGAGGAATGTTACCGATGTAGTCGGGGCAATTGCAGCCGCGGCAAGGCTGACTGACTTTGTTTCTTCGGAGGATTCGAGAAAGAAGAAACACTCTTCGGGAAATCGCCCATCTAAATACTCTCGAGTGAAGGAGTCTGGGCGAGCAAAAGAAAAAGAATTTTTACAAGGGACCGGGCTAAAGAGGTAGAGTCTCAAAGTCTAGTGGATGCTTCTTGTTTGGAAGACCACACAAAGTGAGAGAGTGCCCACAAAAACAGGCACTCAATGCTTTAACAGCATCGGTTCTACCCCGTAAGTCAGACAAGGGCAAAGCTATCGCCCTTAGTTCGAGCAGTTCTGACTCTAGTAGCGATAGTGAGGCGTCACAAGGTCCCAGGATGGGAGCAATGCGTTTGTTGAATGCGTTGCGGGGTCAAGTGGAGGAGAACACAAAGGCAAAGTCACGGAAGGCTGGAAACAACGAGTTGATGTATATGGACAACAAGCTTAATGGTCGAACAACCCATGCAATGGTGGACACGGGTGCGACCCACAATTTTATTGCCGATCGAAGCTAAGCGATTGGGATTACTCTTGGAGAAAAGCCCACGTCGTATGAAGGCGGTGAATTCGGAGGCCAAGCGAATCTCCGGACAAGTAAAAGGGGTCCCCATTAAGATCGGGACATGGAGCGGGAGCACAAACTTGATGGCAGTGCCACTAGACGACTTCCAAGTGATTCTCGGAATGGAGTTTATGCACGCAGCGAAGTTGGTGCCAGTACCGTTCCTGAACTTTTTGTGTCTAATGTGAGGTGACGATCCTTGCATGGTTCCAATTTATCAGGGAGGAACCAAGGACCTACATCAAATATCGGCTTTACAATTGAAGAAAGGGGTACAAAAAGGTGAATCAACCTTTGTAGCGGCTATGAAGCTAGAGACACCTGATGGGGAAGCCATTCAGGAACCTGCTGTTGTGGCAAACATCCTGATGGAGTTCTCGGATGTGATGCCAACAGAGTTGCCGAGAACTCTACCACCACGCAGAGGCGTGGATCATCGGATTGAGCTGGAGTCGGGAATTAAGCCTCCAGCGAGACCACCATATCGCATGGCCCCTCCATAGTTGGCGAAATTGAGGAAGAAGTTTGATGAACTGTTAAGCGGTGGTCTCATCCGCAGTTCAAAAGCACCTTTCGGAGCTCCAGTCCTCTTTCAGAAGAAATAAGATGGGAGTCTCCGATTATGCATCGATTATCGAGCCCTTAACAAGATGACGGTGAAGAACAAGTACCCTATCCCGCTTATTGCGGACTTGTTCGATCAATTGGGCAAGGCAATGTACTTCTCCAAACTCGACCTTCGGTCGGGGTATTGGCAGGTGCGCATTGCAGAAGGTGATGAGGCAAAGACTACCTGTGTGACTAGGTATGGAGCATTAGAGTTCTTGGTGATGCCTTTCGGCTTAACCAATGCCCTGGCCACATTCTGCACTCTAATGAACCAGCTGTTCAAGAAGTATCTGGACAAGTTTGTGGTCGTCTACTTAGACGATATCGTCGTCTATAGCCAAACACTTGAGGAGCATGTTAGACACCTCCGAACAATTTTCAAAGTTCTCAGGGATAACACCTTGTTCGTGAAGAGGGAAAAGTGTGATTTTGCCCAAACGGAGATTTTGTTCTTGGAGCATCGAGTCGGCAATGGTTCTATCCGAATGGACCAGTCTAAGGTGCAAGCTATGGCGGACTGGCGGACTAGCGAACGCCAAAGAAGGTGCCAGAGTTGAGATCCTTCCTTGGGTTCGTCAACTATTATCGGCGCTTCATAGCGGGGTATTCGAAGCGCGCAGCTCCGTTGACGGAGTTGCTAAAGAAGGAGCAGTCCTGGATATGGTCGGACAAATGTGAGGTGGCATTTCAAGACCTAAAGACTGCTGTGTTGGAGGAACCTATACTCAGATTACCGGACTATGGAAAGTCTTTTGAAGTCCATACAGATGCTTCTGATTTTGCTATTGGAGTTCTTATGCAGGAGGGTCATCCGGTGGCCTACGAGAGTGTGGCGACACTACCTTCTGGGAGCACCATTTGTGCTAAGGACAAATAATGTCGCATTGAGTTAGCAAGCACGATGGCAGGACTTCTTGGCTGAGTTCGACATGGTAACGGAGTACAAGCCCGGAAAAGCAAATGTCGTGGCCGATGCATTGAGTCGGAAAGTGGAGCTAGTGAATGCTATACAGTTGGAGGGTGGAGGCCAAGCAAGTCACTTGCGCTCCAACTTCCTTTCCAGGATCAAGGATGGACTACACCGAGATCCTCAGGCAGTAACTCTGATGCAACTCATCAAAGAGGGCAAGGCACGACGATTTTGGGTCCAGGAGGGACTCATCTATACTAAGGGGAACATAGTTTATGTTCCGCGAGCGGATAACTTGATGCGTGAACTCCTGAAAGAGTGTCACGATTCCCTTTGGGCTGGACATCTAGGTATCCACCGAACAATGGCTCTCGTGGCAAGGGCCTTCTATTGGCCGAAGATGGGGGCAAATGTGGAGGAATATGTTCAAACATGCCTTACTTGTCAACAGGACAAGGTAGAGCAGCAGAAGCCAGTGGGACTTTTGGAGCCGCTGCCCATACCAGAAAGGCCTTGGGAGAGCATTTCCTTGGACTTCATACCAAGCTTGCCCGCAGTAGGGGGACTTGGATCGATACTCGTGGTAGTTGATCGGTTTTCGAATTATCCAACATTCATTGCTACACCCCTACATTGATCAGCAGAAGAGGCGGCTAAGTTGATGATGAAGAATGTGCTGAAGTTTTGGGGAGTCCCACACAACATCATTAGTGATCGAGATTCTCGGTTCTTGAGACGATTCTGGACCGAGTTCAACTCTGCTAGATGCCAGGATTCAAGCAATTGGACGAAGAAGATTTAATCTAGCATTTATCTTTTTTATGTTAATTCAAAACATTTGTTTGATATAGTGCCAGCAAACTCTTACACAATACTGCTAACTCTTACACAAGCAAGAGGGAAGTGCAATAACACAAATTGGACGGCAATTTCCAAACAATGTTGAATCTGATTGCAATCAGTAATAGCTCACTTAATATATTTTGACCCCCAGCTGGACACTTTACATATCATTGATCATATCACCACAGGAGAATATCACTTTCATTGTCAAGTTTCTATGTGTATCAAAGCACCATTTACGAATTACAGCCTCATACGACTGCAAGATGCTCACGTAAAACAGATCGATCAACTCCAAACTTATGCCTTCCCTCTTTGCTCCCAGTTTAACGTTGCGTCGTTGAATCCAGGACGGACAATCATTAATATGCAATCTGAATGATCTTAAAGAGTGATTAATCCCCTACACATTTTGCTAACTGCGGTTTCTCTTCAGAGTTGATAAGTGGAATAACATTTTCTTCCATAATTCTTGGGTTTACTTCCATTCCTCACAGGATAGAGCACACAGTGTTGGAAAATGAAGAGAATATCAAAGAGCACTACTTCCTGCAACAGAAAGAGAAGGAAAAAAAAAATTAACATAAAGGATAAGCATTTTGGATAATATTGAGTAGAGATGTGCAATATTTATCTTCTAGCTACATATAGAAATCACCTGCATGCTCAGTTAATATAAAATTGGGATCAATCGTGGAAGAAACGGAATGCAAAACTGACAGCATAACTGCATTCTAGGATAATTATATCATCCTATTTCTCATAAAACAAAATTTAGCATGTTCACAAATGAACTCTGTAAAATGACCCATAATGAACACTGCAACGTCGGTATTAAAATATAATATAATATTTTTATAATATAATTAAAAAAATATATAAAAAAAAGGTGCGACGTCGCCTCGATCTTTCTCCTCGCGCGGGAGAAAAAGCGGCCGTTGCCGCGGGCGACCCGGAGGCGGCGACAGGGATCAGGCGACCCGCCGGCGATGACTGCAGGCGGGCGAGGACGGCACTGGGGCGAGGTATTCTTTCTTCTTCGTTTTTTTTTTTTTTCTTTTCCTCTTCTTCTGCCCATTTTACTGCTATAGAAAAACACAATTGCTTATGTTGGGTAGAGGAAGTCCTAAAATTACTGTGGTTAAAATCAAAATGGTTTCAAGCATCACTCATTATGTATCAAGCCAAAATATGTCTGGCTTGATACATAAGGCGCTATCACCAAAAGATAAGTATCACATGAAGTAGTTTTCCTATCAAATGGAACTCCAATTAGGCCTCAATTATATTTAAAAATAAAAATATGTCTGGCTCCTTAATTGGACATTCTAGACTAAAGTTTGACTTACTGGTCTGTACCGATATACTGAGTTCATATCGATATAATATAATATAATATTAATATATTAAAATATTAAAAAAAAAAGAAAATGGGCGACGTCGCCTCGATCTTTCTCCCCGCGCTATCACGGACTTAGCAAAATTTGTCTAAGCCGTGTTGCACCCTTGCGACAAACTTGTAGACTTAGGTGGAATTGCCTAAGTCGCGGAGCAATCTTTGGCCAATGTTCCGGACTTAGCTGGGATTGCCTAAGTCATAAACGCCAAAGCGTATTTGCTCGCAAAAGGTCAGCCCAATTGCAACCTCGTGCGGGTCCCGAAGGACCTGCAAAAAGAGAAGTTGATTAGTTTTGGAAACGAGCGACGGACAAGACCCGACGTCTCGCCAAGAGGGCAGCTCTTACAAGCAATTCGTCGAACACCTTGTGTGAAGCAGAAAAAGATAGAAAGAGAATAAAACAGGACTTTGGAAGGCTGTAAGAACGGTCGCAAGTCCACAAACGATGATTCCCAAGGGTGTCGGACGCAAAACACTTCAATTTTTTTGAGTGCTCACGCCCGACTAATATCCCGAAGCCCCATCCAGCCCTATGCCACCCGGGGGGTTCCAGAGGGCTGAGATGGCCGACATTTACTCCGCTCGGTTCGGTCATCGCAGCACGCGAATACGACCCAAACTGGGTAGTTTTGACCTGTTTTGGCTCCGCGCAGCGAGCGATCGTTCTACAGCCAGACAGACTGTTTCTGCTCACAATTCCTATGTAAAATCACCCAAAACCATGGTAAAACAGGCTGCTCAACATTTGTACAAGCAACAAAAATGCGACAAGCGGTTCACGGAACGAAGAGTTACGATTGAGCGACGATCGTTCGTGATATTCTCCCCCGGTTAACTTGTCGACGCCCTTGTCGACGCTTGTTGATAGGCTTTAACGCAGGCTTCTTTTTGTCGTAGGGCGTCTTCAGGCTCCCAACTGGCTTCCGTCCAGGAAAGTTTTTGTCACTTCACCAAGTACTCAGTTTGCTCTGCTCCGTTGGGTAGCTTAGTCTTAAGATCCGCCAGAATTGTCTCAACTCGCT
Source organism: Ensete ventricosum (assembly GCA_029747655.1). NCBI lineage: Eukaryota > Viridiplantae > Streptophyta > Magnoliopsida > Zingiberales > Musaceae > Ensete > Ensete ventricosum. The sequence continues at coordinate 45,810,780 of JAQQAF010000003.1, forward strand.
TTTCATAGGAGGCTCTGATTGGGGGTAGTCGAGTTGAAATATTTCGTGAGGCGTCTTGCGGATCTGAATGGTAGGCTTTCAAGTTGCTTGCATGGAAGACGTTCTGAATTTTGAACCATGCTGGTAGCTGCAACTTGTAGGAGACGTTGCCTACTCGACTGATGATTGGGAAAGGCCCTTCATACTTGTGTACCAATCCTTTGTGCACTTTGTGCCTAAAGAACTGGAGTGATGCTGGTTGGAGCTTCACCAACACCAAGTCGCCAACTTTAAAGTCCTGGGGTCGCCTTCCTAAGTCTGCCCACTTCTTCATCTTTTTAACCGCCTTCTCCAAGTAGGCCCATGCAATATCTACATTTTGATGCCATTCTTTTGCAAAGTGATACGCTGACGGACTACTCCCCGTATGTCCAATTGCCAATGTGTGAGGGGTCAACGGCTGTTGTCCTGTGATAATCTCGAAGGGGCTCTTATTGGATGTAGAGCTCCGCTGTAAGTTATAGGAGAATTGGGCTATGTCCAACAGCTTCACCCAATCTCGTTGATTAGCACTCACATAGTGCCGGTGATACTGTTCTAACAGTGAGTTAATTCTTTTGGTTTGACCATCAGACTGGGGGTGGAGGCTTATGGAGAAGTATAACTTCGATCCCAACAGCTTGAATAGCTCGGTCCAGAATCGTCCCAAGAACCGAGAATCTTGATCACTAATGATATTTTATGGAACTCCCCAATACTTCACCACATTCTTCATCATCAACTTGGCCGCCTCTTCTACTGAACAATATAGGGGTGCAGCAATAAACGTTGCATACTTTGAAAACCGATCGACAACTACAAGTATCCCCCTACTGTGGGCAAGCTTGATATGAAGTCTAAGGAAATGCTCTCCCATGGCATTTCTGGCACCGGTAGCGGCTCCAAAAGTCCTACTGGCTTTCGCTGTTCCAACTTAACTTGTTGGCCCGTAAGGCATGTACGAACATAATCCTCCACTTTGTCCCCATTTTTGGCCAATAAAATGCCCTCTCCACGAGAGCCATTGTCCGATGAATGCCGGGATGTCCGGCCCAAAGGGAATCGTGACACTCACTCAAGAGTTCATGCCTCAAGTTGTCCACTCGCGGAACATAAACTCTATTCCCCTTGGTGTAGAGGAGTCCCTCCTGGAGTCAAAATCGTCACACCTTGTCCTCTTTGATGAGTTGCATCAGGGTTACTGCTTGAGGATCACTGTACATTTCATCCCTGATCCTGGAAAGAAAGTTAGAGTGCAACTGACTTGCTTGGCCTCCACCTTCCAACTATATATATACCATTCACCAGTTCCACTTTCCGGCTCAATGCATCGGCCACGACATTCGTCTTTCTAGGCTTGTACTCCATTACCATGTCGAATTCGGCCAAGAAGTCGTGCCATCTTGCCTGTTTCGGGGAGAGTTTCTTTTGAGTCTGGAAGTAACTCAATGTGATATTGTCCGTCCTTAGCACGAATCGTGCTCCCAAAAGGTGGTGTCGCCAGACTCGTAAACAGTGGACCACCGCTGTCATCTCTTTCTCTTGCACTGGATATCGCCGCTCGATCTCATTGAGCTTGCGACTCTCGTAATCCCGATGTCTCGCCAAGAGGGCAGCTCTTACAAGCAATTCGTCGAACACCTTGTATGCAGCAGCGAAGTTGGTGCCAGTACCGTTCCTGAACTTTTTGTGTCTAATGGGAGGTGATAATCCCTGCATGGTTCCAGTTTCTCGGGGAGGAACCAAGGACCTACAACAAATATCGGCTTTACAATTGAAGAAAGGGGTACGAAAGGGTGAAGCAACCTTTGTAGCTGCTATGAAGCTAGAGACACCTGATGGGGAAGCCATTCAGGAACCTGCTGTTGTGGCGAACATCCTGAAGGAGTTCTTGGATGTGATGCCAACAGAGTTGCCGAGAACTCTACCACCACGCAGAGGCATGGATCATCGGATTGAGCTGGAGTCGGGAATTAAGCCTCCAGCGAGACCACCATATCGCATGGCCCCTCCATAGTTGGCGAAATTGAGGAAGAAGTTAGATGAACTGCTAAGCGGTGGTCTCATCCGCAGTTCAAAAGCACCTTTCGGAGCTCCAGTCCTCTTTCAGAAGAAACAAGATGGGAGTCTCCGATTATGCAACGATTATCGTGCCCTTAACAAGATGACGGTGAAGAACAAGTACCCTATCCCGCTTATTGCGGACTTGTTCGATCAATTGGGCAAGGCAATGTACTTCTCCAAACTCGACCTTCGGTCGGGGTATTGGCAGGTGCGCATTGCAGAAGGTGATGAGGCAAAGACTACCTGTGTGACTAGGTATGGAGCATTAGAGTTCTTGGTGATGCCTTTCGGCTTAACCAATGCCCTGGCCACATTCTGCACTCTAATGAACCAGCTGTTCAAGAAGTATCTGGACAAGTTTGTGGTCGTCTACTTAGACGATATCGTCGTCTATAGCCAAACACTTGAGGAGCATGTTAGACACCTCCGGACAAGTTTATGTTCCGCGAGCGGATAACTTGAGGCGTGAACTCCTGAAAGAGTGTCACAATTCCCTTTGAGCTGGACATCTAGGTATCCACCGAACAATGGCTCTCGTGGCGAGGGCCTTCTATTGGCCGAAGATGGGGGCAAATGTGGAGGAATATGTTCAAACATGTCTTACTTGTCAACAGGACAAGGTAGAGCAGCAGAAGCCAGTGGGACTTTTGGAGCCGCTGCCCATACCAGAAAGGCCTTGGGAGAGCATTTCCTTGGACTTCATACCAAGCTTGCCCGCAGTAGGGGGACTTGGATCGATACTCGTGATAGTTGATCGGTTTTCGAATTATCCAACATTCATTGCTACACCCCTACATTGATCAGCGGAGGAGGCGGCTAAGTTGATGATGAAGAATGTGCTGAAGTTTTGGGGAGTCCCACACAACATCATTAGTGATCGAGATTCTCGGTTCTTGGGACGATTCTGGACCGAGTTGTTCAAGTTGTTGGGATCTAAATTATACTTCTCCACAAGCCTCCACCCCCAAACGGATGGCCAAACAGAAAGAATCAACTCGCTCTTGGAGCGATATCTTCCGCACTATGTAAGTGCCAACCAACGAGATTGGGTGAAGTTGTTGGACATAGCCCAATTCTCCTATAACTTGCAGCGGAGCTCTGCATCCAACAAGAGCCCATTTGAGATTATTACGGGACAACAACCATCAACTCTTCACATCCTGGTTATTGGCTATACAGGGTGTAGCCCATCAGCCTATCACTTTGCAAAGGAATGGCATCGCAATGCAGATATTGCGCGGGTTTACTTGGAGAAGGCGGGCAAGAAGATGAAAAAGTGGGCAGACTAGCTGGAATTGCCTAAGTCGCGAAGCAATATTTGGCCAATGTTCCTGACTTAGCTGGGATTGCCTAAGTCATGAAACGCCAAAGTGTATTTGCTCGCAAAGGGTTAGCCCAATTGCAACCTCGTGTAGGTCTCGAAGGACGAGCAACGGACAAGTCCCGACGTCTCGCCAAGAGGGCAGCTCTTACAAGCAATTCGTCGAACACCTTGTGTGCAGCAGAAAAAGAGAGAGAGAGCGAAACAGGACTTTGGAGGGCTGTAAGAACGGTCGCAAAACCACAAACGATGATGCCCAAGGGTGTCGGACGCAAAACACATCAATTTCTTTAAGTGCTCACGCTCGATTAATATCCCGAAGTCCAATCCAGCCCTATGCCTCCCGGGGGGTTCCAAAGGGTTGAGATGGCTGACATTTTACTCCGCTCGGTTCCGTCGTCGCAGCACGCGAAAACGACCCAAAATTGGGCAGTTTTGGCTTGTTCTGGCTCCACGCAGCGAGCGATCGTTCTGCAGCCTGACAGACTATTTCTGCTCACAATTCCTAGGTAAAATCACCCGAAACCAATGCAAAACAGGCTGCCCAACATTTGTACAAGAAACAAAAAAGCGACGAACAATTCATGGAACGAAGAGTTACAGTTGAGTGACGACCGTTCATGACAGCGCGGGAGAAAAAGCGCCCGCGATCTGTGGGCGGCGATGGCGCGCGGGCACTGGTGACCCGTGGGCGTCGACGGCGCGCGAGCGACGACTGCACACGGGCGAGGACCGCACACGGGCGCTAGGTATTCTTTCTTCTCCTCTTGTTTATTTTCTTCTTCTTTTCCTCTTCTTCTTCACTTTTTCTCGTTCAATCAACCGCCGACGGTCGATTTCACCCTCAATCGCCCGTCGACGATCAATTTCTCCCTTCAATCGACTGCCTACAGTCGAAATCGACTGCCTATAGTCGAAATCGATCGTCGACGGTCGATTTTTGGTGGAACTGCCTGGTAGCGGACGATCCACATACCGGCAACCTGACGGACCGGTATGTATTGCCAGTACCAGACGGTACAGGTCAAAATTGCAAACCATGTTCCAGACACCACTATAACACTGTCGTGACAAGAACTATTCAGAAATCTTAATATAAATGATCTATTATCGAAAAATGAGTAAATATACACCATCCTTTAAAATGAGATAATAAATTTTATCTATCACTTTACACTATATATAAATTATGCAACTAATATATAAAACAAATGAAAAAGCATTTATTCTGGCAGGATGTACTTGATTTCTACCATTATAACCTGTATTATCCTGAATTCAAGCCATTAAAGAAAAATTAATGAGTATATGAGACACCTGCAAGAAGTCATTTTTTTCAAAAAGCAAACTTATAGATGTTAAACGCGTCTTCTTTAATGTTCTTTCTTGGGGTTCCAGAAGATAGATGGCATAAATGTTTCTTTAGTTAAATTATATTTTCAAAACTTAAGTTTTCTATTAAGAACATAGTATTACTTGAAAACAGAGATGAGCCAAAGCCAAGAATGATTGGGCCAGGCCAAGAACACACAGACCACGGCATAAAGCAAGACAATAACAGTGATACCAATGCAAGTCTTTGAGACCTTCTGACTTCCACGCTGTAGAGATTAAGAATAAAAAGGAGGTAAAAGAGAGTTAGCAGAGGAAAGAAGGTAAGGGACTATCTATCATACAGCAAGAAGATGATCTCGTATAAGAAGGATTACTTACTTCATAGATCAAAACTCAGAACAATGTAAAAGCCGTCAACGCAACAGCATGCACTGAAAAAGTCACATCATTTGCAACTACAGGAATCATCTGAAATTAAGAGAATTAATTTGTACATACATCTAGAGAATAAACATTCCAAACGACCATGGTGTTAATCAACAAATCAATAATTTACATGTGTAGAATCTATGGCAAAACCTTCAGCAAGGTGGCTGAACAAACTCGTAATTAATATTTTAACGTGTATAATGGAAGTTTGGAAGAAATCCAAAATTATGACAGAAATGATTCAAAGGCTTATACTTTATAGCATGCGACCACAATGATTTTAGAACAAAAACAAATCAACTTATACAGGTGGTCTACATCCGATAAAAAAGATATGATTGTTCATCACTACATTATGTAGGTCAAGAGAATTGGCCTCCCAAAAATGACGGGAGAAGACTAAATGAAACTTTACTACTAAAATTGACAAAAAAGCAATTAATACTGAGACATTCTACAGTGTTTATAAGAGGGAATTTAATTTTGTCCAGATCGACCCATACCCAATGGATATCTACCAGTTTGGGCATGAACCAGACCGAATGTTGAGCTCCCAATTTGAAATAGTATGGTCACCTTTAATTACTAAAGCAGCTCTCTTTTTGTCTTTTTCAAACACAGCTACACGATGCACCAGGGTTCATGACACACAAGTGTCTCCTCTCCACTATTTGTCGCTCGAATGCCCCTATCGCATCGCACTAATGGCTACCACCCGCCGCACCTTCAATTCGTGTCCTCCTTCCCTCTTTTGCTTCATCCTTCTTCCTCATTTGCTTTTGGAGTAAGCCTATAGTTGAAACCCATTCCCATATAAGAAGAAGCAAAAAAAGTTTGTGGAAAGAGAAAAATAGATTTCGGAAACAACTAGAACACGGTTTCCTGCTGTGAAGGAACAAGGAACGTAATCTACGTGTCACTGAACGGCTTAACGTAACTGCACTAGCGTGAAGCATGAGGTACGTAACACCGAGGATGAAGATGACTGATGAAGAACAACATGGATGGCTTAACGACAACCTTTAAGCTATGGACGGGAAAGTTGATTAAATATTTTTCAATTAAACATGTGGTTCGACCAGTTGACCCATTGGGCTAACCAGTGGCCTCCTCCCCTGCTTTCTGATTCGATTATGATAACTATGATCAAAATCCGATCGTTACCGCCGGTACAGGTTAGTAACAATCGGATTTCGATCATTACCGATTGATACAAATCTGGGAACGTATAGGGTTATGTAACGAGTACTGCCTGGTTGAGGGCGATCTGCGTATCGGTCCCTTGTCGAACCAATATGTACCGCCACTACTAAGCGATATAGCTCGATACAGAAATCTAACAATAGGAAACCAATTTCAATAGCAAAATCTGGAATAACAAATTCCTTTTTTCTATTGATGACTAATATGAAGTGATTCCTATATCTATTTGGTATAGTTGATATCTGACAAATTTCAAGGATGATTGGTATCTAAATCATTCTATAGTCATATAAGGCAAATTGACCAAATAATTAGAATAGTATTTGATGAATTTCAAAGCTCTCCTTTAATAGAATTTTATGGGGTGATGAGATTAGATTATCCACAACACTAAAAAAAATATATTCCGGTAAGGCTAGATGTCGTGATTAAATACTCGATTGTTTCTTTGTGCAACTAATTTAATTTTAATTCAGCGGTAGTCTCTATTTGTTTCCTCTCTTCTACTTGAATCGAAGAAAATTTGATAGGAGGGCCATATCCAACCATTGTTATTGTTTGATACTCAGATCCAACCATTGTTATTGTTTGATACTCAGATCCAACCATTGTTATTGTTTGATACTTGAGTCTGAGTGTAGGAGCTACAGAGAAAAGAATTATACAATTAAAAATAAGAGCTAAAGAACACCCTAAAGATGAAAAGAAGTATGATAAACTACAGATGCATGATACAAATTGCCAGCTCTCCACTTATTTATATACAACTTTAAGCTTTATCAACCTTTCAGTAAATGGTTCTATATATTTACTCTCTTTAAAATTCATTAATCAAAAGCCATGAAGCAGAAACTCAAACGCTTCTTGCTTTTTTCTTGTAACTTTGCTTTGTATCATAATAATGTTAAAAGTGTAATATCCTCCATATGACATAACATTGACCCATCACTTAATTAAATATCTTTCTTCCCCTATCATGTTAATTACATATACATTGATAATATGCATGCATATATCTTACATTTGACAGTGCAAATTCAGAAACATCCATCCTGTAGTCCTTTAATCTCAAAATTAAGAACATAAAAAATATAATTAAAGAATAAAATAAGTTTATGTAGTATTGAGTCTCCAGACAAGGAAGAAAGTTATGATTTGAGGAAAGAAGTTAAAAGCTTAAGTAATTAATCAATGGAAATAGGTATAAATTCTGAAAAGGCAGAATTCGATTCCCTGACTAACAAATGACCCAATCCGTGATGGGCAGCTGGCTCACCAAGTTTTCAGATCATTAAGAGTACCTCATCTAGCCCTAAATTTGGAATATTAAGAAAATACAAGAAAAGAATATCACCCTTGAACAGAAGAAAAAAAACGGAAGCATTAACAACACTAATAAGTAATATAACTAAACCGCATGATGCAAGCAATTTGACAAGTTCATACCTCCAAAATTTCATCAACTACTTCAAGATCCAAATTCCTTGGTACAAAACCAGCTCCTATGTCATGAATCTTGTGTGGACCTACATTATAGGACCTTCTGGTTATCGGGATAAAACAAAAGGTTGAAAGAGAAAAGGTTAGATCCACTTAATCTTTGCCTATACCAGGCTTTCCCCCTGAAGAATGTTGCTTTCAGAAGGCTCGGTGCCAATGACCTGAAGAAATTGGAAACGAGAAAGACCAAGAATTAGGAATTCCATACACAGAGAAACTTAACATAAAAAGGTAAGAGAAAAAAATAGAAAGGAAAAAGAACCTTGATGTTAGGATTTTTGTCCTTCAAAAAACAACCAACTCCAGATACAGTTCCACCTGTCCCAATACAGCAACAAAAATGTCCACCTTCCCTCTTGTATCTTCCCTGATTTCTGGACCAGTAGACTCACAGTGTATCTGCACAAGAATATGCAGAATTTGACAACAAAAAAAAAAAACGAAACTTGGGTAAAATAAAAATAAAAAAAAATCATGGTAGAATGTGACCTTTGGATTTGCAAGATCGTCAAATTGTTGAAGAATATAAGCATTGGGCGTATTCTTCAAGATCTCTTCTGAACTTCTCCCTTCGTGCCATTGGCAGAATCTGTAAGGACAAGTTATTCTCCGAAAGCTTTCAGCAGAACTCGTCTTTCAATGCTCATAGATGCAGGCATGGTCGATATCAGTTTGTATCCTTTGGCAGCAGCAATAAACGCAAGACCAATCCCCATGTTACCACTTGTTGGTTCCACCAATATACTCTTTAGAAGCAAAAAAATAGGAAAAAAAAAAGAAATCAATCAGTAACAATGGAATGACGATGAAGAGGCAGATTTACTAGAATGGCTACAATAAGGTCCTCTAACAAAAAGTTTAAACATGAGAAAAAGGTGAAGAAACCGAAAAGACTGGCGATCAAGAACCAAGCCTGTCTTATCTCTCCCCCGCTCGTCTCCCTCTTCGTCTTCGTCTTCCTTCCTTTGCCTGCGCCTGCAAGCCGCCTTCGCTACAATGCTGCCTCCTCCGGATCCCCTGTCCGAGTGCGACGGCAAACCCTGCTAATGGGTCCCATCTAAAGCAGGGCTCATGCACCAGGCACGAATCTCAAAGTTAAAAAAATGACGTGGCTTGCATAGGGGAGCCTCACCGCACGCTCTCTCACTCGCGCGCTTTCTATGCGGACGGCGGTCGAGAACTAAACCGCTCTCCTCACGAAGCCTATTGATGCTCTCTCTGTGGCGGAAGGATGTCTCGTCTCCCTCTCCGTCTTTGACTTCTCCCGGCGAAGCTTATTTCTCTCTGTCAATCTTGTTGGCTGGAGGAAGGCGATCAAGAACCAAGCCTGTCTTCTCCCTCGCTCGTCTGCGTCTTCTCCTTGTTTCTCCTTCTCTCGCGCTTGCGTTGGCTGGCGGAATTCGATCAAGAAAGAATGAAGCTATCCTTCTCCCCGCTCGTCTCCGTCTTCGGCTTCGTCTTCGTCTTCCTTTGTCTGCGCCTGCAAGCCTCCTCCGCTAGAGTACTGCCTCCTCCGGAACCCTGTCCGAGTGCGATGGCGGCCATGCGAGTTTGCTTACCCCACTTGGCGAAGTCGCATTATCTGTTCTGGCACGCCTACCCTCCCCCGACCTTACAATGCTGCGCGGCCTTCTCCGCCGCCATCGAAGGTCCCGGCGCCGCCTGCCTATGCCTTCTAGCCCGCCAGAAAGCATTCTTGGGGACGCCGATCGAAACTTCACGCCTCTTCTCCCTCCCCTTCGCCTGTGGGAAACCGGTCGACGCCTTCGCCACTGAGATCTGCCAAGATTCTGCTCCTCCGGCTCCTCCTGCATCTGCGGCTCCTCCTGCTGCCGCTCCTCCGGCCTACCGTATTAACCTCAGGTTCACATTAACAGTTTCTTTGCCCGCATCTGTAGTTGTAGTTCTTGTTTTAGCAATATTGATCTACGCTATCTACGTTCGCGATTGCTCGTTTCTGGAACTCTTTTGTCGAATTGCTTGTATGCTTTCGGGTTGATTCATTTGTTTCTTGATCTTGATTGTTAGGTGCTGGTTGCTTTTAGTGTCTTTTTTAAGTCTCTTTCTATGTTTTAGTGTTCTTTATTCTTGAGGTGGTCTTCCATTGGGATCTTGCATGCATGTGTCTTCGAGTTTTATCTGCATGTGTCTTCGAGTTCTATCTTCTTGGCTTTCTTCCGTAGGGGGGTATCATATACTAATTTCTCGGATTCTAACTCTCAGTTCTTTTTTTTTCTTTTTGTTCTTTCGTCCGTATTTTGCATGTGTCTTCGAATACGTATACTGATTTTTTTTATTCTAGATTCTGAGTTGTTTCTTCTTTGTGTTTTTTCATTGGGATCTTGCGTATATCTTCGAATACGTGCACTGATTTCTTAGACCTTAGATTTTGCATTGGTTCTCTAATTTGCTAGTGCATTGAATTTCTTGATATATAACTTTTCCGAGTTCAATAAAAAAACGCAAAAGTTCATTCGTTCTTTCGTTTGTTTTGTTAGTTGCATGCATGACCATCTTCTTTGTTCGTGGTATATCATTTTTCTATGCTTCATGATCTCATCGGACACATATATGGATTATTCGTTTTGAGTGACAAACATTTATGCAATTGAAATTCTTATATAGAGTCGATTTTAGATGGAACATCGTGTGAGGGCCTGGCTCGGGCTGTGAGCTTTCTTTCTTTTTTCCTTTACCTGACCCGGGTTGTGGGTAAATAAATCGGTTGAGCCTCCCCTTGAACAGGCTCAAGGAGGGTTTTTTTCACCCTAGCTTTTACTGTTAGGGTTTTTCCCTCCAACGAGGTTTTGCCTTGATCTATCATTCGATCGAGGATTTCCTCGGATTAAAGATTGTATTGCAAATATTAAGGATTGAATGAAATTCTATCATTTGAATAAATTTGTTATGAGTTCCTAATACATTATATAGAATTAAATATTTTCTAAACATATGATGTCTTAAGTATTTCGAGTCAGCTTCTTAAAGCATGAATAATTACTTCAATATATGTACTAATATATTTATCATTTGTAAAATATTTTCTTTGAAGTATGGCTATGGTTACTTCTAATTTGTATTAAAAAAAAGCCTTCTAATGTTAACATGTCATATGAACATATGTGTAGGTCTTATTCTTTTTTATATGATAAATATTCAATAGGAGAACCATGAAAACAAAAAAATTAAGATCGACATGTCCTCTCACTAAACAATAAAACCAACCACAAATATTTAATTTGGCAGAAAAATGTTATCACTTTGAAAATAAAATAATTCTCAAAGCAAAGTATGTGTTCTCCTTCCGGCGAAAAGAAAAGAAAAGACTAGAGAATGGAAACATTCCTAAAGTTTATTACCCTCCCAAAAGATTACTTAGATAAATATAATTAACATTATTTAAGTTTGTAATGCACCTACCGCACTATATAGGTACATACATATTTTAAGTTTTTTATATATACTATATATTTTATATGCCTCTTATCTACGAAGGAAATTGAAATTTTATAAGAAGATTATAACTCGAACATATAGACGACCAACAATTCTCCTATATAATTTTATTTTTTTGTTGGTGGGCCCACAAGTAACCTAACTGCAAAATATGTTATCGAACATTGAATCACAAGATAAAGAAAAAAGAGTGTATCGGTACCATAACATTTTCAACATAAGCATCATAAGTAAAAGAGTTGTTGTGTTGACTATTTTCACATGCAAAATAAAATGATTACAAGAGAATAAAAGAAATTAAAATAAAAAAACTTAATAATATAATTGTTCCATTATAATTTAGAAAAAGCTATATGTTTGATAAAGGTCACTCAAATGCAAATATAGTCTATGCGCTTAATTTCCGAATGGCTTTGCAGAACTAGAAGTGGACGAGACTTCACTAATTAAGAATGAGACTTCACTAATTATTACCTGTGTGATGACAAGCTCAAGCGAAGAAGAGGGTTTATAAAGAATCCCTGCACCTCCTCCTCGAGGCAGAAGAGAGAGAGAGAGAGAGAGAGAGAGAGAGAGACTAGCTTATAGAGATGAGTGCTTGTTCTTTACACTGTCACTAGGGAGAAGAGGATGGTATCCTTAATTTATCTATCTGATACCTGCTATGAACCCAGAAGGTTATCACAAACAAATAAACATCTATGAGTTTTCCTTCACTTCACTGCATAATAAAGCTCAGTGACGTATGCTTGTAGTAAAATTAACTACCATGTTCAACTCTGCTAGATGCCAGGATTCAAGCAATTGGACGAAGAAGATTTAATCTAGCATTTATCTTTTTTATGTTAATTCAAAACATTGGTTTGATATAGTGCCAGCAAACTCTTACACAATACTGCTAACTCTTACACAAGCAAGAGGGAAGTGCAATAACACAAATTGGACGGCAATTTCCAACCAATGTTGAATCTGATTGCAATCAGTAATAGCTCACTTAATATATTTTGACCCCCAGCTGGACACTTTACATATCATTGATCATATCACCACAGGAGAATATCACTTTCATTGTCAAGTTTCTATGTGTATCAAAGCACCATTTACGAATTACAGCCTCATACGAATGCAAGATGCTCACGTAAAACAGATCGATCAACTCCAAACTTATGCCTTCCCTCTTTGCTCCCAGTTTAACGTTGCGTCGTTGAATCCAGGACGGACAATCATTAATATGCAATCTGAATGATCTTAAAGAGTGATTAATCCCCTACACATTTTGCTAACTACGGTTTCTCTTCAGAGTTGATAAGTGGAATAACATTTTCTTCCATAATTCTTGGGTTTACTTCCATTCCTCACAGGATAGAGCACACAGTGCTGGAAAATGAAGAGAATATCAAAGAGCACTACTTCCTGCAACAGAAAGAGAAGGAAAAAAAAAATTAACATAAAGGATAAGCATTTTGGATAATATTGAGCAGAGATGTGCAATATTTATCTTCTAGCTACATATAGAAATCACCTGCATGCTCAGTTAATATAAAATTGGGATCAATCATTGATCAAGGACACCATGGAAGAAACGGAATGCAAAACTGCATTCTAGGATAATTATATCATCCTATTTCTCATAAAACAAAATTTAGCATGTTCACAAATGAACTCTGTAAAATGACCCATAATGAACACTGCAACGTCGGTATTAAAATATAATATAATATTTTTATAATATAATTAAAAAATATTAAAAAAAAGGTGCGACGTCGCCTCGATCTTTCTCCTCGCGCGGGAGAAAAAGCGGCCGTTGCCGCGGGTGACCGGAGGTGGCGACAGGGATCAGGCGACCCGCCGGCGATGACTGCAGGCGGGCGAGGACGGCACTCGGGCGAGGAATTCTTTCTTCGCCTCCTTTTTTTTTCTTTTCCTCTTCTTCTTCCCATTTTACTGCTATAGAAAAACACAATTGCTTATGTTGGGTAGAGGAAGTCCTAAAATTACTGTGGTTAAAATCAAAATGGTTTCAAGCATCACTCATTATGTATCAAGCCAAAATATGTCTGGCTTGATACATAAGGCGCTATCACCAAAAGATAAGTATCACATGAGGTAGTTTTCCTATCAAATGGAACTCCAATTAGGCCTCAATTATATTTAAAAATAAAAATATATCTGGATGCTTAATTGGACATTCTAGACTAAGGTTTGACTTACCGGTCTGTACCGATATACCGAGTTCATATCGATATAATATAATATAATATTAATATATTAAAAATATTAAAAAAAAGAAAAGGGGCGATGTCGCCTCGATCTTTCTCCCCGCGCTATCACGGACTTAGCGAAATTTGTCTAAGCCATGTGGCACCCTTGTGACAAACTTGTAGACTTAGCTGGAATTGCCTAAGTCGCGGAGCAATCTTTGGCCAATGTTCCGGACTTAGCTGGGATTGCCTAAGTCATAAACGCCAAAGCGTATTTGCTCGCAAAAGGTCAGCCCAATTGCAACCTCGTGCGGGTCCCGAAGGACCTGCAAAAAGAGAAGTTGATTAGTTTTGGAAACGAGCGACGGACAAGACCCGACGTCTCGCCAAGAGGGCAGCTCTTACAAGCAATTCGTCGAACACCTTGTGTGAAAGCAGAAAAAGATAGAAAGGGAACAAAATAGGACTTTGGAGGGCTGTAAGAACGGTCACAAGTCCACAAACGATGATTCCCAAGGGTGTCGGATGCAAAACACTTCAATTTTTTTGAGTGCTCACGCCCGACTAATATCCCGAAGCCCCATCCAGCCCTGTGCCACCCGGGGGGTTCTAGAGGGCTGAGATGGCTGACATTTTACTCCGCTCGATTCGGTCATCGCAGCACGCGAAAATGACCCAAAACTGGGTAGTTTTGGCCTGTTCTGGCTCTGCGCATCGAGCGATCGTTCTACAGCCTGACAGACTGTTTCTGCTCAGAATTCCTAGGCAAAATCACCCAAAATCAAGGCAAAATAGGCTGCCTAACATTTGTACAAGCAACAAAAATGCGACAAACGATTCACGAAACGAAGAGTTGTGGTTGAGCGACGATCGTTCGTGATATTCTCCCCCACTTAACTTGTCGACACCCTCGTCGACACTTGTTGATAGGCTTTAACGCAGGCTTCTTCATGTCGTAGGGCGTCTTCTGGCTCCTAACTGGCTTGAGGATCACTGTACATTTCATCCCTGATCCTGGAAAGAAAGTTAGAGTGCAACTGACTTGCTTGGCCTCCACCTTCCAACTATATATATACCATTCACCAGTTCCACTTTCTGGCTCAATGCATCGGCCACGACATTCGTCTTTCTAGGCTTTTACTCCATTACCATGTCGAATTCGGCCAAGAAGTCGTGCCATCTTGCCTGTTTCGGGGAGAGTTTCTTTTGAGTCTGGAAGTAACTCAATGTGATATTGTCCGTCCTTAGCACGAATCGTGCTCCCAAAAGGTGGTGTCGCCAGACTCGTAAACAGTGGACCACCGCTGTCATCTCTTTCTCTTGCACTGAATATCGCCGCTCGATCTCATTGAGCTTGCGACTCTCATAATCCCGATGTCTCGCCAAGAGGGCAGCTCTTACAAGCAATTCGTCGAACACCTTGTATGCAGCAGAAAAAGAGAGAAAGAGTACGAATTAGGACTTTGGAGGCTGTAAGAATGGTCGTAAGTCCACAAACGACGATTCCCAAGGGTGTCGGATGCAAAACACTTCAATTTCTTTGAGTGCAAACGCTCGACTAATATTCCGAAGCCCCATCCAGCCCTGTGCCACCCGGGGGGTTCCAGAGGGCTGAGATGGCTGACAATTTACTCCGCTCGATTCGGTCATCGCAGCACGCGAAAATGACCCAAAACTGGGTAGTTTTGGCCTGTTCTGGCTCTGTGCATCGAGCGATCGTTCTACAGCCTGACAGACTGTTTCTGCTCATAATTCCTCGGCAAAATCACCCAAAATCAAGGCAAAATAGGCTGCCTAACATTTGTACAAGCAACAAAAATGCGACAAACGTTTCACGAAACGAAGAGTTATGGTTGAGCGACCATCGTTCATGATATTCTCCCCCACTTAACTTGTCGACACCCTCGTCGACACTTGTTGATAGGCTTTAACGCAGACTTCTTCATGTCGTAGGGCGTCTTCTGGCTCCCAACTGGCTTCAGTCCGGGGAAGTTTTTGCCACTTCACCAAGACCTCAGTTTGCTCTGCTCCGTTGGGTAGCTTAATCTTGCGATCAGCCAGAATTGTCTCAACTCGCTTTTCATAAGAGGCTCTGATTGGGGGTAGTCGAGTTGAAATATTTCATGAGGCGTCTTGCGGATCTGAATGGTAGGCTTTCAAGTTGCTTGCATGGAAGAGGTTGTGAATTTTGAACCATGCTGGCAGCCACAACTTGTAGGAGACGTTGCCTACTCGACTAATGATTGGGAAAGACCCTTCATACTTGCGTACCAATCCTTTATGCACTTTGTGCATAAAGAACTGGAGTGATGCTGGTTGGAGCTTCACCAACACCAAGTTGCCAACTTTAAATTTCTGGGGTCGCCTTCCCAAGTCTGCCCACTTCTTCATCTTTTTAACCGCCTTCTCCATTGTCAAAACGGACATTGCTCAACCGCAACATCTTCGCTCCGTGAACCGTTCATTGCTTTTTCTTGCTTGTACATATGTTTGGCATCATGTTTTGCCTTGAGTTTATGTGTTTTTACCCAAGAAATACGAGCAAAAGTGGTGTAGAAGGCTGTAGAACGATCGTTAATTGCAGAGCCAAAAAATAGCCCAAAACAGCCCTGTTTTTGGGTCTTTTTCGTGTGCCACGTCAACCTTTCTGAGCGGTGTGAAATGTTAGCCATTTCAGCACCATGAAACCCCCCAGGTGTCACCGGGCTGGATGGGGCTCCGGGTATATGTCGGGCGTAGGTGTTCATCAGCAATTGAAATTGTCTTGCGCCCGATACCTTGGGAACCGTCGTTTGCGGACTTGCGACCGTTCCTACAACCCTCCAAAGTCCTATTTCGCTTTCTTTCTCTCTTTTCTCAGCTGCACTCAAGGTGTTCGACAAATTGCTTGTATAGCTTTCCGCTTTGCGAGACGCCGGGACGTGTCCGTCGCTCGCTTCCAAGCTAATCAACTTCTTCTTTACAGGTCCTACGGGACCTTAAGAGGTTGTAAGAAGGCTGACCCTGTGCGGACAGATAACGCTTTGGGCGTTTCATGACTTAGGCAATCCCAGCTAAGTCCAGGACAGTGGGCAAGGTTGCTTCACGACTTAGGCAATTTCAGCTAAGTCTTCGGGAGGGCCGCAAGGGTGCCGCACGGCTTAGGCAAATTCAGCTAAGTCCGTGACAGTGTGGTATCAGAGCAGGCAAGCAATTTATACGAACAGCGAAGAAGATTCGTAATTTCACCATGGTGAGACATCGTGGTGAATAGAACAAGATGGGGCAAGCGGGACCCTTGCTCCAAGCAGCCGCCGATGGGCTGCAAGTGCAAACTCGCTCGTAAACTGCTGGAGCCGCTTATGAGGAGCGCGGTAGTGAACAAGACGAGCGTGAAGTTGGGTATTCTCCACAAGGGGAGGAGGCGTCATCTGGAGCGCCAACCGGGAAGAAGGGCCTCAGAGAGAGACTTACAATGGCGGAAACTCGCCTTGATGTTCTTGAAGCGAGCGTGGAGGAACTCTACCAAGGCCAAGGAAGGCTACTTGGGGTAGAGAGCTCGCAGGAAGAAGCTGAAACTCGGATCAAGAAAGTTGAATCCCTGATTGATCAACTGACAAAGGACACCAAAGATTCCGTACGACATGTACATGAAGTTGTGGCGGAACTCACGGCTAAGGTGATGGTGATAACAAAGACTCTTGATGCGGGAGGGAACAACACCCGCGCTGCGCCACCACACTTCATAGCACCGGAGCGGCAGTGCTACGGAGGTGCTAGGGATGCCAAAGAACTTGAAAATTTCTTGTTCGACATGGAACAGTATTTTCGTGCTACAAGGCTCGATTATGAAGAAACCAAAGTTGCTATAGCAACAATGTATCTGAATGGGGATGCAAAACTTTGATGGCGAACCTGTTGGGAAGAGATCCAACAAGGCCGATGTCGAGTGGATACAAGGGGAGACTTGAAGCGAGAGTTGAGAACTCAGTTCTTGCCCGAGAACACAGTTTGTCGCAAGAAGGAAACTGAGACAACTCCGCCAGAGTACAACAATCCGAGACTATGTGAAACAATTTTCAGCACTGATGCTGGATATACGGGACATGTCTGAGAAAGACAAGCTATTCAGCTTCCTCGATGGCTTCAAGCCATGGGCACAATAAGAACAACATCGGAGGAATGTCACCGACATAGTCGGGCAATTGCAACCGCGGAAAGGCTGACTGACTTTGTTTCTTCGGAGGATTCGAGAAAGAAGAAACACTCTTCGGGAAATCGCCCATCTAAATACTCTCGAGCGAAGGAGTCTGGGGGCGAGCAAAAGAAGAAGAATTTCCACAAGGGACCGGGCTCAAGAGGTAGAGTCCCAAAGTCTAGTGGATGCTTCTTGTGTGGAGGACCACACAAAGTGAGAGAGTGCCCACAAAAACAGGCACTCAGTGCTTTAACAGCATCAGTTCTACCCCGTAAGTCAGACAAGGGCAAAGCTATCGCCCTTAGTTCGAGCAGTTCTGACTCTAGTAGTGATAGTGAGGCATCGCAAGGAGGATGGGAGCAATACGTTTGTTGAATGCGTTACGGGATCAAGTGGGGGAGAACACAAAGGCAAAGCCACCGAAGGCAGGAAACAACGAGTTGATGTAAGTGGACATCAAGCTTAATGGCCGAACAACCTGTGAAATGGTGGACACGGGCACGACCCACAATTTTATTGCCGATCACGAAGCTAAGTGACTGGGATTAATCTTGGAGAAGAGCCCAAATCGTATGAAGGCGGTGAATTCGGAGGCCAAGCGGATCTTTGGACAAGCAAAAGGGATCCCCATCAAGATCGGGACATGGAGCGGGAGCACAAACTTAATGGCAGTGCCACTAGACGACTTCCAAGTGATTCTCGGAATGGAGTTTATGCACGCAGCGAAGTTGGTGCCAGTACCGTTCATGAACTTTTTGTGTCTAATGTGAGGTGACGATCCTTGCATGGTTCCAATTTATCAGGGAGGAACTAAGGACCTACATCAAATATCGGCTTTACAATTGAAGAAAGGGGTACGAAAAGGTGAATCAACCTTTGTAGCGGCTATGAAGCTAGAGACACCTGATGGGGAAGCCATTCAGGAACCTGCTGTTGTGGCAAACATCCTGAAGGAGTTCTCGGATGTGATGCCAACAGAGTTGCCGAGAACTCTACCACCACGCAGAGGCGTGGATCATCGGATTGAGCTGGAGTCGGGAATTAAGCCTCCAGCGAGACCACCATATCGTATGGCCCCTCTAGAGTTGGCGAAATTGAGGAAGCAGTTAGATGAACTGCTAAGCGGTGGTCTCATCCGCAGTTCAAAAGCACCTTTCGGAGCTCCAGTCCTCTTTCAGAAGAAGCAAGATGGGAGTCTCCGATTATGCATCGATTATCAAACCATTAACAAGATGATGATGAAGAACAAGTACCCTATCCCGCTCATCGCGGACTTGTTCGATCAATTGGGCAAGGCAAAGTACTTCTCCAAACTCGACCTTCGGTCGGGGTATTGGTAGGTGCGCATTGTAGAAGGTGATGATGCAAAGACTACCTATGTGGTCAGGTATGGAGCATTCGAGTTCTTGGTGATGCCTTTCGGCTTAACCAATGCTCCGGCCACATTCTGCACTCTAATGAACCAACTGTTTAAGGAGTATCTGGACAAGTTTGTGGTTGTCTACTTAGACGATATCATCGCCTATAGCCAAACACTTGAGGAGCATGTTAGACACCTCCGAACAATTTTCAAAGTTGTCAGGGAGAACACCTTGTTCGTGAAGAGGGAAAAGTGCTATTTCACCCAAACGGAAATTTATTCTTGGGGCATCGAATCAGCAATGGTTCCATCCGAATTGTCACGAACGGACGTCGCTTAACCGCAACATCTTCACACCGTGAACCGTTCGTTGCTTTTTCTTGTTTGTACATATGTTTGGCAGCTTGTTCTGCCTTGAGTTTATGTATTTTTACCTAAGAAATGTGAGCGGAAGTAGTGTAGACGGCTGCAGAACGGTCGTTCGCTGCACAGAGCCAAAACAACCCTATTTTTGGGTCTTTTTCGTGTGCCACGGCAACCTTTTTGAGCGGTGTGAAATGTCAGCCATTTTAGCACCTTGGAAACCCCAGGTGGCACCGGGCTGGATGGGGCTCCGGGTATATGTCGGGTGTAGGCGTTCATCAGCAATTGAACTTGTCTTGCGTCCGATACCTTGGGAACCGTTGTTTGGGGACTTGCGAACGTTCCTACAACCCTCTAAAGTCCTATTTCGCTCTCTTTCTCTCTTTTCTCAGCTGCACTCAAGGTGTTCGACAAATTGCTTGTATAGCTTTCCGCTTTGCGAGACGTCGGGACGTGTCCGTCGCTCGCTTCCAAGCTAATCAACTTCTTCTTTGCAGGTCCTATGGGACCTTAAGAGGTTGTAAGAAGGCTGACCCTGTGCGGACAGATAACGCTTTGGGCGTTTCATGACTTAGGCAATCCCAGCTAAGTCCAGGACAGTGGGCAAGGTTGCTTCCCGACTTGGGCAATTTCAGCTAAGTCTTCGGGAGGGCCGCAAGGGTGCCGCACGGCTTAGGCAAATTCAGCTAAGTCCGTGACAGTGTGGTATCAGAGCAGGCAAGCAATTTATACGAACAGTGAAGAAGATTCGTAATTTCGCCATGGTGAGACATCGTGGTGAATCGAGCAAGATGGGGCAAGCGGGACCCTTGCTCCAAGCAGCCGCCGATGGGCTGCAAGTGCAAACTCGCTCGAAAACTGCTGAAGCCACTTATGAGGAGCGCGGTAGTGAACAAGACGAGCGTGAAGTTGGGTATTCTCCACAAGGGGAGGAGGCGTCATCTGGAGCGCCAACCGGGAAGAAGGGCCATAGAGAGAGACTTACAATGGCGGAAACTCGCCTTGATGTTCTTGAAGCGAGCGTGGAGGAACTCTACCAAGGCCAAGGAAGGCTACTTGGGGTAGAGAGCTCGCAGGAAGAAGTTGAAACTCGGATCGAGAATGTTGAATCCCTGATTGATCAACTGACAGAGGACACCAAAGATTTCATACAACATCTGCATGAAGTTGTGGCGGAACTCACGGCTAAGTTGATGGTGTTAACAAGGACTCTTGATGCGGGAGGGAACAACACCCGCGCTGCGCCACCACAACACTTCAGAGCACCGGAGCCGTAGTGCTACGGAGGTGCTAGGGATTCCAAAGAGCTTGAAAATTTCTTGTTCGACATGGAATAGTATTTTCGTGCTACAAGGCTCGATTCTGAAGAAACCAAAGTTGCTATAGCAACAATGTATCTGAATGGGGATGTAAAACGTTGGTGGCGAACCCGTTGGGAATAGATCCAACAAGGCCGATGTCGAGTGGATACATGGGGAGACTTGAAGCGAGAGTTGAGAACTCAGTTCTTGCCCGAGAACACAGAGTTTATCGCAAGAAGGAAACTGAGACAACTCCGCCATAGTACAACAATCCGAGACTATGTGAAACAATTTTCAGCACTGATGCTGGATATTCGGGACATGTCTGAGAAAGACAAGCTATTCAGCTTCCTCGATGGCTTGAAGCCATAGGCACAACAAGAACTACATCGGAGGAATGTCACCGACGTAGTCGGGGCAATTGCAGCCGCGACAAGGCTGACTGACTTTGTTTCTTCGGAGGATTCGAGAAAGAAGAAACACTCTTCGGGAAATCGCCCATCTAAATACTCTCAAGCGAAGGAGTCTGGGGGCGAGCAAAAGAAGAAGAATTTTCACGAGGGACCGGGCTAAAGAGGTAGAGTCTCAAAGTCTAGTGGATGCTTCTTGTTTGGAAGACCACACAAAGTGAGAGAGTGCCCACAAAAACAGGCACTCAATGCTTTAACAGCATCGGTTCTACCCCGTAAGTCAGACAAGGGCAAAGCTATCGTCCTTAGTTCGAGCAGTTCTGACTCTAGTAGCAATAGTGAGGCGTCACAAGGTCCCAGGATGGGAGCAATGCGTTTGTTGAATGCGTTGCGGGGTCAAGTGGAGGAGAACACAAAGGCAAAGTCACTAAAGGCAGGAAACAACGAGTTGATGTATATGGACATCAAGCTTAATGGCCGAACAACCCGTGCAATGGTGGACACGGGTGCGACCCACAATTTTATTGCCGATCGCGAAGCTAAGCGACTGGGATTACTCTTGGAGAAAAGCCCACGTCGTATGAAGGCGGTGAATTCGGAGGCCAAGCGAATCTCCGGACAAGTAAAAGGGGTCCCCATTAAGATCGGGACATGGAGCGGGAGCACAAACTTGATGGCAGTGCCACTAGACGACTTCCAAGTGATTCTCGGAATGGAGTTTATGCACGCAGCGAAGTTGGTGCCAGTACCGTTCCTGAACTTTTGGTGTCTAATGGGAGGTGATAATCCCTGCATGGTTCCAGTTTCTCGGGGAGGAACCAAGGACCTACAACAAATATCGGCTTTACAATTGAAGAAAGGGGTACGAAAGGGTGAAGCAACCTTTGTAGCTGCTATGAAGCTAGAGACACCTGATGGGGAAGCCATTCAGGAACCTGCTGTTGTGGCGAACATCCTGAAGGAGTTCTTGGATGTGATGCCAACAGAGTTGCCGAGAACTCTACCACCACGCAGAGGCGTGGATCATCGGATTGAGCTGGAGTCGGGAATTAAGCCTCTAGCGAGACCACCATATCGCATGGCCCCTCCATAGTTGGCGAAATTGAGGAAGAAGTTAGATGAACTGCTAAGCGGTGGTCTCATCCGCAGTTCAAAAGCACCTTTCGGAGCTCCAGTCCTCTTTCAGAAGAAACAAGATGGGAGTCTCCGATTATGCATCGATTATCGAGCCCTTAACAAGATGACGGTGAAGAACAAGTACCCTATCCCTCTTATTGCGGACTTGTTCGATCAATTGGGCAAGGCAATGTACTTCTCCAAACTCGACCTTCGGTCGGGGTATTGGCAGGTGCGCATTGCAGAAGGTGATGAGGCAAAGACTACCTGTGTGACTAGGTATGGAGCATTAGAGTTCTTGGTGATGCCTTTCGGCTTAACCAATGCCCTGGCCACATTCTGCACTCTAATGAACCAGCTGTTCAAGAAGTATCTGGACAAGTTTGTGGTCGTCTACTTAGACGATATCGTCGTCTATAGCCAAACACTTGAGGAGCATGTTAGACACCTCCGAACAATTTTCAAAGTTCTCAGGGAGAACACCTTGTTCGTGAAGAGGGAAAAGTGTGATTTTGCCCAAACGGAGATTTTGTTCTTGGAGCATCGAGTCGGCAATGGTTCTATCCGAATGGACCAGTCTAAGGTGCAAGCTATGGCGGACTGGCGGACTGGCGAACGCCAAAGAAGGTGCCAGAGTTGAGATCCTTCCTTGGGTTCGTCAACTATTATCGGCGCTTCATAGCGGGGTATTCGAAGCGCGCAGCTCCGTTGACAGAGTTGCTAAAGAAGTAGTCCTGGATATGGTCGGACAAATGTGAGGTGGCATTTCAAGACCTAAAGACTGCTGTGTTGGAGGAACCTGTACTCAGATTACCGGACTATAGAAAGTCTTTTGAAGTTCATACAGATGCTTCTGATTTTGCTATTGGAGTTCTTATGCAGGAGGGTCATCCGGTGGCCTACTAGAGTCGCAAGCTCAACGAGACCGAGTGGCGATATCCTGTGCATAAGAAGGAGATGACAGCGGTGGTCCACTGTCTACGAGTGTGGCGACACTACCTTCTGGGAGCACCATTTGTGATAAGGACAAATAATGTCGCATTGAGTTAGCAAGCACGATGGCAGGACTTCTTGGCTGAGTTCGACATGGTAACGGAGTACAAGCCTGGAAAAGCAAATGTCGTGGCCGATGCATTGAGTCGGAAAGTGGAGCTAGTGAATGCTATACAGTTGGAGGGCGGAGGCCAAGCAAGTCACTTGCGCTCCAACTTCCTTTCTAGCATCAAGGATGGACTACACCGAGATCCTCAGGCAGTAACTCTGATGCAACTCATCAAAGAGGGCAAGGCACGACGATTTTGGGTCCAGGAGGGACTCATCTATACTAAGGGAAACATAGTTTATGTTCCGCGACCGGATAACTTGAGGCGTGAACTCCTGAAAGAGTGTCACGATTCCCTTTGGGCTGGACATCTAGGTATCCACCGAACAATGGCTCTCGTGGCGAGGGCCTTCTATTGGCCGAAGATGGGGGCAAATGTGGAGGAATATGTTCAAACATGCCTTACTTGTCAACAGGACAAGGTAGAGCAGCAGAAGCCAATGGGACTTTTGGAGCCGCTGCCCATACCAGAAAGGCCTTGGGAGAGCATTTCCTTGGACTTCATACCAAGCTTGCCCGCAGTAGGGGGACTTGGATCGATACTCGTGGTAGTTGATCGGTTTTCGAATTATCCAACATTCATTGCTACACCCCTACATTGATCAGCGGAGGAGGCGGCTAAGTTGATGATGAAGAATGTGCTGAAGTTTTGGGGAGTCCCACACAACATCATTAGTGATCGAGATTCTCGATTCTTGGGACGATTCTGGACCGAGTTGTTCAAGTTGTTGGGATCTAAATTATACTTCTCCACAAGCCTCCACCCCCAAACGGATGGCTAAACAGAAAGAATCAACTCGCTCTTGGAGCGATATCTTCCGCACTATGTAAGTGCCAACCAACGAGATTGGGTGAAGCTGTTGGACATAGCCCAATTCTCCTATAACTTGCAGCGGAGCTCTGCATCCAACAAGAGCTCATTTGAGATTATTACGGGACAACAACCATCAACTCTTCACACCCTGGTTATTGGCTATACAGGGAGTAGCCCATCAGCCTATCACTTTGCAAAGGAATGGCATCGCAATGCAGATATTGCGCAGGTTTACGTGGAGAAGGCGGGCAAAAAGATGAAAAAGTGGGCAGACTAGCTGGAATTGCCTAAGTCGCGAAGCAATATTTGGCCAATGTTCCTGACTTAGCTGGGATTGCCTAAGTCATGAAACGCCAAAGTGTATTTGCTCGCAAAGGGTTAGCCCAATTGCAACCTCGTGTAGGTCTCGAAGGACGAGCAACGGACAAGTCCCGACGTCTCGCCAAGAGGGCAGCTCTTACAAGCAATTTGTCGAACACCTTGTGTGCAGCAGAAAAAGAGAGAGAGAGCGAAACAGGACTTTGGAGGGCTGTAAGAACGGTCGCAAAACCACAAACGATGATGCCCAAGGGTGTCGGACGCAAAACACTTCAATTTCTTTAAGTGCTCACGCTCGATTAATATCCCGAAGTCCAATCCAGCCCTATGCCTCCCGGGGGGTTCCAAAGGGCTGAGATGGCTGACATTTTACTCCGCTCGGTTCCGTCATCGCAGCACGCGAAAACGACCCAAAATTGGGCAGTTTTGGCTTATTCTGGCTCCACGCAGCGAGCGATCGTTCTGCAGCCTGACAGACTATTTCTGCTCATAATTCCTAGGTAAAATCACCCGAAACCAATGCAAAACAGGCTGCCCAACATTTGTACAAGAAACAAAAAAGCGACAAACGATTCATGGAACGAAGAGTTACGGTTGAGTGACGACCGTTCATGACAGCGCGGGAGAAAAAGCGCCCGCGATCTGTGGGCGGCGATGGCGCGCGGGCACTGGTGACCCGTGGGCGTCGACGGCGCGCGAGCGACGACTGCACACGGGCGAGGACCGCACACGGGCGCTAGGTATTCTTTCTTCTCCTCTTGTTTATTTTCTTCTTCTTTTCCTCTTCTTCACTTTTTCTCGTTCAATCAACCACCGACGGTCGATTTCACCCTCAATCGCCCGTCGACGATCGATTTCTCCCTTCAATCGACTGCATATAGTCGAAATCGACTGCCTATAGTCGAAATCGATCGTCGACGGTCGATTTTTGGTGGAACTGCCTGGTAGCGACGATCCACATACCGACAACCTGACGGACCGGTATGTATTGCCAGTACCAGACGGTACAGGTCAAAATTGCAAACCATGTTCCAGACACCACTATAACACTGTCGTGACAAGAACTATTCAGAAATCTTAATATAAATGATCTATTATCGAAAAATGAGTAAATATACACCATCCTTTAAAATGAGATAATAAATTTTATCTATCACTTTACACTGTATATAAATTATGCAACTAATATATAAAACAAATGAAAAAGCATCTATTCTGGCAGGATGTACTTGATTTCTACCATTATAACCTGTATTATCCTGAATTCATGCCATTAAAGAAAAATGAATGAGTATATGAGACACCTGCAAGAAGTCATTTTTTTCAAAAAGCAAACTTATAGATGTTAAAGGCGTCTTCTTTAATGTTCTTTCTTGGGGTTCCAGAAGATAGATGGCATAAATGTTTCTTTAGTTAAATTATATTTTCAAAACTTAAGTTTTCTATTAAGAACAGAGTATTACTTGAAAACAGAGATGAGCCAAAGCCAAGAATGATTGGGCCAGGCCAAGAACACACAGACCACAGCATAAAGCAAGACAATAACAGTGATACCAATGCAAGTCTTTGAGACCTTCTGACTTCCACGCTGTAGAGATTAAGAATAAAAAGGAGGTAAAAGAGAGTTAGCAGAGGAAAGAAGGTAAGGGACTATCTATCATACAGCAAGAAGATGATCTCGTATAAGAAGGATTACTTACTTCATAGATCAAAACTCAGAACAATGTAAAAGCCGTCAACGCAACAGCATGCACTGAAAAAGTCACATCATTTGCAACTACAGGAATCATCTGAAATTAAGAGAATTAATTTGTACATACATCTAGAGAATAAACATTCCAAACGAACATGATGTTAATCAGCAAATCAATAATTTACATGTGTAGAATCTATGGCAAAACCTTCAGCAAGGTGGCTGAACAAACTCGTAATTAAAATTTTAACGTGTATAATGGAAGTTTGGAAGAAATCCAAAATTATGACAGAAATGATTCAAAGGCTTATACTTTATAGCATGCGACCACAATGATTTTAGAACAGAAACAAATCAACTTATACAGGTGGTCTACATCCGATAAAAAAGATATGATTGTTCATCACTACATTATGTAGCTCAAGAGAATTGGCCTCCCAAAAATGACGGGAGAAGACTGAATGAAACTTTACTACTAAAATTGACAAAAAGGCAATTAATACTGAGACATTCTACAGTGTTTATAAGAGGGAATTTAATTTTGTCCAGATCGACCCATACCCAATGGATATCTACCAGTTTGGGCATGAACCAGACCGAATGTTGAGCTCCCAATTTGAAATAGTATGGTCACCTTTAATTACTAAAGCAACTCTCTTTTTGTCTTTTTCAAACACAGCTACACGATGCACCAGGGTTCATGACACACAAGTGTCTCCTCTCCACTATTTGTCGCTCGAATGCCCCTATCGCATCGCACTAATGGCTACCACCCGCCGCACCTTCAATTCGTGTCCTCCTCCTTCCCTCTTTTGCTTCTTCCTTCTTCCTCATTTGCTTTTGGAGTAAGCCTATAGTTGAAACCCATTCCCATATAAGAAGAAGCAAAAAAAGTTTGTGGAAAGAGAAAAATAGATTTCGGAAACAACTAGAACACGGTTTCCTGCTGTGAAGGAACAAGGAACGTAATCTACGTGTCACTGAACGGCTTAACGTAACTGCACTAGCGTGAAGCATGAGGTACGTAACACCGAGGATGAAGATGACTGATGAAGAACAACATGGATGGCTTCACGACAACCTTTAAGCTATGGACGGGAAAGTTGATTAAATATTTTTCAATTAAACATGTGGTTCGACCAGTTGACCCATTGGGCTGACCAGTGGCCTCCTCCCCTGCTTTCTGATTCGATTATGATAACTATGATCAAAATCCGATCGTTACCGCCGGTACAGGTTAGTAACAATCGGATTTCGATCATTACCGATTGATACAGATCTGGGAACGTATAGGGTTATGTAACGAGTACAGCCTGGTTGAGGGCGATCTGCGTATCGGTCCCTTGTCGAACCAATACGTACCGCCACTACTAAGCGATATAGCTCGATACAGAAATCTAACAATAGGAAACCAATTTCAATAGCAAAATCTGGAATAACAATTTCCTTTTTTTCTATTGATGACTAATATGAAGTGATTCCTATATCTATTTGGTATAGTTGATATCTGACAAATTTCAAGGATGATTGGTATCTAAATCATTCTATAGTCATATAAGGCAAATTGACCAAATAATTAGAATAGTATTTGATGAATTTCAAAGCTCTCCTTTAATAGAATTTTATGGGGTGATGAGATTAGATTATCCACAACACTAAAAAAAATATATTCCGGTAAGGCTAGATGTCGTGATTAAATACTCGATTGTTTCTTTGTGCAACTAATTTAATTTTAATTCAGCGGTAGTCTCTATTTGTTTCCTCTCTTCTCCTTGAATCGAAGAAAATTTGATAGGAGGGCCATATCCAACCATTGTTATTGTTTGATACTCAGATCCAACCATTGTTATTGTTTGATACTTGAGTCTGAGTGTAGGAGCTACAGAGAAAAGAATTATACAATTAAAAATAAGAGCTAAAGAACACCCTAAAGATGAAAAGAAGTATGATAAACTACAAATGCATGATACAAATTGCCAGCTCTCCACTTATTTATATACAACTTTAAGCTTTATCAACCTTTCAGTAAATGGTTCTATATATTTACTCTCTTTAAAATTCATTAATCAAAAGCCATGAAGCAGAAACTCAAACGCTTCTTGCTTTTTTCTTGTAACTTTGCTTTGTATCATAATAATGTTAAAAGTGTAATATCCTCCATATGACATAACATTGACCCATCACTTAATTAAATATCTTTCTTCCCCTATCATGTTAATTACATATACATTGATAATATGCATGCATATATCTTACATTTGACAGTGCAAATTCAGAAACATCCATCCTGTAGTCCTTTAATCTCAAAATTAAGAACATAAAAAATATAATTAAAGAATAAAATAAGTTTATGTAGTATTGAGTCTCCAGACAAGGAAGAAAGTTATGATTTGAGGAAAGAAGTTAAAAGCTTAAGTAATTAATCAATGGAAATAGGTATAAATTCTGAAAAGGCAGAATTCGATTCCCTGACTAACAAATGACCCAATCCATGATGGGCAGCTGGCTCACCAAGTTTTCAGATCATTAAGAGTACCTCATCTAGCCCTAAATTTGGAATATTAAGAAAATACAAGAAAAGAATATCACCCTTGAACAGAAGAAAAAAAACGGAAGCATTAACAACACTAATAAGTAATATAACTAAACCGCATGATGCAAGCAATTTGACAAGTTCATACCTCCAAAATTTCATCAACTACTTCAAGATCCAAATTCCTTGGTACAAAACCAGCTCCTATGTCATGAATCTTGTGTGGACCTACATTATAGGACCTTCTGGTTATCGGGATAAAACAAAAGGTTGAAAGAGAAAAGGTTAGATCCACTTAATCTTTGCCTATACCAGGCTTTCCCCCTGAAGAATGTTGCTTTCAGAAGGCTCGGTGCCAATGACCTGAAGAAATTGGAAACGAGAAAGACCAAGAATTAGGAATTCCATACACAGAGAAACTTAACATAAAAAGGTAAGAGAAAAAAATAGAAAGGAAAAAGAACCTTGATGTTAGGATTTTTGTCCTTCAAAAAACAACCAACTCCAGATATAGTTCCACCTGTCCCAATACAGCAACAAAAATGTCCACCTTCCCTCTTGTATCTTCCCTGATTTCTGGACCAGTAGACTCACAGTGTATCTGCACAAGAATATGCAGAATTTGACAAAAAAAAAAAAAACGAAACTTGGGTAAAATAAAAAAAATAAAAAATCATGGTAGAATGTGACCTTTGGATTTGCAAGATCGTCAAATTGTTGAAGAATATAAGCATTGGGCGTATTCTTCAAGATCTCTTCTGAACTTCTCCCTTCGTGCCATTGGCAGAATCTGTAAGGACAAGTTATTCTCCGAAAGCTTTCAGCAGAACTCGTCTTTCAATGCTCATAGATGCAGGCATGGTCGATATCAGTTTGTATCCTTTGGCAGCAGCAATAAACGCAAGACCAATCCCCATGTTACCACTTGTTGGTTCCACCAATATACTCTTTAGAAGCAAAAAAATAGGAAAAAAAAAAGAAATCAATCAGTAACAATGGAATGACGATGAAGAGGCAGATTTACTAGAATGGCTACAATAAGGTCCTCTAACAAAAAGTTTAAACATGAGAAAAAGGTGAAGAAACCGAAAAGACTAGCGATCAAGAACCAAGCCTGTCTTATCTCTCCCCCGCTCGTCTCCCTCTTCGTCTTCGTCTTCCTTCCTTTGCCTGCGCCTGCAAGCCGCCTCCGCTACGATGCTGCCTCCTCCGGATCCCCTGTCCGAGTGCGACGGCAAACCCTGCTAATGGGTCCCATCTAAAGCAGGGCTCATGCACCAGGCACGAATCTCAAAGTTAAAAAAATGACGTGGCTTGCATAGGGGAGCCTCACCGCACGCTCTCTCACTCGCGCGCTTTCTATGCGGACGGCGGTCGAGAACTAAACCGCTCTCCTCACGAAGCCTATTGATGCTCTCTCTGTGGCGGAAGGATGTCTCGTCTCCCTCTCCGTCTTTGACTTCTCCCGGCGAAGCTTATTTCTCTCTGTCAATCTCGTTGGCTGGAGGAAGGCGATCAAGAACCAAGCCTGTCTTCTCCCCCGCTCGTCTGCGTCTTCTCCTTGTTTCTCCTTCTCTTGCGCTTGCGTTGGCTGGCGGAATTCGATCAAGAAAGAATGAAGCTATCCTTCTCCCCGCTCGTCTCCGTCTTCGGCTTCGTCTTCGTCTTCCTTTGTCTGCGCCTGCAAGCCTCCTCCGCTAGAGTACTGCCTCCTCCGGAACCCTGTCCGAGTGCGATGGCGGCCATGCGAGTTTGCTTACCCCACTTGGCGAAGTCGCATTATCTGTTCTGGCACGCCTACCCTCCCCCGACCTTACAATGCTGCGCGGCCTTCTCCGCCGCCATCGAAGGTCCCGGCGCCGCCTGCCTATGCCTTCTAGCCCGCCAGAAAGCATTCTTGGGGACGCCGATCGAAACTTCACGCCTCTTCTCCCTCCCCTTCGCCTGCGGGAAACCGGTCGACGCCTTCGCCACTGAGATCTGCCAAGATTCTGCTCCTCCGGCTCCTCCTGCATCTGCGGCTCCTCCTGCTGCCGCTCCTCCGGCCTACCGTATTAACCTCAGGTTCACATTAACAGTTTCTTTGCCCGCATCTGTAGTTGTAGTTCTTGTTTTAGCAATATTGATCTACGCTATCTACGTTCGCGATTGCTCGTTTCTGGAACTCTTTTGTCGAATTGCTTGTATGCTTTCGGGTTGATTCATTTGTTTCTTGATCTTGATTGTTAGGTGCTGGTTGCTTTTAGTGTCTTTTTTAAGTCGCTTTCTATGTTTTAGTGTTCTTTATTCTTGAGGTGGTCTTCCATTGGGATCTTGCATGCATGTGTCTTCGAGTTCTATCTGCATGTGTCTTCGAGTTCTATCTTCTTGGCTTTCTTCCGTAGGGGGGTATCATATACTAGTTTCTCGGATTCTAACTCTCAGTTCTTTTTTTTTCTTTTTGTTCTTTCGTCTGTATTTTGCATGTGTCTTCGAATACGTATACTGATTTTTTTTATTCTAGATTCTGAGTTATTTCTTCTTTGTGTTTTTTCATTGGGATCTTGCGTATATCTTCGAATACGTGCACTGATTTCTTAGACCTTAGATTTTGCATTGGTTCTCTAATTTGCTAGTGTATTGAATTTCTTGATATATAACTTTTCCGAGTTCAATAAAAAAATGCAAAAGTTCATTCGTTCTTTCGTTTGTTTTGTTAGTTGCATGCATGACCATCTTCTTTGTTCGTGGTATATCATTTTTCTATGCTTCATGATCTCATCGGACACATATATGGATTATTCGTTTTGAGTGACAAACATTTATGCAATTGAAATTTTTATATAGAGTCGATTTTAGATGGAACATCGTGTGAGGCCTTGGCTCGGGCTGTGAGCTTTCTTTCTTTTTTCCTTTACCTGACCCGGGTTGTGGGTAAATAAATCGGTTGAGCCTCCCCTTGAACAGGCTCAAGGAGGGTTTTTTTCACCCTAGCTTTTACTGTTAGGGTTTTTCCCTCCAACGAGGTTTTGCCTTGATCTATCATTCGATCGAGGATTTCCTCGGATTAAAGATTGTATTGCAAATATTAAGGATTGAATGAAATTCTATCATTTGAATAAATTTGTTATGAGTTCCTAATACATTATATATAATTAAATATTTTCTAAACATATGATGTCTTAAGTATTTAGAGTCAGCTTCTTAAAGCATGAATAATTACTTCAATATATGTACTAATATATTTATCATTTGTAAAATATTTTCTTTGAAGTATGGCTATGGTTACTTCTAATTTGTATTAAAAAAAAGCCTTCTAATGTTAACATGTCATATGAACATATGTGTAGGTCTTATTCTTTTTTATATGATAAATATTCAATAGGAGAACCATGAAAACAAAAAAATTAAGATCGACATGTCCTCTCACTAAACAATAAAACCAACCACAAATATTTAATTTGGCAGAAAAATGTTATCACTTTGAAAATCAAATAATTCTCAAAGCAAAGTATGTGTTCTCCTTCCGGCGAAAAGAAAAGAAAAGACTAGAGAATGGAAACATTCCTAAAGTTTATTACCCTCCCAAAAGATTACTTAGATAAATATAATTAACATTATTTAAGTTTGTAATGCACCTACCGCACTATATAGGTACATACATATTTTAAGTTTTTTATATATACTATATATTTTATATGCCTCTTATCTACGAAGAAAATTGAAATTTTATAAGAAGATTATAACTCGAACATATAGACGACCAACAATTCTCCTATATAATTTTATTTTTTTGTTGGTGGGCCCACAAGTAACCTAACTGCAAAATATGTTATCGAACATTGAATCACAAGATAAAGAAAAAAGAGTGTATCGGTACCATAACATTTTCAACATAAGCATCATAAGTAAAAGAGTTGTTGTGTTGACTATTTTCACATGCAAAATAAAATGATTACTAGAGAATAAAAGAAATTAAAATAAAAAAACTTAATAATATAATTGTTCCATTACAATTTAGAAAAAGCTATATGTTTGATAAAGGTCACTCAAATGCAAATATAGTCTATGCGCTTAATTTCCGAATGGCTTTGCAGAACTAGAAGTGGACGAGACTTCACTAATTAAGAATGAGACTTCACTAATTATTACCTGTGTGATGACAAGCTCAAGCGAAGAAGAGGGTTTATAAAGAATCCCTGCACCTCCTCCTCGAGGCAGAAGAGAGAGAGAGAGAGAGAGAGAGAGAGAGAGAATAGCTTATAGAGATGAGTGCTTGTTCTTTACACTGTCACTAGGGAGAAGAGGATGGTATCCTTAATTTATCTATCTGATACCTGCTATGAACCCAGAAGGTTATCACAAACAAATAAACATCTATGAGTTTTCCTTCACTTCACTGCATAATAAAGCTCAGTGACGTATGCTTGTAGTAAAATTAACTACCATGTTCAACTCTGCTAGATGCCAGGATTCAAGCAATTGGACGAAGAAGATTTAATCTAGCATTTATCTTTTTTATGTTAATTCAAAACATTGGTTTGATATAGTGCCAGCAAACTCTTACACAATACTGCTAACTCTTACACAAGCAAGAGGGAAGTGCAATAACACAAATTGGACGGCAATTTCCAACCAATGTTGAATCTGATTGCAATCAGTAATAGCTCACTTAATATATTTTGACCCCCAGCTGGACACTTTACATATCATTGATCATATCACCACAGGAGAATATCACTTTCATTGTCAAGTTTCTATGTGTATCAAAGCACCATTTACGAATTACAGCCTCATACGAATGCAAGATGCTCACGTAAAACAGATCGATCAACTCCAAACTTATGCCTTCCCTCTTTGCTCCCAGTTTAACGTTGCGTCGTTGAATCCAGGACGGACAATCATTAATATGCAATCTGAATGATCTTAAAGAGTGATTAATCCCCTACACATTTTGCTAACTACGGTTTCTCTTCAGAGTTGATAAGTGGAATAACATTTTCTTCCATAATTCTTGGGTTTACTTCCATTCCTCACAGGATAGAGCACACAGTGCTGGAAAATGAAGAGAATATCAAAGAGCACTACTTCCTGCAACAGAAAGAGAAGGAAAAAAAAAATTAACATGCAATATTTATCTTCTAGCTACATATAGAAATCACCTGCATGCTCAGTTAATATAAAATTGGGATCAATCATTGATCAAGGACACCATGGAAGAAACGGAATGCAAAACTGCATTCTAGGATAATTATATCATCCTATTTCTCATAAAACAAAATTTAGCATGTTCACAAATGAACTCTGTAAAATGACCCATAATGAACACTGCAACGTCGGTATTAAAATATAATATAATATTTTTATAATATAATTAAAAAATATTAAAAAAAAGGTGCGACGTCGCCTCGATCTTTCTCCTCGCGCGGGAGAAAAAGCGGCCGTTGCCGCGGGTGACCGGAGGTGGCGACAGGGATCAGGCGACCCGCCGGCGATGACTGCAGGCGGGCGAGGACGGCACTCGGGCGAGGAATTCTTTCTTCGCCTCCTTTTTTTTTCTTTTCCTCTTCTTCTTCCCATTTTACTGCTATAGAAAAACACAATTGCTTATGTTGGGTAGAGGAAGTCCTAAAATTACTGTGGTTAAAATCAAAATGGTTTCAAGCATCACTCATTATGTATCAAGCCAAAATATGTCTGGCTTGATACATAAGGCGCTATCACCAAACGATAAGTATCACATGAGGTAGTTTTCCTATCAAATGGAACTCCAATTAGGCCTCAATTATATTTAAAAATAAAAATATGTCTGGCTGCTTAATTGGACATTCTAGACTAAGGTTTGACTTACCGGTCTGTACCGATATACCGAGTTCATATCGATATAATATAATATAATATTACTATATTAAAATATTAAAAAAAAAGAAAATGGGCGACGTCGCCTCGATCTTTCTCCCCGCGCTATCACGGACTTAGCAAAATTTGTCTAAGCCGTGTTGCACCCTTGCGACAAACTTGTAGACTTAGGTGGAATTGCCTAAGTCGCGGAGCAATCTTTGGCCAATGTTCCGGACTTAGCTGGGATTGCCTAAGTCATAAACGCCAAAGCGTATTTGCTCGCAAAAGGTCAGCCCAATTGCAACCTCGTGCGGGTCCCGAAGGACCTGCAAAAAGAGAAGTTGATTAGTTTTGGAAACGAGCGACGGACAAGACCCGACGTCTCGCCAAGAGGGCAGCTCTTACAAGCAATTCGTCGAACACCTTGTGTGAAGCAGAAAAAGATAGAAAGAGAATAAAACAGGACTTTGGAAGGCTGTAAGAACGGTCGCAAGTCCACAAACGATGATTCCCAAGGGTGTCGGATGCAAAACACTTCAATTTTTTTGAGTGCTCACGCCCGACTAATATCCCGAAGCCCCATCCAGCCCTGTGCCACCCGGGGGGTTCCAGAGGGCTGAGATGGCTGACATTTTACTCCGCTCGATTTTGTCATCGCAGCACGCGAAAATGACCCAAAACTGGGTAGTTTTGGCCTGTTCTGGCTTTGCGCAGCGAGCGATCGTTCTACAGCCTGACAGACTGTTTCTGCTCATAATTCCTAGGCAAAATCGCCCAAAATCAAGGCAAAATAGGCTGCCTAACATTTGTACAAGCAACAAAAATGCGACAAACGTTTCACGAAACGAAGAGTTGTGGTTGAGCGACGATCGTTCGTGATATTCTCCCCCACTTAACTTGTCGACACCCTCGTCGACACTTGTTGATAGGCTTTAACGCAGGCTTCTTCATGTCGTAGGGCGTCTTCTGGCTCCCAATTGGCTTCAGTCCGGGGAAGTTTTTGCCACTTCACCAAGACCTCAGTTTGCTCTGCTCCGTTGGGTAGCTTAATCTTGCGATCAGCCAGAATTGTCTCAACTCGCTTTTCATAGGAGGCTCTGATTGGGGGTAGTCGAGTTGAAATATTTCGTGAGGCGTCTTGCGGATCTGAATGGTAGGCTTTCAAGTTGCTTGCATGGAAGAGGTTGTGAATTTTGAACCATGCTGGCACCTGCAACTTGTAGGAGACGTTGCCTACTCGACTAATGATTGGGAAAGACCCTTCATACTTGCGTACCAATCCTTTATGCACTTTGTGCATAAAGAACTGGAGTGATGCTGGTTGGAGCTTCACCAACACCAAGTCGCCAACTTTAAATTCCTGGGGTCGCCTTCCCAAGTCTGCCCACTTCTTCATCTTTTTAACCGCCTTCTCCATTGTCAAAACGGACATTGCTCAACCGCAACATCTTCACTCCGTGAACCGTTCGTTGCTTTTTCTTGCTTGTACATATGTTTGGCATCTTGTTTTGCCTTGAGTTTATGTGTTTTTACCCAAGAAATATGAGCAAAAGTGGAGTAGAAGGCTATTGAACGATCGTTAATTGCACAGAGCCAAAAAACAGTCCAAAACAGCCCTATTTTTGGGTCTTTTTCGTGTGCCACGATAACCTTTCTGAGCGGTGTGAAATGTCAGCCATTTCAGCACCCGGAAACCCCCCAGGTGGCACCGGGCTGGATGGGGCTCCGGGTATATGTCGGGCGTAGGTGTTCATCAGCAATTGAAATTGTCTTGCGCCCGATACCTTGGGAACCATCGTTTGCGGACTTGCGACCGTTCCTACAACCCTCCAAAGTCCTATTTTGCTCTCTTTCTCTCTTTTCTCAACTGCACTCAAGGTGTTCGACAAATTGCTTGTATAGCTTTCCGCTTTGCGAGACGCCGGGACGTGTCCGTCGCTCGCTTCTAAGCAATTCAACTTCTTCTTTGTAGGTCCTACGGGACCTTAAGAGGTTGTAAGAGGGCTGACCCTGTGCGGACAGATAACGCTTTAGGCGTTTCATGACTTAGGCAATCCCAGCTAAGTCCAGGATAGTGGGCAAGGTTGCTTCACGACTTAGGCAATTTCAGCTAAGTCTTCGGGAGGGCCGCAAGGGTGCCGCATGGCTTAGGCAAATTCAGCTAAGTCCGTGACAGTGTGGTATCAGAGCAGGCAAGCAATTCATACGAACAGCGAAGAAGATCCGTAATTTCGCCATGGTGAGACATCGTGGTGAATCGAGCAAGATGGGGCAAGCGAGACCCTTGCTCCAAGCAACCGCAGGTGGGCTGCAAGTGCAAACTCGCTCGTAAACTGCTGGAGCCGCTTATGAGGAGCGCGGTAGTGAACAAGACGAGCGTGAAGTTGAGTATTCTCCACAAGGGGAGGAGGCGTCATCTAGAGCGCCAACCGGGAAGAAGGGCCACAGAGAGAGACTTACAATGGCGGAAACTCGCCTTGATGTTCTTGAAGCGAGCGTGGAAGAACTCTACCAAGGCCAAGGAAGGCTACTTGGGGTAGAGAGCTCACAGGAAGAAGCTGAAACTCGGATCAAGAAAGTTGAATCCCTGATTGATCAACTGACAAAGGACACCAAAGATTTCGTACGACATGTACATGAAGTTGTGGCGGAACTCACGGCTAAGGTGATGGTGATAACAAAGACTCTTGATGAGGGAGGGAACAACACCCGCGCTGTGCCACCACGCTTCATAGCACCGGAGCGGCAGTGCTACGGAGGTGCTAGGGATGCCAAAGAACTTGAAATTTTCTTGTTCGACATGGAACAATATTTTCGTGCTACAAGGCTCGATTATGAAGAAACTAATGTTGCTATAGCAACAATGTATCTGAATGGGGATGCAAAACTTTGATGGTGAACCTGTTGGGAAGAGATCCAACAAGGCCGATGTCGAGTGGATACATGGGGAGACTTGAAGCGAGAGTTGAGAACTCAGTTCTTGCCCGAGAACACAGTTTGTCGCAAGAAGGAAACTGAGACAACTCCGGCAGAGTACAACAATCCGAGACTATGTGAAACAATTTTCAGCACTGATGCTGGATATACGGGACATGTCTGAGAAAGACAAGCTATTCAGCTTCCTCGATGGCTTGAAGCCATGGGCACAATAAGAACAACATCGGAGGAATGTCATTGACATAGTCGGGCAATTGCAACCGCGGAAAGGCTGACTGACTTTGTTTCTTCGGAGGATTCGAGAAAGAAGAAACACTCTTCGGGAAATCGCCCATCTAAATACTCTCGAGCGAAGGAGTCTGGGGGCGAGCAAAAGAAGAAGAATTTCCACAAGGGACCGGGCTCAAGAGGTAGAGTCCCAAAGTCTAGTGGATGCTTCTTGTGTGGAGGACCACACAAAGTGAGAGAGTGCCCACAAAAATAGGCACTCAGTGCTTTAACAGCATCAGTTCTACCCCGTAAGTCAGACAAGGGCAAAGCTATCGCCCTTAGTTCGAGCAGTTCTGACTCTAGTAGCGATAGTGAGGCATCGCAAGGAGGATGGGAGCAATACGTTTGTTGAATGCGTTACGGGATCAAGTGGGGGAGAACACAAAGGCAAAGCCACCGAAGGCAGGAAACAACGAGTTGATGTAAGTGGACATCAAGCTTAATGGCCGAACAACCTGTGAAATGGTGGACACGGGCACGACCCATAATTTTATTGCCGATCACGAAGCTAAGCGACTGGGATTAATCTTGGAGAAGAGCCCAAGTCGTTTGAAGGCGGTGAATTCGGAGGCCAAGCGGATCTCTGGACAAGCAAAAGGGATCCCCATCAAGATCGGGACATGGAGCGGGAGCACAAACTTAATGGCAGTGCCACTAGACGACTTCCAAGTGATTCTCGGAATGGAGTTTATGCACGCAGCGAAGTTGGTGCCAGTACCGTTCCTGAACTTTTTGTGTCTAATGTGAGGTGACGATCCTTGCATGGTTCCAATTTATCGGGGAGGAACCAAGGACCTACATCAAATATCAGCTTTACAATTGAAGAAAGGGGTACGAAAAGGTGAATCAACCTTTGTAGCGGCTATGAAGCTAGAGACACCTGATGGGGAAGCCATTCAGGAACCTGCTGTTGTGGCGAACATCCTGAAGGAGTTCTCGAATGTGATGCCAACAGAGTTGCCGAGAACTCTACCACCATGCAGAGGCGTGGATCATCGGATTGAGCTGGAGCCGGGAATTAAGTCTCCAGCGAGACCACCATATCGTATGGCCCCTCTAGAGTTGGCGAAATTGAGGAAGCAGTTAGATGAACTGTTAAGCGGTGGTCTCATCCGCAGTTCAAAAGCACCTTTCGGAGCTCCAGTCCTCTTTCAAAAGAAGCAAGATGGGAGTCTCCGATTATGCATCGATTATCAAACCATTAACAAGATGACGATGAAGAACAAGTACCCTATCCCGCTCATCGCGGACTTGTTCGATCAATTGGGCAAGGCAAAGTACTTCTCCAAACTCGACCTTCGGTCGGGGTATTGGCAGGTGCGTATTGTAGAAGGTGATGAGGCAAAGACTACCTATGTGGCCAGGTATGGAGCATTCGAGTTCTTGGTGATGCCTTTCGGCTTAACCAATGCTCCGGCCACATTCTACACTATAATGAACCAACTGTTTATGGAGTATCTGGACAAGTTTGTGGTTGTCTACTTAGACGATATCATCGCCTATAGCCAAACACTTGAGGAGCATGTTAGACACCTCCGAACAATTTTCAAAGTTGTCAGGGAGAACACCTTGTTCGTGAAGAGGGAAAAGTGCTATTTCACCCAAACGGAAATTTATTCTTGGGGCATCGAATCAGCAATGGTTCCATCCGAATTGTCACGAACGGACGTCGCTTAACCGCAACATCTTCACACCGTGAACCGTTCGTTGCTTTTTCTTGTTTGTACATATGTTTGGCAGCTTATTTTGCCTTGAGTTTATGTATTTTTACCTAAGAAATGTGAGCGGAAGTAGTGTAGAAGGCTGCAGAACGGTCGTTCACTGCACAGAGCCAAAATAACCCTGTTTTTGGGTCTTTTTCGTGTGCCACGGCAACCTTTCTGAGCGGTGTGAAATGTCAGCCATTTTAGCACCTTGTAAACCCCCAGGTGGCACCGGGCTGGATGGGGCTCCGGGTATATGTCGGGCGTAGGCGTTCATCAGCAATTGAACTTGTCTTGCGTCCGATACCTTGGGAACCGTTGTTTGCGGACTTGCGACCGTTCCTACAACACTCCAAAGTCCTATTTCGCTCTCTTTCTCTCTTTTCTCAGCTGCACTCAAGGTGTTCGACAAATTGCTTGTATAGCTTTCCGCTTTGCGAGACGCCGGGACGTGTCCGTCGTTCGCTTCCAAGCTAATCAACTTCTTCTTTGCAGGTCCTACGGGACCTTAAGAGGTTGTAAGAAGGCTGACCCTGTGCGGACATATAACGCTTCGGCAGTTTCATGACTTAAGCAATCCCAGCTAAGTCCAGGACAGTGGGCAAGGTTGCTTCACGACTTAGGCAATTTCAGCTAAGTCTTCGGGAGGGCCGCAAGGGTGTCGCACGACTTAGGCAAATTCAGCTAAGTCCGTGACAGTGTGGTATCAGAGCAGGCAAGCAATTTATACTAACAGCGAAGAAGATTCGTAATTTCGCCATGGTGAGACATCGTGGTGAATCGAGCAAGATGGGGCAAGCGGGACCCTTGCTCCAAGCAGCCGCTGGTGGGCTGCAAGTGCAAACTCGCTCGTAAACTGCTGGAGCCACTTATGAGGAGCGCGGTAATGAACAAGACGAGCGTGAAGTTGGGTATTCTCCACAAGGGGAGGAGGCGTCATCTGGAGCGCCGACCGGGAAGAAGGGCCACAGAGAGAGACTTACAATGGCGGAAACTCGCCTTGATGTTCTTGAAGCGTGCGTGGAGGAACTCT
This sequence comes from Ensete ventricosum, assembly GCA_029747655.1. Lineage (NCBI taxonomy): Eukaryota > Viridiplantae > Streptophyta > Magnoliopsida > Zingiberales > Musaceae > Ensete > Ensete ventricosum. The sequence goes on from JAQQAF010000003.1 coordinate 45,851,257, forward strand.
ACCAAGGCCAAGGAAGGCTACTTGGGGTAGAGAGCTCGCAGGAAGAAGTTGAAACTCGGATCGAGAATGTTGAATCCCTGATTGATCAACTGACAGAGGACACCAAAGATTTCGTACGACATCTGCATGAAGTTGTGGCGGAGCTCACGGCTTAGTTGATGGTGTTAACAAGGACTCTTGATGCGGGAGGGAACAACACCCACGCTGCGCCACCACAACACTTCAGAGCACCGGAGCCGTAGTGCTACGGAGGTGCTAGGGATGCCAAAGAGCTTGAAAATTTCTTGTTCGACATGGAATAGTATTTTCGTGCTACAAGGCTCGATTCTAAAGAAACCAAAGTTGCTATAACAACAATGTATCTGAATGGGGATGCAAAACTTTGATGGCGAACCCGTTGGGAAGAGATCCAACAAGGCTGATGTCGAGTGGATACATGGGGAGACTTGAAGCGAGAGTTGAGAACTCAGTTCTTGCCCGAGAACACAGAGTTTATCGCAAGAAGGAAACTGGGACAACTCCGCCATAGTACAACAATCCGAGACTATGTGAAATAATTTTCAGCACTGATGCTGGATATTCGGGACATGTCTGAGAAAGACAAGCTATTCAGCTTCCTCGATGGTTTGAAGCCATGGGCACAACAAGAACTACATCAGAGGAATGTTACCGACGTAGTCGGGGCAATTGCAGCCGCGGCAAGGCTGACTGACTTTGTTTCTTCGGAGGATTCGAGAAAGAAGAAACACTCTTCGGGAAATCGCCCATCTAAATACTCTCGAGTGAAGGAGTCTGGGGCGAGCAAAAGAAAAAGAATTTTTACAAGGGACCGGGCTAAAGAGGTAGAGTCTCAAAGTCTAGTGGATGCTTCTTGTTTGGAAGACCACACAAAGTGAGAGAGTGCCCACAAAAACAGGCACTCAATGCTTTAACAGCGTCGGTTCTACCCCGTAAGTCAGACAAGGGCAAAGCTATTGCCCTTAGTTCGAGCAGTTCTGACTCTAGTAGCGATAGTGAGGCGTCACAAGGTCCCAGGATGGGAGCAATGCGTTTGTTGAATGCGTTGCGGGGTCAAGTGGAGGAGAACACAAAGGCAAAGTCACGGAAGGCTGGAAACAACGAGTTGATGTATATGGACAACAAGCTTAATGGCCGAACAACCCGTGCAATGGTGGACACGGGTGCGACCCACAATTTTATTGCCGATCGAAGCTAAGCGATTGGGATTACTCTTGGAGAAAAGCCCACGTCGTATGAAGGCGGTGAATTCGGAGGCCACGTGAATCTCCGGACAAGTAAAAGGGGTCCCCATTAAGATCGGGACATGGAGCGGGAGCACAAACTTGATGGCAGTGCCACTAGACGACTTCCAAGTGATTCTCGGAATGGAGTTTATGCACGCAGCGAAGTTGGTGCCAGTACCGTTCCTGAACTTTTTGTGTCTAATGTGAGGTGACGATCCTTGCATGGTTCCAATTTATCAGGGAGGAACCAAGGACCTACATCAAATATCGGCTTTACAATTGAAGAAAGGGGTACAAAAAGGTGAATCAACCTTTGTAGCGGCTATGAAGCTAGAGACACCTGATGGGGAAGCCATTCATGAACCTGCTGTTGTGGCAAACATCCTGATGGAGTTCTCGGATGTGATGCCAACAGAGTTGCCGAGAACTCTACCACCACACAGAGGCGTGGATCATCGGATTGAGCTGGAGTCGGGAATTAAGCCTCCAGCGAGACCACCATATCGCATGGCCCCTCCATAGTTGGCGAAATTGAGGAAGAAGTTTGATGAACTGTTAAGCGGTGGTCTCATCCGCAGTTCAAAAGCACCTTTCGGAGCTCCAGTCCTCTTTCAGAAGAAATAAGATGGGAGTCTCCGATTATGCATCGATTATCGAGCCCTTAACAAGATGACGGTGAAGAACAAGTACCCTATCCCGCTTATTGCGGACTTGTTCGATCAATTGGGCAAGGCAATGTACTTCTCCAAACTCGACCTTCGGTCGGGGTATTGGCAGGTGCGCATTGCAGAAGGTGATGAGGCAAAGACTACCTGGGTGACTAGGTATGGAGCATTAGAGTTCTTGGTGATGCCTTTCGGCTTAACCAATGCCCTGGCCACATTCTGCACTCTAATGAACCAGCTGTTCAAGAAGTATCTGGACAAGTTTGTGGTCGTCTACTTAGACGATATCGTCGTCTATAGCCAAACACTTGAGGAGCATGTTAAACACCTCCGAACAATTTTCAAAGTTCTCAGGGATAACACCTTGTTCGTGAAGAGGGAAAAGTGTGATTTTGCCCAAACGGAGATTTTGTTCTTGGAGCATCGAGTCGGCAATGGTTCTATCCGAATGGACCAGTCTAAGGTGCAAGCTATGGCGGACTGGCGGACTGGCGAACGCCAAAGAAGGTGCCAGAGTTGAGATCCTTCCTTGGGTTCGTCAACTATTATCGGTGCTTCATAGCGGGGTATTCGAAGCGCGCAGCTCCGTTGACGGAGTTGCTAAAGAAGGAGCAGTCCTGGATATGGTCGGACAAATGTGAGGTGGCATTTCAAGACCTAAAGACTGCTGTGTTGGAGGAACCTATACTCAGATTACCGGACTATGGAAAGTCTTTTGAAGTCCATACAGATGCTTCTGATTTTGCTATTGGAGTTCTTATGCAGGAGGGTCATCCGGTGGCCTACGAGAGTGTGGCGACACTACCTTCTGGGAGCACCATTTGTGCTAAGGACAAATAATGTCGCATTGAGTTAGCAAGCACGATGGCAGGACTTCTTGGCTGAGTTCGACATGGTAACGGAGTACAAGCCCGGAAAAGCAAATGTCGTGGCCGATGCATTGTGTCGGAAAGTGGAGCTAGTGAATGCTATACAGTTGGAGGGTGGAGGCCAAGCAAGTCACTTGCGCTCCAACTTCCTTTCCAGGATCAAGGATGGACTACACCGAGATCCTCAGGCAGTAACTCTGATGCAACTCATCAAAGAGGGCAAGGCACGACGATTTTAGGTCCAGGAGGGACTCATCTATACTAAGGGGAACATAGTTTATGTTCCGCGGGCGGATAACTTGATGCGTGAACTCCTGAAAGAGTGTCACAATTCCCTTTGGGCTGGACATCTAGGTATCCACCGAACAATGGCTCTCGTGGCGAGGGCCTTCTATTGGCCGAAGATGGGGGCAAATGTGGAGGAATATGTTCAAACATGCCTTACTTGTCAACAGGACAAGGTAGAGCAGCAGAAGCCAGTGGGACTTTTGGAGCCGCTGCCCATACCAGAAAGGCCTTGGGAGAGCATTTCCTTGGACTTCATACCAAGCTTGCCCGCAGTAGGGGGACTTGGATCGATACTCGTGGTAGTTGATCGGTTTTCGAATTATCCAACATTCATTGCTACACCCCTACATTGATCAGCAGAAGAGGCGGCTAAGTTGATGATGAAGAATGTGCTGAAGTTTTGGGGAGTCCCACACAACATCATTAGTGATCGAGATTCTCGGTTCTTGAGACGATTCTGGACCGAGTTCAACTCTGCTAGATGCCAGGATTCAAGCAATTGGACGAAGAAGATTTAATCTAGCATTTATCTTTTTTATGTTAATTCAAAACATTTGTTTGATATAGTGCCAGCAAACTCTTACACAATACTGCTAACTCTTACACAAGCAAGAGGGAAGTGCAATAACACAAATTGGACGGCACTTTCCAACCAATGTTGAATCTGATTGCAATCAGTAATAGCTCACTTAATATATTTTGACCCCCAGCTGGACACTTTACATATCATTGATCATATCACCACAGGAGAATATCACTTTCATTGTCAAGTTTCTATGTGTATCAAAGCCCCATTTACGAATTACAGCCTCATACGACTGCAAGATGCTCACGTAAAACAGATCGATCAACTCCAAACTTATGCCTTCCCTCTTTGCTCCCAGTTTAACGTTGCGTCGTTGAATCCAGGACGGACAATCATTAATATGCAATCTGAATGATCTTAAAGAGTGATTAATCCCCTACACATTTTGCTAACTGCGGTTTCTCTTCAGAGTTGATAAGTGGAATAACATTTTCTTCCATAATTCTTGGGTTTACTTCCATTCCTCACAGGATAGAGCACACAGTGTTGGAAAATGAAGAGAATATCAAAGAGCACTACTTCCTGCAACAGAAAGAGAAGGAAAAAAAAAATTAACATAAAGGATAAGCATTTTGGATAATATTGAGCAGAGATGTGCAATATTTATCTTCTAGCTACATATAGAAATCACCTGCATGCTCAGTTAATATAAAATTGGGATCAATCGTGGAAGAAACGGAATGCAAAACTGACAGCATAACTGCATTCTAGGATAATTATATCATCCTATTTCTCATAAAACAAAATTTAGCATGTTCACAAATGAACTCTGTAAAATGACCCATAATGAACACTGCAACGTCGGTATTAAAATATAATATAATATTTTTATAATATAATTAAAAAATATATTAAAAAAAGGTGCGACGTCGCCTCGATCTTTCTCCTCGCGCGGGAGAAAAAGCGGCCGTTGCCGCGGGCGACCCGGAGGCGGCGACAGGGATCAGGCGACCCGCCGGCGATGACTGCAGGCGGGCGAGGACGGCACTCGGGCGAGGTATTCTTTCTTCTTCGTTTTTTTTTTTTTTTTTTCCCTCTTCTTCTTCCCATTTTACTGCTATAGAAAAACACAATTGCTTATGTTGGGTAGAGGAAGTCCTAAAATTACTGTGGTTAAAATCAAAATGGTTTCAAGCATCACTCATTATGTATCAAGCCAAAATATGTCTGGCTTGATACATAAGGCGCTATCACCAAAATATAAGTATCACATGAAGTAGTTTTCCTATCAAATGGAACTCCAATTAGGCCTCAATTATATTTAAAAATAAAAATATGTCTGGCTCCTTAATTGGACATTCTAGACTAAGGTTTGACTTACTGGTCTGTACCGATATACTGAGTTCATATCGATATAATATAATATAATATTAATATATTAAAATATTAAAAAAAAAGAAAATGGGCGACGTCGCCTCGATCTTTCTCCCCGCGCTATCACGGACTTAGCAAAATTTGTCTAAGCCGTGTTGCACCCTTGCGACAAACTTATAGACTTAGGTGGAATTGCCTAAGTCGCGGAGCAATCTTTGGCCAATGTTCCGGACTTAGCTGGGATTGCCTAAGTCATAAACGCCAAAGCGTATTTGCTCGCAAAAGGTCAGCCCAATTGCAACCTCGTGCGGGTCCCGAAGGACCTGCAAAAAGAGAAGTTGATTAGTTTTGGAAACGAGCGACGGACAAGACCCGACGTCTCGCCAAGAGGGCAGCTCTTACAAGCAATTCGTCGAACACCTTGTGTGAAGCAGAAAAAGATAGAAAGAGAATAAAACAGGACTTTGGAAGGCTGTAAGAACGGTCGCAAGTCCACAAACGATGATTCCCAAGGGTGTCGGACGCAAAACACTTCAATTTTTTTGAGTGCTCACGCCCGACTAATATCCCGAAGCCCCATCCAGCCCTATGCCACCCGGGGGGTTCCAGAGGGCTGAGATGGCCGACATTTACTCCGCTCGGTTCGGTCATCGCAGCACGCGAATACGACCCAAACTGGGTAGTTTTGACCTGTTTTGGCTCCGCGCAGCGAGCGATCGTTCTACAGCCAGACAGACTGTTTCTGCTCACAATTCCTATGTAAAATCACCCAAAACCATGGCAAAACAGGCTGCTCAACATTTGTACAAGCAACAAAAATGCGACAAGCGGTTCACGGAACGAAGAGTTACGATTGAGCGACGATCGTTCGTGATATTCTCCCCCAGTTAACTTGTCGACGCCCTTGTCGACGCTTGTTGATAGGCTTTAACGCAGGCTTCTTTTTGTCGTAGGGCGTCTTCAGGCTCCCAACTGGCTTCCGTCCGGGAAAGTTTTTGTCACTTCACCAAGTACTCAGTTTGCTCTGCTCCGTTGGGTAGCTTAGTCTTAAGATCCGCCAGAATTGTCTCAACTCGCTTTTCATAGGAGGCTCTGATTGGGGGTAGTCGAGTTGAAATATTTCGTGAGGCGTCTTGCGGATCTGAATGGTAGGCTTTCAAGTTGCTTGCATGGAAGACGTTCTGAATTTTGAACCATGCTGGTAGCTGCAACTTGTAGGAGACGTTGCCTACTCGACTGATGATTGGGAAAGGCCCTTCGTACTTGTGTACCAATCCTTTGTGCACTTTGTGCCTAAAGAACTGGAGTGATGCTGGTTGGAGCTTCACCAACACCAAGTCGCCAACTTTAAAGTCCTGGGGTCGCCTTCCTAAGTCTGCCTACTTCTTCATCTTTTTAACCGCCTTCTCCAAGTAGGCCCATGCAATATCTACATTTTGATGCCATTCTTTTACAAAGTGATACGCTGACGGACTACTCCCCGTATGTCCAATTGCCAATGTGTGAGGGGTCAACGGCTGTTGTCCTGTGATAATCTCGAAGGGGCTCTTATTGGATGTAGAGCTCCGCTGTAAGTTATAGGAGAATTGGGCTATGTCCAACAGCTTCACCCAATCTCGTTGATTAGCACTCACATAGTGCTGGTGATACTGTTCTAACAGTGAGTTAATTCTTTTGGTTTGACCATCAGACTGGGGGTGGAGGCTTATGGAGAAGTATAACTTCGATCCCAACAGCTTGAATAGCTCGGTCCAGAATCGTCCCAAGAACCGAGAATCTTGATCACTAATGATATTTTATGGAACTCCCCAATACTTCACCACATTCTTCATCATCAACTTGGCCGCCTCTTCTACTGAACAATATAGGGGTGCAGCAATAAACGTTGCATACTTTGAAAACCGATCGACAACTACAAGTATCCCCCTACTGTGGGCAAGCTTGATATGAAGTCTAAGGAAATGCTCTCCCATGGCATTTCTGGCACCGGTAATGGCTCCAAAAGTCCTACTGGCTTTCGCTGTTCCAACTTAACTTGTTGGCCCGTAAGGCATGTACGAACATAATCCTCCACTTTGTCCCCATTTTTGGCCAATAAAATGCCCTCTCCACGAGAGCCATTGTCCGATGAATGCCGGGATGTCCGGCCCAAAGGGAATCGTGACACTCACTCAAGAGTTCATGCCTCAAGTTGTCCACTCGCGGAACATAAACTCTATTCCCCTTGGTGTAGAGGAGTCCCTCCTGGAGTCAAAATCGTCACGCCTTGTCCTCTTTGATGAGTTGCATCAGGGTTACTGCTTGAGGATCACTGTACATTTCATCCCTGATCCTGGAAAGAAAGTTAGAGTGCAACTGACTTGCTTGGCCTCCACCTTCCAACTATATATATACCATTCACCAGTTCCACTTTCCGGCTCAATGCATCGGCCACGACATTCATCTTTCTAGGCTTGTACTCCATTACCATGTCGAATTCGGCCAAGAAGTCGTGCCATCTTGCCTGTTTCGGGGAGAGTTTCTTTTGAGTCTGGAAGTAACTCAATGTGATATTGTCCATCCTTAGCACGAATCGTGCTCCCAAAAGGTGGTGTCGCCAGACTCGTAAACAGTGGACCACCGCTGTCATCTCTTTCTCTTGCACTGGATATCGCCGCTCGATCTCATTGAGCTTGCGACTCTCATAGGCCACTGGATGACCCTCTTGCATAAGTACTCCCCTAATAGCAAAGTCAGAAGCATCTGTATGGACTTTAAAAGGCTTCCCGTCCTCTGGTAATCTGAGTACTGGTTCCTCCAACACAGCAGTCTTTAGATCTTGGAAAGCCGCTTCACACTTGTTTGACCATCTCCAAGATTGCTCCTTTAGCAAATCCGTCAGTGGAGCTGCGCACTTTGAATATCCAGAAATGAAGCGATGATAATAGTTCATAAAACCAAGGAAGGATCTCAACTCAGGTACCTTCTTTGGTGTTCGCCATTCTGCCACAGCTTGCATCTTTGACTCATCCATCCGAATGGAACCACCGCCGATCCGATGTCCCAAGAACATAATTTCTGTCTACGCAAAGTAGCACTTCTCCCTCTTCACAAACAAGGTGTTCTCCATGAGAACTCTGAAGATTATCCGAAGGTGTTCAATGTGCTCCTCGAGCGTCTGGCTATAGACGACGATATCGTCTAGGTAGACGACCACAAACTTGTCCAAATACACTTTGAAAAGCTAGTTTATTAGAGTACAAAATGTGGTCGGAGCGTTGGTTAAACCAAAAGGCATCACAAATCCGCAATGAGAAGAATAGGATATCTGTTCTTCACCGTCACTTTGTTCAGAGCTCGATGATCGACACATAATCGGAGGCTCCCATCTTGTTTCGTCTGAAACAGAACTGGAGCTCCGAATGGTGCCTTTGAACTGCGGATGAGACCACCCATTAACAGTTCATCTAACTGCTTCCTCAGTTTTGCTAACTCTGGAAGGGCCATGCGGTAGGGTGGTCTCGCTGGAGGCTTAACTCCCGGCTCCAACAAATGTTATGATCCATGCCTCTGCGTGGTGGTAGAGTCTTCGGCAACTCGGGTGGCATGACGTCTATAAATTCCTTCAGAACGTTTGCCACTACAACAGGTTCGTGAATGGCCTCCCCGTCAAGTGGCTCCAGCTTCACAGCAGCCACGAAAGTTAATTCACCTTAACGCATCCCTTTTTTTAATTGTAATACTGATATTTGCTATGGGTCCTTGGTTCTCCCTCGAGAAACTGGAACTACGCAGGGGTCGTCACCTCCCAACAGGCATAAAGAGTTTAGGAACGACATCGACACTAACTTCACCGCGTGGATGAACTCCATTCCAAGAATCAATTGGAAGTCGTCCAATGGCATCGCCATCATATTTGTGCACCCGCTCCACGTTCCAATCTTGATAGGGACCCCCTTTGCTAATCCGGAGATCTGCTTGGCCTCCGAGTTCACAACCTCCATGCGACTTGGGTTCTTCTCCAAGATAAGTCCAAGTCGCTTTGCTTCACGATCAACAATAAAATTGTGGGTAGCTCCAGTGTCCACCATTGCAAGGGTTGTTCGACCATTGAGCTTGATGTCCACATACATCAGCTCGCTACTTGCCGCCTTCTGTGCCTTTGTCTTTTCTCTCTCTCCCACTCGACCCCGTAATGCATTCAACAAACGCATCGCTCCCATTCGGGGTCCTTGCGACTCCTCGTCGTCGCTGCTAGATTCCGAACTTCTCGAACTAAGGGCGACAGCTTTGCCTTTGTCCGACTTGTGGGGGTGTATTGATGTCATTAAGGCGTTGAGTGCCTGCTTCTGCGGGCACTCCCTCACCGTGTGTGGTCCTCTACACAAGAAGCATCCACTAGATTTCGGGGCTTTGCCTTTTAAGCACGATCCCTTGTGGAAGCTCTTTTTCTTCTGTTCGCCCCTAGACTCCTTTGCACGAGAGTATTTTGTTGAGCGATTTCCTAAGGATTGTTTCTTCTTTCCTTAGTCTTTTGAAGAAACGAAATCAGTTAGCCTTTTCGCGGTTGCAATTGCCCCGACCACGTCGGTGACATTCCTCCGATTTAGTTTTTGTTGTACCCATGGCTTTAAGCCATCGAGGAAGCTGAATAGTTTGTCCTTTTCAGACATATCTTGTATATCTAGTATCAGTGCCAAAAATTGCTTCAAATAGTCTCGGATGGAAGTACTTTGGTGGAGTTGTCTCAGTTTCCTTCTTTCGACGAACTAAGTGTTCTCGGGCAGAAACTGCGTTCTCAACTCACGTTTCAAGTCTTCCTATGTATCCACTCGTCATCGGCCTTGTTGGATCTCTTCTCAACTGGTTCGCCACCAAAGTTTTACGTCTCCATTCCGATACATGGTTGTTATAGAAACTTTGGTTTCCTCCGAATAAGGACTCGTAGCACAAAAATATTGTTCCATGTCGAACAAGAAATTCTCGAGCTCTTTGGCATCTCTAGCGCCCTCGTAGCAATGCGGCTCTAGTGCTCTGAAGCTTTGGGGTGAGGCAGCACGGGTATTGTTCCCTCCCGCATTAAGAGTTCTAGTGAGCAACGTCACTTTGGCCGTGAGTTCCACCACAACTTCATGTAGATGTCGTACGGAGGCTTTAGTATCCTCCGTCAGTCGGTTGACCAGGGGCTCAACCCTGTCGATCCAAGGTTCAGCTTCTTCTTGCGAGCTCTGTATCCGAATGAGCCTTCCTTGGCCTTGATAGAGTTCCTCCAAACTCGTTTCAAGAACATCGAGACGGGTTTCCACCGTTGAAAGTCTCTCCTTGTGGCTCCTTTTCACAGTTGGTGCACCAGATTGTGCTTCCTCCGCTCGCGGAGAGTACCCAACTTCACGCTCGTCACGTTCACTGCCGCACTCCTCATGAGCGGCTCCAGCAGTTTACGAGTGAGTTTACACTTGTAGCCTACTTGCGGCTGCTTGGGGCAAAGGTCCGGCTTGCCCCATCTTGCTTGTTTGTTCGAATTGCTTGCTTGCTCTGATACCACAATATCACGGACTTAGCGGAATTTGTCTAAGTCGTGTAGCACCCTTGCGGCAAACTTGTAGACTTAGCTGGAATTTCCTAAGTCGCGAAGCAATCTTTGGCCAATGTTTCGGACATAGCTGGGATTGCCTAAGTCATGAAATGCCGAAGCGTATTTGCTCGCAAAGGGTCAGCCCAATTGCAATCTCGTGCGGGTCCCGAAGGACCCGCAAAAAGAGAAGTTGATTAGTTCAGGAAACGAGCGACGGACAAGTCCCGACGTCTCGCCAAGAGGGCAGCTCTTACAAGCAATTCGTCGAACACCTTTTGTGCAGCAGAAAAAGAGAGAAGGAGCGAAACAGGACTTTGGAGGGCTGTAAGAACGGTTGTAAAACCACAAACGATGATGCCCAAGGGTGTCGGATGCAAAATACTTTAATTTCTTTAAGTGCTCATACCCGATTAATATCCCGAAGTCCAATCCAACCCTATGCCTCCCGGGGGATTCCAGAGGGCTGAGATGGTTGACATTTTACTCCGCTCGGTTCCATCGTCGCAGTACGCGAAAACGACCCAAAACTGGGAAGTTTTGGCTTGTTCTAGCTCCACGCAACGAGCGATCGTTCTGCAGCCTGACAGACTGTTACTGCTCACAATTCCTAGGTAAAATCACCCAAAACCAATGCAAAAACAGCTGCCCAACATTTGTACAAGAAACAACAAAGCGATGAACGGTTCATGGAACGAAGAGTTACTTACTTCATAGATCAAAACTTAGAACAAAGTAAAAGTCGTCAACGCAACAGCATGCACTGAAAAAGCCACATCATTTGCAACTACAGGAATCATCTGAATTAATTTGTATATACATCTAGAGAATAAACATCCCAAACGAACATGATGTTAATCAGCAAATCAATAATTTACATCTGTAGAATCTTTACTACTAAAATTGGCCTCCCAAAAATGACGAGAGAAGACTGAATGAAACTTTACTACTAAAATTGACAAAAAGGCAATTAATACTAAGACATCCTACAGTGTTTATAAGAGGGAATTTAATTTTGTCCAGATCGACCCATACCCAACGGATATCTACCTGTTTGGGCATGAACCAGACCGAACATTGAGCTCCCTATTTGAAATAGTATGGTCACCTTTAATTACTTAAGCAGCTCTGTTTCTGTCTTTTTCAAACACAGCTACACGATGCACCAGGGCTCATAACACACAAGTGTCTCCTCTCCACTATTTGTCGCTCGAATGCCCCTATCGCACCGCACAGATGGCTGCCACCCGCCACACATCCAATTCGTCTCCTCTTCCTTCCCTCTTTTGCTTCTTTCTTCTTCCTCATTTGCTTTTCGAGTAAGCCTACAGTTGAAACCCATTCCCATATAAGAAGAAGCAAAAAAAGTTTGTGGAAAGAGAAAAACTGATTTCGAAAACAACTAGAAGATGGTTTCTTGCTATGAAGGAACAAGGAACGTAATCTACGTGTCACTGAACGGCTTAACGTAACTGCACCAGCGTGAAGCATGAGGTACGCAACACCGAGGATGAAGATGCTTGACGAAGAACAACATGGATGGCTTAACGACAACCTTTAAGCTATGGAAGGGCAAGTTGATTAAATATTTTTCAATTAAACATGTGGTTCGACCAGTTGACCCGTTGGGCTGACCAGTGGCCCCCTCCCCTGCTTTCTGATTCGGTTATGAAAACTATGATCAAAATCTGATCATTACCGCAGGTACAGGTTAGTAACAATCGGATTTCGATCATTATCGATTGATACAGATCTGGGAACGTATAGGGTTATGTAAAGAGTATTGCCTGGTTGAGGGCGATCTGCGTATCGGTCCCTTGTCGAACAAATACGTACCGCCCCTACTAAGCGATATCGCTCGATACGACAAATCTAACAATAGGAAAACAATTTCAACAGCAACATCTGGAATAACAAATTCCTTTTTTCTATTGATGACTGATATGAAGTGATTCCTATATCTAGCTTGGTAAAGTTGATATCTGACAAATTTCGAGGATGTTTGGTATCTAAGTCATTCTATAGTCATATAAGGCAAATTGACCAGATAATTAGAATAGTATTTGATGAATTTCAAAGCTCTCCTTTAATAGAATTTTATGGGATGATGAGATTAGATTATCCACAACACTAAAAAAAGTAAATTCCGGTAATGTTTGATGTCATGATTAAATACTCGATTGTTTCTTTGTGCAACTAATTTAATTTTAAGTCAGCAGTAGTCTGTCTTTGTTTCCTCTCTTCTCCTTGAATCAAAGAAAATTTGATAGGAGAGCCATATCCAACCATTGTTATTGTTCGATACTTGAGTCTGAGTGTAGGAGCTAGAGAGAAAAAGAATTATAAAATTAAAAATAAGAGCTAAAGAACACCCTAAAGATAAAAAGAAGCATAATAAACTACAGATGCATGATACAAATTGTCAGCTCTCCACTTATTTATATACAACTTTAAGCTTTATCAACCTTTCAATAAATGGTTCTATATATTTACTCTCTTTAAAATCCATTAATCAAAAGCCATGAAGCAGAAACTCACCGAAAACATTCAAACATGATAATGCCGCTAGTCAGTTGATCGGGTTGATTCTTAAAGAAAACTGATGAGTTGACTTTGCAATATTGGCTCCATCACCAAATCTACCTCATTAAGAGGAGTGATGTGGTGCATGTTGCATCCAGAAATCCAATGAGTCAACAATCCGACACAGTCTCGACCTATGGCCTCTAGACTTGTGCTGAGTTAGGCCAGCCTAATTTTAATTTCTTTTTATTTATTACTTAATGTCTTCGATAGAAGAAAAGGGGGAAAATAAAAATAAAACAAGAAGCAGATTGCCATTGCTCCTGGGTCCTGCCATCGCATTCACATCAAGGCTTCAATCTTTGCGCTCTGTCTTCGCTCCTAAACAACATGCCCTTGTTGGCGGCAATAATCCCATCGGCAAGCGAGACGAGGAATTCTTTCTTCGCCTCTTTTTTTTTTTTTTTTTCTTTTCCTCTTCTTCTTCCCATTTTCTTCCTCAATCGACCGCCGACGATCGATTTCTCTCTCAATCGACCGTCGATGGTCGATTTCTTCTTCAATCAGCTGCCGACGGCCAAAATCGATCGTCGACTATCGATTTTTAGTGGAACCGCCCGATAGCGGGCGGTACGCATACCGATAACCTGGCGTACCGGTATATACCTCCCGTACCGGGTGGTACAGGTCGAAATTACAAACCTTGGGTAAAAGTAAAAGTAAAACCTTAAAAGTATCTTATTTCACATTTTTGTTTTTTTACTTGAAGACTCTAGGAAATTTATAAAGAATATTCTACTATATTATGTACCCCTGTTGAGGATGCCATGTGTAGTCCAAATTACCTTTACAGTTCCTTCACGTATTTGTAAGTTTAGCTTAGCTGTAGTTATTTAGTTTGATAGATTATTAACTATATGACAACTTTGTATGCTTATATGTTGATCTACAAAACCGGAAAACTAAAGCCAGAAACTTATGCGATTTGCAAATTTTTCTGTGGTCTACTTCCAGAAAAGAAGTATATAATCATTTTATAATTATCTATAGATAATCGCTAATACTTTATCCCTTGAGATAACCAACCGATGAACTTGACTCTGATAGACGATTCATGTATTCAAAACAACTTGTAATTACGCAAATTATGTAGAAGTCAGATTGAATCTCCCCCATCGATGATGTGGAATTCTAGAGATGTCATGGTCCACCAAATGTCATGACCAAAGTCAGAACCACACTAATCAAATTCCAAAAAGGGGTAGCCAGATGGTGGGTACCATTTAAGGATGGACAGTGACTCATGTTATGCAATAACCCTAGTGTGGAACTATTGTGGGTAATACAGGATTTATAGAGGTTGGCTTCTTATATAACTTAAAAATGTAGGTTTGTTAGCTGGAAAACCAGCCTTGCCAGCTAAATTTTGTAAACCTGTATGAACCAGGGAGAAGCAATCAAGTTTGCTGATGGATAAAACATAAGGTATGGTACAAAGAACTAGAATTGTTTTAATGGACATGGTCCAAAAATGCAAAAGTGGACATACACCGGGTGGAAGTCTAGCACGGTATCATTTTACTGCCATAGAAAAACACAATTGCTTATGTTGGGTAGAGGAAGTCCTAAAATTACAGTGGTTAAAATCAAATTGGTTTCAAGCATCACTCATTATGTATCAAGCCAAACAAATCCGCGATGAGCGGAATATGATATTTCTTCTTCATCGTCACTTTGTTCAGGGCTCGATAATCGAGACATAATCGGAGGCTCCCATCTTGTTTCTTCTGAAAGAGAACTAGAGCTCCGAATGGTGCCTTTGAACTGTGGATGAGACCACCGCTTAGCAGTTCATCTAACTGCTTCCTCAATTCTGCTAACTCTCGAGGGGCCATGCGGTAGGGTGGTCTCGCTGGAGGCTTAACTCCCGGCTCCAACTCAATGTTATGATCCACGCCTCTGCGTGGTGGTAGAGTCTTCGGCAACTCGGGTGGCATGACGTCTATGAACTCCTTCAGAACGTTTGCCACTACAGCAGGTTCGTGAATGACCTCCCCGTCAAGTGGCTCCAGCTTCACAGCAGCCACGAAAGTTAATTCACCTTACCGCATCCCTTTCTTCAATTGTAATGCCGATATTTGCTGTGGGTCCTTGGTTCTCCCTCGAGAAACTGGAACTACGCAGAGGTCGTCGCCTCCCATCAGGCATAAAGAGTTTAGGAACGACATCGGCACTAACTTCGCCGCGTGCATGAACTCCATTCCAAGAATCGCTTGGAAGTCGTCCAATGGCATCACCATCATATTTGTGCACCCGCTCCACGTTCCAATCATGATAGGGACCCCCTTTGTTAATCCGGAGATCTGCTTGGCCTCCGAGTTCACAACCTTCATGCGACTTAGGTTCTTCTCCAAGACAAGTCCAAGTCACTTTGCTTCACGATCAGCAATAAAATTGTGGGTAGCTCCCGTGTCCACCATTGCAAGGGTTGTTCGGCCATTGAGCTTGATGTCCACATACATCAGCTAGATTTCGGGGCTTTGCCTTTTGAGCTCAGTCCTTTTTGGAAGCTCTTTTTCATCTGTTCGCCCCCAAACTCCTTTGTACGAGAGTATTTTGTTGGGCGATTTCCTAAGGATTGTTTCTTCTTTCCTAAGTCTTCTGAAGAAACGAAACCAGTTAGCCTTTCCACGGCTGCAATTGCCCCGACCACATCGGTGGCATTCCTCCGATTTAGTTTTTGTTGTGATCATGGCTTTAACCCATCGAGTAAGCTGAATAGTTTGTCCTTTTCGGACATGCCTTGTATATCGACCATTAGTGCCGAAAATTGCTTCATATAGTCTCGGATGGAAGTACTTTGGCGGAGTTGTCTCAGTTTCAAGTCTTCCCATGTATCACTCGTCATCGTCCTTGTTGGATCTCTTCTCAACTGGTTCACCACCAAAGTTTTGCATCTCCATTCAGATACATGGTTGCTATAGAAACTTCGGTTTCCTCCGAATCAGGTCTCGTAGCACAAAATATTGTTCCATGTCGAACAGGAAATTCTCGAGCTCTTTGGCATCTCTAGCGCCCCCGTAACAATGCGGCTCTAGTGCTCTAAAGCTTTGTGACTGGGCAGCATGGGTATTGTTCCCTCCCGCATTAAGAGTTCTAGTGAGCAATGTCACTTTGGCTGTGAGTTCCACCTCAACTTCATGTAGATGTCGTACGGAGTCTTTAGTATCCTCCGTCAGTCGGTTGACCAGGGACTCAACCTTGTCGATCCGAGGTTCAGCTTCTTCTTGCGAGCTCTCTACCCCAATGAGCCTTCCTTGGCCTTGATAGAGTTCCTCCAAACTCGTTTCAAGAACATCGAGACGGGTTTCCACCATTGAAAGTCTCTCCTTGTGGCTCCATTTCCCAGTTGGTGCACCAGATTGTGCTTCCTTCGCTCGCGGAGAGTACCCAACTTCACGCTCATCATGTTCACTGCCGCACTCCTCATGAGCGGCTCCAGCAGTTTACGAGCGAGTTTGCACTTGTAGCCCACTTGCGGCTGCTTGGGGCAAAGGTCCGGCTTGCCCCATCTTGCTTGTTTGTTCGAATTGCTTACCTGCTCTGATGCCACAATATCACGGACTTAGCGGAATATGTCTAAGCCGTGTGGCACCCTTGCAACAAACTTGTAGACTTAGCTGGAATTGCCTAAGTCACGAAGCAATCTTTGGCCAATGTTTCGGACATAGCTGGGATTGCCTAAGTCATGAAACGCGAAGCGTATTTGCTCGCAAAGGGTCAGCCCAATTGCAACCTCGTGTGGGTCCCGAAGGACCTGCAAAAAGAGAAGTTGATTAGTTTTGAAAATGAGCGACGGACAAGTCCCGACGTCTCGCCAAGAGGGTATCTCTTATAAGCAATTCGTCGAACACCTTGTGTGCAGCAGAAAAAGAGAGAAGGAGAGCGAAACAGGACTTTGGAGGGCTGTAAGAACGGTTGCAAGTCCACAAACGACGATTCCCAAGGGTGTCGGACACAAAACACTTCAATTTCTTTAAGTGCTCACGCCCGACTAATATCCCGAAGTCCAATCCAGCCCTATGCCTCCCGGGGGGTTCCAGAGAGCTGAGATGGCTGACATTTTACTCCGCTCGGTTCGATCGTCATAGCAAACGAAAAAGACCCAAAACTGGGCAGTTTTGGGCTGTTCTGGCTCAGTGCAGCGAGCGATCGTTCTGCAACCTGACAGACTGTTTCTGCTCATAATTCCTAGGCAAAATCACCCAAAACCAACGCAAAACAGGCTGCCCAACATTTGTACAAGCAACAAAAAAGCGACGAACGGTTCATGGAAAGAAGAGTTACGGTCGAGTGACGACCGTTCATGACAGCGGGGGAGAAAAAGCGCCCGCGACCCGCGAGCAACGACGACGCACGGGCGCTGGTGACCCACGGGCGTCGACGGTGCGCGAGCGACAACTGCGCACGGGCGAGGACCGCACACGGGCGCTATGTATTCTTTCTTCTCCTCTTGTTTTTTTTCATCTTTTCCTCTTCTTTTTCTTCCCTTTTTCTCGTTCAATCGCCCATCGACGATCAATTTCACCCACAATTGCCTGTCGATGATCGATTTCTCCCTTCAACTGACTGCCTACAGTCGAAATCGATCGTCGACGATCGATTTTTGGGTAATTGCCTGGTAGCGGACGATCCACATACTGGCAACCTGACGGATATGTATGTATTGCCCGTACCAGACGGTACAGGTCGAAATTGCAAACCTTGTTCGAGACACCACTAAAATATTGTCGTGACAGCAACTATTCAGAAATCTTGATATAAATGATCTATTATCCAAAAATGAGTAAATATACACCATCCTTTAAAATGAAATAATAAATATTAACTATAACTTTTTACACTGTATATAAATTAAGCAACTAATATATAAAACAAATGAAAAAGCATCTATTCCGGTGGGATGTACTTGATTGCTATCATTATAACCTGTATTATCCGGAATTCATGCCATTAAAGAAAAATTAATGAGTATATGAGACATCTGCAAGAAGTCATTTTTTTCAAAAAGCAAACTTATAGATGTTAAAGGCGTCTTCTTTAATGTTCTTTCTTGGGGTTCCAGAAGATAGATGGCATAAATGTTTCTTTAGTTAAATTATATTTTCAAAACTTATGTTTTCTAATAAGAATAAAGTATTACTTGAAAACAGAGATGAGCCAAAGCCAAGAAAGATTGGGCCAGGCCAAGAACACACAGACCACAGCATAAAGCAAGACAATAACAGTGATACCAATGCAAGTCTTTGAGACCTTCTGACTTCCACGCTGTAGAGATTAAGAATAAAAAGGAGGCAAAAGAGAGTTAGCAGAGGAAAGAAGGTAAGGGACTATCTATCATACAGCAAGAAGATGATCTCGTATAAGAAGGATTACTTACTTCATAGATCAAAACTTAGAACAATGTAAAAGGCGTCAACGCAACAGCATGCACTGAAAAAGCCACATCATTTGCAACTACAGGAATCATCTGAAATTAAGAGAATTAAATTGTACATACATCTAGAGAATAAACATTCCAAACGAACATGATGTTAATCAGCAAATCAATAATTTACATGTGTAGAATCTATGGCAAAACCTTCAGCAAGGTGACTGAACAAACTCGTAATTAATATTTTAACGTGTATAATGAAAGTTTGAAAGAAATCCAAAATTATGACAGAAATGATTCACAGGATTATACTTTATAGCATGCGACCACAATGATTTTAGAACAAAAACAACTCAACTTATACAGGTGGTCTGCATCCGCTAAAAAAGATATGATTGTCCATCAGTACATTATGTAGCTCAAGAGAATTGGCCTCCCAAAAATGACGGGAGAAGACTGAATGAAACTTTACTACTAAAATTGACAAAAAGGCAATTAATACTAAGACATCCTACAGTGTTTATAAGAGGGAATTTAATTTTGTCCAGATCGACCCATACCCAATGGATATCTACCAGTTTGGGCATGAACCAGACCGAATGTTGAGCTCCCAATTTGAAATAGTATGGTCGCCTTTAATTACTAAAGCAGCTCTCTTTTTGTCTTTTTCAAACACAGCTACACGATGCACCAGGGTTCATGACACACAAGTGTCTCCTCTCCACTATTTGTCGCTCGAATGCCCCTATCGCACCGCACCAATGGCTGCCACCCGCCGCACCTCCAATTCATGTCCTCCTCCTTCCCTCTTTTGCTTCTTCCTTCTTCCTCATTTGCTTTTGGAGTAAGCCTATAGTTGAAACCCATTCCCATATAAGAAGAAGCAAAAAAAGTTTATGGAAAGAGAAAAATAGATTTCGGAAACAACTAGAAGACGGTTTCCTGCTGTGAAGGAACAAGGAACGTAATCTACGTGTCACTGAATGGCTTAACGTAACTGCACTAGCGTGAAGCATGAGGTACGTAACACCGAGGATGAAGATGACTGATGAAGAATAACATGGATGGCTTAACGACAACCTTTAAACTACAGATGTTATTGTTTGATACTTGAGTCTGAGTGTAGGAGCTATAGAGAAAAAGAATTATAAAATAAAAAATAAGAGCTAAAGAACACCCTAAAGATGAAAAGAAGCATGATAAACTACAGATGCATGATACAAATTGCCAGCTCTCCACTTATTTATATACAACTTTAAGCTTTATCAACCTTTCAGTAAATGGTTCTATATATTTACTCTCTTTAAAATCCATTAATCAAAAGCCATGAAGCAGAAACTCAAACGCTTCCAGCTTTTTTCTTGTAACTTTGCTTTGTATCATAATAATGTTAAAAGTGTAATATCCTTCATATGACATAACATTGACCCATCACTTAATTAAATATCTTTCTTCCCCTATCATGTTAATTACATATACATTGATAATATGCATGCATATATCTTACATTTGACAGTGCAAATTCAGAAACATCCATCGTGTAGTCCTTTAATCTCAAAATTAAGAACATAAAAAATACAATTAAAGAATAAAATAAGTTTATGTAGTATTGAGTCTCCAGACAAGGAAGAAAGTTATGATTTGAGGAAAGAAGTTAAAAGCTTAAGTAATTAATCAATGGAAATAGGTATAAATTCTGAAAAGGCAGAATTCGATTCCCTGACTAACAAATGACCCAATCCGTGATGGGCAGCTGGCTCACCAAGTATTCAGATCATTAAGAGTACCTCATCTAACCCTAAATTTGGAATATTAAGAAAATACAAGAAAAGAATATCACCCTTGAACAGAAGAAAAAAAACGGAAGCATTAACAACACTAATAAGTAATATAACTAAACCGCATGATGCAAGCAATTTGACAAGTTCATACCTCCAAAATTTCATCAACTACTTCAAGATCCAAATTCCTTGGTACAAAACCAGCTCCTATGCCATGAATCTTGTGTGGACCTACATTATAGGACCTTCTCGTTATCGGGATAAATATTTTCTAAACATATTATATCTTAAGTATTTATAGTCAGCTTCTTAAAGCATGAATAATTACTTCAATATATGTACTAATATATTTATCATTTGTAAAATATTTTCTTTGAAGTATGGCTATAGTTACTTCTAATTTATATTAAAAAAAAGCCTTCTAATGTTAACATGTCATATGAACAGATGTGTAGGTCTTATTCTTTTTTATATGATAAATATTCAATAGGAGAACCATGAAAACAAAAAAATTAAGATCGACACGTCCTCTCACTAAACAATAAAACCAACCATAAATATTTAATTTTGCAGAAAAATGTTATCACTTTGAAAATCAAATAATTCTCAAAGCAAAGTATGTGTTCTCGTTCCGGCGAAAAGAAAAGAAAAGACTAGAGAATGGAAACATTCCTAAAGTTTATTACCCTCCCAAAAGATTACTTAGATAAATATAATTAACATTATTTAAGTTTGTAATGCACCTACCGCACTATATAGGTACATACATATTTTAAGTTTTTTGTATATACTATATATTTTATATGCCTCTTATCTACGAAGGAAATTGAAATTTTATAAGAAGGTTATAACTCGAACATATAGACGACCAACAATTCTCCTATATAATTTTCACATGCAAAATAAAATGATTACTAGAGAATAAAAGAAATTAAAATAAAAAAACTTAATAATATAATTGTTCCATTACAATTCATAAAAAGCTATATGTTTGATAAAGGTCACTCAAATGCAAACATAGTCTATGCGCTTAATTTCTGAATGGCTTTGCAGAACTAGAAGTGGACGAGACTTCACTAATTAAGAATGAGACTTCACTAATTATTACCTGTGTGATGGCAAGCTCAAGCGAAGAAGAGGGTTTATAAAGAATCCCTCCACCTCCTCCTCGAGGCAGAAGAGAGAGAGAGAGAGAGAGAGAGAGAGAGAGAGAGAGAGAGAGAATAGCTTATAGAGATGAGTGCTTGTTCTTTACACTGTCACTAGGGAGAAGAGGATGGTATCCTTAATTTATCTATCTGATACCTGATATAAACCCAGAAGGTTATCACAAACAAATAAACATCTATGAGTTTTCCTTCACTTCACTGCATAATAAAGCTCAGTGACGTATGCGTGTAGTAAAATTAACTACCATGTTCAACTCTGCTAGATGCCAGGATTCAAGCAATTGGACCAAGAAGATTTAATCTAGCATTTATCTTTTTTATGTTAATTCAAAACATTGGTTTGATATAGTGCCAGCAAACTCTTACACAATACTGCTAACTCTTACACAAGCAAGAGGGAAGTGCAATAACACAAATTGGACGGCAATTTCCAACCAATGTTGAATCTGATTGCAATCAGTAATAGCTCACTTAATATATTTTGACCCCCAGCTGGACACTTTACATATCATTGATCATATCACCATCACTTTCATTGTCAAGTTTCTATGTGTATCAAAGCCCCATTTACGAATTACAGCCTCATACGACTGCAAGATGCTCACGTAAAACAGATCGATCAACTCCAAACTTATGCCTTCCCTCTTTGCTCCCAGTTTAACGTTGCGTCGTTGAATCCAGGACGGACAATCATTAATATGCAATCTGAATGATCTTAAAGAGTGATTAATCCCCTACACATTTTGCTAACTACGATTTCTCTTCAGAGTTGATAAGTGGAATAACATTTTCTTCCATAATTCTTGGGTTTACTTCCATTCCTCACAGGATAGAGCACACAGTGCTGGAAAATGAAGAGAATATCAAAGAGCACTACTTCCTGCAACAGAAAGAGAAGGAAAAAAAAAAAAATTAACATAAAGGATAAGCATTTTGGATAATATTGAGCAGAGATGTGCAATATTTATCTTCTAGCTACATATAGAAATCACCTGCATGCTCAGTTAATATAAAATTGGGATCAATCATTGATCAAGGACACCATGGAAGAAACGGAATGCAAAACTGACAGCATAACTGCATTCTAGGATAATTATATCATCCTATTTCTCATAAAACAAAATTTAGCATGTTCACAAATGAACTCTGTAAAATGACCCATAATGAACACTGCAACGTCGGTATTAAAATATAATATAATATTTTTATAATATAATTAAAAAATATTTAAAAAAAGGTGCGACGTCGCCTCGATCTATCTCCTCGCGCGGGAGAAAAAGCGGTCGTTGCCGCGGGTGACCGGAGGCGGCGACAGGGATCAGGCAACCCGCCGACGATGACTGCAGGCGGGCGAGGACGGCACTCGGGCGAGGAATTCTTTCTTCGCCTCCTTTTTTTTTTCTTTTCCTCTTCTTCTTCCCATTTTACTGCTATAGAAAAACACAATTGCTTATGTTGGGTAGAGGAAGTCCTAAAATTACTGTGGTTAAAATCAAAATGGTTTCAAGCATCACTCATTATGTATCAAGCCAAAATATGTCTGGCTTGATACATAAGGCGCTATCACCAAAAGATAAGTATCAGATGAGGTAGTTTTCCTATCAAATGGAACTCCAATTAGGCCTCAATTATATTTAAAAATAAAAATATGTCTGGCTGCTTAATTGGACATTCTAGACTAAGGTTTGACTTACCGGTCTGTACCGATATACCGAGTTCATATCGATATAATATAATATAATATTAATATATTAAAATATTAAAAAAAAGAAAAGGGGCGACGTCGCCTCGATCTTTCTCCCCGCGCTATCACGGACTTAGCGAAATTTGTCTAAGCCGTGTGGCACCCTTGCGACAAACTTGTAGACTTAGTTGGAATTGCCTAAGTCGCGGAGCAATCTTTGGCCAATGTTCCGGACTTAGCTGGGAGTTGCTAAAGAAGGAGTAGTCCTGGATATGGTCGGACAAATGTGAGGTGGCATTTCAAGACCTAAAGACTGCTGTGTTGGAGGAACCTGTACTCAGATTACCGGACTATGGAAAGTCTTTTGAAGTCCATACAGATGCTTCTGATTTTGCTATTGGAGTTCTTATGCAGGAGGGTCATCCGGTGGCCTACGAGAGTCGCAAGCTCAACGAGACCGAGCGGCGATATCCTGTGCATAAGAAGGAGATGACAGCGGTGGTCCACTGTCTACGAGTGTGGTGACACTACCTTCTGGGAGCACCATTTGTGCTAAGGACAAATAATGTCGCATTGAGTTAGCAAGCACGATGGCAGGACTTCTTGGCTGAGTTCGACATGGTAATAGAGTACAAGCCCGGAAAAGCAAATGTCGTGGCCGATGCATTGAGTCGGAAAGTGGAGCTAGTGAATGCTATACAGTTGGAGGGCGGAGGCCAAGCAAGTCACTTGCGCTCCAACTTCCTTTCCAGGATCAAGGATGGACTACACCGAGATCCTCAGGCAGTAACTCTGATGCAACTCATCAAAGAGGGCAAGGCACGACGATTTTGGGTCCAGGAGGGACTCATATATACTAAGGGGAACAGAGTTTATGTTCCGGGAGCGGATAACTTGAGGCGTGAACTCCTGAAAGAGTGTCACGATTCCCTTTGGGCTGGACATCTAGGTATCCACCGAACAATGGCTCTTGTGGCGAGGGCCTTCTATTGGCCGAAGATGGGGGCAAATGTGGAGGAATATGTTCAAACATGCCTTACTTGTCAATAGGACAAGGTAGAGCAGCAGAAGCCAGTGGGACTTTTGGAGCCGCTGCCCATACCAGAAAGGCCTTGGGAGAGCATTTCCTTGGACTTCATACCAAGCTTGCCCGCAGTAGGGGGACTTGGATCGATACTCGTGGTAGTTGATTGGTTTTTGAATTATCCAACATTCATTGCTACACCCCTACATTGATCAGCGGAGGAGGCGGCTAAGTTGATGATGAAGAATGTGCTGAAGTTTTGGGGAGTCCCACACAACATCATTAGTGATCGAGATTCTCGGTTCTTGGGACGATTCTGGACCGAGTTGTTCAAGTTGTTGGGATCTAAATTATACTTCTCCACAACCCTCCACCCCCAAACGGATGGCCAAACAGAAAGAATCAACTCGCTCTTGGAGCGATATCTTCCGCACTATGTAAGTGCCAACCAACGAGATTGGGTGAAGCTGTTTGACATAGCCCAATTCTCCTATAACTTGCAGCGGAGCTCTGCATCCAACAAGAGCTCATTTGAGATTATTACGGGACAACAACCATCAACTCTTCACACCCTGGTTATTGGCTATACAGGGAGTAGCCCATCAGCCTATCACTTTGCAAAGGAATGACATCGCAATGCAGATATTGCGCGGGTTTACTTGGAGAAGGCGGGCAAGAAGATGAAAAAGTGGGCAGACTAGCTGGAATTGCCTAAGTCGCGAAGCAATATTTGGCCAATGTTCCTGACTTAGTTGGGATTGCCTAAGTCATGAAACGCCAAAGTGTATTTGCTCGCAAAGGGTTAGCCCAATTGCAACCTCGTGTAGGTCTCGAAGGACGAGCAACGGACAAGTCCCGACGTCTCGCCTAGAGGGCAGCTCTTACAAGCAATTCGTCGAACACCTTGTGTGCAGCAGAAAAAGAGAGAGAAAGCGAAACAGGACTTTGGAGGGCTGTAAGAACGGTCGCAAAACCACAAACGATGATGCCCAAGGGTGTCGGACGCAAAACACTTCAATTTCTTTAAGTGCTCACGCTCGATTAATATCCCGAAGTCCAATCCAGCCCTATGCCTCCCGGGGGGTTCCAAAGGGCTGAGATGGCTGACATTTTACTCCGCTCGGTTCCGTCGTCGCAGCACGCGAAAATGACCCAAAATTGGGCAGTTTTGGCTTGTTCTGGCACCACGCAGCGAGCGATCGTTCTGCAGCCTGACAGACTATTTCTGCTCACAATTCCTAGGTAAAATCACCCGAAACCAATGCAAAACAGGCTGCCCAACATTTGTACAAGAAACAAAAAAGCGACGAACGATTCATGGAACGAAGAGTTACGGTTGAGTGACGACCGTTCATGACAGCACGGGAGAAAAAGCGCCCGCGATCTGTGGGCGGCGATGGCGCGCGGGCACTGGTGACCCGTGGGCGTCGACGGCGCGCGAGCGACGACTGCACACGGGCGAGGACCGCACACGGGCGCTAGGTATTCTTTCTTCTCCTCTTGTTTATTTTCTTCTTCTTTTCCTCTTCTTCTTCACTTTTTCTCGTTCAATCGACCGCCGACGGTCGATTTCACCCTCAATCGCCCGTCGACGATCAATTTCTCCCTTCAATCGACTGCCTACAGTCGAAATCGACTGCCTACAGTCGAAATCGACTGCCTATAGTCGAAATCGACCGTCAACGATCGATTTTTGGTGGAACTGCCTAGTAGCGGACGATCCACATACCGGCAACCTGACGGACCGATATGTATTGCCAGTACCAGACGGTACAGGTCAAAATTGTAAACCATGTTCCAGACACCACTATAACACTGTCGTGACAACAACTATTCAGAAATCTTAATATAAATGATCTATTATCGAAAAATGAGTAAATATACACCATCGTTTAAAATGAGATAATAAATTTTATCTATCACTTTACACTGTATATAAATTATGCAACTAATATATAAAACAAATGAAAAAGCATCTATTCTGGCAGGATGTACTTGATTTCTACCATTATAACCTGTATTATCCTGAATTCATGCCATTAAAGAAAAATTAATGAGTATATGAGACACCTGCAAGAAGTCATTTTTTTCAAAAAGCAAACTTATAGATGTTAAAGGCGTCTTCTTTAATGTTCTTTCTTGGGGTTCCAGAAGATAGATGGCATAAATGTTTCTTTAGTTAAATTATATTTCCAAAACTTAAGTTTTCTAATAAGAACAGAGTATTACTTGAAAACAGAGATGAGCCAAAGCCAAGAATGATTGGGCAAGGCCAAGAACACACAGACCACAGCATAAAGCAAGACAATAACAGTGATACCAATGCAAGTCTTTGAGACCTTCTGACTTCCACGCTGTAGAGATTAAGAATAAAAAGGAGGTAAAAGAGAGTTAGCAGAGGAAAGAAGGTAAGGGACTATCTATCATACAGCAAGAAGATGATCTCGTATAAGAAGGATTACTTACTTCATAGATCAAAACTCAGAACAATGTAAAAACCGTCAACGCAACAGCATGCACTGAAAAAGTCACATCATTTGCAACTACAGGAATCATCTGAAATTAAGAGAATTAATTTGTACATACATCTAGAGAATAAACATTCCAAACGACCATGGTGTTAATCAGCAAATCAATAATTTACATGTGTAGAATCTATGGCAAAACCTTCAGCAAGGTGGCTGAACAAACTCGTAATTAATATTTTAACGTGTATAATGGAAGTTTGGAAGAAATCCAAAATTATGACAGAAATGATTCAAAGGCTTATACTTTATAGCATGCGACCACAATGATTTTAGAACAAAAACAAATCAACTTATACAGGTGGTCTACATCCGATAAAAAAGATATGATTGTTCATCACTACATTATGTAGCTCAAGAGAATGGCCTCCCAAAAATGACGGGAGAAGACTGAATGAAACTTTACTACTAAAATTGACAAAAAGGCAATTAATACCGAGACATTCTACAGTGTTTATAAGAGGGAATTTAATTTTGTCCAGATCGACCCATACCCAATGGATATCTACCAGTTTGGGCATGAACCAGACCGAATGTTGAGCTCCCAATTTGAAATAGTATGGACACCTTTAATTACTAAAGCAGCTCTCTTTTTGTCTTTTTCAAACACAGCTACACGATGCACCAGGGTTCATGACACACAAGTGTCTCCTCTCCACTATTTGTCGCTCGAATGCCCCTATCGCATCGCACTAATGGCTACCACCCGCCGCACCTTCAATTCGTGTCCTCCTCCTTCCCTCTTTTGCTTCTTCCTTCTTCCTCATTTGCTTTTGGAGTAAGCCTATAGTTGAAACCCATTCCCATATAAGAAGAAGCAAAAAAAGTTTGTGGAAAGAGAAAAATAGATTTCGGAAACAACTAGAACACGGTTTCCTGCTATGAAGGAACAAGGAACGTAATCTACGTGTCACTGAACGGCTTAACGTAACTACACTAGCGTGAAGCATGAGGTACGTAACACCGAGGATGAAGATGACTGATGAAGAACAACATGGATGGCTTAACGACAACCTTTAAGCTATGGACGGGAAAGTTGATTAAATATTTTTCAATTAAACATGTGGTTCGACCAGTTGACCCATTGGGCTGACCAGTGGCCTCCTCCCCTGCTTTCTGATTCGATTATGATAACTATGATCAAAATCCGATTGTTACCGCCGGTACAGGTTAGTAACAATCGGATTTCGATCATTACCGATTGATACAGATCTGGGAACGTATAGGGTTATGTAACGAGTACTGTCTGGTTGAGGGCGATCTGCGTATCGGTCCCTTGTCGAACCAATACGTACGGCCACTACTAAGCGATATAGCTCGGTACAGAAATCTAACAATAGGAAACCAATTTCAATAGCAAAATCTGGAATAACAAATTCCTTTTTTTCTATTGATGACTGATATGAAGTGATTCCTATATCTATTTGGTATAGTTGATATCTGACAAATTTCAAGGATGATTGGTATCTAAATCATTCTATAGTCATATAAGGCAAATTGACCAAATAATTAGAATAGTATTTGAT
Organism: Ensete ventricosum; assembly: GCA_029747655.1. NCBI lineage: Eukaryota > Viridiplantae > Streptophyta > Magnoliopsida > Zingiberales > Musaceae > Ensete > Ensete ventricosum. The sequence goes on from JAQQAF010000003.1 coordinate 45,879,440, forward strand.
GAATTTCAAAGCTCTCCTTTAATAGAATTTTATGGGGTGATGAGATTAGATTATCCACAACACTAAAAAAAATATATTCCGGTAAGGCTAGATGTCATGATTAAATACTCGATTGTTTCTTTGTGCAACTAATTTAATTTTAATTCAGCGGTAGTCTCTATTTGTTTCCTCTCTTCTCCTTGAATCGAAGAAAATTTGATAGGAGGGCCATATCCAACCATTGTTATTGTTTGATACTCAGATCCAACCATTGTTATTGTTTGATACTTGAGTCTGAGTGTAGGAGCTACATAGAAAAAGAATTATACAATTAAAAATAAGAGCTAAAGAACACCCTAAAGATGAAAAGAAGTATGATAAACTACAGATGCATGATACAAATTGCCAGCTCTCCACTTATTTATATACAACTTTAAGCTTTATCAACCTTTCAGTAAATGGTTCTATATATTTACTCTCTTTAAAATCCATTAATCAAAAGCCATGAAGCAGAAACTCAAACGCTTCTTGCTTTTTTCTTGTAACTTTGCTTTGTATCATAATAATGTTAAAAGTGTAATATCCTCCATATGACATAACATTGACCCATCACTTAATTAAATATCTTTCTTCCCCTATCATGTTAATTACATATACATTGATAATATGCATGCATATATCTTACATTTGACAGTGCAAATTCAGAAACATCCATCCTGTAGTCCTTTAATCTCAAAATTAAGAACATAAAAAATACAATTAAAGAATAAAATAAGTTTATGTAGTATTGAGTCTCCAGACAAGGAAGAAAGTTATGATTTGAGGAAAGAAGTTAAAAGCTTAAGTAATTAATCAATGGAAATAGGTATCTGAAAAGGCAGAATTCGATTCCCTGACTAACAAATGACCCAATCCGTGATGGGCAGCTGGCTCACCAAGTATTCAGATCATTAAGAGTACCTCATCTAGCCCTAAATTTGGAATATTAAGAAAATACAAGAAAAGAATATCACCCTTGAACAGAAGAAAAAAAACTGAAGCATTAACAACACTAATAAGTAATATAACTAAACCGCATGATGCAAGCAATTTGACAAGTTCATACCTCCAAAATTTCATCAACTACTTCAAGATCCAAATTCCTTGGTACAAAACCTGCTCCTATGCCATGAATCTTGTGTGGACCTACATTATAGGACCTTCTGGTTATCGGGATAAAACAAAAGGTTGAAAGAGAAAAGGTTAGATCCACTTAATCTTTGCCTATACCAGGCTTTCCCCCTGAAGAATGTTGCTTTCAGAAGGCTCGATGCCAATGACCTGAAGAAATTGGAAACGAGAAAGACCAAGAATTAGGAATTCCATAAACAGAGAAACTTAGCATAAAAAGGTAAGAGAAAAAAATAGAAAGGAAAAAGAACCTTGATGTTAGGATTTTTGTCCTTCAAAAAACAACCAACTCCAGATATAGTTCCACCTGTCCCAATACAGCAACAAAAATGTCCACCTTCCCTCTTGTATCTTCCCTGATTTCTGGACCAGTAGACTCACAGTGTATCTGCACAAGAATATGCAGAATTTGAAGAAAAAAAAAAAAGGAAACTTGGGTTAAAAAAAAAATCATGGTAGAATGTGACCTTTGGATTTGCAAGATCGTCAAACTGTTGAAGCATATAAGCATTGGGCGTATTCTTCAAGTTCTCTTCTGAACTGCTCCCTTCGTGCCGTTGGCAGAATCTGTAAGGACAAGTTATTCTCCGAAAGCTTTCAGAAGAACTCGTCTTTCAATGCTCATAGATGCAGGCATGGTCGATATCAGTTTGTATCCTTGGGCAGCAGCAATAAACGCAAGACCAATCCCCGTGTTACCACTTGTTGGTTCCACCAATATACTCTTTAGAAGCAAAAAAATAGGAAAAAAAAAACAAATCAATCAGTAACAATGGAATGACGATGAAGAGGCAGATTTACTAGAATGGCTACAATAAGGTCCTCTAACAAAAAGTTTAAACATGAGAAAAAGGTGAAGAAACCGAAAAGACTGGCGATCAAGAACCAAGCCTGTCTTATCTCTCCCCCGCTCGTCTCCCTCTTCGTCTTCCTTCCTTTGCCTACGCCTGCAAGCCACCTCCGTTAGAATACTGCCTCCTCCGGATCCCCTGTCCGAGTGCGACGGCGGCCCTGCTAATGGGTCGCATCTAAAGGAGGGCTAATTCACCAGGCACAAATCTCAATGTTAAAAAACATGACGTGGCTTGCATAGGGGAGCCTCACCGCACGCTCTCTCACTCGCGCGCTTTCTATGCGGAAAGCGGTCGAGAACTAAACCGCTCTCTTCACGAATCCAATTTATGCCTCTGTGGCGGAAGTCAGTCTGTCTCGTCTCCCTCTCCGTCTTCGACTTCTCCCGGTGAAGCTTATTTCTCCTCTGTCAATCTCGTTGGCTGGAGGAAGGCGATCGAGAACCAAGCCTGTCTTCTCCCCCGCTTGTCTTCATCTTCTCCTTGTTTCTCCTTCTCTCGCGCGCGCGTTGCCTGGCGGAATTCGATCAAGAAAGAATGAAGCTCTCCTTCTCCTCCCTCGTCTCCGTCTTCGGCTTCGTCTTCGTATTACTTTACCTGCGCCTGCAAGCCTCCTCCGCTAGAATACTGCCTCTTCCGGATCCTTGTCCGAGTGCTATGGCGGCCATACGATTTTGCTTACCCCATTTGGCGAAGTCGCCTTATCTGTTCTGGCACGCCTACCCTCCCCCGACCTTACAATGCTGCGCGGCCTTCTCCGCCGCCATCGAAGGTCCCGATGCCGCCTGCCTATGCCTTCTAACCCGTCAGAAAGCATTCTTGGGAAAGCCGATCGAAGCTTCACGCCTCTTCTCCCTCCCCTTCCCCTGCGGGAACCCGGTCGACGCCTTCGCCACTGAGATCTGCCAAGATTCTGCTCCTCCGGCTCCTCCCGCATCTGCGGCTCCTCCTGCTGCCGCTCCTCGGGCCTCCCGTTTTAACCTCAGGTTCACATTAACAGTTTCTTTGCCCGCATCTGTAGTTGTAGTTCTTGTTTTAATTTACGCTATCTACGTTCGCGATTGCTCGTTTCTGGAACTCTTTTGTCGAATTGCTTGTGTGCTTTCGGGTTGATTCATTTGTTTCTTGATCTTGATTGTTAGGTGCTGGTTGCCTTTAGTGTCTTTTTCTAAGTCTCATTTCTATGTTTTAGTGTTCTTTCTTCTTGAGGTGGTCTTTCATTGAAATCTTGCATGCATGTGTCTTCGAGTTTTTTATTCTTGGCTTTCTTCCATAGGATATCGTACACTGATTTCTCAATATTCTAGACTCTTAATTTTTTTTTCTTGGTATTCTTTCGTCCGGATCTTGGATGTGTCTTCAAATACGTATATTGATTTTTTGGATTCTAGATTCTGAGGTGTTCTTTCATTGGGATCTTGCGTGTATCTTCGAATGCGTGCACTAGTTTCTTATACCCTAGATTTTGCATGAGTTCTTTAATTTGCTAGTGCGTTGGTTTTCTTGGTATATACCTTTTCTGATTCGAAAAAAAAAAAAACACAAAAGTTTATTCATTCTTTCGTTTGTGTTGTTAGTTGCATGCATGACCATCTTCTTTGCTCGCGGTGTATCATTTTTCTATGTTGCATGATATCATCGGACACATATATGCATTATTCGTTTTGAGTCTGACAAACATATATGCAAGTGGAATTCTTATATAGAGTTGATTTCAGATGGAACATCGTGTGAGGGCCTGGCTCGGGCTGTGAGTTTTTTTTTTTTTTCATTTTTTCTTTTCCTGACCCGGGTTGTGGGTAAATAAATCGGTTGAGCCTCTCATTGAGTAGGCTCAAAGAGGGTTTTTTCACCCTAGCTTTTACGGTTGGGGTTTTTCCCTCCCACGAGGTTTTACCTTGATCTATCATTCGATCGAGGATTTCCTCGGATTAAAAATTATATTACAAATATTATGGATTGAATGAAATTCTATCATTTGAATAAAATTATTATGGCTTCCTAATATATTGTATAAAATTAAATATTTTCTAAGCATATAATATCTCAGGTATATAGAGTCAACTTCTTAAACTATGAAAAATTGTTTCAATATATGTACTAATATATTTATAATTTATAAAATATTTTCTTTGATGTCTCGCTATGGTTACTTCTAATTTGTAAAAGAAAAAAAAAACTCAAATTCATAATCCTACCAAAGTAAAATATTTTCTTGCAACCATAACTTCAATTATAATTTGGTCAAACAAGTTTAAACTTAAATATTAATATAAATGACCCACCTCAGAAAATCTACATCAACAACATGATCATTTACCCATGAAGAATTAATAGTTAAAGTGAACTAAGAACTGTCATGCCAGCAACAACACTTTATCTAAAAGCATTCTAACATTAACGTATTCTATGGGCAGATGTATAGGCCCTATCCTTTTTTATATGATAAATATTCAATAGGAGAACCACAAAAATAAAAAAATTAAGATCGACACGTCCGTCCATTAAACAATAAAGCCAACCACAACTATTTGATTTCGCAGAATATTGTTACAACTTTGAGAAGCAAATCATTCCCAAAACGTTCTCGTTTTGATTTGGCAGAATATTGTTACAACTTTGAGAAGCAAATCATTCCCAAAACGTTCTCGTTTGAGCGAAAAGAAAAGAAAACGTTCTCGTTTGAGCGAAAAGAAAAGAAAAGAAAAGACTAGAGAATGGAAACATCACGTAAGTTTATTACCTTGCCAAAAGATTACTGAAATAAATATAAATAATATTATTTAAGTTTGTAATACACCTACCATACTATATAGGTACATATATATTTTAAGTTATTTTGTACATACTATATATTTTATATGCCTCTTGTCTATGAAGGAAATCAAAATTTTATAGGAAGATTGCAACTCGAACATATAAACGACCAACAATTCTCCTATATAATTTTATTTTTTTGTTGGTGGGCCCATAAGTAATCTAAATGAAAAATATGTTACCAAACATTGAATCATAAAACAAAGAAAAAAGAGTATCTCAGTACCATATCGTTTTCAACATAAGCATCATAAGTTAGAGTTGTTATCTTGACTATTTCCACATGCAAAATCAAATGATGATCGGAGAATGAAAGAAATTAAAATAAGAAAATATAATAATATAATTGTTCCATTACAAGTCAGAAAAAGTTATCTGTTTGATAGAGGTCACTCAAATGTAAACATAGTATATGTAACAGTGGACGAGGCTTCACTAATTAAGAACGAGACATACGTATGTTCACAAATGACATATCTATGAACACATATGTATCAATTAATATATGAAATATGCATGTGTTTATCAGTGGCTTAGCTTGAAAATTGGGATAGTAAGGACATATACAATTTTTACTTCTCAAACATCTAAATATATAAACATGAAGCATAACCTATCTTCTCCCCTGCTCCTCTTCGTCTTCTACGTGCCAAGGTTGTTTCTACTTCTCTCATGTGCGCATTGGCTGGCGGAATTCGATCAAGAAGGATCAAGAAAGAATGAAGCTCTCCTTCTCCCTGCTCGTCTCTCTCTTTGGCTTCGTCTTCCTTTGCCTATGCCCGCAAGCCTCCTCCACTATAATGCTGCCTCCTTCGGATCCCTGTCCGAGTGCGATAGTGGCCATGTGATTTTGCTTATCCTACTTGACAAAGTCACCTCATCGGTTCTAGTACGCCTACCCTCCTCCGACCTTACAATGTTGTGTCTCGAATGATGGGAGTAAAACAGGAAGAAACTTTGTATACGAACAAATACTAACAGACCATCACACACAACAGAATCAAACATAAATCACAATCAAATGAACACCAAGATTTACGTGGAAAACCCCTTCAACTAGAAGGGTAAAAAAATCATGGGACAAGCCATAGAAAATTCACTATCAAAATAATGAATATATAGATCTCAAGGCTTCTTGCCCAAACCCAAGCAACAACCACAAGAGAATCACACAAATACAAGGATTATATTACTAAGCACAATATCCAAAACCTTCCCGAGTGATCATAGTAAGAATCCACTGCAAATTGATCTGACCAAAGATATAGATGATTGAGAATAGTCTTTCTCTGTCCTTGTCTTCTTCTCTTTCCTGGATCTCTTATTTTCTACCTCTATTGTTAATCTACAGTCTTATTTCTCTCTTCCACATTTTCAGTTGTCACTATCCTCTTTTTCACAACCCTTAGCCCCCAAAACTAGGGTTTAGGTTAAGATAAATGAAGATTAAGGCTGTGGGCTTCACCAAAACCCATTATGGGCTGAATCCAGGTCATCTGCCTGATAGCCTCCCCCTTCAGCCCATAAGGGAGGCTGTCTCATGACTCCTCAATGTGAAGCTGTGCCGACCAGCTGTCGACACATCTCCTATCTCTCTTTCGGTAAAGTCTTTGCCAACATGTCTGCCCCATTATCATCTGTGTGAATTTTCTGAAGCCGTAACTGCTTCTCTTCAAGCACACTTCTGATCTAGTGATGTCTGACATCTATATGTTTTGACTTAGAATAAAATATTGGGTTCTTACATAAATGGATGACACTTTGGCTATCACAATACATCACATAGTTTTCCTGTTTCAACCCCAATTCTTGTAAGAATCCTTTCATCCATAACATTTCTTTGCAAACCTCTCTAGCAGCAATATATTCTGCCTCTGTGGTGGAGAGAGCAATACACCTTTGTAATCTTGATTGTCATGACATAGCTTCCCCTGCAAAAGTAAGTACAAAATCTGATGTGGACTTCCTTGTGCCAATATCTCTTGCCATATTTGCATCTGTGTAACCTGTCAACATAAATGGTCCGCCTCCAAAGCTTAAATAAATTTTAGAACTTCCTTTGAGATATCTAAAAATCTACTTCACTGCTACTCAGTGCTCTTTGCCTGGATTTGCAAGAAATCTTCTAGCAACACCCACTGCATAATGCGATGTCTGGCTTCATACAAACCATCATGTACATTAAACTTCCAATTGCTGAAGCATAAGGAACTTTTTGTATTTTCTCCTTCTCCTCATCACTTGACGGACTTTGTTCTGAGCACAACTTGAAGTGACCTGCAAGAGGAGAACCGACTGGCTTTGCATTGCTCATACTAAACCGATCCAAAACCTTCTCAATGTATTTCTCCCGTGACAACAAATCTTTTTGTTTCTTCTGTCACGAAAAATCTGCATACCCAGTATTTGCTTTGTTGGCCCCATGTCTTTCATTGTAAAAGATTCACTAAGTTCCTTCTTCAACCTGTCAATCATAGACATATCTTTCCCAAGGATAAGCATGTCATCAACATAAAGTAAGAAAATAATAAAATCCTCACCAAACTGTTTGATATACATAAAATGATCTAAAGCTGTTCTTTTATATTCATTTTTAATCATAAATGAATCAAACTTTTTATACCGCTGTCTTCGAGTTTACTTCAGCCTATACAAAGCTCTTCCTTGACTTGCAGACAAGATTTTCTTTACGTTTAACTTTGAAACCTTCTGATTGCTCCATGTAAATTTTTTCAAGGCCTTACTTCCCTCTGGTAGTTGTACCAAATCATATGTGTGGTTCTTCTACAGAGAATCCATCTCTTCGTGCATCTTCTTTTTCTGCTCACTTTCAATTGCTTCCTGGTAACTCTCTGGTTCACCTGCATCAGTAAGCATCATATACTCATATGTAGAGTATCTTCTAGAATGTTAACGTGGTCTAGAAGATCTTCTTAACTGAGATTCTGTGGGAACTTGCTCTCTTTCTTCTTCCTACTCATCCACAAAGAAGAAAACATCTCTGCTTCTGAATACCTTCTACTTTTTTTGATATCAAAGCTTGTAACCAAACTGATCATATGAGTAACCAAGAAAAATACACTCTTTTGTCTTACCATCTAGCTTGGACCTCTTATTGTTTAGAACATATGTAAATGCACGACAACCAAACACTCTTAAGTGCCTATAGAAGATATTTTTTCCTGACCATACATGCTCTGTAACATCACCATCTAGAGTTGTACATGGTGATAAGTTGATCACATCAACTGTAGTCCTTAAAGCCTCATCCCAAAACCTTTTAGGTAACTTAGCTTGTGAAAGCATACATGTAATATTTTCCATGATGGTGTAATTCATCTTCTCTATAATTGCATTATGCTAAGGTGTACCAGGAATTATCAACTCATGTTGGATGTCATGTGACCTGCAATAATCATTAAACAATCATATGTACTCACCACTGATCTTATGCATTTCAGTTGTCTTTCTGTCTCCCATTCAACTCTGGCATGAAACTCCTTGAAGACATTAATAACTTGATCTTTAGTCTTCATAGCATAGGCTCAAGCTTTCCTGAAAAAATCATCTATAAAAGTAACAAAATAAAGTGCACCACTGATACTAGGAACATTACTAGATCCACATGAGTTTTTGTCCTCAAAGGACCACAAACATCTGTATAGATATGGTCTAAGACATACATTTTTCTAGATAAAGCAGGACTAGTAAAAGAAACTCTATATTGTTTGTCAACCAAACAATCAACACAAGGATTTAGATGTGTACCTTTGAGGTCTGACAATACCTCTCTCTTGGAAAGTGCTTGCAGCCCTTTCTCACTCATGTGTCTCAGTCGTCGATGCCACAACTCTATGCTAAAGTCTTTGACAAGTAGTTGAGCAGTAGCCGTAGTATCGAACGGGACCTATAAAGATTCGTAACAGCTGAAGAACTTGTAGAAGGATCAATATTGAGAACAAATATCTCAGATTTTAATCTGTATAAATACACATTACCTCAACTCAATGAATGAATCATCAAGTTTTCACAACATTTCTTTATGGTGGTATCAAGGCTTTCTTACTTCAATCATGACAAGTAGTTCGACAACAATAATTCCTCTGCTGATTTGCCCGGTGACTACTGTTCGTTCTCTTCGTTGTTGCCCCAAAGACAATAACTCTCTCTTCCTCATCGATTTAACAAAACATCCGAGACTCTTCTCTCTCTATCCATCGGCATTCTGCCTATGCCATCTTTTGCGCTTCTTTACCTGCTGCTACTATTGCTCCACTAATAGCGATGCTGCTTCCTCGTTGATCTGGAGCGACAGTCGTCGTTTCAGCAATTGCACCGTTTCCTCCTCGCCAGCGCCTCCTTCCGATAAGTGCATCGATTGATCTCTTGTCGATCCGCTCTGGTGTTAGTGTTTTTTGCACTAACATAGACACGCGATTCCTCTATATGATCTCCTATTTGTGATTTGCTCCTTGATTATATTGATCACAGATCAGATCTGCCTCCTTCAATGATCATGTCCGATCTGATCTACTTTTACCCAACCATCTGACGGTGCTTTGCCTCCTGTTGATGCATAGTGATAACTCCTTCATCCGGTGTCGCATCTAACTAAATTCAACATTGATGTCTTTTTCCTCCTTTAGCTCCGGTACTCAGTTGTCGTTGCAGCGAGAACCCTGTGCACGATATAATCAAGTATTGGTGTAGGCTCAGCAACAATCTCGGGACCATGTGAGATCGTACGACAGCACAGCGAGGGACGCATGCAACATGTTCGTTCGTAGTACGATCAACCACCGATACGCTTGCAACATTAAATGTCCCAACAAGAAGCATCATAAATATTAAAGGTCGAAGCACGATAGACCATCGAGAGACAATTATAAAAGCCACCCCTGAAAAAGGTGCCAGGGGATCTAGCTTTCTCTCTCTTTTCGCTTCAACTCTTGCTCCCTCATCCAAGGAAAAAGAGGCTCTAGATCTCTATAGATTAAAAGTGCTAACTTAATCATCGATGGAATTTGATCGAGCCCAAACTCCTCGACAGAACACTTTTGCAGGACCCCTTGAAGCCAACACGAGGACGATATGACTTTGGGGACGTTGATGTCGCAAATTCTTCAATCTCTTTCAGCTTATGGAACTTCAAATTTTGCTAAGTTGATCCTTCGCATGTAGGCCGAACCGCGTCGAGCTCAGTCGCGGCATAAGTTCCAACAACACTCGGCTAAAACTATTTCAAGCAGTCGTCAAAAAGTTGGAGGAGATATTCATGTAACTAATTATTCTTCAGATTTTTTTAACTAATTATTCTCTTCATGTAACTAATTATTCTTCAGATTTTTTTACTTCCAGATACTGGAAAGTCATGAGTGGATCAAGGAAAAATAAGTTGAGATAGTCCTGGGCATCTGAGTGCATTGTCAATATATTTGTTTATCATGGAATGCAATCTTATGGGAGTAGAAACAAAATTTTCATGGTCACTAACCATGTTAGGACCATAAAAAAAGAAAATAATGAAATCAAGAGGATTTATACTCCTGATCATGAAAAAAACACTTGGTGAAAATATGCCTTATTGCTAGTAATTCATTCAATGAGAAAGAAGCGACGAAAACATGAAATATGCCTATGCTAATGTAATGATGAAGTGCTACTATTCTTGATATCGGTGAAGTAATTCCTGCTTAATTTCTCCGGTGGAAGTTGTAAAACCTCAAGGTTCTTCTATATGAGAAAGACACCCTTTAACACATATTCATCATATTGATCAAAATTTATTATAAGCTCCATACTAACGATGGAGGAGTATATTCCGAGAACAACTGAACAAGAAAACAAGATAGAAGAAGCATTTCAATGATCGTGATGGTACTACTACAAACCCATATTGACTTGTTTTCTAGGAAGCTTCTGTGTTGTTTCTCCTCATGGAGAGTTGTCGCCAAACATGCCTACATGAATGGATCCATAGAAACATAGAAAAACAAATCATGGCAAGAGGTCACACGCCCAAGATCAAGTGCGACGCGATCATGCAAGTGATTAGTTCCTTCGTGGAAATATGCAAGCAATGAGGTCAAGACTACCTGTTTACTTGCGACCATGCTTTGTGACCGGGACCATCTTTTTCTCATGTTCTTGGAATCGTGCTTATTTTTTATGCTTGGATACAGTTTTTTAGACACAACTCATTCGATCGGCGTTGAATCAATTCAACAATATTGTATACAAAAAAGAACTCATGCACTTGGATATAGATGCCATCTTCTTGATGGTTGTGGGGTTTCAAGAAAAATGTAATAGATTATGGTGACGAGAGATATGAGGAAAAAAATTTCAAATGTTGATTTTAGGATTAGTTTAGTTTTGATGGTAGATTGAAACTATTGTCGGTGTTTCAATATATGTGCTCATCATTGAAATGAATTCGACCATAAAGAAATGTTCTTTCCATTGTCACTAAGGAGAAGAGGATGGTGTCCTTAATTTATCTATCTGATACCTGCTATGAACCCAGAAGGTTATCACAAACAAATAAACATTGACGGCCAAAGAGTATGCATCTATGAGTTTTCCTTCACTGCATAATAAAGCTCAGTGACGTATACTTGTAGTAAAATTAACTACCATGTTCAACTCTGCTAGATGCCAGGATTCGGAAGATTTAATCTAGCATTTATCTTTTTTTATGTTAATTCAAAACATTGGTTTGATATAGTGCCAGCAACACCATAGGTTGAGTTTGAAAACCTTCTTCCTGCAAATCGAACATCCAAAACAATTGATATGTTGATTTCTCTCTCAATCGACCGTTGACGATCGATTTCTTCTTCAATCGGCTATCGACGGTCAAAATCGATCATCGATGATCGATTTTTGATGGAACCGTCCAGTAGCAGGCAGTCCGCGTATCGGTAACCTGGTGGACCGGTATTTACCGCCCGTATCGGACGGTACAGGTCAAAATTACAAACCTTGGGTAAAATTAAAAGTAAAACCTTAAAAGTATCTTATTTCTTATTTTTATTTTTTTACTTGAATACTCTAGGAAATTTGTAAAGAATATTTTACTATATTATGTACCCTGTTGAGGATTCCATGTGTAGTCGAAATTAACTTTATAGTTAGTTCACGTATTTGTAAGTTTAGCTTAGCTGCAATTATTTAGTTTGATAGATTATTAATTATATGACAACTTTGTATGCTTATATGTTGATCTACAAAACCTGAAAACTAAAGCCAGAAACTTCTACGATTTGTAAATTTTTTCTGTGGTCTACTTCCTGAAAAGAAGTATATAAAACTTTTACAATTTTCTATAGAAGGTCGCTAATACTTAATCCCTTGAGATAACTGACAGATGAACTTGACTCTGATAGACGATTCATGTATTCAAAACAACTTGTAATTACACAAATTATGCAGAAGTCAGATTGAATCTCCCCCATTGGTGATATGGAATTCTAGAGATGTCATGGTCCACCAAATGTCATGACCAAAGTCGGAACCACACTAATCAAATGCCGAAAAGGGGTAGCCAGATGGTGGGTGCCATTTAAGGATGGACAGTGACTCATGTCAAACAATAACCCCAGTGTGAAACTATTGTGGGTAATGCAGGATTTATAGAGGTCACTCAGTTGGCTTCTTATATAACCTAAAAATGTAGGTTCGTTAGCTAGAAAACCAGCCTTGTCAGCTAAATTTTGTCAACCTGTATGAACCAGGGAGAAGCAACCAAGTTTGCTGATGGATAAAACATAAGGTATGATACAAAGAACCAGAATCGTTTTAATGAACAAGGTTCAAAAATGCAAAAGTGGACATACACTGGGTGGAAGTCTAGCACGGTATCATTTTACTGCCATAGGAAAACACAATTGCTTATGTTGGGTAGAGGAAGTCCTAAAATTACAGTGGTTAAAATCAAAATGGTTTCAAGCATCACTCATTATGTATCAAGCCAAACACAATATGCATGACAACTTATTTAAACCTCAAAAACATTTGCTCGCTATCACCAAAAGATAAGTATCACATGAGGTGGGTTTCCTATCAAATGAAACTCCAATTAGGCCTCAATTATATTTGAAAAAAAAAAATTCTCGCAGCTTAATTGGACATATTCTAGACCAAGGTTTGACTTATCAGACTGTACCATTGTACCGAGTTCATCTCGGTACCGGTATGGTACTAGTACTGGGCGGTATGCACCGTGCATACCGCCCGGTATATTAAAATATAATATAATATAATATAATATATTAAAATATAAAAAAGAGAAAAGGGGCGACGTCGTCGAGGCGATGTCGCCTCGATCTTTCTCCCAGCGCGGGAGAAAAAGCGCCTGCGACCCACGGGCGGCGACGTCGCGCGGGCGCTGGCGACCCGCGGGCGTCGACGGCACGCGAGCGGCGACGGCGCACGGGTGAGGACCGGCGCTAGGTATTCTTTCTTCTTCTCTTGTTTTTTTTTCTTCTTCTTTTTCTCTTCTTCTTCTTCCCTTTTTCTCGTTCAATCGACCGCCGACGATCGATTTCACCCTCAACTGCCCGTCGACGATCGATTTCTCCCTTCAATCGACTGTCGACGGTCGAAATTGATCACCGATGATCGATTTTTGGTGGAACCACTCGGTAGTGGACGGTCCACATACCGGCAACCTAACAGACTTGTATGTATTGCCCGTACCAGACGGTACAGGTCGAAATTGCAAACCTTGTTCCAGACACCACTATAACACTATCGTGACATCAACTATTCAGAAATCTTGATATAAATGATCTATTCTCCAAAAAAAGTGTAAATATATACCATCCTTTAAAATGAGATAATAAATTTTATCTATCACTTTTTACACTTTATATAAATTATGCAAATAAAATATAAAACAAATGAAAAGGCATCTATTCCTATAGGATGTACTTGATTGCTGTCATGATAACCTATATTTGTCCAAACCTGTAAGTCAGGCATCAAAGAAATAAGTACTCATACAAGACATCCTTAGTGTCTCGAGTCTAAGGACCATATACACAATTGTGACTATGAAATCACTGTCTAATATTAGGTATCATTCACCATACAATATCTCATAAGCAGATCAATTAGTGAACTCATTCTTCAATGAGCATCTGTATTATATCCTTAGTGTCTCCACACAAGTGGCTATGAGACCAACTGTCTCCATCATATGGACGGATATATAGTGCACCGATCTGTCCAGTTATCTCGATGTCCCTCTCGAGTAACCTATGACCGGGATTATTTAGGATTTATGTTTAAAGGTGAACTGATCTTATTATCATGATCTCATCATGATCTGATTCCCATTACACAAAACCAAGGACATCATAGTATATATGCTATAGATAATATAATGTGAGAATATGCTTATATTAATCATAAGCAAAAAGATTACGCAGTGTGTCACACGTGCCATCACTCACGGATTGGCTTGATGGACATTTGTAACTAGCATTCTCCCACTTGACCTAAAGCCAATTACCTATGCATCTGATCCCCATCAGACCCATGTGACGCTCAAATACAATTTGAGCCAGTGGCTTCATCAATGGATCTGCAATGTTATCTTCGGATGAAACTCTTTTCATTGTTATATCTTTACGAGCTATGATCTCTTTAATCCGATGGAACCTCCTCAGAACATGCTTAGACTTCTGATGAGACCTGGGTTTCTTCGCTTGAGCGATCGCCCTATTATTATCGCAGTATATGGGAATTGATTTCACACTACTTGGTATGACTCCCAAATCTTTGATGAACTTCTTCATCTACACCCCTTCCTTTGCTGCTTCTACTACAACAATGTATTCCGCCTCTATGGTGAAGTCAGCAGTAGTATCTTGCTTGAAACTCCTCCAGCTTGCTGCTCCTCCATTTAGGGTGAAAACATACCCTTAATTTGACTTGCTATCATCAATGTCAGACTGAAAACTCAAGTCCATGTAGCCCTCAACCTGGAGGCTACCTCCTCCATATACCAGTAAAAGATCTTTGATCATTCTCAAGTACTTAAGGATATACTTTATTGCCTCCCAATATTCTAAACCTGGATCTGCCTGATACCTGCTCGTGACACTTAGAGCATGTGTTATATCAGGCCTGGTACATAGCATCAGATACATGATAGACCCTATCGCTGAGGCATAAGGTGTATTCTTTATGAGTCTTTGGGGACATACTCCTAGAAAGTGATATTTCATGTCTCATCGGTATGAGGCCTCTTTTGGAATTCTCCATACCAAACCTTTTGACAATGAAGTCTATGTACCTGGACTGGGACAAGTCAAGCATCCTCATGGATCTATCTCTATAGATCTGGATCCCCAAAATATAGGATGCTTCCCCTAAGTCTTTCACGGAGAAGTTTCTGGATAACTAAGCCTTTATTGTGGAGAGCATTCCTACATCATTCCCAATGATTAGGATGTCATCCACATATAGCACCAAGAAGGTGATAGCGCTCCCACTTACCTTCTTATATATACAAGGCTCATCTTCATTCTTAACGAAATCATAAGATCTGATCACCTTATCAAATCTTATGTTCCAACTTCGGGAAGCTTGTTTTAATCCATAAATGGATCTAAGCAACCTGCACACTTTATCTGGACTATCTTTGGATACAAATCCCTCTGGCTATATCATATACACCTCCTCCTCGAGGTTGCCATTGAGGAATATCGTTTTGATATCCATTTACCAGATCTCATAGTTATAATGTGCTGTAATGACCAAAATAATTCTAATGGACTTATGCATGGCTATAGGTGAAAAGGTTTCGTCATAGTCAACTCCTTGTCTTTGACGATATCCTTTAGCTACTAGTCATGCTTTATAGGTCTCTATTTTTCCATCTACTCCGATCTTCTTCTTGAAGTTTCATTTGCAGCCGATGGGTACAATACTCTCAGGTGCATCCACAAGGTTTCAAACCTTGTTAGAGTACATGAAATCCATCTCATAATTCATGGCTTCTTGCCACTTCCCGGAGTCTATACTTATAATAGCCTCATCGTAGGTCTGAGGATTAACATCCTGAGAGTCATCTCCACTGATATGTCCCACATATCTTTTAGGAGGGTGAGATACTCTACTAGACCTATGCAAAATTGGAACTTGTGTGTTAGGTACCTGAACAGACTCGGGCTCTGGAATGGTGCTTGAGCTAGGTTCTCCAACCTCGTTCAATTCTATCTTGCTCCCACTGTTTCCACCAAGAATGTGTTCCTTCTCAAGGAACACGGCTCTCTTGACAACAAAGACCTTTCGGTCCTCGATAATAGAAATAATACCCACAAGTTTCCTTTGGGTATCCCATGAATGTGCACCATTCTATCATTGATTCTAACTTATCGGGGTTGTGTCTTCTAATGTGGGCAGGACAGTCCCAAATCTTAAGAATCTTAAGATCAGACTTCTTTCTTTTCTATATCTCATATGACATAGACACTACCGACTTTGATGGAACTCTATTCAGAAGGTAAGTTGCGATCTCTAGGGCGTACCCCCAGAATGAGACGGGTAGGTCAGCGAAACTCATCATGGACTGCATCATGTCTAACAACGTGTGATTCCTCCTTTCTGATACACCATTGAGCTGAGGTGTATAAGGAGGGTTCTACTGGGACAAAATCCCATTGTTCTTGAGGAAATGTGTGAACTCCATACTCAAGTACTCTCCTCCTTGATCTGATCGAAGAGTCTTAATACTATTTCTAATTTAGTTTTCTACCTCATTTTTATATTCCTTGTATTTCTCAAAGGCCTCAGATTTGTACTTCATTAGGTACACATGTCCATACCTAGAGAAATCATCAGTGAATGTAATAAAGTATGAGTAATCACCTATAGCCTGAGCCGACATAGGACTATATACATCACTATGTATGAGTTCCAATAACTCAGTGGCTCTCTCTCCAGTTTCACTAAAAGGAGAGTTAGTCATCTTCCCACGAAGGCAAGGTTCGTAAGTTGCATATGACTCATAGTCAAATGGATCTAAGTATCCATCTTTCAGCAACTTTTGAATCATTCCCTCATGTATATGACCTAGCCTACAATGCCATATGTATGCATTATTCATCTCATCTCTTTTTCTCTTAGACATATTTATATTCATGATATGTGGAGAAGTGTCTAACACATATAAGCCATTTATAAGGGTCCCTCTAGTGATGATCTCATCATCCATAATTATTGAACATCTATTGTTCTAAAAAACTAATTTATATCTACTAATTATCAAAGAAGAGATAGAAATAATATTTTTGATAATAGAGGGAACAAAATAGCATGCATCTAATGCAATAATAGCTCCACTAGGCAGATGTAGGGTGACCTCTCCAATAGCAACTGTAGCAACTCTTGCTCCATTGCTAATCTTGAGGTCCATCTCGCCTCTAGCCAATCTCCTAGGTCTTGTCAGAACCTGCAACAAATTACAAATATGATAAACACTCTTGGTATCCAATACCCATATGTTATCATAAAAAATTGACAAGTGGAGACTGATCATGAATATGCCTGAAGCTTTTATCTCATCTTCTCTGCAAAGTAGTCCTTATAGTTCCTCTTCCAATGCCCGTCTTGGCCTCAGTGAAAGCACTGTCCTTTGTCATTTGTCCTTTGCCGGGTCTCTCTTGGCAACCTTTGTCTTACCTAGTCTTTCTTTGCCCTTGCCCTTGCCCTTCTTAAGAGACTTGTTGGCCTTCCTTTTCTTTTTGGTCTCACCAATATAGAGAACTGGCTTCTTCTTCTTGATGGCACTCTCAGCTTCCCTCAATATATTGAGGAGCTCAGGGAGATTTACCTCAAACTTATTAATGTTAAAATTCATGAGGAAGTGAGAAAAGGAGTATGGTAGGGACTAAAGTATAAGATCAATGCATAGGTTATCTCTAGGACTATTCCTAGACCTGTGAGTTTCTCGATCCACTCTATCATCTTTAGGACATGGTTCTCAACCGATGTCCCTTCTGTTATCCTGGCTTGGAAGAGTCTTTTAGATATCTCACTTTGAGTTCTTCCCTGTTTCTCAAACAATTGGTGGAGATAAAGAAGGATAAAATCTGCATCCATGCTCTTATATTGCATCTGTAACTCAGGAGTCATGGAGGCCAACATGTATTTTGCCAATGTAGAATCATCTATGTACTTCACATAGTGAGCTATCTCATCCTCGCTTGTCCCTTCATCCGGCGTGGGCATAATTGTATCAAGGACGTATGCGATTTTCTCTGCCACGAAAATAATTCTCAAATTACGAAGCCAATCTATATAGTTTGGAATAGTGAGGCGGTTGGCATCAAGTATGCCACGTAGGGGGTTTGTGAGGGATATGTTTATGACAAAACAAGATATAACGAAAATAAATAACATGCAGATTTTACAAAAAATACTAATTAAGATATGGACTTCTATCTTAATATACTCCTATTATTTTCCTAGCAAATCATGCGACACCCTCGACACGTGAGACGAAAGTCTCCGGCAGACTCCTAGTAGGGATCCGGATCCAATTGGCGTCTTAGTGCAACCTCGAGGGACTCGACTAATTACACTAAGCCCAAAAGGTCGACAACTCTTGCCAATCACAACTCCTTGTGATTCCCGCCATGTTCGACCTTTGAATCATCATGGTCTTGATAGACTTGGCCAAGCATGATATTCAGTTAAGTCATCACCATCGTTACAAGATGAGTCTGATTTAATAATATGCTCTCGAGGGACTCGACCAAGCATACCATACCCTCAGGTTACTAGTGACATCTCTATGTCATAGGTAAGAACTCGATCACGTAGATAGGTGAGCCTCGAGGGACTCGACCAACTCAATCTATGTCGTGATTCAATTTCTTCCTATAATGATGGAAGGCCACGTGGGTTAATCTTATTGCCTCACACTTACTAACTTAATATTATTGTAGGAGGGGTTTTTGTTTCGTATCGGTCTCCTAATATGTCGTATCACACACATACATATTTAATATATATCTACATCGCATGTAAATATATATATATATATATATATATATATATATATATATATATATATATATATATATATATATATATATACATATATCTAGTAGGTGTATAACACATCACATATGCAAGCCACACCAGATGATCATGAGTCGTCACCTAATATGATTAAGCCAAGCCAATGGGTCTAATCACTCACAATAGGATCTATGTGTGCATCGATGCATCTCCATGCCCTGTGATTATTGATCTCGTCATCATCGGTTTCGTCGGATCATCGCATCACCATGCGGCATGATCTCCCGCCACGGCATCGTGGGTCCCGTTGTCACCTCCACGCTTCTACTGCGCCTCTCTATGTAATTACAAATAATCACAGGCACGTAGGCCCGATAATAAATGAGAAAAATGGAGGCTCGTAGGCCCTAATAATAATAATTATCATAATTACACGCATCACAACACATGACTCATGATCATCCATCCACATCATAAATCACATGTACATCACATCATATGTAGGATTACTAGATATATATAATAATTAATTAAAATTTTAAAAATCAGGACATGCTCAAAAATTTTAAAATTATCAAGGGTATTTTTATAATTTTGGATGAGAGGACAATCCTTAGAATTTCTAGAATTATTGAGGCATCGTGGGTCCCGTTGTCACCTCCACGCTCCTACTGCGCCTTTCTATGTAATTACAAATAATCACAGGCACGTAGGCCCGATAATAAATGAGAAAAACGGAGGCTCGCAAGCCCCAATAATAATAATTATCATAATTACACGCCTCACAACACATGACTCATGATCATCCATCCACATCATAAATCATATGTACATCACATCATATGTAGGATTACTAGATATATATAATAATTAATTAAATTTTTGAAAATCAGGACATGCTCAAAAATTTTAAAAGTATCAAGGGTATTTTTATAATTTTAGATGAGAGGACAATCCTTAGAATTTTCATAATTATTGAGGGTATTTTAAAAATTCGGTACACAAGGACAGTCCTCAGAATTTTCTAAATTCAAAGGGGTAAAATAGTTCTTTTCTAAAAAGGAATGCCCTAGGTCCTCCTCGTTGTGTTTGCTGCGAAAACGCAATAAGAATGTGTAGAACGATTCTACGCGATTCAATCTCATTACACGCAGTTTAAAACTAATCTTTTGCACGAAAACCTTGGCTTTGATACCACTATTGGGAAACCTTAGCGGGTGCATTACATGCGCAACGAAAATCAAAACAAAAACTGGTTTCCCACGTAGATCAAATCGTCGTGCAAAAGATTGGGATCGCGAGAAAAACCACGATGTGTAAGAGATTGATTTTACCTAGGGAGATCGTATTTCCCTGTATTCTAAATCCGGATGGAGAAGATGAAGGAGGTCAAGCGTCCTCCTCTCTAACGGTAACCACATGATGGATCTCTGCAACGAAACTCTTCCAATCTGATCTCACAACTCTTGCGCAGAGGGAGAGAGGAGAATAGGAGGTGGTGGTTAAAGTTGCACCATATCAACCATGAGTCTCGCCTCCTATTTATAGAGAGCCATAAAAAAAAATCCTAGGGCTCCTTCCTTAGTGGGTATTGGATCTTCATCCAATTACCCACTAACCTTGCATCATTGGATCTCTATCCAATAATCTTCTTATGCCTCTAATTAGGCCTTAATCAAGGAGCCCATCAGCATAAGGTCTCATCTAATGAGAATAGGGGCTAATTGGATCTCCATCCAGTCCTCTATTCGCTAAAGCATCCACCATATATATGTGACCCTCTAGGCCCGATACTGAGCTGGTCGTGAGTCACTCCAATCAAAACTCCTTCTGATATAGTGAATTTATTATCCTCATAATAATTCACTCGACTCATCGACTATGGACGTAATAGGCCACTACGCCATAGTCTCCAGATGGTTTAGGGGGATCGAATCCATCAGACCTGTTTGTCCATAATTACCGTGTATCTATAATCCCTCATCCAACTAATATTCCAGAGATCGTATATTGGTACTATCAGGTCACATGCGGAATCCGTCATAGTCTCGCTTTAATCGAATTCTCCCGGAGAACTCTTTCTTGCTCAATCCGAATGACCCTGGCCAGAGATTTTTCTGAGCAAATATATATGGGATATTCCTCTCATGATACCGAGAGTGGATGATCCTCTATTGACACTTAATTACCTTCGTAATGTTGGCTACTAATCTCGATAACAAACTGTACCAGATCTAGAACTTTTCAAACTTGTAAGTTTGGCATCAAAGAAAGGAGTACTCATATAAGACATCCTTGGTGTCTCAAGTCTAAGGATCAGATATACAACTGGGACTATGGAATCATTGTCTGATATTAGGTATCATTAACCATACAACATTCTATAAGCAGATCAATAAGTGAACTCATTCTCCAATGAGCACCTGTACTATATCCTTAGTGTCTCCATACAAATGGCTATGAGACCAGTCGCCTCCATCATATGGATGGGTATATAGTACACCAATCTGTCCGGTTATCTCAATGTCCCTCTCGAGTAACCTATGACCAGAATTATTTAGGATCTGTGTTTAAAGGTGAATCGATCTCATTATCGTGATCTCATCACGATCCGATTCCCAATGCACAGAACTAAGGACATCACAGTATATATGCTACAAATAATATAATGTGAGAATATAGCAATATTAGTTGTAAGCAAAAAGATTACGCAGTGTGTCACACGTGTCATCACTCACGTGATTAGCTTACAGGGCACCTGTAACTAGCAGGCTAGGGTTAGAAAGGAGTCCTCATGGAGTGGGGGTCTCCTAGCTGCTGCCCCCACCTATTAGGGAGGTCGGTTAGGGTTAGATAGAGAGAGTTCCATTTAGTTAGGACTCTCTCTAGGGCTCTTCGGAGTTAAATTAGGAGTTGGAGTCTTAGTTTCTTGGAATACGAGTTTCACTAGGAGTTAGAGTCTTCCATTAGGAAGGAGTCTTCATGGAGTATGAGTCCTATTAGGATTAGGGTTTTGAGACCCTATATAAACACTTATAGCCACCACCTTTTTTATCATGAATAGATCAATCTGTTTCAGCCATTGTGACCGACTACCAAGGATGGAGGAACCCCTATAGAGTTTCAAGAAGGGCCGATCCCCTATAAAGGTCAACCTAAGCTTGGAATCATGTAAGAGTTATAACATTTGGTATTAGAACGATGATCTTGGTGCCTTGCTACCCTTCCACAACCACCCTTATCTTCATCCAGTCGCCCAAGCAATTCCCACAATTACTAAGATCGTCGCCAACTACGTCGTCATCACCACTACCGCAGATCACCCCTGTAGTCCCCACAAGAATTGCATCAGGTTCTTGTAATCTACCTTACTACTATTGTAATTTAGTTATCCTAAAACCAAAATGAAAAAAAAGAAAAAGTGTTACTCTATTACACTGCACAAACTTGTTACACAAAGCTACCATCTTTACGATGAAAGTTACGCTATAGATTTCAGCCACATACTACTGTCCTATCTTTGATCTTGCTGCCACTATTTTACTGTCATATCTTTTATGTATTTTTACGATGGCTTTGACATTTCTCATTAGCAAATTTTCTTTGGGTTTTGCATAAAAATTCTTGATACAAATCGCTGAAACTTTGACATCTAAATTGTTGAACTTTAGATGTAAAAATCTACCACAGCACCTTCTTGTACTCCTTAATCTTATCGAATTTATTGCTGCCATATTCTCCTAAGCAGTAGTTCAACTTAGCTTTCCTTACCAGTGGATTTTCCCTAAATTCTTCCTTTTAATCTTCAACGAACGGCTAAAAACTTTTCGTCAAACTACTGCTCTTCGACGTAAAATTATACGCTGCATCTTTTTGGTGTTTCTTGCTGCGTACACAACCGATCTCTACCAAATTTATTGTTGCCACTACTCTTATCTATCTTGCTGCTATCTTTATGTGTTTTTTTGTTGTTATAATACTCTAAAACATCGCTAGAATTTTTTTTGCCTAACTACTGAAATTTTCAACATAAAATTCTACCGCTATACCTTTTGTCGTTCTTCACCACATACAACACCAAATCCTACCAAATCTGTTTGCTGCCACCCACATCACCCTTAAGGCACCCTTCTAACCCTAAACCTCTATCACCAAACCCCCCTTACAGCCTCTACAACAGCCCCAAACAACAACATCAACAACACCCCCTTTGATGAAAAATTCTACTACATTACCTTCGATACTACTTGCTGCATCCACACCCGATCTCTACCAAATTCATTACTGTCATCAATAGCAACCCTAAGCCATCGCTCTAACCTTAACCCTCGGCCATCATACCCCTAATACAATCCCTACAGTAGCTCCAAACCATAGCCCCAACAACAACCAAAAATAACAGCCTATCAACCCCAAACCGCAACCATCTTCCCTTGATCCACCACCTCGTTTGACCACCAATCCATCCAATCGGTTCATACCATTCACCCAATAGCAAGAGAAGGATCTTGACACCCCAAATCTAGGGTCTTATGCTATGCATCGATAGATCTGATCGATGCAAAGTTGGAGGCCTTCGAGACGAGTATGGAGGATAGACTATGCACTCTCTTCATAAAATTCAGATTAGGATGATCACCGAGCCCAACAAGATTGCAGCAAGGAGAATGGCTTTCGCGTAGACGTTCCCTAATGGGAAGAGTGAGACTTGACAAAATGGCTTTCGCGTGTGGAACGCTACTTCCGCTATTGCCGAACACTAGAGGCTTCCATAGTGGACATCGTTGCCATCCACCTCGAGGGAGATACAATACAATGATACAATTGGCTTGAGCACACCCAAGGAGTCCCAACATGAAGACAATTCAAGAGTGGTCTGTTGATTCGCTTTGGACTGTCCGAATACGAGAACATTGACGGCCAACTCGTAAAGATCTGACAAACCTCCACAATCCAAGAATACCAAACCAGGTTTGGGAGATTATCTAACCAAGCACATGATTGGTCTAAGAAGTAATTGTTAGGGATGTTCACCGAAGGTTTGAAGCTAGAATTCAAGAAGAAGTCAAAACACGTTGACCCTACACGATGACGACAGCTATCTCCTTCGCGTGACTATAAAAAGAAAGGCTGAACCAAGATGCTCAGAGGACCAAAGCCAACACTCGACTAGTAGCACGGAGACCCTCAGCCCCATCTACCACCAACCGACCACCTCAGCCGAAGAAGTTATCGTTAGAATAACTTCGCGATAGATCTGTGAAGGGCTTATGCTGGCATTGCAATTATGGAGCCACGACCACCATTGTAAAAAGGGGAGACTTCTCATAATTGAACACATTGAAGAATCTAAACATGAAGAGGAGGACCTCGAGCATGAGGAGAACATGAAGGAGGACCTGTAGCCGGCCGATTGCACGACTCATGCTCTAGCCAGCTATGCAAACCCACAAATAATGAAAGTTAAGGGATTCCTTAAGCAACAACCCATCACCATCCTTAATGAGTCCAGAGGCACCAACAACTTTATGAACAATAAGGTTGCTACCTGATTGATACTCCAAAATAAAGATTGCAATAGGTTTGATGTCAAGGTAGTTGATGGCTGAATCCGGAGGTGCAACCAAAAGTGCTTACGGGTGAAATTGTTTCTACAGGGCCAACAGATAATTGCTCATTTTTTCCTCCTCCCTCTCGATGATTATGAAGTAGTGCTCGATATTAAATGGTTATCCACAACATGTGATGTTTCATGAAACTTTTCAAAGCTAACCATGAAATTTTTCAGCAAAGGAAAATGAGGGAGCGAAGCGATTATAATTGCAACATAGCACTTAGAGAAGGTACCACAAAAAGTCCAGTGGCATCTCAATTCAAATTCAAGAACTTCAGGAGATGAAGCCAAAGGAGATTGAAGACAAGATTCCTCTCCCATAGCTTGCTGAAATTTCAGATGACTCCACCAAACTGAGCTGACTACCTCATATCAGGCTGCTCGACCCTGCTACGACACTTCATCTCTACATCTTTGTGTCCAGGGATAAGCTTTTTCTGAAGTGTTACATCCCGCCAAATCTGTCATTGTTTTTGATACAACACTCCCAGATTTTGGGTGACTTCCATGACTTTCCCTAGGAGTGGACCATGATGCTCAAAGTCTTCCCTGATGATGACCTCCGATCCACGGGTCATGATCGCAAGAAGATCGAGTCCCTCCAGTGGTAGAATTGGAGTAAGATAGGGTTCATTTACACGAATCAATGAAATATGAACATCACCCCTCTCACTATGAAGAAAGATGCCCCTCCTTGGCCAAGCAGAACTATAACCCTCACGACCACAATGCCATCTACACTAACACTAGCATTTCTAGATCATGGCCAGATGTTCGTGATTAGAGTAGATACATCAAGAGTTGGGATTAGCGTCACCCTCATGCAAGATGATCGACCCCTAATATGCACTAAGGCTTTCCCCACACTTGACATGAGGCTTCTAATCTGCAAGGGGATACTAGTTGCTATTGAATTTAAAGCTTGGCTCGATACAGACAGGTCCATGACACGAAAGAGAAGTAAGCCCAAAAAAATTACAGTCCCTGCTCATGCCAGAATGGGCTCTCATCATCATGGACCATACTAGAGGGCAGCCACCATTTCAGAAGAAAGACTAGTTACTACTAAAGATCAACCACATGACAACCTATGCAAAGAAGAAGCGACCTCCTAACAAACTTTAGAGCGAAATTTTTTTTGAAGATCAAGCTTTCCTATACTTCCAGCCTTACTAGCAGGAAATTCGAACATCAAAGAAATGGTCTCCCTATTACTTTGGACCTTAAAAACTTGGGGATCACATTTGTGTCGTGACCTATGGATCGGAACTGCACACCAATTCAAAATTACAATGGATCCTCTAGAAATGTCACCGCAAATGGAAGTTTAGAGAGGATGACTCAACCCAGATCCATCCACCCGACACCCAAGTCAATAAGGAAAGCTCATGACAAGTTGTAAATTTGGACCCAGAGATCATGGAGCCTCAATCTCGAGGACTAGGCTGATTTGAAGAGGGCGGGTCTGTTAGGACCCCAGCTGAGTCGGGTCCTAGGTTCGTTGAGTCATGATATTAATAAAACCCTGAGGCATGTAATAAGCCCTAAATCAGTTGCCACCCACCTTATTTGAAGAGGTCGGCCAGTGTTAGAAAGGAGTCCTTATGGAGTGGGGGTCTCCTAACTGCCGCCCCTACCAATTATGGAGGCATGCTAAGGTTAGAGAGGGAGAGTTTCATTTAGTTAGGACTCTCTCTAGCATTGATTAGGAGTTAAATTATGAGTTGAAGTCTTAGTTTAATTGGAGTTGGAGTTTCACTAGGAGTTAGAGTCTTCCATTAAGGAGGACTTTTCATGGAGTAGAAGTCCTATTAGGGTTAGGGTGTTGAGACCCTATATAAATACTTGTAGCTATCAACTTTCTTTATTATGAATATATCAATATTTTTCAGCCATTGTAGTCGACTACCAAGAGAGGAACCTCTATAGAGTTCCAAGGAGGGTCGATCCCCTACATAGGTGAACCCAAGCTTAAAATCCCATAAGGGTTCTAACAGACTGACGAAGAGCAACATGGATGACTTAACGATAACCTTTAAGCTATGGGCGAGTAAGTTGATTAAATATTTTTTAATTAAACATGTGGTTCGACTAGTTGACCCATTGGTCTCACCAATGGCTCCCTTTTTTCTGATTTGGTTATGATAACTATGAATGAGAGAGCACAAAAGTATTCAGTCCAAACAGCACAAAACTATCTGTTACAGATGCTAAAACCTGATCGTACCTATGAATACTGGTTAGTATGCCCTAGTCTGATTGGTTTTTTAATGCATGTTAAAAATCACAATTATCAAGAAGGAATATGTCATATAGTGCAAGCAATTTTACAAGATCTGCAAGCATAATGGAAGGTAAAGATTCAACATGCTTAATGCATTTTCTAATGTTGAGCTCTATTATGAGAAGATGATTTAAAAGCATCAACTGAGTCAATCATAAATTTGCAATAACTATTGGCTCATTCTTCAGTTTACCAGCAAGAAAACACCATGAAACTATGACATGAGATATCAATGAAATGCCTCCATGGTAGGAGAATCAAAATGTTTATTAGAATGATCACAAACATGCAATAAAAATAAAGAATGTAGTACATCAAGAACCTGAATCAAACTTATCAACAAAAAAAAAAACTATGCATACCAACAATCCTTCTTGGAGAGCTAATTGTTTTAGAGTTTCAACAGCTTCATCACTTGAGATCTGTTATAAAATAAGTACAAATGATTAAAAAAACACTTCACAACACATGGCCAATGAGTTTACTAGCTGCCTAAATCTTTAAGCCTATGTCTTTCTAAAGTTAACCTTTTCTGAAATTCATCAAATATAATTTCTGTATTTGGTCATCACTAGAGAAAGTCAAGAATAGATCACAGTTTGAATGGAAAGGATTTGTGTAATTTCTAGGTCAAATTGTGAGCTAAAATATTAAACCTAACTTGCTACAACTATCAAGATACCAATATACCGATCAGTTGTTGGTACAATATGCATCAATTTGTATCGACGCATAGTATGTTCCATTTCGGCTTATTGACGGTATGGTAAAATTATTAAAGATAGCTCCAAAACTTCTTAAAAATAAAAAAAAAGTTAGATTAGGATTTTTAAGTTGGAGATAAATATAAATTTAATATAATTTTAGCAAAAATAATCTAAACTAGGAAAGAGTAGTGACATATATCTTTTCGAGCTTTGTGGAGTAACTTTATAGTACATTCCTAACTTTCCTTCCGTTAATATTGAATTATCTATAGAGAAATGATTTAAATTATTAGATTATTTTTTAAACAACTAAAGTTTAAGATTCAAATGAATTAAGTAATCAATTGATGGATATACCTGATTTTATCACCAAATCGAACAATGGGACTCCATGGGTGGTGGATTAAGATCCCCAATCCTATATATCCGTATATCGATTTAATATATTTGTTGGACTCAATCCTGAAAATAATCTCATGACACAGTATACTGATACACCGTATGTCATTGGTGCATCAATGTACTAATAGTTGTAGTCTGATCGTCATGAACTACATGTGTCCGTGTCAGCTCTTGAGGTAAGGACAATAATATCATGTATTGGTGTAGAGCATGGAGAATGTAAGAACTTCTACTTTTGCCAATGATTTGTTGCTCCGTATCAAGATTGATCATTGTATTACTGCTCGAAGAAGTATAACCAACTATTACAATATTGCTGTTGGCCAGAAGATTCTCTATAATATGACGATTGTGAATAATTATGACAATTGTGAATACGATAAGCTTTGCCATATCTACGTCATATATGCTCTATCGCATCTACTCAAAATCATCCACTGCTTCCCCCTTCTCCTTTTGTGTATAAATTTGAGCAGTACCTCGTTAAGCTCCATGATCTAAATCTTGAGTGACATGTATAAAATACTACTCCGTGATTCATGCAACACCCTCAAATTATATAGTTGAGACCATTGACTCCCTGGCATTGTCACCATCATTGGTCTTATCTCGTCGAGGGTCTTAACTAGATCCTATTAGAGAGAGAAAATAGATCAGTTAGAGAAAAAATAAATAAATCTATAAGAGAGAGAAGTAAATTTGGCATAGTAAAATTACAACTTTGATAAGCAAATCATTCTCAAAGCAAAATATGTGTTCTTCAGATAAAAGGAGGAAAGAAAAGAAATCACTAGAGAATGAAAACATTACTTAAGTTTATTGCCTTCACAAATATATATCAGTTCCATATCATCTTCAACATTAAAATCTTAGGTCCAAGAGGAGTTGTTGTCTTGACTATTTCCACGTGCAAAATCAAATGACTATTTTTTTTGTAAATGGGACCATACATAATATATGCAATACATTTTATTTGTAATCGTCCAACGCTTCTGACAGCTCAACAAAGACCATTAATGATTAAGGAAGAACACATGGAACATCTCATACAAAATGTCATGTATATCTCTCTCTCTATATGTGTGTGTATGTTCACCAAGCAAGGCAAGACGAGATGTGATGCCTCGATAGGGCGGAGCTAGTACCTCTCTGATCCTCCATGATCATTTTTACCTAGGGCAATGAAAAAGTCGACTAGCTTGACGATGACAATATATATGTACATGGATAAATGATGACAATCTCTCAATAGCCTAACTAGTCTTGACTTGACTATCTCGATTACGATGTCTATAGCAACATGATAGTGTCAATCACACCTCATATGTGATTGACCCTTGATAGTGAATACTCTACTACTAGCTTTGATGTCAAGAGATCAACCACGAGTTGGTCTTCACTTGTGGCCATTGCTATGCCAAGCGCAGTGTTAGATTTTTGGGTTAGCAAAGCTCAATCGACCAACCTACGACTTCGATCTAGGCCGAGGTTTCACCTAGCATGAGACCATTTGTGTTCCGCTGATTCATCATCTTGATCATGCGGCCATGTACTTATTCGTAGCTTCTGCATCAAATGCTTGCAAAATTTTTCAGTTTTTTATATTTTTATTTTATTCTTTTCCAAAGATCAAAAAAACATTTATGATAAACTATCAAAATCTTTACTTGATTGACACCGGATGAGATTCTTTGGACCATTGATATTAAAACTAGCGTAAGATGTTGACTGTCATAGAATCAATTAGGTGGTGCCATCCAATCCAAACAAATTTACTACGGAGGTATGTGAAAAAAACCATGGCTCTCTAGCTTCTACCCAAAACTGCAAACAGGCCCGGGTTTTGGGAGGCTTGTGAAAACCGTGTAGCTTTTTATGAATTCTTCTTTAGCTACTTGTAGCTGATATCAAATGAAGGGTATTTATGTGGAGGACTTAAAGCCTTATAGTAACCTACCTATATAATAATAGATTGCTCCCCAATCTTGATATGTAGAAACAACATATCAAGAATGGTTACACTCTAACAAAAAGTTTAAACATGAGAAAAAGGTGAAGAAACTAAAAAAAACAACTGGAGTACCGAAAAAACTGGCGATTGAAAAAAGGTGAAGCTTATTTCTTCTCTCTGACTCTCCTCTATCAATCTTGTTGGTTGGAGGAAGGCGATCAAGAACCAAGCCTATCTTCTACCCCGCTCATCTTCATTTTCTCCATGCTAAGGTTGTTTCTTCTCTCGCGTGCACATTGGCTGGCAAAATTCGATCAAGAAGGATCAAGAAAGAATGAAGCTCTCCTTCTCCCTGCTTGTCTCTCTCTTCAGCTTCGTCTTCCTTTGCCGCGCTTGTAAGTCTCCTCCGCTAGAATGCTGCCTCCTATGGATCCCTGTCCAAATGCGATGGCAGCCATGCGATTTTGTTTATCCCACTTGGCGAAGTTGCCTCATACGTTTTGGCATGCCTACCCTCCCTCGACCTTACAACACTGCACGACCTTCTCCGCTACCATCAAAGGTCTTGAAGCCACTTGCCTATGCCGGCCCGTCAGAAAGCATTCTTGGGGAAGCCGATCGACGCTTCACGCCTCTTCTCCCTACTCTCTGCCTACGACAACTCGATCGATGCCTTCACCACTGAGACCCGCCAAGATTTTGCTCCTTCGGCTCCTCATGCATCTACGACTTGATTCATTTGTTTGCCCGCATCTAGAGTTGTAGTTCTTGTTTTGGTGATATTGATTTCCGCTATCTATGTTAGCGATTGCTCGTTTACGGAACTCTTGTGTCAAATTGTTTGTGTGCTTTCGGGTTGATTCATTTGTTTCTTGATCTTGATTGTAAGGTGATGGTTGCCTTTGATGTCTTTTTTGTAGTCTCATATCTATGCTTTCGAGTTCTTCCTTCTTGGTGCAACATGTATGTGTCTTCGAGTTCTTTCTTCTGTTCCTCCCTTGTACACTAGTTTCTTAGACACTAGACTTTGAGTTCTTTCTTTTTGGTGTTCTTCCATTGGAATCTTGAATGTGTCTCGAATATGTACATTGGTTTCTTAGATTCTAGATTCTGAGTTCTTTCTTCTTGGTGTTCTTCCATTGGGATCTTGCGTGTGCCTTCAAATACATACACTGGTTACTTAGATTCTAGATTTCACATGGGTTCTCTAATTTGCTAGTGCGTTGACTTTCTTGGTATATACGTTTTTTGAGAAAAAAAATAAAAGTTCATTCTTTCTTCCATTTGGTTTTCTAGTTGCATGCATGAGCATCATCTTTGCTCACATTGTATCATTTTTTATGTTGCATGATCTCGTCAAACACACTCTTTCCTTAGATCCTAGATTTTGCATTGATTCTATCATCCTTTTGTTCCTTCACTTTCATGGAGTTTATTGTAGCCAAATTAGAAATTTTTAAATAACTAACATCTTTGGCGCAATCATTCAGAAGGATCAGAATTGATATATCATCGGGTCGAGTCTCTTTGTTTCTATGCGCCATCATTTCTGTCCAAACTCATTTATAATTTTCATTAATTTATTTCTCATATTAATTTTTTTAAAGAATTATCATACTACTATATGAGTTTTGTTTTGGTTTTACATTGGATACATCGATGATGATGATGCTACTCGAATTTTATTTTCATCATAATTGCATTACTCGTTTTGAGTTTTACAAACATATATGCAAATGTAATTCTTATTTGTTGATGATTTCAAATGGAGCATCACGTGAGGGCCTGGTTCGGGCTGTAAGCTTTTTTCTTTTTTCCTTTACCTGACCTATATCGTGAATAAATAAATCGGTTGAGCCTCCCCTTGAGTAGGCTCAAGGAGGGTTCTTTTCACCCTAGCTTTTACGATTGGGGTTTTTTCCGATAATGAGGTTTTGCCTCGATCTATTATTCGATCAAGGATTTCCTCAGATTAAACATTACATATTGGAAATATTAAGATTGAATGAAATTTTATTATTTAAACTGTTGTGGCTTCCTAACACATTATATAGAAATAAATGTTTTCTAAACATATGATGTCTAAAAGTATTTAGAATAGGCTTCTTAAAGCATAAAAACTGGCTTGAATATATGTAATAATATATTTATCATTTGTAAAATATTTTCTTTGATCTATGGCTATAGTTACTTCTAATTTGTACAAAAAAACCCATATTCCTAATCCTACCAAAGCAAAATATTTTTTTGCAACCATAACTTTAACTATAATTTGACCAAACAAGTTTAAATTTTATTACTAATCTAAATGACCCACCATGGAAAAGCCACATCAACAACATGATCATCTACCTAGGAAGAATTAGTAGTTAACTTGAACTAAGAACTCTCATGCCAACAGCTACACCTTATCGAAAAGCCTCCTAATGTTATGTATTCTGTGAGTAAGTTTATATGTTCTATCCTTTTTTACATGATAAACATTCAATAGGAGAATGATGAAAACAAAAAAAAAACGATAAACACGTCCATCTATTAAAGAATAAAACCAATAAACACTATTTAATTTGTAGAATAATATTATAACTTTGAGAAGTAAATCATTCCCAAAGTAAAGTATGTGTTCTCCTCCTAGAAAAGAGAAAAGAAAAGACTAGAGAATGGAAACATTAGATTAGTTTATTGCCCTTACAAAAGATTAGTTAAATATATAAATAACATTATTTAAGTTTGTACGTATTATATATATACATATATATTTAATTTTCTTATACATATTACATATTTTATATGCCTCTTATCTCTTAAGGAAATTAAAATTTTATAGGAAGATTGTAACTCAAACATATAGACGACCAACTATTCTCCTACACATTTTTATTTTTTGTCGATGGGCCTATAAGTAACCTAACTTCAAAATACACTCTCGAACATTGAACCACAAAAGAAAGGAAAAAAGAGTTCTAGAAGTATATCAGTACCATATCATTCAACATTAGCATCGTAAGTCAAAGAGTTGTTGTCTTGACTATTTTCACATTCAAAATCAAATGATTACTAGAGAATGAAAGAAATTAAATAAAAAAACTTAATAATATAATTGCTCTATTACAAGTTAGAAAAAGCTATATGTTTGATAGAGGTTACTCAAATGCAAACATATATTGCGCTTAATTTCTAGCTATATAGAACTAACGTTGGATGAGGCTTGACTAATTAAGAATGGGACATACATATGTTCACAAATGATATATTCATAATAATCTCATAATTTATCTTTTAAGACTTCAAATTGGACAAAGATTTAACCCTGACCTTGATGCTTGAGTAGTAAAAATTGTTTATGACTTATATGTATGAGCACACATGTATCAATCAATATATAAAATATGCATGTGTTTATTAGTGACTTAGCTTGAAAATTGAGATAGTAAGAATATATAAATTTTTTACTTCTTAGACATCTAAATATACAAACACCATGCATAATGATACACTTTTTACAATAAGTGATTTATTAATATGTCATTCAACATTAACCCATCTTTAAAACATTAACCCATCCAACACTAAACCTAAAAAAGAGAGAAAAAAATTAAATGCTTGTCTAACTCTTATCTCATGGAAGGCTTTAACTAGATCCCATTAGAGAGAGAAAATAAAAATAGATATGTTTGAGAGAAAAATCTAAATCTATTAGAAAGAGAAGTAAATTTGTTTAGAGAAATAAATTTGGCAGAATAAGGTTACAAGTTTGAAGCAAATCCTTTCCAAAGCAAAGAATGTGTTCTATTTCTGAGAGAAAATAAAAGAAAAAGATTAGAGAATGAAAACATTACTTAAGTTTATTGCCTTACAAATATTTATCAGTTTCGTATCATCTTCAACGTTAACATCTTAGGTCAAAAAAGAGTTATTGTGTTGACCATTTACGTATGCAAAATCAAATGACTATTTTTTGTCGGCGGGATCATACGTAATATATGCTATACATTTTATTTGAAGTCGTCCAACGCTTCTGATGGCTGGAAGAAGACCATTAATGAGGAAGGAAGAACACATGGAACCTCTCATACAAATTATCATATCTCTCTCTCTCTCTCTCTCTCTCTCTCTCTCTCTCTCTCTCTCTACGTTCACCAAGCAAGGTGGGATGCATCGATAAGGCAGAGCTGGTACCTCTCCAACCCCCATGACCATTTTTTCCTAGAGCAATGAAAAAGTCAACTAGCTTGAAGATGATAATATATATGTACACTGATAAATGATGTGGTGATACGATGACCATCTCTCAGTAGCCCAACTAAACGTGACTATTTCGATTACGATGTCTATAGCAACATGATAGTGTGAATCACACCACATATGTGATTGACCCTCGGTAGTGAATCACTCTACTACTAGTTTTGATGTCAAAAGATCAACCACGAGCCAGCCTTCACTTGTGGCCATTGCTATGCCAAGCCCAATGTTAGATTCTTGCGTTAGCGAAGCTCAATCGACCGACCTACGAGTTTGATTGGGTCAAGGTTTCACCCAGCATTAGACCATTTGGTGTTAAGCTAATTCATCATCTTGATCATGAGGCCATGTTCTTATTCGCAGCTTCTGCATTAAATGCTTGCAAATTTTTTTGTTTTTTTTATTTTTATTTTATTAATTTCCAAAGATAAAAAAAAAATTTAGGATGAATTATCATGATCTTTACTTGATTGACACCGGACGAGATTCTTTGGACCATTGATATTAAAACTGGCATAAGATGTTGACTGTCATGGAATCAATTAGGTAGTGCCATCCAATCCAAACAAATTTACTGTGGAGGTAGGTGAAAAATGTTGGAAATAATCCAAGTGGTTAGGATGATGATGAGATCAATTTAGATAAGGATAAGATTTATTTAGATGTGATAGATTTTTTATTATTTTAAAATATTTGTATTCTGTCTTTTAATGATTATAAATAGGTGCTCTTGGTTCATTCCAGAGCACTGCAGACTGTTGATTGAAAGTACTCATGGTGTCTTCTACTATTCTCTTCTCCTTCTCCCTGAAGTTCTGCAGAAAAGCCAACAATGGTATCAGAGCCTGGTTCAGAAAAAATCAAAAGGAGTACATCAGTTAAAAAGAAGGGAAGACTAGTAGATCCAGAAAAAGAAAAAGAAAAAAGAGAAGATGGTAGGCCTTACAGTAAGTGTTCCAAATCAACTTCTTCCTATCCTCAAAGATGATAATTATCAATTTTGGGCTATTAAAATGAAAACTCTCCTTGTTTCACAAGGATTGTGGAAGTTGGTAGAAAATGGTTTTGTTGAGTATGATCTGCAGGATCCTAAGACTACTAAGGATAAAAACATCAGATGAATGAAAATATGCAAAGAGATGCAAAAGCCCTCTACATGTTACAACAAGCAATAGATGATTCCCTATTTCCCAGAATCATGATGGCATCAACATCAACAGAAGCTTGGGAGATATTAAAAAATGTGTTTGGAGGCACAGAGAAGGTAAAAATTTCAAAGCTTCAAATTCTTCGTCGTGAATTTGAAACACTTAAGATGAAAGATTCAGAATCTGTTGCTGATTTCTTCTCAAAAGTTTTTTCTATTGTGAACCAAATGAGATCTTATGGTGAAAATCTAAAAGATCAAACTGTAGTAGAAAATTTTTTACGAAGTTTATGTTCAAAATTTGATATGATCTCTACTGTTATAGAAGAAGCTAAAGATACAAGTACATTATCTATTGATGAATTAATGGGATCTCTTTTAGTCCATGAACAAAAAGTGAACAGATCTTCAGATGAAACTTTGGAACATGTTCTTCAAATGAAGATAGATCAGAAGAAGGATCAAAAAGAGAATTCAGAAATCAGATCTCAAGGGAGAGATCAAAATGACAGAGGACGAGGCCGACCAAATGAAGGTAACAAAGAAACTTGAAAATGTTTTTGTTGCAAAAAAATAGGACATATTGAAAAAGATTGTTGGTACAAAAATAAAAACTCAAATGTTCCTCTATGTTCTTATTGTGGAAAATATGGACATTTTGAAAAAGATTGTTGGAACAAAAATCAAACAAACTATCATGAGGAAAAAAATGATGACAAAAGAGATGAAGAAAATATTTGTTTGATAGCATCTGATGAAAAATATTCTAGATTTGTTTGGTTTTTGGATAGTGGATGTAGTGATCATATGACATGGGATAAAAGTCTGTTTTAGAAGCTTGATGATTCGGTCAGATCTACTGTGCAGATGGGAAATGGTAAAAAGGCTCAAGTAAAAGGAAAAGGAACAGTTGCTATGAACACAAAGTCTGGTAAAAAAATTATTGATGATGTGTTATTTATTCCTGATTTAAAACAAAATCTCATTAGTATAGGACAACTAATGAGAAAAGGATATTATGTTATTTTTGATGAAGAAAAATGTCTGATTTATGATAAGAAAATTGGTAAATTGATAGTAACTGCAAGGATGACAAAAAACAAAATGTTTGTCTTATCATTTTTGGACTTCGCTACTCCTACCGAAGAATCAACATTATGAAAAAATAGTTATAATCATTTAAAATTTTGTGGATCTATGCAAACTGTCTCAGATGATGCAGGTTGTAATGTTGATGACACACATATACAGAAAAGGGGTGAAGCTCTAAATTCAGAGGACAACAATGAAAGTACAGATACAGAGTTGGTAGAAGTTTCTGATGATGTGAAGAAAGCCAAGAGAAAGAAAAGAAAAATAAAGCTTCCGCATACAAAGGGATTCAATCCTACAAATGCAGAGTCTCCATCATATCATCAAAGATGGCTACCAAAGAGAAAAATGTCAAGAGAAACGATAAAATATTTCAGGTCAGAAGTTCTCAAAAATGTGTGGACCGAGAAAAAACATAAGACAACCGCTGCAGCAACGAAGATCAGCTTACCGACATTTTCACAAAAATTTTGGAGAGAAAAAAAGATTACATGAAAATAATTTTAAATTATAACTACTTGAATTAAGGGGGTGTGTTGGAAATAATCCAAGTGGTTAGGATGGTTAGGATGATGATGAGATCAGTTTAGATAAGGATAAGATTTATTTAGATGTGATAGATTTTTTATTATTTTAAAATATTTGTATTCTGTCTTTTAATGATTATAAATAGGTGCTCTTGGTTCATTCCAGAGCACTGCAGACTGTTGATTGAAAGTACTCCTGGTGTCTTCTACTATTCTCTTCTCCTTCTCCCTGAAGTTCTGCAGAAAAGCCAACAAAAAAGCCCATGGTTCTCCGGCTTCTACCTAAAACTACAAATGGACCAACGTTATGGGAGGCTTGTGAAAACTGTTTAGCTTTTATGACTTCTTCTTTAGCTATTTGTAGATGATTGATGTCAAATGAAGGGGATTTATGTGGAGGACTTAAAACCTTATACGAACCTATCTACATAATAATAGGTTGCTCCTCAAATATCATATCATCAAAGAAACAATTTGTAAAATTATATTTATTTATCATATAATTCAATCTCCCTTATGCATCGAGATAGACTTTGTAATTAATTCGAAGATAATATTAAAGTAAGTGAAAAGTAAAAAGTAGAATAAGAATAAACAGATAATTGTTGAATCTCATATTTTGATAATGAAATCAATTGATAAAGTTATGATCTAATCTGTGTTTAAGAAAATGATGCAGGACTATCTTTGATCATGAAAAGACAAAACGATTAAAGTAAGGGATCGAGCAATACATCGGAGGAGTGCATGATGCGCCGAGGGCTCGGATGAACAAATGATATGCCATACAACACGGTTAATGCTTTGTAGTAATTTATCTAGATTGAAGTAATCTAGAGTTCTAATTGAGTTGGTTTTGAATGTAATTAGATCAACTAAATTAAGGGGCCATTAAACCTTAATTGAGGCTGATTTAGGAATTTTAGAAGGTCATTTAGTGATCGAAAGTCATACTAGGTGGTGGTACCACTCAGAAGACATTGTATCTAAGAAAACACAGTCTCCGAAAAGACACAATCATCGAAAATATGTTAGGCGATGGTACCATCCAAAGAACACAATCTCAAAGACTTTAAGGCTGCCAACACCTCGGGAACTCTGATCATTTGAATTTTAGCTCCATTTTGGAAGCTATTTGGGGCCTATAGATACCCCACCCATTTTTCCTTGAGTATGCAAGAATTAAAAGCAAACAACTTATGAAAATGTTGTTGTGATTCCTTGAGAGCTCCCCCTCTTTCTTAAAATGTAGTTTTTGTTTAAGAGAGGGCTGAGAAAATTGTAAAAGTTATCTCCTAAACATGTAAAAAGGAGAATAAAGCTGTAAGAGGGTAATTTATCTTCAACTTGTTGAAAGAAGATTAATAGTGGAAGCTAGTGACCTAAACAAAGGAGGATCGGGTGTGGAATAGGTCATAACGATCGAACCAATATAAAATTAGTGTGCCTTCTCTTCTCTTCTCTATTGTTTAATTGCTTTGCTTATTCATTACCATCCTATGAATGCTTTCAGGTTTAAATGCTTTTTTGATACAAGTTTTATCGAATGAATCCTCAAATCAATGAAGATTTTTCAAAAGCACTAATTTACCCCCCCCCCCCTCTTAGTGCCGATTCGGTCATAATATTAGAGCAATGTTTCTCTCTTTTTGGTTTAAAACCCCCTCTTAGTGCCGATTCGGTCATAATATTAGAGCAATGTTTCTCTCTTTTTGGTTTAAAACCCAAAAGATATGACTTTTACCGGCAACTAAGAGGGTATTTCTATCACTTATCCTCCCATATTCAATGGGATGGACTACACGTATTGAAAAACTCGAATGAAAATTTTCTTGCTTTCTATAGATTTTGATTTATGACATATTGTTAAAAGCGGTTTCGAAAAGTCTTCCAAACCAATGAACGAATAGAATAATTTGGAAAATAAGACTTTCTCTTTGAATGTTAAAGTGATGAACGCTTTATTTTGTACTATTGATAGAAACAAATTTAATTGAATTTTCATATGCAAAATTGCACAAGAGATTTGGCACATACTCAAAGTCACACACGAAGGCACTACTATAGTCAAAGAGTCAAAAATTAATCTCTTAGTACATAGCTATGAGTTGTTTTATATGAAACTAAGTGAGACCAATGGAGACGTGTACACTCATTTTATCGATGTCATCAATGGTTTAAAAGCACTTGGTAAAATTTTTCTAATTTTGAACTTATTAACAAAATACTAAGATCCCTCCAAAAAGTCAGGATCCTAAAGTAACGATAATATAAGAAACAAAGGACCTAAATTATTTGCCACTTAAAAAACTTATCGGGTCTTTGATGACCTACGAAATGACATATATAGCACATGATGAACTCAAAAACAACCTTCCAAAGAATAATGACATAATACTTAGATCTAAGGAATACCACTTGGGAGAAATCTCAAGTGACGATGATGATGATGACTTAGCACTTCTTACAAGAAATTTAAGAAATTCTTAAAAACAATCAAAACAAAATAAGACGTTAAGAACAAAAGTGAACTAAAAAAGGACTCAATAATATGCTACGAATGCAAGAAGTTGAGACACTTCAAAAATAAATGTCCCAGAGTAAAGAAGAAGCAACCAAAGAAGAAGAAAACACTCAAAGCCACTTGGGACGACTCAAATTCATCCAAAGATAAGGATCCAACCAATAAAGAGAAAGTTTCAAATTATGCATTAATGACATTTAGCAACGAGGTATGTAACCATAACGAATCTTCCTTATTTTATGATGAATTATTCAATGTATTTAATGACTTGTTTGATGATTTTAAAATAGTTAGTAACAAGTATAAATCGTTAAAAAGGGATCATGCTTCTCTTGCTAGTGAATTTGAAATATTAAAAAATGAGTATAATTATTGTATGTTAGCTCCTTGCACTAACTGTGAAGAGTTAAATATGTTGAATCTTGGATTTCATTGATGAAATCAATTGATGATTTTTATGATCTAACTGATGTATTAGAGAAAGTGATGTAGGATTAACTACGATGATAAAAAGGCATTACAGTTAGATGTTGGGTCGGAGTCAAGTTCGGCATTAGGTCGAGGTTCGGATGATGTAGTGGGAGCTCACCGGAAGTTCGACGGAGTTTGCCGAAAGTGATTGGGAAGCTCGCTAGGAGCATGCCAAGAGTTCACCAGAAGATGATTGAGAGACTCACGAAGGATGCTGAGAAGTTCACCGGGAGTTAGGAATATTAATTGTCATGTCGGTCACAAAAGATTGTATTTATGTATTTTATCATAGTTAGCATCATAGATTCCTAATTAAGTTAGATTTAGAGAAATCTAAAATAACTCAATTTTAAGTTACCTGGTTCACTTTGGGTTATATTTGAGCTCAAGTTGAGCTTATTTTGTTAACCTGGAAAGGGGTCAATAGGAGGTACAAATCAAGTACAAAAACTATACAAAAAGTATAGTTTGATTCCCAGCAGTAGCACCGTTGGTGGGCAGTGGTGGTACCGCTTAGGTGACGATAGTACCATTGTTACCCTTGTTTTCGGGGCACTTTCAATGGTAGTACCATCGGCACCGACGGTAGTACCACCCGTATCCGAGATTTACGGGATTGGTTGGATTTTAGCTCTATTTTTTGAAGTCAATTGGGTTTATAAATACCCTAAATATTTTTGCATTGGAGAGCCAGAAAATGATAAGTGCAAGAAAAGTAGTCGTAATCTTGGTTAAAAGTTATGTAAAATTTAAGAGCTTTCCTTTGAGTGCTTCAAAGTGTAAAGTGAGTCTAAGGAATGAGCGAAAAATTTGTAAAGATTCCTCTCCTAAACCTATGAAAAGGTGATAAGTATAAGAAGTTTGATCTTCACCTGTGGAAGAAGATCATTAGTGGACACCGGTGGGCCTCGACGAAGGAGGACTTCGAAAGTGGACGTAGGTCAAGCTTTTGGCCGAACCACTATAAATTGTGAGTCTTCTTTCCTTGTCTTTTACTTTAGCATTCCTTAGTTAAATTGAGATTTTTTTGGTCTTAAGTTTAAATCCTTCATGTATCTTATTTCAACGAATTCCAAAAGAAACGCTTTCGATTTTGATTTTTTACTTCGAGCAATAGTCTTTCAAATCGAGTTTATTTAACATTGCACTAATTCATCCCCCCTCTCTTAGGGCCAACTTGATCCTAACAATTAGTATCAGAGTCTGTTACACTCAATTGGATTAACTCCTAAGTGAGTTAATGACTTCCTTTGGCATATACAATATACATATTTGAAAACTAGAATGCATATCTTTTTTATTTCAATTGATTTTGAACTATGAAATATTATCAAAAATGATTTTCAGAAGTCATCCAATCCAATAAATGATTGAAATAATTCTGAAAAAAATATGTTTTTATTAAATTCCAAACTTATGAATGCTTTGTTTTGCGCTTTAGATAAAAATAAGTTTAATCGAGTTTATACTTGTGATTCGACTTATGATATTTAGCAAACTTTAGAAGTCACACACGAACGCACAAGTAGGGTAAAGGAATCGAAAATAGATCTTCTTGTACATAACTATGAAATGTTTAAAATTAAACCAAGTGAGACTATTGGTGACATGTATACTCGCTTTACAGATGTCATCAATAGTTTAAAATCTCTCAATAAATTTTATTATAATATTAAACTTGTTAATAAAATCTTGAGATCTTTACCTAAAAGTTGGGATCCAAAAATAACTACTATACAAGAGGCCAAAGATTTGAACAACTTGCCTCTTAAAGAACTAATTGGATATCTGATGACTTACGAAATGAGCTGCAAAGTTTATGATGAACTTGAAGAACACCTTCCAAAGAACAGAAAAGACATTGCCTTGAGAACTAAAGAACACCTTCCAAAAAATAAGAAAGACTTGGTACTTATAACAGCCGATGACTCCTCGAGTGAAGCCTCGAGTGATGAAGACAATAATATTACACTACTAACAAGAAAACTAAAAAAAATCATAAAAAAAGAACGAAAATCATAAAATAAAAATGAACCCCAAAAGGATAATATAATATGTTTTGAATGTTAGAAGCTAGGACATTTCAAAAGTAAATGCCCACGGTTAAAGAAAAATGAGCCAAATAAGAAGAAATTCTTCTTAGCAATATGGGATGATTCAAGCTCATCAGATAAGGAAGACAACACCAAAGAAGAAGTTGCCAACTATGCGCTCATAGCCATCCATAACGAGGTAAGTAAATCTTCCAATGTTTCATTTACGTTTGATGAATTATTAAATACATTTTATAAACTTTTTGATGAATTTAAAAAGATTAGTAAAACCTATAAATTACTCAAGAAGGAACATGCATCACTAGTTAGTAAACTTAAAAAAAAGCATGAAGCATCAACGTTACGTAATTTTTGCACTAATTGTGAAACACTAAAGGAAAATGTCATACTTCAATAAACTTTAGAAAAATTTAAAATAGGGAATAAATCTCTAAACATGGTACTTGCAAATAAGGGTCATGTTCATAAGAAAGCATGTATTAGCTTTATGGGCTCACTCAACAAAAACTAACTATCTTCATTAGAGGACCTACATTAAACTCTTCACCTAAACTTAAATGTAATTTTTGTGGTAGACTATCATATTTTGCCTATAAGTGGTCATTTAGAAAGTATAGTCCACATAAATTGATTTGAGTTCTTAAAGAAATCATAAATAACATGATGCCTTTAGTTAAATTAGGTAGAACTTTTTATGAGAGACCTATAGTCAAATGAGTACCTAAATCAAAATCATCTTTTACTTTGATAGTGGATAGATACTCAAGGCACAGGACCGGAGATCTAACTTATTTTTCTAAGCTAACTAGCCTAAATGAAGAAGTTGTCACCTTCGGAGATAATAACAAAAGAAAAATCATTGGGAAAGGAACCATATGTAACAAATCAAACCTTTTGATTGAAGATGTGCTATTGGTAGATGGTTTGAAATATAATCTACTAAGCATTAGTCAAATTTTGTGATAAAGGATACATTGTTAAATTTAAATCTAATACTTGTATAATTGAAATACCACACAAAAATAAATCTTTGATTGCCTTAAGAAATAATAATGTGTATAATATTGATATTAAATTTTTTTGTGATGAAATGTGCTTTTCAATTTTAAATGATGATGCTTGGATTTGGCATAGGAGACTAGGTCATGCTAGTGTGAAACTACTAAATCAAATCTTAACTAAAGATTTAGTAAGAAGATTATCTAGCATTAAGTTCGTCAAAGATAAAATTTATGATGCTTGCCCAAATAGGAAAGCAAATAAAAAGTATTTCTAAGTCAAAACTGCATGACTCCTCATGGAGCTTCTTAGGCTATATATATACTTCACCTTCGCGCATAACTGTGCCCATCACAAGCACTTGGTGGTAAGAGTAGCCTACTTGGGTACCTCCGTAGCAGAAGCTAGCCATGGCGTCCAAAGCCTCAGCATCAGCTGCCCTGTTCCTCACCCTCAATCTCCTCTTCTTTGCCCTCGCCACTGCCTGTGGCACCAGTTGCCCTACACCTAAACCGAAGCCCACCCCAAGCCCATCCTACGGCAAATGCCCCGTCGCCACCCTGAAACTGGCCACCTGCACCAACGTGCTCAACGGCCTGATCACCGTCGGCGTCGGCAAGTTCCCCAAGCAGCCGTGCGAATGCTGCACTCTCATCGACGGCCTCCTTGACCTCGAGGCCGCCGTCTGCCTGTGCACCGCTCTCAAGGCCAACATCCTGGGCATCCACCTCAACCTCCCCATCAACCTCAGCTTGCTCCTCAACTACTGCGGCAAGAAGGTCCCCAAGGAGTTCCAGTGCCCTTGAGCCTCCCTGTCATCTGTTCCCCTAGTGCATGCTTGCTTGTGAGAGTACTTCTTCTTGCGTATTGTATGTTTGTTTGTGGCTCCATCGGAGCTTCTTTAGTTTGCTTTTGGGGTTGAGCCAGCAGCAAAGCAAGAGAGCCAGTGTGGAGGTGTTGATGTGATGCAACCATGCTGCTTGGTGTGATCGATCCATTGTTGATTCTTTCTTAATTCAAAGCTTGTGCAATTGTTTGGGACAATGTGTGGCTTC
This sequence comes from Ensete ventricosum, assembly GCA_029747655.1. NCBI lineage: Eukaryota > Viridiplantae > Streptophyta > Magnoliopsida > Zingiberales > Musaceae > Ensete > Ensete ventricosum. Next base: position 45,923,363 of record JAQQAF010000003.1, read on the forward strand.
AGCTAACAAATACTGACTAAAATTAGAACCATCTGTGGAGGATTTATTTTCTTGTATTTTAATTTAAAGATAAAACGAAGAAGAACATAAAACCAAGTTATGACTAATTATTCTCAATTCTTTTACCAGGGAGAACTGAAGGTTTTTTAGGGTTCAGATCATGCTAAGTGAAGTCAAATTTGTAGTTCAAGGGTATACACTTAAAGGGTTCCAGATAGAAGATGCATGCATGACATTGGTGCAATTGCAGGTTTCTGTGTTGCCTGTTTTTTATGTCTTTTCTGATATCACATCTCACCCACCTGTGCCACAAGACAGCAAGCAATGTTAATGATCAATGAGGCTGTAAGAAAGAAACAGATTATAAAAAAAAAAAAACAAGTTACTGTGTTGTTGTATCGTGATTCAATCGGAGCATAATGTTAGAAATAAATAACTCCACTTGTCATTCGCATGGGCTACAATGCATATCATTTTTCGCAGTGACAGCTGAAGAATATGATGAGGGTCTGAAAACATATGACGCATTTTTTTTTCTTAAGGTGTAGTAGTTCCTTTTGGATGTATTTGGACACTATCACAAACCAAGGGCTTAATGTATTTAGATGGCAAACCCGTGTCGATACTATCTAACCCATTTCCTTAATAATCACTTACTGAAAATAATCCATTTCAAAATTTGATTATGACATCATATATGATGATTAGAGAGCTTTTGATTGTCAGACCAAGTCTCTCTCTCTCTCTCTCTCTACCTATATATATATATATATATATATATATATATATATATATATATATATATATATATATATATATATATATATATATATATATATATATATATATATATATATATATATATATATATATATAAGTTTGATATAGTCATAAGAGAAAGTAACACTTAAGCATTTTGATTACAGATCATCCTATGGATTGGATGTTGGACGTGATAAGTTTTCTTCTTCATCTGGGATATTAGTCAAAACCCCTAATTTCAGAATGAGCCATTATGTTATAATTGAAACATCCAACGGTTCAATGAATATTTTCATGATTAATTAATAATCGAAGATTTTATGTAACCATTTTCTAAATTAACAACCCACTTTAATTTTCATGGTTACCTATGTCTCCTAAAAAAAAAAAAAACTTTAAATGTATCCTCTAACCCATATGAGAAAAGCATATGTTTTATTCTTTAAATTTTTATTAATTTAAGTATTGGATGGACATCTTTTTGATACATCTCGGATGTAATTTTTATAGGGTCACTAGCTAAATTTTTTATCTTCACGATTCGTGATTTAAGGCAAACCCATGTTTATGTTGGGTTTGGTTTGCTTGAAATTTAGAAAGTAATTTATCCACTCTCTCATATAAAATATGGCATGCATCTCTACCTCAAAATAGGCAAATATTCTTGTAAAGGTAAAAAAAAAAAAAAAGGGTTCTCATTCCTAAAACTTATAAAATAATGCTCGAGAAACTCCGATTCGATTCATAAATACCATTAGTTTTATTCCAACTCCCATCACAATCATGCGAATCTTAAGGAGCTCACGCAATCGCATCATGTTGTTGAGTAAGGACAGCGTAATGTTTTATTGTATTTGTGTGAATGAGGAGTGGAAACAGAAGCTTTGTGAGGCCAACCTGAACAAGGACTGTCATATAGTTTAGGTTCGTCCTTTTTTACTATTTTGATATTTCCTTGAAGATATATGCCATTTCAATCAACTTGGTATATATCACGCTAACATAGTCTCACCAGTAGAATTCAAGTTGTCAATTGACTCAATTAAGGATGCATTATTCCAACAATTATATTATTGCACAACCTTGAAGTTAACAAAGAATAACAAGTACATTAATTAATACACCAACACTTTGTCACCATCATATATCTTGCAACATCGAAAGCAAACCAAATTGGCCGGTAGAGCAGAGAGAGAGAGAACTAACGCACGCGTGTCGAACACCATACTCGACGACCTGCACATGAACGGAAAGGATATAGAGATGACGGAGACGATGGTTGGCGCGCTCAAGGGCACTGGAACTCCTTGGGGACGTTCTTGCCACAGTAGTTGAGGAGCAGGCTGAGGTCGATGGGGACGTTGAGGTTGATGCCGAGGATGTTGGCCTTGAGGGCGGTGCAAAGGCAGACGGCGGCCTCGAGGTCGAGGATGCCGTCGATGAGAGTGCAGCATTCGCACGGCTGCTTGGGGAACTTGCCGATGCCGACGGTGATGAGACCGTTGAGCACGTTGGCGCAGGCGGCCAGTTTCAGGGTGTCGATGGGGCATTTACCGTGGGACGGCTTCGGGGTGGGAGTAGGGCAGGTTGTGCCGCAGGCACTGGTGAGTGCGAAGAAGAGGAGGTTGAGGGCAAAAAAGAGGCCAAACGAAGCTGAGGTTCTGGACGCCATGGATTTCTAAGAAACAACTCAGTAGGAACACTTGCAAGTGGATGTGATGGATAGCTTGGAGGCGGAGAGCCGAGGTATTTATAGAGAAGAAGCTGCTGCATGTGGAGGTTACTTAATGCTTGGTGCAGCTGTTGCAGGGGAAGATGACAAAGGAAGCCAGCCATGTGGATGATGAAATGGAATGAGCAAGGAGTTTTTAGCTGGCGATCATTGTGGTGATCCGGAGGAAGCAAGTTGCATGTCGACTTGTTACCTACCTCTCATGCAGCCATGAACACCAGTAAGTTCTTGTTCGTCTAGTCTTTGCGTCTTCATCAGTGATAGACTTCGAAATCACGTGGCTCGTATTAAAGTCTGAAATTTAAACTACAAAAAATAGAGAGAGAGAGAGAGAGAGAGAGAGAGAGTCTTTGCGTAATACAATGCTGCTACGTATTCACTCTCGATCTTCATGCTGTATGTATCTCATGGCACGTATCACACCCTCAACTTCTGGTTAGCAAGATATACATATCGATACGTATGAAGCTCACCTCACAGTAATAACTATTTATTTCACCATGCTTTGGCCAGACATGAAGCAGCCGTATCAGAAAGCCTAGGAAACACCCGTGTCCGTAAAGGTTTACAGCAAGCATCAGTTGACTTTTCCACCTCATTTTCTCTATCGATACAAACAACATACGCGGGCCGCCGGTAAGCAAGCATACATTGATTGTGAGATCACATCAAAGATTTTTTTTATTTTTTTTTATAATTATATATGTAGTTGTAGATAATATTGATTATCCCCACATTATTTAGACTAAAACCAAACCCTCCCTACTTAACCTACGAAGTCTATAGTCCTGGTTTTTGCTCCCCCCACAAGTCAAATAAACTACAAATGCTTATAGCCGCCAACTCTCACGAAGAATATGATGATCCTGCATGCATTTGATGCATATTCTCAACGTACTTCCTGTACAATGTAAAGATAAAAACTTTGGAAAATCTTCGTGCAGTCACCATCAATGTACGTGTGAAAATTACTATCCTAAAGATAGATAGATAGATAGATAGATAGATAGTTTCTTGGAAATGCTCGTCCGACCTCTTCATCATATATATATATATATATATATATATATATATATATATATATATATATATATATATATATATATATATATATATATATATATCTTTTGCCGCACGGTAGAGCGGAAATGTCGCGGTGGACGACAGTGATCGACGTGATGTATCAATTGAGGACAAACTCGTTGGTAATCCAATCAAAGAAACAACACAGAATAATTCGATGGTACACCTCTTTGGGCCGGAATTATTTGAACATATATAACCGGGCTCCACATGGGGAGAGGACCCCACCGGTGTGAACAACAGAAAAGCCGAGGGGTTGGCACCGGCATCGAGATTTGGAAGCAATCCCCAATGAGGTTATTAAATGGGGGTCGAACGACTCTCGTGACACCACCACCACAGCTTATGAAGCGAGAGTTGTCATTATGTCAGGAACGCAAAACTGGCTCGCTGTGCTGTGCATCGTTCCAGGAAGGAAAACCACCCCGTGACGCAAGGAGACAAAGAAGTCGATCCGGTTTTCATGCATGCATGCTTTATTTACATGTATCGATTCTACAAATTACATAATGTGGTGGCTTTATTTACATGTATCGATTCTACAAAAACTAAACTTGCAATTACATAATGTGGTGGCTTTATTTACATGTATCGATTCTACAAATTCAGGGATAACAAATGGTAGCATAGATCGACTATGCTTTAAAAGCATGTTCTTGGTATTTTTCATTGGTCCCATCGAAGCTTGCTGATCTATCCTTCAATAACATTCGATCTATCCATGCCATATTTGGTATATTTATGCACAGACTTATAGAGCTTCTGGTGTACTAACTTTTGGTACTTGTGATAGTATACTAACAAGTGATACCAAATCTAAAGCCTCTCCTTGTCAACTCTGCAAGGAATAAATAGGTTCTAGTCACTATATTTCCAAGAGGATGCATCATCAATCCTACACGAGTTCTCTTTAAGTCCTAAAGGGCGAGTCCTGGCACCCCTGTAAGGTTACACCTTTGTTACCAAGATTCAAGTGATGAAAACATCTTTTCTACTTGGAAAGGTGAATCTGCATATATTGAACAGTTATACTGGCAGAATTTGATTGTGGCACACTTCTCAGGTCAGCTCAAACACAAAACGCACTGTTATTAACAAGTAATTGCAATACTACTTAATCTTTGGTAACAACAGGCTTTAAAGTCAATTATTTTACAACCTCAACCTTTTCCAGGCAATCGACAAGTGATTTTAATGAGATGCCAAAATGAATTCGGTTCAAATAGGTGGAGAAGAAACCTAGTTTGCAAGTAAACTCAGACCTGATCATTCAGGTAACAAAAGAGTTAACCTTACTGTTACACCTAGGCTTGCCATTAGAGAAAAGGAGCAACAATCATTTGTTGCCTTCTCCGTGGTCCTAAGTAAGAACATCTCAAACTCACAATATCATGTAGAAAAATCGTTATTAACAAGTATATGCATTGCCACATAGTCTTTGGAGACAACAAGCCCCAAAGTTGATTATAAAGATTGATCCTCCACGATAAATGGGACACATTTTTCTCAAATGACAGACAAGGTATCTCCTTCCTAGAAGACAAACAAGGTGATTGCTCATCCTAATGCTGGACTATTTTGATTTATTATTCGGGGGGGGGGGGGGGGGGGGGGGGGGGGGGGGGGGGGGCGCTTGCATTAGTTACCAATGTATCTTAAAGAGAATAAAAAATAAAGCCAGGCAAAAAAAAAGGAAGGATACAAATTTTAAGTTTGGTTGCCAATTACATGACAGAAATGAGAAGTGGCCTGTAAATAAATTTCATCATGATCGAACATTTTACACAAAAGAAAGCTTGTCCATCAAATATGTTATTAATGAATAAAATTATTTGCCAACAAAAAAATTTGAAAATTCCTCTTCCCCAGAAAAAGAAAAAATTTTGATAGATTTATCTTGATGAAATTTCCACTCTTATTTTCACAATTGCCTTTTTATTTCATGTACTTCAGAGGTTTATAAAAAGAGCCAAAGGAGATTATAATCAGAAAGATTAACAAATGAATGAATGAAAATTGTATTCCTATTATTATATGTCAGTAGTGTGAGGTCACAATTTTATTCCCAATGGTTGTTCTATCTTCACTTGTCCAGAATCAGATTTGGTATCAAAACATGTATCCTATATCATATCGTCACCCTTATCTCTCTTCCTTCTCATTGCACACCGCAACTCAAGAACTAACATGATCTAATAAGGCCAATTGCACTAGACCAACAATCAAGTCAGAATATCAGCAGAACTTGGAAATTTCAAAGCTGCAAACATTGTACACTACCATAATAGTACACTAGGCCTCTGTTTAACTTTAACAAGATCCAACTGCAACACCACATGAGTGTCTAAACTTAAAATTAACATTGTACACTCCCATAATAGTGGAATATCTCTAACAACATATATATGTCAATACTGTAATCAATATCCTATGCATGAACATACACTACCTAGGTGGTACCTGACAACCCAAGAAAATGCTCATAATAATATAATCAATTCCATCTCCAATGCATCCTAAGACTCATTTACTAAGTAGGTGACCTGTGCCACTGCTCATACAATAATGAATAGCCATGTATCACCAAGGTGTCTCAATGCATACTTACCTACTACATAAGCAATTTTGTAAGAAGACAAGAGTGCCCAAAAGTTTGCATTTTGCATTATGCACTCCAATGATCAGGGAATATGTATAAAAATATATAAATGCATCGGCGTCTACACGTGTAGATGTGGATCCAACACTTTGAGCCTCCTGAGTGACACATGGTAGACCAAGCTCCCAAGAAATTGGCCATAATAAAAATGACAAATTGCGTGTCACCTAGGCATCCTAAGACAGATTTATTACCTAGGTGTAACAGACTACCATGCAAATACCTCTAATACCAATGACCAACTATGTAACACCTAGTTGTCCCAGGGCACATTTGACACCTAGGTGATAACTCAACCATCCGAACAACCAGTCTGAAGGCGTGATCACTACCTAGGTGGTAAACCAACTACCCAAGAAACTTCCCAAAAAAACTAATGATCTACCATCTATGGCCTAGGCATCTTGAGGTGCATAGCCTACCTAGGAGGTAACCAACCACCCAAACGAATGCTTGGAACAACATGATAACAATGATCGACCATATGATGAGAAAACTACTAATTGTATTCGTGTGATGGAATTGACTAATAAAGCATCAGGACAAGTTCCATCCAAATCGTAAACAAATGTGAATATGTGATGCCTGTTTTACATAACGACCCATCCCATCTATTTGAAATTTGTGAAAATTTTGTGACTTCAAAACATATCCAGTTTTTGAGGACAAACTTGTACAAAACCTTATTTCTAAATTTTTTATTAGGTACTTAAGTCAACTCATAGTATAATCTAATTTGGTTTCAAATAATAAACTGATAAAGTAACACGAAACCAAGCTCTTATGTGCAAAAACCTTGTGCTCTTAGTTCAGTTGGCTTGTAATCTCAACCAAGTTCCTGCTGCAAACTATATTTGGCTTACAAAAGAAACCCCTTTTTATTTCCAGAAATAGTCTCACATATATATGTCCTGCCTTATATATGTGATGTCATTCAAAAGAAATTTTCAACTCCTTGATGAAATACTTACAAGCCAGCTGAAGGAACTACAAGGACAACCCCAATTTGGCCCTGATGGTGTTCTATGTGGAATGGTCTGTTCTGCTATTCTTTCCCTTGACTGTTTTTCAAATGTAGCGATGTATGAACTTTGAACAACATAGTGCGTGAAACTTTCTTGAAGAGTATATGATATGGAGATGAATAGCTGTCCACAGGAATACTACGCGGCTCAAGGAACCGTCGGAAACATAAAGGCTATCAGCATTTGTACAGTTCTTCAAATATAACAAATATTTGTTTATAGTTGGAAGTCATCCTGATGAAAGTAAGATTATCGTTGAAACTTTGGAAGACACACGTAGTCCCTAAGCTTCTTAATGAAAGATTAATACAAGCCTAGCATAATCGTGTTCATCATTAATGCCAATCATGATACGATAAAAACAAAAGATTCTGGTGCTTGAGATGGCCTAATCGACGAAAAGAAGCAATATTCAAAACAGGGTATCGATGTTCGATATAGAGAACATTGGGATTCAAGAAAAGCGAGAAGACTTACGAAGAGTCAGTCTCTTGGACGCTTTGTCATTCCACACAGCCACCAAACCGAGCGACGCGAAGAAGCCCAGCACAGCCACGCCAACGCTTCGTACTGCTTAAAATCCCAGAATCCAAAGAATCACGTATGACTCCACTCTCGCATTATATTTGTCATCCAAAGAAAACCAAAAACAAAACCCTAATTTTAGGAGGATGGGTGTACCTTTCCGACGGTGGGAGCGAGGCGATCTATGCAAGGCTCCGGACAAGGGGTGCCGTTGTCCCAAACCATGCCGGAGCGCGACCGAAGTGCGGAGGCGACGGATCGGGCGGCGACACCGTTGCCGCCCATGATGCGGGATGCCACGCCGCTGAATCTCCCGGCCATTTCTCCCCCCTCTCTCACTCCCTCGAGCTTTCTTCCATTAATTGCTGTGGGGTTTTGCTTCGATCGCGAAGACTCGAGAACCGTAGGCAGTTCGCTTCGATGATGAGAGTGCCATATCGGATCGGTCGGTACTACTACACCAAAAATGAAACCGATAAAAGCGTCGGATCCAAAAGTGGATCCGGATATGACTTTTCGGGTTGGCGGACGCACCTGCGGTGTATCCGGATATGGGCCGCAAAACCTCTTCATCTTTGCGATTCCGAGCCCAATTGAAGGGTGTATCAATGATAGTTCAGTTGATTAATATGAGTAATAATTAAGCAATATGATCACTTTTCACATGAAACCTTCCTGTCTTAAATCATAAAATTTAGGTCAAAGACAATAAGTAATTTGCATTATTTAGACTTTGAGAAGGGGAAACAACACAATGGGTTTCGCCTGACGACCACATTATGCAGCAATTTCTGTAGTAGTAGTGCATCTTCTATTCTGTATATATTTCATAACAACGTTGTAAGAGTATAATGCATGTAGAGAGCTCGACAAACATCGATGTCTTCCTCTTCAAATTTCTGAAAGCTTCCTACTTATTGTGAATCGACGGTCCTCGTTGAGCTCTTGGATAGTCCATCGAGGATACGTCGGTGAGAACTCCCGGGTCATTGGATCCTATGTATTCTTCGTTGCACTCACTCGCTAGCAGCGCTCGCACTCGCTTCTCCAGCCTCACCTACAGAAGAATACACGGATTACCACCTTGAATCCATACAATTCGAGGAATGCACGAAACAGGTCCAGGCATTTAGTAACCATGCGATCTTGAACCCCCATTGAGGAGGAGACGGCGCCGGAATAGGCCAGGAGTGACCTTATCCTCTATGCTTTAATTAGCTATTGGTTCCATTACCGCGAGCATTCGAAGTGCTTAAATTTACCTTCGATTTTGTTGTTTGAGGCAGCCCAGCATGAAAAGAAGGCATTGGAACCTCTCTTCCTGCACAATCTATCGCTGTTAGGAATCCTGAAATATCCATGTTACATGTAGAAAGATGTAGGAAAGATGATCAAGATAATTGAGGAGTTCTCATCTATCATTCAGGTGTAATCCAATGTACAAGACAAGATGTCTAAGCCACTGCAGCAAACAAAACGCATATAGCCAGTTTAATCTAACTAATGTGAGGGTTATCAGATGTGTATATGTTTGAAGAAGAGTAGGACTCCACCACTTGTTTCAATCTCAGTGTTTGTGGGAACAAAAGTTCAAAGCTTATAAAAAGGAGGGGAGAGTGTGGCATTGGAGTGGGATGTATCAGTTGTGTGATGGAGGATGGGTCCTTGGTTCAGCATAATCCACATGAAACCCAGGGTGCTCCTCCAGTCCACGACCAGGCTTTACACGCCATGAAGCGTCAACAAGTGACGGGTATGGAACAGCACCTGACACTGCTGCACCCTTCTTCCCCTTCACGTCTTCTCTCAGATCATCTGCAACACCTTTGGACGAGGATGATTGAGGTGTCCTTGCCTGGATCGGAGACTCATCGAGAACGATCACCTTCGTAAAAGCCTAAACAAGAGAATGAGATTATGGCATCTCAACAACGATAAAGAATCCTTGGTACTTGATAGTGTAAATGCAGTTGCACCAACCTCGTTGGATGTATGATATGAACTGTCTAAATCTTTGGCAGTCATCCTCAGATGTCGAGCACTGCATGCGGTGATAGAAAGAGCTGACAGGAGGAGGAAGAGAAGAGCAACGGAAGACATGGTTTGCCGAGTCTGAGAGTTCGACGATCAAAGAGTATTTGTAGACGGCGGCATTAAATGCAGTCTCGCATGGGATCGACGTGAAGTGACGGCAGTGTTTCCTCTAAGAAGACATGGAAAACTATAGCAAACCAGAGAGAAATCAGAGAGAAAGGAGGAGATATGGAAGGGCGTACTGCTTTGTCTAATCCTTCCACTACTCCTCCATTGACAGAACCAGGGAAGGGGAAACTGAGAGGCTTCAGTGGGAGCATCATATATAAGAGAACAGGGTGTTGAAGGAGTGAAGCCCAAGGAGGACCTGAGGGCCCCTCATGTTTCTATAGTGAGACCGAGTTAACAGGGAATTAGGCAATTTTGTCGGCGACAACGGGTTGCCTGCCCCCGATGTATACTAATACCAAGTCAGAAAACAAAGAAGTCTTACGGAAGTTGACGGCTTAAAACCCTACAATAGTCTAGAAGTCAATGCTGGATTAAGTTAATCTTTACATATATCTATGCCGGAAGTTTAATTAGATCTGTTAAGCGATTAAGAAGACGAGTAAATTTGATCGAGTTGATCGGAATAGTTTTTGACTGCCTTCAAATTGACTTTGGAGCACTACCTACCACGGTTCTTGTGGGCCATATGCCACGTGGAGAAGGGGAGGGTGGGACCAGTGAGATCGGAGGTCGGGAACGGAGGGTGTGGCGGTCGACGGCGCATACCGAGGTGGGGTTGGGGAAAACGGGCCGAGTCGATGGGGGTTTGACTCAGGCCGTGTCGCGTAAAGCGCTTGCAAAAGGCGCGAGTCACGGCGCGTCGGTCGCTCGGCTCCGTCGTCTCCACGCCTCCCTCCCATCTCCTTCCTAAGAACGATGATAATAATAATAATAAATAATAATTGCCTTTTTTACCGTCGTACCAAATAATTACGTTTTCGTTCTTAAAATGTTTGATATAGCATCTCCATCGAATCCCTCCAAATACTAAGATTCATATATGCACATATCACACGTTAAGATTCATATAAAAAAAAAATGGCAATTAATCGCAATTGTTTAAATTTAGCACATTTAAATAATAACAATTCAATTTTTCATTAGCATATATCATTAAAATATTACGTCTTAAAAATATTATTATCGATTAGAGTTTGGTTGTAAAATGGTTCCAGAATTTGTTTCTCTCCTAATCACTGCTTTTCAAATGTTATTTTTCGTTTTCTTGAGGAACAATTAGGGTTACACATGGCAAAACATATGTCCTGTCTCTTTCAGCTATGTTCTTCCGAGTTCTTTACTCAATCCCATTCCAATTCCACAGCTTAACAACCTCATCTCATCTGGGCATGCAGAATGCACACTATGGACAACAAGCCACGTTATAAAAAAAAAAAGTAGGTAGAGAAATTGAAGACAGCATAGTCAAACATGGGCAACCCTAAGAATTAACAAGTTCAACTAGAAAGAGACAATACAGCAGCAAATAGCCAAGCACACAAGTGGTCACATACAAAAAGTTCATCAGCACTCAATGAGGTAATACTGATTCTGAAATCCTCAAGTTGGCCAGAGGCTAAACTTCTTCTGCGTAGGCAGGTTCGAGGATCTCGGCCTCGGCTTCCTGCACCTCCTTCTCTGTTTTCTTCCCCTTCTTGGACTTGTAGTAGATGCTCATAAAGGTCCCGACCGCCCCGTACTTATTGCGGCAGTGCTCGTAGTGCGATCCATCAAACATCCGCCAGAAGTTCTTCTCGGTGAGCTCGGAGACCGCATACTGGGGCTGGAACCCGTGGTTCTGGATCAACCATTCCTCGAGGTTGCGGACAGCTTCGGCTCCATCAAACTCCTCACCGCGGAGCACAGGACCTGGAGCATAGTACACCCCAATGTCCGTGAACATTTGGGCATAGCTCGTGTCTCCCTGTCGGTGATGATGCTCGAAGCCTGGCTCTGGGTACACCATGGTTTTCACTGGAAGCTTGAACAACCGATGTGGACAGAGCCATATCGGATACACCTGAATGGCAACAAATGAAGACCAACTCTTTATCAATTATATGTAGCATCATGCATCACTAAATGGCAGCTTGAACTGTTAATGGTCCATCAATGCAAGTTGTCCATGGTTGGCAATATTTTAGAATCAGTGCAAGTACTAAATCCAACTTAAACAACTGCACACTAGCAAAGTTCCATACCATGTTACTGAGTAGTGGATAATTACCTCCATTTCATTGTGACAATATTCTAAAGCGTCTCCAACTTTGTACAGAGGAACCAAGAGATCCTGGATCACATGCATATGATGGTAGTAGTTCCTGATCGATTCACCTTGGGTGGCCTTGAGCAGAGAAACCTTGGGAGGCATCATCCAGCCCAAAAACCATCTGAACCACCACTGGTCTCCAAATGGCAGGATCAGCTTACCTTCCCAATACAAACATCTCGTGTGCCTATGGTAATACTCTCTAGTGGGTATGTACTCCACAAACTCACCCTTCTCCAGTGCTGTCTGCGCATGTTGGTAAAACCAAGGTTTAAACCACCACCCTAAGTTGTTGATGACATTACCCTTCGTCTTCGCTTCTTCTTTGGAGGCATATCTCCCGGTCATGTGCACAGCCTCCGATGGAGTATAGATCATTCCCTCGACAAAGTCTGGAACCTTCGACGGATCTCCATCTCTGGGTGCAAAAGAATCAGCATAACCCTGTGCAAGTTCCTTCAGGGTTCCACGGTATGGGGTATAGGTAAGCCTCATATATTCCTTAACTGGTATTAGTTTTATTTCAGCAGAAACTAGGAGACCCAGAGTTCCTTGAGACCAAGGGATTCCATTGAAAAGGTCAGAGTATTCGTTATCCTTTGTGCACCTCACCACTCGGCCATCTGCAAGGACAACTTCCATGGCAACAACTGTGTCGGAAAACAGCCCATAAATGTGTGAACTCCCCTCAATGCCATAACCATTAATCAGTCCACCAACAGTGAGATCGTCAAGCTCTGCAACGACGGCAAGTGCAAGATTCATAGGAACTGTATATCTAGTTATCTGGCCCATGTTAACAAGTGGCTCCACCTTAGCAACCATTCGCTCTTTATCAACCTCGAGAATGTTTCTGAATGCAGAGAGATCAACTTCAAAATGTCTTGCGCGTTTATAATCAACATTACGCATGCCAACAGCAATATATGGTTTCCTGGCCGTGCACACAAGGCCATCTTTCTGGGGATCTCTCTGCTTGAGGCGATTTACAACTTTCTTCACATTCTCGTCATGTTCCTTCTGGCGACGCTTTTCAGATTTCATGGCGGATTTCACATCGCCCAGAAATAGTTTGAAATAGATAAAGCAAGAGACTGGAAGCACAACAAAGATGACAACAATCCATCGGAACTGGACCAGATAATCCACCAAAACTTTCTTTCTTTTGGGTCGTAGAGGTGCTTGCAGATCAGACATGATTGGTATCTGAATTTTGGCAAAACAAAATGATCAAGAAACTGTTTCATTTTCTGCAACATTTCTTATCAGGTAGACTGGTGTACCCGACTCCCACTACTATGTACCCAACTCGACTCCACAAATGTAATTGTTAAACAAGCAGAAGAGTGATGTGTGTATAAAGGTCAGAAAGAAAAGATTCATGCATTGACAGCATGTAGTCATAAACCTAATCCACATCTTTATATAGCATGATGAATGAGATGCAGATCTGGATATATGAAAACAATCTAAAATTATTTTCAAACTGACCCAGGGCAAGGCTTGTACTAGATAAATATACATTATATAGAGATGACATAGGAGAGTGCTCATCTAATAAAATGAAGCTGCTATAGTCTAACATTGAAGGATAAGCAGACTGGTAACTCAGAGTAATAAACTTGCCACTGATATTGCTAGGGGCATTAGACATCCAAACATATAAAAATACAAAATTCTTCAAAAACAGAAGAGAGGTACAAACACTGATGCTTCATGAACAAAGAGAAGACACAAACACATGTCAGCAACAACTGTGGAAAATAAAGCATTCCCAACTACAGGTTAAAGATAAGCAATAAATTGAGAGAATGTTGGGTTGAGAAGGTCCAATGCTCGATGATCCTGATAGTTCATAGTCGAACCTCATGCAGCATAACAAAAATTTCGAACAAGCGCCAGTCAGATAAAAGATAGTCACCAAAGTGGCTGCATCGCTTGGATCAGGCATTTATTATTGCGCAGCAAGGAAAGCATAAAACATCTTTAAAAAATTGGATGATTTAACAAACAGTATGCTTAATCTAAAAATCTGAGCAATGAGTTGAGATACCGGCATGCAGTCACTTACGATTGAATAGCAATGGAAGCAGAAAACATTTTTAAAAATTAGACCTACTAGAAAGTTAACAACAGTATGTTTAATCCGAGCAATGACTTGAAACTGACACCAACATGCAGTCACTTATGAATGCACAACAATGGAAGCAGAAAACATCTTTAAAAATTAGACCCACAATCTACTAGAAAGTTAAACAACAGTATGTTTAATCTAAAAATCTGAGCAATGAATTGAAACTGACATCACACCGAGAAACCAACTTCTAAGAGAAAACCAAAAAAACAAAACAAAACAACTACTCCAACATTAGCGTCAGCACTTAAGACTTACTGAACAATGCACAGAAGGGAACGAATGCACAGAGAACAGCAAGTGCTTACTAAATCAAGGCAGTAAAAGAAAAAACAGAAGAAATGATGCTGGGAAAGAGGAAAAAGGAAAATAACTGTTTTTTTTTGCATGGCAAAATAAAAGGCATCAGAAGATCTAACAAAACAACTACTCCAACATTAGCGTCAGCACTTACTGAACAATGCACAGAAGGGAGTAAATGCACATAGAACAGCAAGTCTTTACTAAATCAAGGCAGTAAAAGAAAAAACAGAAGAAATGATGTTGGGCACAGACGAAAAAGGAAAAAAACTGTCTTTTGCATGGCAAAATAAAAAGCATCAGAAGATCTAACAAAACCGGAATAACTATGACAAGCGAAACAAAGTCGCGATTTTGACGATATTGTTGTAAGGCACTATGGAGCAAGAAAGAAATATCACCCGCTTGCTAACGACAACTACATCACAAAGAAGTAGTGGCAGAACGATCCACACACAAAAGTGGACGAACTTATAAGACCTAACAAAAGCTGATCAACAAGTTGAGATTTTGACCATAAATGTAAGGCGCTATGCAGCACGAAAGCAAAGCCTGCACACTTGCCAGCGGCAACCACATCGCAAGGAAGTAGTAGCAGAACGAAAGATCCACACACACACACACACAACCAAGCATCATTTACAGGGTTTCTTCAAGAAGCGGAGCAGGGTAGACCTGATCAAGGAGGGAGGAGGATGGCGGGGGAGATGAGGAGAGCAGGCCGCCGGGGCCTCAGTCGACGGAAGCAAAGGGGCCGGCCGAGGGATTCGGGATCTTGAGATGTGTCAAGATAGCATTAAAAGATGCTCTTTCTTTTCTCTCTCTCTCTCTCTCTCTCTCTCTCTCTCGCCCTCTCAAGATCTATATGGCAGAGTGCAAGTGGCAGATGATTTCTTTATAGGAATATATAGCCAGAAAAGATGTCGCAGCCTTTCTCACACGTCTCAAAAAGAAGTCGCCCGCTCTTGCTGTCGGGGTTGGTTTACAACCTTAATAATGATAATAATACTTAAGGGAATTCATATCATTTTTATGAGAGTGCATTACAGTTCTACAAGAAGATACAGCAATCCACTCTTGTTGCTGCAGGAAATATGTAAATGAAGAATTACCAGAGCAAATCTAACTCGTTTTAACAGTTCGATGAAGCAAAATATCATCAGTCACTTGTTTATATGGCATGCCAAACATGTTGAGAATTTATTTTCCTGCTAAATATTTGCCAATAATGTTTGTGATTTCATTCCACAAACATCTCTATCTGCCAGCCATACACAATAAAATAAGCGTCCATCTTCTATGTTCATTCAGATCCTTTAAACTGATCATGGCGGCAAGTCCAAAGATGCACAAAGTCGTGGAAATAATCTTTTGAAATATTGCAACTTCACTGTCAGAACCAACAACACCATCACGCTTTGTGCCATACAACACCACCTCCATGGAAGAAGTACAGATCGATGTGGTGGCAGGACAAGATTATATGGCATGAACATGATCATTAAAATTAACAGCAGCAGCTGCTCCTTATGTTTTATGGCTACTGGGACGAAAGATGGAACCCCAGCAGCTGACAGCAAGAGCGAGCAAGAAGAGGAGGGAAAGCTCGTTTTGAGCAAGAGAGGTGCGCATGATCTTGGCCATGTGAAGAAGAGCTGTCGGCTGCAACACCTGATGCACTGCGGGCCAGAAGATGCCGGATCTGCAAATGGGGTTTTGGATCTCGAATTGGCCGACATCATGTGCACCTCTCTTGCTCTTCTTTAGCACCAGGTTTTGCTGCAAGCCAGCGAACAAGAACTGAGCCCCATCGCTCTGCTCCATTACCCACCTCATCTTCTTTTGCTGCCATGATAACACTCCTCGAGCTTGAGCTATGAGTCACATCTGAGCTTCTCCTGTGTGTGAATCTACAGGACTCCACTAATCCTGTTTTAGATTACTAAATATTTATTTTTGGAGCAATTATTCTATGCTTTGGCAGAGAAATGTATGAATGCTGCTTGTTATATAAGATCTGTTAAAAGCCACCTGATATGACATATCTCGATATTACACTCGAAGCGCTTCTGGATCTCCATGATAGAGCCACCTCGGCACGTTGACCTGACTCAGTGCTTCAAATCCAAAACAAGACAAATGTCTATCACCCCCTTCTCACAGTCCCCTGCACCCTCCCCGAGGATGTACGGAAGGATACAGCCACACACCCGATTACGTGGGAAGTAAGGAATAGCATCAAATAATCTAGACGGTGTGTACACCTGATGTATAGACCAACCATTTGAGACATTCATATACATTAAACACCTACGTACTTTCATAAACGATCGTCGCTCAATCGTAACTCTTTGCTCAATGAATCGTTCATTACTTTTGCTTACTTATACAAATGTTTAGCAGCATGTTTTATCTTGGTTTTGTATAATTTTGCCTAAGAAATACGAACGAAAATAGTCTGTAACGCTATAGAACAATCGCTCGCCGCGTAGAACCAAAACAGCTCAATTTTGGATCTTTTTCGCATGTTGCGGTGACTATCCCAAGCAATGTGAAACGTCAGTCATCTCAGCCCCTTGGAACCCTCGGGTGGCACAAGGCTAGATGGGGCTTCGAGTATCTATCGGGTATGAGCATTCATCAAGAGTTGAACTTGACTTGCGTCCAATATCTTGGAAACTGTCATTCGTGGACTTGCGACCATTCTTACATCCTTCTAAAGTTGTGTTTCACTCTCTTTCTCCCTTTTCTTTGTTGCACTCAAGGTGTTCAATGAATTGCTTGTAAAAGTTGTCCTCTTTGCAAGACGTCAGGGCTTGTCCGTCGCTCGTTTATCAAGCTAATCAACTTCTCTTTTTGCAGG
The DNA here is from genome assembly GCA_029747655.1 of Ensete ventricosum. NCBI lineage: Eukaryota > Viridiplantae > Streptophyta > Magnoliopsida > Zingiberales > Musaceae > Ensete > Ensete ventricosum. Next base: position 45,940,800 of record JAQQAF010000003.1, read on the forward strand.
TCCTTCGGGACCCGCACGAGGTTGTAAGTGGGCTGACCCTTTGCGAACAACTAACGCTTTGATATTTCATGACTTAGGCAATCCCAGCTAAGTCTGAAAAATTGAGCAAGGTTGCTTCACCACTTAGGCAATTTCAGCTAAGTCTTTAAGTTTGTCGCTAGGGTGTCGCACGGCTTAGGCAAATTCAACTAGGTCCGTGACATTGTGGTACCAGAGCGAGCAAGCAATTCGAACAAGCAGTGAAGAAGATTTACAATTTCACCATGACAAAATACCATGGTAAATCGAGCAAGATGGGGCAAGTCAAACCCTTATCCCAAGCAGTCGTAGATGGGCTGCAAGTGCAAACTCGCTCGTAAGTTGTTGAAGCCGCTCATGAGGAGCGCGGCAGTGAACAAGACGAGCGTGAAGTGGGGTCTTCTCCATGAGCAGAGGAGGCACAATATGGTGTGCCAACCTGTCATGAATGATCGTCGCTCAACCGCAACATCTTCGCTCTATGAATCGTTCGTCGATTTTTCTTGTTTGTACATATGTTTGGCAGCTTGTTTTTGCCTTGAGTTTATGTGTTTTTACCTAAGAAATATGAGCGAAAGCAGTGTAGAAGACTGTAAAATGATCACTTGCTGCATGGAGCCAAAATAGCCTAAAATAGCCCCATTTTTGGGTCTTTTTCGTGTGTTACAGCAACCATTCTGAGCGGTACAAAATGTCAGCCATTTCAGCACCTTGGAACCCCCCGAGTGGCACCGGGCTGGATACGGTTACGGGTATATATCGGGCGTAGGCTTTCATCAATAATTGAACTTATCTTGCGTCCAATACCTTGGGAACCGTCATTTATGGACCTGCGATCATTTTTACAACCCTCTAAAGTGCTATTTTGCTCTCTTTCTCTATTTTCTCTGCTGCACTCAAGGTGTTCGACGAATTGCTTGTATAGCTTCCCATTTTGTGAGACGTCGGGACTTCTGTCGCTCATTTCTAAGCTAATCAACTTCTTCTTTGTAGGTCCTACAGGACCGCAAGAGGTTGTAAGAGGGCTGACCCTTTGGGGACAGATAACGTTTTTGGCGTTTCATGACTTAGGCAATCCCAGCTAAGTCCGGAATAGCGGGCAAGGTTGCTTCACGACTTAGGTAATTTCAGTTAAGTCTTCGAGAGTACCGCTAGGGTGCCGCATGGCTTAGGCAAATTCAGCTAAGTCCATGACAGTGTGATTTCAGAGCAGGCTAGCAATTCAAACAAGCAAGCAAAGAAGATTCGCAATCTCACGATGGTGAAACATCATGGTGAATCGAGCAAGATGGGGCAAGTTGGACCCTTGCTCCAAGCAACCATAGGTGGGCTGCAAGTGCAAACTCGCTCGCAAACTATTGGAGCCGCTCATGAGGAGCGTGACAGTGAACAAGACAAGCGTGAAGTTGGGTATTCTCCATCAATGGAGGATGTCCATCTGGAGCGGCAACCGGGAAAAAGAGCCATAATGAGAGATTTACAATGGCAGAAACCCGCCTTTATGTTTTTGAAGCAAGCTTGGAGGAACTCTACCAAGTGTAATGAAGGCTCCTTGGGGTAGAGAGCTTGCTAGAAGAAGCTGAATCTCAGATCGAGAAAGTTGAATCCCTGATTGATCACCTGATAGAGGACACCAAAGATTTTGTGCGACATCTACATGAAGTTGTGGCGGAACTCACGGCTAAGGTGATGGTGTTAACAAGGACTCTTGTTACGGAAGGGAACAATACCCGCGCTGCACCACCACAAAACTTCAGGGCACCAGAGCCGCATTGCTACAGGGGTGCTAGGGATGCCAAAGATCTTGAAAATTTCTTATTCGACATGGAACAATATTTTCATGCTACAAGGCTCGATTCTGAAAAGACCAAAGTTGCTATAGCAACAATGTATTTGAATAGGAATGTAAAACTTTGGTGGCGAACCCGTTGGGTAGAGAGCCAGTAAGGTTGATGTCGAGTGGATACATGGGGGGACTTGAAGAGAGAGTTGAGAATTTAGTTTTTGCATGATAACATAAAGTTTGTCGCAAGAAGCAAACTGAGACAACTCCATCAAAGTACAATAATCCGAGACTATGTGAAATAATTTTCAGCACTGATGTTGGATATACAGGACATGTCTGAAAAAGATAAACTATTCAACTACCTCGATGGTTTGAAACCATGGGCACAACAAGAACTACATCGGAGGAATGTCACCGACGTAGTCATCACCGACGTAGTCAGGACAATTGTAGCCGCAGAAAGGCTAACTAACTTTATTTCTTCAAAGGATTTGAGAAAGAAGAAACAATCTTCGGGAAATTGCCCAACTAAATACTCTCGAGCGAAGGAGTCTTGGGGCGAACAAAAAAAGAAAAATTTTCACAAGGGACCAAGCTCAAAAGGTAAAGTCCCAAAGTCTGGTGGATGCTTCTTGTGCGGAGGACCGCACATGGTGAGGGAGTGCCCATAAAAACAGGCATTTAATGCTTTAACTGCATCGATTCAGTCTCGTAAGTCAGACAAGGGCAAAGCAATCGCCCTTAGTTCAAGCAATTATGAATCCAGTAGCGATAGTGAGGCATCGCAAGGACCCAAGATGGGAGCAATGTGTTTGTTGAATGTGTTACGGGGTCAAGCAGGGGAGAACACGAAGGCAAAGCCACCGAAGGCAGGAAGTAGTGAGTTGATGTATATGGACATCAAGCTTAATGGTCGTACTATTAGCTGTAACAAATTTTCCTAATTGAACGAGATTATCTCGTTCATCAGTTGAGAGAAATCTGCCTCTTATATCTGTATAAATAGATGTTGAAACCTTAATAATAAGTGTGCCTTTTTTGTGTTCTCATCTCCCTTTAACATGGTATCAGAGCGGCTTGCTTAGAGCAAGCTCTCTTCTTGTTGTCAAACGGCAGCAAGTTTCCACCACTTCCGACTGCGTGCAAATTTTGGCGTCAACTCCTGTCGCGACATCTGCCTCTGCTACCGACAGAATCAACGAGATTAGCATCGATCTCCCAACGAGCGTTGATACTGTTGCCGCAACCTTGGCATCCTTTCTTTTGCCGGAATAGATCACCAGCGAAATCCCCCATCCCGGTCTTCAGCCTCGCCAATGCTCCGGCACATTGGCACTAGCGGTCTCCGACCCTACAAACGCGGCGCCCGCGAATGCGCCAGGTCCCGCGCCCGGCCTAGGGTCTCGCTGCTTCCTGCTGACACACAGTAGATCTAAAGAGTAACCATTACTCTGTTTCCTCTCATTCTTCCTCTATTTTGCTGCGATTGGCCCAGCAATATCGCAGCGCACAGCCAACGTCGCAACACATTGACATGGTTGACTGCAAGAAGAGACCATCTTCGGCTCTTCCTCCTCAACACATCGACACGGTTGCCGCCCTTCCTCTGCTTCCCATCGCAATTGTTGCCCGCTACTTCAGTATCCCTGAGTCCTGCGGTGTCCCACACCTATTCGCAGCCAGTGTCACTCTTCATCGCCGGTTGCTTCCTCTTCTTCTCCACCTGCACGAGCAGAGCCTTCCTCTCTGTCAATCGACAACCCATCATCATCCTGTGGCATCCTTTATTCGGCACCTGCTTGCCTCAAATAGCTTTCGAGACCGGTTCAGTCCTGGTGCCTTCTCCCAATGAAGCTCTTGCCTCTTCTTCTTCCTCAAAAGCTAGAGCCTTCGGCGGAAACCGTCGCACTTACAACTCAACTCCATCAACCTGAGTCTTACAGAATGTCACATGTGCAGCATACATTGCCATGGTCTTCCTCGTGCAGGAACCATCCTCTGCATTCTCTAACTCCACTTCCATAATTCCATCCAAATAGAACATTGCATAACTACATTATTGGCCTTCATCTCTTTAAAGGCATGACGAACGTCCGGGCACTGGTGACTTGAACTAGCATCGCATTAATCCGGCCCGTTCTGGACGTTGTGCCTCCAACACCAAGCAGCGGCTACCCTCTTAGCAGCTCCAAAGAGCGATCCAAACGCGGACACCACAGCCGCGTCTCCCAGGATTAATTGCTGCCTCACCTGCCCACTCCCCCTCCCTCACTCTGCTTGCGGGTGCGCAATGCTAAAGCTGCTCTAACGTGCTGCTACACCAGCTTCTATGTGCATGGCACCTGAGATGGAATAACCTGCTCTCGTGGTTCATCTCAGCGAGTTGGTCAACTATGAACGCCAGACCAATCTGATGATTGAAGGAGGAGCCTCAGAGTCCCTGAGAAGTTACTCAAGAAGCCTTCTCCCTCCCAGTCTATCTGATCCTGGCAACTCATCTAGTTGAAGAGTGTATTCTGTTGGACATGAGGGGAGTGTCGGGTGATCTCTTTTAACAGTGGTTGCACTCACTGGGTCATATTCGGAAGGGCTGGTTCCAGTAGGATTGCTGCACCCGACCATTACTATTCATCATATCAGGACGATGGCAAAGTCTCCATACCTTTCAATCCTCATTTCTTTTATCATCAATCTCTTGGACGCTTCAGTCATATTATTCAAAAATCGGCTTCCTACTCTCGCTCTTCCTCTATCTTTTAACGGTTTTTGCAACTGTTTTCTCAGCGAGATTACCTACCTTTCTCTCTTATTTTCCCTTTGACCTGCTATTGGTACCTCGATGTCTTCCTTCTCTACCTCCGATACACCAACACTTTTTCCTGTTGGCAATCTTTCTCCGCATTTAGGACTCACCTCCATCAATGTCATCTCCTTGATTTCGTTTAAATTATCCAAGGGTGGTAATTATGCGTCCTGGCGGGCCCAATTCTCGAACCTTTTATTTAGTTATGATTTATTGGGTTACATTGATGGCTCTCTTAGTTGTCCACCAGTGATGATACATGTTCCAGGAGAACTCAACCCAGTACCAAATTCTGCACACAAACTTTGGTTACGTCAAGATCGGCTAATACTCCAAGCAATTCAAGCCTCTGTTGCGGGATCCATTGCTCCGCTTGTGTCCTCCTGTGTCACTGCTGCGGAAGCTTGGACCAAGTTACAAACTACCTTCGTGAATCGCTCCCGAACTCGTATGCTTGGACTCCTCTCCAGCCTTATGAGCCTTAAGCAGGAGGGAATTACTATTGCCGATTACTTACAACATATCAAAATGCTTATTGGTGGCCTAGCTTTGATAGGTCATTCCCTAACTGATGAAGAAATTCTTGTCCACACATTTAATGGATTGAGTTCCGAGTTCAAAGAACTGGCAACCGCACTTCGAACATGTGACTCTCCGATTTGCTTTGAAGAACTCTATGACAAGCTCATCGACTATGAAGCTTACCTAAAGCGTGTTGATAGACTATCAGGTTCCTTGCCAGGACCTCCTATCACGGCTCAGTTCGATCAGAAGTCCAACCGGCAACATCATAAATATCGTAAGAATGCTTCAAAAGGTGTGACCAACTTTTCTCCCACTTCTACGGGTCCCTCTCCATCACTGTCGCCTCCCCATTCTCCGCACTTCAACATTGCCGTTCAGTCGTGTTGTCCTCCTTCCATGCTTCAGCAACCAGTTGTCTACCAATTATATGATAAAGTTGGTCACTCGACAAAGGTTTGTCGGTCTCGACCTCGTCTTCCACCTCAGTCGGCCTGGCCTCGGGCAAATGTCATGACGACTCCCTTTGACAGTCAATCTAATTGGATTGTGGACTCTGGTGCTTCCCACCATATTACTTCTGATCTCCAGAACCTATCGCTCCACAACAACTATGGCGGAACTGAAGATATTATCATCGGTGATGATAACAAAATTCCTATTACTCATTTCGGTACAACAAAGCTTACTTCCAATGCCACTTCTTTTACACTTGATAATATTTTGTGTGCACCCCACATTAAAAGAAATCTCATCTATGTCTCAGTTCTGCCAACAAAACCATGCTTCTATTGAATTCTTTCCTGATTATTTTTTTGTCAAGGACTTGAGCACGGGGGCATCGTTGGTTCGCGGTCCGAATAAAGACAACATCTATGAATGGCCATCTACCTTATATCTCACTCAGCCTACTGCTAACGCCTCCATCGCTACTCCAATCGATATGTGGCATCAACGTCTTGATCATCCCTCAACCCCTGTTCAACAAAAGTTACTTTCTCGCTACTGTATTCTTGTTTCTAAAGCTGGTTCTACTATTACTTACTGTGATGCCTGTCTTAGTAATAAGAGTCATCAGTTACCATTTGGTACATCTTTCGTTTCCTACTCTAAACCGTTTGAGGTTATTTAAACTGATGTTTGGGGCCCTGCGTCAGTTATCTCTTTTGACAAGTTTAGATTCTATGTTGTCTTTGTAGAGTATTTTACAAAGTACATATAGTTATATCCTCTTTGTCAAAAATCTGAGGTTGCTGTTGTCTTCTCTAAATTCAAGAACTTGGTCGAGAATTATTTTTAAACTACTATTAAAACTGTCTATTCTGATGGTGGCGGTGAATATCAAGCTCTTGCGTCTTATCTAGCTACCTCTGGTATTCAACATCTCAAGTCTCCACCATATATCCCTCAACTGGTTGGCTCTGCTAAGCGTAAGCATCGTTATATTGTTGAGACTGGTCTCACATTGCTCCATCAGGCTTCCATGTCTTCTATCTTTTGGTCCGTCGCTTTTCAAACTGTTGTTTATCTTATTAATCGCTTGCCTACTCCTATAATATCATTCACCATTTGAAAAGCTATTTTAAAAACACCCCAACATCCAAACCTTAAAGGTTTTTTGTTGTCTATGTTATCCATGGTTACGCCCTTACAATTCTAATAAAATGCAACATCGATCTCGACCTTATGTTTTCATAGGATACTCTCTTGAACATAACACATATCGATGTTATGACCCTCACTCTGCTAAAGTCTTTGTCTCCAGACATGTTACTTTTGTGGAGACTATCTTTTCCTTTTGAGATCATCGATAATTTGTAGTTCCATTAGATCCCTATGAACAATCTTCCTCCTCCATTTTATCTTTTTTAGATCCACACTCTCTAGTTACTTTTGTTCCGTAGTTTTCCTCTTTCTCCTCTCCTCCGGCTCCTCCCCCTAGTGTCTTTATCTTCACCATGCCAAAGTACTTCTATTATCCCTTCGTCTGCCTCCACAAGTACTGACCCACAGCCCTTACCTCCTAGCCCTACTATCACCTCTCGACATCCTATGCAAACTCGTTCCAAGTGTGGTATCTTTAAACTACGTCGAGTTCTAGATTTGTATGTTAGCATCGAACCCTCTTTCGACTCTGTTGAACCTACTTCCTTCTCTCAAGCTCAGAAATATCCCCATTGACGTAAAGCCATGTGTGAAGAGTATGATGCCCTTCTTCACAATGCTACTTGGACTCTCACTCCTCCTCTCTCCACATAAAATATTATCGGGTGCAAATGGGTTTCTGAATTAAGCGGAATCCTGATGGTTCTATTGCTCGCTATAAGGCATGTCTTGTAGCCAAAGGATTTCATCAACGACCTGACATTGACTTCACTGAGACATTTAGTCTTATTATCAAACCTACTACCATTCGGCTTCTTCTAAGTCTGGCAATATCGAAAGGCTGGTGATTATATCAATTAGATGTTAACAATGTCTTTTTACAAGGAACACTGAAGATGTCTTTATGGAACAACCTCCAGGCTTTATACATTATCAATATTTGCGGCATGTTTGTAAACTTAAAAAGGCTATCTATGGACTTCGTTAGGCTCCACGAGCGTGGTATACTGAACTTGGTCTCTACTTATCTTCAATTGGCTTTATCAACTCTAAGTCTGATGTTTCCTTATTTCTACGCCAACATCATGGGAGCACCATCTATCTCCTCGTCTATGTGGATGATATTATTATCACAGGTGATAACTCAACGGAGGTTCAGGCTTTTATTACGCAATTGGCATACTGCTTCTCCCTCAAAGATCTTGGTACCTTGCATTACTTTCTCGGTGTTGAGGCTACATTTACATCTTCTGGTCTCTTTCTTTCACAACAAAATTATATTCATGATTTACTGTTGAAGACAAACATGTAAGACGCTAAAGCAGTCTCCACTCCTCTATCTCCAAGTACATCGTTGCATCTCCATGATGGTAGTCCTATAACAGATCTCACTCCATATCAACAAGTAGTTGGCTCCTTACAATATCTAGCACTCACTCGTCCCGATGTCTCCTTTCCGGTTAATAAATTATCTCAATTTATGCATCAACCATCTACTTTGCACTGGATTGCTGTCAAATGCATTTTGCGTTATCTCAAAGGGACTATTGATCATGGCATTTTTCTTCGTAAGAATTCTCCCTCTCAGCTTCATGCCTTTACTGATGCGGATTGGACTGATAACGTTGATGATAGAACCTCTACATCTGGGTATATTATATTTCTTAGTGCTAATCCGATAAGTTGGAGCTCTAAAAAGCAAAAGACGGTTGCCAGATCCACTACCGAGGCTGAATATCGAGCTGTTGCCGCCGCTGCTATTGAACTCAATTGGATTAGCCACTTACTTCAGGAACTTCAAATCCATTCTATTTCTATGCCTGTTATTTACTGTGATAACATCGAGGCCACTTATCTTTGTGCAAATCCAATCTTTCACTCCCGCATGAAGCACGTTGCTATCAACTTTCACTTTGTCCGGGATCAAGTAACCCGCAAACAGCTTTATGTCTCTCATGTCCACACAGCTGACCAACTGGCCGACTCCCTCACAAAGTCTCTAGCATATAAACTATTTTTCTTCCATCGATTCAAGATCGACGTCCTTGATAGGAGCTCGATCTTGCGGGGGCATGTTAGCTGTAACAAATTTTCCTAACTGAACGAGATTATCTCGTTCATTAGTTGAGGAAAATTTGCCTCTTATATCTGTATAAATAAATGTTGAAACCTCAATAACAAGTGTGCCTTTTTTATGTTCTCATCTCCCTTTAACATGTACAACCTGTGCAATGGTGGACACGGAACCCACAATTTTATTGCCGATTGTGAAGCTAAGCGACTTGGATTGATCTTGGAGAAGAGTCCAAATCGTATGAAGGCTGTGAACTCGGAAGCCAAGCGGATCTCTAGACGAACAAAGGGGGTCCCCATCAAGATCGGAACATGGAGCAAGAGCACAAACTTGATGGCGTTTATGCACATGACGAAGTTGGTGCCAATGCTATTCCTGAACTTCCTGTGTCTAATGGGAGGCGATGATCTCTGCGTGGTTTCAATTTATCGGGGAGGAACCAAGGACCTACAATAAATATCGGCCTTACAATTGAAGAAAGGGGTACGAAAGGTGAATCAACCTTTGTAGCTGCTATGAAGCTAGAGACACTTGACAAAGAGGTCATTCAGGAACCAACTATTGTGACGAATATCCTAAAGGAGTTCTTAGATGTAATGCTAACAGAGTTGTCAAGAACTCTACCACCATGTAGAGGCGTGGATCATCGGATTGAGCTTGAGCCAGGAGTTAAGCCTCCAGCGAGACCACCATACTGCATGGCCCCTCCAGAGTTGGCAGAACTAAGGAAGCACTTAGATGAACTGCTAAGCGATGGTCTCATCCATAGTTCAAAAGCACCTTTCAGAGCTCCAGTCCTCTTTCAGAAGAAACAAGATAGGAGCCTCCGATTATGCATTGATTCGAGCCCTCAACAAGATGATGACGAAGAACAAGTACTACATCCCTGCTCATCGCGGACTTGTTCGATCAATTGGGCAAGGCAAAGTACTTCTCAAAACTTGACCTTCGATCAGGGTATTGGCAGGTGTGCATTACAGAAGGTGATGAGGCAAAGACTACCCGTGTGACCAAGTATGGAGCATTCGAGTTCTTGGTGATGTCTTTCAACTTAACCAATGCTCCAATCACATTCTGCACTCTAATGAACTAACTGTTCAAGGAGTATCTGGATAAGTTTATGGTCATCTACTTGGACGATATCGTCGTTTGTAGCCAAACACTTGAGGAGCATGTTAGGCACCTCCGAATAATTTTTAAAGTTCTCAGGGAGAACACCTTGTTTGTGAAGAGAAAAAAGTGCTACTTCACCCAAATGGAGATTTTATTCTTGGGGTATCGAATCGGCAATAGTTATATCTGAATGGATAAGTCTAAGGTGCGAGCTGTGGCAGATTGGCGAACACCAAAGAAGGTGTCAGAGTTGAGATCCTTCCTTGGGTTCATCAACTATTATCAGCGCTTCATAGCTGGATATTTGAAGCGAGCAGCTCCGTTGATGGAGTTGCTAAAGAAGGAGCAGTCCTGGAGATGGTCGGACAAATGTGAGGTGACATTTCAAGACCTAAAGACTACTGTGTTGGAGGAACCTGTACTTAGATTACCAGACTATGAAAAGTCTTTTGAAGTCCATACAGATGCTTCTGACTTTACTATTGAGGGAGTTCTTATGCGGGAGGGTCATCCAGTGGCCTACGAGACCGAGCGGCGATATCTTGTGCATGAGAAGGAGATGATAGCGGTGGTCCACTATCTACGAGTGTGGTGACACTACCTTCTGGGAGCACCATTTGTGCTAAGGACAGACAATGTTGCATTGAGTTACTTCCAAACTCAAAAGAAACTCTCCCCAAAGCAAGTGCAATGGTAATGGAGTTCGACATGGTAATGGAGTACAAACTCGAAAAAGCAAACGTCATGGTCGATGCATTGAGTCGGAAGGTAGAGCTAGTAAATGCTATACAGTTGGAGGGCGGAGGCCAAGCAAATCAATTGCACTCCAACTTTCTTTCTATGATTAAGGATGGATTGTACCGAGATCCTCAAGCATTAACTCTGATGTAACTTATCAAAGAGGGCAAGACACGACAATTTTGGGTCCAAGAGGGACTCATCTACATAAAGGGGAACATAGTTTATATTCCACGAGCGGATAACTTGAGGCATGAGCTTTTGAAAGAGTGTCACGATTCCTTTTAGGCTGGACATCCGGGTATCCAACGAACAATAGCTCTCGTGGAGAGGGTCTTATATTGGCCGAAGATGGGACAGATGTGGAGGAATATGTTTGAACATGTCTTACTTGTCAATAGGACAAGGTAGAGTAGCAGAAGCCAGTGAGACTTTTGGAGCCACTGCCAATACCAGAGAGGCCATGGGAGAGCATTTCCTTAGATTTTATATCAAGCTTGCCCGGTAGTGGGACTTGGATCGATACTCGCGGTAGTTGATCAATTTTTGAAGTATGCAACATTCATTGCTGCACCCCTACATTGCTCAGCGGAGGAGGTGGCTAAGTTGATGATGAAGAATGTGGTGAAGTTTTGGGGAGTCCCACACAACATCATTAATGATCAAGATTCTCGATTCTTAGGATGATTCTGGACGATGTTGTTCAAGTTATTGAGATCTAAATTATATTTTTCCACAAGCCTCCACCCCAGACGGATGGCCAAACAGAAAGAATCAACTCGCTCTTAGAGCAATATCTCCGGTACTACGTGAGTGCCAACCAACGAGATTGGGTGAAGCTGTTGCATATAATCCCATTCTTCTATAACTTGCAATGGAGCTCTGCATCCAACAAGAGCACCTTTGAGATTATCATGGGACAATAGCCATCAACTCCTCACACCTTGGTTATTGGTTATACAGGGAGTAGCCCATCAGCCTATCACTTCGTAAAGGAATTGCATCGCAATGCAGATATTGCGTGGGCTTACTTGGAGAAGGCAGCTAAAAAGATAAAGAATTGGGCAGACTTGGGAAGGCGACCACAAGAGTTTAAGGTTGGTGACATGGTGTTGGTGAAGCTCCAACTAGCATCACTCCAGTTCTTTAGGCACAAAGTGCACAAAGGATTGATACGTAAGTATGAAGGGTCTTTCCCAATCATCAGCAAGGTAAGCAATGTCTCATACAAGTTGCAACTGCCAGCATGGATCAAAATTCATAATGTCTTCCATGCGAGCAACTTGAAAACCTACCACTCAAATTCGTAAGACGATTCTTGAAATGTTCCAACTCGACTACCCCCCATCAGAGCCTCTTACGAGAAGCGAGTTGAAACTATTCTAGCGGATCGTAACATAAAGCTACCCAATGGAGCGCAGTAAATCGAATATTTGGTGAAGTGACAAAAGCTTCCTTGAACAGAAGCCAGTTGGAAGTCAGAAGATGTCCTACGACATGAAGAAGCCCTCGTCAAAGCCTACCAACAAGCGTCGATGAGGGCGTCGATAGTTTAAGTGGGGGAGAATGTCACGAACGGTCATCGCTCAACCGCAACATCTTCACTCCGTGAATCATTCGTCGCTTTTTCTTATTTATACATATGTTTGGCAGCTTGTTTTACCCTGAGTTTATATGTTTTTACCTAAGAAATGTGAGCGAAAGTAGTGTAGAAGTGTGCAGAATGATCGCTCGCTGCCTGGAGCCAAAATAGCCCCGTTTTGGATCTTTTTCGTGTGCTGCGGTAACCATTCTGAGCGGTGTAAAATGTCAGCCATTTCAGCACCTTAGAACCCTTCGGGTGGCACCGGGCTGGATGGGGTTCTGAGTATATGTCGGGCATAGGCTTTCATCAATAATTAAGCTTGTCTTGTGTCCGATACTTTGGGAACTATCGTTTGTGGACTTGCGACCATTCTTACAACCCTCTAAAGTCCTGTTTTGCTCTCTTTCTCTCTTTTCTCTGCTGCACTCAAGGTGTTCGACGAATTGCTTGTATAGCTTCCTGCTTTGCGAGACGTCGGGACTTGTCCGTCGCTCGTTTATAAGCTAATTAACTTCTTCTTTGTAGGTCATATAGGACCACAGGAGGTTGTAAGAAGGCTGACCCTTTTACGGACAGATAACGCTTTGGGTGTTTCATAACTTAAGCAATCCCAGGTAAGTCCGGAATAGTGGGCAATGTTGCTTCACGACTTAGGCAATTTCAGCTAAGTCTTCGAGAGGTCGCTAGAGTGCTGCATGGCTTAGGCAAATTCAGCTAAGTCCGTGACAAACTGAGAACAGGAGCCACAAAAAGAGACTTACAATGGCGGAAACATGCTTAGATGTTCTTGAAGCGAGCTTGAAGGAACTCTACCAAGGCCAACAAATGCTTCTTGGGGTAGAGAGCTCGCAAGAAGAAGCTGAATCTCGGATAGACATGGTTGAGTCCCTGGTCGACCGACTGATAAAGGATACCAAATACTTCATACGACATCTACACGAAGTTATGGCAGAACTCACGGATAAAGTAACATTACTCACGAGAATTCTTAATGCGGGAGGAACAATACCTGCGCTGCACCGCCACAAAGTTTTAGGGCACCAGAGCCGCATTGCTATGAGAATGCTAGAGATACCAAAGAGCTCAAAAAAATTTTGCTCGATATGGAACAGTATTTTCGTGCTACGAGACCCGATTAAGAGGATACTAAAGTTTATATAGCAACAATGTATCTGAATGGAGATACAAAACTTTGGTGGCGAACTCACTTTGAAGAGATCCAACAAGGTCAATGTCTAGTGGATACATGGGAAGACTTGAAATGAGAGTTGAGAACTCAATTCTTGCTAGAGAACACAAAGTTTGTCATAAGAAAAAAATTGAGACAAATCTACCAAAGTACATCCATTCGAGATTATGTGGAGCAATTTTCGACGCTGTTGTTGGATATATAGGACATGTCCGAGAAACACAAACTATTTAGCTTCCTCGATGGCTTAAAGCCATAGGCACAATAAGAAATACATCAGAGGAATGTCACCGACGTGGTCAAGGCAATTACAGTCGCAGAAAGACTAACTGACTTTGTTTCTTCGAAGGACTTGGGAAAGAAGAAACAATCCTCAAGAAATCACCCAACAAAATGCTCTCGAATGAAAGAGTCCAGGGGCGAACAAAAGAGGAAAAACTTTCACCATGGACCAAGCTCTAAAGGCAAAGACTCGAAATCTAGCGGATGTCTCTTGTGCGGAGGACCGCACATGGTGAGGGAGTATCCGCAAAGTAGGCACTCAATGCTTTAACTGCATCAATACACCCCCACAAGAAGGACAAGGGCAAAGCTGTCACCCTTGGTTCGAGCAGTTCTGAATCCAACAGTGACGATGAGGAGTCGCAAGGACCCCGAATGGGAGCAATGCGTTTATTAAATACGTTGCAGGGTCAACTGGGGGAGAACGCAAAGGCAAAGCCACTAAAGGCAGGGAGTAGTGAGTTGATGTATGTGGACATCAAACTAAACGATCGAACAACCTGGGTAATGATGGACACGAGTGCTACTCACAATTTTATTATCGATCAAGAAGCTAAGCGACTTGGACTAATCTTGGGAAGAACCCAAGTCGTATAAAGCCTGTAAATTCGAAGGCCAAGCGAATCTCTAGATTAGCAAAGGAGGTCCCCATCAAGATCGGAACATGGAGCGGGTACACAAACATGATGGCGGTGCCTTTGGACGACTTCCAAGTGATTCTCGGAATGGAGTTCATGCACACAGTAAAGTTGGTGCTAATATCATTCCTAAACTCCTTAAGTCTAATGGAAGACGATGACCCCTGCGTGGTTCTAGTTTCTCAAGGAGGAACCAAGGATCCACAACAAATATCGGCATTACAATTGAAGAAGGGGGTATGAAAAGGTGAATCAACTTTTGTAGCCACCATAAAGCTAGAAACACTTGACTGAGAGGTCATTCAAGAACCTGCTGTGGTGGCCAACATTCTGATGGACTTCTCAGATGTGATGTCGATTGAATTACTAAAAACTCTTCCACCACGCAGAGGCGTGGATCGTCGTATTGAGCTGGAGCCGAGAGTTAAGATTCTAGCGAGACCACCATACTGCATGACCCCTCCAGAGTTGACAAAACTCAGGAAATAGTTAGACGAACTGTTGAATGATGGTATCATCCGTAATTAAAAGCATCATTCGGAGCTCTAGTCCTCTTCTAAAAGAAACAAGATTAGAGTATCTGATTATGTGTCGATTATCGAGCCCTAAACAAAGTGACGGTAAAGAACAAATATCATATACCGCTCATCGCGGATTTGTTTGATCAATTGGGCAAGGCCAAGTACTTCTCCAAACTTGACCTTCGGTCAGGGTATTGGCAGGTGAGCATTACAGAAGGTGGCGAAGTAAAGACTACCTGTGTGACTAGGTATAGAGCGTTTGAGTTCCTAATGATGCCTTTCGGCTTAACCAATGCTCCAACCACATTCTACACTCTTATGAACCAACTGTTTAAGGAGTATTTTGATAAGTTTGTGGTCGTCTATTTAGATGATATCGTCATCTATAGCCAAACACTTGAGGAGCGTGTTGAGCACCTTCGAACAATCTTCAGAGTTCTCAGGGAGAACACCTTGTTTGTGAAGAGGGAGAAGTGCTACTTTACTCAGACGGAAGTTATATTATTAGGGCATTGAATCGACAACGGTTCTATCCGAAATGACAAGGCTAAGGTGCAAGCTGTGGCAGACTGACGAACACCAAAGAAGGTGCCAGAGTTGAGATCCTTCCTTGGGCTCGTCAACTATTATCGGTGCTTTATAGTTAGATATTCGAAGCGCGTAGCTCCACTGATGGAGTTGCTAAAGAAGGAACAGTCTTGGAGATGGTCAGATAAATGTGAAGTGGTATTCCAAGACCTGAAGACTGTTATGTTAGAGGAATCAGTACTTAGATTACCTGACTGTGGAAAGCCTTTTGAAGTCCATACAGATGTTTTTGACTTTGCTATTGGGGGAGTACTTATGCAAGAGGGTCATCCGGTGGCCTACGAGAGTCACAAGCTGAACGAGATTGAGCGACGATATCCAATGCATGAGAAGGAGATGACAACGGTGGTCCACTGTCTGCAAGTCTAGCAACACTACCTCCTTCGATTTTATGATTTTTCGTGCATCAATATCACATGATGACATGATAAATCCTAGCTAAATCATGCTGACACATTAGCCACGACATAAGGAACGATAACATTTTTGGTACTAGAAGGAGGGCCGATGTTGCAAGAACTCCAACAACCGAGTAACCCTGGTGAATGCCCTGGAGAGGAAACCCACATGACACAAACAGTTCTTGGTCCCAAGGAACTACCCCCCTCCCCATCTTAGACCCCGAGTTGATACTACTGGTTATAGGTGTCTTACAAGCCAATTACATGATTGATGACAAATATGGCATGCTTCACAATCTTTTTACATAATTATTATTATTGATATTTTTTCACATTATGTATATTATTTAATACATATATATTATGATGTCCTTGGATCTATGTAATGAAAATCATATCGTGAGATCATGATAATGAGACCGTGCCTTTATACACAGATCTTAAATAACCCTAGTCATAGGTTACTCGAGAGGGACATCGAGATAACTGGAGATTGGTGTGTTATATGTCCATCCATACGATAGAGGAAGTTTGTCTCAAAGTTGCTCATGTGGAGATACTAAAGGTATAGTATGTATGCTCATTGGAGATCAGTTAAGTGATTGATCTGCTTATATAATGCTAGATGGTTGATAATATTTGAGATTAGATAATAATTTTGTACTCCTAGTTATATGTCTGGTCCTTAGACTTGAGATACTAAGGATGTCTTATTTAAGTACTTATTTTCTTTGATGATGGACTTATAGATCTGAAAGTTCTATATCTAGTACAATCGATTATCAGGATTGATAACCAACCTTACGAAGGCAATTGAGTATCAATAGAGGATCACCTACTTTCAATACCACGAGAGGAATATCCCGTGTATTCTTGCTCAGGCAAATCTCTAGCCAAGGTCGTTTGGATTGAGAGAGAATGAGTTCTCTAGGAGAATCCAATTAGAGCGAGACTCGAATAGATTCCATATAAGGCCTGATAGTATCATGCCCAATATAGGGTCTCTGAGATATTAGATGGATAATAGACTTTAAATATATGATCATTATGGACAGACAAGTCTAATGGATTATACCCCCCTGTGTCATTCAGGGACTATAGCATAGTGACATAGTACGTCCATAGTCGAGGAGTTGAGTGAATTATTATGGGATAACAATTCACTGAGTTAGAAAGAGTTCTAACAAATGCAACTCACGGCCAGCTCGATATTGGGCCTAAAGGATTATATACATAAGGTGGATATTACAACAAGTAGATGATTGGATATGAGTTATCCAATAAATATATGTTTCATTGGATGAGGCCCAATTAAAGATAAATTAAGATGATTGGATAAAGATCCAATAATTCAAGTGGTGAGGGTAATTGGATAAATATCCAATACCCACTAAACAAGAAACCATTATGGTTTAAAATGACTCTCTCTAAATAGGAGGCAGGGGCAACCAAGAAAGGTGATAGGCTGCACCTTTGGTCGCCCCCTCCTATTCTCCTCAGTGTCCTCTCCTCCTTATGCGACATATCTTGGAGAGGGAGATCTCGTAGCGATTTGAGGAGCATCATTGTTGCATCCACCGTGTGGATAGGAGAACATCTAACTTCATTCATCATCTCCTTCGGATCTATTTTTTTAAGAGATAAGATTTCCCTAGGTAAAACATTTAACATGTGTTATGCAGTTTTTTGGTTTTACAATTTTTTATGCATCAATTATCGTATGATAACATGATAAACGTATGAGACATTTTTGTTTTATTTTTTCTACTGTGCATGTGATGCTTTTGATAAGATTTCCCAACACATGTTAGCATCCACCCAGAAACAAAAAGAGGAAGAGTAAAAGAAGACCAACAGACGATAATGACTGAATGAGTCATACCCCTATGGGTTACACTAAGACCAGCCTCCACTAGCCAGTCTTCACTCATCGACTTGATGACCTTGGAGGAGGAGAGGATTCCCCTCAAATGCACCACCTGCTTCGCTTCCTCCCTTAATAAGAAGGGAGGGGAATTGTCAACGTCATAACCCATCCACTTCCGGGCGAACCCACACACCCTAAAGACGCTGGAAAAAAAAAATGCATGGCTTCCATACTTTGTTGTTTTGAGGGGGTACCACTTAATTTAAAGCCACTCCTTGAATGATAGGTCACTCTCAATTGCTTGATACTCCCTAAAAAAAATCACCAGATAATGTTAAGAGTTCGATACTATCTGGAAAGGAGAAATCCTCTAGTATCAAAGTCACGACATCACCAATGAGTGCAGAGGAAACCTCCGCCCCCACCTTGAAGTCATTGACCGACAGGCTTAATCGGTTTGAAAACAGATTAAAAGATCGTTAGCCAATTTTCTGAGACGTGTAGATCATACTCATGGGAGATATGGTATCTAAACATAATCATCGGCAAAAAAAATTTAATTATGACTTGATTTAAATATATATTGGATATATATGTTTTAAAAATAATATTTATTTATGATAAATTTTACATAACATATGAGTCACAATATTTACTGAACTGTGATTTGTCCGATTTATCTTTTTAAATTTTTTCAAATTAGACAGTAAAAATATGACGGATTGAATTATGTAATTAATCTATTGAACAGTTATAAACATCATGTGCTTGAATTGATTATGACTTGAAATATGTAATATATGTGAGTCGATTAATTATGTAATAACTATAATATGAAAGTTATTTGCTCAGATTTAGATCTTGCATTCGAAAACCATTACAATATCGTATCATCCTAGTTTTCCACTGGGTTGGGAGCGTAAGAATAGGTGTTTTCCGACACATCAAAATAAACACACACACTATATTTCCATGATGGAATCCATCAAATGTGAAAGAAAAAAAAAAATTGAATTGATCTTTCGATCTAATTTGAAAATGATAATTTATCAAAATAATAAAATAAATACCCTTATAAGCACTCAAACAATAAATTAAAAGTCATATCCAAACAAAAAAATCATCCTAATAATTCCTCATAACTTGGGCTAGGCGTTAATTGTTCTTGTGTCTACCTATATACATAGGTCACTTCCTCTACACACAAATAGAAGAAGATTGAGTGGGAGGAGAAGATGAATTCGATCATCAAACTAATCCATGCAATAACATTTAATTTCATTAGATATCTCATCTTTACAAAAGCCATGCTAATTCTAAGACGATCCTCCGCAAGACATGCTTAAACTTGTTCATGGATCAACTCACCTACCAATCCTACGTAGTGGATTGATCACAAATGTTATGATCATTATCCATCCATTGCTGATGAGCAATATTGAATCCGAGTCCATCCTATGTTCTTACTATCCATCTAAACTCGACCCGTTCTTTACTTGAATTGATTTGAATTCAATCATGGAATTTAGTACCTCGTCGTCAATATCAAAAAATACCTTTCTTTACTACTTAAAAACAGGTTTATCCTTGCAGATACCCTTTTTTTTTTTTTTTCTTTCATACAAATTTGCAAACATTTAGCCTGCGCTTAAGCATTCACTTCTAATAATAATTCTTTTTAACTAAGCTGAATTTATCTTGACATATTTGTACTATTTATAATATTCTTAGTGTTATTATCATCATGACATCGAGCAGTGTATTTTTTTATTCTATTAATATCACTTAGATGATCAACTAACGCATAAATCCTAACTAACTATCAAGATATATATATATATATATATACTTTGTATTATAGATGACGTTAGAATCAATTTTCGTACCTGCGACGCACGCTTGGTCGTCGCCATACGCGATGGCATTGACTTGGCAAGTGGGACCGCCACCCGGACGCGACTGGGCCAACCCTCTTTGACCACCGGAATTGTCGTGTCGGGACTCGTAAGGGACGCGGGTCGGCCATCTCACGCTACGACCAATTAGCCAATTGGACGTAGCATCGGGCTCCACCTCAACATCAAAATTGATGGGTTTGGGCTCATATCTAATTATAATTTTGCCCCCTTCGCGCTTGCTTGCGTGGTTCCCTATGACTTGGTTCTTAAGACAGTTTTCGGCGTGAGGAGTTCGACGAAATGTCCGGTCGCTTTCTTTGCGGAGATTGCTTAGCGACCACCATACCGAACGAGTAGACCGACTTTGGAATTACCAACACATCCCTGGCCGACAGTGCGAAGAAAGAAAGAAACGAAGTGTTCACAACTCGTGTAGTCTCCTCCTCCCCTTTTGTTTGCTTATAAAACAGTCTTATGGCGCTTCCTCCACATCCTTCTTCTTCTTCTTCTTCGGGTTGGTTTTGAGATTGGATGAGGAGGGAGATGGAGGAGAGGTGGGAGCGATCGCTGCGGCGGGCGGTGGTGGCGGTGTTGGTGCTCGCGTTGGCGGCAGCGGCAGGGGCGGAGGGAGGCGGGGGCCGGCGGCATGCGTACGCGGCCATGATGTACATGGGAACGCCGAGGGACTACGAGTTCTACGTGGCGACGCGGGTGATGATGCGGTCGCTGACGCGGCTCGGCGTCGACGCCGACCTCGTCGTCGTTGCCTCTCCCGACGTACCCCTTCACTGGGTCCAAACCTTGTGAGCTTCTCTCTCTCTTTCTCTCTCTCTCTCTCTATATATATATATATATATTTCTATTGGTTAATCGAACGGTGGAGATGGCAGTAAAACCAATAACGGACGGCTAACATTAGACGTTCGATCGAAATTTTCTTTTCCCCCTATTTTCTTAGCATTAATTAATATGAATATATTTCCGCACGTCATTTTTCAAAGCTGGCTTTAAAACTTCGTCAGTTCCAAGGATTTTGACTTCCGATTACGTTGACCACCAAGAGAGGACTCGTGCTATTTATTACCCCTACACTTGCTCCAAAATAACGAACTTACCTCCGATGAACGGTGGGCATAATAATGAACCAACAGGAAAGAGGCAGACGGAGTGAAGGTGGTGACCGTGGCGAACCTGAAGAACCCATACGAGGAGCAGGGAAACTTCAACACCAGGTTCAAGCTGACGCTGAACAAGCTCTACGCGTGGAGCTTGGTGTCGTACGACCGAGTGGTCATGCTCGACTCCGACAACCTCTTCCTGCAACGCACCGACGAGCTCTTCCAGTGCGGCAAGTTCTGCGCCGCCTTCATCAACCCCTGCATCTTCCACACCGGCCTCTTTGTCCTTCAGGTACCTACCATCCTCTGCACCAGTCGTGCTCGAGCTTTGGCGAGCATTTCCTGCATTCAGCTTATTCTTACCTGGATTGAGAGGGTTGCAGCCTTCGATGGTGGTGTTCAAGGACATGCTTCATGAGCTGGAGATGGGACGTGAGAACCCCGACGGAGCGGACCAGGGTTTCTTGGTGAGCTACTTCCCCGACTTGCTCGACCGGCCGATGTTCCACCCGCCCGCCAACGGTAGCAAGATGGACGGAACGTATCGACTTCCTTTGGGATACCAGATGGATGCTTCTTACTACTGTGAGTTTGATCAGGTAGTTAGTTGTACAGCAAGCAGACTGTGTGTGATTGGATCTGGTTGTTCATATCACACAGATTTGAAGCTTCGGTGGAGCGTACCATGCGGACCCAACAGCGTGATCACGTTCCCCAGTTTGCCATGGCTGAAACCTTGGTACTGGTGGTCTTGGCCAATCTTGCCGCTGGGTCTCCAATGGCATGAGCAACGACGAAGCAGTCTCGGGTAGGTAAACCAGAAGTAAGCAGAAAGCAGAGTAGTAAGAGACCAGTTTCGATTAAACACCTTGTCCCTTTTGCCCCGATGAGCAGATACGCGGCGGAGGCGCCGGCGATGCTGATCCAGGCGGCGATATACCTGGGAATCATGGTGGTCACGCGGCTAGCACGGCCGGGCTTGTTGAGGCTCTGCTACAGCCGGAGGTCGGAGAAGAGCATCCCTTTCCTGCACACCGTGGTGAAGGTGGCAGCACTATGGTCCATGTTTGTGGCACACGTCGTGCCCTTCTTCCTCGTCCCGCGAACGGTGCATCCGCTTCTGGGCTGGCCGCTCTACCTGCTCGGAGCAGCTGCTCTGTGCTCGATCGTGACCGGCGTCTTCCTGCTCCCAGCCCTTCCGGTACTCACGCTGTTGTTGGCGATATCGGGTTCCCTGTTTGTGATGGCGTTCCCTTGGTACTCGGATGGCGTCACCAGGGTTCTGGTTTTGCTTGCTTACGCCTTCTGCTGTGCTCCGGTGGTGTGGGCATCGCTGACGAGAGTGGTGAGCTCCTTGCACAGCTTACTCGAACGGGAGGCCTTCTTTCCTAGACTGGGAGAATCGACGACACCCCTGTCCGACTCCAGCAAAGCGTATTGACCCCACTGCGAGACCTGACTGTTCTTTCATTTATTTTTTGTGTTTAGTGGACCTGCATCCAGTTTCCTTGTCCCAGCGACCGTGTTTCCAGAGGCAAATGTTCGCTCCACATACAAAATGTTGAATTGGAGTGGAGTGCATCTTACAGATTAGAGAGAGAGAGAGAGAGAGAGCTTCAGATGAATGGTATCATTAGCCCTGCATGACATATATAATGCAACCATTTCGTTTATAAAAATAAATACAATAATAGGAACCTGTCATGTGACATTGGATTTTGTCTATCATATTTGCTACACCAACAAAACCGTGTATACTTTTGCTTAATACAATTACCAGCACACTTACATTTGTGCAACTGCGCACGTCAAGTAAAAGAAAGATTCACTCACCGCACCAGAAAGCAAAAAAAGGATATTGAAAGGTTATAGGTTAAAACACCATTTCACAAAATACGCACATACAATAGTAACATGATATAAAACTCAATTTTTAATGGTGGCGGGTGGACAAGGCCATTATGAGCCTACCTACAGCTCTCCGCATATCCAAGCCACATTTATGTATATAAAAGGAAACCCACATTGATTTTTCACTGTTCTGCATTAGTTGTGTGTTCAGAAACCCAGATCTCTGCAGGGACCCTTTCTAAGTTTTTCATGAAATTCCAACTGCTTAGGAAGAACAAGTTCAGTTCCTACACCTGACATAGAGAAATATCTCTCCAGCACCATCTGAAACAGCGCAAACAATGGACAATTTGAACAAGGCAAAGTGTTAATATATCATCCTTCAGAAAGTACATATGACACACCATGGCAGAGTAAGCATCAATCTTCCCTCGGCGAGCAGACCTTTTTAGGCCCCTGAAAGAAAGTAAGCTTCCATCAGAAATCTTATCTGCACATCACTCAGAACAGTCAGTAACATAATCCATGTTGGGTTCTCACACACTGCAACATCAAGAAACCATGAGAAAATTTACAAAAAAAAAAAAAACAAACAAACATAGTAATATCAATAGCAACATACTAATATTGTCTGATTGGGAAAGCACGTTTGATGGCTCTCCAAGTTAGCCATATTTACTTAAATTAGAAGATCATATTTTGCAACTTTACTAATGATTAGGAAAAACAACCGAACATAAGCTATATCAGCAACACTTTAAATATCATAAACTATCTGAAACCTATAGAAGATATAGTAGGTTGGGGTTACATGATAAACATATGTCCACAACCATGGGCCATTGTCTCAGACAGCCAGATGATTAACTTGAACACTTTTAACCTTACCTATTAAATTATTGGCTTTTTAATAACAAAGACAATGCAGATTAGATCAGTAAATAAAGGTAAGGAAATCATTTTCTGAATATTAAATCACTGTAAAAGAACACAAAATCACCAAAATGGTAGTACATATCACCAAAGAAGAGTCTAACATCAAGACCCTAGAGTACAGTGTCCTTATCAAAGCTCGACAGTAACCTCTGTGAAAGCCAAATGGCTTTCTCGTACACATAACCAAAAGTAGCCATCTCAAAAATATAACATTTGCATTATGTAAGTACAAAATGTTTAAAAAAAAAAAGGAAGAATGATCTCACATGTCTATCATATAATCAAGGGCATCTAATGAAGTGCCATGTTCATCCTGCAAAAAAACTCTCCAACCTCTGCACACTTTAAAAATTGTATGAGTGCAACTGTCTCAGGATAGATAAAACACAAACTGCACATGAGGAGGATATTAGCATCAAACATAGTTTGCACCGAGTATAAGATAAAAAATATGGTGTTTGATAGAAAATCCATGGCATCAAGCTAATCTAAAATGCACAACAGGGTAACAAAGAAGATACAATAGAGACCATCAGTGTTAGTTATGCAATTGCAACACTGAGATAAACAAGTTCACCTGAAATTGTTCACTGGCATGGAAAGTTATGCCCCTTATCACATAACTAAAAATCTTAATTAGCAAACCAAGATACTTCAAAGCAATAGGCAAATTAATATCTAAAGAAATGTGATCAAGTTCCTATTGTCATAGAATGACTAAAAAGAAAGTGTACATGGCTACCAGCTCTTCAAGGAACATATAAACCATCATAGGCTTTTACATATTAGGATCAAGATTTTTCCCTACCCATTTGAAGAGCCTGCAGAAGTAAAACAGGATTTTTTGCTCAACAATCTGAAGATTATGTCCAGAAAAATCCATACTCCAGCCACCCAAAGTTCCTACTTAAAGTAACTGCCTCAAAAGAGTCTCAGTTTAACAAAACTTAACATCCCTATGTCAGATCCAAAGGTGTGTTAGAGTCAATTACTCCATGCGACTGTTTCTCTCTTCCAACTTGTTTAGTTGTTTTCATCTATCTTTAGCCTTTCCAGACGATTACATGTTTATATCAACATCATAAGGTATATAAATCCTTCAGGACAATGAAGAGCATTTTTTGTGTGCATGAGTGTCCTTCCATGTGAAATAAGTTGACAATAGTCTAACTAACCTATCTATGTTTAACTAGGCTGCCTAGACACTCATTCTAGACACTGATCATCAATTCATGGAGTACAAAAAATAATTCTACCCAAAGAAACTAAAACTTCTTACCTGCTTTAGATAGAATTACCTGAACTCCTTTGTTCACTCATGCAAAGTATATTTGTAATTCAGACACAAATCTTGGGACTTCGACACAAATCAAATTCTTCCTTCATTATAATTTATGATGTAGTGAATTGATGAGATTGGTGCGAACCTTCAGAGATTGTGAGGCTGCTACTTACCAATTTTAATATCACACACTAATATGTAGAATACTATATTTTATGCCTTGTCTGTATCTACTTGCTGCCTCCCTTGTGAAATCAAGCACTATGATAGGGATGACAACACAATTTCTTTGTCCTTATACATGAAACACTAAATAGCAACAATCAGGCAATAATATGTTCGTTAGTATCTCAACAATGAACAAGAATCAGCGAAATGCCCTGTTTGTTCTTTGTTTGGCCATCCTCTTTGAGAGCTAGAAGAAGCTATTTGTCTTCACTTCAATCACATTTTTATGCACCACGGATCCCTATATAGATGGTAGACCTTTGAATGCATGGTAAAATGAGGATGTTAGATACTGCACTAACCACCAATCGCCAAGGATATGTAGTCAGACAAGGCAAATTGTTGCAATTAAGATTGACCTCAAAGCACTCTCTAATGAACTATCACTATAAAAGGCCAATTTAGGTTATAGAGTTTCAGTTTCAGGTGCAAAGTTGTCTGACGTAGAGCCAAAGGCTTACAACCAAAGCACTTCAAAATTTTATATTCTTCTGCGAGTTCTGATTTCTGTGCACCCTTACCTATGTTTTGACCCCTAGGTTAGATTCGGGATGTTTCAGATGCATCCCAAGCATAAAAATTTGATCCAAACCAGCAACTCCAATGAACAAGGTAATGCTCAAATAAATTATCATCAAGAGAACAATGAAACATATGATTTCTCCAACTATGTAAGTAATATAATTTGTTTTCACCCAACGTTTCTACGATCATGACATGCACATGGAGATCTATTTCTCTCTAGCACAAGATGGATTAATGGGACCGAAAAATTGGGGCAAACGGTTCAGAAGAAATTGTAATCGCAAGCAGTGCAGCAGAAGATCACTCACCCCTCTGCGGCCCGTACTGCGAGCCTTCCTGCGATGCTACGAACCTTGTTTGATTGTGGCGTCTCCTTTCCGTCATGAGATTTCGGAAGCCCAATAATGAACTCATCGACCTCCTATCCAAGAACGAAAACGTAAAAAGTACATTCATCATCTCAATCAACACAAAACACCAATCTACAAATCTTTAAGAAAAAATCAAGACCTCCTTTTCGGCAATATCAAGCAGGCGCAACTCGAGCTTCTGACCCGTTAGCTCCAACACCTAATCCGACACCAAGTTAACCCTGAATATAATTCGCACGAACAAAAAGGAAACTAGGGTTTTCTGGATAGTCACGATGAGGGGCCGCGGAGAGTAGCCTTTGCCGAGTGCCAGGCCGGTCCGAGAGGCGCCCAGATCGACGCCGAGGCTGAATCCTCCGCCGCACCAGGTAGGGTCGATCTTCCGGCGGCGAGCATTGGGGAGGAACTCCTCATCGGTCGCGGAGGAAGAAGCCGAATACCTGGCATTGACCCCAACACGAACCCGGATCTTTCCACCAAAACGGAGAGAGCTGTAGGAAGATAAGCTTCCGAAGGGAGGTCGAGGCGGCGCTGCCATAGTTCCCATCGACCGTTCCAATTTCTTTCTCGGCGACGCACAGTGAAAAATTATACATCTCTTTTACAAACAAAATAATATATTGTTAATGTACACATAATGAAGAATAATAGATATTTTTTTAACAAATAAAATAATATATTATCAATGTATTTCGAGGGAGCATATTATATATATAATATTCTACAATTTTTACTTAGGAATCTCAATATAGTTTTATGTTTTACAAGGAAATTCTATGTAAAATAAAATTCTAGAATTTCGGATAAAGATTATAGAGAAGATTAAGATTGTAATCGCAAGTGGCAGATAAGATTTGGAATATTTAAATATTAGCTTGATCACATAATAATATCTTACACGTTAATCATTTTCATATCATTATATTTTATTTAAACAATTAAGGAGTCATAAATTTTCTATTGATGAGACATTTGGATATATATATTTTTTATTAAAAATAAAAAATTATCAGATTAATAAATAAAAAAGTTATTTGATAATTTAATTGTTGATTCTACCTATATGATTTGATATTCATAAAATTTTAACTAACAATCTAAAAATAAATAAAAAATCATCTGTTACAGCAACCTGACAACGTGGTTTGTTGTTTAACGATGAGCTAATTACTTCTTATATTTAAGTCCTATTATCATGATTATTGTATTTAAAATTTTTAGATTTTTATAATTTTAAACGGTGAAATAAATAATCACATTTATCTTAGCGTCAAACATACTATATGACATCATATGTTTGATCGATATAAAATTGATGGACGAAAAAATAATTTTAATAACTTTTTATTTCAATATATGAAATATTAAAATTATTATTTTATCAATAAAATTATTAAAAACTAGATATTAAAATTATATTTTACTCATCCTTTTTATATCGATCTAACCTATAATATCATGAGAGAGTGCATGTCATCAACTTAGAGAAAGATAAAAGGGAAGGAAGAAAAGAAGTAGGAAGGGAAAAAGAGAGGGAAAACTAACTAAAAATTATTTATTATTTATAAAAAAATATTTAAAAGTAAATAATGAGAAGAAAATATATGATTATTAAGATTCGGACCTAGATATAAGTAAGTATTCATCATAGTAGCATTTTATAGTTTTGCATCCATATATGATTAGTAACTTAACACTATTTTTATATTCTTTAGGAAAGAAAGAATGGTTTGTGATTAATTTTGATTTTGTATGATTGAGATAAATACTTAGCGACTTCGTTTGGTCTGTATTCAAATCTTAAGAAATATTTGAAAGTGTTTATTTGAAAGCATATGATATGTAGAGTAATTAGTTTTAAAAATATTATATGATGATATTTAGATTTAATATATATATATATATATCTATATATATATATATATATATATATATATATATATATATATATATATATATATATATATATATATATATATATATGTATATACTTTAAAGAGTTACTCAAATAAGTGTTTAATCATATGAGATTATGTGACATCAGTCGTCTGTTTTAGTATGGATTTGATATTTATTTATAAAGAAAAAAAAATTTATCTCGAACTTGACATAGGGATAAATACATAGGTTAAACATTATTATGAGCCTTGCCATGGAGATATAGCATGGTCATCATTGTTGTTGCAAAGATGAAATCTATTTTAGCGTGTGTAAATACTAAAATCATATATTCTGTAATACTAAATAAATATATATATATTAATATTTTATCTCTGTATTCTGGAGTACTAAAAAATACTAATAAAATAAAAAATGCTTAATCTTTGATTTATCGATTAAAGGCATTAGTCATGTTTAAGTTTACCATGCTAAGTTTAAGTTTATAAAAATAAGGAAATGTTCTGATAATTAAGACATTGTGTGAATCAGGTATATATCCTATTATCATAATAATATAATATTTTTTGAAATAAACTTATTAGAACCTTTGCTTTGAAATTATCCACGTCGGAAGTCGTCTTTTTAACAAGAGAAGGGGGGGGGGGGGGGGCCAAAAACCGGACACGTGTCGAATTCTAATTGGCATGTTAAGGTAGTTGATAGGAAGCACACGCAATCCGTACGATGCCTGGTTCCTGTGTCGACCCGTGATCTCGCACGTACCGACGTGGCAGTTCACGAGAGGGAAACCCGACCGTTGGGTGGGCCCCGACGCGTGCAGACTCCGGGCCTCGTCCTCGACTGGGGCTTTGCTTCCCGTCGCAATCCCCCCTCTCCCCCCCCCCCCCCCTCTTGTCCGTCTTCTTCCCCGTGGTGTCACTCCCTCCTCAGCTCACCTCCCCACGCTGCTACGCCATGCACGCTACCTTACAGAAAACACTAAACGCCATGCTTCCAGCCTCATCCCATCCTCCACTTTTCTCCATGGAGAGACGACCGTTGCCATCTCCCCCCTCTCCCTTTAGCTCAAAAGACACTACAAAGCAAAAGGATACTAACTCCTGCTCTGCTAAAGGCTCCAACCTTTTCCCCTCGTAGCCTTCTTGTCCCTGTCCTCACGTTTTGTGTGTGCAAGAGAGGAAGAGAGAGATGTCATCAGGTCACATGATGGGTTACTGTTGTGGTATTGAGGTTTTCCTCAGGCAATAAAATAAACCAGTTGCAGTGAAGGTACCATTCCCATGCCTAGGGCTGTGTTACGATCATTGTATTGTGCAGTGGCCTGCATGTTCCTCTCCGGTCCCTACGTGTTGTCGTTATTCTCTCCTCAAGGGTTCCACTGCGTCCCTCCCAGCTCAGATCACTACCGTTGGCCCGACAACTATTCCATCTAGTACTTATACTCGGATACTGTTGTTGTTCTTATAGCCTTCCTCCTCTCTCTCATCACGCGGTTCTTGATCTTTATTATAGCCCCATACACACACACGCACGCCTGCATCGCCACCATTAGTTCCATTTTCGCGCAGATCGATCTTTCGTCTGTCCTTTGAGTTGCTTGCAGTTCCCACTGGAATCGCAACTTGAAGGCTCTCCTTCTCTCTATTCTCTCTTTATTAATTGCGCTGCACTTCTTTAGCATTTGGATTGGCCATGGAGTCTCTAAGATTGTTCTTCTTGTTTCTCTACCTCTTTGTGTCAGTGCACTGCAGTGCGTGTGAGCTCAATTCCACCAAGCCGCACCGGCACAAATGGTTCGAGCCCACCAGCCAGCACACCATCGTGGTGGACGCCAATGGCTCCGGCGACTTCTTGTCTGTCCAAGAGGCCGTCGACTCCGTCCCGGAGAACAACACCAAGCGTGTCATCATTCACATCCATGCCGGTTGCTACATGTAAGTAACTCTTCTTCTTCTTCTCCTCCTCCTCCTCCTCCGCCTCCTCCTTATATATGTTGATTGTTCCTCTTTGGTGTTTGCAGAGAGAAGGTAGTGGTGCCGGCGACGAAGCCGTACGTGACGTTCCAAGGGGCCGGCAGAAACGTGACGGTGATCGAGTGGCACGACCGGGCCAGCGATCGAGGACCCAACGGGCAACAACTACGGACTTATAACACGGCTTCTGTGACTGTTTTTGCTAACCATTTCACTGCTAGGAACATTAGCTTCAAGGTGAGTGAT
This sequence comes from Ensete ventricosum, assembly GCA_029747655.1. NCBI lineage: Eukaryota > Viridiplantae > Streptophyta > Magnoliopsida > Zingiberales > Musaceae > Ensete > Ensete ventricosum. The sequence continues at coordinate 45,970,860 of JAQQAF010000003.1, forward strand.
CGATTCATTCAGATCTCTCGAGCATGGCTTGTCAGCTCAACAAGCTATCCAAGGAGCAAGTCCTCATGGCTGCCGAAACCAGAAACAAGAACGATTTGAGTAGATAAAGTGGCTAATGAGGTTTGGAATGGCAGAACACGGCTCCAGCACCGATGCCGGGCATGGAAGGATGGCAAGCGGCAGCATTCCGCATCTCAGGCGACAAGGCGTACTTCTTCGGCTGCGGCTTCTACGGCGCGCAGGACACCCTCTGCGACGACGCGGGGCGACACTACTTCAAGGATAGCTACATCGAGGGATCCATCGACTTCATCTTCGGCAATGGCAGATCCATGTACAAGGTAAGGAATCAAAGCAGCTCTCTCTCTCTCTCTCTCTCTCTCTCTCTCTCTCTACCTATCCCCCTCCTGTGGTCAAAACTCATCCGGTTCTGAGCAGGATTGCCAACTCCACTCGATCGCAAACCGGTTTGGATCCGTCGCAGCTCAGGACAGGAACAGCCCGTGCGAAAGAACTGGATTCGCCTTCGTGAACTGCCGAGTGACAGGCTCAGGCAAGCTCTACGTGGGGCGAGCCATGGGGCAGTACTCGAGGATCGTCTTCGCTTACACTTACTTCGACGATGTGGTCGCGCCGGGCGGGTGGGACGACTGGAATCACAACAGCAACAAGAACAAGTAAGTGATCCCCTCCAATCTTCTCTACTCCTATAAATGATCATAGTAGAAAGAGATCATCTGTTGCCTGATCTGTTCTTCCTCTGTTCAACGCAGGACGGCGTTCTTTGGCGTCTACAGATGCTACGGTCCCGGTGCTGCAGCAGTGCGTGGTGTTTCGTGGGCTCGAGAGCTCGATTTCGAGACGGCACGGCCGTTCCTCGTCAAAAGTTTCGTGAACGGAAGGCACTGGCTCGGCCCTTCTGATCCCTGAGCTGAAACATACAAACTATTCAAACAATAGCTCTCACATTTGTAATATCCATACAGCAAAACATAGAATTTGATGACATCATACCAGCAAATTATTTCATTATTTCTTCTGATCATTCCATCATTCATATTTGTATTCGAACCACGCAATAAGTGGCAAGCATATGTTTTTGTTGGAAGAATATAGTGTGCGATTTTGATGTTTACCCAAGTGATCCCACTATGAATTTGATGTGTTGTTACACTCACCGAGAATGGAACCCAGAGCAAAGTTTTGACACAATATTAAACCTTAAATTGTTTTATACACTTTATACTTTAGCTGATCATCTATACAAAAATTCAGAAGAACAAGTTGTTCCCCACATTGTCATTCTTATGAACAACGGTAATGCTGCTTATTTGTGATTCAGAAGAAATTATTTAGAGTTTGATCCCGACTCATCTGCTCCTAAACCTCACAACAATTTCTACATAGAAACTTGCATCCACATGTTCTTAATGTAAAAGAATGTATGTATCCAAGGAGTGCGATGGTGCCTCTGTAAGCATACTAAACTCTTCCATGACCCTGTAAGCTGTTGGGTCCTGAGTCATATAGATCCTCTGTTGCCACCAGCTTATTAGGCATATATGGATATACAAGACAGCCACACATCAAAGCTCAACCTGATGAAGGTCATCGCCCATTTTAACCAAATTAAGCTGCAAAGATGAACTGTTGCGGCAATCATCATGGACAAAGGATGACGGCACATTTGATCCATCTTCAGAGTTCACTCGAGCCATTGTAGGCATGAAAATGGTGTTGTCCTTTCCACTCCATGATGGTGCCAGTGAACCATTAGAGAATGAGCCCTTGTTATTTTGTAGCACTGCTGCTGCACCCTTTTTAGAGAAGGTGTTAGTATCCGTGCCAGGAGAATGTTGCACAGTTAAAGGTATCAGCGGCGATGGTGATGAAAATGATGCTTCCTTATCTACTGTAGTAGAAAATTCAGAAGCCAACAAAGATCCTAAAGTGCTTTCTCCTGCTGTATCATCACAAGTTGCAGGTGTGCCAGGAGCAAAAAATGTGGCACCAACTGTAGGCTTAACAGATGGAGTAGAGGGTAACCAGAATGAATTTGTGAAGACCCCTCCATCCTTGTTGAATGTGTCAACATATCTAGAAAAGAGACTAAATTAACATAATTTTTGTTCACAACGAACAGCATATAATTACTTGCAGTAAAAGTGAGAAACCCACCTAGATCTTACACCCATTTTGTTGCGGGCTCTGAATTGGTTTGGTCCAGGCGATATGGGTGGGATCCCTGAAGCATGTTGTAATGGACTAGGATAACTGGTTTCCAGTATTCCATTAGCATTGTGAGTTGGGCTCTTAAAGGCACTATTGGTGTCATTGACAGAAATTCCATTTTGGTGGGCAACTGTGGTTGGAGGAGGTGGTAAAGAAGCTTCTTCAGATTGAGGTTCAACACCCTCTTCCACCCATCTCTTGAGTTTTTCATCATAAAAAAATTTGTTTCTTTCACCCAATTTTGCCTTCATTCACAATTGAAAAGGCAAGATGTGGTTTAAAACTTTAAATAAATATACAAGTCCTGCTCTTTCGAAATATTGAGGCATCAGAAAACGTACCTGGCGTTCTGAACGAGATCTCGAGACCCACCCAACAGTCCTCTGAAAAATCTGAGTACTAAAACGGCCTAGACGGGATGAAGCTTTGCTCTCCGAGTCAGGTGAGATTGAATCCATAGATTTCTCCTGAATGAAGTGGTAGAAGGTTCACAATATAATTCCACAAACTCAAAAGGGAACATGGTCAAGGAGTATAAACATTTACGATAAAGTTTGTGTTACTGTAAGAAAAATGCTGCTGAAGGAAAGAATCTACCTGCTTTAAGGCTTTGCCAAAATCTGGCTCTGATGCACTTCTGCTGTGCATAGTCCTGCTATTTATTGCCCAATCATTCAAGTTTTCTTGGGAATCTGATGGAATTAAGGATGACATGGCCATTGTGGATTGGCTGTTAGCTACTTTTGGGGCAACAGAATTATATTCTTTGTCATTTGTGCCACTCTGACGCATTGGTGTGGTACCAATCATGCGGTGGATGGATCTATCAATTGATGTAAATAATTTACCAACAAGTTTTGCAGGGTCCAAATTTGTGCTATATCCAGCCTGAAAAAGTGATAGTGAATAGAAATCAAGGAAACAAACTGGAGATTATTATGGGTAGTAAACAGTGGATTGGGAAATTGTACCTGCAGATGCATTCGCAAGCGATCCTCTAGAGATGAAAATAGCGATCTCCACATCTCAATAACAGGTGTGCAACTAGAACTTTTCAGCAGCTTCAAGGACACCTGGCAATACCTACATTGAACAAATACCAGCTCAGGAAAATTCATCAAAGAAAGAACTAACTACAGTGTCACCTACCTCAAGGAATCAGAAACCTTCCCAACTTCCGCAAGCATGTAAGCATATACAAGCTTATATGGTTGAAATGGTAACAAGATGAACTGGGAATTCCCAAGCACCTTTGAGTATTCATATAACTCTGTCCTCTGCAAGAAAATTTGTTATGTTCAATTGTTTAATATTTAAAACATCTAAGACAAAAATCTTACCAAACATATATCAGAATATGCCAGCTTCCATCTAAAAGTCAACAGTAGACCTTAGTTTGAAAATAGATTAAAGTAGGCAAAAGGTCACATATGAAGAAGTAAAGTTGAGAAGAAATCAAACATCAAGATAAAGCATCATTCTCACATCTTTAGACCCTAACAAAATTACGAAATACCCCAGGAAGGGAAGTGGAGCTGGGGGAAGAGATAGAACTATTAGAATCTCTAATATATAAAATCTGCATATGTAGAAAAAGAGGAGTTTAAGCCGTAGTGGGGGTACCACCAGATCTTTATGTATCACCAAAGTGGACAGCAGATTAACATGGGACTATGTATACAGATATTATTTGCAGAAGTATTTGCTGACCCGGCATAGATAATCAGTAGATTAGTTTCTTCACATCCTACATCAACATATAGCTCCATTTGGAAAAAAGATAAAGAAAAAGAAAAAGGCTAGTTTACTGTTTCACTTGTCATAGATTATAAATATTTAGAAGCACTTGATCGTATAGAATCACTATAACAAACTAACTCACAAACCATGACATATGCTTAAAATTATCAGCCACATCAGCAGAAACAGGATGCTATCACAATAAAACAGGATAGGGTTATATATCGTTTGATTAACTTTATGACCACAAAGATTATCACTTGAAACATTATCAAAGAAAAAAACCATAATATGCTACATAGAATCCACCAAAACTAATGATGAAAGAAAATGGGCACAACCTGGATAGCATATGGACTGGCATATGTGCGAGGATGCTTCCAGTGATCTGCACCAAGAAGGCACATTCTTGCACTGTCAGAGTATGACTCAAAGTTAGCTTCGGCAACCAAGTAGCAGATGTGTGCAGCAGATATCTGTATTAAAGGTACAGAGAATATTAAACATAGAAAAAATTAAGATCCTTTGCTAGATTTAATCAAGGATAAAATACTAAATACAAACCTTTCCTTTTTCCCTCCACAAACAATCTCCAAGATGAAGTATTACCAATTCATCATCTTTTGTTCTATTTGCTGTAATAATAGCGAGATGTTTTTCCCAGTCATCAAGCATTCCATTGGAAAGGGCCTGTATTATATCGGTGACATCAGAAGTCACATATGCAATCTAAACAAAGAAGAGAGCTGCTCAAACTAAGTTTTACATCTTGCTTAAACATTGAGTCAAGACATGAAGTGCTTAGTCACTTTCTAGAAAAGTCTGATTTATTGTCACCTTCATAGACTTTTCAGGTGCATTATCAGAAGTGGGAAAACTACTATCTGAGGAGTTCTTGAATGAAAATACATCTGCAGGTTGTCCAGCAATAAGCAAGTATAGTGTCCTCAAAGGTGATCCAGATACGAACTGACGATTAGCCATTTGCTTGACAGTTTCAACATAAAACTGCAAGTAATCAACCAAAACATTAACATAAAGGAAATGGAAGCTCTTTGATAAACATTGGAACCATTATCAGTTTAGCAAAATAAAATGTCAAATACCTTTTCGCCAAGCTGTGCCGCAAGAATAAGAGCAAGTCCCCACATCTGTCCAGCTTGTGCACATTGAAGAGCCTCCTTCCTTCTACCAAAAAGAAGAAGATTCTGCACTGCGACGGCAGTTCCCTGATCAAGTGGCAGAAAGTTTTATTATATAATGTGTCAATAAAAACATTGAAAATATAAAATTTTACCTGTATATCACCTTCAGTAGGCAGGCAGTGCATGCAGTCTTTGATAGAGCCATACTGCACAGAAGTACCATTCTTGCTAACAGATGCAAAAAGATTAGTAATGGCAGATGCTGGACCATTGGTGTCCTACTCAGAGAAAGAAAATATCAATACATTGAATTCCTCATTATGAAACATAATATATTAATCCATGAGGACCTAGATAGCCCCACTTAGGCAATATGGATTATTTTGCATAAAAAAGTAACTTTTATTTGCAGTGCATTTCACAGGCTAATAACTGCCATTTGCTACCTGTAGAGGTTAAAGTAATGATAAAGAAAATAAATAGTACCCTGCTGTCTAAAACTAGCCTCTTAACAATATTAATATTTTGTTATAGAGGTGTATGATGACAAGGTTTTCCAATTCCTGCCTCACCATATGATGGCCTATAGAATCCTGTGTTAAAACTAAAATCTTAAAGTATCTTTGTGCACCTTTTATGTTCCCTAATACATGGCAGCTCAAAACTAACATGTGAAGACACCATCTTGATCAAAACAATAGAAGTCTAAGTTTAACTAGATTAGTGTGAAAAGATGCCTAGAGCTTCCTGTTAATTCTGAAAAGATGACAGCACAAAGATCAATGAAGTGATGACCTGTATGTGCATCAAGTCAATAAGTCAGTAACCAATAAATCTACTTCTATGCAACCGAATGAGTATATACAATCCAGCATGTTAAGTTTCCTGCATGATCAGGAAAATATATGCAACAAGATCTCCTCATGGTCCTATAGAACTGCAACCAAGGTACAATGAGTATGTAGCTTGATGAGGTGGATATGGATATATTACAAAGTTGGAAAATGAAGAAACAAATTGACGCATGACAATAGAAAATAAAGTAGCTGGAGTAAGAGGCTGTAGAGGTTAACAAATGTATGCAAGATATGACATAACAAGAAAAGACTATATAATCGTTTAATACAACAGATAAGTAGCATCCAGAGCAGATAATTTTATTCTTTATCATAAAAACATGCAAGGTAACGAATGCTAACTCTTAAAGTAGTTATACAAATATCACAACTTGGACAAAATCTGAAGAGAAAATTCATTTGCCTAAAAGCAATTAAGGAAAGAAGAGGATGCTAAAGAAGATGACTCCTTATGCATACGTTTCTACAGCTCAAGACATGATAACTCCCGCTATAATCATAGGAATAGAAGAATATGTTGCAGCCAATAAATATCACTTCTAGTAGCTCAAACACCATCATTGGCTCAATATAGGAATGTGTCCTAATTAACAGCAAATAATCTGTATTGGGTTTGCTGATATTATGCATGAGTAACAATAAATGTTTATGCACAGAAAAGTCTGAGAAACCAGTTGTTTCACATTGAGATACTTAAATTTGTTGAGTAGACAGCTAGCAAGTGACTGATTTATGCAATAATGGGATATTTTCTCTAAGGAAATTTCTAAAACTTCAACCACAACCCCAGCGAGATAAAAGTACCTCAGTTTCCTCCTCTTAAGCAAACTTAGTGAAACTAATTGAACAAGCAGAAGCATGGCTTCACTAACAATGCTTCCACTGAGCTTTATCATCTAAATATGTATATCCAGAATGACACAATAAGATTGGTTAATTGGCAGCCTAGATTGTCAGTTTTTGCATTTGCATTAACTGCAACCTCGATATTTTGCTTTCAGAAACCAATCATCAAAATGATTTACTATGGATGTTACTTATACAGGTGCAAAAGGATTTACAAAAAAATTAGTAAAATGCATCTCATGGAGCATTATGAAACATGAATTGGGCAGAAAAATATCAAGTTCATAATTGGAAGTTGCATTAACTAGACACAATTAAACTATAAAAAAGATGAGCTTAAGAAGACCAATCAAATATTTACCTCAACTGATGGGTCAGAACTGAAAGGAGATCGAAGTTTCCCATAATGTTGACATAATATTTTCAGCAATGAAAGAAGCAGCCTATGAAGTTCTCCTTCAGTAGCATCTACCAAGGAATGTGCTATTTTGTCATCTATCCATTTGTTCACATCCTTTGCTGAGGCATTGCCACCTACAAGTGGACCAGGAAAAGATTGTTGGCACAATGCATGGAAATAACCACATTTAGTAGTTATGTTGGTTGAATCATCAGTTTTCTTCATCAAAATGTCCATTAAACCCAGAATGGAGATTGAGGCCCCGGCGGAGTCCTTCATGAAAGAGATCAAAGCATCAGTTTCAAAAACAGCATCAAAAGACTTTATGTTGCTATCGTAGACTGAGAGCAACAAAGAACTGGCATGATTTCTGTCGAACTCTTAAAATCTAAAAATTCAATCAGCAAAAGTTAACAGAGTAAGTTATCAGAGCTACCTTCCTTCCATAATCCAAGTTTGAGCCAGAACAGCTTGCATCTTTCATGAGAACGAGTTTACCACCAAAACCAAAAGCAACCAAAGGATGCGGAGGACGCCCAGCTGAAGATCTGCCTTCATTTAGAGCATAAGAAGAACTAGAACATGGTGGACTTGCATAGCTCATTGATTCCTGAGAATGGTAGGTTGCCTTTTGATTGTCATGGTGCCAATGAGATAAGTATGCCTGGAAGCTTCGTTCGACTTTTGGCTGATTAACATGGTCCATGTTATTTGTAGACAAAAAGTTCTGGAGCCTTGTTGCACCATTAGTGCTGCCGTAATCATAATTTGACAGTGGTTCCAGGTCCCTAGTACCTACTTGGACATCCATACAGTTTGCTGCATGACCCACTGTGTTATATAAGTTTATTTTCTGTCGGTATTCATTGAAACCAGGGATTCCCTCATCCACTGGTTCAGGTTGTTGCATGTTTTCTTTAACAGTACTCCTAGAGCCATCCCAATGAATTCCCATAACCTGGCTGTAGTGGCCATGTGTAGTACCAGTTGTTGCCTGAACGGCCGGAGTGGAAGATTGAAGTGTGTGCCACTGTTGGATATCAGTGTCATAGTACCATCCAGGATATTGAGGATCTAACACCACATTAGGTGGATATTCGGTGCTGCCATAAGAGTCCTGGTTCCAGTTGGAAACATAACCAGTGGAGCTATCCTCAGCTGTTTCTGCCACCACCGAGTTAGCAGATTGCTGATAATAAGAAACCTCTGATCTCTGGTCCATAATGATTCCATTACCAGCAGTCAAAACCTTGTCTTGATCATGTTGTTGTTCATTCATTGCATTGCTGTTTTCTGGTTCAGCAGTTGTTGTTGCATCATGATCATTAATTTGATACCACTGACCAGTGCCAACATCGAACTTCCAACCTGGATAGAGACTCTCCCAGTATTGAGCTTCATTCACATCTGGAGTTTGCTCACTCGGCAAGCTATAACATTGAGCATCTTGTTGTTCGATGGACTCGAAGTATGAGCATGCATCAGCAGCTGAATTGTCTATAGAACTACACTTTTGGTCAACTTTGGTTTCGAGCTTGTTGCCGCACTCACCCACATTCTCCGTCGAGAAGTCTGTGTAGGATCCAAATCCAAGTCCATCTGAACCAAACTGCAGCGGATCAACACTGAACGCGCTCCATTGCACCTCCTTTACAGACGTCTCCTTTGATCCAGTATTCTTCCCCAGCAACGAACCTGGAGATCCGAACTCCGATCTGGTCTCCACCGAACCTCCAGATGCGACCACATTGGCACGAGCTGGTAAAGGTGCCGATGCCACAACCTCTTGTTGCTCGTCCTTGGAATCTAAGGTCTCAACTTCCACCCTAGAGGCAAATGAATCAGTTGATATGGGAATTGCACTGCTTTCCACCACCAACGATCTGGGTTTGGGAGATCCGGGCGACTGCGTGACCCCATTTTCTTGACGGTTTCCATCTGTCGCTGCCGATCCAGAAACCCCCAGCCTCGAGTCCTCCAATGCAAGACCGACATCATCGATCGTATTAGAAAAGGCCATTTCGGAGGTTGCCTGCTCAGAAACAGATCCAGCAAAAACCAAATCATCATTGACGAGGTTGTCGAAGAAGTCCTCATCGGTTTGATCCTCCAACGAGAACGAAGGCGGAGAGGCCATCGGATACAAGAAACAAACACCGACGAGCAAAGGATCCCTTCCTCCCCAACCAAAAGGAAGCATTCACTTCAACAAACCCTCAGATCTATTCAACTCCCATCAGCACCTCCAAAAATTCATCAAGATAAAGCTCCCAACTTTTCAGCCATTATAGATTCCTCGGACGGGAATCGGGGCCAAAGGCTCAAATTAACCAAGATCCGGCGTGCGTCGTCGTTCTTATGGATTGGAGAGGAGACACAAGAAAAAAGCAGAAACGGAAGGTGGAAATGGGGCGACGGAGAGGAATGGAGAGTTACCAACGGTGGTGAGGATTGCAGCGAATCGATCAAAGCAGCTTGGAATCGACGAGAGTGGGAGCAAAAGACTCTGTTTTGGAAGCAGCCGACATCCCACCACCCCTTCGGAGCTTCTCTAATACGCGTTCGCTCTTTGATATTTTATTTTTGTCTTCTTTTTATTTACCCGCCAAAGAGGGGAAAAAAGGGGTTTCTTCAAATAAAAACAAGAGTTTCTTCTTTTTTTTTTAACTTTTTTTTCCTGCGGTATGGCAGTTCCTTATTCTTGGGGATTTTTTCCTGAAATTTGTATTCCTCAAAATGTAAAAAACATAAATTGCTAAATTAAAAAAAAATGTGACATTACTAAGCGTCTAAAAAATACATAAATAACATCTCATATCTCATCTAGTTACCTAAATTTTTAGATGTAATGATATTAATCAAGATGTTAAGATAGTATCAAGCTAAAAAGTATTTGTGTCCAAATCTTCTTCAGACCACACGAATCAGAATAAGGTTATCCGAATATGTTAGTCACTAAAGTAAGTATATATCAAGCCATCAAGTACTTTAAATTTAAGATATACACACATATATATATATATATATGAAAAGATTTGAAAAAAATAATTTATTTTAGAAACTAATTGATTCCTGCCTTTAGTTAAACTAGTTTTATTGTTGGGATACATGAAGTGCTTGGAGGATATTTTTCTTAGCTCTTCCATCTTTAAATTGAAGACTTACAAGGGAAAATATAAAAAATGAGAATGAAATATAAAATTGTAAAAACTAATACTTTCCTCATATAAATGGTTATCCTCACCAAGCCATGGGTTGAATTAAAGGGACTAGCATGCATTATGATTCAAGATTCTTTAGACTTGGAGCTATCATACTATCTATTTTGCTTACAAGATACTTAATGATTTTTTATTACAGTCACTTGAGAATATAATCTTAAATATCAGAGTTAAATCTGCAAAAAAAAAAGGAGAAAAGACTTGAGGTGGATGAACATCCACTGCAAATAAAGATCTGCTTGTCCACCTACAATCTAAAAATTATCATCACGGCTATACTACTGCCTTACTCATTTGACTGTGCACTCTTCTTGCGTCAACCAGCTACTAAAAGGCAGGGGAAGTGAAAAAAGAAGAGAGCAAAAGGGAAACACATCATCATCATCATCATCATCATCATCCAAGCCTCGATGCTTCATTTTGCCAAGTTTTAATGACAAATTATTAACAATATGCTTCTTAATTATAAACATCATAATGACACACAAATGCTTCTTAATATATATATGGTTCTTGGCAGAATAGTGTCACTGTCGCAGCTGTGGCTTCTGGAAGTGCAGCAATCACAGTTGAAACCACAGCAAATTTGATGGACAGCACTGGCGCAAATGTGAAGGATTGACATCTCCTTTGATAAATCTTTACCACACTGTGATGGCTTCCCCTGATCACCAATCAAACAAGGCAACTCTGTAGATGCTAAATATTAATTGTGGAAGGAAGAACCTAATTTCATCTCTGTGCAGCCTTCTACTACTCTTAGTTGCCATTGATCTGCATGCGTTGACTCTTTCCTGATGAGACAACAGAGCACTGCAGTAACTTTCTGTGGCAGCATCTCTGTTTAGACGTCAAATCTGTAACTTAGCTTGAGTGCTGCGCGGAAGTAATCCGTCTTTACTATCTCAGTGTCTGATAGCTAGAAGTCTTTGCCCTGCTAAAAAGTGTCAAACCTACTCGAGGATGCACAAGGCCATCTTAAGCAACATGGAGACCATGGATTTCCTACCTAATGGAAATAATTTCTCATAATTATATTGTGTTGCTGAATGTTATGTCGTGGTCGACGAGTGAGCACGATATAGTTCGACCTGTGTGCGTAGAATCGATAATTAAATATTTTCTAAACATATGATGTCTCAAGTATTTAGAGTCAGCTTCTTAAAGCATGAATAATTACTTCAATATATGTACTAATATATTTATCATTTGTAAAATATTTTCTTTGAAGTATGGTTATGGTTACTTCTAATTTGTATAAAAAAATCCAAATTCATAATCCTACCAAAATAAAATATTTTCTTGTAACCATAATTTTAGCTATAATTTGGTCAAACAAGTTTAAACTTTAATACTAATATAAATGACCCACCTCACAAAATCCACATCAACAACATTATCATCTACCCATGAAGAATTAATAGTTAAAGTGAACTAAAAACTCTAACTACACCTTATCGAAAAGACTTCTAATGTTAACGTGTCATATGAACAGATGTGTAGGTCTTATTCTTTTTTATATGATAAATATTCAATTGAAAACAAAAACGTAAGATCGACACGTCCTCTCACTAAACAATAAAACCAACCATAAATATTTAATTTGGCAAAATAATGTTATAACTTTGGAAAGCAAAGTATGTGTTCTCCTTCCGACGAAAAGAAAAGACTAGAGAATGGAAACATTCCTAAAGTTTATTACCCTCCCAAAAGATTACTTAGATAAATATAATTAACATTATCTAAGTTTGTAATGCACCTACCGCACTATATAGGTACTTACATATTTTAAGTTTTTTGTATATACTATATATTTTATGTCTCTTATCTACGAAGGAAATTGAAATTTTATAAGAAGATTATAACTCGAACATATAGACGACCAACAATTCTCCTATAAAATTTTATTTTTTTGTTGGTGAGCCCACAAGTAACCTAACTGTAAAATATGTTATCGAACATTGAATCACAAAATAAAGAAAAAAGTGTGTACCGGTATCATATCATTTTCAACATAAGCATTATAAGTAAAAGAGTTGTTTTCAACATAAGCATTATAATTTTATTTGATTTTCAACATATGCAAAATCAAATGATTATTAGAGAATAAAAGAAATTAAAATAAGAAAACTTATTCTTTACACTGCTTGTTCTTTACACTGTCACTAGGGAGAAGAGGATGGTATCCTTAATTTATCTATCTGATACCTGATATAAACCCAGAAGGTTATCACAAACAAATAAACATCTATGAGTTTTCCTTCACTTCACTGCATAATAAAGCTCAGTGACGTATGCGTGTAGTAAAATTAACTACCATGTTCAACTCTGCTAGATGCCAGGATTCAAGCAATTGGACGAAGAAGATTTAATCTAGCATTTATCTTTTTTATGTTAATTCAAAACATTGGTTTGATATAGTGCCAGCAACACCATAGGTTGAGTTTGAAAACCTCCTTCCTGCAAATCGAACATCCAAAGCAATTGGTATGTGGACTCATCCACATACTCATAACATCTTGTCAAAGGCGAAAATTCTTTGATCAAAACAACCCCAGAAACATTCTTCTCAAAATAAAATAGGATGTAGACTTTGCAGACATAATTCCCCACTACATCAAAATTTTTAAAGAAAAAGTACCAAACAGATAGTAGTAGGATGTGAATCACAATTGGTGTGACTGTTGAATTTAGTTAGAGAGACTTGACTACTGAATTCAGAGACACGATACTGCTAACTCTTACACAAGCAAGAGGGAAGTGCAATAACACAAATTGGACGGCAATTTCCAACCAATGTTGAATCTGATTGCAATCAGTAATAGCTCACTTAATATTATATTTTGACCCCCAGCTGGACACTTTACATATCATTGATCATATCACCATCACTTTCATTGTCAAGTTTCTATGTGTATCAAAGCCCCATTTACGAATTACAGCCTCATACGACTGCAAGATGCTCACGTAAAACAGATCGATCAACTCCAAACTTATGCCTTCCCTCTTTGCTCCCAGTTTAACGTTAAAACGTCGTTGAATCCAGGACGGACAATCATTAATATGCAATCTGAATGATCTTAAAGAGTGATTAATCCCCTACACATTTTGCTAACTGCGGTTTCTCTTCAGAGTTGATAAGTGGAATAACATTTTCTTCCATAATTCTTGGGTTTACTTCCATTCCTCACAGGATAGAGCACATAGTGCTGGAAAATGAAGAGAATATCAAAGAGCACTACTTCCTGCAACAGAAAGAGAGGAAAAAAAAAAATTAACATAATGGATAAGCATTTTGGATAAAATTGAGCAGAGATGTGCAATATTTATCTTCTAGCTACATATAGAAATCACCTGCATCCTCAGTTAATATAAAATTGGGATCAATCATTGATCAAGGACACCGTGGAAGAAACGGAATGCAAAACTGACAGCACAACTGCATTCTAGGATAATTATATCATCCTATTTCTCATAAAACAAAATTTAGCATGTTCACAAATGATAAAAAAACTATTTGTGAAATCATCCTATACATCTAATAGTTCTAATCAATTTGCAGTCTGATGTCTTGTCTGCATAAATACTAGATAAATCAAAGCATGCATGTATGCCCTTAGAAGGTGAGTTACACAGTGAGCAACAATCGTTCTCCTTTTCCCCACTCTGACACTGAATTGAAAAGCACTAGCACACTAACCGAAAACATTCAAACATAATAATGACACTAGTCAGTTGATCGGGTTGATTCTTAAAGCAAACTGATGAGTTGACTTTGCAATATCGGCTCCATCACCAAATCTATCTCATTAAGAGGAGTGATGTGGTGCATGTTGCATCCAGAAATCCAAAGGGTCAACAATCCGACACAGTCTCGACCTATGGCCTCTAGACTTGTGCTGAGTTAGGCCAGCCTAATTTTAATTTCTTTTTATTTATTACTTAATGTCTTCGATAGAAGAAAAGGAAAAAAATAAAAATAAAACAAGAAGCAGATTACCATTGCTCCTGGGTCATGCCATCGCATTCACATCAAGGCTTCAATCTTTACGCTCTGCCTTCGCTCCTGAACAGCATGCCCTTGTCGGCGACAATAATCCCATCGGCGAGCGAGGAGGTGAGAAGGGATAGGAAGCACAAAGGATGGCTGACAAGGGGGAGATCCAATAGAGGAGGGAGAGGAGAACTAGGAATAGCAGGATTACATAAGAGAGGATATCAAGGGGGTGAAGAATGAGAGGTTAAGGAAACGAAAGAGATACAAGGAAGGAGTGTAATAAAGAGCGAAAGAAAATCAACAAGAGAGGAAGTTCACGTCGGGCTGCCCGACATACCAACACATCCAAACTCACGACCTGAGTTGCGGATCCCTAGAATACCATAGGTATGATGGTTCTAGTCATAAGTTTGGCATTTGTGTTCAACTTAGTGATGAGCAAAATAGGATATCAATCATAAATTGAACCAATTGCTATTAGAAGAGTTAAAACAAAGAAACTAAATGAACTCTGTAAAATGACCCATAATGAACACTGCAGCGTCGGTATTAAAATATAATATAATATTTTTATAATATAATTAAAAAAATATTAAAAAAAAGGTGCGACGTCGCCTCGATCTTTCTCCTCACGCGGGAGAAAAAGCGGCCGCTGCCGCGGACAACCCGGAGGCAGCGACGGGGCGCAGGCAACCCGCCGGCGATGACTGCAGGTGGGCAAGGACGGCACTCGGGCGAGGAATTCTTTCTTCGCCTCTTTTTTTTTTTTTTCTTTTCCTCTTCTTCTTCCCATTTTACTGCCATAGAAAAACACAATTGCTTATGTTGGGTAGAGGAAGTCCTAAAATTACAGTGGTTAAAATCAAAATAGTTTCAAGCATGACTCATTATGTATCAAGCCAAACACAATATACATGACAACTTATTTAAACCTCAAAACAGTTGCTCGCTATCACCAAAAGATAAGTATCACATGAGGTGATTTTCCTATCAAATGGAACTCCAATTAGGCCTCGATTATATTTGGAAAAAAAATATGTCTAGCTGCTTAATTGGACATATTCTAGACTAAGGTTTGAATTACCGGTCCGTACTGGTATTGTGCATACCGCCCGGTATATTAAAATATAATATAATATAATATTAATATATTAAAACATTAAAAAAAGAGAAAAGGAGCAACGTCGCCTCGATCTTTCTCCCCGCGCTATCATGGACTTAGCGGAATTTGTCTAAGCCGTGTGGCACCCTTGCGACAAACTTGTAGACTTAGCTGGAATTGCTTAAGTCGCGGAGCAATCTTTGGCCAATGTTCCGGACTTAGCTGGGATTGCCTAAGTCATAAACGCCGAAGCGTATTTGCTCGCAAAAGGTCATCCCAATTGCAACCACGTGCGGGTCCCGAAGGACCTGCAAAAAGAGAAGTTGATTAGTTTTGGAAACGAGCGACGGACAAGTCCCGATGTCTCGCCAAGAGGGCAGCTCTTACAAGCAATTCGTCGAACACCTTGTATGCAGCATAAAAAGAGAGAAAGAGAGCGAAATAGGACTTTGGAGGGCTGTAAGAATGGTCGCAAGTCCACAAACGACGATTCCCAAGGGTGTCGGATGCAAAACACTTCAATTTCTTTGAGTGCAAACGCCCGACTAATATTCCGAAGCCCCATCCAGCCCTGTGCCACCCGGGGGGTTCCAGAGGGCTGAGATGGCTGACATTTTACTCCGCTCGGTTCGGTTGTCGCAGCACGCGGAAACGACGCAAATTGGGTAGTTTTGGCCTGTTTTGGCTCCGCGCAGTGAGCAATCGTTCTACAGCCAGACATACTATTTCTGCTCACAATTTCTATGTAAAATCACCCAAAACCAAGGCAAAACAGGCTGCTCAACATTTGTACAAGCAACAAAAATACGACAAGCGGTTCACGGAACGAAGAGTTGCGATTGAGCGACGATCGTTCGTGATATTCTCCCCCACTTAACTTGTCGACGCCCTCGTCGACGCTTGTTGATAGGCTTTAACGCAGGCTTCTTTGTGTCGTAGGGCGTCTTTAGGCTCCCAACTGGCTTCCGTCCAGGAAAGTTTTTGCCACTTCACCAAGTACTCAGTTTGCTCTACTCCGTTGGGTAGCTTAGTCTTACGATCCGCCAGAATTGTCTCAACTTTCTTTTCATAGGAGGCTCGGATTAGGGGTAGTCGAGTTGAAATATTTCGTGAGGCGTCTTGCGGATCTGAATGGTAGGCGTTCAAGTTTCTTGCATGGAAGACGTTGTGAATTTTGAACCATGCTGGCAGCTGCAACTTGTAGGAGATGTTGCCTACTCGACTGATGATTGGGAAAGACCCTTCATACTAGCGTCGCAATCCTTTGTGCACTTTGTGCCTAAAGAACTGGAGTGATACTGGTTGGAGCTTCACCAACAACAAATCGCTAACTTTAAAGTCCTGGGGTCGCCTTCCCAAGTCTGCCCACTTTTTCATCTTTTTAACCGCCTTCTCCAAGTAGGCCCGTGCAATATCTACATTTTGATGTCATGCTTTTGCAAAGTGATACGCTGACGGACTACTCCCCGTATGTCCAATGGCCAATGTGTGAGGGGTCGACGGCTGTTGTCCTGTGATAATCTCGAAGGGGCTCTTATTGGACACAGAGCTCCGCTGCAAGTTGTAGGAGAATTGGGCTATGTCCAACAGCTTCACCTAATCTCGTTGATTAGCACTCACATAGTGCCGGAGATACTGTTCTAACAGTGAGTTAATTCTTTCGGTTTGACCATCAGTCTGAGGGTGGAGGCTTGTGGAGAAGTATAACTTCGATCCTAACAGCTTGAATAGCTCGGTCAAGAATCGTCCCAAGAACCGAGAATCTCGATCACTAATGATATTTTGTGGAACTCCCCAATACTTCACCACATTCTTTATCATCAACTTGGCTGCCTCTTCTACTGAACAATATAGGGGTGCAGCAATAAACGTTGCATACTTTAAAAACTGATCGACAACTACAAGTATCGATCCCAGTACCCCTACTGTGGGCAAGCTTGATATGAAGTCTAAGGAAATGCTCTCCATGGCATTTCTGGCACCGGTAGCGGCTCCAAAAGTCCTACTGGCTTTCGCTGCTCCAACTTAACTTGTTGGCCCGTAAGGCATGTCCGAACATAATCATCCACATTTGTCCCCATTTTTGGCCAATAAAATGCCCTCTCCACCAGAGCCATTGCCCGATGAATGCCGGGATGTCCGGCCCAAAGGGAATCGTGACACTCACTCAAGAGTTCATGCCTTAAGTTGTCCACTCGCGGAACATAAACTCTATTCCCTTTGGTGTAGAGGAGTCCCTCATGGACCCAAAATCGTCACGCGTTGTCCTCTTTGATGAGTTGCATCAGGGTTACTGCTTGAGGATCACTGTACATTCCATCCCTGATCCTGGAAAGAAAGTTGGAGTGCAACTGACTTGCAAGGCCTCCACCTTCTAACTGTATACCATTCACCAGTTCCACTTTCTGGCTCAATGCATCGGCCACGACATTTGTCTTTCTAGGCTTGTACTCCATTACCATGTCGAATTCCGCCAAGAAGTCGTGCCATCTTGCCTGTTTCGGGGAGAGTTTCTTTTGAGTCTGGAAGTAACTCAATTTGATATTGTCCGTCCTTAGCACGAATCGTGCTCGCAAAAGGTGGTGTCGCCAGACTCGTAAACAGTGGACCACCGCTGTCATCTCTTTCTCTTGCACTGGATATCGCCGCTCGATCTCATTGAGCTTGCGACTCTCATAGGCCACTGGATGACCCTCTTGCATAAGTACTCCCCCAATAGCAAAGTCAGAAGCATCTGTATGGACTTTAAAAGACTTCCCGTCCTATGGTAATCTGAGTACTGGTTCCTCCAACACAGGAGTCTTTAGATCTTGGAAAGTCGCTTCACACTTGTCTGACCATCTCCAAGATTGCTCCTTTAGCAAATCCGTCAGTGGAGTTGCGCGCTTTGAATATCCAGAAATGAAGCGTTGATAATAGTTGATGAAACCAAGGAAGGATCTCAACTCAGGTACCTTCTTTGGTGTTCGCTATTCTGCCACAGCTAGCATCTTTGACTCATCCATCCGAATGGAACCACCGCCGATTCGATGTCCCAAGAACATAATTTCTGTCTACGCAAAATAGCACTTCTCCCTCTTCACAAACAAGGTGTTCTCCATGAGAACTCTGAAGATTATCCGAAGGTGTTCAATGTGCTCCTCGAGCGTCTGGCTATAGACGACGATATGGTCTAGGTAGACGACCACAAACTTGTCCAAATACACTTTGAAAAGCTAGTTTATTAGAGTACAAAATGTGGTCGGAGCGTTGGTTAAACCAAAAGGCATCACAAATCCGCGATGAGCAGAATAGGATATTTGTTCTTCACCGTCACTTTGTTCAGAGCTCGATGATCGACACATAATCGGAGGCTCCCATCTCGTTTCTTCTGAAACAGAACTGGAGCTCCGAATGGTGCTTTTGAACTGCGGATGAGACCACTGCTTAGCAGTTCATCTAACTGCTTCCTCAGTTTTGCTAACTCTGGAGGGGCCATGCAGTAGGGTGGTCTCGCTGGAGGCTTAACTCCCGGCTCCAACTCAATGTTATGATCCACGCCTCTGCGTGGTGGTAGAGTCTTCGGCAACTCGGGTGGCATGACGTCTATGAATTCCTTCAGAACGTTTGCCACTACAGCAGGTTCGTGAATGGCCTCCCCGTCAAGTGGCTCCAGTTTCACAACAGCCACGAAAGTTAATTCACCTTAACGCATCCCTTTCTTTAATTGTAATGTCGATATTTGTTGTGGGTCTCCTTGGTTCTCCCTCGAGAAACTGGAACTACGCAGGGGTCGTCACCTCCCATCAGGCATAAAGAGTTTAGGAACGACATCGGCACTAACTTCACCGCGTGGATGAACTCCATTCCAAGAATCACTTGGAAGTCGTCCAATGGCATCGCCATCGAATTTGTGCACCCGCTCCACGTTCCAATCTTGATAGGGACCCCCTTTGCTAATCCGGAGATCTGCTTGGCCTCCGAGTTCATAGCCTTCATGCAACTTGGGTTCTTCTCCAAGACAAGTCCAAGTCGCTTTGCTTCATGATCAGCAATAAAATTGTGGGTAGCTCCGGTGTCCACCATTGCAAGGGTTGTTCGGCCATTGAGCTTGATGTCCACATACATCAGCTCGCTACTTGCCGCCTTCTGTGCCTTTATCTTTGTTCTCTCTCCCACTCGACCCCGTAATGCATTCAACAAACGCATCGCTCCCATTCGGGGTCCTTACGACTCCTCGTCGTCGCTGCTAGATTCTGAACTTCTCGAACTAAGGGCGACGGCTTTGCCTTTGTCCGACTTGTGGGGGTGTATCAATGTCATTAAGGCGTTGAGGGACTGCTTCTACGGGCACTCCCTCACCATGTGTGGTCCTCTACACAAGAAGCATCCACTAGATTCCGGGGCTTTGCCTTTTAAGATGGATCCCTTGTGGAAGCTCTTTTTCTTCTGTTCGCCCCAGACTTCTTTGCACGAGAGTATTTTGTTGGGCGATTTCCTAAGGATTGTTTCTTCTTTCCTTAGTCTTTTGAAGAAACGAAATCAGTTAGCCTTTCCGCGGCTGCAATTGAACCGACCATGTCGGTGGCATTCCTCCGATTTAGTTTTTGTTGTGCCCATGGCTTTAAGCCATCGAGGACGCTGAATAGTTTGTCCTTTTCGAACATATCTTTTATATCTAGTATCAGTGCCGAAAATTGCTTCACATAGTCTCGGATGGAAGTACTTTGGCGGAGTTGTCTCAGTTTCCTTCTTTCGACGAACTAAGTGTTCTCGGGCAGAAACTGCGTTCTCAACTCACGTTTCAAGTCTTCCCATGTATCCACTCGTCATCGGCCTTGTTGGATCTCTTCTCAACTGGTTCGCCACCAAAGTTTTACGTCTCCATTCAGATACATGGTTGTTATAGAAACTTTGGTTTCCTCCGAATAAGGACTCGTAGCACAAAGTAGATTTGGTGACGCGAGCAACGACGGCGCGTGAGCGACGACTGCGTACGGGCGAGGACCGCACACGGGCGCTAGGTATTCTTTCTTCTCCTCTTGTTTTTTTTTCATCTTTTCCTCTTCTTCTTCTTCCCTTTTTCTCGTTGAATCGACCGTCGACGATCAATTTCACCCACAATTGCCGGTCGATGATCGATTTCTCCCTTCAATCGACTGCCTGCAGTCGAAATCGATCGCCGACGGTCGATTTTTGGCGTAACTGCCTAGTAACGGACGATCCACATACCGGCAACCTGACGGATAGGTATGTATTGCCTGTACCAGACGGTACAGGTCAAAATTGCAAACCTTGTTCCAGACACCACTATAACATTGTCGTGACAGCAACTATTCAAAAATCTTGATATATATGATCTATTATCCAAAAATGAGTAAATATACACCATCCTTTAAAATAAGATAATAAATTTTAACTATCACTTTTTACACTGTATATAAATTATGCAACTAATATATAAAACAAGTGAAAAAGCATCTATTCCTGTAGGATGTACTTGATTGCTATCATGATAACCGGTATTATCCTGAATTCATGCCATTAAAGAAAAATTAATGAGTATATGAGACAGCCGCAAGAAGTCTTTTTTAAAAAAAAAACAAACTTAAAGATGTTAAAGGGGTCTTCTTTAATGTTCTTTCTTGGGGTTCCAGAAGATAGACGACATAAATGTTTCTTTAGTTAAATTATATTTTCAAAACTTAAGTTGTCTTATAAGAACAGAGTATTACTTGAAAACAGAGATTAAGAATAACACACAAACCACAACATAAAGCAAGACAATAACAGTGATACCAATGCAAGTCTTTGAGACCTTCTGATTTCCACGCTGTAGAGATTAAGAATAAAAAGGAGGTAAAAGAGAGTTAGCAGAGGAAAGAAGGTAAAAGGGACTATCTATCATACAACAAGAAGATGATCTCGTATAAGAAGGATTACTTACTTCATAGATCAAAACATAGAACAATGTAGAAGCCGTCAACACAACAGCATGCACTGAAAAAGCCACATCATTTGCAACTACAGGAATCATCTGAAATTAAGAGAATTAATTTGTACATACATCTAGAGAATAAACATTCCAAACGAACATGATGTTAATCAGCAAATCAATAATTTATATATGTAGAATCTATGGCAAAACCTTCAGCAAGGTGGCTGAACAAACTCGTAATTAATATTTTAACGTGTATAATGGAAGTTTGGAAGAAATCCAAAATTATGACAGAAATTATTCACAGGATTATACTTTATAGCATGCGACCACAATGATTTTAGAACAAAAACAAATCAACTTGTACAGGTGGTCTGCATCCGCTAAAAAAGATATGATTGTCCATCAGTACATTATGTAGCTCAAGAGAATTGGCCTCCCAAAAGTGACGGGAGAAGACTGAATGAAACTTTACTACTAAAATCGACCCATACCCAATGGATATCTACCAGTTTGGGCATGAACCAGACCGAATGTTGAGCTCCCAATTTGAAATAGTATGGTCACCTTTAATTACTAAAGCAGCTCTCTTTTTGTCTTTTTCAAACACAGCTACACGATGCACCAGGGTTCATGACACACAAGTGTCTCCTCTCCACTATTTGTCGCTCGAATGCCCCTATCGCACCGCACCAATGGCTGCCACCCGCCGCACCTCCAATTCGTGTCCTCCTCTTTTGCTTCTTCCTTCTTCCTTATTTGCTTTTGGAGTAAGCCTATAGTTGAAACCCATTCCCATATAAGAAGAAGCAAAAAAAGTTTGTGGAAAGAGAAAAATAGATTTCGGAAACAACTAGAAGACGGTTTCCTACTGTGAAGGAACAAGGAACGTAATCTACGTGTCACTGAACGGCTTAACGTAACTGCACTAGCGTGAAGCATGAGGTACGCAACACGGAGGATGAAGATGACTGACGAAGAACAACATGGATGGCTTAACGACAACCTTTAAGCTATGGACGGGCAAGTTGATTAAATATTTTTCAATTAAACATGTGATTCGACCAGTTGACCCATTGGGCTGACCAGTGGCCCCCTCCCCTGCTTTCTGTTCGGTTATTATAACTATGATCAAAATCCGATCATTACCGCTGGTACAGGTTAGTAACCATCGGATTTCGATCATTACCGATTGATACAGATCTGGGAACATATAGGGTTTTGTAAAGAGTACTGCCTGGTTGAGGGCGATCTGCGTATCAGTCCCTTGTCGAACCAGTACGTACCGCCCCTACAAAGCGATATAGCTCGGTACGGAAATCTAACAATAGGAAACCAATTTGAATAGCAAAATCTGGAATAACTAATTCCTTTTTTCTATTGAGACTGATATGAAGTGATTCCTATATCTATTTGGTATAGTTGATATCTGACAAATTTCAAGGATGTTTGGTATCTAAATCATTCAATAGTCATATAAGGCAAATTGACCAGATAATTAGAATAGTATTTGATGAATTTCAAAGCTCTCCTTTAATAGAATTTTATGGGGTGATGAGATTAGATTATCCACAACACTAAAAAAAGTATATTCCGGTAGGGCCAGATGTCGTGATTAAATACTCGATTGTTTCTTTGTGCAACTAATTTAATTTTAATTCAGCAGTAGTCTCTAATTGTTTCCTCTCTTCTCCTTGAATCGAAGAAAATTTGATAGGAGGGCCATATCCAACCATTGTTATTGTTTGATACTTTGAGTCTGAGTGTAGGAGCTACAGAGAAAAAGAATTATAAAATTAAAAATAAGAGCTAAAGAACACCCTAAAGATAAAAAGAAGCATGATAAACTACAGGTGTATGATACAAATTGCCAGCTCTCCACTTATTTATATACAACTTTAAGCTTTATCAACCATTCAGTAAATGGTTCTATATATTTACTCTCTTTAAAATCCATTAATCAAAAGCCATGAAGCAGAAACTCAAACGCTTCCTACTTTTTTGTTGTAACTTTGCTTTGTATCATAATAATGTTAGAAGTGTAACATCCTCCATATGACATAACATTGACCCATCACTTAATTAAATATCTTTTTTCCCCTATCATGATAATTACATATACATTGATAATATGCATGCATATATCTTACATTTGACAGTGCAAATTCAGAAACATCCAGCCTGTAGTCTTTTAATCTCAAAATTAAGAACATAAAAAAATACAATTAAAGAATAAAATAAGTTTATGTAGTATTGAGTCTCAAGACAAGGAAGAAAGTTATGATTTGAGGAAAGACGTTAAAAGCTTAAGTAATTAATTAATGGAAATAGGTATAAATTCTGAAAAGGCAGAATTCGATTCCCTGACTAACAAATGACCCAATCCGTGATGGGCAGCTGGCTCACCAAGTATTCAGATCATTAAGAGTACCTCATCTAGCCCTAAATTTGGAATATTAAGAAAATACAAGAAAAGAATATCACCCATGAACAGAAGAAAAAAAACGGAAGCATTAACAACAACACTAATAAGTAATATAACTAAACCGCATGATGCAAGCAATTTGACAAGTTCATACCTCCAAAATTTCATCAACTACTTCAAGATCCAAATTCCTTGGTACAAAACCTGCTCCTATGCCTTGAATCTTGTGTGGACCTACATTATAGGACCTTCTGGTTATGGGGATAAAACAAAAGGTTGAAAGAGAAAAGGTTAGATCCACTTAATCTTTGCCTATACCAGGCTTTCCCCCTGAAGAATGTTGCTTTCAGAAGGCTCAGTGCCAATGACCTGAAGAAATTGGAAATGAGAAAGACCAAGAATTAGGAATTCCATACACAGAGAAACTTAGCATAAAAAGGTAAGAGAAAAAAATAGAAAGGAAAAAGAACCTTGACGTTAGGATTTTTGTCATTCAAAAAACAACCAACTCCAGATATAGTTCCACCTGTCCCAATACAGCAACAAAAATGTCCACCTTCCCTCTTGTATCTTCCCTGATTTCTGGACCAGTAGACTCACAGTGTATCTGCAGAAGAATATACAGAATTTGAAAAAAAAAACGAAACTTGGGTAAAAAAAACAATTAAAAAATCATGGTAGAATGTGACCTTTGGATTTGCAAGATCGTCAAATTGTAGAAGAATATAAGCATTGGGCGTATTCTTCAAGATCTCTACTGAACTGCTCCCTTCGTGCCATTCGCAGAATCTGTAAGGACAAGTTATTCTCCGAAAGCTTTCAGCAGAACTCGTCTTTCAATGCTCACAGATGCAGGCATGGTCGATATCAGTTTGTATCCTTTGGCAGCAGCAATAAACGCAAGACCAATCCCCATGTTACCACTTGTTCGTTCCACCACTATACTCTTTAGAAGCAAAAAAATAGGGAAAAAAAAGAAGAAATCAATCAGTAACAATGGAATGACAATGAAGAGGCAGATTTACTAGAATGGCTACAATAAGGTCCTCTAACAAAAAGTTCAAACATGAGAAAAAGGTGAAGAAACCGAAAAGACTGGCGATCAAGAACCAAGCCTGTCTTATCTCTCCCCCGCTCGTCTCCCTCTTCGTCTTCGTCTTCGTCTTCCTTCCTTTGCCTGCGCCTGCAACCCGCCTCCGCTAGAATGCTGACTTCTCCGGATCCCCTGTCCGAGTGCGACGGCAAACCCAGCTAATGGGTCCCATCTAAAGCAGGGCTCATGAACCAGGCACGAATCTCAAAGTTAAAAAATGACGTGGCTTGCATAGGGGAGCCTCACTCGCGCGCTTTCTATGCGGAAGGCGTTCGAGAACTAAACCGGTCTCCTCACGAAGCTTATTTATGCTCTCTCTGTGGCGGAAGGATGTCTCGTCTCCCTCTCCGTCTTTGACTTCTCCCGGCGAAGCTTATTTCTCTCTGTCAATCTCGTTGGCTGGAGGAAGGCGATCAAGAACCAAGCCTGTCTTCTCCCCCGCTCGTCTGCGTCTTCTCCTTGTTTCTCCTTCTCTCGCGCTTGCGTTGGCTGGCGGAATTCGATCAAGAAAGAATGAAGCTATCCTTCTCCCCGCTCGTCTCCGTCTTCGGCTTCGTCTTCGTCTTCCTTTGTCTGCGCCTGCAAGCCTCCTCCGCTAAAGTACTGCCTCCTCCGGAACCCTGTCCGAGTGCGATGGCGGCCATGCGAGTTTGCTTACCCCACTTGGCGAAGTCGCATTATCTGTTCTGGCACGCCTACCCTCCCCCGACCTTACAATGCTGCGCGGCCTTCTCCGCCGCCATCGAAGGTCCCGGCGCCGCCTGCCTATGCCTTCTAGCCCGCCAGAAAGCATTCTTGGGGACGCCGATTGAAACTTCACGCCTCTTCTCCCTCCCCTTCGCCTGCGGGAAACCGGTCGACGCCTTCGCCACTGAGATCTGCCAAGATTCTGCTCCTCCGGCTCCTCCTGCATCTGCGGCTCCTCCTGCTGCCGCTCCTCCGGCCTACCGTATTAACCTCAGGTTCACATTAACAGTTTCTTTGCCCGCATCTGTAGTTGTAGTTCTTGTTTTAGCAAGATTGATCTACGCTATCTACGTTCGCGATTGCTCGTTTCTGGAACTCTTTTGTCGAATTGCTTGTATGCTTTCGGGTTGATTCATTTGTTTCTTGATCTTGATTGTTAGGTGCTGGTTGCTTTTAGTGTCTTTTTTAAGTCTCATTTCTATGTTTTAGTGTTCTTTATTCTTGAGGTGCACTTCCATTGGGATCTTGCATGCATGTGTCTTCGAGTTCTATCTTCTTGGCTTTCTTCCGTAGGTGTATCGTATACTGGTTTCTCGGATTCTAACTCTCAGTTTTTTTTTTTTTTTTGTTATTTCGTCCGTATTTTGCATGTGTCTTCGAATACGTATCCTGATTTTTTTGATTCTAGATTCTGAGTTGTATTTTCATTGGGATCTTGTGTGTATCTTCGAATACGTGCACTGGTTTCTTCGACCTTAGATTTTGCAAAGATTCTCTAATTTGCTAGTGTGTTGACTTTCTTGGTATATACCTTTTCCGAGTCTAATAAAAAAAAACGTAAAAGTTCATTCATTCTTTCGTTTGTTTTGTTAGTTACATGCATGACCATCTTCTTTGTTCGCGGTATATCATTTTTCTATGCTTCATGATCTCATCGGACACATATATGGATTAATCGTTTTGAGTCTCACAAACATTTATGCAAGTGAAATTCTTATATAGAGTCGATTTTAGATGGAACATCGTGTGAGGGCCTGGCTCGGGCTGTGAGCTTTCTTTCTTTTTTCCTTTACCTGACCCGGGTTGTGGGTAAATAAATCGGTTGAGCCTCCCCTTGAGCAGGCTCAAGGAGGGTTTTTTTCACCCTAGCTTTTACGGTTAGGGTTTTTCCCTCCAACGAGGTTTTGCCTTGATCTATCATTCGATCGAGGATTTCCTCGGATTAAAGATTGTATTGCAAATATTAAGGATTGAATGAAATTCTATCATTTGAATAAATTTATTATGGTTTCCTAATACATTATATAGAATTAAATATTTTCTAAACATATGATGTGTCAAGTATTTAGAATCATCTTCTTAAAGCATGAATATTACTTTAATATGTGTACTAATATATTTATCATTTGTAATTTGAAGTATGGCTATTGTTATTTCTAATTTGTATAAAAAAAAAACCCAAATTCATAATCCTACCAAAATAAAATTTTTTCTTGCAACCATAATTTTAGCTTTAATTTCGCCAAACAAGTTTAACCATGCATCCTCCTTAGGCTATCAAGGAATAGCTTTGATGCTTGAGTAGTAAAAGTTATATATCACTTATATCCATGAACACATATGTATCAATTAATATACGAAATATTCATGTGTTTATCAGTGACTTAGCATGAAAATTGGGATAGTAAGGACATATACAATTTTTACTTCTCAAACATCTAAATATATAAACATGAAGCATAATGATAGACTTCGTTCAATAAATGATTTATTAACATGCCATTCAACATTAACCCATCTTCAAAACATTAACCCATCCACACTAAACCTAAAAAAATAAGATAAAAGAAAAAAATAAATAAATGCTTATCTAACTCTTATCTCATGGAAGGCCTTAAAGCCTTATAGGAACCTACCAATATAATAATAGGTTGCTCCTCAATTTGTAGAAACAACATATAATTATAAATAATTTGTAGAATTATATTTATTTATCATATAATTCGATCTCTCTTGTGTATCGTATCATGAGATAGTGTTTGAAATTTATCCGAAAACAACATTGAAGTGAGTGGAAAGGAAACGAAGTGAAAAAATAGAATAAAAATGAACTAAGAAGCAATTAACTTGTACGTACCATAAAAAAACTTAGAAGCTATCATTTTATATACACGGGTTTTGCGAGACTTCATTTTCCTTGCACATCACATCATGAGATGGTCGCTACAAATGAGACCAAAGACGATCTTGAACCAAGTAAAAAGAGGAAGAGTGACAGAGAAGGTTGTGTCGCAGAAGATTGTTCGGATTGTAGCATCCAACAGTAGCATCATTAACCTAACCGCATCGTATCCTCCTCTTTTACTTGTGTGATGGCAGAAGAGAGAGAGAGAGAGAGAGAGAGAATAGCTTATAGAGATGAGTGCTTGTTCTTTACACTGTCACTAGGGAGAAGAGGATGGTATCCTTAATTTATCTATCTGATACCTGATATAAACCCAGAAGGTTATCACAAACAAATAAACATCTATGAGTTTTCCTTCACTTCACTGCATAATAAAGCTCAGTGACGTATGCGTGTAGTAAAATTAACTACCATGTTCAACTCTGCTAGATGCCAGGATTCAAGCAATTGGACGAAGAAGATTTAATCTAGCATTTATCTTTTTTATGTTAATTCAAAACATTGGTTTGATATAGTGCCAGCAACACCATAGGTTGAGTTTGAAAACCTCCTTCCTGCAAATCGAACATCCAAAGCAATTGGTATGTGGACTCATCCACATACTCATAACATCTTGTCAAAGGCGAAAATTCTTTGATCAAAACAACCCCAGAAACATTCTTCTCAAAATAAAATAGGATGTAGACTTTGCAGACATAATTCCCCACTACATCAAAATTTTTAAAGAAAAAGTACCAAACAGATAGTAGTAGGATGTGAATCACAATTGGTGTGACTGTTGAATTTAGTTAGAGAGACTTGACTACTGAATTCAGAGACACGATACTGCTAACTCTTACACAAGCAAGAGGGAAGTGCAATAACACAAATTGGACGGCAATTTCCAACCAATGTTGAATCTGATTGCAATCAGTAATAGCTCACTTAATATTATATTTTGACCCCCAGCTGGACACTTTACATATCATTGATCATATCACCATCACTTTCATTGTCAAGTTTCTATGTGTATCAAAGCCCCATTTACGAATTACAGCCTCATACGACTGCAAGATGCTCACGTAAAACAGATCGATCAACTCCAAACTTATGCCTTCCCTCTTTGCTCCCAGTTTAACGTTAAAACGTCGTTGAATCCAGGACGGACAATCATTAATATGCAATCTGAATGATCTTAAAGAGTGATTAATCCCCTACACATTTTGCTAACTGCGGTTTCTCTTCAGAGTTGATAAGTGGAATAACATTTTCTTCCATAATTCTTGGGTTTACTTCCATTCCTCACAGGATAGAGCACATAGTGCTGGAAAATGAAGAGAATATCAAAGAGCACTACTTCCTGCAACAGAAAGAGAGAAAAAAAAAAATTAACATAATGGATAAGCATTTTGGATAAAATTGAGCAGAGATGTGCAATATTTATCTTCTAGCTACATATAGAAATCACCTGCATCCTCAGTTAATATAAAATTGGGATCAATCATTGATCAAGGACACCGTGGAAGAAACGGAATGCAAAACTGACAGCACAACTGCATTCTAGGATAATTATATCATCCTATTTCTCATAAAACAAAATTTAGCATGTTCACAAATGATAAAAAAACTATTTGTGAAATCATCCTATACATCTAATAGTTCTAATCAATTTGCAGTCTGATGTCTTGTCTGCATAAATACTAGATAAATCAAAGCATGCATGTATGCCCTTAGAAGGTGAGTTACACAGTGAGCAACAATCGTTCTCCTTTTCCCCACTCTGACACTGAATTGAAAAGCACTAGCACACTAACCGAAAACATTCAAACATAATAATGACACTAGTCAGTTGATCGGGTTGATTCTTAAAGCAAACTGATGAGTTGACTTTGCAATATCGGCTCCATCACCAAATCTATCTCATTAAGAGGAGTGATGTGGTGCATGTTGCATCCAGAAATCCAAAGGGTCAACAATCCGACACAGTCTCGACCTATGGCCTCTAGACTTGTGCTGAGTTAGGCCAGCCTAATTTTAATTTCTTTTTATTTATTACTTAATGTCTTCGATAGAAGAAAAGGAAAAAAATAAAAATAAAACAAGAAGCAGATTACCATTGCTCCTGGGTCATGCCATCGCATTCACATCAAGGCTTCAATCTTTACGCTCTGCCTTCGCTCCTGAACAGCATGCCCTTGTCGGCGACAATAATCCCATCGGCGAGCGAGGAGGTGAGAAGGGATAGGAAGCACAAAGGATGGCTGACAAGGGGGAGATCCAATAGAGGAGGGAGAGGAGAACTAGGAATAGCAGGATTACATAAGAGAGGATATCAAGGGGGTGAAGAATGAGAGGTTAAGGAAACGAAAGAGATACAAGGAAGGAGTGTAATAAAGAGCGAAAGAAAATCAACAAGAGAGGAAGTTCACGTCGGGCTGCCCGACATACCAACACATCCAAACTCACGACCTGAGTTGCGGATCCCTAGAATACCATAGGTATGATGGTTCTAGTCATAAGTTTGGCA
This sequence comes from Ensete ventricosum, assembly GCA_029747655.1. NCBI lineage: Eukaryota > Viridiplantae > Streptophyta > Magnoliopsida > Zingiberales > Musaceae > Ensete > Ensete ventricosum. Next base: position 46,001,213 of record JAQQAF010000003.1, read on the forward strand.
TTTGTGTTCAACTTAGTGATGAGCAAAATAGGATATCAATCATAAATTGAACCAATTGCTATTAGAAGAGTTAAAACAAAGAAACTAAATGAACTCTGTAAAATGACCCATAATGAACACTGCAGCGTCGGTATTAAAATATAATATAATATTTTTATAATATAATTAAAAAAATATTAAAAAAAAGGTGCGACGTCGCCTCGATCTTTCTCCTCACGCGGGAGAAAAAGCGGCCGCTGCCGCGGACAACCCGGAGGCAGCGACGGGGCGCAGGCAACCCGCCGGCGATGACTGCAGGTGGGCAAGGACGGCACTCGGGCGAGGAATTCTTTCTTCGCCTCTTTTTTTTTTTTTTCTTTTCCTCTTCTTCTTCCCATTTTACTGCCATAGAAAAACACAATTGCTTATGTTGGGTAGAGGAAGTCCTAAAATTACAGTGGTTAAAATCAAAATAGTTTCAAGCATGACTCATTATGTATCAAGCCAAACACAATATACATGACAACTTATTTAAACCTCAAAACAGTTGCTCGCTATCACCAAAAGATAAGTATCACATGAGGTGATTTTCCTATCAAATGGAACTCCAATTAGGCCTCGATTATATTTGGAAAAAAAATATGTCTAGCTGCTTAATTGGACATATTCTAGACTAAGGTTTGAATTACCGGTCCGTACTGGTATTGTGCATACCGCCCGGTATATTAAAATATAATATAATATAATATTAATATATTAAAACATTAAAAAAAGAGAAAAGGAGCAACGTCGCCTCGATCTTTCTCCCCGCGCTATCATGGACTTAGCGGAATTTGTCTAAGCCGTGTGGCACCCTTGCGACAAACTTGTAGACTTAGCTGGAATTGCCTAAGTCGCGGAGCAATCTTTGGCCAATGTTCCGGACTTAGCTGGGATTGCCTAAGTCATAAACGCCGAAGCGTATTTGCTCGCAAAAGGTCATCCCAATTGCAACCACGTGCGGGTCCCGAAGGACCTGCAAAAAGAGAAGTTGATTAGTTTTGGAAACGAGCGACGGACAAGTCCCGATGTCTCGCCAAGAGGGCAGCTCTTACAAGCAATTCGTCGAACACCTTGTATGCAGCATAAAAAGAGAGAAAGAGAGCGAAATAGGACTTTGGAGGGCTGTAAGAATGGTCGCAAGTCCACAAACGACGATTCCCAAGGGTGTCGGATGCAAAACACTTCAATTTCTTTGAGTGCAAACGCCCGACTAATATTCCGAAGCCCCATCCAGCCCTGTGCCACCCGGGGGGTTCCAGAGGGCTGAGATGGCTGACATTTTACTCCGCTCGGTTCGGTTGTCGCAGCACGCGGAAACGACGCAAATTGGGTAGTTTTGGCCTGTTTTGGCTCCGCGCAGTGAGCAATCGTTCTACAGCCAGACATACTATTTCTGCTCACAATTTCTATGTAAAATCACCCAAAACCAAGGCAAAACAGGCTGCTCAACATTTGTACAAGCAACAAAAATACGACAAGCGGTTCACGGAACGAAGAGTTGCGATTGAGCGACGATCGTTCGTGATATTCTCCCCCACTTAACTTGTCGACGCCCTCGTCGACGCTTGTTGATAGGCTTTAACGCAGGCTTCTTTGTGTCGTAGGGCGTCTTTAGGCTCCCAACTGGCTTCCGTCCAGGAAAGTTTTTGCCACTTCACCAAGTACTCAGTTTGCTCTACTCCGTTGGGTAGCTTAGTCTTACGATCCGCCAGAATTGTCTCAACTTTCTTTTCATAGGAGGCTCGGATTAGGGGTAGTCGAGTTGAAATATTTCGTGAGGCGTCTTGCGGATCTGAATGGTAGGCGTTCAAGTTTCTTGCATGGAAGACGTTGTGAATTTTGAACCATGCTGGCAGCTGCAACTTGTAGGAGATGTTGCCTACTCGACTGATGATTGGGAAAGACCCTTCATACTAGCGTCGCAATCCTTTGTGCACTTTGTGCCTAAAGAACTGGAGTGATACTGGTTGGAGCTTCACCAACAACAAATCGCTAACTTTAAAGTCCTGGGGTCGCCTTCCCAAGTCTGCCCACTTTTTCATCTTTTTAACCGCCTTCTCCAAGTAGGCCCGTGCAATATCTACATTTTGATGTCATGCTTTTGCAAAGTGATACGCTGACGGACTACTCCCCGTATGTCCAATGGCCAATGTGTGAGGGGTCGACGGCTGTTGTCCTGTGATAATCTCGAAGGGGCTCTTATTGGACACAGAGCTCCGCTGCAAGTTGTAGGAGAATTGGGCTATGTCCAACAGCTTCACCTAATCTCGTTGATTAGCACTCACATAGTGCCGGAGATACTGTTCTAACAGTGAGTTAATTCTTTCGGTTTGACCATCAGTCTGAGGGTGGAGGCTTGTGGAGAAGTATAACTTCGATCCTAACAGCTTGAATAGCTCGGTCAAGAATCGTCCCAAGAACCGAGAATCTCGATCACTAATGATATTTTGTGGAACTCCCCAATACTTCACCACATTCTTTATCATCAACTTGGCTGCCTCTTCTACTGAACAATATAGGGGTGCAGCAATAAACGTTGCATACTTTAAAAACTGATCGACAACTACAAGTATCGATCCCAGTACCCCTACTGTGGGCAAGCTTGATATGAAGTCTAAGGAAATGCTCTCCATGGCATTTCTGGCACCGGTAGCGGCTCCAAAAGTCCTACTGGCTTTCGCTGCTCCAACTTAACTTGTTGGCCCGTAAGGCATGTCCGAACATAATCATCCACATTTGTCCCCATTTTTGGCCAATAAAATGCCCTCTCCACCAGAGCCATTGCCCGATGAATGCCGGGATGTCCGGCCCAAAGGGAATCGTGACACTCACTCAAGAGTTCATGCCTTAAGTTGTCCACTCGCGGAACATAAACTCTATTCCCTTTGGTGTAGAGGAGTCCCTCATGGACCCAAAATCGTCACGCGTTGTCCTCTTTGATGAGTTGCATCAGGGTTACTGCTTGAGGATCACTGTACATTCCATCCCTGATCCTGGAAAGAAAGTTGGAGTGCAACTGACTTGCAAGGCCTCCACCTTCTAACTGTATACCATTCACCAGTTCCACTTTCTGGCTCAATGCATCGGCCACGACATTTGTCTTTCTAGGCTTGTACTCCATTACCATGTCGAATTCCGCCAAGAAGTCGTGCCATCTTGCCTGTTTCGGGGAGAGTTTCTTTTGAGTCTGGAAGTAACTCAATTTGATATTGTCCGTCCTTAGCACGAATCGTGCTCGCAAAAGGTGGTGTCGCCAGACTCGTAAACAGTGGACCACCGCTGTCATCTCTTTCTCTTGCACTGGATATCGCCGCTCGATCTCATTGAGCTTGCGACTCTCATAGGCCACTGGATGACCCTCTTGCATAAGTACTCCCCCAATAGCAAAGTCAGAAGCATCTGTATGGACTTTAAAAGACTTCCCGTCCTCTGGTAATCTGAGTACTGGTTCCTCCAACACAGGAGTCTTTAGATCTTGGAAAGTCGCTTCACACTTGTCTGACCATCTCCAAGATTGCTCCTTTAGCAAATCCGTCAGTGGAGTTGCGCGCTTTGAATATCCAGAAATGAAGCGTTGATAATAGTTGATGAAACCAAGGAAGGATCTCAACTCAGGTACCTTCTTTGGTGTTCGCTATTCTGCCACAGCTAGCATCTTTGACTCATCCATCCGAATGGAACCACCGCCGATTCGATGTCCCAAGAACATAATTTCTGTCTACGCAAAATAGCACTTCTCCCTCTTCACAAACAAGGTGTTCTCCATGAGAACTCTGAAGATTATCCGAAGGTGTTCAATGTGCTCCTCGAGCGTCTGGCTATAGACGACGATATGGTCTAGGTAGACGACCACAAACTTGTCCAAATACACTTTGAAAAGCTAGTTTATTAGAGTACAAAATGTGGTCGGAGCGTTGGTTAAACCAAAAGGCATCACAAATCCGCGATGAGCAGAATAGGATATTTGTTCTTCACCGTCACTTTGTTCAGAGCTCGATGATCGACACATAATCGGAGGCTCCCATCTCGTTTCTTCTGAAACAGAACTGGAGCTCCGAATGGTGCTTTTGAACTGCGGATGAGACCACTGCTTAGCAGTTCATCTAACTGCTTCCTCAGTTTTGCTAACTCTGGAGGGGCCATGCAGTAGGGTGGTCTCGCTGGAGGCTTAACTCCCGGCTCCAACTCAATGTTATGATCCACGCCTCTGCGTGGTGGTAGAGTCTTCGGCAACTCGGGTGGCATGACGTCTATGAATTCCTTCAGAACGTTTGCCACTACAGCAGGTTCGTGAATGGCCTCCCCGTCAAGTGGCTCCAGTTTCACAACAGCCACGAAAGTTAATTCACCTTAACGCATCCCTTTCTTTAATTGTAATGTCGATATTTGTTGTGGGTCTCCTTGGTTCTCCCTCGAGAAACTGGAACTACGCAGGGGTCGTCACCTCCCATCAGGCATAAAGAGTTTAGGAACGACATCGGCACTAACTTCACCGCGTGGATGAACTCCATTCCAAGAATCACTTGGAAGTCGTCCAATGGCATCGCCATCGAATTTGTGCACCCGCTCCACGTTCCAATCTTGATAGGGACCCCCTTTGCTAATCCGGAGATCTGCTTGGCCTCCGAGTTCATAGCCTTCATGCAACTTGGGTTCTTCTCCAAGACAAGTCCAAGTCGCTTTGCTTCATGATCAGCAATAAAATTGTGGGTAGCTCCGGTGTCCACCATTGCAAGGGTTGTTCGGCCATTGAGCTTGATGTCCACATACATCAGCTCGCTACTTGCCGCCTTCTGTGCCTTTATCTTTGTTCTCTCTCCCACTCGACCCCGTAATGCATTCAACAAACGCATCGCTCCCATTCGGGGTCCTTACGACTCCTCGTCGTCGCTGCTAGATTCTGAACTTCTCGAACTAAGGGCGACGGCTTTGCCTTTGTCCGACTTGTGGGGGTGTATCAATGTCATTAAGGCGTTGAGGGACTGCTTCTACGGGCACTCCCTCACCATGTGTGGTCCTCTACACAAGAAGCATCCACTAGATTCCGGGGCTTTGCCTTTTAAGATGGATCCCTTGTGGAAGCTCTTTTTCTTCTGTTCGCCCCAGACTTCTTTGCACGAGAGTATTTTGTTGGGCGATTTCCTAAGGATTGTTTCTTCTTTCCTTAGTCTTTTGAAGAAACGAAATCAGTTAGCCTTTCCGCGGCTGCAATTGAACCGACCATGTCGGTGGCATTCCTCCGATTTAGTTTTTGTTGTGCCCATGGCTTTAAGCCATCGAGGACGCTGAATAGTTTGTCCTTTTCGAACATATCTTTTATATCTAGTATCAGTGCCGAAAATTGCTTCACATAGTCTCGGATGGAAGTACTTTGGCGGAGTTGTCTCAGTTTCCTTCTTTCGACGAACTAAGTGTTCTCGGGCAGAAACTGCGTTCTCAACTCACGTTTCAAGTCTTCCCATGTATCCACTCGTCATCGGCCTTGTTGGATCTCTTCTCAACTGGTTCGCCACCAAAGTTTTACGTCTCCATTCAGATACATGGTTGTTATAGAAACTTTGGTTTCCTCCGAATAAGGACTCGTAGCACAAAGTAGATTTGGTGACGCGAGCAACGACGGCGCGTGAGCGACGACTGCGTACGGGCGAGGACCGCACACGGGCGCTAGGTATTCTTTCTTCTCCTCTTGTTTTTTTTTCATCTTTTCCTCTTCTTCTTCTTCCCTTTTTCTCGTTGAATCGACCGTCGACGATCAATTTCACCCACAATTGCCGGTCGATGATCGATTTCTCCCTTCAATCGACTGCCTGCAGTCGAAATCGATCGCCGACGGTCGATTTTTGGCGTAACTGCCTAGTAACGGACGATCCACATACCGGCAACCTGACGGATAGGTATGTATTGCCTGTACCAGACGGTACAGGTCAAAATTGCAAACCTTGTTCCAGACACCACTATAACATTGTCGTGACAGCAACTATTCAAAAATCTTGATATATATGATCTATTATCCAAAAATGAGTAAATATACACCATCCTTTAAAATAAGATAATAAATTTTAACTATCACTTTTTACACTGTATATAAATTATGCAACTAATATATAAAACAAGTGAAAAAGCATCTATTCCTGTAGGATGTACTTGATTGCTATCATGATAACCGGTATTATCCTGAATTCATGCCATTAAAGAAAAATTAATGAGTATATGAGACAGCCGCAAGAAGTCTTTTTTAAAAAAAAAACAAACTTAAAGATGTTAAAGGGGTCTTCTTTAATGTTCTTTCTTGGGGTTCCAGAAGATAGACGACATAAATGTTTCTTTAGTTAAATTATATTTTCAAAACTTAAGTTGTCTTATAAGAACAGAGTATTACTTGAAAACAGAGATTAAGAATAACACACAAACCACAACATAAAGCAAGACAATAACAGTGATACCAATGCAAGTCTTTGAGACCTTCTGATTTCCACGCTGTAGAGATTAAGAATAAAAAGGAGGTAAAAGAGAGTTAGCAGAGGAAAGAAGGTAAAAGGGACTATCTATCATACAACAAGAAGATGATCTCGTATAAGAAGGATTACTTACTTCATAGATCAAAACATAGAACAATGTAGAAGCCGTCAACACAACAGCATGCACTGAAAAAGCCACATCATTTGCAACTACAGGAATCATCTGAAATTAAGAGAATTAATTTGTACATACATCTAGAGAATAAACATTCCAAACGAACATGATGTTAATCAGCAAATCAATAATTTATATATGTAGAATCTATGGCAAAACCTTCAGCAAGGTGGCTGAACAAACTCGTAATTAATATTTTAACGTGTATAATGGAAGTTTGGAAGAAATCCAAAATTATGACAGAAATTATTCACAGGATTATACTTTATAGCATGCGACCACAATGATTTTAGAACAAAAACAAATCAACTTGTACAGGTGGTCTGCATCCGCTAAAAAAGATATGATTGTCCATCAGTACATTATGTAGCTCAAGAGAATTGGCCTCCCAAAAGTGACGGGAGAAGACTGAATGAAACTTTACTACTAAAATCGACCCATACCCAATGGATATCTACCAGTTTGGGCATGAACCAGACCGAATGTTGAGCTCCCAATTTGAAATAGTATGGTCACCTTTAATTACTAAAGCAGCTCTCTTTTTGTCTTTTTCAAACACAGCTACACGATGCACCAGGGTTCATGACACACAAGTGTCTCCTCTCCACTATTTGTCGCTCGAATGCCCCTATCGCACCGCACCAATGGCTGCCACCCGCCGCACCTCCAATTCGTGTCCTCCTCTTTTGCTTCTTCCTTCTTCCTTATTTGCTTTTGGAGTAAGCCTATAGTTGAAACCCATTCCCATATAAGAAGAAGCAAAAAAAGTTTGTGGAAAGAGAAAAATAGATTTCGGAAACAACTAGAAGACGGTTTCCTACTGTGAAGGAACAAGGAACGTAATCTACGTGTCACTGAACGGCTTAACGTAACTGCACTAGCGTGAAGCATGAGGTACGCAACACGGAGGATGAAGATGACTGACGAAGAACAACATGGATGGCTTAACGACAACCTTTAAGCTATGGACGGGCAAGTTGATTAAATATTTTTCAATTAAACATGTGATTCGACCAGTTGACCCATTGGGCTGACCAGTGGCCCCCTCCCCTGCTTTCTGTTCGGTTATTATAACTATGATCAAAATCCGATCATTACCGCTGGTACAGGTTAGTAACCATCGGATTTCGATCATTACCGATTGATACAGATCTGGGAACATATAGGGTTTTGTAAAGAGTACTGCCTGGTTGAGGGCGATCTGCGTATCAGTCCCTTGTCGAACCAGTACGTACCGCCCCTACAAAGCGATATAGCTCGGTACGGAAATCTAACAATAGGAAACCAATTTGAATAGCAAAATCTGGAATAACTAATTCCTTTTTTCTATTGAGACTGATATGAAGTGATTCCTATATCTATTTGGTATAGTTGATATCTGACAAATTTCAAGGATGTTTGGTATCTAAATCATTCAATAGTCATATAAGGCAAATTGACCAGATAATTAGAATAGTATTTGATGAATTTCAAAGCTCTCCTTTAATAGAATTTTATGGGGTGATGAGATTAGATTATCCACAACACTAAAAAAAGTATATTCCGGTAGGGCCAGATGTCGTGATTAAATACTCGATTGTTTCTTTGTGCAACTAATTTAATTTTAATTCAGCAGTAGTCTCTAATTGTTTCCTCTCTTCTCCTTGAATCGAAGAAAATTTGATAGGAGGGCCATATCCAACCATTGTTATTGTTTGATACTTTGAGTCTGAGTGTAGGAGCTACAGAGAAAAAGAATTATAAAATTAAAAATAAGAGCTAAAGAACACCCTAAAGATAAAAAGAAGCATGATAAACTACAGGTGTATGATACAAATTGCCAGCTCTCCACTTATTTATATACAACTTTAAGCTTTATCAACCATTCAGTAAATGGTTCTATATATTTACTCTCTTTAAAATCCATTAATCAAAAGCCATGAAGCAGAAACTCAAACGCTTCCTACTTTTTTGTTGTAACTTTGCTTTGTATCATAATAATGTTAGAAGTGTAACATCCTCCATATGACATAACATTGACCCATCACTTAATTAAATATCTTTTTTCCCCTATCATGATAATTACATATACATTGATAATATGCATGCATATATCTTACATTTGACAGTGCAAATTCAGAAACATCCAGCCTGTAGTCTTTTAATCTCAAAATTAAGAACATAAAAAAATACAATTAAAGAATAAAATAAGTTTATGTAGTATTGAGTCTCAAGACAAGGAAGAAAGTTATGATTTGAGGAAAGACGTTAAAAGCTTAAGTAATTAATTAATGGAAATAGGTATAAATTCTGAAAAGGCAGAATTCGATTCCCTGACTAACAAATGACCCAATCCGTGATGGGCAGCTGGCTCACCAAGTATTCAGATCATTAAGAGTACCTCATCTAGCCCTAAATTTGGAATATTAAGAAAATACAAGAAAAGAATATCACCCATGAACAGAAGAAAAAAAACGGAAGCATTAACAACAACACTAATAAGTAATATAACTAAACCGCATGATGCAAGCAATTTGACAAGTTCATACCTCCAAAATTTCATCAACTACTTCAAGATCCAAATTCCTTGGTACAAAACCTGCTCCTATGCCTTGAATCTTGTGTCGACCTACATTATAGGACCTTCTGGTTATGGGGATAAAACAAAAGGTTGAAAGAGAAAAGGTTAGATCCACTTAATCTTTGCCTATACCAGGCTTTCCCCCTGAAGAATGTTGCTTTCAGAAGGCTCAGTGCCAATGACCTGAAGAAATTGGAAATGAGAAAGACCAAGAATTAGGAATTCCATACACAGAGAAACTTAGCATAAAAAGGTAAGAGAAAAAAATAGAAAGGAAAAAGAACCTTGACGTTAGGATTTTTGTCATTCAAAAAACAACCAACTCCAGATATAGTTCCACCTGTCCCAATACAGCAACAAAAATGTCCACCTTCCCTCTTGTATCTTCCCTGATTTCTGGACCAGTAGACTCACAGTGTATCTGCACAAGAATATACAGAATTTGAAAAAAAAAAAAAAAAATGAAACTTGGATAAGAAAAAAAAATTAAAAAAAATCATGGTAGAATGTGACCTTTGGATTTGCAAGATCGTCAAATTGTTGAAGAATATATGCATTGGGCGTATTCTTCAAGATCTCTACTGAACTGCTCCCTTCGTGCCAATCGCAGAATCTGTAAGGACAAGTTATTCTCCGAAAGCTTTCAGCAGAACTCGTCTTTCAATGCTCACAGATGCAGGCATGGTCGATATCAGTTTGTATCCTTTGGCAGCAGCAATAAACGCAAGACCAATCCCCATGTTACCACTTGTTCGTTCCACCACTATACTCTTTAGAAGCAAAAAAATAGGGAAAAAAAAGAAGAAATCAATCAGTAACAATGGAATGACAATGAAGAGGCAGATTTACTAGAATGGCTACAATAAGGTCCTCTAACAAAAAGTTCAAACATGAGAAAAAGGTGAAGAAACCGAAAAGACTGGCGATCAAGAACCAAGCCTGTCTTATCTCTCCCCCGCTCGTCTCCCTCTTCGTCTTCGTCTTCCTTCCTTTGCCTGCGACTGCAAGCCGCCTCCGCTACAATGCTGACTCCTCCGGATCCCCTGTCCGAGTGACCCTGCTAATGGGTCCCATCTGAAGCAGGGCTCATGCACCAGGCACGAATCTCAAAGTTAAAAAAATGACGTGGCTTGCATAGGGGAGCCTCACCGCACGCTCTCTCACTCGCGCGCTTTCTATGCGGACGGCGGTCGAGAACTAAACCGCTCTCCTCACGAAGCCTATTGATGCTCTCTCTGTGGCGGAAGGATGTCTCGTCTCCCTCTCCGTCTTTGACTTCTTCCGGCGAAGCTTATTTCTCTCTGTCAATCTCGTTGGCTGGAGGAAGGCGATCAAGAACCAAGCCTGTCTTCTCCCCCGCTCGTCTGCGTCTTCTCCTTGTTTCTCCTTCTCTCGCGCTTGCGTTGGCTGGCGGAATTCGATCAAGAAAGAATGAAGCTATCCTTCTCCCCGCTCGTCTCCGTCTTCGGCTTCGTCTTCGTCTTCCTTTGTCTGCGCCTGCAAGCCTCCTCCGCTAAAGTACTGCCTCCTCCGGAACCCTGTCCGAGTGCGATGGCGGCCATGCGAGTTTGCTTACCCCACTTGGCGAAGTCGCATTATCTGTTCTGGCACGCCTACCCTCCCCCGACCTTACAATGCTGCGCGGCCTTCTCCGCCGCCATCGAAGGTCCCGGCGCCGCCTGCCTATGCCTTCTAGCCCGCCAGAAAGCATTCTTGGGGACGCCGATTGAAACTTCACGCCTCTTCTCCCTCCCCTTCGCCTGCGGGAAACCGGTCGACGCCTTCGCCACTGAGATCTGCCAAGATTCTGCTCCTCCGGCTCCTCCTGCATCTGCGGCTCCTCCTGCTGCCGCTCCTCCGGCCTACCGTATTAACCTCAGGTTCACATTAACAGTTTCTTTGCCCGCATCTGTAGTTGTAGTTCTTGTTTTAGCAAGATTGATCTACGCTATCTACGTTCGCGATTGCTCGTTTCTGGAACTCTTTTGTCGAATTGCTTGTATGCTTTCGGGTTGATTCATTTGTTTCTTGATCTTGATTGTTAGGTGCTGGTTGCTTTTAGTGTCTTTTTTAAGTCTCATTTCTATGTTTTAGTGTTCTTTATTCTTGAGGTGCACTTCCATTGGGATCTTGCATGCATGTGTCTTCCAGTTCTATCTTAGGCTTTCTTCCGTAGGGGTATCGTATACTGGTTTCTCGGATTCTAACTCTCAGTTTTTTTTTTTTTGTTATTTCGTCCGTATTTTGCATGTGTCTTCGAATACGTATACTGATTTTTTTGATTCTAGATTCTGAGTTGTATCTTCTTTGTGTTTTTTCATTGGGATCTTGTGTGTATCTTCGAATACGTGCACCGGTTTCTTCGACCTTAGATTTTGCAAAGATTCTCTAATTTGCTAGTGCGTTGACTTTCTTGGTATATACCTTTTCCGAGTCTAATAAAAAAAAACGTAAAAGTTCATTCATTCTTTCGTTTGTTTTGTTAGTTACATGCATGACCATCTTCTTTGTTCGCGGTATATCATTTTTCTATGCTTCATGATCTCATCGGACACATATATGGATTAATCGTTTTGAGTCTCACAAACATTTATGCAAGTGAAATTCTTATATAGAGTCGATTTTAGATGGAACATCGTGTGAGGGCCTGGCTCGGGCTGTGAGCTTTCTTTCTTTTTTCCTTTACCTGACCCGGGTTGTGGGTAAATAAATCGGTTGAGCCTCCCCTTGAGCAGGCTCAAGGAGGGTTTTTTTCACCCTAGCTTTTACGGTTAGGGTTTTTCCCTCCAACGAGGTTTTGCCTTGATCTATCATTCGATCGAGGATTTCCTCGGATTAAAGATTGTATTGCAAATATTAAGGATTGAATGAAATTCTATCATTTGAATAAATTTATTATGGTTTCCTAATACATTATATAGAATTAAATATTTTCTAAACATATGATGTGTCAAGTATTTAGAATCATCTTCTTAAAGCATGAATATTACTTTAATATGTGTACTAATATATTTATCATTTGTAATTTGAAGTATGGCTATTGTTATTTCTAATTTGTATAAAAAAAAAACCCAAATTCATAATCCTACCAAAATAAAATTTTTTCTTGCAACCATAATTTTAGCTTTAATTTCGCCAAACAAGTTTAACCATGCATCCTCCTTAGGCTATCAAGGAATAGCTTTGATGCTTGAGTAGTAAAAGTTATATATCACTTATATCCATGAACACATATGTATCAATTAATATACGAAATATTCATGTGTTTATCAGTGACTTAGCATGAAAATTGGGATAGTAAGGACATATACAATTTTTACTTCTCAAACATCTAAATATATAAACATGAAGCATAATGATAGACTTCGTTCAATAAATGATTTATTAACATGCCATTCAACATTAACCCATCTTCAAAACATTAACCCATCCACACTAAACCTAAAAAAATAAGATAAAAGAAAAAAAAAAATAAATGCTTATCTAACTCTTATCTCATGGAAGGCCTTAAAGCCTTATAGGAACCTACCAATATAATAATAGGTTGCTCCTCAATTTGTAGAAACAACATATAATTATAAATAATTTGTAGAATTATATTTATTTATCATATAATTCGATCTCTCTTGTGTATCGTATCATGAGATAGTGTTTGAAATTTATCCGAAAACAACATTGAAGTGAGTGGAAAGGAAACGAAGTGAAAAAATAGAATAAAAATGAACTAAGAAGCAATTAACTTGTACGTACCATAAAAAAACTTAGAAGCTATCATTTTATATACACGGGTTTTGCGAGACTTCATTTTCCTTGCACATCACATCATGAGATGGTCGCTACAAATGAGACCAAAGACGATCTTGAACCAAGTAAAAAGAGGAAGAGTGACAGAGAAGGTTGTGTCGCAGAAGATTGTTCAGATTGTAGCATCCAACAGTAGCATCATTAACCTAACCGCATCGTATCCTCCTCTTTTACTTGTGTGATGGCAGAAGAGAGAGAGAGAGAGAGAGAGAGAATAGCTTATAGAGATGAGTGCTTGTTCTTTACACTGTCACTAGGGAGAAGAGGATGGTATCCTTAATTTATCTATCTGATACCTGATATAAACCCAGAAGGTTATCACAAACAAATAAACATCTATGAGTTTTCCTTCACTTCACTGCATAATAAAGCTCAGTGACGTATGCGTGTAGTAAAATTAACTACCATGTTCAACTCTGCTAGATGCCAGGATTCAAGCAATTGGACGAAGAAGATTTAATCTAGCATTTATCTTTTTTATGTTAATTCAAAACATTGGTTTGATATAGTGCCAGCAACACCATAGGTTGAGTTTGAAAACCTCCTTCCTGCAAATCGAACATCCAAAGCAATTGGTATGTGGACTCATCCACATACTCATAACATCTTGTCAAAGGCGAAAATTCTTTGATCAAAACAACCCCAGAAACATTCTTCTCAAAATAAAATAGGATGTAGACTTTGCAGACATAATTCCCCACTACATCAAAATTTTTAAAGAAAAAGTACCAAACAGATAGTAGTAGGATGTGAATCACAATTGGTGTGACTGTTGAATTTAGTTAGAGAGACTTGACTACTGAATTCAGAGACACGATACTGCTAACTCTTACACAAGCAAGAGGGAAGTGCAATAACACAAATTGGACGGCAATTTCCAACCAATGTTGAATCTGATTGCAATCAGTAATAGCTCACTTAATATTATATTTTGACCCCCAGCTGGACACTTTACATATCATTGATCATATCACCATCACTTTCATTGTCAAGTTTCTATGTGTATCAAAGCCCCATTTACGAATTACAGCCTCATACGACTGCAAGATGCTCACGTAAAACAGATCGATCAACTCCAAACTTATGCCTTCCCTCTTTGCTCCCAGTTTAACGTTAAAACGTCGTTGAATCCAGGACGGACAATCATTAATATGCAATCTGAATGATCTTAAAGAGTGATTAATCCCCTACACATTTTGCTAACTGCGGTTTCTCTTCAGAGTTGATAAGTGGAATAACATTTTCTTCCATAATTCTTGGGTTTACTTCCATTCCTCACAGGATAGAGCACATAGTGCTGGAAAATGAAGAGAATATCAAAGAGCACTACTTCCTGCAACAGAAAGAGAGGAAAAAAAAAAATTAACATAATGGATAAGCATTTTGGATAAAATTGAGCAGAGATGTGCAATATTTATCTTCTAGCTACATATAGAAATCACCTGCATCCTCAGTTAATATAAAATTGGGATCAATCATTGATCAAGGACACCGTGGAAGAAACGGAATGCAAAACTGACAGCACAACTGCATTCTAGGATAATTATATCATCCTATTTCTCATAAAACAAAATTTAGCATGTTCACAAATGATAAAAAAACTATTTGTGAAATCATCCTATACATCTAATAGTTCTAATCAATTTGCAGTCTGGTGTCTTGTGTTGCGGACCCTAGAATACCGTAGGTATGATGGTCCCAGTCATAAGTTTGGGCATTTGGGTTCAACTGAGTGATGAGCAAAATAGGATATCAATCATAAATTGAACAAATTACTATTAGAAGAGTTAAAATAAAGAAACTAAGTGTAGGAAAACTGCCAATAGTGTACAAATCATCAAGCTGCTCCAAACTATATTTGATAAATTACCGCTAAATATTTGGTCTAGAAATTTTTTGAAATAGTTTGTCTAGGTTGTAATATAAATTTAGACCAACAATAACAAGTGAGACACTTCAACAACTTGGGGTCACAACGGTCCGTACCATTGTACCGAGTTCATCTCGGTACCGATACGGTACTAGTACTAGGCGGTATGCACAGTGCATACTGCCCGGTATATTAAAGTATAATATAATATCATATAATATAATAAATTAAAATATTAAAAAAAGAGAAAAGGGGTGACGTCGCCTCGATCTTTCTCCCCGCGCTGTCACGGACTTAGCGGAATTTGCCTATGCCATGTGGCACCCTTGCGACAAACTTGTAGACTTAGTTGGAATTGCCTAAGCCGCAAAACAATCTTTAGCCAATGTTCCGGACTTAACTGGGATTCCCTAAGTCATGAAACACCAAAGCATATTTGCCCGCAAAAGGTCCTGTGATAATCTCGAAGGGGCTCTTATTGGACGCAGAGCTCCGCTGCAAGTTGTAGGAGAATTGGGCTATGTCCAACAGCTTCACCCAATCTCGTTGATTAGCACACAAATAGTGCCGGAGATACTGTTCTAACAGTGAGTTAATTCTTTCGGTTTGACCATCAGTCTGAGGGTGGAGGCTTGTGGAGAAGTATAACTTCGATCCCAACAGCTTGAATAGCTCGGTCCAGAATCGTCCCAAGAACCGAGTATCTTGATCACTAAGGATATTGTGTGGAACTCCCCAATACTTCACCACATTCTTCATCATCAATTTGGCTGCCTCTTCTGCTGAACAATATAGGGGTGCAGCAATTAACGTTGCATACTTCGAAAACCGATCGACAACTACAAGTATCGATCCCAGTCCCCTACTGCGGGCAAGCTTGATATGAAGTCTAAGGAAATGCTCTCCCATGGCCATTTCGGCACCGGCAGCGGCTCCAAAAGCCCCACTGGCTTTCGCTTCTCCAACTTATCTTGTTGGCACGTAAGGTATGTACGAACATAATCATCCACATTTGTCCCCATTTTTTGCCTATAAAATACCCTCTCCACGAGAGCCATTGTCCGATGAATACCGGGATGTCCGGCCCAAAGGGAATCGTGACACTCACTCAAGAGTTCATGTCTCAAGTTGTCCACTCGCGTAACATAAACTCTATTCCCTTTAGTGTAGAGGAGTCCCTCTTGGACCCAAAATCGTCGCGCCTTGCCCTCTTTGATGAGTTACATCAGGGTTACTGCTTGAGGATCACTGTACATTCCATCCCTGATCCTGGAAAGAAAGTTAGAGTGCAACTGACTTGCTTGGCCTCCACCTTCCAACTGTATACCATTCACCAGTTCCACTTTCCGGCTCAATGCATAGGCCACGACATTTTGCTTTCTAGGCTTGTACTCCAATACCATATCGAATTCGGCCAAGAAGTCGTGCCATCATGCCTGTTTCGAGGAGAGTTTCTTTTGAGTCTAGAAGTAACTCAATGTGACATTGTCCGTCCTTAGCACGAATCGTGCTCCCAAAAGGTAGTGCCGCCAGACTCGTAAACAGTGGACCACCGCTGTCATCTCTTTCTCTTGCACTGGATATCGCCGCTCGATCTCATTGAGCCTGCGACTCTCATAGGCCACTGGATGACCCTCTTGCATAAGTACTCCCCCAATAGCAAAGTCAGAAGCATATGTATGGACTTTAAAAGGCTTCCCGTCGTCTGGTAATCTGAGTACCGGTTCCTCCAACACAGCAATCTTTAGATCTTGGAAAGCCGCTTCACACTTGTCTGACCATCTCCAAGATTGCTCCTTTAGCAAATCCGTCAGTGGAGCTGCGCGCTTTGAATATCCAGAAATGAAGCGTTGATAATAGTTGATGAAACCAAGGAAGGATCTCAACTCAGGTACCTTTTTTGGTGTTCGCCATTCAACCACAGCTTGCATCTTTGACTCATCCATCCGAATGGAACCACCGCCGATCCGATGTCCCAAGAACATAATTTCTGTCTATGCAAAGTAGCACTTCTCCCTCTTCACAAACAAGGTGTTCTCCATTAGAACTCTGAAGATTATCCGAAGGTGTTCAATGTGCTCCTCGAGCGTCTGGCTATAGACGACGATATCGTCTAGGTAGACGACCACAAACTTATCCAAATACACTTTGAAAAGCTAGTTTATTAGAGTACAGAATATGGTCGGAGCGTTGGTTAAACCAAAAGGCATCACAAATACGCGATGAGCAGAATAAGATATTTGTTCTTCACCGTCACTTTGTTCAGAGCTCGATGATCGACACATAATCGGATGCTCCCATCTTGTTTCTTCTGAAACAGAACTGGAGCTCCGAATGGTGCCTTTAAACTGCGGATGAGACCCCCGCTTAGCAGTTCATCTAACTGCTTCCTCAGTTTTGCTAACTCTGGAGGGGCCATGCGGTAGGGTGGTCTTGCTGGAGGCTTAACTCCCGGCTCCAACTCAATGTTATGGTCCACGCCTCTGCGTGGTGGTAGAGTCTTCGGCAACTCAGGTGGCATGACGTCTATGAATTCCTTCAGAACTTTTGCCACTACAGCAGGTTCGTGAATGGCCTCCCAAGTGGCTCCAGCTTCACAGCAGCCATGAAAGTTAATTCACCTTACCGTATCACTTTCTTTAATAGTAATGCCGAAATTTGCTGTGGGTCCTTGGTTCTCCCTCGAGAAACTGGAACTACGCAGGGGTCGTCGCCTCTCATCAGGCATAAAGAGTTTAGGAACGACATCGGCACTAACTTCACCGCGTGGATGAACTCCATTCCAAGAATCACTTGGAAGTCGTCCAATGGCATCGCCATCATATTTGTGCACGCGCTCCACGTTCCAATCTTGATAGGGACCCCCTTTGCTAATCCGGAGATCTGCTTGGCCTCCGAGTTCATAGCCTTCATGCCACATGGGTTCTTCTCCAAGACAAGTCCAAGTCGCTTTGCTTCACGATCAGCAATAAAATTGTGGGTAGCTCCGGTGTCCACCATTACAAGGGTTGTTCGGCCATTGAGGTTGATGTCCACATACATCAGCTCGCTACATGCCGCATTCTGTGCCTTTGTCTTTGTTCTCTCCCCCACTCGACCCCGTAATGCATTCAACAAACGCATCGCTCCCATTCGGGGTCCTTGCGACTCCTCGTCGTCGCTGCTAGATTCCGAACTTCTCGAACTAAGGGCGACGGCTTTGCCTTTGTCCGACTTGTGGGGGTGTATTGATGTCATTGAGGCGTTGAGTGCCTGCTTCTGCGGGCACTCCCTCACCGTGTGTTGTCCTCTACACAAGAAGCATCCACTAGATTTCGGGGCTTTGCCTTTTAAGCTCGATCCCTTGTGGAAGCTCTTTTTCTTCTGTTCGCCCCCAGACTCCTTTGCACGAGAGTATTTTATTGGGCAATTTCCTAAGGATTGTTTCTTCTTTCCTTAGTCTTTTGAAGAAACGAAATCAGTTAGACTTTCTGCGGCTGTAATTGCCCCGACCACGTCGGTGACATTCCTCCGATTTAGTTTTTGTTGTGCCCATGGCTTTAAGCAATCGAGGAAGCTGAATAGTTTGTCCTTTTCGGACATGTCTTGTATATCTAGTATCAGCACCGAAAATTGCTTCACATAGTCTCGGATGGAAGTACTTTGACGGAGTTGTCTCAGTTTCCTTCTTTCGACGAACTAAGTGTTCTCGGGCAGAAACTGCGTTCTCAACTAACGTTTCAAGTCTTCCCATGTATCCACTCGTCACCGGCCTTGTTGGATCTCTTCTCAACTGGTTCGCCACCAAAGTTTTGCGTCTCCATTCAGATACATGGTGGCTATAGAAACTTTGGTTTCCTCCGAATAAGGTCTCGTAGCACAAAAATATTGTTCCATGTCAAACAAGAAATTCTCGAGCTCTTTGGCATCTCTAGCGCCCCCGTAGCAATGCGGCTCTGGTGCTCTGAAGCTTTGTGGCGGGGCAGCACGGGTATTGTTCCCTCCCGCATTAAGAGTTCTAGTGAGCAACGTCACTTTCGCCGTGAGTTCCATCACAACTTCATGTAGATGTCGTACGGAGTCTTTAGTATACTCCGTCAGTCGGTTGACCAAGGACTCAACCCTGTCGATCCAAGGTTCAGCTTCTTCTTGCGAGCTCTCTACCCCAAGGAGCCTTCCTTGGCCTTGATAGAGTTCCTCCAAACTCGTTTCAAGAACATCGAGACGGGTTTCCACCGTTGAAAGTCTCTCCTTGTGGCTCCTTTTCACAGTTGGTGCACCAGATTGTGCTTCCTCCGCTCGCGGAAAGTACCCAACTTCACGCTCGTCATGTTTACTGCCGCACTCCTCATGAACGGCTCCAGTAGTTTACGAGCGAGTTTGCACTTGTAGCCCACTTGCGACTGCTTGGGGCAAAGGTCCGGCTTGCCCCATCTTGCTTGTTTGTTCGAATTGCTTGCCTGCTCTGATACCACAATGTCACGAACTTAGCGGAATTTGTCTAAGTCGTGTAGCACCCTTGCGGCAAACTTGTAGACTTAGTAGGAATTTCCTAAGTCGCGAAGCAATCTTTGGCCAATGTTCCGGACATAGCTGGGATTGCCTAAGTCATAAAACGCCGAAACGTATTTGCTCGCAAAGGGTCAGCCCAATTGCAATCTCATGCGGGTCCCGAAAGGACCCGCAATAGGTTAAATCTCCCAAAACCAATGCAAAACAAGCTGCCCAACATTTGTACTAGAAACAAAAAAGCGACGAACGGTTCATGGAACGAAGAGGAACGGTTGAGTGACGACCGTTCATGACAACGCGGGAGAAAAAGCGCCCGCGATCCGTGGGCGGCGATGGCGCGCGGGCACTGGCGACCCGCGGGCGTCGACGGCAGGCGTCGACGGTGCGCGAGCGACGACTGCACACGGGCGAGGACCGCACACGAGTGCTAGATATTCATTCTTCTCTTGTTTTTCTTTCTTCTTCTTTTCCTCTTATTCTTCTTCCCTTTTTTCTCGTTCAATGGACCGCCGACGGTCGATTTCACCCTCAATCGACCGTCGACGATCGATTTCTCTTTTCAATCGACTGCCTACAGTCGAAATCGACCGCCGACGATCGATTTTTCGTGGAACTGCCTGGTAGCGGACGGTCCACATATCGGCAACCTGACGGACCGATATGTATTGCCAGTACCAGACGGTACAGGTCAAAATTGCAAACCATGTTCCAGACACCACTATAACACAGTCGTGACAACAACTATTCAGAAATCTTGATATAAATGATCTATTATCGAAAAATGAGTAAATATACACCATCCTTTAAAATGAGATAATAAATTTTAACTATCATGATAACCGGTATTATCCGGAATTCATGCCATTAATGAAAAATTAATGAGTATATGAGACAGTTGCAAGAAGTCTTTTTCTAAAAAAAAGCAAACTTAAAGATGTTAAAGGGGTCTCCTATCCACTATTTGTCGCTCGAATGCCCCTACCGCACCGCACCAATGGCTGTCACCCGCCGCACCTCCAATTCGTCTCCTCCTCCTTCCCTCTTTTGCTTCTTCCTTCTTCCTCATTTGCTTTTGGAGTAAGCCTATAGTTGAAACCCATTCCCATATAAGAAGAAGCAAAAAAAGTTTGTGGAAAGAGAAAAATAGATTTCGAAAACAACTAGAAGATGGTTTCTTGCTGTGAAGGAACAAGGAACGTAATCTACGTGTCACTGAACGGCTTAACGTAAATGCACCAGCGTGAAGCATGAGGTACGCAACACGGAGGATGAAGATGACTGATGAAGAACAACATGGATGGCTTAACGACAACCTTTAAGCTATGGACGGGCAAGTTGATTAAATATTTTTCAATTAAACATGTGGTTCGACCAGTTGACCCATTGGGCTGACCAGTGGCCCCCTCCCCTGCTTTCTGTTCGGTTATGATAACTATGATCAAAATCCGATCATTACCGCTGGTACAGGTTAGTAACCATCGGATTTCGATCATTACCGATTGATACAGATCTGGGAACATATAGGGTTTTGTAAAGAGTACTGCCTGGTTGAGGGCAATCTGCGTATCAGTCCCTTGTCGAACCAGTACGTACCGCCCCTACAAAGCGATATAGCTCGGTACGGAAATCTAACAATAGGAAACCAATTTGAATAGCAAAATCTGGAATAACTAATTCCTTTTTTCTATTGAGACTGATATGAAGTGATTCCTATATCTATTTGGTATAGTTGATATCTGACAAATTTCAAGGATGTTTGGTATCTAAATCATTCAATAGTCATATAAGGCAAATTGACCAGATAATTAGAATAGTATTAGATGAATTTCAAAGCTCTCCTTTAATAGAATTTTATGGGGTGATGAGATTAGATTATCCACAACACTAAAAAAAGTATATTCCGGTAAGGCTAGATGTCGTGATTAAATACTCGATTGTTTCTTTGTGCAACTAATTTAATTTTAATTCAGCAGTAGTCTCTATTTGTTTCCTCTCTTCTCCTTGAATCGAAGAAAATTTGATAGGAGGCCATATCCAACCATTGTTATTATTTGATACTTGAGTTTGAGTGTAGGAGCTACAGAGAAAAAGAATTATAAAATAAAAAATAAGAGCTAAAGAACACCCTAAAGATGAAAAGAAGCATGATAAACTACAGATGTATGATACAAATTGCCAGCTCTCCACTTATTTATATACAACTTTAAGCTTTATCAACCTTTCAGTAAATGGTTCTATATTTACTCTCTTTAAAATCCATTAATCAAAAGCCACGAAGCAGAAACTCAAACGCTTCCTACTTTTTTCTTGTAACTTTGCTTTGTATCATAATAATGTTAAAAGTGTAATATCATCCATATGCACATAATTAAATATCTTTCTTCCCCTATCAAGATAATTGCATATACATTGATAATATGCATGCATATATCTTACATTTGACGGTGCAAATTCAGAAACATCCAGCCTGTAGTCCTTTAATCTCAAAATTAAGAACATAAAAAATACAATTAAAGAATAAAATAAGTTTATGTAGTATTGAGTCTCCAGACAAGGAAGAAAGTTATGATTTGAGGAAAGAAGTTAAAAGCTTAAGTAATTAATTAATGGAAATAGGTATAAATTCTGAAAAGGCAGAATTCGATTCCCTGACTAACAAATGACCCAATCCGTGATGGGCAGCTGGCTCAACAAGTATTCAGATCACTAAGAGTACCTCATCTAGCCCTAAATTTGGAATATTAAGAAAATACAAGAAAAGAATATCACCCTTGAACAGAAGAAAAAAAACGGAAGCATTAACAACAACACTAATAAGTAATATAACTAAACCGCATGATGCAAGCAATTTGACAAGTTCATACCTCCAAAATTTCATCAACTACTTCAAGATCCAAATTCCTTGGTACAAAACCTGCTCCTATGCCTTGAATCTTGTGTGGACCTACGTTATAGGACCTTCTGGTTATCGGGATAAAACAAAAGGTTGAAAGAGAAAAGGTTAGATCCACTTAATCTTTGCCTATACCAGGCTTTCCCTCTGAAGAATGTTGCTTTCAGAAGGCTCAGTGCCAATGACCTGAAGAAATTGGAAACGAGAAAGATCAAGAATTAGGAATTCCATACACAGAGAAACTTAGCATAAAAAGGTAAGAATAGAAAGGAAAAAGAACCTTGATGTTAGGATTTTTGTCATTCAAAAAACAACCAACTCCAGATATAGTTCCACCTGTCCCAATACAGCAACAAAAATGTCCACCTTCCCTCTTGTATCTTCCCTGATTTCTGGACCAGTAGACTCACAGTGTATCTGCACAAGAATATACAGAATTTGAAAAAAAAAAAAAAAAAATGAAACTTGGGTAAGAAAAAAAAATTAAAAAAAATCATGGTAGAATGTGACCTTTGGATTTGCAAGATCGTCAAATTGTTGAAGAATATATGCATTGGGCGTATTCTTCAAGATCTCTACTGAACTGCTCCCTTCGTGCCATTCGCAGAATCTGTAAGGACAAGTTATTCTCCGAAAGCTTTCAGCAGAACTCGTCTTTCAATGCTCACAGATGCAGGCATGGTCGATATCAGTTTGTATCCTTTGGCAGCAGCAATAAACGCAAGACCAATCCCCATGTTACCACTTGTTCGTTCCACCACTATACTCTTTAGAAGCAAAAAAATAGGGAAAAAAAAGAAGAAATCAATCAGTAACAATGGAATGACAATGAAGAGGCAGATTTACTAGAATGGCTACAATAAGGTCCTCTAACAAAAAGTTCAAACATGAGAAAAAGGTGAAGAAACCGAAAAGACTGGCGATCAAGAACCAAGCCTGTCTTATCTCTCCCCCGCTCGTCTCCCTCTTCGTCTTCGTCTTCGTCTTCCTTCCTTTGCCTGCGCCTGCAACCCGCCTCCGCTAGAATGCTGACTTCTCCGGATCCCCTGTCCGAGTGCGACGGCAAACCCAGCTAATGGGTCCCATCTAAAGCAGGGCTCATGAACCAGGCACGAATCTCAAAGTTAAAAAATGACGTGGCTTGCATAGGGGAGCCTCACTCGCGCGCTTTCTATGCGGAAGGCGTTCGAGAACTAAACCGGTCTCCTCACGAAGCTTATTTATGGATTCTTAGACCTTAGGTTTTGTATGGATTCTCTAATTTGCTAGTGCGTTGACTTTCTTGGTATATACCTTTTCCGAGTCTAATAAAAAAAACGTAAAAGTTCATTCATTCTTTCGTTTGTTTTGTTAGTTACATGCATGACCATCTTCTTTGTTCGCGGTATATCATTTTTCTATGCTTCATGATCTCATCGGACACATATATGGATTAATCGTTTTGAGTCTCACAAACATTTATGCAAGTGAAATTCTTATATAGAGTCGATTTTAGATGGAACATCGTGTGAGGGCCTGGCTCGGGCTGTGAGCTTTCTTTCTTTTTTCCTTTACCTGACCCGGGTTGTGGGTAAATAAATCGGTTGAGCCTCCCCTTGAGCAGGCTCAAGGAGGGTTTTTTTCACCCTAGCTTTTACGGTTAGGGTTTTTCCCTCCAACGAGGTTTTGCCTTGATCTATCATTCCATCAAGGATTTCCTCGGATTAAAGATTGTATTGCAAATATTAAGGATTGAATGAAATTCTATCATTTGAATAAATTTGTTATGGTTTCCTAATACATTATATAGAATTAAATATTTTCTAAACATATGATGTCTCGAGTATTTAGAGTGAGCTTCTTAAAGCATGAATAATTACTTCAATATATGTACTAATATATTTAACATTTGTAAAATATTTTCTTTGAAGTATGGCTATGGTTACTTTTAATTTGTATAAAAAAAACTCAAATTCATAATCCTACCAAAATAAAATATTTTCTTGCAACCATAATTTTAGCTATAATTTGGCCAAACAAGTTTAAACTTTAATACTAATATAAATGACCCATCTCAGAAAATCCACATCAACAACATGATCATCTACCCATGAAGAATTAATAGTTAAAGTGAACTAAAAACTCTCATGCCAGCAACTACACCTTATCGAAAAGTCTTCTAATGTTAACATGTCATATGAACAGATGTCTAGGCCTTATTCTTTTTTATATGAGAAATATTCAATAGGAGAACCATGAAAACAAAAAAATTAAGATCGACACGGCCGCTCATTAAACAATAAAACCAACCACAAATATTTAATTTGGCAGAATAATGTTATAACTTTGAAAAGCAAATAATTCCCAAAGCAAAGTATGTGTTCTCCTTCCGACGAAAAGAAAAGAAAAGAAAAGACTAGAGAATGGAAACATTCCTAAAGTTTATTACCCTCCCAAAAGATTACTCAGATAAATATAATTAACATTATTTAAGTTTGTAATGCACCTACCGCACTATATAGGTACATACATATTTTAAGTTTTTTTGTATATACTATATATTTTATATGCCTCTTATCTATGAAGGAAATTAAAATTTTATAGGAAGATTATAACCGGAACATATAGACGACCAACAATTATCCTATATAATTTTATTTTTTTGTTGGTGGGCCCACAAGTAACCTAACCGTAAAATATGTTATCGAACATTGAATCACAAAATAAAGAAAGAAGAGTGTATTGGTACCATATCATTTTAAACATAAGCATCATAAGTAAAAGAGTTGTTGTGTTGACTATTTTCACAAGCAAAATCAAATGATTACTAGAGAATAAAAGAAATTAAAATAAGAAAACTTAATAATATAATTGTTCCATTATAATTCAAAAAAGCTATATGTTTGATAAAGATCACTCAAATGCAAATATAGTCTATTTTCTAGCTTTGCAGAACTAGAAGTGGACGAGACTTCACTAATTCTTACCTGTGTGATGGCAAGCTCAAGAGAAGAAGAGGGTTTATAAAGAATCCCTCCACCTCGTCCTCGAGAAAGAAGAGAGAGAGAGATAGAGAGAATAGCTAATACAGATGAGTGCTTGTTCTTTACACTGTCACTAGGGAGAAGAGGATGGTATCCCTAATTTATCTATCTGATACCTGCTATGAACCCAGAAGGTTATCACAAACAAATAAACATCTATGAGTTTTCCTTCACTTCACTACATAATAAAGCTCAGTGACGTATGCTTGTAGTAAAATTAACTACCATGTTCAACTCTGCTAGACGCCAGGATTCAAACAATTGGACGAAGAAGATTTAATCTAGCATTTATCTTTTTTATGTTAATTCAAAACATTGGTTTGATATAGTGCCAGCAAACTCTTACACAATACTGCTAACTCTTACACAAGCAAGAGGGAAGTGCAATAACACAAATTGGACGGCAATTTCCAACCAATGTTGAATCTGATTGCAATCAGTAATAGCTCACTTAATATAATATTTTGACCCCCAGCTGGACACTTTACATATCATTGATCATATCACCACAGGAGAATATCACTTTCATTGTCAAGTTTCTATGTGTATCAAAGCACCATTTACGAATTACAGCCTCATACGACTGCAAGATGCTCACGTAAAACAGATCGATCAACTCCAAACTTATGCCTTCCCTCTTTGCTCCCAGTTTAACGTTGCGTCGTTGAATCCAGGACGGACAATCATTAATATGCAATCTGAATGATCTTAAAGAGTGATTAATCCCCTACACATTTTGCTAACTGCGGTTTCTCTTCAGAGTTGATAAGTGGAATAACATTTTCTTCCATAATTCTTGGGTTTACTTCCATTCCTCACAGGATAGAGCACACAGTGCTGGAAAATGAAGAGAATATCAAAGAGCACTACTTCCTGCAACAGAAAGAGAAGGAAAAAAAAAAAAAAATTAACATAAAGGATAAGCATTTTGGATAATATTGAGCAGAGATGTGCAATATTTATCTTCTAGCTACATATAGAAATCACCTGCATGCTCAGTTAATATAAAATTGGGATCAATCATTGATCAAGGACACCGTGGAAGAAACGGAATGCAAAACTGACAGCATAACTGCATTCATTCTAGGATAATTATATCATCCTATTTCTCATAAAACAAAATTTAGCATGTACACAAATGATAAAAAAACTATTTGTGAAATCATACTATACATCTAATAGTTCTAATCAATTTGCAGTCTGGTGTCTTGTCTGCATAAATACTAGATAAATCAAAGCATGCATGTATGCCCTTAGAAGGTGAGTTACATAGTGAGCAACAATCTTTCTCCTTTTCCCCACTCTGACACTGAATTGAAAAGCACTAGCACACTAACCGAAAACATTCAAACATGATAATGCCACTAGTCAGTTGATCGGATTGATTCTTAAAGCAAACAGATGAGTTGACTTTGCAATATCGGCTCCATCACCAAATCTACCTCATTAAGAGGAGTGATGTGGTGCATGTTGCATCCAGAAATCCAAAGGGTCAACAATCCGACACAGTCTCGACCTTTGGCCTCTAGACTTGTGCTGAGTTAGGCCAGCCTGATTTTAATTTCTTTTTATTTATTACTTAATGTCTTCGATAGAAGAAAAGGGAAAAAATAAAAATAAAACAAGAAGCAGATTACCATTGCTCCAGGGTCATGTCATCGCATTCACATCAAGGCTTCAATCTTTACGCTCTGTCTTCGCTCCTGAACAGCATGCCCTTGTTGGCGGCAATAATCCCATCGGCGAGCGAGGAGGTGAGAAGGGATAGGAAGCACGGAGGATGGCTGACAAGGGGAAGATCCAATAGAGGAGGGAGAGGAGAACTAGGAATAGCAGGATTACATAAGAGAGGATATCAAGGGGGTGAAGAATGAGAGGTTAAGGAAACGAAAGAGATACAAGGAAGGAGTGTAATAAAGAGCGAAAGAAAATCAACAAGAGAGGAAGTTCACGTCGGGCTGCCCGACATACCAACACATCCAAACTCACGACCTGAGTTGCGGATCCCTAGAATACCATAGGTATGATGGTTCTAGTCATAAGTTTGGCATTTGTGTTCAACTTAGTGATGAGCAAAATAGGATATCAATCATAAATTGAACCAATTGCTGTTAGAAGAGTTAAAACAAAGAAACTAAATGAACTCTGTAAAATGACCCATAATGAACACTGCAGCGTCGGTATTAAAATATAATATAATATTTTTATAATATAATTAAAAAAATATTAAAAAAAAGGTGCGACGTCGCCTCGATCTTTCTCCTCGCGCGGGAGAAAAAGCGGCCGCTGCCGCGGACAACCCGGAGGCAGCGACGGGGCGCAGGCAACCCGCCGGCGATGACTGCAGGCGGGCAAGGACGGCACTCGGGCGAGGAATTCTTTCTTCGCCTCTTTTTTTTTTTTTTTTTCTTTTCCTCTTCTTCTTCCCATTTTACTGCCATAGAAAAACACAATTGCTTATGTTGGGTAGAGGAAGTCCTAAAATTACAGTGGTTAAAATCAAAATAGTTTCAAGCATTACTCATTATGTATCAAGCCAAACACAATATGCATGACAACTTATTTAAACCTCAAAACAGTTGCTCGCTATCACCAAAAGATAAGTATCACATGAGGTGATTTTCCTATCAAATGGAACTCCAATTAGGCCTCGATTATATTTGGAAAAAAAATATGTCTAGCTGCTTAATTGGACATATTCTAGACTAAGGTTTGAATTACCGGTCCGTACTGGTATTGTGCATACCGCCCGGTATATTAAAATATAATATAATATAATATTAATATATTAAAACATTAAAAAAAGAGAAAAGGAGCAACGTCGCCTCGATCTTTCTCCCCGCGCTATCATGGACTTAGCGGAATTTGTCTAAGCCGTGTGGCACCCTTGCGACAAACTTGTAGACTTAGCTGGAATTGCCTAAGTCGCGGAGCAATCTTTGGCCAATGTTCCGGACTTAGCTGGGATTGCCTAAGTCATAAACGCCGAAGCGTATTTGCTCGCAAAAGGTCATCCCAATTGCAACCACGTGCGGGTCCCGAAGGACCTGCAAAAAGAGAAGTTGATTAGTTTTGGAAACGAGCGACGGACAAGTCCCGATGTCTCGCCAAGAGGGCAGCTCTTACAAGCAATTCGTCGAACACCTTGTATGCAGCATAAAAAGAGAGAAAGAGAGCGAAATAGGACTTTGGAGGGCTGTAAGAATGGTCGCAAGTCCACAAACGACGATTCCCAAGGGTGTCGGATGCAAAACACTTCAATTTCTTTGAGTGCAAACGCCCGACTAATATTCCGAAGCCCCATCCAGCCCTGTGCCACCCGGGGGGTTCCAGAGGGCTGAGATGGCTGACATTTTACTCCGCTCGGTTCGGTTGTCGCAGCACGCGGAAACGACGCAAATTGGGTAGTTTTGGCCTGTTTTGGCTCCGCGCAGTGAGCAATCGTTCTACAGCCAGACATACTATTTCTGCTCACAATTTCTATGTAAAATCACCCAAAACCAAGGCAAAACAGGCTGCTCAACATTTGTACAAGCAACAAAAATACGACAAGCGGTTCACGGAACGAAGAGTTGCGATTGAGCGACGATCGTTCGTGATATTCTCCCCCACTTAACTTGTCGACGCCCTCGTCGACGCTTGTTGATAGGCTTTAACGCAGGCTTCTTTGTGTCGTAGGGCGTCTTTAGGCTCCCAACTGGCTTCCGTCCAGGAAAGTTTTTGCCACTTCACCAAGTACTCAGTTTGCTCTACTCCGTTGGGTAGCTTAGTCTTACGATCCGCCAGAATTGTCTCAACTTTCTTTTCATAGGAGGCTCGGATTAGGGGTAGTCGAGTTGAAATATTTCGTGAGGCGTCTTGCGGATCTGAATGGTAGGCGTTCAAGTTTCTTGCATGGAAGACGTTGTGAATTTTGAACCATGCTGGCAGCTGCAACTTGTAGGAGATGTTGCCTACTCGACTGATGATTGGGAAAGACCCTTCATACTAGCGTCGCAATCCTTTGTGCACTTTGTGCCTAAAGAACTGGAGTGATACTGGTTGGAGCTTCACCAACAACAAATCGCCAACTTTAAAGTCCTGGGGTCGCCTTCCCAAGTCTGCCCACTTTTTCATCTTTTTAACCGCCTTCTCCAAGTAGGCCCGTGCAATATCTACATTTTGATGTCATGCTTTTGCAAAGTGATACGCTGACGGACTACTCCCCGTATGTCCAATGGCCTATGTGTGAGGGGTCGACGGCTGTTGTCCTGTGATAATCTCGAAGGGGCTCTTATTGGACACAGAGCTCCGCTGCAAGTTGTAGGAGAATTGGGCTATGTCCAACAGCTTCACCCAATCTCGTTGATTAGCACTCACATAGTGCCGGAGATACTGTTCTAACAGTGAGTTAATTCTTTCGGTTTGACCATCAGTCTGAGGGTGGAGGCTTGTGGAGAAGTATAACTTCGATCCTAACAGCTTGAATAGCTCGGTCAAGAATCGTCCCAAGAACCGAGAATCTCGATCACTAATGATATTTTGTGGAACTCCCCAATACTTCACCACATTCTTCATCATCAACTTGGCTGCCTCTTCTACTGAACAATATAGGGGTGCAGCAATAAACGTTGCATACTTTAAAAACTGATCGACAACTACAAGTATCGATCCCAGTACCCCTACTGTGGGCAAGCTTGATATGAAGTCTAAGGAAATGCTCTCCATGGCATTTCTGGCACCGGTAGCGGCTCCAAAAGTCCTACTGGCTTTCGCTGCTCCAACTTAACTTGTTGGCCCGTAAGGCATGTCCGAACATAATCATCCACATTTGTCCCCATTTTTGGCCAATAAAATGCCCTCTCCACCAGAGCCATTGCCCGATGAATGCCGGGATGTCCGGCCCAAAGGGAATCGTGACACTCACTCAAGAGTTCATGCCTTAAGTTGTCCACTCGCGGAACATAAACTCTATTCCCTTTGGTGTAGAGGAGTCCCTCATGGACCGAAAATCGTCACGCCTTGTCCTCTTTGATGAGTTGCATCAGGGTTACTGCTTGAGGATCACTGTACATTCCATCCCTGATCCTAGAAAGAAAGTTGGAGTGCAACTGACTTGCTTGGCCTCCACCTTCTAACTGTATACCATTCACCAGTTCCACTTTCTGGCTCAATGCATCGGCCACGACATTTGTCTTTCTAGGCTTGTACTCCATTACCATGTCGAATTCGGCCAAGAAGTCGTGCCATCTTGCCTGTTTCGGGGAGAGTTTTTTTTGAGTCTGGAAGTAACTCAATTTGACATTGTCCGTCCTTAGCACGAATCGTGCTCCCAAAAGGTGGTGTCGCCAGACTCGTAAACAGTGGACCACCGCTGTCATCTCTTTCTCTTGCACTGGATATCGCCGCTCGATCTCATTGAGCTTGCGACTCTCATAGGCCACTGGATGACCCTCTTGCATAAGTACTCCCCCAATAGCAAAGTCAGAAGCATCTGTATAGACTTTAAAAGGCTTCCCGTCCTCTGGTAATCTGAGTACTGGTTCCTCCAACACAGGAGTCTTTAGATCTTGGAAAGTCGCTTCACACTTGTCTGACCATCTCCAAGATTGCTCCTTTAGCAAATCCGTCAGTGGAGTTGCGCGCTTTGAATATCCAGAAATGAAGCGTTGATAATAGTTGATGAAACCAAGGAAGGATCTCAACTCAGGTACCTTCTTTGGTGTTCGCTATTCTGCCACAGCTAGCATCTTTGACTCATCCATCCGAATGGAACCACCGCCGATCCGATGTCCCAAGAACATAATTTCTGTCTACGCAAAGTAGCACTTCTCCCTCTTCACAAACAAGGTGTTCTCCATGAGAACTCTGAAGATTATCCGAAGGTGTTCAATGTGCTCCTCGAGCGTCTGGCTATAGACGACGATATGGTCTAGGTAGACGACCACAAACTTGTCCAAATACACTTTGAAAAGCTAGTTTATTAGAGTACAAAATGTGGTCGGAGCGTTGGTTAAACCAAAAGGCATCACAAATCAGCGATGAGCAGAATAGGATATTTGTTCTTCATCGTCACTTTGTTCAGAGCTCGATGATCGACACATAATCGGAGGCTCCCATCTCGTTTCTTCTGAAACAGAACTGGAGCTCCGAATGGTGCTTTTGAACTGCGGATGAGACCACTGCTTAGCAGTTCATCTAACTGCTTCCTCAGTTTTGCTAACTCTGGAGGGTCCATGCAGTAGGGTGGTCTCGCTGGAGGCTTAACTCCCGGCTCCAACTCAATGTTATGATCCACGCCTCTGCGTGGTGGTAGAGTCTTCGGCAACTCGGGTGGCATGACGTCTATGAATTCCTTCAAAACGTTTGCCACTACAGCAGGTTCGTGAATGGCCTCCCCGTCAAGTGGCTCCAGTTTCACAGCAGCCACGAAAGTTAATTCACCTTAACGCATCCCTTTCTTTAATTGTAATGCCGATATTTGCTGTGGGTCCTTGGTTCTCCCTCGAGAAACTGGAACTACGCAGGGGTCGTCACCTCCCATCAGGCATAAAGAGTTTAGGAACGACATCGGCACTAACTTCACCGCGTGGATGAACTCCATTCCAAGAATCACTTGGAAGTCGTCCAATGGCATCGCCATCAAATTTGTGCACGCGCTCCACGTTCCAATCTTGATAGGGACCCCCTTTGCTAATCCGGAGATCTGCTTGGCCTCCGAGTTCATAGCCTTCATGCAACTTGGGTTCTTCTCCAAGACAAGTCCAAGTCGCTTTGCTTCACGATCAGCAATAAAATTGTGCGTAGCTCCGGTGTCCACCATTGCAAGGGTTGTTCGGCCATTGAGCTTGATGTCCACATACATCAGCTCGCTACTTGCCGCCTTCTGTGCCTTTATCTTTGTTCTCTCTCCCACTCGACCCCGTAATGCATTCAACAAACGCATCGCTCCCATTCGGGGTCCTTACGACTCCTCGTCGTCGCTGCTAGATTCTGAACTTCTCGAACTAAGGGCGACGGCTTTGCCTTTGTCCGACTTGTGGGGGTGTATTGATGTCATTAAGGCGTTGAGTGACTGCTTCTGCGGGCACTCCCTCACCATGTGTGGTCCTCTACACAAGAAGCATCCACTAGATTTCGGGGCTTTGTCTTTTAAGATCGATCCCTTGTGGAAGCTCTTTTTCTTCTGTTCGCCCCAGACTTCTTTGCACGAGAGTATTTTGTTGGGCGATTTCCTAAGGATTGTTTCTTCTTTCCTTAGTCTTTTGAAGAAACGAAATCAGTTAGCCTTTCCGCGGCTGCAATTGAACCGACCATGTCGGTGGCATTCCTCCGATTTAGTTTTTGTTGTGCCCATGGCTTTAAGCCATCGAGGACGCTGAATAGTTTGTCCTTTTCGAACATATCTTTTATATCTAGTATCAGTGCCGAAAATTGCTTCACATAGTCTCGGATGGAAGTACTTTGGCGGAGTTGTCTCAGTTTCCTTCTTTCGACGAACTAAGTGTTCTCGGGCAGAAACTGCGTTCTCAACTCACGTTTCAAGTCTTCCCATGTATCCACTCGTCATCGGCCTTGTTGGATCTCTTCTCAACTGGTTCGCCACCAAAGTTTTACGTCTCCATTCAGATACATGGTTGTTATAGAAACTTTGGTTTCCTCAGAATAAGGACTCGTAGCACAAAGTAGATTTGGTGACGCGAGCAACGACGGCGCGTGAGCGACGACTGCGCACGGGCGAGGACCGCACACGGGCGCTAGGTATTCTTTCTTCTCCTCTTGTTTTTTTTTTCATCTTTTCCTCTTCTTCTTCTTCCCTTTTTCTCGTTGAATCGACCGTCGACGATCAATTTCACCCACAATTGCCCGTCGATGATCGATTTCTCCCTTCAATCGACTGCCTACAGTCGAAATCGATCGCCGACGGTCGATTTTTGGCGTAACTACCTAGTAACGGACGATCCACATACCGGCAACCTGACGGATAGGTATGTATTGCCTGTACCAGACGGTACAGGTCAAAATTGCAAACCTTGTTCCAGACACCACTATAACATTGTCGTGACAGCAACTATTCAAAAATATTGATATATATGATCTATTATCCAAAAATGAGTAAATATACACCATCCTTTAAAATGAGATAATAAATTTTAACTATCACTTTTACACTGTATATAAATTATGCAACTAATATATAAAACAAGTGAAAAAGCATCTATTCCTGTAGGATGTACTTGATTGCTATCATGATAACCGGTATTATCCTGAATTCATGCCATTAAAGAAAAATTAATGAGTATATGAGACAGCCGCAAGAAGTCTTTTTTTAAAAAAAACAAACTTAAAGATGTTAAAGGGGTCTTCTTTAATGTTCTTTCTTGGGGTTCCAGAAGATAGACGGCATAAATGTTTCTTTAGTTAAATTATATTTTCAAAACTTATGTTGTCTTATAAGAAAACAGAGATTAGGCCAAGCGAAGAACACACAAACCACAGCATAAAGCAAGACAATAACAGTGATACCAATGCAAGTCTTTGAGACCTTCTGATTTCCACGCTGTAGAGATTAAGAATAAAAAGGAGGTAAAAGAGAGTTAGCAGAGGAAAGAAGGTAAAAGGGACTATCTATCATACAACAAGAAGATGATCTCGTATAAGAAGGATTACTTACTTCATAGATCAAAACATAGAACAATGTAAAAGCCGTCAACGCAACAGCATGCACTGAAAAAGCCACATCATTTGCAACTACAGGAATCATCTGAAATTAAGAGAATTAATTTGTACATACATCTAGAGAATAAACATTCCAAACGAACATGATGTTAATCAGCAAATCAATAATTTATATATGTAGAATCTATGGCAAAACCTTCAGCAAGGTGGCTGAACAAACTCGTAATTAATATTTTAACGTGTATAATGGAAGTTTGGAAGAAATCCAAAATTATGACAGAAATGATTCACAGGATTATACTTTATAGCATGCGACCACAATGATTTTAGAACAAAAACAAATCAACTTGTACAGGTGGTCTGCATCCGCTAAAAAAGATATGATTGTCCATCAGTACATTATGTAGCTCAAGAGAATTGGCCTCCCAAAAGTGACGGGAGAAGACTGAATGAAACTTTACTACTAAAATTGACAAAAAGGCAATTAATACTAAGACATCCTACAGTGTTTATAAGAGGGAATTTAATTTTGTCCAAATCGACCCATACCCAATGGATATCTACCAGTTTGGGCATGAACCAGACCGAATGTTGAGCTCCCAATTTGAAATAGTATGGTCACCTTTAATTACTAAAGCAGTTCTCTTTTTGTCTTTTTCAAACACAGCTACACGATGCACCAGGGTTCATGACACACAAGTGTCTCCTCTCCACTATTTGTCGCTCGAATGCCCCTATCGCACCGCACCAATGGCTGCCACCCGTCGCACCTCCAATTCGTGTCCTCCTCTTTTGCTTCTTCCTTCTTCCTTATTTGCTTTTGGAGTAAGCCTATAGTTGAAACCCATTCCCATATAAGAAGAAGCAAAAAAAGTTTGTGGAAAGAGAAAAATAGATTTCGGAAATAACTAGAAGACGGTTTCCTGCTGTGAAGGAACAAGGAACGTAATCTACGTGTCACTGAACGGCTTAACGTAACTGCACTAGCGTGAAGCATGAGGTACGCAACACGGAGGATGAAGATGACTGACGAAGAACAACATGGATGGCTTAACGACAACCTTTAAGCTATGGACGGGCAAGTTGATTAAATATTTTTCAATTAAACATGTGATTCGACCAGTTGACCCATTGGGCTGACCAGTGGCCCCCTCCCCTGCTTTCTGATTCGGTTATGATAACTATGATAAAAATCCGATCATTATTGCTGGTACAGGTCAGTAACCATCGGATTTCGATCATTACCGATTGATACAGATCTGGGAACGTATAGGGTTATGTAAAGAGTACTGCCTGGTTGAGGGCGATCTGCATATCATTCCCTTGTCGAACCAATACGTACCGCCCCTACTAAGCGATATAGCTCGATACGGCAAATCTAACAATAAGAAAACAATTTCAACAACAACATTTGGAATAACAAATTCCTTTTTTCTATTGATGACTGATATGAAGTGATTCCTATATCTATTTGGTATAGTTGATATCTGACAAATTTCAAGGATGTTTGGTATCTAAATCATTCTATAGTCATATAAGGCAAATTGACCAGATAATTAGAATAGTATTTGATGAATTTCAAAGCTCTCCTTTAATAGAATTTTATGGGGTGATGAGATTAGATTATCCACAACACTAAAAAAAGTATATTCCGGAAGGGCTAGATGTCGTGATTAAATACTCGATTGTTTCTTTGTGCAACTAATTTAATTTTAATTCAGCAATAGTCTCTATTTGTTTCCACTCTTCTCCTTGAATCGAAGAAAATTTGATAGGAGGCCATATCCAACCATTGTTATTATTTGATACTTGAGTTTGAGTGTAGGAGCTACAGAGAAAAAGAATTATAAAATTAAAAATAAGAGCTAAAGAACACCATAAAGATGAAAAGAAGCATGATAAACTACAGATGTATGATACAAATTGTCAGCTCTCCACTTATTTATATACAACTTTAAGCTTTATCAACCTTTCAGTAAATGGTTCTATATTTACTCTCTTTAAAATCCATTAATCAAAAGCCACGAAGCAGAAACTCAAACGCTTCCTACTTTTTTCTTGTAACTTTGCTTTGTATCATAATAATGTTAAAAGTGTAATATCATCCATATGCATTTAATTAAATATCTTTCTTCCCCTATCATGTTAATTACATATACATTGATAATATGCATTCATATATCTTACATTTGACAGTGCAAATTCAGAAACATCCAGCCTGTAGTCCTTTAATCTCAAAATTAAGAACATAAAAAATACAATTAAAGAATAAAATAAGTTTATGTAGTATTGAGTCTCCAGATAAGAAAGAACGTTATGATTTGAGGAAAGAAGTTAAAAGCTTAAGTAATTAATTAATGGAAATAGGTATAAATTCTGAAAAGGCGGAATTCGATTCCCTGACTAACAAATGACCCAATCCGTGATGGGCAGCTGGCTCACCAAGTATTCAGATCATTAAGAGTACCTCATCTAGCCCTAAATTTGGAATATTAAGAAAATACAAGAAAAGAATATCACCCATGAACAGAAGAAAAAAAACGGAAGCATTAACAACAACACTAATAAGTAATATAACTAAACCGCATGATGCAAGCAAGAAAGTTATGATTTGATATTTTAACGTGTATAATGGAAGTTTGGAAGAAATCCAAAATTATGACAGAAATTATTCACAGGATTATACTTTATAGCATGCGACCACAATGATTTTAGAACAAAAACAAATCAACTTGTACAGGTGGTCTGCATCCGCTAAAAAAGATATGATTGTCCATCAGTACATTATGTAGCTCAAGAGAATTGGCCTCCCAAAAGTGACGGGAGAAGACTGAATGAAACTTTACTACTAAAATTGACAAAAAGGCAATTAATACTAAGACATCCTACAGTGTTTATAAGAGGGAATTTAATTTTGTCCAAATCGACCCATACCCAATGGATATCTACCAGTTTGGGCATGAACCAGACCGAATGTTGAGCTCCCAATTTGAAATAGTATGGTCACCTTTAATTACTAAAGCAGTTCTCTTTTTGTCTTTTTCAAACACAGCTACACGATGCACCAGGGTTCATGACACACAAGTGTCTCCTCTCCACTATTTGTCGCTCGAATGCCCCTATCGCACCGCACCAATGGCTGCCACCCGTCGCACCTCCAATTCGTGTCCTCCTCTTTTGCTTCTTCCTTCTTCCTTATTTGCTTTTGGAGTAAGCCTATAGTTGAAACCCATTCCCATATAAGAAGAAGCAAAAAAAGTTTGTGGAAAGAGAAAAATAGATTTCGGAAATAACTAGAAGACGGTTTCCTGCTGTGAAGGAACAAGGAACGTAATCTACGTGTCACTGAACGGCTTAACGTAACTGCACTAGCGTGAAGCATGAGGTACGCAACACGGAGGATGAAGATGACTGACGAAGAACAACATGGATGGCTTAACGACAACCTTTAAGCTATGGACGGGCAAGTTGATTAAATATTTTTCAATTAAACATGTGATTCGACCAGTTGACCCATTGGGCTGACCAGTGGCCCCCTCCCCTGCTTTCTGTTCGGTTATTATAACTATGATCAAAATCCGATCATTACCGCTGGTACAGGTTAGTAACCATCGGATTTCGATCATTACCGATTGATACAGATCTGGGAACATATAGGGTTTTGTAAAGAGTACTGCCTGGTTGAGGGCGATCTGCGTATCAGTCCCTTGTCGAACCAGTACGTACCGCCCCTACAAAGCGATATAGCTCGGTACGGAAATCTAACAATAGGAAACCAATTTGAATAGCAAAATCTGGAATAACTAATTCCTTTTTTCTATTGAGACTGATATGAAGTGATTCCTATATCTATTTGGTATAGTTGATATCTGACAAATTTCAAGGATGTTTGGTATCTAAATCATTCAATAGTCATATAAGGCAAATTGACCAGATAATTAGAATAGTATTTGATGAATTTCAAAGCTCTCCTTTAATAGAATTTTATGGGGTGATGAGATTAGATTATCCACAACACTAAAAAAAGTATATTCCGGTAGGGCCAGATGTCGTGATTAAATACTCGATTGTTTCTTTGTGCAACTAATTTAATTTTAATTCAGCAGTAGTCTCTAATTGTTTCCTCTCTTCTCCTTGAATCGAAGAAAATTTGATAGGAGGGCCATATCCAACCATTGTTATTGTTTGATACTTTGAGTCTGAGTGTAGGAGCTACAGAGAAAAAGAATTATAAAATTAAAAATAAGAGCTAAAGAACACCCTAAAGATAAAAAGAAGCATGATAAACTACAGGTGTATGATACAAATTGCCAGCTCTCCACTTATTTATATACAACTTTAAGCTTTATCAACCATTCAGTAAATGGTTCTATATATTTACTCTCTTTAAAATCCATTAATCAAAAGCCATGAAGCAGAAACTCAAACGCTTCCTACTTTTTTGTTGTAACTTTGCTTTGTATCATAATAATGTTAGAAGTGTAACATCCTCCATATGACATAACATTGACCCATCACTTAATTAAATATCTTTTTTCCCCTATCATGATAATTACATATACATTGATAATATGCATGCATATATCTTACATTTGACAGTGCAAATTCAGAAACATCCAGCCTGTAGTCTTTTAATCTCAAAATTAAGAACATAAAAAAATACAATTAAAGAATAAAATAAGTTTATGTAGTATTGAGTCTCAAGACAAGGAAGAAAGTTATGATTTGAGGAAAGACGTTAAAAGCTTAAGTAATTAATTAATGGAAATAGGTATAAATTCTGAAAAGGCAGAATTCGATTCCCTGACTAACAAATGACCCAATCCGTGATGGGCAGCTGGCTCACCAAGTATTCAGATCATTAAGAGTACCTCATCTAGCCCTAAATTTGGAATATTAAGAAAATACAAGAAAAGAATATCACCCATGAACAGAAGAAAAAAAACGGAAGCATTAACAACAACACTAATAAGTAATATAACTAAACCGCATGATGCAAGCAATTTGACAAGTTCATACCTCCAAAATTTCATCAACTACTTCAAGATCCAAATTCCTTGGTACAAAACCTGCTCCTATGCCTTGAATCTTGTGTCGACTTCCATAATTGGAATAACATTATGGAATAACATTTTCTTCCATAATTCTTGGGTTTACTTCCATTCCTCACAGGATAGAGCACATAGTGCTGGAAAATGAAGAGAATATCAAAGAGCACTACTTCCTGCAACAGAAAGAGAGGAAAAAAAAAAATTAACATAATGGATAAGCATTTTGGATAAAATTGAGCAGAGATGTGCAATATTTATCTTCTAGCTACATATAGAAATCACCTGCATCCTCAGTTAATATAAAATTGGGATCAATCATTGATCAAGGACACCGTGGAAGAAACGGAATGCAAAACTGACAGCACAACTGCATTCTAGGATAATTATATCATCCTATTTCTCATAAAACAAAATTTAGCATGTTCACAAATGATAAAAAAACTATTTGTGAAATCATCCTATACATCAAATAGTTCTAATCAATTTGCAGTCTGGTGTCTTGTGTTGCGGACCCTAGAATACCGTAGGTATGATGGTTCCAGTCATAAGTTTGGGCATTTGGGTTCAACTGAGTGATGAGCAAAATAGGATATCAATCATAAATTGAACAAATTACTATTAGAAGAGTTAAAATAAAGAAACTAAGTGTAGGAAAACTGCCAATAGTGTACAAATCATCAAGCTGCTCCAAACTATATTTGATAAATTACCGCTAAATATTTGGTCTAGAAATTTTTTGAAATAGTTTGTCTAGGTTGTAATATAAATTTAGACCAACAATAACAAGTGAGACACTTCAACAACTTGGGGTCACAACGGTCCGTACCATTGTACCGAGTTCATCTCGGTACCGATACGGTACTAGTACTAGGCGGTATGCACAGTGCATACTGCCCGGTATATTAAAGTATAATATAATATCATATAATATAATAAATTAAAATATTAAAAAAAGAGAAAAGGGGTGACGTCGCCTCGATCTTTCTCCCCGCGCTGTCACGGACTTAGCGGAATTTGCCTATGCCATGTGGCACCCTTGCGACAAACTTGTAGACTTAGTTGGAATTGCCTAAGCCGCAAAACAATCTTTAGCCAATGTTCCGGACTTAACTGGGATTCCCTAAGTCATGAAACACCAAAGCATATTTGCCCGCAAAAGGTCCTGTGATAATCTCGAAGGGGCTCTTATTGGACGCAGAGCTCCGCTGCAAGTTGTAGGAGAATTGGGCTATGTCCAACAGCTTCACCCAATCTCGTTGATTAGCACACAAATAGTGCCGGAGATACTGTTCTAACAGTGAGTTAATTCTTTCGGTTTGACCATCAGTCTGAGGGTGGAGGCTTGTGGAGAAGTATAACTTCGATCCCAACAGCTTGAATAGCTCGGTCCAGAATCGTCCCAAGAACCGAGTATCTTGATCACTAAGGATATTGTGTGGAACTCCCCAATACTTCACCACATTCTTCATCATCAACTTGGCTGCCTCTTCTGCTGAACAATATAGGGGTGCAGCAATTAACGTTGCATACTTCGAAAACCGATCGACAACTACAAGTATCGATCCCAGTCCTCTACTGCGGGCAAGCTTGATATGAAGTCTAAGGAAATGCTCTCCCATGGCCATTTCGGCACCGGCAGCGGCTCCAAAAGCCCCACTGGCTTTCGCTTCTCCAACTTATCTTGTTGGCACGTAAGGTATGTACGAACATAATCATCCACATTTGTCCCCATTTTTTGCCTATAAAATACCCTCTCCACGAGAGCCATTGTCCGATGAATACCGGGATGTCCGGCCCAAAGGGAATCGTGACACTCACTCAAGAGTTCATGTCTCAAGTTGTCCACTCGCGTAACATAAACTCTATTCCCTTTAGTGTAGAGGAGTCCCTCTTGGACCCAAAATCGTCGCGCCTTGCCCTCTTTGATGAGTTACATCAGGGTTACTGCTTGAGGATCACTGTACATTCCATCCCTGATCCTGGAAAGAAAGTTAGAGTGCAACTGACTTGCTTGGCCTCCACCTTCCAACTGTATACCATTCACCAGTTCCACTTTCCGGCTCAATGCATAGGCCACGACATTTTGCTTTCTAGGCTTGTACTCCAATACCATATCGAATTCGGCCAAGAAGTCGTGCCATCATGCCTGTTTCGAGGAGAGTTTCTTTTGAGTCTAGAAGTAACTCAATGTGACATTGTCCGTCCTTAGCACGAATCGTGCTCCCAAAAGGTAGTGCCGCCAGACTCGTAAACAGTGGACCACCGCTGTCATCTCTTTCTCTTGCACTGGATATCGCCGCTCGATCTCATTGAGCCTGCGACTCTCATAGGCCACTGGATGACCCTCTTGCATAAGTACTCCCCCAATAGCAAAGTCAGAAGCATATGTATGGACTTTAAAAGGCTTCCCGTCGTCTGGTAATCTGAGTACCGGTTCCTCCAACACAGCAATCTTTAGATCTTGGAAAGCCGCTTCACACTTGTCTGACCATCTCCAAGATTGCTCCTTTAGCAAATCCGTCAGTGGAGCTGCGCGCTTTGAATATCCAGAAATGAAGCGTTGATAATAGTTGATGAAACCAAGGAAGGATCTCAACTCAGGTACCTTTTTTGGTGTTCGCCATTCAGCCACAGCTTGCATCTTTGACTCATCCATCCGAATGGAACCACCGCCGATCCGATGTCCCAAGAACATAATTTCTGTCTATGCAAAGTAGCACTTCTCCCTCTTCACAAACAAGGTGTTCTCCATTAGAACTCTGAAGATTATCCGAAGGTGTTCAATGTGCTCCTCGAGCGTCTGGCTATAGACGACGATATCGTCTAGGTAGACGACCACAAACTTATCCAAATACACTTTGAAAAGCTAGTTTATTAGAGTACAGAATATGGTCGGAGCGTTGGTTAAACCAAAAGGCATCACAAATACGCGATGAGCAGAATAAGATATTTGTTCTTCACCGTCACTTTGTTCAGAGCTCGATAATCGACACATAATCGGATGCTCCCATCTTGTTTCTTCTGAAACAGAACTGGAGCTCCGAATGGTGCCTTTAAACTGCGGATGAGACCCCCGCTTAGCAGTTCATCTAACTGCTTCCTCAGTTTTGCTAACTCTGGAGGGGCCATGCGGTAGGGTGGTCTTGCTGGAGGCTTAACTCCCGGCTCCAACTCAATGTTATGGTCCACGCCTCTGCGTGGTGGTAGAGTCTTCGGCAACTCAGGTGGCATGACGTCTATGAATTCCTTCAGAACTTTTGCCACTACAGCAGGTTCGTGAATGGCCTCCCAAGTGGCTCCAGCTTCACAGCAGCCATGGAAGTTAATTCACCTTACCGTATCACTTTCTTTAATAGTAATGCCGAAATTTGCTGTGGGTCCTTGGTTCTCCCTCGAGAAACTGGAACTACGCAGGGGTCGTCGCCTCTCATCAGGCATAAAGAGTTTAGGAACGACATCGGCACTAACTTCACCGCGTGGATGAACTCCATTCCAAGAATCACTTGGAAGTCGTCCAATGGCATCGCCATCATATTTGTGCACCCGCTCCACGTTCCAATCTTGATAGGGACCCCCTTTGCTAATCCGGAGATCTGCTTGGCCTCCGAGTTCATAGCCTTCATGCCACATGGGTTCTTCTCCAAGACAAGTCCAAGTCGCTTTGCTTCACGATCAGCAATAAAATTGTGGGTAGCTCCGGTGTCCACCATTACAAGGGTTGTTCGGCCATTGAGGTTGATGTCCACATACATCAGCTCGCTACATGCCGCATTCTGTGCCTTTGTCTTTGTTCTCTCCCCCACTCGACCCCGTAATGCATTCAACAAACGCATCGCTCCCATTCGGGGTCCTTGCGACTCCTCGTCGTCGCTGCTAGATTCCGAACTTCTCGAACTAAGGGCGACGGCTTTGCCTTTGTCCGACTTGTGGGGGTGTATTGATGTCATTGAGGCGTTGAGTGCCTGCTTCTGCGGGCACTCCCTCACCGTGTGTTGTCCTCTACACAAGAAGCATCCACTAGATTTCGGGGCTTTGCCTTTTAAGCTCGATCCCTTGTGGAAGCTCTTTTTCTTCTGTTCGCCCCCAGACTCCTTTGCACGAGAGTATTTTATTGGGCAATTTCCTAAGGATTGTTTCTTCTTTCCTTAGTCTTTTGAAGAAACGAAATCAGTTAGACTTTCTGCGGCTGTAATTGCCCCGACCACGTCGGTGACATTCCTCCGATTTAGTTTTTGTTGTGCCCATGGCTTTAAGCAATCGAGGAAGCTGAATAGTTTGTCCTTTTCGGACATGTCTTGTATATCTAGTATCAGCACCGAAAATTGCTTCACATAGTCTCGGATGGAAGTACTTTGACGGAGTTGTCTCAGTTTCCTTCTTTCGACGAACTAAGTGTTCTCGGGCAGAAACTGCGTTCTCAACTAACGTTTCAAGTCTTCCCATGTATCCACTTGTCACCGGCCTTATTGGATCTCTTCTCAACTGGTTCGCCACCAAAGTTTTGCGTCTCCATTCAGATACATGGTGGCTATAGAAACTTTGGTTTCCTCCGAATAAGGTCTCGTAGCACAAAAATATTGGTCCATGTCAAACAAGAAATTCTCGAGCTCTTTGGCATCTCTAGCGCCCCCGTAGCAATGCGGCTCTGGTGCTCTGAAGCTTTGTGGCGGGGCAGCACGGGTATTGTTCCCTCCCGCATTAAGAGTTCTAGTGAGCAACGTCAC
The DNA here is from genome assembly GCA_029747655.1 of Ensete ventricosum. Taxonomy (NCBI): domain Eukaryota; kingdom Viridiplantae; phylum Streptophyta; class Magnoliopsida; order Zingiberales; family Musaceae; genus Ensete; species Ensete ventricosum. The sequence continues at coordinate 46,044,941 of JAQQAF010000003.1, forward strand.
TTTCGCCGTGAGTTCCATCACAACTTCATGTAGATGTCGTACGGAGTCTTTAGTATACTCCGTCAGTCGGTTGACCAAGGACTCAACCCTGTCGATCCAAGGTTCAGCTTCTTCTTGCGAGCTCTCTACCCCAAGGAGCCTTCCTTGGCCTTGATAGAGTTCCTCCAAACTCGTTTCAAGAACATCGAGACGGGTTTCCACCGTTGAAAGTCTCTCCTTGTGGCTCCTTTTCACAGTTGGTGCACCAGATTGTGCTTCCTCCGCTCGCGGAAAGTACCCAACTTCACGCTCGTCATGTTCACTGCCGCACTCCTCATGAACGGCTCCAGTAGTTTACGAGCGAGTTTGCACTTGTAGCCCACTTGCGACTGCTTGGGGCAAAGGTCCGGCTTGCCCCATCTTGCTTGTTTGTTCGAATTGCTTGCCTGCTCTGATACCACAATGTCACGAACTTAGCGGAATTTGTCTAAGTCGTGTAGCACCCTTGCGGCAAACTTGTAGACTTAGTAGGAATTTCCTAAGTCGCGAAGCAATCTTTGGCCAATGTTCCGGACATAGCTGGGATTGCCTAAGTCATGAAACGCCGAAACGTATTTGCTCGCAAAGGGTCAGCCCAATTGCAATCTCATGCGGGTCCCGAAAGGACCCGCAATAGGTTAAATCTCCCAAAACCAATGCAAAACAAGCTGCCCAACATTTGTACTAGAAACAAAAAAGCGACGAACGGTTCATGGAACGAAGAGGAACGGTTGAGTGACGACCGTTCATGACAACGCGGGAGAAAAAGCGCCCGCGATCCGTGGGCGGCGATGGCGCGCGGGCACTGGCGACCCGCGGGCGTCGACGGTGCGCGAGCGACGACTGCACACGGGCGAGGACCGCACACGAGTGCTAGATATTCATTCTTCTCTTGTTTTTCTTTCTTCTTCTTTTCCTCTTATTCTTCTTCCCTTTTTTCTCGTTCAATGGACCGCCGACGGTCGATTTCACCCTCAATCGACCGTCGACGATCGATTTCTCTTTTCAATCGACTGCCTACAGTCGAAATCGACCGCCGACGATCGATTTTTCGTGGAACTGCCTGGTAGCGGACGGTCCACATATCGGCAACCTGACGGACCGATATGTATTGCCAGTACCAGACGGTACAGGTCAAAATTGCAAACCATGTTCCAGACACCACTATAACACAGTCGTGACAACAACTATTCAGAAATCTTGATATAAATGATCTATTATCGAAAAATGAGTAAATATACACCATCCTTTAAAATGAGATAATAAATTTTAACTATCATGATAACCGGTATTATCCGGAATTCATGCCATTAATGAAAAATTAATGAGTATATGAGACAGTTGCAAGAAGTCTTTTTCGAAAAAAAAGCAAACTTAAAGATGTTAAAGGGGTCTCCTCTCCACTATTTGTCGCTCGAATGCCCCTACCGCACCGCACCAATGGCTGTCACCCGCCGCACCTCCAATTCGTCTCCTCCTCCTTCCCACTTTTGCTTCTTCCTTCTTCCTCATTTGCTTTTGGAGTAAGCCTATAGTTGAAACCCATTCCCATATAAGAAGAAGCAAAAAAAGTTTGTGGAAAGAGAAAAATAGATTTCGAAAACAACTAGAAGATGGTTTCTTGCTGTGAAGGAACAAGGAACGTAATCTACGTGTCACTGAACGGCTTAACGTAAATGCACCAGCGTGAAGCATGAGGTACGCAACACGGAGGATGAAGATGACTGATGAAGAACAACATGGATGGCTTAACGACAACCTTTAAGCTATGGACGGGCAAGTTGATTAAATATTTTTCAATTAAACATGTGGTTCGACCAGTTGACCCATTGGGCTGACCAGTGGCCCCCTCCCCTGCTTTCTGTTCGGTTATGATAACTATGATCAAAATCCGATCATTACCGCTGGTACAGGTTAGTAACCATCGGATTTCGATCATTACCGATTGATACAGATCTGGGAACATATAGGGTTTTGTAAAGAGTACTGCCTGGTTGAGGGCAATCTGCGTATCAGTCCCTTGTCGAACCAGTACGTACCGCCCCTACAAAGCGATATAGCTCGGTACGGAAATCTAACAATAGGAAACCAATTTGAATAGCAAAATCTGGAATAACTAATTCCTTTTTTCTATTGAGACTGATATGAAGTGATTCCTATATCTATTTGGTATAGTTGATATCTGACAAATTTCAAGGATGTTTGGTATCTAAATCATTCAATAGTCATATAAGGCAAATTGACCAGATAATTAGAATAGTATTAGATGAATTTCAAAGCTCTCCTTTAATAGAATTTTATGGGGTGATGAGATTAGATTATCCACAACACTAAAAAAAGTATATTCCGGTAAGGCTAGATGTCGTGATTAAATACTCGATTGTTTCTTTGTGCAACTAATTTAATTTTAATTCAGCAGTAGTCTCTATTTGTTTCCTCTCTTCTCCTTGAATCGAAGAAAATTTGATAGGAGGCCATATCCAACCATTGTTATTATTTGATACTTGAGTTTGAGTGTAGGAGCTACAGAGAAAAAGAATTATAAAATAAAAAATAAGAGCTAAAGAACACCCTAAAGATGAAAAGAAGCATGATAAACTACAGATGTATGATACAAATTGCCAGCTCTCCACTTATTTATATACAACTTTAAGCTTTATCAACCTTTCAGTAAATGGTTCTATATTTACTCTCTTTAAAATCCATTAATCAAAAGCCACGAAGCAGAAACTCAAACGCTTCCTACTTTTTTCTTGTAACTTTGCTTTGTATCATAATAATGTTAAAAGTGTAATATCATCCATATGCACATAATTAAATATCTTTCTTCCCCTATCAAGATAATTGCATATACATTGATAATATGCATGCATATATCTTACATTTGACGGTGCAAATTCAGAAACATCCAGCCTGTAGTCCTTTAATCTCAAAATTAAGAACATAAAAAATACAATTAAAGAATAAAATAAGTTTATGTAGTATTGAGTCTCCAGACAAGGAAGAAAGTTATGATTTGAGGAAAGAAGTTAAAAGCTTAAGTAATTAATTAATGGAAATAGGTATAAATTCTGAAAAGGCAGAATTCGATTCCCTGACTAACAAATGACCCAATCCGTGATGGGCAGCTGGCTCACCAAGTATTCAGATCACTAAGAGTACCTCATCTAGCCCTAAATTTGGAATATTAAGAAAATAATAGAAAAGAATATCACCCTTGAACAGAAGAAAAAAAACGGAAGCATTAACAACAACACTAATAAGTAATATAACTAAACCGCATGATGCAAGCAATTTGACAAGTTCATACCTCCAAAATTTCATCAACTACTTCAAGATCCAAATTCCTTGGTACAAAACCTGCTCCTATGCCTTGAATCTTGTGTGGACCTACATTATAGGACCTTCTGGTTATCGGGATAAAACAAAAGGTTGAAAGAGAAAAGGTTAGATCCACTTAATCTTTGCCTATACCAGGCTTTCCCTCTGAAGAATGTTGCTTTCAGAAGGCGCAGTGCCAATGACCTGAAGAAATTGGAAACGAGAAAGATCAAGAATTAGGAATTCCATACACAGAGAAACTTAGCATAAAAAGGTAAGAATAGAAAGGAAAAAGAACCTTGATGTTAGGATTTTTGTCATTCAAAAAACAACCAACTCCAGATATAGTTCCACCTGTCCCAATACAGCAACAAAAATGTCCACCTTCCCTCTTGTATCTTCCCTGATTTCTGGACCAGTAGACTCACAGTGTATCTGCACAAGAATATACAGAATTTGAAAAAAAAAAAAAAAAAAAAAAATGAAACTTGGGTAAGAAAAAAAAATTAAAAAAAATCATGGTAGAATGTGACCTTTGGATTTGCAAGATCGTCAAATTGTTGAAGAATATATGCATTGGGCGTATTCTTCAAGATCTCTACTGAACTGCTCCCTTCGTGCCATTCGCAGAATCTGTAAGGACAAGTTATTCTCCGAAAGCTTTCAGCAGAACTCGTCTTTCAATGCTCACAGATGCAGGCATGGTCGATATCAGTTTGTATCCTTTGGCAGCAGCAATAAACGCAAGACCAATCCCCATGTTACCACTTGTTCGTTCCACCACTATACTCTTTAGAAGCAAAAAAATAGGGAAAAAAAAGAAGAAATCAATCAGTAACAATGGAATGACAATGAAGAGGCAGATTTACTAGAATGGCTACAATAAGGTCCTCTAACAAAAAGTTCAAACATGAGAAAAAGGTGAAGAAACCGAAAAGACTGGCGATCAAGAACCAAGCCTGTCTTATCTCTCCCCCGCTCGTCTCCCTCTTCGTCTTCGTCTTCGTCTTCCTTCCTTTGCCTGCGCCTGCAACCCGCCTCCGCTAGAATGCTGACTTCTCCGGATCCCCTGTCCGAGTGCGACGGCAAACCCAGCTAATGGGTCCCATCTAAAGCAGGGCTCATGAACCAGGCACGAATCTCAAAGTTAAAAAATGACGTGGCTTGCATAGGGGAGCCTCACTCGCGCGCTTTCTATGCGGAAGGCGTTCGAGAACTAAACCGGTCTCCTCACGAAGCTTATTTATGGATTCTTAGACCTTAGGTTTTGTATGGATTCTCTAATTTGCTAGTGCGTTGACTTTCTTGGTATATACCTTTTCCGAGTCTAATAAAAAAAACGTAAAAGTTCATTCATTCTTTCGTTTGTTTTGTTAGTTACATGCATGACCATATTCTTTGTTCGCGGTATATCATTTTTCTATGCTTCATGATCTCATCGGACACATATATGGATTAATCGTTTTGAGTCTCACAAACATTTATGCAAGTGAAATTCTTATATAGAGTCGATTTTAGATGGAACATCGTGTGAGGGCCTGGCTCGGGCTGTGAGCTTTCTTTCTTTTTTCCTTTACCTGACCCGGGTTGTGGGTAAATAAATCGGTTGAGCCTCCCCTTGAGCAGGCTCAAGGAGGGTTTTTTTCACCCTAGCTTTTACGGTTAGGGTTTTTCCCTCCAACGAGGTTTTGCCTTGATCTATCATTCCATCAAGGATTTCCTCGGATTAAAGATTGTATTGCAAATATTAAGGATTGAATGAAATTCTATCATTTGAATAAATTTGTTATGGTTTCCTAATACATTATATAGAATTAAATATTTTCTAAACATATGATGTCTCGAGTATTTAGAGTCAGCTTCTTAAAGCATGAATAATTACTTCAATATATGTACTAATATATTTAACATTTGTAAAATATTTTCTTTGAAGTATGGCTATGGTTACTTTTAATTTGTATAAAAAAAACTCAAATTCATAATCCTACCAAAATAAAATATTTTCTTGCAACCATAATTTTAGCTATAATTTGGCCAAACAAGTTTAAACTTTAATACTAATATAAATGACCCATCTCAGAAAATCCACATCAACAACATGATCATCTACCCATGAAGAATTAATAGTTAAAGTGAACTAAAAACTCTCATGCCAGCAACTACACCTTATCGAAAAGTCTTCTAATGTTAACATGTCATATGAACAGATGTCTAGGCCTTATTCTTTTTTATATGAGAAATATTCAATAGGAGAACCATGAAAACAAAAAAATTAAGATCGACACGGCCGCTCATTAAACAATAAAACCAACCACAAATATTTAATTTGGCAGAATAATGTTATAACTTTGAAAAGCAAATAATTCCCAAAGCAAAGTATGTGTTCTCCTTCCGACGAAAAGAAAAGAAAAGACTAGAGAATGAAAACATTCCTAAAGTTTATTACCCTCCCAAAAGATTACTCAGATAAATATAATTAACATTATTTAAGTTTGTAATGCACCTACCGCACTATATAGGTACATATATATTTTAAGTTTTTTGTATATACTATATATTTTATATGCCTCTTATCTATGAAGGAAATTAAAATTTTATAGGAAGATTATAACTGGAACATATAGACGACCAACAATTATCCTATATAATTTTATTTTTTTGTTGGTGGGCCCACAAGTAACCTAACCGTAAAATATATTATCGAACATTGAATCACAAAATAAAGAAAGAAGAGTGTATTGGTACCATATCATTTTAAACATAAGCATCATAAGTAAAAGAGTTGTTGTGTTGACTATTTTCACAAGCAAAATCAAATGATTACTAGAGAATAAAAGAAATTAAAATAAGAAAACTTAATAATATAATTGTTCCATTATAATTCAAAAAAGCTATATGTTTGATAAAGATCACTCAAATGCAAATATAGTCTATTTTCTAGCTTTGCAGAACTAGAAGTGGACGAGACTTCACTAATTCTTACCTGTGTGATGGCAAGCTCAAGAGAAGAAGAGGGTTTATAAAGAATCCCTCCACCTCGTCCTCGAGAAAGAAGAGAGAGAGAGATAGAGAGAATAGCTTATAGAGATGAGTGCTTGTTCTTTACACTGTCACTAGGGAGAAGAGGATGGTATCCTTAATTTATCTATCTGATACCTGCTATGAACGCAGAAGGTTATCACAAACAAATAAACATCTATGAGTTTTCCTTCACTTCACTGCATAATAAAGCTCAGTGACGTATGCGTGTAGTAAAATTAACTACCATGTTCAACTCTGCTAGATGCCAGGATTCAAGCAATTGGACGAAGAAGATTTAATCTAGCATTTATCTTTTTTATGTTAATTCAAAACATTGGTTTGATATAGTGCCAGCAACACCATAGGTTGAGTTTGAAAACCTCCTTCCTGCAAATCGAACATCCAAAGCAATTGGTATGTGGACTCATCCACATACTCATAACATCTTGTCAAAGGCGAAAATTCTTTGATCAAAACAACCCCAGAAACATTCTTCTCAAAATAAAATAGGATGTAGACTTTGCAGACATAATTCCCCACTACATCAAAATTTTTAAAGAAAAAGTACCAAACAGGTAGTATTAGTAGGATGTGAATCACAATTGCTGTGACAGTTGAATTTAGTTAGAGAGACTTGACTACTGAATTCAGAGACACGATACTGCTAACTCTTACACAAGCAAGAGGGAAGTGCAATAACACAAATTGGACGGCAATTTCCAACCAATGTTGAATCTGATTGCAATCAGTAATAGCTCACTTAATATAATATTTTGACCCCCAGCTGGACACTTTACATATCATTGATCATATCACCACAGGAGAATATCACTTTCATTGTCAAGTTTCTATGTGTATCAAAGCACCATTTACGAATCACAGCCTCATACGACTGCAAGATGCTCACGTAAAACAGATCGATCAACTCCAAACTTATGCCTTCCCTCTTTGCTCCCAGTTTAACGTTGCGTCGTTGAATCCAGGACGGACAATCATTAATATGCAATCTGAATGATCTTAAAGAGTGATTAATCCCCTACACATTTTGCTAACTGCGGTTTCTCTTCAGAGTTGATAAGTGGAATAACATTTTCTTCCATAATTCTTGGGTTTACTTCCATTCCTCACAGGATAGAGCACACAGTGCTGGAAAATGAAGAGAATATCAAAGAGCACTACTTCCTGCAACAGAAAGAGAAGGAAAAAAAAAAAAAATTAACATAAAGGATAAGCATTTTGGATAATATTGAGCAGAGATGTGCAATATTTATCTTCTAGCTACATATAGAAATCACCTGCATGCTCAGTTAATATAAAATTGGGATCAATCATTGATCAAGGACACCGTGGAAGAAACGGAATGCAAAACTGACAGCATAACTGCATTCATTCTAGGATAATTATATCATCCTATTTCTCATAAAACAAAATTTAGCATGTACACAAATGATAAAAAAACTATTTGTGAAATCATACTATACATCTAATAGTTCTAATCAATTTGCAGTCTGATGTCTTGTCTGCATAAATACTAGATAAATCAAAGCATGCATGTATGCCCTTAGAAGGTGAGTTACATAGTGAGCAACAATCTTTCTCCTTTTCCCCACTCTGACACTGAATTGAAAAGCACTAGCACACTAACCGAAAACATTCAAACATGATAATGCCACTAGTCAGTTGATCGGATTGATTCTTAAAGCAAACAGATGAGTTGACTTTGCAATATCGGCTCCATCACCAAATCTACCTCATTAAGAGGAGTGATGTGGTGCATGTTGCATCCAGAAATCCAAAGGGTCAACAATCCGACACAGTCTCGACCTTTGGCCTCTAGACTTGTGCTGAGTTAGGCCAGCCTGATTTTAATTTCTTTTTATTTATTACTTAATGTCTTCGATAGAAGAAAAGGGAAAAAATAAAAATAAAACAAGAAGCAGATTACCATTGCTCCAGGGTCATGTCATCGCATTCACATCAAGGCTTCAATCTTTACGCTCTGTCTTCGCTCCTGAACAGCATGCCCTTGTTGGCGGCAATAATCCCATCGGCGAGCGAGGAGGTGAGAAGGGATAGGAAGCACGGAGGATGGCTGACAAGGGGAAGATCCAATAGAGGAGGGAGAGGAGAACTAGGAATAGCAGGATTACATAAGAGAGGATATCAAGGGGGTGAAGAATGAGAGGTTAAGGAAACGAAAGAGATACAAGGAAGGAGTGTAATAAAGAGCGAAAGAAAATCAACAAGAGAGGAAGTTCACGTCGGGCTGCCCGACATACCAACACATCCAAACTCACGACCTGAGTTGCGGATCCCTAGAATACCATAGGTATGATGGTTCTAGTCATAAGTTTGGCATTTGTGTTCAACTTAGTGATGAGCAAAATAGGATATCAATCATAAATTGAACCAATTGCTGTTAGAAGAGTTAAAACAAAGAAACTAAATGAACTCTGTAAAATGACCCATAATGAACACTGCAGCGTCGGTATTAAAATATAATATAATATTTTTATAATATAATTAAAAAAATATTAAAAAAAAGGTGCGACGTCGCCTCGATCTTTCTCCTCGCGCGGGAGAAAAAGCGGCCGCTGCCGCGGACAACCCGGAGGCAGCGACGGGGCGCAGGCAACCCACCGGCGATGACTGCAGGCGGGCAAGGACGGCACTCGGGCGAGGAATTCTTTCTTCGCCTCTTTTTTTTTTTTTTTTTCTTTTCCTCTTCTTCTTCCCATTTTACTGCCATAGAAAAACACAATTGCTTATGTTGGGTAGAGGAAGTCCTAAAATTACAGTGGTTAAAATCAAAATAGTTTCAAGCATTACTCATTATGTATCAAGCCAAACACAATATGCATGACAACTTATTTAAACCTCAAAACAGTTGCTCGCTATCACCAAAAGATAAGTATCACATGAGGTGATTTTCCTATCAAATGGAACTCCAATTAGGCCTCGATTATATTTGAAAAAAAAATATGTCTAGCTGCTTAATTGGACATATTCTAGACTAAGGTTTGAATTACCGGTCCGTACTGGTATTGTGCATACCGCCCGGTATATTAAAATATAATATAATATAATATTAATATATTAAAACATTAAAAAAAGAGAAAAGGAGCAACGTCGCCTCGATCTTTCTCCCCGCGCTATCATGGACTTAGCGGAATTTGTCTAAGCCGTGTGGCACCCTTGCGACAAACTTGTAGACTTAGCTGGAATTGCCTAAGTCGCGGAGCAATCTTTGGCCAATGTTCCGGACTTAGCTGAGATTGCCTAAGTCATAAACGCCGAAGCGTATTTGCTCGCAAAAGGTCATCCCAATTGCAACCACGTGCGGGTCCCGAAGGACCTGCAAAAAGAGAAGTTGATTAGTTTTGGAAACGAGCGACGGACAAGTCCCGATGTCTCGCCAAGAGGGCAGCTCTTACAAGCAATTCGTCGAACACCTTGTATGCAGCATAAAAAGAGAGAAAGAGAGCGAAATAGGACTTTGGAGGGCTGTAAGAATGGTCGCAAGTCCACAAACGACGATTCCCAAGGGTGTCGGATGCAAAACACTTCAATTTCTTTGAGTGCAAACGCCCGACTAATATTCCGAAGCCCCATCCAGCCCTGTGCCACCCGGGGGGTTCCAGAGGGCTGAGATGGCTGACATTTTACTCCGCTCGGTTCGGTTGTCGCAGCACGCGGAAACGACGCAAATTGGGTAGTTTTGGCCTGTTTTGGCTCCGCGCAGTGAGCAATCGTTCTACAGCCAGACAGACTATTTCTGCTCACAATTTCTATGTAAAATCACCCAAAACCAAGGCAAAACAGGCTGCTCAACATTTGTACAAGCAACAAAAATACGACAAGCGGTTCACGGAACGAAGAGTTGCGATTGAGCGACGATCGTTCGTGATATTCTCCCCCACTTAACTTGTCGACGCCCTCGTCGACGCTTGTTGATAGGCTTTAACGCAGGCTTCTTTATGTCGTAGGGCGTCTTTAGGCTCCCAACTGGCTTCCGTCCAGGAAAGTTTTTGCCACTTCACCAAGTACTCAGTTTGCTCTACTCCGTTGGGTAGCTTAGTCTTACGATCCGCCAGAATTGTCTCAACTTTCTTTTCATAGGAGGCTCGGATTAGGGGTAGTCGAGTTGAAATATTTCGTGAGGCGTCTTGCGGATCTGAATGGTAGGCGTTCAAGTTTCTTGCATGGAAGACGTTGTGAATTTTGAACCATGCTGGCAGCTGCAACTTGTAGGAGATGTTGCCTACTCGACTGATGATTGGGAAAGACCCTTCATACTAGCGTCGCAATCCTTTGTGCACTTTGTGCCTAAAGAACTGGAGTGATACTGGTTGGAGCTTCACCAACAACAAATCGCCAACTTTAAAGTCCTGGGGTCGCCTTCCCAAGTCTGCCCACTTTTTCATCTTTTTAACCGCCTTCTCCAAGTAGGCCCGTGCAATATCTACATTTTGATGTCATGCTTTTGCAAAGTGATACGCTGACGGACTACTCCCCGTATGTCCAATGGCCTATGTGTGAGGGGTCGACGGCTGTTGTCCTGTGATAATCTCGAAGGGGCTCTTATTGGACACAGAGCTCCGCTGCAAGTTGTAGGAGAAATGAGCTATGTCCAACAGCTTCACCCAATCTCGTTGATTAGCACTCACATAGTGCCGGAGATACTGTTCTAACAGTGAGTTAATTCTTTCGGTTTGACCATCAGTCTGAGGGTGGAGGCTTGTGGAGAAGTATAACTTCGATCCTAACAGCTTGAATAGCTCGGTCAAGAATCGTCCCAAGAACCGAGAATCTCGATCACTAATGATATTTTGTGGAACTCCCCAATACTTTACCACATTCTTCATCATCAACTTGGCTGCCTCTTCTACTGAACAATATAGGGGTGCAGCAATAAACGTTGCATACTTTAAAAACTGATCGACAACTACAAGTATCGATCCCAGTACCCCTACTGTGGGCAAGCTTGATATGAAGTCTAAGGAAATGCTCTCCATGGCATTTCTGGCACCGGTAGCGGCTCCAAAAGTCCTACTGGCTTTCGCTGCTCCAACTTAACTTGTTGGCCCGTAAGGCATGTCCGAACATAATCATCCACATTTGTCCCCATTTTTGGCCAATAAAATGCCCTCTCCACCAGAGCCATTGCCCGATGAATGCCGGGATGTCCGGCCCAAAGGGAATCGTGACACTCAAGAGTTCATGCCTTAAGTTGTCCACTCGCGGAACATAAACTCTATTCCCTTTGGTGTAGAGGAGTCCCTCATGGACCGAAAATCGTCACGCCTTGTCCTCTTTGATGAGTTGCATCAGGGTTACTGCTTGAGGATCACTGTACATTCCATCCCTGATCCTGGAAAGAAAGTTGGAGTGCAACTGACTTGCTTGGCCTCCACCTTCTAACTGTATACCAGTCACCAGTTCCACTTTCTGGCTCAATGCATCGGCCACGACATTTGTCTTTCTAGGCTTGTACTCCATTACCATGTCGAATTCGGCCAAGAAGTCGTGCCATCTTGCCTGTTTCGGGGAGAGTTTTTTTTTAGTCTGGAAGTAACTCAATTTGACATTGTCCGTCCTTAGCACGAATCGTGCTCCCAAAAGGTGGTGTCGCCAGACTCGTAAACAGTGGACCACCGCTGTCATCTCTTTCTCTTGCACTGGATATCGCCGCTCGATCTCATTGAGCTTGCGACTCTCATAGGCCACTGGATGACCCTCTTGCATAAGTACTCCCCCAATAGCAAAGTCAGAAGCATCTGTATAGACTTTAAAAGGCTTCCCGTCCTCTGGTAATCTGAGTACTGGTTCCTCCAACACAGGAGTCTTTAGATCTTGGAAAGTCGCTTCACACTTGTCTGACCATCTCCAAGATTGCTCCTTTAGCAAATCCGTCAGTGGAGTTGCGCGCTTTGAATATCCAGAAATGAAGCGTTGATAATAGTTGATGAAACCAAGGAAGGATCTCAACTCAGGTACCTTCTTTGGTGTTCGCTATTCTGCCACAGCTAGCATCTTTGACTCATCCATCCGAATGGAACCACCGCCGATCCGATGTCCCAAGAACATAATTTCTGTCTACGCAAAGTAGCACTTCTCCCTCTTCACAAACAAGGTGTTCTCCATGAGAACTCTGAAGATTATCCGAAGGTGTTCAATGTGCTCCTCGAGCGTCTGGCTATAGACGACGATATGGTCTAGGTAGACGACCACAAACTTGTCCAAATACACTTTGAAAAGCTAGTTTATTAGAGTACAAAATGTGGTCGGAGCGTTGGTTAAACCAAAAGGCATCACAAATCAGCGATGAGCAGAATAGGATATTTGTTCTTCATCGTCACTTTGTTCAGAGCTCGATGATCGACACATAATCGGAGGCTCCCATCTCGTTTCTTCTGAAACAGAACTGGAGCTCCGAATGGTGCTTTTGAACTGCGGATGAGACCACTGCTTAGCAGTTCATCTAACTGCTTCCTCAGTTTTGCTAACTCTGGAGGGTCCATGCAGTAGGGTGGTCTCGCTGGAGGCTTAACTCCCGGCTCCAACTCAATGTTATGATCCACGCCTCTGCGTGGTGGTAGAGTCTTCGGCAACTCGGGTGGCATGACGTCTATGAATTCCTTCAAAACGTTTGCCACTACAGCAGGTTCGTGAATGGCCTCCCCGTCAAGTGGCTCCAGTTTCACAGCAGCCACGAAAGTTAATTCACCTTAACGCATCCCTTTCTTTAATTGTAATGCCGATATTTGCTGTGGGTCCTTGGTTCTCCCTCGAGAAACTGGAACTACGCAGGGGTCGTCACCTCCCATCAGGCATAAAGAGTTTAGGAACGACATCGGCACTAACTTCACCGCGTGGATGAACTCCATTCCAAGAATCACTTGGAAGTCGTCCAATGGCATCGCCATCAAATTTGTGCACGCGCTCCACGTTCCAATCTTGATAGGGACCCCCTTTGCTAATCCGGAGATCTGCTTGGCCTCCGAGTTCATAGCCTTCATGCAACTTGGGTTCTTCTCCAAGACAAGTCCAAGTCGCTTTGCTTCACGATCAGCAATAAAATTGTGCGTAGCTCCGGTGTCCACCATTGCAAGGGTTGTTCGGCCATTGAGCTTGATGTCCACATACATCAGCTCGCTACTTGCCGCCTTCTGTGCCTTTATCTTTGTTCTCTCTCCCACTCGACCCCGTAATGCATTCAACAAACGCATCGCTCCCATTCGGGGTCCTTACGACTCCTCGTCGTCGCTGCTAGATTCTGAACTTCTCGAACTAAGGGCGACGGCTTTGCCTTTGTCCGACTTGTGGGGGTGTATTGATGTCATTAAGGCGTTGAGGGACTGCTTCTGCGGGCACTCCCTCACCATGTGTGGTCCTCTACACAAGAAGCATCCACTAGATTTCGGGGCTTTGTCTTTTAAGATCGATCCCTTGTGGAAGCTCTTTTTCTTCTGTTCGCCCCAGACTTCTTTGCACGAGAGTATTTTGTTGGGCGATTTCCTAAGGATTGTTTCTTCTTTCCTTAGTCTTTTGAAGAAACGAAATCAGTTAGCCTTTCCGCGGCTGCAATTGAACCGACCATGTCGGTGGCATTCCTCCGATTTAGTTTTTGTTGTGCCCATGGCTTTAAGCCATCGAGGACGCTGAATAGTTTGTCCTTTTCGAACATATCTTTTATATCTAGTATCAGTGCCGAAAATTGCTTCACATAGTCTCGGATGGAAGTACTTTGGCGGAGTTGTCTCAGTTTCCTTCTTTCGACGAACTAAGTGTTCTCGGGCAGAAACTGCGTTCTCAACTCACGTTTCAAGTCTTCCCATGTATCCACTCGTCATCGGCCTTGTTGGATCTCTTCTCAACTGGTTCGCCACCAAAGTTTTACGTCTCCATTCAGATACATGGTTGTTATAGAAACTTTGGTTTCCTCCGAATAAGGACTCGTAGCACAAAGTAGATTTGGTGACGCGAGCAACGACGGCGCGTGAGCGACGACTGCGCACGGGCGAGGACCGCACACGGGCGCTAGGTATTCTTTCTTCTCCTCTTGTTTTTTTTTCATCTTTTCCTCTTCTTCTTCTTCCCTTTTTCTCGTTGAATCGACCGTCGACGATCAATTTCACCCACAATTGCCCGTCGATGATCGATTTCTCCCTTCAATCGACTGCCTACAGTCGAAATCGATCGCCGACGGTCGATTTTTGGCGTAACTACCTAGTAACGGACGATCCACATACCGGCAACCTGACGGATAGGTATGTATTGCCTGTACCAGACGGTACAGGTCAAAATTGCAAACCTTGTTCCAGACACCACTATAACATTGTCGTGACAGCAACTATTCAAAAATATTGATATATATGATCTATTATCCAAAAATGAGTAAATATACACCATCCTTTAAAATGAGATAATAAATTTTAACTATCACTTTTACACTGTATATAAATTATGCAACTAATATATAAAACAAGTGAAAAAGCATCTATTCCTGTAGGATGTACTTGATTGCTATCATGATAACCGGTATTATCCTGAATTCATGCCATTAAAGAAAAATTAATGAGTATATGAGACAGCCGCAAGAAGTCTTTTTTTAAAAAAAACAAACTTAAAGATGTTAAAGGGGTCTTCTTTAATGTTCTTTCTTGGGGTTCCAGAAGATAGACGGCATAAATGTTTCTTTAGTTAAATTATATTTTCAAAACTTATGTTGTCTTATAAGAAAACAGAGATTAGGCCAAGCGAAGAACACACAAACCACAGCATAAAGCAAGACAATAACAGTGATACCAATGCAAGTCTTTGAGACCTTCTGATTTCCACGCTGTAGAGATTAAGAATAAAAAGGAGGTAAAAGAGAGTTAGCAGAGGAAAGAAGGTAAAAGGGACTATCTATCATACAACAAGAAGATGATCTCGTATAAGAAGGATTACTTACTACATAGATCAAAACATAGAACAATGTAAAAGCCGTCAACGCAACAGCATGCACTGAAAAAGCCACATCATTTGCAACTACAGGAATCATCTGAAATTAAGAGAATTAATTTGTACATACATCTAGAGAATAAACATTCCAAACGAACATGATGTTAATCAGCAAATCAATAATTTATATATGTAGAATCTATGGCAAAACCTTCAGCAAGGTGGCTGAACAAACTCGTAATTAATATTTTAACGTGTATAATGGAAGTTTGGAAGAAATCCAAAATTATGACAGAAATTATTCACAGGATTATACTTTATAGCATGCGACCACAATGATTTTAGAACAAAAACAAATCAACTTGTACAGGTGGTCTGCATCCGCTAAAAAAGATATGATTGTCCATCAGTACATTATGTAGCTCAAGAGAATTGGCCTCCCAAAAGTGACGGGAGAAGACTGAATGAAACTTTACTACTAAAATTGACAAAAAGGCAATTAATACTAAGACATCCTACAGTGTTTATAAGAGGGAATTTAATTTTGTCCAAATCGACCCATACCCAATGGATATCTACCAGTTTGGGCATGAACCAGACCGAATGTTGAGCTCCCAATTTGAAATAGTATGGTCACCTTTAATTACTAAAGCAGTTCTCTTTTTGTCTTTTTCAAACACAGCTACACGATGCACCAGGGTTCATGACACACAAGTGTCTCCTCTCCACTATTTGTCGCTCGAATGCCCCTATCGCACCGCACCAATGGCTGCCACCCGCCGCACCTCCAATTCGTGTCCTCCTCTTTTGCTTCTTCCTTCTTCCTTATTTGCTTTTGGAGTAAGCCTATAGTTGAAACCCATTCCCATATAAGAAGAAGCAAAAAAAGTTTGTGGAAAGAGAAAAATAGATTTCGGAAACAACTAGAAGACGGTTTCCTGCTGTGAAGGAACAAGGAACGTAATCTACGTGTCACTGAACGGCTTAACGTAACTGCACTAGCGTGAAGCATGAGGTACGCAACACGGAGGATGAAGATGACTGACGAAGAACAACATGGATGGCTTAACGACAACCTTTAAGCTATGGACGGGCAAGTTAATTAAATATTTTTCAATTAAACATGTGGTTCGACCAGTTGACCCATTGGGCTGACCAGTGGCCTCCTCCCCTGCTTTCTGATTCGATTATGATAACTATGATCAAAATCCGATCGTTACCGCCGGTACAGGTTAGTAACAATCGGATTTCGATCATTACCGATTCATACAGATCTAGGAAAGTATAGGGTTATGCAACGAGTACTGCCTGGTTGAGGGCGATCTGCATATCGGTCCCTTGTCGAACCAATACGTACCGCCCCTACAAAGCGATATAGCTCGGTACGAAAATCTAACAATAGGAAACCAATTTCAACAGCAAAATCTGGAATAACAAATTCCTTTTTTCTATTGATGACTGATATGAAGTGATTCCTATATCTATTTGGTATAGTTGATATCTGACAAATTTCAAGGATGTTTGGTATCTAAATCATTCTATAGTCATATAAGGCAAATTGACCAGATAATTAGAATAGTATTTGATGAATTTCAAAGCTCTCCTTTAATAGAATTTTATGGGGTGATGAGATTAGATTATCCACAACACTAAAAGAAGTATATTCCGGTAAGGCTAGATGTCGTGATTAAATACTCGATTGTTTCTTTGTGCAACTAATTTAATTTTAATTCAGCAATAGTCTCTATTTGTTTCCTCTCTTCTCCTTGAATCGAAGAAAATTTGATAGGAGGCCATATCCAACCATTGTTATTATTTGATACTTGAGTTTGAGTGTAGGAGCTACAGAGAAAAAGAATTATAAAATTAAAAATAAGAGCTAAAGAACACCATAAAGATGAAAAGAAGCATGATAAACTACAGATGTATGATACAAATTGTCAGCTCTCCACTTATTTATATACAACTTTAAGCTTTATCAACCTTTCAGTAAATGGTTCTATATTTACTCTCTTTAAAATCCATTAATCAAAAGCCACGAAGCAGAAACTCAAACGCTTCCTACTTTTTTCTTGTAACCTTGCTTTGTATCATAATAATGTTAAAAGTGTAATATCATCCATATGCACTTAATTAAATATCTTTCTTCCCCTATCATGTTAATTACATATACATTGATAATATGCATTCATATATCTTACATTTGACAGTGCAAATTCAGAAACATCCAGCCTGTAGTCCTTTAATCTCAAAATTAAGAACATAAAAAATACAATTAAAGAATAAAATAAGTTTATGTAGTATTGAGTCTCCAGATAAGAAAGAACGTTATGATTTGAGGAAAGAAGTTAAAAGCTTAAGTAATTAATTAATGGAAATAGGTATAAATTCTGAAAAGGCGGAATTCGATTCCCTGACTAACAAATGACCCAATCCGTGATGGGCAGCTGGCTCACCAAGTATTCAGATCATTAAGAGTACCTCATCTAGCCCTAAATTTGGAATATTAAGAAAATACAAGAAAAGAATATCACCCATGAACAGAAGAAAAAAAACGGAAGCATTAACAACAACACTAATAAGTAATATAACTAAACCGCATGATGCAAGCAATTTGACAAGTTCATACCTCCAAAATTTCATCAACTACTTCAAGATCCAAATTCCTTGGTACAAAACCTGCTCCTATGCCTTGAATCTTGTGTCGACCTACATTATAGGACCTTCTGGTTATGGGGATAAAACAAAAGGTTGAAAGAGAAAAGGTTAGATCCACTTAATCTTTGCCTATACCAGGCTTTCCCCCTGAAGAATGTTGCTTTCAGAAGGCTCAGTGCCAATGACCTGAAGAAATTGGAAATGAGAAAGACCAAGAATTAGGAATTCCATACACAGAGAAACTTAGCATAAAAAGGTAAGAGAAAAAAATAGAAAGGAAAAAGAACCTTGACGTTAGGATTTTTGTCATTCAAAAAACAACCAACTCCAGATATAGTTCCACCTGTCCCAATACAGCAACAAAAATGTCCACCTTCCCTCTTGTATCTTCCCTGATTTCTGGACCAGTAGACTCACAGTGTATCTGCACAAGAATATACAGAATTTGAAAAAAAAAAAAAAAAATGAAACTTGGGTAAGAAAAAAAAATTAAAAAAAATCATGGTAGAATGTGACCTTTGGATTTGCAAGATCGTCAAATTGTTGAAGAATATATGCATTGGGCGTATTCTTCAAGATCTCTACTGAACTGCTCCCTTCGTGCCAATCGCAGAATCTGTAAGGACAAGTTATTCTCCGAAAGCTTTCAGCAGAACTCGTCTTTCAATGCTCACAGATGCAGGCATGGTCGATATCAGTTTGTATCCTTTGGCAGCAGCAATAAACGCAAGACCAATCCCCATGTTACCACTTGTTCGTTCCACCACTATACTCTTTAGAAGCAAAAAAATAGGGAAAAAAAAGAAGAAATCAATCAGTAACAATGGAATGACAATGAAGAGGCAGATTTACTAGAATGGCTACAATAAGGTCCTCTAACAAAAAGTTCAAACATGAGAAAAAGGTGAAGAAACCGAAAAGACTGGCGATCAAGAACCAAGCCTGTCTTATCTCTCCCCCGCTCGTCTCCCTCTTCGTCTTCGTCTTCCTTCCTTTGCCTGCGACTGCAAGCCGCCTCCGCTACAATGCTGACTCCTCCGGATCCCCTGTCCGAGTGACCCTGCTAATGGGTCCCATCTGAAGCAGGGCTCATGCACCAGGCACGAATCTCAAAGTTAAAAAATGACGTGGCTTGCATAGGGGAGCCTCACCGCACGCTCTCTCACTCGCGCGCTTTCTATGCGGACGGCGGTCGAGAACTAAACCGCTCTCCTCACGAAGCCTATTGATGCTCTCTCTGTGGCGGAAGGATGTCTCGTCTCCCTCTCCGTCTTTGACTTCTTCCGGCGAAGCTTATTTCTCTCTGTCAATCTCGTTGGCTGGAGGAAGGCGATCAAGAACCAAGCCTGTCTTCTCCCCCGCTCGTCTGCGTCTTCTCCTTGTTTCTCCTTCTCTCGCGCTTGCGTTGGCTGGCGGAATTCGATCAAGAAAGAATGAAGCTATCCTTCTCCCCGCTCGTCTCCGTCTTCGGCTTCGTCTTCGTCTTCCTTTGTCTGCGCCTGCAAGCCTCCTCCGCTAAAGTACTGCCTCCTCCGGAACCCTGTCCGAGTGCGATGGCGGCCATGCGAGTTTGCTTACCCCACTTGGCGAAGTCGCATTATCTGTTCTGGCACGCCTACCCTCCCCCGACCTTACAATGCTGCGCGGCCTTCTCCGCCGCCATCGAAGGTCCCGGCGCCGCCTGCCTATGCCTTCTAGCCCGCCAGAAAGCATTCTTGGGGACGCCGATTGA
Source organism: Ensete ventricosum (assembly GCA_029747655.1). Lineage (NCBI taxonomy): Eukaryota > Viridiplantae > Streptophyta > Magnoliopsida > Zingiberales > Musaceae > Ensete > Ensete ventricosum. Next base: position 46,064,637 of record JAQQAF010000003.1, read on the forward strand.
AACTTCACGCCTCTTCTCCCTCCCCTTCGCCTGCGGGAAACCGGTCGACGCCTTCGCCACTGAGATCTGCCAAGATTCTGCTCCTCCGGCTCCTCCTGCATCTGCGGCTCCTCCTGCTGCCGCTCCTCCGGCCTACCGTATTAACCTCAGGTTCACATTAACAGTTTCTTTGCCCGCATCTGTAGTTGTAGTTCTTGTTTTAGCAAGATTGATCTACGCTATCTACGTTCGCGATTGCTCGTTTCTGGAACTCTTTTGTCGAATTGCTTGTATGCTTTCGGGTTGATTCATTTGTTTCTTGATCTTGATTGTTAGGTGCTGGTTGCTTTTAGTGTCTTTTTTAAGTCTCATTTCTATGTTTTAGTGTTCTTTATTCTTGAGGTGCACTTCCATTGGGATCTTGCATGCATGTGTCTTCCAGTTCTATCTTAGGCTTTCTTCCGTAGGGGTATCGTATACTGGTTTCTCGGATTCTAACTCTCAGTTTTTTTTTTTTTTTTTTTTGTTATTTCGTCCGTATTTTGCATGTGTCTTATAATACGTATACTGATTTTTTTGATTCTAGATTCTGAGTTGTATCTTCTTTGTGTTTTTTCATTGGGATCTTGTGTGTATCTTCGAATACGTGCACCGGTTTCTTCGACCTTAGATTTTGCAAAGATTCTCTAATTTGCTAGTGCGTTGACTTTCTTGGTATATACCTTTTCCGAGTCTAATAAAAAAAAACGTAAAAGTTCATTCATTCTTTCGTTTGTTTTGTTAGTTACATGCATGACCATCTTCTTTGTTCGCGGTATATCATTTTTCTATGCTTCATGATCTCATCGGACACATATATGGATTAATCGTTTTGAGTCTCACAAACATTTATGCAAGTGAAATTCTTATATAGAGTCGATTTTAGATGGAACATCGTGTGAGGGCCTGGCTCGGGCTGTGAGCTTTCTTTCTTTTTTCCTTTACCTGACCCGGGTTGTGGGTAAATAAATCGGTTGAGCCTCCCCTTGAGCAGGCTCAAGGAGGGTTTTTTTCACCCTAGCTTTTACAGTTAGGGTTTTTCCCTCCAACGAGGTTTTGCCTTGATCTATCATTCGATCGAGGATTTCCTCGGATTAAAGATTGTATTGCAAATATTAAGGATTGAATGAAATTCTATCATTTGAATAAATTTATTATGGTTTCCTAATACATTATATAGAATTAAATATTTTCTAAACATATGATGTGTCAAGTATTTAGAATCATCTTCTTAAAGCATGAATATTACTTTAATATGTGTACTAATATATTTATCATTTGTAATTTGAAGTATGGCTATTGTTATTTCTAATTTGTATAAAAAAAAAACCCAAATTCATAATCCTACCAAAATAAAATTTTTTCTTGCAACCATAATTTTAGCTTTAATTTCGCCAAACAAGTTTAACCATGCATCCTCCTTAGGCTATCAAGGAATAGCTTTGATGCTTGAGTAGTAAAAGTTATATATCACTTATATCCATGAACACATATGTATCAATTAATATACGAAATATTCATGTGTTTATCAGTGACTTAGCATGAAAATTGGGATAGTAAGGACATATACAATTTTTACTTCTCAAACATCTAAATATATAAACATGAAGCATAATGATAGACTTCGTTCAATAAATGATTTATTAACATGCCATTCAACATTAACCCATCTTCAAAACATTAACCCATCCACACTAAACCTAAAAAAATAAGATAAAAGAAAAAAAAAATAAATGCTTATCTAACTCTTATCTCATGGAAGGCCTTAAAGCCTTATAGGAACCTACCAATATAATAATAGGTTGCTCCTCAATTTGTAGAAACAACATATAATTATAAATAATTTGTAGAATTATATTTATTTATCATATAATTCGATCTCTCTTGTGTATCGTATCATGAGATAGTGTTTGAAATTTATCCGAAAACAACATTGAAGTGAGTGGAAAGGAAACGAAGTGAAAAAATAGAATAAAAATGAACTAAGAAGCAATTAACTTGTACGTACCATAAAAAAACTTAGAAGCTATCATTTTATATACACGGGTTTTGCGAGACTTCATTTTCCTTGCACATCACATCATGAGATGGTCGCTACAAATGAGACCAAAGACGATCTTGAACCAAGTAAAAAGAGGAAGAGTGACAGAGAAGGTTGTGTCGCAGAAGATTGTTCGGATTGTAGCATCCAACAGTAGCATCATTAACCTAACCGCATCGTATCCTCCTCTTTTACTTGTGTGATGGCAGAAGAGAGAGAGAGAGAGAGAGAGAGAATAGCTTATAGAGATGAGTGCTTGTTCTTTACACTGTCACTAGGGAGAAGAGGATGGTATCCTTAATTTATCTATCTGATACCTGATATAAACCCAGAAGGTTATCACAAACAAATAAACATCTATGAGTTTTCCTTCACTTCACTGCATAATAAAGCTCAGTGACGTATGCGTGTAGTAAAATTAACTACCATGTTCAACTCTGCTAGATGCCAGGATTCAAGCAATTGGACGAAGAAGATTTAATCTAGCATTTATCTTTTTTATGTTAATTCAAAACATTGGTTTGATATAGTGCCAGCAACACCATAGGTTGAGTTTGAAAACCTCCTTCCTGCAAATCGAACATCCAAAGCAATTGGTATATGGACATCAAGCTTAATGACCGAACAACCCGTGCAATGGTGGACACGGGTGGGACCCACAATTTTATTGCCGATCGCGAAGCTAAGCGACTGGGATTACTCTTGGAGAAGAGCCCAAGTCATATGAAGGCGGTGAATTCGGAGGCCAAGCGGATCTCCGGACAAGTAAAAGGGGTCCCCATTCAGATCGGGACATGGAGCGGGAGCACAAACTTGATGGCAGTGCCACTAGACGACTTCCAAGTGATTCTCGGAATGGAGTTTATGCACGCAGCGAAGTTGGTGCCAGTACCGTTCCTGAACTTCTTGTGTCTAATGGGAGGTGATAATCCCTGCATGGTTCCAGTTTCTCGGGGAGGAACCAATGGCCTACAACAAATATCGGTTTTACAATTGAAGAAAGGGGTACGAAAGGGTGAAGCAACCTTTGTAGCTGCTATGAAGCTAGAGACACCTGATGGGGAAGCCATTCAGGAACTTGCTGTTGTGGCGAACATTCTGAAGGAGTTCTCGGATGTGATGCCAACAGAGTTGCCGAGAACTCTACCACCACGCAGAGGCGTGGATCATCGGATTGAGCTGGAGTCAGGAATTAAGCCTCCAGCGAGACCACCATATCGCATAGCCCCTCTATAGTTGGCAAAATTGAGGAAGCAGTTAGATGAACTGCTAAGCGATGGTCTCATCCGTAGTTCAAAAGCACCTTTCGGAGCTCCAGTCCTCTTTCAGAAGAAACAAGATGGGAGTCTCCGATTATGCATCGATTATCGAGCCCTTAACAAGATGACGGTGAAGAACAAGTACCCTATCCCGCTTATCGCGAACTTGTTCGATCAATTGGGCAATGCAAAGTACTTCTCCAAACTCGACCTTCGGTCGGGGTATTGACAGGTGCGTATTGCAGAAGGTGATGAGGCAAAGACTACCTGTGTGACCAGGTATGGAGCATTCGAGTTCTTGGTGATGCCTTTCGGCTTAACCAATGCTCCAGCCACATTCTGCACTCTAATGAACCAGCTGTTCAAGAAGTATCTGGACAAGTTTGTGGTCGTCTACTTAGACGATATCGTCGTCTATAGCCAAACACTTGAGGAGCATGTTAGACACCTCCGAACAATTTTTAAAGTTCTCAGGGAGAACACCTTGTTCGTGAAGAGGGCAAAGTGTTATTTTGCCCAAACGGAGATTTTGTTCTTGGGGCATCGAGTCGGCAATGGTTCTATCCGAATGGACCAGTCTAAGGTGCAAGCTATGGCGGACTGGCGAACACCAAAGAAGGTGCCAGAGTTGAGATCCTTCCTTGGGTTCGTCAACTATTATCGGCACTTCATAGCGGGGTATTTGAAGCGTGCAGCTCCGTTGACGGAGTTGCTAAAGAAGGAGCAGTCCTGGATATGGTCGGACAAATGTGAGGTGGCATTTCAAGACCTAAAGACTGCTGTGTTGGAGGAACCTGTACTCAGATTACCGGACTATGGAAAGTCTTTTGAAGTCCATACAGATGCTTCTGATTTTACTATTGGAGTTCTTATGCAGGAGGGTCATCCGGTAGCCTACGAGAGTCCCAAGCTCAACGAGACCGAGCGGCGATGTCCTGTGCATAAGAAGGAGATGATAGCGGTGGTCCACTGTTTACGAGTGTGGCGACACTACCTTCTGGGAGCACCATTTGTGCTAAGGACAAACAATGTCGCATTGAGTTAGCAAGCACGATGACAGGACTTCTTGGCTGAGTTCAACATGGTAACAGAGTACAAGCCCGGAAAAGCAAATGTCGTGGCCGATGCATTGAGTCGGAAAGTGGAGCTAGTGAATGCTATACAGTTGGAGGGCGGAGGCCATGCAAGTCACTTGCGCTCCAACTTCCTTTCAAGGATCATGGATGGACTACACCGAGATCTTCAGGCAGTAACTCTGATGCAACTCATCAAAGAGGGCAAGGCACGATGATTTTGGATCCAGGAGGGACTCATCTATACCAAGGGGAATAGAGTTTATGTTCCGCGAGCGGATAACTTGAGGCGTGAACTCCTGAAAGAGTGTCACGATTCCCTTTGGGCTGGACATCCGGGTATCCACCGAACAATGGCTCTCGTGGAGAGGGCCTTCTATTGGCCGAAGATGGGGACAGATGTGGAGGAATATGTTCAAACATGCCTTACTTGTCAACAGGACAAGGTAGAGCAGCAGAAGCCAGTGGGACTTTTAGAGCCGCTGCCCACACTAGAAAGGCCTTGGGAGAGCATTTCCTTGGACTTCATATCAAGCTTGCCCGCAGTAGGGGGACTTGGATCGATACTCGTGGTAGTTGATCGGTTTTCGAAGTATACAACATTCATTGCTACACCCCTACATTGCTCAGCGGAGGGGGCGGCTAAGTTGATGATGAAGAATGTGGTGAAGTTTTGGGGAGTCCCACATAACATCATTAGTGATCGAGATTCTCGGTTCTTGGGACGATTCTGGACCAAGTTGTGTAAGTTGTTGGGATCTAAATTATACTTCTCCACAAGCCTCCACCCCCAAACGGATGGCCAAACAGAAAGAATCAACTCACTCTAGGAGCAATATCTTCGGCACTATGTAAGTGCCAACCAACGAGATTGGGTGAAGCAGTTGGACATAGCCCAATTCTCCTATAACTTGCAGCGGAGCTCTGCATCCAACAAGAGCCCATTTGAGATTATTACGGGACAACAACCATCAACTCTTCACACCCTGGTTATTGGCTATACAGGGAGTAACCCATCAGCCTATCACTTTGCAAAGGAATGGCATCGCAATGCAGATATTGCGCGGGCTTACTTGGAGAAGGCGGCCAAGAAGATGAAAAAGTGGGCAGACTAGCTGGAATTGCCTAAGTCGCGAAGCAATATTTGGCCAATGTTCCTGACTTAGCTGGGATTGCCTAAGTCATGAAACGCCAAAGTGTATTTGCTCGCAAAGGGTTAGCCCAATTGCAACCTCGTGTAGGTCTCGAAGGACGAGCAACGGACAAGTCCCGACGTCTCGCCAAGAGAGCAGCTCTTACAAGCAATTCGTCGAACACCTTGTGTGCAGCAGAAAAAGAGAGAGAGAGCGAAACAAGACTTTGGAGGGCTGTAAGAACGGTCGTAAAACCACAAACGATGATGCCCAAGGGTGTCGGACGCAAAACACTTCAATTTCTTTAAGTGCTCACGCTCGATTAATATCCCGAAGTCCAATCCAGCCCTATGCCTCCCGGGGGGTTCCAAAGGGCTGAGATGGCTGACATTTTACTCCGCTCGGTTCCGTCATCGCAGCACGCGAAAACGACCCAAAATTGGGCAGTTTTGGCTTGTTCTGGCTCCACGCAGCGAGCGATCGTTCTGCAGCCTGACAGACTATTTCTGCTCACAATTCCTAAGTAAAATCACCCGAAACCAATGCAAAACAGGTTGCCCAACATTTGTACAAGAAACAAAAAAGCGACGAACGGTTCATGGAACGAAGGGTTACGGTTGAGTGACGGTCGTTCATGACAGCGCGGGAGAGAAAGCGCCCGCGACCCGTGGGCGTCGACGGCGTGCGGGCGACGACTGCACACGGGCGCTAGGTATTCTTTCTTCTCCTCTTGTTTTTTTTCATCTTTTCCTCTTCTTTTTCTTCCCTTTTTCTCGTTCAATCGACCGTCGACGATCAATTTCACCCACAATTGCCCGTCGATGATCGATTTCTCCCTTCAATCGACTGCCTACAGTCGAAATCGATCGCCGACGGTCGATTTTTGGGTAACTGCCTGGTAGCGGACGATCCACATACCGACAACCTGACGGATAGGTATGTATTGCCCGTACCAGACGGTACGGGTCGAAATTGCAAACCTTGTTCCAGACACCACTATAACATTGTCGTGACAGCAACTATTCAGAAATCTTGATATAAATGATCTATTATCCAAAAATGAGTAAATATACACCATCCTTTAAAATGAAATAATAAATATTAACTATAACTTTTTACACTGTATATAAATTAAGCAACTAATATATAAAACAAATGAAAAAGCATCTATTCTGGCAGGATGTCCTTGATTGCTATCATTATAACCTGTATTATCCTGAATTCATGCCATTAAAGAAAAATTAATGAGTATGTGAGACAGCCGCAAAAAGTCATTTTTTTCAAAAAGCAAACTTATAGATGTTAAAGGTGTCTTCTTTAATGTTCTTTGTTTGGGTTCCAGAAGATAGATGGCATAAATGTTTCTTTAGTTAAATTATATTTTCAAAACTTAAGTTTTCTAATAAGAACAGATTATTACTTGAAAACAGAGATGAGCCAAAGCCAAGAATGATTGGGCCAGGCCAAGAACACACAGACCACAGCATAAAGCAAGACAATAACAGTGATATCAATGCAAGTCTTTGAGACCTTCTGACTTCCACGCTGTAGAGATTAAGAATCAAAAGGAGGTAAAAGAGAGAGAATAGCTTATAGAGTTGTTGTGTTGACTATTTTCACATGCAAAATAAAATGATTACTAGAGAATAAAAGAAATTAAAATAAAAAAACTTAATAATATAATTGTTCCATTACAATTCAGAAAAAACTATATGTTTGATAAAGGTCACTCAAATGCAAACAGAGTCTATGCGTTTAATTTCTGGCTTTGCAGAACTAGAAGTGGACGAGACTTCACTAATTAAGAATGAGACTTCACTAATTATTACCTGTGTGATGGCAAGCTCAAGCGAAGAAGAGGGTTTATAAAGAATCCCTCCACCTCCTCCTCGAGGCAGAAGAGAGAGAGAGAGAGAGAGATAGAGAGAATAGCTTATAGAGATGAGTGCTTGTTCTTTACACTGTCACTAGGGAGAAGAGGATGGTATCCTTAATTTATCTATCTGATACCTGATATAAACCCAGAAGGTTATCACAAACAAATAAACATCTATGAGTTTTCCTTCACTTCACTGCATAATAAAGCTCAGTGACGTATGCGTGTAGTAAAATTAACTACCATGTTCAACTCTGCTAGATGCCAGGATTCAAGCAATTGGACGAAGAAGATTTAATCTAGCATTTATCTTTTTTATGTTAATTCAAAACATTGGTTTGATATAGTGCCAGCAACACCATAGGTTGAGTTTGAAAACCTCCTTCCTGCAAATCGAACATCCAAAGCAATTGGTATGTGGACTCATCCACATACTCATAACATCTTGTCAAAGGCGAAAATTCTTTGATCAAAACAACCCCAGAAACATTCTTCTCAAAATAAAATAGGATGTAGACTTTGCAGACATAATTCCCCACTACATCAAAATTTTTAAAGAAAAAGTACCAAACAGATAGTAGTAGGATGTGAATCACAATTGGTGTGACTGTTGAATTTAGTTAGAGAGACTTGACTTCTGAATTCAGAGACACGATACTGCTAACTCTTACACAAGCAAGAGGGAAGTGCAATAACACAAATTGGACGGCAATTTCCAACCAATGTTGAATCTGATTGCAATCAGTAATAGCTCACTTAATATTATATTTTGACCCCCAGCTGGACACTTTACATATCATTGATCATATCACCATCACTTTCATTGTCAAGTTTCTATGTGTATCAAAGCCCCATTTACGAATTACAGCCTCATACGACTGCAAGATGCTCACGTAAAACAGATCGATCAACTCCAAACTTATGCCTTCCCTCTTTGCTCCCAGTTTAACGTTAAAACGTCGTTGAATCCAGGACGGACAATCATTAATATGCAATCTGAATGATCTTAAAGAGTGATTAATCCCCTACACATTTTGCTAACTGCGGTTTCTCTTCAGAGTTGATAAGTGGAATAACATTTTCTTCCATAATTCTTGGGTTTACTTCCATTCCTCACAGGATAGAGCACATAGTGCTGGAAAATGAAGAGAATATCAAAGAGCACTACTTCCTGCAACAGAAAGAGAGGAAAAAAAAAAATTAACATAATGGATAAGCATTTTGGATAAAATTGAGCAGAGATGTGCAATATTTATCTTCTAGCTACATATAGAAATCACCTGCATCCTCAGTTAATATAAAATTGGGATCAATCATTGATCAAGGACACCGTGGAAGAAACGGAATGCAAAACTGACAGCACAACTGCATTCTAGGATAATTATATCATCCTATTTCTCATAAAACAAAATTTAGCATGTTCACAAATGATAAAAAAACTATTTGTGAAATCATCCTATACATCAAATAGTTCTAATCAATTTGCAGTCTGGTGTCTTGTGTTGCGGACCCTAGAATACCGTAGGTATGATGGTTCCAGTCATAAGTTTGGGCATTTGGGTTCAACTGAGTGATGAGCAAAATAGGATATCAATCATAAATTGAACAAATTACTATTAGAAGAGTTAAAATAAAGAAACTAAGTGTAGGAAAACTGCCAATAGTGTACAAATCATCAAGCTGCTCCAAACTATATTTGATAAATTACCGCTAAATATTTGGTCTAGAAATTTTTTGAAATAGTTTGTCTAGGTTGTAATATAAATTTAGACCAACAATAACAAGTGAGACACTTCAACAACTTGGGGTCACAACGGTCCGTACCATTGTACCGAGTTCATCTCGGTACCGATACGGTACTAGTACTAGGCGGTATGCACAGTGCATACTGCCCGGTATATTAAAGTATAATATAATATCATATAATATAATAAATTAAAATATTAAAAAAAGAGAAAAGGGGTGACGTCGCCTCGATCTTTCTCCCCGCGCTGTCACGGACTTAGCGGAATTTGCCTATGCCATGTGGCACCCTTGCGACAAACTTGTAGACTTAGTTGGAATTGCCTAAGCCGCAAAACAATCTTTAGCCAATGTTCCGGACTTAACTGGGATTCCCTAAGTCATGAAACACCAAAGCATATTTGCCCGCAAAAGGTCCTGTGATAATCTCGAAGGGGCTCTTATTGGACGCAGAGCTCCGCTGCAAGTTGTAGGAGAATTGGGCTATGTCCAACAGCTTCACCCAATCTCGTTGATTAGCACACAAATAGTGCCGGAGATACTGTTCTAACAGTGAGTTAATTCTTTCGGTTTGACCATCAGTCTGAGGGTGGAGGCTTGTGGAGAAGTATAACTTCGATCCCAACAGCTTGAATAGCTCGGTCCAGAATCGTCCCAAGAACCGAGTATCTTGATCACTAAGGATATTGTGTGGAACTCCCCAATACTTCACCACATTCTTCATCATCAACTTGGCTGCCTCTTCTGCTGAACAATATAGGGGTGCAGCAATTAACGTTGCATACTTCGAAAACCGATCGACAACTACAAGTATCGATCCCAGTCCCCTACTGCGGGCAAGCTTGATATGAAGTCTAAGGAAATGCTCTCCCATGGCCATTTCGGCACCGGCAGCGGCTCCAAAAGCCCCACTGGCTTTCGCTTCTCCAACTTATCTTGTTGGCACGTAAGGTATGTACGAACATAATCATCCACATTTGTCCCCATTTTTTGCCTATAAAATACCCTCTCCACGAGAGCCATTGTCCGATGAATACCGGGATGTCCGGCCCAAAGGGAATCGTGACACTCACTCAAGAGTTCATGTCTCAAGTTGTCCACTCGCGTAACATAAACTCTATTCCCTTTAGTGTAGAGGAGTCCCTCTTGGACCCAAAATCGTCGCGCCTTGCCCTCTTTGATGAGTTACATCAGGGTTACTGCTTGAGGATCACTGTACATTCCATCCCTGATCCTGGAAAGAAAGTTAGAGTGCAACTGACTTGCTTGGCCTCCACCTTCCAACTGTATACCATTCACCAGTTCCACTTTCCGGCTCAATGCATAGGCCACGACATTTTGCTTTCTAGGCTTGTACTCCAATACCATATCGAATTCGGCCAAGAAGTCGTGCCATCATGCCTGTTTCGAGGAGAGTTTCTTTTGAGTCTAGAAGTAACTCAATGTGACATTGTCCGTCCTTAGCACGAATCGTGCTCCCAAAAGGTAGTGCCGCCAGACTCGTAAACAGTGGACCACCGCTGTCATCTCTTTCTCTTGCACTGGATATCGCCGCTCGATCTCATTGAGCCTGCGACTCTCATAGGCCACTGGATGACCCTCTTGCATAAGTACTCCCCCAATAGCAAAGTCAGAAGCATATGTATGGACTTTAAAAGGCTTCCCGTCGTCTGGTAATCTGAGTACCGGTTCCTCCAACACAGCAGTCTTTAGATCTTGGAAAGCCGCTTCACACTTGTCTGACCATCTCCAAGATTGCTCCTTTAGCAAATCCGTCAGTGGAGCTGCGCGCTTTGAATATCCAGAAATGAAGCGTTGATAATAGTTGATGAAACCAAGGAAGGATCTCAACTCAGGTACCTTTTTTGGTGTTCGCCATTCAGCCACAGCTTGCATCTTTGACTCATCCATCCGAATGGAACCACCGCCGATCCGATGTCCCAAGAACATAATTTCTGTCTATGCAAAGTAGCACTTCTCCCTCTTCACAAACAAGGTGTTCTCCATTAGAACTCTGAAGATTATCCGAAGGTGTTCAATGTGCTCCTCGAGCGTCTGGCTATAGACGACGATATCGTCTAGGTAGACGACCACAAACTTATCCAAATACACTTTGAAAAGCTAGTTTATTAGAGTACAGAATATGGTCGGAGCGTTGGTTAAACCAAAAGGCATCACAAATACGCGATGAGCAGAATAAGATATTTGTTCTTCACCGTCACTTTGTTCAGAGCTCGATGATCGACACATAATCGGATGCTCCCATCTTGTTTCTTCTGAAACAGAACTGGAGCTCCGAATGGTGCCTTTAAACTGCGGATGAGACCCCCGCTTAGCAGTTCATCTAACTGCTTCCTCAGTTTTGCTAACTCTGGAGGGGCCATGCGGTAGGGTGGTCTTGCTGGAGGCTTAACTCCCGGCTCCAACTCAATGTTATGGTCCACGCCTCTGCGTGGTGGTAGAGTCTTTGGCAACTCAGGTGGCATGACGTCTATGAATTCCTTCAGAACTTTTGCCACTACAGCAGGTTCGTGAATGGCCTCCCAAGTGGCTCCAGCTTCACAGCAGCCATGAAAGTTAATTCACCTTACCGTATCACTTTCTTTAATAGTAATGCCGAAATTTGCTGTGGGTCCTTGGTTCTCCCTCGAGAAACTGGAACTACGCAGGGGTCGTCGCCTCTCATCAGGCATAAAGAGTTTAGGAACGACATCGGCACTAACTTCACCGCGTGGATGAACTCCATTCCAAGAATCACTTGGAAGTCGTCCAATGGCATCGCCATCATATTTGTGCACCCGCTCCACGTTCCAATCTTGATAGGGACCCCCTTTGCTAATCCGGAGATCTGCTTGGCCTCCGAGTTCATAGCCTTCATGCCACATGGGTTCTTCTCCAAGACAAGTCCAAGTCGCTTTGCTTCACGATCAGCAATAAAATTGTGGGTAGCTCCGGTGTCCACCATTACAAGGGTTGTTCGGCCATTGAGGTTGATGTCCACATACATCAGCTCGCTACATGCCGCATTCTGTGCCTTTGTCTTTGTTCTCTCCCCCACTCGACCCCGTAATGCATCCAACAAACGCATCGCTCCCATTCGGGGTCCTTGCGACTCCTCGTCGTCGCTGCTAGATTCCGAACTTCTCGAACTAAGGGCGACGGCTTTGCCTTTGTCCGACTTGTGGGGGTGTATTGATGTCATTGAGGCGTTGAGTGCCTGCTTCTGCGGGCACTCCCTCACCGTGTGTTGTCCTCTACACAAGAAGCATCCACTAGATTTCGGGGCTTTGCCTTTTAAGCTCGATCCCTTGTGGAAGCTCTTTTTCTTCTGTTCGCCCCCAGACTCCTTTGCACGAGAGTATTTTATTGGGCAATTTCCTAAGGATTGTTTCTTCTTTCCTTAGTCTTTTGAAGAAACGAAATCAGTTAGACTTTCTGCGGCTATAATTGCCCCGACCACGTCGGTGACATTCCTCCGATTTAGTTTTTGTTGTGCCCATGGCTTTAAGCAATCGAGGAAGCTGAATAGTTTGTCCTTTTCGGACATGTCTTGTATATCTAGTATCAGCACCGAAAATTGCTTCACATAGTCTCGGATGGAAGTACGTTGACGGAGTTGTCTCAGTTTCCTTCTTTCGACGAACTAAGTGTTCTCGGGCAGAAACTGCGTTCTCAACTAACGTTTCAAGTCTTCCCATGTATCCACTCGTCACCGGCCTTGTTGGATCTCTTCTCAACTGGTTCGCCACCAAAGTTTTGCGTCTCCATTCAGATACATGGTGGCTATAGAAACTTTGGTTTCCTCCGAATAAGGTCTCGTAGCACAAAAATATTGTTCCATGTCAAACAAGAAATTCTCGAGCTCTTTGGCATCTCTAGCGCCCCCGTAGCAATGCGGCTCTGGTGCTCTGAAGCTTTGTGGCGGGGCAGCACGGGTATTGTTCCCTCCCGCATTAAGAGTTCTAGTGAGCAACGTCACTTTCGCCGTGAGTTCCATCACAACTTCATGTAGATGTCGTACGGAGTCTTTAGTATACTCCGTCAGTCGGTTGACCAAGGACTCAACCCTGTCGATCCAAGGTTCAGCTTCTTCTTGCGAGCTCTCTACCCCAAGGAGCCTTCCTTGGCCTTGATAGAGTTCCTCCAAACTCGTTTCAAGAACATCGAGGCGGGTTTCCACCGTTGAAAGTCTCTCCTTGTGGCTCCTTTTCACAGTTGGTGCACCAGATTGTGCTTCGTCCGCTCGCGAAAAGTACCCAACTTCACGCTCGTCATGTTCACTGCCGCACTCCTCATGAACGGCTCCAGTAGTTTACGAGCGAGTTTGCACTTGTAGCCCACTTGCGACTGCTTGGGGCAAAGGTCCGGCTTGCCCCATCTTGCTTGTTTGTTCGAATTGCTTGCCTGCTCTGATACCACAATGTCACGAACTTAGCGGAATTTGTCTAAGTCGTGTAGCACCCTTGCGGCAAACTTGTAGACTTAGTAGGAATTTCCTAAGTCGCGAAGCAATCTTTGGCCAATGTTCCGGACATAGCTGGGATTGCCTAAGTCATGAAACGCCGAAACGTATTTGCTCGCAAAGGGTCAGCCCATTTGCAATCTCATGCGGGTCCCGAAAGGACCCGCAATAGGTTAAATCTCCCAAAACCAATGCAAAACAAGCTGTCCAACATTTGTACTAGAAACAAAAAAGCGACGAACGGTTCATGGAACGAAGAGGAACGGTTCAGTGACGACCGTTCATGACAACGCGGGAGAAAAAGCGCCCGAGATCCGTGGGCGGCGATGGCGCGCGGGCACTGGCGACCCGCGGGCGTCGACGGCAGGCGTCGACGGTGCGCGAGCGACGACTGCACACGGGCGAGGACCGCACACGAGTGCTAGATATTCATTCTTCTCTTGTTTTTCTTTCTTCTTCTTTTCCTCTTATTCTTCTTCCCTTTTTTCTCGTTCAATGGACCGCCGACGGTCGATTTCACCCTCAATCGACCGTCGACGATCGATTTCTCTTTTCAATCGACTGCCTACAGTCGAAATCGACCGCCGACGATCGATTTTTCGTGGAACTGCCTGGTAGCGGACGGTCCACATATCGGCAACCTGACGGACCGATATGTATTGCCAGTACCAGACGGTACAGGTCAAAATTGCAAACCATGTTCCAGACACCACTATAACACAGTCGTGACAACAACTATTCAGAAATCTTGATATAAATGATCTATTATCGAAAAATGAGTAAATATACACCATCCTTTAAAATGAGATAATAAATTTTAACTATCATGATAACCGGTATTATCCGGAATTCATGCCATTAATGAAAAATTAATGAGTATATGAGACAGTTGCAAGAAGTCTTTTTCTAAAAAAAAGCAAACTTAAAGATGTTAAAGGGGTCTCCTCTCCACTATTTGTCGCTCGAATGCCCCTACCGCACCGCACCAATGGCTGTCACCCGCCGCACCTCCAATTCGTCTCCTCCTCCTTCCCTCTTTTGCTTCTTCCTTCTTCCTCATTTGCTTTTGGAGTAAGCCTATAGTTGAAACCCATTCCCATATAAGAAGAAGCAAAAAAAGTTTGTGGAAAGAGAAAAATAGATTTCGAAAACAACTAGAAGATGGTTTCTTGCTGTGAAGGAACAAGGAACGTAATCTACGTGTCACTGAACGGCTTAACGTAAATGCACCAGCGTGAAGCATGAGGTACGCAACACGGAGGATGAAGATGACTGATGAAGAACAACATGGATGGCTTAACGACAACCTTTAAGCTATGGACGGGCAAGTTGATTAAATATTTTTCAATTAAACATGTGGTTCGACCAGTTGACCCATTGGGCTGACCAGTGGCCCCCTCCCCTGCTTTCTGTTCGGTTATGATAACTATGATCAAAATCCGATCATTACCGCTGGTACAGGTTAGTAACCATCGGATTTCGATCATTACCGATTGATACAGATCTGGGAACATATAGGGTTTTGTAAAGAGTACTGCCTGGTTGAGGGCAATCTGCGTATCAGTCCCTTGTCGAACCAGTACGTACCGCCCCTACAAAGCGATATAGCTCGGTACGGAAATCTAACAATAGGAAACCAATTTGAATAGCAAAATCTGGAATAACTAATTCCTTTTTTCTATTGAGACTGATATGAAGTGATTCCTATATCTATTTGGTATAGTTGATATCTGACAAATTTCAAGGATGTTTGGTATCTAAATCATTCAATAGTCATATAAGGCAAATTGACCAGATAATTAGAATAGTATTAGATGAATTTCAAAGCTCTCCTTTAATAGAATTTTATGGGGTGATGAGATTAGATTATCCACAACACTAAAAAAAGTATATTCCGGTAAGGCTAGATGTCGTGATTAAATACTCGATTGTTTCTTTGTGCAACTAATTTAATTTTAATTCAGCAGTAGTCTCTATTTGTTTCCTCTCTTCTCCTTGAATCGAAGAAAATTTGATAGGAGGCCATATCCAACCATTGTTATTATTTGATACTTGAGTTTGAGTGTAGGAGCTACAGAGAAAAAGAATTATAAAATAAAAAATAAGAGCTAAAGAACACCCTAAAGATGAAAAGAAGCATGATAAACTACAGATGTATGATACAAATTGCCAGCTCTCCACTTATTTATATACAACTTTAAGCTTTATCAACCTTTCAGTAAATGGTTCTATATTTACTCTCTTTAAAATCCATTAATCAAAAGCCACGAAGCAGAAACTCAAACGCTTCCTACTTTTTTCTTGTAACTTTGCTTTGTATCATAATAATGTTAAAAGTGTAATATCATCCATATGCACATAATTAAATATCTTTCTTCCCCTATCAAGATAATTGCATATACATTGATAATATGCATGCATATATCTTACATTTGACGGTGCAAATTCAGAAACATCCAGCCTGTAGTCCTTTAATCTCAAAATTAAGAACATAAAAAATACAATTAAAGAATAAAATAAGTTTATGTAGTATTGAGTCTCCAGACAAGGAAGAAAGTTATGATTTGAGGAAAGAAGTTAAAAGCTTAAGTAATTAATTAATGGAAATAGGTATAAATTCTGAAAAGGCAGAATTCGATTCCCTGACTAACAAATGACCCAATCCGTGATGGGCAGCTGGCTCACCAAGTATTCAGATCACTAAGAGTACCTCATCTAGCCCTAAATTTGGAATATTAAGAAAATACAAGAAAAGAATATCACCCTTGAACAGAAGAAAAAAAACGGAAGCATTAACAACAACACTAATAAGTAATATAACTAAACCGCATGATGCAAGCAATTTGACAAGTTCATACCTCCAAAATTTCATCAACTACTTCAAGATCCAAATTCCTTGGTACAAAACCTGCTCCTATGCCTTGAATCTTGTGTGGACCTACGTTATAGGACCTTCTGGTTATCGGGATAAAACAAAAGGTTGAAAGAGAAAAGGTTAGATCCACTTAATCTTTGCCTATACCAGGCTTTCCCTCTGAAGAATGTTGCTTTCAGAAGGCTCAGTGCCAATGACCTGAAGAAATTGGAAACGAGAAAGATCAAGAATTAGGAATTCCATACACAGAGAAACTTAGCATAAAAAGGTAAGAATAGAAAGGAAAAAGAACCTTGATGTTAGGATTTTTGTCATTCAAAAAACAACCAACTCCAGATATAGTTCCACCTGTCCCAATACAGCAACAAAAATGTCCACCTTCCCTCTTGTATCTTCCCTGATTTCTGGACCAGTAGACTCACAGTGTATCTGCACAAGAATATACAGAATTTGAAAAAAAAAAAAAAAAAAAAAATGAAACTTGGGTAAGAAAAAAAAATTAAAAAAAATCATGGTAGAATGTGACCTTTGGATTTGCAAGATCGTCAAATTGTTGAAGAATATATGCATTGGGCGTATTCTTCAAGATCTCTACTGAACTGCTCCCTTCGTGCCATTCGCAGAATCTGTAAGGACAAGTTATTCTCCGAAAGCTTTCAGCAGAACTCGTCTTTCAATGCTCACAGATGCAGGCATGGTCGATATCAGTTTGTATCCTTTGGCAGCAGCAATAAACGCAAGACCAATCCCCATGTTACCACTTGTTCGTTCCACCACTATACTCTTTAGAAGCAAAAAAATAGGGAAAAAAAAGAAGAAATCAATCAGTAACAATGGAATGACAATGAAGAGGCAGATTTACTAGAATGGCTACAATAAGGTCCTCTAACAAAAAGTTCAAACATGAGAAAAAGGTGAAGAAACCGAAAAGACTGGCGATCAAGAACCAAGCCTGTCTTATCTCTCCCCCGCTCGTCTCCCTCTTCGTCTTCGTCTTCGTCTTCCTTCCTTTGCCTGCGCCTGCAACCCGCCTCCGCTAGAATGCTGACTTCTCCGGATCCCCTGTCCGAGTGCGACGGCAAACCCAGCTAATGGGTCCCATCTAAAGCAGGGCTCATGAACCAGGCACGAATCTCAAAGTAAAAAAAATGACGTGGCTTGCATAGGGGAGCCTCACTCGCGCGCTTTCTATGCGGAAGGCGTTCGAGAACTAAACCGGTCTCCTCACGAAGCTGATTTATGGATTCTTAGACCTTAGGTTTTGTATGGATTCTCTAATTTGCTAGTGCGTTGACTTTCTTGGTATATACTTTTTCCGAGTCTAATAAAAAAAACGTAAAAGTTCATTCATTCTTTCGTTTGTTTTGTTAGTTACATGCATGACCATATTCTTTGTTCGCGGTATATCATTTTTCTATGCTTCATGATCTCATCGGACACATATATGGATTAATCGTTTTGAATCTCACAAACATTTATGCAAGTGAAATTCTTATATAGAGTCGATTTTAGATGGAACATCGTGTGAGGGCATGGCTCGGGCTGTGAGCTTTCTTTCTTTTTTCCTTTACCTGACCCGGGTTGTGGGTAAATAAATCGGTTGAGCCTCCCCTTGAGCAGGCTCAAGGAGGGTTTTTTTCACCCTAGCTTTTACGGTTAGGGTTTTTCCCTCCAACGAGGTTTTGCCTTGATCTATCATTCCATCAAGGATTTCCTCGGATTAAAGATTGTATTGCAAATATTAAGGATTGAATGAAATTCTATCATTTGAATAAATTTGTTATGGTTTCCTAATACATTATATAGAATTAAATATTTTCTAAAAAATGATGTCTCGAGTATTTAGAGTCAGCTTCTTAAAGCATGAATAATTACTTCAATATATGTACTAATATATTTAACATTTGTAAAATATTTTCTTTGAAGTATGGCTATGGTTACTTTTAATTTGTATAAAAAAAACTCAAATTCATAATCCTACCAAAATAAAATATTTTCTTGCAACCATAATTTTAGCTATAATTTGGCCAAACAAGTTTAAACTTTAATACTAATATAAATGACCCATCTCAGAAAATCCACATCAACAACATGATCATCTACCCATGAAGAATTAATAGTTAAAGTGAACTAAAAACTCTCATGCCAGCAACTACACCTTATCGAAAAGTCTTCTAATGTTAACATGTCATATGAACAGATGTCTAGGCCTTATTCTTTTTTATATGAGAAATATTCAATAGGAGAACCATGAAAACAAAAAAATTAAGATCGACACGGCCGCTCATTAAACAATAAAACCAACCACAAATATTTAATTTGGCAGAATAATGTTATAACTTTGAAAAGCAAATAATTCCCAAAGCAAAGTATGTGTTCTCCTTCCGACGAAAAGAAAAGAAAAGAAAAGACTAGAGAATGGAAACATTCCTAAAGTTTATTACCCTCCCAAAAGATTACTCAGATAAATATAATTAACATTATTTAAGTTTGTAATGCACCTACCGCACTATATAGGTACATACATATTTTAAGTTTTTTTGTATATACTATATATTTTATATGCCTCTTATCTATGAAGGAAATTAAAATTTTATAGGAAGATTATAACCGGAACATATAGACGACCAACAATTATCCTATATAATTTTATTTTTTTGTTGGTGGGCCCACAAGTAACCTAACCGTAAAATATGTTATCGAACATTGAATCACAAAATAAAGAAAGAAGAGTGTATTGGTACCATATCATTTTAAACATAAGCATCATAAGTAAAAGAGTTGTTGTGTTGACTATTTTCACAAGCAAAATAAAATGATTACTAGAGAATAAAAGAAATTAAAATAAGAAAACTTAATAATATAATTGTTCCATTATAATTCAAAAAAGCTATATGTTTGATAAAGATCACTCAAATGCAAATATAGTCTATTTTCTAGCTTTGCAGAACTAGAAGTGGACGAGACTTCACTAATTCTTACCTGTGTGATGGCAAGCTCAAGAGAAGAAGAGGGTTTATAAAGAATCCCTCCACCTCGTCCTCGAGAAAGAAGAGAGAGAGAGATAGAGAGAATAGCTAATACAGATGAGTGCTTGTTCTTTACACTGTCACTAGGGAGAAGAGGATGGTATCCCTAATTTATCTATCTGATACCTGCTATGAACCCAGAAGGTTATCACAAACAAATAAACATCTATGAGTTTTCCTTCACTTCACTACATAATAAAGCTCAGTGACGTATGCTTGTAGTAAAATTAACTACCATGTTCAACTCTGCTAGACGCCAGGATTCAAACAATTGGACGAAGAAGATTTAATCTAGCATTTATCTTTTTTATGTTAATTCAAAACATTGGTTTGATATAGTGCCAGCAAACTCTTACACAATACTGCTAACTCTTACACAAGCAAGAGGGAAGTGCAATGACACAAATTGGACGGCAATTTCCAACCAATGTTGAATCTGATTGCAATCAGTAATAGCTCACTTAATATATTTTGACCCCCAGCTGGACACTTTACATATCATTGATCATATCACCACAGGAGAATATCACTTTCATTGTCAAGTTTCTATGTGTATCAAAGCACCATTTACGAATTACAGCCTCATACGACTGCAAGATGCTCACGTAAAACAGATCGATCAACTCCAAACTTATGCCTTCCCTCTTTGCTCCCAGTTTAACGTTGCGTCGTTGAATCCAGGACGGACAATCATTAATATGCAATCTGAATGATCTTAAAGAGTGATTAATCCCCTACACATTTTGCTAACTGCGGTTTCTCTTTAGAGTTGATAAGTGGAATAACATTTTCTTCCATAATTCTTGGGTTTACTTCCATTCCTCACAGGATAGAGCACACAGTGCTGGAAAATGAAGAGAATATCAAAGAGCACTACTTCCTGCAACAGAAAGAGAAGGAAAAAAAAAAAAAATTAACATAAAGGATAAGCATTTTGGATAATATTGAGCAGAGATGTGCAATATTTATCTTCTAGCTACATATAGAAATCACCTGCATGCTCAGTTAATATAAAATTGGGATCAATCATTGATCAAGGACACCGTGGAAGAAACGGAATGCAAAACTGACAGCATAACTGCATTCATTCTAGGATAATTATATCATCCTATTTCTCATAAAACAAAATTTAGCATGTACACAAATGATAAAAAAACTATTTGTGAAATCATACTATACATCTAATAGTTCTAATCAATTTGCAGTCTGATGTCTTGTCTGCATAAATACTAGATAAATCAAAGCATGCATGTATGCCCTTAGAAGGTGAGTTACATAGTGAGCAACAATCTTTCTCCTTTTCCCCACTCTGACACTGAATTGAAAAGCACTAGCACACTAACCGAAAACATTCAAACATGATAATGCCACTAGTCAGTTGATCGGATTGATTCTTAAAGCAAACAGATGAGTTGACTTTGCAATATCGGCTCCATCACCAAATCTACCTCATTAAGAGGAGTGATGTGGTGCATGTTGCATCCAGAAATCCAAAGGGTCAACAATCCGACACAGTCTCGACCTTTGGCCTCTAGACTTGTGCTGAGTTAGGCCAGCCTGATTTTAATTTCTTTTTATTTATTACTTAATGTCTTCGATAGAAGAAAAGGGAAAAAATAAAAATAAAACAAGAAGCAGATTACCATTGCTCCAGGGTCATGTCATCGCATTCACATCAAGGCTTCAATCTTTACGCTCTGTCTTCGCTCCTGAACAGCATGCCCTTGTTGGCGGCAATAATCCCATCGGCGAGCGAGGAGGTGAGAAGGGATAGGAAGCACGGAGGATGGCTGACAAGGGGAAGATCCAATAGAGGAGGGAGAGGAGAACTAGGAATAGCAGGATTACATAAGAGAGGATATCAAGGGGGTGAAGAATGAGAGGTTAAGGAAACGAAAGAGATACAAGGAAGGAGTGTAATAAAGAGCGAAAGAAAATCAACAAGAGAGGAAGTTCACGTCGGGCTGCCCGACATACCAACACATCCAAACTCACGACCTGAGTTGCGGATCCCTAGAATACCATAGGTATGATGGTTCTAGTCATAAGTTTGGCATTTGTGTTCAACTTAGTGATGAGCAAAATAGGATATCAATCATAAATTGAACCAATTGCTGTTAGAAGAGTTAAAACAAAGAAACTAAATGAACTCTGTAAAATGACCCATAATGAACACTGCAGCGTCGGTATTAAAATATAATATAATATTTTTATAATATAATTAAAAAAATATTAAAAAAAAGGTGCGACGTCGCCTCGATCTTTCTCCTCGCGCGGGAGAAAAAGCGGCCGCTGCCGCGGACAACCCGGAGGCAGCGACGGGGCGCAGGCAACCCGCCGGCGATGACTGCAGGCGGGCAAGGACGGCACTCGGGCGAGGAATTCTTTCTTCGCCTCTTTTTTTTTTTTTTTCTTTTCCTCTTCTTCTTCCCATTTTACTGCCATAGAAAAACACAATTGCTTATGTTGGGTAGAGGAAGTCCTAAAATTACAGTGGTTAAAATCAAAATAGTTTCAAGCATTACTCATTATGTATCAAGCCAAACACAATATGCATGACAACTTATTTAAACCTCAAAACAGTTGCTCGCTATCACCAAAAGATAAGTATCACATGAGGTGATTTTCCTATCAAATGGAACTCCAATTAGGCCTCGATTATATTTGGAAAAAAAATATGTCTAGCTGCTTAATTGGACATATTCTAGACTAAGGTTTGAATTACCGGTCCGTACTGGTATTGTGCATACCGCCCGGTATATTAAAATATAATATAATACAATATTAATATATTAAAACATTAAAAAAAGAGAAAAGGAGCAACGTCGCCTCGATCTTTCTCCCCGCGCTATCATGGACTTAGCGGAATTTGTCTAAGCCGTGTGGCACCCTTGCGACAAACTTGTAGACTTAGCTGGAATTGCCTAAGTCGCGGAGCAATCTTTGGCCAATGTTCCGGACTTAGCTGGGATTGCCTAAGTCATAAACGAAGCGTATTTGCTTGCAAAAGGTCATCCCAATTGCAACCACGTGCGGGTCCCGAAGGACCTGTAAAAAGAGAAGTTGATTAGTTTTGGAAACGAGCGACGGACAAGTCCCGATGTCTCGCCAAGAGGGCAGCTCTTACAAGCAATTCGTCGAACACCTTGTATGCAGCATAAAAAGAGAGAAAGAGAGCGAAATAGGACTTTGGAGGGCTGTAAGAATGGTCACAAGTCCACAAACGACGATTCCCAAGGGTGTCGGATGCAAAACACTTCAATTTCTTTGAGTGCAAACGCCCGACTAATATTCCGAAGCCCCATCCAGCCCTGTGCCACCCGGGGGGTTCCAGAGGGCTGAGATGGCTGACATTTTACTCCGCTCGGTTCGGTTGTCGCAGCACGCGGAAACGACGCAAATTGGGTAGTTTTGGCCTGTTTTGGCTCCGCGCAGTGAGCAATCGTTCTACAGCCAGACAGACTATTTCTGCTCACAATTTCTATGTAAAATCACCCAAAACCAAGGCAAAACAGGCTGCTCAACATTTGTACAAGCAACAAAAATACGACAAGCGGTTCACGGAACGAAGAGTTGCGATTGAGCGACGATCGTTCGTGATATTCTCCCCCACTTAACTTGTCGACGCCCTCGTCGACGCTTGTTGATAGGCTTTAACGCAGGCTTCTTTATGTCGTAGGGCGTCTTTAGGCTCCCAACTGGCTTCCGTCCAGGAAAGTTTTTGCCACTTCACCAAGTACTCAGTTTGCTCTACTCCGTTGGGTAGCTTAGTCTTACGATCCGCCAGAATTGTCTCAACTTTCTTTTCATAGGAGGCTCGGATTAGGGGTAGTCGAGTTGAAATATTTCGTGAGGCGTCTTGCGGATCTGAATGGTAGGCGTTCAAGTTTCTTGCATGGAAGACGTTGTGAATTTTGAACCATGCTGGCAGCTGCAACTTGTAGGAGATGTTGCCTACTCGACTGATGATTGGGAAAGACCCTTCATACTAGCGTCGCAATCCTTTGTGCACTTTGTGCCTAAAGAACTGGAGTGATACTGGTTGGAGCTTCACCAACAACAAATCGCCAACTTTAAAGTCCTGGGGTCGCCTTCCCAAGTCTGCCCACTTTTTCATCTTTTTAACCGCCTTCTCCAAGTAGGCCCGTGCAATATCTACATTTTGATGTCATGCTTTTGCAAAGTGATACGCTGACGGACTACTCCCCGTATGTCCAATGGCCTATGTGTGAGGGGTCGACGGCTGTTGTCCTGTGATAATCTCGAAGGGGCTCTTATTGGACACAGAGCTCCGCTGCAAGTTGTAGGAGAATTGGGCTATGTCCAACAGCTTCACCCAATCTCGTTGATTAGCACTCACATAGTGCCGGAGATACTGTTCTAACAGTGAGTTAATTCTTTCGGTTTGACCATCAGTCTGAGGGTGGAGGCTTGTGGAGAAGTATAACTTCGATCCTAACAGCTTGAATAGCTCGGTCAAGAATCGTCCCAAGAACCGAGAATCTCGATCACTAATGATATTTTGTGGAACTCCCCAATACTTCACCACATTCTTCATCATCAACTTGGCTGCCTCTTCTACTGAACAATATAGGGGTGCAGCAATAAACGTTGCATACTTTAAAAACTGATCGACAACTACAAGTATCGATCCCAGTACCCCTACTGTGGGCAAGCTTGATATGAAGTCTAAGGAAATGCTCTCCATGGCATTTCTGGCACCGGTAGCGGCTCCAAAAGTCCTACTGGCTTTCGCTGCTCCAACTTAACTTGTTGGCCCGTAAGGCATGTCCGAACATAATCATCCACATTTGTCCCCATTTTTGGCCAATAAAATGCCCTCTCCACCAGAGCCATTGCCCGATGAATGCCGGGATGTCCGGCCCAAAGGGAATCGTGACACTCACTCAAGAGTTCATGCCTTAAGTTGTCCACTCGCGGAACATAAACTCTATTCCCTTTGGTGTAGAGGAGTCCCTCATGGACCGAAAATCGTCACGCCTTGTCCTCTTTGATGAGTTGCATCAGGGTTACTGCTTGAGGATCACTGTACATTCCATCCCTGATCCTGGAAAGAAAGTTGGAGTGCAACTGACTTGCTTGGCCTCCACCTTCTAACTGTATACCATTCACCAGTTCCACTTTCTGGCTCAATGCATCGGCCACGACATTTGTCTTTCTAGGCTTGTACTCCATTACCATGTCGAATTCGGCCAAGAAGTCGTGCCATCTTGCCTGTTTCGGGGAGAGTTTTTTTTGAGTCTGGAAGTAACTCAATTTGACATTGTCCGTCCTTAGCACGAATCGTGCTCCCAAAAGGTGGTGTCGCCAGACTCGTAAACAGTGGACCACCGCTGTCATCTCTTTCTCTTGCACTGGATATCGCCGCTCGATCTCATTGAGCTTGCGACTCTCATAGGCCACTGGATGACCCTCTTGCATAAGTACTCCCCCAATAGCAAAGTCAGAAGCATCTGTATAGACTTTAAAAGGCTTCCCGTCCTCTGGTAATCTGAGTACTGGTTCCTCCAACACAGGAGTCTTTAGATCTTGGAAAGTCGCTTCACACTTGTCTGACCATCTCCAAGATTGCTCCTTTAGCAAATCCGTCAGTGGAGTTGCGCGCTTTGAATATCCAGAAATGAAGCGTTGATAATAGTTGATGAAACCAAGGAAGGATCTCAACTCAGGTACCTTCTTTGGTGTTCGCTATTCTGCCACAGCTAGCATCTTTGACTCATCCATCCGAATGGAACCACCGCCGATCCGATGTCCCAAGAACATAATTTCTGTCTACGCAAAGTAGCACTTCTCCCTCTTCACAAACAAGGTGTTCTCCATGAGAACTCTGAAGATTATCCGAAGGTGTTCAATGTGCTCCTCTAGCGTCTGGCTATAGACGACGATATGGTCTAGGTAGACGACCACAAACTTGTCCAAATACACTTTGAAAAGCTAGTTTATTAGAGTACAAAATGTGGTCGGAGCGTTGGTTAAACCAAAAGGCATCACAAATCAGCGATGAGCAGAATAGGATATTTGTTCTTCATCGTCACTTTGTTCAGAGCTCGATGATCGACACATAATCGGAGGCTCCCATCTCGTTTCTTCTGAAACAGAACTGGAGCTCCGAATGGTGCTTTTGAACTGCGGATGAGACCACTGCTTAGCAGTTCATCTAACTGCTTCCTCAGTTTTGCTAACTCTGGAGGGTCCATGCAGTAGGGTGGTCTCGCTGGAGGCTTAACTCCCGGCTCCAACTCAATGTTATGATCCACGCCTCTGCGTGGTGGTAGAGTCTTCGGCAACTCGGGTGGCATGACGTCTATGAATTCCTTCAAAACGTTTGCCACTACAGCAGGTTCGTGAATGGCCTCCCCGTCAAGTGGCTCCAGTTTCACAGCAGCCACGAAAGTTAATTCACCTTAACGCATCCCTTTCTTTAATTGTAATGTCGATATTTGCTGTGGGTCCTTGGTTCTCCCTCGAGAAACTGGAACTACGCAGGGGTCGTCACCTCCCATCAGGCATAAAGAGTTTAGGAACGACATCGGCACTAACTTCACCGCGTGGATGAACTCCATTCCAAGAATCACTTGGAAGTCGTCCAATGGCATCGCCATCAAATTTGTGCACGCGCTCCACGTTCCAATCTTGATAGGGACCCCCTTTGCTAATCCGGAGATCTGCTTGGCCTCCGAGTTCATAGCCTTCATGCAACTTGGGTTCTTCTCCAAGACAAGTCCAAGTCGCTTTGCTTCACGATCAGCAATAAAATTGTGCGTAGCTCCGGTGTCCACCATTGCAAGGGTTGTTCGGCCATTGAGCTTGATGTCCACATACATCAGCTCGCTACTTGCCGCCTTCTGTGCCTTTATCTTTGTTCTCTCTCCCACTCGACCCCGTAATGCATTCAACAAACGCATCGCTCCCATTCGGGGTCCTTACGACTCCTCGTCGTCGCTGCTAGATTCTGAACTTCTCGAACTAAGGGCGACGGCTTTGCCTTTGTCCGACTTGTGGGGGTGTATTGATGTCATTAAGGCGTTGAGGGACTGCTTCTGCGGGCACTCCCTCACCATGTGTGGTCCTCTACACAAGAAGCATCCACTAGATTTCGGGGCTTTGTCTTTTAAGATCGATCCCTTGTGGAAGCTCTTTTTCTTCTGTTCGCCCCAGACTTCTTTGCACGAGAGTATTTTGTTGGGCGATTTCCTAAGGATTGTTTCTTCTTTCCTTAGTCTTTTGAAGAAACGAAATCAGTTAGCCTTTCCGCGGCTGCAATTGAACCGACCATGTCGGTGGCATTCCTCCGATTTAGTTTTTGTTGTGCCCATGGCTTTAAGCCATCGAGGACGCTGAATAGTTTGTCCTTTTCGAACATATCTTTTATATCTAGTATCAGTGCCGAAAATTGCTTCACATAGTCTCGGATGGAAGTACTTTGGCGGAGTTGTCTCAGTTTCCTTCTTTCGACGAACTAAGTGTTCTCGGGCAGAAACTGCGTTCTCAACTCACGTTTCAAGTCTTCCCATGTATCCACTCGTCATCGGCCTTGTTGGATCTCTTCTCAACTGGTTCGCCACCAAAGTTTTACGTCTCCATTCAGATACATGGTTGTTATAGAAACTTTGGTTTCCTCCGAATAAGGACTCGTAGCACAAAGTAGATTTGGTGACGCGAGCAACGACGGCGCGTGAGCGACGACTGCGCACGGGCGAGGACCGCACACGGGCGCTAGGTATTCTTTCTTCTCCTCTTGTTTTTTTTTCATCTTTTCCTCTTCTTCTTCTTCCCTTTTTCTCGTTGAATCGACCGTCGACGATCAATTTCACCCACAATTGCCCGTCGATGATCGATTTCTCCCTTCAATCGACTGCCTACAGTCGAAATCGATCGCCGACGGTCGATTTTTGGCGTAACTACCTAGTAACGGACGATCCACATACCGGCAACCTGACGGATAGGTATGTATTGCCTGTACCAGACGGTACAGGTCAAAATTGCAAACCTTGTTCCAGACACCACTATAACATTGTCGTGACAGCAACTATTCAAAAATATTGATATATATGATCTATTATCCAAAAATGAGTAAATATACACCATCCTTTAAAATGAGATAATAAATTTTAACTATCACTTTTACACTGTATATAAATTATGCAACTAATATATAAAACAAGTGAAAAAGCATCTATTCCTGTAGGATGTACTTGATTGCTATCATGATAACCGGTATTATCCTGAATTCATGCCATTAAAGAAAAATTAATGAGTATATGAGACAGCCGCAAGAAGTCTTTTTTAAAAAAAAACAAACTTAAAGATGTTAAAGGGGTCTTCTTTAATGTTCTTTCTTGGGGTTCCAGAAGATAGACGGCATAAATGTTTCTTTAGTTAAATTATATTTTCAAAACTTATGTTGTCTTATAAGAAAACAGAGATTAGGCCAAGCGAAGAACACACAAACCACAGCATAAAGCAAGACAATAACAGTGATACCAATGCAAGTCTTTGAGACCTTCTGATTTCCACGCTGTAGAGATTAAGAATAAAAAGGAGGTAAAAGAGAGTTAGCAGAGGAAAGAAGGTAAAAGGGACTATCTATCATACAACAAGAAGATGATCTCGTATAAGAAGGATTACTTACTTCATAGATCAAAACATAGAACAATGTAAAAGCCGTCAACGCAACAGCATGCACTGAAAAAGCCACATCATTTGCAACTACAGGAATCATCTGAAATTAAGAGAATTAATTTGTACATACATCTAGAGAATAAACATTCCAAACGAACATGATGTTAATCAGCAAATCAATAATTTATATATGTAGAATCTATGGCAAAACCTTCAGCAAGGTGGCTGAACAAACTCGTAATTAATATTTTAACGTGTATAATGGAAGTTTGGAAGAAATCCAAAATTATGACAGAAATTATTCACAGGATTATACTTTATAGCATGCGACCACAATGATTTTAGAACAAAAACAAATCAACTTGTACAGGTGGTCTGCATCCGCTAAAAAAGATATGATTGTCCATCAATACATTATGTAGCTCAAGAGAATTGGCCTCCCAAAAGTGACGGGAGAAGACTGAATGAAACTTTACTACTAAAATTGACAAAAAGGCAATTAATACTAAGACATCCTACAGTGTTTATAAGAGGGAATTTAATTTTGTCCAAATCGACCCATACCCAATGGATATCTACCAGTTTGGGCATGAACCAGACCGAATGTTGAGCTCCCAATTTGAAATAGTATGGTCACCTTTAATTACTAAAGCAGTTCTCTTTTTGTCTTTTTCAAACACAGCTACACGATGCACCAGGGTTCATGACACACAAGTGTCTCCTCTCCACTATTTGTCGCTCGAATGCCCCTATCGCACCGCACCAATGGCTGCCACCGGCCGCACCTCCAATTCGTGTCCTCCTCTTTTGCTTCTTCCTTCTTCCTTATTTGCTTTTGGAGTAAGCCTATAGTTGAAACCCATTCCCATATAAGAAGAAGCAAAAAAAGTTTGTGGAAAGAGAAAAATAGATTTCGGAAACAACTAGAAGACGGTTTCCTGCTGTGAAGGAACAAGGAACGTAATCTACGTGTCACTGAACGGCTTAACGTAACTGCACTAGCGTGAAGCATGAGGTACGCAACACGGAGGATGAAGATGACTGACGAAGAACAACATGGATGGCTTAACGACAACCTTTAAGCTATGGACGGGCAAGTTGATTAAATATTTTTCAATTAAACATGTGGTTCGACCAGTTGACCCATTGGGCTGACCAGTGGCCTCCTCCCCTGCTTTCTGATTCGATTATGATAACTATGATCAAAATCCGATCGTTACCGCCGGTACAGGTTAGTAACAATCGGATTTCGATCATTACCGATTCATACAGATCTAGGAAAGTATAGGGTTATGCAACGAGTACTGCCTGGTTGAGGGCGATCTGCATATCGGTCCCTTGTCGAACCAATACGTACCGCCCCTACAAAGCGATATAGCTCGGTACGAAAATCTAACAATAGGAAACCAATTTCAACAGCAAAATCTGGAATAACAAATTCCTTTTTTCTATTGATGACTGATATGAAGTGATTCCTATATCTATTTGGTATAGTTGATATCTGACAAATTTCAAGGATGTTTGGTATCTAAATCATTCTATAGTCATATAAGGCAAATTGACCAGATAATTAGAATAGTATTTGATGAATTTCAAAGCTCTCCTTTAATAGAATTTTATGGGGTGATGAGATTAGATTATCCACAACACTAAAAGAAGTATATTCCGGTAAGGCTAGATGTCGTGATTAAATACTCGATTGTTTCTTTGTGCAACTAATTTAATTTTAATTCAGCAATAGTCTCTATTTGTTTCCTCTCTTCTCCTTGAATCGAAGAAAATTTGATAGGAGGCCATATCCAACCATTGTTATTATTTGATACTTGAGTTTGAGTGTAGGAGCTACAGAGAAAAAGAATTATAAAATTAAAAATAAGAGCTAAAGAACACCATAAAGATGAAAAGAAGCATGATAAACTACAGATGTATGATACAAATTGTCAGCTCTCCACTTATTTATATACAACTTTAAGCTTTATCAACCTTTCAGTAAATGGTTCTATATTTACTCTCTTTAAAATCCATTAATCAAAAGCCACGAAGCAGAAACTCAAACGCTTCCTACTTTTTTCTTGTAACCTTGCTTTGTATCATAATAATGTTAAAAGTGTAATATCATCCATATGCACTTAATTAAATATCTTTCTTCCCCTATCATGTTAATTACATATACATTGATAATATGCATTCATATATCTTACATTTGACAGTGCAAATTCAGAAACATCCAGCCTGTAGTCCTTTAATCTCAAAATTAAGAACATAAAAAATACAATTAAAGAATAAAATAAGTTTATGTAGTATTGAGTCTCCAGATAAGAAAGAACGTTATGATTTGAGGAAAGAAGTTAAAAGCTTAAGTAATTAATTAATGGAAATAGGTATAAATTCTGAAAAGGCGGAATTCGATTCCCTGACTAACAAATGACCCAATCCGTGATGGGCAGCTGGCTCACCAAGTATTCAGATCATTAAGAGTACCTCATCTAGCCCTAAATTTGGAATATTAAGAAAATACAAGAAAAGAATATCACCCATGAACAGAAGAAAAAAAACGGAAGCATTAACAACAACACTAATAAGTAATATAACTAAACCGCATGATGCAAGCAATTTGACAAGTTCATACCTCCAAAATTTCATCAACTACTTCAAGATCCAAATTCCTTGGTACAAAACCTGCTCCTATGCCTTGAATCTTGTGTCGACCTACATTAATAGGACCTTCTGGTTATGGGGATAAAACAAAAGGTTGAAAGAGAAAAGGTTAGATCCACTTAATCTTTGCCTATACCAGGCTTTCCCCCTGAAGAATGTTGCTTTCAGAAGGCTCAGTGCCAATGACCTGAAGAAATTGGAAATGAGAAAGACCAAGAATTAGGAATTCCATACACAGAGAAACTTAGCATAAAAAGGTAAGAGAAAAAAATAGAAAGGAAAAAGAACCTTGACGTTAGGATTTTTGTCATTCAAAAAACAACCAACTCCAGATATAGTTCCACCTGTCCCAATACAGCAACAAAAATGTCCACCTTCCCTCTTGTATCTTCCCTGATTTCTGGACCAGTAGACTCACAGTGTATCTGCACAAGAATATACAGAATTTGAAAAAAAAAAAAAAAATGAAACTTGGGTAAGAAAAAAAAATTAAAAAAAATCATGGTAGAATGTGACCTTTGGATTTGCAAGATCGTCAAATTGTTGAAGAATATATGCATTGGGCCTATTCTTCAAGATCTCTACTGAACTGCTCCCTTCGTGCCAATCGCAGAATCTGTAAGGACAAGTTATTCTCCGAAAGCTTTCAGCAGAACTCGTCTTTCAATGCTCACAGATGCAGGCATGGTCGATATCAGTTTGTATCCTTTGGCAGCAGCAATAAACGCAAGACCAATCCCCATGTTACCACTTGTTCGTTCCACCACTATACTCTTTAGAAGCAAAAAAATAGGGAAAAAAAAGAAGAAATCAATCAGTAACAATGGAATGACAATGAAGAGGCAGATTTACTAGAATGGCTACAATAAGGTCCTCTAACAAAAAGTTCAAACATGAGAAAAAGGTGAAGAAACCGAAAAGACTGGCGATCAAGAACCAAGCCTGTCTTATCTCTCCCCCGCTCGTCTCCCTCTTCGTCTTCGTCTTCCTTCCTTTGCCTGCGACTGCAAGCCGCCTCCGCTACAATGCTGACTCCTCCGGATCCCCTGTCCGAGTGCGACGGCAAACCCTGCTAATGGGTCCCATCTGAAGCAGGGCTCATGCACCAGGCACGAATCTCAAAGTTAAAAAAATGACGTGGCTTGCATAGGGGAGCCTCACCGCACGCTCTCTCACTCGCGCGCTTTCTATGCGGACGGCGGTCGAGAACTAAACCGCTCTCCTCACGAAGCCTATTGATGCTCTCTCTGTGGCGGAAGGATGTCTCGTCTCCCTCTCCGTCTTTGACTTCTTCCGGCGAAGCTTATTTCTCTCTGTCAATCTCGTTGGCTGGAGGAAGGCGATCAAGAACCAAGCCTGTCTTCTCCCCCGCTCGTCTGCGTCTTCTCCTTGTTTCTCCTTCTCTCGCGCTTGCGTTGGCTGGCGGAATTCGATCAAGAAAGAATGAAGCTATCCTTCTCCCCGCTCGTCTCCGTCTTCGGCTTCGTCTTCGTCTTCCTTTGTCTGCGCCTGCAAGCCTCCTCCGCTAAAGTACTGCCTCCTCCGGAACCCTGTCCGAGTGCGATGGCGGCCATGCGAGTTTGCTTACCCCACTTGGCGAAGTCGCATTATCTGTTCTGGCACGCCTACCCTCCCCCGACCTTACAATGCTGCGCGGCCTTCTCCGCCGCCATCGAAGGTCCCGGCGCCGCCTGCCTATGCCTTCTAGCCCGCCAGAAAGCATTCTTGGGGACGCCGATTGAAACTTCACGCCTCTTCTCCCTCCCCTTCGCCTGCGGGAAACCGGTCGACGCCTTCGCCACTGAGATCTGCCAAGATTCTGCTCCTCCGGCTCCTCCTGCATCTGCGGCTCCTCCTGCTGCCGCTCCTCCGGCCTACCGTATTAACCTCAGGTTCACATTAACAGTTTCTTTGCCCGCATCTGTAGTTGTAGTTCTTGTTTTAGCAAGATTGATCTACGCTATCTACGTTCGCGATTGCTCGTTTCTGGAACTCTTTTGTCGAATTGCTTGTATGCTTTCGGGTTGATTCATTTGTTTCTTGATCTTGATTGTTAGGTGCTGGTTGCTTTTAGTGTCTTTTTAAAGTCTCATTTCTATGTTTTAGTGTTCTTTATTCTTGAGGTGCACTTCCATTGGGATCTTGCATGCATGTGTCTTCCAGTTCTATCTTAGGCTTTCTTCCGTAGGGGTATCGTATACTGGTTTCTCGGATTCTAACTCTCAGTTTTTTTTTTTTTTTTTTTTGTTATTTCGTCCGTATTTTGCATGTGTCTTCGAATACGTATACTGATTTTTTTGATTCTAGATTCTGAGTTGTATCTTCTTTGTGTTTTTTCATTGGGATCTTGTGTGTATCTTCGAATACGTGCACCGGTTTCTTCGACCTTAGATTTTGCAAAGATTCTCTAATTTGCTAGTGCGTTGACTTTCTTGGTATATACCTTTTCCGAGTCTAATAAAAAAAAACGTAAAAGTTCATTCATTCTTTCGTTTGTTTTGTTAGTTACATGCATGACCATCTTCTTTGTTCGCGGTATATCATTTTTCTATGCTTCATGATCTCATCGGACACATATATGGATTAATCGTTTTGAGTCTCACAAACATTTATGCAAGTGAAATTCTTATATAGAGTCGATTTTAGATGGAACATCGTGTGAGGGCCTGGCTCGGGCTGTGAGCTTTCTTTCTTTTTTCCTTTACCTGACCCGGGTTGTGGGTAAATAAATCGGTTGAGCCTCCCCTTGAGCAGGCTCAAGGAGGGTTTTTTTCACCCTAGCTTTTACAGTTAGGGTTTTTCCCTCCAACGAGGTTTTGCCTTGATCTATCATTCGATCGAGGATTTCCTCGGATTAAAGATTGTATTGCAAATATTAAGGATTGAATGAAATTCTATCATTTGAATAAATTTATTATGGTTTCCTAATACATTATATAGAATTAAATATTTTCTAAACATATGATGTGTCAAGTATTTAGAATCATCTTCTTAAAGCATGAATATTACTTTAATATGTGTACTAATATATTTATCATTTGTAATTTGAAGTATGGCTATTGTTATTTCTAATTTGTATAAAAAAAAAACCCAAATTCATAATCCTACCAAAATAAAATTTTTTCTTGCAACCATAATTTTAGCTTTAATTTCGCCAAACAAGTTTAACCATGCATCCTCCTTAGGCTATCAAGGAATAGCTTTGATGCTTGAGTAGTAAAAGTTATATATCACTTATATCCATGAACACATATGTATCAATTAATATACGAAATATTCATGTGTTTATCAGTGACTTAGCATGAAAATTGGGATAGTAAGGACATATACAATTTTTACTTCTCAAACATCTAAATATATAAACATGAAGCATAATGATAGACTTCGTTCAATAAATGATTTATTAACATGCCATTCAACATTAACCCATCTTCAAAACATTAACCCATCCACACTAAACCTAAAAAAATAAGATAAAAGAAAAAAATAAATAAATGCTTATCTAACTCTTATCTCATGGAAGGCCTTAAAGCCTTATAGGAACCTACCAATATAATAATAGGTTGCTCCTCAATTTGTAGAAACAACATATAATTATAAATAATTTGTAGAATTATATTTATTTATCATATAATTCGATCTCTCTTGTGTATCGTATCATGAGATAGTGTTTGAAATTTATCCGAAAACAACATTGAAGTGAGTGGAAAGGAAACGAAGTGAAAAAATAGAATAAAAATGAACTAAGAAGCAATTAACTTGTACGTACCATAAAAAAACTTAGAAGCTATCATTTTATATACACGGGTTTTGCGAGACTTCATTTTCCTTGCACATCACATCATGAGATGGTCGCTACAAATGAGACCAAAGACGATCTTGAACCAAGTAAAAAGAGGAAGAGTGACAGAGAAGGTTGTGTCGCAGAAGATTGTTCGGATTGTAGCATCCAACAGTAGCATCATTAACCTAACCGCATCGTATCCTCCTCTTTTACTTGTGTGATGGCAGAAGAGAGAGAGAGAGAGAGAGAGAGAATAGCTTATAGAGATGAGTGCTTGTTCTTTACACTGTCACTAGGGAGAAGAGGATGGTATCCTTAATTTATCTATCTGATACCTGATATAAACCCAGAAGGTTATCACAAACAAATAAACATCTATGAGTTTTCCTTCACTTCACTGCATAATAAAGCTCAGTGACGTATGCGTGTAGTAAAATTAACTACCATGTTCAACTCTGCTAGATGCCAGGATTCAAGCAATTGGACGAAGAAGATTTAATCTAGCATTTATCTTTTTTATGTTAATTCAAAACATTGGTTTGATATAGTGCCAGCAACACCATAGGTTGAGTTTGAAAACCTCCTTCCTGCAAATCGAACATCCAAAGCAATTGGTATGTGGACTCATCCACATACTCATAACATCTTGTCAAAGGCGAAAATTCTTTGATCAAAACAACCCCAGAAACATTCTTCTCAAAATAAAATAGGATGTAGACTTTGCAGACATAATTCCCCACTACATCAAAATTTTTAAAGAAAAAGTACCAAACAGATAGTAGTAGGATGTGAATCACAATTGGTGTGACTGTTGAATTTAGTTAGAGAGACTTGACTACTGAATTCAGAGACACGATACTGCTAACTCTTACACAAGCAAGAGGGAAGTGCAATAACACAAATTGGACGGCAATTTCCAACCAATGTTGAATCTGATTGCAATCAGTAATAGCTCACTTAATATTATATTTTGACCCCCAGCTGGACACTTTACATATCATTGATCATATCACCATCACTTTCATTGTCAAGTTTCTATGTGTATCAAAGCCCCATTTACGAATTACAGCCTCATACGACTGCAAGATGCTCACGTAAAACAGATCGATCAACTCCAAACTTATGCCTTCCCTCTTTGCTCCCAGTTTAACGTTAAAACGTCGTTGAATCCAGGACGGACAATCATTAATATGCAATCTGAATGATCTTAAAGAGTGATTAATCCCCTACACATTTTGCTAACTGCGGTTTCTCTTCAGAGTTGATAAGTGGAATAACATTTTCTTCCATAATTCTTGGGTTTACTTCCATTCCTCACAGGATAGAGCACATAGTGCTGGAAAATGAAGAGAATATCAAAGAGCACTACTTCCTGCAACAGAAAGAGAGGAAAAAAAAAAATTAACATAATGGATAAGCATTTTGGATAAAATTGAGCAGAGATGTGCAATATTTATCTTCTAGCTACATATAGAAATCACCTGCATCCTCAGTTAATATAAAATTGGGATCAATCATTGATCAAGGACACCGTGGAAGAAACGGAATGCAAAACTGACAGCACAACTGCATTCTAGGATAATTATATCATCCTATTTCTCATAAAACAAAATTTAGCATGTTCACAAATGATAAAAAAACTATTTGTGAAATCATCCTATACATCAAATAGTTCTAATCAATTTGCAGTCTGGTGTCTTGTGTTGCGGACCCTAGAATACCGTAGGTATGATGGTTCCAGTCATAAGTTTGGGCATTTGGGTTCAACTGAGTGATGAGCAAAATAGGATATCAATCATAAATTGAACAAATTACTATTAGAAGAGTTAAAATAAAGAAACTAAGTGTAGGAAAACTGCCAATAGTGTACAAATCATCAAGCTGCTCCAAACTATATTTGATAAATTACCGCTAAATATTTGGTCTAGAAATTTTTTGAAATAGTTTGTCTAGGTTGTAATATAAATTTAGACCAACAATAACAAGTGAGACACTTCAACAACTTGGGGTCACAACGGTCCGTACCATTGTACCGAGTTCATCTCGGTACCGATACGGTACTAGTACTAGGCGGTATGCACAGTGCATACTGCCCGGTATATTAAAGTATAATATAATATCATATAATATAATAAATTAAAATATTAAAAAAAGAGAAAAGGGGTGACGTCGCCTCGATCTTTCTCCCCGCGCTGTCACGGACTTAGCGGAATTTGCCTATGCCATGTGGCACCCTTGCGACAAACTTGTAGACTTAGTTGGAATTGCCTAAGCCGCAAAACAATCTTTAGCCAATGTTCCGGACTTAACTGGGATTCCCTAAGTCATGAAACACCAAAGCATATTTGCCCGCAAAAGGTCCTGTGATAATCTCGAAGGGGCTCTTATTGGACGCAGAGCTCCGCTGCAAGTTGTAGGAGAATTGGGCTATGTCCAACAGCTTCACCCAATCTCGTTGATTAGCACACAAATAGTGCCGGAGATACTGTTCTAACAGTGAGTTAATTCTTTCGGTTTGACCATCAGTCTGAGGGTGGAGGCTTGTGGAGAAGTATAACTTCGATCCCAACAGCTTGAATAGCTCGGTCCAGAATCGTCCCAAGAACCGAGTATCTTGATCACTAAGGATATTGTGTGGAACTCCCCAATACTTCACCACATTCTTCATCATCAACTTGGCTGCCTCTTCTGCTGAACAATATAGGGGTGCAGCAATTAACGTTGCATACTTCGAAAACCGATCGACAACTACAAGTATCGATCCCAGTCCCCTACTGCGGGCAAGCTTGATATGAAGTCTAAGGAAATGCTCTCCCATGGCCATTTCGGCACCGGCAGCGGCTCCAAAAGCCCCACTGGCTTTCGCTTCTCCAACTTATCTTGTTGGCACGTAAGGTATGTACGAACATAATCATCCACATTTGTCCCCATTTTTTGCCTATAAAATACCCTCTCCACGAGAGCCATTGTCCGATGAATACCGGGATGTCCGGCCCAAAGGGAATCGTGACACTCACTCAAGAGTTCATGTCTCAAGTTGTCCACTCGCGTAACATAAACTCTATTCCCTTTAGTGTAGAGGAGTCCCTCTTGGACCCAAAATCGTCGCGCCTTGCCCTCTTTGATGAGTTACATCAGGGTTACTGCTTGAGGATCACTGTACATTCCATCCCTGATCCTGGAAAGAAAGTTAGAGTGCAACTGACTTGCTTGGCCTCCACCTTCCAACTGTATACCATTCACCAGTTCCACTTTCCGGCTCAATGCATAGGCCACGACATTTTGCTTTCTAGGCTTGTACTCCAATACCATATCGAATTCGGCCAAGAAGTCGTGCCATCATGCCTGTTTCGAGGAGAGTTTCTTTTGAGTCTAGAAGTAACTCAATGTGACATTGTCCGTCCTTAGCACGAATCGTGCTCCCAAAAGGTAGTGCCGCCAGACTCGTAAACAGTGGACCACCGCTGTCATCTCTTTCTCTTGCACTGGATATCGCCGCTCGATCTCATTGAGCCTGCGACTCTCATAGGCCACTGGATGACCCTCTTGCATAAGTACTCCCCCAATAGCAAAGTCAGAAGCATATGTATGGACTTTAAAAGGCTTCCCGTCGTCTGGTAATCTGAGTACCGGTTCCTCCAACACAGCAGTCTTTAGATCTTGGAAAGCCGCTTCACACTTGTCTGACCATCTCCAAGATTGCTCCTTTAGCAAATCCGTCAGTGGAGCTGCGCGCTTTGAATATCCAGAAATGAAGCGTTGATAATAGTTGATGAAACCAAGGAAGGATCTCAACTCAGGTACCTTTTTTGGTGTTCGCCATTCAGCCACAGCTTGCATCTTTGACTCATCCATCCGAATGGAACCACCGCCGATCCGATGTCCCAAGAACATAATTTCTGTCTATGCAAAGTAGCACTTCTCCCTCTTCACAAACAAGGTGTTCTCCATTAGAACTCTGAAGATTATCCGAAGGTGTTCAATGTGCTCCTCGAGCGTCTGGCTATAGACGACGATATCGTCTAGGTAGACGACCACAAACTTATCCAAATACACTTTGAAAAGCTAGTTTATTAGAGTACAGAATATGGTCGGAGCGTTGGTTAAACCAAAAGGCATCACAAATACGCGATGAGCAGAATAAGATATTTGTTCTTCACCGTCACTTTGTTCAGAGCTCGATGATCGACACATAATCGGATGCTCCCATCTTGTTTCTTCTGAAACAGAACTGGAGCTCCGAATGGTGCCTTTAAACTGCGGATGAGACCCCCGCTTAGCAGTTCATCTAACTGCTTCCTCAGTTTTGCTAACTCTGGAGGGGCCATGCGGTAGGGTGGTCTTGCTGGAGGCTTAACTCCCGGCTCCAACTCAATGTTATGGTCCACGCCTCTGCGTGGTGGTAGAGTCTTCGGCAACTCAGGTGGCATGACGTCTATGAATTCCTTCAGAACTTTTGCCACTACAACAGGTTCGTGAATGGCCTCCCAAGTGGCTCCAGCTTCACAGCAGCCATGAAAGTTAATTCACCTTACCGTATCACTTTCTTTAATAGTAATGCCGAAATTTGCTGTGGGTCCTTGGTTCTCCCTCGAGAAACTGGAACTACGCAGGGGTCGTCGCCTCTCATCAGGCATAAAGAGTTTAGGAACGACATCGGCACTAACTTCACCGCGTGGATGAACTCCATTCCAAGAATCACTTGGAAGTCGTCCAATGGCATCGCCATCATATTTGTGCACCCGCTCCACGTTCCAATCTTGATAGGGACCCCCTTTGCTAATCCGGAGATCTGCTTGGCCTCCGAGTTCATAGCCTTCATGCCACATGGGTTCTTCTCCAAGACAAGTCCAAGTCGCTTTGCTTCACGATCAGCAATAAAATTG
The DNA here is from genome assembly GCA_029747655.1 of Ensete ventricosum. NCBI lineage: Eukaryota > Viridiplantae > Streptophyta > Magnoliopsida > Zingiberales > Musaceae > Ensete > Ensete ventricosum. Next base: position 46,104,117 of record JAQQAF010000003.1, read on the forward strand.
TGGGTAGCTCCGGTGTCCACCATTACAAGGGTTGTTCGGCCATTGAGGTTGATGTCCACATACATTAGCTCGCTACATGCCGCATTCTGTGCCTTTGTCTTTGTTCTCTCCCCCACTCGACCCCGTAATGCATCCAACAAACGCATCGCTCCCATTCGGGGTCCTTGCGACTCCTCGTCGTCGCTGCTAGATTCCGAACTTCTCGAACTAAGGGCGACGGCTTTGCCTTTGTCCGACTTGTGGGGGTGTATTGATGTCATTGAGGCGTTGAGTGCCTGCTTCTGCGGGCACTCCCTCACCGTGTGTTGTCCTCTACACAAGAAGCATCCACTAGATTTCGGGGCTTTGCCTTTTAAGCTCGATCCCTTGTGGAAGCTCTTTTTCTTCTGTTCGCCCCCAGACTCCTTTGCACGAGAGTATTTTATTGGGCAATTTCCTAAGGATTGTTTCTTCTTTCCTTAGTCTTTTGAAGAAACGAAATCAGTTAGACTTTCTGCGGCTATAATTGCCCCGACCACGTCGGTGACATTCCTCCGATTTAGTTTTTGTTGTGCCCATGGCTTTAAGCAATCGAGGAAGCTGAATAGTTTGTCCTTTTCGGACATGTCTTGTATATCTAGTATCAGCACCGAAAATTGCTTCACATAGTCTCGGATGGAAGTACGTTGACGGAGTTGTCTCAGTTTCCTTCTTTCGACGAACTAAGTGTTCTCGGGCAGAAACTGCGTTCTCAACTAACGTTTCAAGTCTTCCCATGTATCCACTCGTCACCGGCCTTGTTGGATCTCTTCTCAACTGGTTCGCCACCAAAGTTTTGCGTCTCCATTCAGATACATGGTGGCTATAGAAACTTTGGTTTCCTCCGAATAAGGTCTCGTAGCACAAAAATATTGTTCCATGTCAAACAAGAAATTCTCGAGCTCTTTGGCATCTCTAGCGCCCCCGTAGCAATGCGGCTCTGGTGCTCTGAAGCTTTGTGGCGGGGCAGCACGGGTATTGTTCCCTCCCGCATTAAGAGTTCTAGTGAGCAACGTCACTTTCGCCGTGAGTTCCATCACAACTTCATGTAGATGTCGTACGGAGTCTTTAGTATACTCCGTCAGTCGGTTGACCAAGGACTCAACCCTGTCGATCCAAGGTTCAGCTTCTTCTTGCGAGCTCTCTACCCCAAGGAGCCTTCCTTGGCCTTGATAGAGTTCCTCCAAACTCGTTTCAAGAACATCGAGACGGGTTTCCACCGTTGAAAGTCTCTCCTTGTGGCTCCTTTTCACAGTTGGTGCACCAGATTGTGCTTCCTCCGCTCGCGAAAAGTACCCAACTTCACGCTCGTCATGTTCACTGCCGCACTCCTCATGAACGGCTCCAGTAGTTTACGAGCGAGTTTGCACTTGTAGCCCACTTGCGACTGCTTGGGGCAAAGGTCCGGCTTGCCCCATCTTGCTTGTTTGTTCGAATTGCTTGCCTGCTCTGATACCACAATGTCACGAACTTAGCGGAATTTGTCTAAGTCGTGTAGCACCCTTGCGGCAAACTTGTAGACTTAGTAGGAATTTCCTAAGTCGCGAAGCAATCTTTGGCCAATGTTCCGGACATAGCTGGGATTGCCTAAGTCATGAAACGCCGAAACGTATTTGCTCGCAAAGGGTCAGCCCAATTGCAATCTCATGCGGGTCCCGAAAGGACCCGCAATAGGTTAAATCTCCCAAAACCAATGCAAAACAAGCTGCCCAACATTTGTACTAGAAACAAAAAAGCGACGAACGGTTCATGGAACGAAGAGGAACGGTTGAGTGACGACCGTTCATGACAACGCGGGAGAAAAAGCGCCCGCGATCCGTGGGCGGCGATGGCGCGCGGGCACTGGCGACCCGCGGGCGTCGACGGCAGGCGTCGACGGTGCGCGAGCGACGACTGCACACGGGCGAGGACCGCACACGAGTGCTAGATATTCATTCTTCTCTTGTTTTTCTTTCTTCTTCTTTTCCTCTTATTCTTCTTCCCTTTTTTCTCGTTCAATGGACCGCCGACGGTCGATTTCACCCTCAATCGACCGTCGACGATCGATTTCTCTTTTCAATCGACTGCCTACAGTCGAAATCGACCGCCGACGATCGATTTTTCGTGGAACTGCCTGGTAGCGGACGGTCCACATATCGGCAACCTGACGGACCGATATGTATTGCCAGTACCAGACGGTACAGGTCAAAATTGCAAACCATGTTCCAGACACCACTATAACACAGTCGTGACAACAACTATTCAGAAATCTTGATATAAATGATCTATTATCGAAAAATGAGTAAATATACACCATCCTTTAAAATGAGATAATAAATTTTAACTATCATGATAACCGGTATTATCCGGAATTCATGCCATTAATGAAAAATTAATGAGTATATGAGACAGTTGCAAGAAGTCTTTTTCTAAAAAAAAGCAAACTTAAAGATGTTAAAGGGGTCTCCTATCCACTATTTGTCGCTCGAATGCCCCTACCGCACCGCACCAATGGCTGTCACCCGCCGCACCTCCAATTCGTCTCCTCCTCCTTCCCTCTTTTGCTTCTTCCTTCTTCCTCATTTGCTTTTGGAGTAAGCCTATAGTTGAAACCCATTCCCATATAAGAAGAAGCAAAAAAAGTTTGTGGAAAGAGAAAAATAGATTTCGAAAACAACTAGAAGATGGTTTCTTGCTGTGAAGGAACAAGGAACGTAATCTACGTGTCACTGAACGGCTTAACGTAAATGCACCAGCGTGAAGCATGAGGTACGCAACACGGAGGATGAAGATGACTGATGAAGAACAACATGGATGGCTTAACGACAACCTTTAAGCTATGGACGGGCAAGTTGATTAAATATTTTTCAATTAAACATGTGGTTCGACCAGTTGACCCATTGGGCTGACCAGTGGCCCCCTCCCCTGCTTTCTGTTCGGTTATGATAACTATGATCAAAATCCGATCATTACCGCTGGTACAGGTTAGTAACCATCGGATTTCGATCATTACCGATTGATACAGATCTGGGAACATATAGGGTTTTGTAAAGAGTACTGCCTGGTTGAGGGCAATCTGCGTATCAGTCCCTTGTCGAACCAGTACGTACCGCCCCTACAAAGCGATATAGCTCGGTACGGAAATCTAACAATAGGAAACCAATTTGAATAGCAAAATCTGGAATAACTAATTCCTTTTTTCTATTGAGACTGATATGAAGTGATTCCTATATCTATTTGGTATAGTTGATATCTGACAAATTTCAAGGATGTTTGGTATCTAAATCATTCAATAGTCATATAAGGCAAATTGACCAGATAATTAGAATAGTATTAGATGAATTTCAAAGCTCTCCTTTAATAGAATTTTATGGGGTGATGAGATTAGATTATCCACAACACTAAAAAAAGTATATTCCGGTAAGGCTAGATGTCGTGATTAAATACTCGATTGTTTCTTTGTGCAACTAATTTAATTTTAATTCAGCAGTAGTCTCTATTTGTTTCCTCTCTTCTCCTTGAATCGAAGAAAATTTGATAGGAGGCCATATCCAACCATTGTTATTATTTGATACTTGAGTTTGAGTGTAGGAGCTACAGAGAAAAAGAATTATAAAATAAAAAATAAGAGCTAAAGAACACCCTAAAGATGAAAAGAAGCATGATAAACTACAGATGTATGATACAAATTGCCAGCTCTCCACTTATTTATATACAACTTTAAGCTTTATCAACCTTTCAGTAAATGGTTCTATATTTACTCTCTTTAAAATCCATTAATCAAAAGCCACGAAGCAGAAACTCAAACGCTTCCTACTTTTTTCTTGTAACTTTGCTTTGTATCATAATAATGTTAAAAGTGTAATATCATCCATATGCACATAATTAAATATCTTTCTTCCCCTATCAAGATAATTGCATATACATTGATAATATGCATGCATATATCTTACATTTGACGGTGCAAATTCAGAAACATCCAGCCTGTAGTCCTTTAATCTCAAAATTAAGAACATAAAAAATACAATTAAAGAATAAAATAAGTTTATGTAGTATTGAGTCTCCAGACAAGGAAGAAAGTTATGATTTGAGGAAAGAAGTTAAAAGCTTAAGTAATTAATTAATGGAAATAGGTATAAATTCTGAAAAGGCAGAATTCGATTCCCTGACTAACAAATGACCCAATCCGTGATGGGCAGCTGGCTCAACAAGTATTCAGATCACTAAGAGTACCTCATCTAGCCCTAAATTTGGAATATTAAGAAAATACAAGAAAAGAATATCACCCTTGAACAGAAGAAAAAAAACGGAAGCATTAACAACAACACTAATAAGTAATATAACTAAACCGCATGATGCAAGCAATTTGACAAGTTCATACCTCCAAAATTTCATCAACTACTTCAAGATCCAAATTCCTTGGTACAAAACCTGCTCCTATGCCTTGAATCTTGTGTGGACCTACATTATAGGACCTTCTGGTTATCGGGATAAAACAAAAGGTTGAAAGAGAAAAGGTTAGATCCACTTAATCTTTGCCTATACCAGGCTTTCCCTCTGAAGAATGTTGCTTTCAGAAGGCGCAGTGCCAATGACCTGAAGAAATTGGAAACGAGAAAGATCAAGAATTAGGAATTCCATACACAGAGAAACTTAGCATAAAAAGGTAAGAATAGAAAGGAAAAAGAACCTTGATGTTAGGATTTTTGTCATTCAAAAAACAACCAACTCCAGATATAGTTCCACCTGTCCCAATACAGCAACAAAAATGTCCACCTTCCCTCTTGTATCTTCCCTGATTTCTGGACCAGTAGACTCACAGTGTATCTGCACAAGAATATACAGAATTTGAAAAAAAAAAAAAAAAAAATGAAACTTGGATAAGAAAAAAAAATTAAAAAAAATCATGGTAGAATGTGACCTTTGGATTTGCAAGATCGTCAAATTGTTGAAGAATATATGCATTGGGCGTATTCTTCAAGATCTCTACTGAACTGCTCCCTTCGTGCCAATCGCAGAATCTGTAAGGACAAGTTATTCTCCGAAAGCTTTCAGCAGAACTCGTCTTTCAATGCTCACAGATGCAGGCATGGTCGATATCAGTTTGTATCCTTTGGCAGCAGCAATAAACGCAAGACCAATCCCCATGTTACCACTTGTTCGTTCCACCACTATACTCTTTAGAAGCAAAAAAATAGGGAAAAAAAAGAAGAAATCAATCAGTAACAATGGAATGACAATGAAGAGGCAGATTTACTAGAATGGCTACAATAAGGTCCTCTAACAAAAAGTTCAAACATGAGAAAAAGGTGAAGAAACCGAAAAGACTGGCGATCAAGAACCAAGCCTGTCTTATCTCTCCCCCGCTCGTCTCCCTCTTCGTCTTCGTCTTCGTCTTCCTTCCTTTGCCTGCGCCTGCAACCCGCCTCCGCTAGAATGCTGACTTCTCCGGATCCCCTGTCCGAGTGCGACGGCAAACCCAGCTAATGGGTCCCATCTAAAGCAGGGCTCATGAACCAGGCACGAATCTCAAAGTTAAAAAAATGACGTGGCTTGCATAGGGGAGCCTCACTCGCGCGCTTTCTATGCGGAAGGCGTTCGAGAACTAAACCGGTCTCCTCACGAAGCTGATTTATGGATTCTTAGACCTTAGGTTTTGTATGGATTCTCTAATTTGCTAGTGCGTTGATTTTCTTGGTATATACCTTTTCCGAGTCTAATAAAAAAAACGTAAAAGTTCATTCATTCTTTCGTTTGTTTTGTTAGTTACATGCATGACCATATTCTTTGTTCGCGGTATATCATTTTTCTATGCTTCATGATCTCATCGGACACATATATGGATTAATCGTTTTGAATCTCACAAACATTTATGCAAGTGAAATTCTTATATAGAGTCGATTTTAGATGGAACATCGTGTGAGGGCCTGGCTCGGGCTGTGAGCTTTCTTTCTTTTTTCCTTTACCTGACCCGGGTTGTGGGTAAATAAATCGGTTGAGCCTCCCCTTGAGCAGGCTCAAGGAGGGTTTTTTTCACCCTAGCTTTTACGGTTAGGGTTTTTCCCTCCAACGAGGTTTTGCCTTGATCTATCATTCCATCAAGGATTTCCTCGGATTAAAGATTGTATTGCAAATATTAAGGATTGAATGAAATTCTATCATTTGAATAAATTTGTTATGGTTTCCTAATACATTATATAGAATTAAATATTTTCTAAACATATGATGTCTCGAGTATTTAGAGTGAGCTTCTTAAAGCATGAATAATTACTTCAATATATGTACTAATATATTTAACATTTGTAAAATATTTTCTTTGAAGTATGGCTATGGTTACTTTTAATTTGTATAAAAAAAACTCAAATTCATAATCCTACCAAAATAAAATATTTTCTTGCAACCATAATTTTAGCTATAATTTGGCCAAACAAGTTTAAACTTTAATACTAATATAAATGACCCATCTCAGAAAATCCACATCAACAACATGATCATCTACCCATGAAGAATTAATAGTTAAAGTGAACTAAAAACTCTCATGCCAGCAACTACACCTTATCGAAAAGTCTTCTAATGTTAACATGTCATATGAACAGATGTCTAGGCCTTATTCTTTTTTATATGAGAAATATTCAATAGGAGAACCATGAAAACAAAAAAATTAAGATCGACACGGCCGCTCATTAAACAATAAAACCAACCACAAATATTTAATTTGGCAGAATAATGTTATAACTTTGAAAAGCAAATAATTCCCAAAGCAAAGTATGTGTTCTCCTTCCGACGAAAAGAAAAGAAAAGAAAAGACTAGAGAATGGAAACATTCCTAAAGTTTATTACCCTCCCAAAAGATTACTCAGATAAATATAATTAACATTATTTAAGTTTGTAATGCACCTACCGCACTATATAGGTACATACATATTTTAAGTTTTTTTGTATATACTATATATTTTATATGCCTCTTATCTATGAAGGAAATTAAAATTTTATAGGAAGATTATAACCGGAACATATAGACGACCAACAATTATCCTATATAATTTTATTTTTTTGTTGGTGGGCCCACAAGTAACCTAACCGTAAAATATGTTATCGAACATTGAATCACAAAATAAAGAAAGAAGAGTGTATTGGTACCATATCATTTTAAACATAAGCATCATAAGTAAAAGAGTTGTTGTGTTGACTATTTTCACAAGCAAAATCAAATGATTACTAGAGAATAAAAGAAATTAAAATAAGAAAACTTAATAATATAATTGTTCCATTATAATTCAAAAAAGCTATATGTTTGATAAAGATCACTCAAATGCAAATATAGTCTATTTTCTAGCTTTGCAGAACTAGAAGTGGACGAGACTTCACTAATTCTTACCTGTGTGATGGCAAGCTCAAGAGAAGAAGAGGGTTTATAAAGAATCCCTCCACCTCGTCCTCGAGAAAGAAGAGAGAGAGAGATAGAGAGAATAGCTAATACAGATGAGTGCTTGTTCTTTACACTGTCACTAGGGAGAAGAGGATGGTATCCCTAATTTATCTATCTGATACCTGCTATGAACCCAGAAGGTTATCACAAACAAATAAACATCTATGAGTTTTCCTTCACTTCACTACATAATAAAGCTCAGTGACGTATGCTTGTAGTAAAATTAACTACCATGTTCAACTCTGCTAGACGCCAGGATTCAAACAATTGGACGAAGAAGATTTAATCTAGCATTTATCTTTTTTATGTTAATTCAAAACATTGGTTTGATATAGTGCCAGCAAACTCTTACACAATACTGCTAACTCTTACACAAGCAAGAGGGAAGTGCAATAACACAAATTGGACGGCAATTTCCAACCAATGTTGAATCTGATTGCAATCAGTAATAGCTCACTTAATATAATATTTTGACCCCCAGCTGGACACTTTACATATCATTGATCATATCACCACAGGAGAATATCACTTTCATTGTCAAGTTTCTATGTGTATCAAAGCACCATTTACGAATTACAGCCTCATACGACTGCAAGATGCTCACGTAAAACAGATCGATCAACTCCAAACTTATGCCTTCCCTCTTTGCTCCCAGTTTAACGTTGCGTCGTTGAATCCAGGACGGACAATCATTAATATGCAATCTGAATGATCTTAAAGAGTGATTAATCCCCTACACATTTTGCTAACTGCGGTTTCTCTTCAGAGTTGATAAGTGGAATAACATTTTCTTCCATAATTCTTGGGTTTACTTCCATTCCTCACAGGATAGAGCACACAGTGCTGGAAAATGAAGAGAATATCAAAGAGCACTACTTCCTGCAACAGAAAGAGAAGGAAAAAAAAAAAAAAATTAACATAAAGGATAAGCATTTTGGATAATATTGAGCAGAGATGTGCAATATTTATCTTCTAGCTACATATAGAAATCACCTGCATGCTCAGTTAATATAAAATTGGGATCAATCATTGATCAAGGACACCGTGGAAGAAACGGAATGCAAAACTGACAGCATAACTGCATTCATTCTAGGATAATTATATCATCCTATTTCTCATAAAACAAAATTTAGCATGTACACAAATGATAAAAAAACTATTTGTGAAATCATACTATACATCTAATAGTTCTAATCAATTTGCAGTCTGGTGTCTTGTCTGCATAAATACTAGATAAATCAAAGCATGCATGTATGCCCTTAGAAGGTGAGTTACATAGTGAGCAACAATCTTTCTCCTTTTCCCCACTCTGACACTGAATTGAAAAGCACTAGCACACTAACCGAAAACATTCAAACATGATAATGCCACTAGTCAGTTGATCGGATTGATTCTTAAAGCAAACAGATGAGTTGACTTTGCAATATCGGCTCCATCACCAAATCTACCTCATTAAGAGGAGTGATGTGGTGCATGTTGCATCCAGAAATCCAAAGGGTCAACAATCCGACACAGTCTCGACCTTTGGCCTCTAGACTTGTGCTGAGTTAGGCCAGCCTGATTTTAATTTCTTTTTATTTATTACTTAATGTCTTCGATAGAAGAAAAGGGAAAAAATAAAAATAAAACAAGAAGCAGATTACCATTGCTCCAGGGTCATGTCATCGCATTCACATCAAGGCTTCAATCTTTACGCTCTGTCTTCGCTCCTGAACAGCATGCCCTTGTTGGCGGCAATAATCCCATCGGCGAGCGAGGAGGTGAGAAGGGATAGGAAGCACGGAGGATGGCTGACAAGGGGAAGATCCAATAGAGGAGGGAGAGGAGAACTAGGAATAGCAGGATTACATAAGAGAGGATATCAAGGGGGTGAAGAATGAGAGGTTAAGGAAACGAAAGAGATACAAGGAAGGAGTGTAATAAAGAGCGAAAGAAAATCAACAAGAGAGGAAGTTCACGTCGGGCTGCCCGACATACCAACACATCCAAACTCACGACCTGAGTTGCGGATCCCTAGAATACCATAGGTATGATGGTTCTAGTCATAAGTTTGGCATTTGTGTTCAACTTAGTGATGAGCAAAATAGGATATCAATCATAAATTGAACCAATTGCTGTTAGAAGAGTTAAAACAAAGAAACTAAATGAACTCTGTAAAATGACCCATAATGAACACTGCAGCGTCGGTATTAAAATATAATATAATATTTTTATAATATAATTAAAAAAATATTAAAAAAAAGGTGCGACGTCGCCTCGATCTTTCTCCTCGCGCGGGAGAAAAAGCGGCCGCTGCCGCGGACAACCCGGAGGCAGCGACGGGGCGCAGGCAACCCGCCGGCGATGACTGCAGGCGGGCAAGGACGGCACTCGGGCGAGGAATTCTTTCTTCGCCTCTTTTTTTTTTTTTTTCTTTTCCTCTTCTTCTTCCCATTTTACTGCCATAGAAAAACACAATTGCTTATGTTGGGTAGAGGAAGTCCTAAAATTACAGTGGTTAAAATCAAAATAGTTTCAAGCATTACTCATTATGTATCAAGCCAAACACAATATGCATGACAACTTATTTAAACCTCAAAACAGTTGCTCGCTATCACCAAAAGATAAGTATCACATGAGGTGATTTTCCTATCAAATGGAACTCCAATTAGGCCTCGATTATATTTGGAAAAAAAATATGTCTAGCTGCTTAATTGGACATATTCTAGACTAAGGTTTGAATTACCGGTCCGTACTGGTATTGTGCATACCGCCCGGTATATTAAAATATAATATAATACAATATTAATATATTAAAACATTAAAAAAAGAGAAAAGGAGCAACGTCGCCTCGATCTTTCTCCCCGCGCTATCATGGACTTAGCGGAATTTGTCTAAGCCGTGTGGCACCCTTGCGACAAACTTGTAGACTTAGCTGGAATTGCCTAAGTCGCGGAGCAATCTTTGGCCAATGTTCCGGACTTAGCTGGGATTGCCTAAGTCATAAACGAAGCGTATTTGCTTGCAAAAGGTCATCCCAATTGCAACCACGTGCGGGTCCCGAAGGACCTGTAAAAAGAGAAGTTGATTAGTTTTGGAAACGAGCGACGGACAAGTCCCGATGTCTCGCCAAGAGGGCAGCTCTTACAAGCAATTCGTCGAACACCTTGTATGCAGCATAAAAAGAGAGAAAGAGAGCGAAATAGGACTTTGGAGGGCTGTAAGAATGGTCACAAGTCCACAAACGACGATTCCCAAGGGTGTCGGATGCAAAACACTTCAATTTCTTTGAGTGCAAACGCCCGACTAATATTCCGAAGCCCCATCCAGCCCTGTGCCACCCGGGGGGTTCCAGAGGGCTGAGATGGCTGACATTTTACTCCGCTCGGTTCGGTTGTCGCAGCACGCGGAAACGACGCAAATTGGGTAGTTTTGGCCTGTTTTGGCTCCGCGCAGTGAGCAATCGTTCTACAGCCAGACAGACTATTTCTGCTCACAATTTCTATGTAAAATCACCCAAAACCAAGGCAAAACAGGCTGCTCAACATTTGTACAAGCAACAAAAATACGACAAGCGGTTCACGGAACGAAGAGTTGCGATTGAGCGACGATCGTTCGTGATATTCTCCCCCACTTAACTTGTCGACGCCCTCGTCGACGCTTGTTGATAGGCTTTAACGCAGGCTTCTTTATGTCGTAGGGCGTCTTTAGGCTCCCAACTGGCTTCCGTCCAGGAAAGTTTTTGCCACTTCACCAAGTACTCAGTTTGCTCTACTCCGTTGGGTAGCTTAGTCTTACGATCCGCCAGAATTGTCTCAACTTTCTTTTCATAGGAGGCTCGGATTAGGGGTAGTCGAGTTGAAATATTTCGTGAGGCGTCTTGCGGATCTGAATGGTAGGCGTTCAAGTTTCTTGCATGGAAGACGTTGTGAATTTTGAACCATGCTGGCAGCTGCAACTTGTAGGAGATGTTGCCTACTCGACTGATGATTGGGAAAGACCCTTCATACTAGCGTCGCAATCCTTTGTGCACTTTGTGCCTAAAGAACTGGAGTGATACTGGTTGGAGCTTCACCAACAACAAATCGCCAACTTTAAAGTCCTGGGGTCGCCTTCCCAAGTCTGCCCACTTTTTCATCTTTTTAACCGCCTTCTCCAAGTAGGCCCGTGCAATATCTACATTTTGATGTCATGCTTTTGCAAAGTGATACGCTGACGGACTACTCCCCGTATGTCCAATGGCCTATGTGTGAGGGGTCGACGGCTGTTGTCCTGTGATAATCTCGAAGGGGCTCTTATTGGACACAGAGCTCCGCTGCAAGTTGTAGGAGAATTGGGCTATGTCCAACAGCTTCACCCAATCTCGTTGATTAGCACTCACATAGTGCCGGAGATACTGTTCTAACAGTGAGTTAATTCTTTCGGTTTGACCATCAGTCTGAGGGTGGAGGCTTGTGGAGAAGTATAACTTCGATCCTAACAGCTTGAATAGCTCGGTCAAGAATCGTCCCAAGAACCGAGAATCTCGATCACTAATGATATTTTGTGGAACTCCCCAATACTTCACCACATTCTTCATCATCAACTTGGCTGCCTCTTCTACTGAACAATATAGGGGTGCAGCAATAAACGTTGCATACTTTAAAAACTGATCGACAACTACAAGTATCGATCCCAGTACCCCTACTGTGGGCAAGCTTGATATGAAGTCTAAGGAAATGCTCTCCATGGCATTTCTGGCACCGGTAGCGGCTCCAAAAGTCCTACTGGCTTTCGCTGCTCCAACTTAACTTGTTGGCCCGTAAGGCATGTCCGAACATAATCATCCACATTTGTCCCCATTTTTGGCCAATAAAATGCCCTCTCCACCAGAGCCATTGCCCGATGAATGCCGGGATGTCCGGCCCAAAGGGAATCGTGACACTCACTCAAGAGTTCATGCCTTAAGTTGTCCACTCGCGGAACATAAACTCTATTCCCTTTGGTGTAGAGGAGTCCCTCATGGACCGAAAATCGTCACGCCTTGTCCTCTTTGATGAGTTGCATCAGGGTTACTGCTTGAGGATCACTGTACATTCCATCCCTGATCCTGGAAAGAAAGTTGGAGTGCAACTGACTTGCTTGGCCTCCACCTTCTAACTGTATACCATTCACCAGTTCCACTTTCTGGCTCAATGCATCGGCCACGACATTTGTCTTTCTAGGCTTGTACTCCATTACCATGTCGAATTCGGCCAAGAAGTCGTGCCATCTTGCCTGTTTCGGGGAGAGTTTTTTTTTAGTCTGGAAGTAACTCAATTTGACATTGTCCGTCCTTAGCACGAATCGTGCTCCCAAAAGGTGGTGTCGCCAGACTCGTAAACAGTGGACCACCGCTGTCATCTCTTTCTCTTGCACTGGATATCGCCGCTCGATCTCATTGAGCTTGCGACTCTCATAGGCCACTGGATGACCCTCTTGCATAAGTACTCCCCCAATAGCAAAGTCAGAAGCATCTGTATAGACTTTAAAAGGCTTCCCGTCCTCTGGTAATCTGAGTACTGGTTCCTCCAACACAGGAGTCTTTAGATCTTGGAAAGTCGCTTCACACTTGTCTGACCATCTCCAAGATTGCTCCTTTAGCAAATCCGTCAGTGGAGTTGCGCGCTTTGAATATCCAGAAATGAAGCGTTGATAATAGTTGATGAAACCAAGGAAGGATCTCAACTCAGGTACCTTCTTTGGTGTTCGCTATTCTGCCACAGCTAGCATCTTTGACTCATCCATCCGAATGGAACCACCGCCGATCCGATGTCCCAAGAACATAATTTCTGTCTACGCAAAGTAGCACTTCTCCCTCTTCACAAACAAGGTGTTCTCCATGAGAACTCTGAAGATTATCCGAAGGTGTTCAATGTGCTCCTCTAGCGTCTGGCTATAGACGACGATATGGTCTAGGTAGACGACCACAAACTTGTCCAAATACACTTTGAAAAGCTAGTTTATTAGAGTACAAAATGTGGTCGGAGCGTTGGTTAAACCAAAAGGCATCACAAATCAGCGATGAGCAGAATAGGATATTTGTTCTTCATCGTCACTTTGTTCAGAGCTCGATGATCGACACATAATCGGAGGCTCCCATCTCGTTTCTTCTGAAACAGAACTGGAGCTCCGAATGGTGCTTTTGAACTGCGGATGAGACCACTGCTTAGCAGTTCATCTAACTGCTTCCTCAGTTTTGCTAACTCTGGAGGGTCCATGCAGTAGGGTGGTCTCGCTGGAGGCTTAACTCCCGGCTCCAACTCAATGTTATGATCCACGCCTCTGCGTGGTGGTAGAGTCTTCGGCAACTCGGGTGGCATGACGTCTATGAATTCCTTCAAAACGTTTGCCACTACAGCAGGTTCGTGAATGGCCTCCCCGTCAAGTGGCTCCAGTTTCACAGCAGCCACGAAAGTTAATTCACCTTAACGCATCCCTTTCTTTAATTGTAATGTCGATATTTGCTGTGGGTCCTTGGTTCTCCCTCGAGAAACTGGAACTACGCAGGGGTCGTCACCTCCCATCAGGCATAAAGAGTTTAGGAACGACATCGGCACTAACTTCACCGCGTGGATGAACTCCATTCCAAGAATCACTTGGAAGTCGTCCAATGGCATCGCCATCAAATTTGTGCACGCGCTCCACGTTCCAATCTTGATAGGGACCCCCTTTGCTAATCCGGAGATCTGCTTGGCCTCCGAGTTCATAGCCTTCATGCAACTTGGGTTCTTCTCCAAGACAAGTCCAAGTCGCTTTGCTTCACGATCAGCAATAAAATTGTGCGTAGCTCCGGTGTCCACCATTGCAAGGGTTGTTCGGCCATTGAGCTTGATGTCCACATACATCAGCTCGCTACTTGCCGCCTTCTGTGCCTTTATCTTTGTTCTCTCTCCCACTCGACCCCGTAATGCATTCAACAAACGCATCGCTCCCATTCGGGGTCCTTACGACTCCTCGTCGTCGCTGCTAGATTCTGAACTTCTCGAACTAAGGGCGACGGCTTTGCCTTTGTCCGACTTGTGGGGGTGTATTGATGTCATTAAGGCGTTGAGGGACTGCTTCTGCGGGCACTCCCTCACCATGTGTGGTCCTCTACACAAGAAGCATCCACTAGATTTCGGGGCTTTGTCTTTTAAGATCGATCCCTTGTGGAAGCTCTTTTTCTTCTGTTCGCCCCAGACTTCTTTGCACGAGAGTATTTTGTTGGGCGATTTCCTAAGGATTGTTTCTTCTTTCCTTAGTCTTTTGAAGAAACGAAATCAGTTAGCCTTTCCGCGGCTGCAATTGAACCGACCATGTCGGTGGCATTCCTCCGATTTAGTTTTTGTTGTGCCCATGGCTTTAAGCCATCGAGGACGCTGAATAGTTTGTCCTTTTCGAACATATCTTTTATATCTAGTATCAGTGCCGAAAATTGCTTCACATAGTCTCGGATGGAAGTACTTTGGCGGAGTTGTCTCAGTTTCCTTCTTTCGACGAACTAAGTGTTCTCGGGCAGAAACTGCGTTCTCAACTCACGTTTCAAGTCTTCCCATGTATCCACTCGTCATCGGCCTTGTTGGATCTCTTCTCAACTGGTTCGCCACCAAAGTTTTACGTCTCCATTCAGATACATGGTTGTTATAGAAACTTTGGTTTCCTCCGAATAAGGACTCGTAGCACAAAGTAGATTTGGTGACGCGAGCAACGACGGCGCGTGAGCGACGACTGCGCACGGGCGAGGACCGCACACGGGCGCTAGGTATTCTTTCTTCTCCTCTTGTTTTTTTTTCATCTTTTCCTCTTCTTCTTCTTCCCTTTTTCTCGTTGAATCGACCGTCGACGATCAATTTCACCCACAATTGCCCGTCGATGATCGATTTCTCCCTTCAATCGACTGCCTACAGTCGAAATCGATCGCCGACGGTCGATTTTTGGCGTAACTACCTAGTAACGGACGATCCACATACCGGCAACCTGACGGATAGGTATGTATTGCCTGTACCAGACGGTACAGGTCAAAATTGCAAACCTTGTTCCAGACACCACTATAACATTGTCGTGACAGCAACTATTCAAAAATATTGATATATATGATCTATTATCCAAAAATGAGTAAATATACACCATCCTTTAAAATGAGATAATAAATTTTAACTATCACTTTTACACTGTATATAAATTATGCAACTAATATATAAAACAAGTGAAAAAGCATCTATTCCTGTAGGATGTACTTGATTGCTATCATGATAACCGGTATTATCCTGAATTCATGCCATTAAAGAAAAATTAATGAGTATATGAGACAGCCGCAAGAAGTCTTTTTTAAAAAAAAACAAACTTAAAGATGTTAAAGGGGTCTTCTTTAATGTTCTTTCTTGGGGTTCCAGAAGATAGACGGCATAAATGTTTCTTTAGTTAAATTATATTTTCAAAACTTATGTTGTCTTATAAGAAAACAGAGATTAGGCCAAGCGAAGAACACACAAACCACAGCATAAAGCAAGACAATAACAGTGATACCAATGCAAGTCTTTGAGACCTTCTGATTTCCACGCTGTAGAGATTAAGAATAAAAAGGAGGTAAAAGAGAGTTAGCAGAGGAAAGAAGGTAAAAGGGACTATCTATCATACAACAAGAAGATGATCTCGTATAAGAAGGATTACTTACTTCATAGATCAAAACATAGAACAATGTAAAAGCCGTCAACGCAACAGCATGCACTGAAAAAGCCACATCATTTGCAACTACAGGAATCATCTGAAATTAAGAGAATTAATTTGTACATACATCTAGAGAATAAACATTCCAAACGAACATGATGTTAATCAGCAAATCAATAATTTATATATGTAGAATCTATGGCAAAACCTTCAGCAAGGTGGCTGAACAAACTCGTAATTAATATTTTAACGTGTATAATGGAAGTTTGGAAGAAATCCAAAATTATGACAGAAATTATTCACAGGATTATACTTTATAGCATGCGACCACAATGATTTTAGAACAAAAACAAATCAACTTGTACAGGTGGTCTGCATCCGCTAAAAAAGATATGATTGTCCATCAGTACATTATGTAGCTCAAGAGAATTGGCCTCCCAAAAGTGACGGGAGAAGACTGAATGAAACTTTACTACTAAAATTGACAAAAAGGCAATTAATACTAAGACATCCTACAGTGTTTATAAGAGGGAATTTAATTTTGTCCAAATCGACCCATACCCAATGGATATCTACCAGTTTGGGCATGAACCAGACCGAATGTTGAGCTCCCAATTTGAAATAGTATGGTCACCTTTAATTACTAAAGCAGTTCTCTTTTTGTCTTTTTCAAACACAGCTACACGATGCACCAGGGTTCATGACACACAAGTGTCTCCTCTCCACTATTTGTCGCTCGAATGCCCCTATCGCACCGCACCAATGGCTGCCACCCGCCGCACCTCCAATTCGTGTCCTCCTCTTTTGCTTCTTCCTTCTTCCTTATTTGCTTTTGGAGTAAGCCTATAGTTGAAACCCATTCCCATATAAGAAGAAGCAAAAAAAGTTTGTGGAAAGAGAAAAATAGATTTCGGAAACAACTAGAAGACGGTTTCCTGCTGTGAAGGAACAAGGAACGTAATCTACGTGTCACTGAACGGCTTAACGTAACTGCACTAGCGTGAAGCATGAGGTACGCAACACGGAGGATGAAGATGACTGACGAAGAACAACATGGATGGCTTAACGACAACCTTTAAGCTATGGACGGGCAAGTTGATTAAATATTTTTCAATTAAACATGTGATTCGACCAGTTGACCCATTGGGCTGACCAGTGGCCCCCTCCCCTGCTTTCTGATTCGGTTATGATAACTATGATAAAAATCCGATCATTATTGCTGGTACAGGTCAGTAACCATCGGATTTCGATCATTACCGATTGATACAGATCTGGGAACGTATAGGGTTATGTAAAGAGTACTGCCTGGTTGAGGGCGATCTGCATATCATTCCCTTGTCGAACCAATACGTACCGCCCCTACTAAGCGATATAGCTCGATACGGCAAATCTAACAATAAGAAAACAATTTCAACAACAACATTTGGAATAACAAATTCCTTTTTTCTATTGATGACTGATATGAAGTGATTCCTATATCTATTTGGTATAGTTGATATCTGACAAATTTCAAGGATGTTTGGTATCTAAATCATTCTATAGTCATATAAGGCAAATTGACCAGATAATTAGAATAGTATTTGATGAATTTCAAAGCTCTCCTTTAATAGAATTTTATGGGGTGATGAGATTAGATTATCCACAACACTAAAAAAAGTATATTCCGGAAGGGCTAGATGTCGTGATTAAATACTCGATTGTTTCTTTGTGCAACTAATTTAATTTTAATTCAGCAATAGTCTCTATTTGTTTCCACTCTTCTCCTTGAATCGAAGAAAATTTGATAGGAGGCCATATCCAACCATTGTTATTATTTGATACTTGAGTTTGAGTGTAGGAGCTACAGAGAAAAAGAATTATAAAATTAAAAATAAGAGCTAAAGAACACCATAAAGATGAAAAGAAGCATGATAAACTACAGATGTATGATACAAATTGTCAGCTCTCCACTTATTTATATACAACTTTAAGCTTTATCAACCTTTCAGTAAATGGTTCTATATTTACTCTCTTTAAAATCCATTAATCAAAAGCCACGAAGCAGAAACTCAAACGCTTCCTACTTTTTTCTTGTAACCTTGCTTTGTATCATAATAATGTTAAAAGTGTAATATCATCCATATGCATTTAATTAAATATCTTTCTTCCCCTATCATGTTAATTACATATACATTGATAATATGCATTCATATATCTTACATTTGACAGTGCAAATTCAGAAAGATCCAGCCTGTAGTCCTTTAATCTCAAAATTAAGAACATAAAAAATACAATTAAAGAATAAAATAAGTTTATGTAGTATTGAGTCTCCAGATAAGAAAGAACGTTATGATTTGAGGAAAGAAGTTAAAAGCTTAAGTAATTAATTAATGGAAATAGGTATAAATTCTGAAAAGGCGGAATTCGATTCCCTGACTAACAAATGACCCAATCCGTGATGGGCAGCTGGCTCACCAAGTATTCAGATCATTAAGAGTACCTCATCTAGCCCTAAATTTGGAATATTAAGAAAATACAAGAAAAGAATATCACCCATGAACAGAAGAAAAAAAACGGAAGCATTAACAACAACACTAATAAGTAATATAACTAAACCGCATGATGCAAGCAATTTGACAAGTTCATACCTCCAAAATTTCATCAACTACTTCAAGATCCAAATTCCTTGGTACAAAACCTGCTCCTATGCCTTGAATCTTGTGTCGACCTACATTATAGGACCTTCTGGTTATGGGGATAAAACAAAAGGTTGAAAGAGAAAAGGTTAGATCCACTTAATCTTTGCCTATACCAGGCTTTCCCCCTGAAGAATGTTGCTTTCAGAAGGCTCAGTGCCAATGACCTGAAGAAATTGGAAATGAGAAAGACCAAGAATTAGGAATTCCATACACAGAGAAACTTAGCATAAAAAGGTAAGAGAAAAAAATAGAAAGGAAAAAGAACCTTGACGTTAGGATTTTTGTCATTCAAAAAACAACCAACTCCAGATATAGTTCCACCTGTCCCAATACAGCAATAAAAATGTCCACCTTCCCTCTTGTATCTTCCCTGATTTCTGGACCAGTAGACTCACAGTGTATCTGCACAAGAATATACAGAATTTGAAAAAAAAAAAATGAAACTTGGGTAAGAAAAAAAAATTAAAAAAAATCATGGTAGAATGTGACCTTTGGATTTGCAAGATCGTCAAATTGTTGAAGAATATATGCATTGGGCGTATTCTTCAAGATCTCTACTGAACTGCTCCCTTCGTGCCAATCGCAGAATCTGTAAGGACAAGTTATTCTCCGAAAGCTTTCAGCAGAACTCGTCTTTCAATGCTCACAGATGCAGGCGTCGATATCAGTTTGTATCCTTTGGCAGCAGCAATAAACGCAAGACCAATCCCCATGTTACCACTTGTTCGTTCCACCACTATACTCTTTAGAAGCAAAAAAATAGGGAAAAAAAAGAAGAAATCAATCAGTAACAATGGAATGACAATGAAGAGGCAGATTTACTAGAATGGCTACAATAAGGTCCTCTAACAAAAAGTTCAAACATGAGAAAAAGGTGAAGAAACCGAAAAGACTGGCGATCAAGAACCAAGCCTGTCTTATCTCTCCCCCGCTCGTCTCCCTCTTCGTCTTCGTCTTCCTTCCTTTGCCTGCGACTGCAAGCCGCCTCCGCTACAATGCTGACTCCTCCGGATCCCCTGTCCGAGTGCGACGGCAAACCCTGCTAATGGGTCCCATCTGAAGCAGGGCTCATGCACCAGGCACGAATCTCAAAGTTAAAAAAATGACGTGGCTTGCATAGGGGAGCCTCACCGCACGCTCTCTCACTCGCGCGCTTTCTATGCGGACGGCGGTCGAGAACTAAACCGCTCTCCTCACGAAGCCTATTGATGCTCTCTCTGTGGCGGAAGGATGTCTCGTCTCCCTCTCCGTCTTTGACTTCTTCCGGCGAAGCTTATTTCTCTCTGTCAATCTCGTTGGCTGGAGGAAGGCGATCAAGAACCAAGCCTGTCTTCTCCCCCGCTCGTCTGCGTCTTCTCCTTGTTTCTCCTTCTCTCGCGCTTGCGTTGGCTGGCGGAATTCGATCAAGAAAGAATGAAGCTATCCTTCTCCCCGCTCGTCTCCGTCTTCGGCTTCGTCTTCGTCTTCCTTTGTCTGCGCCTGCAAGCCTCCTCCGCTAAAGTACTGCCTCCTCCGGAACCCTGTCCGAGTGCGATGGCGGCCATGCGAGTTTGCTTACCCCACTTGGCGAAGTCGCATTATCTGTTCTGGCACGCCTACCCTCCCCCGACCTTACAATGCTGCGCGGCCTTCTCCGCCGCCATCGAAGGTCCCGGCGCCGCCTGCCTATGCCTTCTAGCCCGCCAGAAAGCATTCTTGGGGACGCCGATTGAAACTTCACGCCTCTTCTCCCTCCCCTTCGCCTGCGGGAAACCGGTCGACGCCTTCGCCACTGAGATCTGCCAAGATTCTGCTCCTCCGGCTCCTCCTGCATCTGCGGCTCCTCCTGCTGCCGCTCCTCCGGCCTACCGTATTAACCTCAGGTTCACATTAACAGTTTCTTTGCCCGCATCTGTAGTTGTAGTTCTTGTTTTAGCAAGATTGATCTACGCTATCTACGTTCGCGATTGCTCGTTTCTGGAACTCTTTTGTCGAATTGCTTGTATGCTTTCGGGTTGATTCATTTGTTTCTTGATCTTGATTGTTAGGTGCTGGTTGCTTTTAGTGTCTTTTTTAAGTCTCATTTCTATGTTTTAGTGTTCTTTATTCTTGAGGTGCACTTCCATTGGGATCTTGCATGCATGTGTCTTCCAGTTCTATCTTAGGCTTTCTTCCGTAGGGGTATCGTATACTGGTTTCTCGGATTCTAACTCTCAGTTTTTTTTTTTTTTTTTTTGTTATTTCGTCCGTATTTTGCATGTGTCTTCGAATACGTATACTGATTTTTTTGATTCTAGATTCTGAGTTGTATCTTCTTTGTGTTTTTTCATCGGGATCTTGTGTGTATCTTCGAATACGTGCACCGGTTTCTTCGACCTTAGATTTTGCAAAGATTCTCTAATTTGCTAGTGCGTTGACTTTCTTGGTATATACCTTTTCCGAGTCTAATAAAAAAAACGTAAAAGTTCATTCATTCTTTCGTTTGTTTTGTTAGTTACATGCATGACCATCTTCTTTGTTCGCGGTATATCATTTTTCTATGCTTCATGATCTCATCGGACACATATATGGATTAATCGTTTTGAGTCTCACAAACATTTATGCAAGTGAAATTCTTATATAGAGTCGATTTTAGATGGAACATCGTGTGAGGGCCTGGCTCGGGCTGTGAGCTTTCTTTCTTTTTTCCTTTACCTGACCCGGGTTGTGGGTAAATAAATCGGTTGAGCCTCCCCTTGAGCAGGCTCAAGGAGGGTTTTTTTCACCCTAGCTTTTACGGTTAGGGTTTTTCCCTCCAACGAGGTTTTGCCTTGATCTATCATTCGATCGAGGATTTCCTCGGATTAAAGATTGTATTGCAAATATTAAGGATTGAATGAAATTCTATCATTTGAATAAATTTATTATGGTTTCCTAATACATTATATAGAATTAAATATTTTCTAAACATATGATGTGTCAAGTATTTAGAATCATCTTCTTAAAGCATGAATATTACTTTAATATGTGTACTAATATATTTATCATTTGTAATTTGAAGTATGGCTATTGTTATTTCTAATTTGTATAAAAAAAAAACCCAAATTCATAATCCTACCAAAATAAAATTTTTTCTTGCAACCATAATTTTAGCTTTAATTTCGCCAAACAAGTTTAACCATGCATCCTCCTTAGGCTATCAAGGAATAGCTTTGATGCTTGAGTAGTAAAAGTTATATATCACTTATATCCATGAACACATATGTATCA
Source organism: Ensete ventricosum (assembly GCA_029747655.1). Lineage (NCBI taxonomy): Eukaryota > Viridiplantae > Streptophyta > Magnoliopsida > Zingiberales > Musaceae > Ensete > Ensete ventricosum. Next base: position 46,126,095 of record JAQQAF010000003.1, read on the forward strand.
ATTAATATACGAAATATTCATGTGTTTATCAGTGACTTAGCATGAAAATTGGGATAGTAAGGACATATACAATTTTTACTTCTCAAACATCTAAATATATAAACATGAAGCATAATGATAGACTTCGTTCAATAAATGATTTATTAACATGCCATTCAACATTAACCCATCTTCAAAACATTAACCCATCCACACTAAACCTAAAAAAATAAGATAAAAGAAAAAAATAAATAAATGCTTATCTAACTCTTATCTCATGGAAGGCCTTAAAGCCTTATAGGAACCTACCAATATAATAATAGGTTGCTCCTCAATTTGTAGAAACAACATATAATTATAAATAATTTGTAGAATTATATTTATTTATCATATAATTCGATCTCTCTTGTGTATCGTATCATGAGATAGTGTTTGAAATTTATCCGAAAACAACATTGAAGTGAGTGGAAAGGAAACGAAGTGAAAAAATAGAATAAAAATGAACTAAGAAGCAATTAACTTGTACGTACCATAAAAAAACTTAGAAGCTATCATTTTATATACACGGGTTTTGCGAGACTTCATTTTCCTTGCACATCACATCATGAGATGGTCGCTACAAATGAGACCAAAGACGATCTTGAACCAAGTAAAAAGAGGAAGAGTGACAGAGAAGGTTGTGTCGCAGAAGATTGTTCAGATTGTAGCATCCAACAGTAGCATCATTAACCTAACCGCATCGTATCCTCCTCTTTTACTTGTGTGATGGCAGAAGAGAGAGAGAGAGAGAGAGAGAGAATAGCTTATAGAGATGAGTGCTTGTTCTTTACACTGTCACTAGGGAGAAGAGGATGGTATCCTTAATTTATCTATCTGATACCTGATATAAACCCAGAAGGTTATCACAAACAAATAAACATCTATGAGTTTTCCTTCACTTCACTGCATAATAAAGCTCAGTGACGTATGCGTGTAGTAAAATTAACTACCATGTTCAACTCTGCTAGATGCCAGGATTCAAGCAATTGGACGAAGAAGATTTAATCTAGCATTTATCTTTTTTATGTTAATTCAAAACATTGGTTTGATATAGTGCCAGCAACACCATAGGTTGAGTTTGAAAACCTCCTTCCTGCAAATCGAACATCCAAAGCAATTGGTATGTGGACTCATCCACATACTCATAACATCTTGTCAAAGGCGAAAATTCTTTGATCAAAACAACCCCAGAAACATTCTTCTCAAAATAAAATAGGATGTAGACTTTGCAGACATAATTCCCCACTACATCAAAATTTTTAAAGAAAAAGTACCAAACAGATAGTAGTAGGATGTGAATCACAATTGGTGTGACTGTTGAATTTAGTTAGAGAGACTTGACTTCTGAATTCAGAGACACGATACTGCTAACTCTTACACAAGCAAGAGGGAAGTGCAATAACACAAATTGGACGGCAATTTCCAACCAATGTTGAATCTGATTGCAATCAGTAATAGCTCACTTAATATTATATTTTGACCCCCAGCTGGACACTTTACATATCATTGATCATATCACCATCACTTTCATTGTCAAGTTTCTATGTGTATCAAAGCCCCATTTACGAATTACAGCCTCATACGACTGCAAGATGCTCACGTAAAACAGATCGATCAACTCCAAACTTATGCCTTCCCTCTTTGCTCCCAGTTTAACGTTAAAACGTCGTTGAATCCAGGACGGACAATCATTAATATGCAATCTGAATGATCTTAAAGAGTGATTAATCCCCTACACATTTTGCTAACTGCGGTTTCTCTTCAGAGTTGATAAGTGGAATAACATTTTCTTCCATAATTCTTGGGTTTACTTCCATTCCTCACAGGATAGAGCACATAGTGCTGGAAAATGAAGAGAATATCAAAGAGCACTACTTCCTGCAACAGAAAGAGAGGAAAAAAAAAAATTAACATAATGGATAAGCATTTTGGATAAAATTGAGCAGAGATGTGCAATATTTATCTTCTAGCTACATATAGAAATCACCTGCATCCTCAGTTAATATAAAATTGGGATCAATCATTGATCAAGGACACCGTGGAAGAAACGGAATGCAAAACTGACAGCACAACTGCATTCTAGGATAATTATATCATCCTATTTCTCATAAAACAAAATTTAGCATGTTCACAAATGATAAAAAAACTATTTGTGAAATCATCCTATACATCTAATAGTTCTAATCAATTTGCAGTCTGGTGTCTTGTGTTGCGGACCCTAGAATACCGTAGGTATGATGGTCCCAGTCATAAGTTTGGGCATTTGGGTTCAACTGAGTGATGAGCAAAATAGGATATCAATCATAAATTGAACAAATTACTATTAGAAGAGTTAAAATAAAGAAACTAAGTGTAGGAAAACTGCCAATAGTGTACAAATCATCAAGCTGCTCCAAACTATATTTGATAAATTACCGCTAAATATTTGGTCTAGAAATTTTTTGAAATAGTTTGTCTAGGTTGTAATATAAATTTAGACCAACAATAACAAGTGAGACACTTCAACAACTTGGGGTCACAACGGTCCGTACCATTGTACCGAGTTCATCTCGGTACCGATACGGTACTAGTACTAGGCGGTATGCACAGTGCATACTGCCCGGTATATTAAAGTATAATATAATATCATATAATATAATAAATTAAAATATTAAAAAAAGAGAAAAGGGGTGACGTCGCCTCGATCTTTCTCCCCGCGCTGTCACGGACTTAGCGGAATTTGCCTATGCCATGTGGCACCCTTGCGACAAACTTGTAGACTTAGTTGGAATTGCCTAAGCCGCAAAACAATCTTTAGCCAATGTTCCGGACTTAACTGGGATTCCCTAAGTCATGAAACACCAAAGCATATTTGCCCGCAAAAGGTCCTGTGATAATCTCGAAGGGGCTCTTATTGGACGCAGAGCTCCGCTGCAAGTTGTAGGAGAATTGGGCTATGTCCAACAGCTTCACCCAATCTCGTTGATTAGCACACAAATAGTGCCGGAGATACTGTTCTAACAGTGAGTTAATTCTTTCGGTTTGACCATCAGTCTGAGGGTGGAGGCTTGTGGAGAAGTATAACTTCGATCCCAACAGCTTGAATAGCTCGGTCCAGAATCGTCCCAAGAACCGAGTATCTTGATCACTAAGGATATTGTGTGGAACTCCCCAATACTTCACCACATTCTTCATCATCAACTTGGCTGCCTCTTCTGCTGAACAATATAGGGGTGCAGCAATTAACGTTGCATACTTCGAAAACCGATCGACAACTACAAGTATCGATCCCAGTCCCCTACTGCGGGCAAGCTTGATATGAAGTCTAAGGAAATGCTCTCCCATGGCCATTTCGGCACCGGCAGCGGCTCCAAAAGCCCCACTGGCTTTCGCTTCTCCAACTTATCTTGTTGGCACGTAAGGTATGTACGAACATAATCATCCACATTTGTCCCCATTTTTTGCCTATAAAATACCCTCTCCACGAGAGCCATTGTCCGATGAATGCCGGGATGTCCGGCCCAAAGGGAATCGTGACACTCACTCAAGAGTTCATGTCTCAAGTTGTCCACTCGCGGAACATAAACTCTATTCCCTTTAGTGTAGAGGAGTCCCTCTTGGACCCAAAATCGTCGCGCCTTGCCCTCTTTGATGAGTTACATCAGGGTTACTGCTTGAGGATCACTGTACATTCCATCCCTGATCCTGGAAAGAAAGTTAGAGTGCAACTGACTTGCTTGGCCTCCACCTTCCAACTGTATATCATTCACCAGTTCCACTTTCCGGCTCAATGCATAGGCCACGACATTTTGCTTTCTAGGCTTGTACTCCAATACCATATCGAATTCGGCCAAGAAGTCGTGCCATCATGCCTGTTTCGAGGAGAGTTTCTTTTGAGTCTAGAAGTAACTCAATGTGACATTGTCCGTCCTTAGCACGAATCGTGCTCCCAAAAGGTAGTGCCGCCAGACTCGTAAACAGTGGACCACCGCTGTCATCTTTTTCTCTTGCACTGGATATCGCCGCTCGATCTCATTGAGCCTGCGACTCTCATAGGCCACTGGATGACCCTCTTGCATAAGTACTCCCCCAATAGCAAAGTCAGAAGCATATGTATGGACTTTAAAAGGCTTCCCGTCGTCTGGTAATCTGAGTACTGGTTCCTCCAACACAGCAGTCTTTAGATCTTGGAAAGCCGCTTCACACTTGTCTGACCATCTCCAAGATTGCTCCTTTAGCAAATCCGTCAGTGGAGCTGCGCGCTTTGAATATCCAGAAATGAAGCGTTGATAATAGTTGATGAAACCAAGGAAGGATCTCAACTCAGGTACCTTTTTTGGTGTTCGCCATTCAGCCACAGCTTGCATCTTTGACTCATCCATCCGAATGAAACCACCGCCGATCCGATGTCCCAAGAACATAATTTCTGTCTATGCAAAGTAGCACTTCTCCCTCTTCACAAACAAGGTGTTCTCCATTAGAACTCTGAAGATTATCCGAAGGTGTTCAATGTGCTCCTCGAGCGTCTGGCTATAGACGACGATATCGTCTAGGTAGACGACCACAAACTTATCCAAATACACTTTGAAAAGCTAGTTTATTAGAGTACAGAATGTGGTCGGAGCGTTGGTTAAACCAAAAGGCATCACAAATCCGCGATGAGCAGAATAAGATATTTGTTCTTCACCGTCACTTTGTTCAGAGCTCGATGATCGACACATAATCGGAGGCTCCCATCTTGTTTCTTATGAAACAGAACTGGAGCTCCGAATGGTGCCTTTAAACTGCGGATGAGACCACCGGTTAGCAGTTCATCTAACTGCTTCCTCAGTTTTGCTAACTCTGGAGGGGCCATGCGGTAGGGTGGTCTTGCTGGAGGCTTAACTCCCGGCTCCAACTCAATGTTATGGTCCACGCCTCTGCGTGGTGGTAGAGTCTTCGGCAACTCAGGTGGCATGACGTCTATGAATTCCTTCAGAACTTTTGCCACTACAGCAGGTTCGTGAATGGCCTCCCAAGTGGCTCCAGCTTCACAGCAGCCATGAAAGTTAATTCACCTTACCGTATCACTTTCTTTAATAGTAATGCCGAAATTTGCTGTGGGTCCTTGGTTCTCCCTCGAGAAACTGGAACTACGTAGGGGTCGTCGCCTCTCATCAGGCATAAAGAGTTTAGGAACGACATCGGCACTAACTTCACCGCGTGGATGAACTCCATTCCAAGAATCACTTGAAAGTCGTCCAATGGCATCGCCATCTTATTTGTACACCCGCTCCTCGTTCCAATCTTGATAGGGACCCCCTTTGCTAATCCGGAGATCTGCTTGGCCTCCGAGTTCATAGCCTTCATGCCACATGGGTTCTTCTCCAAGACAAGTCCAAGTCGCTTTGCTTCACGATCAGCAATAAAATTGTGGGTAGCTCCAGTGTCCACCATTACAAGGGTTGTTCGGCCATTGAGGTTGATGTCCACATACATCAGCTCGCTACATGCCGCATTCTGTGCCTTTGTCTTTGTTCTCTCCCCCACTCAACCCCGTAATGCATTCAACAAACGCATCGCTCCCATTCGGGGTCCTTGCGACTCCTCGTCGTCGCTGCTAGATTCTGAACTTCTCGAACTAAGGGCGACGGCTTTGCCTTTGTCCGACTTGTGGGGGTGTATTGATGTCATTGAGGCGTTGAGTGCCTGCTTCTGGGGGCACTCCCTCACCGTGTGTTGTCCTCTACACAAGAAGCATCCACTAGATTTCGGGGCTTTGCCTTTTAAGCTCGATCCCTTGTGGAAGCTCTTTTTCTTCTGTTCGCCCCCAGACTCCTTTGCACGAGAGTATTTTATTGGGCAATTTCCTAAGGATTGTTTCTTCTTTCCTTAGTCTTTTGAAGAAACGAAATCAGTTAGACTTTCTGCGGCTGTAATTGCCCCGACCACGTCGGTGACATTCCTCCGATTTAGTTTTTGTTGTGCCTATGGCTTTAAGCCATCGAGGAAGCTGAATAGTTTGTCCTTTTCGGACATGTCTTGTATATCTAGTATCAGCACCGAAAATTGCTTCACATAGTCTCGGATGGAAGTACTTTGACATAGTCTCGGATGGAAGTCCTTTTCGGACATGTCTTGTATATCTAGTATCAGCACCGGCTTGCCCCATCTTGCTTGTTTGTTCGAATTGCTTGCCTGCTCTGATACCACAATGTCACGAACTTAACGGAATTTGTCTAAGCCGTGTAGCACCCTTGCGGCAAACTTGTAGACTTAGCAGGAATTTCCTAAGTCGCGAAGCAATCTTTGGCCAATGTTCCGAACATAGCTGGGATTGCCTAAGTCATGAAACGCCGAAGCGTATTTGCTCGCAAAGGGTCAGCCCAATTGCAATCTCGTGCGGGTCCCGAAAGGACCCGCAAAAAGAGAAGTTGATTAGTTTTGGAAACGAGCGATGAACAAGTCCCGGCGTCTCGCCAAGAGGGCAGCTCTTACAAGCAATTCGTCGAACACCTTGTGTGCAGCAGAAAAAGAGAGAGAGAGCGAAACAGGACTTTGGAGGGCTGTAAGAACGGTTGCAAAACCATAAACGATGATGCCCAAGGGTGTCGGACGCAAAACACATCAATTTCTTTAAGTGCTCGCGCCCGATTAATATCCCGAAGTCCAATCCAGCCCTATGCCTCCTGGGGGTTCCAGAGGGCTGAGATGGCTGACATTTTACTCCGCTCGGTTCCGTCGTAGCAGCACGTGAAAACGACAAAAAACTGGGCAGTTTTGGCTTGTTCTGACTCCACGCAGCGAGCGATCGTTCTTCAGCCTGACAGATTGTTTCTGCTCACAATTCCTAGGTAAAATCTCCCAAAACCAATGCAAAACAGGCTGCCCAACATTTGTACTAGAAACAAAAAAGCGACGAACGGTTCATGGAACGAAGAGTTACGGTTGAGTGACGACCGTTCATGACAGCGCGGGAGGAAAAGCGCCCGCGATCCGTGGGCGGCGATGGCGCGCGGGCACTGGCGACCTGCGGGCGTCGACGGCGCGCGAGCGACGACTGCACACGGGCGAGGACCGCACACGGGTGCTAGATATTCTTTCTTCTCCTCTTGTTTTTTTTTTCTTCTTCTTTTCCTCTTATTCTTCTTCCCTTTTTTCTTGTTCAATGGACCGTCGACGGTCGATTTCACCCTCAATCGGCCGTAGACGATCGATTTCTCTCTTCAATCAGTTGCCTACAGTCGAAATCGACCGCCGACGATCGATTTTTCGTGGAACTGCCTGGTAGCGGACAGTCCACATACCGGCAACCTGACGGACCGATATGTATTGCCAGTACCAGACGGTACAGGTCAAAATTGCAAACCATGTTCCAGACACCACTATAACACTGTCGTGACAACAACTATTCAGAAATCTTGATATAAATGATCTATTATCGAAAAATGAGTAAATATACACCATCCTTTAAAATGAGATAATAAATTTTAACTATCACTTTTTACACTGTATATAAATTATGCAACTATTATATAAAACAAACGAAAAAGCATCTATTCCTGTAGGATGTACTTGATTGCTATCATGATAACCGGTATTATCCGGAATTCATGCCATTAAAGAAAAATTAATGAGTATATGAGACAGTTGCAAGAAGTCTTTTTCTAAAAAAAAGCAAACTTAAAGATGTTAAAGGGGTCTCCTCTCCACTATTTGTCGCTCGAATGCCCCTATCGCACCGCACCAATGGCTGTCACCCGCCGCACCTCCAATTCGTCTCCTCCTCCTTCCCTCTTTTGCTTCTTCCTACTTCCTCATTTGCTTTTGGAGTAAGCCTATAGTTGAAACCCATTCCCATATAAGAAGAAGCAAAAAAAGTTTGTGGAAAGAGAAAAACTGATTTCGGAAACAAATAGAAGATGGTTTCTTGCTGTGAAGGAACAAGGAACGTAATCTATGTGTCACTGAACGGCTTAACGTAACTGCACCAGCGTGAAGCATGAGGTACGCAACACGGAGGATGAAGATGACTGATGAAGAACAACATGGATGGCTTAACGACAACCTTTAAGCTATGGACGGGCAAGTTGATTAAATATTTTTCAATTAAACATGTGGTTCGACCAGTTGACCCATTGGGCTGACCAGTGGCCCCCTCCCCTGCTTTCTGTTCGGTTATGATAACTATGATCAAAATCCGATCATTACCGCTGGTACAGGTTAGTAACCATCGGATTTCGATCATTACCGATTGATACAGATCTGGGAACATATAGGGTTTTGTAAAGAGTACTGCTTGGTTGAGGGCAATCTGCGTATCAGTCCCTTGTCGAACCAGTACGTACCGCCCCTACAAAGCGATATAGCTCGGTACGGAAATCTAACAATAGGAAACCAATTTGAATAGCAAAATCTGGAATAACTAATTCCTTTTTTCTATTGAGACGGATATGAAGTGATTCCTATATCTATTTGGTATAGTTGATATCTGACAAATTTCAAGGATGTTTGGTATCTAAATCATTCAATAGTCATATAAGGCAAATTGACCAGATAATTAGAATAGTATTAGATGAATTTCAAAGCTCTCCTTTAATAGAATTTTATGGGGTGATGAGATTAGATTATCCACAACACTAAAAAAAGTATATTCCGGTAAGGCTAGATGTCGTGATTAAATACTCGATTGTTTCTTTGTGCAACTAATTTAATTTTAATTCAGCAGTAGTCTCTATTTGTTTCCTCTCTTCTCCTTGAATCGAAGAAAATTTGATAGGAGGCCATATCCAACCATTGTTATTATTTGATACTTGAGTTTGAGTGTAGGAGCTACAGAGAAAAAGAATTATAAAATTAAAAATAAGAGCTAAAGAACACCCTAAAGATGAAAAGAAGCATGATAAACTACAGATGTATGATACAAATTGCCAGCTCTCCACTTATTTATATACAACTTTAAGCTTTATCAACCTTTCAGTAAATGGTTCTATATTTACTCTCTTTAAAATCCATTAATCAAAAGCCACGAAGCAGAAACTCAAACGCTTCCTACTTTTTTCTTGTAACTTTGCTTTGTATCATAATAATGTTAAAAGTGTAATATCATCCATATGCACATAATTAAATATCTTTCTTCCCCTATCAAGATAATTGCATATACATTGATAATATGCATGCATATATCTTACATTTGACGGTGCAAATTCAGAAACATCCAGCCTGTAGTCCTTTAATCTCAAAATTAAGAACATAAAAAATACAATTAAAGAATAAAATAAGTTTATGTAGTATTGAGTCTCCAGACAAGGAAGAAAGTTATGATTTGAGGAAAGAAGTTAAAAGCTTAAGTAATTAATTAATGGAAATAGGTATAAATTCTGAAAAGGCAGAATTCGATTCCCTGACTAACAAATGACCCAATCCGTGATGGGCAGCTGGCTCACCAAGTATTCAGATCACTAAGAGTACCTCATCTAGCCCTAAATTTGGAATATTAAGAAAATATAAGAAAAGAATATCACCCTTGAACAGAAGAAAAAAAACGGAAGCATTAACAACAACACTAATAAGTAATATAACTAAACCGCATGATGCAAGCAATTTGACAAGTTCATACCTCCAAAATTTCATCAACTACTTCAAGATCCAAATTCCTTGGTACAAAACCTGCTCCTATGCCTTGAATCTTGTGTGGACCTACATTATAGGACCTTCTGGTTATCGGGATAAAACAAAAGGTTGAAAGAGAAAAGGTTAGATCCACTTAATCTTTGCCTATACCAGGCTTTCCCTCTGAAGAATGTTGCTTTCAGAAGGCTCAGTGCCAATGACCTGAAGAAATTGGAAACGAGAAAGATCAAGAATTAGGAATTCCATACACAGAGAAACTTAGCATAAAAAGGTAAGAATAGAAAGGAAAAAGAACCTTGATGTTAGGATTTTTGTCATTCAAAAAACAACCAACTCCAGATATAGTTCCACCTGTCCCAATACAGCAACAAAAATGTCCACCTTCCCTCTTGTATCTTCCCTGATTTCTGGACCAGTAGACTCACAGTGTATCTGCACAAGAATATACAGAATTTGAAAAAAAAAAAAAAAAAAAAATGAAACTTGGGTAAGAAAAAAAAATTAAAAAAAATCATGGTAGAATGTGACCTTTGGATTTGCAAGATCGTCAAATTGTTGAAGAATATATGCATTGGGCGTATTCTTCAAGATCTCTACTGAACTGCTCCCTTCGTGCCATTCGCAGAATCTGTAAGGACAAGTTATTCTCCGAAAGCTTTCAGCAGAACTCGTCTTTCAATGCTCACAGATGCAGGCATGGTCGATATCAGTTTGTATCCTTTGGCAGCAGCAATAAACGCAAGACCAATCCCCATGTTACCACTTGTTCGTTCCACCACTATACTCTTTAGAAGCAAAAAAATAGGGAAAAAAAAGAAGAAATCAATCAGTAACAATGGAATGACAATGAAGAAGCAGATTTACTAGAATGGCTACAATAAGGTCCTCTAACAAAAAGTTCAAACATGAGAAAAAGGTGAAGAAACCGAAAAGACTGGCGATCAAGAACCAAGCCTGTCTTATCTCTCCCCCGCTCGTCTCCCTCTTCGTCTTCGTCTTCCTTCATTTGGCTGCGCCTGCAACCCGCCTCCGCTAGAATGCTGACTTCTCCGGATCCCCTGTCCGAGTGCGACGGCAAACCCTGCTAATGGGTCCCATCTGAAGCAGGGCTCATGTACCAGGCACGAATCTCAAAGTTAAAAAAATGACGTGGCTTGCATAGGGGAGCCTCACTCGCGCGCTTTCTATGCGGAAGGCGGTCGAGAACTAAACCGGTCTCCTCACGAAGCCTATTGATGCTCTCTCTGTGGCGGAAGGATGTCTCGTCTCCCTCTCCGTCTTTGACTTCTCCGGCGAAGCTTATTTCTCCTCTGTCAATCTCGTTGGCTGGAGGAAGGCGATCAAGAACCAAGCCTGTCTTCTCCCCCGCTCGTCTTCGTCCTCTCCTTGTTTCTCCTTCTCTCGCGCACGCGTTGGCTGGCGGAATTCGATCAAGAAAGAATGAAGCTATCCTTCTCCCCGCTCGTCTCCGTCTTCGGCTTCGTCTTCGTCTTCGTCTTCCTTTGCCTGCGCCTGCAAGCCTCCTCCGCTAGAGTACTGCCTCCTCCGGAACCCTGTCCGAGTGCGATGGCGGCCATGCGATTTTGCTTACCCCACTTGGCGAAGTCGCATTATCTGTTCTGGCACGCCTACCCTCCCCCGACCTTACAATGCTGCGCGGCCTTCTCCGCCGCCATCGAAGGTCCCGACGCCGCCTGCCTATGCCTTCTAGCCCGTCAGAAAGCATTCTTGGGGACGCCGATCGAAACTTCACGCCTCTTCTCCCTCCCCTTCGCCTGCGGGAACCCGGTCGACGCCTTCGCCACTGAGATCTGCCAAGTTTCTGCTCCTCCGGCTCCTCCTGCATCTGCGGCTCCTCCTGCTGCCGCTCCTCCGGCCTACCGATTTAACCTCAGGTTCACGTTAACAGTTTCTTTGCCCGCATCTGTAGTTGTAGTTCTTGTTTTAGCAAGATTGATCTACGCTATCTACGTTCGCGATTGCTCGTTTCTGGAACTCTTTTGTCGAATTGCTTGTATGCTTTCGGGTTGATTCATTTGTTTCTTGATCTTGATTGTTAGGTGCTGGTTGCTTTTAGTGTCTTTTTTAAGTCTCATTTCTATGTTTTAGTGTTCTTTATTCTTCGGGTGCTCTTCCATTGGGATCTTGCATGCATGTGTCTTCGAGTTCTATCTTCTTGGCTTTCTTCCGTAGGGTATCGTATACTGGTTTCTCGGATTCTAACTCTCAGTTCTTTTTTTTCTTTTTTTTGTTCTTTCGTCCGTATTTTGCATGTGTCTTCGAATACGTATACTGATTTTTTTGATTCTAGATTCTGAGTTGTATCTTCTTTGTGTTTTTTCATTGGGATCTTGTGTGTATCTTCGAATACGTGCACTGGTTTCTTAGACCTTAGGTTTTGTATGGATTCTCTAATTTGCTAGTGCGTTGACTTTCTTGGTATATACCTTTTCCGAGTCTAATAAAAAAAACGTAAAAGTTCATTCATTCTTTCGTTTGTTTTGTTAGTTACATGCATGACCATATTCTTTGTTCGCGGTATATCATTTTTCTATGCTTCATGATCTCATCGGACACATATATGGATTAATCGTTTTGAGTCTGACAAACATTTATGCAAGTGAAATTCTTATATAGAGTCGATTTTAGATGGAACATCGTGTGAGGGCCTGGCTCGGGCTGTGAGCTTTCTTTCTTTTTTCCTTTACCTGACCCGGGTTGTGGGTAAATAAATCGGTTGAGCCTCCCCTTGAGCAGGCTCAAGGAGGGTTTTTTTCATGGAATATGCGCATCTTGAATTTCCTGGACGAAGGGAGAACCACGGAGGGGACCCTCAGCATGCTCATCAGGAAAACCACGGAGGGGACCCTCGGCATGCTCATCTTTCGTCCTTAGGGTCCTTCGAACATCATCGATCCTCTGATTCACTAGGCGTAGTTGCTTCCTTAGGGAACCGTTGGAGTCTGAGGAGAGTGTGTCGGGTTCCAAAAAGTTACGGACCGACGCGTTGCGCGTGGGCTCTGGTTGCTTAGTTGCATCTCCTAGGGGTGCCCGATTAGACTCTGGGGAGAAATGGGGTGGGTTGTCTACAGAGCAGGTCGTTGGTGGTGGCTCATTTGGTGGCGGTGTTGTTCTTGTTTGAGGCAGGGGAGTTGCTGGGGGCCGTGAGCTCGGTTGTTGGGCGAGCTACGGGATGTAGGGGATAATTGCTTGAAGCATTCCCGCTATGGCTTGGACTTGGTTGATAAGCCCCTGAAATGCCTCAGGAGTTTGGGTTTGGTGGGGGTGAAGTTAGCCCAGGGTCGTTACGTAAGCTCCAGTATCACCCCTGGGTGTGAGAAGGTATGTTCTCATCTCCGAATGGAGGGAATGGAAGCGGGGGTCGATAGGCTCCTCCTGAGGTTAGTTGCATTGCGGGAGGGGCATCCTCTCCAAGATTGACAGGCATCGAGCGCTCTTGTGACATTGGCGGCCCTCCTTCTAGCGCCATAAGTTGTGTCTTCTCCACCACGTCCAGTGGATCCGCACAACAGAGTTCGAGCCGCGAGCACGAGAGGCGTTCCACGCTGGCGATCCAAGGTCGACGAGTGTGGATGCTCCGATTGTGACTTTGATGCGGGTCTTTCTAACCTCTCTCAGCTATTCCTGTAAGACAATACCTTCCGGGTGGTAGGTTCCCAGGGAGGTCCTTCCGATGATCAAGTTAGGATTGATTCAAGGGGTGAAGTCCAACGTCCTGTTTGAGCATCATAACTTCTTCTCCTTTTTGATTGAAGTATAGAGGGAGGGTCAAAGTCCCCGATAGAGCCCTTGGGGTACCATTTTTATACCTATATATCGTCGATCGGTCAAGTCTCGACTTCATCATTTCTCTGGCATTTTCTGTCAGTCTGTTTAATGTTTTCGGCAGCGCCAACGGTTATTTATGCTACCGGTTGTGTGTTGCTTCTGCTCTATTGTCGTGTGGTTCCCTTAGGTTCTTATGAGACCTTATAGTGACTGCACGGTATTCGATACTGTCAGACCTCAGATTTGTCTGTCCGTTTGTGACACGTCACTCGTGTGAGTCAAATGACGGGTCCAGAAAATTGGTCATCCGACTCCATCCTTCCACGTTGATTGACCTTGGGTCACATCATCAAATTTGAGAGGGGACATTTATTGTACCTATCATGATGTAACGATTGAGATTGCAAGTGCAAGTGAGACGGGAACAAAGGAAGAAAAGGAGCTGAGACAGTAACCAGCAGCAGTGAGCAGCTATTTGAGTTGTTCCTTTGGCCATTCCAATGTTCACTTGAAAGTTGTGTGAAGAGTGGAAAGCCCGCAACCCCACACACAACTCTATCTCTCTCTGTCTCTCTCACTCGCTCTCTCTCTCTCTGCCCCAGCCGACAACAGCAAACCTATTATCTCATGATACATGTTATTCTTCTCGCCCTCCTACTTTATTCCTTTCCCACCCTCACGCGCATCATGTACACTCCAAGCTGTCTTTTTAATCGCTCACGTAATTGTGGTAGAAGGAAATATGAAACAGTTCGATGGTTTTGTTGCGAGAAGCTAAAACATGCCATGGAAAATGGCAACTGCGGTAGGTGGTTTCTTTGGTATAGCAGGAGGTTCCAACACTCCACCAAATAGCTTCTGCAGGACCCGATTCAATTTTCTCTTTTGTTCCGGTTCGAACCAATGGAACAGTAACAGTAAGAGCAGATGGCAGGGGACCGCGAGAGGATGAGCTCGAAGAAGGGAAAGGGTGAAGAAAAGCTTCTGCATTCCTCCCCTGTCGGGGCAATATCACCAGCTTTATCCAGTGTTAAGACTGGAAGAGGAGGAGTTGAAGCTTCTTAGTTTACCTCAAAACTTCGACCTTTTTTGTGTTTCTGTGTCTAGGCTCACTTTGCTCTCTCTTGCTCTGTAGGTAGAGAGGGAGAGTGCCTAGATTGCATGCTTGCTCGACGTTGAGGTTGGGAAAGAACTTCAGTATCGGAAATGGCGGACAGCTCGACGTCGTCGTCCGCTTGCGCCGGCAGGTTAAGGTCGATAAGGCCGAAGCTGCGGACGTAGTTGGTGACTGCGGGGACAGGGGAGTTGTTGGTGACAGAGGACATAAAGTGCGACCTCTTGTGGCCGCCGAGAGCTTGGCCGGAGCTGAAGACTCTGAAGCAAAAGGGGCACTAGTAGACTCTGGCATCGGCGTTGGTGTCGACGCCGTCGGCCGAGCTGGCGACTCGAGGTTCGACGGCCGGGGCACAGCCGTTGGTTCTCTTGTGTCTCGCCCGGTGGCCGCCGAGCGCTTGGTACGACCGGAACACCTTCTTGCACGCATCGCACTGGTGCTGACTCCTTCCCCTCTGGATCGGGGGCCGGGATCGGACGGCGGCCCAGGAGTCGCGAGAGAGCATCATCAGGCAGAGGGCGACGTCCTCGTCGGGGGCCGCGTCCGAGACGGAGCTCGCCGGCTCCGCATCCGGCCGATCCGGCGAAGGGGCAGTGGCCCCGTGGTGGCGTCGGGGACGCCGGGCGCGGGGTGACTCCGTCTCGCTCTCCCAGTCTGGAACGACGACGCAGGGGCCAGCTGGCTCGTCGGCAGCGAAGGAGGAGGAGGAGGAAGAGGATAACTCTGCGTCCACGAGCCGGAGGTTCTTCCCGAGGTTCACGCGGAGACCACAAGAGAGTCCCACCTCCACCGCCTCCTCCTCTTCCACGTCGCGCACCGCCGCAGCATGACCAGAGGAGACGGAGGAGTGGGAATCTCCAGGGCGCCATGACCTCGCCCGAGGCGCTGCGGAGGTGACGTGAGAGCGCATGTGCCCGCCAAGAGCGTAGCCGTTGGAGAAGCGGCGGAAGCAGAGGTTGCAAGTGCGCCCGTCCATCGAAGCAAACAGTAGAGGAGCACCGGAGAATAACCTAAACCGGGAAGCTCTTCTTCTGTACAGAGGACGAGGAGAAGGGAAGTGTTGAAGAGGAGAGGGAGCTAAAACAGAGCAGGGTGACAAGCATTCCTCCACCACCTCACCTCAAGAAGAGAAGGAAAAGGAGAGAGGGAGAGATGAAATGAATAAGAAGAAGAAACCGAGGAAGGCATGTAGTAGGAGGAGGAAGAGAGAGAGAGAGAGAGAGAGAGAGAGAGAGAGAACAAGTGGAGTGTGTTGTATCTTTCGGCATTTGGAAGTCAAGACATGGAGGGAAGGAATTAAAGACATTATGGGAATGGCATCTTTCTTATCCCCTCTTGCCTCCACTGTGTTTGCGACTGCCTGCACGAAACATGGGAAAGTTATCAAGGGGGTTCCTCCGGAATCGAATGCCACACCCATCCCTTTCTTAGTACTAAATATATCCACTTCATGTAAGTGGATATATTTTTCTTTCCCCTCATATAAGCGTATATATATATTGCAAATATAATTACTTTCCATTTTCTACTATAAGCTAATGTTTACTTGAGAAATTATAAATTACATCATTGTTCTTTACGAACTGACTCCTGGATTATTTATATACTTTTAGTTATAGAAAAGTTAATACAGACAGACAGACAGACAGACAGAGGTATTATTGGATATGTTCAAATTGTGTGTGTTGCTATGTATGGAAAGATAAGTAGTTCCAATTAATTATGCAGCAGCTCAAGGTCAAAATGGTTGCATCAAAGTCAAAATGGTTGACCAAAAAAAATCCTTCAAATTATTTCTCTGTCTTTAATCCTACGACTCAGCGTCTGATCTCTTCTCTAAGTTCCCGTTTGGTGGAGTCTCTTTTCAAGTTGGGCGGGTGGGTCCATCGAATTTTAATAAAATATGACCGGACGACGATACCGCTCAAACCGCATACGTGGAATCGGAAACTAACTGAGATCTAAACCCAATAAATTTATGAATCCGAAATGAGAAGAACCACACGCACGTTATTGAGCCGAGTCTCAAATCCATAAACATGATGGGGTGTATTAAGTTTTTTTTTTTTTTTTTTTACACATTTGTTCCCATATTGAGTTTTTTTTTTAAACACATTTGTTCACTATCATGTCGGCAACAGTAGTCAATAAGAGTGCCATCAGATAGCCGTACTCACTGTCTTTGACTTCGGAGACGAGCGGTCGTCACATGTTGGGTTGGACTCGGAAGCCTTCTCCAAGTGGGGTTTACTCGTGGAATTGAAGTGTGTTGTCTTCCACACTGTGGCCATGGAGCTAATTTGTCTTCTAATGGTCTAAGCAAATGGAAAGAGATGGATTCGAAAAGAGAGAGAGAGAGAGAGAAGAAAAGTAGAACATATAAAGATTTACGAGAGATGACGATAAAGAGAGAAATTAATCAACTCTTTGACCATGCAAATGGCTTAAAGATGATCCTAATGTCAAAATTTGAATACCCGCACGTACACCGGAGTGTAAGCTAAAAAACTTGTGATCTCAGCAGCTCTCAATTTAATTAGCCAAACTTTATTATTGAATGACCTTTTGAGGCCTCAAAGCTTTATTTGATCTAGAAAAGCCAACTTATCTCAATCTCAATTCTTAAATGACCTGTTGAATGGTCTTTTATCGCCTCAAATACCTTAAAAAGCCCACTTATCTCGATCTCAATCATGATAGAACTCAGATTAGGTTAGGAGATAGTCTTCACTCAAATAAGGGCAACCACGGGAACTAAAAGACGTCTCCAGCAAAACCTCAATCGGCCAAAAAAATAGAAGAGAGAGAAGAAAGGAGAAGATAGTAAAGTATTGGAAATAATCCAAGTAGTTAAGATGATGATGAGATCAGTTTAGATAATGAAAAGATTTATTTAGATGTGATAGATTTTTTATTATTTTAAAATATATATATTCTGTCTTTAAATCATTATAAATATGTGCTCTTGGTTTATTCTAAAGCACTGCAGACTGTTGATTGAAAGTACTCCTCAAAGATGATAATTATCAGTTTTGGGCTATTAAAATGAAAACTCTGCTTACTTCAGAAGGATTATGGAAGTTGGTAGAAAATAGTTTTATTCAGTATGATCTGCAAGATTTTTAGTATTACAAAAGATCAAAAAAATCATATGAAAGAAAATATACAAAAACATACAAAAGCCCTTTACATGTTACAATAAGCAATAAATGATTCCCTATTTCCCAGAATCATAATGACATCAACATCAACAAAAGCTTGGGAGATATTAAAAAATGTGTTTGGAGGCATAGAGAAGATAAAAATTTCAAAGTTTCAAATTCTTCGGCGTGAATTTGAAACACTTATGATGAAAGATTCAGAATCTGTTGCTGATTTCTTCTCAAACTTGATATGATCTCTAATGTTATAGAAGAAGCTAAAGATACAAGTACATTATCTATTGATGAATTAATGAGATATTTTTAGTTCATGAACAAAAAGTGAACAGATCTTCAGATGAAATTTTGGAACATGTTCTTCAAATGAAGATAACTCAAAAGAAGGATCAAAAAGAGAATTCGAAAATTAAATCTCAAGGGAGAGATGAAAAGGACAGAGGACGAGACCAATCAAATGAAGGTAACAAAGAAACTCGAAAATGATTTTGTTGTAAAAAAATAGAACATATTGAAAAAGATTGTTGGTACAAAAATAAAAATCCAAATGTTTCTCTATGTTCTTATTGTGGAAAATATGGATATTTTAAAAAAGATTGTTGGAACAAAAATCAAACAAACTATCATGAGGAAAAAAATGATGACAAAAGAGATGAAGAAAATATTTTTTTTATAGCATCTAATGAAAAATATTCTAAATCTGTTTGGTTTTTGGATAATGGATGTAGTGATCATATGATAGGGGACAAAAGTCTGTTTCAGAAACTTGATGATTCGGTCAGATCTACTGTGCAGATGGGAAATGGTAAAAATGCTCAAGTAAAAGGAAAAGGAACAGTTGCTATAAACACAAAGTCTGGTAAAAAAATTATTGATGATGTGTTATTTATTCCTGATTTAAAACAAAATCTCATTAGTATATGACACTAATAAGAAAAGGATATTATATTATTTTTTATGAAGAAAAATGTCTGATTTATGATAAGAAAATTGGTAAATTGATAGCAACTGCAAGGATGATAAAAAATAAAATATTTGTCTTATTATTTTTGGACTTCGCTACTCCTACCGAAGACTCAACATTATAGAAAAATAGTTATGATCATTTAAAATTCTGTGGATCTATGCAAACTATCTCAGATGATACAGATCGTAATGTTGATAACACATATATACAGAAAAGGGGTAAAGCTCTAAACTCAAATGACAACAATGAAAGTATACATACAGAGTTGGTAGAAGTTTCTGATGATGTGAATAAAGCCAAGAGAAAAAAAAGAAAAATGAAGCTTCCGCATACAAAGGGATTCAATCCTACAAATGTAGAGTCTCCATCATATCATCAAAGATGACTACTGAAGAGAAAAATGTCAAGAGAAATGATAAAATATTTCAAGTCAAAAGTTCTCAAAAATATATGGACCGAGAAAAAACATAAGACAACCGCTGCAGCAACGAAGATCAATTTACCGACATCTTCACAAAAATTTTGACAGAGAAAAAAAATTCATTGAAAATAATTTTAAATTATAACTACTCGAATTAAGGGGATGTGTTAGAAATAATCCAAGTAGTTAAGATGATGATGAGATCAGTTTAGATAAGGATAAGATTTATTTAGATATGATAGATTTTTTATTATTTTAAAATATCTATATTATATCTTTTAATCATTATAAATAGGTGCTCTTAGTTTATTCCTAAGCACTGCAGAAAAGGAGTCTGCAGAAAAGCCAACAGTAGTATCAGAGTCTGGTTCAAAAAGAAAATCAAAAGGAGTATATCGGTCAAAAAAAAGGGAAGACTAGTAGATCCAGAAAAAAGAAAAAGAAAAAAGAGAAGATGGCAGACTTTACCTAATCAACTTCTTCCTATCCTCAAAGATGATAATTATTAGTTTTGGGCTATTAAAATGAAAACTCTGCTTTACATGTTACAACAAGCAATAGATGATTCCCTATTTCTCAGAATCATGATGACATCAACATCAACAGAAGCTTGGGAGATGTTAAAAAATGTGTTTGGAGGCACAGGAAGGTAAAAATTTCAAAGCTTCAAATTCTTCGTCGTGAATTTGAAACACTTATGATAAAAGATTCAGAATTTGTTGCTGATTTCTTTTTAAAAGTTTCTTCTATTGTGAATCAAATGAGATCTTATGGTGAAAATCTAAAAGATAAAACTGTAGTAAATTTTTTTTTACGAAGTTTATCTTCAAAATTTGATATGATCTTTACTGTTATAGAAGAAGCTAAAGATACAAGTACATTATCTATTGATTAATTAATAAGATCTTTTTTAGTTCGTGATCAAAAAGTGAACAGATCTTCAGATGAAATTTTGAAACATGTTCTTCAAATGAAGATAAATCAAAATAAGGATCAAAAAGAGAATTCAGAAATCAGATCTCAAGGGAGAGATCAAAAGGACAGAGGATGAGACCAATCAAACGAAGGTAACAAAGAAACTCGAAAATGCTTCTGTTGTAAAAAAATAGGACATATTGAAAAAGATTGTTGGTACAAAAATAAAAACCCAAATGTTCCTCTATGTTCTTATTGTGGAAAATATGGACATTTTGAAAAAGATTGTTGGAACAAAAATCAAACAAACTATCATGAGGAAAAAAATGATGACAAAAGAGATGAAAAAAATATTTTTTTTATAGCATCTAACGAAAAATATTCTAAATCTGTTTGGTTTTTGGATAGTGGATGTAGTGATCATATGACAGGGGATAAAAGTCTGTTTCAAAAACTTGATGATTCGGTCAGATCTACTATGCAAATGGAAAATGGTAAAAAGGCTCAAGTAAAAGGAAAAGGAACAGTTGCTATGAACACAAAGTCCGGTAGAAAAATTATTGATGATGTGTTATTTATTCCTGATTTAAAACAAAATCTCATTAGTATAAGACAACTAATGAGAAAAAGATATTATGTTATTATTTATGAAGAAAAATGTCTGATTTATGATAAGAAAATTGGTAAATTGATAGCAACTGCAAGGTTGACAAAAAATAAAATGTTTGTCTTATTATTTTTCGACTTCGCTACTTCTACCGAAGAATCAACATTATAGAAAAATAGTTATGATCATTTAAAATTCTGTGGATCTATGCAAACTATCTCAGATAATGCAGGTCGTAATGTTGATAACACACATATACAGAAAATGGGTGAAGCTCTAACTCAAAGGACAACAATGAAAGTATACATACATAGTTGTAGAAGTTTCTGATGATGTAAAGAAAGCCAAGAGAAAGAAAATAAAAATAAAGCTTCCGCATACAAAGGGATTCAATCCTACAAATGCAGAGTCTCCATCATATCATCAAAGATGGCTACCGAAGAGAAAAATGTCAAAAGAAACGATAAAATATTTCAAGTTAGAAGTTCTCAAAAATATATGGACCGAGAAAAAACATAAGACAACCGCTGCAGCAACGAAGATAAGCTTACCGACATCTTCACAAAAATTTTGGCAGAGAAAAAAAAATTTTCTTGAAAATAATTTTAAATTATAACTACTCGAATTAAGAGGATGTGTTGGAAATAATCCAAGTAGTTAAGATGATGATGAGATCAGTTTAGATAAGGATAAGATTTATTTAGATGTGATAGATTTTTTATTATTTTAAAATATCTGTATTCTATCTTTTAATCATTATAAATAGATGCTCTTGGTTTATTCCGGAGCACTGTAGACTGTTGATTAAAAATATTTCTGATATTTTTTACTATTCTTTTATCCTTCTCCCCTACAGAAAATCTAACAAAATGGAGGGTTCTATATGGTTATAGCACATCCTCCGGTTACAGCCTTCTTCCTCAAAGTTCTGATAGTTAAAGCTCTGCATTAAAACTTCGTCCAACCACTATGAGAAGTCCCCCAAAGTTTGCTGCCTGCTGTCCAAACCTCAGGAGGAGGTTCCAGTAGTAAGAGAGAACGAGAAGATCAAAACCAATCGTGACATGCAAACTACCAACAACATCTATGTGGTGTCCAAAGATAACTTGCGTTCTTATGCATCCATAAGCTTTCTATCATATTTTTTAATTTCATAGTTTTAAGTCTTCTGGTTAGCACTTTAGCTTTAGAAGCAATAGGATTGTTTTCTTTTGGTTTTATACTTAGTCCTTCTGCTATAGTTCTTTTCTTCGTTAAAACTTTCATCCGAAAGATGGTATCGGTTGATGGATCATCGAACTTGAATCTTATACGGATCAAGTGGTATCAGAGCAACATTCATATGGATGGTAGTTAACACTTTAGCTTTAGAAGCAATAGGGTTGGTTATTTTCTTTCAGTTTTATACTTAGTCTTTATACTATAGTTCTCTTCTTCGTTAACACTTCCATCCGAAAGGTGGTAATGATTGACAAATTGTCGAACCTAAATCTCATAAGAATCAGGTGGTATCAGAGCAACATTCGTATGGATGGTAACCACAAAGCAAGGATACAAAGCTTCTGGAGAAGAGCTACAGGAGTCAAAGTCTAAGCCACACTCACTAGAAGGAAGAAACATCGATGAGATGATAGTCAACCATCCAACAATCTTGGCTAAGTCTTATTGCCTAGATGACGATATTAAGATCATCAATGGCTGGATGCAATCCCAAAACAAACCCTATAGCCAAGAATGAATGAGCAAATAGTGTCATACCAAAAGAGAGAGAATCATCTCCATCAATATATTCTCTTATGATGGCTCGATCAACACTAAGGTATTAGACTCATAGATATATCAATTTTATATTAATTTTGATCTATATGGCTTTAACAATGAGGATAGGGTGATGCTTGCGTGGCTCAAATTGACTGCACAGAGGCTCGCATGACGGAAAGCCTATCGTCGAACCAATAGCGATCAAGACATATCATGAACAAAATTTAAAAGACTTACCAGAAGAATTATACCATATAAGGTATCTCAAAGAAAGATGGTGACATTATCTACACTAAAGAAATGACCAAACCATGCAAAAATATACCGCTAAGTTTTGACGCCAAGCAGTGACACTTTGAATTTTCCTTAACTATCATTTGATGATGATGAAATATGCTACTAGCCTCTATTAACATATTCATACATAACTAAGTCTCTATAGAGTATATGATTTTTCGATCACTAACAATATGTTGATGGTGATTGAGAAAAAAAAAAAAACCACACCCAAAGCATGAAGCCCGTACAGAAGGCTAAAAGGAGCCACCCGATGGCCCAAGAGAAATTTAGGGATAGTAAGATTTCTTCCTCGAAGCAAAGTGATCTTTTTTATGAACATTGTAAAATTGTATATCACCTTACATAAAAGTGTTGGAAGGTTCACCGGAAACTCTTTAAAAAAAAGTGGTTGAAGAATGATCAAATACAAATTTGAGTCTATTGCTAATGACTAGACCGAAGGTTATAAGTCGAATCTAACCCTCGGTCCAGAGATTCAAGAAGAATTATTCAATTTTAGGATTTAAGTAAAACAAGAGGTCATTGATAAGATGGTTAATGTCAAAAGCCAAAAGAACCCTATCTTAGCAAGCTTAGTCAAGAAGTTCAACTTAGATATGATAGATGCACTTATATCTGTTTTGATTGCTTTATGATGATGTGGAGACGAGATCAACCAACAATGTAAGATACATTTTGCCATTTCCAAGGAATTCATCAATGAGGTGACATGTGATATGGTTTCACTTGACATATATCAAGTTATCTTTGGGATGATATCTATTCATGAGATCGAGATATCGTTTACTTTCATTAATCTTAGATGAACGGAAAGAAATTATTCATCACCCGAGATAAGATTGGTTCGATGGAAGACTTGGTATTCGCTAGCCAAGAAAAGAAAATGGTGAATGATTGTTAAAAGCTTATGGCTCTCACTTCAACATGCAAATAACCAACGCCTTCCTCCAACATAATGAAAGAGGGGGATAAGCCAAAAATGGGCAATAGCAACCTCGAAGCCTCAAGAAGTCCAACAAAGCCCTCGAGTCAATGTAGAACCCCATCAAAAGAATGCATGTATACGATATCGGGTACGATGACATCGACCACATCGATAGATCAAAGTAAAATATTCAACCATAAATGGAGTGAGAATATGTCACTAATTGGGAGAGTTGACAATCTCAATAGCTCTCAACCAAAACTGACCAAGCTTTGTTAAGGGGGCTCTTGAAGCCTATTTGGCCAAGAAAATGTCACTTATTTTAATCCCAATCCTGATTAGACTCGAATTAGGATAGTCCTCAGTCAAATAAAGGATAGTCACCAAGTAAGGGAGGTGTAACAGCCTTATACAAAGAAAGTTTTAAAACCCTAAGAATTAAAGGGAACAAAAAGAAGTGACAATAGCATTTCTAGTCTTAGAAGAGAGAAGAGAAGAGAGGGGAAAAGAGAGGGGGAGGGTTTTACTAAGCTGCAATCCATCCTCCAGGTGCATGCAACCTTCTTATTTAAAGTTTCAATGGCCAAAGCTCTGCATCAAAGCTTTGTCCAACCAAAGCCTACTACTTATTGATTGAACCTCATGAGGAGGTTTCAGTAACAAGAGAGATGGAGGAGATTAAAATCGACCGTGATACATAAATTGTCAAAAGCATTTACGTTCTATCTAAAGATAACCTGCGCCATCCATAAGCTTTCTATCGCATTTTCAATTTAGTTGTTTTAAGTTTTATTTTTAAGTACTTTAGCTGTACAAGTAATAGAGGTTTTTTTTTTTTTTTTTTTTTTTGGGTTTTACGCTTGGTCTTTTAATAATAGTTCTCGTCTTCGATAAAACTTTCATCGATAAAACTTTTATCGAATCGATGGATTGTCAAGCTTGAACCCCATATGAATCAATACTTATGGTGATAGTCAAGTCTTTGTATCTTAAATCCCAATATCCAAGGGGTGAAAAAAAAAAAGAAAAAGACACATTAGATAGATTTTATAAAGGAAGCCCCTCCCATTTTAGGGGGATTTTTAAATATTTCAATTCAAATTTGGATATAATTTATTTGTCCCCCATAAAATTAATGTAATATATATGTGTATCATTCAAATATTAAGATGCTTTAACATATGCTTCTTCCAATTAACATGGATGAAAAGACTCAACTTACTCATATTTAATGATTATCATTAATTAATTTAAAATTTTAAATACATAAAGCATGAATTAATTAAAATACCACTTACAACAGTATGGTAGTTTGAAGGAGTAATGATAATTAACTAATAGAATATAGGATGAATTATCATAAAAACACTAAGAGAATTTCTCAAATCATATCTTAACTTAAAAATTATTTCACGTAGCTCCTCATTTTTCAAAATAACCGGTATGTCCCCATCGTCCACCATCCTCCGCTATGCCCCTAGTTGTGCCTCCATCCACTTGTCAAGCCCCTCAGCGCACCGACCACCCCTCTATGCCTGGCCCATTCAGTGATGGAGACGTAACAACTCCCATCATATTAGTGATGGAGGCTCTATCACCCCTCCATAGTAAGCGACGGAGGTTATGGGCAAAGCTCACCCCCGTCACACCTCTCCCCCCCTTCACGATTGGCAAGGGAGGCTATAGGTGTGGGTGGGTCACCCCCTTCCTCTCCCAAGGCGGCTACATGTTTGTCATTGTTAGAAATGGAAATGGAAGAATAGAAGATATTTATTATTGGTAGATGCATCATCTATTTATACAAGGTTAAGAGGGAGAATGTTTGCGGATTAGTACCAAGAAAAATAATGTAGCCCGATGTGGAGGTTCTATCATCAACATTGCCGGCCCAATCATCATCGACAAAGACATGAAGCTAAGAGGGAGAATGTTTGCGAAGAAAAATATCATGATCAATAGTCCCTTTAAGATAACACAAAATGCGTTTGACAGCAGTCAAGTGTAAAGTAGACGTTCGATGCATAAATTGAGATAATTTATTGACTACAAAGGAAACATCTAGACGAGTAAGGGCGAGATATTGTAAGGAGCCAACTACCTATCGATACTGAGTATGTCTGTAACAGGACTACCATCACATAAATTCAGTGATTCGCTAGAGGATAAAGGAGTGACAACTTCTTTTGCATTCTGCATAGCCATCTTCAACAGCAAATCAAGAATATACTTTCTATGTGATAGAAAGAGACTAGAAGATGTAGATGTAGCCTCGACACTGAGAAAATAATTCAGACGACCAAGGTCTTTATGAGAGAATCGATCGGCCAATTGCTGAATAAACGCTTGAACCGCCATAGAGTTATCACCGGTAACAATAATATCATCCACATAGACCAGAAGATAGATAGTAAACCCATGTTGGTGACGTAGAAAAAGAGAGACATCAGATTTAGAGTTAATGAAGCCAACTGAAGACAAGTAAAGACCAAGCTCAGTATACCAGGCCCGTGGAGCCTGACGAAGTCCATAAATAGTTTTTCATCGTTTACAAACATGCCATGGATACTGAGGATGTATAAAGCCTAGAGGCTATTCCATGAAAATATCTTCAGTAAGAGTCCCTTACAAAAAGGTATTGTTAACATCTAGTTGGCGTAAGCATCAATCTTTAGATACAACCAAACTCAGGATAAGCCGAATGGTAGTAGGTTTGACGATAGGACTAAATGTCTCAGTGTAGTCAATACCAGGATATTGATGAAAACCTTTAGCCATAAGTCGAGCTTTATAGCGAGCAATCGAGCCATCGGGGTTCCGCTTAATGCGATAGACCCACTTGCACCCCATAATATTTTGCGTGGGGTGAGAGGGGGTGAGGATCCATGTACCATTATGAAGAAGAGCATTATACTCGTCACACATGGTTTTACGCTAGTGTAAGAATTTTTGGGCTTGAGTAAAAGATGATGGTTCAGTATAGTCCAGGGAAGGATTGGTGCTGACATGCAAATTAAGAACTTGACGGGATTAAAGACACCATTTCTGGAGCGGGTTTGCATTGGATGTCGAGAGGCGATAGGAGTATTAGAGGGTAAGGGTTGAGGGTGATCACTAGTGGAGTTTGACGCAGGGACGGTAGAGGCACCAGGATAAGGTGAGGACAAAGGTTGTAGTTCTAGAGGAGGAGAAGAAGCCAGAGGAGAAGATGAAGAAGGAATATGCAGAATCGAAATAACAAGGGAGTGTGGCTCTGGCAGAGGCATGAGGGAGGGTGAAGATGTGTTAGAGGAACTCAATGGGATGACACATTGACCTTGATCTCGAAAGAGAAAGACGGACTCCACAAAGTGACATGTCTGGAGATAAATACCTTAGCAGATTGAGGATCATAACACCGAAAAGTATTATGTTCAAGAGAATATCCGATGAAAATACAAGGACGAGATCGAAGCTACAGTTTATGAGAATTGTAGGGACGTAACCATGGATAACACATACAACCAAAGACTTTTAATATTTGTAGGTTAGGGCATTTTTGAAATAGCTTTTAAAATGATGACTGATATTAAAGAATAGGAGTGGGTATGCGATTAATGAGGTACATCACAGTTTGAAAAGCTACAGACCAAAAGGCAAAAGGCATAGAAGCCTGATGAAGTAGTGTTAGACTAGTTTCAACAACATGACGATGTTTACGTTCGATAGTACCAACCAGCTGAGGAGTATATGGAGGTGACTTAAGATGTTGAATACCACAAGTGGATAGATAAGGTGTAAGAGCTTGATATTTACCTCTACCATCAGAGTAGATGGTTTTAATAGTGGTTTGAAAATAAGTTTTTAAAGTTAGAAAAGATAACTGCGACATCAGATTTTTGACGAAGAGTTTAGAACCATGTGTACTTCATAAAATAGTCTACAAAGACAACATAGAATCTAAACTTATCAAAGGAAACAACTGACGCAGGACCCTAAACATCAGTATAAATAATCCCAAACGGTTTAGAGCAAGAAAGAGAGGAAGTACTAAAAGGTAGTTGATAACTCTTATTACTAAGACAGACATTATAGTGAGTAAGAACATTACTGAATTTAAAAACGGGAATAAAATAACGAGAAAGTAATTTTTGTTGAATAGAGTTTGAGGGATGACCAAGACGACGATGCCATATATCGACTGGAGCAGTAGTAGAAGTGTTTGCTGTAGGCTGGGTAAGAAACAGGGTAGACGGTCATTCGTAGATGTTGTCTTTATTCGAGCTGCGAACTAGGGATGCCGCCGTGCTCAAGTCCTTGACAAGAAAATAATCAGGAAAGAACTCAATAGAAGTGTGATTTTGTTGACAAAATTGAGAGACAGAAATAAGATTTCTCTTGATGTGAGGTGCACACAAAACATTATCAAGCGTGAAAGAAGTGGTGTTGGAATGTAACGTCTGAGAACCAACATGAGTAATAGGGATCCGTTTACCATCACCAACGATGATGTCTTCATGGCCGCCATAGCCATTAGGAGGTCAGAAGTGATATGGTGGGAAGCGCCAGAATCCACAATCCAGTTGGACGGACCTTCAAAAGAAGCAGTTAGGATATTTGCTTGAGGCCAAGTGGATGGTGCTGGAAGACGAGATCGACAAACTTTGGTAGTGTGACCAATTTTGTCACATAATTGGTAGACGACTGGTTGTAGAGACATAGGCGGGGGGCGACGAGGTGAAAAAGAAGCATTTGGACAAGGGTTGACGGACGAAGGATATGGAGGAGGAAGTGATGGATGAAAACTCATAGTAGTGGGAGGAAAGTTGACTACACCTTTTGAAGCATTTTTGTGGTATTTGCGGTTGGGATTTTTGAGTTTTTGGGTGAACTGAGCTGTGATGGGAGGTCCTAGCAAAGGTCACGATAGCTTGGTGTCATGCTTTAGGTAAGCTTCGTAGTTCGTCAGCTTGTCATAAAGTTCTTCAAAGAGAATAGGAGAGTCATGCGCTCGAAGAGCAACAGTAAGTTCTTTGTACTCGGGACTTAGTCCATTGAGCATGTTGACTAGTATCTCTTCATCAGTTAGGAGATGACCTATTAAAGACAGGTCATCGATAATTACTTTGATATTTTGTAAGTAATCAGCAACACTACTTCCCTCTTGCTTGAGATTCATAAGGTTGGAGAGTAGTCCAAGCATGCAAGTCCGAGAGCGGTTCGCCAAGATAGTCTGTAACTTGTTACAGGCTTCCACAGCAATAGCACAGGAGGTCACAAGCGGAGCGACGGATCTAGCAATAGAGGCCTGAATGGTTTGGAGAATTAGTCGATCCTACCGTAGCCACAACTTGTAGGCAGAATTGGGTACTGGGCTAGGGTCTCTTGGGACATGAATCATGGCTGGTGGACAACTAAGAGAACCATCAATATAACCCAATAAATCATAACCAAATAAAAGGTTGGAGAACTGAGCACGCTAAGAAGTATAGTTGCTGCTTTTGGATAACTTAAAAGGGATTAGAGATGCAATATTAATGGAAATAAGTCTGGCAGACGAAGAGGAATTGTTAGTAGGAAAAAGAGTAGGAATATCAAAGGTAGATGAGGAAGACATTAGGAAAGTATAAAATACTTCAGTCAAGAAATGAAGACAAAGCATACGAGACAAAAACACAACTAGCAACCAAGAAATAAGAAGCAAGGAAAGCAAAGTGATGAGATTGGTAAAGAGAAATTGCAAACCGGCTGTTGCAGACGGGTGATTTTGGTTAATCAAGCGATGAGAAGCTGCAGTTTTCGGTTCCTGGATTTGGAAAGCCGGGAAGTCTTATTCCAGAACCAGTCCTTGAAGCAAAATAGTAAAGAATGACTTCCGGTCATCGAGAGAAGTTAAATGCCTCCAGAAAAAGAAGAGAGAAGCGATTGATGGCTGTAGAATTGCAGATCTGTGTAGCAGCACAGAACGGGGAGGCAGCTAACAGAACGAAATAGTGTAGAGAACACCTGGTAGATTCGGGAGAGGGAGTAAGTGGCGGAAGGGAAGATCCAGCGGCAGTCCAACAGGCACAGGTGCAGCCGCAGATAGGAATCCGGCTAGCTTGCTGCTGGGAGAGAGAGACAGTAAAAGCAGAGGACGGTAGCAGCGGCTTCTGCACAAGAGGAAAAGGCTCCTGCGTGAATATAGAGACTGTTGTGGATCGGCTGGGGCAGTTGCAGGTGGCAGTGGATCTGGAAGACCCAGTAAGCATTGCCTCGGCAGGGAGGCAGTAGTAGAGGAGGCAGCAGTGCTCTTCTTCATCGACAGCAGTGAACCAGCAAAGGGGAGAAATAGATGCCGACGCCCAACAACACAAGGTTGTCGGAGGAGCAGGGGTAACAAAGCACTTTAGCAATGCAGGAAACAGAGAGGTGGAGAAGGTCGTCGATGACAAAGAAGTGGGCGATTCAGAGACTCGGCTGAGGTGCCCACGTTGGAGAGCGGAGCTGTAGCCGGGGTGATAAGGCTTGACGTTGACAGTGGTCAGCTCCAAACCCTTCAACAAGTGCAACGAGTTCTGACACTAGATGGTAGGTGCAAGAGTAAGAGGTTCGGAACGAATAAGCAACCACAGTCGTTGGTACTGTAGCGGTTGTAGATGTTGCACGCTGTCACAGGCTTAGCTTAAAACGGGTCAGAAGAAGCAATTTCCACGGGATCCACAAGCAACTGCTCAAGCAAACACTTCGTAAGCCATATGCAAATTACATCCGAGGACATCACAAACTCAGAGAGATTGCACACAAAGGATAATGGTCCATTACAGACCGAAGTCCCCCACAAGTGCTTACAAGACATGCTTGTATTTACAAGCCAAAATTAGCCATAAAGCAAACCAAACTCGGGCTGCTAAGCCTACTACGAGCCCGCTACTTGCTGTACAATGTATGTACACAAACCGAAGGACACGAACAAACATGAGTATTTCATCAAACACCTTGTTTACATTTTGACCGTGACAACGCGGCCGAACGTGGAGGGAGGCGATGGAAGAGGCAGCAGCCCCTTTTTTTCAAAGAAACAGAGCACCGGTTGCTCTGTTTCGATGGCTGCGAAGCAGCGATTACAGCTACATTGGTGGAGAAGTCCCTGATCGTGGTCTCGACTGACTGATTGTGGCCCTCGATGGAGACGGTGAGATTAGAGATCACCAGGAGGTTTTGTGGAGTGTCTGATCGGGCGAAATCAAGCAGGGGAGACTCAAGGTGGCTCATGAGCAGGGGAAGTTAGAACTCCTTTGTGGTCACCAGTGAAGACATGCCAAATCCAAGCGGGGAAGGCATAGACGGCTCTGCCAGGAGGAGCGGAAACAGGCGGGGTGGGTGAGTTGCCCTTCGTACGTCGTCACCACCACGGCGGGATCGTCTGACGATCGCTCCACCTGCTTCTTCACGTCGCACGTCACACTGGTGCAGCGGTATTAGCTCCTGGGGAGGAGACGATCTTCTGCCCATACTTGCACCACTAGTGGCTGTCCTCCAAGTGGTCGACCTCGCTGCGAGTCTTGAACGCAGATCTTGGATCCTTCTGAGGAAATGCAAGTCGTTGGACAAGAAGGGTAGATGCTGCGCCGAGCAAAAATTTTTCTATTGTTTGACAGAGAGAAGAGTTTCTCTTATCGCTCTAATACCATGTTAGAAATGGAAATGGAAGAATAGAATATGTTTATTATTGGTAGATGCATCATCTATTTATAAAAGGTTGATGAAAGATTTACTTCAACTGATGAATAAGATTGTCTAGTTTAATTACAGAATCGGTCAGCACACTTGGTCAGCTAACAGTCATTGGGTCCAGCAAGATCTGATAGGGGCTGCTACACTTCTATTGTTGGGTGGGGGGATGTGTTAGCTTTTCCCATTGATGATAACATTGCTTGTAAAACATTGAGGGTCATTGCACCTCTGTTGGGTAGGTTCGATGGAGGTAGAGGCATCGCCCTCGATGAGAAAGGAGGGTCATGGAGGCTGTGCCTCCATCATTAAGCGAGCTTAGCAGAGGGACCCACTCAAAAATAGGAGTGTCGAATTGATGGAGACGATGGTGGATCTGATGTCACGTGACCAAGGACGTTTTATCAATTTTTTTTTTTAAATTAGAATGTTTTATTAAAAAATCTCAAAATTAAACATTTTTTCCAAGCAGTCACCCTAGAGAATATATATATATATATATATATATATATATATATATATATATATATATATATATATATATATATATACACACACTTACTTTTTAAAGTTTCACATGGATATAATTTTAAAATTAAAGCATAGAAGAATAAATTTAAAAAACCACTAAATTCGGAGGATATTTATATGTACAATTTTGCCCTTTATTTATTTATTTTTTCCTTTTCTTGGTTCCAAATCGTTTTGACGTCGTTCAGTGGATCCCAACGGCTCTAACGGCGCGTTATATATATATATTTCGAGAATTTCCCACGGAACGTTGGCGCTCCTCTTCTTTCGTCCTCTCTATCTCCCCGCCTTTCCCTCTTCCTTCGTCGCCTCGCTGACGCCTCTCCTTGCGTTCCTCCTCCCGTGTATCGTTTTAGCAGAGAGCCCCCGTGGTCGACTCTAGGATTTTCATCGAGCAGCAAGGGAACCCTGTTGGGCAGATGGCCCAGGTTCAGCCCATAATGGGCTTTAGTGAAGCCCACAGCCCAGAACCTCACTTATATTAACCTAAAACCTAGATTAGGTGGCTAGGGTTGAGATTAAGAGAGCAGCGGCGGCTGAAAACGTGGGAGAGAGAAAGCAGACTGCAGATTGACAGTAGAGGCCAGAAAACAAGAGATCCAGAAAAGGGAAGAAGAAAAGGGCAGAAAAAGACTATTCTCAATCATTCAAATCTCAGGTTAGATCAGTTTGCAGTGGATTCTTACTGTGATCTATTGGGAAGGTTTTGGATATTGTGTTTAGGATTATAGTCCTTGTATCCCTGAGATTCTCTTGTGGCTATTGCTTTGGGCTTGGGCAAGAAGCCTGAGATCTGTATATTCATTATTTTGATAGTGGATTTTCTCTGGCTTGTCCCGTGGTTTTTACCCTTCGAGTTGAAGGGGTTTTTCACGTAAATCTTGGTGTTCATCTGATTGTGATTTCCATTTCATTCCGTTGTGCATGACGGTCTGCTAGTATTTGTTCGTATACAAAGTTGATTCTTGTTTTATTCCCATCAACTGGTATCAGAGCAGGGTTTTGGTGGTATTTAATCTTTTGTATCTGAACATGGAGACCGGTAATATTTCTCGCATGATTAGTTTAAATGGAAACAATTGGATGATATGGAAACCAAGAATGGAAGATCTCTTGTATTGCAAAGATTTGTATGGACCTTTGCAAGGAGATAGTGCAAAGCCCACATCTATGACAGATGATGAGTGGAAGAGGTTAGATCGAAAAACAGTTGGTTTTATTCGACAATGGCTAGATGATAGTGTCTTTCACCATGTTTCTACTGAATGTTCTGCATACTCTCTTTGGAAAAAGTTAGAAGGTCTTTATGAAAGAAAAACGGCTGGCAACAAAGCTTTTCTGATCAGAAAACTTGTGAACTTGAAATATAAAGAGGGTACTTCTATTCCTGAGCATTTAAATGAAATGCAGAGTATTACTAACCAGTTATCCTCTATGAAAATGTCTCTTGATGATGAGTTGCAGGCATTGTTACTTCTCAGTTCTTTGCCAGAAAGTTGGGAGACACTGGTGGTTTCTCTCAGTAATTCGGCACCAGATGGTATTGTCACCATGAGTCAAGTAACAAGCAGTTTGTTGAATGAGGAGTTAAGGAGAAAGAATTCAGCAACTTCTCAGATTGATTTACAAGCACTTGTCTCAGAGAACAGAGGAAGGTCAAAGTCAAAGGATAGAAGTGGTTCACGTGTGGGTAGAAGCAAGTCAAGGTCAAGGAAAGATATTGTTTGCTACAATTGTGGTGAGAAAGGACATTACAAGAATCAGTGCAAGCAACCTAAGAAGAACAAGAAAAGGGGGAAAGAAGTGGAGCATACAGAGTCAAAAGAGAATATCACAGCTACAGTACAAGGTGGTGATTATTTGATTTTGTCTACTTCTGATGATATTTTTTCTTGTGTGTGTCAGGATCTCGAGTGGATAATTGACACAGGTGCTTCTTATCATGCTACACCACGGAGGGAGTTCTTTGCTACTTACAGGTCTGAAAATTTTGGTGTTGTCAAGATGGGCAACTATGGCACAGCAAACATCATTGACATGGGAGATATCCATATAAAGACCAACCTTGATTGCAAGTTGGTACTTAAGGATGTGAGGCATGTGGTTGACTTAAGACTGAATTTAATTTCAGTTGGAAGGCTGGACGATGAAGACTTTGATGTCAGATTTCATAAAGGGCAGTGGAAGCTCAGTAAGGGTTCTTTAATTGTAGCTAATGGAAAGAAATGTCATACATTGTATAGATTGCAGCCTAAAGCTTATGGTGGGCAGTTGAATGCTACAGAGAAAGACTCCAGCATGGAGTTGTGGCATAGGCGACTAGGACACATGAGCGAGAAGGGGTTGCAAGAACTTTCCAAAAGAGATGTATTGCCATCTCTCAGAGGTACACGTTTGAACCCTTGTATTGATTGTTTGGCTGGTAAACAACATAGAGTTTCCTTTGTTAGTCCTGCCTTATCTAGAAAAATGCATGTCTTGGACCGTGTCTATACAGATGTGTGTGGTCCTTTGAGGACAAAAACTCCTGGTGGATCTGTTAATGTTCCTAGTATCAGTGGTGCACTTTATTTTGTTACTTTTATAGATGACTTTTCCAGGAAAGTTTGGGCCTATGCTTTGAAGACTAAAGATCAGGTTATTAATATCTTCAAAGAGTTTCATGCCAGAGTTGAAAGGGAGACAGAAAGACAATTGAAATGTATAAGATCAGATAATGGTGGTGAGTACACAGGATTGTTTAATGATTATTGCAGGTCACATGGCATCCAGCATGAGTTGACAGTCCCTGGTACGCCTCAGCATAATGCAATTGCAGAGAGGATGAACCGCACCATCATGGAAAAGATCAGATGTATACTTTCACAGGCCAAGCTACCCAAAAGGTTTTGGGATGAGGCTTTGAGGACTGCAGTTGATGTAATCAACTTATCACCATGTACAGCTCTAGATGGTGATGTTGCAGAGCATGTATGGTCAGGAAAAGATGTCTCCTATAGGCATTTAAGAGTGTTTGGTTGTCGTGCATTTGCACATGTTCCAAACAATGAAAGGTCCAAACTGGATGGTAAGACAAAAGAGTGTATTTTTCTTGGTTACTCACATGATCAGTTTGGTTACAGGCTTTGGGATCCAGAAAAGCAGAAGGTGTTCAGAAGCAGAGATGTTGTTTTCTTTGAGGATCAAACCATTGAGGATTTGAAGAAGGAGGCACCAGCTAAGACTTCTGCAGAGGGATTTGTAGACTGTGACCCAGTTATTCCTCCAGTATATCAGGGTGATGGGGGAGATGTGCAGGAAGATGGTGCAGAGCCAGATGTTGATCTACCTGCAGGACATGTTGAGCAAGAAGAAGAAAGAGAGCAAGTTCCCACAGAACCTCAATTAAGAAGATCTTCTAGACAACGTCAACCTTCCAAAAGATACTCTACAGATGAGTATGTGATGCTTACTGATGCAGGTGAACCAGAGAGTTACCAGGAAGCAGTTGAAAGTGAGCAGAAAAAGAAGTGGTTTATTGCTATGCAGGAAGAGATGGATTCTCTGCAGAAGAACCACACATATGATTTGGTGCAATTACCAGAGGGAAGTAAGGCCTTGAAGAACAAGTGGGTTTTCAGGTTGAAGACTCAAGAATATTGTTCTCAACCAAAGTATAAAGCTAGATTGGTTGTGAAAGGCTTTGGTCAAAAGAAAGGTATTGACTTTGAAGAAATTTTTTCTCCTGTTGTTAAAATGTCTTCTATCCGTGTTGCTCTTGGTATTGCTGCTAACTTAGACTTGGAGATTGAACAGTTAGATGTGAAAACAGCTTTCCTTCATGGTGATTTGGAGGAGGAAATTTATATGGAGCAACCAGAAGGCTTCAAAGTCAAAGGTAAAGAAAATCTTGTCTGCAAGTTGAAGAAGAGCTTGTATGGGCTGAAGCAAGCTCCAAGACAGTGGTATAAAAAGTTTGATTCATTTATGATTGAAAATGAATATAAAAGAACAGCTTCAGATCATTGTGTGTACATCAAACGGTTTGGTGAGGATTTTATTATTCTCTTACTTTATGTTGATGATATGCTTATCCTCGGAAAAGATATGTCTATGATTGATAGGTTGAAGAAGGACCTAAGTGAGTCTTTTGCAATGAAGGACATGAGACCAGCAAAGCAAATACTGGGCATGCAGATTTCTCGTGACAGAAGAAAGAGAAAGATTTGGTTGTCACAGGAGAAATACATTGAGAATGTATTGGATAGGTTCAGTATGAGTAATGCAAAGCCAGTTGGTTCTCCTCTTGCAGGTCACTTCAAGTTGTGCTCAGATCAGAGTCCGTCAAGTGATGAGGAGAAGGAGAAAATGCAAAAGGTTCCTTATGCTTCAGCAGTTGGAAGTTTAATGTACGCAATGGTATGTACGAGGCCGGACATCGCATATGCAGTGGGTGTTACTAGTAGATTTCTTGCAAATCCAGGTAAAGAGCATTGGGCAGCAGTGAAGTGGATTTTTAGATATCTCAGAGGAAGTTCTAAAGTTTGTTTAAGCTTTGGAGGTGGACTACCTGTATTGACAGGTTACACAGATGCAGATATGGCAAGAGATATTGACACAAGGAAGTCCACATCAGGTTTTGTACTTACTTTTGCAGGGGGAGCTGTGTCATGGCAGTCCATATTGCAAAGGTGTATTGCACTCTCCACCACAGAGGCAGAATATATTGCTGCTACAGAGGTTTGCAAAGAAATGTTATGGATGAAAGAATTCTTACAAGAATTGGGGCTGAAACAGGAAAACTATGTGGTGTATTGTGACAGCCAGAGTGCCATCCATTTATGCAAGAACCCAACATTTCATTCTAAATCAAAACATATAGATGTCAGATATCACTGGATCAGAAATGTGCTTGAAGAGAAGCAGTTACAGCTTCAGAAAATTCACACAGATGATAATGGAGCAGACATGTTGACAAAGGCTTTACCGAAAGAGAAACAGGAGATGTGCCGACAGTTGGTCGGCATGGCTTCACATTGAGGAGTCATGAGACAGCCTCCCTGATGGGCTGAAGGGGGAGGTTGTTGGGTAGATGGCCCAGGTTCAGCCCATAATGGGCTTTAGTGAAGCCCACAGCCCAGAACCTCACTTATATTAACCTAAAACCTAGATTAGGTGGCTAGGGTTGAGATTAAGAGAGCAGCGGCGGCTGAAAACGTGGGAGAGAGAAAGCAGACTGCAGATTGACAGTAGAGGCCAGAAAACAAGAGATCCAGAAAAGGGAAGAAGAAAAGGGCAGAAAAAGACTATTCTCAATCATTCAAATCTCAGGTTAGATCAGTTTGCAGTGGATTCTTACTGTGATCTATTGGGAAGGTTTTGGATATTGTGTTTAGGATTATAGTCCTTGTATCCCTGAGATTCTCTTGTGGCTATTGCTTTGGGCTTGGGCAAGAAGCCTGAGATCTGTATATTCATTATTTTGATAGTGGATTTTCTCTGGCTTGTCCCGTGGTTTTTACCCTTCGAGTTGAAGGGGTTTTTCACGTAAATCTTGGTGTTCATCTGATTGTGATTTCCATTTCATTCCGCTGTGCATGACGGTCTGCTAATATTTGTTAGTATACAAAGTTGATTCTTGTTTTATTCCCATCAAACCCCTCAAGATCCGAAGCGTGAATCCTCTCAAGAGTCCGCCTCGAGAACAAACATCATGGTCGACTCTAGGGTCTTGGCGGAGCAGCGAGGGAACCTTGCAAGATCCGAAGCGGGGATCTTCTCAAGAATCCCCCTCGAGAATTTCATGCGCCGCCGCTGGCTCGAGAGATCGAATTCAGGGATTGGGTCAACTTCATTGCCGGCCAGAATTCGAGTACGCGTTGATTGCAACCTCTCTTCCTTTCTCTTCTTCTTGAATTCTTTTGTGCACTAAAGGGAATAGGGTTTGTTCTGTAGGTGGAGTGGGTGCGACGTTGACAACCCTATGTAAGCTAGGGCGTTCACTTTGAAAGATTTCACGAAGACGGGATGCAGGTATACTTCATACCCTTTTCCAAATTTTTAATGCTTCATCGACACACTTACCCCCTCTTTTATCGATTTCTTGTGCTGATCTCTAGCGTTCATTTTGTTTTCTTGATATCGGTTCTCTGTTTCTTGTCTTGTTTGTTTCTTTGTTGAATGCGGATGATGTGATTTAAATGTCATATTTTTATTAGTAATGTAGTCATGTTGATCTCCCGTTGCTTGGATGAATGATGATGGGCTTATCGCTGCAAGTTGTAGCTTTG
Source organism: Ensete ventricosum (assembly GCA_029747655.1). Lineage (NCBI taxonomy): Eukaryota > Viridiplantae > Streptophyta > Magnoliopsida > Zingiberales > Musaceae > Ensete > Ensete ventricosum. The sequence continues at coordinate 46,164,150 of JAQQAF010000003.1, forward strand.
ATTGGAAAATTAGAAGTGTCAAATAGATAAGTAGATAGGCTTTCCTTCGAGTCATCAATCTTTCTGTTACTGCGGTCCAGATAATGTTCGTGCTGATTAACACCAGTTATTTGTTTCCCTTAATTGTTTCTTGTGTGTTCTTAATATTCTATTTCTGCCTCTTTTTCGTCCAAATTACTTGATCTTATAGGAATTTTATCATCAGCATCTTGATCTCTGGCTTGCACATCAAGAATTCATTGAATTTTCGCTTGGTCTATTTTGTGCTGATGAGATTACTAGAAACAATCATATATGGCTGTAGTTGTCTGAAATTTTGACAAAGAAATGGAGCATAATGATATAGTTTAGATCCAATTAGGTACTGAATTTCTATTTATGCCTCTCCTTGATCCAAATTACTTGGTCTCAGAGAAATTTTATTACTGTTGTCTTGATCTCAGGCTTGTAGATCAAGAATTCTTTGAGTTTTCACGGAGTCTATTTGTGCTGATGAGATTACTAGAAACAGTCATTCATGGCTGTAGACGTCTAAAATTTGGACAAAGAAATGGAACATAAATGACATAGTTTAGATCCAATTAGGCATTAAAGAAAAACCTAGCACAATTACATGGTGACATTGCCCTAATATAATTTATTGTGTTTGCCACATGACACTTCTTGTTATGGCACACCACCAGAACAAATTTTATTATTGCTAAAGAAAATTCTTTTCATGTTAGAACAATTATTTTTTTCCAATTTAAGCTTGGAATTGCATAGCAGTCTAGATGTAATGATGTGAAAGTTTCACTGTTAGTTCTCTTAAACTTACATGTCTCCTTTGATATAAAACAAAAGAAAAGAAAAACAGAACATTTTCTTTCCGACTGTCTGGTTAGAAAAAATAAAGAAGAAATCCAATGTTTTCCTTTTCTCCCCAATTTATTTGATTTTCCCACAGTCCTTGATTCCCAATTTATTTGTATTCCTTTTCTTGATATGTTGTTGCCCAATCAGATGATCAGAAAGTGATCCTGACAAAATCAAATTAGAAAGAATCTAGGTAACTATTAGGAATGCGCCGCTCTGTTAGCTTTGTTGAATAAAAAATTATCCCTTCCCCAGCTTCCATTTAACCTGTGTTTTCTAGGATGCTATGAGCTGGAACCAGTTTTGTAGGATGCGGTGAGCTGGATGTTCATCTTCGAAACTCTTATGCATTTTCTTGACCTAAAATACGAGAAGATTAAGAAGCTTTTGCTAGCCTAAACAGGCAACAACCACATTAATGATTGTAAACCTCATAATGGTGCTGCTCATTAAGTCCTTGTTCTTGTCGAACAATAATATCATGTTCTTCCATCATGCATTATTTGCAAGTTCTGTTACTTCCATCTGACTTCATTGTCATGGATTCTGTTCTCCAGGGTAAAATGAAAAAAAAATAGGTGCACTCAATTTCCAGGCTAATTTAGCACCGCAGAGCTATTCACGATCCCTCGTCCAAGGGTGAGAAATTTGTGCTCTCAACATTAAGTAGTGGCCTTACTCCCAATAGGTCTGTCTTTTAGCTTGTCCAGTTGACTTGGTGACATTTATGTACCTACCTGTTCTTAACATGATGTGATTTAATGCTTTCGGTTGTCAACAAAACTAAACGGGTGGCGCAAAGTGGCTCCTCACACCCACCCCCTCACCATTTGAAAATTTTGGGATCGTGCCCTTGCAAATTCAAAAAATGCTGGGTCACATCGTTCTAGGCATGGGCATGAAACAGTTGGCACGTCATATGTTTGTGTGCATGTACCGTCGTCCTTGTCCCCAGGTCACATTGTTTTAGCCAAGGGGATTCCTGCTTTTTCTTATTGAAACCACGAGGTAGCTAACCCCACTCCCCAAGTACAAACTTAATCACTTCCCACATCAATCATCAATCCTCCACTCAGCATGCATAATTAGTGTTAAAATCAGATAATCTAATTATATATGTACTTCTCGATGCGGTTAACATCCTTTTTTTTGTTTCATTGTTCGCTTTAGTTAAGGAAGAAGGTGGAAGTCCAAAAGGAAGCGAAAAGAGAACGTGATTTCAACACAAATCCACGCCGTCCGTTCGGCATACTCGATCCGACCTGAGGGTAATCCGGTAATTATCTCCTACCAATTGTCTAAAGTCATAGTCTTATGTTTTGGTGATCGAGGAATAATAAGATATGTTTATTACAATCTTTATACTATTTAAGAGATTATTAATAAATGAATATTTTTTAAAGTTTAAAAAATCATAAATAATAAAAAGCTTGATTAATAAATACATAAAAGAAAGACCGTCAACAAACAAATTCCTGCCACATAACACCAACAACTAAAACGGTAGCAGGAAATTGTTTCTTCCACCGGTCCCCACTAACCCTCCTGCGTGGGTCCCTCTGCACGGCAATCCTGCATATCCTGACGGGTGAACCGCGAATGGGTCAGGAAGTGTTGCTTTGTTTGTTCTGCCCGAATTAGATGACTGCATATATATATATATATATATATATATTTCTCTTTTTGTTTATTTTTTTTGGTTAAATTCCATGCCCTCCCGTCCCAACTCACCGCTGCTCCGCATCCCGACCGACTGTAGAATTAGATGACTAAGCTCACGAGAAATGGCGTTTCTGCGCGTCTATTTCTCCCCCTTGGAGTTCCAAGTCGTGTTTAATTAAGTCGGAGCGTGAAACATTTTGCCTCCAAATTCCCTCCCTCTCCTTCGCTCTGAAGACATATATAGAGGGAGGAAACCAGATACTTTGAACGGAAGGTAGGGGAGACGAACAGCAGCAACGCGCCCTTTGACACCTAGATAAGAGAGGGAGCGGCACACGAGGCGATGTAGAGGTCAAGCACACCGCTTCCCGCCGCGGCCTCCGCAGTCGCTCGCCGAAACCCTTGATGTACCAGGCCCACTACCACAACCGCCTGAGGAGCTGGCCTAACACTTGGTTCGCTGCCCCCGCCGTTGAGACAAACCCCTCAAGCATGTGGTCTTCAAGATGCAGCTCAGTGACCAAACCCCTACCATAGAAGATCCCGGGCCGCGGCAGCAGCACGGCGGCGGCGGCTGCGCCGACCTCACTGCGCTGTTCTCCGATGAGCTCCTCCTCCGCATCCTCGCTGCCGTACCGGATCCCCTCCGCCTTCCCGCCTCCCTCGTCTGCAAGCGATGGCTCCGCCTCGTCGGCCGCCTGCGCCACTCCCTTACCCTCCTCGACTGGTCCTTCCTCGACCGCGGCCGCCTCTTCCTCCGCTTCCCCTACCTCGCTGAGCTCGACCTCGTCCCCGGCTCCTTCACGTCCCCTTTGTCCGTAGCTACCAGGGGCCCCGTCCTGCTTTCCTGGGGTCCTTTCTCTGTCACGGTCGACACCTACGCCGACTCTCCTGTTAGTGAGTGCTGCTTCCTCGAGCCGGACGTCATCGATCGCGGTCTCGAGACCGTCGCCCGCAGCTGCCCTGACCTTCGGAAGCTCTCCCTCGTCGCCGGTGACTCGGAGGCCAGTCTCATGGCGATCGCCGGAGGGTGCGACACTATGCAGGAGCTGGAGCTCCATCGGTGTTCCGACCTCGCCCTCCGCCCCATCTTCGCCTTCAAGAACCTCCAGATACTGCGGCTGGTGGGATCCGTTGACGGGCTCTACCGCGGGCCTGGCGTCACCGACATTGGGCTCACGATGCTGGCCCATGGGTGCAAGCGGCTGGTGAAGCTGGAGCTCAGTGGGTGCGAGGGTAGCTACGACGGGATCTCTGCCATAGGGCGGTGCTGCATGATGCTTGAGGAATTGACGATCTCCGACCACCGGATGGACGATGGTTGGCTGGCGGCGTTATCCTTCTGCGGAAACCTGAAGACGCTGAGAATGCAGAGCTGTAGGAAGATAGATGCTGATCCAGGGTCATCGGAGCACCTCGGGACATGCTCGGCCATCGAGACGCTGCAGATGCAGCGGTGCCAGCTGCGGGATAAAAGAAGCTTACAAGCACTGTTTATGGTGTGCGAGGCAGTTAGGGATGTTGTGTTTGAAAATTGTTGGGGGTTGGACAACAACATGTTCGCGCTTGTGAGCATTTGCAGGTATGTATGTTTCTTAGATTTACCCCCTAATTTGGTGTCATTTTATGATAGTAATTGCTGCCATTTCTTCGTTTTAGCATTTGCATGTATGCATGTTTATCTATATTTCTTAGATTTACCCCCTAATTTGTTGTCGTTTTATGATAGTAATTGATGCCATTTCTTGGTTTTGATGATGTCCTGGAGACTGTATGGTTCCGTACTCATAGAAAAGCACATTACAGAAGCTGAAGATCAAATATGGTCCAAGTTATATCTTCACTCCTAGACTATTTTTCCTGGACTGCTCTGGTAACTTTGCCACCGAGGAAACTTCAAGTTTGATGTTTGCAATTGGCATCAGATCGGCAGCGGTCATGGTTAAGGCACACAGGCTGCCAATCATTTGGTGTTGTTGCCAGGGAGCTACCATATGAAGCTTGCTGGAACTTATTGTTGGAGTTTAATTGCCTATTTATCATGAACTTAGCTAGTTTTGCCTAAGTCGTGCGACATCATTGCATGCCCGTTCGCAAAGGTCAGCCTCCTCGAAACCTCCTATAGTTCCTTAGGACCTACAAAAGAGAAAACGAGTTAGAGAAAGCGTTTTACACGGGATCTTCAAGCAACCATTTCGGCAAACATTTTATAGCCGATGTAAATTACAATCATGGACTTCACAAGCTCTGAACGGTCACACACAAAGGATCATTGTTCATTACAGACCGAAATATCCACAAGTGTCCATATGACTCAATTCTCATTTACAAGCCGAAAACGACCACGAAAGCTAACCAAATTAGAGCTTTCGAGTCTATTGCTAGCCTACTACTTGTTGTACAAAGCATGAACAAAGACTGAAAGACATAGACATACATGAGCATTACATCTAACATCCTGTTTATATTTTTGCCCGTGACATTCTTCCCCACTTATTATTCCTTCGATGTTCTCGTCGAAGCTGTATTAGACGTTGCATCTCCTCGCCTTTTGCTGAATCTTCAATCTTCTGCTCTAGTTGCAACATGCCTCTTGGTTCCCAACTGCTTTCCGTCGTTATTGTCGGGTAATCTAACTTTGATCCGTCATACTGCTTCAGCTCGCCAATAATTAACTCTGGTATAGGGTCGGTTGAGTTGTGCTGATCCTTGTTGATTCCTGTGGATCCTTCTACTGAAAGAAAAGACCTTCCTTGTTATGCGCTAGTATCTCAATCGTCTCATGCCGTTTAAACTGAGTGGATGCTTGTTGAAGCTTTAACGAGCATCGACTCGCAGAATTTGATGTTTTTTTTTTTGAGGTCCTTCATAAAATTTGCCCACTGATTCTTCTTCAATTTAGTTGTCGCTTTCAAGTAGGTTCCAATCACTTTTGCTTTCGATTGACATTCTGTTGAGAAATGAAGCGGACAATCTACTCTTAGTAGCACTAATCATCATTGGTAACGACAACTCTTATCTCTTAGAAGGGTCTTTGAACTTGTGCAGTTTCCTTTGTTGGATTAATAAGAGAACTTGGGGTACTCGGTTTTGCCTATTCTTTTAAGAGTAGAGAAGACAAATGTTACTTGACTTTGCCCGTCTCCTCGAGGTTGTACTTCATGCATCGAGCTGATTACTAGTCTTTGCCTGCTCTTTGCTCACATTTCCAAAGCACCCGAAGTGTTTGCACTCCTTGCGTTGAGTTAGTTATTGTGATTTACCTTCTCACTACTATTGAACTTCCGGAATGCAAGAAGTTTTGCCCGAAAAGAGCATAATTCACCCTAACTTGGAGCAAGTCTCTGATAGTTTTGGTTGCCTCTGGGATTTATACCGCTTTTCCATCTTTGTTGCCTCCTTTGAGTAGAAAAGGTACAACACCACATACTGTATACTCTGTTCCTTGGTCGAGCATTCTTGCATCAACCAAAAGTCCCCCATTTTAACTATCTTGATGAGAAGCCCGTTGACATGCCTCCACGGAATGTCTCAACGGAAGTCTCGCCTCTGTGGTACCTTGGTGTTGCCATGCCCATAGCACTACTATCCGTTGCCACCTTGATGAGAAACCTATTAACACTAATCTTATGAAGTTCCCTGGTCTCTGCCCTTCAGCCTTGCCTTGGTACTTAGAGTTTGCTTTTCCATTCTCCACCTTTTCGATCCCTTTCACGACCAACGCTCTCCCTTCATGAGGGGAAGGGATCGATGACTCCACAGAAGTCCCGCCTCTGTGGTACCATGGTGTTGCCAAGCCCATGACACTACTATTCGTTGCCACACATTTGCGTCCCTTTCTTCGCGATCGGTAGATCCACCTCTACGATACTGTGGCACTTCTCCGAGTCCACTTTCATTTTGACCGACGCTTAGCTTTTGGGTAGCTGAGCCCATTTAGACTTGTCGTCGCTTCCTCGCCCCTTTTAAATACCTACTTCAACACCTCTATGTTCTCCGAGCAGTTCCCCTTTGTCGATGGAAAGACATACTGCAATTCCTATGCATGGCCTCCGCCATCCTGTTGTAGGGCTCATGCTGGTCCCGTTCTTCTTTGCTTCCTTGGTAGCAACATTCGCTTACTCGGCTTTGTCCTCTGACTTGCTAGGCTCCCTTCAGTGAATATAAGCATCAGAGCAATCTAACTCTTTAGCTGTTCCCGTCATACCTTTATATGATCAAGCTCCCCCATATGACTCACTAGTACTTGCATTTGGACTTCTCCTTCGGTGGTACACAACCCCTATATGTTGATGACTAAGGCCTTCATATGATACAAAATTCGATACACACATGGAAGACCCGCCTTTGCGGTATCATGACATTCACTCCTTGAATCCATAGCCCTTCTTGCCATCGTGTTGTTCACTAAAATAGAGCTCCCAGTAGCTCCTGATATACCTCCGCATGATTAAGTCTCTCATGAGACTTATCCCGCGTGTGTTATATTACCTCAAACCACGATTCGTTGCACCATGTCGCCTCCTAGTGACATCCCATTGCATTTAGATTCTCATGGGATGAGCTCGGACTACGATCTCTCCAAATGTGGCCTCTGTCAATACATCATAGGGCTTCCGTCACATTCGATTTGTGTTCGCTCCTTTGGCAATTGACCTTCATCCACCCATTCTCGAGTCACACTCGGACGAAGCATCGCTCTAGGACAGTCCGTCGCCTAGTAGCTCTCGAAGTTCACATATTTCACTGAAATTGGTGCGCCATTGTTTGGATCTTAGGTCTCTATCCCTCACTAGCACAATTTCCGCTACGCACCACTTCTTTATGATAACTTGAATGATAGTATTGTGGCATATTCTTCAAGAGTACCCACCTCTGTATTCTCTTGCCCCATGCTAATGTCGTTTGGTCCTAACTTCACCTCTGCAAGTTAAGTTGCCTTAGTCCCTCTGTTAAATCTTCTCTGAGATAAGGTCCATGTGTCTTGAAGCTCCCTTTGTCTTTGGCACTATGTACAATGAGTTTGCTCCATCAGAATGAAGAACCCACAGAACAATATGATCTCGCTTTTGCCTTTGCAAGAGTTTATGTTCTTGACTTCTTTCCAAGGAAAGTTTCGTGCCTCTGCTTCATGTTCCATCTTATATGTGCTTGTCTCGCTCTGATACCAAATGTCACAAACTTAGTTGGTTTTGCCTAAGTCGTGCAGCACCATCGCGTATCCATCCGCAAAGGTCAGCCTCCCCGAAACCTCTTATGGTCCCTTAGGACCTACACAAGAGAAAACGGGTTAGAAAAATTATATCTCACGGGATTCGCAAGCAACCACTTCAGTAAACATTTTATATAGCCAATGCAAATTACAACCATGGACTTTACAAACTCTGAACGGTCGCACACAAAAGGATCAAGGTCCATTACAGATCGAAGTCCTCACAAGTGTCCACAAGACAACTCTTATTTACAAACCGAAACTGGCCACAAAAGCTAACCAAACTAGGGCTACCAAGCTTATGCTAGCTTGTTACTTGTTGTACAAAGTATGAACGAAACCCGAAAGATACAGATATACATGAGCATTACATTGAGCACCCTTTTTATTTTTTTGTTCGTGACAAGACGTTAGAGTCTACTTGCATGATATGCTGACTTATAATAAAATATTAATATAATGACATATAATTTAAGTCTAAAAAAAGAAGGTCCATTTTAGCCCATGTGGTTTTGGTTATAGACCACTTAAGCTCTTATAGTTTTGCTTGTGTCTAAAATAACCCTTATATTTTTAAAAATATCCCATATAAGCCTTTTCTGTCAAGTCTGAGTTGATAGACGTTAGAGTCTACTTATTTGGTATGCTGACTCACAATAAATTATTAATATAATAACATGTGTAATTTAAGTTTTGTAAAAAAGGTCTATCATATCGAGGAAGAGGAAGCGGCGGTGATTGAAGCGACAGATAAAGGCAGAGAGGCAGAGGTAGGAGAGACCGGAGGCAGAGGTGAAGAGAGCTAGACTACCATGTCGTAAGCGCGACGGGTGGGGGTGCAGGAGAAGACAAAGTGAGAGACGGTAGGGACGAAGACACCCAAGAGGAGGAAGAGGGACCAGGAGACCATTACGTGCCTAGCGTTGGACTGGTCGATGCACATCCACCAGAAGCTCGAGCTCGTCGTCAACACGAGAGAGGTTGCGTGCGTACGACGTGTTGCTAGGTAGCAACGGCTCGGTGCTGCTGCTGGTGGTCGCTTCCACGACGATGCATCATCTCACCATTGATGGTGATCTCATTTTTTTTAATTTAAATTATATGTATTATTATATTAATGGTTTATTATGAGTCAGTATGTCACATAAACAGATTCTAATGTTTATTAACTCAGAGTTGATAGGAGGGGTTTATATGCTATGTTTTTGAAAATGTAGGGGTTTAAACACGAGCAAAACCATAGGAGCTTAGGTGGTCTATAACCAAAATCACAAGGGCTAAAATGGACCTTTTTTTAAACTTAAATTATTCGTGCCATTATATTAATAGTTTATTATGAGTTAGCATGCCACATAAACAGACTCTAACGTTTGTTAAATCAAATTTGATGGGAGGAACTTATATGTTACGTTTTTAAAAATATAAGAGTTATTTTAGACACGAGTAGACCATAGGGGCCTAAGTGATCCATGACCAAAATCACAAGGGCTAAGATGGACCTTAGGTTTAAAGTTCATTTTGAACTAAGTCATTGCTCAATGATGTAAGGTTGTAATGGTTGGATTAATAAATCACTTTGAAGTGGTGCCAAATATGGTTTATAAGTGTGTGTGTAAATATGGTTTATAAGTGTGTGTTTTGGTTTGAGTGTGTGTATACACACACAAAGTTATTGTATATGATATGATGTAACTGAAGAATTTCTAACTCAGACAATTGATTCAATATGTGCATAAATGCAGATGGTATATTCAAATATGTGCAGCTTTTTTGTTTAATCCATTTATTTTGAACTTGAAGAGCTGACCCCTTTAGTTGTATTGATAACTCCACTTGCCTTCTTTTCTGGGCTCGGGGTTAAAGTAGTAGTTTTTTGTTTTTCTCCAAGTCCTTACTGTTGCATCAGTTCACATGGCTAGTCCTTACTGTCAGAAACAGAAAAGATAAGTTTAACTACTGAAGTATGTACATGCTGCAAAACTTCTATTGGAACCGAATGGTTTTGGTTTGGTTTGTTTTTAGTGTATTTTCTTTTTTTAAATTGTTTGAGATAATAAATATACTTTTAACTTGCTCGTGGCATTTGGATGAATAAACAATACATGTCTACAACTTATGGTGCTTATTATTTTGAGCGGATATTCTTCGAAGAAGAGGTATTTGAAAGTTTGATTAATTTTTTTGTTTTAAAAAATTTGAATTTAGAAATGATGTACTTCTCAAAGTTTGAAAAATGTTATCAGATGTTTTAGTCATTGTTTATATTGTATTGAGACCAAGGTGTGTTTTTATTGAAAGATTAAAATTCTTATTGACTCCCCCCCCCTCCGTACTATGATTTCACATCAAAATGACCCCCCCGTACTTTAAACTCATCTAAGTGATCCCCTGTACTATGATTTCACATCAAAGTGATCCCCCGTACTTTAGAACTCATCTAAGTGACCCCTTGTACTATGTCTCAAAATCAAAGTCATCCCTCGTATTTTGAAACTCATCTAAGTCACCTCTCGTACTATGCCTCAAAATCAAAGTCACTCCTCATACTTTAAAATTCATCTAAGTGACCCCCCGTACTATGCCATAAAATCAAAGTGACTCCTCGTACTACGATTTTGCATCAAAGTGACCTATTATATTACAATTTCGCATTAAAGTGGTCCATTGTACTATTCTATAATGTTAAAACAATGAGAAGAAAATATATGAGCACCTCAAGAACTATTTTGGTTAGTGGTGAAAGATTGAAATAAAATCTTCTTAGAAATACTAGGCTTTTTTGCTAGAACTAGTGCATCATCTGTGAATTGCTTCAGGCATTCAAACCTTTAGATCTTTCCGGATAATATTTTCGATATAGTTCTAGGCTTGATTAGCTTCACATAAGCTACAGAGACACCATGTTCTTCTGTTACTCGTGCTTTGATTTCCTTAACAATCTCTTCATTCACTGGTTCTCCCTCAACCTCGGCAATTTTGATACGAAATCGTAATATGGGGGGTCACTTTGATTTTGTGGCATAGTACGCGGGGTCACTTTGATTTTGAGACATAGTACGTAAGGTCATTTAGATGAGTTTTAAAGTATGGGGGGTGACTTTGATTTTGAGGTATAGTACGAGGGGTCACTTAGATGAGTTTTAAAGTACGGGGGATCACTTTAATGTGAAATCATGGTACGAGAGGTCACTTAGATGTGTTTTAAAGTACGAGGGGTCATTTTGATGTGAAATCATAGTACGAGGGGGTCAATAAGAATTTTGGCCTTATTGAAATTGCCCAGGAATCAGTCAGACTTGGGTGGTTTTGTTAAGTTTTGGCCAGTTTAAGCTGATCCAGATGACTTCTGGACCATCTTATTTTTGCATTTTAGATTATAGTTAATATTTTCTTTTAATTATTTGTTTTTGTTTATCACCTTATCACTTTCTCACTATGTTGACATCTTGGTTTATGGAGGCAGATGGATGAAGGAATGATTTTGAATGTCTGTTGCTTTTGTAGGTGTGCCTGTTTACAATATCTACTTGGGTTTTTTTATACAATATGTTCTATTAAAACCTACACACACCACAGTGGCCATGGCAGCCATCAATCCATGCAAAAGGCAAAAAAGAAAGAATGAAAGTAAAAGGAACCTGTCATCTGCTTATATGATTGGTAAAATGACTGTAGCTATTGATGCCAGAATCATGCATGAAATCCCAATTTTAAAGGCTGGTGTCTCAGTTTTCTGTGTTCGAGTCATCTTATAGCTGCTTTTATGGTACGGTCAGTCTTTTAACTGATAAAGGTTAGGTCTATTTCTTTGGGATGCTACCCTTATCCTTTTCTTTCATCTATATTGAGTACTTCAATCAATTTATATGGGTGTAATGGCCCACTTCTTATACCATTGATTAGGATTTTTATCTATTCTTTTCACGGAGGGGCAAATTGGCCAAATGGTTATTTTTATGTGGATAATTTTTTATGATTTGAATTAAATTGCTTAAAATGTCATATTTCTCAAGTGGGTTTAATATGTGGCTGATGACGGTTCTAGTGTTAAGATTATAGACAACCTATTGTGTACTTAGTACATATACCCAACAAGTCGCATAATAGCTGGTGCAGTGCAATCAAAAGTCAAAACACTAGTTTTAGTATCTGATTTATGGCTTCGTCAGCCAGCTACAGCTTATTTTATGCCTAAAAAGATTGATATGACATTTATTTGATGCCCGGCTCTTGCTTCTATGTGTATGTGCGGGTGCATATGCATTTGATGCTTGCTAAGTCTGTATGTGTTTGTTTGGGTACTGTTTTTCCAAACAGTTATTTCAAGCTACAAAAGGCTGATGTCTAGAACATACAGTTTTTTTTTTTTGGTTTATGCATCAGGAAACACTCGAATGGGCTTCTCATGGTGAATCTTTTTGACTCTACATTCAGCTATCTTTGATTTCATATATATGTTATTGTTATAGATGGGTCTTCATATGCTCTTCTCTGCAGGAGGGTGAAGTTTCTCTCGCTGGAAGGATGCTCGCTTGTAACAACTGAAGGTTTCGAGCCAGTAGTTCTATCCTGGATTGATTTGCAGAGACTCACCGTCATCTCGTGCAACAATATAAAGGACGACGAAGTTTCTCCTGCTCTGTCAAGCCTGTTCTCAGTTCTCAAAGAGTTAAAGTGGCGACCAGATAGCAAATCTGTCCTTGCTACTGGCCTTGCCGGGACGGGCATGGGGAAGAAGGGTGCCAGATTTTTCAAAAGGTTGTGAAGTCTCGATAGTGGTATGTTGGTATAGCTTCCCTCTCCTCCAAAGGAAATAGAAAATTGAACTCAGTGATCCTTACAGCGGATTCAATAAGAGGTTGTAGAAGATTTGTGAACCAAAAAATTGAGCAGGAAACCTGTGTTCCCATACTGATACAAAGTAGTGTTGTACATTTCATTCATGTACACGAGAAGAATGATGAACCAAAGTGTCTTCGTCCTCGATCATGTATACGAAGAAGAAGCATCGAGAACTAACTTGAGTGTCTCCATGTACAAGGAGAGAATGGTTTTTACTGCATCCACAAATCAACATACTGCATGCACTATCTAATTAATGATTACATATATGACACTTATCTTCATTTGGTATCCATCTTGAAGACTAACAACAGCCCAACTCATGGCAAAATGTGTAGGAGAGACTTAAATAGCTAAACTTACAGGCATATTCCCAATATTGGCCAGTAGGATATCATGTCAATTGTACATTACAGCAACAACAACAACAACATACCATTTGATCTGCAAAAGTTCAATAGATCTTCAAGGACGGACTTGTTCCCGAAAAATCCATCACAAGCACACTATTATAATCACCATCAACACTGAACTATTTCATATTTGGAATTCCTTCCAGCTGCCAAAACAAATAAATAAAAGAAGACAATGAAGACTCAAGAAAGTTAAAAACTACAGTACCAGACAATTGAAGAAGTCAAAATTCTCATTTGCAGAATCCTGATATTTTCCTGATAAATAGGAAAAATGCATAAGAGAAAGTTAAAAACTACACTACCAGACAATTGAATATATATATATATATATTTTCACATGATAGATTATTCTGACACTCCCAGCAATTTCACCTATGAGATTAACTTGTGGTTTATGTACCATTCATTGTAGGCTCATCAAAGATAGTCAACCTATTGGGTATCCAAGAGCTCGTTTGGAAGAACTATCATGCTGTTCAGATATGTATTCCTCCTCCAGTATTAAATATCAAATCATTAAGGTCTCCTATCATTCGGAGGTACTTAAATTGGTATATATATATATATATATATATATAATCCAACTAAATGGAAGTCGATCCTTAGCTTATGATCCTCAAGATCAAGTGGTCTGAAATCTGGAGCACATTCTAAAAATGGGTAATATTTTTTTTAACTTAAAAAGCTCAATCAATGACTTGAGTTTGAATTTTGGTGGAGTAATTTTTTTTTTTTTTTTTATCAATTGTAACTAATGGATCGACCAAAACATGTAACCTATTTCGTTGAATCCTTATCCAATTGAACCCTATTTCATTGAGTTAGTTAGTGATTTACACATAAAATGCACTTGATATGTAAGCTGGTTATGACATAGTCTATAAAATGCACTTCATATTCATGTGTTCCACCCATCGCTGAAGCTGCAGACAGTCAACGATTGCAGTCAGTTTCCACCCACGAGAAAAAGGAAAACGAAAGGCAGCCATAGACGAACCACACACTCACTCGGCCTTTCCTTTCTTCTTCTTCTTCTTCGTCTTCGTCTTCGCCTTCTATAGAAGAGAAGGGACGAGAGTTCGGGTAGCAAGAGCAGCAGCAGCATCAAAAATATCATATGGGGAATCATCACCGACCTCGTTTCACCCTCATCATCATGTTTTTGTTGGTAGCATTACAGCCGGCAGAGGCGGACGACGGGTGGTCGATACTGAGTAGGTGGGTCGACCCAGATCTACTGTTGCCGTCGCTGCCTCAGGGTACTACTCTTCCGAGGCGTCGACTGCGATCAGCAAGTTGCAGCCTCAATTGTGGGGCTCCTGTCAGTGAGCCGAATCCTCCGGATCCAAGCAAATATCAATTTAAGACTCCACCGAGCCGACCCCCACGCCGACCATAAGCCTCCAGTAGGCTTCCCATGCAACGTTGAAGTCGATCGAGTATATGCATGTTTCTTCTGTTTTCTTCTGTCCGCAGCAACAAAAATATTCTAAGCGAATAAAAATTTCTATTTTGTGCTCGAGTTTTGTCAAGGTTTCTCGGGGTACCTGGGTGTGTTAGATATGCTTGTCCCATCTAATTCGTTTGCGATTCTTCTTCTTCTATGTTCTTCGTGTGTTAGATACGCTTGGCCTTAGATCTTCTTTCCTCTCAATTAACTACGATTTCAACAAGGAGAACAAGAGAATCCTAGATAGCTAGAAAGACGTGGAGTTATCGATTTGTATTATCTAGTTTTGTGGATTCTCAAAATCTTTCGGGACTAACCTTATCTAGCTGAATGGACATTTTTTAGGAGTCACCATAGCAACCTGTAGTCTTCATCAAATTAGATAAATCTTAGGACTCTAGCCAAGTTGGGTCCATCCATTCATGATTAAATCGAGTTAAGTCATGTTAGTCTATTCAGTTGAAGTCAGTTATGAGTCGGGTGAGCCCAATCGAGTCAGTTATGAGTTGATTAAGGTTAGTTTCTTATCTTTGATCGGTTAGGATGGAGTCAGTTATTATTTTCAGTTAGAACTTTATCAAGTTAGTTAAGAGTCGAAGATTACCGGGATTTTTGGCAGAGCCCTATAATAAGACTGTAAACTCTTTCATGAAAAGTAATCAAGGAATGAAGTATTAGTTTGAGCCAAAAGATAAAACCCTATGAGGCAGATCCCCTCGAAGAGATCGATTATCCCATTTTCTACCCTCTTTCTCCACGATAGAACCCTAGGGTTCTATTAATTGATATCAGAGCAGCGTTCCTCGGCACCTTCACTACTACCGTTCATCATCCACACCATCATTGCCATCGTTGTTATCACTGTTGCATCTGCCATCTTGCTACAATCATCTTTTCTATAGCTATCATTAGCAAAAAAAAAAAAAAAAAGGACAAAAGTGAGAGCAAAAAAAGAGAGAAGAAAAAAAAGGGCCACAACCACATGCCTTCTTCCTCACCTGTAACTGCCGCTAGCCACCATCTCCCTTTCCCCTCCTTCTCTTCTCAGCCGCCTTTACCGTAGCCAAGCAATCGCCAGTCGCCACTATCGCACCTACTCCTGTCGCCGGCCAGCCCTCTTCATCCCCTCTTCTCAATCGCCGGCCAACCATCTCCCTCTCCTCCTCAACCACAGGTGCAACCGCATCCTTCTAGCCACACTCTCCTTGATGGCTGCTCCACTCGGGCACAACCACCTTCTTCCTCCGCTGCCTCGTCGCTGCCCAACCGCACCATTGCCTTCCCTATCGCAGTAGTCGCCTGCCCTTGCCATCTTTAACCGCCACCTGCTGTCTTCTTCCTCCCGCGCCCACCGCCAACGCCCCTACTGCTTCCCTGTCACAACAGCCGCCCGCCCCTGCCATCCTTAACCGTCAGCTGCTGTCTTCTTCTAGTCGCGCCCTCTACTGCAAGTCCTCGGCTATTGTCTTCTTCCAATCGTGCCCTCTGCCGCAAGTCCTCGGTCGTTGTCCTCTTCCTCTGCTAACCACGTCGTTGTCTTCCTCAGCCTCTGCCCGATGGCCCTGTCGCCTCTGCTCTACCGCTGCGCAGCCTCTCCCTGTCGGCCACCTGCTATTGCCATCGCTGCCTTTTTGGTAGCTGCCATCTCCCCCTTCCTCCTCTGCCATATTGCTGCTCCAGCCGCTCCCCACGCTGCTGCAACCTTGATGACATCATCCTAGCGGCAAACACTGATGGATATGAGATTTGAAGCCTTTGAGGCCCGTATAGAGAATAGACTACAAGAACTCCTTCATGAATTCAGAAGAAGTCGATCTGAAAAGTATGATTATAGGCAGGACACAAGATACCCATGCAAGGAGTTTCCCATATGGGAAGATGGAAACTCAATCGGTTGGATCTCTCGTGTTGAATTTTTTTTTCATTTGCACAAGACTCCAAAGGAATTCATGGTAGAGATAGCTTCCACTCAACTCAAAGGTGACACGATCCAGTTATATGATTTGTACGTGATCTATCACGGAGTCCCTTCGTGGGGACAGTTCAAGAGAGAGTTCCTGATTCGCTTTAGATTGTCAGAGCATAAGAACATTAATGGACAACTCGCCAAAATTCATTAGACTTCCACAATATAGGAGTATTAGATTTAAGCGCATGTCAAACCAAACCAGAGATTGGTCAGAGATACATTAGTGAGAAAATTTATCAAGGGACTTAATACCGAGATTCGATGCGAAGTTAAAGCTCGCCATCCTTGCACCATGATAACAACCATATCATTCACCAGCGTGCATGAAAGAAAAATCAATGCGAACACTCACCGAAACAGAAGCTTCTATAGACAGGAAAAATCAACAAAAGAGAACTTTAAAGTGGTCAATATAGACGATCACAAATAAGAGCAGCTTTTAACGGTTGAGCCAATTAAAGAGGAAATAAAAATTAATAATGTGGAACCCGAATATGAAGGTTGTGACAAACTTCTGACGATTGAACTAGCTAAGGAGGAATCAAAAATTGATAATATGGAGTCCGATCACGAAGGCTATGCCAAATCTGAAGATAAGATTGCTAATGGACAAATCCTAATTTGTGATAAAAGGTGCTCAAAGTAAAACAACTATTTGTCGATTTCTTTTTGTTGCCCCAACAAGACTTCAAAGTGGCGATCCTTAAAAGAAGATATGGTACTATCACTAGCCATCAAATGAAAAAGATTATCTAGAAGACTACAATGACAATTGCTTACACCAAGTTGAGACCTTATTTAATCGATCAAAGAGTCGTGATGTGTGGTAAATATTGAAGTACTCCCGAAATCTGATACTGCTCAGCCTTGAGGGCAAGGCTAATTTGAAGTGGGCGGGTCTGTTAGGACCCTAGCTAAGTCGGGTCCCATCCATTCATAATTAAATCGAGTCGAGTAATGTTTGTCTGTCCAGTTGAAGTAAGTTATAAGTCAGGTGAGCCCAATCGAGTCAGTTATGGGTTGGTTATGGTTGATTTTTATCTTCAGTTAAGATGGAGTCAGTTATTATTTTTAGTTAGAAGTTTATCAAGTTAGTTAAGAGTCGAAGATTAGCGTGACTCTTAGTAGAGCCCTAAATAAGACTGTAAACTCTATCATGAAAATCAATAAGGGAATGAAGTATTCGTTTTAGTCAAAAGATGAAAAACCCTAGGAGGCAGATCCCCTCGAAGTGATCTAGGAGCCCCGATCCCCTCGAATAGATCGATTATCTACTTTTCTATCCTCTTCCTCCATGATAGAGCCCTAAGGTTCTATCAAGAACTTACAAAAAGAGATATCTAAAGAAATAAATCATCAAGCCTTACACCAACATAAATAAAGAAATAATTACTCTATAGTAAATGAATGTAAAAAAAAATTAGTTTTAAGTAATTTTACTCGGAAAGAGATCCCGGAATCTAAACAAACTAATGAATATGACAGTATAACAATATTAAGAAATCTTTTTAAGACTGTATATTATATGATGCATGATTTTTAAGAAGATGTTGTTGATATGTCCAACTCGGTTTAGGATAACTCAAAAAAGACTGTATGTGATTGAGGAGACAACTCGAATATCCGCTAATTTACTGACCTACACAAAGACTGAGACCCGACGGAGTACCCAATAAGAGACATCTTACATACATTTTTCATATTCAACCCGAGGTAGATGTGTTAGACACATTTTTCATGTTTTTGCATGGGGGGAGACCTCATGTGTGTTTTCACAGTTAGCTTGAGTGAGATGTCAGTCAACTTTTCCTCTAGCCAATATTTCTATGGGTAGAAAAATTGCAAGTGATGCGTCAATGTAACATCGAGTGTTTTCACATTTTTGAGACTGAGATGTGTTGGACACATTTTTCATGTTTTCCACAAGGGAGACCTCACAAGTGTGCTTTCACACTTAGCAGGGAGACGTCTTGGTGGCTCAGGAGTCAGTCAACTTTTCCTCCGATCAACATTTTCGATGGGTAGGAAAATTGCAAGTGATATATCAATGTAACTTCCAGTGGCAAATTTGAGCAATAAGCTTGGTGGGGGTTTCTAAAGTTGAGGCAATACCTTTGGAAGTTGAGATTGTGCTGCAGGGATATAAGAGGATATCACCTTGATATTGATAGAATATAGGATTAAGTTAGAATTTAGATATGATTTAAATAAGATTAAATTAGAATTTAAATATGATTTTCCTTAACAGAATGAGGAAATCACGTAGGTTAATTGAGGAAAATCCTCCTATCTTCACCTGTATAAATTGACGATGGATCAATGAATCAATTGGACATTTCATTTCTATTTTCTATTTCTAACATGGTATCAGAGCCCCTCTCTCTATAAGAGAGATTATCTTTTTTTTTTTTTTTTTCACTGTCAAACGATAGCTTCTATCATCATTTGTCTGTGGACAACTCCGCTGCGAAACTGCAGATACCCAGGGGTCATCCACCGCCATCCTCTCGGACTTCCTTTGCTCCGAAGGTAACTCTCTCCTCATCGGTGCAGATCTATCTCTTCTTGCTGTCAAACGACAGTCTCTCGTCGACGTCGAAGCTGGAGACTTCTAGTGCATCGGCTTTCTCTTCCTCCATTGGACCCCGTTGGCTTTCTCAATTCCTCTTCCAAGGCGTTCTTCTGCACGAGGCCATCTTCCTTGTGCACCACCACTGTTGCATCAGCTCCAACAAGCAGCGGCACCTTCTCTACCCCATCTGCAGCAAACGACGGCTTCTACACCTACTCGCTGGCGCCATCCCTCCTGCAGCCTCTGTTGCTCTGTTCTCTTTATCGAGAGTACCTGTACGGGCCACCGTTCATCGTCTCTCAGTGCTCTGCAGAGAGGGCACAACAAGTTCTTTCTCGCTGTCACACGATAGTAAATCTACGACTGTAGCGCTTCTCTCGCTGCTCTTTAGATCTACCGATCGCCCCAGCCGTAGCAGCATCTCCTCCGCCAAAGTCAACCGTTGTCAGACCTTCACCGTGGTTGACAACACGGTGGTCTCCTTGATATCGGGTCAAGATCTGCGTCCTTCATAGGAGCTTGATCTTGCGGGGGCATGATAGTCCGATCTAATCGGATTATCGAATTTGGCTCTAGTAGAATCGTCTGCTCCTTTCTTCAGATTCATTGTCATCGGTTCAAGATCAGCGTCCTTAGTTCAAGATCGACGTCCTTACAGGAGTTCGATCTTGCGGGGGCATGATAGAAGATATGATTAAGTTCGGATTTAGATCTAATTTAAATAAGATTAAATTAGGATTTAGATATGATTTTTCTAACTGAACGAGGAAATCACGTAGGTTAATTGAGAGAAATCCTCATATCTTCACCTGTATAAATTGACGATGGATCAATGAATCAATTGGGCATTTTCATTATTTCTTTCTATTTCTAACAGCTATAGTGAGACTCACTTTGCACATTAGACCCCACCTTGTTACCTTCAACCCTTCTATATATATATATATTTTTTCACTTCTCAAACCTCTGAAAGCACTAGTTTGTTCTCCTCGTCGGGTTGGAAAAAAAAAAGGTTTTCTATCATGTCATCTCAGTCTCACCCCCTTAGTCGACACATGGTCGAGGGAGACAAGGTTCTATCCTCGAGTAGCCGGAGGGTAGGAGGAGGCATGTCATCTTCTTCCTTCTTGGGAGAGATGATCATTATGGTTTTATAGATCATGAAAGATGTATATGACGAGGACTCGGTCTTGACACCGAGTACTTATAGATCATTAAAGGTCATTAGCGATCTATAGATCATTAAAGTCACTTGTGCCTTTAATATTCCATCCCAATCGAATACCTAATGTAGCTGCCTCGGTTTGGGCAATGTTCTTTTGACCTGATATGCACCTTTGCCTATACATTGATGCATTGGAGGTTGGGCTAAGGTTCATCTACTAATCATCGAGTGCTTTTTATTGGTGGAGGATTTCTCTATCTCATATGGCACCCCAATCGTGGCGCCATCTAACTGTCATCCTTTACCTTTGGGACTGAGGCCAATCTTACCAATGCGTCAGTATGGGCATTCTCCTTCCTAGACACCTGAGAGATTTCAAGTTTAGAAAAATGGTGCGTCAACTTTTGCACCTTGGTAAGATACTTTGCCATCGGCCTTCCATAGCCCTTGAATCTCCCATTGACTTAATTCATCATATGTTATGAGTCGTTGTAGACCATTAATGGATGAGGAGTCCCTTTGTCAAGCTAGAGATTAAGTAGAATCACCTTGTCCTCCTTAGGAGTCAGCCTAATATGTTGAATCGAGAGAGGATTTGTCGATGCGAGTGGTCAGTGATCATGTGGATCATATGGGCTTGAAAGTACGATCATAGCTTTCTCATTGCTAACACTGATATCAATGTTTGGCTCCACCTAAGATATGACTAACGTAGTAGATCGATCTATGTGCCCCCACATCTTCTTTGATCTAGGACTGTGTTGATGGCTAACTTTGTCGTGGCAAGGTACATGCTTAACGCCTCCTTCAAGTCTAGGCAAGTAAGTTGCAATAGTTTGGTTGGGTGGCTTCACATATTACCGAAAATTGCTTGGCATTCCTTCGTCCATATCAAAACTTTCAGGGCATTTAGTGTCTAGAAGAACGATAAACACTTATCCCTTGAACATGATAAGAAACAATCGAGAGCTGCTACTCAAATCGTTAATTATTGAACTTCGAAGTAGCTAGCATTAGTGACGATCGAGGAGGCACTGTGGCAAGCATTAGGGGTGCAACTAGCTATTGCAATGTAGGGGCTAGCATTAACCGGGTCAATTGAGAAAGGAGGGGAATGACAGATTGCATCATTCTTGTTCAGGAAGACGTCTGTGTGTGTCTGGACCTACATGTGGGTTAGGATCTCCACCAACATATAGAGATTGAGGTCGTTAAACCATTGTTAGTACTAACTCAGAGTTACCGTTGATGTGGAAGTGTCAATAGTGAAGATGTTATATATTTAGTGCATAAATATATAAAAAATACACTAAATATATAATAATAATAAAAAAATACAACATGGTTAATCAAGCATCACATTCTAGGTAAAGATACAACATACACTAGTTCAATATATAATATATTAAAATAAACAGATCCGAGAGTGTAATAATAATACATGTAATCTAATATATAATGCTGGATGATAATTGCATAGGAGTACGTCAAACCATCACATGCGGCAAAAACTAAACTGTCTAAAATTATTGAACTGCTGAAATTTATTACTATGAAAGGATATCAATGGTAAGGATTATTTATACTTGACATCATCATTATCACGCTAAAAAAAAAAAAGTTTAGCAAATCATAAATATTTACCGCGTTTTACTGCCCACTTCAAAAATCAAGTGAATTAAATGAGATAAGCCTATCAAACAAATTAGTGAAAACTTTTCAATCATCCACACAGTCTTTATTATAGATAAATCAATAATCTCAAATGTGAAATAAAAGCACCTTCATCTGAAGAATTCTCATCTGGAGCAGCACCATAACAAAATTATTACCATCAAAATATAGCACATTGGAAAGAGAATTTTGGCAAAAGACATGATGCTGAATCATCGCATCAGTTGCGTTACTGTCATCTAAAATTCCAGCCATCTTTGTTGATTCCACCAGTCATCTGCAACCGAGCACAGGAAGCAAAATTATGGCCACGAGAAGAAGCAGCGGAACCAATCCTGCACTTATTTAGGGTTCTTTGCTGGTTATCTGCTACATAATAACCCCTGCATAATGATATTACCAGTTTGACACTTCCATTAGATTCTGATATAAATGAATCCAATTAACATGAACAATAATTATTGTTACCGTCACAACAATAGCAAGAAGAAGACAACTAATGTCACCCCAAGGCAAAGAGGTCCTTTGGACCGGCCAACTACATGCAAGTGATGGGGATGACTCTGCAGCATGGCCGGCTTATCATGATATTTTCATATTCACAAGTGTTAGATTGTTATTGATAGAATGAAATATAGAAGTAAAACCTAATGAAAGTTTATTCACGTATCATCTATTTACACACGTTAAGAAAGAAGATTTTTATCAACCGATCAACAAGATTTTCTCATGCTATTGAAAAAATCTTATCTACTATTATGCCCTCCTAAGATTGAGCTCCTGTCAAGGATATTGATCTTAAATCGATATAGTGAAAAGAGTGTTCGGATTTTGATAATGAAATGAATTGATGAGTTATTAATCTAACATGGATTGTTAGAAGTTGATTGATGCAGGATTAACTACGACAGAGAGAATGTGACAATCAAGTTTGGCCAGAGTCAAGTCCATGCATCGGGTCGATGCGGTTGGGAACTCGTCAGGAGTGCATCGGAAGCTTACCGAGGGTATCGAGAGCTTGCCTGGATGGTGCAAGGGAGTTTGCCAGAAGAAGGCTGAGACTCATCGGAAGATTATCGGGAGTAGCCGAAAGGCTTATCGGGAGTTGGGAAGGTCTTGAAGTGGACTTGTGGCTATTATGATTGAAATTAATTAAGTTGTAATTAGCATCGTGTAGGTTTAACCATGACGGGAGAAGGAGTTACAGATCAGACATGGACCCAGGATCAAGCTTAGGCATCGGGCCAAGGATTGGACGATGCGGTGGGAGCTCGTCGGGAGTTCATTAGGAGATGCACCGAGGGGATCGAGAAGCTCGCTAGGAACACGTCGGGAGATCGCCAGAGGAAGACCGTGAGACTCGCTACTGAAGATTTCGAAGGTTGTCGGAATGTGGGAGTGAGGTCATTAAGCTTGATGGTCATGTTTGATTGTAATGTTTAAGTCATAGGTTAATATGAGTGTGATTTAGAAATCAACTCAAAGAGACAACCGAGTCCACTATGGGGTTTGATTGAGCTCAGGTTGAGCTCAATTAGTTGACTAAAGAATTGGTCAACATCAGGTTCAAGCCGGAAATCAAAAATTGGAGGGAACCACTTTTGCGGAGATTCCGACGGATAAATCGTTGGTAAGCGACAGTTGCACCACCGTACCTAGGATTCCGGGCGGTTGTCAACGACTGAACCGCCCAGGCTAGGGGGCTGAACCGCCTGTACCCAGGAATCTAGGCACTTTCGGCGGTTGACTTGCCCAAGTCGGCGGGTGAACCGCCTATACCCAGATTTTTCGGATACGATTGGATTTTGGCTCCAATTTTAAAGCCAATTTGGGGCCTAAAAATATCCCAAATTTTCTTACATTCCATATAATAATTTTTAAAAATATATTATGAGAAAATATTGTATGAGAATTATAAGAAAAAAGAAAATGGATAAGGGAGTGATCAAAGAGTGTAATCTTGTCTCCCTTGTAAGCAAAGTGTAAGGGTTTGGTCTTCACCCGAAGATCGATAGGGGACGTCGATGTGTCTCAAGAAGGAAGACTCAGGAGTAGACGTAGGCCGTTGGCACCAAACCACTATAAAAATTATGAGTGTTTCTTTGCTTTTATATTTTTGTATTGATTCTTCCGATTTAACTCAATTCTTCGAAAGCAAAGTTTTCACGATAAGTTTTTTCATTCAAATGTTGATTATCTTTCTTGTTTGCTTATTAACTTCGTAACTTTCCTTTAATCACTCACTCATTTCAGTAAGACCAAAAAGCTTCAGATTTTTTATCTTAGTTTAATAAAAAAGTTATCATTTAAACTAAAAATTTACACCCCACCCTCTACCCTCTTAGTGCCAATTGATCCTAACAATTGATATCAGAGCCACATTTTTCTCATTTGGTTTAACACCTAAGAGAATGACTCTTTTTAGCTTTCAGGAGAGTTTTTCTATCGTTCACTCTCTCATATTCAATGGGACGGACTACACTTATTGGAAAACTCGGATGAGAGTTTTCTTGATTTCTTTAGATCTTGATTTATAGACTATCATTGAAAACAGATTCGAAAAATCTTCTCTTTCAATGAACGATTGGAATGATTTGTAGCAGAAGACTTTCTCTTTAAATGTCAAGGCTATGAATGCCTTGTTTTGCGCCTTAGATAAAAATAAATTTGATTGGGTTTCTTGTTATGATTCAGCTTTTAAGATTTGGCTTACATTTGTATTGACAAATAACAACACACTTAATTTAAATGATTCATTAAATGAAATATCATACAAAAATAAACATGAAGAACACCTTCCAAAGAACATGAAAGATTGTAAACTAAGAATGACATATGACTCTTCGAGTGAAATCTAGAGTGATGAGAACCTTGGACATGAACTTTTGACAAATGAATTAGAAAAATTAATGAACTTGAACCTTAAAAATAACCTAAAGATGGACAAAACCTCTTGCTATGAACATAAGAAGTCGAGGAGCTCGAAAGATGAAGAACACAATCAAGAAGAAGTGGAAGATCTTATGCTCGTAGCCAACCACGATGAGGTAAGTAACCACCCCAAAAGCTCTTTTACTTTTAATGAGTTATTACTTTCTTTTCATGAGCTTTATGATAAATTTAACAATATTAGTAAATCTTATAAATTACTTAAGGAAGAGCATACATCATTAGTTAGTAAATTTAAAGAAATGCATGAAGTAGCACCATCACACAATACATGCACCAAACATGAAACCTTGCATGATACTTTACCATCACATAATTTTTTATCTAAATATAAAATGCTAGATGATATTAAAAAGGAAAATATCATGCTTAAACAAATATTAGAAAATTTTAAAATAGGAAATAAATCCCTAAATATGATCTTTGCCAATAAGGATCATATTAATAGAAGAAATGATATAGGCTTTGTTGGTAACATTCAACAAAAGCCAACCATGTTTGTGAAAGGACCTACATTAAATTTGTCACTTAAAAACAAATATAATTTTTATGGTAGATTAGGACATAAAACCTACAAATATTTATTTAAAAATTATAGTCCATATAAATTAATTTGAGTTCCTAAAGGAACCATAAACAACATTAAGTCACTCAAAAAAATTGGAAGAACATATCATGAAGTATCCAAATTCAAATGGGTATCTAAATCAAAACCTACCATAATATAAAGTTACATCCTAACAAGGCTATAAGCGATAAGTAATGTTTTGAAAATAGATGCTCAAGGCACATGACTTGAGATCTAATACTCTTTCAAAGCTCACTAGCCTAAGCAAATAACAAGAAAAATTATTAAAAATAAAATTATTGGTAATGAATCTTAAGGATGATTCATTGTTATAATCAATCTTGATTGCTTTTAATAATGCACAATCTTTACATAGCTAGAGCACGCTAGAATTAGAAAGAAGACCGTTTAGCTATCTTAAATAAAGGTCATATGTACGAAAGAAAGATTTTGATGATGATTAATGTATTAATTTGTCTGCTTAAATTTATATACATTGTCTTGTAAATGACCAAACATTGAATTTGAACTTAAAGGTCATATACAACATCATTTTTCTTTAAAGAAAAATCTTCTTGATAACATGATAGAATTTTCCAACATATAAAAATCATTGGATTTAAAATGAATCGAAGATTTTGTTTGAAAATATTTTATTGCAATGATCTTGATGAAATTTTATTTTTGGACTTTAAATGACATTGCATTCTAGAAATAAATTTCAAAAGAAGGACAATTATTCATGAAAGAATTTTTTTTTCCATGAATCCTTCAACAAGATAATATGATATATTTATTATTGAATCTTTTTAACTAAAAAAATGAATTAGAAAACTTTAGCTATTTTCTTTTAGAAAACAATCTATGTTGACTTTATCTAAAAAAATGATTTTTATGATGATTTTGGATAAGTTTATAAATGATTTTATTTTCAAATGAGATTGATGAATCTATCCAACGTTATTGATATTTTGATGATTTTATTATAATCTTGACAAGTTAAAAAAATTGTACTTTGAAATCTTTATATAAATTCGTTCAAAGAAAGTCATATGAATGAATTATAATTTATCTCTTCAGATCTATTACTTGAAAATCTTCTTATGAACCATATTCTTGAAAACTTGAAGTTTCATATATATAAATTAAGATCTTATACTTTTTGTTCCTTGAAATTAACTCTTGATCTTGATATCTACAAAATGATATCTTTATGAATAAAGACTTTTCTTTGATCTCTTAAGATTTTATTTTATCATCTAAGATAAGATGTATTAAATTAAATCATGTTTTTAATATTCATGAATGTCTTTTGATATCCATATCTATCTTGACATAATTTATTTTAAAAACTCATGAATGACATAACTTATCACCAAAATTAGTATTTCTTAGATTGTGATAAGTTAAAAATTATATTAGATTTGTTTTATTATGAACAATTTCCTTGATTCCTTGACTTTATCCTTTAGGAAATCATGTTTAAATCTCTACGATTTTTACTTTTTTTAATAAAAAGGATATTATGATTTTAACAATTATAATTAAAAAATTTCAAAATTATTCTTCTATTTTATTAAAAAAATTATCTTGGATGAATTAAGATAAATCCATAAGACTCATTGTTATTATTTACAAAAAGAGAGAAAGAAACTTATTAAACGAAATCATGTCTTATGATAGTCAAAAATTTGATTTTATCTTTAATGACATGATATTCTATTTTTTGGTGTAATTTGAATATGGATGTTAAGAAGAAATTATGCAATCATATTTATTTTTGACATTAACAAAGGGGGAGATAAAATTATCAATATGGTTGGAAGTAAATTAGATATGATAACCTTGAATGAGAAACAATGTGCTTAGAAGAAAATTTAGAATTTTCTAAATATATGTAAAATGCATATTTCATAATTTGAGCTTGATGTATTATCATATTTTCCTTTGGATTTCTCAGATTTTATAAATTACACTTCTTATTAAAATATGCATGCAAAATTATTGATTAACAATTTAAGTTATCATGTTTTCTTTTAAAATTTTTGATGCTTATTATCAAAACATAAATGAAAGGTGATCTACAAAAATACATGATTTGCTATTTATGTTAGAAAATCACACAATTTAAATGCATGAGTGGCTCTTAATTCTACTTGGATTTCTTAGATTTTTTAGTTCACTTATGAAATCACTCTAGTTAAAATGAACATAAGAAGAGGATTCAAATTTTTGTGATAAAATAGTTTTAAAAGATTATTCTTGTTTCATGAATCTTGATGAATGTTTATAAAGGGAAGTATATATAACATAAACTTCTATGATGCTTAAAATAAGTCTTTGATATTAAATCTTTGATGAATCACTTGATGTGCTACTCTTGATTTAAATGAATTAAATTGCATGGGTAGATATCAATTCTTGGATTTTGGAATTTACATCTAAAACATTGAGTCTTATTTTTGTGATACAGTGTCTCTCACTCCACTCCCTTGTTTCTTATTTATTATTCAAAGAAAGAGAAGAAAATTCTTTCATAAAAAAATTATCAAGGGGGAGCAAAACTTGTTTGCTTGTATGATGTAAATTGCTAGCTTGAATATTACAAAGGAAACAAAAATTTGCTAGCTAGCACTTCCCAAAAGAGAAGAAAGAACTCACTAGCTTTATTTGCTACGTGTTCTTTAAATTTATATAAGATAGATTTGTTGAGCTCATATTTAAAATTTTTAAAATCTTATATCTATAAGATTGAGGTGGAGAGTTAAAAATATTAAATCATGAAAATATATAAGTTGATAATCTAGATTTCATGATATTAAGCCTTTTGTGATAATATTTTTGAAAATATTCTCCATGTTTTTATCTTATTGTTACAAAAATAAAAAGGGGAGAAAATTTGCATAATGTTACCTTACAAATTTATTTGCTACCCTTGCTTGAAATTACATGAGATATTTTTAAATACATGAGTAGCTCCTAAATTCTTGAATCTTCTTGAATATCTTGGATCCTTGAGCTTATTTTTGAAATTCATCTCTACAAATTGAAAGCTATGCATAATGATGTTTTATAACTCCTCCCTTATTTTCTTTCCTTTTTGTTCACAAGAGAAAAAAATTATTTATGACTCATGTTGTATTTTTATAAAGAGGAAGCAAAAACTCATGTGCCATATATTTCACCTTTTTATTGATGACAAAGGAAGAGAAATATACATTGATGACACATGATATTAATGATATACATTGATATAGATATAGATTGATATATCTTAGATATGGATATGAGTGCATAATTACTTTTTACTTATGATTTGATATCTTAGATATGCAAATTTGGGTTGAAATTTGTATAGAATTTTGATTGCTTGAATTTAAGGGTTTGTAATTCTCTTAAATTTAAGTGACATGAATTTAGGGGGAGTTAGGATTAACTCCTGTCATCAATTGATTGTCATTATAAAAAACGGGGAGATTGTTGAATCTCAAAATTTGATGATGAAATCAATTGATGGGTTATTGATCTAACATGGATTGTTGAAGTTGATTGATGCAGGATTAACTACGACAAAGATAATGTGACAATCAGGTTTACCCAGAGTTAAGTCCATGTATCGGGTCGATACGGTTGGGAACTCGTCGGGGGTGCATTGGAAGCTTGCCAAGGGTATCGGGAGCTTGTCTAGATGGCACAAGGGAATTCGCCAGAAGACTCATCGGAAGATTATCTGGGGTAGCCGAAAGGCTTGCCGGGAGTTGGGAAGGTCTTGAAGTTGACTTGTGGCTATTATGATTGAAATTAATTAAGTCATAGTTTGCATCATGCATGTTTAACCATGACGGGAGGAGTTACAGATCAGACATGGACCCAGGAGTTGCAGTGGGAGTTTACTAGGAGATTTGCTGAAAGGATCGGGAAGCTCGCTAGGAATACGCCGGGAGATCACTAGAGAAAGACCGTGAGACTCACCGCTGGAGATTCCGAAGGTTGTTGGAATATGAAAGTGAGGTCATTAAGCTTGGTGGTCATGTTTGATTGTAATATTGAAGTCGTAGGTTAAGAGTGAGTCTGATTTAAGTGTGATTTGGAAATCAACTCAAATAGACAACCGGGTCCACTATGGGGTTTGATTGAGCTTAGGTTGAGCTCAATTAGTTGACCAAGGAATTTGTCAACATCAAGTTCAAGCGGAATTTGAAAAGTGGAGGGAACCACTTTTGTGGAGATTCCGACGGGTAAACTACTGGTAACCGATGGTTTCACCATCGTACCTAGGATTTCGGGTGGCTGTCAACAGTTGAACCGCCCCGTACCCAGGAATCTGGGCACTTTCGGCGATTGACACGCCTAGGTTAGTTGGTGAACTGCCTGTACCCAGATTTTTCAGATATGGTTGGATTTTGGCTCAGGTTTTGAAGCCAATTTGGGGCCTATATATACCGTAAGTTTTCTTACATTCCATACAATAATTTTTGGGGATTATATTCTAAGAAAATATTGTGTGAGAATTATAAGAAAAAAGAAAAGGGGTAAGGGAGTGATCAAAGAGTATAATCTTGTCTCCCTTGTAAGCAAAGTGTAAGGGTTTAGTCTTCACCTAAAGAAGATCGGTAGTGGACATCGGTATGCCTCAAGAAGGAGGACTCAAGAGTGGACGTAGGCCATTGGCGCTGAACCACTATAAAAATTGTGAGTGTTTCCTTACTTTCATTGCTTACATATTTTTGTATTGACGCTTCCAATTTAACTCAACTTTTTGAAAGCAAAGTTTTCATGATAAGTTATTTTCTTCAAATATTGTTTATCTTTGTGGTTTGCTTATTAACTTAACAACTTTCTTTTAATCACTCACTCATTTCACTAAGAATGAAAAGCTTCGGATTTCCTATCTTGGTTTAATAAAAAAAGTTTTCATCTAAACTGAAAATTTATACTTACACTAATTCACCCCCCCATTCTTAGTGTCAATTGATCCTAACAAAAAGTTTGTGGGCGAGAGGCTTCGTGAGTGAGTCTACTAGTTGATCAGTCGCATGCACATGAGAAACACATAGTTGATGTCTAACAACTTGATATCACACGAAATGAAAATTGATGATAATGTGTTTCATGCGAGAGTGGAACACTGGATTGGCGTAGAGTTATGTGGCTCCGATATTATCATAATATATTGTATGAGTAAGAATGAAGGTGATGTTAAGTTCCTTGAGCAGATTCATGACCCAATTGAGTTCTGTAGCAGCGGTGGCGATGACATGGTATTCATCTTTAGTTGTAAACCATGTGATTGTCTTTTGTTTCTTGGAACTTCAACTGATAAGATTAGCTCCGAAAAAAAATAAGATATCCTGACGTGGATGTTCTATCACCAAAGTTTCCTACTCAATCAGCATCGACAAATGCATGACTATGAAGTATGGAGTGTTGCGGAGAAAGAGGCCATGATTGAGGGTCCCTTTAAGATATCACAATATTCATTTGATTGCAAACCAATGTGTAGTAGATGAATAATGCATGAATTTTAATAATTTATTAATTACAAATGAGAAGTCTGGACGGGTGAGAGCTAAATATTATAAGGAGCCAACTAATTGTCAGTATTGAGTATAGTCTGTAGTAGGACTTCAATTATATAATTTGAGTGATTCCCTAGTAGAGAGGGGAGTTGTAACATCTTTTGTGTCTGCATGTTCGTATTTAATAGTAAATGTTAAGTATACTTTCTTTGTAAGAGGAAGATAATAAGAACCCATAGGATTATATACTTGATCACTTTGAGGGGATTAGTCTCTTTGATCTTTATACGGGATTGGCCCTCCTAGGGTTTTGGCCTATTGGCTAAAATAATACTTTCTTCATTGATTGATTTAAATGAAAGTGTTATACCATTATTTACAACGGCTCCTAGCCAACTCTTACTTGGACTCCTAACCAAATCTAACTCCTACTTGGACTCCTAATCAAATAAACATATAGCTGAATCCAACTCCTACTTGGACTCCTAATCAAATAGACTCCTAATTGACTTCACTGGACTAACCAACATAACTCAATAGAGAACATGACTCAATAAATGTAGACCCGATCCTATTAGGGTCCTATCAGAAGAATCCTGAAGATGTATAAGTGACTTTCATTCTTAGAAAGTAGCTTAAGGCTCTGAGATCTTACTGGTTATAGGTGTCCTGCAAGCCAATCACGTGAGTGATGACACGTGTGACACACTACTCAATTTTTTTTTATTTTTATTATTGATATTTTCTCACACTATATTGTCTGTTGTGAACATATATATTGTGATGTCCTTGGATCTGTGCAATGAGAATCGAATCATGACGAGATCACAATAATGAGATCAGTTCACCTATACACAAAGACCCTAAATAATCTCGATCATAGATTATTCGAGATGGACATCGAGATAATTGGACAGATCAGTGTACTGTATTCTCATTCATATGATGGAGGTGGCTAATCTCATAGCCGATTGTGTGGCGACACTAAGGATATAGTACAAGTGCTCATTGGAGAATGAGTTCACTGGTTAATCTACTTACAAAATGCTATATGGTTAATGATACCTAAAGTCATATAGTGATTTTGTAGTCCAAGTTGTGTGTCTGGTCCTAACTTGAGACACCAAGGATGTCTTGTTTGAATACTTCTTTCTTTGATATTAAACTTACAGGTCTGGAGGTTCTAGATCCAGTACAGTTGATTATAAGGATTTGTAGCTAACCTTATGAAGGCAATTGACTGTCAATAGAGGATTATCCACTCTCAATATCATGAGAGGAATACCCTGTGTTCTTGCTCGGATAAATCCCTGACTATGGTCATTTGGATTGAGAGAGGAGTTCTCCGGGAGAATCCGATTAGAGTGAAATTCAAACGGATTCCGTATGTGGCTTGATAGTAGTACTATGCCCAATATATGGTATCTAGGATATTATATAGATGAGGGACTAGAGATACACAGTAACTGAGGACAAATAAGTCCAATGAATTAGATC
This sequence comes from Ensete ventricosum, assembly GCA_029747655.1. Taxonomy (NCBI): domain Eukaryota; kingdom Viridiplantae; phylum Streptophyta; class Magnoliopsida; order Zingiberales; family Musaceae; genus Ensete; species Ensete ventricosum. The sequence continues at coordinate 46,196,500 of JAQQAF010000003.1, forward strand.
ACCTATTTCGTCTGAGCACTATAGCGTAGTAGCCTAGAACTTTCATAGTCGATGAGTTGAGTGAATTATTATGGGCTAATAATTCAATGAGTCAAAATAAATTTTGACGAATGAAACTCACAGCTAGTTCGATGTTGGGCCTAGAGGGTCACACATATGGTGAATGTTTTAGCGAGTAGAGGATTGAATATGAGTTATCCAATTAGCCCCTTTTCTCATTGGATGAGACCCAACATTGATGGACTCCTTACATAAGGCCCAGTAAGAGGCCAATTGAGATTATTGGATAGAAATTCAATGATCCAAGAAATGAGGATAATTGGATAGAGATCCAATACCCACTAAAGCATGATCCATTAGGGTTTTGGTGGCTCTCTATAAATAGGATGTAAGGGCAGCCATCATAGGAGACAGGCTGCACCTTTGATCGCCCCCTCCTATTCTCCTCCCTCCCACATCTTCTCAGTCGACTAGCCTCTCCCTGTTGTGAAAGGGCAGGGAAGAAGATAGAAGATCTTCTTCTATTTAAGCTGTGAGAAGGTGCGCAAGATTTGTGGGCTTTTGGATTCGATTAGAGGAGCATTGCTACAATGATTTAACGTGTAGATACGCTAGAGAGGAGGACATCTGATCTCCTTCATTCTCTTTGATTTGATCTGAAAGTTTTAGATATATACGATCTCCTTCATTAACGTGTAGATACGCTAGAGAGGAGGACATCTGATCTCACACTAGTCATAGTTTTTGGATTTTGTTATTTTTTACGTACCGATCTTTGTATGACGACATGATAAACATGGAAAACTAGTTTTGTTTTATTTTTTCACTACGCATGCTCTCTCGTGGTTTCCCAACAATGGTATCAAAGCCAGATTGCTCGTGCAAAGATTGACCTTTAAACTACGTGTTATGAGATTGAAATGCATAAATTATATTTTGCATACTTTGTTGTGATTTTTTTCATAGATTTCATATCTAGGTAGCACCTTTTCTCAATGTGGAGAGGTGTTGTAGAGAGGTCTTTTGAGGTCCTTTAACATCAAAATTGTTGATGCGAAAAGGAGGAAAAAGGGTAGCAACTATTGCTGCCCTACGGTAAGGCCAAATGTTGCTTGTAGCCTTGGCCAAGAGTAAGGATGTTGCTCTCGACCATGGCAGCAGCCTCCCCATGCGGCCAAGAGTCCTGGCCGCATGGGGGACTATAGCGGCCAGGGACTCTTGGCTACAAGGGGTGTTTGGGCGGCCAGGGTTTGCTGACCGCCCATGGTGTGTTGCAGCCGAAGGGTTGGCTGCAACAGTACTCCTTGGGGACCAGGGTATCCTGGCCGCCCAAGGTTACCATATGGCCAGGGACTCCTGGCTGCAGGGGTGCTCCTAGCGGCTAGGGATTCCTAGCTGTATAAGGAGTCCCTTTTCTTGCCATATTAGGAACCCTATGATAGGGTATCCTAAATATTCTAGAAATAATTAATTAAATAGTTTAATTAATTATTAATTATTAATTATTTAGTAGTCCTACATGATGATGTGTATATGTGATGTATAATGTGGACGTATGATCATGAACTATATGTTATGATATGTGTATTTATGATTATTATTATTATTATGGCCTACAAGCTTCTGTTTTTCTCATTTATTGTCAGGTTTACGTGCTTGTAATTATGTTGTAATTACACAAAGAGTCACGATGAGAGTTTGGAGGTGTCAGCGGGACCTGCAATGCCATAATGGGTGATCACGATGCATGGTAATACGTCGAGTATCCAACGGAAACGATGATGACGAGATAGATGATCACAGGTCATAGAGATGCGCCGATACATACATAGATCCTATTGTGAATGATTGAGTCCACTAGCTTAGGCCTAATCACGTTAGGTGATGGTTCTTGATCATCCTATGTGGTATACATATGTGATATGTGATTATATATATATATATATACGATGTAGATATATATTAAATATATATGTGTGTAATATGATATATTAGGAGACCGAAACACAAACCCCTTCTTACGATAATATTAAGTCAGAAAGCATGAGGCAATAAGATTGACCCATGTGGTCTTCCATCATTATAGGAAGAAATGAAATCTCGACATATGTTGAGTTGGTTGAGTCCCTCGAGGCTCACTAATATTCGTGATTTGAGATCTTGCATACAACATAGAGATATCGCTAGTGACCTCAAGACATAGTATGCTTAGTCAAGTCCCTTGAGGGCATATCATCAAATCAAACTCATCTTTTAGCAATAGTGATGACTTAATTGAATATCATGGTTGGTCGAGTCCCTCGAGACCATGATGGTCCGAAGATCTAACAGGACATGAATCACAAGGAGTAGTGATTGGCAAGAGTTGCCTACCTTTTTGGGCTTAGTATGATTGGTCGAGTCCCTAAAAGTTACACTAAGATATCAGTTGGATCTCGATTCCCATTAAAAGTCTACCGGAGACTTTCGATTAACGTGCTGAGGGTGTCGCATGATTTGCTAGAAAAATAGTGGGAGTATATTAAGATAGAAGTCCATATTTTAATTAGTTTTCTATAAAATCTATAATGTTATTCATTTGTGCTACATTTTATTTGTCAGAAATATGTTGCTTGCAAACCCCCTACGTGGCATACTTGATGTCAACTATCTCACTGGTCCAAACTATATGGGTTGACTCTGTAATTTGAGAATTATTCTCATAGCAGAGAAAATCGAATATGTCCTTGACACAATTTTGTCCACTCCAGAGGAAGGGGCAAGCGAGGATAAGATCGCTCGCTATGTGAAGTATATAGACGATTCCATTTTAGAAAAGTGATATATGTTGGCCTCTATGACTCTTGAGTTACAAAGGCAACATGAGAGCATAGATGCCAATTTCATCCTTTTTTATCTTCGCTAGCTATTTGAGAAACAGGAAAGAACTCAGAGATATGAGATATTCAAGAGTCTCTTCTGAACATGGATGACAAGGGGTATTGGTTCTTAACCATGTCCTGAAGATGACAGAATGGATCGAGAAACTCATAGATCTAGGAATGGTCTTAGAGGATAACCTATGTGTTGATCTTATAATTCAGTCCCCTCTAGATTCTTTTTTTACTATTTATAATGAACTTTAATATGAATAAGCTTGAGGTGACTCTCCCTGAACTCCTCAATATGTTGAGGGAAGTCGAGTGCACCATTAAGAAAGAGAAACTAGTTCTTTATATTGGTTAGACTAAGAAGAAAAGGAAGGCTGATAAGACTCTTAAGAAGGGCAAGGGCATGGGCAAACCAAGTAAGGCAAAAGTTGCTAAGAAAGATCCGACAAAGGAAAAAGATCATTGCTTCCACTATGACAAAGATGGGCATTAGAAGAGGTATTGCAAGGATTACCTTACAAAGAAGATGAAATAGAAGCTTGGAGAAGCTTCACGTACATTAATGATCAGTCTGCATTTGTCAGACTTTTATGATAACACATGTGTATTGGATACCAGGAGTGCTTATCATATTTATAATTCGTTGCATGTTCTGGAAAGGCTTAGGAGATTGGCAAGAGGTGAGATGAACCTCAAGATGGGTAATGGAGTTACTGTTGGCGAGGTTACTCTACATCTGTCTGGTGAAGCTACCAATATATTAGATGCATGCTATTATATTTTCTCTATTATCAAAAATATTATTTACATTTCTTGTCTGATAGTTAGTGGATATAAATTAGTTTTTTAGAATAATATTTGTTCATTAATTTTGGATGATGAGATCATCACTAAAGGGATATTGATTAATAGCTTATATATGCTAGATATTTCTTCATATATCATGAATATACGTACATCCAAGAGGAAGTGAGGTGAATAGTATATACTTATGACATTGTAGGTTATGTCATATCCATGAGGAAAGGATTCAAAAGTTATTGAAAGATGAATATTTAGATCTATTCGACTATGAGTCATATATATAACTTGCGAACCTTGTCTTTATGAAAAGTTGACCAACTTTCCTTTTAGTGGATTGGAGAGAGAGAACCACTGAGTTGTTGGAACTCATACATAGTGATGTATGTGGTCTTATGTCGACTCAGGCTATAGGTGGTTACTCCTACTTCATTACATTCACTAATGATTTCTCTAGGTAGGAACACATGTACTTGATAAAGTACAAGTCTGAGGCCTTCAAGAAATTTAGGAAACATCATAATGAAGTGGAGAACCAGACTAAAATAAATATTAAGACTCTTCGATTGGATCGACGAGAAGAGTCCTTGAGTACACAGTTCACCCATTTCCTTATGAACCATGGGATTCTGTTATAATGGACACCTCTTTATACAACTCAGCTCAATGGTGTATTAGAAAGGAGGAATCATATGTTGTTAGACATAGTGTAGTCTATGATGAGTTTTGGTGATTTACCTGTCTCATTCTGGGGATATGCCCTAGAGACCGCAGCTTACCTTCTTAACAAAGTTTCATCTAGGTTGATAGTGTTTGGACCATATGAGATATGAAAAGGGAAGAAGCTCGATCTTAAGGTTATTAAGATTTAAGGCTGCCCTAATCACGTTAAAAGATACAATCCCGATAAGTTACAATCAAGGACGAAATGATGCAAGTTTACGGGATACCACAAGAAAACTTCAGGGTATTATTTATATCATCTCAAGGATCAGAAGGTCTGTGTTGCCAAAAGGGTTGTGTTTCTTGAGAAGGAACATGTTCTTAGTAGAAATAATGGGAGTTTGATAGAGTTTGAGTGAGGTTAGAGAACTTAGCTTAAGAACCATTCCGGACACTGTTAGGTAAGGTGTTCCGATCCGATAGTGAGTCTCTTACCTAGCACACAAGGTCCAACTTTGTGCAAGTCTAGCAGAGTATCTCATCATCATGAAAGATATGTGAGACATATTAGTGGAGATAACTCTCAGGATATTAATCCTCAGACCTACGAGGAGGCTATTATGAGTATAGACTCTAGAAAGTGATAAGAAGCTACGAATTCTAAGATGGATTATATGTACTCCAACAAGATTTAGAACCTTATTAATGCACCTGAGGGTATCGTACCCATCGACTATAAATGGATCTTCAAGAAGAAGATTGAAGTAAATAAAAAGGTGGAGACCTATAAGGCAAGGCTGGTGGCTAAAGGATATCCTCAAAGGTAAGGAGTTGACTATAACGAAACCTTTCTTACCTGTAGTCAGACTGAAATCCATCAGAATTCTTTTGGCTATTGCAGCACATTATGACTATGAGATCTGGATGTAAAAATAACATTCATGAATATCAACTTCGAGGAGGGGGTGTATATTATTGGGAAACCTTAGTGGGAGCATCACATGCGCAGTGGAAATCAAAATAAAAACTGGTTTCCCACGCATATCAAATAGTCATGCAAAAGATTAGGGTTGCGAGAAAAATGTAAAAACTAAAAAATCATGATATGTGAGAGATTGATTTTACCTAGGGAGATCGTATATCCCTGTTCCTCGCTAGCGGTATCCACATGATGGATCTCTGCAGCAAAACTCTTTCAATCTGATCTCGTAATTCTTGCATAGAGGGAGGGAGGAAGAGGGGGAGGCCAAAGCTACAGCCTATCAACCATGAGTCTCCCCTCTTATTTATAGAGAGCCACTAACAACCCTAGGGCTCCTACCTTAGTGGGTATTGGATCTTTATCCAATTACCCACTAACCATGTATTATTGGATCTCTATCCAATAATCTCATTAGGCCTCTAATTGGGTCTTAAGTAAGGGGCCTATCAATCAGCATAGGGTCTCATCTAATGAGAATAAGGGCTAATTGGATCTTCATCGAATCTTCTATTCGCTAAAGCATCTAGGTCTGATACCGAGCTGGCCGCGAGTCGCTCCCATCAGAACTCCTTCTGATATAGTGAATTATTATCTCCATAATAATTCACTCGACTCATCGACTATGAGCGTACTATGTCACTATAACATAGTCCCCAGATGGTACAAGGAAATCAAATCCATCGGATCTATCTGTCCATAGTTACCGTATATCTATAATCCCTCATCCAACTAATTTTCTAGAGACCAGATATTGGACATGATACTGTTACGTCACATACAGAATCAATTTGTCTTGCTCTAATCGGATCCTACTGGAGAACTCTTTCTCTCTCAATCCAAATGACCCTGACCAGGGATTTGTGTAAGCAAGCACATATGAGATATTCCTCTTACGATACTGAGAGTAGATTATCCTTTATTGACTTTCAATTTCCTTCGTAAGGTTGACTACTAATCCCGATAACCAGCTATACCAGATCTAGAACTTTCGAAACTTGTAAGTCTGGCGTCAAAGAAAAGAGTACTCATACAAGGCATCATTTATGTCTCAAGTCAAAGGACTAGATACACAACTGGGACTATAAAATCGCTGTCTGACGTTAGGTATCATCAACCATACAACATTCCATAAGCAGATCAATCAGTGAACTCATTCTTCAATGAGCACCTGTATTATATCCTTGTGTCTCCGCACAAGTGGCTATGAGGCCAGTCGTCTCCATCATATGGATGAGTATATAATACAACGAACTATCCGGTTATCACGATATCCCTCTCGAGTAACCTATGACCGAAATTATTTAGGATCTGTGTTTAAAGGTGAATCGATCTCATTATCGTTATCTCATTACGATCTGATTCCCATTGCACAGAACCAAGGACATCACAATATATATGCTACAGATAATATAATATAAGAATATACTTAATCATAAGCAAAAAGATCATGTAGTGTGTCACACATGTCATCACTCATGTGATTGGCTTGTAGGGCACATGTAACTAACAATCTCTCACTTGACCTAAAGCTATATGTCTGATCCTTATCAGACCCTTGTGACACTCAAATACAATCTGAGCCAACGGCTTCGTCAATGGATCTGCAATGTTATCTTCAGATGAAATTCTTTCCATTGCTATATCTTTTTGGGTCATAATCGGTCTAATCTACTGGAACCTCTTTAGAATAATTCTGATGAGACCTAGGTTTCCTTGCTAGAGCTATCGCCCCGTCATTGTCGCTATATATGAGAATCGACTCCATGTTGCTTGGTACGACTCCCAAATCCCTGATGAACTTTTTCATCCACACCCCTTCCTTTTGCTGCTTATACTGTAGCAATGTATTCCACCTCTATGGTCGAGTCAGCAGTAGTATCTTGCTTGGAACTCTTCCAGCTTACTTCTCCTCCATTCATGGTGAAAATATACCCTGAGTTTGACTTACTATCATCAATGTCGGACTGAAAACTGAAGTCTGTGTAACCCTCAACCTGGATGCTACCTCCTCCATATATCAGTAAAAGATCTTTAGTCCTTCTCAAGTACTTAAGGATACTCTTTACTGCCTTCCAGTGTTCTAAACTTAGATCTGCTTGATATCTGCTCATGATACTCAAAGCATGTGCTATATCAGGCCTGTATATAGCATAACATATATGATAGGCCCTATCACTAAGACATGAGGTATCTTAACCATGTCTGCCTTTTCTTCAGGAGTCTTTGGAGACAAACTCCTAGAAAGTGATATTTCATGTCTCATCGATATGAGACCTCTCTTAAAATTCTTAATGCCAAACCTTTTGACAATGGAGTCTATGTACTTGGATTGGGACAAGCCAATTGGATCTATCTCTATAGATCTGGATCCCCAACATATAGGATGTTTCCCCTAAGTCTTTCATGGAGAAGTTTCTGGATAGCCAAGCCTTTACTATGGAGAGCATTCCTACATCATTCTCAATGATTAGGATATAATCCACAAACAATACCAAGAAGGTAATAGCGCTCTCACTTACCTTCTTATACACATAAGGCGTTCTTAACAAAGTCATAAGATCTGAACGCCCCATCAAATCTTATGTTCCAACTTCGGGAAGCTTTCTTCAATCCATAAATGGACCGAAGCAACCTGTACACCTTATCTGGACTCTCTCTGGATACGAATCCCTCTAGCTGTATCATATACACCTCCTCCTCGAGGTTGTCATTGACGATTACCATTTTGACATCCATCTGCCAGATCTCATAGTTATAGTATGCTGCAATGACCAAAAGAATTCTAATGGACTTAAGCATGGCTACAAGTGAAAAGGTTTCGTCATAATCAACTCCTTGTCTTTGACGATATCCTTTAGTTACTAGCCTTATCTTATAGGTCTCCACCTTTCCATTTACTCCGATCTTCTTTTTTAAAATCCACTTCCACTCGATAAGTATTATACCCTCAGGTGTATCTGCAAGGTTCCAAACCTTGTTAGAGTATATGAAATCCATCTCAGAATTCATAGCTTCTTGTCACTTCCCGAAATCTATACTCATAATAGCATTCTCATAGGTCTAAGGATCAATATCCTGAGAGTCCTCTCTATTGATATATCCAATATATCTTTTAGGAGGGTGAGATATTCTGCTAGACCTACACAAAGTTGAAATTTATGTGTTAGGTACCTAAACAGACTCGGGCTCTGGAATTGTGCTTGAGCTAGGTTCTCCAACCTCGTTCAATTCTATCTCACTCCCACTGTTTCCACCAAGAATGTGTTCCTTCCTAAGAAACACAGCTCTCTTGGTAACAAAGACTTTTCGATCCTCGGGATGATAGAAATAATACCCCAAAGTCTCCTTAAGATATCCCATGAATATGCACCGTTCCATCCTTGATTCCAACTTGTCAGTGTTGTGTCTTCTAACATAGGCAGGACAGCCCCAAATCTTAACCACCTTAAGATCAGACTTCTTTCCCTTCCATATCTCATATGGTGTAGACACTATCGAATTTGATATAACTTTGTTCAGAAGGTAAGCTGCGATCTCTAGGGCGTACCCCAGAATGAGATGGGTAGGTCAACGAAACTCATCATAGACCGCACCATGTCTAACAACGTGCAATTCCTCCTTTCTGATACACCATTGAACTGAAGTGTATAAGGAGGTGTCCACTGGGATAGAATCTCATTGTCCTTGAGGAAATGGGTGAACTTCGTACTCAAGTACTCTCCTCCTCGATCTGATTGAAGAGTCTTAATACTCTTTCCAATTTGGTTCTCTATCTCATTATTATATTTCCTGAATTACTCAAAGGCCTTAGATTTGTACTTCATCAAGTACACATGTCTATACCTAGAGAAATCATTAGTGAATGTAATAAAGTATGAATAACCACCTATAACCTGAGTCGACATGGAACCACATACATCACTATGTATGAGTTCTAATAACTCAGTGGTTTTCTCTCTAATTCCACTAAAATGAGAGTTGATCATCTTCCCATGAAGGCAAAGTTCGCAAGTTGTATATGACTCATAGTTAAATGGATCTTAAGCATTCATCTTTCAACAACTTTTGAATTCTTCCTTCATGTATATAACATAGCCTACAATGTCATAGGTATACATTATTCACCTCATCTCTTTTCCTCTTAAAAATATTTATATTTATCATGTATGGAGAAGTGTCTGACACATATAAACCATTTATAAGGGTCCCTCTAGTGATGATCTCATCATCCATAATTATTGAACAACTATTATTCTAAAAAACTAATTTATATCTACTAATTGTCAAACAAGAGATGAAAATAATATTTTTGATAATGAAAGAGACAAAATAACATGCATCTAATGCAATAATACTCCACCAGGCAGATATAAGGTGACCTCCCCAACAACAACTACAACAACTCTTGCTTCATTGCCTATCTTGAGGTCTATCTCGCCTCTAGCCAATCTCCTAGGTCTTGCCAGAAACTACAATGAATTACAGATATGATAAGCACTCTCGATATCCAATACCTATGTGTTATCATGAAAATTTGACAAGTGGAGACTGGTCATGAATATACCTGAAACTTCTTCAAGCTTTTGTTTCGCCTTCTCTGCAATGTAGTCCTTACAGTTCCTCTTCCAATGCCCGTCTTGGTCGTAGTGGAAGCACTATCCTTTATCGTTTGTCGGGTCTTTCTTGGCAACTTTTGCCTTACCCAGTCTTCATTTGCCCTTGCCCTTCTTAAGGGTCTTACTAGCGTTCCTTTTCCTATTGGTCTCACCAATATAGAGAACTGACTTCTCTTACTTATGGCACTCTCAGCTTCCCTCAACATATTGAGGAGCTAAGGGAAAGTCACCTCAACTTGCTCATATTAAAATTCATAATGAAGTGAAAAAAGGAATCTGGTAGGGACTGAAGTATAAGATCAACGCACAGGTTATCTTTTAGGACTATCTTTATTCACAAAGTATATGATCTCATCCTGGCTTATCCTTTCCTCTGGTGTGGGCACAATCATACTAAGGATATATACGATTTTCTCTTTCATGAGAACAATTCTCAAATTACGGAGCCTTTGGACCAATGAGGCGGTTAGCATCAAGTATGTCACATAGGGGTTTTGCAAGCGACAAACAAGATATAGCGTAAATAAATAACATGTAGACTTTACAGAAAATACTAATTAAGATATGGACTTCTATCTTAATGTACTCCCACTATTTGCTTAACGAATCACACGACACCCTCGGCACGTGAGACGAAAGTCGCCAACAAAACTTCAGTGGGGATCGGGATCCAATTAGCATCTTAATGCAACCTCGAGGGGCTCGACCAATTATACTAAGTTCAAAAGGTAGGCAACTCTTGCCAATCACAACTCCTTGTGATTCTCATCATGTTTGGCCTCCGAATCATCATGGTCTCGAGGGACTCGACCAACCATCATGTTCAGTTAAGTCATCACCATTACAAGATGAGTCTGATTCGATGATTTGCCCTCGAGGAACTCGACCAAGCATACCATGTCCTCAGGTCACCGGTGATATCTCTATATCATAAGCAAGATCTCGATCACATAGATATGTGAGCCTTGAGGGACTTGACCAACTCAACCTTTGTCGTGATTCAATTTCTTCCTATAACGATGGAAGGCCACATGGGTCAATCTTATTGCCTCACACTTACCGACTTAATATTATCGTAGGAAGAGTTTTTATTTTGTATCGGTCTCCTAATATATCATGTCACACACATACATATTTAATATATATCTACATCACATGCAAATATATATATATATATACATATATCTAGTAGGTGTATAACATATCATATATGCAAGCCACACCAGATGATCATGAGCCATCACCTAATATGATTAAGCCCGAGCCAATGTGCCTAATCACTCATAATAAGATCTATGTGTGCATCGGCGCATCTTCATGCCTGTGATTGTTGATCTCATCATCATCGATTCGGTCAGATCGTCACATCACCATGCGGTGTGATCTCCTGCCACGGCATCGTGGGTCCCGCTGTCACCTCCACGCTCCCGCTGCACCTCTCTATGTAATCACAAATAATCACAGACACGTAGACCCGACAATAAATTAGAAAAACAAAGGCTCCCAGGCCACAATAATAATAATAATAATAATCATCATCATCATCACAATTATACACATCACAAAACATGGCTCATGATCATTCATTCACATCATACATCACATGTACATCATATCATAAGTAGGATTACTAGATATATATAATAATTAATTAAACTATTTAATTAATTATTTTCTTGAAAATCAAGACATACTCAGAATTTCCAGAATTGTCAAGGTCATTTTCATAATTCTGGATGAGAGGACAGTCCTCAAAATTTCTAAAATTATTGAGGGTATTTTAGAAATTCTATACATGATGACCGTCCTCGAAATTTCTCGAATTCAGAGGGGTAGGATCATCCTTTTCACAAAAGGATTGCCCTAACCCCTCTTACCCCTCTGCGTCGCCATCGTCGCTGCTGCCTCTACGCGGGCGGTAGGGTTGTGCGCCGTTGGCGGTCGCCCTGTACACGGGTGGCTACCCCTGTGGCAAGCTCCACTGCCCTCGGGCAGCACCTCATGGGCGGTCAGGCGTCGTGCCCGCAAGTGGCACCTCTATGGTTGTCTCCCCTCTACGAGCTGGCCACAGGCGCTGCCCCTATGGCATGGCCACTAGCAAGCGTCGCCCCTTACGGGCTGGCTGCCCTGGCCGCTTACGACTGCCCTTGTAGGGGTCTAGCCGTGGCTGGCCGCCCCTGCAGAGGGCTTGGCTATGGCCGCCCGCCCCCTTTCCTCGCTACATTCGCTGTAAAAATGCAACAAGAACGCGTAGAACGATTTTATGCTATTCAATCTCATCATACGCAGTTTAAAACAAATCTTTCACATAAAAACCTTGGCTCTGATACCACTATCAGGAAACCTTAGCGGGAGTATCACATGTGCAGCGGAAATCAAAACAAAAATCAATTTCCCACACAGATTAAATCAACATGCAAAAGATTGGGATCACAAAAAAAAATACAAAAATAGAAAAATCACGATATGTGAGAGATTGATTTTACCTAGGGAGATCGTATATTCCTATATTCCAGACCCGAATGGAGAGGATGAAGGAGGTCAAGCGTCCTTCTCTCTAGCGGTATCCACACGATGGATCTCTGCAGCAAAATTCCTCCAATATGATCTCGTAACTCTTATGCAGAGGGAGGGAGGAGAATAGGAGGGGAAGGCCAAAGCTGCAGCCTATCAACCATGAGTCTCCCCTCTTATTTATAGAGAGCCACCAAAAATCCTAGGGCTTCTACCTTAGTGGGTATTGGATCTTCATCCAATTATCCACTAACCTTGTATTATTGGATCTCTATCCAATAATCTCCTTAGGCCTTAAGCAAAGAGCGTATCAACATAGGGTCTCATCTAATGAGAATAGGGGCTAATTGGATCTTCATTCAATCCTCTATTCGCTGAACCATTCACCATATGTGTGTGACCCTCTAGGCCCGATACTGAGCTGGCCATGAGTCGCTCCCATCAGAACTCCTTCTGATATAGTGAATTATTATCTCCAAAATAATTCACTCGATTCATCGACTATGGACGTATTATGCCACTACACCATAGCCCCCAGATGGTTACAGGGGGATCAAATCCATCGGACATGTCTGTTCATAGTTACCGTGTATCTATAATCCCTCATCCAACTAATATCCTAGAGACCGTATATTGGACATGGTACTGTCAGGTCATATACAAAATCAGTTTGTCTTGCTCTAATCGGATTATACCGGAGAACTCTTTCTCTCTCAATCTGAATGACTCTGGCCAAGGATTTGTCTGAGCAAGCACATATGAGATATTCCTCTCGTGATACCGAGAGTAGATGATCCTTTGTTGACACTCAATTGCCTTCGTAAGGTTGGATACCAATCCTGAAAACCAGATGTACCAGATCTGAAACTTTTGAAACATGTAAGTTTGGCGTTAAAGAAAGGAGTACTCATACAAGACATCCTTAGGGTCTCAAGTCAAAGGACTAGATACACAAATGGGACTATGGAATCACTGTCTGACATTAGGTATCATCAACCATACAGCATTCCATAAGCGGATCAATCAATAAACTAATTCTCCAATGAGCACATGTACTATATCCTTAGTGTCTCCCCATAAGTAGCTACGAGACCAGCCGCCTCTGTCATATGGACGGGTATATAATACACTGATATGTTCGGTTATCTCGATGTCCCTCTCGAGTAACTTATGACCGGGATTATTTAGGATCTGTGTTTAAAGGTGAATCATTCTCATTATCGTGATCTCATCACAATCTGATTCCCATTACACAGAACCAAAGACATCACAATATATATGCTACATATAATATAATATAAAAATATACCAATATTAATCATAATTAAAAAGGTCGCGTAGTATTTCACACGTGCCATCACTCACATGATTGGCTTACAGGCCACCTGTAACTAGCATATATGATATAGTTTGAGGGATTCATATCCAAGGAGAGTCTAGATAAGGTGTGTAGGTTGAGCATTAGAATGCAAGATATAATAGTAAGAATACAGGACAAGAGATAGAGGCCTAGTATCCCAACTACAAGAATAAAAGTAAGAGGTATAAGGTTAAGAACCAGTAGTGACATAGTGAAGTAAGGTAGCAAAAGACCTTGAGTTGTTAGATATAGAATGAGAGACATCGATTTCTGTTTGATATCTGGGAGAGTGATACTATGAGTTAGGGGCTATAGGGCAGTGAAGTAAGGCTCGGTATGTTGACCCAACAAAAGGAATTTAAGTAATGAGTTTAAGCTCCAGAGCTAAGAGATAAAGGAGGAGTTACAGGCCAAAAGCCAGCAAAGAGAGAATTGATACAAGTATCCAATAAGAGTGAAAGACGGGATATACATACTAGTAGGCAGTAGAGTAAGCTCGAGAATCAAACTAAGGAGTACAATAGGTAAACTAACAAGTAATACTTTAAGGGCACAGAGGTAGGAAAGGACAACCGTGGATAGGATATCTTATGCCTCAACGAAAGAATCTATCATGTATACTATGCTAGGTCTGATATAGCGCATACTCTGAGTGTCACAAGCAAGTATCCGACGAATTCAGGTTTGGAACACTAGAAGACATTAAAGTGTATCCTTAAGTACTTAAGAAGAACTAATGATCTTTTACTAGTATGCGGAGGAGGTAGCCTCTTGGTTGAGGGCTACATGGACTCAAGTTTCTAGTTTGACATTGATAATAGCAAGTCGAATTTAGGATATGTCTTAACCCTGAATGGAGGAACAGTAAGCTAGAAGAGTTCCAAGCAAGAGTCTATTGTTGACTCAATCATAGAGGCGGAGTATATTACTATGGTAGAAGCAACAAAGGAAGGGGTATGGATGAAGAAGTTCATTGGGGATTTAGGAGTCATACCAAGCAACGTGGAGCCGATTCCCAAATATTGCAACAACAATGAGGTGATCGCTCAAGCAGGGAACCTAGGTCTCATAAGAAGTCTAAGTATATTTTGAGGAGATTTCACCTGATCAAAGAGATCATAGCCCATAAAGATGTAGCAATGGAAAAAGTTTCATCCGAAGATAACATTACAGTTTCATCCGAAGATGTAGCAATGGAAAAGGTTGGTCGAGCAGTCGAGACCATGATGATTCAGAGGCCGAACATGATGGGAATCACAAGGAGTTGTGATTGGCAAGAGTTGCCTACCTTTTGGGCTTAATGGAATTAGTCGGGTCCCTCGAGGTTGCACTAAGATGTCGATTGGATCTCGATCCCCACTATGAGTCTGTCGGAGGTCTCACGTGTCGAGGGTGTCGCGTGATTTGCTAGGAAGTAGTACATTAAGATAGAAGTACATATCTTAAATTAGTATTTTTTTGTAAAATCCACATGTTATTTATTTTTGCTATATCTTGTTTTGTCAGAAACATATCGCTCACAAACACCCTGCATGACATACTTGATGTCAATCACCTCAGTGGTCCAAACTATACGGATTGGCTCCGTAATTTAATAATTATTCTTACTGTGGAGAAAAATCGCATACGTCCTTGATATAATTATGCCCACGCCAAAAGAAGGGGCAAGTGAGAATGAGATCGCTCACTATATGAAGTATATAGATAATTTCACGTTGGTAAAATGTTACATGTTGGCCTCTATGACTCCTGAGTTACAGAGGCAACATGAGAGCATGGATGCAGATTCTATCCTTCTTCATCTCCACCAGCTATTTCAGAAATAGGGAACAACTCAAAGATATGAGATATCGAAGAGACTCTTCCAAGCCAAGATGATAGAAGGGACATCAGTTGAGAACCATATCCTAAAGATGATAGAATGGATCGAGAAACTCACAGGTCTAGGAATAGTCCTAGAGGATAACCCGTGCATTGATCTTATACATAAGTCTCTACCAGATTCCTTTTCACAGTTCATTATTAACTTTAATATGAACAAGTTTGAGGTGACTCTACCTGAGCTCAATATGTTGAGGGAAGCTGAGAGTACCATCAAGAAAGAGAAGTTAGTTTTCTATATTGGTGAGACGAATAGGAAAAGGAAGGCTAGTAATTGTTAGGATCAAAGCAGCACTAAGAGGGGGGGGGGGATGAATTAGTGCTTATAAAAATTTCACGTCGATTTAAATATTTGCTTAATAAAAATCGTATCAAAAATATATTTAAGTGTAGAGATGTGCGTAAGAGTGCAAGCAAAGGTAGTAGACAATTAAGCAATTAACATAAAGAGGAAGCAAATCGATTTTATAATGGTTCGGTCTTGTGACCTACGTCCACTCTCGATTCCTCCTCCATTGAGGTCATCGGCTTCCACTATAGATCTTTCTTCAATGTGTGAATATCAACCACCCTCTTACAACTTTATTCTCCTTTTATAGGTTCAGGAGATAACCTTTACAAGTCTCTAAGCTCTCTCTTAAACAAAAAATTACATAAGACGAAATGAAAAGAAAGCTCTCAATTACAATAGCATTTTCACAAAGTTTTTGCTCTTGATTGCTTGCCTTTTACTAGCAAGAATGAGTGGGGTATTTATAGGCCCCAAATGACTTCAAAAGTGGAGCCAAAAATCAATTTTTAAGTGTTCCCCAGATGCTAGTCTCGAACACTGTGTTCTAGGCGGTTCAGCCGCCTAATAGTCTGGGAGACTGTGTCTGGGCGGTTCAACCGCCCAATCTATGCGGTTCAACTGCCTGACACACCTTCGAAGACTGTCACCTTGGAGACCGTGTCTTCGAAGATCGTGTCTCATCTGACCTTGGGTTACTGAAATGACTTTTATAATAAGTCCAAATCAACCCCAATTAAGGCTTAATGGCCTCTTAATCGAGTTAGTAAAACTAACTCTCATTACGATGCTAACTACGACACTCAACATACAATGTTCGTTGTCTAGTCGTCTCTTCGACGAACTTCTGGCATCTTTCCGATGAACCCCTGGCGAGCTCCCGATTTCTTTCGACGAACTTCCAGCATTCTTCCGGTGAACTTCCCGATGAGTTCTCGACAACCTGTCGACGAACTCCCGACGAACTTCCCGGCAAACTTCTAGTGAGTTCTTGACGAGCTCCCGACAACATCATTCGAACCTCGGCTGACCTCCAACGCAACATATGATTGTATTGCCCTTTACTATTGCAGTTAATCCTGCATCATTTTCTCTAACACACAAGTTAGATTATAAAACTCATTAATTGATTTCATCATCAAAATCCGAGATTCAACTATCTCTTTTTTTTTTATGATGACAACCAATTGATGACGGAGTTAACCTTAACTCATGTTGTGTATATGTCATAGGATAAATATAATAAACTTCAATTCAAAAGAACTTATCACTTTTGAATCCAAGCATTTTGACAATTTTCATAATGTAACCATACATGATACCATACATTATAAAGAAAAATTTTAGAGATTCATTTTCTTGGTATCATATTAAAAATTTTAATCATTACATTCACAATATAACCATGTCATAAATTATGATATAGCATTCATTTCAATTATTTCAAAGATCTCAAAATATCTCCCATATGCCATCAATTATGTCATTTCTCCCCCTTTGTCATCAACAAAAAGGAGAAATGCTCAATTCATATTTGAACATTTATCACAAATATCTATCATTTAAATATTTATCATTTTTAAATATTTATCAAAAATATTAAAACATACCATTTATCATTTGTCATCAATATACTATCTCTCCCCCTTTTGTCATCATAACTTTTCTAAACAATTGTTCAAAATAAATGTTCATTATATGATAAAATTTCAAATACAACATTTATCATATGTCATCAATCATGCCATTTCTCATTGTTATCAAAAAGGAGAAATACTCATCACACATTTGAATACTAAGTGTTCAATACATATGTCAACACATTTATCATAAATATTCATTACACAAAGAAAGAAATCTAGTCCATTCTCCCCCTTAGTAAAAAAAATAGAGTTTAATCTATTTCGTATCAAATTATTTTCTTCCCCTTTTTAAATAAAATAGAAGAAGAAGAAGGGGAGGGGGTGTTAAAGATCCAAAACCAAGTATCCCAAAATAAAATAAAATATTAAGAGGGAGGATACATATTCATGAATCCAAGAATCAAAATATTGAAAGATAGCTCAAAAATCGAGGAAAGTCAAGAACATTATAAGAGCTACTAATGTATTCAAAGATTATCTCATGTAAATTTCAAGCAAAAGCTCAAGAAGTCTGAAAAAATAGCAAATCATATATTTGAATAGTTTAACATTCCCAACTCTCTTCTAAGAAAGTAAAATTAGTCTTCATTTAATGGCTTGGTGAAGATATCAGCCAATTGATGCTTAGTATCAATAAATTATAAAGATATATCATGATTATTTACATGATCTCTAATAAAGTGGTGCCTAATGTCAATATGTTTAGTTCTTGAGTGTTGAATGAGATTTTTAGTTAGACATATTGCACTAGTATTATCGCATTTGATAGGAATATTTTTCAAGTGAATTTTATAATCTTCTAAGGTGTTTTTCATCCAAAGGACTTGTGCACAGCATGCACCAGCTGCTATGTACTCAGCTTCGGCAGTAGATAATATAACCAAATTTTGTTTCTTGAAAGACTAAGAAATAAGAGAATGTAAGAATTGGTATGTTCAGGTTGTACTCTTCCTATCTATTCTACAACCTCCAAAATCGACATCCGTATAGGCAAGCAAATCAAAGTTTTTAGACTTAGGATACCATAATCCTAAATTAGAAGTTCCTTTTAAATATCTAAATATTCGTTTAATTGACTTAAAATGAGAAGATTTAGGATTAGATTGAAATCTTGCACATAATCCAATACTAAATATTATGTTCAGTCTAGTAGCAGTTAAATATAATAAACTACCTATCATTCCTCTATATGTTTTTTTATCAAAATTTTCACCTTCATTATCTAAGTCTAATTTTGTAGAGGTGCTCATGGGTGTGTTAATGGCCTTAGCATTGTCCATATTAAAATATTTTAACAAATCTAATGTGTACTTAGTTTGACTTATGAAGATACCATCATTTAATTATTTTATTTGTAAGTCTAAGAAAAATGTTAATTCACCCATTAGGCTCATACTCTTGGCAAAAGATTCACATAAAAATTCATTTGTTGAACCAAAAATAATATCATCAACATAAGTTTGAATAACTATAAAATTATTTTTAAATTTTAAAAAATAATATGGTATCAACCTTGCTTTTAAAAAAATTATTTGAAATAACGAAAGAGCTAAGTCTTTCATACCAAGCTCGGGTCTTGTTTCAATCCATAAAGCGATTTAAATAATTTAAAAACATGATTCGAAAAAATATCATTTTCAAAAATAGGGGGTCGTTCAACATAAACTTCTTCGAAAATAAAACCATTAAGAAAGCACTTTTTACATCCATTTGAAATAATTTAAAATTCTTAAAAGAGGCAAAGGCAAGGAGCATCCTTATGGCTTCAAGTCTAGCCATAAGTGTGAAGGTCTCTTCATAATTGATCTTTTTTTCTTGGTTGAAACCTTTGGTCACTAATCTAGCCTTGTTTCTAACTATGATACCATTTTCATCTTGCTTATTTCTAAATACCCATTTAGTACCTATCACTAAACGGTCTTTAGGTCTAGGAATAAGTTCTCACACCTCATTTCTCTCAAATTAGTTTAACTCTTCATACATTAAAATAACCCAAAAATAATCTTTTAGGGCTTCCTCAATATATTTTGGTTCAATTTGAGATAAAAAATACGGCGTTAGCACAAAAATTCTTAAATGATGAATGAGTTTGAATACCTTTTGAGATATCTCCAATTATTAACTCCTTAGGATAAGCATCTACATACTTCCATTCCTTGGGTAAGGATTTCTTAGAAGTAGATGCATTCAAGTTGTTTTGGAGAGGAGATTTATCATTCAAATTTAAATTATCAAAATCAAAATCATCATCAAAGTCAATTTTCTTCAAATTGGAAACCTCATCAAAAACAATACGGATGGATTCCTCAATTATAAGAGTTCTTTTATTAAAGACACGATAAGCTTTTGAAATTAAGGAATAACCAAGAAATATGCCTTCATCGGATTTTGCATCGAACTTTCCTAAGGCATCTTTTTCATTCAAAATAAAACATATATAACCAAATACTTTGAAATATGAAATATTAGGTTCTTTATTTTTTCACAATTTGTAAGAGATTTTGGAGAGCAATGGTCTTACGAGAACCCTATTCATGACATAGCATGTCATGTTAACGACTTCGGCCCAAAAATATTTGGGTAGGCTATGTTCGTTTAACATGGTTCTAGTCATTTCTTGTAACCTCCTATTTTTTCTTTCCACTACTCTATTTTGTTGTGGATTTTTAGGAGTAGAGAAATTATGATTATACTCATTTGAGTCATAAAAATTTTAAAAATCATGATTTTAAAACTCACCGCCATGATCACTACGTATAGATGAAATCATAAAACCCTTTTCGTTTTGAACATGTTTACCAAAAATTTAAAAAATATTTAAAAGAATCACTTTTGTGTACCAACAAATAGGTCCAAGTGAATCTACTATAATCGTCTATAATAACAAACACATATTTACTATCTCATAAGCTTGTAGTATCAATTGGTCCAAATAAATCTAAATAGATCAATTGTAGTAGCCTAGAGGTGCTTATTTGATTTTTTGATTTGAAACTACTTTTTATTTATTTTTCTAGTTGACATGCATCATAAACTTTATCTTTTACGAACTTGATGCTAGGCATTCCTCTTACTAGATTTTTAGTTGAGATTTGGTTTAATAGTTTCATGCTAGCATGTCCTAGTCTCCTATGTCAAATTCATGCATCATCATTTAAGGCCGAAAAATATATTTCATTACAAAACTTATCAATGTCAATAGTATACACATTATTGCTTCTTAAGGCAATCATAGAACTATTTTTGTGTGGTATTTTAATTATACAAGCATTAGATTCAAATTTGATAATGTATCATTTATCACATAATTGACTAATGCTTAGTAGATTCTGTTTCAAACCATCAACTAATAATACATCTTCAATCAAGAGGTATGATTTGTTACCTATGGTTCCTTTCTCAATGATTTTTCCCTTGTTGTTGTCTCTGAAGGTGACAAATCCTTCATTTAGGCTAGTAAGCTTGGAGAAATGAGTTGGATCTCTAGTCATATGCCTTGAGCATCCACTATCAATGTACCATTTAGTGCTTCTAGCCTTTGTTTTGAGACATACCTACAAGAAAGAGGGTTTTGATTTAGGTACCCATTTGCCTTTAGGTCCCTCATAAAAATTCTACCTAATTTTACTAATGGCGTCGAGTTGTTTATGGTTCCTTTAGGAACCTAAATTAATTTTTGTGGACTATGCTTTTTAAATAAACATTTATAAGCATAGTATCTAATTTTTCCATAAAAATTATATTTATTTATAGGTGAAACAAATAATATAGGTCCCTTAACTAAGATGGTTGGCTTTTGTTGAGTGTTACTCACAAAGCCAATTTCATCCTTTCTATGAACATGATCCTTATTAGTAAGAATCATATTTAAGGATTTGTTACCTATTTTAAAATTTTCTAATGTTTCTTGTAATGAAATATTTTCTTTCTTAAGTATATCTAATTCTTCACACTTAGTGCAAAGAACTATCCTATGTTCATCATACTCCTTTTTTTAATTTTCAAACTTACTAGCAAGTGAAGCATGATCTTTCTTTAACAATTTATATTTATTACTAACTAATTTAAGAACATCAAACAAGTCATTAAATATATTAAATAATTCATCATAAGATAAAGAAGATTCATTTAGATTACTTAGCTCGTTGCCAAATGTCATTAAAGCATAATTTATAACTTCTTCCTTGTTGGTTGGCTCTTCATCTTTGGATGAACTTGAGTCGTCCCAAGTAGCTTTGAGCGTCTTCTTCTTCTTTGGTTGCTTCTTCTTCCCTTGGGGACATTCATATTTGAAGTGTCCCGGCTTCTTACATTCGTAACATATTATTGAATCCTTTTTTAGTTCACTTTTATTCTTTGCATCTTGTCTTGTTTTAGTCATTTTTAAGAATTTCTTAAATTTTCTTGTAAGAAGTGCGAAGTCCTCATCATCATCATCGTCACTTGAGTTTTCTCCCAAATGGTCTTCCTTGGTTTTAAGTGCTATGTCCTTCCTGTTCTTTGGAAGGTTGTTCTCGAGTTCATCATGTGCTATACATGTCATTTCATAAGTCATCAAAGATCCAATTAGTTCTTCAAGCGAAAAATTATTTAGATCTTTTGCTTCTTGTATTGTCGTTACTTTAGGATCTCAACTTTTAGGAAGGGATCTTAATATTTTGTTAACAAGTTCAAAATTAGAAAAATGTTTACCAAGCGCTTTTAGACCATTGACGATATTCGTAAAACGGGTGTTCATGTCTCCTATGGTCTCACTTAGTTTCATGTGAAACAACTCATAGTTATGCACCAAAAGATTAATTTTTGACTCTTTGACTCGACTAGTACCTTCGTGTGTAACTTCGAGTGTATGTCAAATTTCATGCGCAGTTTTACATATAGAAACCCGATTAAATTTATTTTTATCAAGAGCACAAAATAAAGCATTCATCGCTTTAGCATTCAAAGAGAAAGTCTTCTTTTCCGAATCATTCCATTCGTTCATCGGTTTAGAAGACTTTTCAAAACCACTTTCAACGATTTATCATAATTCAAAATCCATAGAAAGTAGAAAAATTCTCATTCGAGTTTTCCAATATGTGTAAACCATCCCATTGAACATGAGAGGACGAGTAATAGAAAGTCCCTCTTGATTATCGACAAAGGATTTTAAGCCAAATAGAGAAAATGTGACTCTGATACCAATTGTTAGGTAAAGTGGCACAAGGGGGGGGGTTAGGCTATGTCATATACATAAGGGAAGGATTCAAAAGTTACTAAAAGATTGATACTTAGATCAATTTGACTATGAGTCATATGCAACTTACGAACCTTGCTTTCGTGGGAAGATAACCAACTCTCCTTTTAGTGGAAGTAGAGAGAGCCACTGAGTTATTGGAAGTCATACATAGTGATGTATGTGGTCTCATGTTAACTCAGGCTATAGGTGGTTACTCATACTTCATTACATTCATTGATGATTTCTCTAGATATGACATGTGTACTTGATGAAATACAAAGCTGCGATCTTTGAGAAATTCATGGAATACAAGAATGAGGTGGAGGAACCAAACTGGAACGAGTATTAAGACTCTTTGATCAAATTGAGGATGAGAGTAAGGAGTTCACTCATTTCCTTAGGGACAATGAAATTCTATCCCAGTGGGCACCTCCTTATACACCTCAACTCAATAGTGAATCAGAAAGGAGGAATCACACGCTGTTAAACATGGTACGGTCTATGATAAGTTTCGCTGACCTACCCATCTCATTCTGGGGGTATACCCTAGAGACCGCAATTTACCTTATGAACAGAGTTTCATCAAAGTTGATAATATCTACACCATATGAGATATGAAAAGGAAAGTAGCTCGATCTTAAGATAGTTAAGATTTGGAGCTATCGTGCCAATGTTAGAAGACACAACCCTGACAAGTTAGAATCAAGGACGAAAATGTGCATGTTCGTGGGATACCCTAAGGAGATATCATGGTATTATTTCTATAATCCCGAGGACCAAAAATTCTTTGTTGCCAAGAGAGCTGTTTTCCTTAAGAAGGAACACATTCTTAGTGGAAATAGTGGGAGTGAGATAGAATTAAGAGAGGTTGGAGAACCTAGCTCAAGCACCATTCCAGAGCCTGAGTCTGTTCAGGTACATAACACACAAATTCTAAATTTGCGTAGGTCTAGCAGAATATCTCACCCTCCTAAAGATATGTGGGACATATCAGTGGAGATGACTCTCAGGATGTTGATCTTTAGACCTACGAGGAGACTATTATGAGTATAGACTCCGGGACGTGGCAAGAAGCCATGAATTCTGAGATGGATTCCATGTACTCTAATAAGATTTGGAACCTTGTGGATGCACCTGAGGGTATCGTATCCATCGGCTGCAAGTGGATCTTCAAAAAGAAGATCAGAGTAGATGGAAAAGTGGAGACCTATAAGGCAAGGCTAGTAGCTAAAGGATATCGTCAAAGATAAGGAGTTGACTATGATGAAACCTTTTCACTTGTAGTCATGCTTAAGTCCATTAGAATTCTTTTGGCCATTGCAGCACACTATGACTATGAGATCTGACAGATAGATGTCAAAACGACATTCCTCAATGGCAACCTCGAGGAGGAGGTTTATATGATATAGCCAGAGGGATTCGTATCCAGAGAGAGTCTAAATAAAGTGTGCAGTTTGCTTAAGTCCATTTATAGACTAAAGCAAGCTTTTCGAAGCTGGAACATAATATTTAATGAGACGATCATATCTTATGACTTCGTTAAGAACGAAGATGAGCCTTGTGTGTACAGGAAGGTAAGTGAGAGTGTTATCGCCTTTTTGGTATTATATGTGGATGACATCCAAATCATTGAAAATGATGTAGGAATATTCTCCACAGTAAAGACTTAGCTATCTAGAAACTTCTCCATAAAGGATTTAGGGGAAGCATCCTATATTTTGGGGATCCAAATGTATAGAGATAGATCTAAGAGGATGCTTGACTTGTCCTAGTTTAGGTACATAGACTCCATTGTCAAAAGATTTAGTATGAAGAATTCCAATAGAGGTCTCATACCGATAAGACATAGAATATCACTTTCTAGGAGTATGTCCCCAAAGGCTCCTAAAGAAAGGACAGACATGGATAAGATATCTTATACCTCAGCAATAGGGTCTATCATGTATGCTATGCTATGTACCAGGCTTGATCTAGCACATGCTCTGAGTGTCACGAGCAGGAATCAGGCATATCTATGTTTAAAACACTGGAAAGTAGTAAAATGTATCCTTAAGTACTTGAGACTAAGGATCTTTTACTGGTATGTGAAGGAGGTAGCCTCCAGGTTGAGTGCTACATGGACTCGAGTTTTCAGTCCGACATTAATGATAGAAAGTCAAACTCAATGTATGTTTTCACCATAAATGAAGGAGTAGTAAGCTAGAAGAGTTCCAAGCAAGATACTACTGGCGGAATACATTGTTGTAACAGAAGCAGCAAAAGAAGGGGTATGGATAAAGAAGTTCATTATGATATGGGAGTCGTACCAAAACGTGGAGCTGATACCCATATATTGCGATAGCGACATGACGATAACTCTAGCAAGGAAACCCATGTCTCATCAGAATTATTTTGAGGAGGTTTCATCTAATTAGAGTGATCATGACTCAAAAATATATAGCAACGGAAAGAGTTTCATTCGAAGATAACACTGCAGATCCACTGTCGAAGCTGCTGGCTCAGATTGTATTTGAGCGTCAGAGAGGTCTGATGGGGATCAGACACATATGTGATTGGCTTTAAGTCAAGTGAGAGATTGCTGGTTACAGGTGCCCTACAAGCCAATCACATGAGTGATGGCACGTATGACACGTTGCGTGATCTTTTTGCTTAAGATTATTACTAGCATATTCTTACATTATATTATATGTTGTATATATATTATGATGTCCTTGGTTCTGTGTAATAGGAATAGGATCGTAATGAGATAACGAAAATAAGATTGATTCACCTTTAAACATATATCCTAAATAATCCCTGTCATAGGTTACTCAAGAGGGATATCGAGATAATTGGACAGACCGATGTACTATATACTTGTCTATATGATAGAGGTGGTTGGTCTCAAAGCCACTTGTGTGGAGACACTAAGGATATAGGACAGATGCTCAATGGAGAATGAGTTCACTAATTGATCTGCTTATAGAAAGCTGTATGGTTGATGATACCTAATGTCAGACAGCGATTACATGTCTTAGTAGTTTATCTGGACCTTTGACTTGAGACACCAAGGATATCTTGTATGAGTACTCCTTTCTTTGACGTTAGACTTACAGGTTTGAAAAGTTCTAGATCTGGTACAATTGGTTATCTAGATTGGTAGTCAACCTTACGAAGATAATTGAGTGTCAATAAAGGATCATCCACTCTGGTATCATGAGAGGAATATCTCATATATGTTTGCTTAAATAAATCCCTAGCTATGGTCATTCGGATTGAGAGAGAAAGAGTTCTCCGGTAGAATCTGATTAAAGTAAGATAAATTGATTACATATGTGACCTGACAGTAGTACTATATCCAATATACGGTCTCTAGGATATTAGTTGGATGAGGAATTATAGATACACGGTAACTGTGGACAGACCGGTCCGATGGATTTGATCCCTCGGTACCGTCCGGGGACTATGACATAGTGGCCTAGTATGTCCATAGTCAATGAGTCGAGTGAATTATTATGGAGATAATAATTCACTATATCAGAAGAAGTTCTGATGGAAGTGACTCACAGCTAGCTCGGTATCGGGCCTAGAGGGTTACATACATATGGTGGATGCTTCAGCGAATAGAGGATAGGATGGAGCTCCAATTAACCCTTATTCTCATTAGATGAGACCCTATGCTAATGGGCTCCTTGCTTAAGGTCCAATTAGAGGCCTAAGGAGATTATTGGATAGATATCCAATAATGCAAGGTTAGTGGGTAATTGGATGAAGATCCAATACCCACTAAGGCAGGAGGACCCTAGGTTTTTGGTGGCTCTGTATAAATAGGATGGGAGACTCATGGTTGATAGGCTGTAACTTTGGCCTCCCACTCCTATTCTCCTCCCTCCCTTTGCATAAGAGTTGCAAAATCAGATTAAAGGAGTTTCGCTACAGAGATCCATTGTGTGGAAACCGCTAGAGAGGAGACGCTTGACTTTCTTCATCCTCTCTATCCGGATCTGAAAATACAGGGATACACGATCTCCCTAGGTAATCAATCTATCACATGACACAGTTTTATCGATTTTTGTGACTTTCTCGTGACCTAATCTTTTGAACGACAATTTGATCTACGTGGAAAATCAGTTTTGTTTTGATTTTCGCTGCGCATATGATGCTCCCGCTGAGGTTTCCCAATACTATGTACTCATCAATATGATTGAGGCAGTTGATCTCTTAGTTGCTTGTGTAGGGACACTAGGGATATAATGCAGATACTTATTGGAGAATGAGTTCACTGATTAATCCACTTACAGAATAATGGATGGTTGATGATACTTGATCGTCAGATAATGATTTTATAGTCTTAGTTGTGCATTTGATCCTTAGACTTAAGACACCAAGGATGTCTTGTTTGAGCATTTCATTCTTTGATACCGAACTTTTAGATCTAGAAGTTCTAAATCTAGTACAGTCAGTTATTAGGAATGATAGTCAACCTTACAAAGATAATTGAGTGTCAATAGAGGATCGTTCAGTATCATGAGAGGAATATTTCATGTATTCTCACTCAAGCAAATCCCTGGCTAGGGTCATTCGGATCAAGAGAGAAAAAGATTTCCGGGAGAATCCAATTAGGGTGAAACTCAGATGGATTTCATATAAGGCCTAACAGTATCATGCCCAATATACTATATCTAATTATTAAATAGATGAGGGATAATAGATATATGATAATTGAGGGCAAACTGATCCAATGAATTGGATCCTTCTATACCATTTTGGGACTATGGAGTAGTGGCTTAGTACGTTCAGAATGTTGGTTACAGGTGCCCTGCAAGCCAATCACGTGAGTGATAGCATGTATGACACGTTGCATGATCTTTTTGATTATGATTATTATTGACATATTCTCACATTATATTATATATTACATATATAAATTATGATTTTCTTGGTTCTCTGCATGAGAATCGGATCATGATGAGACTGATTCACCTTTAAACACAGACCATAAATAATCTTCGTCATAGGTTACTCGAGAGAGACATCGAGATAACTGGATAGACCAATGTATTGTATACATGTCCATATGATAGAGACGATTGGTCTCATAGCCACTTGTGTGGGGAGACTATAGGTATAGTACCAGTATTTATTGGAGAATAAGTTCACTAATTGATCCGCTTATGGAATGCTAGATGGTTAATGATACCTAACGTAAGATAGTGATTCTATATTTCCAATTGTGTCTCTGGTCATTAGACTTACGACACTAAGGATACCTTGTTTGAGTACTCCTTTCTTTAACGTCGGACTTACAGATTTGGAAAGTTCTAAATCTGGTACACTCGGTTATTGGGATTGGTAGTCAACCTTACGAAGGTAATTGAGTGTCAAGAGAGAATCATTCACTCTCAGTATCATGATATAAATATCTTGTGTATTATCACTCAGGCAAGTCCTTAGTCGAGGTCGTTCAGATTGAGAGACGAGTTCTCCAGGAGAATCCGTTTAGAGTGAGACTCAGAAGGATTTTGTATGAGGCCTGATAATACCATGACTAATATATGGTCTCTGAGATATTAGTTGGATGAGGACTATAGATACACTGTAACTAAGAATAGATAGGTTCAATGGGGTAAGATCCCCTGTACCATATAGAGACTATGTTGGATGGCAAAAGATACAGCCTACCACTAATTTGTCGCCCTTGCCTCCTATTTATAGAGAGCCACAAAAAACTCTAAGGATCCAACCTTAGTGGGTATTAGATCTCCATCTAATTACCCACTAATCTTATATTATTGGATCTCTATCCAATAATCTCAATTAGCCTCTAATTGGGCCTCATGCAGTGATCTATCAATGTTGGGTTTTATCTCATGAGAATATGAGCTAATTGGATAACTCATATTCAATCATCTACTCGCTAAAATATCCACCATATTTGTGTGACCCTCTAGGCCTAATACCAAGCTGGCCGTGAGTCCTACCTGTCAGAACTTCTTCTGATTAATGAATTGTTATCTCATAACAATTCACTCGACTCATCGACTATAAATGTACTAGGCCACTGCGTCATAGTCCCCAAACGGTATAAGGGATCTTATCTATTGGATTTGTCTATCCTTAGTTACTATGTATTTGTAGTCTCTCATCCATCTAATATTCCAGAGATCATATATTGGGCATGGTACTGTCAGGCCTCATACAGAATCAGTCCGAGTCTCGCTCTAATCGGATTCTCCCAGAAAACTCATTCTATATCAATTCGAATGATCCCGGCCGAGGATTTGTCCGAGCGATAACACATAGGATATTCCTCTCATAATACCGAGAATAGATAATCCTCTATTGATACTCAATTGCCTTCATAAAGTTGGCTACTAATCTCGATAATCAGTTGTACTATATTTGAAACTTTCCAAACCTATAAGTCCGGCATAAAAGAAATGAGTATTCAATCAAGACATCCTTAGTGTCTCAAGTCTAAGGACTAGACACACAACTGGGACTACGAAATCGCTATTTGACGATAGGTATCATTAACCATCCAACACTCCATAAGCGAATCAATTAGTGAACTCATTCTCCAATGAATGCCTCTACTATATCCTTAGTGTGCCCACACAAGTGACTATGAGATCAGCTACCTCCATCATATGGACAGGTATAGAGTACTTCGGTCTATTTGGTTATCTCGATGTCCCTCTTGAGTAACCTATGACCAAGATAATTTAGAATCTATGTTTAAAGATAACGATCTCATTATCATGATCTTATCACGATCTGATTCTCATTATACAAAATCAAAGATATTATAATATATATTTAACTGATAATATAATGTGAGAATATGTCAAAAATTATAATGTAAAAAGATTATACAGCATGTCACACGTGTCATCACTCACGTGATTAGCTTGTAGGGCACTTGTAACCAGCAGATACCACTAGACAGAAGAACATTTGACCTCCTTTATCCTCTCCATATAGATCTAAATTTTCAAGGATACACGATCTCCCTAGGTAATCAATCTCTCACGTATCATAGTTTTCGATTTTACGGGTTTTTCACGTACCAATCTTTACTTGACGACTTGATACATACGGGAAACCTATTTTGTTTTTCTTTCTTCTGCTGCGCATGTGATGCTCTGATGGTTTCACAACACATAGTTGATGAGTTCAATAAATTATTATGGAGATAATAATTCACTTAGTTAGAAAGAGTTCTAGCCAAAAAGGAGTTCTAACATGTGCAACTCACACTTAACTCGGTATTAGCCTAGAGGATCAATCACACACACATGGTAGATGTTGCAATATATAGAGGTTTGATATAAGATATATATCAAGCCTCTATTTTATTGGATATCCAACAAACTCCTGTATTATTGGATCCCATGGATGAGATCCAATAAGAGTTAATAAGATATTATTAGGTAGAATTTCACTAATTCAAGAGGATTGAGAAATTGGTTGGAGATCTAGTACCCAATAGAGAAGAATTCATTATGGTTTAGTGGTAAGAGACCTCTATAAATAGGAGAGTACTAAAGGGGTCATATGCTAGACTTCATTTGGTCCCATCCTATTCTCCTTCCTCCCTCTCCTCCTCAGTCGATAGCCCTATTAGGGATGCATGGATAGCAAGAAGGATCGGCACCTTCTTCATCTTGGTGCAGCCTTATGGTGCACAGAGGAGAGAAAATATTACGTAGTGAAAGGAGGAGCATCGCTGTGTCATCTGCCATGTGGATCACCGTCAGAGAAGATGACATCTGACCTCCTTCATCTATGCTTATGGATCTGATTTTTCAAAGATATATGATCTCCCTTAGATAAAACATCTCACACATGATGCATAGTTTCTTAGTTTCACGATTTCTTACGCAGTAATCTTCACACTATGACTAGATATTATTTTTGAAAAATCTAGATTTTGGTTTTGTTTTTTAGTGTGTATGTGATACTCTATTAAATTTCCCTAGAAGATTTTGGTGTTAACTTGTGTGAAGCATAGGGGCATAGCTAGGGATAACATAAACAACTAAATAATTTAAGTTTCTAAAGGTTTGAGATTTTATGAAATAGTTTTTTAAATGGTGATTGGTGATGTAGGATGAGGGTGAGCATAAGGTTAATGAGGTATATTGCAGTTAAACAGGTTGCTGACTAAGAGGTTAGTTGCATAGAAGCTTAGTGTATGAGGGAGAGGCTAGTCTCAAGTATATGTCAATACTTTTGTTTGGTAGAGATAACTAGTTGAGATGTATGTAGTGGTGACTTGAGATGTTGTATACCACATGATAAGAGATGACTTATTAGAGCTTGGCATTCACCTCCTCCATCAAACTAAAATGCTTTAATAGTAGACTGGAAGAAATTCTCAACTAGCTTTCTAAAATGAGTAAAGATTATAGTAACTTTATATTTATGTTTGAGATAATATAGCTATATATATTTAATAAAAATAATTTAAAAAATATTAAAAAATTTATGAAGTGATTGCGGTAGGGCCCCAAACATCAGTGTAAATTATTTCAAATGGTTTGGAGTAGGATATGAAAAACATTCCAAAGGTAGTCTGTGACTTTTATTACTAAGAAAAACATCACAATGAGTTATAATTCTACTTGATTTGAAAATTAGAAGGAATTAATAATAAATTAGCTATTGTTAAATGAAGGAAGATGAGTGACTAAGGTGGCAATACCACACATCAATTGAAGCAACAATTAAAATAAGAGCAATTAACTAGGTATTTTGTGAAGCTAACAGCCACCCATAGATATTATCTTTCTTCTGACCTTAGACCAAGGAAACCCTCTTACTAAAATCCTTTATAAGAAACAAGTCAAGAAAGAACTAAATAGATGTGTTACTTTGTTTGATGTATGGTTTGTTTTGATGTAAGATGAATATAAAATATCATCAAGTGTAAAAGTATTTGTGTGTGAAATTATTTCTTGAGTTGTTTGGGTTGAAGTTACTACCATGGTTGAAGAGTGAATAGTATAATAAAAGATGATGGCTCTGTGTATTACCCATGTATCCAGAAGGCATCCTATTTGATCCTTTCTTAAAGTTATTATTGCTTTGATTGTCTTTTCTTTTGAATTTTTTATTGAATTTAACTATAATAGTTGGTCCCGTCTTTCTCTCTACTAGTTTCAAATATATTTCATGATCAATCAACTTATCATATAATTCTTCAAATGATATTGCTGAGTCATGTGCCTGAATTACTATCTGCAATTTCTTATATTCATCTCCTAGATCATTTAGAGCATAAACAATAGCTTTCTTCATCACTCAGAAGATAACCTATTAAACCTAAATCATCCATAATAACTTTTAGATTTGTATATAACCAACAATAGTACTTCTCTATTGTTTTCACCAAAGTAAATAAAAGATTTAGTATGCGACTACGAAAGCGATTGGTGAGGATGATTTGTAACTTGGATCATATTTATACTCTAGTACTACATGAATTGATTA
Organism: Ensete ventricosum; assembly: GCA_029747655.1. Taxonomy (NCBI): domain Eukaryota; kingdom Viridiplantae; phylum Streptophyta; class Magnoliopsida; order Zingiberales; family Musaceae; genus Ensete; species Ensete ventricosum. The sequence continues at coordinate 46,228,811 of JAQQAF010000003.1, forward strand.
GTAGTGCTATGGAGTCGGTGATTGAAGCTTGAATGACTTGTAGATAAGATGATCTTATCTAGCCATAACTTATAATCAGAAAATGTCATTGAGATGGGTTCTTTTGATATTAGGATTTTTTTTGTAGACAACTAAGAGAGTCATTGATATAGTCTAATAGATCAAGAGGAGACTGATGAATTATGCTCACCAAGATGTATATTATTGCCTTTAGAGAGCTTAAAAGATATTAGAGTTATTACATTAATATATATAAGTCTTGTAGGTTGCGAAGAAATATTATTTTATGAGAAAATAATAATTAGAGCATTAGATGTAGAGGAGAAAAATATGCTAAGAAGTTAGTATGATCAAATAAGAAAATTCTAGAATCAACTAAAGGTCTAGTTTAGATGCACATATGGTAGAGATTTGATCTGTTGGAGAAGAAGTAATGGACTATCGCTAGAGGTCTGACTATAGATCCAAAGCACTAATGAGTTTGGCGGTTGATAAGAAGGGGATGAGGATGCCGATGAGGATGCTGAGTAGTAGGTAGGAGTAGAGAAAACAATCACCAAAAAGAGCAACGAAGGATCGTCCTAATCATATCAATAAAGTAGAGTAGATCTATTATAAAGCAGATTGCGCTAGGAGATTGGTAGGGAGGAGTTATGCATCTTTATCACCAAAATGGAAGCATGAATAGTTATAAAGCAGCAACATGGTATGCAAGGAAGAGGAATAACAATTGTCAATTGGGTAGATGAAGAGAGTAAGGAAGAGGGAATCTTGCTTGCTTGAAGCAAGAAGGCTATGATCCAATAAAAGATTTATTGTAAAATGAATAATTTCATTCATTATCTATGTTAAAATTCATATACTTAAATCGATCCTCGAATCGATTAAAAATTAGAACATGTAAAGAATAGAAAGTCATCATTCCATATATACCTGTATCATCATCTTTTATTTTTTTTTGTTGGATGATTATTAGAAGTTTTTTTTTTTTTTTTTACTGATGATTGATCTTTATCATTCCAAAGTGCTATCTAAAAATTGGGTTTGGAAGTTTAGCGTGCATACAGCTCCATTACGAGTACCGTGAGTTAGAACCAGCAACGGAAGGTGATCGATCTTACTTTCTGGGAATTGAAGCCCAGCGGAGCCACTCAGGTCGAGTGTGAAATAGCAAACTCAACTTTATTTAGTCTAATATTTCTATTTTTAGTATTACGGAAACCTTACACATATAAACATGTTCCCCCACAAGAGGATTGAATAGTATAGCAAACTCAACTTTATTTAGTCTAATATTTCTATTTTAGTATTACCGAAACCTTACACATATAAACATGTTCGCCCACAAGAGGATTGAATAGTATATACAACTATTATGGGCGGCGCCTACATATGCACACCATATAGGTTTGTTTATAGCATTCGTGGTTGTTGTGTTTTATATATATATATATATATTATGCCCCGAAATAAAACCAATCGAAGATTTCATATTAGTTGTTGCTGTCGGTTAAAATCACACATCAATCTCTCTCAAGGGAGAGTAGTAGATGATGTCTACAGTAACACTGCATTCTCCCCAATATATATATATATATATTTTAAATCTTCCTCCATGATTGACCGAACGCACGCAAAAAGGATAGGATTTTTTGCATGTCACTCACTCATCGCCGTCACCCGGTTGTCATCACGTGACCGATATATTTTTATTTCTTTTCGCTTTCCGTCCGTCACGCACTCGAGGCGGCAAGTCACGTGCTTTCCCATCCCTATTCATCACTCACCATTTGTTTATTTATTCTACTACTCCCTATCTCTTCTTATCTACAAAGAGAGAAAGAAAAAAAAGAAAAGAAAAAAAATAGAGCGTTCGATAAGATCTCAACCGTCCGATTGGGGAAGCAGAGCCTTCACAACAGAAACCCAAGAATTTGTCGGGGCGCAAATTTAGGAAACAAGGGAAGCACATAATGAGGTGGTGGGAGAACGACCGCCCGGCCGGCGGCCGTGGGCAGGTTGGCTTCAGCTCAGCAAACCCCATAGTCGCTGAACAGCAGATCCGGCCGCGCGGAGGAGGGGTCGTTCTCCTGGTGGGGGAGGAGCAGCAGCTCCTTCTGGCGGCGGAGCTCCATGACCTTGCGGTGGGAGTTGGAGTGCTGCGTGAGCACGAAGGTGGGGCTCGCTGCCGGCCGGTACTCCGGCACGAGCCGACCCGACTTGTACCTCACGCCGCACGCGTTGCATAGAGTCTTCGGCCCCAGCGGCCCCGTCCGCCACTGCGGCGTCTTGTCCGACGCGCAGTGGGTGCAGCGCCGCACCCCGCCTTCCACCACCGCGCCTCCTCCGCCCTTCTTCCCTCTGCTGCTCCTGTTGCCGGTGTCAGCACTGCCCGCCTTCGGCCTGGACGGAGAGAACTCGGAGGAGGAGGAGGAGGACGAAGACGAAGGCGAGTTCTGCGCAGGTGGATTCGGTGGCGCCACCAATGAGGACCAGGCGGCGGCCGAAACGGCACCGATGGTCGCCCTCGAGCGCTTGCCCCGAGCTCCGCGGCCGTTGGCGGACTGCTCCGCCCGGAGCTGCGCCTCGCACGAGGGCGCGATTACGGCCGCGCCGGACTGATAAGAAGGCACGTCGGAGAAGGAGTCCTCCACAAACTTGGACAGCCACTCGAGCTCGGCCGCGTCCTCGCATTGCTGCACAAACAATACACAAGCAAGCTTCAACCACTCGTTCATCTAAAGCAAGCGCGTGCGGATGGTACTTGGAGCTCTGGTGATGTCCTCACAGGAATGTAAAGGTCGAGGGAGGTCTGCTGAGATTGGCGATCGGAGAACGTCTGTCCCGACAGCGGACCGCTTCCGGGCACGGTCGACGTGGTGGCGTAGAATTGAGCGTCGAGGCCAACAGAAGGGTAGAGATCGTGGTTGGAGAAGTCGAGGAGGTCATCGACGCGGAGACTGGCGTCGGCGGTGGGCGGAAGAGCCCCGTAGAGGTAGGAAGAGGAAGTGGCAGTAGCACTAGTGGTAGGAGTATGCGGCGGCGCAACTAGAGGTGCCGTGGTGGAATAACGAGCTCCCGTTCCAAATTCCATTCCTATCCCGAAATCCACACCCGTGGCCATCTCCCACTCCGGAGCCATTGCCAAAGGCAAGGGGAGCAACGAAGGACGATGGTCCTCGGAGCTCCTAATCTTGTTCTTTTCCTAGTTGAGGGGGTGGTGGTGGTGGTGGATTTAGAGAGAGGGCGAGCGAGCGAAGGGGGAGAAGAAATGGCGATGGGATTGGGGTCAATACGGCACTCATTAACTTGCAACTCTGCTACAAATAATGGAGGCGGTCATGATGAGGCCAATGATAAATAATGTCGATGTCGATGCGGAAGTAATGAGGCACTCGGACTGGGAAGAAGGACCGGCGGGGGGAGGAAGAGCACATTAAAAAGGAGTCGTGGCTCGTGCACTTCATCCATCCCTCGCCCTCATCTCCTCCCTCCCTCCCTCCCTCTCTTCTTTAAAGTCCTGTTGTTACTTTCACTGCTTCCTCTCCTTTTCCTCATCTGCTGTCCCCTCATATTTATCCATCTACCATGTGAGTTTTGTTGATATCATTTTTATTTTTCCGTTTCTTCTTTTTTTTTTTTCTTTTTTTTTATGTTAGAGGTAAGTACTTGATGGCTATGAACAGTAGTGACTGCTGCGGAGATTGACTCAGCTGCGGACGAATACGAGGGTGAGTTTGTCCGTCCATGTGACGTTAGCATCACCTAATTAAACGAAGAATTTACGCGTACGTCATGGGACCGCGCGGCCACCGCGTTCCGACGCTGCTGCCCATGCACGGAGGGGATCCCATCGGCTTGCTGCTTGTTGGAATAGCAACGAGCGCTGTCCATTGGATAAGGAGGGAGGTGGTCCCCGCGGCGCAAATGGAGCGGGACGCGCCCCTGTTCGCTGTCCGCAGTGGTGCTGCCGCCGATGATGAGCCGGAGGGGGAGGTTGGAGTTTACTGTGGGTGAGGCGAGTGGTCGGTTAGACATGTGTAGTGTCGGGCGCCATGGGGACCAGCCCTGCAGAACCAACCCGCCCTTTTTCTCTCTAACCGTTTTGTTTACCTTTTTGCTTTTCTCTCTCTCTCTCTCTCTCTCTCTCTCTCTCTCTCTCTCTCTCATCGGATGTTTGACATGGCCGATAAGCTAAATGGGGAGGGGAGGAAAAGGAAATAAAAAAAATACCCGACGCGAGACAACTGGATACAGCTGTGAAAATCTCCCAGGATGAGACTCCCAAGCAATCATGCGGCTGTCGTTGCACCTCCCCGCCGCTGCGGGCCACGAGGGCGACCGCACGCAGGCGTCGCACTCACTCTCACGCCCCGTCCGTACGACACCTCGTCCAAGGCGGGCCCCGGGCAATGGACGAGGCCTCGGCCGCCAGCTGTACAAACGGTCCCCGTACGGCCCAGGACCACGTACTTTCTTTTTTTCTTTTTTTCTTTTTTTTTTCTTTTCTGTTCTGTTCTGTTCCACCGTCGCGTCGAGAATCTGAGGATTCCACCCCCTCCCCTCCCCTTCAGCCGTTGCGTCGGGCGGGGCCCGTGGTGGGTCCGGGTTCGGTGTTCATCCACGTGGCTGTCATGTGGGAAGAGGACAGCGGAGGGCGGAGCAGCATCGAATCACGTGAGGGCGATGGGGATCCCGAGGCGGGGAAGGAATCCCACACCCACCCACCATAACGCACGTGCTCGCTCGTGGACATCTGGTCACGCTTACACGTGATCGGGCCTGAGTGCCAGCCCTCCTTTTCCCTTGTTTTTTTTTTTTTTTTTTGGGCCCTTTCATCCACTTTTGTTTACACGAATCGACCAATCAAGTAAATAAACTCCACAAACTGAGGTAATGACGGTGGGTGCTCCGCGGGTGAGCAGACCAGCGTCGATGTCGGCGGGCGACTTCCGCAATCGCCCCTGCACAATCCCATCATCACGTGGCGGTCGCTGTCGACACCCCTCCACGTGTCGACTAGCTGCCGAAGGGTGGAGGTGCCCGGTGTGCATCCCGCTCCACGCGGGGTCCCTGGTGGACCACGGGCACGTGGCTCTCTCGCTCTCTCTCTCTCTCTCCCTCTGGCCTTTCTGATCTCTTTTTCTCCTCTCCATCTTTTAACGACGGACGGAAGCAGCAGCAGCAGCTGGTGCCAGTGTGCAGAGCATGTGGAGCGCACGTGCGGAAGATGGCCTCCGACACGGCTTTTTAACCCATCTGAGTGGTGGCTGCTTTACTCTGTGCGCCCGTCCTCGGAATTTTTTTTATTTTTTTTATTTTTGGTGTGCCTATTCCATTATCCAACGGGTGGTATTTAAGGAGACTAAATTGAAGAAAACAAGGGCTTTTCCCTTCAGAATTGAACACCATTGGCTGCTCTCGGGGGCATTGATGATGCTTAACTGGCAGTTACCTCGGTCTCAGCGCAACCATAACTGCTATCTTGATAGAGAGACGGCACCGGTAAACGGGGAGCTAAGACTGTGGCCAACAGGGTAAAAGAAACTAGGTTCGAGGAGCAAGTGGCTCCAAAGTCTCAGTAATCAAACACATGTTACCATGTGCCGGTCGATCATCGTTGACATCCAAAAATTTAAAGATTTCATTTTGGGGATTTGATTCCACTGATAGATAATGGGAACTACCGAAAGACCACCACCTCACTACCCGTCACATCTTCCACCTTATTCGAGTTCGTTTCGTGACGACCAACCACCGATGCCTGGTGAACTTTGATCGGATGATACGCTATAGAACGGAACTCGGTGGTGGTACCCAAGCAAAAGAAGCAGACACCCAACCTCAACTGAACTAGTAGCTGCGTCACACATCCCAATCAGCATCAAACAAATTGCTGATTCTAATGAATCACCACTGTTTTATGTTCTAGTTTTCATACGAGTTACGCATCCGATAACCGACCAGGCCATGATATTAAATCATAGTTTTTTAAAAGTTTGAGCCAATATTGTCAAAGGCATCAAAGGTTCCAAAAGGCTCAATGCTAGGGATGTTCGTCAATATCTCTCGAATCACCTTGTGATTACATTGGTTTCACCTTTGGGGCTAATACATATACATATACATATATATATATATATATATATATATATATATATGTATAAACGCACCTTTTCCACAAAGCAAAAGGTAAATTCATAATTTTAGTGGGCCGGCGAGCAATATTGTCTACCCCCCAAGGGCCCATAACACGTACCCTTAGGCGCTATTTGCTAGATATCAAGGCCTAGTACCTTTTTTTATTAACAAAACAGCCAAAAGGTCAGGTATTCAGTGCTGCAGATTGGTTAGAACAGACGAACCAGCTACTAACTTATGTGACCCAAATATATATATATATATATATATATATATATGTTACATTGAGCCATCTTAGAAAGTTTTCCTCCCTTTTGGGAGAAACAAAAAAATTGAGATACTTGAAGACGATCCATCAACACCCGAAAGCCAATAACTATAGTTATTTAAAACTGCCTAGTACTAATTTTCAATAGCAACTAAAGCAATGAATTCTACATTTATCCATAGATTTCAAGGACCTTTATTCTCCTGAAATTGAGATTGGAGAGACACCTAATTCAAGCCCACAGATTTGTTAGCATACCACACTAAAATTATGGATGGGAAAAAAAAAAACACACACACACACACACACAAAAAAGCTCAACAGAAGAAGATAGAAGGTCATTATGAAATGAGGTACTATGAATTCAGCAATTATTTAATATCCTTTGTTTTGTAAAATTTGAACTCATCCAGGTGTGAGTTGTACAAATTCTTGAACTCACCTCCCACCTCCCTGAGCAGGTAAGAAAGAGAGACACTCCCGACTGTGGTCAGACTTCAAGAATCACCTTCGAACTGAAAGACCCATCTCTGGATGGAACATACAAATGGACACACTCATCAGAGAAGAAAATTATTTTAATTATTAATACGTAGATGAAAAATACCAAAGCATTCCTATATACAAAAAGGATGAATCGGCAATTTCCCTCGAAGCAAAATTGCTTCATCCTTTTGCTATTTTTAAAGGTTGGTCCATACTTTTCCTGCAAAGGATGAAGCAGTCCTATGTACCATCAATGTGATCTGGAAAAAGGAATATGTCATTATACTCTAAACTGTGCTAATCGATGAAAGTGCAACAAACTTATTAGCATTTCCCAAAACTCTCAAATAAATTAATAGGAAACAATATGACATTCTTCTGTGCAAGAATTGCACAAAAACTCAACTCTAGCTGTCTCACTGCTATTTCAACCCAAAAAGTTTATTTACTCAGAGAATTTTCAGTAAAATATAGGTGTTGGATATCCAACATGCAAAAACACTTGTACCGGTTTTCCTAACAGTAATCAGATACAAAGCAACTTGCTTTATGGTTTATACAGGGTAGCATGTAGGGCAACTTTCAGACATAAGAAGTAGAATCTAACATTATCCAAGATTCTGGTTTTTTTCTTGTACAGAATCTTTCAGAACAACCATGAACAGGCACAAGAATCTATCTCTCAGGCAATCAGATACAAAGCACCTTGCTTTACAGTTTATACAGGGTAGCATGTAGAGGACTTTAAGGCAAAGGAAGTAGAATCTATCTTTATCCAGGATTCTGTTTTTTTTTTTTTTTTATTTGTACAGAATCTTTCCAAACAACCATGAACAGGCAGAAGAATGTCCTAGATTTGACAATCAATTTTAAACAAAAGTCTCCAACAAAGCTAAGAATAGGCCCAACAATGACATATCTATCAAGATAGGCTTTTAATCTTAAGCGTTGTAAATCTTCAGTTTACCTAACCATTTCAAAATAGAATTTTTGCTAGGGGATAAGAGTACTCTAGTCCTAATTAGCATCTAAGTAACTAAAGCCAATACTGCATCCATGATACAAACTTACACATAATCGCATCAATTTCTACAAAATAAATTAAAGCAAGATCGTGCAACCAAACATCAACCACAATAGACCATTTTCAACTAGCCATCCAATTCATGAAGAAAAGACTCTGTCCATGGGCATAAGATAAAAAAAAAAAGCCATCAAAAGTTGATCACAAATCACAATGCTAAGTCGTACATGTCACCAACTACCTTTGTCTTAGCATTAGAAATGTAATTCATTCCACTTCCGCATTCAAGAAGTCAGTTTCCATTACTCCAGCCCACCAGGGAGAACATTTATGAGCAAGTCGCATTATTCGAAATATTTATTCAAATTTCACATCTGTCATCTTTCATTTTTGATCTTCTGATCCAGCCACCTATTATGAATTTAAGTGGCCAACCTTCATCCAGTTTCTCTTTCCTCTTATAACAAGTGATCCACATTGTTTCTTAGTAATTGTAGAAAATATAGTTGTTCCACTCATTATTTCCTTTTTAAGTGCCTTCATAAAAGATCCTAATTTTTCTTTTCTAATAATTTAAAACTTCAAATCCAGAAGGTGTCAAAACATAAAAAGAATCATGAAAGAATTCTTACAGTAAAAGGGGTGTCTATTCCTCAAAAGTATCATTTGAATCGAATGTAAATGCTTCACACAAGCATCACTAGCAGTGACACATCTTGAGTTTTAGGCTATAATATCCCTCTCTAAAGGTGTGCTACTATACTTTTTTGTCATGTCTGCATCTATTTAATGTGTAATTCTTAGGTCTGACCTCCACGCAAATTTTTTCTTTTTTCAAATGTAAAGTGTCATAAAGAGAAGCCTGATGAAGACAGTGGGAGTAAAGTTGGCTTCTATCTTTGTCTTACTTGATGTAATTGCAATTGCAATCCTCAACATAGTAGACAAAATTCTCGGTAGATAAATCATTTAATAATAACTAATATGTAACTCAAGTACAATCAATTACTTCAAATAATGCAATGGCCAAATGTACTTAGAGTAGTTAACGTTAAAAGTGTTACTTACTTCCTTGATCCTTTCAATTAAGGAAAACCAAGGTTAGTGCATTAAGAAAAACTAGGTGACACTTCAAAGAGATACAACGTGAACAACAGAAAGAACATGGTGAACATACAGAAAACAGCTATTCGACGGCACCATATATCGTAAGGTTGACATTCAACAAAGACTAGAACAAGATATTTTTGTAAGGGATTAATAGGAAGACTATAAAAAGTAGATAATGAGGCATAACTAATTAATAGCCGCCAACAGCAAGGGAATTCAATACAAAACCCCCGCACACACCAACAAAACACCGAGCAAACAGGACAGGTCAATCAACTGTGCTAATTGTTGGCTAGCTATATGTAGTTTAATTAAGTTTGGTTTATTTAGACCAGGTAATAATGGGTTTTAAGCATGTCAAACTGTTACCAACGATAATAGTCTTGGATGCATTATTTTATTGAAGTTTTTACCACATAAGAGGCTACTTGATGAAATATTATGAGGAAGAGGCGACTTCCAAGTATTTCTTTAAGAAACAAAAACAACTTAGGAAAAATTCACTTATACATGGTTGACAAATTGATTATATAGAGTCTTAAGTACCACTAACAGTTGTAAACATTCGAAGTTGGAGTCACGTAACAATTCGCGTCCCAAATCTAAAAAGAAACATAAGCAATTGATGGCTTCGTTAAAGTTTTAAATCAAAACCAATAAAACCAATTTGAGATGAGTTCAGTTTTCCTGTCGAAACATAGCGTACAAGTAGAAATTCTACATAGAGATCCACAACCAGAAGCAAGAAATCTTTGATGCAAAGCAAATACTAAGTGCTCGAAACAAAGCTACTCACAGATAACTGGAAACACTGACAGAACAAAGACAGCACTAGAGTCCGGGATAGGTGCGGCGGAGGATACCCTGTGAGAGAGCCCGGCCGCCGCGGGAGGTCGCGCTCAGACGCGACGTCAGCCTCGCCGCCGCCACCGCGCTGTGCAAAGGGAACAGGGAGCCGCCGCAGCACCCCAACTCGACAGGAATCCTTCATCCGGATCACAAATAAAAGCGCCAACTAAAACCCAAGTCCAAAAGACGACTCCCGGTACCAACCGAGAAACTCACCTGGAGAGGGTAGAGAAGCGGCGGATCGGACACGGAGCGGCGGCGACGGGTCTCGATCTGACACCGAGTGAGCCGAGGCAAGACAGAGTGATGCGGCGGCTCATCGATCGGACGCAACTCGACGCCATTCGACGAAACTAGCGAATTCGACTGGGGTTAGGGTTTCGCTGAGAGACGAAGAGCTGGAGGGGCTTATCCGCCGTCGTGGGAGAAAAGCGATCAGGTTGAGGCTAAAGTGATCGTCACCCATCCAATTGGTTGCCGATCAAGATTTAGTTATCCAGGACCGGCCCATTAAGCGAGCACGTCTCAGCCCATGACAACGAAATCTGCGCCACCTACAGAGCCCCGTCCACGTGAACACCTCCACCACCTTCTTCTTTTTCCACTCTAATAGCCAGCCGCCGGCCGTTGTCCGTGCGTCTTGAGAAAATTAAACAGCTTCGTGACTTCTAGTAGTAGCAGCTGCAGGAGTGATGGAGAATGGGAGAGCAACATGGGAAAGATAAAGAGTCACATCATGGGACCTCTGGGGGCTCGGGAACTGGTCTCCTTCACGTATCTGACTCGTCCTCTCCTTACTACGCTGCAGCCCACCCAGCACAGGCATATACCCCCGGCTGCTGGTTATTCTACCGCCGAGGTTCCAGGTGGACAGGTGCGGGAAGCTGCTGGTGGAGGAGGAGGAGGAGGAGTGCGAGCTGCACTCCAAGGCTCCAAGAACCGTGGTGCTCGGCGTCCAACACCAAGCGCTTCTGTCAGCAGGTTCTTCCGCCACCAAAGCAATGAGAAGTTAGTTAGAGGAGCTGAAGACCTGGAACTCACAGGTTTTCTTTTTGGACTTGGAAAAATGATGCAGGTTTCACGTGACCTCCGAGTTCGAGGAGTCCGAGAGGAGTTGCACAAGGCAGCTGGCCGGGCACAACGATGGCAGAAGGAACAACAGCAGCGATTCCATCACTGCAATCCCTCTTTCAGGTGCAGAAAACATACCTGTCCTCTTTTTTTTTTTTTTTTTTTTTTGTTGCATGTTGCAGAACTTCATGTAGGCTACACCTCTGCAATATTCATATTGAAAATTGCTTATAACCTGTAGTAACTATTAGCAATTCTGGGTTCAGTCAACCTTACTCTCATGTTGCTCCTCAGGGTCCAATTTGTTGGCAGAAGGTGCAATGACTGGAGACACGCCCTCCTACCATTCAACTTCGCCGGGTTGCGCTCTCTCACCTGTCATTCAAGCCTTTCTGTGCCTTGTATCTCGATGTCAAGCTTCTGGTCCATATCGCTTTCGGCAAGCTGATCGCCGATACCTGTCTCGGCAACTCTTCCAAGATCAAGGACGCGGGTGGCACGCCCGTGGCCTCTGCGAAGCAGCATCCGCCAAACTGGCCACATGAACACCTACCCCACCAAGGAACACCAGAAACAACGCCGCACCAGCTTACTACTGGTAGTCGACATCAACTTGCAGTAGGGGGCTGGAAACCGACACCATGTGAAGCCACAACACCAACCTCCAAATTTATAATCCACTGACTGATTAATTTGTATGTGTGCCTATATAAATTTGTGAGCCATTAGCTCCAGTGGCGAGCAAATATAGCTTCTATTGTATGACCCTCCATCACTAAAATTGAGACGTAAGTTTGAGATCTAATAGAACAAGACTTCTTCAACTATAATATGAACTGGTCTTATTATCAACTAATAGAACTGCCAGTTTTGTATCTACTCAGCTCTCTCTCCACCTATGGCCACAGCTTGGGTTGCAGCAGACAAAAAACAACGTCATTCCTTCCTCTCCCCTGCTAGCGGCCTGCAAGCATTGGGCAATATACCGCGTAAGCTATATAGAGAATAAAAAATGAGTAGAGAATGAGAAACGTAAGCCAATTAAATCAGCACCTAGTGATGCAATGACAGCTTGCTAAAATAAAGCTATGATAGCCACGGCTGTTCCTTTATTAACAAACACATGGAACATGCTAAACATTGGTCAACTTCTTTGGCAAAAGTAGAGACTCCTCTAGCAAATTTATAAGAATAACGTCTCATTCTCAATTGGTTGAGGCATCAATTCTGGAGACATGTTCAAAGGAAACAATAAAGTAGAGCTCCCGTATAAGTTTTTGTTTATAACTCTTCCAATTACCATTCATTTATAGATTTTCACTACTAGATCACTGCTTCAAGAAGCATCTCACATTATCAAGATAATGATTGCTAAGTATCACATCAACCATGAAATGGTTGCAGGGCATCTCTCCTGCTGACAGTCAAATAAATAGAACACCATCCCCCACATCTACTACACCATTGGCTGAGCCCTTCCCTTCTAGCAATTCAACCAAGCAACAATAACAATGACATCCTACAGTGTGGGCCACAAAAGTAATTGTGGAACGCACATCCTCTTTTACATATATACATAACTTTTGGTATTCTCCATGGCCTCTTTTGATGAATAATAAATGCATTAACACCAGGATCTAATTGAATGACTACAAGGTGAATAGCTGAAACAAGTACACAGTGTGGCTATCTAAAAATTTGGCTGAGAGATACATTACAGAAGCCAAAAACAATGGCGGAGAAGAATCTAATGTTAAGAATACGATTATAAGCTCAAAGCAAAATTTGCTACGACAAACATCTTATGAACTAAAGTATAACATGAACTCAAAGATTTTAGGAACTTAGTTTGACAAAAGACAATCATCGTCTGCTAGGAGTAGGAGCAAAGCGTGGCCGTTGAAACTCGATAATAAGAGAAGTGCTGCTTAATTAATGTTGGCAGGAACAGCAATAGCAGTAGTGAAGGGAGTACTGACAATAAGACCCAAGGCATGATGTAATGCTGATGGTGGAGGTGAAGTGCCATATTATAATTGTTCTGCCAAAAAATTGTGGAGAATGGAGTAATGATGATAATGAAGACATGCTCAAGTAAAAAAGAAAATATGAGAAAATTTTCTGTAGTATTTCGAACTACATGGAAAAATAAAAATTATGGTTATTTCATAAAAAACGTTTCCCATTTTCAATCACTAAACATGTTTTCTATACTTTTATTTTTATTTTTAAATAATGAAAGATGAAAGTAAACACCATATGTTCTTCCAGTAAAAACGTTTACCATCCAGCTGCTTGTAAAAACTATGTTGGTGAGATAACTGGTAGTAAAATAACTACGCATGCATTCTTGGACAAAACTTTGTTTAGATCCAGTATGTTGTAGTGGTTGGATATAACATATCCTTATGTGTACTTACTTTAGGGCTTGACATTGACACGTCTTACTAAGCATTATAAGGAAAATGATGGTGCTATGATCTTTGGTAACAGTCATGTCTGGTTATGGGGATGGCAAAAATGACGATGATGTTGTGTTAAAGACAGAGTGATGGGGGCAACAACGATGATAATAGTCGTAAATATTATCATCACCTTGGTTGTTGACACCACAATTACTGCTGTCAATAAATATATCCTTATTTTTATCACTACTAATGCCACCACCATCATCCATACCAACAACAGGACTCCACCACCGTCAAAAGACGAAAAGAGATTTCATCTTTGTCTTTCACCGAACACGCCTACATACATTACCACAGGAGAACAATTTCCAAGGGTCTTGCATTCTCAAAAGTAAAATAGGTGAAATAGATATGACCTGGAAGAACGCAGCTTCTGGATGATTGCATTTGCTGCATTTAACTGCCTTTGTACGAGGAAGAGTTGGATCAGCTGCTACATCCTGTAAGACTTGAGTGCGTTCACTTGCACTATGATGTACCTCATTTCTGTAGACACAACTATATTCAGCAACCTCCTGCATTTGCAAAACTACATTTCAACATAAACTTGAGGATAACTGTATATTAGAGGCACTTAAAAATCTCGAGTAATTTGGGATAAGCTAACCTAGGTATGTATACTTCAAAATCTTGAGTAATTTGGCATAACCTAACCAAGTTCTTCATTTCTCATTATCGAGTTCCACAGAAAGCAATATCTTTAGATAAATCAAGAACTTTCAAATCAAGAGCTGTAAGAAACAAATTCAAGAGCTTTACACTAAATCAATTGAAGAACTTGGCCTGTGAACCATCTAAAATACCCAACTAAAATTAATATAACAAGGTTCATCGTTTTTTTTTTTTCATAAAAGAAATTAGCTTTGCAGTCATTTCATTGAAGAAGAACAAAACCATAAAAATAGCAGAATTTCTGTAAGAAATAAAACCTATACAAATTTATTCCACCAAAGTGCTTGTGTAACTATTGTCATGTGAAAATAGGGGTTGGTATTTGAATATATACACTATAAGCATAAATTCTGCTAATAATTCTTTGTGCTCTAATATCATAGAATAGCCTTTTTGGTAATAAATATTTCTCTTAGGCAAACTCAGAGATGCTAAAGAAATTCCATTCATAAATCTTCATAAACCATACAGATTGGAAATTGACTCCTATGCCAAGTTTCAAAAAAAAAAAAAAGGCCACCTTTAGCAAAGGAGAGGACTAAAACGACATGTAGGCCTGCACAAATTTCTGGATAAATTAGGCAAATGATAAGGTACGAGGTACCTGTCTGTAGACATTCCAACCCATGTGATGTCCTCATTCATGATATCCATATAAGTATAAAGTTAAAGTGGAAAATTCACCATCAAAGTAAAAAGAAAAAAAAGAAAATCATCATTGGTAAATGTCATGTTAACATGGACAGGTAAACAAGAACAAGCACCTTGATTCTTCCCAACAAGATATAACATAAAAAAGAAATTGATAACGAGGGATTTGCATCTAATTAGTTTGGTACCTAATCACAAATTGTACAAAACTATGGAGCCTGGCATCATATCATGTTGATAAAATCAAAGCAATCATTTAAAACATTTAATTCTGAAGCATAGTTGAGGGTAGCTTTATTTGGGTTATGGTCTAGGAAAAACCAAGAAGGATGTCACATGTCTTGATGAACTGATCCTGCTATACTAAATAAAAATATCCTCAAGAAAATATACAAAAATTTATTTAGCAAATAAATTGCAAAGCTGAGTGATGACGCAGATGTTGATCCGGTAGTAACTGGAAGCATCAGACTCCAAATGTGTGAGGTATCAAATAATGTTTGGCGCCTTGAGCTCATGCCCATTTTCAGGTATATATTTAAGCATTTTATAATGTTAGATCATCAGATGGTAATGTTTCAAATCCAGCAAGGTCAATCATTTAGGGATGAATTCCTTGTGATTCTCATCATGTGTTAATGTCCATCTTTATCTATGTAGCATTTTACTACATGTATGCAGTTAACGATCTTTTGCTCTCCGTCCTTGCTTTCTAATCATCTATCTCCATTCCAACCAATTTTTTGTGGGTTCTGCAGCACCAGATCGGCGCTAACTTACTTTCAATCCTTTGGCTTGGCACCGATAACCTTTTCATGTGCCATGATGTTTAATCCAAGGTCGTACCTACCTCCCTCAATCCGCACTCTTCCCTTCCGACACAAAAAAACCCCAATCGCTTGCACCAAAACGATTAGACTCGGACAGAAGTTGAAGACATATATCCGCAGTAGTGTAGCAATAGCTACCATGGAATGATGCTGGTGTAAGAACAGGCGAAAATATAAAGGGAAAGAAACCCTAGGGAGGCTCGCCAGTGAAGGAGAGACGACAGCACAAATGTCAGCGAAAAGAACCGCAATGAAGCGGAGATCGAGGAACCTGGTGGTAGCAATTGCGGCAAGCGAAGAGGAGGACCTTCCGCTCCTTGTCTTCCTTGGGGTACAGGATGTTGTTGCTGTTTCCGACAATAGGAAGAAGAAAAAGTCGAGATGGATCATCGCGAAGAGAGAGGAAGAGGGAGACAAAATAGGGCACGCGTTTACCATTCGCGGCAAAACTTCATGGTACTCATGGTCGGCCGTCGTCGGGAGTCGAACCACCTTTCTCCGCTTCGCTTTTTCTTTTTTTTCTTTTGTTCTCGGGATCGCTTTCCATGGCCTGGTTTTATAGTCCGGTCCTCCGGGCGCATCTCACGTGGTCGACACGGGACCAAAGGCAGGCTTCAGCTGAAGCCCAATTAGAGGCGATCGTCGTGGCCAATTTGGATCCTAAATTTGGCCCACATAAAACTATTAATAAAAGTCAACGTTGACTTCTAAGTCATATTTCGAGCTAATAAATCCTTCACTACACTTCATTTCGAGGAACAAAGCCCACTTGCACGTGGGAACGAAGTGATCCAACCAAATCATGGAGTATATTTATATAATTGAAAATTTGAAACGGTAAAGATTTGGACATCCGATAGAACGATGGATTTTGAACGATAAGTTAATGCGCGATAAGATTGATTAGACTTAGTTTATTTATTTATTTTTTTTTATATTATGCGGCTCAATGACGCAAAGGAATGTTTGCTAAAGGATGCAAAAAACTTACTCTAATATTATTTTTGTGTTGGAACAAAACAAATCACTCTGAAGAATGCTTACGGCAAATCAAGAGACTATTTTAGATAATATAAATTTCATAACCATTAATTTAAAACAAAAAAATTATTCCATTTTAAGTGCCCTATTGTCACATTGGAAAGTCGACATGTACAATGAGCACCAACATCATATACAATTAGCATTTTGGATAAATCCTTTAATTGGAAACATTAAGTAGAAAATAAAGCTTCACAGTCTTCGCATGCATAGCTCAACTCATTATGAGGCGAAAGCCAAAGGAAACATACAGGGAAAAGGGCAAAATAAGAGACCCAACAAAAAGAATAAACTCCGAAATTTTGTTATTGATAATTTCTTTATTGATCATTTGGCTAAAGACGAACACGGAAAATTACAGGATTATTTTTTATTATGAAGAACGTCCATCACACCCATTGACAAGACCTCAGAAATCAACGAATCCTAAGAGCAACAAGTAACACTACATCCTTCCTTTCGAGTAAAATGGTCTCTAATAATTTTACCCAAAAGGAAGATTCAACATTAAAATATTGCAAAACCTTAAATTATATCAATCATATAACTATATATATAATTTTTTTCTGTATCGCATCCTTTTCCTTCTGTGCTATCCGATGCTTAAAATCAAAATCTGAAAGCTGCAATATGACAAACACATCCCATCCCCTACGCTTAAACACTAGTGTAATGGGATGTGACCACTATTTCCTGGTCCAATGCTTCCCTTGCATCCTGTAGCGTACAAAATCCTAATGAGATCTACCAACAGAAGTGAGAGGTTAGGCAATGCCAAGAGTCGGTCAGAGTGACATATTTAGGCTCAAGATAAAGAAAGACGCAACTTTGTACCCGTAACATTTTACACCTAATCATCTGATAATGAGGGTTTTTTTTACACTGTCTGTCTGTCGTCTGTGAAGAAATCTTGTCCCAATCCTTCGGATTGTATATGTACATGATGACGCCTCCAGAGAATTCCTTCACTGTCAAGCTGGCTGGGCAGGCAACACAAACTTGCATTACGTCGTTATGTCGTAACGATACCCTCTCCATTCATCCATGACTCTGCCCTGTTGCATCATGTAAAGTGAGACAGTTCTCAGTCCTGTATGATGAAGTATAATGTATAAGAAAAGCTTACCTCTAGCAGTCGATACACCCCGATGCATCGGCTTGGCACCTCTTTCGTGTGAAACACCAGGACCCTTGGAAACAATCAGAGAGCTTTGCAATCCTTCCAGTAACTGTATACAACAAAAAGATTAAATTCTGATGATCAGAACCTCGGGACATGAAGAATTAATGAACTGTTTTCAAAAACAAATTCCAAGACAAGTCAAAATTCAAACTTAATGCCCCAACAAAACTAAATTTTGGATCCCCACAAACGAATATTGCAAGTGCTACGAGCACGCTGCTTTCTCTCGATTCTCATGGACAGATATACAAATGCCACAGAAGTGCGATCCTCAATGATGGCAATACTTTTCAGAAGGCAAAAAAAGGAATAAAGCAGCAAAACAAATTCTACAAGCATGAGTCTCAAGAAAGCTTACTCTTGATGTTGGCTGAATCCTACGGTTGGATCTCCTGGGTTCAATAACATCAGCAGATCTTGTTCCTGGATTTTCAGAACCTTTAACTTCAGATCTGGAAAATTTGTCCATGGCAGATAAAACCCTTCTTTTCTCCTCCATCTCAGCCACAACAGTAGTGGATTTCTTCTTAGACGATGGAATGCCAGGTACAGACTGTACAGAAGACTCTATCACTGCCGTATCTACATTTTCAAGAACGTGTGGAAAAGAACCAGTTTCCATTGAGCTATGTTTCTCTTCATTACTAGACGTTGTTACAAGACTGCTTTCTCCCCCATTTAAGACAGATATAGCAGTGACAGGTTTATCCTTATCCACAGTACTGTTGTTATCCTTATCCACAGTACTGCTAACCTGAACATTCTGAGACCTCAAGGCTTTTGGGGCCCTAGTGTTCAGGTTGGTGACTCGTCTTCCTTTTATGTCAACTTTTGAAGTATTCCTCCATAACTGGGAAGCTTGTGGCATCAAATATTTTGCAAACTTTATAGAGTCACTCTTTTCTGTTGACTTTTCAGGCTTATCAGTGTTGTAGTGTTTGCTCACTTCCATGAATTTTCTTTTTTTTCCAGGCTTAGGAACACCAAATACCACCTTAGATCCATCTTTCTGAAGGCCAGCTCGTCTTACCTTAAGTGCATTGGCATTTTTATCCTCACCCAGGTTCTTTCCAACAGCAAATGTTACATACTTTTCTGACAAATTAGGTGGCCCTGACTCCTCAAGCTTCCTTGAATCATCTGCGCAAATATTTTTTAACAGAATCCCCATTCCTTCCTCACCTATTCCTGACTTATTTTCGGAATCTAGTCGGCCTAGTTTTTGTCGTTTCTCATGTGGTGTGTCACCCTAATCGTCATCATGGCATATAAAAATCAAAGTTGTATAAAAATGACATCATAATGCAAAAGATCAACCACATGGAATGACAATGTTTAGCCGAGAGGGAAAGAAAAAAATAAAGGCTCGCTAACAAAGGTCAGAGAAAAGACCTCATAGGGTTCCAGAGTAACTCTCTCTTTTGCCCGGGACCATTCTACCCATCGGCCATCCTTCCAGATAAGTGATGGTCGTAGATTCCAAGCTCTAACAATTGAAGACTTGCCGCCAGCTGTAAACAGTGATAAGCAAATTTTGAATGGCCAATTCACAGAGAACAAAAAACACAAAAGATAGTAAGTGAATGATTTTTTAACACATTATAGACCTGAATGTAGTTAAAAACAGTGAAAAAAGTGATTGCACCTAACATGTAAACAACTGAATATCGGTAAAAACAGTGACAAAAAGACTAATTGCACTTAACATGATAAATATAGATGGTTATAAACCACAATTTCATAACTCAAATGAGTGATGTTATAGATAAACCTCCAGGTAAACAGGATTTTCCATCATATTCATCCACCTAGTGCACACAACAACGAGAGAAACATACAAGTCCTGACCCCACCTGGATATTATCCCATGCACACTAAGGGCAATACATTCACATTTAAGCATCCAAAATCAAGTAGCATAATGGACCAACAGAATGATCTATGTGAAATGCTAATTCACTATATATAGTATTTGTGATGTCTTCCTTCTTGCAAAGCTGGCCAAAGATTCCATTCAAGTCTTATGGTTTACCTAAAAGAGGCCTTCGTCCACCATGAATCATGATATATTAATCAATTCATGTCTATAGGTCAAAAAAGTACTTTTGGAGTAAAACAATGTTGTTTGTCCTAAACCAACTTATCCTAATGCTATAGAAAGAGCCAGAGGGGCAACATGATCATGGTTACAAAGGTACATGTCCAATAAATTCCTCTTCCCAGGAAATCAGCTACTTGACTGGAATCAGACTAATGTGTTCAAGAGATGTAATCCTGACTTCTCCTAATAAAGGTGAGCTTGGGAGTTGGTATTAGGAACGCAGTGGTAGTTATTGCAGTTAGGACACAAATTTACAAATCAATTGATTCCCCACAAATGCTTTTTTTTTTCTTTTTTTTTTTATTTCCTGTACATGTCTTAGATTCCCCTCAACTTCTGCTAAACCCAAAGTGCCTGTTTTCTTAGAATTTGTGACACAGGAGTGCCTAAGTTGCTAAAATCAGCTCGTATGGAAATTACTGATCCTATGATTTCTTACAGTCCGCAACATATGAAAATTACTGATCCTATGATTCCTTAAGTCCACAATGTTGCCTCACAGCTTTTGACCTAGCTCACTCAAATATGACAGCTCATGAACATATTCTTTGGATAAAGTAAAAGTTTTTTCAAAATGCTTTCCTTCATGACCAAGGAATGCATTAAAGGGGTTAGTTAACAGATGTAAATAACTTAATTTTGTAGTTCCCTATACATGAAGGGTTGTTTCATGCACTAGTACTTATTTTGGTGTTTTAGGATTAAAGAGGAGTTTTAGCACCTAAATTGTATTGGCAGAAGCTCTTTGGAGTCTCTCTAGAACTTTGTATCTCTTTAATGTTTCCTTGAGTGGTGAGTCTTTTGATTTAATTCTGTATCCTTATTTAATTTCCTTGAGGTGGTGAATTTTTGGTATCCTCTTGTAACTTTAAACTTGGTGGTGAACCTTTTATCTATTTTATGCAAGTTCTATTATGAGCTTGTTTCTTTTCTACAAATCGACTTTTGGTTTCTTTTTTTTTTCGAATTTCATTCCTCTTTCTCCCTTCCCGTAATCAGTTTGCCTGATAATTGGCTTTGATCATACTGATAGGCTTGGATCCACATTCCAGGTGTGGCTCCTAAAGCTGGAAATGGATGTAGGAGGGATAAGAGAATGATGAAGAAGAGAAAAATCAAGTACAGATATATTCACATTGATTAGACCATACTCCATTATCATCTTTTCAACAAAATCACACACCATATATGTTTCAACGAATTAGTATCTCTTTTGTACAACTATTCTTCTCTACGTTTTTATCTTATATTTACAAAAAAAATTATTTTTGGTTTATTTTGATAGAAAATTCAGTCTAAGGATCTAACCCTGCCCCAGGCAGAGAGACACCACTAGCATATTACACACACTGGACTGTATCTTGTCAAGCCATCATACATATTTTTTTAAAAAATTCAGTACATTCATGGCATACATGATGCTTACACGTGGACTCGAGTCTACGATCTATCCCTTGTGCAACAATGTAATAACTGATCAAATGCCTTAACAAAGACAAGCCATACTACATATTAAGATCAAATAAAACGTAGATATATACAAAAATTAGCCAATGCCTTTTTTAACTCACAAGGATTATAAATATCCTCTGGCTGCATAAGGCACATGCTCATGCAGAACCCTATAAGGAACTGAAGGGTAAAACAGTAAATATGCAGGAAACAATCTAATCCATGATAAATACAATAATTTCCTAAGCAGAGTGCAATGAGTTTATTTGTTACACTAGCATGCATTAAGATTGAGAATAAAACATACATCAAAATCTGCCATCACAAACTCTTCTACAAGCTACAAAATCATAATGCAGGATGAATAAGACTGCAGGAATCTTTGTTTGGATTAAAAAACTGAAATACCCCATGGAGACCTAGAAAACTGTTTCTGATAAACACATTTCATATACTGAAATGAATGAAATTAATAGAGATAGGTGATGGCTGCACATAATAACATGTGCAGCCACACTTGGTCCCAAACGCATGTGCAGAAAATCCACCCCAGAAAACAGAAAAAAAATGCAATACCATCATCGCTAAAAAAGAAAATAATAAGAAAACCCACAACTAAAGGGAGAAGAAGAGAAAAAGAAACCAATAACTGAATGATGTCATAGAACATACCTGGAAAATGGACAGTTAACTTGGTTTCATCATCTTGATTCTTCTCAGTGACAATGCCTTCCCACCAACTGAGAATATAAGAAGCACATACTTAGTTTATGATTGTCATATAATCTGTTAAGCCAAAGTAGTAGGAAAATGTCTCAAATCATTGCAATCTCTCATTCATGAGAAAAATTAAGCATAGAAAAAAGGAAACATAAGAAAGACACGAGCAAAAGAGAAGCAGGTTGCAGCTGCAGAGATAAGGAATTTCCAGCAGCATAAAAAAACCCCCTCTCCAACTACTAGAAAAAAATTCTGAAGCACATAATGAGTAAGAATCTCTTTTTTAATGAGAACCCTAGTGCACACAGCTCCAACCACCATGCTAGGGGGTAATGGGATTAAGATGTACCTAGCCTTACTCAAGTGGGGAAGTTAATTCCTCGAGATGAGCATGACACCCAAGACACTGTGAAACAACCATATCAATGCACCAAGGCCTAAGGAAATCTCAAATACCAACAGGTAACATATAGTCATCAAGGATGCAAATTAATTGGAGAGACTGCTGATCCAAGTAAGAAAAAAAAACATATAAGAATCAAAATTTTGGTAAAATTAAATTAAAGATATTAAGCCAAGTGTTGTATCTCAGTTACTCGCAAGTCAAAACAACATTTCTACACAGATGTTGGATCCAAATTTTGTCTATGAACTTTGGGGAGAAGGTTACTAAAGGAGCTGACTCAATTCTATTCAACCTAAAATTAGAGATAGATCAGCCTGTAATAATCAGTTGAAAAAGGTAATAAAGAAGAAAGAATTTAAAATGGCTATCATAGAAACAATATTACATGCTAAATCACAGGATTAGTATACAATGTTTTGGATATATATGAGTGGTCATCGAAATAGTATTAATTATACCACAAGGCAAAAGCATGTGTTTTTATCCTTTTATTTTTGCAACAGTCATTATGTGATTTTTTATTCCATGTCCTTCACCTGTCCAAATATAAATTTTGATTCCATGCGCTAACACACACTTTGCCCTAGGCAATCAATGCCACTTTCTTTGAGATTTTTCAGATAAATGGAAGACTGTAGTTTCTTTTATTTTTGCATCAGTCACTATGTGCTTTTTTATTCCATGTCCTTCACCTGTCCAAATATAAATTTTGATTCCATGCCCTAACACACTTTGCCCTAGGCAAGCAATGCCACTAGTTTCTTTGAGACTTTTCAGATAAACGGAAGACTGTAGTTTCTTTTATTTTTGCAACTGTCATTATGTGGTTTTTGATTCCATGTCCTTCACCTGTCCAAATATAAATTTTGATTTCATGCCCTAACACACACTTTGCCCTAGGCAAACAATGCCACTAGTTTCTTTGAGACTTTTCAGATAAACGGAAGACTGTAGTTTCTTTTATTTTTGCAACTGTCATTATGTGGTTTTTGATTCCATGTCCTCCACCTGTCCAAATATAAATTTTGATTCCATGCCCTAACACACACTTCGACCTAGGAAATCAATGCCACTAGCTTCTTTAAGACTTTTCAGATAAACGGAAGACTGTAGTCTCTCTTCCCCCTTGTGGTCTGTTGTTTGTATATTTTGCCATAGGAAACTGCATCTTTGATTTATAAATATGACTCTTTATCACACCCACTTTCTTCTATTTTCCATTAGTATACTCCACAGACATTTGTGCACCCCATGCTCTATATATATATATATATATATATATATATATATATATATCCTATTTTTCACTCTAAATGCTGCTAGATCATTGACACAAGGCAACATAGGCCTCCTCCTTTGGCACCTCTTGATCATTAATTTTGACAAAGGCTTTTATCTTTGATGCCAGATAACTTATGCCATACATAGCATCTAAAACTTGCCACATGCTTCTACCTAAAAGTAATACCTAGACTGGCATGCCATCAACAAATAGCATATATCAAACTCAACTCAATGCATGCATAGTAACTCACTTATGATTAATGAAACTTGGTAAAAATGTCAACAGAAAAATTTCAGTCATAGCATATTGAGGTTATGTATAATCATGGTTTGCAATTTTGATCTGTACTCCGTCAGGTTACCGGTATGCGGACCGCCCGCTACCGGGCGGTACCACCAAAAATTGACCGTCGGCGATCGATTTCGGCCGTCGACAGCCAATTGAGAGAGAAATCGACCATCGGCAGTCGATTGAGAGAGAAATCGACCGTCGGCGATCGATTGACGGAGAAAAAGGGAAGAAGAAGAAGAAGACGAAAAGAAAAAAGAATAAGAGAAGAAGAACCTACTTTCCACGCGACGTCCTCGCCGGCGCGCCATCGCCGCCCTCGCCCGCGGGCGCTTTTTCTCCGGCACCGAGGCGACGTCACCCCTTTTCTTTTTTTAATATATTAATATTTTTACTATTATATAATATTATATTATATTATAATAATAATATATTATATTTTAATATACCGGTACCATGATAATCTCGGTACACTGGTACAGACCGGTAAGTCAACCCTCGTGTATAATGATAATAGAATCCAATGGAGTGAAGTAGAGAACAAGTAAACAGCAGTTGAGACATACGGTCATCTGTATAAAATGATCTCTTCAGGCAACTCTAGTTAACAAATAAATCATTCAAAAATACCAAAAGGTACATAAAGCAGTCTTACCCATCACGTATAAGAGCATCTACCCTATCTCCAGTCGCCCAAGTGAAATTGCCTACAGCCTCTCTACATCGCTTCCTTGTTCCTTTGGATTTGGCTACAGTTACAGGATGACCCACGCGTATTCTAGGAGGTTGATCACCTTTGGATTCAAGTGGTATCCATTCCTTAAGCTTGTCATTGACTGCATTATGTGAAAAAGTTACTAGAACATATCAATCAATATATGGCATTTAAAGGGACGAGCTTCACATGTTGTGAGAGGTTTATCACTTTCAAGCTACATTTCCATCCACTTCTTAAGCTAGCCAAAGTCTACATAGTATAAACAACACCATACAATAATGAGTTTCTCAGGTACGACAAGTAACCAACTTGCAACAGCCAAAATTCAAACATATAAATTGAATGAGTTAATAGACCAGAATTAGACACTAGAAATTAATATCGTATCAGTGGGTAGTTCAGTTACAGGATTAACCATCTGTTACCTTCATCAGAAAGACCTTCGTAGCACACATATGCTTTACCATCTTTGAGATCATGAACCCGTGCAGAAAACCAAGCACCTCTAAGACCATCTCCATCAGCTATAACCTGGGAATCCATTGTGTTAGAAAATCTAAATTGAACCCCCAAGGAGAAAATTACAAGGACCAGAAACATTATGTATTGTTGTTAAAAAGAGCAATTCAATCAAAAAAGTAGGCTAGAGCAAAGTAAAAAAAGCAAACAAAAAAAGACCAGTAATCTAATGTTACAAGGTTCCCTAGATGCAGGCACTGTCACTTAATCTTGTTTAAATCGTTGTGCCACCGAGCCCTTATGTGATACGCTGAGGACATTAGACCTGATCAACGGGCTGGTCACTTAGCAGGCAGACAATCATCCTACCAAGAAATCTCACGTAATATGGCTGATTCTAAATGCATAAAGGCAAGTTCATCCACTTAACACCCTTTTACCCTATCAAATTAACAATGCAATCTATTATTGAGTCCTTTACAACCGAATATCAATGTCTTTCATCATAAGCAGAGTTTCTCATAATCAATAACCTAGGATACCATTTTACTAGAATATTTGCAATAGTTCTCATACAAAGGTGATGATTATTAATAAAATAGAACTTTTTTATTTCTTTTGTGAATTTATAGATCTTATGGCTTCCTTACGTACTTAGAAGTTAGAAGTTAACATAGATCCTTAATCCTTGCCTAGAGAATCCACCAATTTGGACACCAAGTTTTAGCCAAAAACACCAAATCAATATCAATACAAGTTTGGTATTTGATATTTAAATTCAAAATATTTTTAAAAAATAAAAAATATATGAAGTTTTTCATTTAATATAGAGAACACTAAAAACTCAAGAGTATTTGCAGAAAGAAGAATAATAATTCCCTATGTACCTCAACAAGTGAACCTTTCTGAATGCTACTTCCTTGCATAGCATCTCTTGCAGCTCCAACAGTTGGAACAGTTCGTGATTCATTTTCTAATTCACATTCTGACAAGGTAAGATAACCCATTATATTGATGAAATTAGACAAATACACAGATGCATCCAAATAAATCAGCACTTGTAAAAAAATTGCAAGCTGCACTTACCTTCAGAATTTTCTTCCAATAACAAGGACTTCTTATTGTTGGGAGGCATTTCTTCCACAATACAAACATTTTGTCCCTCATTACAGGTCAATGGTTGCTTGATTGATTGTCTTGTATTTACCTCACGATCAACAGCCACATCTAAAGCCAGATTACCACCGGCACGCACACCATTTGTTTCAATCCCCTTTTTTATAGCTGCACAATGAATGTTCCAATGACCTTCAGGGCCTGCTTCTACTAATTCACTTATTGAGAATGGTAAGGGATCCCCCATAGCAATGATGGTTCCAGCTTGTGATACAGCCTCTGCAGCCATTTCTGCAGCTTTCAGTATGGCATCCAAGTTCTCTGCTCGCTTGATGGCAGCAGAAGCTGCTTCAACCCTCTTTCTGGTGGTCTCTCGTGCCTCAGAAATTATTGAACAAGGACCACAGATCTTGTCCTTGCCCTTGGAGCTTGAAACAGGAGTTGATGTCAACAAGTTCTTTCCAACATCAAAGCTGATTTCAGAATTTTTAATAGTACTTCCTGTATTAGAAGAATTTATAGCATCATCGGCCATTAATTTAGCCTGTAATGCAGCATCGGATGCAACCTTGGCAACTTCTGCAGCTGCCTTTGCAACTGAAGCAGCTGCTGCAGCTGCTGCAGCTGCAGAGGCAAGTTTCTGTTCAACTTCTGATGCCAAGCCTAATTTTCTTTGGGCAACCATCTGCTCCCAAATAACTTGACCATGCCTGACAGCAGCATCGGCATAAGCAAAAGCATTCTCAGCTTGAAGCTTTGAGTGCTCAATTTGAGTGCATGTTTCTTTCGAGAAGGTGACCCTCTGCTGAGTGTCACCACTGCCTAATATTTGGTAATAAGGCATAGTAATGGGGTGAGTTGTAGCCGAAACTAGACCAGTAGATGTAACAGTGTTTAGAGAATTATAAGACAAAGAAAGACCTGCAGAATTAGGCAGATTATTAGTAGTAAAAGCTGCAGAAGCAGATTCTCCTTGAAGTTGAGAAACTGAAAATTTTGGCACAAGCTCCTCGGGTGCAGAATCCTTCTTCCGCTTTCTGGATTTCTCACTGACAAATGTGTTCTTAGTATTTACAGGAGTTGCTTCCCTATTTTGTGTCTCAAATGGCACAACTAATGCAGCAGACACACGGGCAGCATCCTGGTTAGGCAGCAAGGTAGTAGCAGAAGCAAGCTGCATGTTTGAGGCACAATGTATAGAAGAGTCTCTAACAGGT
Source organism: Ensete ventricosum (assembly GCA_029747655.1). Classification (NCBI taxonomy): domain Eukaryota; kingdom Viridiplantae; phylum Streptophyta; class Magnoliopsida; order Zingiberales; family Musaceae; genus Ensete; species Ensete ventricosum. Next base: position 46,256,367 of record JAQQAF010000003.1, read on the forward strand.
GTTACTGGAGCTGTTTCAGAAACAAGCATTGCAGAATATTGTGAAGTGGAATCAACAGGTAAACTTTGCGATGAAAAAGACCATGAAGCAGGGTGAGGGCTCTGAGATAACCAAGGTGTAGAATTGGTCATGTATTGCTTGATCTGAGAAGTCTGGTATGGATGCATTGGAGATAGAGATTGATTGGATTCTAAGTGGATGCCTCTTGTGATATTGGAGTGAAAACCATCATTAGATGAACTCTGGAAAGTTGACTGCAAAGACACAGTGGAACTTTGTATAGCTGAACTTGGGACCTTGCTGTCCTTCCAGCCAGCAGGGGAATCAAGGACCTTGCCAGGAAGAGGGCTGCAGCTGATCCCTTGTTCTGTACTTATAAACCAAGTATCAATTACCCTGAATAACTTCCTAATGTTAATGAATGGAATCCTCAATTAAAATCCATTCACCTGAATGATGAAGCAAATGTACGCCAGAACTAATGGATGATGACTTCAGGTTATAGAACCTTTCTGAAGATGCACACCACGCTCGCTCCCATAAGCTCCTTCCTCCAGCTACATGAAAGCAGCAAATACAGTTTACATCAGATAAGAATGCATGACAATGATTTAAGAGTTATGTATACTAACCACTTCCTCCGAAGGCTGGTACCATACAAGCCTCATCTGGCAAGACACCTTGGCTGCACCAAGTAGATCAATTCATATTTTACCGCATTACATAATAGTTAAAAATCAAAGAAAAGGCAACTGCAACTCACATCAGTGATCCATACACAAAAATCTGAGCACGCAATTGTACTTGCTGTAAATCTGTGAAAGGCTGGTGAAACTGGGCAGAAGTAGCTGATGTATTCAAATCAGGCAGATTAGATGTTTGAACACTTGGAAAACAGGATGGATTTGCAGTATTAGTATCGACAGAGAGACATTGTTGCAAACCCTCCCTCTGACTTTTGCTTCTTGTGGCTCTCTCAGGGACAGGCGAGGTACTACATGGGTTTTTTTTCCTTCCTTTACCACGAAAATCATGTGACTTCTCTTTAGCATCTCCTTTTGAAATGCCTACCTTTTTAGTTGCCTGAGAAGAAACTTTACCACTTTTGTCTTCCACAATTGTCTTGCTGATGGTGCTAGTACTCTCATTTACAGCTTCACTCAGATACCCCTGTGAAGTCTCCGTAGAAATCTTAAGTAAAATATGATACATTTAGATTTAGTTGAAAGCCTTACCTGTCTTTAAGAAAATTGTAAAACTAAAATATAATATAAAATATTGAGAATGGTAATTATAGTTACCTGCGGCTGTTCAAAGGACTGTGAATTGGAAAGAAGTGACAAATCCTTGTTGCTGTCTTTTTGGGAAAAATCTCCATCTGGCTGAACTACAAATGTGAAGTTGCCATATTCTTCTGCTGTTATGCTCACTTTAGAATCTTGAACAGTGAATTTTAATATATCAGAATTTTTTGTTGAAGCAGAACCTGCATGATCTTGCAACGAACTATTGCTTTCTCTATGTTCCATTTTCTCCATAATAGATTGGTTGCAACTAATGACAGTTGGTGAACCACAATTTGGTTCATATGAACTTAGATTACCACCATCAGGATCCAATAAGGAGGACTCAAGATTACTTTCAGGCAAAGTGGATTGAGGATAGTTGTTTCTCTCGCTATTTAATGCAGCAACTGCAATGACATAAGTTGGTCACCTTCATATGTACTGGCTTTCGTATTGTATCACGCAAACTAGAAGATAGGCTATCAACATGCATAGAACAAGGACATCAATGATCTTAAAGGCTACAGCATTATGACATCTAACAGTTGAATTACTGTTTTAAATATGCCTCAGTAACCTAACACGAACCATGTACAATCTTCACCAATGGATGATGAGATTAAACAGAACCTACTGAAAAGCATTATTGTAACAGATGACGTACCAATGTCCTATTGTAGGCTATACTATGCTAAATATGCCTCAGCTAACCTAACACAAAGTCACAAACCAAATACAATCTTCACTAGTGGATGTTAAGATGAAACAGAATGTAGAGAGTAAAGAAATCATTTTAATAAATGACATGTTGATGACCTAATGTAGAACTTTTATTTAATTATTGTGTTAAAGTATTCAGAAATAACATGTGCTACATATGACTTAATGCAAATAAAATTTTTGATAGCACCAGTGATTTAAAAAACATTAGGTATCAAAAGACGCCAAGGTCCCAAAATGCCCGAGGCACTAGGCGCTCACCCGAATGAAACGAGACACACTGAAATATTAAAATATAAAAAATATATAATATAATTGGTAAACATGATTATATAAATAAAAATACGACATTGAACTACTGTTAACAGTAGTTAGAGGGGGAAGAAAAAACTGTTAAGAGGAGAAGAAAAAGTCACCGACAATGGAACTTTCAGACAACAGTGGCAGCAGCGGAAGTTGCTAACGACAGCGGCGGAAACTGCTAACAACAGCGGCGACAACTACGGCAGCTGCAGACAATGACATCGTAGGCGAAGGAAGCTTCAAAGGTGTCCGTTAGTGGTGGAGAAAGTTGTGATCAATGGTGGAAGGAGCTGCACGTGAAAGCAATGGCAACAGAAGGAAGGTGCAGATGAAGGCTAGATCGTCGGACCTGTCCATCGTCTACAGAGGAAGCCTCGATTTGCTACGTCTACGATGGAGGTAGCGGTAGAAAGTGTCAACGGCATAGGCAAAAGCTTTGCTAGGTTTGATGGCTCAGGGTCGCGCGGGGGTGTGAAGGGTGGCTTTTGCGGGTAAGAAAGTGGCTAGTTGGTTCAATAGCTTTGCTAGGTTTGATGGCTCAGGGTCGCACGGGGGTCCGAAGGGTGGCTTTTGCGGGTAAGAAAGTGGCTAGTTGGTTCGATTGAACCAACTAGCCATTGTTGAACCGAACCAAACATAAAAGTATGGTTCGATTTCTTCATTTGAATCAGGCGCTCGCCCAAGTTGCCTAGCGACTGGGTTCAAGCGAGCCCCAAGCGACACCTCACTAAAGTGCACCGCCTGGTCCACCCTTAGGCGCTCGAGCCTCGCCTAACCTCGCCTGAGCGCCTAGGCAAGCGCCCGGTCGCCTATTTAAACCACTGGATAGCACTCCATGTTTGCACACACATAGTTTCTAAAGGAAACATGTGTAAATGTGGAGTATCATTGGACTTATCTACAAAGTTAACAAAATACTCTAAGCCACGTAAGATTTTTGTTTTTTGTTATGCCCCACCGCACTTCTATCATATTTTTAACAGAATAGTACATGGACATTAAAAGTATGAAGCCAAACAAGGGAATAATGACTTATAGAATCATCAAAGGAAAATGACTCACTTTCAGTTTCAGTATGTTTTGGTTCATCACAATTGTTAGTTTGAACTAAATCAGTATCCTTCGTCCACCCTTAGGCGCTCGAGCCTCGCCTAACCTCGCCTGAGTGCCTAGGCAAGCGCCCGGTCGCCTATTTAAACCACTGGATAGCACTCCATGTTTGCACACACATAGTTTCTAAAGGAAACATGTGTAAATGTGGAGTATCATTGGACTTATCTACAAAGTTAACAAAATACTCTAAGCCACGTAAGATTTTTGTTTTTTGTTATGCCCCACCGCACTTCTATCATATTTTTAACAGAATAGTACATGGACATTAAAAGTATGAAGCCAAACAAGGGAATAATGACTTATAGAATCATCAAAGGAAAATGACTCACTTTCAGTTTCAGTATGTTTTGGTTCATCACAATTGTTAGTTTGAACTAAATCAGTATCCTTCCTTTCTGTGCTTAGGCATGTAGCAAGAGAAGATACATCATCTGATGAACCTACCCATACCTCATCACTGTTGGCAGTTTTTGTTCAAAAGAAAACAGTAAATTTTGTAATCTATATCTGTCTGCCAGGACAAGCAGCAGTTGAATATTCTTTGCAACAAACCATGACTTATGTTAACCAGAAACCTAATAACTAAATGGGAAAAGAATATTTGCTTCATCACATGGAATTGCCAGAGTAATGAAAAGGTCATCTCCCATTTTAATGGGAATGATCCTAATAAATTTGATGATTTCCTTCTATGTACAACAGAACCTTGGGAATGAAGGTCCATTCAAAAGAAAACGACAATGTAAAGCAGTTTCTGGCATTTGATACTCAGTAGAAGCTAAATTTCCAAAAAGATTAAGCATGGTGGGTTACATTTTTATTATGTAAGGATCATGAACTGTCAAGACTGGCAAAAACTTAGCTGTTTTTGCCTGACCTGATATGTTGGCATCGTTTGTGACCTCTGGTAATGACAACTAGAAGCATGAGCTTCCAGCGATCCATTATTCCTTGTCATCAGACTGAATTTGGTAAAGTAAAACTTAAGGTTGCCCCTAACCACAGTTTCCATAACTCTCCAAAATAGTCATGTCAAACAAGGTGAAGATGATTGGGTGGAAATTTACATTTTTAAAAACAAAAGAACTCTAACTATGTTCAGTTGTTCACTTCATTCAGGTTATTGTCCCTTGGCCAAGAATTTTAACCCATTTAAGTGACATATGCTTTATATAACCTAAATGTTTTATCAAATCGTAAGTGACAAATTTTTGTGGCTAACACTAAGGATCTTCTGAAGATCAAAGTTCAAACTAGACCAAGACATACTGACAAATATTTACCAGTCTAACCAAGTACTGAATATCAAAAAGTATAGATCGAAATTGACACTTTTCTCTCATTTCACTTTTATTTTTTATTATTTTCCTCATTGGTACCAGGGGAATGGGTCAATATATCACATTTCTCTTATTTCACTTTGATTTTTTTATTATTTTACATAATGGTACCAGGAGAATGGGTCAATACATCCCACGGTATATTAGTAATTGTATTGGACTGATAGATTACTAAAACAGATCAAACTAACACTCAAATCTTTATTCAATTTTATGGTAATTGTTTCGATTGAAAGTTAAATTCTGTTTAGACTTAAGTATGGATTTGTACTATCTATAAATTAGAAAATATCAAGCACATTAGCAGCCAAATTACCCAAGTTATCTGAAAAGTTCTTCATTGAAGGGACATTGGCTTCTGAATCAGGCACCACAAATTGTTGTTTTGAAATCTGATTGTCCACGCTGCTCTTTGTAACCGATAAGGAAGAGGTGTCTACATTCTTCTCATCGCACCGAGATACAGGTATAGATAATGGTGCCACTTCCTTCAGTTCTACAACTACTTCAACTTCAGAATGCAACTGCTGGAGAAGCATTGAATTGTCAGAAGAAGGCAACGTGAGACCTACAGTGGCCAGATCAGCAACTGCAATAACACACAGGCACATCAGCACCACTATCTTAGAAACTGTGACATATATAAAAGACTACAAGGAAAAAATAATAAAGATATATATGAAAAATCCATGCATAACCTGCTTGGTCCATGATTGAATTTTTGTCTGATTCCATCGGCATACCATTATTTTGAGTTTCAAATGAGGAATTTTCTGTATCCTCAGTAGGAGTGGAGCAGTCCTTAAGAGTTGTGCCACTTGAATCAATCAATTGTGCAGTGCTTTCCTTTTCCTCAGAATGAATTACATTAGCCTCATTATGTTCAGCAACCAAAGAACTTATATCCAACTTATCATGAACAGGAGATGAGAGCTTATTTTCTGTGTCATCCAGTAAAGCAGCACAAGGTTCATTGAGTATAGCATGTCCTGGAGCATCCAACTTACCAGTGGGATTTTCAGCAATTGATTTCAAGCATTCATCTTCAGCACTTTCTTCTGTTGAAGTGGATTTTTCATCAATAGATTTTAAGCATTCATCTTCTGCACTCTTTTCTATTGGAATGGAATCTGATTTCTTCAAAATTAATGTATCAATTTTACAGTCCTTAACACTATCAACTCCAGCTGTCCTTATTTTGGCTTTCAAGGCAGTTACATCAACAGGCATGTCTGATCTTCTCAATTCATTACAGTTATCATTAATAACCGCCTTGGAGGTAGCAAGGTCTCTTTCTTCTTCAAGAGCAATACTGTCTTTGGTCGCTGGAGCTTGTGGGTTGACACCACCTTCTTCGGAAATATATTCACATTCATCATGTCTAAAATCTATCAGTCCTTCAGCTATATCACTTAGCTCACGAGTATTTTCAGCGTCAACTCCAACAGAGTTTCTCCCAACAATACCATCTTTTTCCATTGCTAAAGAAGGTGCCTCCATTGTGCAAGTTAAACTTTTGTCCTCTGTCGTTGAGTCTTTGTTTGAAACCTGTACCTGGCAAGCAAAAACTTCCAGCAGTCCACCAGAGTTCTGTATGAACACAGTGCTATTAGATCCGTCATTTGGCAACATTAGAGATTCTGCAGATGAAACCAATTCAGAAGAATCCTTAACATCACAAACATGATTATTAACCTGGTCTTGAAAATGCGGATCATTCACTTTGCAATCACCATACAGATTGTAACTTGTTTCATTCTCCTTATTCTCAGATTGCAGAGTTTCTGATCTCTTGCTTATGTCAACTGCATAGCACTCTTCCATTTTTTGCTCGGAAAATAATGTGTTATCAAGCTTTTCAGTGATGATACCAGCATTAACAGTGGGTAAAACTGAAAGGTCATTTTGAATATTGTGAGAAACAAAATTTGAACTAATTTCAGTGTCTTTGTTTACAGCAGTAGCACAGTCTTTGAGTGAACTACGCATCGTGGATGTATTATCCAATGGTTCCTTGCTCCGAACCACCTCAAGCAGCTCACTAGAAACTAAATATGCTTTAGATACATCACCAGATGATGAAATTAATCCTTCTTTAGCAGTACATTGTGAAGCAATCGCTTCTGCAGCAGAGTGGAATCTTTGATCTGATGGACTTACAGCCAAACCTGCTTCTGATTTTTCATCAGAGGGAGTTCGAGAAGTAACTTCATGTTGCTCCACATTTTCATTTGATGCCAAAATACTGTTATGTAATTTATCAGTCAAAAGGCCCGAATCAGTGTGTGTAATATCATTTGTTCCACATATAGCAGAATCTTCGATTGCATGTATCTCTGCCTCTGTATTCATAATTTGTGGGCTTACCTTCTCATCCTTTTCAACAGATTTCACTAACATTTGCACAGATTCAGATGATGGAGCATTGGACCAGCTAATGTCATGCCTGGAAAGGGAGCAAGTCCGAGACGCACTTGAACCAAATTCAATGGCACTGTTTCTGGGTGAAAACTCCTCGATCCAATTGTTTTCTTCACCTTGAATGCCAAGTAAAAGCCCTGTTTCTGCTAAACTGTCAAACCTTAGGTGAGTCTGGAAGTGATCGTCTATATCAAATTTTGGTGCATATGATTGTAAGCTTCGAGGAAACCCATCATTGTCCTCTCCAATTAGTTGAAAATTCTCATTCTGAAAATCATTATCATCACAATCCATGGATATAGCCCTGCAGTAAATGTAATAACACAGTGAATGAGAAAAATAAGAGAAGAGTAGTACATTTTGAAGTAGAAACAATTGACTGCAAAACTTGAGATACTATCAATTGCTTCATTTTTATTCCAACAGAAAGTTGGAAGAGTAACCAGGCAGACTTAAAAAAATAAAAAAGAAGGTAAAATATCAGAATGTAAGAGAAGCCAAGTAACAAAAACAAAAGCCCAAACTGAGTGCTGATATAAATATAGCATGTTGATCCAGAACCAACCATGAGACAAAATGCTATCTCAAACACATCTAGTATCTCTCGGCAATATACAGAGACAAACCTTAAAACATATTAAGAGGGTCATGAATCCTTCAAATTGATTTCAAAATCTGTGATGCAAGAGACATAGCACAATGCACAAAGTGAACATGATGTTATGGGGCTTAATTTCATAAAATAAATCCTTTGCTACCATTGTAAATGCCTAACCATCTTCACGGTCCTAATTTAGGATCCAACACAACATAATTAATTGAACATAGTACACAATTAAATGACTCTCCAGCATCTTCCTTCAGCCCAGATCACTTTACCTGACTCATGCCAGCAACAAAATCTCAGAGTTCATTTTCCACCATATCCTCATAACAACAACAGATACTCATCAGTTGAGCTACAGTTAAGAATATAATCGTAGCTACAGTTAACAATATAATTGTACAGTGTACAGAGGTGACAGATCAATACAATGTCTGAAAGCAGCATTTGCTGCACCTGCAGTATGATGGCTGAATGCATCAGTGACACGGGAGTGCCTAAGTTGCTAAAATCAGCTCGTATGGAAATTGCTGATCCTATGATACCCTCGAGTCCACAATGTTGCCTCACAGTTTTTTAACCCAGCTCACTCAAATATTACAGCTCATGAGCATATTCCTTGGACAAAAAGCTCTTTCAATGTGCTTTCTTCATGACCAAGGAATGCATTAAAGGGGTTAGTTAGTAGATGTAAAGCACTTAATTTTGTAGTTCCCTATGCATGAATGATTATTTCATGCACTAGTACTTATTTTGGTATTTTAGGATTAGAGAAACAAGTTTAGCACCTGATTTGTATTCGCAGAAGCTCTTTGGAGTCTCTATAAAACTTTGTATCTCTTGGATGCGTCATTGAGTGGTGAGTCTTTTGATTTAGTTCCGTATCCTTGTTTAATTTCCTTGAGGTGGTGAATTTTTTGTATCCTTTTGTGACATTAAACTTGGTGGTGAACTTTTTATCCATTTTACGCAAGTTATGTTCTGAGTTTGTCCCTTTTCTACAAATCGACTTTCAGTTTCTCTTTTTCTTTTCGAATTTCATTCCTCTTTCTCCCTTCCCGGTATCAATCAGTTTCATGTAAGATGTACTTTTTTTTCATATAAAATGTGAGATGTATTCTTCAGAGTAAGGATCTTGCCCCATATTAGGTACCAACTAGATATTAATCAAGAGCTTGTGACCATAAAAGAACATGATTTGGCATTTGTACCTTTTTAAGGAAAAATTTTCTAAATAAGTAGTAACCACAATAAGAGGAAAACAGCATTTCATGGTCTACCAGATTCTTAAAATTCCATAATCTGCTGTTTATGACTTAACAAGAATAACAAAAATAACAATAACAGTGGTAACAACAAGAAGAAGAAATAGAAAGGAGAGAAGGAAAAAATCTGAAAAGTTCCTGCTCATTCTCAAGCTGCCAATGGGATCATCATGTGGCCTCACATGACGCAAGCCTGAGGCCAATGCAGCATTTGCATGCACATAAAAAACTTGAAACCATCTCAAAATCATGGAAAAAAAAGAAGACCAATAAGAGGCCAACAAGTCATAGCTGATGCCCAGATCAAAACCAGCCAGATAATGTTATTATTATATGTCATCATTGGCACAAATTAGTATGATGTCTCTTAGTAACCCTGTAGCTATGACTGTAATTTACTCTAGCTAGGCAAATAGCTGCAACAAAGGAATGTTGTCATGATCAGTACATACGTTTCAGGTGCCGAAAGGGTAGGAATTCTCGCAGCCTGAGAATCCATCATGGTAAGATTACTAGAAAGCAGTACCTCAACTCTAAAAGATCAAGCATTACATATGAATAGGTGCCAGGTCACATAAGGGTATAAATTTTCGCAACATGAGAATTCATCCTGGTAAACATTACTAGAGAGAGGTACCTCGACTCTAACAGAACAAGCATTACAATACCAATCATCTGAATTGCATAAACCCTATTAAATCTCTTAACAAGACCAACATGAAAACAAGTGCAGGTAGGGAAAGGAACAAAGCTATTCACTAAAACATCAACTTACTGAAGCAAAAATAAAGAAAGTATTAATAATAATATGATTAAGCATTATCCTACACCAAGCTCATAATCAAAAAAATTTCATGTTCACAACGACTCCTAATGTTCAACATACAAATGTTCTCTAAATAACCAAATCTATTTACATGAAGAACAATTATATGCAAACAAAAAAAAAAAGTGGTCTCTTTAAGCATCAACTGCGCAAACAGCCAACTTTTGCAAATAAATCCGCAAAATCGTAAACCACACTAATGACAGCACCGAAGAAAGCTAAAGAAACAAGGCTAACATCTAAATTTAGCGATAAAGGCACCAACTTTCGAGAAAGAACAAAAAGTGAACAAGATAAAAGTTCCCGCTACATAAAGCACATCAATGACCTAATTCCCAAACATGCCAACCCCGACGAATGAAAACCACAACCTTAACCTCCTTTCACACCAAACCCCAGCGCATCAAAAGCGAACCAAAGCAGTAACGGAGCGCCGAGAAAGCAGCGGAAGCCAGCGGAGAGAAAATAAGAGAACGCACCAAATAAAGAGCGGCTAAGCTTCCACCACCCTCCATCCGAAGACGAAATCTCGCCCCTTCAGCGACCGGACCAGAAATCCCACGCAGATCCGTGGGCTCTCATCTGCGCCTAAAGATCACGATAACTATAACTCCTTCCGCCAGCAAGCCCTAGCTCCGAGGCATCCCGGTACGGCGGCGTACACGGTGCCACGAATTCTCCGGTGGATCGGAGGGGGCGAAGGCAGAACGACGGGCGGAGTGAAAAGCCAAAAGCCCCTCTCTTTTTCTTTTTCTTTTTCTTTTTTTCTCTCTCTCTCTCTATCTCTCTCTTCCTCTACTCTTCCTTCTTCCTCTTTAGAGAGCACCCTATCTTGCGCTCACTGGCTCACACGCCCTGCGTTGGATTTGGTGTTGGGGGGTGGGGGGGGGACGGGGGGTGGGGAGCGGAGTTTATGACGAAGCCCTTTTCTGATGAGGATCCCCACCAAATTTACCTTTCGACAACTCTCTTCAAGTTCTCGTCTCGACTGTCCGATCATGAGGGCCCCCATCTCCCCTGCCCCCCGCTTTGTGGCTGTGAACACCGGATCGGTCCTTGTCGGATTGGATCTGTAGAAAGGTTGGAGGGGATCCTGCGGCGAAGAGAAGCGGGACTCCGGAAACGGTCATGAGAGGGGCTCAGATTTACCGTCCTGCCCTCATTGACGATTCCATTGGCACGTGCGAGAGCGCGTCGTCGGAGCAGGACGACAGTTTCGTCGGCATGCGGATGGTGGATTGGACACGTGTCGGATTAGGATGCAAACTCCCCTGCGTCACCGAACCCAGCTTTTTCTCTTTCTGATCTCAACCGTCCGCCAGCCCTTGAATAAGGAACATAAATATTTCGATCAAATAATACGGAGGGTCGAGATCAAAAGAGAAGTTGAGATGGAGCTTTCCGTCACCCTTTCGCTCAGCTGCTGCTGTGTTGACGATATCGGATCCTGGTTTGGAAGCGGATCCGGGTTGGGAAGAGTCTGGCAGCACAAGAACAAATCGGTGAATCGATCGGATGGCGATAATTATATGTGACGGTCAGAGATTGGATCGGGTTCGGGTCAAGACGGGTCGGATATTTTATCCTCATCCTTCAATGAAAGACGCAAACTCACATTAACTTGTTACGGTAAAAGCTGTTTAAGTTAGACAATTGTTCTATTTCTTTCTTTTAATTGGTTGTCATGGGTGCAACGTTCACACTTTTGTCCCAGTTCATGTCTTCAAGTTTGACGTTCCAATTTTGATTGAATCGTGGAGCTGTTTTGACTCATAAAAAGAGTTTTTGAACTGTTTTTATCAGATAAAGCTACTAAAATAAAATAATAATGGTGTTCAGGTGCATTTAGTAACATACTGTTAGTGTCAAATATGGTACTTGCCTAATAGATAAGTTTCGCCTTCGTGTTTGTTGAGCAAGCAGTGCTGGTTCAGGCCCGTGTGCGCTAGCTCGCCCGCGGTCGTCTCGGTGCGGGGTTGGAGCTCGGGCGGATGGGTGGTACCTCGGGGTTCGACTCGGGAAGTTGGCTGCTGGAATGGTGGAGCTCGGGTCGGGCTGAAGTATTCCAGCTCGGGTCTGCCGCTGACTCCTGCAAGAAGGTCGGGTCGGGTAGGTTCCCGACGTGACCCCTCCGACAGTCAAGTTAGTTCAGTGGTTGATTTTTTGCCATCCCCCTGCACCGTAGAGGTGCAAGAGCTTATATAGTGGGTGTTGTAGGTCATCTGTACCTGGCAACCTTGCTGCCCTTGTGGCTTACCATGTCGTCATACACTTCCACCACGCTCGTCGTCCTTGCGGTGAGGCATGTGTCCACAGGTAAGGGTGTCGACCTTACCTGTGTCAGGTCGGTCGTACGACCGTTGGGGATTCGGCCTTACCTATGCCAGGTCGGTCGTACGACCACTGGCGCCCCCATACTTACGTCCGACTAGCTTCCCGCGTCAGGTCGGCCACGTCGGCGGGCCAGTTGTCCGAGGGCACAAGGATGTGGTGGCCAGGTCATCATTTGTCATATCATTCTTCCCCCCCCCCCCCCCCCCTCCTCCCCCGGGAAGACCTTCTCGAGGTGCCCGATGAGGGTGCTGAAGATGAGGTCTTGTGCTTAGCTGCTGACCCGTGGTGGCTCTGAACTAGTCCCGAGTGGGAGCTCAAGGACCGATCAGACCGAGCGGGAGCTCAGGAACTTGAATGGTGCGGGGGCTGATCCGACTGAGCAGGAGCTCGGGAGCTTAAATGGTGCAAGAGCTGATACGACCGAGCAGGAGCTCGGGAATTGGAATGGCGTGGGAGCTGATCCGACCGAGCAAGAGCCCGGAAATTTGAATGGCACAAGAGCTGATCTGACCGAGCATGAGCTCGGGAATTTGAATGGCGCAGGAGCTGATCCGACCGAGTAAGAACTCGGGAATTTGAATGGCGCAGGAGCTGATCCGACCGAGCATGAGCTCGAGAATTGGAATAGGGTAGGAGCTGATCCGACCGAGTAAGAACTCAGAAATTTGAATGGCGCAGGAGCTGATCCGACCGAGCCTGAGCTCGAGAATTTGAATAGTGTAGGAGTTGATCCGACCAAGCGTGGGGGCTCGGGAACTCAAATAGTGTAGGAGCTGATCCGACCGAGCATGGGGGCTCGGGAATTTGAATGGGTCGGGTTTAAGTACCCGGAAACTGATCTGACCGAGCTGAGGCTCGGGTGGTGAACTGGTCGGATTTGAATACCCGGTGGCTGGCTGGCCGAGCAGAGCAGCTCGGAAGCTAGACTGGTCGAGCAGTGCTGCTCGGGTTCTGGACTTGTCTAGTATTGCGGCTCAGGTTTGTGAGTGGTTGAGCACTATTGTTCGGGCTCATAATTTGCCTGAGGCGTAGTTCAGGCTCGTAAGTGACCGAGGTGCATAACTCAGGATCATAACTAGCCCAAGGCATAGCTCGGGCTTGTGAGTAGCTGAGCAATGTTGCTTAGGCTCGTGAGTGGCCGAGCACTGTTGCTCGGGCTTGTGAGTGACTGAGTGCACAGCTCGGGCTCGTAAATTGCACAAGGCATAGCTCGGGCTTGGGAGTGGCCGAGGTGCATAACTCAGACTCGTAAGTTGCCCAAGGCGTAGCTCGGGCTTATGAGCAGCCGAGTGCGCAACTTGGGCTTGTAAGTTGCCGAGGTGCACAACTCGGGCTCGTAAGTTGCCGAGGTGCACAACTCGGGCTCGTAAGTTGCCCAAGGCATAACTCGGGCTTGTGAGCGACCGAGGTGCGCAACTCGGGCTCGTAAGTGGCCCAAGGCATAGCTCGGGCTTGTGACTTGCCTAAAGCGTAGCTCGGGCTTGTGAGCGGCCGAGGTGCACAACTCGGGCTCACAAGTTGCCCAAGGCATAACTCGGGCTTGTGAGCGACCGAGGTGCACAACTCGGGCTCGTAAGTGGCCGAGGTGCACAACTCGGGCTCGTAAGTGGCCGAGGTGCACAACTCGGGCTCGTAAGTGGCCGAGGTGCACAACTCGGGCTCGTAAGTGGCCGAGGTGCACAACTCGGGCTCGTAAGTGGCCGAGGTGCACAACTCGGGCTCGTAACTTGCCCAAGGCGTAGCTCGGGCTTGTGAGCGGCCGAGGTGCACAACTCAGGCTCGCAAGTTGCCCAAGGCATAGCTTGGGCTTGTGAGCGATCGAGGTGCACAACTCGGGCTCGTAAGTGGCCGAGGTGCACAACTCGGGCTCGTAAGTGGCCGAGGTGCACAACTCGGGCTCGTAAGTGGCCGAGGTGCACAACTCGGGCTCGTAAATTGCCCAAGGCGTAGCTCGGGCTTGTCGGGCAGTTGAGATCTCTCCGAGACGCACCTTGAGATTGTTTGACTGCGGGCATTCTTGCGACATCGGGCCCACCTTATAGCGCCAAAAATGTTAGTGTCAAATCTGGTGCTTGCCTAGTAGATAAGTTCCGCCTCTGTGTCTGTTGAGCAAGCACTGCTGGTTCAGGCCCATGTGCGCTAGCTCGCCCGCGGTCGTCTCGGTGCGGAGTTGGAGCTCGGTCGGATGGGTGGTACCTCGGGGTTCGGCTCGGGAAGTTGGATGCTGGAATGGTGGAGCTCAGGTCGGGCCGAAGTATTCCAGCTCGGGTCGACCGTTGACTCCTGTAAGATAGTCGAGTCGGGTAGGTTCCGGACGTGACCCCTCCGACAGTCAAGTTAGTTCAGTGGTTGGTTTTTTGCCCATCCTCTTGCCCCGTAGAGGAGCAGGAGCTTATATAGTGAGTGTTGTAGGTCATCCTTACATGACAACCTTGCTGCCATTGTGACTTACCATGTCGACATACACTTCCACCACGCCCGTCGTCCTTGCGGTGAGGTATGTGTCCACAGGTAAGGGTGTCGACCTTACCTGTGTCAGGTCGGTCGTACGATCGCTGGGGATTCGGCCTTACCTGTGCCAAGTCGGTCGTACGACCACTAGCGCCCCCATACTTATGTCCGACTAGCTTTCCGCGTCGGGTCGATCACGTCGGCGGGCCAGTTGTCCAACGGCACGAGGATGTGATGGTCAGGTCATAATTTGCCATATCACATACTTATATTTTTAATATGTATTTATTTATAAAGACAATGATGTATTTAGTAAGAAGAGGTTTGAGTGCTTTCCATGTTCAGTAAATAGTATTTTAAATAGTTCAAAAGTTCATTTGTGACAAAATTTACTGTTATAATATTTTAAATATTTTTTCACCAATAAATAATTAAATAAATTTTATTTAAACTATATATATATATATATATATATATATAATCTTATAGAAGATTTCATATGACCTAGATATACAATAAGTAAATAAATATAATCATATAAATGAGTGTAAAATCTAATCTTTTAAAATAAATAAAATTTAATAATGTAGAAGACATAAATCATATTAGTTTCTCACTAAATTATGTTATTACATTAAAAAATATCAATAGAAGGGGTGAGGAAACGATGGTTAGGTACGTATTCTTGTGATTTTAGTGAATATTATAAAGGTACTTCAAATTTTTTAATAAAATTCATTAGTATCTCATAAATACTGAAATGCTAATGCTATCCTAAGCTAAAATCATAATCTTAGTATTCCGCAATGTAGTATCAAGACCAAATATTATTATTATTTTTAAATATATCAAATAGCCATTCGTATTTAAAATATATGTTGAGTTCTTTATATTTTTAATATGTGTCTTCAAATGTATCCTTGATTATGTAAAAAATATATGAACAAGGGAAAAAAATATATATCAAAAATGAGGTCGGGTCATCATATGATTTTATAGGATAAGGAGTTCATGTGCTATAGGAAAAGTATGTTCATTTCGTACTTTATGGATAAGGACCAATTAATATCATTCAATATCGCCTGATCATTCATGATTATTCAAATAGGAAAAGTATATTTATTTTATTTATTAAAATATCTTGTTGAAATCAGTCATTCTAAAGAACATTGCAAAAAAATAACTCGATTCAACAAATCAATTTATTTTAATAAATAAAAAAATATAATTTGAATAATTGACCTAAACCGACTCATCTCCCACGTACAATTAGCTATTATCTAATGAAAGAATATTCATAATAATATTCTTATTATCAATGAGCTTGTTCATTCAATTCAATGTTAAGATTCAAAAATTGTAATCCCCCAAGTCTCAGTAAGGCTTTTGATAGTCTATAATAATGGCAAGTCATAATAAAAAATTTCTTATTAAATTATCTATCTTTTGGACATTAACTTATGTTTGATCAATGGTTGACTTAGAGAAGTGTGAGATTGACCTTGTATTCTTCCTCTCTTGGTTCTCTTTAATATTAAAGGGATATGTATCTAATATTTACTGATGACATCATGCATGCTTCGGAAGGTTGCAACAACACTGCCTACACTTTTTCTCATCTGAATTGTTCTTCCTCAAAAACTATCTATCTTGCTGATGTCAAACAACACAAATCACTAATCTTGTAGCTTGTAATGTTGGGTAGTTAGCCTATAAAAATAAAAAAAAATACCTTGGATCCTACCTATTTGTTTCTCAAATTCCTCCAAGTTTATAAAACTCCTTTGGTTGTCAAAGCTTGATCCACACAAGCTGACAAAATTATTCTTATAATAAACATTATGATCAATTCCATACCAGCTCATTTGCCTATGAACATGAAAAATTCTAATAAGATCCAATGTTCAAGATTTTTAGAGATTATTTTTTGAATTAAATTACTCACAAAAAAAAATAATCCTTATAGTTGGGATCAGGTTGTATCTACCAAAACTAATGCAGGGTTTAGGTATCCTAAATTTTCTTCTCATCAAGAAAACGATATGCCAAACGTCACATCTCATTCATTCTAAATCAAGATAATACCTTTTATTCATTGCTAATAATTATGTTAGTCTCAACCCAAAGCATTCGACTTTATTAATTGAAATTTTTTTTTACTTTATTAATTGAAAAAAATTTGCTCTGAAAAATCTGAAAACTGATTATAGAAAATACATTGAAAATATTTTGACCACCTCTATGATCCTTGGATCTCTATTATTTCTTTCTTCAAATGGTCTATCACTTTTAAATAAAATAAAGATCAAAATTTTTATTGACCTCTGGTACTTTGCCTCCAAATCAAAATCATCTTTCGTATTTTAAAACTCGTATAAGTGACTCTTGTACTATGCCTCACAATCAAAGTCACCCCTCATACTTTAAAACTCGTACAAGTGACCATTATACTATGCCTCAAAATCAAAATCACTCTTGTACTTTAAAACTCGTACAAGTAACCCCGTTATTATAATTTTACGTCAAAATAGCTCTGTCTATTAAAAATAAGGTTACGTAAGTATGTAAAATAATAGTCAAAATTCTTGTTGGCTTTTCGTGTTACATCTTAAAATCAAAGTCATATTTCGTACTTTAAAACTCGTGTAAGTGATCCCCTGTATAATAATTTTATATTGAAATGACTCTCCGTACTATTATGTGAATATTAAAAAAATCTCTTATATTAATAAAAATAGTAATATCATTTTCATCATTTTGCTGTATGATTTTTGTTCTTGAATAAGATGAAACTTTTTTTTTTTTGACTTAGTCAACAACACTATCAAGGGGATATATTATCAAGCCGAAGGTGCTGTCATCCTTTATGGATATACTGTCATCTTTTTACTAATGATATTTATGCCTTATATATTTCAAGGACTAAGATTGTAAAATATTTTTATATTTTACATATTTAATATACATAGTACAACTCATATCGCGAAGAAGCAACGATCATCACCGTTTATATTTTTGTCGTGTTGTTGTAGAATTATTTTCTACTAAATCTTTTTACTAATTTAATTAGTTGATGACTCGAGGCTGGTAATGTCAACTGTAGTGCAATGAAGCCCCTTTTTAAGTTATAATTTTGAGACACAAATCTTTTCTTAATCCTCTTTTAAGGTTTTTAGACAATCATCAAGTTAGCATTCTTTGCTTTTTTTTTTTTAAATTACTTAACGAAGTTAACATGTTAAATTCATAATATGTGGTGGTAACACGTCATAAGTCTAGTTGTTGAGAAGGTGGAGGGATTTTGAGACATGATTTTATATTAAAAAAAATATTATATAAATGTCCATCTAATACTTTAAGTTGATGGAGTTGATATTTGAGGGATAAAAATTAATTTTAAGGATTTTTCGGCTAAGGTAGAATGACACATCCGAGAGAGTGTTCCTATAAGTGAGTTTGGATAAATTTTAATTGAAGTAAAAAAAAAAAAAATCAATTTGTGAGATGATTGTTGAGTCTTCAAAATATGTATCGAATCATCAAACATTATAATTATTATAACACGATGACTCATGTCATGACATGGAGAGTGAGACATTGAAAATGTTAAACTAATATGTCAAAATGAGTGATATTGTATAATATTTTTTTCTCACCTGTCAGTCTTCAAACATTATATTGTCTAATATTTTTTCCCGCCTAATCATAATCACAAATGTCATACCATAATTTATTTTTTTTCTTCATACATATGAAATCCATTACTGGGCAAAATCCATAATTGGTGATAATATGCATGTAATATTAATTAAAGAACTAATGAAATTATAACATTTATGTAATTTAATATTGCACTTTAATTTTTTATTAAGAAAGTAACGACCCAAACCTACCGCTCACGCAACGGTGACCGGATCCCGCAAGAGACTACGTCGAAAAGACTAAACTACCCCCGACGGTGTTTGTCCTCGACCATATCATTTTTCTCTACCGTGCGCGCTTTTGCTGCGGCCGTGCGCTTCGCTTCCCCTGCTTCCTCCGCTCTGTCGGGACTCCTATGATCCCCACTTCTCTACCTTTCCAATCCAAGCGGAGGCCAAACGAGTCCGAAAGATCGAATATTTCTGTGGGAGATCCCAATTGCCAGTTCCTCTTCTTGCCCTACTTCGATTTTGCTGGTTTTCCCCCTTCCTATTTGATCTTTCGGTGATCCTTGAGTCCGGGTTTAGATTCCTGCTTTTGATCGCGGAACGCATCTTCTCGTTTCGGTTGTTTGCTTGTTTTGTTGGGAATTTGGGGAGACTCGGGACCGCCGTATATGACCGTGGAGCAGCTGCCTAGGGTTTCCTGCTGCTAGCGGTTAGGGTTATGGGGAGCACCGGGGAGCCGGGGAGGAAGCGCCGCCATTTTAGCTCCATCTCCCCCACCAGTGCCGGTGCCGCCGCCAAGAAGCAGCCGTTCGCCCCGTTCTCTGAGGACAAGAAGGTGTGATCTCTATGCATCGGGCATTTTTATGCCTTGGTATTGTTTTAGGGTGGATGGTCGAGTCACATATATATATATATATATATATATATATATATATATATATATATATATATATATATATATATATATATCCCTTTCATTGTGTGGATTGGTAATTGCTGTTTCTAGGGTTAGCAGGGATTGTATATCGTACGGGGGTTGAGGCACTATTTGATGGTTATTGGTATAAGATTGATTTTTGTTTATGTTGGATCTTCGATGGACTCACGGGGGCGGTTCATTAGATGTATCCGATATTAGGATTGATGTGTTATCAAACTTAGCTTCAATTCCTTACTTGTTTATAATAGTTATTTTTCTTGCATGAAGCGTCATTTGTTCAACGTTTTGGTATTTTGGTATCAACCATAGAAAGAAAATCTCTATACTTTGTGGAACGTGGGTAAGTGATTGGTTCGTGTAGCAAGGGACCCAAAGTGTCATTTTGACAATTTGATGCATTTTTTTTACCTTTCCCATTTTTTCATCCGTTGATTGATTTCCCTATTTATCTGTCATATTGAGCGAGATTTTATTGGCTGAATAGAAACTATTGTTGTAACTCCTTTTAGTGATTTTATTTATGTAGCTCGATGTTGCTGTGCTGCGGTACAAGAACCAGAAGCTTGCTGAACAATTAGAAGCTCAGAAATTTGAGTATCTTGCCCTCGAGGATAAATTTCATCAGCTGAGAAAGAAACAGGAGACTCACAATGACACATTAGTTGTGGTTAATAAATACTGGGGGCGGGTTAGTGTGCTCTTTTTCTTTTTATGATTGACTACAACAGTCCATCAGATTTGTATGTTGGCTTAAATAACAATTTTGTTAATCGTTTCAACAGCTTGTTGGTGATCTGGAGTCACTTTCTGTCAGTGCAAGTGGATCCGCAGATGCTGTTCACTCGAAAGATTCTCATGTGGCAGAGAGTGAGACATTTTAGCCATTATTTTACATTAAATAAGTTCTAAAGTTTATACCTTTAGGTTATATAAGTTTTCCCATGTGAAAATTCAGTATCTCATGCATATTTGCTTTTAGTTTGCTGTATGTTGCTTTAAGGCCACATTTTGAGAACATTTTGCAATGATGCTTTACATTTTGAGAACATTTTGCAATGATGTTTTACTGTGGCTCAAGACAAAAATGCTTGCTGTATTGGAGGTATGTAGAAAAGACCAGCAGGAAAACTAAAAAGCGGAGTCAACCAGCATATGCAAATGCATCATTTGCATTCACTTGGATGGCCAAGTTAGAGGACTCAACCAAAGGGATTTGAGATTGTTTTTATCTTCTTTTTTTCTTCCATTTGATTATCACATTTACTACACAGATTAGCATTTACGCAGCTCCGGAACAAATTATTCATCTAGGCTAAGCCACGCCACGGCAACTGGGCTAGGGGTCAACAACAAGGGTGGTTCACTTGGTCTTCGATAACGCCCCGGTCTTCAATAATGCACGGCAGGTTCTTGTCATAAGATAACTAATTCTCAGAGCGACCATCAGAACAATCACTCTCAGGGCAACCATCGGACCAATCATTCTCATATCGTGGGGGGACTCGGTGAAGTTTGTTAGTGATATGAAGGATGGATGGAAGTCTTGGTTTGCTGCCGATATTGATTGGATGCCGGATCGGTACTGTACTGGTACAGGTTGGTGTGCTGAAACAGGTCGGTATCGACAGCTATCAAGCCAGACCAGAGAGAGATAGAGACAGAAGAGGGGAGGAGGCAGCAACACTGGCAGGCTGCGGTGGACATGGATGGCAACAAGGAGGAGGAGGCAAAGGAGTAGCTGTAGCAGGATGAGGACAAGGTGGAGTAGGAGAAGGAGAACATGAGGACAAGGCGGCAAAGAAGGAGGAGAGAGAAGAAAATAAAAGAAATTGTAGTTATTAAGAGTTAATAAATTCTAAAGAAAAAATAAGATTTGATACCAGTATATCTTACTGCCTAAAACAGCTTGGTGTTCTTTATCTTATTGCCTGGCAAGGACGATACAATGAGTTCACTGTGTTGCATTCTTTACTAGCAACTTGTGCAGATATGCTGAGAATCTGCTCATGAAGTTATGAGGCACTTGCATTCCCTCCCTCAACATGTTGATTAGAAATCTTGGAAAATTTTGTTTGGAGATTGTGGGGCAACAAAGCATCCTATCTTCAAAGAATCTCTTTGTTGTCTTTTTTTCCACTGTGTCAAGTTATGAAATTTCAGATTTTATATAGACTTCAGATATAAGAGATTAGGGGACTTGTGTTAGTTGATTGATTCAATCTGCTTCTTCTTTTGTGGATCATGTCTTTATCTGGGAGTTTCTGCGGGTCTTTATTTAGGTGCCTGTCTGTTTATATTTGCCAAAGTTGTGATTCTGCCATGATCCTGGGTAGGGCGTTCCCTGCTTCCAGCTAGGGAAGCAATTATAGAATGCTAGGTTGCCTTTTACATTTTTTTGTTGTTATTGTAGTCTGCATAACTTATTTTTTTTTGTTCTTTTCAGATGGACCAGCCTCCCACACAGAAGATGATTTCTTGACAAGACTTACAGAAACTGGTGCCACTGAGTGTTCAGATGATGTGTCTCCAACTTTGAACCAAGATGATCCACAAGCAGCACAATTAACGATAAAAAACATCTTACAAAATATCCTATCTTCATTTAATCATGTGTGGCATGTAAATGAGGTGTGTGCTGCTGCTGCCCTTGCTACTCTGCCTGAAGATGGTATAAACCTATATCATGCAGTGTCTCATCTATCATTATAGCTTTTTTATTTGATTAATCTTGAGATCTGTTTCTGGCTTATTCTTTTACATTGGTTGGTATGTCACAGAGCCCAGTAGGACATTGCTGAAAGCTGCTAAAGACCTAGAGGTAGAGATTAGGAAGTTTCTCATGTCTGTAAGTGATCTTCATTTGGAACACAGACTGTTGGCAGATAATGTCCAGAACCATCGAGATGTAGATTTTAAAAGCAAAGCTGAATGTAAACGCCTGGCAGGTAACCTCATCAAAACTGTTGGAGGTTCCTTCAGAAGCCTCTGCATCTTAATAAATTCTACTTCTGAACTAAGGACTTAATGGGTTGGGAGTGCCTTTGGTTTTTCTATATTAGCTTATGGAACGGTGCCATAAACCTTTGTCCCTCTTTAAGAACAACAGCAATCTATATTGTATATTCAAATACTTGTTTGATATTGACATTTACCTTTATGATATTTTGTGAAGAGGAGTTGGCAAATACGGTTTCCGAGTTGGAAGAAAGCAATCGTAGACTAACAGTCCTCAAGTCGCAAAAAGATACAGCACAAACCACACGATTCCTTTTTCAAACTTTAGGAAACAAACCAGTAGGTGCAGATAAGGTCAAGGATGTTCAAAAGGATATGCAAGATATGGAATTTTATCTCAAGGAATTGACGGTAGATATTGACACTTCACATTTCTGATCTATATTGTGTTGTTTTTATTATCCTATTGACAGTTGCATTTGTGCTTGAGTTGATCAGGATTTAGTTTCAAGCCGATTAACAGAGATTAGTAGACTGAATGAAGAAAGAATTGAAATTCTAAAGAAACTGGCTGATTTGCGGGTTGGTTCTTTTTTGTTTACCTTATTTACTGTCAAATATAATATTCTGATTATTGTCTAAATTCTCCTGCCTTTTAATACTACTGTGCATGGAAAATATATTCCAGAATGCTTTGATGGATGTCAAGAGTATATCTTCATCCAAAGCTTTTCAATTGCTTAATGCTAACCTGCAAAGATCGAGAGAAGAAATGGATCAGTGCCGGGCATTGCTGGAAAAATTGCAGGTGGTAACCGGTCGGTAAATACATGCAGTCTACATGTATGTTTAGGTATTTTAGCTCATACGTGTCTGACGAGATTTGTCTTGACATTCTCATTACAGGTTGAAAAGGACAGCTTCAGTTGGCATGAAAAAGAAGTGAATTTGAAAGTTGAATTAGCTGATATTGCTCAGAGAGTTTCTCTATTCTCCGAGTCTAGAATTGCTGAGCTAGAGCAGATTTTGCAGAAACTAGCCAATGAAAGGGTTCTCTTAGAGACCAAATTTGAAGAGGCCACAAGAGAACCAAGTATCTTGTCAAGTGGCTCAAGTTTACTTCAAAATACCTTGTGAGTTAATTTCTCCTGGTTCGATGGACTTACTTGGGGCATGACTGATGATTTCAGGTAGGAAAGAAATAATTCAAGAATTTAAGGCAGTTGTTTCATCGTTACCTAAGGACATGGGAATCATGCAAAGTGAAATCGATAAAAACAAGGGGGCTGCTGTAGAACTTAATTCTCTCCGTGCAGAAGTTCAATATCTTTCTAGTATGTTGCACAGGAAGGTAAGAAATTTGTCAAACAGGCCACATGCAGAACCTGCTACATTTTATTAAGCATGATGGATTTTGAAGCGACTGACAATATTTGGTGTAGGAGAATGAGATTAAATCTTTATCTGGAAATTCTGCTCATCAACTTTCTGAAATAAAGAAACTGCATTCAGTGGTACGCTCATATATGCTTGTCTGCTTTTTGTTTACTCCTATAGGGTATAGATAGCATCATAACAAGACATGTTGAATTTGGTTTTGTTACTCTTTTGAAGCTTGCTTTTTAAGTATTGCTTGAACTGCAATATATGTGCACAAGTAGCTCTTTATCATATGTGGCTGGAGTTAATGTGTGGAAAATGTTTATGAGTTGAAATAGTTAAATTACCAAGGTTTGCTCATTTTTAATTATTAAAATTATAAATAGACAAATTTGATCTTTTTTTTCCTGTTAGTCTTTAAGCTCTAAAATTTACTGCTATGGTTTATTTTTGGTTGCCGTGGAGCTTTAAGATGACATGTTGCTCAAGTTTGTGGATCCCTTGTAAACTGAGGAATGCCCAAAAAGAAAAGCTCAAGTATAGGAATTTTATTAGGTTGTTTAAAATGGTTGGTCTTGTGTTTATATGATTGAGAAATTATTATTAACTTATGGGAAGTGGAAGGTTATATCAAGGACTACAGCTTGAACTCGAATAAAGAATTAAGCAAGATAAGCCTAAGTTTGTGATGGCCTTTGGAAAGACAGTTGATTGCTTGAAAGTAGATCTCTTATTCAACGTCTTTCACCAAGATCATAAGAACTATACGTACTACTTAAGTTTGTTACAAGTCTTTGGTTCATTGTTCATTTGCATGACAATGTATCTAGAGACTTATACTGTTCATCTTTATATTATTGTCTTGACTCTCTGAACTCATTTTTGTTTCTCAATAGCCATGGTCATTTTGGTATATATTCTTTAATTATTTTCATTCTGGAATTAGTTCTACTCCAGCTCATTCCTGTTTGGTGTTTTACCTTGTCTTGATGTGTTCATTGTCAGTTTGGTTTACAGTCTTTGCTTCCTTTGCCTTTCTACCATGTAATAATTTTAAAAATGCACCGAAAACTTTGCGTTCAAATTCTTGTATAAATTTTCCTCAACAGTTTTCCTGAGTTTGACATCTTTTTTGAACATTAACTAACTGGTGATGCTTTTCTAGAGTTTTTTTTTACCGATGTTCATATTAGATTAGAGTGTAAAATTTCTATGTGGCATTGTATTTACATGCTGAATTTGCTTTAATGTTTGTTGTTTGCTTATGCTGAAGCAGCTTCGTGATTTAAGAGAGTATAATCAGGAGTCATTGCTATTCCTAGAAATGTATAGACGTGAATCCACAGATTCCAGGTTTGTAAATTTATCTTTTGCGTAGGAGCCACATGATACATTCTGCATTATATCTTTGAATATGTTAGCTTTTAGTGAATCTTATGTGTTCGCTTTCTTGGTGGCATGACTTATGCACATATGCTTGAAATTTGTTGAACAAGAATTAACTAATTCTTATTTTTTTACGTTAATTATTGTTTTGTATTAATTAATAAATAACTATTAGTCCTTTTGTCATAAGCAACTAGACTGGGAGCCCTAGATTTGATTATTTGGTTCTAACTTCTTTTCATTTTTTAAAAATATTTTCTTTTGATTTGCTGCCATTAAGAGATGCACACTATTTTGTTGTCAAAAATTTTAGGCATAGTTCTATTTAGAGTTTATAATAGATGCTATCCCATATGAATTGTTAGTGGTGAATTCATATTATCATACTTTGCTTGGGATGTTCACTTTGGTGTTAATACATTACACCCTCTTTGTATAATTTGTCTTACACTTTTAAGCTTTGTCTTCTGATAGACGATAAAAATAATTACATCATGGAATTGCTTCATTAGGTTAATGCTTCTGATTCTTGTAGAATTATTTGCAATTGTGATTGTATAAGAGTGAGTAGATATCAATGAATCTGAAGTAGGACACCTCAATCAGATTATTAAAATTTGTGTCCTGCAAACATTGTATTTCCAATACTATTAATGACTTTGGCTTTGCCACTCTTTAGTGTGCTTACTTTTATATGTTAAGCAGGATGTTTGCTTTAAATACTGGTATGTTGATCAGAACCGTTGGCTTTTCATCCAAATGAAATCATGTTTTTTGACTAAGGAGTTGAGACAGTTCATTCATTTTCCGAAAATGCAGTGAAAGTCTACTTCTTGCACCTAAATTAACTGTTAGGAGAGATTCTTCTTCTTTTATGTAATATTTGCAATAAAACTTCTTTTCCAGCCTCTATATCTTATCCCATATTGATGTGGGAAGGTCAGATGCTGTTTTCACTGAGCATGATGTTGAGGTTGATCAGCAAAACTAAAATTTGAGCTTATATATCTTTCTTACTGCAGTGATGTCATAGAGTCCAAGGATAATGAATACAAAACATGGGCTTTGGTTCAAAGTCTTAAATCATCTCTTGATGAGCACAACTTGGAGTTGCGTGTTAAGGCAGCCATTGAAGCTGAAGCAACATCTCAAAAGAGGCTAACCTCTGTTGAAGCCGAGATCGATGAACTAAGGCGGAAGTTGGAGGCATGTGGCAGGTATCTTATGCTCATATTGTCTTTTATTCTCCCGGACCTGGGTGGATGGAGCTGTTGTTAGTGTGTAGCATATTCCACGAATTGTACTTGGAGCGGTTTGAAATGTTATTATGGTTACACAAATTTCTGTTAAATTTTTAGTAGATGATTACATGTTTAGGCAATATGTAATGCACAGAATGGTGCATGTACTTGTGCTGCATGCATGTGAGTAGGACTCTCTAATGACTCTTTAATTATTATACTATTTCAATAAACAAACATGTAATACAATAATACACGTCCACATATCTTTTCTCTTTTTTTGGTCACTTGAATGCAGATTTGTATCATATTTTCGGTGTCTGTATTCATGCGACACTAGTTTTTAGTACTTCTATATTTCGTCCTGCAGGGAAATGGTGGCTGGAGGGTTTTCTGTAGGTTTCTCTCTGAAGTATGTGATGAATGACCAGTATATTTTTTAATGCAGAGATATATCTAAATTGTCTGAGATTCTGAAGTCTAAACATGAGGAAGGTGAAGCCTATATATCTGAAATAGAGGTTAGAATTTCTTTATCAAAGATGTATTAGTTGTTCAGTAATGAAAATATATACTGAGATGAACACTTGACCTACTTGCTGCAGAGTATTGGGCAAGCATACGAAGATATGCAAACTCAAAACCAACACCTCTTGCAGCAAATTATAGAGAGAGATGATTACAACATTAAGGTGATATCAACATAATTTTTGTGCTTCGAGATTCTTTGGCTTCCTTGAGAGCATTTTACAAGCGGGTTCTTCTTACTTTAGACTTGTGAATTGCGTTTCAGAAACGACATAAAATCGTCATTGTTGACAGTTATTTGATTGGAGGGCATGAGTGAACAAATTTTTTGGGTACAACTTCATGATAGTTTAGCAGCAGATATTATAGGTCTCTAGTTCAGATAATCCTCTCAAGTTGCAAACATGCTGCCTGATGCCTCAAATGAATTGTCCTTTGTGAAATTTGTACTCTTTTCACATAACATTTTCTTTTTTGAACTCAAATACTTGATGTGAGGGACAAGGGACCTATAAAATGTTTTTCACTTAACAGAAACAAGGTTGTTGGATGCAATCGTGTCATAGGTGAAGCAAGCTACACTAGTATATAGTGTAGGGGGAAATGCTGGATTTGAGACTGATGGTCATAGTTTTTCTGTTTTACCCAACATGTTTCATATTGTTCTAGATCTGCAATTGAAGCCATAAGCATTGATAATACTGTACTTTTCTTATCACCTTCTTGTAGTGTTTATAGTTTCCTTGTTAAGAATGAGATCAAATTGATGTTTTCTGGTTTAACCTACTTATTTCAAGAAAAAACAGACCAGCCATAGGTTTCCGTGACAAAAACATCCATATGAACGATGACCATGATCTATTTTATTGTCTTGGATCAATTGTGAATTATGCATCATTCAATAGTTGTTATGCTTCACAACTGTTTATGCCAAGTTCTTCTTTCCTCATTTTAGAGTGTTTCCATTTCCATTTTAATCTTCCTTTTGGTTTTTGTGCTGTCTTTATGAATTTGTTATTGGTCATGTTGTGCCTCCGACTTACCTTAAGAGTCGCTTAATTTTGATAATTTTTTGTCCAGCTTGTTGTAGAGGGTGTGAAAGCAACACAGCTCCAGGAAGCACTGCGCTTGGAAATACAAACCATGAATAAGAAGTTGCAGCAGGCAAACTTGCTGGTGGATTTATATAATATAAAAGTTTCCCAAATGGACGATCTGGTAGTACGGAACTTTAACAATTAGTTTGGCATACGGCTCATCCCAAAAATTGACCAGATATGTACTTGCTGCAGTTAAAGGTATGTTCAGATCAAGTTGGGAAACTTGCCGAGGATGGGTGGCAGAGTACTGTGATGTATGAGAATACCAAGAAAAGATTATTGGAGGTGCAGACCGAGTCAGATAAGCTAAGGCAATCGTTTGTCGGGATGCAAAACAAGGTCGAGAAAAGCCGACTGGATGTTACAAATATGTTGATAGAACTAGAGAAGGAGAGGTACCAAGCTACATTATTCCTGCTGTTATAACAGAGTCGAGTTCACCGTGATAGAGCTCTCACTGAATTGCTGTCCAAATGATCAGGTATGACAAGAAGAGAGTTGAGGAAGGCTTAGAAGTCATGACCAGGAAAGCTGCCTACATTAGGGCACAAATCAACGGCTCTACAGTACTGGAGAAACTTCGGCAAGAAGTAAAGGAATACAGGGGGATCCTCAAGTGCAGTATCTGCCTTGACCGACAAAAGGAGGTGAAAAATACTCCAGAAACTATCCACACTATGGTCGTTGTGATTGTTTATGCTGACATTCCTTTTTTTTTTTTTTTTCTCTCTGAATGATTAACTAGGCTACTCCATTTTCCAAATATTTTACGTGTTTTCTTCTTGTGGACTCAGGTTGTGATTGCGAAATGTTATCATTTGTTCTGCCACCAGTGCATTCAGAGGACCTCTAGCAGCCGTCAACGTAAGTGTCCAACTTGTGGCACGAGTTTTGGGCCTAATGATGTGAAACCAATCTACATATGATCCTGGGTTGTTTGTGTTGTTGTGTTATCGGAGATGATGGATTCAAATCTGACGCGGCACCACAGAAGGCAAGTCGTGTCTCGTCGCTGCCATTCTTGTGTCTTGAAGCTTAGTGTTTAGCTGTTGTTGTTGTTGTTGTTGTTGTTGTTGTAACATATATTGTGATTGAATGAGGAGGAGGCACCATGGGGTGTCTGTCACAGGGAGTTGTATCTTGCAGGGCTCACTCGGGTGACACAATGAACCAACTGGACCAGCATTGCCCCATCCAATCTATTGTTTCATAATTGAATGAAATGAAGCTCAGGATTTCATTCACCTTGCTTGCCTAACTGGACTTTGTGCCAAATCAGACTGAAGCCTCGCTGCGATAAGATCTTTGTAGGTTGATCCCCTGTGGATTCTTCCATTTTTATTATATCACTCTTAGTTGCTTTTCATGAGGGGAAGCCTAACTAACTGTACAGGCTCAGTTGTTTCACAACCCCGTGCAAGTAAAGATTATGTTGTACTCCGTCGTTTAGAAAGGTTATTATGAGATGGCATTGAACAAGCAACGGAATCAAAAACAGAAAAAAAAACGGTTACTGATGTATGGGATGTGGAAAGAGGTTTAAGATTGGATCAGAGTGAGGAAGAAGATTCGTGATGCATGCACATCCCCACCTACAGTTTTTGTGGCCATGGGAAAGGTAGGAGAAACACCAATCACAGGGCATACATACAAAGTTTTGACTGAGTGAGTACACGTGGGGGATCCGAGTGGAGAGACGGTGCTCGTCACAGTTGCAATTAGGATAGGATACTGGTGTTGATGAGACAGCATGCGGCAGCCGCATGTCGGTTATCGTAACGCAATGCTTGGGGGAAGAGAAAGGACTGCGTCAGCGCTACTGTGACAAAGAATGAAGTGGTGGGCAGTCTTATCTTCTTCGGAGGGGAATCTATCTAGCAGTAGGGATGGATGGAGTAGGGGGGTGGGTGGTCTTTGGAGGACGATAATAGTCCATCATAAATTTAAAGTTACCATAAAAAATATATATATATATATATATATATAAATATATATATTATATTATAAGTAAGGTACCATATATTTTTTGTTTTTTAGTTTTTCATGCAAACTGTCCTTTTTCATATTTTGCACCTATCTACCATAATATCTGAAATATATATATCATACATACAAGCTCTTCTTTTGTTCATATTTCCGGAAGGGTGAATGAATCCTATTTGCCATAATAATATGAAATTTCGTTTTGATAAGATAACTAGAGCATGGACATTGTTGTTTGTCTGTTTAACGTTGCCAACCACCAGCTGCTTATCTGGATGGATTACAGAGAGAGAGAGAGAGAGAGAGAGAGAGAGAGAGGGTTCGACTTCTTCGCCATTATTCCACAGATGATGGATGAATATGTAGTAGGTGTAGGATAGGTGGTACTGCACTGGGTTTTTTTTTTATGATTATTATTAATTAGTGTATTTGTATGTATTGCCTTTTTTTATTTTATTACTACTATTCCTCTCTCTCTCTCTCTTTATCTATCACCAGTGATAGGCACTGACAGTGACTGGAATCTGAGATGCAAGAAGAAGGCATTCTCGTTCTCTTTCATTTCTACTTGGCTACTGATGATGCCGTGGGACGAGTAACGGGACATTTTTCTTAATAATAATTTTATAAAATATCGATTAACAATCAGTCTCTCTGGTCCAATAGCGAATTCTTAAGATAAAAAGACATTACACTTATGACACATTGAATCATTTTTTATTGAAAAAAAACTTAACTTATATCACTCAGTACACAAGATGATTCATTTCGATCGATGTATTATAATATTTTAACTCTTTTTTATTAGTTCAAGTATAAAAATAAAATTAAAAAAATAAATAAATATAATCACATTAAATAAAATATCCGATCAATTTCTTTCTTCCAAAAGAAGATAATATTCTCTACTCACTTAATTTGAAAGATAATTTTTTTTTATGATATTATTGATTGACAACATTATTGAATAATCTCTTTTCTGTATTTGTTTTCTTCTTCCTTTTTTAATTTCATCTTGAGTAGATATTATCTTATGACAAATTATGCAAAATACCTTTTAAACTAATAAAATTTATTCAAATAATACACAAACTAAATTGCTCAAAACAATGGACTAACTCGCACATCTAGGTTCCTATATCTATCTAACATGCTTATTGATATAACATATTTTGGTCCATCCAATGTATATTTTCGTGTCACCTTCTTAAAAACCATGTAGATACTGTCGATTCGGCTCTGATTAAGGTCTCGAGAAGGAGCACTGCCCTAGACCACTACTCGAGGGGTTAGGTCCAAGCCGCATCACCTACCTCCCCGTAAGACTATCTTCCATATGTTCCATACACAATATAAGGACATGTTTCAACTTAAACAATGACCCAAGGAAAGATCATGTCTACTGCAGATACGCAATAAAGGCATCTAGTGTCATAGTGAGAATGGGCAGACAAGTCATGGGTCCAGCCACCGACCAGCATACTGCTCAGACCTATCACCCACATGCATTAACTCATTTTGTACGATTTCTGTCTCCCCAGATAATATAAAAGGTACATAGGCAACAGTACAAGAGGATCCTTCTTCCACACATAAAAGATAGATAATACAAAATCGATTCATCGCTAACTTGATCATCAAAGGGGTAGCGTCGGGACGACACATCCCCCTGATCGTGGCCTTAGTGCAGTTGTCGGCAACTGAAATGCCAACTAAGGAATGGAAGGACACACTCACAAAAGGGGAAAGCTCCATCCTCAGTGACCGACCGAACGAGGTCCCCCGACCAAGGATAAACAACTCCCATAGGAACATCACAGCAGACCCCAAGCAGTTGTAACTCCACTAGGGATCGAAAGTCAACCCAAAAATGAGGCGATCATGCAGGTTCTCGACCTATCGGTCAACATCCCAAGGAACTTGCACATCCCTCGAGCGTCAACAAAGAATTCTCGAGTGCCCACGTGTACACATGCATGACTAGGTTGAAGCGACACTTTAGCCTCGGTACGTGAAATATATAACATTCTTTGGCGTTAAAATGAGGGCTCATGTCACTTGAGCGCACAACACCACATATTATTGTGTAGGGAACATATGGAAGATAATCTTGCGGGGGAGGCAGGTGATGCGCCCTGGACCTAACCTCTTGAGCGGTGGTCCAGGATAGTGCTCCTTCCTGAGATCTTAATCTGAACTGAATCAGCAGTATCTAAGTGGCTTTTTGGAAGGTGACACAAAAGTATACGTTGGACAAGACAAAATGTGTCATATCATTCTCTCCCCCAACCCCCCCCCCCCCCACCCCCCAACAGAGAGTTGCGCCTTGAGAGAATTATGGGCGTGACTCATAGTTGCAAGTTTGCTTGATCATCGAGACTAAGAGTTGGCACGAACTGGCCAAGCTAATAGTCAGCAGGACTGGCCGAACTGTTAGTCAGCATAGTCGGGGTGTTCGACATGTGGTTGGGTCTTTTGCTCACTTCGTAGGCTTCAACTCGGGAGTGTTGGCTTTTAGGGTTGGAACCAAACCCAATGGATCAGCCAGGATTTGAAGCGGGCAGAGTCGATCGGGACTTTGTAGTCAGTATGAATGATTAGGTGGGCGTCGTGTTCATAATCGAGGATTTTTGTCTGGCATAGATAACCCATATGAGGCTTGTTCGGAATCAAAATTTCCTTTAGAGTCATCCAGGGTTGGAGAT
This sequence comes from Ensete ventricosum, assembly GCA_029747655.1. Lineage (NCBI taxonomy): Eukaryota > Viridiplantae > Streptophyta > Magnoliopsida > Zingiberales > Musaceae > Ensete > Ensete ventricosum. The sequence continues at coordinate 46,288,898 of JAQQAF010000003.1, forward strand.
CGATTAGGGGCTGGAAGCTCGGGAGCCCTTCATTTATGTATGGTGAGAACCTTTTGAGAGCTCGGTAGCTCTTGAGAATATGTTTGGGGCTGTGAGCCCTTTGAGAGCTCGGTGGCTCTTGAGAACCTGTCCGGAACTGAGAGCCTCGTGCTTGGGACTGTGAGCCCTTTGGGAGCTTGGAAGCTCTCAGACTGAAAGCCCTTTGAGAGCTCGGAAGCTCTTGAGAATATGTTCGCGCTATGAGCCATTTTTTCGGGACTGAAAGCCCTTGTTCGGGAGCTGAGAAGCTCTTTGTTCAGGAGATCGAAAGCTATTTGTTCGAGAGATTGAAAGTTCATGAGAACCTATTCAGGACTGAGAGCCCTTTGTTCGGGACTGAAAGTCCTTAAGGTCGGTCAGGTTCACGCATGAGCGATTTTTGTAACAGGAGTTAAGAGCCATGTGAAGGGGCCGAAAGCCCTTAGGTCAATTGGGTTCACGCTCGAGCGACGTTTGTAATATGGGTTGAAAGACCTGTGAAAATGGTCGAAAGCCCTAGAGGTCGGTCGAGTTCATGCCCGAGCGACGTTTATAACAGGGAATGAGAGCTTTGTGAAGGGGCTAAAAGCCCTTGAGGTTGGTTGGGTTCACGCCCGAGTGACATTTGTAATAGGGGCTGAAAGCTCTTGAGGTTAGTTGGGTTCACACCCAAGCGACTTTTGTAATAGGGGCTAAGCCCTGTGAAGGGGTCGAAAACCTTTGAGGTCGGTCGAGTTCATGCCGGAGTGATATTTGTAACAAGGGCGAAATGCCCTTGTTAAGTTGGAGGTATATCTTGATTGGACGCTGAAACATTGGGGGCTCAAGGTAATCTGTGACGTCTCATAGTAATGAGGGTTTGAACTATCATGTTGCAATTGGTGCCTTGGGTTATTTGCATCCTCCTTAAGCAATTTCTTTCACTGCCTTTTGCTCGTTAATTGCAAATCTTTCTTTGATTTCTAAAGCATCACTTCATAACTATCTCTGACGATCGAAAAGTTTTTTTTGGGATATCATGCCAAGAACATTGGGAGCTACACTTTGAGCCGATCTTTATAAACCTCGGGGGGCAGAACTTACCGTTTCATTGGTATTTCCATGTTATTGTCTCCTTTCTTTGATTTCCTTATGTGTCCTTCATGCAACATTTTAGTCATTTGCCCCACTAGAGAAGTTCGCCTGACACCCTCAAGGTGGCTGGTGGGGCGTTCTGACGAGACCCTGGTCATGGAAAGACTAGTTGGGCGTCTTTCTTTTTTGCTTACCAGTTCTTGACTGAGGGATCTTATTCACAACATCTTATTTTACCGTAGGGCATGAGGCGGGGGCATCTGCCATCTTGGTCATGGTAAGTTATCTACCACGGTGGCCCTGCTCCCTTCTTTTTTGAATGGGCCATGATCGGTGGCTTTTGTCTACAGTAACTTGTTTTACCTTGCATTTCATCCCCGAGTCATGGAGCCCCAAGAAGTTTTTTTGACTGCCCTTGTGGCTGCTGATGCTCACCCCAGTGCAACAGCCCAGATGAAGGACGGGGAGGCAGAGGACCTCCCTTTGACTTGAGAGGACCGAGTGGCCAAGGGTGAGGGTTCACTCCCTTGCTCTCCCGGAAGCGACCTCGGCACGTACGGGCGTTAGTCGTCCATTGTCAGAGGTCGGTGAGCCCTGAATTTGGTTAAGAGGGGTGCATCTGCATTTCGTTGTCGGGCAGCAACTTGAATATGGCTTCTATTTTCACTGGAGTTGATTAGTTCATTTTTATCACATGCAAAAGTCTTTGTAACATGCTTGATTTATTGTAAGCAGTCCGATCCAGACTTTCTTGGCCAATAAAAATGGATCATTATCTTCTACTTCCGCGTGTGGGTGTCTGATGATGAGTGTGTTGTGTTTGTGCTGAAGTCTTGGCTCTTCTGGACAACATCCCTACTCGCAAGGAAGAGAACAAGAGTATGTATGGCCCCTCGAACCTGGATTAGGGGTATGCATGTAGGTGACCTGACTTGGGTATTCTCCTGGAAAAGAGAAAAGCTTCATCCTCGGTGGTCGATCGAACGAGGTCCTCCGATCAAGGATAAGCTACTCCCCTCGAAATATTGTAGTAGACCCCAAACGGTTGTAATTCAATTAGGGATTGAAAGTCGATCCCATGAGGATACCGCCCAGATTCTTGATCTATCAATCGACATCCCGCCCAGTGTTCACGTGTACACGAGCAGAATGAGACGGAGGAGACACTGGTACGTATACATTTACCATTGCTTCCCTCACTGCAGGTGAGTTAGGTCACTGGGAACAACACATTGCAGGCAGCTACTCCAATGGAATCAAGTAAGTTTCCTACTACTACTCTTGGCGAGGTGGATCGAACTCCAGAAAGATGATAAGTTTGAGGTACGGTGTCGTGCTAAATAAATCTGATCGACCTCAGTTTGCTAGCTTTTGGGATTGACAAACAATTTGGGCGGCACTTATTTTGTTTGACCCAATAAATGATGCGTATTGGTTTCGGTGCATTACGCCCGCTCTGATCCGACTCACAAGTGAATGGCTTATAAAGTAAAGTACCAAACGCAGCTTTACCACTCCGAAGAAAAGAACACGTGAACAAAAGTCGTGGAATCATTACGGACGACCGATGCCGGAGAACAGCTTTACCCTTCCTTCCTCCGCCCTCCTTGGAATCTTCTCTCCCCTTGATGTCGCTCCCCTGTTGGGTGTCTCAAGCTTTCTTCCTCGCGTAACTTCCTTCCTGTTTACCTTACCTCGATGGCCAACCAACAGTGGCAGCACGGTGACAGACAGTCTCGCGGGTTCCGTGATGGAGCATCGCCCACTTGCCCTCTTCCTTTTCTTCTCAACCACAGCTTTAATCTCGCCACCTCGCCCAGAAATATCTTTCTTCACCGGTGCATTGCCGTCTCTTAAATTGCGTGGCGCCCTCCCCCCGCACGAGGTAGCTGCTGCGTCGCTTTCTTCCCCACCATAAAAAAACGACACCCCACAATTCAACAACAGCTTCATCGCAAGCAGAAGCGAAGTGAAAGGCAATTTGACATCCATGAAGCACCTTTTTCTCCCTATCTTGAGCCCCTGAAATGAAAGCCTAACCACCGAATGCATGCAAGCAAGCTAATGTACCCTGTAGAGAGAGGATCATCAAAACATAATAATTAGCCATTCATATCAGCCTGATCTTATTTATCAGTTGCTACTGCACTGGCGGCAGGGCAGGAAGTAACTCCACTCCACTGTTTTTGGGCTCCCAAAGGAGAGGAAGAACAACATGCACCAAAGGCATGCAAGATCTCGTGATGCATGGTGGTGGTAAAAAGAGTCACATCCTGGGCTTCTTTCCGTCACAAAGGGAAAAGTTGAGACTGGCTGCACATACTTCTTCCTTCCCTTCTTCCACAATGAAAGAATAAGAATCATCATGTGCGACTTTATGCTTTGCTTGTGCTTGTCTTGCTCAGCTTCCATGAGGACATTATTAGGAATTTGGTCAAGCAAAAAACCTCTGCATCTTTGTCTCAGTATCTGCAATTAATGGATGAAGTACTGCAGGACTGTGCTGAACAATTAGTTTTGCCCTGACCTCGATAAAACTGTTTGTTCCATTGGATAGTGAAAATTAGGGAAGCAAAGGTACAACAGAGTCTGCAGTATAAACATTGTTCTTAGTACCACTGCTCACACGGCACTCCAGGAGGCATATTGATGAATCGTTTCGCCTGCTTGTTAAGCGAAAGATGGCATCTTGTGTGTATTTGTGGTATGGCACAAAAAAACATCTGAAACAAAATAGATCATTAACAAATTATATGCTAAACTAGAGATTTATTTAGGTGCAACTTTAGTGGTGAAAAAGGGGGTGAATCTTCATTTATGTGGGTCAATTATCCAGGTCTTACCCAAGTGCTCGAACCCAAAATTCTCTAATAAAAAGAGGAGAATTGACCATAGGCAAAGATAGCCTATGAGATCAAGAGGAGGGTCAGTATACGCAACCTAACTCAAGCATGATGGTCCACTGTAATTATTCGGCATGAAAAATTTTGCAGAGTACAAAACTCTTGAATCGTGGACATGAGAGAGAGAGAGAGAGAGAGAGAGAGAGAGAGGGAGAGAGAGAGGAAAAAACATTTACCTGGCATTTCAGAGGGCACATTTTTTTTTTGATTGAAAGGTGTGTACCATTGCGTACAAAGTCCTTCCCTTGATGCCAGATATGAACTATTCATAAGCACCCAGCTAACCTGCTTCTGTCAGTATTAGGCTACAGAACCACGTAATGAGACAAACGTGATGGTAGATTGCTGGTCAAGTTCCCCTTCAGTGATTTGGTTTGTTATATATTGCCAAATTGGCTCACCAAAAGATTCTGGAGCCCTCTATCAACATCATCAATTCACCCTACAATGTTGTACCTTGAGCATTGTCATCACATATATAATTTGTATATATATATATATTTCTGTCTCTATGCGTGGATTGATGAGGGTGAGGGACACAGACAGTCTCACCGTGTACCTTTTGCTCTTGCCTTCTGTGCTGCCAGCCTGTGTGCCCTTGCAACATCAAACACCACTCACCTGTCACTCAATCGTCATTAGTGTGGGGATCAGTTGCAGGTTTCCGATAGCTCTGCAACCCAATCCCTGCAGTGTTCTTTATCACGCATGAAAAAAGTTACACTCATCATTTATAGTACACGAGAAGTCGTTGCAGGGTTCAGTCCCATGATTGCTTCATCTTGTCATCTGAATCAGATAAAAAAGGAGCTGCGACTTCAGTGGCTGTAGATCGTTCCATCTCAGTTCCTTTTATCTCGTGACCTCCATCTTCTTTAGATGGGAAAGATAACAGGTTAACTAACCCTTGTTATTACCATCTCCGTAACTTTTTCTTGGGCTGAAGCCAAATGATTGAAAGAGAGAGAGATTTCTTTTACCATCGTCGCTCCATCATCGCCAGGGGTTGGAGTGGAGTATCCAAGCGTTCGACTGGAGGAGAAATTAAGGTATCTACAAATACATATAATTGCAGCTTGGATTCTTGCTTCGTGCTGAAAGATCATCTCGTTTTAACGAGTGGATAACCAACGCTGATAAAGATGTATTATTCGTCAAAGAAGTGTCCTGCTTGCGCTTTTGTCACTATGTCCATAGCAGCCAAGCACATGATCAAAAGCAAATGCTTTCCAATTCAGCAAAAGAGGGGAGATAGCAACCACAGCCATCGCCTCGAATCCCGTTCTTTATTCACATACACATGAATTCAAAAGCTTATTATTCACACTCATATCTATGCGCATGCCATGGCAGACTAACTTGTGATGCAAGAAAGTAAACATGCGTTCCAGCCTCTCAATATTGTTGTTTGACCATTCCATGGTGCAGAGTGGTTGCGTAATTGTGGCAGAAGAAGAGTTTGAAGAGCCTGTGGATTTGGGAGCTGCTTCCAGTTCCAGTTGAGGAGGAAGCTCATGGTGGACGGTGCACTGCTGCTTCCGTTGCTCACGCCAATTGGAGGTGGACAGAAGAAGGGACATGGATGCCTGCTGCATGCATGGGTTGCGCAGGTTAATTGTCCTCCCAAAGGAATGGCTCTTCGATTCGGAACCCGACGCCGTCTTCCTCCGTGGACGGAAGCCATGCACAAGAAGAAGAAGAAGAAGACGAGGATGAGTAGCAGAATCCTTCTCTTAGGTCGATTAAGAGATCTGGCAGGTCAAAGAGCGCGTCGTCGTCGTCGCTCGGCGGCGTCGTGGGGTCCGGCTGCCCGGCCTGGTCCGGGACCGAGAACTGGGAGGTCGTGCATGGCCCGCAGAATGTGGCCGCGGCGGCGAGGGCTGCCGCGGCCTGGACATCCTTGGGAGCCGCGGTGGCCGGCCGCGGCAGCTCGGCGGCCAATTCTGGGAAATTTAGGTGAGCGGACGGGCCCTTGATGGCCAGCGCCGCCACGTCATGCGCCCGGGCCGCCATCTCCGCCGTCGGGAACGTCCCCAGCCAGATCCGCGACTTCTTCCTCGGCTCCCGGATCTCCGACACCCACTTGCCCCAATTCCGCATTCGAACGCCGCGGTACATGGGATGCTTCCCATCCTTGCTTCGCTTCTCAGCTCCACCCCCACCAGCAGCAGGAGCAGCGTCGGCCTGTCTCTTGGATCCACTCTTAGAAGTCCTCTTCTTGTTGTTCTTCGAGCTTTGACCAGGTAGTTCCGGTGAGGCATTGGGCCAGCAAGAGGTGGTCATGGAGGACAAGGAGGACGAGGATGAGGAGGAGGTGATGGTGGAGGAGGAAGAAGAAGAGCAGGTGTTGTTAGCTTCACATTGTTGGAGGAGTAGAGGCTTTTTTTCCATGGAGGGAGAAGCCAAAAGGTGCTTGAGGAGGAGGGGCAATCATAAGTGGCAGCATAAATAGCAACGTGATGCCCAGTGACAGACCTGCAATTAAAATTAAAGAAAGACGATGCATTTATGCTGTCACTGATTACACTGGGAATGAGTGGCCTACTTACATTGACTCCACCATTTACTCTCCCCCCACCCCCCCCCTTTTGTTCTCCCAAGTAAACCCAAAAAAGATTACCAGTGTGTGTTTCATGTGCCCATTTGGTTGAAAATTTTATATTGGTTTATGATGAATTAATATGCAAGTCCCCACTCTGAAATGATGATTGGAAGCTCAAATCACTCTCTCTCTCTCTCTCTCTCATCCGGCAACAGTTGCATTGGAGACAAACCACCGCACGAACCTTATAGATAGCAACCGGATCGATCACACACGCCATCCTACGAGTCCGATGGCAAATCGGTGCCGGTATGGGATGCTTATATATATATATATATATAAATAAGTCATGAACAAACATCTTCATGACTTAATCCCTCATAAGCTAATTCTATATTGGATGATTCCGAGACTGTAACGTGTCGGATTAACCGATCTGTGAAATCATCACTCGTGATGGTCAGTGCACGCTTGTCAAAGCAACACGCTGTGATCTCACTTGACTCCCATGTGTCCACCGCCTGTTTGTGGTTAGACCATAGAGTGGTCCAGCGCACAGGAGACAGGAGGCCATGTGTCGGTTTTGAACCATAATTACAATTCCCATGAGACCCCCCACCCCTCTCTCACGCATCAGCCGCAACTGCTGTAAATTTCGTGATTACAACAGATCATTGAAACGCCGATTCTTTTTTTTTTTTCTTTCTTTCTTTTTTCCTCTTCTTCTTCTTCTTCTTCTTCTTCTTCTTCTTCTTAAGATTTATCCATCGAAAAGAAGCTCAAGATTGCAACGACTTCAATTTTAGTATTGTAATTTCTTTCGAAATTATCCTTCAATAAAATCTTAATGTTACTACTATACTTATAATATAAGATTTGGGGGGATTTAGGCACCTGATTCAATGGATGCCACTGTTTCCAAGATTCCCTGCGGCATCAGTAAAATGCAACGCCCTGTCGTTCCCAAGATAGGTTTTGCATGATTCAAACTTTCTTAACATTCATTATCTGGTACACAAGCAGCACGTAGTCTCTGGGACACACATACGTACTACTCGAGTCCCTACGTTGGAATGACACTGATCGACTTCATTGCAGCATGTCATATGACGACATGCCGATGGACGTGCAAAATCACCAAATTGCAGCATGCTGAAAGCTAAATAAATGGATGCAATTTTTCACTTATAGGATTAGCAATAACTCAAATACTTTTTTCCTTAAAAAAATCATAACGTCAGATCCGTAAAATAATGAGAAAAGGCTAAGTATATCTAATGGTTAATGATCAACTATCATATGGACAGATGTGAACAAACAAATAGATAATAAGGTAATGGGAATATAAAACCACTTCTGATCTACCCTTGACTTCATCGGAAGCTTCCTCCTCTTCCTGCTGTTGCCGTATTCTTAATTGCAACCGTTAGATACCTCTACATCATGGTCGTGTCATTAGTATGGCTTGGTCTGAACCTGGACACGAAAGGTCACTCATGTAGCCTCTTTGATCTTCGACATCGAATGTAGATCGGATGCAATCATCCTCTTTGGTCCTGCACACAAATCGAAGTCGGAGGGGTTTTCGACCCAACCCCTTTGAAGATTTAGTTAGAAAAACATAAGTGTAGTGAGTTCTGAGGCGAGAGTGACAGAAAGCCTCCATTTTCATTGGTTTGAGGGTTCATTTTATACCTATGGTGAGGAGTTGGTTGTAGATGACCTATCCATGTCTTCCGTCGCTTTGGACAGCTTACCCATATGTCTCGTACGGGCACCGATCGATCCATATGGGTCGATGTTGCGCGATACCGTTCCAGGTTTCCTGGCTTGAGACGACTTGCATCCCTTATACGAACGCCGACCGATCCACATGGCATAGGTTGATGCGACGTCATTCCGGGTTATTCGGAGCGGTTGGCTCAAGAAACCGACGACCGAGCCTCAAAGTGTGATGACTGACATGGCGTGCCATGTTAGTTTTGTGGCTTCTTGTCGTGGCTGATGGCTCGATGCCACGTGGTAGTACCAAAATATATCATATCATTCTTCCCCCCTCCCAAAAAGGCATGCCTTGGATCCTATGTGGAGGTGGTGGTTCGGGGTATGACAATTGTCTCATGTTGTTTATGCTGAGATTGATGATCTAATTGTTGGCTGGTGGGGAGCCTTTGCTTGGAAATTGGATCGGTCGAGTAGCACAACTCCGGGATTGGGCTAGCTGCGTGACATCACTTTGGCATTATATTGGGCAATGGTGTGGTCAAGTGGTATGTCTTGGGCTTAGGACTGGCTGAGTAATGTGTCTCAGACACTGGACTAACCGAGTAATATGTCTTGGACACTGGACTGACCGAGCAATGTGTCTCGGGTGTTGGACTGGTCGAGCAATGCTGCTCGAGTTCTGGACTGGCTGAGTAATATGTCTCGAACACTAGACTGATCGAGCAATGCGTCTTAAGTAATGGACTGGCCGAGTAATATATCACAAACACTAGCCTGACCGAGCAACATGTCTCGGGTACTGGACTGGCCGAGCAATGCTGCTCGGGTTCTAGACTGGCCGAGCAATGCTGCTCGGGCATAAGATTGGGTCGAGCGACACTTGCTCGAGCATAAGTTCGGCCGAACAATGCTGCTCAAGCACAAATTATGTAATATCCCTCATTTCTGAAATATTTATAATGATATATTTTAAAATATTTATGAGGATCCATTTGTAAATTTGAGGATTTATTTATTAATTCTCTTGATTAAATAATTTTATATTAAAAATTGATTGCTAGGGACCTAAATGTGAATCTTAAAAATATAAAATAAATTATAAAAGATTCACATTAAGTTATATATATAAGAGAAGACATGTGTTGTCATGTTAAAAGGTGGAAAATAGATTTTGGCTTGAACTTGGAGAACAAGAAGAAAGAAGAAGAAGAAGCGAAAAAAGAAGTGAGAAATTTGAGATTGTGATCTAATCGACAGCTTTGGGATCAAAATTTGTAAGGTATTCTAACCCTATCCTATAATGTTTTCTATCATTTTTCTACTAAAATTTATCCTTGTTCTTATTTTGATTATGAGAAAAATTTGAGATAAAACCGAAATCCCTTTTGTTGGATGCCTAAGTATGAATCTGTAATATTATCAATATTATGACCTATCTATATTGTTCTTACTGTAAATTTTAGTACAGACCTCTGATTTAGATAAAATTTAATTTTTTCAAAAATAGATTCCCATATCTTTCTTTTGAAACTAAGTTTGAAGAATTTATAGTTCAATTGCTAGCCCAAACGTTTATTTCAATAGAGCATATAAAATTTGTAAAACAAAGTCTGTATCTCCTGACCTTTCATCACTATATTGCTTATATCTTTCTATTGAAATCTCTGATTTATGCAACACTAGATTCATTTGAAAATAAACTTATAGATATTTTATTTTATACTAGGATTGAAAGATTTAGAGTCCAAATGACTATCAAAATTTCTATTTTGTTAGACCTTATGGATTTTGTAAAACTAGGACTATAATTTTAGACCTTTGGCTACTAAATCATCTATAACTTATTGTAGAGGCTTCTAATTTATATGAAACTTATTTCATTTGAAAGTAGGTTAATTTAGCTTTCCAAAGATACCATTTTTGAGTAATTTGGAGCATATTTAATTATTCAAAATAACTTTGAGATGTACCTTATGAATTCTACTAGAATATTGATTGTATCAGTCTCGCCCATTCTTGCTTCATCCATTTCAAAATTGAATTCTCTGATGTTCTTGCCTTCGATTTCCTTATATATTTGAATATGTTATATATTAATTGATGTTACACCATTTTATTTTATTTAGGCACATGCATAATTTATTATTCCGCATGTGCTTTCGATATAAGTCAAATTTATTGCTCCTGTCTTTTTGTACTATGGTGTTTGTGGTTTCTGGTAAAGGGTATGATGATATGCTTGGAGCTTGTGATGCTCTACTATATTTGGTGGTCAGATGGACCACATTATTTTTGTGATCCCACTTCACCATCTATGTTTTTGATATATTATTGGATCATATTTAGTCTATGATCTAATTAAAGCCCATCCTCCAATTGAGCCTTACAATATTGCTTAAATTCTTGTGCACTCTAGTTCTTTATTCTTTGACTATCTGAATACAAATTATGAATGTTGATGTTGACATCGTATTGCTTCATATTAGCACATGTATATTTTATTATTTTGCATGTGCTTTCGATATATGTTACTTTTATTGCTCATGTCCTTTTGTATTCTGGTTTGTGGGATATTTTCTGGACTTATGCCAGATATAGTAAAGGGTATTGTGTTCAGAGCTAGCTATACTCTTGCCGGCCCCACTGACTTCACTCAGACATGGGTGGATGAAGCTCCCAGGCGTGGGAAACTTATGTTTGATGGTCATTCAGCGATAGATGATCCATATTCTGTTTACGATCCCACTTCACCATCTATGTCTTTGATATGATATCCAGAGCATTGCTTATGAGTTTGTTTCTGCGCTTTGAATAAAAATGAATGAATATTATGTCTAATATGATATTGAGCTTCTGTTCCTTAATTGTTCATTTGATAAGCTTTGAGATTATTCCTACACCATTGATATGCTTCAAAATATATCCTATGCACCTTTGATATGCTCCGAATCATTTCACATTCTATTGATATATTTCAAAACTCTTTATGTATCCTTGAGATGCTCCACAATGTTTCATTTGCCATTGATATATTCCGAAACATTTTATATGTGTTTAATATGTTCCTAACTGTTTCGAATGTCATTGTTATGTTTCCAAAATGTTTCATTTGCCATTGATATATTTTGAAACATTTCATATATGTTTAACATGCTCATGACTGTTTCAAATGTCATTGTTATGTTTTCAAAATATTTCATTTGCTATTGATATATTTCAAAATATTTCATACGCCATTGATATGTTCTGAAATGTCCTAAGCATCTATGATATGCTCTGAAATATTACATATGTCTTTGATATGTTCCAAAATAATTTATACATATTTGATACGCTCTGAAATGTTTCGTATTCCCAATGATATACTCCACTACTATTTCTCTACTATTATGATCAAAGTATATTTTAAATGAAATGATTTATGATTATGTATCTACGAGGTATTCTCTATGGATTCTTACATCTTTGCCTTGCCATTCGATATTAAGTTTGATTTGAAAGCTACCATTCTTTGTCTTGGATATGCTAGTCAATTGTTGAGCTTTATATGCTCACCTTATTGCTATATAAATTTTACAGGTTAACTTGTCGCTTACAGAAAAAGTTAGAACTAAGCTGAGATAGTGAAAAGCTATGTAGATTTTGGACAAGTCTTGTTGGAAGATGTTGTATAAGAATATTTTATATGTAATGAAATATTGTAGATAAATATGAACTTATGTATCTTATAAAAAGGTTAGAATACTTCTCAGTGTGGAATCTTTGAATGTTAAGTTTTACAATTATATGAAGTGGTGGAAAATGGTTGATTTTGCATTTGTATAGATTTTTGAGACCGATGGTTTTATAAGTGTGGCTAATATTTTTGGTTAAGTTAATCTTTGAGTTTTGTGGATTATCGAGTGATGTGGTGTAAGATTTATAAACTGCACAGGTTTTCTGAATGGATGTGAATGATATTTGAAAATATTTAATCGGTATCCTCAAATTTAGTTTGGATCCTAGGTTCGGATTGTGGACGAATTATATTGTATTTCTTATTAAGACAGGGTCACCCCTCTTGAATGTGATATAATTCGGGGGGCGTGACAGATTAGGCTATAGCTCAAGTTTGGCCGAGCAATGCTGCTCAGGTTTTGGACCGACCAGGCAATGTTGCTCGAGTTCGGACTGGCCAAGCAATGCTGCTTGGGCATAAGATTAAGCCGAGCGACACTTGCCCGGGCATAAGTTCTGCCGAGCAATGCTACTCGATCATAAATTGGGTTGCAGCTCGAGTTTGGCCGAGCAATAGCTTGGGCTGAGCATCGCTGCTCAGGCACAAGTTTGGCCTAGTAATGCTGCTCAGGCATAAATTGGGCTACAACTCGATTTTGGTCGAGCAATAGCTTGAGCATGAGATTGGGTCGAGCAATGCTACTCAGGCATAGATTGGTCGTAGCTCGGGGTTAGTCAAGCAATAGTTTGGGCATGGTTTGGCCGAGCAACACTGCTTGATCACAGGTTTGGCCGAACAATGCTACTCGGGCACAGATTAGGTCGTAGCTCAGGTTTGGCTGAGCAGCAACTTGGGCATGGTTTGTCCGAGCGACATTGCTTGTACATAGGTTTGGCCGAGCAATGCTACTCATGCATAGATTGGGTTGAGCAACACTACTCGGGCACAGATTAGCCGTAGCTCGAGTTTGTCTGAGCAATAACTTGGGCATGGTTTGGCCAAGCAACGCTGCTCGGGCACAAATGGGGCCATAGCTTGAGTTTGGCTGAGCAACAGCTTGGGCATGGTTTGGTCGAGCAACACTGCTTGGACACAGATGGGCCATAGTTCGGGGTTAGCCGAGCAATGACTTGGGCATGGTTTGGCCGAGCGATGCTGCTCGGACATAGGTTTGCCCATGCAACACCGCTCAGGCACAGATTAGGCTCGAGTTTAGTCGAGTAATAGCTTAGGCATGGGTTGGCCAAGCAACACTGCTCAAACACAGGTTTGGCTAACCAACGCTGCTAGGGTACAGGTTTGGCCGAGCAATAAGACTCGAGAAAGTGTTTGGCCAAGCAACACTGCTTGGGCACAAGTTTATTGTAGCGGCCTTGCTGGGGAGGACCTTGAGCATATTTGAAGTTCCCTCTTTTGTCGCTTGACCAGTCGAGTTCACAGTGTTAGATTGCCTATAAATTATCGCCTACAATCTGGGAAATTTTTTGCCCTAGACGAGTTGAGAGGTGGTGGAAGGGGTCTCTGGAGCAACGGGCCGGGTCTGTTGATCCTCCTCCTAGGTGGTCTCGATGATGAGTCGGGGCTACTCCGTGCGGGGCTTTTTTTGTGCTACTCCTCGCGCCTTCCTACCACCAATGCTTTGGTATTGATGTATTGATTTGCACGTTGGAGCATCTTGGGACCTATTGTGGTCTGCCTTTCAATCAATGACTAAAAGAACTTAGACGGTCATAAACCCATCAAAAATGCTTGCATAATTAGCGAGGGATGGGCGTCAGGCACCCTCTAATCTCAGTAGCAAAGCAAGCGACGAACTGAGAGAGGGGTTCATCGTCCTTCTGATTCGGCCTGAGAAGTTAGGCTACGGACGACTTGGGCCATGTTCTAGCCAAAAAGTTTAGCTTAAACTCCCTCATGAGCTAGTTGAAGGATAAGATCAAGGCTGCCCCTAGTTGGTCGTACCACATTCGAGCCAAGCCTCAAAGAGTTGTGGGGAACGCGTGGCATATCAAAGCGTTAGAGGTGCCATATAGGGCCATTTAGGCCTGGAAGGCAGCTATGTGATTCGCTGGGTCAGAGCCACCATCGTAGGCTTCCAACATCGGGAGGCAGAAGTTGAGAGGGATTAGTTTATCTTGGATTTCCTGGATAAAGGGTGACCCAGCCAGCAAGGCAGCCCCGAGCTCATCCTATGATTTCCGAAACTGCCTTTGGACCTCTTCCAAGCAACGATTGACCAAGCGCAACTGAGCCTGGAGAGTGTCCATTGAATTAGATGAGATCATCTTGAGCTCGGGGCACGTTGAGCTCATGCACCCAAGGGCGTTGTGTTCAAGCATCGAGCCTCGAGTTTGTCCATCGCTCCTCGATCGGTAGGTGAGCATTTGTAGTTCCAAGATGCTAGTCGATCGGGGAGGGATCTGTGGCAGGTTGGTGAAGGCTGGTTATGCTACTAGAGATGGTGGTAGAGGTTATGGATGTTGTTGAGCCAATTGCCAGAGGAGGGGGATGATCACTTGCATTATCCCCGTAAGAGTTTGGACTTGGTGGGTGAGGTTATGAAACACTTCGAGTGAGACATTGGATTGTCCGAGGTTTACTCAGGGAGGCGAGAGCCCGGGGTCGTTGAATAACCACCAATAGTGGTTCAGGGTCGGGATAGTGTCATTCCCATCCACTCGAGGAGGAAAAGGCAGGGGTCCTCCAAACCCTAGGTTGGGGAAGCAAGCAACATTTCCTACCCTGGGTGCTCGCTTGGGTTGCTTGGTGGTGGGCGTTCTTGCGACATCCGACTAGGCCCTCCTTCTGGCACCAAAATGTTAGGTATCTTTACGTCGTGGCTAAGTCGTCAGCACGACTTGGTCGGAACATGAGCATGCAAGTTCGCCCCCGTAGCCTCTTTGGTCATCGACACCAAAGGTGGATTAGGTGCAATCATCCCCTTTCTGAGATGATCGTTGTTGGGCCTGCACAAAAATCGAAGTCGGGGGGTTCCCGACTCGACCCCTCCGAGGATTAAGTTAGAAAAGAGAAGTGTAGTGAATTATGAGGCTAGAGTGAGAGACTTAGAGAGCCTCCATTTCTGTTGGTCTGGGGGTTCATTTTATACCTTTGGTTAGGAGTTGGTCGTACATGACCTCTCCATGTCTTCCGTTGCTTTGGGCGGCTTACCCATGTGTCTTGTATGATCATCGATTGATCCGTATGGGTCGACGTTGCGTGAAGTCACTCTAAGCTTCCCAGCTTGAGATAACTTGCATCCCTTATATAGACGCTGGTTGATCCATGTGGGATAGGTTGGCACGACAACGTTCCGAGTTATCCGGAGCTGTTGGCTCGAGAAACCAATGACCGAGCCTCAGGGTGTGATGCCAATGTGGTGCTTCAGTCTTGTGGCTCCTTGTTGGTGCTCCCGTGGCTGATGGCTCGTTGCCATATAGTAGTACCAAAATTATTGAACCTTGGATTTTGATGATGAAATCAATTGACGTATTTTATTATCTAACTTGTATGTTAGAGAAAGTGATGTAGGATTAGCTACGATGGTAAAAAGTCATCACAATCAGATGTGGAGTTGGTGTCAAGTTCAGGCATCGGGTCGAGTTTCGAACGACGGAGTGGGAGCTCGCCGATAGTTCGTTGGAGGTTGGTCGAGGTTTGGGCGATATTGTCGGGAACTCACCGAGAGCTCACTAGAGGTTTGTCGGGAAGTTCGTCGATGGTTCACCGATATGTTGTCGGGAGCTCACTAGGAATTCGCCGGAAGGATGCTGGGAGTTCGTCGAAGGAAATCAGGAGCTCATAGGAAGGATGCCGGGAGTTCGCCGAGAGATCAGTTGATGGTAGGATAATGAAGATTGTGTGTTACGTGTCTTAGTTAGCATTATAATGAGAGTTAGTTTTACTAACTCAATTAAGAGATTATTAGGCCTTAATTGAGGTTGATTTAGATTTATTATAAATATCATTTCAATAACCCATGGTTTTGTAAGACAGTTTCCGAGAAGACAATCTTTGAGATAACACAGTCTCCTAGAAGATACAATCTCTAAGAAGACATAGTCTCCTAGAAGATATAGTCTATGAGAAGACATAGTCTCCTAGAAGACATAGTCTTTGAGAATTTTGGCTTCATTATTGAAGCCATTTGGAGCTTATAAGTATCCCACCCACTCTTTGCTTGAGGATGCAAGAATCAAGAGTGAAAAACTTATAAAAATACTATTGTAATTCCTTGAGAGCTCTCTCTCATTTCTTCTTGGGTAGTTTTTCTTTAAGGGAAAGCTGAGAGAATTGTAAAGACTATCTCCTGAACCTATAAAAGGAGAATAAAGCTATAAGAGAGGTGTTTGATCTTCTTCTATTGAAAAAGATCAGGAGTGGAAATCGATGGCCTCGAGTGAAGAGAAATTGGGAGTGAACGTAGGTCAAGGCGACCGAACTACTATAAAAATCCGATGTACATATCTTTCTTATCTTTCATTACTATTACTCTTGGATTTAATTGATTATTAACTAGTTCTAAGTTAAAGTACTTTCAATATTAGTTTTCTTCAAATAAAATTTTTTTTAAATCGAAGTTTTTCACTTAGCATTAATTCACCTCCCCCCCTCCCCTCAATTGGTATCGGAGCCGGTTACACTCAATTGGATTAACACCAAAGTGAATTAATAACTTTTTTTAACAATAATGAGGGTTAATACATCATACGTCCTCCTGGACGGACCACACCTTTTAGACAACTAGACTGCGTATCTTTTTTATTTTGTTAGATTTTTGATTTATGGAACATCATTAAAAATAAATTTAATAAGTCATCCAATCTTATAAATGATTGAAATGTTCATGAAAGACATATGTTTTTATTAAATGCCAAAGCTATGAATGATTTATTTTGCGCTTTAGATAAACACGAGTTTAATTGAGTTTTTCCTTATGATTCGACTTTTGATATATGACATATTTTAGAAGTCACTCACGAAAGTATAACTAAATTAAAGGCATCAAAGACAAATGAAATAACATGCAATAATAAACTTAAAGAATAATTCTAAAGAACAAGAAGGACATTGTCTCGAGAACCAAAGATGAACATATTCCAAAGAATAAGAAGGACTTGGCATTGAGAACATTAGATGACTCCTCCTCAAGTAAAACCTTGAGTGAAGAGGACTATGAATTTGAACTTATGACCAAAGAACCAAATAAACTAATAAAAATAAACAAAAAATATAAAAATAAACTTAAATGGACATAACTTCTTGCTATGAACGCAAGAAGCCGAGGCACTCCGAAGATCAAAAAGACATAAAAAAAAAATAGAGAATCTCGCGTTAATGGCTATAAACGATGAGGTAAGTGATTCTTTCGAGGTCTCATTTAATTTTATTATTAAATATATTTAATGAACTATTTGATGAATTTAAGAAACTTAGCAAAAGATAAATTACTAAATAATGAACATGCATTACTTGCTAATATAATTTAAAACATACATGAAGTATCAACATCATGCATTTTTTTGCTTTAGATGTGAATTATTAGAGACAATTAAAAAAAGAAAATGTCATACTATAACAAACTTTAAAAAAGTTTGAAATATGCAATAAATCTCTAAACATGATCTTTATCAAACGTATTGGTTTTTATGGGTAATACTCATTAAAAGCCAACAATCTTTATTAAAGGACCCATATTACATTTCTCATCCGAAAATAAATGTAATTTTTTGATAGATGTGGACACTTTACCTATAGATGTTAATTTAAAAAATATAGTCCACATAATTTGATTTGGGTTCCTAAAGGAACCATAAACAACCAAATGTCATTAATTAAATTAGGTAGAGCTTTTTATGAGAGACCCAAAGTCAAATGGATACCTAAACCAAAACCTCCAGGCTTGTCTCAAACCAAGACTAAGAGCACAAATGATATTTTGATGAAGGATGCTCAAGGCACATGACTTGAGATCTAACATTCCTTTCAAGCTCACTAGCCTAAATAACAATAATAAGAAAAAATATTGGAATTAAAATTATTGGTAATAAATCTTTTGATGATTCATGGTTATATAATTAATCTTGATTGATTTTCGATGATGAAAGAATTTTGTATGAAAAACTAGAGCATGTTAGTACAAAAATTAGAATTTAAAATCTTAGATATATTATAGTGGAAAACTATCTATATTGCATCCATTGAAATTTCTTAAAAAATAATTTTGATGATGATCTTTGATGTGTTTTCATATGATTTTTTTTAGATGATAAATTGGTTTATATGATTTGAGAGGTATTTAATATAAAATAACCTTTTTGACTCACAAAAATATTTATCCTACATATCTGCATGGTTTTGACCGAAGAAAATATCTATCTAAATAAATAATAATTTTTTAATATTGAATGATTGATTTGAGTATGATGATTGAAATGATAAATGAGTTGTATGTTGAGTTTAGATCAGATTGGTCGCTTAGATAAAAATTATTGACTTGTATGTTTAATGATTTATTTGAATGTTCTATTAGTTGGGTTGTATATTGATTTTGAATGTTAGATCATTCTTGAATTGGGAGTTCAAATAAAATAACATAAATAATTTGTTTTAGAAAAATGAGCATGATAACTCATTTCACTAAGTCTAATGAGTTAGACTTACTTAAGAAAGAATGTTTAAATGCTTAACTTATATTTAACCAGTTAGACTTATTTAAATAGTATGATTCGTCAAGTGCTTATATGATTTTTTTTTCCCCCTAACATCTAATTTGTATGCGTTCAGAACTTTGTGCAAGATGGAGAGATGTGCTCTCCGGTCGGAAGATGAGGACTGGGATTGGGCCACTCTTCTTTATATGATAGATATTATAGTAACGTGATAGCTTTTGTAAGGGCAGAAGAGCCTGTGCAGGCACTTGTGTTAGTTACCTTAACAAAGGTCAGAGGTGGGATGGATTAAACTACATACATATAGACAGACGGATCTTTCTGTGTTGTTTTTGTAGCTTATGGGTATTAGTTCTTTTGATTTGAAATAATATTGGGTCCTGTATTTTCTAGAATGGGACTGTGTAGGATGAGCTCATTGTTGTTCTTGGAGGACTGCGTTTGGTCTAGACAAACATTTAAAGAAGTTGCAAATAACCGAGTCATAGGTGTATCAAACTTCTATAGCATTCACGAGTGAACTGAAAAAAGATGCAGCTAACAGTGTAACAATCTACAGTTCAGCCGCCATCTGATCTGAGAAAGTGAAAATGCAATGGTTCCATAAGCAAATTCTTCACAGGCAAAAAGACTTGGAATTTCTTGATCAACTTCATCTTAGGGTAGGGTGGGCAAATACATGATAGCATACGCCCCCTTCTCCCACCATGCAATTTCATAAACCACAAGTATTTATTTTATAGCATTCTCAATTAGTTTTATATCGAAAGTGTGTAAAATTAAGATCAACTTACAAGGGGGTTTGATGAGTCTACTATCATCAACTTCGACTTAAACATTTAGGCCAATGATTTGAAACACACGAACTTGATAGACCAATTAGCGCATCAGGCTCGGGCAATGACATATTTGATACTCTATATTGCAGCAATCTATCCTTTGGTATCTACAAACCGTCGATGCTGCATCATCGTACAGTAAACTTTGGACAAACATTAGAATGGTATAGCGAAAACAAGTTTCCTGTGGCAAGATTAATTAAGTACACCCATTTTGAAAGCAATTGGGGATGAAGCATCATCGGTTTTCAATAGCTGAACTGCCGAAGCTTGTCCTATTTGCAATATCCTTAGAACTAGACTTGTATAAAAATATATTAGTCCATAAGTGATGAGAGCTGATTGTTTCCTTCTTCTCAGACAAAAAACCAGGCATGTGTAGATTTCCTTCTGATCTTGTGCTTTGTACGTAAAGCTGAGATCAACTACTTAGCTTCATCCCCTTCTACAGAGTACCAAAGACAAGAATGCTGCCTCCGATGAAATCTCACTCAAACACTGTTTCAAGTATATCATGTTCTTCCTGAAAAAGAACAAAAAAAAAAGCATCTTTTTCTCATGAATGATTGTATCCAGACTGTTCATCCATGTTTATTGTGAAATCAATGACAAGGAATTGTTTAACCGTATTACCAACATAAGAATGATGAAAAGATGCCCTACAACTTGCAGGTGTTGCTCTTCCTCATCAGCTCTATGTTTTCTGCTATTGTCGACCCAGCAGTCCCCACAAACCCCAGTGATGCACAGCTGCAAACTGATTCTTCTATATACAAAAGAATATCTGGTAATAACACTTGGTTACAAGCTTTCTTCTTCCGTGATCCTTCATAATTTCTTGGAAGGACACTAGACCTGATACCATGTTCTGATGCCATTAGTCTCTTGGCTGCCTGCGTGACCAATTCAGATTTTTCTCCCATGGTATATAGTTGATATGTTGAATCTTTTGCAAGGTCCGCTAGGTAAGTACCAGTCCAGTTTACAGAAGGAAGATCCGTCATGAGAAAAATATTAATAGGATCACTGAGTATCCTTTGATTTGGTTTCAGTTCTAGGGACTTCAACTTCTGTTCCAGAGTTGAAAATGTAGCCTTCCAATGGTTCTTAAATTGCCCATCTAGCAACCTAAGCTGAGCACAGAGAAAAGGCTTTTTAATTTTGTTCAGAGCAAACTCCTTCCCTGCAGCCAGAATTTCTGGGGCAAATGGAATAAACTCCATTTTCTTGAGCAAAGATTGTATTCGTGGGTCTCCTGGCACTTCATGGATATCAATATACGACTCGGAACCTCTGTAAGGTGCTGAAAAGAGTGTTCCAAAAGCCAGGATCGGGGACATTGCAGCTTTTGATCCAGGCCCAAGAGCTTTACTGATACTTCTACGTTTTCTAACATACGAAAACTTCTTCTTTTTCAGCAGCTCTTTGCCGGCCTGAAATGAGTCCAACGTTTCATCAGTGTCCTGAAGGTATGTCCACACTGTTGTCCTACAATCATCTTCTACAGCATATGTACACTGGTTATTATTACCCTGCAAGCCAGATAGCAATGATCTGCACTGATCAAAATTTCCCACAGCAGATTTTATGCCAGAAATGGCACAACATAAGCCACCAGAGCAAGCTTGCTCCATGTTTAACCCACACCAAGCTGACGCAAATATCCTAAAATCAACTGTTCTAACCATAGATGATGTCACCACAGATAGATCAATTATATCTCCCATTGATACGTACCTGAAAAAGGAACACAAGATTTATCAGAAATACTAACAAACAGCAGCCAACACCAACAAAAGAAGAATTAGTCACCCACAATCCAGAAGCAAAGGCATCATATATGGCAACCATAAGCCACAAAGCAAGGCTTAAGCAATCACCAACCACCAGTGAGCGACTTCTAAGTTTGATTTTGGGTTTTGGTTGTGATATATTACAAACTCTACAAAGTTGTGATATAATAAACTGACTACAGCCTGGGCAAACTCTAACCCCTAGAATTGCTGTCGCTTTCTGGTGGCAGTAATTGAAGCTGGTTTAAATCAATAAACATAGGTAATGCATGATACAGATTTCAAGAGCAGCGATCAAGGTAATATTATTCTCCAATCATTTTTTGACACCATGCTTCCTAGCAGAATCGCATTTCTTCATATCAGTCTTTTTTGCGCAGGCTGACATACCACGAAGTGCAAAGTACTCAGATTTCACTGGATAAATAATTGAAGTTTCTTGATTGGTGACTTGAAGAAATGAATTTGATGACAAGAAAAAAATTGTTCATTTAACATTTAATGAATTCCCATGAAATTTCTTGATGTTGATCCTTATCGGACATAATTGAGAGCAGGAAATCAATTAATAGCCACTCACCTCCGATCTCGAACGAGTTCCATGATGTGATCCCACACTGCCGTCCGGAGCTCGGTGGGGCTAGAGACCCTAAACTTCGGGCAACTACCCAGGGCGACGGCATGGTGGTCGAGCACGGGGGGCACGATTAGGGTGCGGTTCAGGATGGCGGCGAAGAGGATGGCGTTCTTGAGCTCGGAGACCTGGTTGCTGAACCCGCTGTGGGGAGCGAACCAGAGGAATCGCTCGCCGCGGAGGAAGAAGCCGCATTGGGTAGATCGAGCAGCGTCGAGGGTTCCGGAGGAGGAGGGGAGGAGGGAGCGGAGAAGATCGGCGGTGGAGGAGAGGCAAAAGGCAAGAAAGAGGGCGAAGAGGAGGAGAAGGGTGACAGAGAGGAGGAAGAGGGGCTTGTTTCTTGGGCTTCTCTTCCGCCATCGACTCATCTCGCTCGCTCTCTACTCCCACTCTCGTAAACAACGCACGAGAAGGGAGTCTTATTGTGACTTATTTCGGTGCCTCGATCCCTTTTAAATTCTTTTTTATTTTTTTATTTTTTTGATATATATATATATATATATATATATATATATATATATATATATATATATATATATATATATATATATATATATATATATATATATATATATATATATATATATATATATATATATATAAGCGTTGTCCAGAAAAATATCTGTTTTTTTGGATTTTCTAATAATTTTCAAAGAATCATCTTCTATTTCTAATATTCTAAAAATATTTAAAAAATATCATTTTTCTTGTTCAAATCTAAAAAAATTCATCAATTATTTATAATATTTGATGGGTTAGTTTTTATCCATAAAACATCAGAGTATTTTTATTTTAAGAATATTATTAAATATTTTTAAAATAAAAACACTATAAAGTATTTTTGAACTAGTCTTATGGTGTTTTTTATCCATAAAAATACTGTAAGACTAGTTAAAAAATATTATATAATATTTTTAAGCTAAATATTGATGTTATAGTGTTTTTTAAATATTTATTATATGGTATTTTTAAAACAAAAACACTATGAACTGTTGATAGAAAAACCTTTTGGATTTGAGCGAGAGAATACGTGACAGCTTTTGAGGATATTTTTGAAATTTTCTGAGAATTATGAAAAGGGGTTTCAATCGAGAAAAATAAAAAAAAGGGTTATTTTCCCAAACAATAGCCTTTATATATTCTCCTTTAAATTTTAGTTTAGTTAAATAATCATTAACTAAAGTTTGATTTATATTAATATCCTTTAGCAAAATTTTGCACTGTATACTTTAGTGGCATTTGTGAATTGTATTATTTAAGGATGATATGTATTATATTAAGAGTTATAATGAGAAATTTGTTATTTTCTAAATTTGATATAGATGACTTTACCTTTCAATGCAACTATTCCCATCTCTCCCCATCTATGTGAAGGGCGATTTCCGTAGGAGTTCTCAGATTTGGGATTTTTTTTCTTAATAGCGTCCTTCGTTTCTATATTTCCCAAAAAGAGAGATCCTCCCTTTGTAAAAAGATTAAAATATCTTTTAAAAATTATTTGTTGCAAAAAAAAAAATATATATAGTTTGAGATCTTTCAATAGAGTTTCAATATTTTTTTATTATAATATTTTTGAATATGGTGATAGTGTTTTTGATTACCGAATGAAAAACACAATAGTTTCATTGAAAACCAATATAAATGAATAATATCTAACTATTTTAAATGATTGTAAATAATATAAGGTTGTTTAAAATATTTAGACCTAAGTTTAAGACAATGGAAAAAATTAAAATTTTCATTATGGTTTAGTTTGAAATAGGTCCAAGACCTTCATAATTTTCATTCAAAATCATTAAGATTCTCATATTAACAATTTTATATAATACCTCCAACCCTACAGTAACATTGATATTTATTGTTAATAAAAAATTTAATTAATTGAAAATTAGTTATAGTTTCTTTATTAGAATTATAATATTTTCGACATCGGTATGGTCAAACTAATATAAGAGGTAATGTAACCGATCGACCTAAGTTGCTCTTTCGAGGACAATACAACCAAATCTAGGCATTACTTCGGTGAATTATATCTTTCATATTTGGCATTTGATCAAATTCTTTGAACTTTTACTGATTTAAACATTGGAAGAATTTTATTGGGTATGCCACTGATATCATCTTTTTTTTATTTTATAGAATATCGTACCAATCCTATTCATCTTCCAATATCAAATTTATGTCTAAGTACGTATCCCCTATACATAATAATATCTTACTGGCTTGGGAGAAAATTTTAAAAATTACAACCGATAATGATGACATGTTCGTCATATTAAAAAAAGTGAGATTTCTCTTTAGACATCGAGAGGTGCTATCCGGAAAAATTGAAAACTTGAGCTTTTCTAGAGAGTCACCCTAATGTAAAGGGTGATTTCTCTTTTCTTTTCTTTTGTTTACCTTTTTTTTTTTGAAGGAATTTTAATAGTATTTTATATAAAAAAAGGGGCTAATTCTCAATCTTCAACTCTTTTCATCATATTTCTCCAATTATTCTCAGAATGAGAAACACTGAGAGGGTTGAAGACTAGCTCACAGTTGATCCTGATTCATGGTACTGCCATAGTTTAGAGAATTCCTAGGAGGAACATAAAACTCGCCAACGTTTTGAATTGATCAGAACAGTGATTTCCAGTGAACTTCCACAGTTCTTGCCACTTCAAATATAACAAAATCCAGCAATATACACATAATATTGTGATTAAATTTTTTGATATCAGCACTGACTCAGTGATAGCCACACCATTAAGTAAACAAAACAATATAAAAAAAGAACACAACTAGTAAACAATGGTAAATAAACTTGAATCTAGAATATTTTATGCTAGTTACACATTGCATTTGTCTTCAGCACATAATACATATAAAAAATAATGAATACATATAACATATATAAGTACTTGTATACAGATACAAGTCCTTGAAGCTGTACATTATTAACAGGCACAAGAACAATGAATGGCTGTGTGGTCAGCAGCAGGAAGGCAGATGGTTAGCATGGATCCAATTATATTCTGATGGAAAGAGCAAGACTTCTGAAGACCATAGTAGCATCCCCAGCAACACAACACCTTAATTAGATTAAAACAGGAAGACATGCTCAGCACACAAATCACACGATATCAAAGACTAGAATAGAAAGTGAACTGTCATCGATATAACAGAAAGCAAATGAAAAATACATCTCCTGGACAACATATCAACTATGCTTAGAAATATCATAGAATGCATGGGGATACATGCTTATCAGGTTAATTAGATTATCTTCAGTCTATTCTTAATTCATTTGTAACAGATCCTTATTATATTTTCCTCTGATTAGCATCAACGTAAAAGTAACCAAGTAAGCATCACAGGATATAAACCAGTCTCACATGCATTTAAGTACTGCACTTATTTAATTCTTGGCCCCGAATCTTGAAATGGGAAAGGTATCCTACTTCCGAAAGACTTACATAACACACTCTGTAAATCCATTCAAGAGTCCAAGAAGAATGAAAACAGGTCAGCAAAGTCCAACCAGGAGTATGTTCTGTTAAACCAAAATTTAGTAACATGAATTTGGAAGCAACTTGTTATCCAATTCAATGAACTCAGTTCAGAACCACGGCTACCTAAAAAGTGCAGTTTAACTTTTAGAACTAGTGCTTACTTTTTGTTCCAAAAGAGTTGCATCTGCAGCCAAGAACCTACGGTATTTGGGTGCATTTTATGTGCTGCAGTTGCTGATTGATTCAAAATTGCTTAAAGACCAATGACCAAGGATGCTAATCAACTGATCATTTACGAAAAATATCAGATAAGAATGGCAGTATGAGGAAATGTCAAAAAATGCAGTAACTTCCTGATCATCTGTTAACAAGAAGGCAAGGATTATTATCACAGGACAAACCTTCACTTGTTGACCCTGTCTGAATAGTTGGATCATGTATGAGCCCTTGTGGATGGATTAGCATGGAAGGTGGATTGCCTCTTTGAACCTCCAAGCAAAAACAGTGAAGATGCTGTTTCTCCAGCAGACTCTCCTATGCTCAGTTTTGACAGATCCACAAGTTCATCACCATTTATGGGGGTCTTTAAATGTATGGTTGTTGGCTTAATAATTTCATGTGCCTGTTGCTCTGAAGTATCTGCTTTGTCTCCTGACCAATGAGGGAATGATAATTGTAGAAATGGTGAAAAATAAGCTAGATGCAACACAGGATAACTGCACCGAAGAGCTTCTGGTTGTGGGATGACTGCTTCCTCAACATTGGAGTCCATTGATTCAAAATCCTCATTCAGTGTTGGAGGCACCGGAAGGGGCTTGTTATTTTGTGCCTCTGATTCTTGGAAGTTCATTAGAGATGGTTGAGCTTTGAAGGGCTGAAATATTATAAGGTCGGATAGTTAGGCATTCAGAAAAAATGATTTTAGAAACAGATTATATATGTGGCTAAAATTAATCCTTCCCACCTTTCTAAAGAGGTCTACTTTGCACAATTTCTTTAATGTAAAAATAGCATACAACAACCATCATATGTGACCAAGTAAACGGAAGTGTGTGTCTGTGTGTGTGTTAATTAAAAAAGGTAACCCAGTAACTCAACTATATTTCACAGGTTTCCATTGAGCACTTGCTGTAGGACAGGGCTCTTTTAACTTCATTATCTGGATCTTTGACCTCAAGGTTTTGAAAACTTTCTCTGCAAGACCACTCTTGGCATGTTTTGAAAATTATTTTTCTCTAAGAAGTCATTCACCTAGCTCAAATTTCAGAGATGCAGGAAAGAATGTTCCTAATTCTGTCAATCTTGACTTGACAACTATTCACAGAATTAGGTACACTTCTCTCCAGAAATTCTTTCATTTTCACTAAATTGTATGGTTAAAAGATAAAAATGGTTCCATATAGTCTTCAGCATCAGTAGACCTCACAGAAATAATCGATCCCATAAAGAAAAGGCAGACAGATCTAACATCAGTTCTTGATAAATCACAGAAAGGGTCCAAAGTTAGCTGAATGTAATAAATTAGGCTGAAATACTGTGATAGTATGTCAGAATCCAATTATGATGACATGATGTGGCATTGTGCATGTCTAATTAGACAATCATAAACATTTGTTCCTAAGGAAGCTAAAATGAACAGATGTAAACATCTGTTCATTACAGTGACACACACACACACACACACAGAAAGAGAGAGGGGCCTAATCAGGTTCCATGTCAAAGAGGCTTGATCTTCTCTTTCTTCTTGTTGTATTGGCTTTACGAATAAAATACTTCTGTGCATGACTAGCCACTTGAGTAGGTGGTCTTGATACCACATAGTTACGAGATATGCCTCGCCAATCACCTTTACCAAGCTTTTGTAAGCCAAGTAAAAACATCATATGTTCTTCTTCAGTCCACAGATTACCTGCATATATCATCAACGAAGAGCCCATGCAACCATCATCAATCAAGCTCCAGATTGGAATAACACAGCTGATGGTTATAAACGCTGAATCGGAAACTGAAATGGACGTGATACCAAAAAAATCTTCCATGTCGACGAATCTAGTACAGTTGAGCGATTTTTTATACATGCACAAGTTTGGACTGCTGTTCTACTTCTATCTAAATGTATCTATATTTTTCTCAATTTCACTCTCTTCTCAGCAGTAGAAGTGGCTCCAACAATGGTTCCAACTGGAATAGATAGTATTGGTTTTATCATGACACAATGACTTTTTGGTTTTGTATCAATCGTAGAATATCTGGTGGTTTGTCACCAACTTGTCTTCATTATTCCTAAAAATACTTTTACCTTCTCCAGTTTCCTTTTTTATGCTTAGAATAGCCCAACTAAACTATGAGACTCTATCACCTTCACAAAAATCGATCGAATTTTTATTTCAAACCCTAGTTAGTCATCAAAACCTATGCTGCATCACCAACCACTTTAAAGGTTCAGTATATTTCTTCTTTGCATTTCTTTATGTATTCCTCAAATAACCTCCATTTCTCTGTTTATATCTAAAATAAGCAGACCAACCAATCAGACTAAACAGTAAAAGTTGATCCAATCATTTTTCTGTGGTTGCCATTTCTTTTGGTTTGCTTCCTGTCAAATTTTTAGCAAGTTGGCTCTTCTTATTTGGATCGGAAAGCTACATCCTTGGGACTGATTATGAAAAGTCCAATGAAGTTGACTACCCATTTGGTTAGAGTCTTTATTAGCAACAACACAGCTACAAGAAACAAGTCATTTATTCTTTGACAGCCTTCCTTCTAAAACTCAGACTAGTGGCACCAAATACAAATCCAGAACAAATCATCCTATCCAGTGCCTGTCAAATGTAGGCAGCCCAAATAGAAGTTTTCATTGCCTTCTTCCCTCTACTTATAACTTCTTCATACTGCTCTCGTAAACTAATAATTGTACAGATACCATCACTTACTACACAGAGTGAAAACCAACATAGCAAATCTAAAGCAAAAACAAAATCCTCAAGGATATCCTGAAATAGTGACGCATAGGTCTCACCCCTTACAAGTCCAAGATGACCCAAAACTTAATTATATCCTTCATGAAGAGATAACATACATTTGAACAAAAAAATTTGGGATCCGAATTAAGAGTGCCTGCAAGCTAACGTGTGGATTCTACACAGCATACACACATGTTTAAGTTTGGAAAGCAGACCAGACGGGCATATCACACATTTCATTCAACTTTCTGCCAAGTCTAACCAAATCCAGACTTTTACATAGTATTCGATGAGATAAGAAAGAAAGCTACAAAGGTATGATAGACAGGCTCTCATTCGGCTTAAAAGGTCCACTTTTACGGTTTGACCTAAAAAAGGAACAAAGCAAGCAAGAGGGACGAGAGATCAAGGGCGACTCACCCTTCGTTCGCTCGCGGCAGCTCGCGGACGACCCCTTGACGAAATCCTCCGACGCGAACCCGTCGGCGGAAGCGGCGCCGTCGCCTCCGCGTCATCTCCCCGCCGTCTCGTCCTCCGCCTCCTCTAGGTTCAAGCTTTGGAGCCAAACAAGTGGAAGATCGATCGAGGCGATGGCGTTGCAGAAGAAGAGGAAGACTTGGAAATGTGATAAACAGTAGAATTAGTTTTATATGTTGTGATTTTAACCCATCAAATATCCATTAAATATTATCCAAAAGTTAAGAATATTTTCATAAAATTTATTAAATCTATAATAATATACATTAAATTTTATAATAATTACGAAACACATCGAGGTATTTTTAAATTAATCAATAAATTGATTTCTTTTGACAGGTTAAGAAATCTGAATCTTCTTATTTTATAATCAGAGATCATAACCAAATTTATTTTCATAACTATATCTACTGTATGATATTTCTAGCTTATGTCTATCAAGTTAGAAATATAATTGTATCGATAATTAATTTTTATGATAATTATGTCTATTAGTCAAATAATTTTATTTTAATTAGATCACTTAATCAAAATACTAGATTAATATATTTAATTATAGATGTATGATTCTTAAAATTTTAATCGTGTGTGCCTTAAGATTATAACAATCTCTCACTAGATTATATATCTCGTAATAAATGAATGTGGTATACTTTACGATCTCAAAACTATTGTTATTATTAAACATGACATACAACATAATTTCATCTATTGATCATATTAATATATGACGAAAACGGTCATTGCTATATCAATAATAGCTAAACTCATCAATGATCATTAATATTAATATAATCAAATAACATAGATTAACCATGAATATGATTTGTACATGTTAATTTCCAACTAGTCCAACTTTATCATTATGCGATCATTAATAATTTTAATAGTAATAATATACAAAGTAAAATAAATTGAAGCTTTATTTTTTTATCAAAAAATATATATACAAATATATATTCTAGCATAGGATATACAACAAACTTAAGTTTCTTCATATTCTAATACACCCGAGCATTATGCTCATTAAAGAACTTGGATGGTACACCTTGTGAGAGGATCTACTAAGATAATATTTGTCCCTAATTATTCTATAAAAATTTATCTACTTTATACTTTTTCTTTCACAACTAGGAACTCGATATCAATGTGCTTTGACTTAGTTAAGCTCATATTATTTATTGTTAGAGTATAAAATAGTTGATTTATTATCATTGTATATCTTTAGAGGTCTTTCAATCTCTTGTACTATGTATAGCCATGTGACAAAATTTCTAAATCAAATTTCATGATTTGACGTCTCAAAACATACTACAAATTCCGTTATCATGGTGGAAGAAGTAATAAGAGCTTACTTGGCACTATGCTAAGAAATCATCCTACTAGCCAACATATAAACGCAGCCCAAAGCGGTTTTCTTACTATCTTGGCATCCAGCAAAATCAGAGTGAGAATACATAATGATCTCCAAATGGTTTGATCTGATATATGTGAGCATATAATCTTTTGTCCTCTTTAAATATCTTATAACTTTTTTGGTTGTATTCCAATGACCTATTCCAAGATTGCTTAAGTATCTGCCTAACACTGTAATAATGTACGCTATATTCGAACACTTACAAACCTATACATACATTAAATTCCCTACAGTTGATGCATAGAGAATCTTATACATTTCTTGAGTTTCCGTATTTCCTTTAGGGCATTGATTGATATTAAACTTGTCTCGCTTTACGACAGGGGTGTTTCCTGGTTTACAATCTTACATGTTAGACCTTTTGAGTACCTTATCAATATAACTTATTTATGATAATCCTAGAATAATGCTAGATCTATCCCGATGTATATGGATTCCTAATACAAAAGTGACATCAATAAGATCTTTCATCTCATAATTTCTTGATAGAAATCTCTTGGTTTCATGTAATATGCCTATATTATTTATGGTAGCAGAATGCCATCAACATACAATATCAGGAAAATGAATTTGCTCCCACTGAACTTATGATACATACAATCATCAACAACATTCACCTCAAAATCAAATGAGAGAATTACATGATGAAATTTATGATACTACTATGGGATGCCTATTTTAGCCCATAGATGGATTTTGTCAATTTACAAACTATTTTCTTTAGGTCTCCTGACATAGTTTTATGGTTGTACTATATAAATTGTTTCATCAATGTTTCTATTGGGAAATATTGTTTTAACATCCATATGATGAAGCTCCAAATCAAAATGTACAGCTAGTACCATAATTATCTTAAAATAGTCCTTCGTTGAAACTGAAGAGGAAGTCTCTTTAAAGTCAATCCCTTTTATTTGATTATAGCTCTTTGCCACAAGACATGTCTTATACCTCTCCGCATTACCATTAGAATCCCTTTTGGTTTTGAAAATTCATTTACAACCAATGGGTTTCATACCTTTTGGTAATGGGGCAAGTTCTCGAACTTTATTATCTTATATGGACTTATACTCTTGATTCATTGCTTCAATCTACTTATCTGATATGGAATCCTCCATGGCTTAATAGAAGTTGATTGGATCATCTCCTATCATACCACTACATTCTTCATGTTCTTAGAGAAATATCATATAATCATCAATGACACTCCTCCTTTCCCTAATAGATCATCGTAAAGGTGTTGGCTTTTGTGGCACAGGTTCATGAGGATGTTGAGTTTATTCCTCATGAATAATTTTCTTATACTGTATGAGAGCTAAAATAATTATATCCTTTTGAGGTACTGAATTTGCCACATCAGTGGCAACTATACGAATTGAATCAATTATTCCTTAAAGGTAAAGTCTTTGACTTTATTTCTCACCCCAAATTCAATATCCTCAAAAAATGTAGCAATACCTATCTAAAAAATATTTCTTGATTTGTGATCCTAAAATTTATACCCCTTAGATCGCTCAGAATAACCAATAAAGTAGCTATTTACTGTTCGAGATTCTAATTTCTTTTCATTAGGCCTGTAAAACCTTATTTCAGTTGGATAACCCCATACATGAAAGTGCCTTAGACTAGACTTTCTCTCAGTCTAGTTTATGTAGTGCTTTAATTAGTACTCTGTTAAGAATATAAGTTGTAGTCATTATTGCTTTAATTAGTTTATTTACCTTTAATATATTTAATATAAATATCTAAACATGATAAGTCAATGGGATCAAGAATCCCTTCTAACATAAGTGTTTCAACCCTATTTCTAGAGATATGACTCAGACGTTTGTATCATCGTACACCCGAATTTTTAATTTTACGTTTAGTACCTAACAATTCTGCATTCATGGATTCATGGTAGGACGCTATAGTATTAAGCAAATATAGATTGTCATAAACCATAAGTAAATGAGTTCCAATCACATTTGAATTTAAAGACAAAGTAATTTGATTATTTTCAAATGAATAAGAATGATCATATTTGTCCAAATAAGAGACATAAATTAAATTCAGTCTAAATAAGGTACAATAAAAGTGTATTTCAAATCCAAATAGTATCTAGTACATAATAACAATTTAAATGGGCTTATAGCTTCCACATCTACTGATTTTTCATCCCCTACATAAATGCATCTCTCAGTATTATTAGGCCTTCGATAGCTCAGGCAATCCTGCATTGAAACATTGATGTTAGTAGTTACACCGAAGTCTAACCACAAAGTGTTTCTAGGTACTGAAGTTAAATTAACTTCAGAACAAACTTAAGTAAAGAGCGTACTCCTTTTAGCACGTCAGACATGATATTTTGCATAGTCATTCTTCAAATGCCCAAATTTCTTGTATAATAAACAAGTATCAGTCTTATTTTGTGTATCAGTCTTAATTTGTTTCTTCTGTGTTGGATCCTTATCAACCTCATTCTTTCCAGATTTGTATTTCCTTTTCTTGCTCTTCTCCTTAGAGGTGCTGACCATGTTATCACTTTCAGTCTTTTCTTGGTTCAATCTTTCCTTTTCTTGCACATAAAATGAAATAAGCTCATTAAGAGACCATTTGTCCTTTTGGCAGTTATAACTGATCTTAAACTGACTGAATTATGCATGAAGAGATATCAGAACCAAATGAATAAGTCCTCTGATAAGTCAAGCTTTACTGCTTTAAGTGATAGAAGATAAGATTTTTCTCAACCACATCCTCTCCTCAACTGCATTCTCACTCTCGTTGTTCAGTTGAGGAAAATCCTCTTCCTCAACAACTTCTCTAGCCTATAAATAGAGCTAATGTACAATTGAACGAATCAATTAAATCAACTCACTTTTATTATTAACATGGTATCAGAGCTATAACAAATTCTCGTCGATGTCTCTACCTCTCCCTCATCCTCTTCACTCGGTGAAGAGAAGTATCTTCTGCCTCCTCTCTCGCGGACCCACTACTAGAGCCCCCCCTTCTTCCTCCTTCCCTGGCTTCCTCTGGCACTTGTCTGCAGCAGCACTAACGCCCTCTTCCACGACACTCGGCTTCTTCTCGTGCACTAGTAGTGTCGCTGCTCCCCAGTCGACTTTTCCTTTTGCACCAGTAGCATCGCTGCTCCCCAGCCGCAGCCGCGCCTCTGCCCCATCCCCCGGTGATGTCCACCCTCGGGCTGTACTATATGGAGATAAACATTAGCGGTCCATCGTAGCCCTACGTCTTGGATGTTGACACCGGCACCTCCCCTGGTTCCAGTGTGACGCCCCTTCCGTTTGCTGTTCCAAGGGACCTCACCTGTGGTACCGACCCAAGTGCACCAATCTTGTACCCTGCAGAAACCTCCACTGCGTCGCCCTCTACTCCAGCACCACCCAAGATCAAAACTGTGGCCA
This sequence comes from Ensete ventricosum, assembly GCA_029747655.1. Taxonomy (NCBI): domain Eukaryota; kingdom Viridiplantae; phylum Streptophyta; class Magnoliopsida; order Zingiberales; family Musaceae; genus Ensete; species Ensete ventricosum. Next base: position 46,322,567 of record JAQQAF010000003.1, read on the forward strand.
ATGTGAATACGAGCTTGAATATGCAGACCACGGCTCCTCCTGCGACATCCTCGTCGCTGACGCCAACTTCCCTCAAATAGGTCCAATGCCTTGTGCGGTTCCGGTGGAACCACCCGCTTGTCCCTCGGTAGATCGATGATCAATTTTGCCATTACCCATCAAAAGAGTGTCGCAAATCCTTCCTGTCACTATGTCTGTCGGGACCTCTTGGTCCTGATCTCTAGTTTCGATGCCTTTATTCTGCTTTCTACCGCTAGACCTCTGCTTACACTGATCTCCTCTACTGTCAGATTTTATCTCTGCGGCTGCCTGTGCCCTCTGCTACACACCTTCCTTTGAAGGATGAGCCATGCTATAGTAGCCACGAGGAGAAAGCCGTCGACCTGACCCTGCCTCGGCAAGAACGGCCAACCACTCATCTCTTCCACTCCTTCCCCTCGCTGATGTAACCTCTGGCTCCTGCAATCTACTAGGTGAAGTGCAACGCCTGTTGTGTCCCTCCCAACAGCTCTCATAGCCGCACCCTGCTGCTGCTACATCCCCTGCTTCTCTTGCCTACGGTCGTGCCTTCCTCCACTACCTCCTCCCCTTGCTACCAGTGCCCTCTTGCTATTGCCCAACCGCTTCTGCCACCGGCGTTGCCCTCTTGCAACACCACAAGCGCCACCCCACCAGCCCTTCTTCTTCTCTGCCTTCCTACACGATGTCGAGGTCTTCCACTTTGGACTTTCATTCCTTGCCGAGAACGAAAGATATTTCTTGCCTATGCTACATATCTTTTGTTGTACTGTAGCTCAACCGACAGATTGATTAGTCCTTCTCCTCTCAATGTCTTCATCATCTACCTCTCATGTTCCCGTCACTATTCCCACAGGGAGCAATAGTGCTTCTCAGAATACAGGCCTTGTCTCCATCAATGCTGCAGCTCTCATCCCTTTCAAATTATCCAAAGGAGGCAACTATAAATCCTAGCGTGCTCAATTTTCTAATCTCCTCTTTGGATATGATCTATTAGGTTATGTCGACGGATCATTCAGTTGTCCACCAGTAATGATCAACATTCTGGGTGCAGCAAGTCTAGTACCAAATTCAGAGCACAAACTGTGGTTATGCCAAGATCGTCTTATTCTTCAAGCAATTCAAGCTTCTGTCGTGGGGTCCGTTACCCCACTCATATCTTCCTGTGCAACTACTGCAGAGGCATGGTGCAAGTTGCAAACTATATTGGCAAATTGTTTGCGTACTCACATGTTCGGCCTCTTTTCCAGTTTAATGAACACAAAACAAGAGGGAAGTACTATTGCTGATTATTTACAGAATATCAAAGTTATCATTGATGACCTGGCTTTGATAGGTCATTCTCTTAGTGATGAGGAAGTTCTCATCCACACTCTTAATGGCCTAAGAGGCGAGTTCAAGGAATTGGGAGCCGCAATTTGAGCATATGACTCACTAATATCGTTTGAAGAACTTCATGACAAGTTGACTGACTACGAGACATATTTGAAGTGAGAAGAGAAGGTGCCGGGACTGACCTTCACCGCTTAGGTCAGTTAGAAATTCAAACGAAAAGGCAATCAGTATAACAATAAATCAAATAAAGGTTTGGATATGATATCTCCTACCTCTAAGAACAACAATCCACCCTTGCTTCCTCCACATCTTAACCCCAACATCAACAACTATCCTAGGGATAACTTTCAGTCACGACATCCTACCCACACAACCCAACAACGAGTTGTCTGTCAACTGTCTGATAAAGTCAGCAAAAGTCTGTCGGTCTCGACCCTGACCTTCAGCTGCATCCAATTGGCCTCAAATGAATCTCATGACTACTTAACCTACAAGTCAACTTAATTGGATCATGGACTCTAGGGCTTCCATCCACAACAATTATGATGGTAATGAAGACATTATCATTGGTGATGGTAACAGACTCCATATTACTCATACTGGTTTTGTAACACTTAATTCAAATACTACTACTTTTACACTTGATGATATTTTGTGTGCATTACATATTAAACGATACCTCATTTTCATTTCTCAATTCTGCAACCAAAATAATACTTTCATTGAATTCTTTCATGACTTCTTTCTTGTTAAGGATTTGAGCACGAGGGCATCCTTGGTTCGCTGCTAGAATAATGACAACATTTACAAGTGGTCATCTGCTCTACAAAGAACAAAGCCCACTATTAACTCATCCATTGCAGCTCTGATTGACGTATGACACTGTTATCTGGGTCATCCCTTGTTCTCTATTCTGTAAAAATTATTCTCTCATTATTCTCTTCCTAGTTTTAATTCATGTAGTAGCATAACTCACTCTGATGTCTGTCTTAGTTCTAAAAGTCATTGTTTACCTTTTGGAAACTCCTCCATCTCATGTTCTCAACCTTTTGAAATTATTTATACAGATGTTTGGAGTCCTGCTCCACTAAATTCCTTTGATAATTTTTTATTTTATGTTATTTTCGTAGATTATTTTACTAAGTACACATGGTTTTATCCTCTTCATTATAAATCTGAGGTTTCAATAATATTTATTAATTTCCATAAATTGGTCGAGAATTTATTTGAGATTGCAATTAAAATAGTTTATTTTGATGGTGGAGGTGAATTTCAAGCTTTCGCCTCATGCTTGTCAGCTTGTGGTATTCAACATCTAATGTCGCCTACATATACTCCTTAACTAGTTGGGTCCGTCGAACGCAAGCACTGACACATAGTTGAGATGGGTTGACGCTCCTACAACAAGCCTCTATGCCTTTGACTTTTTGGTAAGTAGCCTTTCAAATAGTAATTTACCTCATTAATCGTATGCTTACTCGCATTCTACAATATCAATCACCATTTGAAAAATTATTTCACAAATGTCCAAATCTTCAAAAGCTTAAAGTATTTGGATGTTTGTGTTATCCATGGCTATGTCCCTATGCCTCGCATAAATTAACACATAGATCTCAACCTTGTGTTTTCATCGGATACTCTCTTGACCATAATGTCTTCTGATGCTATGATCCTTATTTTCACAAAGTCTTTATTCCATGTCATGTTACCTTTGTTGAGTCTATCTTTCCTTTTCACAATACCAAGTCTTTTGCTATATATCTAACTCCACAAAATATGCATCAATGGATTAAACCTTTGGATTCGGCAAACAAGCCTCCATCCACACCATCTAGTAATTCCCCTCCAGATCCGCACTCTTTTGTTACTCCAGTTTCGCAAGTCCTCACTCCCTCCTCCATCTTACCACAAGTTTCTCCTGTTACTGAATCATTACCCTTAGAGTTACCACCACCTTCACCTAGTCTCACTACAGCTCCTCAGTCTGACTCAAACTATGACTCTTCTAATAATATTATAGTCCCTGGGCATCTCATGACAACTCGTTCCAAAAGTAGTATTTTTAAACCACGTCGTATTTTTGATCTATATGCTAGCACTGAATCTGCCCCTAAGGTTGTTGAACCAACTTCATTTGCTTAAGCCCAAAAATCTCCTTATTGGCGTAAGGCCATGTGTGAGGAATCTGATGCTCTCCTCCGTAACTCTACATGGACCCTTATTACATGTCACCCCAACCCGAACTGAACTCTTTTCTAAAAGATGAAACTATAGGTCTTGTGCCAAACTTCTCTAGCCGGGAAGGCAGGTTAGTAAGGATTAGGTAAAGCCTATGAGTCGAATTAAGCAGAACCCTAACAGCTCAATTGCTCGATATAAAGCATGTCTAGTGGCCAAAGGGTTTCATCAACGACCTCGTGTTGAGTTCACAAAGACATTTAGTCCCGTTGTTAAACCTACCATAATTCGACTTATCCTAAGTTTGGCTATCTTAAAAGGCTGGTGTGTAAGACAATTGGATGTCAATAATGCTTTTTTATAGGGGACTCTTACGGAGGATGTCTTTATGCAATAACCTCTTGGCTTCATCCATCTTCAGTATCTAAGACATGTTTGTAAGTTGCATAAGGCTATTTATGGACTTCGTCAGGCTCCACGAGCCTGGTATACTGAAATTGGCCTGTTTTTGACTTTTGTTGGCTTTGTTAACTCTAAGTTTGATACCTCACTATTTCTGCAATAACAACACGGAGGCACCATATATCCTTGGTATATGTGGATAATATTATTGTCATTGGTAGTAATTCTTTGGAGGTTCAGACATTCATCACAAAATTGGCAGATCGATTCTCTCTCAAAGATTTGGGAGCCTTGAGTTACTTTCTATGAGTAGAAGCCACATATTCATCTTCGGGACTTTTTTTATCTCAAAGAAAATATATTCAAGATTTATTGTCAAAGAGAAATATGCAGAATGCAAAAAAGATTATCACTCCCCTCTATACTAATGCAACCCTCAAATTATGTGATAGAAGTCCTATTATAGACCACACTCAATACCGTCGGGTAGTTGGCTCCTTATAGTATCTGGGCCTCACTCATCCAGATATTTCATTTGCAGTAAATAAATTATCACAATTCATGCATCAACCATCAACTACACATTGTCTGCAGTCAAACGAATTCTGCAATATCTTAAAGGGCTCTCAATCATGGTATCGTCCTTAGAAAACACTCTTCATTTCATCTGCATGCATTTGTTGATGCTTATTAGGCCGGGAACTCTGATGATAGAACATCCACATCAGAATATCTTATTTTTCTTGGAGCTAATCCAATTAGTTGGAGTTCTAAAAAGCAGAAGTCAATCGCACGATCCATAACCGAAGTTGAATATCGTGCCATCACCACTACTGTTGTTGAACTCAATTGGATCATGAATCTGCTCAAAGAGTTTAACCTCTCTTCTACTCTTACTCCCACAATATATTGTAATAATATTGGAGCCGCTTATCCCTGTGCTAATCCAGTATTTCGCTCCTATATGAAGCACATTGCCATTGACTTCCACTTTGTAAGAGACCAAGTTGTTCGACATCAACTACGTGTCTCTTATATTCATACAACTAATCAACTAGCAAACTCTCTTACAAAGCCTCTTGCCAACAAACTCTTTTTACTGCATCGGTCCAAGATCGGCATCCTTGACAAAAGCTTAATCTTACAGGGGCATGATAGAAGATAAGATTTTCCTCAACCGCATCCTCTCCTCAATTGCATTCTCAATTGCACGAGAAACTCTCCCTATTCAGTTGAGGAGAATCCTCTTCCTTAACAACTTCTCTAACCTATAAATAGAGCTAATGTACAATTGAACGAATCAATGAAATCAACTCACTTTTATTGTTAACATTAAGCTTTGAAGCAATATTAGACATCTCCATGATGTATTCCCTTATATTTGATTTAAAGAAGAGTGATTGTTTTCGCCTTATCTTTTTTAAGTATTTCAGCAAAAAAATCTTTGGCCTTGGTAATCCCTTCGGATACCACACCCTTAAAGGTCTCCAGAATGTCACACTTAATGATCATGAAACTCATACGATTAGACCTATCTCACTTCTTATATTGTTTCCTTTCATCATGAGTACTAGTTTTCATAAGAGAAGTTGGTGGTCTTCCCTTAGTGCAAAGTCCAAATCCATGTAGTCCAAAACGATCATAATAGTTTCCTTCCAATCCTTAAAGTTAGTTCCATTTAGAATCGATACTGAATTGAGATTAGCATATATTGTAGCAATAGAACCTAAACAAGAGAACAATAGACAACCACAAATTATGCTCATATATATTATCATAAACTAAAGTAAATTCAAATAATAGTGTAATCCATCTAAAGAGATCAAGTGCAACATTAATATCTTGTCTTTGGACTTCAATATTAATTGCTAGTGGTAGTCTTGTTGTAATAATCAAACACTAACAATAATACATGTCAAATGATAAATCCATCTTTGGATTTATTTATCATATTCATATGTAAAACTTTATAATTGTCACGTGTTTACCATTACATGTGTGTATAAAATATTCTCAGTCATTATCCTCCTTTTGGGTCTAACAATTATCATATAAATGTAAATACACATTATATGAGAAGTGTCACACATGAGAGGTCACTTTGACGACTTCAATCAACAAATTACTCAATATAATATTAAATAACTATATAATCACTAATTAAATTTGAACCATATTAGTTAAATTGTAAACTATTCAATTTATGACAACAAATAACTTTACAGAACTAATATTGTGTTTAAACCAATTAGATGAAATCAAAAGGTGTTGCAACGAACCGCTGATGAATCATTTTTAATAAAAAAGAAAGAAGGAGGATGTAGTGCAACTAGGTTTATAAATGTCTCACCATGTTTGTTCATAAAATTGATGGTTTATAAAAAATAGAATGGTTCATAAAATCATTGTCTTCCTCAGTAATCATTATAGGATAGCTCTGATACCATTGTTCTGATTTTAACACAACAAATATAGATCAAACATGTTTTATAAACCCAAAATATTTTTTAAATTTTTTTATAAAATTTATTAAATCCATAATAATATACATGAAATCCTATAACAATTAATCGGTGAATTGAACTTATAATTACAAAATATCTTCTCTTTGATGGGCGATGAGAATCTGAATTTTTTTATTATGCAATCGAAAATTATAACTCTATTTATGTTCATAATTGTATCCATAGTTGTGTCGGATATTTAATATTCTTATCTTGTCTCGTCATCAAGATAGAAATATAATTGATAGTATACACATATTTAATTTTCATGATAATTATATATATTAGCCAAATATTTTTTTTAATTAGATCATTTTAATTTTAACTAATCAAAATAATGATTTAATAAATTTAACTATTCATATCTCACCCTTAAAAGTCTAACATTCTACTGTCTAAGTTTACCATTCATTGGTTGGAGATGATGAAAGAGGTAGTTGCGAGAAATGGATACTATTATTTCCAGCAAACGGCGTCCACGAGGCTATTATTTCCAGCAAACGTTTATATACCCTTTGGTCTACCTCTCATGTGAAGTCTCTTCATGCAAGAGTCATAAAGGGCCAATAGCTTTTCCCAATCAATTGGAAGGTAAGATATTTGGGTCAATTGCTGATTTATCTGGGTTGCCTATATTTTCTCAATTGGAAATCAAAAAAAGATTACAAGACAATAAGATAACAACACATAATATTACAATTATAGTAAACAATTATTAGATTTATTATTTTTATTTTTAACATTTTGATATTGTTTGGATTTATGTTTTTTCTTATATTTTAATATCGTTATTATCTTATGTCCATTATATATAGTTCATTAAATATTGTTTGGTAGTAAGTACTACATGAAATTTTATGTAAAAACAATGGATTATTTGACAAAGTATTTTGGAAGTAAGGAACTGTAAACTCATTGTATCTTAGCACAAACGACAAAACACAAGTCAATCATTGATGAAATCAAGCTCCACAATTATAACAAGCAATAGTTAAGCCCTTGGAAGCATGAACTCCAAGAAAGCAAGCGTATGGCACTGCAACTGCTTCCCGTGAGGCAATCCCTTATGAAGCAGATGAAGTTGGAGGCGGCGGCGGCGGAGGCTCTAGGTAGTCAAACAAGTCCGACGGCAAGTCATCGAACAAGCTATCAGGCGCCGGTGGCTGCTCATCTTCTCTCGCGAACGGCGGTCCGTCGTACAAGAATTGCATGCACGGTGACGACTCCTGGCAACCGAAGTCTTCCGGAAAGCAGATCTCCTCGCCGGTGAAGTGGTCGAGGTAGTCGAGGGGAGGCTGGGGAAGGGGCCCGATATGCTGCTGCTGCGGTGGTTGTGGCTGCGGCTGCGGCGGTATCGAGGTGTTCGGGAGTCGAAGCAGCTCCTCTTCCGTTGCTGGTTCAAGCAGGGGCGGTAGGGCCGTACCAAGGCCAAGGTTGCACGGGCTGGGAGCCATGCTCATGGCGTACTGGTTGTCCACGTAGAAAGCATTGCAGCATTGAACGTTGGAGGATCCTTCTTCAAGCAAAACCAGATCGATGCAGGTGTCCTGCTTACAAGAGAGGTGAAGTAAGACATCGCCATGGTTTCCTACGAGAGATCAGGCTGGTGATGTAACGCAGACTTACTTCCATGATGGGCGGTGCTTCATATGAAGAGACAGCAGTTAACTCCTTATCGTTCTTGCTTGATCTGGGTGGGAGAGACGAGCGCGAGATCCTCGCCAGCCTCTTCTGCCGCGTGCTCCAGAAGTTCTTCACGTCGTTGTCCGTCCGCCCCGGCAAGTACGTCGCGATCCTCGCCCACTTGTTCCCGAACTTGGCTTGCAGATCCAGCACTATTCTCTCCTCCTCCGGCGAGAACTTGCACCCGCTTCTCCAGCCATGGCAACACCAGTCGACAAAGCGATTACAGTCATGAACTATGCGGTGAATCCACTACAGGATTTGATTCGAATCACGAGAAGGGATGGCTTACGTTTTAAGGTCGGGCTTGAGTTTGTTGACCCAGCGGAGGCGGCAGGACTTGCCGGTGCGGGCGAGGAGGCCTTTGGATCGAATGGAGCTCCAGTCGCGGGGGCCGTGCTTCCGGACGTACTCCATCAGGATCTCGTCCTCTTCGGCCATCCACGTCCCTTTCCTGATGGCCATCCCTCCTTCATCCCGTCTGCTGCTTCGCCTACCGCTGCTTCGGCTACTGCTGCTACCCACGCTCCCATTGCTGCTGCTGGTCGCCGGCTTGGCTCCTTGCATTGGCTTCACTGGCGTGTAGCACCCGGAGTCCTCTGCATGAAATCCTCACATGTGCGTACCAGCAATGGAACAGGAGGCGTTCTTACAAGTTCATCTGCTTCCCACCATTTAGGGTAGAAACGAGGCAAAAAGGTACATCAAGGAGAAAGAGAAAGACCAGGTTTCAGGACTCTTCTTGTGCATCATATGAAAACTAAGCATGTCCTGTAACTGACGTACAAGCCCCCACTAACCCACGTTTAGAGAAAGAGGGAAGAGGATATCAAATCGAACGCAGGTTTGCCCTCTGTCGTCCGATGAGACACCAAGGGTTGTGATATCAGGCACTCCTCCCCCTCCTCCTCCTTCCAAGGAGTACCTCCTCTCATTATCCATTACGACCACCACTAAGCGAATGTACGCATGCATGTGTATATGCACGTGTTCTTGTATCCATCTACATCAAATGAAACAGTGTCAATAAATTAAATGAAGAATATTATATATGCGTTTGCGTGGATTCTGACATCAAAGGACCCCTGACGTTACGGTATAATTGCGAGAATCCCACTAGGCTTCAGTGAGATGAACGAGAAGGGTAGATTGGGAACGACAACATGGGATCGATCCCTTTTGATATAATATGTCACGTAGGAATCACATGGATGGAGAAATCACGTGGAAATCACATGGGTTAGGTCGGAAGGAGCCTCCTCCAAAATCATATAATAACGAACATGCCCCTCCGTACGCCTAGATCTTAAAATATTAAACTCCATAATAATTTTAATATATTTTGGTTCTATGTTATACGTGAAAAGAGTAATTAAAAGAGATAAAAAGCGAAAATTTCACTTATTTCGGCGTAAAAAGAAAGGGTTGTGGTAACATCGTAGTAGTCTTTCTCCTCCATGGTGGGTGAAGAGAGAGGATGATGATGGAGGGGGTAATAAAAAAAGGTGGATGCACGTGGGACAGGTAGGAAACACACACAATTAATCATGTCCACGCCCAACATCTTGCCGGAATTTATATCTCAACTCGTTCCGAGGACCGGATTGGATTTATCGGAATCCACGACTTGATCTTAGCCTCTGAATCCAAAACATATGAACCCGAGCAGAACGGCGGGATGGGCAAAAAAATAAAAATAAAAATAAAATAATAATAATAATGGGGCCGAGCCGGTGTCCGGGTTTGACCCGACAAGATCGCACGAACGGCCGGACCGGGTCGGCCCGAACCCCGCCGTGTCCCCACCACGTGCCCACCACCGCACATGATTCGCCGGTCGGGGTACGGGCCCCTCCAACTCAGACGGTCAAACTGGGCTCGGCTTTCTCCTCCCTCGGAATCATGGTGCGGGGTCCCATCCTCATTCCCTTTGTGCATATCTCCCTCTGGAAGATGAAGTTTGCTGGGAAGAAATGGATTATGGTTGATGATGATGTGATGATGGTTGACCAGGTGAGTGGCCGATGAGTGTGATTGTGCTGGTGCAGTCTTGGACACACCACGATGTCATGGCGGGGGAGATTAATGGGCATGGAGTGGTGGTGGGGGCACACTGTTCCTTGGGATCCCGTCTCATCCCCGGACTGTGATCATTGCACAACTCAAAGGCAATGATAGACACAGAACGGCAGCATGTGAGTGATCATTACAGTGTTCAGAGTCATCCTGACACCACGCTACAACTGGTCAACTTCGGTGACACACTTAATCTGATCATGCACGAAATCCATCCCATCCTAATGATAATTGCATTCCATGGTTGGTTCTTTGTGTGCATGTTCTGCTGTTGTGCTGTATATATATATATATATATATATATATATATATATATATATATATATATATATATATATATATATATATATATATATATATATATATATATATACACGTGAAAGTGTGAGGGGTGGGAAACAGTCGATGGTCAACCGGAGGAACAGCCCTTGGTTTACGGAGCTCAGTGGCGCGTGGAGATGTAGAACAGAACCACTGGAGATCAACCTTTTTTTTTTTTGGGGGGGGGGGGGGGGGGGGGGAGGGGGTGAGGGCGAGGAGAGGGAGAGAGAAATAATCTAAAGAGTTGAAAGATATAGTAGCAGCATTCATGATTGCGATAAGTGGGGAGCACTTGAAAGGCACGATCTACTATATATAATACCCCTTCCGCCATCCCCATACTCCCCAAGAGAAGACACCACCTCTTCAACAACAGGAGGTCACCATTTCCATCTCTCTCTCTCTCTCTCTCATTTACTGTTTTACTCATCCTTTTCTTCAGCTGCTTTCTTTTCCATCTTTTCCTTTGCTATCAATCATATCAATGGGGAAGCAAAGGAGGAAGGTGAAAGTAAAGGAAGCCACAGGAGGAAGAGGGTAGAAGTAAAGGAAGGGGGGTTAAAGCTAACATTGAGAGAAGGAAGAAAAAGAAGAGAAAGCTGAGAAAATAAGCCAAATATGCTGACGGAAAAGGAGGATCTGGCACTAAGCCTCAGTCTGAGCTCCTCCACCAATCACTTTGATCATTCTTCTCCTTCGCGACCACTGCCATCTTCTTGTCTTCAGAAGCCGCAGTGGAGCCATCTCCTCTTCGCCCCTTCGGGTACTGTTTCCACCACGCTCGTTCTTCATTTGGTAGATCTGGTGTTCTTGTCGCAAAGAAACCACAGATTTCATGAGGTATGTTGATTGCAGAAGATAGGCCGATGCTTGATGTGTGGCGAGGAGCAGTAGAGGCGCGGCCTGTGTTGCGAATGATCCACGTGAACTGGGCGTCGTCTGCGGCTGCGGCAGCAGGGAGGGACAGCGAGGAGGAAGCGGACGCGTCCTCCCCCGACAGCGCCACGTCCAGCGTGGGCGGGAAGAGGGCCGAGCGCGACAAGAAGCACGAGGCGGAGCGACCTTGTTCCCGCGGCACCGTGAGCGACGAGGAGGACGGCGACCTGGTCTCCCGCAAGAAGCTCCGCCTCTCCAAGGACCAGTCCGCCATCCTCGAGGAGAGCTTCAAGGAGCACAGCACCCTTAACCCTGTACCCTCTCTCTCTCTCTCTCTCTCTCTCTCTCTCTCTCTCTCTCGCTATATATATATATATATATATATATATATATATATATATATATATATATATATATATATATACTTCTCTCTCTCTCTCTCTCTCTCTCTCTCTCTCTATATATATATATATATATATATATATTTATATATATATATGATGACCCTGTTGCTCCTTGGCCTTGGCGAGCAGAAGCAAAAGCTGGCATTGGCGAAGCAGCTGAACCTGCGGCCAAGGCAGGTGGAAGTCTGGTTCCAAAACAGAAGAGCAAGGTACACTACTGCTCATACATATCGGAAATAGGGGCGTTTCAGAATGATACGAAGCCACACTGATGCCGTCGTTGGGTTCAGGACGAAGCTGAAGCAGACGGAGGTGGACTGCGGGTTCCTCAAGCGCTGCTGCGAGAACCTCACGGAAGAGAACCGAAGGCTTCAGAAGGAAGTCCAGGAGCTGAGAGCCCTGAAGCTGTCGCCCCAGTTCTACAGGCAGATGACGCCTCCCACAACCCTCATCATGTGCCCCTCCTGTGAGCGTGCCTCCAAGTCCTCCACCGCACCCTCGTCGACGAACGCACCACTGCCGGAGCACCATCAGTTCCTCCCACACCACCGTCAAGTCTCTGCACCGTGGGCGCCGATCTCACTTCGTCCGTCCTTCCTCGATGCCCCTCCGCAGCGATCGTAGCCTCCGTTGGCCCAGCCCCTGTCGGTCACCCACACGCCACACCACCTCCATGAACAGCTATCTCTACATGATGCTGAGTTTTGAGTAGTAGCTCTTTCGCTTTCATATGATGGAATACTGTTTAAACAGTATGTACTACTGTCAACACTGAGACTTGTGCGTGAGGAATCAGATGATGGATTGATTATATGTACTATTTCTTTTATGATTATATATATTATATTGTTTTATTTCTTTTTTCTAACATATATATTTATTTATCTACTAGCATATATTGTTTCATTAAATAGTTTTTAACCTTTCTTATACACTATGGACATGGTTACTAGATGAACTAGTTGTATATGATGTGCCCATAGAAAGATTGCTCTAAAAAAGTTGTCACATTCATCATGTTTGATGTAAAATTATTTGCTTAATCTTGGTTTCAAGTGGTTGACCATCAATTGCAGTAGAATGAGCCAATCTACCCTCTAAACTCACCTATAAGCAAATCATCATAAATTGTAGTCTGTTCCAAAGAGTTCAAATCCATGAAATGCAGATGGAACGCCTGCAAATTCCGGTAAAACGAAAAATAAAAAAAGAAAGTAATTTTGCTTATTTCCGCAGAGAACATCTATGTTTTTAAATGACAAAATCTATAATTTCTAAAAATGACAAATGGACGCTTGACCACTTGTTTATCTCTTCCTTTTCAAATCCATTATATTGAACCAATCCATTATTTCAAGTGAACCAATTCATTGGATTGAACTGATTTAATCGATCCAAAACTTAAACCACTAAAAATGGTTCATAAATTAAATAATATTAATATTAGCATTAATAAAAATGCACATATAAATACAAAATTAATATAACAATATTATAAATAATAATAATAATAATATGATATGACTACAAGTTTCAAGGAATAAAATAAATAAATAATATATTTTAAATGCCTAGAAATAGAAAAAAATATATATATATCATTTGTGATTTTGTATCTTAATTGTAACTCCCTTAACCCAGTGAAAAATTAGGAGCGATACAACGTCATAATTTCCATAAGTTTGCTTAAGAGAACTACAATGTCTAAACATGTACAAAACCCCATCACCTGATTCCATACATTTGAACATAACTCAATCGAATATATGAAAATATCCATAAATAAAATCAATAACACGTCCTACTCTCAAATGTAAAATCAATTTACCAAATGATATCCAACCTAATATTTATTAAATCATGAATATCAAGAGTTCTAAACTTAAAATCAACCCAATTTATTTCCTCCAAACTCAATCTACTCTTTTTCAATAGGGGTGTGAGTAAACACAGTAAATATCGAAACTTGGTAAAACTTATCATAAAAAAATATATTTTACTTAACTTGTACATTCTTTTTGCATTTATGCTTGAAGTTAAAAAACACATAGATGTCAAACATTCTTTTTGAAAAGATTAAAATAAAATTTTATATGATTTTCAAAACATAACTTTTAACATAATAAGATACAAGATAAGTTTCAAATATAGTCATTGATTATTGATAAGGTAAATTATGATATTACCCCATGGCGTCAAAACATTAGTCGTGTCAGTATCGACGTGGCACATAGAGCAGCAAATCATACTTGGGTCGCCCGAGTTTGTACGACACGGTGCCGCACGGCGTGCAGCCACCCGAGAATGCACGGAGCAACACCGTTTTGGTACGAGATCGTGCTAGTTAGTCATGTCATGCACGACCTGACTGCTCGAAGCATCGACCATTAGTAGACCACATACGATTGATACTCAACCAAAGGTATAAAAGTCAACCTCCTGACTAACTCAAGAGGTCGAAATTCTAACACTTAAGATTCCCCTTCAACCACTCCATATACTAACTTAACAATAAGAGGGACCAAGTCGGACACACACCCATACGATTTTGAAGGTTTTTGTGCAAGAACAAGCTCAAGGGAGCAGAGGAGGTTCATTGTCAAGCGACAGATCAATCAACCCAGGTGCCAACCACCCCTTGACCCACACGGATGACTTTACACACTCGGATCGAATCGAGCTATGCTGACACATCGACCATGACATAAGGTTCACCAACAAGTATATTTTTCATAAGTGAATAAAAATTATTTTAATATAAAAGTTACCATTAACTAATAAAGGATTAGTACACATCTAAATTTATAACTAAGAACTAATATATAAATGCATATATCACAATACAAGTGAATTGAAGTAAGAATACTTATGGTTATTATAATATCATTATTTTTAAATTATTTATGACATTTATAATTTTTATTTGCTTAGTTTAATAAAGATATATTTAATAACTTTTATATTAGATAATTTTACATTGAAAACTTATCGGGAGGTTAGGGACTAATTGTGAATCCTAAAATTTAAATATAATTTATGAAAGTATTCATATTAAGTTAAAAAAAAGGTGGAGGATATTATGCTTATCCATTGATAACACATATACTTCCTTAATATATGTTTATCATCTTTCTATTAGCTAAACCTAAGCAATTATAGGAGAAAAGTGAAGAAAATTTATCAAATAGAATCTTTCTATAATCCATCTGAGATTAGAGAAGAGAAGGGAAGAGAAATCGAAGAAAGAAAGAGAGGTGTTACTTTGGCTTCAGGTTTTGGACCAATTGATTATTCTTGGGATTAATTTTTTCAAAAGCAAGTAACCCATCACACAGAAATTTGTATCCTTGATTTTTTTATTTATAAATGATTTGTGTTCTATTCTTTCTAATGACATCAATCCTATTTGAGCTACAAATGTTTTGAGAATTCTGACATATCTATCTAGTTTTATCTATAACATTTTGTATATAATTTTAATTTAGGTAAAACTTATTTTTTTAAAGATTAAACTCTTATATCTTTATTTTAATATCTTATTTAAATAATTTAAATGTAAATATCTACCCAAACATTTGTTTCTTTTGATCATTTGGATTTTGCAAAATAAAGATAAATATTTTCTAACATCTCTCTATACTCAATTGTTTGTAAGTCTTTGTAACAACTCCAATTTATAATGTTTCAGATGATATCTTGCTTGAGTAAATTAAAGTCTAATTTATTATTTAAGTATCTCATACAATATGCCCTATACATACTATCAATATAGATTTATTTTTAAATTTACCTATTTTTGTTTCTACCTTTTTGAACTTGATTTCAACGAAAATGATTCCCTCCATTGAACCTTATATGGCTACTTTAAACTCTTGTATTTTTTGTCATTGGTTTTCATTGAATGAGTTATATAAATTTTTTTGTTTGCCTCTCATATTATTTCATATGTTCACATGTATATGTTACACATGTGCTTCCTATATATGCTAATTTTTTTACCCATAATGTCGTTTTATACTCCAATATTTATGTGATACTGTAAATTTTATTAGAAATAAAAAAAAGTTGTAAACCTTCGTTAGGAATGAGAAAGAGAGTTACGTATAAAGCCTATGATGCTCTTGTCGGCCCCAACAACTTTATCCAAACATGGATAGATAGAGCTCTTAGATGGAAGAAACTAATATTAGTGGTCATCGAGAAATGAATAATCATCCCACTTTACTCTATATATTTTTAACATACATATGTGATGCTCTTTGAATAAAAATGAAATGAATGAAATATGATACTTGAGCTTATATTTTATATTTATTCTTAATATGCTCCTAAATGCCTTTTATTTTATTGATATACTCCTAAATGCTTTTTAATATGCTCCTAAATGTTTTTTACTCTATTATTATGAATGAATCAATAAAAATGTCAACTATAATTATGTTCTTGAGTTAATGACTTGTATCTTGATATTAAATAGCTTATGTGTTGTTGTTTGCTTCCTTAACATGCTTATAATGAAAATTGTTATATCTAATGAAATAATAGTATTTAATAAAATAATATGTATAATTCTTGTATCAATGTCTTGCACCTTGATTTTAAGGTTATATGATCTATCATCTTTTCATCGTAGATATATTAGTCACTTGTTAAGTTTTGTAGCCTATTAGTTGCTATATAAAATTTTTAGCTTAGCTTGTCACTCATTATAACTTTAAGGGATTGAGGTGAAGTAGTGGAATACTAAAAGATTTTGTTAATAGTAAAAGTACACTTTGCATGTAATATATTTTTGAATAAATCCTAATTGATATATCTTGTTAATGTTAAAGGAACTTTCTAATATTTAGAAGTTTATATTGATATGAACCTGTGATACATAGTCAATTTTGTGATTGTATAAATTCTTACTCTTATAGATTTATAGGTAGATTGTTAATAATTTTTGAGTTAGTCTTGAGTTCCATTGAGTTATCGAGTGATGTGTTGAATGATTATAAACTACATAGGTTTTATAGGTGATGATAATTTAGTGCTTTTAGTATCATCAAATATTATATCTTAGATCTTAGATTTGAATTATAGATGAATCATAATTTTCTTAGTTTCATATCATACCTCTTAGAATGTTATTCTAAGGGTGTGATGGTTATGATCATGTCATATCCCTATGACAAATTTTAGGACCATGCTTAATTTGTATGGTTTCACTAATATATTAGGATTTAAAATCTGTGAACTTATGATGAATGTATAACCCCAAAATTAAAATCATAGCTAAATTGAATAAATAATTAAAGAATACTTAAAATAGCCTATCAGTATGTCTTCAACATCCAAAAAAACAATAAATCCATTATCCCTTCTTTGTTTTGATATTTTCTTATTGAAATTAAATTAAATTTGCACTTAGGTCTAATTAAAAGGCTCTAATTTCATTTTTTAATTTTCATATATAATTTAAAATTTTCAAGCATTTGTTTGCAGGTATATCATAGTTAGTGTGGTGCAATTATGTAATTGCACATGTATTAATTATCTTTAATGTCTCATATGTTTTTTTTTAGTCTTACTTAATCAAGCAGGAGCATTCGAGCCTATACTAATGGGATAAGGATACGTAGCCCTAGCGATTAGGTGGGTGTGGCGATATTAATGGAGATGGAAAATTTTAAATTATCGATGGTTGAAGGGTCATGATTATGAAGCAATGAGATAGTGAAACTATCGTTAGAAAGTTGGGAAATAAAAATTATGAAATGAAATCGTCAAGGTTTCGAACTCTTGATGAAATATTTTATATATTTTATATTTATCAAAAATATTAAATATATTAATAAACATGATATTGGTTCGTTAATGTTAGAATTCATAGTTATAGGAATTTGGTTTAATTATCAAAATATGTGTATTTATATATATTTTTATTAAATATAATAAAATAAATATAAAATATGATGGAGTTAAGTATGGAGGCGAGGTGGGGAGTGCCTTACTCAATTCTATCTTATTACCATACGAATAATAGAAAATACCTCTACAATTGCGGGTATAATTGACACATCATATTATTTGTCTTTTATTTTTCATAATATTTTTATATATAATATCTTATTTTAAATTTTAAAATTAATTATATATTTTTATTAATAAAAATAAAAAATATATTAATTTAGATTTAATTTTATTGACTATTATCTATTTATGATTAGTCAAATATTATGTTAAACCGGTCCAATGTAATGGTTCATTCGGATTTGGCTTAAAGGGGAAGGAAAAGGATGAACAAATAAATCAAATGAGTAGTTGAGGATGTTTTTTTTTTTTTTTGTACATCTTGGAAAGTAGAGGTCATCTGGGGGAAAAAAAAAAAAAAAAAGGAAAACAGTGTCTTCTACTGAAAATAATTAAAAATGTTATTTTTTAGGGAATTAACCCAAATAGTAACGATGATATATATATAACATTAGCAACAATTTTGTAGTTTGTCCGTCGATAGAGTTAAAAGTACCTGACAAAAGAGTTTGAATTCTTTAGGAATAAATAATTCACTCTGGATTCAATTTTATATTAATTAATATCTCTGAAAATTATAAGACATAGCGCGAGTTATTGTAATGAAACTCTAATTCGTAACACTCTGGTGGACATAATAATGGTACAAATTATACCTCTTCCACATAATTTGTACTCACGTGGAACATTTTTTTATGATCTTTTTACATCTTTTGGGTATAAAAAAGTATTCTATGCGACTTATGAACATTATATTGTTCACTTATTGTAAAGAACAATATAATTGCATCGAGCGGAATCACATCAAATTAGTTCGAAAGTTCCTCGTTTGATTTGTACAAGCAACCATATTATCTTAGGTTACATCTCATTTTTGACATTAGATTGGTTTTTTTTTTATTTATTTTTTTGTAGTGATAGCTGTAAATGCTGTGGGTTGCAATATTGAATGCCATTGGTTAACATATCAACTTCCAAAATCAAAGCAAGTGGGACATAAAATTTCATGGTTTAGCTTTCAAGCATTGGAATGATGCTAACTAGTGATTTTTATGTCAAAGTCTTCTCTTTTTTTATGCTATGGAACTTTATATTTCTATAATTTGTGCGACTCCTGTTTATAGTTTTTTTTTTAATTGTATCTTCGTCATTAGGAGTAAGCATCGAATTGGTCTCAAAAATACAATTAGAAATGATTTAAACGAAAGCGAATGTTTTAATTGTTCTTTTATGATTTAGTCAGAATTACCTTATTATTTAAAAAGGAAAAGAATTTAATATTAAACGCATCTCGGTGTTTCAGTTATTGCACCGAATGTGCATACAAGGCTTCCCTATCGGATCTAAAATGTGGGACCCACTTATGGGTCTGAGAATTGTCCAATAGGAAGTGTTTTTGTCCTGTTTGGTGTTCGGCGCGATGAGCACTGCCTCATTTCACATGACGTGGTATTCGGAGCCCCGATGTTTGGAACCCACTCGACGGCCACGTGGACTCGAGTCTCGGTGCGCTTTCTTTATCATCAACCGTCCGTATCACCTCATTACCACCATATCAACGGGCCTGATCAGTCTTGACCTCCTCATGATCTTTTGGACACCGACCCTTCTTCGTCAATGAGATCGCGCTCATTCGATTGGGGGAGATTGCGAAGGGCAAGCAGGTGGTTATCAAAAGGAGGGAGGGAGAGAGGGCGAGGAAGAGAGAGAGAGAGAGAGAGAGATAGAGAGAGAGAGAGAGAGAGATCGTTTCTTCGATTCAAATCGACGCAACAGGGGATCGCTTGCGGCGGGGGAATCACCCCCCGAGGGTTGTCGATCCGTTTCTTGCTCCATCGGGAAACCCTAAAGGGTCTCCTCTTCGATCATCTGTGGTCCCTCTTTTACTTTTGCGTTTTCCGATCGCTGCGGTCTCGATCTGAGGCTAGTATAGTGGAGAACGTAGGTTTAGTTCGGTGCCTTTCGGATTTCAAGATTGGGCTGAAGGAATTGGAAGTATGTATATTGAGGAGTTAAGGGAGGGAGACACCGAGGGTGGGGGAGGAGAACAGGAGAGATCGATCTTGCAGGTTTATGGCGGAAGGAATGGGCTTCTGTACGTGAAGAGGGCGGTGGTGGGAGTCGGCGCTCGGGTTCTCTTTTACCCGACGCTGATGTACAACATTGTGCGGAATAAGATCGAACCCGACTTCCATTGGTGGGATCGAGTCGATGAGGTTTGCTTTCTTTGTCTTTCTTTTTTTTTTCTTTCATCCTTTGAGTTTAATGTTTGGATTTTTTTTTTTTTTGTTTCTTAATTGTAGTATTTTTCTTTCATCTCTTGTTTACTGACTATTTTTCTCTATATATGAATTAAGTAGAAATTGTTCGTGAGTGGGCTTGGGTAGTTTACTTTTGCACATAGCTGAACCAAATGGTCCTTGTGTGTTGGCTTATTTATTTTTGGGCAATGCCATGACACTTCTGTCAGGCAAATGATGATTTGAGATTTAATCACAGTAGGAGAAGTGAAGGTTCTGAGCTGGGAAGCTGTGGGGGAAACAGTAAATTATAAGTTTGCTTTAAGTATTGAAATTATGGTTAATAAGAGTGGATTTAGATTTAAGTATTGTAATATTTGTCCAAGACTGAAGAGCAGATTAAAAAACACATGTATATTTCATAGTGATATATTTTAGAGCATTTAACATGGCATGGCATAGTATTTACTATGTTATGATTCACTGAATTTCTGTGATAATTTATGAAATCATTGCATGTCATCAAGACCTAAAGAAATCCGAAATCCAATTCAAAGGTCTACAGATTATCCTGATACCAAACTGATTGTATTTGCAATGTTTGAAACTAAATGAAATTTAAGAGGTTTCATTTAGCTGATTCAAATAGTGGGGATGTATGTGCCATTTTTTGTTTATAACTTGCATTTCTTTTAAAGAGTAAGTTCAAGACTATGCTAGGAAAAATAATAACCTAGGTGGTACTTTGATTAGTTTTCTATTTTATGTTGATCTTTAAAAAGTTTGAGTGAGTTCTAGACGTAAATTAGATTTGGTTGTCCTATCTTCTTTCTGACTTTAATCTAAAGATGTGTGTTATGACTCTTTGTATTGTTCAAATATTTCCATTATAACCCCAAAAGTGTAGGAGAAGTTTTGCCTTTTTGGTTTGAGTTTAAAATTTTAAAGTAAACTTTGTTTGTGAATACTAATGTGTGTCATGATGTTTATTTTTAGAAAATGGTCCTCAAGCATATATATTTGAATGGAAGTTTTTGCAACATTCCAATGATGCAGTAATTGCATGGGACAAGGATTTTTTGTGGATTCTGAATGTTGGATGTCTTTTTTTTTCTCACCTTATTTCAAATATATGTGATAATGAGTAAGCGTTCCATGTGAACAATGAGGTTGTGTTCTGATTCCCTTTGCATCATGATTATATTAGAATGACACATGAATTTTGCATAAAATGTATGTTTTGCAATATACTAAATGATTCAAGTAATATAGAGATTCTTTTTGTTACTTATCCTGTGTAACGAACAACCAATTAGATTTATTGGAAATATAACTGCCTGTTCTTTCATGATCTGCCAGTTAATGTTGATCCTTCATAAGTTATTTTGTGAACTTGTATAATGTTTGACAGGTTTGTTAGCTTTTCTTACTTTGGGTGATAACTAACCCGTCTTCTAAGGTTTTTTCCCATGCTTTCTATATATAGACTTTCACTAACATATTTGGTTTCAGTTTTTATTGTTAGGTGCTGTTCCATTTCCTACTCATATTCCTTGCTTAAAGCAACTTGGTGTTTGTGGAGTAATTACATTGAATGAACCATATGAGACCCTAGTGCCTACCTCATTATATCTTGTGAGTACTTTTCTTCTTAGTCTTCACTTTTAGCATTACATTTTGTTGTCGTTCCCTGAGAAAGATTGTGTAATACACTGAATTGGTATCCTTTTCTCCTACATATGCAAAGCGATATGGTTAGATCAATGCTTCTGAATTTAGCAACACCCAGATCATCACATCCAAGAATATAAGTAATGATGAAAACATTTATTGGTTTTACTAATTAATGGTTTGAATTACTAAGATGCATCCCTCTCTTTAGCTGGAAATAGCAAGGTTATATCTGTCACGATTCCCGAGCACTTCTATCATTTATTTTTCTTCGGAGATAATATTCACACACAAATTTTATCCCATTCAGATCAGTGGTTGGCTCTACATTTAGCTACATAAACAGAATCATAACATCTGTGATTGTTAGATTCTTGATGTTAAATTAAGCCAATTTCTTTTACTTCACGATTCATGTTTTGAACTATTAAATGCATATTTCTATTTTAGTTAAGAACTGTACCATTTTGAAATTGTTTCTGTACCTTGAGAATGAGTAGAATATATATAAGTTTCAGAGATTTTTTAGAATAATAATTGTCTTATTCATGTTTGTGTGGTGAAATTGAGTTAAGCATGTCCTTCCTGGCATCAGCTGGAACTAGGTAAGCTGAATTTTCATGATCATCTGATACTACTTAAGATCCTATTAATAAATAAAAATTATAAGTCCTACTTAATTATCTTTGATGAAGAATAATCTGTATGATGTGAAGATACCCATCAACTATTTTCAAGTTTCATGTTGCACCCATGGATATTACTCTTGGCCCATTTTGCATGTACCTGACCCAGCCTGCTAATTAGACCTGAAGTTGGGAGACTGGAGGCTGCGTCATATTTCTATCTCATTGGTCATGTGTTTTCCCATATAAGTAGTCTTGCTCCATGAAGACCGATCATAGGCAAAAACAATTGAACCAGCCCTTAATGAATGGATAAAGGTTATATATTTTTCATTTGTGTAGCAACCGTGCATAACTGATGTCAGCTCTCTTTTAAGATTTTAGGCATGTTTATTAGTCTTAAGTTGTTTAGTATCATATGCTACTGAAAATTTGAATTTATGGCATACAGTTATCTATGTTCCCAGAATGTTGTCTTTACATGAGTTGAAATATTTTAGTTATTAACGTATGCAAAATTTGATATCTTCTTTTTATAGCAGCTTCTGAAATAATCCCCCCCCCCCCCCCCCCCCCCTACGTAGTGAGTAATTTTATGAACTTAAAAATCATTTATTTGGATATTTAGTCTTTTGATTCTTCTGTGTAGTCTCATGAAATTGAGCATTTGCGGATACCAACAAGAGATTACCTTTTTGCTCCATCATTTGGAGACATTTGTCGAGCTGTGGACTTCATTCACAGTAAGTGCTACATTCTACTTCTTATTATGAGCAGATTAGATATTTTATCATGCCTCTTAGACCTGATAATGATGTGATTTTTGTAAAGATTGATTCATAATGTGTTACTTGATCCCACTAGGAGGTGATGGCCAACAGCTTGCACACCGTATGTTGAATAACATATATGCCATTTTGCAATTGCCCTGTGAATTTGTAAGGAGTGATGCAACTAAAGATTCTCATAGTTGCAGCTGATGTATTGTCTTTTGTGCTGTAACCATTTCCACTTTTGATTAACTTATGGTTATAACATTTTGTTTTAGAAACTGTTGCTCGCAATAAGAATAAGAATAATTGTTGTGATATCTTAGTTTAACAATTGTTGATATTATTATGACACTGATAATCATCTGCTGATGATATTAAGCACGTGCTGAGTATCTTTCAGTATTTGAATTAACAGGTGTCTCAACATATGAGGCTTTAGCAAAGGGGTCTTATACACAAGGCCTTAGGAGGGTTAAAATATCTATTGAAGGATGGCTTGTATTCTGTATCCATCAAATGCTTATCCATTCTATCTATCTTTCTATTGCCATGATTCCTTATTTTTTACAGTTTTTTTTTTTTTTCATGTCATGTATCTACCTGTGTCAGTGACACTTACTTTTGGTTCTATGTTGACTTTGCAAAGGAAATTCCACCTGTGGGAAAACAACTTATGTTCACTGCAAAGCTGGTCGAGGACGCAGCACAACCATTGTTCTCTGTTACTTGGTCCGTTGAAAAGAATTTTCTCTTTATGTTGTTTGATGTAGTGCTTGGTATTAAAATTTCATTTTACAGATGCAACACAAGCAAATGACACCGACTGCTGCATATGAATATGTCAAATTAATTAGGCCAAGAGTACTCTTAGCTTCTGCCCAGTGGAAGGTAACTTCAAGCCTTTGTGAGCATTTTATTCCAATCGTAATCTATACCCTTCTTTGTTCATTGTATGTTTACATCTTTCAACTAACTCAAATGCTGAATGATGTAGCTAGTTGGAAAAATTGTGAAGCATATTTTAAAGAGAACATAATGACCTTTGAAAACTTTTGCCAATCAGGATTCTTTTACTATTAATCCATCAGTAACTATGTTCCCTTCATTCTCTTTCATTAAGTTTATGATATAGCTTTATAAGGGAAAACAGGGTTATGATTATTTGTCTGGTATGTCCTTAGGTTATGATTAAGTTCATTTATGCAACCATCCTTTTGACAGAGTTGATTGAATGAGTTTATTACTGAAGTTACTAGCAGTCCAAAGCATTGAATTTTTCTTTTTTGGAATGTTCTAATAGGCTTCCATTTATCAAAATTAGGATGTTTCATGTTGGCCATGCATATGTGCCCAAGTTTATCTATGGAATATAGGGTCATCATAAAGGATAAGTTTGTATTTAGTCCTTAATTTGTGATTAGGGTTGCATGAAACGTAATCGTAAGAGTTTAGAAGGGTAAAACTGAGGTTTCAGGACTGAACCTGTAGTTAAAAGAGAAGTGATGAAGAGTATTTTAAGGTTTTTAGTGGCAGTTTTAACCTTAAACAAGGGTATCAGATTTTTTACAGTTTAGCTGGCAGTTTAGTCATAGAAGGTCCAAAAAAAAAAAAAAAAAAGAAGAAAAAAAAAACTGATGGGATCAGGATGAGTATTAGTGTTTATTGCATAGCTCTGTATCTGTGGCGGAAACTATCTGATGAAGCATAATCGTTAACTGTACTTCTATTTTTCTCATGTGTTTGTTAATCCTATGTGAATTTGGAAACTCCTGATGGAAAATAGCTGCATTTCAGGTGAGTTATTAAATAAGAAACTAATTCATTCAGGAGTAGCTTGTTTGACTGTTGTTTTTCTGTTAAGTTCCTCTTAATCTGAAGGAAAAGTTTGGGAGTGTGTTTGATTGGCTAGAGTGTTGGTGTCCATTCCTTTTCTCAAGTTAGCATGGAAGATTGAAGAAGACATCAAATTTCAAGATCTTGTTGGATCACATATATATATATATATATATATATTTTTTTTTTTTTGCAGGCTGTCCAAGACTACTATCATCTCAGAGTGAATACATCAGTTGGAAGGTCCGTCCACCCGGAAGATCTCATTTCAAACCCACCTGTAGTACCAGCAACTGGAAAATTTGCAGCGTTGGATGAGAGCTCCTTCGAGGTGGTGTCACTGTCTGACCTCGATGGGTATGATGACACAAACGTGGAAGCAAGCAGGATTGGGAAC
Source organism: Ensete ventricosum (assembly GCA_029747655.1). Taxonomy (NCBI): domain Eukaryota; kingdom Viridiplantae; phylum Streptophyta; class Magnoliopsida; order Zingiberales; family Musaceae; genus Ensete; species Ensete ventricosum. Next base: position 46,347,919 of record JAQQAF010000003.1, read on the forward strand.
ACCGTGTGGGCAGAGCTGAGGTTAGTGTACAGGGCCCAACATGCTGGGCAAGCAGCCCTTACGAGGTTCTCATGTTTCTTGATTAGCTGTCACCCGCGTGGGAGACTGAGCAGCAACTCGAGAATGACGATCCCCGTTTACTGCGAGGGTTAGTAGCCGTGAAACTGTAAATATAAGTCATCGACTCGTGGATCTTTTTTCCTTTTGTTTCTGTCTTTGTCGAACATGTTTGTTTTTATGGTCTCTTGTAGAGGCTATGTACGCAATACTTTTCCATGACGAGTTCTCCTCCAAGGTGATGTAAAATTTCTCAAAGGCCTTTTCCACCAAGTTTTATAGCCTGTAGCCGAGAAGGGAAACATGGCAGAGGAATCAGCTTAATGTGCATATATAGTTCCTGTCTAGTAAAATTAGATTATTCCTCGTTAGATTTCATTCATGGCTGTGTCGGCCAGCCTATATATCTCGTTAGTAAAATTAGACTTAATGGTTGCCGAGTAGCTATCATCCTATATCTCCTGTGATCTTTCTTAATGGTCCCACATACAGTGCAGAAGGGTCTCCAGAGGCAAACCATATATTCATTTGCGCTTCGCTCATCTCATTTCGTACAATCTCTCTCTCTCTCTCACTATATATATATATATATATATATACACACCGTATTTTGTTCCTCCAATTCTAGAGGTTGTCTATGTATAGGACTGCCAAAGTCTCAAGCATATGTATATTGTTGATTTAAGCATATATGGTTTGATATGGTATTATAATTAGTTTCGTTTAAATTGTTATAAGTTTTTAATTTCATCTTTGTAGTTCCTTTTATTGGTAACCATAGATCAGCTCATTTTGATGATTAACAAGGGTCCAAAAGCCCTCCTAGTTGAATGGTTATAGGATGTAGCTCTATTCAATATTTTTATTATTTCCTTACGGTTTCGACTAAGCTTAGTTGAAAAAATTTGGTTTCAAGACCACATACACAGTGTCATTTGGATATTATAAGTAATGTATTATTTAGCCACTTCTTAGATATCCCTGATATAGCTTTATTACATGGATAAATTTATAGTGAATAGAGTCAAGATATCATTTTTAACATCAAATGTTTCTCTTCTTCTAAATCTATGAAATACTGAAGAAATAATTGATCTGAATGCATCTCGATTCGAATGATATCTTAGGAAGAAGTGTTTTTCATTGGAACGATCAATCCTAAGGGATTTGGAAAAGTGGATGATACTATTGCATCCATTTGAAGATGATCAATCAGCGATGGATTTTTTGTTGATTGTACATGCTATATGTGTTTACATGTATATTATTATATCAAAACAAAGGTTGTTGCGGTCATTAGCTGATTCTTTGACAAGCTAGAGAAATTGAATAAGCTTAATTTGGCAGCAACAGTTTATTCTTTTATTTCTGAAAGGATTCCAATAGCGGTAGAGTGGCTGTAAAAAATTAAGTAAAACGAGATTATTATCGGCTATTATTCATCATAACATTTATTTGATCCTTGTCAAGGTTGATTTTGTGAGCATGTGTCATGCATGCTTTAAAGCATCAACTGAAGTAAATAAAATCTTCAAGATTGTAGAAATGATTAATTCTCATGTTAGATTAGAAGATAATTAATAAAATGATATTGAAGAAGTTTATTAAAATTTAGATTTAACAACTAAGGTTAGTTTGAAAAATTATTCTAATGATTACTTTTCATTATCTGTAGATCATTAAAGTCTTAGTACCTTTGCCATGTGTGTTATCGATCACTGAGGTCCACCTACTGAGGTATGTGTCTCTCTCTGATCATCCACATAATTTGTTTTCTTGTTTTATATAAGTAGTTCATACTTTAATTTATTATTATGCAGCAACATTGATAATGTCCTAAAAGAGCAATCGAAGGCATGTGATCCTCAACAGTCAATGCAAAAACTATGATACATATGTTAAGACAATTAAGAATTTTGTGACCTTTGTGCGGAACGTAACTATAGTTACGCACTCATTAGATTGGTATCCAAGGAGCTTCGAGGTATTTTGAAGATATAAATATATAGTTCACAAATAATCTTGATAATAAAATTAATTGATGAAATTATAGATTAATAAACTTTTAAGAGAAGTGACGTAAGAAATATTTAGATCACGGACACGAACCATCACAAAGTAAATTGTCGAAGTAGGAGAATCAAACGTTGCACTAAAGAAGTATCATGTTAGATATTGGACATCAAGCCGAAGGATTGGTCAACGCGCCGAATGATTGGTCAACATGCTGAAGGATTGATATTGTGCCATGAGTTCACGCATTGAGCCAGAAGGATCGAGTATTACGCCAAAAGATCAGATATTATGAATGTTGGGAAACCTTATTAGGAGCATCACATACTAGCGGAAAACAAAATAAAAAGGTCTTCCATGTTAGTCAAATCGTCTTGTGATAATTGGTGCACAAAAAAAATAGCAAAAAATTAAAAAATCTACGTGTCATTTATTAGATGTTATACCTAGGGAGATCTTATATCCCTAAAAACCTAAATCCAAAGAAAAGGATGAAAGATGTCATATGTCCTCAACTCTAATGGTATCCACACAGTGGAAGAAGCGACGATGATAATCCCTTGCATCGTAAAAACTCATAGTTTATTGTGCACTTTCTTTATAGCTTTTGCACACTACATCACAAAAAATGTGGAATAACTCATTTCCTCTTCGAGAGAAGGGTGGTCTACTCAGAAGAAAAGGGAGGGAGGAAAAAACGAGAGGGTGGCGAAAGGTACAGCTTATCCTCTTCCTCTTATTTATATAGAGCCTCTTTAGATCATAATGGATTGTATCCCTATCCAGTTACTCTCATCTCTTGGAATATTGGATCGTTATCTAATAATTAGGCCTTATATAAGAAATTCATTATTGTTGATCTCATCTAATGAAACGATGCTTATTAGGTAACTCATATCCAATCATCTACTCGTCGTAATATCCACCATATGTGTGTGACCCTCTAGGCCCAATACTGAGCTAACCATGAGTTGCACCTGTCAAAATTCTTCCTGAGATAGTAAATTGTAATCCCATAATAATTCACTCAACTCATCGACTTTGGATGTACTAGGCCACTATGCCATAATCCCCAAATGGTATAAGGAGGATCTAATCCATTGGACCTATCTGTCCTCAATTCTCGTGTATCTATAGTCTCATCCATCTAATATTTCGGAGATCGTATATTGGGAATGGTACTGTTAGGCCTCATACGAAATCTATCCGAGTCTCACTATAATCATATTCTTTCGAAGAACTTCTATCTCAACCCAAACGATTTTGGTCAGGGATTTACCTAAGCGAGAGCACTTAGGATATTCTTTTCATGATATCAAGAGTGGATGATCCTCTATTGACACTCAATTGCCTTTATAAAGTTGACTATCAATCTCGATAACTAGTTGTACTAGATCTATAACTTCTAGATCTATAAGTCTGATGTCAAAGAAAAAATATTCAAACAAGACATCCTTGGTGTAAGTCTAAATACTAGACACACAATTAGGACTGCAGAATCACTGTCTTACGTCATGTATTATTAACCATCTAGCATTTCATAGTCAGATCAATCAGTGAACTCATTATCCAATGAGCATATGTACTTTAGTGTCCCCACACGAGTAGCTATGAGACCAGTTGCCTCCATCATACGGACGGGCATACAAAACACTGGTCTGTCCGGTTATCTTAATGTTCCTCTCGAGTAACATATGATCAAAGTTATTTGGGATTTATATTTAAAGATAAATCAGTCTCATTATCATGATCTCATCGTCATGATATTATTTCCATTGCACAGATCTAAGGACATTATAATATATATAATATATAATAATAATAATAATAATAATAATTTTAAAAGATTATTCAATGAATCACACGTGCAAATACTTACGTAATTGGCTTGCGAGACACTTGTAACCAACAATCTTCCACTTGACCTAAAGCCAATGACATCAGCTTCGTTAGTGGATATGCAATGTTATATTTGGATGTAACTCTTTTTATTGCTACATCTCTATAGGCCACGATCTCTGTAATTAAGTGAAACCTCCTTAGAACATGCTTCTAATGTGACTTAGGTTCCTTCGTTTGATCAATCGCCTCATTATTCTCGTTTTAACAACAAAATTTTCACTTGAACCAAGATAGGAAAATCGAAAACTTTTCGTTCAAGTAAAGCAAGTGAATGATTCAAAATAAAATGCTAAGTTTCTTTGAAGTGCTTGACTTGAAACTTTGCTTTCAAAGAGTAAGTAAAAATCAGAAGCATCTAATGATATTTAATTTAAAATGATTGAGAATTTAACAATTGCAAGTAGTAAATGCAACAAGAAAAGAAACACTCACAATTATAGTGTTTCGGCACCAATCGGCCTGCGTCCACTCCCGAGTCCTCCTCTTTGAGGCACACTAGTGTTCACTATTGATCTCCTTTGGGTGAAGATAAAAAACCCTTACAATCTTATAAGGGAGACAAGAACTTTATAACTCTTAGCTCACTCCCTTCCCCTTTTATTTTTCTTACACTTCACATAAGTTTTTTTTCAAAAAATTTATCCCAAAAGTATTGTTTTAAATGCAAGAAAACTTGGAGTATTTATAGCCTCAAATGACTTTAGAATTTTGGAGCCAAAATTTAAATATACCCGATAAATCGGGGTACGGGTGGTTCGGCAGTAGGCTTAGGTGGGTCAACCGTCGAAAATACCCAGAATCCAGGGTATGGGCGATTCAGCCGCCCAACCTGGGGGGTTCAGTCGCTATCAACTGCTCGAAATCCTAGTATGGGCGATTTACTTATCCGGCGCTAGTTGAACTGTCGCTCACTGGCGGTTCATCCACGAGAATCTCGGAAAAGTGATTCCCTTCACTTTTCCAATCCTGAATTGAAGCACACGTTGACCAATTCTCTAGTCAACCAATTGAGCTCAACCTAAGCTCAATTAAACCCTTTTAGTGGACCCAGTTGTCTCTTTGAGTTGATTTGGATTCCTTCTAAATCACACTCATTTAGGACTCAATCTTAACTTACGACTTAAAGATTACAATCAAACATGACCACCAAGCTTATGACCTCACTCCCGCAATCCGACAACCTCTGGCATTCCCTGCGGTGAGTATCACGATCTTCCTCCGATGATCTCCCAGCGTGTTCCTAGTGATATTCCCGATACCTTCGACGAAGTCCTAGCGAACTCTCGGTGAGCTCCCACCTCATCGTCCAAACCTTGGCCCGATGCTTAAGCTTGATCCAAGGTCCATGTTTGATCTATAACTCCTTTTCAAAGTTATGGTTAAACTTGCATGATGCTGATTAATTACAATTAACATGGCCACAAATCCACTTCAAGATCTTTCCAACTCCCGGCAAGCCTTTTGGCTAACCCCGACAATCTTCCAACAAGTCTCGGTCTTCTTTCAGTGAACTCCACGCCATCCTGGCAAGCTCCCGATACCCTCGGCGAGCTCCCGATGCACTCCAGGCGAGTTCCTAACTGCATCATCTGAACCCCGGCCTGATGCTTGGACTTGACTCTAGCCAAACCTCTGATTGTAATAATCTCTCTATCATAGTTAATCCTACATCAATAAACTCTAACAACCTTTTTAGATCAAACACTTATCAATTGATTTTATCATCAAAATCCAAGATTTAACAATTCTTTGGTCATGAAGCAAAGCACCTTGAAATAGATTTAACCTTCTACCTTCCAAACCACCTATTAATGAAGCAGTTTAACATTCTCCTGTGAAAATGCTCATGAGTTGTCATATTTGAGAGATTTGGATTAAAGGTTATGAGACAAGCATTATGAGTTTTAGAGAATACCATAGGATCAACAAGATTTACTTGAGCTGACTATAGCAAATTATGCATTCCCATGTAACAAGATTTACTTGAGCTGACTGTAGCAAATTATCAATTCTTTTAAGCATATTGATTGGACCATCAATCTTTGGTTTCAATTTTTCAAATTTGTCTAGTGGTAACATCTCCTTCCTTAGATAAATCCAGATCAAATCAACTATATTAAACTCTATATACTTTCTATATTTGTTAGCAGCTTGCATGTACCTCTCATTTTGCTTTTCAATGGTTGCTTTAACTTTCTCATGCAACTTCTTTATTTGCTTAGCCCTTTCATCTATATTTTTACTAAATTGTTTACTTGTGGAATGAGAAACTAAATTCAAAGGATCTGTAGGATTAGCCCCTGGAATAAGATCAATGTGATGCTTGATATCTCTCAAAGGTGGAAGGCTATGTGGAATCTCTTCCGGTATAACATCTTTAAACTTCTCCAGGTTTGCTTTCATGTTTGCTAGTGGCTCCTTGTGATGTTAATTCTCCACTATCACTACTAGAGCCAAAACATAACCACCCCTTTCTAATTCACCCTTGCATTCACCATAGGACATAAAAACTAACTTCCTTCTTTGGTGCATTGATTGTAGAAGGTTATAATGTAGCTAAAATAATCTTCTTTTCATTCACCTTAAAATAATAAGTGTGTTTGTAGCTATCATATAATACCCTTCTGTCATAATGCTAAGGTCTACCTAACAACAAATGACAAGCATCCACAGGATCAACATTACACCATACTTCATATGCCAATAGAAAATAAACCTAAACATCTTTTAGTTTCCTTGACGGCATTTTCTTTTTGCAGCCAGTATAACTAGTAAGGATGTGGATGAGGGAATCTCATATTTTAGACCTCCTAATTATCTTGCAATGGTTTGTTCTTCTAGTACCACAAGCTCTCATTTTAACATAAGATTGTCAAACTCTATTGTGTACTTCTCCACATTAAGATCTTTTTATTTGAAATCATAATCATAAATTTTGAGAATAATCTCTTGCCTCTAATCTTTAGGTAAATATTTTCTTTTCAACTCTCTTATCATTTTCTCCCATGTCATGATCTTACTCTTCCTTTCATGTTCTCCTTGCTTTTTCAGATTTTTCCACCAAAAAGACACAATCATTCTAAGTTTGAGTGTCACAAGCTTTACCTTTTTTTACTTTGGAGGTTCATAAAAATTAAATATTATTTCTACCGTATTAAGTCAATCAATAAAGTCATCAACATTGATTTTAATTTCAGTCTCTAGAATATCCAAGTTTAGGTTATATTTGTTCTTCCACTCGTCTTTGTCTCTATGCCTTACCTCAAATCTTCCAAACTCCCTTAGGTACGAAGGTGTATTATCATCAGATCCCAACTTTTGGTAATCATTTTCATGCTGATTGTTTCTACTCCGAAGTTCTTCAATGATTTTTTTTTTTTGTAGACTGTGTAGCAATCTTTGTAGCTGCAACCTCAAAGATTCAACATCATCTTTATGGCCACTACCTTCACCATCTACATCGTTTCCATTCCGTCTTGTCACGATCTCTAGCTTTTAGCTTTGATACCGAACTAATACCGAGAAGGGAGAAAGAAAAATGGATTAAAAAAAAAGAAATCAATTGTCGAGTTATATTTGCTAGAATAAGTCTTTTGGATTTAAAAGAAATAAACTCAAGATAGAACTTGCATAAAATAGATAAATAATTCACCACCAAATTTAAAATCATAAAGGGACATACATAATTCACCACCCCAAGGATATTAAACAATGATATATAATTGTAACAAAAGACTCACCACTAAAGGAAGCATCGAAGCGATATAGAGTTTAAGAGAGAACTAAAAGAGTTTTTGCCAATACTATCATATTCTAAACTCGTTTGTAACCCTAAAATACCAAAATAAGTTCTAGTGCATGAAACAACCCTTCATGCATAGGGAACTACAAAATTAAGTGCTTTACATATGTTAACTAACCCTTAATGCATTTGATCACGAAGAAAAGTACATTGAAACAGCTTTAACTTTCTACCTTCCAAACAACATATTAATGAAGCAACTTTGACTTTATCTAGTGAAAATGCTTATGTGCTATCATATTTGAGAGGTTTGGATTAAAGATTATGAGACAAGCATTATGAGTTATAGAGAATATCATATATCAATAAGATTTATTTGAGCTGATTGTAGCAAATTAGGCACTCTCGTATCAACGAATTATAGATATGATCAATACTCCTGGTATCCAATACCCATGTGTTATCATATGAATCTAATAAATGAAGACTGATCATGAATGTGCCTTCAGATTTTTAAGGCTTTTGTTTCACCTTCTTTGTAAGTTACTCTTTGTAGTTCCTCTTCTAATACCCGTTTTTATCATAGTGGAAGCACTAGCCTTTGTCTTTTGTCGGATCCTTCTTGGCAACCTTTGCCTTACCCGTTTTGTCCTTACCCTTGCCCTTCTTAAAGGACTTATCAACTTTCTTTTTCTTTTTGGACTCACTAATATAGAAAACTAATTTCTTCTTTTTGATGGTACTCTCTGCCTCCCTCAATATATTGAAGAGCTTAGGAAGAGTCATCTCAAGTTTATTTATGTTAAAATTCATAATAAATTATGAAAAGGAGTATGGGAGGGACAAAAGTATAAGATATATGCACAGGTTATCCTTTAGGACCATTCCTAGACGTGAGTTTCTCAATCCACTCAATCATCCTCAAGACATGGTTCTAAACTGATATCCCTTCTGTCATCCTAGTGCGGAAGAGATTGTTAGATATCTTATATCTTTGAGTTCTTCCCTGTTCCTTAAATAAAGAGGAATCATTTATATAATTCACGTAGCGAGTGATCTCATTCTCACTTGCCCTTTCCTTTAGAGTGGACATTATCGTGTCAAGGACATATGCTATTTTCTCCGATATGAGAAAAATTCTTAGGTTGCAGAGCCAGTCTGTATAGTTTGAAGTAGTGAGACGGTTGGTATCAAGTATGTCACGTAGGAGGCTCGCAAGTGATATGTTTCTAACAAACAAGGGATATAGCATAAATAAACAGATTTTGTAAAAGTAAACAATTAAGACATATTTCTATCCAATCAACATCTTAATGTAACCTTCCCTCAACCAATCACATTAAGCCCAAGTAGGCAACTCTTGCAAATCATAACCTATTGTGATTCTCGTCATTTTCAGCCTCTGAACCATCATGGCCTCGAGAGACTCAACTAACCATGATGTTCGGTTAAGTTATCATCATCGTTACAAGATGAGTTTGATTTGATGATATGCCCTCGAGGGACTCGGCCAAGCATACCATGTCCTTAAGTCACCGGTGATATCTTTATGTCGTAGGTAAGATCTTGAATTACGAGATAGGTTGGCCTCGAGGGACTCGACTTATTTAATCTATGTCAGGATTCGATTCTCCCTATAATGATGGAAGGTCATGTGGGTCAATCTAATTGTCTTACGCTTATCGAGTTAATATTAACATAGGAGGGGGTTTTGATTTGATCTCCTAATATGACGTGTCACACACATATATATTTACATCATATACAAATAAATAAATAAATATATATATATATATATATATATATAAATATAAATAAATAAATAGATATATATATATATATATATATATATATAGTAGGTGTATAAGCAATCATATATCACATATGTGTAATCATACTAGATGATCATGGACCTAAGCTTAATATGATCGGGCCCGAGCCAATGGGTGCTGAATCTTAGATTTTGATAATGAAATCAATTAATGAGTTATTAATCTAACATATATGTTAGAGATGATTGATGCAGAATTAACCATGAAAGAGAGAGTTACAATCAGATTTAGCTAGAGTTAAGTCCGAGTATCGGGCCGGGGTTTGGACGATGCAGTGGGAAATCACCGAGAGACTCGTCGTAAGCTTGCTGAAGGTATCGAAAGCTTGCCAGGAGCTCGTCGAAGGGATTAGAGGCTTGCTGGGAGTTCGTCGGAAGATTGTCGAAGGTATCAGAAGCTTATTGGGAGTTAGCAGGAAGCTTGCTAAAGGTATTAGAAGTTTGCTGGGAGTTCGCTCGGAGCTTGCCGAAGGTAATCGGGAGCTTGACAGGATAGTGTCGGGAGTTCGCCGGAAGAAGACTAAGAGACTCGCCAGAAGATGATCGGGAGTTGCCGAAAAGCTTGTTGGACTTGATGATCATATGATTGTAATTGATTAAGTCGTAGTTAGCATCAGTTTGAGTTTGAGTTCTACTTGAGTTAGATTTGGAAGGAATCTAAATTAACTCAAATGATGTAAACCGAGTCCACTATGGGGATGGATTGAGCTTAGGTTTTTTTTTTCCCCAAACGAAAAGTAGAGGCATTAATGTCATAATAATAATAGGGCATAGGGATATGCAGTAATGTCATACTAATAATAGGGTATAGGAAGATAAGGTCACTAACCAATATCAAGTAGGAAAGTAAGTGACTAACCAAAGTAATAATTTGATATAGGGGCGGGCATAAGGGTGAAATAACCATAACCGTAATCAGGGGAACCCAACTCATGAGTCCAAGGCTTTAAATCAGAATAGAGCTACTAGCCATCGAACTACCGAGATAACAGAGCACCTGCTCACCTGGATTGAGCTTAGCGCTCCGATATCCTCCAGCTGATAGATAGATACCAAGCAACTACTAACTATAAGATTGGAATACCGCCTCTCGGAATGCAATAATCCATACTAATAAAGGAATTGAACTCGGTATTGGCCCCTAACAACGACAACGTATCCTTACTTTTATACTTGAACTAATAGAATCGAGCTCAAAAGCATGAACCTTACTGCTTCTGCTCTTCTAGATCAGGCTTACTATCAAGACTCTTATTCTTTAGCTATCGATCGGATCCTTACTTTACTACGTATCAGTATGCCTCACCCTTCTTCCATTCTTTGCATACTAGGTATCAAACTGGCATTCCTTATTTTTATCCTTTAGTTGATCCCACTACCTATGTTTCCCAGGCTATGGCTCCTTGCTTACATTCTTGGTAACTGCTCTATAGCTCCTCCGTGCTTTCATGCCTTAATTACTACTTTTGATGATTCTGTAGTAGTAGCTTCAATGCCTATGTTTCACTATACCTCTATCTTATCTAAGTCTCTATCATGTTACATACATAAGTTTGCAATGGATTATTAGTGTGATCTCTTGGAAATATTTTGGATATTGTACTTAGTAATATAGTCTTTGTATCCCTATGATTCTCTTGTGGTTGTTACTTGGGTTTGGACAATAAGCTTTGAGATCTGTATATTTATTATTTTAATAATAAATTTTATCTGACTTGTCCATGGTTTTTACTCATCGAGTTGAAGAGATTTTTCACGTAAATCTTGGTGTTTATTTGATTGTGATTTTCGTTTGATTCCACTGTGTGTGACGGTCTGTTAGTATTTGTTCGTATACAAAGTTTATTCCTGTTTTATTCCCCTCAATTGATATCAGAGCAGGGTTTTGGTGACATTTAATCTTTTATATTTAAACATGAAGGCCAATAATGTTTATCGAATAATTAGTTTAAACGAAAATAATAGGATGATATATAAACCAAGAATAGAAGATATCTTGTATTGCAAAGATTTGTTTAGACATTTGTAAGGGGATAGTGCAAAGCCCACAACTATGACAGATGATGAGTGGAAGAGGTTAGATCGAAAAACTGTTGGCTTTATTCGTTAGTGGCTTGATGATAGTGTATTTCACTATATTTTACTGTAAGTTATGTTTACTCTCTTTGGAAAAAGTTAGAAGGTCTTTATGAAAGAAAAACGGTTGACAACAAGGCTTTCTTGATCAGAAAGCTTGTGAACTTAAAATATAAAAAGGATACTTCTATTCCTGAGAATTTGAATAGAATGCAGAGTATTACTAACTAGTAATCCTTTATGGAAATGTCTCTTGATGATAAGTTACAAGCATTGTTACTTCTCAGTTCTTTATCAGAAAGTTGGGAGACACTGGTGATTTTTCTTGGTAATTCTACACTAGATGATATTGTCACAATGAGTCAAGTAACAAGCAGTTTATTAAATGAGGAGTTGAGGAGAAATAATTCAACAACTTCTCATATTGATTCACAAACATTTGTCTCAGAGAAGAGAGGAATGTCAAAGTCAAAGGATAGAAGTGGTTCACGCATAAGTAGAAGCAAGTCAAGATTAATAAAAGATATTGTTTGCTACAATTATGGTGAGAAATGACATTACAAGAATCAGTACAAGCAACCTAAGAAGAACAAGAAAAATGAAAAAAAAGTGGAGCATACAGAGTCAAAAGAGATTATCACAGCTACAGTGCAAGGTAGTGATTATTTGATTTTGTCTACTTCTGATGATATTTTTTCTTGTGTGTGCCAGGATCTCAATTGGATAATTGACACATGTGCTTCTTATCATGCTACACCAAAGAGGGAGTTATTTGCTACTTAAAGGTATGAAAATTTTGGTGTTATCAAGATTGGCAACTATGACACAACATACATTATTAGCATCAGAGATATTCATATAAAGACCAACATTGGCTGCAAGTTGGTGCTTAAGGATGTGAGACATGTTATTGACTTAAAGTTGAATTTAATTTCAATTGGAAGTCTGGATGATGAAAACTTTGATGTCAGATTTCACAGAGGGTAGCGGAAGCTCAGTAAAGATTCTCTTATTATAGCTAATGGGAAGAAATATCATACATTATACAGATTGCAGGCTAAAGCTCATGGTGAGTAGTTGAATGCTATAGAGAAAGATTTCATGGAGTTGTGGCATAGGCGACTGGGACACATGAGCGAGAAGGGGCTGCAAGAACTTTTCAAGAGAAAGATATTGCCAGACCTCAAAGGTACATGTTTTAACCCTTGTATTGATTATTTGGCTTATAAACAACATAGAGTTTCCTTTGTTAGTCCTGCTTTATCTAGAAAAATTCATGCCTGAGATCGTGTCTATGCAGATGTGTGTGGTCCTTTGAGGACAAAAACTCATGGTGGATCTGTTAATGTTCCTAATATCAGTGGTGCACTTTATTTTGTTACTTTTATAGATGACTTTTCTAGAAAAGTTTGAACCTATGCTTTGAGGACCAAAGATCAGGTTATTAATGTCTTCAAGGAGTTTCATGCCAGAGTTGAAAGGGAGATAGAAAGGCAATTGAAATGCATAAGATCATATGATGGTGGTGAGTACACAGTATTATTTAATAATTATTGCAGGTCACATGACATCCAACATGAGTTGACAGTTCCTGGTACACCTCAGCATAATGCAATTACAGAGAGGATGAACCGCACTATCATATAAAATATCAGATGTATGCTTTCACAGGCCAAGCTACCCAAAAGATTTTGGGATTAGGCTTTGATGACTACAGTTGTTGTAATCAACTTATTACCAAATATAGCTCTAGATGGTGATGTTACAGAGCATATATGGTCAGGGAAAGATATCTCTTATAGGCATTTAAGAGTGTTTGGTTGTCGTGCATTTGCATATATTATAGACAATGAGAGGTCCAAACTGGATGGTAAGACAAAAGAGTATATTTTTCTTGGTTACTCACATGATCAGTTTAGTTACAGGCTTTGGGATCCAAAAAAGCAAAAGGTGTTCAGAAGCAGAGATGTTGTCTTCTGTGAGGATCAAACCATTGAGAATTTGAAGAAGGAGGCACCAACTAAGACTTATGCAGAGGAATTTGTAGACTATGTCTCAGTTATTCCTCCAGTATATCAGGGTAATGGGGGAGATGTGCAAGAAGATGGTGCAGAGCCATATGTTGATATACTTGTAGGACATGTTGAGCAGGAAGAAGAAAGAGAGTAAGTTCCTACAAAACCTCAATTAAGAAGATCTTCTAGATCACGTCAACCTTCCAGAAGATACTCTACAGATTAGTATGTGATGCTTACTAATGCAGGTGAACCAGAGAGTTACCAGGAAGCAGTTGAAAGTGAGCAGAAAAAGAAGTGGTTTATTACTTTGCAGGAAGAGATGAATTCTCTGCAAAAGAACCACACATATAATTTGGTGTAACTACCAAAGGGAAGCAAAGCCTTGAAGAACAAGTAAGTTTTCAGGTTGAAGACTCAAGAAATATTATTCTTAATCAAAATATAAGGCTAGATTGGTTGTAAAAGGTTTTGGTCAAAAGAAAGGTATTGACTTTGAAGAGATTTTTTCTCCTGTTGTTAAAATATCTTCTATCTGTGTTGCTCTTAGTATTGCTGCTAACCTAGAATTGGAGATTGAGCAGTTAGATGTAAAAATAACTTTCCTTCATAGTGATTTGGAGGAGAAAATTTATATGGAGCAACCAGAAGGCTTCAAAATCAAAGGTAAAGAAAATCTTGTTTGCAAGTTGAGAAAGAGATTGTATGGGCTGAAGCAAGCTCCAAGACAGTGATATAAAAAGTTTGATTCATTTATGATTGAAAATGAATACAAAAGAACGGCTTCAAATAATTGTGTGTATATTAAGCGATTTGGTGATGATTTTATTATTCTCTTACTTTATGTTGATGACATGCTTATCCTTGGGAAAAATATGTCTATGATTGATAGGTTGAAGAAGGAACTGAGTGAGTCTTTTGCAATGAAAGACATGAGGCCAGCAAAATAAATACTAGGCATGTAGATTTCTTGTGACATAAGAAAGAGAAAGATTTGGTTGTCACAGGAGAGATACATTGAGAAGGTATTGGATATGTTCAATATGAGTAATGCAAAGCCAGTTGGTTCTCCTCTTGCAGGTCACTTCAAGTTGTGCTCGGAGCAGAGTCCGTCAAGTGATGAGGAGAAGAAGAAAATACAAAAGGTTCCTTATGTTTCAACAGTTGAAAGTTTAATGTACGCGATGGTATGTATGAGGTCAGACATCACATATGCAGTGGGTGTTGCTAGCATATTCTTGTAAATCCAAGCAAAGAGCACTGGGCAGTAGTAAAGTGGATTTTTAGATATCTCATAGGAAGTTCTAAAGTTTGTCTAAGCTTTGGAGGTGGACCACATGTGTTGACAAGTTATACAGATGCAGATATAGCAAGAGATATTGACACAAGAAAGTCCACATTAGGTTTTGTACTTACTTTTGCCGGGAGAGCTGTGTCATGACAATTCAGATTACAAAGGTGTATTCTCTCTCCACCACAGAGACATAATATATTGCTGCTACAGAGGTTTGTATGAAATATTATAGATGAAAGGATTCTTACAAGAATTGGGGCTGAAACAAAAAAACTATGTGGTGTATTGTAATAGCTAGAGTGTTATCTATTTGTGCAAAAATCCAACATTTCATTCCAAGTCAAAGCATATATATGTCAGATATCACTGGATCAGAAATGTGTTTAAAGAGAAGCAGTTACAGCTTCAGAAAATTCATACAAATGATAATGAGACAGACATATTGACAAAGACTTTACCGAAAAGAGACAGGAGATGTGCCCACAGTTGGTCGACATGGCTTCACATTGAGGAGTTATGAGATAACCTCCCTTATGGGTTGAAGGGGGAGGTTGTTGGGCAGATGACCGAGAGTTAGCCCATAATGGGCTTTAGTGAAGCCCACAACTTAGAACTTCACATATATTAACCTAAATCCTAGATTAGGGGGCTAGGGTTGAGATTAAGAGGACAGCGACGGTTGAAAATGTGGGAGAGAGAAAGAAGACTGTAGATTGATAATAGAGGCCAGAAAATAAGAGATCCAGGAAATGGAAGAAGAAAATGATAAGAAAAGGCTATTCTCAATCTTTCATATCTCAGGTTAGATCAGTTTGCAGTGGATTTTTACTATGATCTCTTGGGAAGGTTTTGGATATTGTGCTTAGTAATATAGTCTTTGTATCCCTGTGATTCTCTTATGGCTATTGTTTGGACTTGTATCCCTGTGATTAGTAAAGTAGTTACAACTTCAGAAAATTAATACAATTGATAATGTGACAGACATGTTGATAAAGACTTTACCGAAAAGAGACAGGAGATGTGCTCACAGTTGGTCGACATGGCTTCACATTGAGGAGTTATGAGATAGCCTCCCTTATGGGTTGAAGGGGGAGGTTGTTGGGCAGATGACCGAGAGTTAGTCCATAATGGGCTTTAGTGAAGCCCACAATCTAGAACTTCACATATATTAACCTAAACCCTAATTAGGGGGCTAAGGTTGAGATTAAGAGGACAGCGACGGTTGAAAATGTGGGAGAGAGAAAGAAGACTGTAGATTGACAGTAGATGCCAGAAAATAAGAGATCCAGGAAATAGAAGAAGAAAAGGACAAGAAAAGGCTATTCTCAATCTTTCATATCTCAGGTTAGATCAGTTTGCAGTGGATTTTTACTATGATCTCTTGGGAAGGTTTTGGATATTGTGCTTAGTAATATAGTCTTTGTATCCCTGTGATTCTCTTATGGCTATTGTTTGGACTTGTATCCCTGTGATTAGTAAAGCAGTTACAACTTCAGAAAATTCATACAAATGATAATGTGACAGACATATTGACAAAGACTTTACCGAAAAGAGACAGGAGATGTGCCCACAGTTGGTCGATATGACTTCACATTGAGGAGTTATGAGATAGCGTCCTTTATGGGTTGAAGGGGGGGGGGGGGGGGGTTGTTGGGCAGATGACCGAGAGTCAACTCATAATGGGCTTTAGTGAAGCCCACAACCTAGAACTTCATATATATTAACATAAACCCTAGATTATGGGGCTAGGGTTGAGAGTAAGAGGACAGCGGCGGTTGAAAACGTGGGAGAGAGAAAGAAGACTGTAGATTGACAATAGAGGCTAGAAAACAAGAGATCCAGGAAATGGAAGAAGAAAAGGACAAGAAAAGACTATTCTCAATCTTTCATATCTTAGGTCAGATCAGTTTGCAGTGGATTTTTACTATGATCTCTTGGGAAGGTTTTGGATATTGTGCTTAGTAATATAGTCCTTGTATCCATGTGATTCTCTTATGGCTGTTGCTTGGGCTTGGGCAATAAGCCTTGAGATCTATATATTAATTATTTTGATAGTGAATTTTCTCTGGCTTATCCCGTGGTTTTTACACTTCGAGTTGAAGGAGTTTTCCACGTAAATCTTGATGTTTATTTGATTGTGATTTCTGTTTGATTCCGCTGTGTGTGACGGTTTGCTAGTATTTGTTCGTATACAAAGTTTATTCATGTTTTATTCTCATCATTCTTTTCTTGACAATCATTCTTATAATAATATTATAGAATATAAGTAATAATAAGCGGGAGAATTCAATTCGAAACAAAAGAGGCCTACCACTCACTACCTTGAACCTTGCTTTACTAGTTTTACTCTTACTATCCTATTTTACTTACTACTTTATTTACTTATGATATTATGATTTCTATTTAGAATATGTTCGAGAACCTAATCTCAAGTAAGTAAGACTGAATGATGGGGCAACCAACCCATACTTGCATTCTATAGTTACTGATATGGATCTCTGCTATGCTTACTTTGAAACTTCAACTAATGCTCAGTTAGCCTTCCCTTACTTAATCTAAATCTGATTTATTAGCTAGAACACCTTGCTTACTGTACTGTACCTTAGACAATATCTCATGCCTAGTATACTGACTCACATTCCACTACTCCTTAGTTGTATACTGAAGAACATCCCACCCATTACTCTTACTGTACCTTCTAACAGCCTACTCTTCTCGACTTGTGTTCTGTATCTACTGATCGATCTGGATCCGGGATTTACTGACTTAAACTACCGAATTAGATCCTTCCTTTCAAACCTAGAACCCTAGCTCTAAACCTGACACTTACTATTACACTGACTATTATACTATTATTAATCATAATGTAACTTGGGGTGCTTATCATTCTTATAACTACTGTTTTCATTCTCTTTTCTCTTGTTTGATTCTTCCTTTTTGAGTTGGATTATGTACTCCACTCTTGTCATTACTAAGTTCAATCTTCAACAAGGAAGTTGTCGGACTGAGATGTAGGATATTAAAAGTAAGCCTGATCTCCGGGGATAGTAAGGATGATAACCGGCTTGGCATTACGTATATATTTGATGGATACAATAAGGCCTGTACTGCTCAGTTACATTATAATCCTTAGTAGCTCAACTCTTGTTAGTATGTGATTGAACTAGCTTTTTCTCGTTCACGTAGTTAGGCCAGTGTTTCTTTCTTAGTTCCGAGCTCGGGTATTGTCAGTAGTATTTGTACTCTAATAGCAATAGTTAAAGAGTATTGTTGTTACATTACAGGTGTTCATATTCCCTATTTCGAGGTTGGTTCCTACTAGTGGAAGTCCTAGGTTCAAGTTGAGTCTGATGCTTATTCCTGGTTTGACTCTTTTACCTTTACTTGTAAACTAATTCTTCATTGATTGTGAGCTTAGAAGGCATCATTGTAGTGGTGGTTAAATGCTTTTGGATTGGTAGTTCGACCCTTGTTGCTACTAGATT
This sequence comes from Ensete ventricosum, assembly GCA_029747655.1. Classification (NCBI taxonomy): domain Eukaryota; kingdom Viridiplantae; phylum Streptophyta; class Magnoliopsida; order Zingiberales; family Musaceae; genus Ensete; species Ensete ventricosum. The sequence goes on from JAQQAF010000003.1 coordinate 46,366,334, forward strand.
GATTCTAATAGGGAGTAGTGGTAGGATTAAGTAAGGAGTCTAAGCCTGATAGCTAGTATAGTGCTTGCTGCAAGGGCAGTATAGGGAAGTAAAGCAGAGATGCAGCTTTCTAATTATTTTTTGGGTGTTATTTCCTTATTTATATTTAGAATATGATCTATAGTTTATTTACTTATATCAGGATAGCACATCTAGTAATAGACTAATATTCGTAGTATGCATCTGTTTGGTTTCATGCTTTAACTACGGATTCGGATACTTAAATCAATACCGATAAGAGTAAATACAAGAATACAGAAAACTCGTGTACCGACACCGAACCTTGTCTTGCTCGATCTCATTCTCACTCCTTTGGCGCTTAACTTTAACTAAGTCTTACTTTCTCCTCCGATAGATATCCTTGCTTTCCTCTCTCGCAGGCTTACTTTTGGGCTAGCAGTTCTTTTCCCGCCCACTCCGCTAAGGTAGGGTAGAATTGAATTCATTAGTATCGGAACTCAATCCAGTGTCTAAGACAACAGCCCCAAATAAGGACTTGACGACAAATTATAAGATTCAACTGCTGATAACAAGGATTACTACCTACTCGATAAGACCTAACTATGGCTCCTGAACTCTACTTTGAGTCTCCTACTTGCTTCTTTCGCTCTTGTACTTGTGAGTTAGAGCCTTGTTATCAGTTCAGTAGCTCAATTGTCTTTTGCTTGTTTTAGTATGATATATGGTAGCTCAGTTCTCTTATTGGTATTGATTGCCCCGGATGTAGCTATTAAAGTAAAGAAAGAAAGTTATGTTAAGTAGCTAGCTAGCCTGGGAGGTAGGAGCAGAAGTACTAAGACAAACAAGATAGAATCAAAGTTGAAGGGAAGAATACAAATACTTGAACTTGGAACTAGGACTTTTCGCTACTTTCACTTCTTTCTCTATGACTTAGGGCGTAAGCACCAACACAAAAATAGGCAGCATAGGCGAAAGCCAATCACCTATATAGTATAATATAATATAATATAATATAATATAATACAATGAATTGAATCTTTCCGGATCCACCAACTAACTACTACAAAGTTTGCACTCTTACTCCCTGATCTTGCAGACTACACTCGAATTTGACTTTCTGAACCGCCAATGTCTGAGGGTCTCTGCTGTGTTAAAGTCTTGCGTTACTCAGGTCTTCATCAGCTCAACAGAAGTGTAAAGAGTAAACAAGTCCTAATTTAGTTAGTTAATCGTCGGCTTCGGCTAACGTGAGAGCAGCGTAGCACTCACGCACGCACGTAAACAAGAAATTAGTGGTTGGTAGCTTGCAGCTCCTAACAGCCCCTAATATAATAATAATAATAATAATAATAATAATAGGGGATCCACTGATTAATAATAAATGGAGATCCAGATTGATTCTTCTATATTTCTTTTTTTCTCTTTTTAGATCTTTCTATTTCTTTATTTTTTTGTATCAATTTATACTTAGATATGGATATTTTGCTTGGTCTGGTCTCTAATCGGATTGTAAAGAGGTTTGTTTCATGTCCCTTAGTCTAAAGATCTCTTGGATGCTTCTTCTTTCTTATGGGAATAGGTAGTTGTTGCTTTAGGAGCATATCTTAACTAGCGGACTTAGACCGAAAGAAAAGAGGATTGCCTGCTCATACATAGTAGAGCAACTATCTAACTCATGTATATAAGGTGTCATCTCAACCGAAGAATGAATGAATGCTAAGCCTCTTTCTTACTATACTTACTACTCGTTTCTTTCTTACGATAGTCCCCTCTCTTTCTCATACACTATAATCTTGCAAGAGAAGGAAGGATAGAGTACGTTCTTGAGGATACACATTGCATAATTTAAGTATACATAGCATACGGAATCACTCAAGCATAGCGAGAGCAATCTCCATTTTGGAGGAAGCAAGACATATTATGCGCAACTCTAAAATGCCTCCTTACTCTCCTATCGGTGGACTAACTTCGTCGCTTTTACTCATCAGTGAAAATGCAAATTCTGTACTCAACTTCTTTACCGATGGAAAGAGAGAGAGAGAGAGAGTAATAACCCGAAGCACCGTATCCCTACTATCCCCATTGAATTATCTACTCTACCGCTGTTGCTATTGCTGGTAGTATAGTAGAAGGACAAAGGCAGAGGAAAGAACGAAAGAATAATAAGATTCTTTGCCTTACTTTATTTACTTCAAATCTACCACGCCCTTCTTCAAATCTCCTTATACTCTTTAGTAGTTGCTTGGCTAAAAGACAGAATGAAAACGTAGAACATATCCAATGTTTTTTAATATTATATCTCGGACTACGTCATGGATCGGGCAGCCAAGCATACTGACCTAACCCTTCTAGGGATTGGTCATTCATGAGCCTTCTTCCTTTGTTAACGAGATTAGGCCAAAAGAAAGAGTTGCACTGGCGGAGCAAACTAAGGTTGCGCATTGAGAGGCATGCATACCCAGTCAACATAGAGAAGGACAGTTGATAGCAGCAATCATCCGAGGAACCCTCCTTCACTGTTGGTTGGTTGCCCATATTAGAATGAATAGCGATTTAACCTTTTATCTTTGTGCAAGAAAGAGTATTTCCCTAGCTTTTAGTAGCACCACCTGTGAAGAAGAGTAAGATAGAGAAGGGAAATAGCCTTGAAAAATAAATCATTCATTCATGTGATGGATGGGTTTTGCCCCTAATGAGATGGGAGAGCTGCAAGCCAAACATCTATCTGCCCTATAAAAGCAAGAGCTTGGAAAACAGGTGCCAATTCCAACTCTCTATTAGATTAGATTAGATTAGATTAGGTAGTAAGTGAATACTCGTGTTGTGCTTTCGAAGTATCTCCAATACCCCTTTTCTCTGATCTTCGAGGTGATCTTATTTCTGCATTTAACTGCGAGGTAATCCACTGCACACTCTACTGTTTGATGTTGTTGATCTCGAAATAACAGCATCTCTTTCTAACTCACATCATAATAGCCTTTTCTAGTAAGATAGGTGGCACCAGCATTTTGGAGACCGAATGGTATCATTGTATAACAGTAAGTACCAAATGGAGTTCTAAAGGAAGGACGTCTTTTGTCGTATAGATCCATTTTCCTTTGTTATACCCACCATCCATGAAAGACATCTGTGCAGGTATTGTCTCTATCATGATTGGAGCGCAGAGTCAATTGGTCTTTAGGGAATATGCATTCATTATTCAGGTCTTAGAAGTCAATGCAACCCAAATCGAATCCGCCCGTTCTTCTTAGTCCACAATGTTTGCCAATGAATCACTCTTCTCTTCTCTTATGAAACTCACATCCTTTTATTGAAGTAATAATTTCTAAATCTTCTTTATGAGAGGAGTAGATTAAAGCTTGCTTGATAGGCAACACATCTGTTCGATATTAAGCTTGTGGACGACGATGAAAGGGTCTAGCCCAAGTCACACAAATATGGAAATGTCTTGTCTTCCTTTACTTAAGGAGCTGGATTTATTGTTCAGCTTCCTATGATGATAGGCTGGCCACCCACTGAGGAAGATTTGGCGAGGGACGCCCTCCGTTCCCAGGTTGACCTGTAGAACTGAATCTTCTGTGGGGTTTAAGGTTCTTCAGAGGGGTTATCTTCCCAAGTCATTATTTCTTGCCTATCTTTCAGAGATTGAAACCTTATTTGCAGTTACTACCCTCATCTTATCTTCCTCGAGCTCTGTCAGAAACCCGTCAATCTCGCTCTAATCTTTTTATGGGTCTTCTAACCAGTGCAGGCAATTATGCTTTGAGTAGAACGATGGGGTCATTTGAGTTGGGAGTGTGATTCGGTAGGTAAGAGGTTGATACAGTTTGTAGCCATCTTTCTGGGAGTTCTCTAATGTTAACAAGCCTTTGGTTTTGCTTCTATATCAGCCCCCTATTCATTTCCTGTAGGGGCATATTACTTCGATATGTGGTATAATAGTTTACAGCTAAAGATCAAAAAGGTAGGGTAGGAAACTGAGAATACCTACCTTATGTAAATTAATTAAGACTCTCGATCGATCTCTTTCTTCTTCGTACTATGGATTCATTATTCCCAAACCTTGAGGAGAGAGAGAGACAGCCAGCCTCCGGTCTTCTAATCAATCATATTTATTACTTTTATCATGTAAATATATATATATATATATATATATATATATATATATATATATAAGATAAGCTGTATGCCCCCCGGCCGTTCGTTAGCGAATCCATCAAACTCGTTTAAATAAATTGATTTAGTCAAATTTTACAGCAGTATAACATTATGATCAAAGAATTGAAAAGCGGTACGAGTTGTAGATAGAATAATAATAATAATAAAAAAAAAACCTGTCTAATCATAAATAAAAGAAGCAGTCTAATCATAAATAGAATAAACAGTGGGGGTATCAAGGAAAAGTGTCAAAAAAAAAAAAAAAAAAAAATGTAGATCCACATGCCCAAAAGAAAGAGTCTGAACCTATCGATTATAGGCCTAAGAACAAGCAGTAAGCAGTGTTGTTATTACTCAATTCTCCATTTTTCACTCAATTAATGATCATAAAGCAACAGAACAAAACAAAAGTTAAGGCAAGGTACACCCAGAAACCAAATAATAAGGTGATGAGTTAGGATATGAAGCTGGGTTCATATAAAATATTGGAGTTTATATCTTGTGGAATCAAGAATCTTTCGTTCGAATCGATGGTCAATATAACTAAGGGAATTGAAGAGCTAGCTCACTGATCACAAACTCGCAAGTAAATACTGAATTGATTATAAAGCAGCACCATGATATAGAAGAAAAAAAAAGTAAAGCACCAACTTAGACTACACCCACCCGAGCTCTCACTGAAACCGCTTGTTACTGGTACTGGACTTGATATCCTTGGTGATGGTGATGGTGATCTACCTGTTACTTACTTGTTGAGTCAAAGTCACATAGAAAAGGATTGACGCGCAGGATAACATAGAAAAGTCATCTTTTCACTTTGTACTCTATTAAAAAACAAAACTGTTTGTTGCTTACTCATCATTATCTCTTCCCTTAGCTTCAGACCCAGTAAATTGATTCTTTCTTTCCCTAATCCTTGCTTCTTTTGTTGCATTGTTCTGTTGATTGAGTGGATGCTGTATTCCACTATTAGGAACGCGCTCTGATTTCGAGTCGACAACAACAATAACTTCACAAACTTGATCTTGATACAGCTTACTCTCTCCCAGACTTTGAGAGAGTAAGTATCTAAAGAAAAATATCAAAAAAAACAGAAAGCTAACGATATTAGAATTCAGAAAGTCTAACTTGACTCTTAGAATATAAATTAAGAAAATGCAACTTGACTCATTTTTCTCTTAGCTAAAACAGCTTCGCTTCCTATTATTTATTACTAACTGACTCTTCTATCACTGAGGTGAATTCTTGATTTCCACTTTCCTTTTGTTGATTCCCGCTCCACTCTACTCAATCCTTTAATTGCTTTTTGATTCTGACTTACGTGTTTGATTCCTTTAGATAGGAGCGAGAGAGAGAGGTGACCTACGTAATTGAGTTAGTGCAATAATAAGACCTATGGAGCGTAGTGGAGGTGGTGACCCGAAACAGACTTACTTGGAGCTACCTACCAATGATTCTATTAGACTGACTTAGCTATCCATTATTCTCTTCTTCTTCTTCTTTTTTTTTTTTTTTCTCTCAAAAGGACAGTCTTTATTCTAATTTTTTTTCTCAAAAGTTCAGTCTATCTTTTATGCTCATCATACTTGTAGTTGTCTCCGGCATTTCATAATTCACCTTTGAATTGGGATATTGAGAGGGAAGAAGACAAAAACCATCAAACCAAAGAATTAACCGATAGTAGAAAAGACCAGACGCTATAACAAAATAGCGCACCAGGAATGTAGTTCTGTAATTAAGCCTTATACTAATGTCTTTCATTTTGTAATTATTGATCTCAAAGCTGCCCCCGCCTTTAGTTTTACTTTGGTGATCTCATATCTGTGTATTTCACCGCGTTTAAGTAATAAAAAAGACAAAGGAGGTGATTGGCCAAACAAAGTCTCTAGTCAAGAATAAGTAGGAAAAAGGAGAAAGATCTACTACCCTTTACTAACGTTATACATTACTTGTTGGGTATGAAAGTGAAGTTATTGTATCTAAGTAATAGAGATAAGTGATTGGCTTAATACTTTTCATTCTCTAGCTCCTGATCTAATATCCGTATTTATATCTGGTACTACTTTGATTTCTGATTCAGTTAACTTACATAATTATTCCTTTATCACTCCTATTCTGATTTACCATGTTGATCGGTCTGCCCTCGCTCACTCGCTACTCAATCCCATAATACGGAGTTCTTTCTCTTCTTGTTGAGTCGGATTCTCTATATCGACTGGGGATGTGTTGGATCGTAACCCATATTATATATACTATACTTAGTGTTGGTCCTATGTTCTACTAACCATATCCGGTATTCCCAATCCAAATCTTGTACTGCATCCTACATTTCGAGTTTTCGTATTAGAAACTTAATAACTAGTAATTTCAGTTTGTTCATCAGTAGCTCTATTCTTCTAGTAGTAGCTCCTTTCTTGTATGTCTGTTTTCATTCCCCAAAGTTACTTAGTGTTGCATTCTGCATTAATCACCCATAACAAGAAGCAGCACAGCAACCTAGGAATAAGGTGTTGAACATGGGATATGATAACGACCCTAACTAACTACTTCAAACTTAAAAAGAGAGAATCGAACCCAGCAGTTTAATGCTACCTCTACTGCTTTTAATGCCTATGCTCCAGTGTTAGTATTCCAACTACTGCTTAAAGTCTTATTATTTACTTTCCTTCCCACAAATATTATTATTGGAATACAACCAAAAAAAAAAAAGGCTGAAACACTACTCAATAAGACTGAACATAGAATCGTCTAGTAGCTACCTGTCTCTGATCAGTAGTCATAAATAACTGGAATAACGTTATGCCTAGAAGAAACAGAAACTTTCTAAGTAAGATTTAGATGAAGAAAGGGTAAACTAATATGATTGGGAATATGATAAACTTAGGATAAGAGACAGGGTAGTAAGAATAAGTATAAGGAGAGGTATTTTGAAGCTACAAAGCAAGGTTCGGTGTAGATAAAGGGAAGTCTTATTCTTTTTTTCCACTCTTTCCAGTAGTATTTCAATTCGTATCAGCGGTGGTGTCAGTTTCAAATCAATTGGCGGTAGACTTCGATAAGGAACAGGAGACCCGGGGACATTAATGTATTTTTCACACTTGTTAATATAAATATGATCAAACTTATTTTTGTTTAAAGCACAAAACAACAAGACATTCATAGTTTTGATATTTAAAGAAAACATATATTTTTCATGATCATTCTAATCATTTATTTGATTGGATGACTTCTTAAAATCATTTTCGATAATACATCATAAATCAAAATCTAGATAAATCAAGAAAATATTCATTCGAATTTTTCAAGAGGTGTAGTTAGTCTCATTGAACATATGAGGATTTGTGATGCATTAACCCTCGTTAATGTCATACAAAGTCATTTACTCAAATGGGTGTTAGTCCAATGAGTAATACCTTACTCTGATATCAATTGTTAGGATCAATTGACACTAGGAGGGGGGGAGGGGTGAATTAGTGCAAGTGTAAAAAATACGGTTTAAGGAAAACTTTTTGTTTGGAGTAAAATAAAAAATCGGAAGCATTTTGTTGAGTAAGTATGCAATAAGCTTATTGAACGAAGCTAAGTTATGATCATGCTAAATGAAAGCTTCATATAAGAACATGCATAATAAAAAAGATAAAGTAAAGAGATGCTCACAGATTTATAGTAGTTAGGCCTCAACCTAGCCTACGTCCACTCCCCGAGTCCTCTTCTCCGAGGTCCACCGTTGTCTACTATTAATCTTCTTTAGGTGAAGATCAATTACTAGAGGTAATTTATTATTGTGATTTGACTTTTAATTACTAGAGATGATTAAACAAGAAAGTGACATATTATAATAAACACTAAAAAGGACTAAGATAGACAATAAGTCTCTTAATATAATCTATGTTGATAAGGATCATGTTCATAAGGTATTGACATTGTGAGCAGTACTCATCAAAAGCCAATCTCCCTAATTAGAAGACTCACATTACACTCTTTACCTAAAAATAAATATAATTTTTGTGGTAAATATAGACACTTTGATTATAGGTGTTCATTTAGAAAATATAGTCTACATAAATTAATTTAGGTTCCTAAAGGAACCAAAAATAACTTAAAGTTATTAAAGAAAATGAGAAGAACGTTTCATTTGGGACCAAAACTCAAATGGGTACTTAAATCAAAACCTCTCATATTATAAATTTACCTCATAATAAGGCTAGGAGCACTAAATGATATCTTGAAAGTGGATGCTCAAGCCATATGACTTGAGATCTAACACTCCTTCAAGCTCACTAGCCTAATTAATAATAATAATTAAAATTATTAAAATTAATTTTATTAACAAGAAATCTCATGATGGTTCATTAATCTTCATTATGTTTCAATTATAAATGATAATGCATAACTACACCATGCAAAAACTAGAACTAAAGAATCTAAGTTATTGTTAATAAAAAAATAATTATATTGAAATTTATGAAAATGAGATTTTGAAGATGATTGAATGATAGATTCAAAATTATTAGCTTGGATGTTGGTTTAAATGTAAAGACTATTGTTAAATGGTCTAAATATTATACTATTATTGAATAAGTTTGTGGAATGATTGATTTAAATATTACTTGATTTAAATAATATGATAGTTGTATGGGTTGTCTGATTAAATGATTATTATTGAATGATAGAATTTGAGCATAGAATAATATAAAAAAGGGAGATAAAAATTATGCTTCATTTTTTAGTATTTTTAAAAAATTAAAAATATTTTAGAAATAAAAATAAAATGAGCATGGTAATTCATTTCACTAAATCTAAAGAATTAGACTCACTTAAGAAAGAAAAATCATTGGAATTAAAATAAATCAAAGCTCTTGTTTGAAAATGTTTTATTGTAATGATTTTGATGATTTCTTTAGAAATAATACTTGATTTTTTAGTTTTAAAATGTTTAAAAATATTTTACTTGGTTAAAAATATTTATTATGATCTTGATGTTTTTTTTTATAAATGAAACTCAGTTTTTGATGACAATACATAAAGGCATTCTTGAAACAACTAAAAAGAATATATTTCTTCTTGAAAACATCTTTATACTATCAAGGCTTTAATAAGAGATAAAAAGATATCATTATTATTTAATCTCTTAAACTACAAAATTGATTTCAAGATTTAAGCTTGAAAAAGTTATAGTCCAAATCATGATATTAAAATCTTAAAAATTACAACTTGAGATTATAAGATTACGTAGGCATTTATTAATTGAATAAGATATATTATGAATTATTTAGATTTTGATAAAAGATATTAGTCAATATTAAATAAAATCTATATTATATTGGGATATTTTAGGGGATGCCCTTGATGGAAGGAACTCTCCTAATAACTTATCCTAGACCTTCTGCTCTCGCCTATAAATAGACAGGACCTACTATAAACCCGATGCACGGCACAACATAGAGCAATAGATTACGGTTATTCTCTTGATCTCCCAAAACTATCAATTAAGGTAGTCCTGTGAAAGGATAGAAAGAGAAAAGGGGTCTAGATCTATTCTAGTTCCTCTTGCAGATCAATATCTCGGTGTTATTCATATCCGACAGGCGGTGCTCTTGAAAATCTAGTTGGATCTCAATCAGATGGCATCTAAAGGTTGCATCGTAAACAGATCTAGTATTAATTGATTTCAATCCTGGCATAACAGTTTTTCGCATAATAGTTTGCATGATTATAGTTTTTATGCCAACAATTGGTATCAGAGCCTAGGTTTTGAGATTAAAAATATTAGATCTATTATTTTTATTTACGATGCGTTGATTTGAATATCTTATTGATATATTTTTTATTTATTAATTTTAATCATTTGCTTGCGAACGATGTTGATGGTTGTTGTGTGTAAAAGATGCAGCAATATGTGTTTTTGGCCAGATCTGCTTACGACAGCACCGAGTGTGCATACAGATCAGCAACGTCAGCGACGCTACCGACAGCCCAGGCAGACATTGGGTCGGACGCGCGTAGGCGACAGCTGCATCAAGCGACGGTCGCACACGGAGGCAATCGCGTGCAGCAAAGGCCGCGCAAGCGGTAACCTCGCGCGCCAGCGGTAGTAGCTGCATGCTAGCGGTTGGCGGCTACACAGGCCGCGCACTGGCGGTCGCACTGGCCGTAGCCGTGCGTTGGTGGCTGCTGCATAGGCCGCAGCCTGCGCTGGCGACTACGAAGGCCGCAGCCGTGTGCTGGCAACTGCAAAGGCCGCAGCCGCGCGCTGGCTACCGCATAGGCGACGGTAAAAGAGAAATTAGGGTTTTTCCTTAAGAAAATTATAGTTTTGTCGTTGAATGAAAAATTACAGTTTTACCATTAAGTGGAAAATTATAGTTTTACCATTGAATGAAAAATTACAGTTTACCATTAAGTAAAAAAATTATAGTTTTACCATTAGGCTTAAATTACAGTTTTACCATTCATCGAAATTATAGTTTTATCCTTCGACTGAATAGGATTATTTACAGTTTTACCCTTTCTATGTTTTATTAATCTTATAATATTTTTACCCTTTAAAATTTTGTAATTCTTTTTATTATTTTAGAATTACAGTTCTACCATTATAAAATTGAGAAATTATGGTTTATTTTTCTCAATTATAAAATTGATCAATATATAATCTAATAAAATTTAATTATGATTATATTTTTATTATTCATTGATTTATTTTGATCAATTTATTTAATTGGACTTATGGGCTTCTCCAATTAAATAAAATTAATTAGTTTAAAAAATATAAATTTTTTTATTTTGTAGTTTTCTCATATGAATTATTAATTACATGTGTTAAATCCAATTATTGGTTTTTGGATATTTATCAGTTATTTATATACATATGTTGGGAATTATGAAATAATATTTATTTTTCACATAAATGCATGATTTATGTATTATCATGATTACAGTTATCATATGATTTTTTCTGGTGATTAAGTGTTCAATAATTATTGTAGTTGTTATCCTATTATTGAACTATCTCAACATAAATTAGTTCAAATAAACTTGATAAATATTATTTGTAATTCATCTCCTTAAGTTATGCCTGACCGGTAGCTGTCAAAGTAGCATGGGATGGTAGGCTTATAGGATATGAAATACAATTAAAGTCTTGTCATTCATAGGATAATTTAATTTATATTTTATATTACTGCATTGGTCTTGTAGTCACTAAAATGACTTAGATCAATGATTTATAAAATTACATTAAGGAACAAGTCCTCAATGACATTAAGGAAATAATATTTAAAATTACATACATAATTAGGAGATTTAGATAATCCCAAAGGATAATCTATTTCAAATAATGTGATGGGGTAGGATGATACTGTTTTGGATATCCTTGCAGTTTAGAATTATATACCCAAAGGTAGCAAAACTATTCCATAATGATGATATCAGTCCTCCATAAATGATCTTGTGTGAACACTAGATATGTCAATATTTTTACCCAAAGGTTAAATATTGATGATATCAATAGTTCATCATATTTTGGTAAAACTCAAAGCATTAATATTATTTTATATTATGCAGTCGTATTCCCATTCATACATTCTCATGCTTCTAGTGTCCCTGTACTCTCTGGATTAAATTATTCATAATGGTTAGAGTATGTGCAATTCACATTGGGCGTATTAGATCTCGATTCGGCATTACTTGTTGAAAAGTTCACAGAATTAACTAATAAAAATACTGTGGAACAAGTCAATGAAATGAAGGCTTAGGAAAGATCTAATAGACTTAGTTTAATATTCATAAGGATGACAATTGTAAATAATGTAAAGACTTCATTACCGGTTGCATCTAGCCCACGTGAATCTTTAAAGATTATTGAAGACAGATTTAAATCTGCTGATAAGTCATTGGCTGGCACATTAATGAAAAAAAAAATTGACTACAACTCAGTATGATGGTACTCGAGGAATTCAAGATCACATCCTCAATATGGCTGACAAAGCTGCAAAACTTAAGACGTTAGGAATGAATGTTAATGAATCTTTCCTTGTGTAATTCATTCTTAATTCTCTTCCTTCTCAGTTTGGCCCATTCAAGATTCACTACAATACAAATAAGGATAAGTGGGACTTGAATGAGTTAACTAGTATGTGTGTTTAGGAAGAATTAAGATTAAGATAGAAAAGTTCATATAATATACTAATTACTATTCAAGGAGTTAGTAACAAGAAAACAAAATTGAAGCATCATCCATCAAAGAAATTTGCCGAGTCTGGAAGTATTAGACAGACTATTGAAAAGAAAACTATTACAGAAAAATGCTTCTTTTGTGGCAAGAAAGAACATGTAAAGAAGGACTGCATTAAATGTATGACTTGGTTCGAAAAGAAAGGTATAAACTCAACCTTTGTATGTTTTGAATCAAACATTGCAGAAGTTCCTTCTAATACATAGTAGATTGATTCTGGTGCTTCAACTCATGTTACTAATAATATGCAAGGGTTCCTTTCAATCTGGAAACTAAAAGAACATGAAAGATTCATAATTATGGGAAATCGTCTCAAATAAAAAGTGGTATCAGTAGGGACTTATCGCTTACGCCTAGAGACGGGTCATCTGATGGATATGAAAGACATATATTTTGTTCCTACAATTTCTCTGTCTAGAATTGATGAGTTAGGATACTGTGTTTCTTTTGGTAATGGTAAACTTAGCATATTTTATGATTCAATAAAAGTTTGTTATGGAATTATATGTGATGGTTTATACAGAATTAATTTGAATCTTGAGTTTGCAAATACATTATTGACCCTGCAATCAAGTATTGGAATGAATCACAATTCCAATAATGAAAGATATTCTATATTGTGGCATAGACGTTTGGGGCATATCTCCAAGGAAAGAATTGAAAGATTAGTGAAGGATAATATTTTAGAAAATTTAGACTTCATTGATTTCGATGTTTGCATAGATTGCATTAAAGGAAAGCAAACTAAGCATACAAAGAAAAATACCACAAGAGGTAAAGAACTTCTTGAAATTATTCATACTGATATCTACGGACCACTCCATATTTCTTGTTTTAGTGGAGAAATGTATTTCATCACATTTATAGATGACCTGTCCAGTTATGACTATGTTTATCTAATAAATGAAAAGTTTCAGACTGTTGACATTCTTGAAGTGTACATAAGTGAGGTCGAGAGACAATTAGATAGAAAAGTTAAAATTATCAGATCTAACAGGGGTGGTGAATTTTATGGCAGATATGATGAATCCGGTCATAATATTGGTCCTTTTGCTAGATTCCTAGGGGTATTTATGCTCAGTATACATTACCAGGTGTGCCATAGTAGAACGGTATTGCTGAAAGGTGAAATCGTACTCTTATGGATATGATTAGGAGCATGATGAGTTATTCCTCTGTACCTGAGTCAATGTGGGATGATGCTCTTAGGACAACTATGTATATCCTGAACAGGGTTCCTAGTAAATCAGTTCCATCAACTCCATTTGAGTTATGAACTGATAGGAAACCAAGTTTGAGACATTTACATATTTGGAGGTGTCATGCAGAGATAAGAGTATTCAATCCATATAAAAAGAAATTGGATCCAAGAATAATTTTTGGATATTTTATTGGTTACCCAGAAAGATCCAAGAGATACAGATTTTATTGCCCTAATCATAATATGAGGATAGTAAAATATGGTAATGCAAAATTCCTAGAAAATGGTAAAATTTGTGGGAGTCAAAAATTTGGAAGGATTAATTTTGATATTGAGGAGATTCAGGCTTCTTCTCCTATATTATCCTATATTCGAGAAATTATTGTTCCTCAAATCAATGAGAGAATTGATGAGGGTGAACAACAAAATAACATTGATGAATTCTCATATGATGTTGATGTTGCCGCTGATAGTCTTGTAGAACAATCAAGATTGGCAGATTTGAGAAGATCTCAAATAAAAAGGAAACATGTCATTTCTGATGATTATGTGGTATATCTGCAAGAATCAGATTTTGATATAGGAATGAAAAGAGACCCCTTATCATTTTCACAAGCTATAGAAAGTAATGATTCTGAAAAATGATATGATACAATGAAAGATTAGTGAAAATTAATGGATCAGAATGGTGTCTGGGAACTTGTTAAATTGCCCAATAATTGTAAAAGAGTCGGTTGTAAATGGGTCTTTAAGACTAAACGTGACTCGGTGGGCAATATTGAATGATATAAAGCCAGACTTGTGGCCAAAGGTTTTTCTCAGAAAGAAGACATTGACTCCCATGAGACCTTTTCTCCAGTTTCTTGAAAGGACTCATTGAGAATCATCATGACATTAGTAGCTCATTATGATCTTGAGTTACATCAGATGGATGTGAAAATAGCATTTCTGAATAAGAATCTAGATGAGAAAATCTATATGGAACAACCTGAATGATTCATATAAAATGGAAATGAAAGTTGGGCTTGCAAACTTAAGAAATCCATTTATGACCTTAAACAAGCTTCCAGACAATGGTATATAAAGTTTCATGATACCATTATTTCCTTCGAATTTAAGAAAAACACTGTTGATCGGTGTATATATCTGAAGGTTAGTGGGAGTAAGTTTATTATATTGATCTTATATGTGGATGATATATTGCTTGCCAGTAGTGATCTTGGTTTGTTGCACAAAACCAAGATATTTCTCAACATGAACTTTAAAATAGTTGATATGAATGAGGCATCCTATGTTATTGGCATTGAGATATTCAGGGACAAATCTCAAGGTTTGTTAGGATTATCTCAGAAAGGTTATATTAATCATATCTTAGAAAAGTTTAATATGCAACTTTGTAAAGCCAATGATACACCTATTACTAGAGGTGAAAAATTCAGCCAAAACCAGTGCCCGAAGAATGACTTAGAAAGGGATCAAATGAAGAATATTTATTATGGGTGCGCAATTGGAAGTTTATTATATGCTCAAACCTATACAAGGCCAGATATCAGTTTTACAGTGGCAATGCTGGGTAGATACCAGAGTAACCCATGAATGAAACATTGAAAAGTTACAAAGAAAGTAATGAGATATCTGCAAGGAATAAAAGATTATATGCTCACATATAAGAAGTCAGATTAGCCTGAAGTAACGGGATATTCAGATGATGATTTTGTAAATTACCTCGATAATAAGAAATCCACTAGAGGATTTATTTTTATGCTGGCTGGTGGGGTAATTTCTTAGAAAAGTATAAAATAATCACTTATTATATCATCTACGATGGAAGCTGAATTTGTGACATGCTTTGAGGCCACAAATCATGCTTTATGGCTGCGAAATTTTATCTCAGGACTTGGTGTGGTCGACTCAATTGTCAAACCGCTGAAGATATTTTGTGATAATATTGCAGCAATTTTCTTCTCTAAGAATGATAAGTACTCTAGTGGTTCCATGCATATTGAGATAAAGTACTTAGTGGTTAGAGAAAGAGTCTAGAAACAACAAGTGTCAATTGAAAATTTAAGCACCACTATGATGATTGATGATCCATTTACTAAAGCTTTGTAGTGTAAATATTTAAATAACATGTTCTTAGAATGAGACTTGTGAGCAAGCCATAAAGGATATGGTAATACATTTTAAGTGGATGCTATTATTTGCATAACTAAAGTTATCTGTTTTTGCTACCCTGTTTGTGTTTATGTTGATGCATATTATGGTTGAATGTAAGAAACATGATTGTCTTGATAAGATAAATTACAGGGGATATTATAGATTATATAAGGAAAGACTAATAGTGTTGTAGTACATAGAAGAAAGTGTGACATTGATGACATATAACTGCTATAACTCACATTGGTAGTTGGATTGAATATAGTATTATGCTTATTGGATTTATTGGCTTATTTTTAAAAATTATGGCGATGTATAAAATATTTTTCAAAATTTTCAGAATCCAATTACATAAAATTATTTTCAAATAAATTTTATTTTATTTATTTTAATTTTAGATATCTTTTATATCTTATCAATTAATGTGCCAAGTGAGAGAATGTAAGATTATGTGGCCCTTTATTAATTGAATAAGATATATTTGGATTATTTTAGATTTTAGCATTGATGATAGTCAAATTTTTACAACCCATAGTACATGTTCTTAATAGATACAACAACTATTTTCAAGAATCCCTATGCTAAATCTTTGTCATACCACCAATATAGTTAAAAATAATTTATTATAAAATCAATAGTTGTAACAAAAAATAGGTCACATATAAAATCTGAAACTTATAAAGTAGTTTATTGATGAAATTTCTATTTAAACATGAGTATCATAGGCATGTAGTTTCAACTCTCTTTGAAATAAAATTATATCTGTGTATAACTGGTCAGAGTCACTACAAACCTTTTTAAGTGTAAACTTTCATGGAAGATAAACCTTTTTGTATAATATAATAACACCAAATCTTTTTTGAATATTGATAATAATCATCTTTCAAGTATAATCAACATTTGCTTTTTTATTTTATTTATAATGAAAGAGCTATTGCATTCCCTATTTAATCTTGACGAATCACATTCATTCTTCTTATGAAACTTGATCATTTTGAAACCATCAATTCCATCATAAGCTACTATCATCCATTGGCAATCCAAAACTTTACATTTTGTTTTTATCTTGCAACTTTTGTTTGCAACATGTTTCTCACCTAATCTCTAAATATGAATCTCAATAAGAACGAAAAATATTTCATCAGGAAATAGATTGTCCCTACAATAAAATAATTAGTTAAACAAGCATATAACAATTCTATACATGACCAAAACAATGTTAGGTGATAATAGTTTCTGGATTCCACAAAAAAGCGATAGAAATTATGTTAATTTTTTTTATTCATGCAATATTCTTTGATATTTGAGCTTTTATATAGGTCTACAAACTATGGTAGCAAGTCGGTCCAAAAAAGTCAACTCCTGCTATCCAACATCATAATTTTGGTTAGACCCTAAAATTAGAGTAGACACCTCAAAATATAGTCCACATAGTATAAAATTTAGGTTAACGTTTTTAATTGTAACCATATAGACATTTATAATATAGTTTCTAATTTAAAGATTTTTTATAATGTTTAATTTGGTGTTTTTTCTATTTTCTCCATTTTTTATTTTTAACAAAACATGATATATTTATATAATGCTATTTGATATTTCACCTTCCAAGTCCACAAACTATGATAAAAATTTAATCTAAAAAAATCAACTACTGGTATGTGATACCATGATTTTGGTTAGACCCAATAATTAGAGTATCGACCTTAAGGAAAAGTTTAAATTCTATAATTTTTTTAGGAAAGCTTTTAATTGTGACTAGATAGACCTCCATATCAAATTTCTAGCTTAGAGAATTTTTTTTGATATTTTTCAAATTAATTCAAAATCTAAACATTTAATTATTTTTTATTTTTCCCATCTTTTTTTATTTTCATCAAAACAAGATGGATTTAAACAATGTTATTTGATATTTGATCTTCTAAATAGATCTATAAATTATGATAAGAATATGATGTACAAAAGTCAACTTTTGATATACCATATCCTAATTTTGATTGGATCCATCCAATCAAAATTGGAGTATCAAACACACAGAATAGTCCAAATATAATGAAATCTGGAGAAAAACTTTATATTGCAACCATATGGTCATCTATAATAAATTTCTAATTTATTTTTTTATATTTTTCTGACTAATTTATAATTTGAAAATTTTAGTGTTTTCCTATTATCTTCATAGTTTTTATATTTTCACTTAAACATGATGGATTTATGCAATGTTATTTGATATTTAACTTTTTCTATGTGTCCACAAACTAAACTCTTATGTGACACCTAAATTTTTGTTGGATCGAATGCTCCAAGTACTATAATTTTTTTAAAAAATAAATTATAACCAGATAGGCCTATATTATAATATTCTAATTAATTTTTTTTTATATTTTCTGATTAATTAATAGTATAAAAATATTTATGGTTTTTCTATTTTCTCCATCTCTTTACTATTTTTATTAAAACATGATGGATATATGTAATGTTATTAGATATTTGACCTTCTAAATAGCTCCATAAATTATCATAAAAGAAGGGTTAAGGTCTATTTTAGTCATTATGATTTACCTTTTATCTAAAATAATCTCTATATTTTTAAAAATATAACATATAAACCCTCCCATCATTATGAGTTAACAGACGTTAAAATATGTTTATGTGGCATGTTGACTTATAATAAATTATTAATATAATTACATGTGTAATTTAAGTCTAAAAAAGATTAAGATCTATTTTAACCTCTTTTTGAAACTTCAAATATATGTCCTTATATTTGTTAGTGCAAGTGCAAAAGTACTTGATTTGAAAAACTTGATTGAAGTAAAGAAAAATCAGAAGCATTTTTCGTGCCTTTCTTCTAACTAATTAAGAATAATTAAACGTAATAGAAAATGTAAGGGTAGAGATGCTCACAGATTTTATAGTAATTCAGCCAAAACTTGACATACATCCATTTTTCGGAGTTTTCCTTTATCGAGGCCCATCGGAGTTTGCTAAACGATCTTCTTCCATAGGTGAAGACCAAACCTCTTACACTTTCTCCTTTTCACAGGTTCAGAACCTTTTACAAGAGTTTCTCACTTCCCTTAGACTCATTGTTACACTTTGAAGCACTCAAAAGGAGCCCTCAAATTTTACAACTCTTTAATAGAATCTTATCCCATTTTTTCGTTCACTACCCTTGCTTCTCTAAGCAAGAAAAATTCGGATATTTATAGACCCCAATTGGCTTTAGAATAGAGCCAAAATTTAAAGCTTTTCAGAAAATCGGGGTACGAGCGATACAACCACCAACTTGGGTGGTACAATCGCCGCATGGGTGGTACTACCGTCGCCCACCAACAGTACTATTGAATCTAGGATTTTGATGATGAAATCAATTGATGGATTATTGATCTAACAGGATTGTTAGAGTTGATTGATGCAGGATTAATTATGATAGAAGGATTATTACAATCATGATTGGCCAAGGTTAAGTCCATGCATCGAGTCGATGCATTTGGGAACTCGCCAGGAGTGTGTCGGAAGCTCGTCGAGGGTATCAGGAGTTTGCCAGGATGACACAAGGGAGTTCGTCAAAAGAAGACCGAGACTTGCCGGAAGATTATCGGGGGTAGCTAAAAAGCTTGTCGGGAGTCGGGATGGTCTTGTAATGGATATTTTGACAATTATGATTGTATTTAATTAAGTCGTAATTAGCATCATGCAGGTCTAACTATGGTAAGATCAATGAAGCTACAACTAGATGATAGGCCAAGATAAAGCTTAGACATCGGGCCGAGTTCGGACGATGCGTTGGATCTCGCCGGAAGTTCGCTAGGAGATTCGCTGAAGGAATCGGGAAGCTCGCTGGGAACACGAAGGGAGATCGCCGAAAAGAAGACTAGAGGACTTGCTGCAAGATTACCGGAGATTGCCGGAGTATGCGAGAGTTAGGTCTTACTTAGGCTTAATTGGTCATTAAGTATTGTAATCATTGAGTCAAAGTTAGGGTTAGAGCCCTAATTGAGTTAGATTTGGAAGGAATCCAAATCAACTCAATGAGGCAACCGGATCCACTATTGGGTTTGGTTGAGCTCAATCAGTTGACCAAAGAGTTGGTCAACGTAAAAGTCAAGCCGAAATTTGAAAAGTGGAGGGAACCACTTTTGCGAAAATTTCGACGGGTAAACCGTCGGTGAGCGGTGGTTGGACCACTCGTACCACAGAATCCGGGCGGCAGGCAGCACTTTCGGTGGGTAAATCGCCCAAGTGGCAGGTGAACTGTACGTACCATAGAATCTGAGAGGCGGCCAGCTACTAACGGTGGGTAAACCACCCAGATTGGCAGGTAAACCGTTCGTACCTAGATTTTCCGGATACAATTGGATTTTGGCTCTGATTTTGAAGCCAATTTAGGGCCTATAAATACCCCAAGTTTTTTTTACATTCAGGACAACACTTTTGGGGGATTATATTCTGAGAAAATATTGTGTGAGAATTGTAAGAAAAAGAAAAGGGGTAAGGGAGAGAGCTTAGAGTTGTAAATCTAGTCTCCCTTGTAAGCTCAAGTGTAAGAGTTTGATCTTCACCCAAAGAAGATTGGTAGTGGATGTCGATGTGCCTCAAGAAGGAGGACTCAGAAGTGGACGTAGGTCGTTGGCGCCGAACCACTATAAAATTGTAAGTGTTTCATACTTGCATTGCTTGAATGTTGTTGAATTAATGCTTCTAACTTAACTAAACTCCTTGAAAGTAAGACGATAAGTTATTAAACGTGATTATCTTTCTGACTTCCTTAACAACTTACTTTCAATCACTCACTTATTTTATTAAAAACAAAAAGCTTTATATTTCCTATTCTATCTTATTCGAAAAGTTTTTGCTTTAGAAAGAAAAATTTTAGCTTCCACTAATTTACCCCCCCCCCCCCCCCCCCCCCCCTCTTAGTGCCAATTGATCCTAACAGGTACTACCGTCGAAAATCCCGCAAAAACTACTTTTTCCATACTTTTTGCATATCTTACTTATACCTCATGTTGATCCCTTTCTAGGTCAACGAAATGAGCTCAACCTAAGCTCAAATCCAAACCAAAGTGGACCTGGTTGCCTCATATTGAGTTAACTTTGATTCCTTCCAAATCTAACTCAATTTGGACTTTAAACGAAACTGAGACTAACTATAATATATTAAGGCATATAAATACAATCAATTTGACTAACGTGTCAAGTGACATTCTCAACTCCCGGCGATCTTCCCAGTAACCTCCAGCGAACTCCTGACGAGTCTTAGACATCTTCTAGTGATCCTCTGACGCATTCCCAGCAAGCTCCCGATCACCATCGATGAGCTCCCGATAAACTCCCGGCAAGCCCCCAATATCTTCGATGAGCTTCCGACGATCTCCTGACAAACTCCCGACAAGCCCCTGATACCTTCGATGAGCTTCCGACGATCTCCCGACGAGTTCCTACTGCATTATCCGAACCCTGGCGTGATGCTCAAACTTAACTCCGTCTCAACATATGATTGTATTACCTTGTCGTAGTTAATCCTGCATCAATTTCTCTAACACACAAGTTAGATCAGAAAATCCATCAATTAATTTCATCAATAAAATTCAAGATTCAACAATCTCCCATTTTTTTATGATGACAATCAATTGATAACATTAGTTAACCTTAACTCACCCTATGTAAGCTCCATAGGATAAAATAAACTTGAATTCAAAAAAACCCAACACTTTTGAATTCAAGCACAATATCATTCATAAATATTTCAAAATTTTCAAAGCATGCATCCATACAATAACTTTTCCCCTTAATTCATCAACTATCAATATATCAAAGATTTTCAAGGCATGTATTCATACATTATGAAACAACATTAATTTCAAATAATTTTCCCTTTTAAGTCATCAACCATTAATATATCAAAGATTTTTAAAACATATATCCATTCATCGTGAAACAACATTCATACATCAATTCGAAATTTCCCCCCTTAAGTCATAAATCATCAATCAATTTGAAATACTCATTCTATCATTTTTCATTAATATTCTATATTTATCATCAATATATCAATTCTTCCCCTTTGTCATCAACAAAAAGGTGAAATATTAAGCAAATAATTTTAACACAAATGTTCATCATATTTCATATTTTTTCGTATTTGTTATCAAAAAAATAAATATTAATTATATATCTAAACATGAATAAGTTTTTTCATTGCTTGCACTTAGTAAAATAGGATAAGAGACAATTTTTTTTATCAAAATTTTTTCTTCCCCTTTGTGAATAAGAAATAAGAAGATACGAGGGGAGGGGGTGGGGATGGGGGAGGAGGGTTGTGTAAAGACAAACATCACATCACTAAGAAGAGCTCTTAATCTCTTCAGAAAAGATTATTTCGAAGATGAGTTCAATATCTAAGAAATCCAAGGGCTACTCATGCATTCATCTTATATAAATTTCAAGCAACTAAAAAAAAGACAAAAGTTTCATGTAAATTCATCTTATGTA
The DNA here is from genome assembly GCA_029747655.1 of Ensete ventricosum. NCBI lineage: Eukaryota > Viridiplantae > Streptophyta > Magnoliopsida > Zingiberales > Musaceae > Ensete > Ensete ventricosum. The sequence continues at coordinate 46,388,578 of JAQQAF010000003.1, forward strand.
ATTATTTATTCCATGAAAGATTTGACTAAACTAAAAGTTTATGAATCACATGATGTGAAACTATCTCATGCATTTGGAAAATTTAAATTTTTAGAAAATGCTCATTTTACAAAAAAGCAAAATATGATGACAACTCATGCATTTGGAAGATTTAAAATCATTTCAAATTTTCTTATAATTAAATTATTCTCATCTATTGGCTTTGTTGTTAAGATATCAATTTTCTCTCTCTTTGTGATTGTTAAAAATAAATATGATGGTATAATTTTTCTTTTACATCCATGTTATATTTACACCTAAAAGTACAAGGAGATCATGTCATTAAAGATAAAAAATCAAATCTTTAAGTACCAAAAGATATGATTTAATAAATTTACCCCTTCTTTTTTATTTGTGAATTTCAACATAAGTAATCAAGAAATTTTATGTATTTAAAATTTTAAGTAAAATAGAAATCAAATCATGCAAATCTCATGTATTTAAAATTTCTAATTTTTTTTAAGCAAATCACTCCTAATCCAATGTTAAAAGATTTTTTCTATCCAATTTTCTTCTAACCAAATTAATAATTTTGTCTCTCCCTTTTTCATTGTCAAAAAGAATTATGATGATATATATTTTTTATGACCATAAGTATAAAAGGATCACGTCATTAAAGATGAAAAATCAAATCTTTAAGTGCTAAAGACATGATTTAATTGAATAACTCTCCTAACAAGAAATCTTACGAGATATAAACAATCTTAATTAAAAAATCATAAATTATAATCAAAATTATAAATGTTATTTTTAGTAAAATAAAAAATCATAGAGGTTAAAAATTTGATTTTCATTAAGGATATTATAAGTCTAGAAATCAAGGGAATGTTCACGATAAGAAAAATCTCATTTAATATTCAGCTTATCACAATTTGAGAGATATTAATTTGGTGATAAGTTAAAATAAGAAGTCATAAATAATCATGTCATGAAGGATATTATTATCAAATCATAAATGTCAAAGGACATGATTTATTTTGATAAATCTCTTCTTAGATAAGATTCAAAGCTTTAGAAATCTTAGGAGATCAAATAAGAAGAGTATTCATTTATAAAAATATAAAATTATAAATATCAAGATCATGAATAAATTACAAAGAAGAAACTTCTATGACATATTAAGGCATATAAATATAATCAATTTGACTAACGTATCAAGTGATATTCCCAATATCTAAGAAATCCAAAGGCTACTCATGCATTCATCTTATATAAACTTCAAGCAAAGGGCTACTCATGCATTCATCTTATATAAATTTCAAGCAACAAAAAAAATAGACAAAAGTTTTATTTTATATAAATTCATCTTATATAATTTTTTATTCCATCAAATATTCAACCAGCCAAAAGGTTTATGAATCATCTCATGCATTCGGAAGATTTGAAACCATCTCATGTAAATTTTGAGAAAAAGCTTATTTTGCAAAAATAAGAATATAATAACAACTCATGTAGTTGGAAGATTTAAAATTATTTTAATTTTTTTATAATTAAATTGTTCCTCGTCTATTAGCTTTATTGTTAAGAGATCAATTATCTCTCTCTTTGTGATTATTAAAAAGAAATATGATGGTATAATTTTTTTCTTTACATCTATATTATAATTACACCCAAAAGTACAAGTGGATCATGTCATTAAAGATGAAAAATCAAATCTTTAAATACCAAAAGATATGATTTAATAAATTTGGCCATTCTTTTTTTTGTGAATTTCAGCATAAGTAATCAAGAAATCTTATGTATTTAAAATTTTAAGTAAAATATAAATCAAATCATGCAAATCTCATGTATTTAAAATTTCTAATTTTCTTTTAAACAAATCGTTCCTAATCCAATGTTAAAAGATTTTTTATATCCAATTTTCTTCTAACTAAATTAATAATTTTATCTCTCCCTTTTTCATTGTAAAAAAGAATTATGATAATATATTTTCTTTATGACCATAAGTACAAAAGGATCATGTCATTAAAGATGAAAAATCAAATCTTTAAGTGTTAAATGACATGATTTAATTGAATAACTCTCCTAACAAAAAATCTTTTTAGATATAAACTATCTTAATTAAAAATCATAAATTATAATTATCAAAATTATAAATCTCATTTTTAGCAAAACAAGAAATCATATAGGTTAAAAATTTGATTTCCATTAAGGATATGATAAGTCTAGAAGTCAAGGGAAAGTTCACGATAAGAAAAATCTCATTTAATCTTCAACTCATTATAATTTGAGGGATATTAATTTGGTGATAAGTTATACCAAGAAAGAAGTCATAAATAATTATGTCATGAAGGATATTATTATCAAATCATGAATGTCAAAGGACATGATTTATTCTGACAAATCTCTTCTTAGATAAGATTCAAAGCTTTAGAAATCTTAGGAGATCAAATAAGAAGAGTATTCATTTATAAAAATATCAAATTATAAATATCAAGATCATAAATAAATTATAAAGAAGAAAAGATAGAAGATCTTGATTTATATATAGGAAACTTCAAGTTGTCAAGAATGTGGTTCATAAGAAGATTTTCAAGCTATTGTTCCGGAAAAAAAAACTAAAGTTCATTTTTGTACTAGCATACTCTACTTATGCATCATCAAGATTAGTTATTTATCCACGAACTATTTTTAATAAAAAGATTTGTTATAATCGAAAGAAAGATTATTAAGTTTCAATCATCTTGATTCAATTTTTTTTTTTTTTTTGGTCATTTTGGCTAGAGAGCTTGATAAGTGAGTTAGTCATATGGCTTGAGCATTCACTATCAATATATCATTCTTTTTTGCTCCTAGCCTTTAGGAGATAACTCTACAAGATCGGGGGTTTTGGTTTAAATACACATTTGAGTTTAGGTCCTTCATGAAAGGTTCTTCCCATTTTCTCTAATGGCTTGAGGTTGTTTATGGTTCTATTAGGAATCCAAATTAATTTATGTGGACTATATCTTCTAAATGAACACTTATAAGCTATATGTCCTAATCTACGATAAAAGTTACATATAATTTTAGATGAAGAGTTTAAAGTGAGTCCTTTAAAGAAGATAATTGACTTTTGTTGACGATTGCCTGTAAAGCCTATACCTTCTTATGATCATGACTCTTATTTGTAATGATCATGTTTAGGGATTTATTTCCTATCTTAAGCCTGTTTAAGTTTGTTGCAGTATGTATGTCATTTTCTTGTTTAATTACCTCTAGTGACTCATATTTAGAACAAGAAATATATTATGTTGATGCATAATTCAAAGTTTTATGTTTACAAGAAAGTAATGTATGATCTTTTTTAAGTGATTTATAAGTTTTGCTAACCTTTTTATACTCACCAAATAATTCATAAAAAATATTTAATAATTCATCAAAAGTAAAAGAGACATTAGAGGAATCACTTACCTCATTGTTGATGGCCATAAGTACGAGATTCTTCACTTCTTCTTGATTATGCTCTTCATCTTTGGAGTGTCTTGGCTTCTTATGTTCATAACAAGAGGTTTTATCCATTTTAAGTTTATTTTTATATTTTTATTTATTAATTTTTCTGATTCATTTGTCAAAAGTTCAAGGTTCTCGTCACTCAAGGTTTTTCTGTTGTTCTCAAGTCTAGTTTCTTCTTGTCGATATCCTTCTTGTTCTTTGGAATGTCTTGTTCTTGTGTTCTCAAAATAATTTCTTTCATGTTCTTTGGAATATATTCTTCAAATTCATATTTGTAAGCCTTTTCATTTAATGATTCATTTAGTTTAATCATGCTTTTATATAACATTTCTAATTTATCCCAAATCTCAAAAGTCATTTCACAAATAGAAACCTAATTAAACTCATTTTTATCAAAAGAGCAAAATGAAGCATTTATTACTTTTGCATTTAAAGAAAGATTTTTTTTTCAAAATCATTTCATTCATTCATTGGTTTTAGATACTTTTCAAAACCATTCTCAACGATGCATCATAAATCAAAATCCATATAAATAAGAAAAATATGCATCCTTATTTTCTAAGAGGTGTAGTTCGTCCCACTGAATATAGGAGGACTTGTAATGCATTGACCCTCATTAGTGCCATAATAAGTCATTTTACTCACTTGGGTGTTAATTCAATGAGTACAACGTGACTCTGATATCAATTGTTATGATTAAGTTGGCACTAAGAGGGGGGTTAGTGCAAGTATAAAAATACTCGATTTGAAAAACTTGCTTGAAGTAAAGAAGAAATTAGAAGCGTTTCTTAGACTTTGTTGAAAGCAAATAAGTGAGCAATTTAAAACAAAGTCAAAAGATAATGCTCGTGTCTTTATTCAAACTTATTAAGAATAATTAAATATAATACAAAAGGCAAGAGTAGAGATGCTCATAGATTTTATAGTGATTTGGCCAAAACTTGACCTACATCCACTTTTCGGAGTCCTTCGTCGAGGCCTACCGAAGTCTACTAAACAATCTTCTTTCATAAGTGAAAACTAAATCTCTTACACTCTCCTTTTCGCAGGTTCAAGAGATGAACATTTTACAAGAGTTTCTCACTTCCCTTAGACTCACTTTTACACTTTGAAGCACTTAAAGGAAGCTCTCAAATTTTACAACTCTTTAATAGAATTTTATCCCACTTTTTCATTCACCACCCTTGCTTCTCCAAGCAAGAAAACTTGGGGTAGTTATAGACCCTAATTGGCTTCAGATTTGAGCTAAAATTCAAATCTTTCTATAAAATCGGGTTATATACAGGCAGTACTACCATCGACGCTGGTGGTACTACCACCGAAATCACCACTAAAATAGGGGTGTCGGTGGTACAACCATCGACCTAGGTGGTACAATCATTGCTCACCAATGGTACTACTATCGAAAATCCCATAAAAGTTACTTTTTTCCATACTTTTATGTACCCAACTCGTACCTTTTATTAATCCCTTTTCAGGTCAACGAAATGAACTCAAATCCAACCTAACATGGGCTCGATTGTCTCACAATGAGTTAATTTGGATTTATTTCAAATATAACTTAATTTGGACTATAAACTAAACTAATGTTGGCTACGACATACTAAGGCATACAAATACAATCAATTTGACCAACGTGTCAAGTGACCTTCCCAACTCTTGATGATCTTTTCTATAACCTCTAGCGAACTCCCGGTGAGTTTTGGTCATCTTCTGGTGAACCCCCGGTGCATTCCCGGCAAGCTCTCGTTCACCTTCGACGAGCTCCTATTGAATTCCCAACAAGCCCCCGATCACCCTCGGCTAGCTTCGACAAACTCCCGACAAGTCCCCGATACCTTCGGTGAACTCCTGGCAAGTTCCCACTGCATCGTCCGAACCCCGGTCTGATGCTTGAACTTGATTCCGTCCTAACATATGATTGTATTGTTGTGTCGTAGTTAATCTTGCATCAATTTCTCTAACACAGGTTAGATCAGAAAACTCATCAATTGATTTCATCATTAAAATTTGAGATTCAATAATATTAATAATTTATAATGTCTGTTAATTCAAACTTGATGTGAGGGACTTATATATTATATTTTTTAAAATATATGGGTTCTTTTATATACGAGTAAATTATAAGGATTTAAGTAGTCTATGATCATATTATACTAGCTAAAATAGACCTTAACCCATAAAAAGAATGATCCATAAAGGTCAACTCCTAGTATACAAAACCTTAATTTTTGTCAAACTCAAAAGTTTAAATATAGACCTTAAGAAATGATCCAAATACAGGGAAAAGCTTTCAGTTGCAACCACATGAACATCTATATTAAAATTTCTTTTTATTTTTTATTAATTCAGAATATGAGTGGTGGCTTCCTATTTTTATCATCTTTTTCTTATTATCATCAAAACATGATGGATTTATACAATGTTATTTAATATTTGACCTTATAAATAGATCCATAAACTATGACAAAAGTATGGCCCACAAAAGTTTGCTCTTGATATATGATAATTTAATTTTGGTTTGACTCAAAAAATCAAAGTATCGAGATCAAGAAATAGTCTAAATATAATAAATTTTGGAGGAAAGTTTTCATTTGCAACCACATGGACATTTATAAGAAATTTTCTAATTTATAGATTTTTTCTAATTAATTGAGAATTTAGAGAGTTTGATGTTTTTTCTATTTTCTTCATTTTTTTATTTACACCAAAATATGATGGATTTGTGCAATGTTATTTGTTATTTGATCTTCTAAATAGGTCTATAGGGTGAAATTTTAGTCCCCAAAAAAACTCTTATTATGTGTTGGATCCCAAAATTAAGATATCAATCTTAAGGAATTATCTAAATTTAAATGGACTTGTACGATAACTTTTAAATTTAAATTTTTTCTTTTTATTTTTTATAGAATCAAAATAGTTTGGTGTTTTCTTTTTTCATTTTTATTTTTTTTTAGTTCCATCAAACCAATACATATAATATTCTTTGATATTTTAGCACATGAGTATCTAATTTGCTATAATCAGCGCGTGTGGATCTTACTAATCCTATAGTATTCTCTATAGTCCACAATGTTATCTCATAACCTTTAACCCAACTCACTCAAATATGACAGCTCATGAGTATATTTTTATATAAAGTTAAAAGTATTTCAATGTACTTTTATTCATAACTAAGGAATATATTAAAGAAGTTAGAATATGATGATATTAGCATAAGTTATTTGAGTTCTCTTAAACTTTGTATCTCTTGGATGCTTCATCGAGTGGTGAGTCTTTTGTTACAATTCTGTATCATTGTTTAATATTCTTGGGATGATGAATTTTTTGTATCCCTTTGTGATTTTAAACTTGGTGGTGAACTATTTATCAATTTTATACAAGTTCTATCATGAGTTTATTTTTTTTCTACAATTCAACTATCGATTTATTTTTTTTCTCAAATTTCGTTCCTCTTTCTTCCTTCTCCGGTATTAGTTTGATATCAAAGCTAGAGACCAAAGATCATAGCATGACAGAATAGAGAAGTAGTGGGTGAAGGTAGTGAAGATTATTTTGAATCTGTTAGGTTGCAGCTACAAAAATTGCTACATAGTTTACAAGAAAATAAAATGAAATCATTGAAGAACTTCAGAATATAAACAATCAACATGAAAATGATGCTCAAAAGTTTGGTTCTGATGATGATACACCTCATTTCTCAAGGGAGTTAGGAAGATTTCAGTCAAGGCATAGAGATCAAGACGAGTGGCAGAATAAATACAACTCAAAGTTAGATATTTCGGAGTTTGAAGGTCGAATCAATGTTGATGACTTTATTGATTGGCTTAATACGATTGAAAAAATATTTGATTTTCATGAATTACCATAACAAAAAATGTAAAGCTTGTGGCACTCAAACATAAAAGGAATGTATCTTTTTGGTGGGAAAATCTAAAGAAGCAAAGAGAATGTGAGGGGAAGAGTAAGACCATGACATGAGAGAAAATGAAAAAGGAGTTGAAAAGAAAATGCCTACCTAACAATTATAGGCAAGAAATCTTTCTCAAAATCCATAATTTTAAGCAAAGAGATCTTAGTGTGAAGAAACAGTAAAAGTTTGAAAGGAGTTCTTGATATAGGGCGAAAGATGGTTATACGAGAGAAGAAAATTTCAAGTTTATTCTACAAAGCAAATAGTATCGAATGTGAAAGACAAGATTGAAGGATCAAATGGCTTTGGGCATATTACTTCAGAGTGTCTAAATAGGAGGATTGTTATATTTGTTAAAGAACATGGTGATAGAGAAGGAAATGAAGTCAATGACGAACCAAAATATGATGATGAGGAGGAAGAGATTACTTATACTGATCATGGTTTATCTTTTATATCCTATAATGAATGCAAGAATGAATTAGAAAGGGGTGGTCATCTTTTAGCTGTAGTAGTAGTAGAAGAGAATGAATATCACAAGGAGCCATCGACAAACATGGAACCAATCCTAAAGAAATTTCAAGATGTTGTATCAGAAGAGATTCTACATAGTCTTCCAACTTTGAGAGACATTTAGCATCACATTGATCTTATTTCAAGGGTTGTCCTATATAATAGGCAGCCTAGAGTCCGAAGGAACATGAAGAACAAACATGTGAGTTGGTGAAAATGGGGTTGATTTGGGAGAGCATGAGTCATTATGAGGTTCCAGCCTTGTTTGTGCCTAAGGAGAATGATTCTTGAAGAATGTGTGTAGCTAGTTGTGTCATCAACAAAATCACAATCGACTATTATTTTCTTATTCCAAGGTTAGATGATCTACTTGATCAATTGTATAGTGCTTTGATTTTCTCCAAAATTGATTTGAGGAGTGACTATCACCAAATAAGAATGAGGCATGGAGATGAGTGGAAAACATCATTTAAAACTAGAGAAATTTTATATGAATAGTTAGTTGTGCCATTTAGGCTATCTAATGCTCCTAGCAATTTCATGAGATTTATGAATCATATACTTAAATCATGTATTGGGACTTTTGTTGTTGTTTACTTTGATAACATGTATAGCAAGAATGAGAAAGAGTATATGAATCATCTTAAGAAGATCTTTCTTATTTTGAGGCAGCAAAAGTTTTATGCTAATATGAAGAAATATAATTTTTTTACTCCTAGTGTGATATTTTTGGGATATGTTCTTTCAAAAAATAGAATCATGATGGATCAAAGTAAGGTAAAAGCCATTCTTAATTGGCAATGTGGAGTTTCCATGGTTTAACTTCCTTTTATATAAGATTCATCAAGGATTTCGACTCGATTGTTGCTTCAATCACCGAATACCTGAAAGATGATAAATTCAAGTGGACTAATGAGGCTGATGAAGCTTTTAAGCTATTAAAAAGAAAGGTGATCGATGCTCCTATTTCGGTACTATTCAATTTTGACAAGATGTTTGAGGTTGAATATGATGCCTCTAATGTGGGAATTGGTGCTATTTTGATCCAAGAAGCAAAACCTATTATCTTTTTTAGTGAGAAGCTGAATGATACAAGGAGATATTCTACCTACGACAATGAGTTTTGTGTCATTTATCGAGCTTTATCTCATTGGAGTCAATATCTTCTTGTTAAGTCATTTATCCTATATTCTGATTATAAGGCATTAAAGATTATTGTCACCAGTATAAACTAAACAAACGACATGCAACTTGGGTGGAGTTCTTGCAATCTTATAACTTGACAATCAAGTACAAATCTGGTGTTCAAAACATAGTTGCTAATATATTAAGCAGAAAACATTCTTTATTAATAGTCATGGAAGTCAAGGTGCTTGGATTTGAGACATTCAAAGACTTCTATGAGAATGATGTGGATTTTGACTCAATGTGGTAGAATTGTAAATTAGGTTCTTTTCGAGCTAATGCCTTATATGTTCCATCTTGTTCTAACTCTTGTTCAATCAAATTTTTATTGGCCTAAGATATTCAGAGATGTGGAGAGACTTGTAAAGCAATGTCGAATGTGTTAATTGGCAAAAATAAGAAGCCAAAATTTAGGTTTGTACACTACATTGTCAGTGCCTAATGCTCCATGAGAGGATGTGAGTCTTGATTTTATCTTGCGACTATAGAAAAACTCAAAGGAATAAAGATTATATCATGGTTGTTACTGATAGATTTTTGAAGATGTCTCACTTTGTTGCTTGCAATAAATCAAATGATGTATCTTATATTATTGATTTATACTTCAAGGAGATTATTTAATTGCTTGGCATTCTAAGAAATATGGTGTCTGATCGAGACTCAAATTTTCTTAACCATTTTTAAAGAACTCTATGAAGGAAACTGGATACATCTTTGAATTTCAGTAGCTCTTATCATCCACAACTAATGGGCAAACAGAGGTAACAAATAGAAGATTGAGAAACTTACTTAAAAGCTATGATGACAAGAACATTAAGCAATGGGATCTCATTCTTCCATAAATTGAGTTTGCCTATAATTATTTCCTACATCATATTGTTGGTAAGAGTCCTTTTGAGGATGTTTATGGTACTAATCTTACTGGTCCTTTAGACTTAATCCCTCTTCTACAACTAAGCAATTTAGAGGAGATGCTAACGAGAGGGCTAAGCGGATAAAGAAGTTGCAGGAGAGTGTTAAAGCAACCATTGAGGAACAAAATGAGAGTTACATGCAAGCATATAAAGTTTAATGCGTGTGACTTAGTATGTATTTATATAAGGAATGAGAGGTTACCGCTAAATGAATTTAGAAAATTAAAACCAAAGAATGATGGTTCATTTAATGTGTTTAAGAGAATTGATAATAATGCTTATGAGATCGAGCTACCTGAAGATTATGGGGTGTTCATAATATTTAATGTGGTTGATTTAAGTCATTATCATGGTATGGAACAAATGAAGACTTGAGGACAAGTCTTTTTCAACCAGGAGAGATCGACACGAGAGTGCCTAATTTGCTATAATAAGTATGTATGTATCTTGCTAACCCTATAGTATTCTCTATAGTCCACAGTGTTGTCTCATACATAGCCTTTAACCCAGCCCACTCAAATATGATAGCTCATGAGTATATTCCTTAGACAAAGTTAAAGCTATTTCAAGGTGCATTCCTTGACGACCAAGAAATGCATTAAAGGGGTTAGTTACCAGCTATAAAGCATTTAGTTTTACAACTCCCTAAGCATGAAAGTTTGTTTCATACATTATTACTTATTTTAGTGTTCTAAGGCTAAAAAGAAGTTTAGAATATTATGATATTAGCATAAGTTCTTTGAGTTCTTTTAAACTATATATATCTTGGATGCTTCCTCGAGCGGTGAGTCTTTTGTTACAGTTCAATATCCTTGTTTAATACCCTTGGAAGGGTGAATTTTTTATATCTTTTTATGATTTTAAACTTGGTGATGAACTATTTATTGATTTTACGTAAGTTATATCTTGAGTTTATTTTTTTTTTAATTTGACTATCGATTTTTTTTTTCTCGAATTTCATTCATATTTATCTCTTCAAGGTATCATATTTAGGTTGTTTAATGTGTCACAAAGTTATGATAAAAAAAAATTAACTCTTGATATATGATGATTTTTTTATATTTTTAAAGATTATTTAGCTTCTTAATAAATATATATATATATATATATATATATTTCCACTAGGATATAATAGTTTACATGAAATATTTCCTCCATGATATTTCTTCGTCGAAGAAGAAGAAGAAGAAGAAGAAGAGGTTTTATGTCTTCCCATGTTTGCTAGTTGAATCTGAATTCGATCTTAATATTTCGTGACGAAGTGTCGACTAGCTTGATAACATTCTCCGACATCATCCATCGATCCCATTCTGCGACCAATCCATATCATACTACACCCTAATTAATACTTTATTATAGGTACCACCACCTCATGCATTATTAATAATATATAGTAGCTAAAGAAAGGCCACGGACAGAGGATAATTCCATGGATAACAACACCAGAGAAGAGAAGGCTTCTCCTATTTAATCATCTAATTCCTGTACTTTTTGTCCACATGCTCGCTAATGACATCAGGTTTTCATTCAATGATCCCCAAGCTCTTCTTCTTCATCCTACCTTTGTTGCAGGTTGTGGGTCGCAATGATATAAATAAATTATACTTGCGTGGTAAAAAGGCTTGTCAAGATTTTTTACAAATGACAACATAAAGGAATTCTACGTTCTTAATCTAAATACAAACACAACTTCTTATACCCATTCATTATTCTTATATAGATATGAGATCGAAGCAATGCGGTGGACAAAGAGATGATCTTCTAAATTGCATTATAATATAAATAATTACCAATTTTGATTTACTGTGATATATATATATATATATATATATATATATATATATATATATATATATATATATATATATATATATATACATATAGAAAAAAAAAAAGAGAACTTCGTATCTTAACCCACCTATTGTAGAAAATTGTTGCTTCGATAGGGGCACACAAAAATGGGAACATTAGGACTACTACTTCGTTGTTGGTGATTGTGTTGTCGTATAATGTCGTTTACATACAAACTAAACGCGTGATGGCTGCGGCAGATCAAACAGCCGATCCGGTCCGAGAGCCGATACGTGCGGGTCTCGTTTCGTCCGCGACGGCGCGTGCCGGCTCCTTATCGACAACAAAACACGGCGTAGGGCACCGAACAGCTAAGACATCAAACCACATCGTTCCACGTTTACTCCACTCCCTTCATATACCCCCGACTCTTTTCCCTCCCCTTTGCCCCTCCTCGAACCACCAAAAGCAGAGCTCCTTTGGCTCTCCACACACTCCAAGAAACCCAGCCGGAGGAATCGCCAGGGTTCTTCTTTCTTCGTCGGACTTCAATATAAGGCACCAAATCTTGTTGCTCTCTTCCTCGCTCTCCTCTCAGATCCGAAGCTTCGAATCGCCGTAATTCCTAAGCTAATCCCCACTCCATCCAGGGAAAAGAAAAGCGCTTTTTCTCCTTATTTTCTGACAGAAAATGGAAGCTTTTTTTTAGTCCTCGCAGGTAGATCGAAGCGTCGGAGAGAGGGCATGGGGAAAAACCAGGGAGTCAGGGTCCTTTTGGGCTTAACCTTATCATTCCTTTCCCTCCTCCTCCTGTACGCGTGGTATTACTGTTATTGGAGGAGATTTTCGTCGAGGAGGAGCAAAGGAGGCTCTTTGGAGGACGGCGGTGGTGTTCGATATGGGGGGAAGGAGGAATTGCAGGCGGAGGAGCTGATCAAGTTCGCCGGAGCGGAGAATTTGACGGCCCACGACATCTTGGACGCGCCGGGGGAGGTGGTCGCCAAATCGGGGTACGGGACGCTTTATCGGGCTAGCATTCAGAAGACCAACTCGGTGGTGTTGCTCCGGTTCGTCCGGCCAGATTGCGTTGGCCGGACCGAGGAGGTGCTGCCGGTAGTCCGGACGTTGGGATCGGTCCAGCACCCAAATCTGGTGCCGATGAGGGCCATGTATGTAGGGCCGAGGGGGGAGAAGCTCTTCGTGCATCCTTTCTATGCTGCAGGAACTCTAGCACAGTTCCTGAGAGGTGAGTTTTTCCATCTACTGTCTCAGCAACGTGATCTTCTTAAGGTTCAACCTTGGAACTTTGTGGCATTTGAGCTTAAAATTCGAGTTAACGATCACCTTCTTTTAATCATGATATATTGCACGAGTTTTGTTGTTGTTAAGATAAGCCTGGGATGTGCTATGTTGTTGCTGTTGTGATGTTCGTATTCCTTGTTTTGATAAAAGCTACTTGAGTGTTTTGTCATAGATTTGGCATTTGACGTATATGTTATTATGCTCGGTATAAAATTGCAATTTGGAGAGGCAGAAATCCCAAATTGGAACATAGAATTGCTCATGGATTTTTGATTGTTGATCATTTGGATGAGAGCATGCTTCCTTTTTGCTACCTGCTTTCAAATTGGAATATAGAATTGCTTATGCAGAAATCTCTTCTATCATTGGCAGCTGGTGTTTCTGAAGCACACAGATGGGATATCATCTATAAATTATCTTGTGGTATCGCTAGGGGGCTGGATCACCTGCACAATGGGAATGAGAAGGCCATAATCCATGGCAACCTCAAATCGAACAACATTTTACTCGATGCTGATTTCCAGCCTCGCCTCTCGGATTTCGGTTTGCACATCGTACTGAATCCAGCTAAAACCCAGGAAATGCTTGAAGCCTCGGCAGCTCAGGGCTACAAAGCCCCTGAGCTGATGAAGATGAAAGATGCCAGCAGGGAGACTGACGTCTACAGCTTGGGGGTAGTCTTGCTTGAAATGCTCACTCAAAAGGATCCCATCAATAACGATTTCTTGCAATCGAAGGATCTTCATCTGCCCTCGTCCTTGAGAATTTTGGCTCTCGAGCATAAAGTCTCTGATGTGTTCACCTCGGAGCTCCTAAAGGAGAGTATAAATCAGAATTCTACTAATGAAGAAGGTCTGGTGATGCTCTTTCAACTGGCAGTGGCTTGTTGCTCTCCGTCGCCTACCATGAGGCCAGACATCAAAACAGTTATCAGGCGGCTCGAGGACATTGGTCGATGATGATCATCCATCCTGGGAGTTATGGTAGCAGCGGTACCAATTATTGTTGATAATGTGCTAACAGAGGAGACAAAACCTTAAATTTGCAAAAGTAGATTAGGACCATTTGATGTCTCCTATAGGTGACAGCTTGATGTGTTGGCTTAGCAAATTTGCATCCCTTGTGACTTCTGGATCAGAGATCTCTGCAAGTGTGAGGTCTGGTGGATGCACAGTATGGACCATGTGGTTGTTGGAATGTGCATTTGTTTGGTTACAGAGGAACATCATGCACGATCCACAAGGGTTCCAATCGATACCTCTGACAATGTTATAGTCTTCCCTAATGGGATTGGGAAGAAGCATGTGGCCAGATAGCTACAAAACATGGACAAATTTGAACTCTTTGGAGAAGTTAACTAGGAGCTCATATCTGAAGCCACTTTTGGTTGTCTTCTCTCCACTGCGGATAGCATGAGTTGGAGATCTGTCTTGAATCACCATTCACTGGTCGTCAAGATCATAAGAATATGAAACCAGCAAAATCCAATGTAATCAATCTTTGTCTCTCCTTGGAGACTCCCAGTCTAATACTTCTGATCCTTGGTCCCTACTGTCCTGTTGATGCATTGAAGAAGAAATCATGTGATTGGTGTTTCTTTTGTCTTGCCTATTAAATGGATTTGGCTAGATGTGCAGGGACCTGAAACCTTCACTGCCACCTAATTGTGAGGATTGATTTTGGATGATGCAACCAGTTGGCAGACCTTCACTGCCACCTAGTGATGAGGAGTGGTTTTAAGTGGTGCAACCAGTTGCCAAGTACAGCAGGTCTAAAGCACATTGCAGGGACTCCCGTTGTTGCAAGCTGTCTGTGGATTTCATGTTTCCAAATCCAAGCCAGGCGTTGGGGAACCCACTCGGTACACATGAGAGATGAGAACTGTCAGAGAAGTCTCGACAGAAAACAGATGGTCCTTGCGGTGCCAGAACATGGTCTCACCCTTGATATGAATATGAGAGGTTTATCTAACATGCAATTGAAGAAGGATGGATGTTCTCTAAAGATTCTCTCTGACTTGCACAGTTACAGATCTGTCTCACCCATCCCCAAAATTTGTCCTCGATGATTTGTATTAAAATGGCACAGAACATCAGCTTCTCTTGCACTGTGTACTGATTTGAAACTGTACACTTTATTGTATTAAATGTAATCTTTAGATGCTAAATGATGGCCTTAACTTCGAAGCAGTATACATTTAGTGAGTGATTGCTCACTTTATTCAATACCTGCAACACCTGCCCTGTGGTCCATGATCATATACCAGCTTACTAGTCTTTCTTGTGCCAATGGACAGGCTGACTGCTGCTCCATATAATAGCCTGAGCTTTCCACATCTAAGTTATTAAATATTGAGGATTAAGTGGTCATGATAGGAAGACACGTTACCCATGTCAGGCCATGGTTAGTAGAATAATGACATCCTGGTTTATTTTTCTCTTAGAATGCCATTCTAATGTCTGAATCTCTATATCCACTTGCAGAGCTAAAGAGGACTATTGTTCTACGCTTCTTCACCTAGTGCATAAACTCGGCTTGAGCTTGAACAATAATGATGGGGATGGTCGTGGAAGCGGAGTCTTTCGCCCCTCTTTCTGCTGGTGTTAAAGTTGAGGATGAGGATTCTGATTCACTTCAAATATGCATCATCATACATGATCAAGGTATGTCTTGAGCTTTGTTCTTGGTGAAGAGCATTTGAATCAGGTTGAACAAATGCCTGCTTGGTTTTACATGATAAGGAGCCTATATGAAAGTATAATCTCTTAATGAATGATTTTGTTTGTCTGCAGTCATTCCAGAAGCAACCGTTGCTTGTTTTCTTTCATTCATAAGTTTTACTGAAAAAACACCACCACCATGTATACAAACAGTAAACTTTTGTAGTGAATCGGCAATGAACATCTCTCCCTTACAGTATCTAGATGACACATGCAGAACTTCAGAATCTTGACCGTGGATTTATCAACATATCTCTTGTGGTTGTCCCTCGAAATAAATTCTGCTTGGATTTGTGCTTTCAGAAATAGGCTTATTTGTAGAAATGGCATGGAAAGATGAACTGAAGGGATGTTCCAAGATCAAACCGATTATTTTTTCTTCTGAAACAGAATACATGTGTGCCTAGTGTTCCAAGTGGAATACTAGTTAGTGACTTGAAATTTTATCACCTGGAATCCTTCATTTACATCTGCCACATCAATAAACTTCACATTAGTTAATTGCTAGCTAGATAAATATCAAAGGAGCAAAAAGTTGGAGATCAAACAAGGATTCAAATAGGACAGTCAGTATCCACTGTAACCTCAGTTTTTTTTTGTTTTTTTTTGGAGAATGCTTTGAGGCTAAGAGGACTTGAACAAGCAGTGATGGCAGCAGTGTCGCAGCAGAAATCATAAGAACAGTAGCAGTGAGTAGGGAATGAAGAATTATTAAGGAACCTCAAAAGAACAAGCTAATAGAGAAAAAACATGGTTAGGTTTTATTCCCATTTCTTTTATTCTAGTTATTTATCTTGGGACAGAAACATGGTTTTATGTACATTAATAACAAGGAACAGATGGTCATGAACAATTAGTAAAAAGTACTCAACTATTTTGGTTCTTTTTGTTACAATTACATAAATACCACTATGCATCGCTAATTATCGCTATAAAATCTTGCTGTAATGGGGAAAAAAAAATCATATGAAAAAAAAAGTTGCATTAAGATTCAGAACAGAAACATAATTTTCTTTTTTGAAGTTTAAGATCTCTACAGCTTTCAGTGTAGATAAATTTTTTTAAGATGTTCTCTCAAAAATTTAAGTGGATTGCCACTAATAAAAACAAGAATGACTAATCATCCATGGACTGGATCTGGCTTATTTATGTGAGCTCTTTCTTGACCATGCCAAGGAGAGAACCATGGACCTCAAAGAAGTTGCTTTGTGGATGGGATTGAAGGGAGATTTGGAGATGGAATTAGCTGCACTTAGTTTTAGCAAAAAATAAAAGCATCATACAATTGCTTGACACATTAAACATATGACTTACCTAGTACTTTTTGATCTTTGTCAGGTTTGCAAATGAGAATGATCTGTTTGAAATGTTCCACTTCCAAGGATTCTCCAGCTACATACAGTCTTTGAACTTCCTGTCAAGTACATGACAGAACATAATGTCTACTGATGTAGTAGGATGCTGCTATCAAGTTCAGATTGGCATCACTTCACTCCTCACAAAGTGAAATCATCAAAAGCCAGGCAAAGAATCTCGTTACTCCAACAATATGGTGGATACCCCAACAAGAGGCTGCTTTCTAGGAGAATAAAAGTCATAGAAGAGTGCCCCCATCATCAAGTAATATTCCTCTCTCTCTCTATCTCTGTCTCACTCTCTCAAAAGAAATAATTTGATTCATTCACGAGAGAAAGTTGTCTCTCTCTCTCTCTCTTGCTAAAATAATGTGAAGATAAGCTCTCTGTTTTCGCTGCATTTTCTATAGAACAGAAGGTGATCAAAGATGGTTGACACTTCATCAGTCAGCATCAGGTCCACCTGAAACCCTTTCCCTTACCCAACTTCAATAATTGATGCGAATGGCATTTGTGAAGTCAAATTAAATTATAACAAAATATAATAAAGTATGACAGCCATGCATTCTGGTTGGATCACTAATAATATAAAACGATAACTCAGAATCATGCCATGTTCTATTGTGGTTTTAAAATCACAAAAAAAAAAAAAAAAAATTGTATAACTAATAAGGATGGGATTCTAATCGGAATGACACTTTCCACTCAAAAAGCTAAGATCAATTTGATGGCCCTCACGTCCTCTCGTCGCTGTTTGACATCTTTGTATGGAACCACCAATTCACTATTGTTTATTGTCCCCTAATCGTGGTTCTGTATAAAAACAAGCGATTGCTGCTTAAACAACATGATCTCCTGGGCATCACAAAGAACAAGAACCTATTCGTTCGACTTAATCTCCATGGAAGACATGTTTGTTGGCATTTATTTCCATGCAAGGATGATATTTTTTCTATCTTGTGTTGGTCTCTAACAACAGACGACCGATTAAATCTCCTAAAAGTCTATATTATCATTATGTATAATCATCTATTCTTCTCTTTCCTTGTTTTTATTCTAGTATTTTTATCATTTAATCATTCATGTACGTACATTTGGTAGAGTCGCAATTAATCTCATATTGAGTAGAGAGTCTGAAGAACCTCTGAGGTCTCTTCTTGAGACTCCAAAATCATATTTGACTAACGAGAATTCGTGGATATGATAAGATTATGATGAATATTTAATATTTGAAAAAAAAATATCCATCCCAAAGGTATGTTGTATCGATGACACGACCTAAGATTTTGAACCTCACCTCACCTCACCTCACCTCATCAACATTGTATAAGATTATAATTAGCTATACGGATAGGCAAAGATGCCTTTTTATGTGGTTGACTCGGCGCCACTGAGCCCAACCGAGGGAAAAGGGCGAGTCCGCGGCACCGAGTTGTCCGAGGGGCACGCCCGGCCCAAAAGCTCTCAGCTCTTTTTTTTTTTTTTTTTTTTTTTTTTGGGCCTTGTGATTCGTAGGCAGGCGTGAGAGAACAAAAGGCACGTCGGTGATGGCCTCCCTCATCTGTCCCTCCCCCAAACCCCGGGGGCACTCGTTCCAGGCTTCATTCACTTCTTGATCCAGCAGCTCCGTCACCTTGAGATTCCCCACACCTCTTCCCTCTTCTCATCATATTCCAATTTGATCTCAAAGCTGTGTTCTTTCTTTCCCGGGTCGATGTGCTGCTGCCGAAATGAAGAAGCCTCTGCTTGTGTGTAGAGAGAGCACTGTCTCAAGAAACCAACCATACTTGGGGGGTTTCACCCGAGTAATAAATACATCGAACAACTAACTCTAATGACTGCAGATCCCATCAGTGGAAGTGGTGGTAATGATTCCAAGAGAGAGGCATTAAGAGCTTGGTTTCTGGCTGCACATTGCACACGATGATGATGGTGGTGGTGCTTTTGTTGCCGACTGAGTGGGTGACTCCAATATCTGTCTCTTCATTCCAATTCAGCATCCTTCTTCTCGGGTGCCCAAATTATGTTTAATTAATCCAGCAAGAATGCTGCTGACCGTTGGAAGTTTTGCCTCTCTCTCTCTCTCTCTCTCTCTCTCTCTCTCCACAACTGCAGAAGAGGGAGGCAGTGAAGGCATTCATTCGGATCTTTGAATGTAAAAAAGATTAGATATAATTAAACATATGAAAAATAATAATAATAACATAGCAGGCGACGCTACAGATTGGTCTGAGATGTTTGTTTTATTTATGATTATGTTGACTCTATTTATTTATCATGGTCTGGACATGGCAGACAGCAGCACTCAGTCAGATCTCATTTATTCCTATCTGGTTTGGTGGAATACTGAAATCATCAACCCTTGCTGGTCCAACATCAATGAAAGCTGTGGATAAATCTTGGTGTGAGATCATTGCAATGCTGACCAAAGTTGAAGAGCAGCAAGATACACCCTTCTTCCTACTAACTTGTTGTAGGACATATGTATATATAAATATATAAATACATATATACTAGATTAATTTATAAACATTTTATCATTTATTCTTGGAAAACACAAATATATTAAAATTATATATATATATATAATAAAACTACAAAAATATAATCAATCATATGAGAAAAGAAAGTAAAAAAAAAAAAAAGAGTAACATTTACAGCAATCAGCCACTTTACCCAACCGACCATAAATGTAGTGGAAAATAAATTGAGCTCCACCTAAAGCAAACCCATGAACCAAAACCCACCACCCAAGCTTACATTACGAGGAGGACCACTCATCGCCTCCTCCTCCTCCTCTAACCTTCTTCTTCATCGGCTCTCTCGGTCTCTTTCGTGTTCTGCTTCGTTATTTCTCTTCTGTTTTTGGCCGTCATATCCGTCACCGTCGACGTTCTTTTGGGCCGACATAGCCGTCACCGTCGCTGGTAAATGGCGACAGGGTGGGTGAAGTCACTGCACTGCAAGTCTAACGCCGTGGAAGACGTCGTCTACTCCCCATCGCCGTCGTCTTCGTCTTCTTCTTCTGCTAAGAAGCCGCTGCTCTCCTCCGTTTCCTGCGGTAGCGCATCTCACACCGTTAAAGACGTCATCTTGCTGGCCCCTAACTACCCTTCCTCCTCCTCCTCGATTCCGAAGAAACCCCGGCACCAGACGAGGCCCAAATCCAAGCACAAACCAAGAACATCCCGCCCGAGCGCGTCGCCGCCGCCGGTGTCTGCGTCCGAGCTAGTGGTGCTCCCCGCCCGCGCGGAGCCCATCCCCACGCTAACGGAGCTGCCGGCAGGCCACTCATCGCGGCGGGTCGTGGAGATCATCTTTAGCTCGAGCTGGTGCTCCGCCGGGGCAGGCGGAGTCGACGGCCCGGCGGCGGCGTCCCCGAGCGAGATCGAGATGCTGTTCCGGGTCCACAACCCGGCCCGGACGGTGGCGCGGTTCGAGGAGCACCGGGCGTCGGTTCGCGCCCGGGCCGACGATGCGCGCTGCGCCGCCGACGGGAACGAGGTGATGCGGTTCCATAGCGGCCGCGCCGGGTGCGTGGTCTACGACGCGGGGGTGGCGCGGAGCGTGGTGTGGTCGGCGGGGAGGAAGGTGGAGGGGGTGCGGACCTTCGCGGGCAGCGGCGGGGCGCACGCGAGCGGGGGCGGCTGGGCCGGGCGGAGGGGGATGCTGGTGTGCCGGGTCATCGCGGGCCGAGTCAGAGGAGAGTCAGACCCGGAGCGGGAGGCCGAGTCGGTGTGCCTGGGGAACGGGGAGCTCCTGGTCTTTGATCCCAGGGCAGTCCTCCCCTGCTTCCTCATCATCTATAAGCTCTAAACGTAAGCCTTCCGTCATTATTTCCACCCATTTTATCGTCGTATAATCTCCTCCTTATCATTTCTTGTGAAATGTGGAATGCTTCGTTGGTGTAAGCTTTCATATGGATGTATAGTTTTTTTCTCCTCTATTGTTCGTAATGTAATTTCTTTTATGCAATCAACGAGTGTGACTCTGGTATTATTATTTGTCTGGTGTTCAAAGAAATTGTCGTTTTGTTGTTGGTGAGTTCCAACAAATGCCCAAAAACAAAAAAATTAGACAAGTTGAGATGAACCTGTTTCAAAGCTAATGACGATTAAGTGACAAACAAATAAATGACACGCCAAAAAATTGCCCCTGCATACAACATTGTTAAATAACAAGGAGAGGAGAAATGAGGGAACATGACCATTGAACTTGACAACAATTAACAAATGCAGCATAAAAAAAGATGACCAATCGACTAAATCGAGTCCTGCTCATACTATTTCACAGGACTATATATATATATATATATATATATAGTGACTTATGTTGTAGTTATATGATATTTGGTTTTTAATAATAATGCTTCGGACTTCTTCCATCTCACGAGGGACTTGAGAAACTCTTGTACCTGCAAGAGAGAGAAGGAGTATTATATTCAACATACCACACGTACAATGGAAGTAAATGGGAGCGAACAGAGTATTTAACTCACCTCACACGGGTCTCTGAGAGAGTAGAAGGCATTGGTTTCTTTAGGCACGGTGGATACCAGTATACCAAATCCACGTTTACTCTGCCTCAAGACCTGCCAAGTTTCGAATTATAAGAACGAAAATATAACAAAACTAGCGTATTTTCGAGTGACAAGTTCCTTCTATTATACCTTGAATGCATCCTCATCGGTACGATCATCTCCAACATATATCGGAAGTACATCATCACGATGGCTAAGCCCGAGTGATTCAAGAAGAAACTCGACAGCTTTACCTTTATTCCAGTCGATCACAGGACGGACCTCTAAAACCTGAAGAAAGAAGAACCTTAATTAGAAGAGTTGATAGAAATCTTCTCAACTTCTATGGCCTAAAGTTTGTGTTCCACCTTCCGCCCATGGGTGACTCGCAAACGTGGGAAACCCTTTAGAAAGCCAAAAACACGCTTTCCAACTTCTTCCCACATCTGAAATATACATAAAAAATCTCATCAGGAACAAATTCTTCGTTTAGGTAGGTTGGGTAACTAAAACAAAAGCTTTTTTTTTTTTTTCACTTTTTAAACCTTCTCGTCAACGTTGCGGTAATGCACAGAGACGCAGAACTTGTTACTCTCGACTTTGACACCTATAATATGTTTGGTGATCTCAACGAGAGAGTTGAACACCTATCATTCAAAACAATCTTTCAGGAATAATAATATGGATGACAGGGACCAGTAGTTGTTGAAGATGGCAGCCAGTCCTACCTCATTGATCAGTGGGAGAAACTCGCTAGCGGGCTGGAATAGGTGGACCTCTTTACCCTGTTACCAAGAATGAATCAGCAGCTAGATAAGCAAACTAACAATACTGTAGAATTTTCTTTCTAAGATACTGAATTGAGAATATATCATTGTCATTTGGTCGAACAATAACCATGGTTAAACAAGATACTTAACAGGAGCACAGATACAAAATACCACATGAATGCTAGATGATACAAACTGCATGTTAGTTCAACCTGCTCATCAGTTGTACTGATGCAGCCTGGATGGTCATCAACAGACTCAGATTCTCTGACTCGGCCCATTATGTCCATCCCATGACTGCCAGCATAATGCAGTTCCGATAGCCTCACAAATTCGTAGACCTAGAACAAACATGTGTTTTCTTAATATCATTAAATAACACGTTAAAGAGTATTCATTT
Source organism: Ensete ventricosum (assembly GCA_029747655.1). Classification (NCBI taxonomy): domain Eukaryota; kingdom Viridiplantae; phylum Streptophyta; class Magnoliopsida; order Zingiberales; family Musaceae; genus Ensete; species Ensete ventricosum. The sequence goes on from JAQQAF010000003.1 coordinate 46,411,434, forward strand.
GCATATAATTATCTTTAACAGCCACTCGAATAAAAAGCATTACCTTGTCACGGGACCTCCCACTAATAATTGCAGTTGGGAAGTACTTGGCAACTTTTTTTACGGTGCTTCGCATCTGAAACAAATTAAATGATCACAATGAAGAAAAATAAAACCCTAAACAGCAGACGAAAGATTAAATATTGTTTACTACACTAACCATTATTTGGTTAATGTACACCATTATTTGGCTAGTGTAGGAAACAAATTTGTGCAAGTAGGAAATCAACTTACCGCGACAGACATAAATGCATGGTCAGGGTTGTCGACAATAGGTGAAAGAGTTCCATCATAGTCCAAAAACAATACAATTTTCTTGCATTTAGCATAAGTTGTGATGAGGTGAAACTTAGTTAAAGCGGATGGATAGCTCATCTGCAGAGAGAGTGCAAACAAATATGAAGTTATTCAAAATGTCTTTTTTTTTTTTATGACACTATAAAAATTCCATAGGGTAACAGTTTTAATAAACAACAGCAGCATAAACTCACCATCCAGGTGTGGTACACAGCATCAGTTTCGTCTGGTTGAGATTCAGAGGTGATATCTTTGTTCATTAACTTTTTGCGAGGAGGTGATGAAGCTTTCATCGCGTCCAGCCAACCGGTGGCTCGGACATCATCAAGTTTACCAGCTTTTCTTCTGGGAATCTGTAAATACAAACTAGAAGTCGAGTACGGTGTTGATACTGGGGAGTATGGTGTTATGTTAGATGGCAAGCCCAATCTTGACTTGCTCAAAGGTACGGGATCAGTGAGAACAGGGGAATTGTGGTTTGACTTCATATCCATGGATTCAAGATCACCAACAAAGTTGTGTTCAATAGTATATGATATCTGACAGCCAGCTCTCACAGAATTAATCAGCAAAGTTATGTTCAATAGTATGATATCTGTCAGCCAGCTCTCACAGAATTAATCAGCCTCTGTTTTTCTTCTTCGTATATTTATCCGACCCTCTTATCAATGAAAAACCACCTCTTCAATGTCTTCTTGTCAGTTGAATTGTGCATACACTCCATCAAGCAGACGCTACTTGAAAACTGAGAAAGACGTCAGATTAAACAGAAAAAATATTTAGTTTTTGGAGAATGAAGAAAATGAATATAAAGGCTGTGTATACCTTATCATTGCAACCACTGTAAAGCATTTACTCGAGGCAATTGATCATTTGAATTTGTATGTTGTCATCAAGAAGAACCAACTCTTTTATCACGTTAACCAGCAGAACCTATGCTGTACAAATTGGAAAAAACACCAAATTATTGATTTGAAAGATCACAAAATGAAATTCTAATGGGAAAGAATCGATAGTAATAGTAGGACCATTACAGTGACAAACTTAAGTTTTAAAATATCAAAAAGGACTAGTAGAACACTGGCATTACAATAGTACTAAAAATGTCTGAACACATGCAGATTTTCCTGGATTATACATGCGCCATATCTACCCAATCAACATATAAGGAGCTATAATTATGAAAATTGATGGAATATGCGCACATTGATGCTCAATTAGAACATTAGTTAATGACCACAGAAGTATTCATTAGTCTGTATTGGTACCAACCCTGTTTAAGTAGTATTTAAGGCTAAGCACCATGTCACGGATGAAATTAATTTAATCTTGTAATCTTCTAAGAATCTGCTTATAAAGTAATTCATTCAACCAGATTGGACGCATCACACAATCAAAGATATATTACAGCAATATTTAAGAGACTCGCCAAATGTTGACAAGATGAATAACAAGCTAGAAAACGAGTCAAGTAGATAAAAAGGTCATTAGAAAATTACGACGATGATGTTGGATAACGTAAATGGAGACATCATTTTTCATAATTTTATAATTTGGTCTTAGACTTTTCTCCCTCACAAACACCAATAATCATACGACAAAAGAGTCACATTTACGAGAATGTCTATTTCCATCGGCTTTTGAGAAAGATAATCTCTATGGAAAAATATGTTTCGTCCACCGTCAATTGGATCAAAACAAAGAGCAGATTTGGCGGGTGGGGAACTGGCAATCAAAATCAGATTCACCGTACTGATTCCGGTGGCACTTAAATCAACCGTTGTCAATTTTACTGTTAGTTATTATATCGATTTATTCCGTAATAAGGAAGCACGGAAGATGGGGCTCATCCTCTGAGTAAGGACAAACTCGGAAACAACGGACTGCCTCTTGGAAACCAAGGCGGAGAACGCGATAGCAGGCACGCCATCACCCAAACATGGTCTTGGCTGCCCGATAAAGTCTCCAACAACACATCACTAACTGCAGCAAAACGAATCCAAGAAAACCAAACTATGCAAAAGAAATCGGACTTGAACCCCCAAAAAGGAACGATTAGCCATAAAAACAACCTCCATCAAAGAAATAATCGATACGATCAACAAAAAATTAGCCAAAACATCACCGTCCAATAAAAAAAAAAAGGAGCAAAGAAAAGCTGCAATTATATTCGCTTTCTCCCACGACATAATCGAAAGATCGCATGAACAAACAAACCCGTCACCGAGAAAGAAACCAAAGTTGCCGAGAAGACACTGCTTCTGGATCGACGTAACAAAAAGGTAAATGCTCACCTGATTACCGCAAGGGATGTCAAGTCAAACGTGATCGAGCGAGCCGAGCCGCTTCGCCGATGAGATCTGACGAGCTATAGCCAAATCGTCACCCTAAAAACGAATCGAGGAGGAGGCGAGAAGATCGATCCCTAGGGAATCGCAACGAACACTAAACAATCGGAGATAAGGGAATATTACAGAGATCGGGGAGAGAAAGAAGAAGAGAAGAGATCAGTGTTCGGGCGAGGCGCCTTATTTATAGCGTTCCTCGTTGCGACAAAGAGGGAGATAGAAGCGTGCTCTTCAAGGTAAATTACGGCTGCGAAAAATGTCGTTATTAATGTTATTATTTATTACGGATTTCGTAATTAAATTATATATGAAAGGATGAAAATAAATATTAGCGAGAAATGTTTAACCCCCCGTATTGGTAACAAAATCCCGCTCTTTCCGGTGAACGTAGCTGAGAAGAGACCCACATTGGTATCAATGCTTTCTGGTGCCTCGCTGTCAACCGCGATTCACGGTTCAGCTTTCCTGCAGACGTTGGTTCGTCATGTTCGCAGCTCGGTCGAGAGGGCCCCATCCCAGAAAGCGAGCGGCGATCCGTGAGTCCTGCATGGGGAAAGACGGCTGATCCCTGTCATGGTTTTGGTGGTTCTGAGATCTGCGTACCCTCGCCACACCGCCCGCGTACGCTGACGGCCGCGTGGAGGTAACGCCGTACGCGTCTCGACGTGGCCACGTGTCGTCGGGCTGGAGCTGGGCCCCGCGCTCGCGTTCGCCTCGGCTGCCCTTCCCCTTCAAATCATTTAAGAAAACCCAGAAAGATACCGGTACGACGCAAGCTCACCTGATTTGGGTTGGCGATGCAGTCAACTTGACGGGGTAAGGTTCCCGGGGCTTTACGCCTGTGTTGCTTTCTTATGCGGGCGTCCCCTTCTTTGACCGTTTCGCCCGCCACCCGTGTGACCCAAGGGGGTCACGTGGGAAGAGAGATCCCAGTGGGGCTCGCCGTCGAGCTGTCTGCGGTCGGATGCTCCACGGTCAAAAGGTGCTCTGCTTCTTCGTCACTGTTCCATGGAGGAGAGAACAGGGACATTAAACCACCAACTTGGGTCACACGGGAAGAGAGATCCCAGTGGGGCTCGCCGTCGAGCTGTCTGCGGTCGGATGCTCCACGGTCAAAAGGTGCTCTGCTTCTTCGTCACTGTTCCATGGAGGAGAGAACAGGGACATTAAACCACCAAACAATACATACAAACCGCCACCAAAAGAAAGAGACCTCTCTGGGGCCAATTGACCAAAAGTTACTGACCTTTTCTGCGGCTTCGATTGTCCCCTCCTGTTGCGTCCGTCAATGATGCTAATGTCTCAAAAGCATTTGATGTTCTGCTGCAAGTGGGTGGAACTTTCATGGAGGGGGGCGCCAACGTGGAAGTTCTGGTTAAGACTTCTCCTCATCAATTATTTAATGATCGTGGTGGCCTTTGATTGATCTGTCGGCGCATGCCATCTTATAATTTGCCTGAGTCTTCTTCCTTTATGGTTCGCAAGAGTTGCTGGATTCGGACGCTCGAAGTCTAAGCGTGGCGGAGCGCATTTTCCCAGCTTCCATGCTCATATATTTCCTAAATCCCGTAGGCGGTGGCGCTTTTGCGTTGCCTGTCTGCAACATCTTTTCTCCGTTCTAAATGAGAGAGCAACGTTGCGTGCAGGTCATTTTCTTTCTTATCTGTGCTTTGCTTCGCCTTCGACAGTTTTGCATCTCTCAGCTCACAGCGACAGGAAATGGCAGCGAATCCGCCTCGGATCCACGAGGGCGGCTTGTCGCGGACGGAGTCACCACGACGACAGGACCACGCGCCAACCGCCGATGGTTTGTTTTTTCGGTGGGGCTCGACGTGGCGGTGACGCCGCTACCACCGTCGTCTCTCTCGGCTTTGACGCGGAGCCGAGTCCTGCGGCGTCGTCGGAGTCAATACTCACTAAATTTGTTGTTGAATTTAATTGCAAGTCAAATTAAATTATGATTGTACTAAATCCAATGCTTGTATGCTAATATATCAAATGCAAAATCTGTGTAGCCACCCACATATGTCAAATTTAATTGGGTTGTGATGTTTGATCTGCTACGCTGACAAGTAGGGGAGGGAATATTGCATTCCGAGAATCTCTGATGAATTGGTTGCTAAGCTCTCACAGTCATGGCCAGCTCACATAGGAGTCGCACAGCAAATGGAGACAATAGCAAGGATTAGATGTCCATATAATTTCATGCATTTTTATGCACAATATACCAAAACTGTGGATATGCATCAAACACTCACTGGCATTTTATTTAGTTTCAGTTTCTTCAACAGGATTAGAATCTGGCACATATTTTTAGTGATCAATACATGATACTTTTCTCATAAGTTGAAAGCAATAACTGCTTTTGTTGCGCCGACAAATTAGGCCAGGGTCCATCTGCTGTGGAGGAGAAGGTCTTCCGTGAGATGTTGAGGAGATGGGAGACACTGGCATCTGTGGTTGAGCTACAACCAAGCTTTTGTATGCCCCATCAGAAATGTAACAGATATGTCAAGACTAAATGGCTCTGTCATGTTTTGGGTCCTCAAGAACACCCCCCCAACAACAAAAAAATGCTGCAGCAAATGAATCAACATGACACCACTGGTATGGTCCTGGGGACCTGTATCACTGCTCTGTTTTCTTCATGGCACAACAAATTCTTAGGACCATGCCGATAATTCATGCAACAGCTACACCGTGGCCTCATCATCTTAAAAGCAGTCTAGGGTTAGCTGTCTTCAGCAGTGTCTTCTTATAGACATTTCTGGGATCTGCACAACAACATTATTTTTCTTGAGAAAGGGAACAACATAGAAAAAGCTCCATTTAAATGGAATACGAGGAACAAGTTGGGAACACAAATGGAATTTGGAGCTTCCACTCAAAATGGAAAAGGTTACAGAATTTTCTATCCTTCCAAGTGCTTGCTCCTTGACTTGGTATGGGTTCAATTGATCATGGTCTTCGACTCTTAACAACACAACACTATGTACAAGCAAATCTGAATCACCAATCCTATGAAAAGGCATAAAAGTTATAACTGAAACCAAGAACAACTGGGTCCAATTACTCACCAGACAATCTTAAATTTTGTTTGTCGAGCTGGGATTGTCAAGTTAGCAATTTCATGGATTCTTTCTTTTGAAGTATAGAAAATAGAGTACTTATATACCATGTGTGGTACTTGTATGAAAATAAATACCAAGTAAAATATGCTGTGTCTCACTCTCTCTGGAGAAAGAGAAGCAGCATTTTGTTAACCCATATCCCGGCAGCTAATGTTCGCAAACAAATCATTGGCTGATCCTTATAGTGAGAGCAATCTCCTCACTCAAAATAACATCAGATTAGTGGAATATCCTTTGACACTCAGGATAATAAGTGGAGTTTGAGGAGCTTAGTCTTCCCTCCATAAATAGAACCTATGCTGCAAAAGAGCAACTTCACCCTGTTGCTAAGGCTCACTCTCCCACAGATGCAGTCAGTATGATTGGTGACCGCAGCTTGATAAATTAAAAAAGAGGCTTACTGCAGGAATATTAGAGTGGTGAATGCAGAAAGACAAAAAAAAAAAAATTTATCCCATCTAGTTTTGTATCTCTACCTCATATGTTAATATGCATTAACATCGTATATGAACTTTTCCTATCATGAGATGGGTGTTGGGAAAAATATTAGGACTCTAATCAAGTCAGGTCCATCCATTCATAATTAAATCGAGTTGAGTCATGTTAATCTATCCGATCGAAATCAGTTATGAGTCAGGTGAGTCCAATCGAGTCAGTTATGAGTTGGTTAGAGTTGGTTTTTATCTTCGGTTAGGATGGAGTCAGTTATTGTTTTCGGTTAGGAATTTATCAGTTAGTTAAAAATCAAAGTTTAGCAGGAGTCTTGGTAAAGCCCTATAAAAAAGACTATAAATTCTTTATGAAAATCAAAGAATGAAGTATTAGTTTTAGCCAAAAGGCAAAACCATATAAGGCAGATCTCGAAGTGATCTAGGAGGCCCGATCCCCTCGAAGAGATCGATTATCCCCCTTTTGTACCCTCTTCCTCCACGATAGAATCCTAGGGTTCTATCATCTTGTACCAGAGTCACGTTCCTCGATATTTTTGCTGCTACCGTTTATTATCATCGTCGTCATCCTCACCATCTCTTCCCGCACCCCAGGGCGATACTGGTATCTATTCAACGACCTCGGACTAACTCCGCCTCCACTTAGTCTCGGGGTCCCAGCGATAACTCCAGAAGCCTTTCAGGGGCTTACCAACCAAGCCCATGCCATAGTAGGAATGCTCCAAGCAATCATTCCCTGCATACCACAGCTTACACAACGCTCGGGCGCACAGCCCAAGGCGACCCCTCCAACCCAGGCGAGGGCGATACCATCACCAGAAGGACCGCCCCTGGCGACCCAGCTTGCCGATGACCCACCTCAGATCCCGACAGCTTTCGAACATGTCCCTTCGGGTGACGCGACCAGGCATCCGACGCCTGCACCCAGCGCATCAACTCGTAGCCTACCAGACCCCGATACACTTTCTTCAGACTCTACTGATTCCATAAGGGCGCAGCTGCGTCTAGTGAACCAGAGGATAGATGACGTCCACAAAACTATCATGAACAAGGGTGAGCGGGGTGAGAGCTCTCTTCATGCCCCCCCCCCCCCCCCCCCCCCCCCTCTTCTATCACGAACGGTCATCGCTCAACCGCAACTCTTCGTTCTGTGAATCATTCGTCGCTCTTGTTGCTTGTACAGATGCTTGGCAGCCTGTTTTGCCTTGGTTTTGTGTGATTTTGCCTAGAAATTACGAGCAAAAATAGTCTGTCAAGCTGCAAAGCGATCGCTCGCTGCGTGAAGCCAGAATAGGCCAAAACTGCCCAAAAACTATCCAATTTTGGGTCGTTTTTGCGTGCTGCGATAACCTGGCTGAGCGAAGTAAAACGTCAGTCATCTCAGCCCTTTGGAACCCCCCGAGTGGTACATGGCTGGATGGGGCTTCAAGATAGTAGTCGGGTGTGAGCACTCAAAAGAAATTGAAGTGTTTTACGTCCGACACCCTTGGGAACCGTCGTTCGTAGACTTGCGACCGTTCTTACAACCCTCCAAAGTCCTGTTTCGCTTTCTTTTTCTCTTTTTCTGCTGCACTCAAGGTGTTCGACGAATTGCTTGTAAGAGCTGCCCTCTTTGCGAGACGTCGGGACTTGTCCGTCGCTCGTCTTCAAAACTAATCAACTCCTCTTTTTGCAGGTCCTTCGGGACCCACACGAGGTTGTAATTGGGCTGACCCTTTGCGGGTAAGTACGCCTTGGCGTTTCATGACTTAGGTCATCTCAGCTAAGTCTGGGACATTGGGCAAAGGTTGCTTCGCAACTTAGGTAATTCCAACTAAGTCTACAAGTTTGTCACAATGGTGCCACACGGCTTAGGCAAATTCAGCTAAGTCTGTGACATTGTGGTATCAGAGTAGGCAAGCAATTCGAACAAGCAAGAGAAGAGGATTCGCAATCTCGCCATGGCGAAGCATCGTGGTGAATCCAGCAAGATGAGGCAAGCCGGACCTTTGCCCCAAGCAGCCGCAAGTGGGCTGCAAGTGCAAACTCACTCGCAAACTACTGGAATCGCTCATGAGGAGCGCAGCAGTGAACATGAAGAGTGTGAAGTTGGGTACTCTCCGCAAGCGGAGGAGGTACAATCTGGTGCGCCAATTGGAAAAAGGAGCCACAAGGAGAGACTTTCAACGGTGGAAACCTGCCTCGATGTTCTTGAAGCAATCTTGGAGGAACTCTATCAAGGCTAAGGCTCCTTGGGGTAGAGAGCTCGTAAGAAGAAGCTGAATCTCAGATCGATAGGGTTGAGTCACTGGTCAACCGACTGACGGAAGACACTAAAGACTCCGTACGACATCTACACGAAGTTGTGACGGAACTCATGGCTAAAGTGACGTTGCTTACTAGAACTCTTAATACGGGAGGGAACAATACCTGCACTGCATAGCCATAAAGCTTCAGAGCACCAAAGCCGTATTGCTACGGGAGCGCTAGAGATGCTAAAGAGCTCGAGAATTTCTTGTTCGACATGGAATAGTATTTTCGTGCTACGAGGCTCGATTCGGAGGAAACCAAAGTTTCTATAGCAACCATGTATCTGAATGGAGATGCAAAACTTTGGTGGCGAACCCGTTGGGAAGAGATCCAACAAGGCCGATGCCAAGTGGATACATGGGAAGACTTGAAGCGCAAGTTAAGAACTCAATTTTTGCTTGAGAACACAGAGTTCGTCGCAAGAAGGAAACTAAGACAACTCCTCCAAAGTACTTCCATCCGAGACATGTGAAGCAATTTTTAGCACTGATGTTGGATATATAAGACATGTCCGAAAAGGACAAACTATTCAGCTTCCTCGATGGCTTAAAGTCATGGGCACAACAAGAACTAAATTGGAAGAATGTCACCGACGTGATCGGGGCAATTACAGCCGCAGAAAGGCTAACTGATTTCGTTTCTTCGAAGGACTTGGGAAAGAAGAATCAATCCTCAGGAAATCGTCCAGCAAAATACTCCCGTGCAAAGGAGTCTGGGGGCGAACAGAAGAAAAAGAGCTTCCACAAGGGACCAATCTCGAAAGGCAAAGCCCCGAGATCTGGCGGATACTTCTTGTGCGGAGGACCGCACATGGTAAGAGAGTGCCTATAGAAGCAGGCACTCGACGCTTTAACGGTATCAACACACCCCCACAAGTCGGACAAGGGCAAAGTCGTCGCCCTTAGTTCGGGCAGTTCTGAATCCAGCAACGACGACGAGGAGTCGCAAGGACCCCGAATGGGAGTGATGCGTTTATTGAATGCATTACGGGGTCAAGTGGGGGAGAGAACAAAGACAAAGACGTAGAAGGCAGCAAGTAGCAAGCTGTTGTATGTGGACATCAAGCTTAAGGGCTGAACAACCCTTGCAATGGTGGACACCGGAGCTATCCATAACTTTATTGCCGATTGTGAAGCAAAGCGACTTGGACTTGTCTTGGAGAAGAACCAAAGTCGCATGAAGGCTGTGAACTCGAAGGCCAAGTAGATCTCCGGACTAACAAAGGGGGTCCCTATCAAGATTGGAACGTGGAGCGGGTGTACAAACATGATGGCGGTGCCATTGGATGACTTCCAAGTGATTCTTGGAATGGAGTTCATGCGCGCGACAAAGTTAGTACCGATGCCATTCCTAAACTCTTTATGCCTAATGGGAGGCAACGACCCCTGCGTAGTTCCAGTTTCTCGAGGGAGAACCAAGGACCTACAGCAAATATCGGCACTACAATTAAAGAAAGGGGTGCGAAAAGGCGAATTAACTTTCGTGGCTGCTGTGAAGCTGGAGCCACTTGACAGGGAGGCCATTCACAAACTTGCTGCGATGACAAATGTTCTGAAGGAGTTCATAGACGTCATGCCACCCGAGTTGCCAAAGACTCTACCACCACACAGAGGCGTGGATCATAACATTAAGTTGGAGCCGGGAGTTAAACCTCCAGCGAGACCACCCTACCGCATGGCCCCTCCAGAGTTAGCAGAACTAAGGAAGTAGTTAGATAAACTACTAAGCGATGGTCTCATCCGCAGTTCAAAGACACCATTCGGAGCTCCAGTTCTTCAGAAGAAACAAGATGGGAGCCTCTGATTATGTATCGACTATCAAGCCCTGAACAAAGTGACGGTGAAGAACAAATATCATATTCTGCTCATCGTAGATTTGTTCGATCAACTGGGCAAGGCCAAGTATTTCTCCAAACTCGACCTTCGGTCGGGATATTGGCAAGTGCGTATTGCAGAAGGTGATGAGGCAAAGACTACCTATGTAACCAGGTATGGAGCGTTCGAGTTTCTGGTGATGCCTTTCGGCTTAACCTACGCTCCGGCCACATTCTATACTCTGATGAACCAGCTTTTCAAAGAGTATTTGGATAAGTTTATAGTCGTTTATTTGGACGATATCATCGTCTACAGCCAGACGCTCGAGGAGCATGTTGAACACCTTCGGACAATCTTCAAAGTTCTCAGGGAGAACACCTTATTTGTGAAGAGGGAGAAGTGCTACTTTGCGCAGATAGAAATTCTGTTCTTGGGGGATCGAATCGGCGATGGTTCCATTCGGATGGTCGAGTCAAAGATGCAAGCTGTGGCAGAATGGCGAACACCAAAGAAGGTACCTGAGTTGAGTTCCTTCCTTGGTTTCGTCAACTATTATCGACGCTTCATCTTTGGATATTCGAAGCGTGCAGCTCCATTGACGGAGTTGCTAAAGAAAGAGCAATCTTGGAGATGGTCAAATAAGTGTGAAACGACTTTCCAAGATCTAAAGACTGTTGTGTTGGAGGAACCAGTACTCAGATTACCGGACTATGGGAAGCCTTTTGAAGTCCATACAGATGCTTCTGACTTCGCTATTGGGGGAGTACTTATGCAAGAGGGTCATCCGGTGGCCTATGAGAGTCGCAAGCTCAATGAGACCGAGCAGCGATATCCAGTGCATTAGAAAGAGATTACAGTGGTGGTCCACTGTCTACGAATCTGGCGACACTACCTTTTGGGAGCACTATTCGTGCTAAGGACGAACAATGTCGCATTGAGTTACTTCCAGACTCAAAAGAAACTCTCCCCGAAATAAGCATGATGGCAGGACTTCTTGGCCGAGTTCGACATGGTAATGGAGTACAAGCCCAGAAAGACAAATGTCATGGCCGATGCATTGAGCCGGAAAGTGGAACTGGTGAATGCTATACAGTTGGAAGGCGGAGGCCAAGCAAGTCAGTTGCACTCCAACTTTCTTTCCAGGATCAAGGATGGACTGTACAGTGATCCTCAAGCAATAACCCTGATGTAACTCATCAAAGAGGACAAGGCATGACGATTTTGGGTCCAGGAGGGACTCCTCTACACTAAAGGGAATAGAGTTTATGTTCCGTGAGCGGACAACTTGAGACATGAACTCTTGAGAGAGTGTCATGATTCCCTTTGGGCAGGACATCTGGGCATTCATCGGACAATGGCTCTCGTAGAGAGGGCATTCTATTGGCCAAAGATGGAGACAGATGTGGAGAATTATGTTCGTATATACCTTACGTGCCAACAAGATAAGGTAGAACAATGAAAGTCAGTGGGACTTTTGGAGCCGTTGCCGGTACCAGAAAGGCCATGGGAGAGCATGCAACGTTTATTGGGGAGTATGCAACGTAGGGGGACTTGGATCGATACTTGTAGTTGTCGATCGATTTTCAAAGTATGCAACGTTTATTGCTGCACCTCTACATTGTTCAGCAGAAGAGGCAGCCAAGTTGATAATAAAGAATATGGTGAAGTATTGGGGAGTTCCACACAATATCATTAGTGATCGAGATTCTCGGTTCTTAGGACGATTCTAGGTCGAGCTATTCAAGCTGTTGGGATCAAAGTTATACTTCTCCACAAGCCTCTACCCCCAGATGGATAGTCAAACAGAAAGAATTAGCTCATTGTTAGAACAGTATCTCCGACACTATGTGAGTGCTAACCAACGAGATTGGGTAAAGCTGTTGGACATAGCCCAATTCTCCTACAACTTGCAACGGAGCTCTGTATCCAACAAGAGCCCCTTCGAGATTATCACAGGACAACAGTCGTCGACTCCTCACACATTGGCCATTAGATATATGGGGAGTAGTCCGTCAGCATATCACTTTGCAAAAGAATGGCATCGAAATGTAGATATTGCTCGAGCCTACTTGGAGAAGACGACCAAAAAGATGAAGAAGTGGGCAGACTTGGGAAGGCAACCCCAGGAATTTAAAGTTGGTGACTTGGTGTTGGTAAAGCTCCAACCAGCATCACTCCAGTTCTTTAGGCACAAAGTGCATAAAGGATTGGTACGTAAGTATGAAGAGTCTTTCCCAATCATCAGCCGAGTAAGCAACGTCTCCTACAAGTTGCAACTGTCAGCATGGTTCAAAATTTATAATGTCTTCCATGCAAGCAACTTGAAAGCCTACCATTCAGATCCTCAAGATGCCTCACGAAATATTTCAACTCGACTACCCCCAATCAGAGCCTCCTATGAAAAACGAGTTGAGACTATTCTAGCGAAAGACTAAGCTATCCAACAGAGCAGAGCAAACTAAGTACTTGGTAAAGAGGCAAAAGCTTCCCCAGATAGAAGCCAGTTGGGAGCCAGAAGATGCCCTACGACATGAAGAAACCTGTGTCAAAACCTATCAATAAGAATCGACGAGGGTGTCGACAAGTTAAGTGGGGGAGAATGTCACGAACGGTCGTCGCTCAACCATAACTCTTCGTTCTGTGAACCGTTTGTCGCTTTTATTGCTTGTACAGATGCTTGGCAGCCTGTTTTGCCTTGGTTTTATGTGATTTTTCCTAGGAATTGTGAGCAGAAACAGTCTGTCAAGCTGCAAAATGATCGCTCACTGCACGAAGCCAGAACAGGCCAAAACTGCCCAGTTTTTTATCGTATTCACGTGCTGCGATGACTTGGCTGAGCAGAGTAAAACTTCAGCCATCTCAACCCTTTGGAACCCGTCGGGTGTAATAGGGCTGGATGGGGCTTCGGGATAGTAATCGGGCGTGAGCACTCAAAAGAAATTGAAGTGTTTTACGTCCGACACCCTTGGGAACCGTCGTTTGTAGACTTGCGACCGTTCTTACAGCCCTCCAAAGTCCTGTTTCGCTTTCTTTCTCTTTTTTTCTGCTGCACTCAAGGTGTTCGACGAATTGCTTATAAGAGCTGCCCTCTTTGCGAGATGTCGGGATTTGTCCGTCACTCGTCTTCAAAACTAATCAACTTCTCTTTTTGCAGGTCCTTCGGGACCCGTACAAGGTTGTAATTGGGTTGACCCTTTGCGGGCAAGTACGCTTTGACATTTCATGACTTAGGTAATCCCACTATGTCCAGGACATTGGGCAAAGGTTGTTTCGCGACTTACACAATTTCATCTAAGTCTACAAGTTTGTCACAAGGGTGCCACATGGCTTAGGCAAATTCAGCTAAGTCCGTGACACTTCGCTCAAGAAATCCAAGACACGCCCATCCCGTAAAGCTTCCACCTCCCGACGTTGGAGGCATACGACGAAGGCTCCGACCCAGCGGAGCATGTCACCGCATTCAGAGCGCAGATGGCTTTGTACGACACCTCTGATGCCCTGATATGCCAGGTCTTTCCAACGACCTTGCGTGGGGTCGCTCGAGGGTGGTACAGACGACTACCATCTGCTTCCATTCACTCCTTCAACCAACTCGAGAGGGAATTTGAGGCCAACTTTCTCGCTAGCGCCCAGCTAAAGCCAATCGCCACATCTCTCCTCGGGATGAGGCAAAAGGAGGACGAGCCCCTTGACTCATTCCTCGCCCGATTCATAAGGGAAATCGGGGCCATCCCTAACGCACACCCATTGATGATCATCCAAGCATGGTCGGGATCAGGCCTTCATGCCTCTTTTGGTCGCTCGTGGAGCAACCCTCGATAAGTGTGCCAAAAATGCTGCAAAGGGCCAACCAGTATGTCACTGCCGAAGCCCTAGTGGCGGAGAAATGCAGAGATCATAAGCGCTCGCGGGTCGAATCTTCCCGGGGGCTGCCACCTGCGCCCTCGAGGAAAAGAATGGAGAAAGCCAAGCAGGTCATCCCCCGTCTCCCAATGCCCCGCTCAATTCTACCCGAATCGAAATCTTCCTCCAGATCCGGGAGAAAGGGCTCCTAAAAGCTCCCAATCTAATAAGGAATCCAGGGTGTGATCGCGGGTGCCATTGTCACTTCCACCATGACTACGGGCATGACACTAAGGAGTGTTACGACTTGAAGAACCAGATTAAAGACCTCATGCGTCATACGTTGGGGCCACCTAGACCGTTTCGTAAGGAGGCCGCATGAGCCGTCCCTCCGCCCAAAATGTCCCGTAGAGAAGCAAATAGATGTTATAGTTGGCGGCCCAGCCGCGGGCAATGATAGCTCCTCAGCAAGGAGAGCTTATGTCCATGCAGAAGTCCATAAAATACCTCATGCGCGAAGCAATCCCAAAATGACCTTCGAGTCCGAGGGGTTTACCGGGGACGCAGTAACTCCAGTGGGCATCGCAACCCTCCCCATGACTTTTGGCGACGAACCAAGAACTAAGACCCTCATGGTTTCTTTCATGGTGGTCGAGCTCCCCTCGGCATACAATGTAATTATCGGGCGATCGACTCTCAACAAGCTAAGAGCGATCGTTTCCACGTATCATCGCAGCATGAAGTTCCCAACCAGCGCAGGGCCTGGGGAGATCAGAAGCAACCCCCGGGAGTCGAGACGATGCTACTTGGAGGCAACGACTATTCCCAAGAAATGCAGGAGGGAGACTCCAGTCCCCGACCCTTAGGAGTCTTCCAAGCCAGATACTCGACCCGAGCCCCACTAAGCCGATACTGGAGATCCCCCTAGAAGAAGACCGTCCGGAGAAAACGGTCTGAGTAGGATCAGGTCTGCCCAAAGACCAACGCGTCCATCTCATAAACTTCATCAGGCGCAATGCAGACATCTTCACCTGGTCACCCAGCAACATGCAAAGCATACACCCAGAGATCACCCAGCACCGGTTGAGCACCACCCCGGGGGCTTGTCCGGTGCAACAGAGGTCGAGGAAGTTCACCCTTGACCGACAAAAGGTCATTGAAGAAGTTCATCGGCTACTAGAGGCTGGCTTCATAGCAGAAGTTAGATACCCAACTTGGTTATCTAATGTAGTCCTTGTGAAAAAAGCTAATGGGAAGTTTCGCATGTGTGTTGACTACATCGATCTCAACTGGGCATGCCCGAAGGATTGCTACCCGTTGCCAAGAATTGACCAACTGGTAGACTCGACCTCAGGATATGAACTCCTTTCTTTCATGGACACATTCTCGGGATACAATCAAATCCAAATTGCTCCTCAAGATCAGGAGAAGACCGCTTTCATCACGCATCAGGGAACTTACTGTTATAAAATGATGTCGTTCGGACTAAAAAATGCCAGAGCTACCTATCAGCGGATGGTTAATCGGCTATTCAAAAGGCAGTTTGGAAGGAATATGGAGGTCTATATGGACGACATGATCATGAAAAGCATACAAGTGCGGGCTCACCTCACGGACCTTGCCGAAACGTTCCAGACCCTTAGGAGGTCTGGAATGAAACTCAATCCTGCCAAGTGGGTCTTTGGCGTGGCGTCGGGGAAGTTCCTCGGCTTCATCATCCACCAGTGAGGGATAGATATGAACCCGAAAAAAATAAGAGCAATCATCGATATGGAATCACCTCGCACCATCAAGGAGGTCCAGCGCCTTGTCGGGAGGTTGGCCGCGATTAGATAGTTCATATCTCGGGCTGGCGACAAAAGTTACCATATCCTACGAGCGCTAAAGCAAAACACCAATTTTGGCTACGACCCCGAGTGCAATCAAGCCTTCCAAGAGCTGAAGACCCACCACGCCACCCTGCCTCGAATGTCCTCGGTCAGCCCAGGTGATCAGCTCGAGCTATACCTCACCGCGTCAGAGCTAACTGTCAGCTCGGCCCTAGTCAAACTCGATGGAAACAACCAACAGCCTGTCTACTACTCCAGCCACATCCTGTATGGTGCTGAGGAGTGATACCTAGAGTACGCTCCAAAAAGGGCGATTAAAGCTCAAGCAAGCTCAGCAAGTTGTCAGTAGAGCTCAGCGAGTTTGACCTAGAGTACGCTCCAAGAATGCTCAAATGCTCAGCCACCAATTTCGATATCACAGGGCGGATGCTCAAGTGGTTAGTAGAGCTCAGCGAGTTCGACTTAGAGTATGCTCCAAGAAGGGCGATTAAAGCTCAAGCCATTGCAGACGTCTCTTCGGAGCTAACCGCCCCCGAGCCCATCCAGAGGAAGCCTACTTGGACCCTCCATATCGATGGATCGGCGAATGCCTCTAGGGGAGGGGCCGGGAGCACGTCGTGCGCCTTGAATTCTCAACTACCAACAATGAAGCGGAATACGAGGCATTACTACTCGGACTGTGATTGGCAACCGAGCTGTAGGTTGAGCACTTGGAGTGTTCACCGATTCCCAACAGGTTGCAGGCCAAATCGACCGGAGTTTCGAGGCTCGAGAACCAAACATGACTCGCTATCTCACTAAGGCCCGCCGGCTAATATATATGACCAAGTACTTCAAAATCTCCCAGGTCCCATGCCTCGAGAACTTCAGGGCCGACGCTCTGGCCAAGTCGGCCTCTGCCGACACTACCGGTGGATTCCCAGCCATCCTCAGCCTCCGACGACCAACGATCGCCACTGTCGAAATGACATTCATGGTCGACCGTCCCAACTGGAGGGAGGAAATACTACACTACAAGAGAGATGTGACTCTCCCGATTGTCACGGGCTTAGCTGGTATTGCCTAAGCCGTGCGACACCTCTGTGTATCTGTCCGCAAAGGTCAGCCTTCCCCGAGATCTCCCGGAGTCCCTTAGACTTACAAAAGAGAAAACGGGCCAGAAGAAGCAATTCCCACGGGATCCACAAGCAACTGCTCAAGCAAACACTTCATACAGCCATATGCAAATTACATCCATGGATATTACAAACTCAGAGAGGTTGCACACAAAGGATAATGGTCCATTACAGACCGAAGTCCCCCACAAGTGCTTACAAGACATACTTGTATTTACAAGCCAAAATTGGTCAGAAAGCAAACCAAACTCGGGCTGCTAAGCCTACTGCAAGCCCGCTACTTGCTGTACAAGGTATGTACATAAACCGAAGTACACGGACAAACATGAGCATTTCATCAAACACCTTGTTTACATTGTTGTCCGTGACACGATGGACAAAGCAATTGCCTGATGAGTCAAAAGAACTGAAGCATGGTACGACATCATCAACGGGCACCTCTATAGAAGAGCTTTCAGCTAGCCCCTACTACGGTGCTTATCAGAATCTGAGGCCGATATGGTGCTCGCCGAGATCTACGAGGGAATATGTGGTGAACATATCGGAGGGTGCACCCTAGCTTTTAAAATCCTCCGTCTCGAGTACTACTGGCTGACCATGCAGGCAAATGCAAAAACTTACGTCCAGAAGTGTGTGGAATGTCAGAAACATGCCCGCATTCCTCACCAACCGGCTTTGCCACTATCCCCGACTCACTGCGCTTGGCCTTTTGCGCAATGGGGGATGGACCTTCTCGGCCTGTTCTAACAAGCCACGGGGCAGCGCAAGTTCTTAATCGCCGGGGTAGACTATTTTACCAAATGGGTCGAGGCCGAACCTTTAGACTCGACCACTGAGAAGCAGATAGAGAACTTCGTTTGGAGGAACATCATAACAAGGTTTGGCATCCCAAAGATCATAGTCATAGATAATGGGATGCAGTTCAGCAACCCTAAGTTTAAGGCTTTCTGCCAAAACTATCGGATTCAACTAAAGTTCAGTTCGGTGGCCCACCCCCAGGCCAACGGATTGGCTAAGGTAACCAACAGAAGCATACTCGAAGGGTTAATGAGGTGAGTAGCGGGAGCTCTAACATCCTAGGTCGAGGAGCTTCCCGGTGTCTTATGAGCTATAAGGACAACGCCGAAGACCCCCACCGAGGAGTCGCCCTACAGTCTGGCCTTTGGCACCAAGGTCGTCCTACTGCCTGAAGTGGTCTTCCCGACCCTAAGGATTGAGAACTTCACCCCTGAAGCATCAGAAATAGGCTTTAGGGAGAACCTCGACATGCTCGAGGAACGCAGAGCCAAGGCACATCTAAAGACTTTGCATTACCAGAGGGTGATCGCCCGACTCTATAATCGGAAAGTCCGACCCCGATTGGTAGGCATGGGAGATCTGGTTTTCAAGAAGGCCGAAGCCAGTGATCCCAAACACTCCCGTCGAAAGCTCGCCCCAAGATGGGAGGGTCTGTATCGCGTCGTCCGAGCCATCCGAGACGGGACTTACACTCTAGCGACAATGGATGGGAAGATCCTCCCTCGGACCTAGCATGTATCGAACTTGAAAAAGTTCTATGTTTAAATGACAGACTGAAGACTCAAAGCACCTTAACATAATCCAGATAATGAAGACATCCAAAAATCTATTTTATTGATGGACAAGAAAACTACACAGATGGTCGGTTGACCGATACAAAAGGGGCCTCGGCGATCGATATATATATATATATATATATATATATATATATATATATATATATATATATATATATATATATATACCACAAGGTCAGATACTTCTCCGAGGGGGTGCTGCCGTTGAAAGGCTGGCTGGGATCCATCCCGACGTTGGCATCTTCGGGGCACTTAGCGAATGGGTCTGGCTCGGCCTCTATTTCTAGATGCTTGCCCTGCAGCCGCTCGAGCGCCACCTAGTACCCAAACTCGTAGCTGACCCGCCCCATCTTCTCAAGGCCCGACTCGAATCCTCGGGATGCCTTGTAGACTGCCACCGCCCTCGGCCCCTCGACCTTCAGTTCAGCCTCAAGAAGTGTCGCGGCCTCGGTCAGTGACAACACGTCTCCCTCTAGACGGGCTCGGTCGTTCCAAGCCCCATCCAAGCTGGAGTGCAGGACCCCAACTTCTTCCTCAAGCCTCCTTTGCTGGTTCTTAAGGGACTCCAGCTCCACCCACAGCCTATCAACGTCCCCCTCCAGCTCCTTCGCATGGAGCTTGGCGGTCGTAATGCTTGAGTTCTTTGTTGGCAGCTCGAAGTGCTAGGATTCTCTTGTGCTAACTTTGGATCAACCGACCCACATCATGGACTCGGTCAATAAGAGCGCTAATGAAATGAAGCCCCTGCAAAGAAAAGGGAGCAAAGCTCAGAAAAGAAAAGGATTCGGAATGAAAGAAGGGTTGCTTACCCAGACGGTCGACTTGCCGGCCCTATTCATGAGCTCCTCAGAGGAGCATTCGTACACTTGCTTCGCCAGGGCGGGGTGTAGAGCCCCCTGTAGATACTCTCCGGACAACGGACCCTTGGTCCAAAACTGGCTTAATTCGGAGATGGTCGACCACCTCGACATCATGGGAGCCTCGCCCTCTGCGACCTTCAATCGCGTCATGACGATGGCAAAATACTTCTCCACCCCCGCACGGTCTTCTACCTTGCATAGCTCGCGAAGGGTATACCCGCATTCAGGAGCCTCCTCAGTTACCACCGGCTCCTTCCCCTTTTCAACGAGGACCTTGGTGGTGCTCCCCGAGGCATCGTAGGCTACTCGGAAGTTTCTCTCCGGCTATGCTTCCTCAGACTCGACCCCTCATCAACGTTGGGGCGCTTCTCAGCAACAAAGCCAGCAGCTGCCATAGAAACGGATGCATCAGTCACCGATGGGACCATCGATCCGCTGCCCTTCATGCCACCGGACTTCATCTTTCCAAGGTTGAACATCTCTACATGATAATGTACAATCAGAAAAACACCCAGCATGATAAACCAATAGGAAGAACATACCCTGAGGTGCCGGGCTAAGGCTCACCTCGGTCAACCAAGCCTCATTCATGTCTTTCACCCCCTGGAAGTGGGAAGGATCCCCCGAAGGATCTCGACCAGTTCGATCTCATCGGTCGAAAGCGCAGGGACCGAGTTGTTCACTGTCTGAGAGGTCCATTCGGTCGAGAAGCACCAACCCTGACGATAAGAGATGAAGAAAAAACGTGACTTCCAGCCTTTGTTGCTGGAAGGCGCACCTCCCACTCGGAATCCAGCATGAGCGGTCAGGTAATACTTGACCTGTCCCTGACTTAGGCGGAAGCAAGCCGTGAACAAGTCTCGGGGTGCTATTACGCCCGACCCGTAGCATTCCCAAAGGAAAGCTACCAGATAGCGCCACGAGTTGGGTGTCATCTGGGAAGGAGAAATCTGCCATCCTTCAAGCCCGCCTCGATCAGAGTGTGCAATGGGAACCTTAGGCCCGCCTCGAGGGCATCAGTCAACAGACTGAAACTACTCATAAAAGCGTCATAGGGACACTCCCCTGGAAGGGGAGCATGAAGTTCGTACTCCGAAGGAATAAAGTAGTTCTTTCTCACCTCTTTCAACTGACAGGTCGTCACAATCGAATTTACATTAAAAAAGGACTGCATCGTCGCTAAGGCATCTGCGACTCTAGGATCCACCGGAGTCGCACCCCCAGACAACGAAACAACTATAGTCGACCCAGAGTCCCTAGAGGGATGACTCAAAACTCTAGACCTACGGGCCAAAATTTCAACCGAACGAGACTCGGAATGGGAGGAGGCAGAAGACAACCGACCTGCTCGAGAAACCATCGGGGGAACAAAAAGAAAGGGGGTTGAAAGTTGACACAACCGACATCGGAGACGACGGAAACAAGCGACAGTCACAGAGAAAGAGTAGCAAGAGACTGTAAAGGAGCCGGAGGGATTAATACCTTGTCCTGGCACCATTTGACGCTTCTCCTGCCCAAAGAGCGGGTGACGCTTCGCGCTCCGTGCCCAATGAGATACTGCACAAGACACGCATCACTTGCCCAGGGGTTTGATGGGCAAACAAATCGACATCAATTCCAAAGAAGATCTCCCCACTATAAAACCGATTGCGCAACGCCCCCGACCGCCCGATCATCTACAAGCGAGCTCTCAGCCTCGTCAAAGGTCTTTTCAATCTCGAGCATCTATTAGCGAGCTCTCAGCCTCGCCAAAGGACTTTTAGTCCTGAGCATCTACAAGCGAGCTCTCAGCCTCGCCAAAGGGCTTCCAGTCCCGAGCATCTACAAGCGAGCTCTCAGCCTCGCCAAAGGGCTTTCGATCCCGAGCATCTACAATCGAGCTCTCAGCCTCGCCAAAGGGCTTTTAGTCCCGTGCATTTATAAATGAGCTCTCAGCCTCGCCCTAGGGGCTCACAGTCTCGAGTATTTCCAAACAAACCTTCTGCTCCCCGGAAGGCTTCCCTTGCGAAGCCCGACAGCCGCCTGATAACCACGCTAACGCCAACCAACCGATAGCCAAAGTGGCATAACCCCATACAGGCATACAGATCACTCCCTTATTACAACTCCGCACTCGAAGGATCCTTCCCCGCGTCTTCACAAAATCTCGGGAAAGCCTCCTCCCAGGGGAGAGAGAATGATAGGGATAATAATGGATCCCCCACCCGAACTGGGTGGCGTGGCCTGGACTGACCTAACGTGGAGCAGCACCGACTGACTAGGTGCCCGGACCACACTTCGATACACACGAGCGACGCGTCACAATGAGGGTATGAGTCTGATGTGTAGTATCGTCGGGCATCGCACAACTGCCAAATCTTAAAGAATCTGAAAAGATCATACGGCAGTAGGGCTGAAGCGACACGCCACACGCTTGCCCGCAGCATGGACGGTCGCCGATGGTGCCCGCAGCATTAAAGACCCCAGTAGAGGGCGCTGTAGGGGAGCTACAGGAGGGCATGGGTAAGGAGCAACGGGCCGCCGACGGACAGGTATAAAAGTAGCACTTGGGGGATCTCAGGAGAGGGTGGACTCTCACGGTACAAACACTAGAAGCTCCTCCACCGAAAAGGCGCCGGAGATACTTTCATTCACAAGGCTAACTTAACCGTCGGAGTGACCTAGTTGGGAGGACCTCCCCTCTCCCGACAAATGTCTTTTCTTACAGGTACCCGACCACACAACGAGGAATGACCTCATGACAACCAGAACATCCCCGAGCACCAAAAGACGCCTGACACCTTCCCCGAGCGCCTAAATCAGTTGAGCTGCTCTTGCGCATGCGGGCCGGACCACGTCGTGATGATTCCTCAGACACTACCGATCACCCAACAACACCAAGCTATTAGAATCTATATGATGCAATGATCATCGTTACGCCTATAATGGATACAAGATCAAAACTATATCTCTAGTGTATCACAATGTCTTCAGATGAACGAATTCTAAGATAAGGACCTTTTCAAATGTACTGGTGTCGAACATAGTGAGAACAAGTATGGCCTCCAACACACTAAGAGAAAGCTTTGCTCAGATATGGTCATTGACTATCTCAGAAAAGAAAGCTTTGCCCAGATATGGTAATTGACACCTCAGAGAAGTCCTCCAAGCTATTACAATAATCTACATGATGTGATGATCATCGCTACGCTTATCATCGATATAAGGTGACAAACGTACATCATGCGCATTACATTGTCTTCCGATGAATGAATCCTTAAATAAGGACCTCTGTAAATGTACTGGTGTAGAACATAGCGAGAACAGGAATCACCTTCACACTGGCAAAAGATAACCCTCTGTAGCTGAGCTAACAGGTGATAGAGATAAACCCACGATCCGGTGGCTTAGAACCCTTCTTCTTCTTCCTGCGACCAACGTTATTTAAGGGAGAGAGAGCGATGAAGTTTAGGATTTCATGAAGGTTCCTTCGGTTTCTTGGAGTGAGGAGCGGAGGAAGACGAGGGAGGAGGAGAGACTTGCCGGTGGACTCGCGCAGCATCTTGCCTTGAAGCGAAGGTGTTCGACCAAAGTGCTCCTGGTCTGGGTTTGGGATGGGAGAAGACGGCCCCGGGTTGGCATATGACCCGATGGGGTTTTCTCGAGTCAAGTTGGAGGAACCAAGTCGGCTTACTTATACTCGATCCATTTCCACTGATTCCATGTTGGGTCTGAATCAATTTGAACCTTGTACCTTGAATTGTAACACCTCTACCGTCCGTTTACGGTATACTTAAGCATGAACGGTGGATCTGAAGTGAGTTCGTAGGGGGCAGTCTCTTAACCCAATTGGGTCGGACGCGTAGAAGAGGTGTTGTGACGGCGGGCTTTTCTTGCGCCCTGCCGTCCGCTCTCTCTCTCCCGCGATGCTCGTCCCCCTTTGCGCTCCCTCTCTCTCCCTGCGGCGGCCGCCACTAGATGTTCGCGTCGAAGACTCGCATCCTCTGTTCTGTCAGAAGAAAGCTCATATATTCCCGCTTCTCCTATTCGGCCGCCGCCTCCGTCTCTTCTTCCCTTCCCATCTCCGACTCCGATGCGCCACCTCCCTACGAGGACATCCCCGCTGCCGCCCACGGGTCCCTCTGCCTCTCCCTCCTCCTCCGCCTCGTCCGGCGCGGCATGCTTTCCGCCGCTTTCTCCGTCCTCGACCGCATCGTCACGCGGTTGTCCCTCTCCGACGCCACCTCGGCCGTCGACCTCGTGGCGTTCCTCGGCCTCTCCCCTGACCATGGACGCCTCATACGCTCCCTCGTTTACTCCGGACAGTTTCTAAAGGCAGAAGCTCTCTTCGCGCACGCCACCAGCTGTGCACTCTCCGATGATCCCTCTGTGCTCGATGCCATCATAGAATGTCTTTGCAAGATGGGGAAGTTGGTAGAGGCCAAATTCCATCTGGACCAGATGATAAAAATTCGAACTTTGCCATCGAAGAGGACGTATAACGCGTTGCTGCGTGCGCTCTGTACGGAAGCAAAGTTCTTGGAAGCTGTGGACCTCTTCTCGCTAATGGCTGGCGCTGGTGTTTACCCTTATTTATGGTGTTATAATCTATTAATCCCTAATTTGTGTTCAAAGGGTTACTTGGGTCAGGCACGTTACCTGTTTGATACAATGATCGTTACAGGCTTGCTCCCTGCTGCCCGTGTGTACAAGTCCTTAATTTGTCGTTATTGTATGGAGGGAAGGTTGGAAGCGGCTCTGGATATTTTCAAGGCAATGAAAGAAAATACTTTCTTGGAGCTAGATGTCTATCCCTACGATACCCTGATACATTGCTTCCTGAAGCTTGGTTGTGTTGATTCAGCATGGGAGTTGTACAATGAAATGATTGAGACCGGATTACAACCTAATGTGGTGACTCACAGTATGATGATCTGTTGGTACTGCAAGAACCACAAACTGGATTGTGCTTTGAAGCTGCTTGATATGATCTTTAGACATGGCTTAGTTCCTGATGTCCAATGCTTCAGAGTTGTGACAACAGCGCTTTCCAAGGAAAACAGATTGGTAGAAGCTGAGCAGTTGTTTGATAAGATGTTGGAGAGTGGTCTCGTCCCAGATACTATGATGTTTGTTTTGCTGATTCAGAATTTTCCAAAAGTTTATGGATTTAAATTTCTTTGGAAGACTCTGCAGGCTATAGCTAAGGCAGACAGTAGTGTTGATAATTCATATTCCTTAGTACTGTCCATTTGTAGTTCAGATGAAAAGTCTCTACAAGAAATAGCAGTTCTACTTGCCGATATCATGAAGCGTAATGTGCTTCCTATTGATGTGATTCTTAATATAATGATAAGCACCATGTGTACAGAAGGAAAATTTGGTGTTGCTTATTGTTTGATGGACCAAATGGTTAGTTCTGGCTGTGAACCTTCAATTTCAACATACAATTTTCTACTAAGATGCCTATGCAAAGAGAACCAAATGGACGATGTTCGACTACTCCTGAACCTAATGCACAGCAGGGGAGTGGTGGGGAATGAGGCTACTTATTCCATTGTGATACATGCATATGGAAAGCTTGGGGACATAGACTCGGCCTTTGAATCATTTAATCAGATGATTGATCAAGGTGTTGAGCCTAATGTCGCTATCTTTGACTCGATAATCAGTTGTCTGTGCAGAATGGGAAGGCCAAGGGAAGCTGAGCTACTGTTTGACAGAATGATAGGAGGAGGGGTCATGCCTGATGAAGTCATCTATACTACTCTTCTAAATGGTTACTCTAAAATTGGAAGGCCTTTTGATGCTTGTCGCCTTTTTGATGAGATGATAGATCAGGGTTTCCAGCCTAGCTCCCATGCCTATAGTGCACTTATAAATGGACTATTAAAAAGAAACATGTTTAGAAAAGCCTGCCATTATCTGGATAAGATGTTGATGGAAGGGTTTCTTCCAGATACAGTTCTCTATACAATGCTATTTAGTCAGTTCTTCAAGAAAGGGGAGGTATCTTTAGCCCTGGATCTAGTTGACTTGATGGTGAGAAACCAGATTGAACCTAATCTGATTACCTATGGATCATTAGTTAGTGGGCTTTGCAGAAATGTCTTGCGTCGAAATAGAACGCCTCCTCCAATGTCTTGGAAACTGGAAGAAGCAAGATGCATGCTTTTCAGGTTGCTGCCACAGAAAACTGTGTGCCTAGAAAAGTTAGAACACAGGGATTATTGCAGATCAACTGCACAAATGATTGAGCTTGCATTAAATATAATGCAAGATCTAGCGGACAATGGGATGATGCCAGATCTTCATGTTTATAATGGAATGCTCAATGGATTATGTCGAGCTAACATGATTCAAGATGCTTATGATTTGGTTACACTAATGCAGAAAGTTGGCATCATTCCCAACCAGGTGACCTTTACAATTTTAATGAGTGCCCACATCAGAGTAGGTGAGATTGACCGTTGTGTTCAGTTATTCAACCACATGAATGGCGATACACATGTTCCTGATAACATTGCCTATGACACACTAATTAAGGGTTTTTGCAAGGCTGGAAGAGTTGATGAGGCTCTGTCGCTTGTTAAAGTGATGGAGAAAAGAGGCTTTTGCCCAAGCGAGACTGCATATAATACATTAGCTGAATCTCTGTTTCTTAGTTCTTCCACCGACCTTGCCATCAAGCTGCATGAGGAGATGCTTTCTAATGGTTATGTGCCACAGCCGAGTAATTTTTTATAAGTTGCTCTTATTTTTCTCTGAGAGTAATTTGTTCGAGGCTCATAGATTTTTCAATATGATGCTGAAAAGAGGAAAAAAGTCTGGATCAGGAAACAAAGATGCATTTGGTTGAAATGTGTTTCAGGCATGGACTATTTGACATGGCTTTTGAGATTGAAGGAAACATGTTAATCCATGAGAACCCTCGACGGAGTGAGTGCCATTAAGCATTAAAAGTTATTGGAATTGTGCCTGAAAATTTTGAATGCTTAATTGATTTTCGTCCTTCTTTGTTAACCTTCTATTTAAGGTAATGAAATTCTTTGATGCATGGAAACTTGCACTCTGTATTAGACACATGTTGGTTATGATGCATATAGGATACTCTTTCAAGGTATCTGATATCTATTTAGTAAATGCTTCATGTATTAATTACTTAGGATAACTTCTTATTGTATCCATTTTATAGAAGTGTTGGTAATGCATCTTTCTGCTAGGAATTTTTGTCGAACATGCATGATCATGAATGAGAATTTCTGTATTTTTTAGAGCATGTCATGTCCATAAAATCTCTAACCAATTCCAATAAGTGTATGGTTTTTTTCTCTTTTGCAGGACAATTACATAAGCTGACAATTAAATTGTCAAGCTGCATGGCGTAAGTTCCAGGCTTGTGCTAATGAAAGGACAAGAAGAACCTGGATGCTGCTCTTCAAATGAAAGAATTCAAGTTGCACAATAATTATTTCAGGTTTGTATGCTGGAACATTTTCTGTGTGATAGAGAAACAGCCACCAACAGAATGATCATTAGCAAGTCTGGACAGGAAATAAGTGTATAGTCCAGATCAATGACAGCTAACCTGCAATTTAATTCAACATTTCAGGTTCATCCATTCATTTTAGCAATTTCTAGGTCATCTGCATGATGATTGCCAACTAGTATAACAATTCTTTTGGTGTCCATTAGGTTATTGTTTGATCAAGTTCTATTTGACGAACCATTCAAATGCATGAGGACCAAGTCCAAAAGACAAGGGAACGAATTATGTTGCTGTTGGTCACCCTCTACATGATGAAGTGGGTTTCATGTGGTGCTCAATGGAAGTTGAACAGTGATATGCTAGACATGAGAAGCAGTGGTGAAAGCGAAGCACACTGGCTAACTCCCAGTGGTTAAATAATTATCCATTTTTGGCTGGTGAGCAATTCTTCTACATCTTTGTGGTATAGCTGCCATATAATTGTTCATGTGTTGGATTACTGGGATTAATATACGTAAAGTACAGAATATTGCTCCCTGGTGTGCTATTTTTGCTCATCAGCTATTAATTCTTGAATCTATTTAGGGTGTTTCACTGTCCTCTTTCTGGTGGATGATACCTAATAAAGGAGTTTGTTCTTTCTACATCTATATGGCACTTACAAGCCAATATTTGTGATTTAGCCTCACAATTCTATGCCATGATAACTTTAGGCATGTGTATCAAAGAAATAGGGTCCGTGTAGTACAACCTTTTTCTTATTGATGGAGGAACTAGTTCTTAAAACTTTTCGAGGTTACTATGGTAGCAATTTATTGCAAAATCATGATATGCATATTTTAAAAACCTTACTGGTTGTAGCATCAATGAACCCCATGGAAAGATGTGGTATACTGGACTGTCCCATAATGAATAATTTGGAGTTACAGTTTAGTATCTGAAATCACAATTACTTGCTTCCTGCAGGTGCACTTATTAAGTGGGAGTTCAGCAATAAAAAGGAGACCCAATCGGGAAGCTTCTCTAAATTCTTTTCTTCAACAATTGCTTGCACGAATATTTGGGAATTTGGATGTGGTGGAGATGATTGCCTTTTCTTACATGTAAATGTTAGGTATTCACAGGTTCTCATGCCTTTTCTCTTTTATATGAGTGTAAATATACATCTCAAACGCTTGTGGCAACTTGCAGGTACCAGCATCTTCGACGATGATGTGTCTTGCACCGGCATAGGTCTTATATGCCCCATTTGTGAATGTTGGCATTTTAATTGGGATTAATGTTTGCCTATGCCTGGACTAGAGACAAACCTTTTCCTGGTAGTCAGTTGCAATGCTTCTCAAACGGGACAAATAGTGGGATCGTTAGGTAGCTTCAAAGGCACTGCATTGTTATTTGGACTGGGCAGAAAAGGTTCCTAGATAAGCTGTTCTACACATCAAGTGCTTATTTTATCTATGTTCCCTGGGACCATTGGGAGAGAGAGGACAAGAAATTTCTTACCACAGTACTTTGAGGCAAGGGCCCTCCACCCTATGTATCTGAGACACATCTTAATGTATGCATGTTACTGTAGAATTGTGGATAGTTTTCTTGCTGGCTATTGTAGAGTGCTTTAAGCTGTCAATCTGCATTGATCCGCAGGAACTTAATTACATAATTGGGTATGTGGAACATACTCATCTCGGTGATGTCGATGTTATCATCTTCTGTTGCCCCATGTTTTGTCCAGGCATTCCATCTCATGCTTTGTCATGTTGATGTCTCTTTTCCTCTCCCTTCCCACAGTGTTCTTTTCTTGGCCTTTGTCTGCCATTCATTTGAGGCATTGCTGTGATAGTTGTCAAGATTGATGTCAATTTTTTTTTTTTTTCTTCCCTTATGAAGTTTACTTCTGTTATGAGATTAGCATCAAGGTTTTAAATATGGTTTTGATGGTTTTTTGGGCAACCTATTATTGAATGTATCCAATTGGTGTTTAAAACTATGGTCTGCGCCCATATTTACTTTTTTTCAATACCTTAATTAATCAACGAGCGTCTTAAATATTTGCAGTCTTTAGTCCAAGTGTTTGTCTTTAGTTTCTTCTCTTTTTCCCTTTCATCTGTGTCATCATAAACATGGGGACAATTAGGTCAAGGCAGCAAAATCCAACAGTGCTGAGTCGGAAGCCACCTGAATCTATTCGTATTGGCAGACGACCCCAACGTTTTTGTAATCTTTTAATCTCATCATGACTCAGTGTTGCAACGTATCGCTTGTTCCGAAGTCTCCACAAGTCGGATCGGATCCATTATGGATCCATAAACCATTAATTTACTCTCGTATAGGCCATCGTACGGCATGTCCTTCTCGTGCCTAACACTGAGAACAGACTTTGACTAGATTTCATGTCGGATTGAGATGGTGCAGCTGTTTGACGCCCCCCTCCCCCCTCCCAAGTCTCGTCTTCATCATCCAAAACAATCAAATCTTGGAATCTGTGTCTTATCTTTAAGCACACAAAGCATCTGTGTCTTCTTATACAAGAACTCGAGGTTCTGTTGCTATGCCCACATAGCAATCTCGGCACACATTAATTAGGAGGATGTGTCATCAATCTTCTTGGTTGCACTGTGTCTTGTTAGGTTGCAAACACTTAAGGGACAGCATGCGCAGTAAAGATGAGGACACGCATGCATTCCGGCCGCCTGCTTCACCAACACTTGACTGTAGGCGAAGGCAATGATGGAGTTGCAAGTGTTTGTGGGTCTTCTCTGTGTCATGTTCGTTCGTTTGATATATCTTATATTATATTACACAGAATTTGAATTGACAAGATTGAGATCTGCTTGCACTACAGATATCTTCTCCTCGGATTAAGGCTGGCTTCTGTCCTCATGTTGTTTGGCCCTCTCATCACCTTCTTACTTTAGATCTACTACAGTAGAGATTTTTTACCAAACAAAATCTTAAGTTTTAGGTTGTTTTTTATTTTTATTTTTATCATTTTTAAAAGATCAGCAAAACTTATTATTTTTATAGAAAGATCAAAATATCTTTTAAAAATGAATCTTCTGACACTAAAATAATATTTGGATTAAACCGACTCGGTGTTATAATATTTTTTGAATAGAGTCACAAATCTTTTGTTTATAATATTTCTGAATAGAACTATGATACAGTTATAATGCTTTTATTACTGAACCAAAAAATAATGCAACTCCATCAAAAAAACACAACATATTTTCTATGATTCCTTCACAATGAATTATTTATTATAAATAGTACAAGATTATTTGTTTTTAAATATATTTAGACCTAAATTCAAGATAATTAATAAAATTAATATTTGTTTATCATGGTTTGTTTTGAAATACGTTAAGACCTTCATAATTCCCATCCAAAATCATTCAAATTTTAGTATTAATGATTTTATTTATCATTAGTAAAAATTTTAATTAATTGAAACTGAGTTACAAAATCTTTTTATTAGAGTTATAATGTTTTAATTAAATGACAAAAAAACATCACAAATGCGTTTTGTATTTTCATTCTTTAATAAATAAAATAAGCATTTATCAGCTTAAATTTAAGGTAACGTTAAAAAAAAAGAATTTATCATCACGTATTTTGAAATATTTTTAAAATTCATTTAAAGAACTCTCGAATAAAATATTTTATGAAACTTAATGCATAAGGTTAATAATTAATATTTATGAAAATCTAAATAATTAAAGCTTTATTTACAATATTTTCAAATAGGATTATAATGTTTTTAGTTCAGTGATATATAAAAAAAACACCGCCAACATTTAAAAAACACCAAACCAAAAATACTGATAAGTGGTTCGGCTTAACATCAAAGTGATTTAATTGGTTTTATCTAGTGAGGGTTATTATTATTATTATTGTTTTAAAAGGTAGAAGCTATCAATTATATCACACACTACACACACTACAGGCAAAGCCATGGGGAGCATTTAGATGCTGCGAGGAAAGCCAACCTCTGCTCAATGCTTCTATTCCCTTAATTCTGGACTTGCTTTTGCTGTTCCATCCCGTACTACCCAACATCTCTCTCTCTCTCTCTCTCTCTCTCTCTCTCTCTCTCTCTCTCTCTCTCTCTCTCTCTCTCTCTCTCTCTCTCCTGCACACAAAGAGTCTTAGGCTCGGCAGTTTACTCTGTTGGCAAGAATTATCCCTGCAATTAAGAAAGATTTGAATCGATCATAAAAGAGAAGAAGAGACTACATCTCTTCAGTTCTTAGGTCTCTTGTTCGTTTGAGACTTGGGACTTGGGTCTCAAAACAAAAGACATGATGCAAAGGCTCGCTATTGACCTTCTTTTGCTCTACTTATACTTTCTCTGGTCTCGACTGCACATTTGAGCCTCAGCAACCCGACCTCCACCTCCTCCTCCTCTTCTTCCTCCTCTTACCTTTCTCTCTTCTACTATACTCTTTCCACACAACAAAGCCTCTCTCTCTCTCTCTCTCTCTCTCTCTCTCTCTCTCTCTCTCTCTCTCTCTTTCACTGACAGAAGAAGAGAGTTCGTGCTGATTAGTTCCACAACAAAACTAAGAAGCAGAGACAAGCAAGGGATGACTTAACACCTTTGGTTTCTTTGAAGCTGCTAAGGAACACTACATCGCCTTCTTCGTCCTCCTCCTTCTTCTTCTTGTAAGTTAGTTATGAAGAGGTATAGAGGATTCAAGTTGGGGCGGCGGCTCGTGAGAGTTTGGCGATGGGTCCTCCACCGCCGGAGCCGTCGCGTCCCCAGGAGCTACCTCCGCCTCGACTCCACCACCGACTCCATCTCAAAATCCCTTCGTTCCGGGTCTTCGACGACGATGACGACAAAGCTCGTCCACTGGGGCCGCCATCTCGCCAGCCGCCTACGCCGCGGCCGGAGCGCAGGAGGAGGAGCAGGATCGCGGCGCATGGTTTGTGCTCGGGGCTCCGCTGATGAGGTGATGTTCGGGGCGGGAGTGCCGTTGCTGGAGAGGGAGGGCGGGCGGGGTTGGAGGCCGCCGCCGAAGGGGCACCTGGCGGTGTACGTCGGCGGGGAGAAGGAGGGTGGGCCGTCGCGCAGGTACATGGTGCCGGTGATCTACTTCAACCACCCCCTGTTCGGGGAGCTGCTGCGGGAGTCGGAGGAGGAGTTCGGGTTCCACCACCCCGGCGGCATCACCATCCCCTGCCCCGCCGCCAAATTCGAGCTTGTCCGGACGCGGATCGCCGCCGCAGAAGACAACAACAAGCTCCGCCGCTGATGCCGCCCCATTCCTCCCGTAATCCATCGCATCACTGTCGTCTTGGAAACATTTCCTTTTGGAACTGTTCTTTTTCTCGTGTCAGAAATCCTTTTTAGTCCATGTTTTGTTTCCTCTTTCAGGATTAGCTTCTTAATCTTGCCATGTTCTTGAATGAGAATCATAGTTCTTCTTCTGTGCTTGTATAGACTTGGCATCGGTGCATGCTCTTCCTCTTCACATTGAAATTATAATTTCATAAATAGTTTTTTTTTTTTTAGAAAAAAGTATTATACGATCAATTTAGGATTCAGATTCAGATGGATAAGATTATTTAAGGAGAATTCCAAGGAAAAGTAGTAAATTGAGTGAGTGAAAGGATGTTGGATTTGGATGGAAGAGAAAGTGTCTCCTTTAATGAAAAAATTAAAGAGAAATAGTTTCTGATTAAAGGGAGAGAAAAATTAATCTAAGCAAGCAAATCTATTCCTTTTCGTTCACTAAAAGGAATTGGTAGATGTCCCGATGACCTAATGTGCTACAACAATTACTTCGTCATTAATCTAATAGTTCTGTTTTCATGAGGAAAGATCAAGGGAGCTTCTCACAGTTGTCATCCCTCGTCCTCAGAAGCTGCTGTTAATTCTTTACTACAGCATGATCATTATCACCTCACAATCAATTCTTCTACTTCTACACGATTACATGTGTCTTTAGCTTTATCTTATGATTTTACATATCCTGATCTTCTACTCGACCCCTAAATCATTGTGATGAATCTAACTTAGCACATCGAGCCGATCAAGCACCGTAAACCCAAGATAAGATAGCTACCTATCATTCATTCTAGCGGCTCTCTGCACCAACTTCGTCCAAGGATATATAGGATGACGCAACCACGCATCCGATTATGTGGGAAGTAAGGAGCAACGTCGAACAATCCAAGTGGCATCACTCCCCGATATACGGGCCAATAATCTGAGACGCCCGCAAACATTAAACACTTGCGTACACTAACATTAGTTATCATAAAACTACCTTATACGTTAATCCGAGACAGCATGTATAAAAGCCACCCTTAGTAATAATACTGGGGGTCGAACCCTCGACACTTATAGGCTATCGTTCCCTATCCCTCTCCCCTTTTTTTTTCTTTCGGAGCTTCGACTCATACTAACTTAACCATCAGAGTAGTTGAGTTAGGTGACCTCTCTGTCCGACTTTGACCTCTGTGCAGGACATCAACGATCAGGAGTTAGGAGCGACCCTCTACCACGCCTCGAGAAACCGATAAGGTGACCTTACGATGAGATCCCCCACCAACTCACTCTCCCTAGCTCGGATGATGGGAATAAAATAAGAATAAATTTTGTATACGAACGAATACTAGCAGACCGTCACACACAGTGGAATCAAACAGAAATCACAATCAAATAAACATCAAGATTTACGTGGAAAACCCCCTCAACTCGAAGGGTAAAAACCATGGGACAAGCCAAAGAAAATCCACTATCAAAATAATGAATATACAGATCTCAATGCTTCTTACCCAAACCAAAGCAACAGTCACAAAAGAATCACAGGGATACAAGGACTATAATACTAAGCATAATATCCAAAACCTTCTCAAGAATTGATAGTAAGAATCCACTGTAAATTGATCTAACTTGAGATATGAATGATTAAGAATAGTCTTTTCTTGTCCTTATTTTCTTTCATTTCCTGGATCTCTTATTTTCTGACCTCTACTGTCAATCTGTAGTCTTCTTTCTCTCACCCACATTTTCAGCCGCAGTTGCCCTCTTAATCTCAACCTTAACCACATAATCTAGGGTTTAGGTTAATATAAGTAAAATTCTAGGATGTGGGCTTCACTAAAGCCTATTATGGGTTGAATCTGGGCTATTTGCCCATTAGCCCAACGACCTTCCCCTTCAGCCCATAAGGGAGGCTGTTTCACGACTCCTCAATGTGAAGTCATGCCGACCAACTGTCGACACATCTCCTTTCTCTCTTTTAGTAAAGCATTTATCAACATGTCTGCCCTATTATCATCTGTGTGAATTTTCTGAAGCTGTAACTGCTTCTCTTCAAACACATTTTTAATTCAGTGATATCTGACAACTATATGCTTTGACTTGGAATGAAATGTTGGGTTTTTGCACAAATGGATGACACTCTAGCTGTCACAATACA
The DNA here is from genome assembly GCA_029747655.1 of Ensete ventricosum. Taxonomy (NCBI): domain Eukaryota; kingdom Viridiplantae; phylum Streptophyta; class Magnoliopsida; order Zingiberales; family Musaceae; genus Ensete; species Ensete ventricosum. Next base: position 46,445,941 of record JAQQAF010000003.1, read on the forward strand.
CCACATAATTTTCTTGTTTCAGCCTTAATTCTTATAAAAATCCTTTTATCCATAACATTTATTTTCAAACCTCTGTAGCAGCAATATATTCTGCCTCTATGGTGGAGATAGCAATATACCTTTTTAATCTGGATTGCCATGTCACAGCTCCCCTTGCAAAAGTAAGTACAAAACCTGATATGGACTTCCTTGTGTCAATATCTCTTGACATATCTACATCTGTGTAACCTGTCAACACAAGTGGTCCACCTCCAAAGCTTAAACAAACTTTAGAACTTCCTCTGAGATATCTAAAAATCCACTTCACTACTGCCCAATGCTCTTTACTTAGATTTACAAAAAATTTGATAGCAACACCCACTGCATATGTGATGTTCGACCTCGTACATACCATTGCGTACATTAAACTTCCAACTGCTGAAGTATAATGAACCTTTTGCATTTTCTCCTTCTCCTCATCACTTGACAGACTCTGATCTGAGCACAACTTGAAGTGACCTGCAAGAGGAGAACCAACTGGCTTTGCATGCTCTACAACATCACCATCTAGAGCTATACATAGTGATAAGTTGATTACATCAACTATAATCCTTAAAGTCTCATCTCAAACCCTTTTGGGTAGCTTAGCTTATGAAAGCATACATCTGATCTTTTCTATGATGGTACGATTCATCTTCTCTGTAATTGCATTATGTTGAGGCGTACCAGGAACTGCCAACTCATGCTGGATGTCATATGACCTGCAATAATCATTAAACAATTTTATGTACTCACTATCATTATCTGATCTTATGCATTTCAATTGTCTTTTTGTCTCCCTTTCAACTCTGGCTGCAACCTGGCAGAGCACGTAGTCACCTTCTGAGCCTATATGGCTGGCTCTATACGGCATATTCGATGCTATGATGTGTCAAGCCTTAACCACTAGCCTCCGAGAACTTGGCCCGAATATGGTACAACTGCTTGAGGCCTTCTTCAGTCTTGTCCTTTGACCAATTCACAAGAGAATCCGAGCTCAACTTCCTAGCCAGTGCCCAGCCCAAGCCATCTACACCCACACTCCTTGGTCTGAGTGAGAAGGACGATGAGCCACTCTCTTATCGTTGCTCGCTTTGCCACTGAAATCAACGCTATCCTTGATGCTCATACTTATTTGATTATGCAAGCATTTTTTATGGACTGCGATCGTTCATGTTCTTCTGGTCGCTAATCGAGAGGCCACCAACAATCATATCGAAAATGCTCCAATGCGCCAACCAACACACCGCTGTAGTGGCAGGAAAGAGAGACGAGCACAAGAGACATCGCACGCAGAAGTCTCAGGGCCAGCCGCCATAACCATCAAGAAGACGGTCAGACCAACCGAAGCAATCCTACCCAATGCCTCCTCCACCACCTCGAACTCATCCAAGACAGAAATCTTCCTCTAGATCATGCAGAATGGGCTCCTAAGAATGCCCAACCTAATCAAAACCCCACGAGAGCTCTAAGACCGGGTGAAATACTATCGATTACATCGAGACTACAGATATGATATTTAGGAGTGTCATGACCTGAGGAACTAGATTGAGGAACTCATCCGTAAGGAATACATCGGGTGCTATGTGAAGAGACATCGAGAGCCCTCACCTCACCCCCATGGGCCGATAGAGAAGTAGATTAATGTTATTATCAGCGACCCGACGTCCGACGGAGACAGTGCGCTGGGCAAAGAAGGCCTACGCCCGGACCATCATGGAGAAGCACCTTAGGAGAAAGGATGAACCCGAGTATCCTGACCATGATGATGCCTTGGTGGTCTCAGTTTGTATTGTCAATCCTCGAGTCAAGAGTGTTATGGTCGACACTAAAGGTTTTGTTGATGTCTGGTATCTCGATGCCTTCTAAAAGCTCGGGCTGGCTGCCTCCGACTTGCCACCGATGATTTTCACCCTTATTGGGTTTATAGGTGACTCTATTACCCCTCTCGGGATGGTCGTTCTACCCATCACCATTGGATAAGAATCGAGATCCAAGACCATGATAGTCACCTTCATGGTGGTCAACCTATTGTCAATGTACAATGTCATTCTTGGCCGATCAGTTCTCAAGAAAATGAGGGTGATCGTTTCCACTTATCATCGAGCAATGAAGTTTCTGACCCAAGTGGGGATCAGAGAAGTGAGAAGCGATCCACGGGAGTTCAAACAGTGCTATCTGGCCACTATCATGTTGCCCAAGAAGTTGAAGCATGGATTGAACCATTCGACCCTGAAGGAGGCAGAGCAGCCACAGTCGCCTTTTGATCGCCCCTTGGTTGACCCTCACGAGACAACCGAGACCCCACACCAGCTCAAGCTTATGGAGTGGACATTGGAAGTTCCTCTCAACAAGCATCGACCCGCTCGGGTCATGAAGATTGTCTCCATGCTCCTATATAAGTACTAGATTCAACTTATTAATTTCTTGATGAGAAATGCTAACGTCTTCGCTTAGTCACTAAAAGACTATTGGTTACAAGTGCTCTACAAGCCAATCACATGAGTGATGGTACTATGACACGTTGCACTGTCTCTTTGCATTATTATTATTATTGGCAGATTCTCACATTATATTATCTATTGAATATATATATTATGATATTCTTAGTTCTATACAATGGGAATCAGATTATGATGAGATCATGATAATGAGACTGAGTCATTTTTAAACACAGATCCTAAATAATTCTGATCATAGGTTGCTCGAGAGGGACATCGAGACAACCAGATAGATTAGTGTACTATATACCCGTTCATACGATGAAGGTGGCTAGTCTTATAACCACTTGTGTGGGGACATTAAGGATATAGTGTAGGTGCTAATTGGAGAATAAGTTCATTAATTAATCCGCTTACGGAATACTATATGGTTAATGATACCTAACGTCAGACGGTGATTTCATAATCCTAGTTGTGTATATGGTCCTTAGACTTGAGACACCAATGATGTCTTGTTTGAATACTCCTTTTCTGACACCGGACTTAAAGATCTAGAAAGTTCTAGATCTAGTACAATCGGTTATCGGGATTGGTAGTCAACCTTACGAAGGCTACTAAGTGTCAATAAAGGTTCATCAACTCTCAGAATCATGAGAGGAATATCTCGTATACTCACACTCAGATAAATCACTAATCAGCTTGGTTGGATTGAGAAAAGAGTTCTCCTAGAGAATCCGATCAGAGCAAGACTTAGACAAATTCCATATGTGGCCTGATAGTACCATACCCGATACATGATCTCTAGAATATTAGATGGATGAGAGATTATATATACATGATAACTAAGGACATATAGGTCTAATAGATAAGATCTCATATACCATCTGAGGTCTATGGCGTAGTGGCATAGTACGTCAATAGTCGATGAGTTGAGTGAATTATTATAAGATAATAATTCATTGAGTCAAAAGGAGTTCTAACGGGGAAGACTATGGCTAGCTCGGTATTGAGCCTAGAGGATCACACACATATGGTGGATGCTTTAATGAATAGAGATCCAACTAGTCCATATTCTTATTAGATGAGACCCGACATTGATGGGCTCCCTACATGAGGTCTAATTAGAGGTCAAAGGAGATTATTGGATAGAGATCCAATAATCTAAGGTTAGTGGGTAAGCGGATAAAGATCCAATACCCACTAAGGCATGATCCCTAGGATTTTTGGTGGCTCTCTATAAATAGGAGGCAAGGGCGGCTCTTATGTGATAGGCTACACCTTTGGCTACCCCCTCATATTCTTCTCTTCTCCATCTCATTCTCAACTGATCAGCCCCTCTCTAGCGTGAGAGGGCAGCGAAGAAAATAAAAGATATTCTTTCAAGTTCGTTGCGAGAAGCTGTGCAAGAGTTACAAGATTTGGTGTTGCGATTGGAGAAGTATCGCTATAAGGCACCATCGTGTGGATACCGCTAAAGGGGAGGACACTTGACCTCCTTTATCCTCTCTATCTGATTTAAAAAAATAGGGATATATGATCTCCCTAGGTAAATAATCTCTCACATGATGTAGTTTTTCGATTTTGAGGCTTTCTGTGCATCAATCTTTGCATGATGATTTTGGTCTATATAGGAAATCGATTTTGTTTTGATCTTCTATTACAGATATGATGCCCCTATTGAGGTTTCCCAATAAAGATATGCTGGGCATCAACCCCAAAAGTCGCACAACACCACCTCAGCATTCTTTTCGAAGCATGACCAATGAAGAAAAGGCCTCAAAAGTTCTCTCCAAACCGATAGAAGGTGATCAACGATGACATGGACCGATTGATGGAGGCAGGATTAATGGCCAAGTCCAAGTACACTCGGTAGCTCTCTAATGTACTCCTTGCTAAGAAATCTAATGGAAGCTAGAGGATGTGCATTAACTATACGATCTTAACCAAACATATCGAAGGATTGCTATCCCCTCCCGAGGATAGATCAATTAATTGACTTGACTTTGGGGCATGAACTCCTCACTTTCATGGACACCTTCTCGGGATATAACCAAATTCGCATGGCTCCCAAGGATCGGGAACACATTGCCTTCATCACTAATAAAAGAGTTTACTATTACAAAATCATATCATTCGGCTTGAAGAATGCCGAAGCGACATACCAAAGGATAGTGAACCAAATATTTAAACATTAAGTCAGGAAAAATATGAAAATAACGAAAAGCATCTCAAGACCTCCTCGACCCCTTTCCCCTAGTCTTAAGACAGTGAAGGTTCATCATAGTCATCGCGGATTACATCACTAAATGGATCGAGGCCTAACTTTTAGCATCCATAACGAAAAAAGTAAGTCGAAAAGTTCATATAGAAGAACATCATAACTCGGTTTGAAAAGGCCATCATCACCGATAACGGAACCCAATTAAACAATGTAAATTTTAAGGAATTCTACCAATCCTACAAAGTTCAACTAAGGTTCAGCTCAGTAACGCATCCCTAGACTAATAGCCTCGCTGAAGTTACCAACCGAACAATACTTGAGGGTCTCAAGAGAAGGGTCGGTGAGTTGCATGGTATGTGGGTTGATGAGATCCCAAGCATCCTATAGGCATCTCGGACTACACCAAAGACTGCCACCGACGAGTCCCCCTACAGCCTAGTGTTCGAGATCGAGGCAGTATTATCACCCCGAGGTGGTTTTCTCAACTCTCTAGTTTGAGAGCTATGAAGAAAGCATCTCAGAGGAAGGGCTCCAAGCAAACCTCAACCTCACTGAAGAACGAAGAGCCCAGGCACACTTGTGGGCCTTGACATATAAGAATGTCGTGGTAAGACTTTACAATCAGAGGATGCACCATCGGTTAATCAAGGTTAGAGACTTGGTATTACGAAAAGTCAAGGTTAGCAACTTGACTCACTCCCAGGAAAAGCTAGCTCAAAACTAAGAGGGACCTTATCAGGTCATCAGCACGGTTCATGACGGAACCTACCACTTAACTACTTAGAAAGGAGTTTGATTCCCTAGAACATAGCACATATCCAATTTAAAGAAGTTCTACATCTGAACCAAGACTACAGGAGCCCAAACTTATCGTGTCTACTGATGGTCCATGGAGGAAGAGCCTTATTGATCAAATAGACAACCAGTCTAAAAAGTGGAAACTTTATTGGTCAAGGAAAATAATTACATCATCTACTCAGTCGAGACTTTACAAATCGAGACAAGTCACAATCAGCTACCCAGATGTAAAACACATCCCGAGACATGACTTTTCATCTTTAGAAAGATGGGTAAGGTAATCTTTCTCGGGTGGGACCCCAAGCTTTGGGTTCGTCCAATGCAGCCTAGTGTCTGATCTCAAGAAACTTTCAATCACCTCCCAATCCCCTCACTCATTGGCTAAAGGCAAGCCCAGCAAGCAAACATAACGACAGAAAGACGTAGGGAATTCAGAAGGAAATTTTCATGAATAAAGAACAAAACACTTCTATTGACCCCTATCAGGCCAATTATACAAAGAAGAAAAACTTAAATTGATGGAAACTTCCGAGAGCCCCCTTAAGTTGTTGGAGGATCGTTGTTACTGAAGGGAACCACCTCCTCCAATCGACACATTGTCATCCTCTAGAAGGGTTGCGTAGGGGTCCTCCTCGATACCTATATTTATAGGCCACCTGATCCATCTTCTGCGAAGCGAGCTTGAAGTCGAGTGACTCCTTGTACTAGGTGATCATCGCCAGGGCTCTCTCGGGGACAACATGCTGCTCCTTGGCCAACAAGCTCTCGGACCTCTCCAGTGCAGATCGAACCGTCACCAGGATCTACTCAGCCTCACGGTATTTGGTTTGGGCGACCTTTAGATCGATCATCAAGTCCAGAAGCTGAGCCTCTAGAACTTGGATCCATCCCTGAGCTTCCTTCTCTAGGTGCTGGGACTCCCTGAGCTAGGATTTGGTCTCCTTTAGCTGTTGGGTCACCTCACTAACTTGGGCCTTGACGATCGCCACTGCCACTGGGCTCACCTCTTCCTTGAGCTTTCGGACCTCAACTCGAAGCCCGTCCGAGAGAGTTCATTGATAACTCTCTTGGAGTCACACACTCTATCGATGAGTCCCACGGAGAAGTGATGGTGCTACAAGAGCACTGTGTCAATTCTAATCCAGAAAGAGGTATGTAAAGAAGACCTAAAAAAGATGACTTACCATGACCAGGTTCTTTGCGGCATTGTCAAGTAGTGCCTTAGAAGGAGTGGTATAGATCTTCACTAGAGGGGGGAAGAGGAGCCCCGACAAAATAACTGGGTGTCAGCTCTATCTATCCACACCTAACTCTTGGGAGTCAATGTGGCCCACCAAGCCTCAAGTGGCCCCTCCCCCTAACAACTCCGGGAGGTCCGCCATTTCCTGAGTGTGGAAGGGCTCATCCCTCGATCGAGCCCTAACCTACAGAGGTCCCTCATGGACCAGGGGCGTGACATCATCTTGTCCCAACGCTTGTTGCTCCCCTTCCCTGCGTGAAACTTCTGAAGGAGCCTCTTTCCGGGGGGCTACCAAGGTAGGAGCCTCTCGGGCAACATTTGGAGGTGGCTTGTGTGCCACCATCTTCATCTTCTTCAGGGGCCGCTCGACCTCAGAAGTGGCCTACTATACAGCGCCTGATTGCATAGTGGTGGCGACACGTGATAGGGAAGGCCCAGGGCGTTGAGCCTGACCTGTGAATATCTCCTTCATCCCCTTGAGATTCATTCTTGCAAAGCATAGAGTGTCCATTAGCATTTATCAAAAACCAAAAACAAGAGGAGTGAAAGAGGGCCAACATACAACAAATACCAAATAAGCCATACCCCTAGGGGCCGAACTAAGGCTCGCCTCCACCAGCCAGTCCTCATTCATCGGTTTGATGACCTTAGAGGAAGAGAGGATTCCTCTCAGATGCACCACCTACTCCACCTCTTTCTTTGACAAAAAGGGAGGAGAGTTGTCGACGTCGTGACTTGTCCACTTCAAGTCGAGACCCTAGCCTCTGAAGGCGCTAACGCAAAAGAAGCAAGACTTCAACCCCTTATTGTTCAAGGGGACACCATCTACCTTGAAGCCACTTCTCACAATCAAGTAGTAGCTACTCGCCCTCTGTCGAGGCGGAAGCAGGACAATAAGAGGGTAAGCGGTTGAACTTAGCCGCCCGACACTCTCCGACAAAAACCACCTGATAATGCTAGAAGTTTGGAGCTATCTGGGAAGGAGAGTCCCTCTAGTGCCAGAGGCACGACACCACTAGTGGGTGCAAAGGAAGCCTTAGCCCTACCTCGAAGGCATCGACCGACAGACCGAATCTATTTGGGAATGGATTAAAAGGCTGATGGTTGACCTCCGGGATGTACAGGTCATGTTTGGGGGAGATGTGATACCTAGACCTAATTATCAGCAAGAATTACTTGGTTATGATCGAATCCTCATCATGCTCTCTGAGCATTGCCTATAAAGCTTTGGAGGCCTTCTCATCCAAAAAAGATGATGACCTAAATGGGGAGCGCCCCCTGCATTTCACCCACTGTTCAAATACGAGGCTGCATTTTTGGACCTCATCTGACTTAGGCTAGAAGACAAAGTCAATATTGCAAGTAAAAACCAAGAAACGAGAGGAAAGCGATTGAAGGAAATGGAGGAACAAAGAAAACAAGAGGACTCAACTATGAAAAACCCAAGGATGACCGAGGACGAATGGTAGAAGGATGCCAGAGGGACCTGAAGACGATCGAGACACTAGCTGGAGGAAGAGGAATAGAGAGGAAAGGTCCCTTCGCATCTTGTAGGTGGGACTTATAAAGACAAATGTGGGTGCATGAGTCAATGCAACCTTTCAGGTGGGAAGCAACAGTAAGATGATGAGCCCGCGGCCTGGAGCAATATTTAACCTTTTCGATAAGGGGACAGTGCAACATCTCAGGATCCCAAGGAGATTTACATTAAATGGGACCAGATCCCCTCAATAACCGCTTAGGAGAAAGCATCCCGCCTACAAAATCAGCCTCTCACAGCATGACAACACATCACCTCATCATGACAAAAGAAAATCCATGTCAGAAAGGGGCGGGATGCAATAGCAACCGCCTCAGTTTAAACTTCCCGCTTGCAGAGGAAGCTTCCCATCTACTGAGGCCCCATCAGAATCATAGTCGTCTTTAGAACGATCGATCTTTAGCCAACCAAGTCTTGGCCAGTCTACTACCGACCTAGACTCGACCAGTCTTCTACCGACTTCGTCTCGGTTAGTCTTTTGCCCACCTAGTCTCGACCAGTCCTCTATGGACCTAGTCTCGGCAGTCCTATGTTGACCTAGTCTCGACGTCCTCTATCGACCTAGTCTTGGTTGGAATTTTGCTAACCTAGTTTTAATCGATCCTTTGCCGACCTAGTCTCAGCCGGTCCTTCGCCAACCTAGTCTTGGCTAGTCCACTATTGATTTAGTCTCAGCCAGTCCTCTGCCAACCTAGTCTCGACGGTCCTCTGCCAACTTCATCTTAATCAATCCTCTACCAACCTAGTCTCGACGGTCCTCTGCCGACTTCGTCTCCGCCAGTCCTCTACTGACCTAATGTCACGGACAAAAATATAGAGAGTGCTCAATGAAATGTTCATGTATGTTTGTGTCTTTCGACTTTTGTTCATACTTTGTACAGCAAGTAGCGAGCTAACAGTATGCTTGTCAGCCCAAGTTTGGATAGCTTTCGTGGCCGATTTTAGTTTGTAAATAAGAGTTGTATCATGTGGACACTTGTTGGGACTTCAATCTGTAATGAACTTTGATCCTTTATGTGCGACCGTTCAGAATTTATAAAATTCATGGTTGTAATTTGCATTAGCTATATAAAATATTTGTTGAAGTGGTTGCTTGTGGATCCAGTGGAAAATATTTTCTCTAATCCATTTTCTCTTTTATAGGTCTTAAGGGACTATATGAGGTTTCGGGGACGTTGACCTTTGCGGATGGACACGCGATGGTGCTGCATGACTTAGGCAAAACTAGCTAAGTTCGTGATATTTGGTATTAGAGCGAGACAAGCACACGTAGAACACTTGCCATGTAAATGTGGGGGATCTAGCTAGGCTGCATGGAGAGCAGTCAGCACCCGCAATCGTTTTGGGGAAATGGATATTGAGATGTATGTAAAGGAGTCACTCAGAGGAACGAGCATCTATGATTGGTATTCAGAGGAATGACCAACTCTTTGCATGAGAGACACCACGAGGACAAGCAAGATAGGAATAATGCATAGCGCACAAAGGTTTGGATGGCTGAGTTCGAGCAACAACTTGACGTTGGCAACCAAAACTTGACGGTACTTAAGGTAAGCGAGGTGCTTGGTAAAAGATGAAACCGTATAAAATGGGATGCGTTGTACAACAACCGAAAGAGTTGTGCAAAGCTTATAGAGGTGAGGGGAATTGTGCTAACTCGAAGAATTCGATACAATGGAGTGTTCATGGCCATCCCAGGACGACCGAAACTCGATGCCATGGAGCATTGAAACTTTCTCTTCGACATAGGAAGGATACATCCATAGGATGCTAAAGTGTGCAACAAGTTCAACATGTTGCTAAATCTTGAAGGACGCAACGAGGGTTGTATTGGCGAAGAGTCATAATCTAGCAAGTGTATTTGCAGGGGTAGAACAATGCATAGTTTGTTCAGCAAAGGGGATAGTGGTCTCCAACACTTCTAAAGGGAAGAACACGAAGAAGAAAGTTGCTCTAACATGCTAGATATCCAGGAGGGATAAGTCCTAGTTCTTTAGAGGGAGAATTATATACCAATAATTTTTTGAGTAGTATCTCAAGACAATAACTCCACAAAGCTCAACGGATTGAGCGAGCGACAAGGAGTCATTGCATGATCTCGCATGAGATAATGTATTGGTGGATGTATTACAAAACCAAGTGGGGGAGCAACCATAACAACATCAAATGAAGGCACACTTAGAGCCGATGTGAAAATCAAACTCAATAGAGAGGCGACCCATGGAATGGTAGGCACGAGGGCCACCATCAACTCAATGCAAATCGAGGAGCATAACAACTTGGGTGAAACTTAGTGAAGTATCCAAGCTGCACGAGGGGAGTCGACGTAAAAGATGGAATATGGAGCGAAGGCATGAAGCTTTCCTTGGACAGAGGTCAAGGACATGAACTCTTATAGTGGCAAGAGTGAGATCATGTTGTTCCATGCGTTCTTCGTTCTGATGTGGCTAATTAATCATGCATGGTGCCAAAGAGGAAGGGGGCTTCGAGGCATATGCACCTTGCCTAAGAGATGCATTTGATGGAGAAACTAAGGTGATTCAACTTGCAGAGACAAAGTTGAGATTAGAAGGCCTTAGCATAAAGCGAGAGGACACAAAGGTAGGTACTCTTGAAGAATATGTCATAGTGTTGTCATTCAAGTTATCATGAAGAAAGCGATGCACAACGGAGATTGTGCTAGTGAGGGATAGAGGCCAAGGATCCAAATACTAAGACAAGGCTAAAGGTCAGAGGCTAAGGAACTTCATAAGATCGGTGTCAATAGGCTACTTATTAATATAGCTGAAAGTAAAGGACTTCGGGTTGATGCAGGAGTGCTTGACCAAGGAACAAAGTAGGCAGTACGTGGAGTTGTACCTTTTCTACTCAGAGAAATAGGCAGCAAAGATTATGAAGAAGAAGATACAATCCCAAAGACGATCAAAACTATTAAAGACTTGTTCCAAGTTGAGGTAAAATTTTGCTATTTTTGGGCAAAACTTCTTGCATACCGAAAGTTCGATGGCAGAGAGAAGGCAAATCGCAGTAGTTAAATCAACACAAAGAGTGCAAACACTTTGGGTACTTCGGAAGTATGAGCAAAGAGGGGGCGAACACTAGAAACTAGCTCGATGCATGAAGTACAACCTTGAGGAGGCGGGCGAAGTCAAGTAACATATGCCTTCTTAACTCTTAAGAGAATGGGTGAAACTGAGTACCTCAGTTCTCTTATTTATTCAACAAAGGATCTTTGTACAAGTTCAAAGACCATTCAAAGAAATATAATGGAAGACGAGTTGTAAATCCTCACCAATAGTGATTAGTGCTATTAAGAGTAGATTGTCCACCTCATTTCTTAATAGATAGTTAATCGAAAGCGGAAGTGATGCAAACCTACTTAGAAGCGATAATTAAGTTGAAGAATAATCAATAGGCAAATTTTAAGAAGGAAAGACTATAAAAACTTAAAAGTCTGTGAGGTGATACTTAGTAAAGCTCCAACCTAGTTTAAGCAGTATGAAACGTTTGAGATACTAGTATAAAATAAAGAAGGTCTTTTCCTTTATCAAAAAAATCTGTAAGAATCAACACAACTCAGCTGACCCCACACTAGAGTCAGTCATTGGCAAGTTGAAGTAGCATGATAGATTAAAGTTTGACTACTAAATAATAGCGGCGGAGAGCAACTAGGAGCCAAGAGGCGTGTTATAGCTAGAGTAGAAGATTGAAGATTTAGTAAACGACGAGATGTAGTGTTTGCAGCGGCTTCGATGAGGACATCGAAAGAATAAGCAGGAGAACATGTCATGGACAAAAATATAGAGAGGGTGCTTATTGTAATGCTCATGTATATCTGTTTCTTTTGGGTTTTGTTCATACTTTGTATAGCAAGTAGCGGGCTAACAATATGTCTGGTAGTCCAAGTTTGGATAGCTTTCATAGCCAGTTTTGACTTATAAATGAGAGTTATGTCATGTAAATACTTGTGAGGACTTCGATCTGTAATTGACCTTGATCCTTTGTGTGGAACCATTTAGAGTTTTTAAAGTCCATGGATATAATTTGCATTAGCTACATATAGTGTTTGCTAAAGTGGTTGCTTGTGGATCCAGTAAGAAATATTTTCTAACCTATTTTCTCTTTTGTAGGTCTTAAGAGATCATAGGTGGTTTCTGGGAGGCTGACATTTGCTGATGGATACGCGATGGTGCGTACGACTTAGGCAAAACTAACTAACTTTGTACACCAGTCTCGACGATTCTCTGTCGACCTAGTCATGATCGATTCTTCGTCGACCTAGTCTCAACTAGTTCTCTGCCGACCCAACCTCGCTCAATCCCTAGCTAACTTCAACTCGATCAGTTCTCTGCCAATCTAGTCTTGATCAGTCTATTGCTGACGACGCCTTGGTCCACCCATTGCCGAGTACGTCTCGACCAGAACAAGTCAATGCTTAGACCTCATTGGGCTCCGATCGCGTGGAGCAAACCTACTCAAAGGAAATCTGCTCGATCAGCAAGACCAATGACCTGACTGACATGGGTCTCGAGTGATGCCTCACAATTCTCCCGAGGTACGCCTCCTTTGGGGGGGTGGGGGGGGGGGGGGGGGGGTGGGGAGAATGATATGGTATATCCCGATTTTCCACTCCATGGGGCCTTGGATTGCCATAGCAGAGCAAACTTGGCACACGGAGTTGACCTAGCATTGCAAACCCGAAACAAAACAGCTACGTGTCACCCATTATGGTGGCTCTCTGCACCAACTTCGCCTGAGGATGTATAGGATGGTGCAGCCATGCATCCGATTACGCGGGAAGTAAGGAGCAACGTTGAACAATTCAAGCGGCGTCGACACCCGATGTACGGACCAACCGTCTGAGATGCTCATAGACATTAAACACCTATGTACATTAACGTCAGTGATCATAAAACTACTCCGCACGTCGATTCGAGACAACATGTATAAAAGCCACCCTCAGGAATAATACTAGGGATCAGACCCTTGACACTTACAGGTTACTATTCGCTATCCCTCTCCCCCTTTTCTCTTTTGGAGCTTCGGATGACACTAACTTAAGCATAAGAGGGATCAAGTTCGGTGACCTCTCTGCTCGACTCCAATTTTTATGCAAGGCACCGACTGTCAGGAGGTAGGAGTGACCCTTTGCCATGTCGTGAGAAACCGATCGGGTGACCTTGCATCGGATCCCCCACCAACTCACTCTCTCCAGTTCGAAACTAGCATTGATTATATTATCTTACACATTTGAATCAAACCAAGTACCTCGGCCACTACATAAAAGGTTGTTGCGTTGTGAAGTAGCGGAGCAATTGCTTCGGTGGAAGAGTTATTGCATTGTGAGCACAAGTTATCATCTCATTCTTGTTAGGGGGAATTTGGTGCTTGCCTAGTAGATGCATTCCGCCTCCGTGTCTGTTGAGCAAGCACTGCTGGTTCAGGCTCGTGTGCGCTAACTCGCCCGCAGTCGTCTCAGTGTGGAGTTGGAGCTCGGTCGGATGGGTGGTACCTCGGGGTTCGGCTCGGGAAGTCGGCTGCTGGAATGGTGGAGCTCGGGTCGGCTGCTGACTCCTGCAAAAAGGTCGGGTCGGGTAGGTTCCCGACGTGACCTGTCCGACGGTCAAGTTAGTTCAGTGGTTGGTTTTTGTCATCCCCTGCTCCGTAGAGGTGTAGGAGCTTTTATAATGAATGCTATAGGTCATTCGTACCTGATATCTTTACTGCCTTTATTGCTTACCGTACCGTTGCTCCTCACCATACCGTTCGTAGTCCTTGCGGCGAGGCGCGCGCCTGCAGGTAAGGGGTGTCGACCTTGTCCACCTTACCTGTGTCAGGTCGGCCATACGACCGCTGACTCCTCCATGCCTGTGTCAGACCGGCTTCCCCGTGTCGGGTCGGCCATGTCAGCAGGCCAAGTGTCCGAGGGCGCGAGGACGTGGCTGTCAAGTCAACATTTGCCATATCATTCTTTCCCCCCCGGGAAGACCTTCTCGAGGTGCCCGATTAGGGTGCTGAAGATGAGGTCTTATGTCGAGCCGCCAGTTTGTGGTGACGTTAGACTAGTCCTAAAAGTTGGCTGATCTGATCGGGCGGGAGTTGACCTGACCGAGTGGGGGCTCAGGAACTGATCGGACCGAGCGAGGCTCGGGAATGATCCGACCGAGTAGGAGCTCGGGAACTGATCCAAGCATGAGTTGATCCGACCGAGCGGGGCTTGGGAAATGAACTGGTTAGGTTTAAGTACCCGGGAGCTGATCCGACCGAGCAGGGGCTCGGGAAATGAACTGGTCAGGTTTAGTACACGAAAACTGATCCGACCAATCTAGGGCTCGGGAAATGAACCGGTCGAGTTTAAGTACCCGGAAACTGATCCGACCAAGCTGGGGCTCAGGAAATGAACCAGTCGGGTTTAAGTACCCAGAAGCTGATCCGACCGAGCTGGGGCTCGGGAAATGAACTGGTCGGGTTTAAGTACCCGAAAGCTGATCCGACCGAGCTGGGGCTCGAGAAATGAACCGGTTGGGTTTAAGTACCCGGAAGCTGATCCGACCGAGCTGGGGCTTGGGAAATGAACTGATCGGATTTAAGTACCCGGAAGCTGATTCGACCGAGCTAGGGCTCGGGAAATGAATCGATCGAGTTTAAGTACCCGGAAGCTGATCCGACCGAGTTGGGGCTCGGGAAATGAACTGGTTGGGTTTAAGTACCCGGAAGCTGATCCGACCGAGCTGGGGCTCCGGAAATGAACTGGTCGGGTTTAAGTACCCGGAAGCTGATCCGACCAAGCTGGGGCTCAGGAAATGAACTGGTCAGGTTTAAATACTGGGGAGCAGATCTGACCGAACATGGGGCTCGGGAACTGAACTGGCCGAGTTTGAATACCCGGAGGCTGGCTGGCCGAGCAGAGCAGCTCGGAAGCTGGACTGGTCGAGCAGTGCTGCTCGGGTTCTGGACTTGTCTAGTATTGCGGCTCAGGTTTGTGAGTGGTTGAGCATTACTGTTCAGGCTCATAATTTGCCCGAGGCGTAGCTCAGGCTCGTAAGTGGCCGAGGTGCATAGCTCAGGATCATGACTGGCCCAAGACATAGCTCGGGCTTATGAGTAGCTGAGCAATGTTGCTTTGGCTCGTGAGTGGCCGAGCACTATTGCTCGGGGTTGTTATTTGCCCAAGGCGTAGCTCGGGCTTGTGAGTGACCGAGTACACAGCTT
Source organism: Ensete ventricosum (assembly GCA_029747655.1). Lineage (NCBI taxonomy): Eukaryota > Viridiplantae > Streptophyta > Magnoliopsida > Zingiberales > Musaceae > Ensete > Ensete ventricosum. Next base: position 46,461,411 of record JAQQAF010000003.1, read on the forward strand.
GGGCTCGTAACTTGCACAAGGCGTAGCTCGGGCTTGGGAGTGGCCGAGGTGCACAACTCGGTCTCATAAGTGGCCGGGGTGCATAACTCAAACTCGTAAGTTGCCTAAGGCGTAGCTCGGGCTTGTGAGTGGCCGAGGTGCACAACTCGAGCTCGTAAGTTGCCCAAGGTGTAGCTCGGGCTTGTGAGCGGCCGAGGTGCACAACTCGGGCTCGTAAGTGGTCGAGGTGCGCAACTCGGTCTTGTAAGTGGCCGAGGTGCACAACTCGGGCTCGTAACTTGCCCAAGGCGTAGCTCGGGCTTGTGAGCGGTCGAGGTGCATAACTCGGGCTCGCAAGTTGCCCAAGGTATAGCTCGGGCTTATGAGCGGCCGAGGTGCGCAACTCCGGCTCGTAAGTGGCCGAGGTGCACAACTCGGGCTCGTAAGTTGCCCAAGGCATAGCTCGGGCTTGTGAGCGACCGAGGTGTGCAACTCGGGCTCGTAAGTGGCCGAGGTGCATAATTCGGACTCGTAAGTTGCCCAAGGCTTAGCTCGGGCTTGTGAGCAGCCGAGGTGCGCAACTTGGGCTCGTAAGTAGCCGAGGTGTATAACTCGGACTTGTAACTTGTCCAAGGAGTAGCTCAGGCTTGTGAGCGACCAAAGTGCACAACTCGGGCTCGTAAGTGGTTGAGGTGCACAACTCGGGCTCGTAACTTGCCTAAGGCGTAGCTCGGGCTTGTGAGTGGCCGAGGTGCACAACTCGAGCTCGTAAGTTACCCAAGGCGTAGCTCGGGCTTGTGAGCAGCCGAGGTGCACAACTCAGACTCGTAAGTGGCCGAGGTGCACAACTCGGGCTCGTAACTTGCCCAAGGTGTAGCTCGGGCATGTGAGCGGCCGAGGTGCACAACTCGGGCTCGCAAGTTGCCCAAGGCATAGCTCGGGCTTGTGAGCGGCTGAGGTGCGCAACTCGGGCTTGTAAGTTGCCCAAGGCGTAGCTCGGGCTTGTGAGCGGCCGAGGTGCGCAACTCGGGCTCGTAAGTGGCCGAGGTACACAACTCGAGCTCGTAACTTGCCTAAGGCGTAGCTCGGGCTGGTGAGCGACCGAGGTGCACAACTCGGGCTCGCAAGTTGCCCAAGGCATAGCTCGGGCTTGTGAGCGGCTGAGGTGCACAACTCGGGCTCATAAGTGGTCGAGGTGCACAACTCGGGCTCGTAAGTTGCCCAAGGCATAGCTCGGGCTTGTTGGGTAGTTGAGATCTCTCCGAGACGCACCTTGAGATTGTTCGATTGCGGGCATTCTTGCGACATCGGGCCCTCCTTCTAGCGCCAAAAATGTTAAGGGGAAATTTAGTGCTTGCCTAGTAGATGTGTTCCGCCTCTGTGTCTGTTGAGCAAGCACTGCTGGTTTAGGCCCGTGTGCGCTAGCTCGCCCGCAGTCGTTTCGATGCGGAGTTGGAGCTCGGTCAGATGGGTGGTACCTCGGGGTTCGGCTCGGGAAGTCGGCTGCTGGAATGGTGGAGCTCGGGTCGGGCTGAAGTATTCCAGCTCGGGTCGGCCGCTGACTCCCGCAAGAAGGTCAGGTCGGGTAGGTTCCCGACGTGACCCCTCCGACGGTCAAGTTAGTTCAGTGGTTGGTTTTTGTCATCCCCTGCTCCGTAGAGGTGCAGGAGCTTTTATAGTGAATGCTATAGGTCATTCGTACCTGATATCTTTACTGCCTTTATTGCTTACCATACCGCTACTCCTCACCAAGCTGTCCGTAGTCTTTGCGGCGAGGCGCGCGCCTACAGGTAAGGGGTGTCGACCTTGCCCACATTACCTGTGTCAGGTTGGTCATACGATCGCTGACTCCTCCATGCCTGTGTCAGATTGGCTTCCCCGTGTCGGGTCGACCATATCGGCGGGCCAAGTGTCCGAGGGCGCGAGGACGTGACGGTCAGGTCAATATTTGCCATATCAATTCTCTATCTGTTCTACTTCTGAGAGTGCAAGTTGAAGAATATTATTACCATGCTTGATAGATTCTGCAAAGCTTCCATAGTGTTGTGTTGCATTTCTTCTTGCCTTAATTTTTTTCCTTCTTGATTTTGATGTTTTTGGGTTCTTGGCAGTGGCCAACTTCTTAATGCAAACAACATACTGCTTTGGTGTACATTAAGCGGAAAAAAAATTCAAACTTATATTTTATTCTAAATTAAGATATACTTCAACATAAGTTTTATTTTTTATCTGATAGTATAAGTAATATAATGACAAAATATATTATTTATTATTATTATTTTTTCATATAAGTGTGTGCGCACGTGCGTGCTTACGTGAAGGATTTAGCAAGTTCTTTTTACCAGATTTACCATCTGTGGACTAATAACATCTCAAGTTGCCTAATGAGTAGTTTCATGTTTTCAAACCATTGCAACAACAACAATACAATACAATTATTTCAGCAGATAGTTTAAAGTGATTGAGAATGCAATAATGTTTATCCTGTGGAACAGTGATGACATCAATTGTAATAATTGAGATCAATTATTATGGATGACAAAAAATTAATCTCAGAAAAGAGACTTCTTTTGCTGTTTTTTTTTTTGAGAAAAAAAGCAAAAAGAAAAGGACAAGCTAAAAAAATGACACCCCACACATAATAAATCATGACATCTCTCTTCATTTTATTGGCTTAAATTGATAAAGCTGTCTTTGTTAAGGGTCTTGTATGTGGATGCCCAAGAAATTGCTCTATCTTTTCACACCTCATCATAAATGGAACTACTTTTAGTATAGCAAACCCTGCTCCTCAAAGCTGATCTAACTTTTGATCACAAAGACAAAGGGTCAATTTTTCTCTCTTTGAAGAAAAAAGAGATCACATCACTGCTGTTTCCTCCCCCTAAAAACAAGCTAATCTCCTAAGGAACATCCCTCCCTTTATTTCAGGACAAGCTGCCATTAGTTGTACTTTCTTTCAGGGTAAACAAAGATTGATGAGTTTGATGACATTAAACTTGATCAGCATCTGATGCATCATGCAGTGATGGACCCCAATCATGTTGGGACTTAGTGAAAGACTGGTCTTACAAGACTTGGAATCACTATCTAATCTTCTCTCTTCTTTTCTCTATGACTATGACATAGAAGTTACACTTCATCCTTTGATTCTTCCAGAGTTCTTCTTCTGCAGCAGTTTTCTTTTCCCACAGAATGAAGAGGTCTGAAGAATCAGTGGATTAGAATCAGTGGTTTTCTCAATCCATCACTTTCTATCTTCTTCATTGCAGACAATGATAAATCTTTTTTTCTTATTCTGATAAATTATCCATCGGTCTTCAGAAGAAACAAATCATTCGTATCCATTTGGTTCACTGGATTTGTGGTATGTTCTTCGAGATTTTTATTTGAACTTGTGGTCATCAATCAGGTTTGTTTCTGATGGATGTAAATTGTTGGAGAAATATGCTCCGCACTTCAAAACCTCATAAGAATTATTATTGCTCTGGAAACATTATACCTCTTGTTCCGAAAAAAGCATGTGCAAGTCCTTATATTTAAATTAATGGTAGCATATCCATTGAGTTCTTATATACTAACCTAAATCTTCACCCACCATATAACGACATAAGTCGTCGTCAAGGATCATGATAATCCAAAATTATGCTAAGCCTAATGATAAATTTATCTATGATGTGCTCTTATCTTCGTCCACAAATAGTTTTTTTTTTGCTCGAGCATTTGATCGGCTTTAATATTACTTATCACAATTCGATTTGATGAGATACTTGACTTATTAATTTATATTTTGACCTAAATCTTTACCCACTTTTAATTTATGAGTAAACTTGAACACTACAAAATAGTGAAATATCTTACATAAGTTCACATATCAAATCTCAATTATAATTAATATTTATCTTAACTTTTAATTATATATATATGTATATACATATATATATGTATATATATGTATGTATATATATATATTTATATATATAGTTTATGAAATTGTATCTTCAATTACATGTCAATCATTTTTAACCACCTCTCAACTTTTCTGCAAGAATATGAGCATCTTATAGATTTATCTGTATATGGGGTTGTAGAGAGTATCGAACTCAACGAGTAACCAAAAATAAATCTTAAAGAAATTGAGTGATCAACTAATAGTAAAAAATATCTATTAATTCACAGTTATTGTACAAATTCTCACTGAAAATAGAGATGGTTGTTTATTTATATAGATAAAGAAATTTCTATCTCAACATGAAATGAAAAATTAAAATATACGAGATGTGTGGAACGAGCAGTCTGAGTTATGTTCTAAAACTAGAAGATGTAAAAGGTCCATCAGTCCCAAGGATCCACATGATTAGTTTAATTATGAATCCAACAACAAACAACATAGTTTTAATAAGTGATTTAATCTCGTATAATAGTAAAATACAAGAGCAAGAGTGAGATTTCCACCATCTTTTCAAGCTTTTGTCCAAGTAGACAATAAAATGCCAATTTGGAAAAAGCCTATAGGCGAATCATATATTTCTCATCATATAATATTCTATTAGGCTATTAATGGCTGATTCGTCACTATTTCGATTGAGATTTTATACGTGACGTAGTTAACGATTAATATCTCTGCTTGCGATGCTATATGTCATCGTGTTATTGAGATATATTGATATGGCTACCTCACACAGGTTAGCTATCACGTAAGGTATCTGTGTTATAATCCTAATTAATGTAGGCCATAACTTCGTAAGCTAATTAATGCTCCACAGCACGACTAGTGGTACTCTATTTATGTTGCTTAATTTTGGACATCAGATCCTACATATAAGAACAAGATCTAGAAGAAGACCATCCTAAATAATATCTCTGTGAGCTCCACATTAACTCAACATGTTGGGCTGATGACCAGATTTAATCTTGCGAAGCTTTCCGTGATCTGAGCATGGCGAGCGGTGTTGAGCGCTGCGTGCATGGAGATGTGGCCTCTCCATTAATAGCGACAACTGGCCGCGGACACCGGGCTCTCCTCACGATGCACATCGGCAGTGGAGCGACCCATTGACCCGGTGGGCCGCCGCCACTTCTTTAATTGTGGACTCTTGGATCCACCAACATTGCTTGATCCAATGATCTCCTCGAGCTGCGTTTGGAGACTTTGACCTCTCTAGATTCTCAAATCATGCCTATGTTTCAGCGAAAGAACAGCAAGCAAGATCCACGACTCACACGTTCCTGTTTTGGATCGAGACGACATGAAACGAAACGCTGATGCGAGAATTTAGCCAAATCTCATGTTCTGATGGCGAATGCAGAAGTGAGATCCTCCAGCAATCAGCAAGAAAAGCTATTCTAGTAAGAATGTCGAACGAGCTACAAGCTCGGGTCGAACGGCACGCCCGTCGACGGGATCCATGAACGGCCGGCTATGAACCGCCCTACGGTGAACGGCCGCACGGTCGATCGCCGCCGGATCACATGGTACCCCGGCCACTTCACTCGCCTCGACATCCTCGACCCCGGCCCGGTGTTATCGAACTCGCCGTAGTACAACGTGTTCAGCGCGAAATTGCCAGCGAACGGTAGCCACCCGGCGGGGTCGATGATGCCGTCGATGTAGCTCTGTAGGAAGAGCGTGCGGGAGTACTGCATCCATGGCCGCCCCAGGTACGACCTCACGGTCTTCCGCACCGGCAGCAGCTCGGCCGCCGGCTCGATGTTGGAGAACTGGATCACGATGCCGGTGTTCTGGTTGGGGTCGCTGCGGCCTTGCGCCGTGATGACGTTGGACTCGCCGTGCCGGGGCAGCCTTGCGTAGATGTTGCAGCGCTGGAGCACGACCGCTGCATTGCCGAAGATGAAGTCGATCGTGCCGTGTATGTCGCACTCTCTGAAGAACTGCCGCTGGCTGTAGACGAACAGCGTGTCCTGGTATCCCTCGATGCTGCACCGGTAGTAGACGGAGCGATCCGACGCCGACAGAAGCGCCACCGCCTGCGATCCCGGGCCAAACGTGTTCCTGAACGTGATGCCACTCGCTTTGAATCCGTCACCGAACACACCTATCGACATGAATAAGATCACGTAGACTGATGAGTGATGCAAGCATGCATGCGTGATCGTCGAACAAAGGTAACATGGGTCTGTAGTTTCTTACTGAATGTTGCAGAGCTGAGGGTGGTGTAGCCACTAGCGACGCTCCTGCTTCCGGTGATTATGGTCTTTCCAATGCCGTCGCCAAGCATCACGAGATTACTTAAGCTACTGGCTACCTGCACGTACTCGTTGTACACACCGGCCTTGACGTATATCACGAACTTGGATAGCCTTCCGGTCTGCATCCTTGCCGCGGCGGCCTCGAAAGCTTCCTTGATGGTTCGGAAGTTTCCCGATCCATCAGTGGCGACCACGAGGTCGGCGCTGGCGGAGAGCTGCAGGAGCCGCCTGTTAGCGATCATCATCCAGCTCGAAACCCCTCCCCGGTCCGTCGTCGCCGACACATTCGTCGTGGCAGCTGCGGCGGCCGGCCGGTTGATGGCGAGACAGTTGCTGATGAGATCGGAGACGTTGTACCGCGTGACCGGCTCGATGATCTCCGACGAGGCGCCGGTGTCGTTGAAGCCCGTGAGGCAGGTCTGCAGGTTGGTCAGGGAGGCGCTGAGCCAGGTCTGGGAGTCGAAGGCGGTGCAGGCGCCGTGCGGGGCGTCGAGGGTGCGGTTGAGCTGGAGGACGGTGTTGTCGTAGAGTTTCCAGCAGTCGAGCCAGGCGGTCCTCTCACGGGCTTGGCGGCACGCGGGGCCCCGGCGCTTGAGCTGGCTCTGGGCGCGGATGGTGAGGTCGAAGGCGAGGCGGAGGGAGAGCTGGTAGAACTGGGCCTTGTCCTTGGGGATCCCGACATGGGGGTTGCTGCCGAGGTAGTAGCGGCACGGCTCCGGGTGCGGCGTGTTGCTGCACCAGTGGTCTATGTCGTCGGAGTCATGGAAGGAGAGGGAGGGAGATGGCAGGGAGGTGAAGAGGACGACGAAGAGGAGCAAAGCGGGCAGCTTCAGCATGCTTGGTAGTGTGAGGCAGAGAGCAGGTGGTGGTCCGTGTGTGCCTTTAAAGCGAAGGATCGATGTGCTCCTGTCGCCTCGATGCTCGATGAGAGATCGAGCATTGGAATGCCCTCCGGTTTCAGGAAGGAGAGTGATGACGTGAGGGGTTATAACCAGATCGATGAAAAGATGGTCGGCCAAATCCACTGGCATCGTTGAATCATGACCACAGTACATCGTTTTTGATCCCGACCCGTTTCTTGTACGAGTCAAATCTAGCACAAAATGCACGCTCTCAATCCTTGTTGGTATAAAACAAGTAAAAACGGGACCAGAAACCTACATCGACCGGGCCTGATCCAACCCTAGTAGTCTCTACCATCTCGCTCTTGTCCTCTCACACGCTTATGAGGTACGGCGGTAAGGGTAGGTGTCATGTGACCCCTTGGCCAGCCCAGCCCAGCCCAGCCCAACTCCATTCAATTTGCGGCGGCACGCGTGCTCATGTCACATTTACTTCCAGTACGCGCCGCGTGGTAGCCGTCGAACCCTTATGCATTACGATTGGGCAACATGGCCGCGAGCTCCTGAGCCCACCCAGTAGACATCACAACAATATCGAACGGGTACACACACAGAGGGTGAAAAGAAGTATCATCCGCGTGCGATATACGACACGTGGTCACGGATGTCCGTCGACCGTCCCGAATCATCCACGCCGGCGCGTGATCTGCCTCCATCGTTAGTATTAGATTCATGCTTTAAGATGCGTGCGTACCAGGTGAAGCATCCTCCGTCTAGGTTGCTACATGGCCGTGACGGATGCCAGCCAGCCAACCCCGTAGGAGGTACGTCGTAACGACCCCTGGACGAATCGTTCCAAAACGTCAAACAAATCTCTCCAATTTTTAGCTCCGATTTATTTATATTAAATTCAGGGAGAAAAAAAACCCTTAAAAATGGTAAATAAAAAACAAGAAAAGAAGCGATATATATAGTCGACTTTTCTTTTTTGTGTTTTTCGCCGATCCGCCATCGCAGAGCAGCTCATTTCTTTCTCATCTCGCCAGTCTTGGGGACCGACCTTGTTCGTTGGTTCGATCGCTCTTTGGGCTTCCGAATCGAGGCGGACGGAGGCGTTTCCGCGGCTTATCCGGTGCGCCAACCCTTAGATCTGAGGCGGGCTTCGGCCGATCGGGCGCCGGCGAACGGATCCGCCGCGGTGAGGGCGGATCGGGGGCGGCCATGGCGCTGTCCGGGATGCGAGGGCTGTCTGTGTTCATCAGTGATGTCAGGAATTGCCAGAACAAGGAGCAGGAGCGGTTGCGAGTCGACAAGGAGCTCGGAAACATCAGGACCCGGTTCAAGAACGAGAAGGTCATCCCTCCGCCTACTTCCTTCTATCTGATTTATTCGTCTCTCTCTCTCTCTCTATTCAGTTTTCTTCCGTAAACCCTTCTCTTACGTGGTCTGGGTCCGCCAAGAACGAATAGGTCCAGATCGCTGCTCCTAGGTTACGATTGTCTCACATTCGAAGAATGCTATGGTTATTTTAGTTGATCTTTTGCCGCAGAAAGCAGCTGAAATTGTCTCTAATTTTGTCTACTTAAGGTACTTATCTTTCGTGCCGTCTTTGACTACCTAGGGTTGCAGCGCAAAAATTTGGAAGAAAAAAAGTAGTGGTTCAGGCTGGGGATAATTTTATGTAGTCAATGAACGACGAATTAACATTGTTATCATGCTTGAAGAGTGAGGTTGGTTGGCTGGAATGATGTCCAATAGTTCCAATTCAACTTTGTTAAGTTTTATCTGAAAAGGTACTAAAAAATTTTAAAAAATAAAAAGTTCAAGTAACAAACAACAAATAAAAATGAATGTTAAACAAAATTAAGAGAACATGTGCTGCAACACTGAGTATACATCATGCTCTATTTATTTCTGAGGCTTCTTAGAAGCTTGTCTTCTTATACTTCAAATATGTTCAATGAAAAAAAAATGCAAGTATTAAAGTATCTTTTCTTTTGTTTATTCTTTTCTTGCTCATTCAAAAATATTGACAACCTGACTTAATGATGTTTTGTACTAAACTATTGATACAAGCCTGATCCCGTTTCAGTTTATCAGATAAATGATACATATATTTCCTTCTTTGATAGGGCTTGTCACCTTATGAGAAAAAGAAATATGTCTGGAAAATGCTCTACATATATATGCTCGGGTATGATGTTGATTTTGGACATACGGAAGCTGTTTCTTTGATATCTGCTCCAAAGTATCCAGAGAAGCAGGTAATGTATGCTTTACATGATTGCTTCAGTTTACTTCTGGAATAGTTTCTTTAACACGTTGCCCTTTTAGATTTTTCTTCCTTTTAGTTTCTAATTGCGGCTAAATTAGATGTGGATTCAAGTGGCAAAAATAGAAAATAGCCGTCTGTTTGAAGAAGGCATAGTACTTGACAAAGTTAAATGGCACGTGAAAATGAAGCGAATCCAGCTTTAGAGCCCAGTGCTATGTTGGCATTGCTCTAGTAGATTCCATAATTTCTTTATAGGGCATTTTTCTCTAAAAAACTCAGTAACTCAATTATTTTATAAGTAAGTTGACTTGAATGCATTTACTTTTACACCACACATGTTTATATGCATGAATACATGATAGATTAAGGTACCAAAAGGCCTAAACTATATATGGCGTTTATGAGTTTTGGTCTACAGGTGACTCCTTGTGAGATATGGAAGATCATGTGTTATATTAGAAGAACATGTTAATGGACAGCCCAAAAACAAGCAAGGAACATGGATGAGTGAATAATGTCCATATCTTCACAATTGTTGAAATGTTCTTAATTACTTTCATGTGCATTGTAATGTTCTCAGTTCTTGTGTGTTGTAATTTTTCATGTTAAACAAAAACTTGACCGAGTTTATTAGGCTAAATAGGACTAGAACCAAGGGTATACCTAAAATAAAGGGACATAAAGTTCATATCTTTGATTTATTACGTGTTAAGTAGAGGAGAGTGATGAAGATATTATTGTAAAGTTGAAAGTGTGGATGGATAAGGTGGAGAGGTGCATTAACCTGTGTGATGGTCATATGTTCCTCATAGTACAAGACAATTGTAAGGCCATTTGTGTTTTATATATGTGAATGTTGGCAACTCATAAGATAAATACAAAGTGTTTTGGCAAGTCATAAGGTGCATGCAAAGAGTATTAATGTTTTAACAACTTGGGTGATGTAGGCTGAGCAACAATAAGGAATAGAAAGGAGGATAAATATAATAATTGAAAGATAACAGAAAATTAAAAGGATAACTACCATACTCGTATTAGCTCAAGGAGAATGCTCCCAGGATGAACGTGTCACACGTCCACACGTTTGACACGTGGGAGATGGAATCATTATGTCGGAAAAGCAACTTGTGGCCTTGCGTTACTTATACACAACGTGGGAAAATAACTCAATTCATTGATCTTCTTTTCATTAATGCAGTACAATGTTCTAGCTCCTTTTTATTGGCTCTAATACAAGAGAATAGAAGGAATATGTTATCAATTGCATCAAATCAAATATATACTTGATTTGATCTTCCCTCCAAATAAGATAATATTCTTGATTGATAAGCTTCCATCCTTATAGAGATCAATCTTTACAAAATCGTTAATCAAAATTTGTAATCTTTCTTTAATCACAATCATGATTTGATTTCTTTTAAAATTTTTCATATTTTCTTAAATTTTCTATTCCTTGAGTAAATTAGGAAACTAGATTATAATTATCCTGGATGTTATTATGTGGTAACCTATGACACATGAATATTCACCTAAAACTAACAAAATTTATTTAAATAGGTGATGGACTAGATTGGTTCCGCATAATATGCTTCCGTTGCATAGGAACTCATCTTGAGTTCATGAAATATGGATTGGCTTTGATGATGGAACATCCTTGCTAAACCAAAAGCTCTGAGACCAAATCTAATGTAGGACGAGCAACTACAGATTTTTCTATGATAACGGACTAAAAAGGGATAAAGAGAATAATAATAAGAGAAAGATAATAAAACATAAAGGGATAGACTCGCTTTGGCTTATGGAATGAACTCGTATGATGAATGCCTCGTACCTTCATACGTCTCGCACGTGGACGATGAAATCATGCCATCGGAAAAACAACTATGACCTCACAACACTCACACAAATGGTGGGAAAAGAGCTCAATTTATTGATCCATTTCTGATTAATGTATTTCAATGTTCTTACTCCTTTTTATAGGCTTAAATACAATAGAAAGAAAAATAAAAAAATAAAAAAATAAAATTGCATCAAATCAAATATATATTTGATTTGATCTTCCTTCTGAAGAAGATAATATTCTTAATTGATAAGCTTCCATCTACGAAGAGATTGATCTTCACAAAATCTTCAATTAGAATTTGTAGTCTTCGATCACAATCGTAATTTGATTTCTTTCACTTTTTATATTTTCTTTATTTTTTCTATTCGTTGAATAAAGTAGGAAACTAGATTATAATTATTCTGGATGTTGTCATGTGCCAATCTATGGCACACCTAAATTGATAAAATTTATTTAAATAAGCAATGGACAATATAGTTGGTCTTGCAGTATACACTTTTGTTGCATTGGAACTAATCTCGAGTTCATAAAATATAGATCGACTTTGATGATGCAACATCTTGGCTAAACCAAAAGCTTTGATACCAAATTTGATGTAGGACTAGTAGCAACAAATTTTTTTTTAATGATAGAGGACTAAAAGTAGGGGAAGAGTATAATAATTATAGAAAGATAATAAAAATGAAAGGATAATTACCAGACTTGCTTTGGCTCATGGGGCGAACTCGCAAGATGAATGCCTTCCACCTCTGCACGTGGACAACGAAATCATGCCATCGAAAAAATAAATGTGGCCTCATAGCACTCACACGCATGGTGGGAAAATAGCTTAATTTCACTCACACTCATATATTTTTAATTGATGCTTTACAATATTCTAACCTTTTTTGTAGGATCAAACACAAAAAAAGAAAAATATAAAAAATATAAAATTTACAATTGTATCATATATATATATTATATGATCTTCTGGAGAAGATAATATTCTTGATTGATAAGCTTCCGTCTGTGTAGAAATTAATCTTCACAAAATCTATAATCATAATTTGAATTCTTTCATTTTTTCACTTTTTTTATATTTTTGTTCTTTGAATAAAGTAGGAACCCAGATTAGAATTATTCTAGATGTTGTCATGTGCCAACCTGTGACACATGACAAATAATCCCTAAATTAATAAAATTTATTTAAATGAGCGATGAACTAGATTTGTCTTGTATCAAACGATTTCACTATGTAGAAACTCATCTCGAGTTCATGAAATATTGATACTGAGAAGGGAGAAAGAGAAACCAAAAGTCGATTTGTAAAAAAGGAACAAACTCAGAACATAACTTGCGTAAAATGGATAAAAAGTTCACCACCAAGTTTAATGTTACAAGAGGATACAGAAAATTCACCACCTCAAGAAAATTAAATAAGGATGCAGAACTAGATCAAAAGACTCACCAATCAAGGATGTATCCAAGAGATACAGGGTTTTAGAGAGACTCTAAAGAGCTTATGCAAATACAAATCAGGTGTTAAAACTTCTTTCTAGCCCTAGAATATCAAAATAATTACTAGTGCATGAAACAACCCTTCATGTATAGGGAACCACAAAATTAAGTGCTTTACATCTGCTAACTAACTTCTTTAATGCATTCCTTGGTCATAAAGGAAAGCACATTGAAAGAGCTTTTATTTTGTCTAAGGAATATGCTCATGAGCTGTCATATTTGAGTGAGCTGGGTTACATGCTATGAGGCAACATTGTGGGTTGTAGGGAATCATAAGATCAACAATTTCCATACAAGCTGATTTTAGCAACTTAGGCACTCCTGTATCAATCTCCCCTGATTGAAAAAGACTTGTCCTCAAGACTTCATTTGTTCCGTCACCATGATAAGGATTTAAATCAGCCATTTCGAATGTTGAGGACACAACATAATCATTCTCACCAATTCTTTTAAGTATATTGATCAGACCTTCTTTTTCTGTTTGGCTCCCTCGTCAACAACTCTACTAATTTGTATAGTTACAGAATGAGTAACTAAAGCCAAATGATCTGTTGGATTTGCCTTATCGCGATGCCGGATGTCTCTCACTGGTGGAAGGTTATTTTGGATCTCCTTTGGTACAACATCTTGTAACTCTTCCATGATTGGTTTCATGATTGCTGGTGGCTCCTTGTGTTGTTCGTTCTCCTCTATGGCTACCAGAGCCAAAACATGACCATCCCTTTGTAATTTATCCTTGCATTCACTATAGGAAATAAAACGCAAACCATGATCAGCATAAGTAACCTCTTCTTCATAATCATCATATTTTGGTTCGTCACTAGCTTCAATTCCTTCTCCATCACTAAGTTCAACAAATGTAACGATCCTCCTATTCGGACTATCTGAAGTGATATGCCCAAAATAATATGATTCCTCACCCTTGTCTTGTACCTTCAACCAAGGTTTGACTTACCGATCCATACCGCCCGATATATTAAATATAATATAATATTTTTAATAATATAATATTAAAATATATTAAAAAAAAGAAAAGGAGCGACGTCGCCCTTGATCTTTCTCCCTCGCAGGGAGACGTTCCGTCTCCTCGCGAGGGTACGGGCGACGACGGGCGCGAGCTATCCATGGGCCACGGCGCGTCGGCGAACCGCGGGCGAGGGCGACGACAGTGCGCGGGAGGGGACAGGCGCTAGGTGTTCTTCTTCTCTTCTTTTTTTTCTTTTCCTCTTTTCTTCTTCCCTTTTTCTCCCTCAATCGACTCGATTTCTCCCTCAATCGACCGCCGATGGCCGAAATCGACCGTCGATGGTCAATTTTTGGTGGTACCACTCGCTAGCGAGCGGTCCGCGTACTAGCAACCTGGCAGACCAGTATGTATCGCCCGTACCAGGCAGTAAATTTCGAAATTGTAAACCTTGCCTTCAACACTACTTTGCTTTCTAAAGTAGACTTGGAATTTTCTCTTCTCGTATAACAATTTTTCACATCGTATTGAGAACTCCTTTCAAACTTTTGCTGCCTCTTCACACTAAGATCTCTTTGTTTAAAATCAAAGCTTTTTAGAAAGATTTCTTGCCTATAGTTGTCAGGTAAGTATTTTCTTTTCAACTCCCTTTCATTTTCTCCCATGTCACGATCTTACTCTTCCCCTAATGTTCTCTTTGCTTCTTCAGATTTTCCCACAAAAAATATGCATACCTTCTAAGTTTCAGTGCCAAAAGTTTTACCTTCTTTTGTTTTGGTGGTTCATGAAAATCGAATATTCTTTTCTCTATATTAAGCCAATCAATAAAGTTATCGACATTGATACTACCTTCAAACTCTGGAATATCCAACTCGTCTTGGTCTCTATGCCTTGACTAAAATCTTTCCAACTCTTGGGTAATGAGGTGTATCATCAACATAACCAAACTTTTGAGAATCATTTTCATGCTGATTGTTTTTACTTCGAAGTTCTTCAATGATTTCATTTTTTTCATTTAGACTGTGTATCACTCTTTGTAGCTGCAACCTCAAGGATTCAACATCATCTTCATGACCACTACTTTTACCAACTATATCTTTTCCATTTCGGCTTGCCATAATCTCTAGCCTTTAGCTCTGATACCAAACTGATACCGGGAAGGGAGAAAGAGGAATGAAATTCGAAAAGAAAAGAGAAACTGAAAGTCGATTTGTAGAAAATGAACAAACTCGGAACATAACTTGTGTAACATGGATAAAAAGTTCACCACCAAATTTAATGTCACAAGAGAATACAGAAAATTCACCACCTCAAGGAAATTAAACAAGGATACAGAACTAAATCAAAAACTCACCACTCAAGGATGTATCCAAGAGATGCAGAGTTTTAGAGAGACTCCAAAGTGCTTTTGCAAATACAAATCAGGTGCTAAAACTTCTTTCTAGCCCTAGAATATCAAAATAAGTACTAGTGCATGAAACAATCCTTCGTGCATAGGAAACCACGAAATTAAGTGCTTTACATCTGTTAACTAACTCCTTTAATGCATTCCTTGGTCATGAAGGAAAGCACATTGAAAGAGCTTTTACTTTGTCCAAGGAATATGCTCATGAGTTGTCATATTTGAGTGAGCTGGGTTAAATGCTGTGGGGCAACATTGTAGGCTGTAGGGAATCATAAGATCAACAATTTTCATACAAGTTGATTTTAGCAACTTAGGCACTCCCTTATATGGATCAACTTGGAGGATGAAACATCCTGGATAAACCAAAAGCTTATATATAATGATACCAAATCTATTGTAGGACGAGCAACAACAACTTTTTTTTTTATGATAAAAGACTAAAATGGGAGGAAGAGAATAATAATAATAGAAAGATAATAACAAATAAAAGGATAACTACCAAAGTCGCTTTGGCTCAAGGAGCAAACTTGTAGGATGAATGTCTCGCACCTCTTCACGTCTTTTGCATGAGGATGATGAAGTCATGCCATCGGAAAAAACAAATGTGGCCTCACATTACTCACACACATGGTGGGAAAAGAGTGGTAGAACCTTAGGGTTCTATCATAGAGGCAGAAGGTGCAAAAGGAGGATAATCGATCTTTTTGAGGGGATTGGGCCTCCTAGATTACTTCGAGGGGATCTGCCTCCTAAGGTTTTGCCTTTAGCTAAAACTAATACTTCTTCATTGATTGATCATAAAAGAGTTTACAACCTTATTTATAGAGCTATGCCAAGAGTCCCTTGAGGCTTGGACTCAGTCTCCCACTAAACTTGGACTCTTAACCAATTGATAAAAATCAAATAAACTCCCAACTGAATATAATAACCGGCTCTATCCTACCCGAAGATAAAAACCAACTTTAACCAACTCATAACTGACTCGATTGGGCTCACCCGACCTATAATTGACTCCGACTGAACAGACTAACACGACTCTGCTTGAATTAATTACGAATAAATGAACTCGACTTGGCTAGGGTCCTAACAGACCCACCCACTTCAAATCAGCCTTGTCCTCAAGGTTGAGCAGTATCAAATTTTCGGAGCACTTCAATATTTGCCACACATCACAACTCTTTAATCGATTAAGTAGAGTCTCCACTTGGTGTAAGCAATGGTTTGGTCTTCTCGTGCAATTGCCATTGTAGTCTTCTGAAGAACCCTTTTCATTTGATGGCTAGTGGTAGTAGTACCATATCTTCTTTTGAGGATCGCCACTTTGAAGTCTTCCTGGGGCATAAGAAAGAAATCGACAAGTAGTTGTTTTACCTTTGAATACCTGTTATCATAAATTAGGATTCGCCCATTAGCAATCTTGTCTTCGAATTTGGCACACCTTCGTGATCAGACTCCATATTGTCAATTTTTGATTCCTCCTTAAGCTGGTTCAATCGTCAGAAGTTTGTCACAACCTTCATGATCGGACTCCACACTGTCAGTTTTTGATTTCTCTTTAGTTGGCAAGATCGTCAGAAGCTGCTCTTGTTTGCAATCATCTATGTTAACCACTTTGAAGTCCTTTGTTGATTTTCTTGTTCGTAGAAACTTCTGTTTCGGTGAGTGTCCGCATTGATTTTTCCTTCATGCACGCTGACAAATGATATAGTTGCTATCATGGTGCGGGGATGATGAGCTTTAATTTCGCATCGAATCTCGGGATTAAGTCCCTCAATAAATTTTCTCACAAATTGTATCTTGGACCAATCTCGGGTTTGGTTCGACAGGTGCTTAAATATGCTATGGTACTCCTGTACTGTGTAAGTCTGATGGATTTTGGCGAGCTGTCCATTAATGTTCTTGTACTTCGACGACCCGAAGCGAAGCAGGAACTCTCTCTTGAATTGTCCCCACGAAGGGACTCCGTGATAGGTCTCGTATAAATCATACCACTAGATCGTGTCACCTTTGAGTTGAGTGGAAGCTATCTCCACCATGGATTCCTCCGGAGTCCTGTGAAAATGAAAAAACTTTCAGCATGTGAGATCCCGTCGATTGGGTCTCCATCTTCCCATCTGGGGAACTCCTCTCTCTTGCGTGGGTATCCTGTGTCCTGCACATGATCATACTTTTTAGATCGACTTCTTCTGAATTCACGGAGGAGTTCTTGCAATCTGTCTTCTATGTGGTCCTCGGAGGCTTTAAACCTTGTGTCTAGTGCATCATCCATAACCATCGCATCAGTAACGTCGTATTTGGTGTTGTTGCAAAGGAAGTGGGCACCTTTGGGAGCGAGAGATGGCTGAAAAGGAAGATGGTGGCAACGACAGAAGCGACTGTGAAATTATAGCATGACGGGGAAAGGGACGGTGGCGGTCAGCGACTGCGGGGCTGCAGGAGGCGACATCGACAACCATGACAACGTGGCTAGCATAGGAAGAAGAGGGCAGTAGCGGCAACGCTGCTGTGCGCGGCAACGTTGCGGTAAAGGAGGGTGCTGCTGGGTGGGGCTGCAAGCGGTAGATGGGGGCGGCGGCAGCAACGACAAAGGAGGAAGCAAGGTGCGGTTGCGGTTGATGCAAGGGTGGCAGCAGCTTGTGGCAGTGGCTGTATGGCAGCAACGAGGGCTACGGCGATGGCTGCGAGCAGAAGGCAGCAGCATCGTGGGGAGGAAGGAGGCTAGGCAGCGACGGGCGACAGAGGGGCGCTGAAGAGGAGGGAAGGAACAGAGGTGGTTGGGGAAGAGGAGGGCGTAGGAGGAGGCTGAGGGCAGCGACAATAGGGGTATGGCCAGTTGGCTGCGGCAGGGGAGAAAGGGGAGGAGGCAGCAGGCGGCAAGTGGTGGGGAGGAGAGGAAGAAGGGGCGACAGTGACAGAGGAGGGAGCGACCGAGGAGGAAGTGGCTGGCGGCAGGGGAGAAAGGGGAGGAGGCAGTAGGCGGCAAGCGATGGGGAGGAGAGGAAGAAGGGGCGACGGTGGCGGCGGCTTGCATGGCTGCACAGAGGGTGATGGCAGCGGGTGCTCGGCTGGCGGGGAAGAAGAAAGGGGCAGCGGGGTTCGACGAGGGCTGCCACAGGGGAGGCGGGCTGCTGGCGGCTGCTGGGGCGCCGTCGACGCGGCTGGGCAGCGGTTAGCAACAGCGACATGGCGATGGTCGAGGGCTGGAGAGGAAAGGATGAAGAGGGCTGGTCGGCGGCAGGAGCAGGTGTGGCAATGGCGGCGGCGACTGGCGATCGCTTGGCTGTGACAGAGGGAAGAAGAGGCAGAGGAGGGCTTGGCTGCGGTAGAGGCGACTAGGAGGAGAAGGCGACAACGACCAGCGGCGAGTGGCAGTGGCGGCTGGCGACCGGAGCTGGTAGGTATGGTCGACGGTGATGAAGAGGAGGGGAGGAACAGAGGTGGTCGACGACAGTCCTCCTTTGTGCAAGATGATGTTGCCGGCTTCAATCTTCTTTTTTTTTTGCTAATGATCGATGTGGCGAAGATGGTGAGACTACAGTAAGGTGGCAGCACAGAGACGAGAAGAGGCGGTGAGGAAGACGACGACGACGATGATGGCAAGGGCGACAGTGAGGATGATGAATGGTAGCAGCGAAAGTGTTGAAAAACGTTTCTTTGATTCAATTGGTAAAACCCTAGGGTTCTATCGTAGAGGAAGAAGGTGGAAAAGGGGGATAGTCGATCTCTTCGAAGGGATCGAGTCTCCTATATCACTTCGAGGGGATCTGCCTTCTAGGGTTTTGCCTTTGGCTAAAACTAATACTTCTTCATTGATTGATCATAAAAGAGTTTATAGCTTTATTTATAGGGCTCTGCCAAGAGTCCCTCGAGGTTTGAACTTAGAGTCCCACTAAACTTGGACTCTTAACCAATGATAGAAATCAAATAAACTCTCAACTGAAAATAATAACCCACTCCATCCTAACCGAATATAAAAACCAACTCTAACCAACTCATAACTAACTCGATTGGGCTCACCTGACTCATAACTGACTCCGACTGAACAGACTAACATGACTTAGCTTGAATTAATTACGAATAGATGGACCCGACTTGGCTAGGGTCCTAACAAAAAGTTCAATTTATTGGTCCATTTATGTTTTATGCATTACAATGTTCTAACCCTTTTTTATAGGCTCATATAAAAAAAATATAAAATTAGAAAAATTTGAAATTGCATTAAATCAAATATATATTTGATTTGACCTTCCTTCCGAAGAAGATAATATTCTTGATTGATAAGCTTCTATTTGCGTAGAGATCAATCTTCACAAAATCTTTGATTAGAATTTGAAATCTTCGATCATAATCATAGTTTCATTTCTTCCATTGTTCACATTTTCTTCAATTTTTTTGTTCCTTGAATAAAGTAGGAAAGTAGATTAGAATTGTTTTGGATGTTATCATGTGCCAACCTATGACACATGAAAAATAAATTTTAAACGAATTAAATTTATTTAAATAAGCGGACTAGATTGGTCCTGCATCAAATGCTTATGTTGTCGTGTAGGAATTTATTCTGAGTTCATGGAATATGGATCGACTTGATGATGGAACATCCTGGCTAAATCAAAAGCTCTGATTCCAAATCTGATGTAGGATAAGTAGCAACAATTTTTTTTTTAATGATAGGGGGTTAAAAAGAGGGAAAGAGAATAATAATAATAGAAAGATAATAAAAAAAAGATAACTATCAGACTTGCTTTGGTTCAAGGTGCGAACTCGCAGGATGAAGGCTTCGCAACTCCGCATGTCTTGCACATGGACAATGAAATTATGCCATTAAAAAAGGCCTCGCATCACTTACACACATGGTGGGAGACTCATCCATTTCTGATTGATGTATTATAATATTCTAGTTTCTTTTTACAGGGGCCCAAACACAAGAAAAGAAAAGGAAAATGTAAAAATAAAATTTACAATTACATTAAATCAAATATATATTTGATTTGATCTTCCATCCGAAGAAGATAATATTCTAGATTGATAAGTTCCATCATTATAGAGATCAATCTTCACAAAATCTTCAATCAAAATTTGTAATTTTTAATCACAATCATAATTTGATTTCATCCATTTTTTTTTATTTTTCTGTTCCTTGAGTAAAGCAGGAAACTTGATTAGAATTATTCTGTATGTTGTCATGTGGCAACATATGATACATGCAAAATAACCCCTAAATTAATAAAATATATTTAAATAAATGATTGATTAGATTGGTCGTGCATTAATGGGATCTTCTGGTCCAGGATAAACCAACAGGAAACCATTTAAGGTGGTCTAGGTATGTCCAAAGGATTTTGCATATGTACTGATTAAATGGTGTGAGTCACGATGTTATTCTGTTGCGAGGTAGAGAGAGACAGGAAATTATATTAGAAATAGTAGGAAGAGATTTGGTAGTTCTTATTTTTACTAGTGGTCTTGCCCTTTGCTAAGTTAGTAGCATTAAGATATCCATGTTACGGTCTTCAAAAAGTTAAGACCTTATGGCTTGTTTTTCTTCCTGTTAGATACAGTCAATTTTATGAAATTTTGGACCCAACTTTTACTAATTTATATCACTCCATGTCCAGATTTAAAATATTTAAATGTTTATTGATCTTTCAAATGTAACGCGATGAAGTTCAAAGTCTTATTCTAATCCCTATGATGAGGTCAGAAAATAAAGCATACATAAAAAATGGCTAAAACACTATATACAACAAGTCGATCAGATGCAGAATGCCTTTCCGCTAATGCAAGGTTTTGAGAAGGTACCTTTCTGCCAATATGGGGTTTATAAAGGGTTAATGTACAGAACCTAGATTTTTGTATATAGAGAGGTTATTTCCATAACTCAAACTGTAATCACATAGATTTGGGGCAATCTTACAACGACCAAAAGACTACAAGGTTTTTAACATTAGTTAAGGTGGGAATGGGAAGAGAGCTTATCTGATAAACAGAATCTTGTCCAAAATATAATGGGATACTTATCAGATAAATGGATTTGAGTTTTGCATGCTTTCAGTTGTCTTCTAATTACTTGATATTTTTTTGTCCTCAGATTGTATATAACATTACGGAATGTTGATGGCAAAACAAAGAACGTTATGGAATATTAAACTAAATATTTTTTTTTGTATGGGTCGTCATCTTTCTGTTTCTGGTAAAATGATTAATTTATCATTTATGGCTGAGCTAGTTATATTGTCAAATAATATGACTTCATAATCAGTTGTTCGCTTGATCCATAAAATTAATTTTTTTGAATCTCTTGGATTTCAGAGAATCAGTTCTATCGCTAGTCTAAGACCCATGATTTTCTTTGGCATTATATTACCAAAATTTGCCAGTGAATTTTTCTTATACATGGAAAGTATTGCTGCAGGTTGGATATATAGTGACATCTTGCTTACTCAATGAGAGCCATGACTTCCTAAGAATGGTTATAAATACAGTACGAAATGATATAGTTGGTCGAAATGAAACTTTCCAGTGTTTGGCACTGACAATGGTAAGAAGTTAGCATCCTTTCCAGACATTCATTTATTCTGTAGTTGATGTGTCATGAATATTTGTTTATGTTAAATTGGATTCTTCTATTTATCACTTTAAGATATCAAATATATACATCTTTCATGTTTGGATATTTGTTTCTACTGTTTATACATAATGAATACTTGTAACCTACTTCCACTTTTCTTACCATCTCTCTGACATTTTAGACCAGTGAATGATATTACAGCTTGATTGTCAAATTGCAGGACGTGGGATATAAATGGGGGCATGTTCACAGACAAGACTAAATTGTGCATTATTTTGTCCTCGTGTCATGCTTATTTTGATCATCCCCATACACAAATTGAGTGATGGAAGGCAAACCCTGATGCTTCATGCTTTAAGATATCGACTTCACATAAGGTTAATTAAGAGACAAGTTTAAAAATACAGGTTGATTGCTATTAAGACATGAAGTTAGAATTATACTCATGATTTACTAATATGCTGAGAAGGTTAGATTTAAGGATTTTTTGTACAGTTATTAGTGGGAAAGGGAGGAAAGTTAGTTTTTTATATATATATATATAATTTTATTTTTGTGAGAGGTGGGCGGTTTATTCTTATGTTAATTGACACATTGTCAGACCCTTTTGACAAAGAATGCAACCTTGTTGCTTGAACTTCTATTTTTGTTTAATGAGAATCTTAAGTTCTATTTGTGCATTCACCATTCATAAGGAAGATGGAATAGTTAAAACTAGGAGACAGAGGCATGCCATAACATCTAGAAATGGCCCATGTCTCTATCATGATCTACATTGTCCAGATGTTTAAACAATCATCCAGATTCCATTTAGATTTTCATCAAATGACCAAATGATTGGTTAACCAGAAACATTTTGATGATGTCAGGGAAACTAGATTAATAAGATAGCATATATAGTGTGACTAATGACTTGAGAGAAATAGTTCCATTCTCATCATGAGCTGTATCCACAGGAATATTATATGTGAATCGTAGATGATTGGACTCCTAATCTACCCAAAGAACATATACAGGAACATGTTCATGTATTGTATGCCATCATCAAAAGATCACAGTAGCTGTTGCTAGAATAGGATAACAACTTTCATGTTTCCGTAGATATATGTATGTATCCTTTGGGTATGGGTTAATGCTAATAATATCTAGGTATTATGCATGCCTTTGACATAATCTGGGATATGCATGCCATTCCTATAGCGTTGCCTGCTATAAGACATGCAAAATCATACACGGTGCTATAAATTGCACAGTGCGGACCAGCTTTCTTGTGGTTAATCTTATCAGCCAGCTAAACTCTGGTACTTAATATTTATTGGGTTGCTGATCGAACCTGGAGACAGGGTAGGTTGTTATTGGATTCCAGTTTTCTCTTTCTATGTTCCATGTAACTCTGGACAAGTTTGACACACTTTTAATTGTTAGTGAAGGCTGGACTTATTTTACTATTGAGTTAAATTGTGAGTTTGCGTAAGAGTCTACTTAAAAGGGATTAACCAATGGTTGTTTCAAAAAAAAAAAAAGACAATCATGAATCCTATTTCATCAATGTTGTACCTGCAATGAGTCAAAGCTCAATAGTGGTGTATAGGTGTTGGCTTTTTGGAACAAAATGGTTACATTTCTACTTTATGTCTATTGTTCATTGTAGGTAGGAAACATTGGGGGGAAAGAGTTTTCTGAATCACTGGCACCCGATGTCCAAAAGCTGCTGGTAAGATTATGGAATTTCTCAGTTCCTACATTTTCTATGGAAGTATGATTGATGCTGATGCTGTAATCTCATTAGATTTCAAGTAGCTGCAGACCTCTAGTCAGGAAAAAAGCTGCACTGTGTCTTCTGCGTCTTTATAGGAAGAACTCTGACGTCGTTAATGTTGATGGCTGGTAAGCATATTCTGGCCATTGTCCATGTATTATTAATTTCATTCATATGATTTATTGATGTACACCCATATTACATATACACATACATGCATATGTTTGAATTTAGTCTTTGATTAGTTTTCTTTTGTTTGCTTTCATTTTTAGGTCTGATCGAATGTCACAGCTTCTGGATGAACGTGACCTGGGAGTATTGACATCTGTCATGAGCCTTTTTGTTGCTTTAGTCTCAAGTAACATTGAAGCTTATTGGAATTGTCTTCCAAAGTGTGTTAAAATACTGGAAAGGTTGGCTAGAAACCAAGATGTTCCACAAGAATATACATACTATGGAATTCCATCTCCATGGCTTCAGGTTAAGCTTGATCATGTTCTTTTTTGTTTTCTTATTTATGCTGTTTTCTTTTCTTATAGCAGCTTTCTAATTGTATCATGGATCTTTATAGCAAGGATTTCCATACCGGTGTGTACCGACATATCGAGCTCAGCTCGGTATGGTACGGTACCCGGTAATGGTATACATAGGGCGTACCGCTCGATATAATATAATATAATATAAAATAAGTTAAGAAAAAGAAAAGAGGCGATGTGCGTGTCCTTCGGTTTTTGTACATTTTGTGTACTGTAAGTAGTGGGCTTGCAGTAGACTTGGCAGCCTAGCTTGGTTAGCTTTTGTGGTCGGTTTCGGCTTGTAAATGGGAGTTGTGTCATGTAGGCACTTGTGGGGACTTCGGTTTGTAATGGACCATTATCCTTTGTATGCAACCGTTCAGAACTTGTAAAGTCCACAGTTGTAATTTGCATTGGCTATATAAAGTGTTTGCTAAAGTTGTTGCTTGTAGATCTCGTGGGAAGTGTTTTCTCTAACCAATTTTCTCTTTTGTAGGTCCTATGGGACCCTAGGAGGTTTCAAGGAGGCTGACCTTTGCGGACGGACTCGCAAGGGTGTCGCACGACTTAGGTAAAACCAGCTAAGTTCGTGACATTTTGGTATCAGAGCGGGACAAACACACGCAGAAACACTTGCCATACAAACGTGGGGGACCTAGCTGGGTTGTGTGGAGGGCAGCCAGCACGCGTAACCGTTTGGGGGAAACAGACATTGAGATGTAGGGAAAGGAGTCGCTCAGAGGAGCGGGCCTCCAGGTTTGGCATTCAGAGGAATGGTTAACCCTTTGCGCGAGAGGCACCACGAGGACAAGCAAGCTAAGAAGAATAGGTAGCGCACAAAGGTTGGGATGGCTGAGTTCGCGCTACGGCTCGATGTTCGTAACCAAACTTGATGGTGCTCAAGGCAAGCGGGGCGCTTGGTAAAAGATGAGACCATACAAAGTGGAATGTGTTGCTCAACGACCGAAAGAGTTATGCAAAGCTCACAGAGGTGAGGGGAATTGCTAACTTGAAGAATTTGGTACTCATGCAAGGGCTTGTATATGGACGATGGAGTGTTCGTGGCCATCCCAAGGCGATCGGAACTCGGTGCCATGAAGCATCAAAACTTTCTCTTCAGCGTGGAAAGGATACGTTCGTAGGAGGCTGAAATGTGCAACAAGTTCAGCACGTTGCTAGACCTTGAAGGGTGCAGTGAGGACTATATTGGCAAAGAGTCGCAATCTAGCAAGTGCATTTGCGGGAGCAGAACAAGGCACAAGTTGTTCAGCAAGACGGAGTAGTCCAAAGGGGATGTCTCCGAAACATCCAGTGGGAAGAATGCAAAGAGGAAAGTTGCTTTAATAGGACAGATATCCAGGAGGTATAGGTCCTGGTTCTCCAAAGGGAGAATCATATGCAGCTGATCACACATGTTGAGGAACCTCAAGGCAGTATCTCCACAAAGCTCCACGGATCGAGCGAGCAGCGACGAGTCGTTAGATGATCTCAAATGAGGTAATGCATTGGTGGATGCATTGCGAGATCAAGTGGGGGAGCGACCATGACAACATCATACGAAGGCACACTTAGAGTCGATGTGGAAATCGAACTCAACGGAGGGCTGACCCGTGGAATGGTGGGCATGAGGGCCATTATCAACTCAATGCAAATTGAAATGCGGAGCAACTTGGGTGAAACTTAGTGAAGTATCCAAGCCACATGAAGGGAGTCAATGTAGAAGATGGAAACATGGAGCGGAAGCACGGAGCTTTCCTTGGACAGAGGTCAAGGACATGAACTCTTGTAGAGGCAAGAGTGAGATTATGTCGTTTCATGGGTTCTTCATTTTGATGGGACAGACTCATTTTGCATGGTGCCAAAGACGAAGGGAGCTTCGAGGCACATGCACCTTATCTTAGAAAAGCATTTGACAGAGGAACTAAGGTGATTTAACTTGCAAAGGCGAAGTTGGAATCAGAAGACCTTAGCACGGGGCAAGAGGACGCAAAGGCGGGTACTCTTGAAGAATATGCCATAGTGCTGCCATTCGAGTTGTTATTAAGAAATTGGTGCACAACGGAGATTGTGCTGGTAGGGGGATAGAGGCCTAGGATCCAGACAATGGTGCACCAATCTTAGCGAAGTCAGGGCACTTCGAGAGCTACTAGGCGACGGACTGTCCTAGAGCTATGCTTCGTCCGAGTGTAACCCGAGAATGGGTGGACGAAGGTGAATTGCCAAGGGAGTAAACAAAAATCGGAGATGGCGGAGGCCCTACGATGTGCTGGCAGAGGCCACACATGAAGAGATCGTAGTCCGAGTTCATCACATAAGAATCTGAATGCAGTGGAGATGTCACCAGGAGGCGACATGGTGTAGCGGATCGTGGTGGAATAGTTCGCGGCAATAGAACACATGCAGAGATGTCCCGTGAGGGACGCGATCATGCGGAGGTATGATCAAGTGCTACTGGGAGCTCCACTTCGATGAACAATACAATGGAAAGAAGGGCTATGGATTCAAGGTGTGAATGCCATGGTACCGCAGTGGCAGGTCTTTAATGTGTGCGCAACGAATCTTGCATCGGATGAAAGCCTTGGTTATTAGCATATGGGGGTTGTGTACCACCGAGGGAGAATTCTGAGTGTAAGTACCAGAGAGTCCCATGGAGGGGACTTGATCATACAGAGGTATGATCAGAGCGACTAGAGAGTTGGACTACTTCAGTGCTTATATTCACTTAAGGGAGCCCGACAAGTCATAGGACAAGGTAGAGTAAGCGAACGTTGTTACCAAGGAAGCTAAGGAGAACAGAATCGGTTCAAGCCCTGCAACAAGATGGCGGAGGCCATGCATGAGAGTTGTAGTATGTCTTTCCATTGACAAGGAGAAATGCTAGAGAACGCAGAGGTGTTGAAGCAGGTGGTCGAAAGGGGCGAGGAAACGACGATGAGTCCAGAGGGGCTTAGCTACCCAAAAGCAAAGCATCGGTTAGAAAGGAGGTGGACTCGAAGGAGTGCCACAGTGCCGCATAGGCGAACCTATCGAGCGCGAAGAAAGGGACGTAGATGCAAGGCAACAGATAGTAGGGCTATGGGCTGGCAGCATGGTACTGCAGAGGCGGGACTTCTGTGGAGTCATCGATCCCTTGCTCTTATGGAGGGAGAGTGTTGGTCGTAAAAGGGGCCGAGGAGGTGGAGAATGCAGAGGCAAGCTCCAAGTACCAAGACAGGGCGAAAGGGCAGAGGCTAAGGAACTTCATAAGACCAGTGTCGACGGGCTTCTCATCAAGATAGCCGAAAATGAGGGACTTCGGGTTGATGCAGGAGTGCTCGACCAAGGAACGAAGTAGGCAGTATGCGATACTGTACCTTTTTTACTTAGAGGAGTAGGCAGCAAAGGTGATGGAGAAGACAGTAGAATCCCAGAGGCGACCAAAATTATCAAAGACTTACTCTAAGTTGGGGGACTCCAAGATGGGGTAAACTTTTTTTTTTGCTCTTTTCGGGCAAAACTTCTTGCATTCCGGAAGTTCGATGGCAGTGGGAAGGCGAATTACAGTAGCTAACTCAACGCAAGGAGTGCAAACACTTCAAGTGCTTCGGAAGTGTGAGCAAAGAGCAGGCGAAATTCTAGTAACCAGCTCGATGCATGAAATACAACCTCGAGGAGATGGACGAAATCAAGTAACCTTTGCCTTCTCAATTCAAAAGAGAGTGGGTGAAACTTAGTACCCTGATTCTCTTATTTATTTAGCAGAGGAGCTCTGTACAAGTTCAGTGACCCTTCGAGGAAAGCTTATGGAAGTAGATTGTCTGCTTCATTTCTCAATAGAATGCCAATCGATAGCGGGAGTGAACCTACTTGGAAGTGATAACTAAAGTTGAAGAAGGATCAATGAGCGAATCTTGTGGAGGAAGGACCTCAAAAATTTCAAAGTCTGCGAAGCGATGCTCGTTAAAGCTCCAGCAAGCATCCATTCAATTTAAGCAACATGAGACTATTACTATACTGGTGCATAACAAGGAGGGTCTTTTTCTTTACCAGAAGGATCCGCAGAAATCAACAAGGATCAGCACAGCTCAGCCAACCTTACACAAAAGTCAGTCATTGGCGAGTTTAAGCAGCATGACGGATCAGAGTTCGACCACTCAACAACAGCTACATAGAGCAATTGGGAGCCAAGGGGCGTGTTGCAGCCAAAGAAATAGATTGAAAATTCAGCAAAAGGCGAGGAGATGCACCGTCTACAGCGGCTTCGACGAGGACGTCGAAGGAATAAGTGCGGGAGCATGTCATAGATAAAAATATAAACAAGGTGTTCGACGCAATGCTCATGATTGTCCGTGTCCTCCGGTTTTTTGTACGTTCTGTGTATAGTAAGTAGTGGGCTTGGCAGCCCTAGTTTGGTTAGCTTTTGTGGTCGGTTTCGGCTTGAAAATGGGAGTTGTGTCATGTAGGCACTTGTGGGGACTTCGATCTGTAATGGACCATTATCCTTTGTGTGTAACCGTTCATAACTTGTAAAGTCCATAGTTGTAATTTGCAAGGTTTTACGTATCGGTCCGTACCGGTGTACCGACATTTTGTCGGTACCGGTACAGGTAGGTATGCACAGTGCATACCGCCCGGTATATTAAATATTTTATAATATTTTTATAATATAATATAATATAATATAATATTAAAATATTAAATATATTAAAAAAATCAAATAAAGGGGTGATGTGTCGCCTCGATCTCTCTCCCATGCGGGAGATGTTACGTGTCCCCGTGCGGGAGAAAAGTCGCCCGCGGGCGACGAGGGCGCGCGGGCGACCCGCTGGCGACGAGGGCGCGTGGGCGAGGTATTTCTTCTCCTTTTATTCTTTCTTCTTTTCCTCTTCTTCTTCTTCTTCTTCTTCCTCTTCCCTTTGTCTTTCTCAATCGACCGTCGAAGGTCGATTTCTCCCTTAATCGATCGCCGACGGTTGATTTTAGCGGTATCGCCTGGTAGTGGCCGGTCCGCGTACCGGTCAGCTGTCGGACCGGTACGTACCGGGCGGTATGGGCCTTATCGTTCAGTAAGGAAAACCTTGGTAATTTGCATCGGCTATATTAAGTGTTTGCTAAAGCTGTTGCTTGTGGATCTGATAGGACTCCAGCAGGGTCGAGTCCTATTCATTTCAGTAGAAGTCAATAAAAACTCTGCTTGATTGTAATAAAGCCTCTCCTATCTTATAAAGTAGTATGGCTAGGGTTTGGATTAGCCCTTAGGGCTTAGTAGTCGCCGCCCCCCTTACTGGGCAAGTCGGCCAGGGTTTCCCCCTGCTTAGGTCGGCTATAGAGCCAACCTAGCCGCCCCTTGTTCCTATTAAGGCAGGATGGCTATAGGAGGGGCAAAAGGGTAATTCCACTTAGGCAAGCGCCCCCTTAGGCTAGGGTTTTGATCCCTATTTAAGATGTAGCCGCCTCCCTCTTTTAATCAAGCAATTATCATCTTCAATTCAGCCTTTGTGCCGAGTTTAGGAGGGAGGAACCCCTATAGCGTTCCAAGGGTTGATCCCCCTCAGTGATCAAAATATATAGGGTTCCTTCTGGGGTCTTATCAGGATCCTGTGGGAAGTGCTTCCTCTAACTCGTTTTCTCTTTTGTAGGTCCTAAGGGACTCTAGGAGGTTTCGGGGAGGCTGACCTTTGCGGACGGACTCGTAAGGGTGCCACATGACTTAGGCAAAACCAGCTAAGTTCGTGACACCATGTAGGGAGACGTTTCTTTTTCCCGCGCGGGGAGAAGAAATCCTCCGCAGGCAATTGATTGGGTGAAGAAATCTCCAGGTTCTTCTCTTCTTCTTTCTCCCTCCTTCGCTGATACCGCTCGAAATCGATCGACGACGGTCGAAATCGACCGTAACCGCGCGGCAGCGACCGACACTGTTGAAATCGAATGCTACCAGTAGATTTCGCATGGTAACGGGCGGAAACAACCGCTACTTGGTGGTACTGTACGACAGCGGGTGGTTCGCGTACCGGTCAGTTGGCGGCCGGTACGCAAGGTTTGCAATTTCAATTTGTACCGCCTAGTATGGGCGGTACATACCGGTCCGTCAGGTTACCGATACGCGGACTATTCACTATCAGGTGGTACTGCCAAAAATCGACCGTTGGCGGTCGATTTCGACTGTCGACAGTCGATTGAGGAAGAAATCGATCGTCGGCGGTCGATTGAGGGAGAAAAGGGGAAGAAGAAGAAGAGGAAAAAAAGAAAAAAAAGAAGGGGAGAAGAAGAACCTACTTTCCACGCGACGTCCTCGCTCGTACGTCGTCGCTGCCCGCGGGTCGCCTGTGCGCTGTCGCCGCCTGCACGCCGTCGCCACCCTTGCCCGTCGGCACTTTTTCTCCCGCACGAGGAGACAGAACGTCTCCCCACGCGGGGAGAAAGATCGAGGCGACGTTGCCCCTTTTTTTGTTCTTTTTTTAAATAAATTAATATTTTAATATATTAATATATTAATATAATATAATATTATAAAAATATTATATTATATTTTAATATATCGGGTGATACGCACTGTGCATACCACCCGGTACCGGTACCATACCTAATCTCGGTATATTGGTATGGACCGATAAGTCAAACCTTACCGGTACGTATCGCTCGGTATGGAAAACCTTACCTTATAGTATCATCTGAGCTGTAATGGGTAGATTATCTGCTCTGTACTAATGTTTGACAAAAATGTAATATTTGTTAGGCTGTTAGGAGAACAGAGAAAGAGGATAAAGTGATTAGAATTGACATCCAAAGGCCACTGATCAATCTACTTTCAATTAATCACTCATCAAATCAAGACCAATTATATAACCTGATAAGTAGGCCTCATTTATGGAATTTTTAGACCCTAATTGTAACAATTATGAGCTTTGTTGTGAAATAAGACTTCCTTTTTTTTATAAAAAATATAGCCCACAAAATCTTATATAAAATCAAGGTTTGCAATTTCTATCTGTATTGCCCGTACTCGGGCGGTACGTACCGGTCCGTCAGGTTATCGGTACGCGGACCGCCCACTATCGGATGGTACCATCAAAATCGACCGTCGGCAGTCGATTGAGGGAGAAAAAGGGAAGAAGAATAAGAAGAGGAAAAGAAGAAAGAAGAAGAGGAGAAGAAGAAAGAAGTCCCTCCTTTCCCCGCGTCGTCCTCGCCCGTGTGCTGTTGTCGCCCTGGCCCGCGTGCGATTTTTCTCTCGCGCGAGGAGACGTTCCGTCTCCTTGCGCGGGGAGAAAGATCGAGGCGACATCGGCCCTTTTTTTACAATATATTAATATTTAATATTATATTATATAAAAATATAATATAGTTTAATATATCGGATGGTACACATTGTGTGTACTGCCTAATACTGGTATTGTACTGGTATCGAGATAATCTTGGTACACCGGTACGGATTGGTATGTCAAAACCTTGTACAAGATACAAACTTCTAATGGATTAATAATGTCCTTAAAGCTAATTGTACCTGAGGAGATCCTTCGCAGTTTACAGGTGCATTGGTGCACCTAAGGCTTACTAAGTCTCAAGGTCCATAGTATTTTGCATTCTAACCTCATCAGGTTTCACAAGGCATCCCTAGGGCATGTGAAACAAAGCAAGGCTCACAAAAGCTATGCATTGTGATTATTACTATTGGATTCCTCATAAAAGGAAACAATGATTATATGGGTTGCTTTATTGTTTGTTTATTGGGATTTTGTCATTGGGAATAGGAAAAAATAGTGGAGGGAGTTAAGAAACTGTTTTTTTACTTCTTGATTGTTCTTTTCTCTATTCTAGTGCTGCTTCCTTTGAATGGTTTAACCACACTTCTGGCTTCTTCTTCTTTTGTTTTCTGCTGCTTTGTTGTGCTTGCGTTGCTTTATATGTTATTTTTGTTGCTGCACTCTTGCTTTTTTTTTCTTCTTATTATCTTGGTATACTAGGCTGCCTGTTATTTAGAAAGTAGCAAAGCAAATTGTCCAGTTCAGAATTAGAATGCTTGCTGGAGTGTTCAAAGGAAATATAAAGAGCTTTGTGTTTTAAGAAGACGATCTGAGGGCTTTGTTTTGTCATACACACCCATAACTCGGCTCTCTATTTTGCTTGTCAAATAGTAAAAATTAATTATTAATTAAAGAATGGGGTGATATTTCGCATCAGCGAGAGGAGAATCATGATGTAGATTAGTCATTGTTTTTTACTTCTAATTAACTAAGTAATAAAGCTTCATTAAGCTATTTATTTATGGTCATTTGATTATAAAAAGCCATTTAAAGCAGAAACATGTCACTATTCTAATGGCCAATCTTCATGTGATGCAGGTTAAGACAATGAGGGCTCTTCAGTATTTTCCAACTATTGAAGATCCAAATACTAGAAGAGCTTTGTTTGAAGTATGACTGTTTGAAGCATAGGGCATGGTGCAATAATCTCATTTACTTTTATTATCTGATCAATTAATTTGTTTTATGCAGGTTCTACAACGTATTTTAATGGGCACTGATGTGGTGAAAAATGTAAACAAGAACAATGCAGCACATGCCGTCCTTTTTGAAGCCTTAGCTCTTGTGAGTTCTTTTCTTGAAATTTGATGCAAATGTTATGCATTGGATGATTGATGTTAGTAATAAGTGAATGTCCAAGTTCTCTAAGTGTGCCCTGACAAATAGCATGGTGGTTTTGCATCCGAGGTCCTGTTCATCATGCCAATGGTTCAAATTCTCACTTTGGCACATTATGCACATAGAGGTTCGCTCTTTGTGACAGTTTTCTCCCCTAATGTGGGTTTGATTTGTCAAGTGATGAAAAAAATGAAAGAATATGATCTATTTATGTTATTCTATGTGTGTTCATAAAAAATGAAGTATGCATGTTCTTGTGTCTGTTGATAAGCTGCATTTGTCCATTCTGGGAAATTAATTGTAACCATTGTGAAAAGAGTTACTAATGAAAAGTCAATTTGACCTAATAAACTGTTGAACTAAAACATTTTGTCTCTAAACGACTAGACAGAATTATGCCCATTGTAGTCCTTTCACTCACAAATGTTATGACATATTAACCATGTAGTGACCTTTGTGAATGTAGTAAGACCTTTTGTATAACTAGCATTTCCAGACATTTATATTGTCTCATCAGTGTCATTAGCTTAAGTTTGACCATTTATTTCTTGCTTTCCATTTTTCAGTAGTTAAACAGGCTTACTACATTCTATAAACTTCAGTTTATTATTTAATTCTTTGTTTTTGAAGCTTTTTGCTCATTTACGTAAGTGTTTGTTTATTTAAGACTTTGTTTCATTTTACCAAAATTTACATAAGTGCAAGGATCTTTGGTCATTGGCCCATATGTGTTTACTATGTAAATTTATGATGCATTATCTTGGTAGTTACATCAGTACCCTCTTGATCCATGTTATAGGTTATGCATCTTGATGCTGAAAAGGAGATGATGTCTCAGTGTGTGGCTTTGCTAGGAAAGTTTATTGCTGTTCGTGAACCAAACATTCGCTATCTTGGTCTTGTAAGTATTTGGTGCATTAGTATTATAAAGATTGATTGTGTTGTTGGTGGCTTCTGCATAAATGGAAATGTATGATGTAACTTCCTACTCCTAGAATATTGAGTTTTGACCATTACAGAGCTTAAGTGGTAGGAGCCAACAGCACTAGCCCACCCTTGTTATATGCATCAAGGTTCTCCTTACTGAGTGGTAAGGCCCCGTACCACCCGGTACGTACCGGTCCGACAGCTGACCGGTACGTGGACCGGCCACTACCAGGCGGTACCACTAAAATCGGTCGTCGGCGGTTGATTTCAGCCGTTGGCGGTCGATTTCGGTTGTCGGTGGTCGATTTCGACTGTCGGCGGTCGATTGAGGGAGAAATCGACTGTCAGTGGTCGATTGAAGAAGGAAAAGGGAAGAAGAAGAGGAAAAGAAGAAAGAAGAAGAAGAGGAGAAGTACCTCGCGCCGTCCTCGCTTGCACGCTCTTGCTGCCCGCCGGCGACGTCGTCCCTTTATTTCTTTTTTAATATATTTTTAATATATTAATATTATAGTATATAATATAGTGTTATATTATAATATATTTAATATACCGGGTGGTACACACTGTGCATACCGCCCTGGTACTAGTACCATATCGGTACCGACAAAATGTTGGTACACCGGTACGGACCGATAAGTAAAACATTGATATGCATGTGTAACTTTATTGATTGTTGGCTATTTGATAGAACTTGATTACATTCTCATGGAGAATGCCTAATTTTTATTGGCACAGGAGAACATGACGAGGATGTTGTTGGTCTCAGATGTGCAGGATATTATCAAACGGCATCAAGCACAAATAATCACTTCATTGAAAGATCCTGATATCAGGTAACTTTGTGGTGATTGCTTTTGGTAGAAGAGTTTGCTCTAGTGTATGATCACTCTTGTTAAATTTGATGCTGTCAAATGTTTTCCTTTAGAATTCAATCACAGTCTATTGAGTACTGGTCGACCAGCATATCGATACATTATGTCTATGCAACATGATCTACATCTGTATATCACTGACAACAAAAAATTTAAAAAAATTGTAATGTTTGGCATATGTGTGGACAAACTGATATTTAGATTCACTCTAGCTATACTACTTAATTGATCAGGATTAATAAGAACCTAAGACTAGAGATTGTTTATTAATCTGTCCTATCATATTTATATGCTTGAGTTGGTTATCTTGATTATCAGTTTCGGAAAGCAATCAAACTATTGTACTTGGTTATGGGAGCTTTAAGTTCCTGGATCACATGATTCTAAGATGTGATTCTGCAACTTTTGATTTGAGAGTGTACATATAAAAAGATGTCTGAAAAAGTTTTCCATTGTAAACCATCAGATGCGCGTTAAAGCTTGTAGTTCATTTTTGCTTATGGAGAACTGCGATTTCTTGCTCAATTAGATCTTCAGGTTAGTTAGGGAGAAAATGGAGGATAATCAACTAAATGGTGACCCTGTCCTCAAGGCTCCTTCCAATCGAAGTCTGAGGAGGGTCAATGTACACAACCTTGGCTTGGAATTAAAGAGGATCTGATAATGGATCTCTAGATTACTGATATACTCGGTGTGGAATTACTGCTCCAGTTTGGATACTAGGAAACAGAAAATTGACATGGACTATCCCAAGTTCTGGTTCTCTTTAATCATTATTTAGGTTCCACATTGATCTAAATAGTTTGATTTATAAGTATATTTAAAACATGCATGAAGTTATTAGAGTCCAAATCTAATTCTATAGAAATTTAGTCGGTTTTTCCCATTTTAGGCATTCTTGAAGTCTTCCTTTTGAGTCCAGGTTATCCATGGTCAACTTTCTTTTCAAATTGTCATGAATATGTATGACATGGCCTTTGTGGTTTTCATCAACCAGCTACTGTTATGCTTGTAGTTTTTCCTTTATGAATGAAGTTTTTATATGGACCGTCAATGAAGATTTTGATGTTCCATAAGCATCTTTCAGCTCTGAGTGACGATATGCTTGAGGCATAAATCATCACGTGTGAGACATGATACTGAAGACCTTTGGCTGAATCTTTTAGAGTTTCTATTTGTATGAGATTGCTAGCTTTAATTGTGGGTTGTTTTTTGCTGTTAACTTTATATGAGTTTGAGCAATGATGTTTAGTTCTGTTAGTGGGGAGTGGTTTTTGTAGTTATTAGCTGTAGATGGGAGTTCCTAGTCATGGTCGCTAGTTGGAAAATTCGTTTATAGTCTTGTAATTTGCCTTGTTGTTGTATTTTGTACAATTTTGGTTAAAGACATAATTTTACTTTCATGAGAAACTCATTCTGTATTAGTTCTGATTGCAAAGCCAGCTACATATTCATCATAAGATTTTAGAGTACATGTACTAAATTGCACCTTGGAAGTCTACCTTTTATTGAAATACATGTTTCTGGTTAAAAGTAACTCCATTTTGTAGGTTTCTTTACTACATACTTAAGATTCAAGCATATTCAGTGTTTCAC
The DNA here is from genome assembly GCA_029747655.1 of Ensete ventricosum. Taxonomy (NCBI): domain Eukaryota; kingdom Viridiplantae; phylum Streptophyta; class Magnoliopsida; order Zingiberales; family Musaceae; genus Ensete; species Ensete ventricosum. The sequence continues at coordinate 46,497,284 of JAQQAF010000003.1, forward strand.
TTTATCTGTTTCTTAGTGTGTTAGCAGTGGGGACATTACAGTTAGTTGTTTCTATTGTTGTTTCTTAGCGTTTTAGTGGGCAGATTTCTTTTTGATATAGTATTTTCCTACATAAATATGTTCTCCCTCTTTTGTTTACACCTAATGATAATCTTTTTGAGTCCCTCATTTGCCTGCAATTATTCCAGTATAAGAAGACGTGCTCTTGATCTACTTTATGGTATGTGTGATGTTACAAACGCCAAGGATATAGTTGAAGAATTATTGCAGGTACAAGTGAATATTGTGATATACTGCTTTACTTTCTCTAATTTTAGATCCTAAATACTGCTTTACTTTCTCTAATTTTACCATCCCTCTTCAGTATCTTAATACTGCAGATTTTGCTATGCGTGAAGAACTAGCACTCAAGGCTGCAATTCTAGCAGAGAAATTCGCTCCAGATCTGTCATGGTAATCTTACCATCTTCTGCATAGTGTTTTAAAATTTGTTTTATATTTCAACAATCATGGCGGTGTTTTTCCAAATGTGTTTTTGGATTAAGCATTGGTGATTGGAAGTAAACTATTGGACAGATTGGTCATGAAATGTAGGACATTAACTATTTAATGTAAAACATTCCAGATCTAAACATGTATATGACATCTATCTTACAAACATTACTACTTAATGTTTTATCTTATCTTATGTAGGCTCTGGTGTAACACCCTACTCCTAGTTTCACACATACCTGACATATATGATTAGAAATATGATGCTATTTTTCAGCTTACTAATGCTACCATCATAGTGTAGTGGAAAAGTGGACAATTTTACAACATGCTAATTTGAACAAAATGATAGGTTTCCCCTATGCACAATAGTGTGATAGCTGTACGCAGTTATAAACACATAATTGAAAGAAAAACACATGTATGTCCTATTCAAAATTTATACACAAAAATGCTCACATGCTCACATGTCATGATCCATATCTGCGATGGGCATGGGCTCACATCTGCTCACCTCCTTACCCATCACTTGGGTGGGGTACTAGTGTCTTTACTTACTAAAATATGGTCTACGGTGAGTGATAACTCAGTAAGTATAAGTCTGTAAAGTTTTATTTAGGTGAGCATGCGTCATATCAAGTAGGTAACATTTCAAAATTATATGCGTAAAACATTTAATGGTGACACATTATCTTTCGACTTCTTTAGCAAGTACAACACTGGAACATAATAGATGCAAAATAAAAAGGTAGAGTTCTAAGTCAAAGTAACTTAGAACACATATGTGCATGATATGATAGGAAGCATAAGACACCCATAAACTTCCACACCACATATCATAACATTTACGTGCACTCCCACACCGTCATAATGTATACGTGCACTCCCACATTGCACGTTGTAATATATACATGCACTTCGACACTGAATTGTCACAGACAGTCGTTGTGCCCCTACAACACCTTCGTCAATGAACCATTTGTTGCTTTTATTTGCTTGTATATATGTTTCACAACGTGTTTTGCCTTGTTTTTGTGTGTTTTTGTTTGAAAACTGTGAGCAAGAACAGTTTGTAGGGCTGCAGAGCGTTCGCTCTCCAAAATTGACAAAATTACCCTAGAATGGTCTAGTTTTTGCATGCCATGGCTTGTATTTTGCAGGCTATAGTGTGGTGTAAAATGTTAGCCATCTTAGCACCCTAGGATCACATCATGGGGTTGAATGGGGGGTTTGGGGTAGTGTTGGTTGTTGATTGGATTCACACGTTCGCACGTAAAGCCTACGGAGGCTTGCCAACATGCTCGACACCCGGTGAGCAATCGTTTGTGGACTTGCGACTGTTGTTTGTCTTTTGAAATTCTTGTTTTCTCCTTTCTTTTCTCTCTTGCACACTAAGTGTTTACTGAATTGCTTGTAAAACTACCCTCTTTGCGAGATGTCAGGATTTATCCATCGCTCCTTTTTTGAACTAATTAATTTGTTCTTTTACAAGTCCTTTGGGACTTGAGTGAGGTTGCAACTAGCTTGACCCTTTGCGGATGAATAACACAATGATGCCTTATGACTTAGGTAATTCTAACTAAGTTCGTGACAGCACGTCATTGCATATATGTGCATCACATGTCATAATATATTCGTACACTCCTATACTGAACGTCATAACAAGTACATGCACTCCCACATTGTACATCATAATTATACATGCATATAGTAAAATTTCATCGTAATTATTTTTATGCTTATACCATGTGTAAAAAAAAAATTAGCATTGAGCTTGTACCTAGCTCATGGAAATCGTATCATTTAAAACATGCTTTTCAAATATATTGTTAATGTAATAATTCATATAACCACTATTTTCTAGTTGCTTAAGCTTTTACTTACCTAGTTTGACTTAAAATATAGATGTCAGTGAAGCAAAGGGCCATGGTCCTCAATGATTAGGTGTGCAAGGGTCATTAGATGTCTTAATCAAGGTCCGCCATCTTGTATCGTACTAGCGTATTGAGCTCTGCTCAGTACGGGGGTATCGAGTGGTACTCCAGGGCATACCACTCTGTATATATATATATAATAATAATAATAATAATAATAATAATAATAAATTAAAAAGTGAAAAAAGAAAAAGGGCGATGTTGCCTCGTTTTCTTCTCCCTGCACGGGGAGAAGTCTTGTTTTCTTCTCTTCGCGTGGATGAGAAGTCACCTCCTCCCCGTGCGGGTAAGAAGTCGTCGATGCTTCCATCTTTTCCTCGTCGCCTTAGACGAGGAGAAGGCGACAAGACGAAGACCATGGCGAAGAAGTTGCCGCCTCGCGAGGTTCTGATTCGCGGTGTCGTCCCGTGGTTCTTCGGCCGTAGACATCTCCGATAGCCGAGCTGCCACCTCGCCGTGAGAGGGTGGCACCGTCCGATGTTTTCACTCTTCTTCTCTCGCCTTCTCTTGCTTCTTCCCTCGCTGCAGCCAACTGCGGCTAGGCTGATATCGCTTGGTAGTGGACAGTGATGGTCGAAATTGATTGTTATCGATCTATAATGGGAGGTAATGGGCGAAATTTTGACCGTTATTGCCCGATACAGCCTTGTATCGGACGGTACAGGGCTAAAGCCATGGTACCGCCCGGTAGCGGGCAAACCATGTATCGGTCTGCTAGTGGACTGGTATGTACTGCCCATACCGGGCGGTACAATTCGAAATTACATACCTTGGTCTTAATTAAGAATCCTACTTCTTAAATCACTTATAACTCCAAATATAGACAATAATTTCTAGCAAAATTTTGATAGATTCTCCTCTAAATTGGACTATGCCTAACTTATAAATTCACCTAAATTCCATCATTGATTTGCCAATATTTCAATCTATAATCAAATGACCTGGTCACTTCCGATCAAACAACTACTTGATTTCTACAAAGTAATTTTATTTCACTATTTATGCTGGCCAAACCATCTTGTATTGTTATGAAATTCTGTAGGAACTCAGGAGAAATATGAAAATAAATATATACAAAATTTTAGCTGAAAACAAAATCATTAGGAGGCTAAAATATCCTCCAAATTCAACTACCATCTATTTTGTTATGTTGGAAAGGTTTGAGACTGCCTAAACTTCTAAATCTCATATCTTGGGTCGCAGAAATGGCATTCACTCAATTCTATATCCTAAGAAACCCTAAGGGATCCTTTTAAGGCATATCAAAGGAACAAGATCTAGTCATGACCCTAACAGTATCAATTTAGCTTGAACATAACGCCTTCACAGGAAATAGGGGATTGACAAATCTATAACTCTAAGCACAATACTTCAATTGAAGTCATTCAAGAAGCCATAGAATCCTAACATAATTATACACAACATTATCAAAAAACCAGATCTTTATTCGAACCCTGGGTTATCCAAAATCAATCAAAAATAACAACCTACAAACTAAAACCCTTGGTATGGCCAGGGAAGGGTTGGGTTTCTTACCTTGATCCTCCTCGAAATCACGGTCCTTCGGCTTGAACGAAGAGAAGTTTGAGAAATTGAGGGCGAACAGGTGAAAAGTTAGGCAAAGTAGTCGTGCCCTTATCTGGTTTAGGGAGGAGAATAAGACAAAAGAATGAGGTGGGATAGAGCTGCTTGCTTAGTGAGCTGCAGCAGTGTTGATGGGTTGGACTTAGCTCATTAAGCCCATTAGATGCATCTCAAATTTGCTAGCACACATCCGTATCTTGTCGGAGCATCGTACCTTTGTGCTGCAAACAATCTTAAAAGAAAAACAGACATCACTGCTTATATATCCTTCGGACAACATTTCAAAGAATGTTACATATAATAATTTTTCTTAAAGCATGCACTTCATCATTAAAAGTCGATAATATGAGCATATCATATATCATGTTTATAAAGCATAGATATCACAAATCATATTTTTAAATAATGACAATATCTGCATGTTATTTGTGTTCCCGTTGGCATGCTAGTTGTGGTTGTGTGTGTGAAACTTAGGCACTACATCTAGTCTGATGCAACACAGTATAAACCTCTAAAAAAATTGAGGTTAACTATTTGCTACAAGTATATATGTTTACTAATATCATTTTTCTCAATTGGGACAGTAATAAGTCTCGTAAATCATGACACTGTTTATGTTAAAATGTTTCATGATAAAATCTAGCGCTGCCTCCATGCTCTACTGACCTTTAAAATTCCACTTCAGGCACAACAATGGTTCCCTTGACTTTGAATATTTAGTCTTTGTAGATACAATATCCGCTGTTGGATTGGAAAAATATTTATAACATGGTGACGATCTTACTATCCTAAAAAATAATTTGATCAAGGATTACATTTATATGGTATGCCCATTACTGGTTGGTATAACACTTTCTAGTCAATAGGGTAGTAAGACACTATGGCAGGGTATATTGCCTATTACATGAACAAGGAATTTTGCATTATGAGGAGCAGCCTTTAGTCTTGGGAAAATAATTTGCTAATCAGTTTATGTTGATAGGGATCTTCTGCAGTACATAAAAATCATCTTGTTTGTGGTTTTGTCAATCCTTTTATGTTTGGGACAAAGCAAATTTCTAAACCCATTGCTTATTTTCCCTATATTTTCATCTTAGTAAATGTCCTAAGAGACAAACACAGTAAAAAGTTTAAAAAATAGAAGTATCAATCCTTCATAATCCTTAAATAATTGGGACATTGATCACTACATTGGCTTCAACTCTACTTATCCTTATTTTCTTGTAGGTATGTCGATGTCATTCTTCAATTGATTGATAAAGCAGGGGACTTTGTTAGTGATGATATATGGTATCGTGTGGTTCAGTTTGTCACCAACAATGAAGATTTACAGGTTTTACACAATTTATCACTATTGTTGAGTTTTTTAATTGATAGACCTTATTCCTGTGATTATGTATCTGCTATTCTGATATTTTGCAGCCATATGCGGCAGCTAAAGCGAGAGAATATCTTGAGAAGCCGGCTTTGCATGAGACAATGGTCAAGGTGTTTGTCTCATCCTCGTCTTTTTTTTCAATTTAAATAAAAAAAGTTCAAGATACACTAGCTGCACCAAATATTTTGTTCGTGACGATGTCTTCATCAGCAGCTTGTAGTCATATTAGCCTTGATGATACTGTAAATTTCAAGGAACTAAAATAAATTAAAACCACATAATTTGACAAATCGAAGCTTCTTCTTGCATATGGATTATGTTTGGCTTTCTTATTCTATTTGGGTTTTTTATCTGTTATTTTGTTGTTTTCAGAATTTTTATTTAGGATAAAATTTTCAACTAAACTTAGTAGGAAACAGCTTAATGGTTCATTTCTACTAACTTGTTTCATCAACATATCTTGGTAAAAGGAAATTTATCAAACAAGTATTCATACACTTAATTTTGTTGTAACCTGACAATATGTGAGGCCTTAAAACGATCAAAGCATAAATTTGATTAGAGAGACTGGATAGTAAAAAGAAGCTACCAACTTTTTGGGGTCTCAGCTGCATGAGTCCTCACTTTTGATATTGGTTTAAGGGCAATATCCTCAGTTGATCCAAGGACCATCAATTCCTTTGTCTTTCTCAACTTCTCTGTTATGACCAATCTGTATGAGCCTGTCTTTCCTGTGGCGTAGGTTGTTTATCATGTCCTAAACAGTCTATTGGCACATTAACTTAAGTAAAATGGAGCAATATGAGATGATCAGGTTTGTGTCATGACCCGATACAACTTTACTGTAATGTGAAATTCCTGAAATGACAATTTTTTACTAGTTATTCAACTAGGTGGCTTTGTACAGTTGGTGGTAGCTTTGAAATATTTGCATAATTCTCGTCCATCCTTTATTCCTTCATTCATTAGGTGAGTGCTTATCTTCTTGGAGAGTACAGCCACCTTTTGGCTCGAAGACCTGGCTGTAGTCCTAAGGAAATCTTCGCCATTATTAATGAGAAGCTTCCTACAGTAGCGTAAGCTCAGGCATTCCCCCCTTTTTTTTTGTTAACTATTGACATCAGCATTATTATAGGTTCACGGAACTAACAATTCCACTATTTCAGTACAAGTACTGTTGCTATTCTTCTTTCAACATATGCCAAGATCTTGATGCACAACCTTCCTCCTGATCCAGAATTACAGGAACAAATTTGGTCGATATTCAGAAAGTGAGGATGATTCTTTTTCTTGTCAAATGTCTTGATTATACAAACATGTCCATCATGTTTAGGGTTTTCGTTTCTTTAGTTTAATAACCATGAACTTCATACTTACCTGCTGAGCTTTTTGGCCAGATATGAGAGCTACATTGATGTTGAAATCCAGCAAAGAGCTGTTGAATATTTTTCACTTAGTAGGAAGGGGGCAGCTTTGGTGGATGTATTGGCTGAAATGCCCAAGTTTCCAGAACGCCAGGTAGACATCAAAACTTTATGATATTTAAGGTACATGCCATCATTTTCTGGACTAATATATGTTTCCAATTGCCGAACTAGTCTGCGTTGCTGAAAAAGGCAGAGGATGCTGAAGTTGACACCGCAGAGCAAAGTGCAATTAAGATAAGAAGCCAACAACAGACGTCAAATGCGCTGGTTGTAACCGATCAACGCCCTGCCAATGGATCCATGCCAGTCAGCCAGCTTGGCCTTGTTAGGATGCCAAGTCAGAATATGGTTAGGATTACACTTTGCTATTAGTACGTAGTTATTAATCATTTATGTGAAGTGGAGTCCAATAATTGTTAAATATTCAGGAAGCTGGTACCCAGGGTCAAGCTAGTTCTCGAGAGCAAGGAATGACTGATGAGAATGGGTCCATCAACAAAGTTGTTCCTCAAGATACCCCATCTGCGGACCTCCTTGGAGATCTTTTAGGTCCACTTGCAATAGAGGGTCCTCCAGTCCCTACTGTTCCAGTAGAGCAAAAGGACAAAAATCTGTTGTCAGCACTGGAGGCTACTTCTGAAGAAGCTGGTCCCTTGGCACTAGCTACTGTTGATGATCAGCCAAACTCAGTTCAGGTATCATATTATGTTTTTAGTCTTCATGGTAATAAATTGCCTTTTCTTTTGATAAATTTTCTTCTTGTTTTGCCATAGAGCATGTGTGTCATCACCACTTTTACTTCAGAAAATCTCTTGTACATGCTTGAATTGCTTGAGTCGTTACATAATAATAGGTTTAGATTATCATTCTTTCTTGGTTATCTTGTAACTCAATGTGTGTTTTTACAGCCAATTGTGAACATTGCTGAAAGGTTAAATGCACTGTGCCTGAAAGACAGCGGAGTACTTTATGAGGACCCCCACATACAGGTTTTGCTAATGATTTCTAAATTTTGAGATGTCAAGTATGTAGTCAGGCCTTTAAGTACTTTCATGGGCCTCTTGGGCTTGATTCGCTAACTAGTTAGATCAAAAGGGCCGTGTTCAGAAAGAAAATTTAAAACACAACTTATAAACGAGACAAGCCTGAGCACAATGTGGAATTAGGTAGTTGTTGAGTGAGTTTCGACATACTTGTATCTATTCCAACCAAACAATTGGTTTGGCTTCCTCAGGCTATATCACTCAATTAGTTATCATTGGTGCCATATGTGCTTAGATGTTTTACTTTTTCCTTTTATCTTTTTTTGTTTCTATAACTTCCTTTTTTTATTTTAGATTGGAATAAAAGCAGAGTGGCGAGCCCATCATGGGCGTCTTGTTCTTTTCTTAGGAAACAAAAACACTTCACCACTTGTGTCAGTGCGAGCTCTGATATTGCCCCCAACCCATCTAAAGATGGAACTTTCAATGGTACCTGAAACTATTCCTCCACGAGCACAGGTCTGAAATAGTATGGTAGTTTGTTCTATTTGTATTAGAGCTTCAAGTAATTACTTTTCTCTTTCTCTTTGTAGGTGCAATGCCCACTTGAGGTTGTGAATATTCGAGCAAGCAGAGATCTTGCTGTTCTTGACTTCTCCTATAAATTTGTAACTGCAGTGGTCATATTCTCACCTTGCTTGTCTGCTTTTCTTGGTGCTCCTAATAAAACAATGTTTTCTTCGATTATGTAATGACCTTTTATTTATTTCAGGTTAATGTCAAACTCAGGCTTCCAGTTGTGCTGAATAAGTTTTTTCAGCCTATTTTAGTCTCAGCTGAAGAATTTTTCCCACAGTGGAAATCATTGTCGGGACCACCCTTGAAGCTTCAAGAAGTGGTAAGCGTGCATTTGAACCTGTCAAGTTATTTGTTATCCAATTCTATTATTATGTTCTTATCTTGGTTCTTGTCTTGATTCAGCATGTTAGCAGTTTGACACTTCATATGCATAAATGCATTCAGGAACTAGAAGAAACTGACTTGGATACATGCTTGTAGTATAGTGAATTAATGAATTTCGATGCAGCTTATGCCATGTTTAAAATGAGTGTTATATCCTGCAGGCATGTCAGTGAATAGGTGCTTGTCATGTACTGTCAAAATATAGAAACGGGCTGATAATCAGAAATTGTGCAGTTCTCTGCTGCATTGCTATCACCACACATCAAGGCATGACACTGTTCTAGATGAATAGAGACAAAGGATGGTTGTGGTTAGAGATGTCAACCGCTCTCTATTCCCATCCTATTTTCCATTTAGATGGGGCGGGGGTATTCCCCATGGGTATCTCCATATTATCCTAATTAATGTATTTCATTTAAAAAAAATAAAACTATTATCAGAACTAATTAACAATACCAAAATTTATAAATAATAACATAATATTTGTAAAGTTTACACATCATAATAATATTCAAATACAAATATATCCAAATATAAACGATAATATTTGTTGATACTGTGCTATCTTGTTCAATCAAATCAAATGGCTTGTAATTAACTCACGATCAACTCAACCAAGGTTCAACCCAGCTTGATTTGAATTAGGTGGGTGATTGGCCCACCCAACGTCTGGGTCCGATATCTCAACCCACATATTGATGGGGTGGGTATGTGTATAGGTATGGGTTCGGGGTGGGGAGTGCTCTACCCATCCTCGCCTCATAATCGCCAGGTAATAACAAATGCCTCCCATCCCTGCCTCATTAGGGGTGGGTCCCCATGGGTACTACCCATATTCATGGGTATAATTGACACCTCTAGTTGTGGTCAATAAATAACAAATGCTTTTAGTTCGACTATTGCTATTGTATAGGAAGGTGAATTCCTGAATTTATAAACTGATTGGACTATGGTAAGGAATAAAGAGGTACATGAAAACATTCATTGAGCAACCTGAAATGACAACAGAGACCTATCTAATATAAAAATTGTTGCTAGAATGGGCTATTAAATAAAAGAAGAAATAGAAGTATAAAAAAGAGCCAAAGAATCTGATGGAAGCTTTAATGCTAGAAGAATGGGAGAATAATCTTTTTAATCAATTATTTTTTAACAATTACCGTACAAAAGATGGAACGGAGAACTTTGTGTAGTAGAGAGGGTTGATATGACATTTTGACCAATACCATAAGGAAATTAGTGTGCCTCTTTCTTGAATTTGCTCTGTTTATTATGGTACCTTGAACCCTTTTCCAATTGGGAGATGGAGTGTGCTTTCTATTCTCAAGAATCCATTTCAATCTTTCATGGCTATGTAATATTGTAATAATAGGGGTTTAAGATCTTGTTAGTAAGCATCATTTAGATGGGTTTCCAGGAAATACCTGATGACAATGATGATCTCTGTACCACTTGATCATACGTCCAATCTTGCCAAACATTTGAAGGGAAGAGTAAGAAATTGTTGATACATCTGTTGAACTTTTTAAACTTTTATTCGTACCTTGTAATGGAATATTTTTTCATATCGTCTTGTTAAAGAACTGATTATCTGATATCTTGACTTGTTAAATATTGCCTATTGAATAGGAAGTCATTTGATAGATTGATGATCACCCAAATGATCCAATAAACAAATTAATAAAGTCAATTGCATCAGTTAACTAGCATGCAACAGTGCTAACTTACTCAATTTCTACAAATTTCCAAGTTTGATCCCATATGCATCACCCAAGTAAATCTTTTGATCCCATATGCATCACTCAATTTCACTTTGTTTTGTTTATGACTACGTGGTCTGGTACTATCAGTAAATCTTTTGAGCATATGGTGCAGCTTAGAGGTGTGAAACCTTTATCTCTTCCTGAAATGGCAAACTTGTTTACCAGTCTTCACTTGGCAGTTACTCCTGGAATTGTAAGTTTTATTTTGTTTTTATCTAATTAAATTGTACATTTGTTCAAAATAATGACATTGTATTTTCACATATTTTTGAAATAAAAACATTGTGTTGCCCTTCTCTTCAGGATGCAAATCCTAATAATCTGGTCGCATGCACTACCTTTTATTCAGAGAGCACCAGGGCCATGCTTTGCTTGGTAAGGGTAAAAAGTTTTGTTACGTAGGTATTGGAATTTATGCCTTAGCTTTTGTTAATCATCTTTGGGCACCAAATCTAAGTGTTGAGACTGATCCTGTAGCCAGAGGAAACTTGAGACAAATTACTTTACACAGAAATTTTGCTTTGTGAATATCTAGTTCATATGGCTTCCTTATTAGGCCATTTAAAAGTCTCTTGCAATGAGTTGGCTTGTTATATGCTTCATATTGCAGACATGTTAATCTTTGTTGTTTGTCATTTTCAAACCTTTCAAGATTTCAAAGCCCTGATGATTTATTGTGCAATTAGGTTCCATATGTATTCTTGCCAGCTGTCTTTCTGTCACTTGTCTGCCATTCTCTTTTGCTTGTTATTTGTTGAACTTAAATTTTGTCTAGTGCTGATGATATATAGCGCAACTAGCACATGTATTCTTGTGACTGGCTGTTGCTTCTCTTTTCCAGTCACTTCCATTGTTCTATATCAACTTGCCGTGCTAAAAGAAAACCAGAAAACCTGGACCAGGATAGCACTGAAGCGAATATTATTCTGATTGATATTATATTTCTTTTTCTTGTCCCTCGTTCATAAGTCAGAAACCTGAATGCTGATTCAGAAAGTGTGCCTTCTAACTCCAGTTTCGTATATTGTTTACTAAACTTTGAAACTAGAAAATCCAAGAAAAATTGAGCTACAGTATTTCTTTTTTTTTGGTCTTTTCACCTTGTCAGTGTCCTGCATTAAAAAGCCTAAAACTTTTAGAGTCAAAATTTTATCTTTTCATGCGATGATCTCCTGACAAGCCTATCTGATTTTAGATTGCCTTCCTGCCTCCTATTATCTTCTGGTGATATAAATTTAAAATGGTAACTAAAGGAGTCTTACTATTGTTTAAAATTTTCAAACTGATTTTAATTGGAAGTCTAATCTAATTAGAACATTTTGTAGTTTTGTAGGTAGAATTGAGATTGGTCCAGTTTGCGGAGAATAACTAACTTGTTTGCAGTTTATTGTCTCTGGTACCTCTATTCTTTTGTTTGATCTCTAAGATATATATTTAAATTCAGATTAGAGTCGAAACGGATCCGTCAGACAGAACCCAGCTTCGGATAACTATAGCATCAGGAGATCCGACACTGACATTTGAGTATGTGTCTCTAGAGTTGCCTGCTTTGGGCCCAGTTCAATGATCTAAAACTATATCATGTTTAACAGGTTAAAGGAGTGTATCAAGGAACATCTGGTCAGCATTCCCATGCAAACGGCGCCACCTCCAGCTGTCTCACCAGTACAACCACAATCACCAGTCACACCTGCAGCCTATAATGATCCTGGTGCTATGCTTGCTGGTCTACTCTGAGATCATAAGCTGTATCGCTTGGATTGTTTTTTGGCTTTTGCCCATTTAAAGTAGACTTCCCTGATGAGCCCCAGCAAATTTTTCATAAGAAGAGAACATCAATGGAGGACATTTTAGTGCCAGGGCAGGCGGGAGAAAGATGAACTCATTTGTGATCAGTATAGCATCATTGGACATCAAATTCTTTGGGGCTTCTGCTTTAGTCCCGTTGTCAAGGTTTTGCCATATTGTGTGTATGATTTTTCTTTTTTAAATCTTCTTCTTCATGGGGTCTGATTGTTGAAGTCTGCAATTTCCCTGGAGCTTTGGACTCGGTGGTTTTTACAAAAGCCATTGTAAAATTCTGTTTCCGACATCTATTTAATCATGTATCAGAAACACAGTAGGACAAATTATTAAAGCTTTCTTGGTTTTCTAGCGGGAAATATCTAATGGTACGTTTCTCTTGTTAAGAAGTTGCATCAGATTATTGCGTCCTCTTTTCCACTGCTGGAGAATACTTTTCGACTACGATTCGCCATCTTATGAACGAACGTTCGCTAGTGTTCCCCCCTGTTTTGTATTGTGGTGGACTGGAATCCTGTTTCGCTACACCAGGTGCCTGCATGAAAGCATATGCTTAAACCCTAAATCCACAGTTCTCTCCCACATGTCGTCAAATGTGCAGGGATCCCAATCTGATACGTTCAGTACCGGCAACCTCGAGCGAGATCCAATCTACGGTCTTCTCTTGTATGTCCAAGTCCTTCTACCGTCGACCAGTTCTTGCCGAGGGGGAGGGGTTGCGCGTCTCACTCGTTAACACGTAAAAGGACACGTGGGAAAGCATGAGAGTGTTTCATTTCCTACCACGCCACTGCCGCTTTTTAATTCGTTTTCTTTCGTGCACGCCTCGGCAACCAAATAATTAAATAAGAGGAACGAAAACCCCGTCCAGGTTCATTGTCTTTGAACCTCCTATTCCTCCTCATCATCTTCATTACGCGACTGCGCGTCTTAGAGCAATGACGTGAACCTTCCCCAGCAATGGCGGTGGAGATGGAGGCGCTGAAGCGGAGGAACGAGGAGCTGGAGAGGGAGGTGAGGGAGGGGAGGGAGAGGGAGGAGAGCACGCGGCGGGAGCTGGAGCGCACCAGGGCGCTGCTGCATGCCGTGGAGGAGGCCGAGGAGCGCCTCTGCAGCGAGCTCGCCGAGCTGGAGGCGGAGGCCGTCGCCCAGTCCCGCGCTTACCACCTCCGCCTCGCCGCCCTCTCCGAGCAGCTCGCCGCCGCTCACTCCGTCCTCTCTGCTGCCGGATCCACGTGATGGGTCCGCCTCGTCTCTGGTTTTTGTGGTGGGACGTAAAGTCGCAAGTTGTTCTCCTTTTTCTTTGTCGTCTTCTTCTTCAAACTCATAACTCTGTGTGATGGATGGCGTGTGTTACAGAGACGCAGCGTAGGTGTATGAAGTGGTGTAGGATCGTGTGAATTTAAACATACAAATTTGTGAAAAATTTTAATATGTTCAAAATTAAAATAATGATAGATCAAATATATGATATATATATATATATATATATATATTATTTAAATTTTTTTATCTGATTTACAAATATATTATTCTCAGCTCCCCGGTTGGGATATTGATTTATACGAAGAATCAGACTTGTATTATTTGTTTTATATGAAGAGGAGAGATGATATATAATTTCTTGTATTATTTGTTTTATTTGAAGAGGAGAGATGATATATAATCTCTTAACAATGTTACTTTATAAGAGCAGAAAATCTAACATAAATAATTATGAGAGTCAAGGTTATCTTCTTCATCTTACTATAATTTGAACTTTCTTTCTATTAACCTAATCAAAATTGAATTATATACATAATATATCTTATCTAATTAGATAAGATCATATAATCTAATAATATCTCACTTAATCCATTAATTAATAAGATATAAAAATTTTAAAATAAAAACAAATATAATAAAAATATTTAAAAATATTTTTATTTAATTAGATTCTAAAATTAAAAAAATATTTTACATGTGTGTATAAATTTTATAAAAAGGTTAATAAATCTAATAAACATACTAATACTATGTTAAGTCTGACTATCAATACGAGTCATAACGGTTCTATGTAATCTATATCATTGTTTTATTTATGTATCACAATATTATTAACTCTTCGTTCAAAATAATTCATATAATTTATCTTGTTAAGACAACCCTGTTATATAGTTCAATCATAATATGTATATAGATAAATATGAACATGATAATAAAAATAAATAACTTTAAGAATGTAAACAAGAATATCAATTATAATGTTTACTCAAATATATATCACTATATCTTTTATGGGTTTCTCATAAGTATAATAATGAGAATATGTTCTTTCAATAACTTTTGACTATAAGTCCTAAGTGAATGAATTAGTAATTAACATAGTGAAACTCAAGTTATTAATAATTATAAAACTATTATGATATGTCAAAAAGTATTTTCAATGGCTTAAGAATTGAGTCTGACCACACCAAATCCTGAGATAAACTTACGTAGTCATAAAGCTTAATTTGTACCCTTAAAGCATACTACAAAATTAAATTCTCTAGTTGATAATACAATAATACATTACATAATATTTTTCTCTATAAATTGCACCTTCAACTAATATAAATATGATATATAAAGTGAACTTCCTATTATCGAGATAATTTATAAAATTAATATATAAAAATATCATCATTTTAGGCTAATTTAATTTAATATATATGAGTATATAATCATTCGTCCCTTTCATATATTTTATTATTTTTTATAGTCTTTTTGTTGGAAAACTTTATCAGAGCATCACATGTGTAGAAATAAAAACATCACATGTGTAGAAATAAAAAGGTCTTCTATATTCGTTAAATCATTATGCATTGATATACGAAAAATCATAAAATCAAAAGATCTATGCATTATGGGTTAGATGTTTTACCTAGAGAGATCGTATATCCCTGAAAACCCAAATCCATAGGTGTAGATGAAGGAGGTCAGATAATATCCACATGGTAGATCGATGCAGTGATGCTCCTCCAATCGTAGCCCAAAAACTCATAGCTTTTATGCACTACCTTGCAATGTACGTGGAAGAAGAACTCATCTCTTCTTCGCTGTCCTCATGCACTAGGGAGAGGGGTAGTCTGTTGAGAAGAAAAGGGAGGGAGGAGAATAAGACGGAGCGACCAAAGGCGCATCTTATCCTCTTTCTTTATCGCCCTTACCTCCTATTTATAGAGAGTCTCATTAAACTCTAATAGATTATGCCTTAGTGGATATTGGATCTCTATCCAATTACCCTCACCTATTGGATTATTGGATCTCTATCCAATAATCTCAATTCACCCTTAATTGGGCCTCATGCAAGGAATCCATTAATGTATAGTCTCATACAATGAACAGAGGCTTATTGGATAACTCATATCCAATCTTTTATTTCATTGTAATATCCACTATATATGTATGACCCTCTAGGCCTAATACCGAGCTGACCGTAAGTTGCACATATTAGTACTCCTTCTGACTCAATGAATTGTTATCCCATAATAATTCACTCAACTCATCGATTATGGACGTACTAGACCACTACCCCATAGTCCCCAGACGATATAGGGGAATTTAATCCATTGGACCTATTTATCCTTAATTACCGTATATTCTATAATCTCTCATCCATTTAATATGCGTATATCGGGCATGGTACTGTCAGGTCTCATATGAAATCCATCCGAGTCTCGCTTTAATTGGATTCTTTCAGAGAACTCTCTTAATCTGAATGAATATGTCCAATGATTTGCTTGAGCAAGAACACATGAGATATTCCTCTTGTGATATCGAGAGTGGACTATCCATTATTGACACTCAATTGCCTTCGTAAGGTTGGCTATCAATCATGATAACCAATTATACCAAATCTGAAACTTTCACACCGGTAAGTCCGACATCAAAGAATGAAGTACTCAAATAAGACATCCTTGTTGTCTCAAGTCTAAGGACCATACACACAATTGAGACTATATAATCGCTGTCTGATGTTATGTGTCATTAACTATCCAACATTTCGTGGATTAATCAGTGAACTCATTCTCCAATAAGCACATGTATTATACCCTTAGTGTCTTTACACGAACAACTTTGAGACTAGCCACCACCATCATATGGCCATGTATATAGTACATGATTTTTTCGGTTATCTCAATATCTCTCTCGAATAATCTATGATCATGATTATTTAGGATCTGTGTTTAAAGACGAATTGGTCTCATTATCGTGATCTCATCAGGATCCGATTCCCATTACACAAATCCAAGTACATCACAATATATACAACAAGCAACATAAAGTGAATATATACCAATAATAATTAAGCAAAAAGATAGCGCAGCTTGTCATACGTGTTATTACTCATATGATTGGCTTGCAGGGCATATATAACCAGCAATCTCCCACTTAACCTAAAGCCAATCACCTATATCTGATCCCCATCAAACCCCTATGATGCTTAAAGACAATATGAGACAACAGGTTCATTAGTGGATTTGTAAAATTATCTTCAGATATAACTCTTTCTGTTACTACTTCTCTACGGGCCACGATCTCTTTGATCAAGTAGAACCTCTTTAGAATATGCTTCTTATAAGACTTTGGTTCCTTCACTTGATCAATCGCCTTGTTAATATTGTAATATATGAGAATTAGCTCTTCACTGCTAGGAACGACTCCCAAATCCATGATGAACTTCTTCCTCCAGACTTCCTCCTTTATTGCTTCTATCGTAGTAATGTACTTCACCTTAATGGTCAAGTCCGTAATAGCGTCTTGCTTGAAACTTTTCTAGCTTACTACTCCTCCATTCAGGGTGAAGACATACCCTGAATTTGACTTGCTATCATTGACATCAGATTGAAAACTCGTGTCTTTATAGCCTTCAACCTGAAGGCTACCTTCTTTATATACTGATAAAGAATCCTTAGTCCTTTTTAAGTATTTAAGGAATGCACTTTAATACCTTTTAGTGTTCCAAACCTGGATCCGTCTAATATCTATTGATGACACTTATGCATGCACTTCATCAGGCCTGGTACATAGTATAACATACATGACAGATCATATCGTAGAGGCATAGGGTATCATATCTACCCTTTCTTTAGGAGTCTCTGAGAACATACTCCTATAAAGTGTATTCTATGTCTCATCGGTGTGAGACTTCTCTTGGAATTTTCTGTGCCAAACCTTTTGACAATAGAGTTATATTAGACTCGGATAAGCCAAGCATCCTCTTGGCTTTATCTTTATAGATCCAAAACTCCAAAATGTAGGACTCTCTTAAATCCTTCATGGAGAAGTGTCTAGATAGCCAAACCTTAACTGTGAAGAACATTCCTACATCATTCCTAATAATCAGGATGTCATCCACATATAACACCAAGAAAGTTAAGGAGCTCCTACTTACCTTCTTGTATACACAAGGCTCATCTTCGTTCTAACGAAATTATAAGATCTGATCGTCCCATCAAATTTTATGTCCAACTAAGAAAAGATTGCTTCAGTCTGTAGATAGACCTAAGCAACTTGCACACCTCATCTAAACTTTCCTTGAACATGAATCCCTCGAGTTGTACCTACTAGTTACAAGTGTCTTGCAAGACAATCACGTGAGTGATGACACTTGCGAAATGTTGTGTGATTCTTTTGCTTATTATTATTATTGGCATATTCTCACTTTATGTTACATATACTGTGATGTTCTTGGATCTATACAATGAGAATCAGATCGTGATGAGATCATGATAATGAGACTGATTCGCCTTTAAACACAAACCTTAAATAATCCTGATCATATGTTACTCAAGAGGGATATCGAGATAATTATATAGATCGGTGTACTATATACCCATCTATATGATGGAGGAGGCAAGTCTCATAGTCACTTATGTGAAAAAATTAAGGGTACAATACAGGTGCTTATTGGAGAATAAGTTCATCGATTGATCCACTTACGAAATGCTGGATGGTTAATGATACCTAACGTCAGACATCGATTTCGTAGTCCCAGTTATGTGTTTGGTCCTTAGACTTGAGATACCAAGGATTCTTTATTTGAGTACTTATTTCTTTGACATTGGACTTATAGGTCTGGAAAGTTTAAGATCTAGTACAACTGGTTATCGGGATTGGTAACCAACCTTATGAAGGTAATTGAGTGTCTATAGAGGGTCATCCACTCTCGGTATTATGAGAGAAATATCCCGTGTGCTCAAGCAAATCCCTAGTCAGGGTCGTTCAGATTGAGAGGAGTTTTTTTAGAGAATTCGATTAGAGCAAGATTTAGATGCATTTTGTATGTGGCCTGACAATACCATGCCTAATATTTGGTCTTTGAGATATTAGATGGATGAGAAACTATAGATACATGATAACTGAGGATGGACAAGTCCAATGGATTAGATCCCCTATACCTTCTTGGGACTATGGCATAGTACGTCCATAGTCGATGAGTTGAGTGAATTGTTATGAGATAACAATTCACTGAGTCAGAAATAATTCTGATAGGTGGAACTCACAACCAGCTTAGTATTGGGCCTAGAGGGTCACATATTTGGTGGATGATTATAACGAGTAGAGAATAGAATATCAGTTATCCAATAAGCCCCAGTTCTTATTGAGACCCAGCATTAATGGACTCCTTTCATGAGACCCAATTAGAGGTAATTTAAAATTATTAGGTAAAGATTCAATAATCCAAGAAGTAAGAATAATTATATAGAGATCCAATACCCATTGAGGTAGGATCCATTAGGGGTTTTTGGTGGCTCTTTATAAATAAGAGGTAGGGATGGCCAACAGGGTGATAGGCTGCATCATTGGCTGCTCCTATTCTCCTCCCTCCCACAACTTCTCAATCGTCCATTCTGTCCTTGCTGTGAGAGGGCAGCGAAGAAGATAACAAATCTTCTTCTACGTTCGCTGCAAGAAGTTGCACAAGAGTTGTGGGTCATTGATTACGATTAAAGGAGCATCGGTGTAACGATCCACCGTGTGGATACTACTAGAGAGGAAGACTGACCTCTTTCATCCTCTTTGATTGGACCTGAAAGTTTTAGGGATATATGATCTCTTTAGGTAATCAATCTCACACGTATCATAATTTTTTGGTTTTACAATTTTTCGCACACCAACCGTTGCACGATGACATGATAAACACAAGAAACTAGTTTTATTTAGTTTTTTCACTACACATATGATGCTCTCTTGGTTTCCCAACAATGGTATCAGAGCCAGGTTGCTCGTGTAATGATTAGCTTTTAAATTGCATGTGATGAGATTGAACCATGTAGAATTGTTCTACCTATTATTTCTGCACCCGAAGATGTCTGTGGAGAGGCGACATACATGCTTGGTAACCTCGAGAAGGAGGTGTATATGATACAACTTGAGGGATTTATATCTAAGGAGAATCCAGATAAGGTGTGCAGGTTACTTAGGTCCATCTATGGATCGAAGCAAGCTTTCCGAAGTTGGAACATAAGATTTGATGAGGCGATAAGATCTTATGACTTTGTTAAGAATGAAGATAAGCCTTGTGTGTATAGTAAGGTAAGTGAGAGCACTATCACCTTCTTAGTACTATATGTGAATAACATCCTGATCATTATGAATGATGTATGAATGCTCTCCACAGTTAAGGCTTGACTATCCAGACACTTCTTTATGAAGGAGTTAGGGGAAGCATCCTACATTTTGAGGATTCAAATCTATAGAGATAAATCCAAGATGATGCTTGGCTTATCCCAGTCCAGGTACATAAACTCCATTGTAGAAAAGGTTTAGTATAAAAAATTCTAAGAGAGGTCTCATACCAATGAGACATAGAATATTACTTTCTAGGAGTATATCCACAAAGACTCCTGAAGAAATGGTAGACATGGATAAGATATCCTATACCTTAGTGATTGAGTTTATAATGTATACTATGCTATGTACCAGGCTTGATATAGCGCATGCTTTGGGTGTTATGAGCAGACATCAAGTGGATCCAGGTTTGAGATACTAGAAGGTAGTAAAGTATATCCTTGAGTATTTGAGGACCAAAGATCTTTTACTGACATACAAAGGAGGTAGCCTCCGAGGTTGAGGGCTACATAGAGTCGAATTTCCAGTCTAATATGGATGATAGCAAGTAAACTCAGGGTATGTGTTCACCCTGAATGGAGAAGCAATAAGCTGAAATAGTTCCAAGCAAGATATTACTATTGATTCGACCACAGAGGCAGAGTATATTGCTGTGACAGAAGTAACATAAAGGGGGAGTCTTGATGAAGTTCATCATAAATTTAGGACTTTTATCTAGCAGTGAGGAACTAATTCCCATATATAATAATGGGATGATAGCTCTAGTAAGGGAACCTAGGTCTCATCAAAATTGTTCTAAGGAGGTTCTAGTTAATTAAAGAGATTGTGGCCTGTGAGGATGTAACAATGAAAAGAGTTTCATCCAAAGATAATATTATGGATCCACTAATAAAGCCGCTCTTAGATTGTGTTTGAGCATCATAGGGGTCTGATGGGGATCAGACACATAAGTGATTGACTTTAGGTAAAGTGGGAGATTACCAGTTACAAGTGCCCTGCAAGCTAATCATGTGAGTGATGACACGTGTGACACGTTGCGTGATCTTTTTGCTTATTATTATTATTAGAATATTCTCACTTTATGTTGCATGTTGCATGTTGCATATACTGCAATGTTCTTGGACCTATGTAATGAGAATCATATTATGATGGGATCACGATAATGAGACTGATTCGCCTTTAAAGATAAACCCTAAATAATCTCGATCATATGTAACTCAAGAGAGATACCGAGATACTAAATAGATCGGTCTACTATATACCCATCTATATAATGGAGGCGGTTGGTCTCATAGCCATTCATGTGAGAACACTAAGGGTCTAATAAAGATGTTCATTAAAGATTGTATTTATCGATTGATTTACTTACTGAATGCTGGATGGTTAATAATACCTAAAGTTAGACAATGATTATGTAGTCCTAGTTGTGTATTTGGTCCTTAGACTTGAGAAACCAATGATGTCTTATTTGAGTACTCTTTTCTTTGACGTTGGACTTACAAGTCTGGAAACTTTCAAATCTGGTATAGCTGGTTATCGGGATTAGTAACCAAACTTACAAAGGTAATTGTGTGTCAATAGAGGATCATCCACTCTCGATATCATGAGAGGAATATCCTGTGCGCTCTCGCTCAAGTAAATACCTAGATCGTGTTATTCGGATTAAGAGAGAAGTTCTCTGGGATAATCTGATTAGAGCGAGACTCGGATGGATTCTGTATGTGGCTTGACAATACTATACCCAATATACGATCTCTGGGATATAAGATGGATGAGAGACTAAGAATACATGGTAACTAAGGACATACATAGCTAATGGATTAGACCCCTGTACCATTTGGGGACTATGACATAGTGGCCTAGTATGTCCATAGTCGATGAGTTAAGTGATAATAATTCACTAAGTCAGAATGAGTTCTTATAGGTGGAACTCTCAGGCATCTCATTATTGGGCTTAGAGGGTCACACACATTTGGTAGATGATTGCAACGAGTAGATGATTAGATATAAGTTATCCAATAAGCCCCTGATCTCATTAGATGAGACCCAACATTCATTGACTTCTTGCATGAGGCCCAATTAGAGGCAATTAAGATTATTGGATAGAGATTTAATAATCTAAGAAGTAAGGATAATTGGATAAAGATCCAATGCCCAGTGAGACATTGGTGGCTCTCTATAAATAATAGGTAGGGATGGCCAATAGGGTGATTGGCTGCATCTTTGGCCGCCCCCTCCTATTCTTCTTCCTCCCACATCTTCTCATCCATCCACCCTCTCCTTACTATGAGAAGGCAGTGAAGAAGATAGTAGATCTTCTTCCATATTCACTGCAAGAAGGTATGCAATAGTTGTAGGTTTTTGGCTGCGATTAGAGGAGAATCACTACAACGATCCACCATGTGGATACCATTAGATAGGACATATGATCCTATTTATTCTCTATGATTAGATCTGAAAGTTTAAGGGATATACGATCTCCGTAGGTAATCAATCTCACATTAGTCATAGTTTTCAGGTTTTGTGATTGTTTGTGACCAATCGATGCACGATGACATGATAAACATAGAAAACCAATTTTGTTTTATTTTTCTACTATGCATGTGAAGCTCTCATGGTTTCCCAATAGTATCATATATACCTCATCCTCGAAGTTGCAGTTGAGAAACATGATTTTCACGTTTATCTACCAGATCTTATAGTCATAGTATGCGACAATGGCTAAATGAATTCTGATAGATTTTAGCATGGCTACAGGTGAGAAGATTTCATTATAGTCAACTCCTTACCTTCGACAATACCTTTTGGCCATCAGCCTTGCATTATAGGTCCCCACATGGACATCTACTATGATCTTTTTGTTAAAGATCCATTTGCAACTGATGGGTACAATACCCTTAGGTGCATCAACAAGGTTCTTAACCTTGTTGGAGTACATAAAATCCATTTTAGAATTCATGGGTTATTACCACTTCCTAGAGTTTATATTCATAATAGTCTTCTCATAGGTTTGAGGATCAATATTTTAGGTGTCATCTCTATTGATATGCCCTACATATCTTTCAGGAGGGTGAGATACTCTACATACTTGTGCAAAGTTGAAACTTATGTGTTAGGTTCCTGAATAGACTCAACTTCCGGAGTGGTGCTTAAGCTAGGTTCTCCAACTTTGCTCAACTCTATCATGCCCACTGTTTTCACCAAGAATGTATTCATTCTAAAAGAACAAAGACCTTTTGGTCCTTGGGATGATAGAATAATACCCATAAGTTTTCTTGGGGTATCCCATGAATTTGCATCGCTCCGTCCTTGATTTAAACTTATTGGGGTTGTGTCTTTTAATGTGGGCATAGATAGTCCTAAATCTTAACAATCTTAAGATTGAGCTTCTTTCTTTTCCATATCTTATCTGATGTTGACACTATTGACTTAGATGAAACTCTCTTCAAAAGGTAAGTTGCAGTCTCCAGGGCATATCTCATAATGAGACAGGTAGATTGATAAAACACATCATGGATCACACCATGTCTAACAATGTATGATTTCTCCTTTCTGATATATCATTAAGTTGAATCCTATGGTCTTTGAGGAAATTGGAGAACTTTATACTTAAGTATTCTCCTCCTCGATTTGATCGAAGCATCTTAATACTCTTTCCAGTTTGGTTCTAACTTGTATGTCATCAAGTACACATGTCTATATATAGAAAAATCATTAGTGAAAGTAATGAAGTAGGAGTAACCACCTATGACCTGAGTCGACATCGGAACACACACATCCTTATGTATGAGTTTCAATAACTTAGTAGTTTGCAAGTTGCATAAGACTCATAGTCGAATGGATTTAAGTATCCATCCTTAAACAACTTTTAAATCCTTGCCTCATGGATATGACCTAACTTACAATGCCACAAGTATAAAATATTCACCTCATCTCGTTTCCTTTTAGACATACTTACATTCATGATGTGTGGAGCAATGTCTAGTACATATAAACTATTATGCAACATTCCTCTAGTGACGATCTCATCATCCAAAATCAATGAACAACTATTGTTCTCAAAAACTAATTTATATATACTAGCTGTCAAACATGAATTGGAAAAGTACTTTTGATAATAGAAGGAACATAATAACGTGCATATAATGCAATAGTAGTTTTACCAGGTATATGTAGGGTAACCTTGCTTATGGCTATTGCAGCAACTCTTGCTTCATTGCTCATCTTGAGATCCATCTCACCTTTCGCCAGTCTTCCAAGCCTTACTAAAACCTGTAAAAAATTACATAAATGATAAGCACTCTCGGTATCCAATACCCATGTGTTATCATAATAAGTTGACAAATAGAGATTGATCATGAATGTACTTGAAGCTTATCCAAGGTTTTGTTTTGCCTCCTTCAAAATACTGAAGAGCTGAGGGAGAGTCACCTCAAATTTATTCATATTAAAATTCATGATAAATTGTGAAAAGGAGTATAGGAGGGATTGAAGTATAAAGTCTATACACAGGTTATCTTCTAGGATTCCTAGACCTGTGAGCTTCTTGATCCCCTCAATCATCCTTAAGACATAGTTTTGAACTGATGTCCCCTTTGTCATCCTTGCGCGAAAGAGTGGATAACTCATATATTTGAGTTCTTTCTTATTCCTCAAACAGCTAGTGAAGATGAAAGAGGATGGAATTGGCATCCATGCTTTCATATTGCCTCTATAGCCTAGGAGTCATAGAGGCCACATTTAGCACTTAGCTAGAGTGGAATCATCTATATACTTCACTTAGTGAGTGATCTCATCCTCGCTTACCCCTTCTTCTGGCATTGGCAATATCGTGTCAAAGATATACACGATTTTCTCTATCGTGAGAATAATTCTCAAGTTGTAGAGCCAATTTGTGTAGTTTGGATCAGTGAGACAATTGGCATCAAGTATGCCACGTAGGGGGTTTGTAAGCGACATGTTTCTAAATAGCAAAGATGTAGTATAAATAAATAATATACAAATTTTATAATAAATAAATAATCCAGATATATACTTTTATCTTAATCTACCTCCCACTATTTTTCTAGAGAATCACGCGACACCCTTGGCATGTGAAATGAAGTTCTCTAACAAACTCCTAGTAGGGATCAGA